>CM057794.1:176775-3100260 GCA_030145905.1 Populus davidiana | reverse complement strand
TTGTGGAGATTATAGTGATCCCGTTTATGGTAAGATAGATGTTGATTGATATTATTCACCAATTTATGATATTATTTGGTGATGATAATGTTAATGATAATATCATAAATAATGGCAGTAATAGTCGTGATGATATCATTGATGATGTTCTTATTGATAAGTTAGTGCAAATAAAACATGAAAGATGCTCAACAAAATAAAATTATTGATTTAAATTATATTGATCCTTTTAATTATAAGTTTAATATTATTATAAAGTTATATGTGTTCAAAAGTTATGTGGATTATAAAAAATATTGCTTAAGAAGCCAATGAAATAATTCATCAATTATTGTTTCCTATACAGGTTTTAACATGAAGAGGTTGAAGTTTATAATTGTTATACACTTGAAGAGACAAATAAAAGGATTGAAGAGTCTTGCTTGGATATCCAAGAGATCAAGGTAAAGGCAATTTAAACTTATGATGAGTTCTTTCCAATCTGGGAAGATTGATGCATTGGAATTTTTTTTTCAAATATGCTACTTTATGTAATAGACATAATTTTTTATTCGATTGTCAAATTGAGCTGGAATTTCACTATAAAATTCTAGAAGTTTTAGAGGTTCTATTTCCTATAGGGTTAAAATTCCATCATAGTTGAAGATTAAGAAGACTTTCTGATAATGCCAGAAGTTATTGTTTAGGATTTGCAACATTTTTCCTAATTAATTTAGATTTTTTTTTCCTATTTGGTTTAGAACTCTTTTATTGTTTTTTTAAATTTAGGTAGAACGTTCTTTTCTAGTTTGTTAAGACTTTTATTACTTTTCATTTATTTTTGAGTTTTTTTGTTGGTTTAGGTAAGTTTTGAAGTTTATTTAAGGGGTTGTAAACCTCTTAAAATGAGACTACTTAAAGAGAAAATTTATATTAATAAAATTTTAAATTACAATTTTTGTGTGATCCTTATTTAGTCTAACTTTGTGTTCATGTGCTTATTGTTTTTCTAGTGTTGTTTTCGTCTGCGCCATGTTTCCTTTTCAATCGCTACAATAGTTATTTTCTTTAAATAAACATTGTTGTTAACATAATTACTAGATCATTGTCTTGTGTTATGCTACACATCGAATTAATGTTTTTTATACTCAAAAAAAGAAATAACAATCCAGGCATTGCTAATATGTTTTCTAATAAAAATTTGTCTTTTAAACTATGTAGATGTGGACTCGATGTGACCTAGTTGACTTGATGGATCTAAACACAAACTCGAAAAATGGCAAAAATTTAGTTTGATTTAAGAAAAAATTACATGCAATATCTTTTTATAAAAAATATTGAGATGATAACATATTGGATCGATCTAGATGAACATGAATTATCCTACCATATTCCTGACCCGAGTCATGAGATCATGATAACCCTATTTAAAGCAAATTATAAAAAATTATAAAGCTCAATTTCAAATCAAACCCATTTTGAATGATGAAATTGAAAAATAATAATAAAAAAAACCTAATTCAATCTAAGTTAACCTGTCAAACTCGAGACATACATTATAAAATTAAGATAACCCCCGTAAAAAGCAAATCAAAATAAATTATGAAGCTCAATTCCCAAGTAACTCAATGTCTAATGATGAAATTAAAAATAAACTCAATTACAAAAGGAAAAAATAACTCAAGTCATCCTAAGATAATTTTTTAAAATCTTTTAATAAAAAAACAAAGAAATAAAAAACACCAAAGCCTAGTAAAATCCAAGTGTGTGACTTGCTAGGCTAGAATTTGATAAATTAATATATTTATAATATTTTAAATTGATTATTTTTAAAATAATTAAATTTAAATTAAAAAAAAACCACCTTAGTGTGCCTTGCTAGGCTAGACCCATGTACTTCACCTTAATTAGAAGCTTAGGCTAGTGCCTGATCTTTTTACATCATTATCTACTACATATTTATTTATTTTTTAGAAATAGGGTGAGGGGTTGCATTTAGTGGGAGGTAACCTCTTGTCTACTGTAATGTTTTCTGGTCACCTTGGTGATTAAAATATTAAGGTTCAAGTTTTTGAACACAAAAAACCTAATTTTCAAGTTATTTTAACTTAAAAAAACTCAAAACACTATAAAAATCTTCATAAACTACTTACTAACCAAAAAAAACACCTCAAAATCACTTTTAAAAAAATTAATTGAAAAATAACTAAATGAACCCTGATGTACTTTTTTCATCATGTTTATAGGTAAAACCCGTTACCATCGAAATCCTCTCATTTAACGAAATTCCCTAACACCAAGATTGACCATTATGGTTGCTAGAACATGATCAATCGATAACTTTCTCTATCCTTTGTTGTTTTCAATGACTTTCTTTATATTAAAAAAAAATTCAGGTAATGAAAAAATAAAATTAGTGAACTTTTGGACCAAAACTACAAGGACTGAACAAGTAGATAAAATAAACTAAGGGAATTAAAAAGAGATTTTTTCACATGAATTTGAAAACTGGACATGAAGTTTCTCTTTGTTTTACATTTTGATCATTTTTTATTGAATTTGTTCTTTCTCTAACAAATTATAACAATTTGATCAATAATTTAATTCGGATGCAACTAAGAAAAAAGGTTAATTGAGACATGATTTCAAGTTAATTCAAATAAAGAGAAGAAAAAATCAGTGATAAGAATGCATTATCTGATATCATAAAATTTATGAATTAAGAAATGAAAGGATAATGTTTGCGCTTAATACAATGAATTAAAAAATGCACATGAACCAATAAATCATAAAAAGTGTTGTGAATGTTAATTAAAGACTAAAGTAAAAGTTGATATTCTTAGTAAATAGTAAAAAATTATACACATGCAAATATTTTATAAGTGTGGGCTAGTTAACGGTAACATAAGTGCAATAATCTATTAAATAAAAGAAATAATGAAGGTAACATGATCATTTTCGAAGCTCATTTTTATTTAATTCTATGACAATTAAAATAAATATTCAAAAGGAATCAAAAGATTTAAATTATGGATAACAAAATATGTTTTTCTAGTCAAAATCCTCATTTCTTATCTTTGCAATTTTTTCTTGTTTCGATGAAATATGTTTTTTTATTAACTTTGTGATTTTTTAATTAAAAGTTAAGGCAATTAAAATAAATATTCATAAAATTCTAATAATTTAAATTCATGATAAAAAAATATTTTTTAGTCAAAATTCTTACTTATTCATTTATTTTGTTGTATTTAACCAAGACATGTCTTTTTTGTATCCGCTCGAAATTTTTCACCCTCATTTCCCTTTTTTGATAACTTTCTTTCTCGTATCTCAACATCTAAGGAATAAACGTAGAAAAATTAACTTTTTAGGATCAAAACATAGATATTTAAAACTATAGGAACAAAACATATAAAAATCAAGACTTTATGACCAAATTGAACTTATATAGAAACTTCAAGGACCACGCTGAACTTTGCACGTCATACAAGGATTGAAATGTTAGGAAAATAAAATTTTAAGATTAAAACATGAAAACCTTAGTACTAAGGGACTTTCAAGATTGAAAATTGTAAGGACCAAATCAAACATCTTTAAAGAACTTTAAGGACCAAATTGAACATTTAACAATATCTAGAGACTTAAACTCAATAAAAATAAAGTTTTATAAATGAAATGTAAACAACTAAAACTATAATAGGTAATGTGGAACAAGAAACTATTAGCATACTAGCCGGCGTTCTATAATAGCTCAATATAAAAAAAAATTAAATGTAAAAAAAATAATAAAAGTATAAAAAATATTTGAAGTGTCTTGAGTCTCACAGCATGCCAGACCCAAGATATTTGGGTTAAACAACCATACCTGATCTAACATGTATCAATATATTTTAAAAAAAAAAATAAAAAAAACAAAGCCCCTCATAATCCTTTAAATATTTATGGTGTGATTTATAGTATAAATATTCCATGCACACAGTACTATCATAATGATTCATGATTTTAAAGTATAGTATAATATAATAATAATAAAGATAGAAAAGTACTTTTCCAGCCATAAACGGTGAAAGTTGAAACTATATAACCACAGCGTTTATTTCGTTAGTGATAATGAGTAATAATCAATAACAGTCATGAACCCAAAGGAGGAGAATATGCGAAAAAAGAAAAGAATTTGGAATCGATTCTTTCCATTTTTTATTTGCTAGCTGCCTATTGACCGCACCTGATTTCCTTCGTAATTTCTATTTTTACTTGTAATTTCTATCATAATGGTTCGTAATTTATATTTCCTATTACCATCATATTGATTTTTTCACGCATTGTAAAATATAATATAATATAATAATAAAATAAAAAAATACTTTAAAAATCTGGTTCGAGTATATAATTACTGTTATTTTTCAAAATATTTTTTTACTTAAAAATATATTAAAATAATATTAATATTTTAAAATAATATAAAAATATTAAAAAAATTAAATTAAATTTTTTTTTCAAGTTTTGTTCAAAAACATTTTTAAAATTTAAAAACAAACAGTACTATTCTGAAATCACACTCCTCTCCAGAACTAATCCTTGAATCAGCTTTGATATATTGAAATCATTTTAAGAGAAAATTTATTTTTTCTTGCAATTAACAACTTGTGCTTGCAATTTGAATGAGGTCCCATGGACTTCCTCCCTAAAGTTGTATAAAAATATAACTTGGAATGTCTTTATATTTCTAAATCCTAAATCATCAATAAATTTAAAATTAAACACCAATAGTATAATACTACGAGATGCTTAATATCATTTACGGTTTTCGTTATCTGTTAATAATTAAATAATCTTGAGTGAATAATTATAGTCATTAAAAAAAATCTTTTAATTTATTGTACCATAATAAAAACTTGAAATCAATTTTTTTTTTATCTCAAGTTCGAGTTTTTTGATTATTTATATAATGATAATTAAAAATTTACATGATTGTTAACTTCAAAATTTTTAGAATTAATCAAAGTATGTTTAAATTGGTTTAAACACTCACATTAATAATTTTAAAAACACTCATATTAATAATTAAAAAAAAAATAAAAAGAGCAAGAAAAAAAAAAGATGCCATTATAACAATTTTAAAACCGTTATTTTATTATTAAATATCTTCAGCAAAAGGATGTTGTAATTAATTACCCTGTACACTACTGTATTAAAACAAAATCAAAATAACCTAACAAATGTTAATGAAAACAAGATTATATTATAATTTTAAATTAAAAAAGACACAGGGAAAGACAAGAACAGCAATCCTATTCTCCCTCATCATCTCTCTCTCTCTCTCTCTCTCCACTTTATTTCTCTTTCTCCCTCTCTCGCTGCGCCTCCACACTGTCCCCCCACCACCACAACCACCACCACATCACCGAGCTGGATTCTCTCTCTTCTCTCTTACGCATCTCCATGCGCCGCTGGTTCAGCGGTTTCGTTGATTAACCCCCTCCCCTCCCTCTGTAGATACCCTTGCACACGACCACAACAATCTGCCCCCCTCTCTCGTGATTCGAAAAACGACACCGTTTTATCACTTCCAGGAGCTAGGGTTTTGAAACCAGATATCCATTTCTAGAAAAAAACTTGTAAATATTATTGTCGTGTTTAGGGATTTGGATGGCATTGGGAGATTTAATGGCGTCAAGATTCTCCTCACAATCACCAGTTGCTTTTGTATCGAACCATTATGATCATTATCCGTCAAGTCACGAAGATGATGCTATTGATGTAGCCAGAAGAGATGACAATAATAATAGTAATAATAATAGAGATAGAGATTCTGATACTGCTAGCACTAGTAATTACGGCGGAGGCAATGCCACGGCAAGCACCACCGCCACAACCACTACTAGTACGGCGTATTTGCCGCAGACTTTTTTTTTGTGTGAGCTTAGACACGAGGCATTTGAAGCTTCTGTGCCTACCGGTCCGTCTGATAGTGGACTCGTTTCGAAATGGCGGCCCAAGGACCGAGTAAGATACTGAGTTTTGATGTTTTGTGTTATTTTTTATGTTTTAGTATTTGATTGAATGTGAATGAGTTATAGTTTTTTCTAGGGTTTTTTTTGTCAGCTAGTCATTCTGGTGGATTTATGATTATGAAGAAAATTTGATCTTTTATGGTTGTTGTGTAGTTATTAAATGAAAAACACTTTTAAGAAAATAGTTAGATGAATAGATAATGAAACTGTTGAGGTGAGATGAAATTATTGTTTGGGTGGGGAAGTTTTACAGTAGTGTTGCTACTCGGAGGAATTGTTGTATCACACTGGCAATTGGCTAAATGTGATCACTGGAAACTGTGGTTTCTTGGTGGGTGGGGGTGGTTTGAAGAGGTTTTGATTCAATACAAATATAAATTGTGGCACTTGACATTTTCCGTAAATGTTTCATAGAGGTTGTCTTTTAAACCTGTGACATTTAACATGGCATCCCTGGAAATGAATTATAGTTTATAGAGAAGTACTATTTAGGGTTTTGCTTTATTGGTAGAAAGTGTATGCCATCAATTACTTGACATCATATTAGCTTAACAATTATACAAGGAAAATTTGGGTTTAGAAATCCTAATGTCAGTAAAAGTAACAGCTCGTCTGACCTTTGATGAGTGTTCTATGCTTTGTGAAATTTCTGAAACAAAGTGAGTCGAGGAAATTGAAATGCCAGTATCTTTTTTGCTTCTTCTTGACATTTTACTTTAGATGAAAAAGTCATATAACTTTCAAAATAGTAAAGAGATTTCAATACTCCTACAATGAGGGTTATCATTTTGACCATGTGACTGTTGGTTGGTCGTGCCCTGCATAGCTGACTGTCTGCTGGGAAACGAACATGTCTACAGAGCTCCTGAAGATCCTTGATTCAGTCTTAGCAGTCTTTTGATGAAAAGTTTTGATTTCTCTTTTTATTTTTATTTTGCCTTGAGCTTGCGTCTCTAGTTCTTAACTCTATCTGCTGCTATGGCCTAGCAAACATCTAATAATATTAAATGTGCGTTTGGAATTGGTGCTTTTGAGCTCAAAAAGACCAAATTTTTGGGGTGCTATTCCTTGCTTTGGGAAAACATTGAAAATTCCCCAAAGGCATCAATTTAAGCTTAGCATTGCTGTAAGATGGGATGATAGTGTACAATGAATTTCCTAATTGGTTTTGTTGCTTTAGGGCTCCCACAGGGCTGACCACCTCTTTTCCTAGGATTGCCATAGATTGTGGCAAATGCCACTAGATCTTGTGAATGAAACACGTGTATTAAGAATTGGGTACTGATTTTATGGCTTGGATGGATTAGAAGAAAATGATGCAGCAAAAAGAGTAAATCATATCCGAAATAGCTTCTTGAGAGAAAAACATTGAACGCGTTATTAACTAGGAGAAAACTGCATGCATTTAGCAGTTGCATGTTGTGGGATGCCGTTGCCTCCACTTGCATTGTTCACAAAAGAAGTTTTTTTCTCTGTATGGAATATTTTTCTTTCATTGATAATGGCTAGGATGGTAATATCTAGGACATCATGTTTTTTGTACTTGGCTATATTTCTTATCATCTCCATGTTGTGCCACCACGGTAAATTTTTGTTCTAGATGCTTAAAAGTTATATCTTCACATGTACTTGTGTTTGATTTAGCTCCCAACTTTTTGTGCAGATGAAGACTGGGTATGTAGCTTTAGTTTTGTGTTTAAACATCAGTGTTGATCCTCCGGATGTAATAAAGATATCCCCTTGTGCCAGAATGGAGTGCTGGACAGGTGCACTTTGAGCTGCTGATCTCTCCTATTAGTTTTAAATATTTGCCTTCTCTCTACTCATGCTCTGTATGCTGCTTTCACTTAAGCTTTTGTTTTAATATTAGAATTGTGTGGTTTATAAACTTTTTTTTAGAAGGCCAATTGGTCAAAAGACCCTCGAACTTTTTGTCAAATCCAACTTGACCCCCGGCTTTTCCTTTTTTTCGATTTTGGTCCCTCAAACTATCAAGTCAAAGCAGTTGATGATGGAGGCGGTAATTACAGCCATCTGTTTTTAATAAAGGTGGCCAAATGCTTTGACCTGATAGTTCGAGGGACCAAAATCAGAAAAACAAAAGTTAGGGGTTAAGTTGGTTTAACCAAAGTCCAGGGGCTCTTTTGACCAGTTAGCTTTTTAAGAAACTGTTGTGTGGTGCTTAACTTGTCTCTACTATTTGATTATTTATCTTACTGTTGGATTCATATAGTTGTAATGCTTTGTTGGTTGTATGGAAGGAAGCAATGTACTAGAATCTGGGAGCGTACTGCAATTTTTCAACTACACAATTTAAATCCAATTTACTTTCCCATCATTTTATCTCCATGGCAAATAAGTGAAACATAATCAAGAAATGCTAAGAACAATCTCCTTTTATTCATGAATTTAAATCCTTCCTTTTTAGGTTCTAATTTCCTTTTTTCTTGGCAGATCCACTTTCAATGGCACCTCAAAAAGCTCTTGAAACAATTGGAAAAAACTTAAGCATTCAGTATGAAAGGTGGCAACCTAAGGTGAGGAAATTCTTGACACTTCTTTCTTTGAATTATAGTTCCATATATACTTACGTTGTTCATCTATTACAGGCTCGCTACAAGGTTCAACTTGATCCTACTGTTGATGAAGTGAAGAAACTTTGTAATACATGCCGAAAATATGCCAAGTCTGAGAGAGTTTTGTTTCATTACAATGGACATGGTGTTCCAAAGCCAACTACTAACGGTGAAATCTGGCTATTCAATAAGGTTTTACTTTTACTCCTTTAGTTGATGAGTGTTTTTATTTCAGTGCGACAGTAGTCTTTTTAGACATTTTTATATTTAACATGCTAAAAATTTTCTTCATCACTGGTGTAGAGTTATACACAATACATTCCCTTGCCAGTC
Organism: Populus davidiana; assembly: GCA_030145905.1. Classification (NCBI taxonomy): domain Eukaryota; kingdom Viridiplantae; phylum Streptophyta; class Magnoliopsida; order Malpighiales; family Salicaceae; genus Populus; species Populus davidiana. The sequence continues at coordinate 3,091,358 of CM057794.1, read as the reverse complement.
AGTGATCTTGATTCCTGGCTGAGAACACCGTCAATCTATGTTTTTGATTGCTCTGCTGCTGGGATGATAGTCAATGCATTTCTGGAGGTATTCAGCAATTGTTTCACTATAAGTTTCTTTCTATGTACCATTGACTGCTGTTTCATAAAATTTGATCTCACAATTTGAGTAATCTGATTCTAACATGGTTGTTACTATTCTTTAAATAGCTTCATGACTGGAATGCTTCTGGCTCTGCTGGATCCACGCGGGATTGCATTTTGCTTGCAGCCTGTGAAGCACACGAGACTTTGCCACAAAGTGATGAATTTCCTGCTGATGTGTTCACTTCATGCCTCACCACTCCTATCAAGATGGCATTGAAATGGTGAAGCTTTTATCTTTTTAGTTTTGATTGTTACAATCCATCCTTTCTTTTCCTTTCAGATAGCAACTTTCTGACGTCTGGATAAGGATTTCCATGTTTTTTCTCCTCATTACATTAGTTAGTGTTTTCTATTTATGTACCTTGCCTGTGATTATCCTCTATTCTTTTGTCGTCTGTTGACTTTACAAGGAATATTTAAATGTACTATGTTGAGTTGTCTTGATATTTGGAGTTTTCATGTGGTTCACTTCTGAAATGTTGTGGTAATTGATTATTTTTGTGGCAAGTACTTGTTAATCATTTGGTTTTCATCCATGTGCCCCAGGTTCTACAGACGTTCACTACTTTGTGACTCCCTTGATTACTCATTAATTGATAAAATTCCTGGCCGGCAAAATGATCGTAAAACGCTTCTGGGAGAATTGAACTGGATCTTTACTGCAGTGACAGACACAATTGCTTGGAATGTTCTTCCTCGTGGTAGTTTCTTCTTAGTAAAAAATGATTTTTTGATTTTTCATTTGTGCACTTCCTCCGATTTAGTTCTTCATGTCTCTTTCTTTGTTACATGTAGATAACACTTAGTTTTACTCTGCAGATCTTTTCCAGAAGTTGTTCAGGCAAGATTTGCTAGTTGCCAGTCTGTTCAGAAATTTTTTGCTTGCTGAAAGAATTATGCGTTCGGCAAATTGTTCTCCAATTTCTCATCCAATGTTGCCACCAACCCATCAGCATCATATGTGGTATTGTAGGAAATACTTGTTTAGTCAGCCCTGCAGTGTGTTCACATATCCATTTATCACTGTTTCACTAAGGTTCAATGCAGGGATGCATGGGACATGGCTGCTGAAATTTGCCTCTCTCAGCTTCCATCTCTGGTTGAGGATCCAAATGCAGAATTCCAGGTTTGTTCCATTGTGGTACTATGCTACAATAAAATGGCATGAAATTTCTTCTGCCACAATTGTCATGTGCTTTTGGAAGACTGAATTTCTTTATTTATTTTTCATATTGTTACCTTTTGTCCATCCAAAGCATAAAAATTTAATGTGTCTAAGCAATATGCCTTTCTTTTGATTCAGCCGAGTCCTTTCTTTACTGAACAACTGACGGCTTTTGAGGTGTGGTTGGACCATGGATCTGAACATAAGAAGCCACCCGAGCAGTTGCCTATTGTTCTTCAGGTGTGTGCCACTTAGTTCATGTTAATTTCAAGAAAATCACAAGTGGCTTTTTTTCCTTCTGTTAGTAATTACAAAAAACAAACTGGTAAAATGCTTTATATTAGGTTAGATTTTATCCACATCCGTGCCTGTCTTAGCTAAATTCTTTTCTTTTGTTCTTTTTTCTGTAACTATTATCTTCTGAGATCTTTTATTTATTCATATACAGGTTCTCCTAAGTCAATGTCATCGGTTCCGAGCACTGGTGCTTCTAGGGAGATTCCTTGATATGGGACGATGGGCAGTGGATCTGGTACTTGCTGATGAATTCTTTGGTGCAAAAGCTTTTTTATGAACAAGTGCTCATTGATTGGGGTTTTATTATCATGGCATGATTGACTTGGTTTTTTTTTTCCAGGCTTTATCTGTTGGAATATTTCCATATGTTTTGAAGCTGTTGCAAACAACAACACCAGAACTAAGGCAAATTCTTGTATTCATATGGACAAAAATTCTAGCGCTTGATAAGGTGCATTTTCAACGTCTTTTTAACTTTTTTGACAAGTTGGTGCTTGTATGGTGTGCTATATTAAACAATATTTTGAATATTTTTGGTCTCTAGTGGTGGTTACTGGAGTAAAATACTCTCCACCTGTATTATAAATTAGCATAAGATGAAAGGGTGCAAATGATCATTTTTAGTGATGAAAAGAATTATCAAAAGGCAAGCTGCCAAGAAATGTTGAAATGATATTGTGTAGCTAAAATACTATTTTCCTAGTTCATAAGACTACAACATTGGCATTATTGTTCAAAGAATTACTTAGGCTGGAAATTTAACAACTATAAACTATATTTTACTGCCTTTAATTCCCAATTTTCTCATGGCTATTATTCTTTTGTCAAAAGAATTTATCAAGGCTGGAGATTTTACCACTATTAGAATTACTTTCCATTTGATTGTTCTCATTTCTATAACAGTACTTGAGAAGTTCTTTCTTGTGGATCTCAGTCATGCCAGGTTGATCTTGTTAAGGATGGGGGGCATACATATTTTATTAGGTTTCTTGACAGCTTGGAAGCATTTCCAGAACAGCGTGCAATGGCTGCATTTGTTTTGGCTGTTATTGTTGATGGACACAGACGGGGCCAGGAAGCCTGTATTAAAGCTGGTTTGATTCATGTGTGCTTGAAGCACCTTCAAGGTTCAGTGCCAAATGACACACAAACTGAACCCTTGTTTCTTCAGTGGCTTTGCCTCTGCCTGGGAAAGCTGTGGGAGGATTTCACAGAGGCTCAGATACTAGGTTTGCAGGCTGACTCCCCAGCAATATATGCTCCTCTACTGTTGGAGCCCCAACCAGAGGTTTACCTTTTTATGAGTTTGTTATCCTCAGCAGTTCTTCTTGAGTTTGCTTATTTGTTGAACTACTTAATTACATAATCTATTCATTCCAGGTTAGGGCTTCTGCTGCATTTGCACTGGCCACCTTGCTTGATGTTGGGGGTGATGTCTGCAGGGATGGTGCTACTGGAGATGATGAGTGTGATGATGATGAAAAAGTTAGAGCTGAAATTAGTATTGTTAGAAGTCTATTAAGTGCTGTATCAGATGGAAGTCCTCTGGTCAGGGCGGAGGTTGCTGTAGGTATGTGTAGCTAACTATTAACATTTCTATACTTGATTGATTATGTTTTCTTTCTTTTAGTTTAGTGCCGTGAATATGCCTTCAATTGCAATTATCTTGTATAATACAGTTGGGGGCAGGTTAATAACATCAACTATCGCTGGCGCCATGGTTAACATTTTGGAATTTAAAAGAATACCTGAAGTGCTACCTTCTCTTATCATTTTTTCTCAGCCCAATTTTGGTTATCATCTGTTCTGTGGGAATTTTTTTTCTTCAGTCAACAAATTAAAATAAAAATTTTTGGGCTTAAATTTATAATATTACATCCTCCAAAGCCAGTGAGTCTACTAACATGCTTGACAAAGCACACCAATTATTAAAGCTAATTATATCTCTGGTGGATCATCTACTTGATCCCTACTTTTCAAAATGACCTTTAAAGCTAATTAAGGCTGTACAAAGATTAGGAGGCAACATAAGACTTTTTCCCATGAAAAGCAATGTTGTTTGGTGTCTTTTTGCCTCTTCATGTCCACTTTGTTTCTTCACCAGTTCTGGGGCAAGTGTAGGGGTATAGATGTGAGGGGCAGCCATATTTTTTCTCCTATTTCATGTTTGTTTTAGTGAGTCCCTGCGATTACAATTGTGAGTCATGAATGAATTCAGTTCTCTTTGTGCAGCTCTGGCACGCTTTGCATTTGGCCACAAACAGCACCTCAAGTCAATTGCTGCCTCCTATTGGAAACCTCAGTCTAATTCTCTACTCAACTCATTACCTTCTTTGGCCCATATAAAAGCTACAGGTAGTGGACATGCCAACCCTAATCAGTATGTGCCACATGCAAGTATTGTTTCATCTCAATTTGGCCCTCTGACAAGAGTTGGTAGTGACAGCCCATCCGTGGTTCGAGATGGAAGGGCTTCCACTAGCAGTCCTACTACAGCTGGAATCATGCATGGATCACCATTATCTGATGATTCATCTCTGCATTCTGATTCTGGTATATTGAATGACATTGTCAGCAATGGGGAAATACTCCATTCAAGGCCAAAGCCTCTGGATAATGCATTATATTCCCAGTGTGTGCTGGCTATGTGCACTTTGGCCAAGGATCCTTCTCCACGCATAGCAAGCCTTGGTCGAAGGGTACTGTCGATTATTGGGATTGAACAAGTGGTGACAAAATCTGTAAATTCCACTGGTAGCAGTGGTCCTAAAACTTCATCTCCAAGTCTTGCTGGACTGGCTCGTTCATCATCATGGTTTGACATGCATGCAGGCAACTCTTCTCTTTATATCTTTTTACCATGATTGTACTGTCACTCCTAGCAAGTGATTGTGTCAGCTTATTTATCTGCACCTTTATCTTTTGATCTTCTCTAATCTTTAATTTTGGAATATTTTTGACAGGTCACATTCCTTTGACATTCAGAACTCCTCCTGTCAGTCCTCCACGATCAAGCTACTTAACAGGAATGCGTAGGGTGTGTTCTTTGGAGTTCAGGCCGCACCTTATGAATTCTCCAGATTCAGGATTAGCTGATCCTCTTTTAGCTTCTGTTGGATCTTCTGGAGGCACAGAACGGAGTTTGCTTCCTCAGTCAACTATCTACAATTGGAGTTGTGGTCACTTCTCAAAGCCGCTTCTCACCACACCGGATGATACTGAAGAAATATTAGTTAGAAGGGAAGAAAGGGAAAAATTTGCACTGGAACATATTGCAATGTGTCAGCACTCTTGTGTGTCTTTCTATTTGTTTTCTCTTATTTTATTTATTTATTTTTGTACGAGTTTTTGGTTGAGCTGATGAAATGTTCATTTTCTTGGCCAGCTGTTAGCAACCTTAATAACAGAATTGCTAGTTGGGATACAAAGTTTGAAACTGGTACAAAGACAGCCTTGCTGCAGCCTTTCTCTCCTATTGTGGTTGCTGCTGACGAGAATGAACGAATTAGGTAAGCAGTCTTAATTCAATACATCTTTTGTGGAGTATTATTTTTAGTTTCTCAGGGCTGTCTGTTTTGACATGCCAAGTATGGTCGCAGATTAATGACATTGTATGATGTCATGATTTCAAAAGTTGGGAAACTTGCATACATTGTACAATATGCCAATAGGAACTACTTCTCAGTGGCTGTGGCTTCTTGCTTAAGTTCATCTTTAGTCCTGTTTATCCTGTTACCTTTTGCATCTATTAAGAACAATTCAGCATGTATTCTACCTAAATTCTACTGATACTACAAAAAGGCCTGGGCAAACAAAAACTGGAGTATGGATTCTTTTGTTTTTTTCCCTGGTGATAGGCTAATAATTTTTAATCTTCTCTGATATTGATCTCTTGAGTGATGTGTGATGCTTGTTTCTTTGAAGGGTGTGGAATTACGAGGAAGCTACCCTTCTGAATGGGTTTGATAATCATGATTTTCCTGACAGAGGAGTTTCGAAGCTCTGTCTTGTAAACGAGCTAGATGACAGTTTGCTCCTTGTCGCTTCATGTAATATTTTTTTACTGATTTTCAATTCATTTCATTTCATGGTTGCTAGACTGGTCCTTTATTAGAATGCTTGGAATCATTTTTGCCATACTTGTTTTTGCTGCAGCTGATGGGAATATACGGATTTGGAAAGACTACACTGTGAAGGGTAAGCAAAAGCTTGTCACTGCATTTTCTTCAATCCAAGGTCATAAACCCGGTGTGCGGAGTTTGAATGCTGTTGTGGACTGGCAACAACAATCTGGATATCTGGTACATGCTCACTTAAGTTTGTCTTTGGTACTGTTTTTATATTTGTAATGTGATGTTCATAATAGTTTCTTCTATTTTTAATGTTGCTTTCCTAGTATGCTTCGGGTGAGATATCATCCATCATGCTTTGGGACCTGGATAAAGAGCAGCTTATTCATTCTATTCCTTCATCATCAGATTGTAGTGTCTCAGCAATGGTGAGTTTTGTTGTTTCCTGGGGTTGTTTTTGAAAGTAGTATCATTCTTTGCTACAATAGATAATAGCAGAACTAAGTTAGAATTTACGAATAGTGGCAAATTTAAAACATTGTAGTTTTGAAGAGATTCTTTTGTTCTTTTGTTTATGGTGTGCTTGTGGATGTGAGAATGATTCAGGCACTTGTGTAATGAGAATAATAGAGCTTCTGATGGCATGAATATATCTTAAATAAATGTAAAATGGTTCTTTTCGTATTATTATTGTTATGATCTTTTGTACCTCATTTTTTCCTTTCTGATTATTTTACTGTTCACGTTTTATGGGGTAGGCTCTCATATAACACCACTGCTATCATTACTATGTATTAACACTAAGAAAACGTTATCACGCATGTACCTATTGGTGGTAAAATGCAGATGTGTGATTGGCTATAGGAGCTTTAACAAATACCTTTCTTCTCATTTGTGACAATGATGCTTGCTGGATACATTAAATGTTGTCTTACAGATTTTACCGTTGTCTTTTGCTGACGTTCAATTTTTAACTGATTTTGCTTGAGAGCTTTTCCCTATCCATCATAAATCGCGGAGTCAAAAGAAATCTTGTCAAGGTTTGTAGAAAGCTGTTTCCAACTGAATGAAACCCAGCCTTGGATCCAAAGTCTTGCTTCTCTGTTTTGTTCTAATTAGTGCTAGGTGTGTTTTTTTTTTTTTTTTTTTCAATTTTCTTCCCTCTTACTCCAGTATTCAAAATGTGTAATACCGTTACTCCATCTGATAAACCTTTTTCTCTTTATGGAATTGCTGTTGCAAGGAATGTATTGGTTTATTTTTACTTAAACCTCAGAGCGGTGTTTTTAGAATACTCCATAAACTTTTAGTTTACCCTGCCACAGGTTTCATCCATTATAATCATATAATCTGCAAATAATAAAAATCATGGTGTATCATCTTGAATATGGATGATTTCTCCATCATGAAAGCAAAAGGTAGAGGCCGCAAACCAAAAGGACTGTCTGGATGGTACACTCTTGGTGCTGCCCAACCATGATGGATAAATAGTTCATGTCCCTCCCAACAGTTCTCACCCTTGTAATTGTCCTTTATACATTCACTTGTTCCCCAGCTCCACAATAGGACCTCTGGTACATTATCTTGAGTGATTGAAAGTTTATGGAGGTCTCTTTTTTTTCTTTGTATTTGCATCAGCCTCATTGGGAATAATATAGCCTTCATAGTTGCCTGGCATAAAAGTGAATTGGTTTTCTCATGGAGTAGCATTTTAATGTGCTGCTCTGGTGCTTATCAAGGATTATCCTCCTTCACCACTTATTTGCATAGCAATTTGCTTCCTATAGCCAGTGACTAAACATTGCAGTTCTTGGTACTACATGTTTCAATAGCATCTTCAAATTGAATTCATATGGATAAGGTTGTTTCATGCCCAACATTGGTTATTGGCAAAGATTATGTATGTAAATCGCAAATCTTGTCCAAATTTAAGAATGTTTATAATTTGTGTGCACTATTGTTTCTGCCACCATATCAAGCATCCACATCTTTAATTATCTTTTATTTACTGCTATTTGGTAGTTTATTTCATATCCGCTGTCATCACTTGTCAAATCTGTTGAATGATCTTCATTTATGTTTATCTGTGCAGTCTGCTTCTCAAGTTCATCAAGGTCAATTTACTGCTGGTTTTGTGGATGGATCTGTCAAACTCTATGATGTCCGAACACCTGAAATGTAAGCACTGCTCGTAAAGTGTTCCTCTGGGCATAAATGTTTGCTTGTTTTTGACGTTTTGATAAACTTGTTACTGTTGCTACCTTTTTTATGATAACAATCCCAAATTCAAATATACTGGTTCCTAATGCTTTACAGTGAAACAAGTAATGGGATTGTATGTGATGGAACGTGTTTGGGATTTTATCATATGATGAAATATGTTAATCTTATTATAGACCAGACTATTCAGTAACTTATATTACTTTGCGTTCCCTTCTGTTTAACTGTAATCGTAGGCTTGTTTGTGCTACTCGGCCGCACACTGAGAATGTAGAAAAAGTTGTGGGGATTGGCTTTCATCCTGGGCTTGATCCTGGAAAGGTAACAATTGCACTTTGTGATATACTAGTTTGTTTAGACTGCTGGTGGATTTGTATCTTACCTTGCCACAATTCTCTTTTTCTCTTGTTTTCTTTCAGATTGTCAGTGCATCCCAGGCTGGTGACATGAAGTTCCTGGATATGAGAAATTATAGAGATCCCTATCTCACGATCAAGGCCCACAGGGGCTCACTCACAGCTTTAGCTGTTCATAGGCATGCCCCTATTATTGCCAGTGGATCGGCAAAACAAATTATTAAATTATTCAGTCTAAATGGTGAACCATTAGGCTCCATTAGATACCACCTAACCATAATGGCCCAGAAGATCGGTCCTGTAAGCTGCCTCACCTTCCATCCTTACCAGGTACTCCTTGCTGCTGGTGCTACTGATGCTTTATTCTCAATCTACGCGGATGACAACACCCAAGCAAGATGAAAGCACACTCCTTTACTGGTTGACTATTATGTCGTAGTTTTTGGTGGCTGCACAAGCACTGAATGATTTGTTAATGTCACCGATGCTAGTTTATGGCTTCAATTTACCATCAGATGTGACGGTCGACCATGCCAACACCTGTTTGCTGGAACACTGATTTGACGTCCTGAATCGCGTGCCAGATATTTCATTAGCCTCCAGTGCTGAGGGTCAGATGGTGAGAAGAGGTCCTGCATGGTGTGGGTGGGGGCAAAATGTGTGTAAATAGTTTCTTTTCCTGCGGTGTGTTCATTGATCCTTCCGTCTCCTTGTTCATTTTTATAAGCAACACGTGTCACTACATAATTGGAAGTGTTGCGAACAGATGTTGATAATCAGTTTATCATTCAATCCGAGAATATTTTAATAGGTTTATGGTTCCGTAGGCTTTTGTATAGCTTGTAATTAACTGTCGAGTTTGCCCCGTTGAAAAATCCTCTTGTTTCAAGCATCCAGCAAGGCCAAGAATGGTGTTATTGAGATGTTAAAGACAGGATGCCCCCCTCCCCATGCATCATCTCGACCATAAAATTAGAGTGATAAAAATGTCTTGCGGCGTTTAATATTCTGAGAAGAAGACGCGAGAGGTAAAAACTGGAACGGGGCCAAAAACATTCGAGGGGGAGCCAGTTATACATATATGCGAAGAATATGTTTGATCACACCACGGAAGTTGTACATCCACAAATGACACCGCGGAAGGAGAGATGAAGCCAGCGACAAGCTTCCAATGAAGAAACTGGCTGCTTTTCGCATTTCAGGTTAATTGAAGATAAAAACCACTAAATCCCACATCAATTTCATTTATCGAGAAAAATCGTAGGCAATTGCTGAGATAACCAGCAGAAGCTACCCAAGAGCTGGATGTACGACCCATCAATGGGGAATGCAGAGCTATTATCGCCTCAACCTTCTTCGATACATCTAAAAATGAACCTTCTTACACACCCCAAACTGAGACCACACAACAGGCATTAGCCATATTCACAAAGATATATCCAGTTTGTTCACCCTATTCCCCACCAACATTTCACTTCCTCCCACCCACCATACTTTCGCCAGATGATCCTGACAAGCTTGGTGGTGTGCTGCTAGTCATTTTATACCTTCCATCCGCATTTCCAAGAACATTTAGATCTTCAAACAACCTGTATGGGGGAACGAAGGACTGCTTTTGTCCTGGAGCTGCAGGTATCCTAGAGGTGGAACTCATCCAAGGATCACCATTCATGGTTGATCCATTCATGCCTGCTTTTGTGGGAAACGAGTTAAATTGTTGCGCAGGTCTAGCAGCTTGCACCGGTGTATAAGATGCAGTTTTGTTGGATTGGGGAGATGAAAGCATACTATTTGTAGCAGACATGTGATTTTGGTTGTTGAGATGACCAGTTGTAGCTGCCCAGGGTGGAGGTGGGTAGCAAGACGAGTACCGAGGATGTTGCAGCTGGAACTGAGGTTGTAATTGTGATTGAGATTGGGGCTGCAAGTACAGCTGAGGCTGAGGCACTGCTTGCTGCTGGGGTTGAGGTTGCAACTGTTGCAGTGGTTGAGATGGAGGTGGTAAATGGTGCTGCTGAGTTTGATGCTGTAAATGGGGTTGAGATGGAGGTGGTACTTGGTGCTGCTGAGTTTGAGGCTGGGCCCATGGAACGACATGGCTGTTGTATGGAATGGGCCCATGGTTTACAGGATAAGTTGGAGAAACATACGGATAACCTTGTGTATTGGAGGAAACATGTATTTGAGGCATGGTTTTGGAGACTGGTGGGGTGTGAGGGGAGGTTGATGCTGACAAGGTGAGGCTCAAAAGATCAATCATATCCTGCTCTTTCATGGTTCTTACTGGTGCAGGTGGATCAGGAAGAGCCAGAGCATTGCATGGGGACGAGGTTGATGCAATGGGCATGCCAGCATCCAATGGCACAAGAGCCCCGTTTGTTCCACATGAGCTTTGAGATGACATGGAACGTGTTTTTGAATGCCTGTGTTCACAGAACAAAACAAGTACAATTACTGCTTCGAGATAAACCAAAGTCTTGGTAAACACCCATGATGCAGAGCATGAACAATGGAAACGGATAAATAATTTGTAAGATCTCCATAAAGGTTGGCCAGCTACCAAAGTAAGATAAATTGAGTGGTCTTTTATTCACCAATTACTGCTCCTGTCGCTCCACATACTGGCCATAGTTATGGTCAAGGTTTATTTCCTACCCCGTGATTGCTTTACGATGGGTTCTGTAGTGGTAGAACTGCTATCTCCCTTGTGTATGTAATGTGAAAATAATTTAATAGTTCAGGTCACCAATGAAAAATTATATAAGATTATTTTCATAAGCATTAGCTACCTCCGAGCTAGCTGTGCGAAGCCATCCTCCTCTTCATCCTCTTCATCTATAGCGCTCCTTGTCACATTAGGAACTGGTGTGGTGGAATTAGTTGTAGATCTTGGGCTGGCATCCCTTGCTTCAGTTGGCTTGATGTCTGAGGACCATCCTTCACTTGGTTTGGCACATAAGCTTGTAACTTGAGTTGGCATTGGAGAGCCAGAAGCAATAGCATCATGTTTTGCAAGCAAGATTTGCATACTGTCATTTAGTTCAAGACCCTTACCAAGAAGTTCCTCGTCCCTGCATCATGACCAAGGTACATTCAGATAATCATACACCAGACTGCATGGGATCATCAGACACATGCATGGAGAAACAAAGGCAAGCATACAGTTACCAGTCTTATATCAAAAACACGTTTTCAGCAAAATAGACATCTAACGAGTAACTGACCCAGTTGTAGCTAGCATCTGCATCAACTTTTTCTGGTTCGACCGACACCGGTCGACAAGATCAACTATCACTTCATCTTTTATAGCCTGAGAAGACAAGCATGACCACATCTCAAATATTTTCCTCAATTGTTTAGCTAAGGTAAAAAGCTCACTGCACATACCTCAAGGTTTCCAGGGTTAACAGCTTGCAGCATATCATTCAAGAGCTCCATAACATCCCACATGGAATCCAAGCCTGACAAGCTATGATAATTGAGAAAAATATCAGCCAATACAAAACATGAGATTTGGCAATTTTGAGAATACATCATAGACAAATACAACGTGTAAACCAGCGGTTGATCCTAACCTTAAGCCTTCAATCTCTGCAGCCATTGTTTCATCAAGTCTTCTAGAAGAATTGCTAGGCGTTCCATAACCAGGTTGGGTAAGCCTCAATGTTGGATTGGTTGCCGGTGGTGTAAATATTGGAGCTGCATCTACTGATCGCTGGGGAAATTCAACTCCAGCACGCTGCCATTCGCACAACCCATAACTAAAAATTAATTTTTCTGTATAGATTCCATGTAATATGGCATAATTTGTTAATTAACTACTATGAATGAAAAAACTTTTGATCTGGCAGTCATAAAGGCATGTATGCGCATATGAGCAATATTTCATCCAAAGGATTTGGCTTGCATCTCATTTGATTGCAATCATCTATAGCATCATTTGATAGCACTCTTATTATGAATCATGCATTGTTTTAAACACGGATCAAATTAAATCAAGACCATATCTTTCTAGCATTAAAAATTAAATTAAAAACCAAATTAAAAAATTGACAGCGCGCTGCAATCCACAACAATATTTGGTTGGATACAAAACCTATAAATTATGTTTAGATCAGGGGCTTATCAGTCTAGCATTCAATGATTATTGCCCCACTTCCAAAGTCAACCGAGTAAAAATTTCATGCAAGAGTTGGCACACATACTGAACCCAGCAAGAGCACATCAAATAAAATAATAGAATATTTTAGCGAGATACTTACCCTTAATTCCTCATATGCCCAATAATACTGAGGATGTTTTCCTCCAGGCCCACCAAATGCCTCTTGCCACGAATCAAGCAAAGCCAGAATCTTATCTCTCACATGCATATCTGTCTGCACAACCATTTAAAATATGTGTTAAGTTAAGATCGAGGCTTCCCCCAACCTAGCCCCTTTTTTGTTTTTGATGAAGAGTGATTAGATGAGAAAAATACAAACATCAAGGTTTCAACTTTCTCATGAAAAATCAACCACGTTCAATCTTATTTGAGATCAATGGAGGCCTCGGACAACATAACTGGGAATTTTTTGACATCAAAACCAAATAGCTCATTGAGCACTGTGGTTTTTACGGCAAAGGCACCAATAAGTGGCAATCATATCAAAACAATTTATATCTGTTATCCTAGTTAAGATGGGCCAAAACGTTTGCTTATACTACTCTTAAATAATACCGATTACGATTTCTCCTGAAATATTTTGGCTGGCCTAGTTAAAAGGTTTGAGATGAACAACCATTGCTGGAATTTCCATAAAACACACAGCATAAAAATGTATCAATTGCAAAACACAAATGGTTCCACCTCTTTAATGTATATGCAAAACTCCATTTGACTATTAGACATTCTGCTGACATTTATCCTTTTGGTTGCTGGAGTTCAGAATTTAACATCTTGAAAACAGAATGGCTACAGAATTACAATTACAAAGGAGTCTAAAGAAGGGAATCATATATACTGATTTCTAACACATATTAAAAAAGAAAAAAAATTCTCTACAGAGATGGTAAAATTGTTGTGGATAATTACTTCTAGCAAGAATTCAAGGAGTTACCTTCTTCTTTATGATTTTCACCATTTCCCCCAATACATTCTTTTCAGCAATTTGAAAATGGACATAATCACCACAGTTCTTCACCATTGTCTCCAAAAGCTACAGAGAAAATTTTGCACTCAATTAATCAAACCCAAAAAACCAAAAAATAGAAGAAAGAAAACTTTATAAACAACAGAGCTTCCTCGAATGCCAAATAGATAATTCAAATCCATATTTTGGTGCAAAAATCAAAAGAATTTCACATTCCAAAACACACATTTGAATTCGACAAAACCATAATCGAAATAAAAGCATAAAAAAAAACATAGAAAAATTAGTGAATTCAAGAAAACAAAAGGCTACCGTCAAAGCGAGTAGTTGGACTTTAGGGCTCTTGTGCTGCAACCTTTTCTTCAAAGCTTTCACTACATCTTTGGCTTGCCTGATATATATATAAATAATATAAAAAAAAAAAAAAAAACCTCACCAAACAACACAACATAGTGTCTAAAAAAAACCCACTTAAAGAAAAAACACCATTTCTTGTTATAAATTATTTCTCATAAAATTAAAATTCTTTCTGGAAAAACAAAGCATACTGATTAACCGATAACAAAGAAGTAAGCTTCAATTTCAGTTACAACACCTAAGCAGAATCTTTAACACGTACGTATACGTATAAACATACGTATACAAATGCACAGGATAAAAAAAACCCACCTGTTATCAAAACGTAAAATTCTGAATAAAAACATAAAAGAGTTAAAAAAGAAAAAAAAAGGAATTACCAGTGATGAGAATTAACGGAGTCACAAATATCAATATTCATGGTCCAATCAGGACCGATTAAAAGATCGCTGGTTGCTTTATCAACGGCTACTGTTGCCGAAGAAGACGAACCCAAAGCCATCCCCATAGCAAGAGCCATCAATCTCTCTCTTTCTTTACTTGTGTTTAGCTCGTTTTCTGGGAGTGTTGTTTGACGACAAAATGGAAGGTGACAGTGATGATGATGATAAAAATAAAGTCTCTCTCTTTCTTTCTCTTATTAATTATTTTCTAGTTTGGCAGGAAAGAAAATCAATCTAGGCCTCCTTGGTTGTTTTCCTTCTCTCTTTCTTTCTTTATCTGGGTCACTTCTCATTGATTTTCTCCCCTTTCTTTTCATTATTTTTTGACCCGCCATTTTCTTTCAGCCTTCTCTTCGCGGAAATTTCGTTTCTTTATTTCCTTTCCTTTTTCTTATTTCTTCTTATACATTATTTTATTAGTTGATAAACAAATTTCTTTAAATTAGAAAAATTGTCTTATATCATACACAGATATATCATGTATTTACATTTATTTTCCTTAAAAAAGGGGAAAGGAATGATACAATATCTGTGTTTTTGTATGTTAGAATAGAGAATAAAGCATGATTAATGGCTTTTGTATGTTAGAATAGAGAATGAGAATCTGATCCTGCCTTTTGCTAATTTTATTTTAGTTTTATGGACCAAACTTCTTTTCTTTTTCTTTATTTTTCTGCCCTTTCTGGGTGTTCTTTTTATGATTTTGAGTTTATTTATTTTTGTATTATATTTTTTTATTTTGAATTTATATTTTAATTTGGGAAAGAGAAAAGTCGTAGAATGGACAAAAATGACTATCAGAGGTCAGAATCAGCAGGGTGGGGCTTTGTCTGTTAAAGAAAAGTGGAGGTCAGTTTTGTCATGCAACCCACAAAATATGGATGGTCCCAAAATTTTCTTAGAATTCTTAGGGATATTGCCAATACGAGACATTGAAGTGAAAAGACAACATCTGTAAACATAGGATTGTTTTGGCTGTTTCTAAGCAGTTCGGTTCTTGTAATAAAGTTCATTTATGACTAGCATCCTTTGTGAGGCTGTCTGAAGCTCGCCGGTGATTAAAAAAATAATAATCTCCAATTAGCAAAAAAAAGAAAAAAAGATATACATGCTTTTCTAACATGTTTGCAGCCTTTGTGAGGCTGTTTATTATAAAAATTATAACCCGTTTTTTATTATAAAAATTGCTTGAACGCCCCTGTCATGACCCCTCAACTCTTGAGTGGTGTTTAATTTATTTCAACCGTTCATAGGTGTTAACTTAGTTATTCTTTTAGCTAATTGAACAACAGACTAAGAATCCATTTATATCAGATTTTATCAAAAAAATAAAAGAGAAAAACAAACCAACCTCGTTCATTTTTTAAAATATTCTAGTAGTAGTTTAAATAGAAGAGAGGAATTCGAGCTCATAATCTCCTATTTCAAAAATAAATAAATAAATAAATGACTTCTGATTATACAAGATCTTAATAGAATGATGTTAAATTACCTACAACTCTAAAGGAATCGGGATTTCTTATAGTGCTTTACTGTCTTCTTCTTCTCTTCTTTTCATTTTCAAATGTTTTTCTCCTTTCAATTACATTCTGCAATGGTCGAATTAGATGGAATTAATATTGAAAAATTATGGTAGAAGGAATACATCAAAAGAAAAGGGGGTCATACTGTAAGTCACAAAGAACAATAAATTTGATTCAAAATTTTTGTCAATGTTTATTTTCATCTATAAATTCATTCCTAGATGAATAAGACTCATTGAAAGACAATTGTTAAAGAGAGAAAATTATTGGTTATCACGATTACAACTATAAAACTAATCAAGTTCAGTGTTCAAATATTTTATTCGACTCGAGGAGTTGGATGATGTTGATTATTAACATTTAAATTGGTTGAAAAAATAGATTGAGCTTTGAAATATTTGAGGTTTTTGGTTGATTTTTTATTTTTAACTTTTTTTTTTAAATTTTAAGGGCACATATGAGTTAATTGAGTTATGTATATTGTTTTTCATATGTTTTAAGTAAAAAAATCAGTTGAAAAATGAGTAGTATGATTCAAAAAATTAAAGGATATTTTTTGCTATTTTTCCGGCAACTTGATTGCGGAAAGCTAGGCAAGCAAACAATGAACTTGCTAGGTGATGAGCCTAACCCTTTTATGTTTTTTTTTTATTATTATTATTTGCATTGGAAAACAAATAGTTACCATGCTAATTGACATATTTTTTTTTAATATTTTGATATTTTTTTAATTTACTTTAATAATCATAAAATATATTTTTTTAACAGAAATAATGATTCTAGTTTAAAACTTTGCATTCACTAATATAAACAAAAAAATATGTTAATATAAAAATAAATTTTAGACTTAAAAAATATATGTTTTGTGATTATTTCAAATGGCTTAGATTAAATAAAAAAATATTGTTCTATAGTTAGATAAAAAAATTGAAAAGGTATATACGATATGAAATTAAATATCTTAATATACTTCTTTATCTTAACTTCTCGACTCATTCTTTGGTTTAAATAAACAAATTTGTTATTATTTATTAACACATATAATTATTAAATTATTTTATTGAATGACCATATTAATCTTATTTTGCAATGAAAATTTCTCTTGATGAAATAAAATTTCAAAACAAGTATATTTTTTAGTTTAATAACAATGCAAACAAATTATCCGAAAGCTGAATATTTTTTTTACATTAAAATTTTTTATGTCCTTCTACAGTGCAGGTATGTAGGCTAGTATTAACTAAGAAAAAACTTAAAAGAATATACACGAGTAATTTCATTAGTAATATCCATTATTGAATCTCACATTAAAGTTATGATTTTTAGAATTTTCTATATCAATATAAGTCAGAGTATTCTTGGAAATTAGTTTTGATGGGAAATGATTTATGTTTCACATTATGATCTAATATAGTTGAATCTAGACACAAATCTGCTCGTTTAAAATATTTAAAATCTGATTAGTATACTCCTTATCGTTCGTATAATAATAATAAATCTGATTAGTATAAGTGATAAAACTGAAGCGGGTATGCCACCTTAAAACAACAAAACGATTACGGTTCTTGAGGTGGAGAGAAGGAGAATCGCTTAATTTGTATCCACAATTTTTATATTTAAAGATCAAAAATATATATATATATATATATATATATATTCTAATTTGATTTAAGTTAAATAAATAAGTGCGTTAGACCAAATAATATATTTTTGGTGAACTCCATATGATTTAAGTTATTGAACTCTAATTAAGAGTTGCATATGTCAAGTGTACTGTTCAATTTTGGCATAGGATCATTGTCCGTTAATTGCGCATATGCAACCCAATCAAGATTGTCAAAAATATTTTTTTGATACGACATGAAATATACAACTACATGTAATATAACTAGAAAGACCAGATCAACCGGCCTCATAAAAGAAGGCTCAATCGCACTCATCTATTGTTGCGAATTCGAGAACATGCATATAGGCCTTCGAAGAGAGATCTTATAAAGTCAAAATTGGCTCACACCTAAACAAAATGAAAAAAAAAAAAAAATCAAATTCAGCCTTGATCTTCTTGCCCCTTACTATAAAGAAAAGGGGGATATCACCCGGAAAGGATCCATCCTCCCCATTCCTCCTCTTTACGCTATTATAGCTCGCGGAGGAATTCCTCTAACTGAAATCTCCTTCTCTCATCCATCGTGGTCTTTACTCACAAGAGAAAGAGGGTCACTTCTATGGCCAAAGATCACATGCCAATCACCCCCCTTTAATGAGGGAACTACTGAATACCATGGAAGAAACTACATTTATAACCTTCTCCCGTTAATATAAATTCGAATCGTAAATTCGAATCGTAAAATCATAAAATCACAAGAAAAATATTTTAACTAATTATATATTGACAATTTCAATCAAGTAGTAAATAATAATATAATACAATTAACATAAAAGTGAAATAAACAATACAAATATTCAAATACCTTGAAATACATAATTCAAATAAAAATTCATGGTTTAAATAACTTAAAAATGCAAAAAGAAAAAAAAAGATTTAACAACTATGTTTTATTGATAGAGTTTCAGAACATTTTCTAGAGGACATATCTTGAAACACACTACATGCAACTAGTGGGATGATACAACATTCTAAGGTATATCACCAACTTCAAAAAAAAATTAACACAGACCAATACAATGAACCTATGACAACGAGAACGAAAACGTACAAAATGACATCAATTTAATCTCATGTCACCTCACCTTCCATATTTTATATGTTAGTAACAAGTCCTAGAAATAATGTCAAAATATCCCACTAAGTAAAACATGTATTTCAAGTTCTCTTTGAGTCTTTGTTGTCTTTCTTTATAGTTAACAAATGGTTAGACTAAAACACAGTAATTCTCTCTACATAAGTATTCCTATCTCTTATTTTACTCCTTTGATTCATCACCATCTACCTCTGTTTTCCCATGGTTTTGATCCTCCGATCATGCCTTCCTAGCCTAAAATACAGTATAAGGCTTTCTCATACTCAAGATCTTTTAATGCTAGTGTTAGTCTACTAAGATTGAAAATTTGAAATTTGGGCAACAAAGAAAGGGGAGACTGAGGTGTGGGGACTATGTAGTGGAGTGTTAGGGGACTCAGACAGAAATGTAGTAATTTTTTTAACTTTTGTTGGTTAAAACTCGAAATTAGTCAAAATCGGTCCAATTTTACCGATTTTAACCTAGTTTGACAGATTTTGACTGATTTCGAGTTTTAACCTGATTTGATACGTTATATATATGTTGATTCGTAAAATCGTAAGATTTGAAGAGTCAACTCGCTATTTTAACAACCTTGAACCCAATTACTTAAATATTTTTTTTAAAAAAATTATTTTTATTTTTATTTTTTAAAAAATTAATATTTTTTAATATTTTTAAATTATTTTGACAGGATTGATGTTAAAAACATCAATGATACTGAGGTTGCAGCTGTGTCCGAACAAACGGATCCTAAGTTTTTGTAGTTCTTATAGCCTGACAGCTTGTTCTTCTTCTTCTTCTATTTTTTAAAACCTGTAGGCACTACTAGCCTTTATAATTACTTCCATTGACAGTGCAAGTATTGCGGTAGATAGAGAAGGAAGTGCTTTTCCTGTAAAAGACAAGGCAAAATGTGGTCACACTCATCTCCATCATCGTTACAGGGCCAGCACCATGATGGCAGACGTCATGGAAATACAGTCATCCTCCATCCTGCGTGCACGTTGTGAAGGGCAATTGCTTTTGGAATTTGACCTTTCCCTTTCCTTTTTCAGAATTATTACATTTATCTTTAAAAATCCATGGCGGTAAGGTGATAATTGCATCTGGCCATACCTATCGACCGTTGCATCTACCATCAATTTTAAGTGCATGCTTAGTGTAATAAAGTTTTTTTTTACGTCAAATCACTGCATGAAGTGCAAGGTCCACTTGAAATTTAGACTATGAAGAAATTATTTAATGTTTTTTTATATATCTCCACATTCTTTTTATAATACCACTTTTTTTCTATTTTTATTTTTATTTTTATTTTTGCACTACCTTCTCTCACTAGTTTTTATTTATTTATTTATACTCATGTCACCCTCAATTTCTAAAACATCTTTATTTAGTTTTTATTAGACAGTGAGATTCTACTATATCATAAGAGGAGTATAATATTTTTTTAATATAAAAAAATATTCAGGCAGCACTAATTTTTTTTTTAAAAAAAAATTAAAGATCCAGATTATTAACTTATTTGAGTTCAATAAACTTTATTAATTTAATAATATAATTAAAAATATAAAAAATAAATAAACAAGGTAGAAAACTTCAAGCTTGCTCAAACATAATCATATTAATGGTTGAACCAATTCCTTATGTAAGATCATTCAAGAAGTCACTACTCAAAATGTCCATGCTTGATTGTCTCCTACTCACACTTGAGGGTATTTAGTAGTGTGGTTGATGTTGCTTTTTAAAGTGCTTTTCACTTAGAAAAGCATGCCAATAATATTTTTTTATTTTTTAAAAATTATTTTTGAGATCAGCACATCAAAAACATATTAATTTAAAGTAAAAAAAAATAAAAGAATTTCAATTCTTTTCGGAAATGCTTTTAAAAAGCACTCCCAAACAGGCTAAAATAAGTTTTAGGCGAGTGTTTAGAAACATGGTATACCTATATTTCTAAAAAAATTAAAATTTATTTATTTTTAAATAATTTTTTTGTATGTTTTGGATTGTTTTGATGTACTGATCTAAAAAATAATTTTAAAAAAATAAAAAATATATATAATTTTGATGAATTTCAGCACGAAAAATATTTTAAAAAACAACCACAATTACACTCTCAAACAAGCTTTAAACATTTATTATTCAACAACTAAAATAACTTCAAGTTCTTTCCACTCAATTTCTTGATACTCCAATTCAATGTTGCCAAACTAATAAAAGATATTTTATTGCTTTTGTCTAGTAAATTACAAGTTTAAGATTATTAACGTGTGTTTTCTTGCTTACTGGGAGAACCAATTGAGAACCGAGATAGGAGCGAAATATAGGCAAAAAGTTAGCTTTCTATACATGTTTTTGAAACCCAAAATCTTTGCAAAACTAGAAATAAAACAATGTCATTTCATTTGAATGTTTAGAACTTTTTTTTTTCTTTAACTTGAGCAAAACGCACTGTTTTATTTAATGTGAAACAACATTGTTTTTTTGCTTTAATTAAAGTTATGTTTTTCTATTTAAAATCATGTCAAACTTTATATTTGTCCTTCTATTTCAGCACCTTTTACGCTTCAATCACTGGTATTTGAATTTTTTTTATTTTTTGGTTAATTTTTACCTTTTTCTCTTAATTTCTTTTAATTTCACCATGATCAAATTACAATATGTCATTTGATTTCTCCATTGCTTTCATATCAGTTTTTTGTTCTTCAATATTTATTTCTATGCTAAATTAACTCCAAGTTTCAAGTTTCTTTTCCAATTAAGCTTATAAATATTTTTCTAACTTTGCTATTTAATTCAAACTCACCCTTGAACTTTTAATTTTTAATTCCAGCCAAATTAAACAAATCTAAACCTTTTTTTTCAATTTATTCTTCAACTCAACCTTCAATTATGACTCATAATTTCCCCAACTCAATTTTTACATGTAATACTCGATTAGTTTTCATATATATAGTGTTTTCAACTATTTTATTTGTATTGTTTTCTTTTAATGATTAATTAATTCTAACCTAACACATAGAAATTAAATAAAAATGACAAAAAAAACAACAATTAAAAATGTCTAAATTTACTGAAAAGAGCTCATTTTTTTATTTTCTATTTTTACTTGAAATATAAAAACTGAAGGGGGTAAAAATTTGAGTTATGATACATATCATAAACTTCTACTATGCTATAAACAAGTTGTGTAGAGCTAGAAATCGTAGTTCATGTAGGATCTTGTCTGTGTAACAATATGAAAAGGTCATCCAATTATTGGAAACAATAGCTAACCTAATAAACATGATTTATTTACATTTTTCTCTATAATTTATCCTTTATTTATCACAATTCATCAC
The DNA here is from genome assembly GCA_030145905.1 of Populus davidiana. Taxonomy (NCBI): domain Eukaryota; kingdom Viridiplantae; phylum Streptophyta; class Magnoliopsida; order Malpighiales; family Salicaceae; genus Populus; species Populus davidiana. The sequence goes on along the minus strand of CM057794.1, from coordinate 3,069,567 downwards.
TTTTATACTTTACTTTTGTTTTCAGTCTTCTTTTTTTTTTATCGCTTTCTTTCATTTTATCTAGACTAGTTTGTTTTGCATTACTCTTTCTTCTTAATTTATCAAATCCATGTTGGAAATCCTACATTCTATGTAATTTATTAATTTATGAGGTTACTATCTGGCTCTCTGTTTAAGATTAAATTTTTAATTATAATTTCTTCTCATTAAAAAAATGAAAAATAAATAGCATATTGTTTTAAAAATCAATTGTTAATAAACAGTTTTACACATGATTGATCAGGTAGATTATTTGTCATATCAACATCATCCAAGAAATCCAGAGCTATGTATGGCAAGTATAGTGACCACTCTATCCTTTTCATGGACACACCAACTTGGAATTTTAAGGATACATAAACTACTAAGGGAAATACATCCTTATTATCTTAACCATTATCATCTTCTCCTAGGTAGTTATATTCTCTGCAAGCAATCACGTTCTTTAGGCTACGTGAACACACAAAACAGAACATCTAAGACTTCAAGTGTTCTTGCTATCCAAATTCAGTATTCTTAGCCTTAGCTTTGAAAAAACTTGGTCTTAATTTATGGGGATTTTCGTGAATCTCATCACCTATGAAAAGGAAAAACAGAAAGAACTACTGCCTTGCATTTTACATAAAATGACTCGGCATCCTGCCGCAGACAATGGCAGAGGATGGAAGTAGAATACTAGGAAGAAGTATTTGAATGGTAATTAAGCTAAGTTGACATATAATTGTGATTTGCGAGACTCTCATGTAGCTCTACTTTCAATAAAAAAAATAATATAAATTATATTTTGATATTTTTTTTACCAGTTTAAATTATTAGATTGATATGATTTTTTGACATGGTATCAGAGCATTGATGATTAAACGATCACGAATTTAAATCTCAACATTATCATTTAATTGATAAAAATTAAGTATAAGGTAATATAAGTATGTGCAAGTTTCAAGTTTACAGGACTTTTATTTGAGATAATATGTTAAAAAATAATATAAATTATATCTTGAGTTTCACCTAACCATTTAAGCTATTAGATCAAGATAATTATAAAAAAAACCAAAATCTATAGGAGACTTTACTAGTAAGTCCAGTAAAACATAAACAAAAATCCTTAAAATTTCGAAGCACTTGGTTTTTCAAAGTAAATCAAGATACGAATTGAGCTGTGTTCAAAATCGCCAAAACTAGAAGATATTTTAAGGCTACTACTGTTTTTTTTTAGACGGGGAAGAGAGGGTATTTAGGGTGCTTTTTTTAAAAATAAATTAAAATAAAAATCTTTGTATGAAGAATAAAAATTATGATATTAAATTTTATTTTTAAAATTTAAAATTAATTCCATATAAAAAACTTAAAATCAATCAGTTAAGTTAAAGGTTATTGAAATTGAGGGTATTTAATTAGTTATTTAATTATTTTTAGATGCAAAACATGGAGGGAACGATGAAAAAAATAACAAAAAGCACTTGATTTAAAAATTATCAAAATATAGGGAGGTCAAAACTAAAATTAAGAGCTAATTCTCAAATGACTTTAAATTCAAGGAAAGCTTGGAGCCTATATATTTGCTATAATAACAAGTTATAATTTCAAAGGTATAATTAAATATTTTTCAAAGAATGAGGACAAAACTGTAAGCTCTTAAAATTTTACTGACATTATGATGCTCGTCCTTGCACATAGTTATAGCCTGAATAAAATAAATATATATAAGAATGATGGAAAATCACTATAATACCTTATTAATTAATTTGATTGTATTAATATTTCTTTATAAAAAAAAGTATAATTGATCAAACGCCATTGGCTTATTTAATGATATCTAATGAGTAGTTGAAATGTGTTTTCTAGTAAACAAAAAAAATTTTAAAATAGAAAATTAGTTTTACGAGTTAAAATTTATAACTTTAAAATAAATAGGAAAGAAATTTTAGGATTATAATTGAAAACAAAGATTTGGTTTGTTTTTGTTATCAAAATTGTGTTTCAAAAATATATTTAGTATGAAAAAATAATAAATTAATATTTTTTAATATTTTCTAATAATTCTAATGTATTGATATAAAAAAAAATAAAAAAAAATTCATTTTAATGCCATTTATTTTTTAAATACTTTACACCACACAACCAAGTACATTCTCCAAAGCATTTGAAGATTTTACTTGAAAAATATAAAACCAACAAACGAACGTGAGTGAACTGGTCTATGTGTTGTGGCCCATTCAATGCAGATATGCTGGGTAAAAAAAATAAAATTAAGTTGGATAAAAAAGCAAAATTTCCATTCTTCTTGGAAATGAACTGGGCTATGTGTTGTGGCCCATTCCTTCTTTCATCTTGGTAAAGGGTGATTTTTTCCCCAACTCCCCACTGAAGCATTTCAGCTTCAACAAACATGAAGTGACATGGTAAGAAAATCTGACAACATGCTGTAGTAACTATACTCCCAGATTGATCTTCTTCCAGAATCCCAACAACAATGGTTGGTTGCACTTCTAAGAAGAGTGCTAGTTTCTTCCTAAGAAAACACAGGAAATGGCCATACTCACCTTACAAGGCCAGATGGCACAGAATTTTCAATCAACAACAAGCCATGCAATCTCTTAAACAATCAGCCCTAAAACCGCCGCAACAAGAATCTCCCAACATACCCCATCTTCTGTCATCTCTTGTTCACTCCTTTAGCATCTACGATGTTGAACCAACCCCTAAAGCCTTTGACTTCATATTCAAAACCCTTGTTAATACCTCTCAATTCCATCACATTCCTTCAGTTCTTGACCATCTCGAAAAAGTTGAAAGCTTTGAACCACCTGAATCTACTTTTGCTTATCTGATTGAAGTTTATGGCAGAACTAATAAAACCCATGAAGCAATTGAATTGTTTTACAGAATCCCAAAGTTTAGATGTGTCCCTTCTGTTTACTCACTCAATACTCTGATTTCAGTTCTTTGTAGAAACAGTAAAGGTTTAAAGTTGGTGCCTGAAATCTTGTTGAAGAGTCAGGTTATGAATATTCGAGTGGAAGAATCGACTTTTCAGGTATTGATTACTGCTCTTTGTAGGATTAGAAAGGTGGGTTTTGCTATTGAGATGTTGAATTGTATGGTGAATGAAGGGTTTAGTGTAAATGCAGAAATATATTCTTTATTGTTGTCATGTCTCTGTGAACAGAAAGATGCAACTAAATTCGAGGTCATGGGGTTTTTAGAGCAATTGAGGAAGTTAGGATTTTTCCCTGGAATGGTGGATTATAGTAATGTTATTAGATTTTTAGTGAAAGGAAAAATGGGTTTGGATGCTTTGCATGTTTTGAATCACATGAAATCAGATAGAATTAAGCCTGATATTTTTTGCTACACTATGGTTTTGCATGGGGTGATTGAAGATAAGGACTATTTGAAGGCGGATGAGTTGTTCGATGAGTTGCTTGTTTTTGGTTTGGTTCCTGATGCTTATACTTACAATGTGTATATAAATGGTTTGTGTAAGCAAAATAATGTCGAAGCGGGGATCAAGATGGTTGCTAGTATGAAGGAATTGGGATGCAAGCCTAATTTGATTACTTATAATATGTTAGTGAAGCAGTTGTGTAAGGTTGGAGAACTTAGTAAGGCAGGCAAGCTTGTGAGGGAGATGGGATTGAAAGGAATTGGGCTAAATATGCAGACATATAGGATAATGATTGATGGCTTGACAAGCAATGGTAAAATTGTTGAAGCTTGTGGTTTATTTGAGGAAGCATTGGATAAGGGTTTATGCACTCAGAGTTTGATGAGATAATTTGTGGTTTATGCCATAGAGACCTAAGTTGTAAAGCACTCGAATTACTTGAGAGAATGGTTGGTAAGAATGTTTCTCCTGGCGCTAGAGCCTGGAAAGCGCTTCTCCTTAGCTCTGGATTCAAACTTGATTGTGTGGAGACTAAATTGTTTAGTTTGGTGGACTCAAATCAAACTCAATTAAGCAGTGAGAATGTTGCTGCTGACTAATAAACCTTTTGAACTATTTTTTCTCTAAGAAATGGTGGAAGTTAGTGGTGAAAAGTTTTGAGCCTAGGGAGAGTTTTTCATCTTCTGGGGTGATGGATCTACAAATAAATTGTGTTTGTTGGATTTTCAGTAATGATGCCTCGGTGGAGTGTTGGCAACATTAATAACTTTCAACTAACTAGCAGATTATGAATTTTCAAACAAATTATAAAAAACAAATGATCTGGTATGGCTGAAGCATCAAGTTGCAAATTCAATGTTTCTATTCAGAAGCTAAGTTCTACAGTGCATGGATGCCTATGTGGTTTGAGCACTAATGGTGCCTTTGTTTGAATCTCCCCTTCAATGGGCACAAGCAGCTAGACTGTTCTGAATGCAAAATCATGCCTAATATTTATGCCTTGTGGCCCTTCCCCATTTTTACTTAATATTGAAGGACCAACATCCAACTTCAGGTATTCTCTCTGTCTATGTGTCCATTGCATAAGATGGGCATGTAAATGCTATTGTGGTGTGTTCTGGGCCAGTCTCGTTTTGCTTGTTTTGATAACTTTGCCTTCTTGAATGGAACCTAAGCACTTTAGACTTGAGTTACTGAATTTGATTGGCATACTAATTTAAACCTCATAAGAACTTGCCTCAACATTTCTCGTTTCAGTTGCTATTTCTTCACTAATTTTAAATCATTGATTTTCAAGTTCAATCCTATGATCTTTCTCACAATGCCTGTCCATTTATTTCTTTTGATTTGTCTCTTGCAGCGTGTCAAATTTACTACTGAGTACATTCATCTGTAAGGTGACTTCTGGGAGACAAGAACTTTAATAGATAGGATATAGATCTCCAACAAATGCTTCAGTTAAGAGTTCGGAAGCTTAGCAGAGAGCTGTTGGTGGTTACTCATATTTGGTTTTTGTTATTTTTTTCATGTCATCATATTACATATTGGAATAGGTCCCAACTGGTTTGGATCAATAGTTTTATGTTGGAGCAGCTTCTTTTACTTATTCAGCTTTTTTAGCTCCCAGAATGCATGCAAGGCCAAACACCACCAACACTTGTTTTATTGTAGAACTTGTAGCCTTAAATGCTGGGTCCTTTCTGAGGTATAAGGTTGATCAGATCAAGGTATGAGTTTATCCTAGAAACCTAAAATGTTGTTCAAGATTGAAGTACGGTATTTGTGGAAGTTTCATTACTGGGAAGTTTCTTTCTTTTTTTCTTTGCAGAAATTTATAATTCAGATCTTGTTTGTTTTCAAATAGTCCAGCTGATGTAGCCCTCTGTCTCACTTATCCTCCTCTCCACGGAATTGATGCTTGGATTTGAATAATGGTGATGAAGTGACATGATTATAGATGCGTGCTCATCTCTTTACATGTCATTGTTTTCAATGACAGGTCTGTGAATCATTTGCTAGATTAATTGGTAAACCAGCACACAGCGTCTAGAATAGTCTTCATTCGGGTATTTTGCATGATCAAATTTAAATCTTTCATTGGTTGAGTTTTCATATGGATTATATACTTGATAGATGGGATTGGTTGGTTGATTTCTTATTCGACTAAACCTTTCCAGTGTCCACTCGTCATGTACTTTCTTTATCATATATCATCAAGTTCAACGTCTTCAATCGTATAAAGTCTGCCTTTCCCTGAAAACAGCCAAAACTCTTGCAGTGTCATCTCAATAGAATTTGATTTGAAGACCACCAAGATAGAAGAACAAACTAAACAACTGGTGTTAGACTCTGTCGTCACTTGCTACCGTCTAGTAGTGTGCACAAGCCTCTTGCAAGTCTGATATAGTTGCAGGGAGTGAGGAGTTGAAATTCAATTAAATTTGCTCTATCTCTGTCCACGCTTGTAGAGTTCCATTGTAGAATATGAACAGTGGTTTTGGACAATTTATTAATGCAACCATTAATCTGGCACCTGAAATACGTGAACTACAAATATAACCTATTTTTCGGGTTAGCTAAAACAAGCAAGACAGTTAAAAACTCGAATATAGCAGTGAAGTCTTCAGGTCAGCTAGCAAGCTTAGGTTTGTGATAAATTGGTCGGAGCTGGCTCATGCCAGGAATTGTTATGGAGTGTATTTAGTCGGAGAATCCACGTCACTAGTGTTTGTTTTGAATTGCTGATATATTTAGATTTTAGTTCATACTCTGTAAATTAAGCCCAGTTTTCTTTCGCCTTAACCCCCCCCTCCACTCATGGTAGAATAATCTTGTTCCACAACTCCTAGGAGAATTCTATATAATTGGCAAAGGATAGTTAAAATTTCACTGGCTTTCCAACTCCAGTGGGGGAACAACTCCATATAAGCCACCATAAAGAGCAGGAAAAAAAAAATCACACTTTCTGCCTTTTCGTTTGAAAGGACTTTCTTGAAGTGGACTTTTAGGTGCTACAAGGACTTCTCTCTCAATTGTTGAAAGTTTAACGTCCATTTCTGAAACAACTCAGCATAAACAAAGCAAAGTCCAGATTGTTTTATCATGGGATTAATGTTGATTGATCCTGCTGGTTATTTTTTTTAATTCAATCTATTCTTCTGAAATAATATGGCTCGATATTACTAATCTAGTCAGCAAAATTGAAGAGAGAGAAGAATTCCTTTTTTGTTTTTTGTTTCGTCCTGATCCTTTATATTACTTCGGTGATAGTTGGATCAAACTTCACCGCTAATTAATATTACTATCTTTATCCACCATGACATTTTAATTTATTTTAAAATATATCACTCACCAGCTCACAATTTGCAATATGACAATATTATATATCCACTCAGAAAGGACATATATGAAGTGCAAATCTTTTCTTGATCTTTATCCCCACAGTCAATGCATTTTTTTTTTCTTTGCTTCACAAATATTATATTTATTACACGGACATATATGTGTGTGTATCTAAGTCAACAGATGACGTGACTAGAGCTTTTAACACAGTAGAAATGTATGTCTTTCGACCATAAGAGAAGAGAGAAGTAGTTGGGTCTGCAATGCTTATGTCGCCATAGCTTCACAAAAACCACAGTCGATGAATTATTCTAATTAGTATCTGATATTGGTTTGGATACGACTCACCTGCATGCATGGATTCAGCACCTGAACTGGAGATTCTCCTACTCGAAGTGCCCGAGATGGAACAGTATAGCTAGGTGTGGTAGTGATCATGATGGGGAAGACAGGCACATGAATAACTAACTCACCGGAGCTAACAAAATCAATAGGAGGTAAGAGTCGTAACTCGTAACTCAGCAAGAAAATGCGTCTCCCTCTCTGTGTGCATGAGTTAGTAGTGCACGTGCCCTGCTTCTCCATCTTGCTCACACACACCCCTTCTCTTCGTCCGATGCGGCCACTACTATAACTCTAGCTAGAAATTAAGCCTAACTACCTCAAGAAAATGAGAGAGAAAGAGAGGGGGAGATCGAGGTCCTAAAATGGTGAATTTAGGACACCTATCTGCAGTTTTCAATACCCAGTGTCCACTAATTTATAACAAAAGAGGTAAATGGATCTGTGTTCAAAGGTGGTTGAGAGGCAAGAAATGAAAAGGCTTAGTTGGATGTGGGACCTTATGAGTTTGCAAACCAATTTAGCTCAAACACAGCTTGTCACAACCATCATGAATAGCTTTGGACCACAGCATCACTAACGCAAAATACATTTATTTACATCTATACCCTGTACCTTCCAATTCTCAATTCAAGACAACCACACCGAATCCAATTGTTTAATTTGTTTGGGGAACCTGATGAACTGTAGTTACAAGTGCATTTCACAATGGCGCGTTTAAGTATATTCATGCATTATTTCTTATCCATGGGAGGGAAATTAAGCCACAGTAGTTAAATAAATCTATCAAGATCTTAAAAATTCATGATAAGTTTTAGATCCTTTACTCATCACGAGCAGCTTAGTTAATATGACTTTAGAATGTGATTGTGTTTGCTTTTCAAAGTACTTTTAACTCATAAAAATATATCAATAATATTTTTTTATTTTTAAAATATTATTTTTAAAATCAGCACATTAAAATGATTTGAAAACATAAAAATATATTAATTTAAAATAAAAAAAATTAATGTTTTTTAAAAATACTTTTAAAACACAGTGTCAAACACATTATAAGTATTCATACATCAAAAAGAAAAAAAAAGTTGTGTGAAGAGCATTGTAATCAAAATTCAAGCCCATAATATTTTCTCTCTTTTAAGAATAATACGATATGAAAAGGAATTTTATTTCACCATGCTTTTTTTTTTCTCTTCTAATTATTTCTAACACCAAACAATATTAAGGAAATCAAAACCACACGGGGTAGAATGACCCTTACATAATTAACGAATGACAAGGAATCCAAAGCCATAGGTGGTTTGTCAAGAGAATATATAAACTACAATTGCTAACCAGTTCACACAGAGAGTTTCTAACATGTATCTCTTAGTTAGCTAGTACCATCCATGTATGCATGTAACATGCGCAGGTGCATAGTTAAGCACGAAGTGATGTTTATTTAGTTGTTTTAATTGTTCGTAAGACATGAAATGTTCAAATTTGAGATTTTTTTGAGAAATGAAGGACACTGATATAAATTTAAAAGTACAATTTGAAATAATTTTCACTCAAGAGAAGAAGAAAAACAGTAGAACGTCTAGTTCGTTCTCTTCATTTGTCTATGAGTTTTAATATGTTTTATTTTTATTTTTTTGAGTTTAACCAATTCTTTTGATCCAAAAAGTAGGTCAAGATTCAAAGCAAACAGGTAGTTAGGAAAAAGAATAAATATATATTCACTTTACCGGTGAAGGGCATAAATATTCTAGGTCACTATAATAATCGCTACTTATATTAAAGTATTAGGTGGTAGTATGATTAAGTTAGGTTCCGTAGAATAAATATATAATTATAACTGCAGAGTTATTACTGGATGTCCCAACGCCATTGTCCATGGACAATGATGATATAACCAGCTAGGTTGGCCGAGCTCATCACAGGCATCTTGTTCCATAATGAATTACCAATGCCCTGCATTGTGGTCTCAAGTCTCAACCCCACCCCTCTAGACGGAGGTGGATATAAAACCAAACCCTCTGTCACTTTCAGTTCGGAGATCCGCGTTGTCCTAACATGATCTTCCATACAGATTGGAATATTGACTCCTTGGAAGAATTTGGAAGTGTTTTCAATGCAAATGACATTTCATTTTCTTTATTTATCTGGATACAAGTAGTGATGTGTTTTATATATATAACTGGAAAAATAATCTCCAGCATGATTCAAGATTCGATTTCCAGAAGACATTAATGCTAGTTTCTCCTTCTTGCTTTGGTTTTTTTTTTTTCAATGAAGATAGATAGATAGATTTTAAAAGGGAAATTAAATAGCTAGCAAGATAGTGGCCAGATAGTTTACACAGAATTGTTAAAAAAAGTCAATAATTCCTCATTTTCTTTTTATAAAGTCTATAGATAGTTAGATTTAAATATAGATAGCTAGATTTAAATTTATACTTTATTCAAATATGTTTTACTTAATACGTAACTCTACAATTCTAGTATTTATAAATACTACAACACCACAACAAAGATTGTAACGGTGAGTTCAAAATCTCTTTATGGTATCAATGCAACAATAAGGAATTCACGTCCTTTGATCCTATGGCCTCTAACACATCATTCTCCTTCTTGTCCTTCAACATTATGGTACACCTTTTAACCATTAAATTATCTTCTTCTAACTATCTTTTTTGGCATAGTCAAGTATTACCACGGTTGAAAATCCTAACATCTCTTTGGATATTTTAATGATTATGTTACAATGTCTTCTGCAACTGATGTTTCTGGTTTTGAAAAATCTGGAACTTGTTGAGTGGCAACAAATGGATCAACTTGTGCTGAGCCTTTTACTTTCTTCCTTAACTGAGGGAGCTATGTCTATTGTTATTGGATTACCTTTCTCTCATGTAGTTTGGTCTATGCTGGAGACCACTTCCAGTCATCGTTCCAAATCTTGTGAGCTACGTATCAAAGATGACCTGCAACACATGAAGAAAAACTCATGTAGTGTTGTAGAATTTTCCTGAGATTTAAAGCCACCTGCGATTAGTTAGATGTTATGGGCAGACCTGTTGATGACCTTGACAAGCTTCACTGGTATTTGTGTGGTTTTAGTTCTGAATTTTCTATCTTTTCTACCACTCAACTGTCAATTTCACCTCTTCCATCATTCACTAAAATTGTTCCAAAGGCCGAAAACTATGAAATCTTTGCTCGATCATTGGAGTCATCTTCTTATACAAGCTCCCCTGCTGCTTTTACTACATCTCACAATGCTATTACATCTCGCAATACTTATGGTCTCAATTCTGGTCGTGGAAGTGGCCATTATTTTCACGGTGGTCATGACAAGGGTTTTCATAACAATCATAATCGTCCTATTCGATGCCAAATTTGTCATGTTGAAGGTCATTATACATCCTCATGCAATGATCAATATTCTCGTCCTTCAGAATCAACACATTTAATGGAAGCATTCACTTCTTGCTCACTCAATGATAGTCAAACCTCTAATTGGTACACTGATACTGCATAACAACTCATATGACTCATGATGCCACTCAAAAATTAAAGATCTTTTTGTCATATAGAATTTAGTCACAAGAAGGGTACGGTGGTAACCGGTTAATGTGAAAATGGGCTATATATGCTTACACGTGAACATCATTCTTTAATTTCTACTCATTATCCATGAGCATCTTTTGATGTTTGGCATGCTTATTAAGGTCATGTTTATATACAAGCACATAAACCAAAAAAAAAAAAAAAAACAAAAGAGCAAAAAAGAACTTGTAGAAACCAATGAGGCAATTTAACATGTCTATCATAATTAATTTGAGATTGATGTATTTGTCTTAAATCTTGAGGCAATTTCATTTCTAATAACTTTACTAGCTATGTATTGATAAGATTAAAGCTAGATTTTGCATCTTAAATAAAAAAATATATAAATAAAACAGAGAAGCAAATTTTGAACCTATTTACTTTAATTAACTATTTTTGGTTTGCAAGTGAGTTAGTAGCTTAACTAGAAATAGTCAAGTGGTAAGGAGTTAACTAGCAGCATAAAATATTCATGTTTTAAATCTTATCGCTTACATATCTCAACCTACATCTAAATATATGATCGACTGGGGATCTTAAGTTGGCAAACTCTTCCCCGTGATTTGGCTCTTAGGAGTAGCCACCTACTCGTTAATTGTGTCAGTGTATTCATGATATATAAAATAATTATCTTTCGTTTACAAAGCTTACAGTTCCATCTTTATAAAAAAAAATAAAATTGTTTGAGCAATTTTTATATCTTTAAAATATGTTTTGCAAGATTAACATGATTTTCATTAGCGAGGGAAAATTTATTTTCTGTAAAGTTTTTCCACAACTTCATCGCAAACACACGTACACATCCTTTTAATTGTTATTTAATTTATGTTTTTGCAATAATTGAATAAATTAAAAGTTTGTTTGGAATTATCACCTTGTCTTGTATTTGGATTATTGTGTTGTAGCATGATATGTAGTTGAAAGTAGTGTTAATGGAAACATTTTTTTGGCAAAGTATAATTATGCTTATAAGATTATATTGCATTTTACTTACAAAAAAGTGGACATCATAATAAAATATCTTAGTTTTGATTCAAAGCATGGAATATTCTATTTGAATTCAAAAGGAAAATAATTTTAATTGAAATAATTATATATTTTTTTCAAAAACAGAATAAATCTTAACCACGTTCAACTTTTAAACAAAAAGTAGAAAAAACAATTATACTTCATGAGTAAGTTTTAAACTCCATGATTGTACGTAATTGTAACTTTAACTAAACCCACAGTCCCCCACACATTTTCTTTTTACAATTTCACCAAACACAGCTTGAAAGCAGTGGAAAGCAACTCGACTTTAAAAACACAGATATACCAATAGACTTGAGATATGCGAGGCTTAAAATCTTCATAATTGTATTTATTGTCCTTCCATGGTCTTCAAGCTCTCTTTCCAAGTCCACTTCCCGTCATCAAAAAAGTCATAGATGCTTCTCATGTCTTGAAAACATGACGAGTATAAGAGACTTTTTGTCCTCATAAACTTCTCTATCACAAATTGTCAAAAATAAAATGCTACCTAATATGAGTCCGTACGCATTCAAACTATAGCCCCACCCTCTGGAATGTAAATATATTTTAAAAAAGCTCCAATATCTTAATACGAATATGGGATATAAATATACACGTTGTCTACGATATGATATATAAGAAAGTGACATAAAAAAAAAAAAAAAGAAGTCAAATTTGGACATGTAGGAGATGCGGCAGGAAACACAAGGGACACAACAACAACATATAATGACTGTGCGTAAACAAAGTCTCTCATCCTTTTTTTCTTCTTACCCGACATGTTCTTCCCCTAAACAATAGCTTTCAAACGACAAACAGCTACTATTAAAACCTTTCAATCCTACCCATCTGAACCTTCACCCAAAAATTCTTCTCCTTTTCAGCTTCCAGTTTCTCCCGTCTTCATTTTCAAAAAGCTTTCTCTTCACCTTTAAGCTTTTCTTGCTAAATCACCCGAAGTACTCAGGCTAATCCCCCATGAAAACTTTATCCTATACCATCAAGCAACATATACATAATCCACTCTTGTCGTTCAAATTCTACTTTGAACGTTTTCCAGCTGAGCTGACTTATACAGAACTGAAAAGGGAGTTCAAGAAACATGGAAAAGTTATTCTCTTTTTGTCTCCAAAAGGAAAATGAAATTGGGAAGACGGTTTGGTTTTGTCACATTACAATCACACCAACTACAGGATATCCTCAAAGAAAGGCTGAATCTTATCTGGTTTAACACCTATAAACTCAGGGCTAATATGGTGCGATTTAGTAAACCGTCTATTAACTCGAACAATGATATATGAAACTAAGGACGAAGATGTAGAGTGGCTGAATCTTATTGCATTTGATGTTGACTATACTGCTCTCAAAACAAAGCTGATGCAAAGTGGATTGGGGATGATTGGCTTAAAAGGTTTGGGAGCAAAACAAGTTATTCTAACTTTTAACACTTATGACTCCATGATTGAAGCTACTAAGTTAGAGAAGCTGTTGAATGGGAAATAGTTTTTACTGAAATCAGACCATGGCCAAGAGCAGACAGAGCTATTGATGGATTTACGTGGGTTAATATCTCTGGGTTGCCTTTGGCAGCATGGAATAAGGATTGTATTAAAAATATTCTAGCAGCACAAGGCAAGGTCATTGGATATGACTTAAGTAGTGTTGGTCACAACTACATCTCTGGAGTCCATGTCTTAATTGCTACATGCACCATCTACAGACTCTTTGCATGACTGAACTCAACTGACTTTAGATGGGGAACAGTTTCAAATTTCAGTGTCAGAGATTGGACAACCTTAATGTCCAAAACTCTCGTCAATTCAAGACTACTCTCTTGAATCTGGATCCGAGGATGAATAATTTCGTGACGTGCACAGCGTCACGAAAAGGGGATTTTGGGTTTAATAGCTGCTTCCTGTAAATTAAAGGACTCGACTGCTTTCTTTTGTCTTTTAATTTGATAATTTTATTTTAATTTCAAAACTAATTTTAAACTAATCAGATCATACAAGAACTCCATTAAAAAAAAAAGTTTTGAAAATGAAAAAAACTAGAATAGAATCATCTGGGGAGCTGAGTTGACACCTCAAGAGCCAAAGTTTTCAAAACAGAAATGTTATGCTTTAGTCCTCTCAAGAGCCAAAGACTTCAAAATAGAAATGTTATGCTTTAGTCATCTCAAGAGCCAAAGTCTTAAATATAGAAACGTTATTATGCTATATAGTCCTTATAAGTGCCAAGTTTTGGATTTGTCCCTCGTCGTATTGTTGTGTGTGTGTGTGTATCATATCCGTATGTATCTCGCAACTATATCCCAAATAATATTTAACCTCTTGGTGCTTACTGCTGATTAATAATATATTATCTCACAACTATATCTATAATATTATGCGAGAGAGAATGGAAGATTATTTATGAAGTAAAACCTCAAATAGTCATGTCAAATCCTAAGAAAAAGATTGACATCATGTTGTTATTATTCTGGACCAACCACATCCTTCCTTTATTGCTGGGTGGTCTTGTTCTTTAGTGCTTAACAATTTGGAGGGTGCGACCCATTGACCTGGAATTCCACTCCACTCAAACACTGACAAGGATATAACTAGAAAGCCATTACATAAAGAAATAACTTCACAATATTATAAATTGTCAAGCTATTAAAAGAAGTATACATTTTAGAAGAAGAGAATCATTTTTAATTTAGAGATGTCAATTTCTAATCCATGCACTTGTTGACATCACATCTAAAAGACTGAAGTGAATTGGATCGCGACTTAAAAAAAAAGTTATTCTAATTCAACTGAGACTTGATTTTATATTTTAAAAATAAAAAAAATATTATTTAAATATATTTTTAATAACCATTGTTCCGTACACCCGTTAGTGGTGGGTCTTCTCCCTTAATTAAGAATTCTGTAGAGAAAAGAGGGAGACAGGGATGGAAGTAGGTAAAGTTTCTCTTCGTGTAATTAATGGCCATATCACACACAAACCACAGTATCCAGCAGTGGATGGAGCCAAATAAAAAGGGGCACGGGTTAGCTTAATTAATTGGGATTAACGGCTTGTTAGGTCTACATAATCAAATTATGGTGTGCACTTTTTTCTCTCTCTCACACGTCGAAAATTATACCTTTAACTATTGAGTGTTAACTATCATCGTCCAAAATTTAATGATTAAAAGGCAAATGATGCACTTTATCTTGTAATCCACCATTGAAGATTCCAATCCTTTGCTTCTTATATGCTTAGATTTTATTATTGTCCTAAAAGTGTCGAGGAATGATACAGTTTGAGATTATTTTTTTAATTGTTGGAGACTAGATTTATTTTTTTCCATAAGAAATAAAATGTTTTTTTTTATTGATTTGAAAATTAGTGTGATTTAGTGCAAACAATTTCAAAACCTCACACTAAAAAAAGAAAAAAAAAATCATCTAGTAGGTAGCCTAATGGTAAGAGCTTGACACTAAAAAAATTTGATTTCCCTGTGATTGCTAATATGATAGTCATTGGAGGCTTATATGGTCGTTAATATTAGAACCCATTGAATTAATCGAGGTGCGCGCAAACTACCCGAACACCCATGTTAATTAAAATAAAACAAAATTGAAAGAGTGTAACTATTTTTCAGACTTGAATGTGCTACCTTACTTACCTCAATGGGTTCTTAGCTTTCAAATTTTATGCGAACATATGACTTCACTATTTTGTCACAACTTTCTTTCCTTTTCTTTTCATCCGGTGTTTCAATGGATTTGGATTATATACTGGTGGATAAGTTTTTTCCCACTAAATCTCATTCATCTCTTTTAGAATTTGATTTTGAGATGAAAATTAATTATGAAATTATCCTAGTAGTGTCTGGAACTTTATTCAAACAACAAGTAATTATGTTTATCTAGCATCGGAGATTAGTCAATATTGATAAATATTGAACATATTTGTCACCTCATCATAAATAATATATATCTACACCTTTGAATACTCTATCAATTGCACTCGAAAATTCTCATATTTCTATCGTATCTCTTGAGATAGCCATAACTTTTGTAAGAAAGTTAAGAATTTACTACAGAAAGGCACTTGGTTGTATTGCACTTAACTCAATTCACTAAGTGAAACAAAAAGCACTTCCAAGTTGATTTGGGCAAAGGTTGTCCTTATTTTGCTTGCATAGACATATTTATCTTCTTATCCAACAAATTAGTAATGTAGCCCAAGAATATTGCCTTTTGCGATTTGACAGGCACATGTTTAGCATCTTTATTTTAGAATCCAAACCAATCACATTAGTGATGGCCTCAGAATTGGGTTGGGATTTGTGTCATCTATCACTGGGTCTTGGCACTAAATATGAGATCATATCCATTAAGATCACCAACCCAAAGCTTGATGGGTCACCAATCTTGTCTAAGCACTTTATGCCCACATAAGATTCTTCTCCCCCTTTTAGGTCCAAGTGCTATGGAGACCTTTAACTTACTGATTAAAGAGGATTGTGCCATCTCTAATAAGCTCATTTGATGAAACTAGCACAATCCCTAAAGGAGTCCATGAATTCCTTATATGGTAAAGAATTCCTCAATTATAATTCCCTTGAAGTTAGTATCTTTTAGGGTTCTTTCTTTTGCTCAAGTTTATAAGCATCAATGACGAGTACAAAACATGTAACAACAAATACAAACATAAAAATATACATAAATATGTATCAGTAGACCCAAATGTAGGTCATATTCCGATGAAATTGTATATGGAAACATGTATACGAAAAGAGAATATATAAAAAGGGGTGTGACAGTTTGTCTATAACTGAGTTGAGGTGTTTATTGTAAGTGGACTTTTAAATCTTTTTATATATTACTTGGACTAATGCTTTTTCATCTATATCTTTGACTTTTTTTTTTCTTTTTTTTTTTTTTTATGATGGAGGGATAATATAATATCGTCATACTTGCAAAACATGGAGAGAACCTTTCAACTCATCTAAAATACGATCCAGATTTGTAGTTGAAGGTCAGAGTAATCAATGGCCCTAATAGGAATTGAGTTTATAATATCTTTACAAATACAAACTAAAATATGAGATTAAGTTTTAGTGTCTCGACTGTAAACACCCTATAATCCGGCTTGAGTCAACTAATCGTTGAGGAGTTTGTTGAACAACAAGTTAGTACTCTATGGGCTGAAATAGAGGTAAAGTATGAACAACAACAAAAAAAATTGGAGAAGATCATAACATACTTTTCTAGTCATTATCCTCCCCCTGCGAATCTCCACAAGATTTTCCTCCCCCTTCACCTGCAACTGGAGCTTGTAATTGCTTTGTATAGACATTTGTACTTGATTTTTACATTATATAATTTTTTTTTATTGATTTATATAGACATTTGTCATTGATTTTTACATTATATAAAATTTGTTCTTCAATTTAAATTAGTTGTTTGATGTTGTTTAATTCTGTTGTGAAATTATTTTATAGTTTTTTTTTAAATAATTTGTTTAAACACCAATGGAATTTCTAACAGTAAATGATCAAAGTTTACATAAGAGAATTACATAAAGTTGTTAATTATTTTGATCCACCCCGACAGATCACTGACAGAACATGTTGTTGGCAATCTGTAAGCGAAACTATTAATGAGACAGACATATTACCGACAGAAGTATCCATTGGAATTTTCTTGATAATACTCACCGTTGAATTTGGTGACAAACATTGGTCGACCTATTTTTTAAGGAATGTTGATAATAATTCATCGTTATATTTGTCGGTACACAAATCACTAATGAAATTACTGACATATATGACATCAATGATGAGATATTTCCTGACGACATGTTTTCATTGGTAAAATCATCGGTGATATTTATACCTACATAAGTAATGTGTTTACACTTACAAAATATTCCATCGATATTTTGAATTTCTCAGGCCATATAAGGTACAAATATCTAAATTTTTAAATTAATTACATAATAAATAGAGTACGAATATATTAAAATTTGAATCTTAGATATTCATTACCATTCTTAATTTGTACAAAGTCATGTTTTGCATGTCATTACTTATATTACAAGTAAGGATTCAAAAACTAAAGTAGTGATAATATTTGCTTTAAGTAGATAAATAATAATTTTTCAGTAACTAATTTAACTACATATTTCTCACTAGTCACAATCAAGGGTAGCATATGCTAGTATAATGTCATGAGAGCACTGATTTTATTTATTTATTTATTTAAAGATAACAAGTTTGAAAACTAGTTAGCAGGCTAGCCCAATCAAGTGGTCATCTTTTCTCTAGGCCTTTTATATCAGCTTTTCTAAAGCCATCATTGGATCTCAATTCTGTGCCTCAAAATGTTTCTGGATATAGCCTTTATTGGGCCACGACTTTACTGCTCAGACTCTGCTTCGACTTGAAATATTAGAGTTTCTGATAAGTTGCACGAAAAAAAAAACCCAAGAAATTATGGACAAGTATAAGAAAAATCAAGGTTGCTCAATGAATACATGGTGCTCATGAGAAGAAAGACTCATCTACATGAAACAAGATTCATCGACTTGACTTTACATAAAACAAGATTCATTGACTTGACTTTACATGTGTCATGACTGCGTGTTATAATATCTGGATTAATAAACGAGACCTTATGTTTATAACTTGAACAGGTAGCTATTAAACGTCTTTTGAACACAAATTATTATGAATTCATTTCGTTGATCAAATCCTACACTGATGCCGTGTTTCAGAGTCTATAAGGACTTCTGAAGCTTTTTCCTACAAGACTTCAATGTTCTATAAAGTAAGTTGAGATCCACATATATATCATGCTTAAACGTGTTTGCATCACAGCAGCACAGAATGGGGTGTTTCCATAGGAGAGTTGCAGTCTGTGCTTTGCTTATAGCCTATGTGGTCTTGTTTATGAGTTCAATTTCTGTGTTGACAGAAGCAAGAATTTCCAAGTTCGAAGCTATTCAAGGTGCAAAACTTCTTAAGCTTGAATCTCCTTGGACATCTTTCACTCCTATAGATAGAAAGTATGGCATGCCTAGCAAATTTCTAAACATGCATGGAATTGAGTAATCTTAATTTCTTTTTCTGGCATTTATATTGTATTCATGATATGCTCATGTTTGAGTTGTTTTTGACAGAAAGCCTAGTCCTTCAGCGACGGAATCTGAGGCCGTATGACACTTCTCCAAATTCCCCACGGGCACATACTCCAATAAATAATGATTAGGAGTTTGGAGAGCTAGCTGGGTTACAATATTTCTGCAAAATATATACTTCGATGATGTTGGTTTAACCATGACGATTCAGAAGTGAAGTGGTTGCAGCCAAAATGTGTCCGTGATGTATCTTTTGTTTTAAATTTTCTATATTTTGCTCCTTTCAACCAATAATATGCACAACAAGCAAGCAGTGGATTAGAGAGTCGCCTTCTTGCTTGTAAGTTGTAACTCTCCACAGCTGGAACTTAGTTGCAGTTAACTGCTAGCTATTAATAGTCTTATACGTTCTCCCTATTTTGATAATTCATATATATTAAAACTAGTGCTCTCTCTTTTTCAGTATACACCTGGAGATACTTTAAAAGTTTGATTAGATGGGATTTTTTAGAATCCTTTTGGATTGCAATTTATGGCAATGAAACTAGATACTACATGCAAATAAATAAATAAATAAATTAATTAATACAAAGTTACAAAATTCATAAGATTTCTTAGTACATCGTGGGATCTGTTCAAGTTAATAACTAGCAAAATCAATAGATGTTACGAAGTGATCTGATATTGTTAGGTAAAAAGAAATCAGAGGAGAAAGGTAGAAAAGGAAGCATGTTGGAAGATAACTCTCTATGGGAAAAAGTCATCAATATAACCAAATTCACAGGTCTGGATTCTTTTCTTTTTTGTGCAATTAAAATATTATCAACCGATCAATATTTATTAAGCAACCAATCAAAACAACTCAATATTAAGATTTCTTACATCGAAAACTCAATGTGAAAAAAAAAAATTACGGAAACATAATCTACCTAAAAACTTTCACTATAAATAATGAGATTATAAAGTATTATTTCTTAGTTAAAACTGTAGGCTACAATTATAAATCATTCTTTCTTAATTAAAACTATAGGCTACAATATATAAATCATTCTTTCTTAATTAAAACTATAGGTTACAATATATAAATCATAAAAAATAACCTATTCTTAAAATATAATAAGATTAAAAAAAAAGAAATGAGAAATTAACAGTCTTATTTTATGATAAAATGACCAACTTAGACATTTTTAATCTTCAGTCCATTCATAGCTATGCGTAGAAAATTTATTATTGAAATTTCAGCTTGATCTAGCAATAAAAACAAATATTAAACAGACTATACTCAAGCAGGCAAATTTATGCTCTCTTTTCTCTCTTTTTGTTACTACTACTAGAGCGTTCCTTTTTAATACGAGCAGCCAACTCTAATTTTAATATCACTTGATCATCAACGTCCACTAGATTGAACTAGTTTTAATAACATGTTAGAGAAAGAAAAAAAGAGATAAAGATAGGAAGGGAAGCATGATAGAAAACAACTCTTGTTTCTTTTATTACTCTCAGAAGAGAAAAGTCTAATGAATTTGAATTTAGGTCACAATGCTGTTAACACACATATTTATATACTAGTGTAGATATAATTCAAGAGATTTAAAGAATAATTATATCGTTCTACATGCATATACATTATATATAGAGTTCAAAATTAATTTCCATAGATATCAAAAATTCATCTCTCACATTAAGGATGAGAGAAATCATGGATGGAAGGGGAATCCAATAGGCATCCTGATGAACCAAGAGGACTCTATAACTATCATAACGAAGCAGAAATTCTTGCCTGCCCAACTACCACAAGAGAAGCACCTAATAAACAATTGTCACCAATGTTAAGAAAGCCTGTAAAAATTCAGGCAACAGAAAGAAAAAGACAAGAGATATCCTTTGGATTGGCTAACTTACTTAGCGGTGTGGTTCAATTAAACTGTCAGAGTATAAAGAGGGAAATAAGGAAACAATCAAGTGACTAGCAGGATTATCTTGAATTAGTAACAGATAATGGATGGTGTGAATAATTGGTGCACATGCTACTGGATTTTCTGCTGAAGATGCTGATGAACATTCTGATAGTCTAACGAAGCCTCCATCAACTGTCTTTGTTTAGGCACTCACCAGACTACAACTTCACACTAAATCGCATCAGTTTATGTGCAATCATACTGCAAAAAATAAAAATAAAAAACAAAAAACAAAAAAACTGAGTTTGGATCTTATGTATCCGATCTGATCATTTGCATCTGTCAAAGAACTGCTCGACGAGTTAAAGAGGGAGACAATATTCAACAAAAACATAAATGTATCCTGAAGCTATAGTAAAGAATATGAAAAATTGATTTAAGATTAGAAATCAGGAGAACCTCTGACCTGCTCAAAAATATACGGTCAGAAAGCATGTGGTACGGCACTCAGCATTTCCACTCGATCTTGGAATTGTGTTTTCCCTCATCTCTTCCAGCCTGACGCGTTTAGGTCCATCCCCTCCGATGAACCGTACCTTAACACATGCATATTTCTACAAAGAATTGACTAGAAGCTTTTTAGACAAGTACGATGTTGGTTGCCTAAGCACAGATCCTTTAATCTGCCAATGCTCTGTGAATATGAAGAACATGTGGGTCCATGATTTACACCAATACAGGCTTTACAGAGGTAGTCCTAGTAATGCAGTCCCATGATGAACACCAATCAGCCAATAGAACAATAGCATCTCAATTCATATTGTGAAGCTTAATACTACGTGCAAGTTTAACATGTTAGTGGAAAGAAAAAGCAAGATATCAAAATCAGAACGCGGCAATGCACTATCAAAAGTACATTAACGAAAATGAAAATTTTGATAACCATAATATTCATGTTGGAATTTACGGAAATGGAAGGACAGAATCTTCATGTAAATAGGTCCATTCAAGCAGGTCATGTAGCTATACACCTGAGGGAAACTTGAAAAGGCCGAAAGAGAGTTTTTTTTACCTTATCGAATTAAAGGTGCATATAGACCACTCCTGTAAAAAAAACTAAACTTTCCATAGAGTCACCGATGAATTTTTTTTTGTTCATCAATGATGTGATGCAGGACAATTGGTTGCTGTTACGGAACAGCAAAAGGATGCATACAAAGAGGTTGCGATGAGCTGAATTACATGCTTGCTGGAATTACTATCCTACACAAATTGCCAGCTGCACTTTCCTTATTTATCACAGATTCTTAGTTAGGGCCTTAGTGCCTCTTTTATTTCTGTTAATTACCTAGGACGTGAATTGTGGACATAAAGTCCTGACGTATGGGAACTTCCCTGTTATCTTTAGTTTTATTTAAATTCCATAAGTTATTATTTGATTAGGATTAGGAATGGTAAGCTTATAAATACAAGCAACCATTCACTTAGGGAGGCACTTTTGATTTGAATAACAGAACAGTTTTCTCCCAAAACAATCTATCTTTACTCGTGGATTCGAGTGTTCTTACTTTTGTTCGTGGATTCGAATACAATTACAAAGAAAGGGACGGTGATCCTTCTCTTACAAACTTCCGCTACGTCATGATGTCATTGATAATATAGACATTATTTCACCAGAAAGTTAAAGAATAGCTTAGAAGTTTTAGAACTTTCCTATGGAAATAATGATGAATATTTTGTTGTCAATTCTGTCACTGATTCTATAAACAATATTTAGTTTTTGCCGATGGAATATGTGATGAAATATTTCATCGATGATTATTTTATTAATAGAATAATTAATTAAGAAAATGTTTGGGAATACGGTGTAAACTATATTTTTAAAAAATTAATTTTTTTATATGTTTTGGATTGTTTTGATATACTAATTTTAAAAATAATTAAAAAATATATTATTTTAATATATTTTAACAAAAAAGTATTTTAAAAAGAAAAACCGATTGATGAATTTTTTTGGCGATAATATTTTTTCAACGTTATCAATTACGAATGAAAATGCCAACAGATAATAATCCCCAATTAAACTTTTCTTGATGATGTGTTTCTATATATTGAGAAGTCCAACAACGTAAATGGCGAACGGAATAATGTTTACTTGACGACAAAATAATCCGTCGGCTTTTTTTAATTTTAGGATGGTGGTACTTTGATCCTACTCATTGGTTTTAATTATAACTTTTCGGGATTTAGGTAATACAATTGACGAGGAGAATGTTGCAAAGTTCACTTCCATTGTCAAGGAATTTGATTGTTTTTCCAAGTTGTTACATCTTACCATCATTCATTTTAAGTTGTTGAAATCCAGTACATGATTTCGCGAGAGTAAGTCTAACGATGTCGGGTTCTTATATATATATATTTTTTTAATTAAGTTTGGATTATTTTGTGTGGAACTCGACTAATCCTACAAGTCTTGAAATTAATAATTATATAAGTTTCTAGTGACCATCATATTAGTAATTATATAAATCTAATTTGAATATCTTTACAGGATAGACCTCAACAAAAACTAAAAAATAAGGGTAATAAGTAATTGAGTTCAGTAGTTCTTCATATAAAATTATTGACTCTAGAGATACAGTAATATAGAGAAGATAAAATTATTTCAAGCACCAACAAAATCAGAAGCGCTCCTTGTTTCAAAGAGAGAAGGACAGGTTATTCACATTTTATTTGATGGTTAAGGTAATATATTTATACGCATAATTTGAATTTAAAACCATAAAAAAATAAACTATAAAGAAAATAAACTTCTATCACGAGCATGCCTCCACTATTCGCTGAACAGTTTTTTTTTTTTTTTAAACCAGTGTAGTTAATTGATTTCACTCACACTGTTCACGTGAACGTGAACAACAATTTTTTTTTTGTTTTTTTAAAATTAGTTTAAGGTGAATTAAATTTACTCGTACTGTAATCTTAATTTTATTCTTGATAATATTTTATCTAATTTTGTAGTTCTTGTCGGATGAATTTTGTACGTAATGGAATTGTAAATAATTTTTTTGTTAAAGTAATTTTTTTAAGTGTGATTTATTTCATGATGTAATAGCAATAGTTAAATCCATAAAATTTAAATTAAAAACTATCAATATTAATATATATTTTTTAAAATTATTTTATAACCTTAATTTCAAAAGCATTCTTAACCAAACACATTAAAACTATTTTTTTTTAACCTCAATTTTAACCACAATTTTAATCAAACATCTATTTTTTCAAGTCAAACTCAACTAATAGTACTTTTTATAAAAACAACTTTTTTCAAATCATAACTACAATAGCTACTGCAATACCAAACACACTCTTAGCAAGCTAGCCCAATCAAGTGGTCATCTTTTCTCTAGGCCTTTTATATCAGCTTTTCTAAAGCCATCATTGGATCTCAACTCTGTGCCTCAAAATGTTTCTGGATATAGCCTTTATTGGGCCACGACTTTACTACTCAGACTCTGCTTCAACTTGAAATATTAGCGTTTCTGATAAGTTGCACGGAAAAAAAAAACCCAAGAAATTATGGACGAGTATAAGAAAAATCATGGTTGCTCAATGAATATACGGTGCTCATGAGAAGAAAGACTCATCGTAAGTAAAAAATTGTCATAATCACTAAACTATGTGATAAATTATTCAATGCGTTGATTTACATAAAACAAGATTCATTGACTTGACTTTACATAAAACATCAAGAGTTCAGACTATGTGTTTTGACTGCGTGTTATAATATCTGGATTAATAAATGAGACCTTATGTTTATAACTTGAACAGGTAGCTATTAAACGTGTTTGAACACAAATTATTATGAATTCATTTCGGTTGATCAAATCCTACATAGATGCCGTGTTTCAGAGTCTATAAGGTCTTCTGAAGCTTTTTCCTACAAGACTTTAAAGAAAGTGAGAAAAATCTGTTTTGACTTGGACTAAAAAATGTGTACACAAGAATTTTGGGCTTAATTGGCACTTCAAATTTGACAAGTTGATCCAATGTTCTATAAAGTAAGTTGAGATCCACATATATTTCATGCTTAAACGTGTTTGCATCACAGCAGCACAGAATGGGGTGTTTCCATAGGAGAGTTGCAGTCTGTGCTTTGCTTGTTGTGGTCTTGTTTATGAGTTCAGTTTCTGTGTTGACAGAAGCAAGAATTTCCAAGTTCGAAGCTATTCAAGGTGCAAAACTTCTTAAGCTTGAATCTCCTTGGACATCTTTCACTCCTATAGATAGAAAGGATGGCATGCCTAGCAAATTTCCAAACATGCTTGGAATTGAGTAATCTTAATTTCTTTTTCTGGCATTTATATTGTATTCATGATATGCTCATGTTTGAGTTGTTTTTGACAGAAAGCCTAGTACTTCAGCGACGGAATCTGAGGCCGAGTGGCACTTCTCCAAATTCCCCACGGGCAAATCCTTCACCAAATCAACAAGGGTAGGAGTTTGGAGAGCTAGCTGGGTTACAATATTTCTGCAAAATATATACTTTGATGATGTTGGTTTAACCATGACGATTCAGAAGTGAAGTGGTTGCAGCCAAAATGTGTCCGTGATGTATCTTTTGTTTTAAATTTTCTATATTTTGCTCCTTTCAACCAATAATATGCACAACAAGCAAGCAGTGGATTAGAGAGTCGCCTTCTTGCTTGTAAGTTGTAACTCTCCACAACTGGAACTTAGTTGCAGTTAACTGCTAGCTATTAATAGTCTTATACGTTCTCCCTATTTTGATAATTCATATATATTAAAACTAGTGCTCTCTGTTTTTCAGTATACACCTGGAGATACTTTAAACGTTTGATTAGATGGGATTTTTTAGAATCCTTTTGGATTACAATTTATGGCAATGAAACTAGATACTACATGCAAATAAATAAATAAATACAAAGTTACAAAATTCATAAGATTTCTTAGTACATCGTGGGATCTGTTCAAGTTAATAACTTGCAAAATCAATAGATGTTACGAAGTGATCTAATACTGTTAGGTAAAAAGAAATCAGAGGAGAAAGGTAGGAAAGGAAGCATGTTGGAAGATAACTCTCTATGGGAAAAGTCATCAATATAACCAAATTCACAGGTCTGGATTCTTTTTTTTTTTTGCAATTAAAATATTATCAACCGATCAGTAAAATTAAATAACCAATTAAAAAAAAATCAATATTAAAATTCCTTACGTTGAAAACTCAATGTGAAAAAAAAATCACGAGAATGTAATTTACCAAATAACTTTTATTATAAATAATGAGATTACAAAGTATTCTTTCTTAGTTAAAATTAGCGGTGTGGTTCAATTAAACTGTCAGAGTATAAAGAGGGAAATAAGGAAACAATCAAGTGACTAGCAGGATTATCTTGAATTAGTAACAGATAATGGATGGTGTGAATAATTGGTGCACATGCTACTGGATTTTCTGCTGAAGATGCTGATGAACATTCTGATAGTCTAACGAAGCCTCCATCAACTGTCTTTGTTTAGGCACTCACCAGACTACAACTTCACACTAAATCGCATCAGTTTATGTGCAATCATACTGCAAAAAGTAAAAAAAAAAAAAAAAAGAGTTTGGATCTTATGTATCCGATCTGATCAGTTGCATGCCGTGAGAGTCGTTCTAAAGAATTCTGATCAGGGCATTTTCAAAGCACGGTCAGACACAATATCTGCTCATTTTGCAGCATCATGCCAATCGTAGAGTTTCTAATGCAGCGTAAAGATTCAGCTTCTATGAATAGTTACTATGAAATTCTCAGGAAGACTAAACTTACATGAATGGCTCACTCACACGATTACGCGTCAGTTGCGGGTCAATATTCGGAAGTAGAGATATTGCCTTTCATTTGATCTTACGATGGAAATACGTTCCCAATTGTTCATTATGAAGAAGAAATTCCTGTGAACCTTCGTGTTGAAGAAACAGACCATCTCACCACCCGCAGATCCATTGGACCTTGTGCTGCACTTACTTTAACCCATTCCAGTTTTCAGAAGAGGTGGGCGTCAGCAATATCGACACTAAATATCTGCTAGCTAGCTACCTAGAATTGAAGAGACGATCGAGGAAGGCGGGGAGGGTTGGTGATGTGACATCGATATATCTCCGGCAGTCAAGAAACTCCGTGTTGCTGGTGAACGGAAGTAGTTTGCGTCTCTGTCTCCCTCGAAAGGCTTGCAATAACTTGACGTTTACATATACTCTGCCGGAGGTGGACATCAATCATCCAAGGAAATTACCGTAAATAAAATCCCAATTCTACAGCGAGTGGGAGCTCAATCATGCCTTGACTTTACGTTTAATGGGTTGTTAGGCGGACCAAACTACGAGCCTTCAAATTCAAAGGCAACAACCACCTATAATTAGGAATGGAGGGGGGGTCCTACTCTTCTTTTTTTTTGTTCATCAATGATTTCATTGAAAATATAGACCTTATTTCACCAAGTTAAAGAATAGCTTGGAAGAATACCTCTATAGGATAATTTTTTTTTGGAGCTAATCTTTTATCAACGTTATCAATTACCAATGAAAATGCCAACAGATAATAACCCCCAATTAAACTTTTCTTGATGATGTGTTTCTACAATTGAGAAGTCCAACAACGTAAATGGCGAACGGAATAGTGTTTACTTGACGACAAAATAATCCATCGGCTTTTTTTAATTTTAGGATGGTGGTACTAATTTGATCCTACTCATTGGTTTTAATTATAACTTCTCGGGATTTAGGTAATACAATTGACGAGGAGAATGTTGCAAAGTTCACTTCCATTGTCAAGGAATTTGATAGTTTTTCCAAGTTGGTACATCTTACCATCATTCATTTTAAGCTGTTCAAATCCAGTACATGATTTCACGAGAGTAAGTCTAACGATGTGGGGTCCTTGTATATATATTTTTTTCTTTTTGATTAAGTTTGGATTGTAGGCCTGGCTAATTCCACATATTTTAAAATTAATGATCATATAAATCTCTAGTGATCATTATATTAGTAACTACATAAATTCAATTTGAATACCTTTACAGGATAGACCTCAATAGAAACTAAAAAGTAAGGGCAGCAAGTAATTAAGTTTAGTAGTTCCTCATATAAAATTATTGATTCTAGAGATAATAATATAAAAAAAACAAAATTATTTCAAGCACCGACAAAACTAGACACGCTCCTTATTTCAAAGAGAAAAGGCCGGGTTATTCATATTTCACTTGATGGTAAGAGACAATACATTTATACAAAACTTCTATCACAAACATAATTTAAATTTAAAACCATAAAAAAATAAACTACTTAATTTCAAGTTATTATCATTAGATAGTATCATCTACTAGATAGTTCTGCTACTAATATCTTGATACCATGATTGACCATGATTTGAAGAGGGGTGACTAGCTGAATTAGGGCTTGTCATGTTGAAGAGTTTCATTAAAGGAGAGAACGAACTCTTGAAAACTAGAAGGAACATGACAGGGTTTTATAATTACAGCTACCGTAGATTTAACACTTGATTCGAGTACTTTTTTGTGGCTGATTCCATCTTGATTGATTCCCTCGATTAAAGACACCGTTTGATGTTGATGTTGTGTTAGCTAATATATTTTATAACAGTTTTAATTAAAAGCTTATTTTTTAAAACCATGATTAAAAGTATTTTTTTAAATTGTTTTTTTTTTTTTAAATCACAGTTGTAAGCTACGAGAATGCCAAACACGAACTAAACTTACTATTGTTTTGGCGATGTCTTTGATTTATGCCCGTCTCATATTAGAAATACCATAATTTTTAGACTCGATCTGATCTAAAATCCGGATTCTGGATTTTAACCGGGTTATTCAAGTTAATTTTTTTTTTAAATTAAAATAATGTCGTTTTAGTTTAAAAAAAAAGTCAACGGGTTGCAACCAGGTTTTTCCAGGTCAACCTACCAGGTCACACCGGATTTTTTCTTCAAACCAACTTGATTCTAACACCGGATCAACTAGATTTCAGATCAATTTGTCAAGCCGGGCTGGGTTTCAAAACTATAAGAAAAACCATTGATCTTCTATACTGGCCAATTATTTCATCCTCGGCAAAAATCTTTCTAACCCCTTATAAGCTACTAACTTTGCCTTCATAGTTTTGTTGTTGTCGACAGCTCACGATTATCTTATTATTTGTGCCTTGTTGTAGCTACCATAGTTTTGAAACTTGATTTGGCCTGGCTTGTTAACTTGGAATCTAGAGCTAAAATTGGGTTGGATTGAAAAAATATAGAAAAAAAAAAACTCGGTGTAACCCGACAGGTTGACCCGAAAACTTAGTAAAAAATATAATTGCAATCCTTTAACTTTTGTTTTTTTCACTAAAACAATCTCGTTTTATTTTTATTTTTTAGAAAGTTTGATTTGAATAACCCGATTAAAATCCAGAATCCGAGTCTTGATGGATGCATTCGATCATCTTCGGAGTTCATTTTGCATGGCCGGCTTAACAATGAGGGATTAAGAAGACTGAATCCGAATCAAACTGATGACAAAGATAAGGTGGTGTGAATTCTGTCAAGAGCACTTTAGTCACATAGAAGAACAAACTTCATTGTACCAAGTTCCTTGAGCTTATTACACAAGTGGGTGTCTTTAAAAATTGCTGGACATGGATAATTTAATCTCTGTTGACGGCAAAAAGACGAAAGAGATGGGATTTTGAATGGTGGATGCTGTTACAGTATGACCAAGAACAAGAATTTGTAGCGTAGGACACCAATAACATTATCATCCTATTCTTAAAAATAAAGAGCCAAAGCCGAATCTCTAAAGACCAAACCAAAATAGCTGTAATCAATTATCCACTATTAGCACTGTTGACTAATACTCTTCAATATAGAAGCTTTGTAATTGGCGTTGGAATTACAATGCCGGCCCGCAAGAACCGTTTTTTTTTTTTTTTGGTGGTAGAAGACAAAGAAAACATTCAAAATGAAAGAACACAAAAGTAATCACACTCTCTTAACTTCTGTATTAAATACTAAACCTGATCCTAATTCTACTCAACAGAAAATCCTAATTCTCCTTCTATGGCATCGTCATATCTTTCTTTCGTTTCAAAGCTCTCTTTTCTCCATAACGGAAACTACAAAAACGATGCCGTTGGAAGGAACTTGCTGTTTGATAACCCAAATTCGTACAAGTGGAACCGGAAATTCAGTGATTCCTGTTTCTCGATGACGCGATGCTCGGGCGTTGGAGTAACACGCGCCGCCTCCACGACGGAGACAGTGGTGGATGACAATCGAGTTTCGAAAGAGGATAGTAGAGTTCTAAGAGTTGGTTTGATTTGTGGAGGTCCCTCTGCTGAGCGTGGGATTTCCCTCAACTCTGCTCGATCAGTACTTGATCACATAGAGGTACTCTTGCCTGTGCTAAGATTTGTAATTACTGGATGTGCATTGTAACTTTATTGGTATTTTGTTGTTGTTGTTGTTACAGGGGGGATGATTTGCAAGTGAGCTGCTATTATATTGACTATGATATGAATGCTTTCGCTATATCATCTGCTCAGGTTGGTTAGTTACTCAGTCATGATTCAACGAAATGTTTTCACTTGAATTGAATTATAAGTAGTAACCGTGATTTCTCTCTTAGGTATATTCAAATACTCCGGCGGATTTTGATTTTAAGCTTGAAAGGTAAGGTTCTATTTATTTATTTATTTATTATTTCCCCCCTCTAATGCAGGGAAGGATGGCTAATTGTGTGTTTTGTGCAGCCTTGCCAAATGTTTTTCGTCGTTGGATGAATTTGCAGAACATCTTGCTGCTTCTGTGGATATAGTGTTCCCTGTTATTCACGGCCGGTTTGGTGAAGATGGTGGAATTCAGGTGCATTATTTATAGCATCATCCTTCATTTGCGTTATAGGATATTGTCTCGAAAGATATATTTTTGTAACGGGTGGTGGTCTTTTATTCAGGAGTTGCTGGAAAGGCATAATGTTCCATTTGTTGGCACAGGATCTCGTGAGTGTCGTACAGCATTTGATAAGGTAAGGGAGACAGTCTATTAGTCTGTAATAAGTTATTAGGTTTGGAAGCCCCTAGAATTGAATCGAAGTTCCTATGTATTGTGCATTGAATATTTGAAACTTGTTGGTGTCTCTGGAGGTATGATGAAAGGAGAGCTTTATTAGTAGATTGTTGCTGGCATTTCGAAGAATCAATTTTTACTAGCATCCATGTTATTAGTGACTGTTCCTAGGTCGACATAATTACTGATAGATGCTTGGGAAATAAATTTAGAAGTAAAATTGTCACACCTCCATATTTCATATACCCTCGATATCTTTCGAATGTTTACTTGTGCTAGAAGTACTTTCTTCTGTGAGATGAGGCTAACCATTTACCTTCAAATCATTGACAGTATGATGCCTCCTTGGAACTCAGCAAACAAGGATTCATAACTGCACCTAGTTTTCTAGTCCAGGTATTGGTCCCAACTATTTGGTAATTTGCAGTGCTTTTGTCACGCCTGTCTGGATCAACTTTTATTTGTTTATTTATCTTTCAATTTAGAGCTGGATATGCATTAGGTTGCAATGTATCTGGTTTTGAGTGGATATACTGACATATGCATATGGCATTTAGGGAAGTGAAATTGAGGAATGTGAATTATCCAAGTGGTTCACAAGCAATCAATTGGACCCTAACTCTGGGAAAGTTGTGGTAAGACACACTTCCTCATCCTAGTTTAGGTGGTATAATAAGCACCCGTAGTGAGATTGTTCAGCATTAGGATCTCAAACTTATCATATGTTTGCAGGTAAAGCCAGCTAGAGCTGGATCAAGTATTGGAGTTACAGTTGCTTATGGTGTTTCTGATTCTCTTAAAAAAGCAAATGATCTCATTTCAGAGGTAATTTAAATCTTATAACATTTCTCATTGATGCATACTTTGAAATTTACCAACTTTATGCTGAAACACCAGACGGACTTCCATGGAAGGTGCTGAGATTGCTTATTCATGTTTAGGTTTTAGTTCTTTATTTTTTTTTTTTTTTTGCAATTTCAGGAAGGTGTTAAAGCCCAAGGTTACTTTTTGGTACCATGAAGTCTGCAAAGTTAATATTCCTAAAGATTTGGGAGGATTTTTTTTTTTGTACCATCTGAAGACAAGGAAAAAAATGATTAGCAAACTGGAATGTTGTTGTATTTGGGCTACAGATGGGTCAATTGCCGTAAAATGTTTTCATTTAAAACCATGTGAGATGGTTCAACTGACTAGAATGATGTGCCTTTTCTTGTCCTAAAGGGGATAGATGATAAAATCCTTGTTGAAATATTTCTCGAAGAAGGGAGCGAGTTTACAGCAATTGTCCTTGATGTGGGATCTGGTTTTGATTGTCACCCTGTTGTTCTACTGCCAACTGAGGTATACTCTTTTCAGCCCTCATGAATCATTTCAATAGTGGTTTAAATCTTCCAAGGTGCTTTAAGATTTTATGTATACTACTTTATTTATTCATCATATTTTTATGAGATGACCATGAATTGTGGAGAGAGTTTTTTTTATTGGTTATATGCTCAAACATGTGTTTTTAAAATTGAATTATTGCTTTTAATAGTCTGCTGTTGTGTTAATTTTTTTTTCAAAAAAAGGGGCTCTTGTATAGTAGTGCCTTACAAGATTTTGAAAACTAAGCTATAAATTAGATTAACCTGGTGAAGAACTGTGATCTAGTAATATGTCATTGATGGTGCAGGTGGAGCTTCAATTTCATGGCAGTTTTGATGTGAGAGAAGAAGATGCAATTTTCAATTACCGAAGGAAGTATCTTCCAACACAACAGGTACAGCAGAAGTGTATCTGAGAATTTCTTATTGCAATTGCATTTTTCAGAAAGAATATAATATCTTTTCCCATTTCTTTTGTTTTGTAACGAATGCAGGTATGGTGCATCATATGTGTCTTGAGTTGTGATGTGTAAAATCTGTAATGCCTCCTTTCATTGTTCTAGTCTCAGAAGTTGTTACTTTCTTCACAGGTAGCTTATCACACTCCACCTCGTTTTCCTCTCAAAGTAATTGAAAATATTCGAGAAGGAGCATCTATTTTATTCCGTCAACTCCGCCTACGTGATTTTGCTCGGATTGATGGATGGTTTTTGCCTAATTCCATGAATGCATTATCATCTTCAGCTGGAAATTTTGGAAGGACTGAATTGGGCACAATAATATACACTGACATTAACCTGGTAAGTCAATTATATTCTTACTGGGACTACCAATATTATTTTTTATTACATCTGTGATGTTGATTTCTCATTAATATGTCAGATTAGTGGAATGGAGCAGACCAGTTTTCTATTTCAGCAAAGCTTCAAAGGTACTTATTATCAGTCTTTTGCTGTGGGCTTCTACTCGAACTTCTTATGAATGTTGTGTCCCCTTTGTTTATTACTGTAGCAAAGTTGAGTTGCATGCTTCTTGTAGGCTGGGGTCCTTCCCCATCATTTTGCTTTTTCTTTGATGCTAGGCTTGGAATTGGCATAGCAATATGTCAGATACTGTGGCATGCTGATTAGTAAACATTTCATGGAAACATTATCATAGCAACAGAAGTGTGGAGCATGCATGGCTCAAACTTTGGAGTCTTTGTTCTATATGGTTCATTGGTACCTAAAAGTTGACAGATTTTCTCATGTGTAATGCACACGTGAAGTGAGGCATGTTATTCCTTATATGCCACAGAAATGTTGAAATGCTCGTGAATCTAATAATTTTTTAGCTTTTTGTCACCATTCCCACTCGTCTCCTCAAAAGGTTTCTCTTCTTGTTCAGGTTGGATTCTCTCATTCTAACATTCTTCGAAGTGTTATTCATCGTGCTTGCTTGCGGTTCCCCAATCTTGCATCACACAACGAAGTATCAGCTCATTTGCCAAGAAGATCGAAATCCTTGCCATTTGATGAAGCATTTAACAAACGGGAGGGTATTTGTAAAATTTTTGTCTTGTTTGGAGCAGACACTTCAGAGCGGCAAGTATCTCTTATGAGTGGAACAAATGTTTCTCTTGGTGTAACTAATACCCATATTACACACAAACCACAGTATCCAGCAGTGGAGGGAGCCAAATAACAATGGGCACGGGTTAGCTTAATTAATTGGGATTAATGGCTTGTTAGGTCTACACAATCAAATTATGGGGTGTACTTTTTTCTCTCTCATACGTCGAAAATTAGACCTTTAACTATTGAGTGTTAACTATCATCGTCCAAAATTTAATGATTAAAAGGCAAATGATGCACTTTATCCTGTAATCCACCATTGAAGATTCCAATCCTCTGCTTCTTATATGCTTAGATTTTATTATTGTCCTATAAGCGCCGTGGAATGATACAGTTTGAGATTTTTTTTTTATTGTTATAGACTGGATTTATTTTTTCCATGAGACAAAATTTTTTTTTTTTTATCAATTTAAAAACTAATGTGATTTAGTGCGAACAATTTCAAAACCTCACACATATATAAACAAGAAAGAGAAAAAAAATTAATTATTTAATAGGTAGTTCAGTGGTAAGAATTTAGTATTAAGAAGTTTGCTCCCTTATGGTTACTAATATAAAGGTCATTGAAGGCTTACATGGTTGTTAATATTAGAATTTATAAGATTAGTTGAGGTGCGCGCAAACTGACTCGGATACCTATATTAATTTAAAAAAAAAAGAGAAAAAAAATATTGAATGGGTGTTACTATTTTTCAGACTCGAATGTGCTACGTTACTTACCTCAATGAGTTCTTAGCTTTCAAATTTTATGCGAACTTATGACCTAACTATTTTGTCACAACTTTTTTTCCTTTTCTTTTCATCCGGTGTTTCAATATATTTGGATTATATACTGGTGGATAAGTTTTTTCCCACTAAATCTCATTCATCTCTTTTAGAATTTGATTTTGAGATGAAACTTAATGATGAAATTATCCTAGTAATGTCTGCAACTTTATTCAAACAACAAGTAATTATGTTTATCTAGCATCGGAGATTGGTCAATATTGATGAATATTGAGCATATTTGTCACCTCATCACAAGATAATATATATCTACACCTTTGAATACTTTATCAATTGCTCTCGAAAATTCTCATATTTCTATCGTATCTCTTGAGATAGCCATAACTTTTGTAAGAAAGTTAAGAATTTACTACAGAAAGGCACTTAGCTGTATTGCACTTAACTCAATCCTCTTCACAAATTTGTTTAGCAGTTTGGTTATTGTTGCTTTTCAAATAATTTTTTATATCAAAATGCAACCCAATAATTTTTTTATTATTTTTTAAAAATAATTTTTGATATCAGTACATCAAAATAATTTGAAAATATCAAAAATATATTAATTTAAAGTAAATAAAAAATTAAAACATTTTAATTTTTTTAAAAACTATTTTAAAATACAAAAACAGATCCCTGTGAAACAAAAGGCACTTCGAAGTTGATTTGGGCAAAGGTTGTCCTTATTTTGCTTGCATAAACACATTTCTCTTCTTATCCAACAAAGTAGTAATGTAGCCCAAGAATATTGCCTTTTGCGATTTGACAGGCACATGTTTAACATCTTCATTTTAGATTCCAAACCAATCATATTAGTGATGGCCTGAAAATTAGGTTGGGATTTGTATCATCCATCACTGGGTCTTGGCACTAAATATGAGATTAGACCCATTAAGATCATCAACCCAAAGCTTGATGGATCACCAATCTTGTCTAAGCACTTTATGCCCACACGAGATTCTCTCCCCTTTTTGAGTCCAAGTGCCATGGAGACCTTTAACTTATTGATTCAAGAGGATTGTGCCATCTCTAATAAGCTCATTTTATGAAACTAGCACAATCCCTGAAGGAGTCCATGAATTCCTTATATGGTAAAGAATTCCTCAACTATAATTCCCTTAAAGTTAGTATCTTTTAGGGGTTTTTTTTTTTGCTCACGTCTATAAGTATCAATAAAGAGTACAAAACATGTAACAACAAATACAAACTTAAAAATATACATAAATATATATGACTAGACCCAAATGTAGGTCATATTCCAATAAAATTGTATATGAAAATACATATACAGAGGACGGATAGATAAAAAAGGGTGCGATTGTTTGTCGATAACTGAGTTGAGGTGTTTATTGTAAGTAGAATTTTAAACATTTTCATATATTACTCGGACTAATGTTTTTTCATCCATATCTTCGACTTGTTTTTTGTGTTTTAGTGGTGGAGGGATAATATAACATCGTCATACTTGCAAACATGGAGAGAACCTTTTAACTCATCCAAAATACGATCCAGATTTGTGGTTTAAGGCCAGAGTAATCGATGGACCCGATAGGAATTGAGTTTACAATATTTCTATAAATACAAACTAAAATATGAGATCAGGTTGTAGTTTCTTGACTGTAAACACCCTATAATCCAGCTTAGTTAACCAGTCATTGAGGAGTTGGTTGAACAACAAATTGGTGCTCCATGGACTGAAATAGAGGTAAAGTATGAACAACAACAAAAGAAATTGGAGAAGATCATAACATACTTTTTTAGTCATTATCCTCCCTCTACGAATCTCCACAAGATTTTCCTCCTCCTTCACCTGCAACTAAAGCTTGTAATTGGTTTGTATAGACATTTGTACTTGATTTTTACATTATATAAATTTTTTATTTTATTGATTTATATAGACATTTGTCATTGATTTTTACATTATATAATATTTATTCTTCAATTTAAATTAGTTGTTTGATGCTGTTTAATTCTGTTGTGAAATTATTTTATAGTTTTTTTAAAAATAATTTGTTTAAACATCGATGAAATTTCTAACAGTAAATGATCAAAATTTACACCAGAGAATTACATAAAATTGTTAATTATTTTGATCCACCTCGACAGATCACTAATACAATATGTCGTTGGCGATCTGTAAGCGAAACTATAAATGAGACAAACATATTACCGACAAAAGTATCCATTTTAATTTCCTTGATAATACTCACCGTTGAATTTGGTGACAAACATTGGTTGACCTATTTTTTAAGGAGTGTTGATAATAACTCATCGTTAAATTTGTTGGTATACAAATTACTGATGAAATTACTACCATATATGACATCAACATTGAGGTATTTCCTGACGACATGTTTTCATTGATAAAATCATTAGTGATATTTATACCTATATAATCAATGTATTTACACGGACAAAATATTTTATCGATATTTTGAATTTCTCTGGCCATGTAAGGTACAAATATCTAATTTATTTATTTATTTATTAGATAATAAATAGAGTAAGAATATATTAAAATCTGGATCTTAGATATCCATTACCATTTTTAATTTGTACAAAGTCATGTTTTGCATGTCATTACTTATATTACAAGTAAGAATTCAAAAACTAAAGTAGTGATAATATTTGCTTTAAGTAGATAAATAATAATTTTTCAGTAGCTAATTTAACTACATATTTCTCACTAGTCACAATCAAGGGTAGCATATGCTAGTATAATGTCATGAGAGCACTGATTTTTTTAAAAAACATTTAAAGATAACAAGTTTGAAAACTAATTAGCAAGCTAGCCCAATCAAGTGGTCATCTTTTCTCTAGGCCTTTTATATCAGCTTTTCTAAAGCCATCATTGGATCTCAATTCTGTGCCTCAAAATGTTTCTGGATATAGCCTTTATTGGGCCACGACTTTACTGCTCAGACTCTGCTTCAACTTGAAATATTAGAGTTTCTGATAAGTTGCACGGAAAAAAAAAACCCAAGAAATTATGGACGAGTATAAGAAAAATCAAGGTTGCTCAATGAATATAAGGTGCTCACGAGAAGAAAGACTCATCGTAAGTAAAGAATTGTCATAATCACTAAACTATATGATAAATTATTCAATGCGTTGATTTACATAAAACAAGATTCATTGACTTGACTTTACATAAAACATCAAGAGCTCAGACTATATGTTTTGACAGCGTGTTATAATATCTGGATTAATAAATGAGACCTTATGTTTACAACTTGAACAGGTAGCTATTAAACGTGTTTGAACACAAATTATTATGAATTCATTTCGGTTGATCGAATCCTACATAGATGCCGTGTTTCAGAGTCTATAAGGTCTTCTGAAGCTTTTTCCTACAAGACTTTAAAGAAAGTGAGAAAAATCTGTTTTGACTTGGACTAAAAAATGTGTACACAAGAATTTTGGGCTTAATTGGCACTTCAAATTTGACAAGTTGATCCAATGTACTATAAAGTAAGTTGAGATCCACATATATTTCATGCTTAAACGTGTTTGCATCACAGCAGCACAGAATGGGGTGTTTCCATAGGAGAGTTGCAGTCTGTGCTTTGCTTGTTCTGGTCCTGTTTATGAGTTCAGTTTCTGTGTTGACAGAAGCAAGAATTTCCAAGTTCGAAGCTATTCAAGGTGCAAAACTTCTTAAGCTTGAATCTCCTTGGACATCTTTCACTCCTATAGATAGAAAGGATGGCATGCCTAGCAAATTTCCAAACATGCATGGAATTGAGTAATCTTAATTTCTTTTTGTGGCATTTATATTGTATTCATGATATGCTCATGTTTGAGTTGTTTTTGACAGAAAGCCTAGTACTTCAGCGACGGAATCTGAGGCCGAGTGGCACTTCTCCAAATTCCCCACGGGCAAATCCTTCACCAAATCAAAAAGGGTAGGAGTTTGGAGAGCTAGCTGGGTTACAATATTTCTGCAAAATATATACTTTGATGATGCTGGTTTAACCATGACGATTCAGAAGTGAAGTGGTTGCAGCCAAAATGTGTCCGTGATGTATCTTTTGTTTTAAATTTTCTATATTTTGCTCCTTTCAACCAATAATATGCACAACAAGCAAGCAGTGGATTAGAGAGTCGCCTTCTTGCTTGTAAGTTGTAACTCTCCACAGTTGGAACTTAGTTGCAGTTAACTGCTAGCTATTAATAGTCTTATACGTTCTCCCTATTTTGATAATTCATATATATTAAAACTAGTGCTCTCTGTTTTTCAGTATACACCTGGAGATACTTTAAACGTTTGATTAGATGGGATTTTTTAGAATCCTTTTGGATTACAATTTATGGCAATGAAACTAGATACTACATGCAAATAAATAAATAAATACAAAGTTACAAAATTCATAAGATTTCTTAGTACATCGTGGGATCTGTTCAAGTTAATAACTTGCAAAATCAATAGATGTTACGAAGTGATCTAATACTGTTAGGTAAAAAGAAATCAGAGGAGAAAGGTAGGAAAGGAAGCATGTTGGAAGATAACTCTCTATGGGAAAAGTCATCAATATAACCAAATTCACAGGTCTGGATTCTTTTTTTTTTTTTTGCAATTAAAATATTATCAACCGATCAGTAAAATTAAATAACCAATTAAAAAAAAATCAATATTAAAATTCCTTACGTTGAAAACTCAATGTGAAAAAAAAATCACGAAAATGTAATTTACCAAATAACTTTTATTATAAATAATGAGATTACAAAGTATTCTTTCTTAGTTAAAATTAGCGGTGTGGCTCAATTAAACTGTCAGAGTATAAAGAGGGAAATAAGGAAACAATCAAGTGACTAGCAGGATTATCTTGAATTAGTAACAGATAATGGATGGTGTGAATAATTGGTGCACATGCTACTGGATTTTCTGCTGAAGATGCTGATGAACATTCTGATAGTCTAACGAAGCCTCCATCAACTGTCTTTGTTTAGGCACTCACCAGACTACAACTTCACACTAAATCGCATCAGTTTATGTGCAATCATACTGCAAAAAGTAAAAAAAAAAAAAAAAAACTGAGTTTGGATCTTATGTATCCGATCTGATCAGTTGCATGCCGTGAGAGTCGTTCTAAAGAATTCTGATCAGGGCATTTCAAAGCACGGTCAGACACAATATCTGCTCATTTTGCAGCATCATGCCAATCGTAGAGTTTCTAATGCAGCGTAAAGATTCAGCTTCTATGAATAGTTACTATGAAATTCTCATGAAGACTAAACTTACATGAATGGCTCACTCACACGATTACGCGTCAGTTGCGGGTCAATATTCGGAAGTAGAGATATTGCCTTTCCATTTGATCTTACGATGGAAATACGTTCCCAATTGTTCATTATGAAGAAGAAATTCCTGTGAACCTTCGTGTTGAAGAAACAGACCATCTCACCACCCGCAGATCCATTGGACCTTGTGCTGCACTTACTTTAACCCATTCCAGTTTTCAGAAGAGGTGGGCGTCAGCAATATCGCCACTAAATATCTGCTAGCTAGCTACCTAGAATTGAAGAGACGATCGAGGAAGGCGGGGAGGGTTGGTGATGTGACATCGATAAATCTCCGGCTGTCAAGAAACTCCGTGTTGCTGGTGAACGGAAGTAGTTTGCGTCTCTGTCTCCCTCGAAAGGCTTGCAATAACTTGACGTTTGCATATACTCTGCCGGAGGTGGACATCAATCATCCAAGGAAATTACCGTAAATAAAATCCCAATTCTACAGCGAGTGGGAGCTCAATCATGCCTTGACTTTACGTTAAATGGGTTGTTAGGCGGACCAAACTACGAGCCTTCAAATTCGAAGGCAACAACCACCTCTAACAAGTCTAACGATGTTGGACACTTGAGGGTCTAGTCCATTGGTCAACTGCAAGGCTTGTCTTTACGAACGTCCTGGGTTCGATCCTCAAGAGTACCAGTCTTTCACCCCCGCGGTGTCTTACCTACCTACTGGGCTTGCAGGATGTTCAGTAGGCCCTGAGATTAGTTGTGGTGCGCGTAAGCTGGCCCGGACACCCAGGGTCATCAAAAAAAAAAAAAAATCTAACGATGTTGGGTCCTTATATTTTTTTTTCTTTTTGATTAAGTTTGGATTGTGAACCTCGACTAATTTCACGGATCTTGAAGTTAATGACCATATAAATCTTCAGTGACCATCATATTAGCAACTACATAAATCCAATTTGAATACCTTTACAGGATAGACCTCAACAAAAACTAAAAAGTAAGGACAGTAAGTGATTAAATTCAGTAGTTCCTCCTATAAAATTATTAATTCTAGAGATATAATAATATAGAAAAAATAAAATTATTTCAAGCATAGACAAAACTAGAAACACTCTTTATTTCAAAAAGAGAAGGCCAGGTTATTCACATTTCACTTGATGGTCAGAGACAATACATTTATACAAACCTTCTATCATGAGCATAATTTGAATTTAAAACCATAAAAAAATAAACTATAAAGAAAATAAACTACTTAATTTCAAGTTATTATGATTAGATAGTATCATCTACTAGATAGTTCTGCTACTGATATCTTGATACCATGATTGACCATGATTTGAAGAGGGGTGACTAGCTGAAGTAGGGCTTGTCATGTTGAAGAGTTTCATTAAAGGAGAGAACGAACTCTTGAAAACTAGAAGGAACATGACAGGGTTTTATAATTACAGCTACCGTAGATTTAACACTTGATTCGAGTACTTTTTTGTGGCTGATTCCATCTTGATTGATTCCCTCGATTTAAGACACCGTTTGATGTTGTGTTAGCTAATATATTTTATAACAGTTTTAATTAAAAGCTTATTTTTTTAAACCACGATTAAAAGTATTTTCTTAATTATTTTTTTAAAATCACAGTTGTAATCTACGAGAATGCCAAACATGAACTAAACTTACTTTTGTTTTGGCGATGTCTTTGATTTCTGCCCGTCTCATATTAGAAATACCATAATTTTTAGACCCGATCTGGTCTAAAATCTAGGTTTTGGATTTTAGCCAGGTTATTCGAGTCAATTTTTTTTTAAAATAAAAATAATATCATTTTAATTTTAAAAAAAATAAAAGTCAACGGGTTACAACCAGGTTTTTCTGGGTCAACCTATCGAATCACACCATTTTTTCTTCAAACCAACTTGATTCTAACTCCGGACCAGCTAGATTTCAGATTGATTTGTCAAGCCAGGCTAGTTTCAAAACTATGAGAAAAACCATTGATCTTATATACAGAGACCAATTATTTCATCCTCGGCAAAAATCTTTCTAACCCCTTATAACCTACCAGCTCTGCCTTCATAGTTTTGTTGTTGTCGACAACTCACGATTATCTTATTATTTGTGCCTCGTTGTAGCTATTATAGTTTTGAAACTTGGTTTGGCCTGGCTTGTCAACTTGGGATCTAGAACTAAAACTGGGTTGGGTTGAAAAAAAAATAGAAAAAAGAAAAACTCAATGTAACCCAACGGGTTGACCCGAAAACTTAGTAAAAACCCTAATTGCAATTCTTTAACTTTTGTTTTTTTCACTAAAACAATCTTGTTTTATTATTATTTTTATTTTTTAAAAAGTTGGATTTGAATAACCCGGTTAAAATCTAGATTCCGAGTCTTGGATTGAGCGAGGTGTAAAAACTATGGTAGCTACTATGGATGCATTCGATCATCTTCGGAGTTCATTTTGCATGGCCGGCTTAACAATGAGGGATTAACAAGGCTGAATCCGAATCAAACTGATGACAAAGATAAGGTGGTGTGAATTCTGTCAAGAACACTTTAGTCACATAGAAGAAAAACTTCATTGTACCAAGTTCCTTGAGCTTATTACACAAGTGGGTGTCTTTAAAAATTGCTGGACATGGATAATTTAATCTCTGTTGACGGCAAAAA
Organism: Populus davidiana; assembly: GCA_030145905.1. Lineage (NCBI taxonomy): Eukaryota > Viridiplantae > Streptophyta > Magnoliopsida > Malpighiales > Salicaceae > Populus > Populus davidiana. Next base: position 3,027,091 of record CM057794.1, on the reverse strand, counting down.
GACGAAAGAGGTGGGATTTTGAATGGTGGATGCTGTTACAGTATGACCAAGAACAAGAATTTGTAGCGTAGGACACCCAATAACATTATCATCCTATTCTTAAAAAATAAAGAGCCAAAGCCGAATCTCTAAAGACCAAACCAAAATAGTTGTAATCAATTATCCACTATTAGCACTGTTGACTAATACTCTTCAATATAGAAGCTTTGTAATTGGCGTTGGAATTACAATGCCGGCCCGCAAGAACCGTTTTTTTTTTTTTTGGTGGTAGAAGACAAAGAAAACATTCAAAATGAAAGAACACAAAAGTAATCACACTCTCTTAACTTCTGTATTAAATACTAAACCTGATCCTAATTCTACTCAACAGCAAATCCTAATTCTCCTTCTATGGCATCGTCATATCTTTCTTTCACCTCAAAGCTCTCTTTTCTCCATAACGGAAACTACAAAAACGATGCCGTTGGAAGGAACTTGCTGTTTGATAACCCAGATTCGTACAAGTGGAACCGGAAATTCAGCGATTCTTGTTTCTCGAAGACGCGATGCTCGGGCGTTGGAGTAACACGCGCCGCCTCCACGACGGAGGCAGTGGTGGATGACAATCGAGTTTCGAAAGAGGATAGTAGAGTTCTAAGAGTTGGTTTGATTTGTGGAGGTCCCTCTGCTGAGCGTGGGATTTCCCTCAACTCTGCTCGATCAGTACTTGATCACATAGAGGTACTCTTGCCTGTGCCAAGATTTGTAATTACTGGATGTGCATTGTAACTTTATTGGTATTTTGTTGTTGTTGTTACAGGGGGATGATTTGCAAGTGAGCTGCTATTATATTGACTATGATATGAATGCTTTCGCTATATCATCTGCTCAGGTTGGTTAGTTACTCAGTCATGATTCAACGAAATATTTTCACTTGAATTGAATTATAAGTAGTAACCGTGATTTCTCTCTTAGGTATATTCAAATACTCCGGCGGATTTTGATTTTAAGCTTGAAAGGTAAGGTTTTATTTATTTATTTATTATTTCCCCCCTCTAATGCAGGGAAGGATGGCTAATTGTGTGTTTTGTGCAGCCTTGCCAAATGTTTTTCGTCGTTGGATGAATTTGCAGAACATCTTGCTGCCTCTGTGGATATAGTGTTCCCTGTTATTCACGGCCGGTTTGGTGAAGATGGTGGAATTCAGGTGCATTATATATAGCATCATCCTTCATTTGCGTTATAGGATATTGTCTCGAAAGATATATTTTTGTAACGGGTGGTGGTCTTTTATTCAGGAGTTGCTGGAAAGGCATAATGTTCCATTTGTTGGCACAGGATCTCGTGAGTGTCGTACAGCATTTGATAAGGTAAGGGAGACAGTCTATTAGTCTGTAATAACTTATTAGGTTTGGAAGCCCCTAGAATTGAATCGAAGTTCCTATGTATTGTGCATTGAATATTTGAAACTTGTTGGTGTCTCTGGAGGTATGATGAAAGGAGAGCTTTATTAGTAGATTCTTGCTGGCATTTCGAAGAATCAATTTTTACTAGCATCCATGTTATTAGCTGACTGTTCATAGGTCGACATAATTACTGATAGATGCTTGGGAAATAAATTGAGAAGTAAAATTGTCACACCTCCATATTTCATATACCCTCGATATCTTTCGAATGTTTACTTGTGCTAGAAGTACTTTCTTCTGTGAGATGAGGCTAACCATTTACCTTCAAATCATTGACAGTATGATGCCTCCTTGGAACTCAGCAAACAAGGATTCATAACTGCACCTAGTTTTCTAGTCCAGGTATTGGTCCCAACTATTTGGTAATTTGCAGTGCTTTTGTCACGCCTGTCTGGGTCAACTTTTATTTGTTTATTTATCTTTCAATTTAGAGCTGGATATGCATTAGGTTGCAATGTATCTGGTTATGAGTGGATATACTGACATGTGCATATGGCATTTAGGGAAGTGAAATTGAGGAATGTGAATTATCCAAGTGGTTCACAAGCAATCAATTGGACCCTAACTCTGGGAAAGTTGTGGTAAGACACACTTCCTCATCCTAGTTTAAGTGGTATAATAAGCACCCAAAGTGAGATTGTTCAGCATTAGTATCTCAAACTTGTCATCATATGTTTGCAGGTAAAGCCAGCTAGAGCTGGATCAAGTATTGGAGTTACAGTTGCTTATGGTGTTTCTGATTCTCTTAAAAAAGCAAATGATCTCATTTCAGAGGTAATTTAAATCTTATAACATTTCTCGTTGATGCATACTTTGAAATTTACCAACTTTATGCTGAAACACCAGACCGACTTGCATGGAAGGTGCTGAGATTGCTTATTCATGTTTAGGTTTTAGTTCTTTTTTTTTTCTTTTTTTTTTGCAATTTCAGGAAGGTGTTAAAGCCCAAGGTTACTTTTTGGTACCATGAAGTCTGCAAAGTTAATATTCCTAAAGATTTGGGAGGATTTTTTTTTTGTACCATCTGAAGACAAGGAAAAAAATGATTAGCAAACTGGAATGTTGTTGTATTTGGGCTACAGATGGGTCAATTGCCGTAAAATGTTTTCATTTAAAACCATGTGAGATGGTTCAACTGACTAGAATGATGTGCCTTTTCTTGTCCTAAAGGGGATAGATGATAAAATCCTTGTTGAAATATTTCTCGAAGGAGGAAGCGAGTTTACAGCAATTGTCCTTGATGTGGGATCTGGTTTTGATTGTCACCCTGTTGTTCTACTGCCAACTGAGGTATACTCTTTTCAGCCCTCATGAATCATTTCAATAGTGGTTTAAATCTTCCAAGGTGCTTTAAGATTTTATGTATACTACTTTATTTATTCATCATATTTTTATGAGATGACCATGAATTGTGGAGAGAGTTTTTTTTATTGGTTATATGCTCAAACATGTGTTTTTAAAATTGAATTATTGCTTTTAATAGTCTGCTGTTGTGTTAATTTTTTTTTTCAAAAAAAGGGGCTCTTGTATAGTAGTGCCTTACAAGATTTTGAAAACTAAGCTATAAATTAGATTAACCTGGTGAAGAACTGTGATCTAGTAATATGTCATTGATGGTGCAGGTGGAGCTTCAATTTCATGGCAGTTTTGATGTGAGAGAAGAAGATGCAATTTTCAATTACCGAAGGAAGTATCTTCCAACACAACAGGTACAGCAGAAGTGTATCTGAAAATTTCTTATTGCAATTGCATTTTTCAGAAAGAATATAATATCTTTTCCCATTTCTTTTGTTTTGTAACGAACGCATGTATGGTGCATCATATGTGTCTTGAGTTGTGATGTGTAAAATCTGTAATGCCTCCTTTCATTGTTCTAGTCTCAGAAGTTCTTACTTTCTTCACAGGTAGCTTATCACACTCCACCTCGTTTTCCTCTCAAAGTAATTGAAAATATTCGAGAAGGAGCATCTATTTTATTCCGTCAACTCGGCCTCCGTGATTTTGCTCGGATTGATGGATGGTTTTTGCCTAATTCCATGAATGCATTATCATCTTCAGCTGGAAAATTTGGAAGGACTGAATTGGGCACAATAATATACACTGACATTAACCTGGTAAGTCAATTATATTCTTACTAGGACTACCAATATTATTTTTTATTACATCTGTGATGTTGATTTCTCATTAATATGTCAGATTAGTGGAATGGAGCAGACCAGTTTTCTATTTCAGCAAGCTTCAAAGGTACTTATTATCAGTCTTTTTCTGTGGGCTTCTACTTGAACTTCTTATGAATGTTGTGTCCCCTTTGTTTATTACTGTAGCAAAGTTGAGTTGCATGCTTCTTGTAGGCTGGGGTCCTTCCCCATCAGGTTGCTTTTTCTTTCATGCTAGGCTTGGAATTGGCATAGGAATATGTCAGATACTGTGGCATGCTGATTAGTAAACATTTCATGGAAACATTATCATAGCACCAGAAGTGTGGAGCATGCATGGCTCAAACTTTGGAGTCTTTGTTCTATATGGTTCATTGGTACCTAAAAGTTGACAGATTTTCTCATGTGTAATGCACACGTGAAGTGAGGCATGTTATTCCTTATATGCCACAGAAATGTTGAAATGCTCGTGAATCTAATAATTTTTTAGCTTTTTGTCTCCATTCCCACTCGTCTCCTCAAAAGGTTTCTCTTCTTGTTCAGGTTGGATTCTCTCATTCTAACATTCTTCGAAGTGTTATTCATCGTGCTTGCTTGCGGTTCCCCAATCTTGCATCACACAACAAAGTATCAGCTCATTTGCCAAGAAGATCGAAATCCTTGCCATTTGATGAAGCATTTAACAAACGGGAGGGTATTCGTAAAATTTTTGTCTTGTTTGGAGGAGACACTTCAGAACGGCAAGTATCTCTTATGAGTGGAACAAATGTTTGGCTTAACTTGCTGGCATTTAATGAAGTAAGTTTAGGAAACATTAGCTATAAATTTGTTTAGTTTGCATAATGGTTGGCGGATGTGTTTGATGAATTTTTGTTTGGATGTTTTACTTTTAATTGAGGTACAATATGGTTATGAATAATATCTGATATTGGCAATTTGTTGTCTACAGCTTGATGTGACTCCTTGTTTACTTGCCTCCTCAGACGACCATTCTGATGATAGTTCCAGAGTGGTTTGGTCATTGCCGTAAGTAGAGATTTTTGTTCATGTTTCGACTCCATTATAAGCTTGCACAAATAATACATTTTCTTTTTGAAAAGTCAAATAATCCACCATCTATTTATTTGTTTTCTATAAATCTGCACTCAGAAGCAAAACTTAGCATTTTTTATTGCCAGCCATGCTTTTATTTATTAGATTTCATGTATGCTATATCATGCTCCTGGAATTTATATGCAGTTACTCTCTTGTGCTGAGACACACTACAGAGGAAGTTCTTGATGCTTGCATCGAAGCTATTGAACCAGCTCAGGCCGCGCTGACTTCTCATTTGCGCAACCAAGTGATGAATGACCTCATGGAATGTCTGAAGAAGCATAGTTGGTTTACAGGGTTTGACATAGCTGATGAACAGCCTGTTAGATATTCATTAGAGAAGTGGGTCAAGCTTGCCAAAGAAGTTCAGGCAACAGTTTTCATTGCAGGTATATTTTTTTAACCATTGTAATGTTATGATTGATGCTTGCATTAACCTTTCTTTCCACTGTTAGCATGAACATAATAGTACTTGTTTGATCTATGAATGTGTGTTGTAGTTTTAAGATATCTGTTTTTTCAAGAATATACAGTAAGAGCTATACTTCAGATATAGCTCGTCACGTTAGATAATATCTGAACATACTCTTTCACCCAAACAAGGAAGGTCATCAAACACAGCTTTATTAACTGTTTGGGAGTGCTTTTCAAAAGCGCTTCCGAAAAAATTTGAAATATATATATATTTTTTTTTGCTTTGAATTAATATGTTTTTGATGTTTTCAAATCATTTTGATGTGCTGATCTCAAAAATGATTTTTAAAAAATAAAAAAACATTATTGGCATGCTTTTCTAAGTGAAAAACACTTTGAAAAGTAACAGCAACCATACTCCCAAACAAAGATTGTCTGAGTAATGGTTTGCTTATACTGGTAAACATCATGTTTGTTAAGCCATAACTTTTCACACTTGGGAAATTTGATTGCAGAGCATGTGGGAGCATGCTGTTCATATTCTGATATTCTTAAATGAATGCTAACACTATGTTAAGGATGAAATTTTTATTTAACAAAAAAATCAGCTATTATATTCCATATGAAATTTATCTGATGTTTTCTACAGTGCATGGAGGCATTGGTGAAGATGGTACACTTCAGTCTTTACTGGAGTCTGAAGGAGTTCCTCATACAGGTTATTGTAGTCAACACTTTGTCACCTGAAGAATTTAGTTGTCTTGGTACCAGATTGTTCATTCTTTTATTTTCAAATAAAGGTCCTGGTGTGGCAGCTTCAAAGACTTGCATGGACAAAGTTGCAACATCACTCGCTCTTAGTCATGTATGTAACAAAATCACTTGTAGGGATCATCTTATGAAAACTCGGGCTATGTTTAATCTTTCCTTTCTCCATCATATATTTTTCAACATGGCATTGGTTGTGATCTCTAGTAATGAACAGCTTGCAGATTTGGGAGTTCTTACCATAAATAAAGATGTGCGCAGAAAAGAGGATTTGCTGAATGTGCCTGCACTGGAGATTTGGGATGAGCTGATCTCAAAGCTTCAGTGTGAAACATTATGTGTTAAACCAGCAAGGGATGGATGCTCAACTGGGGTTGCAAGATTATGGTTGGTTCATAACCCTTGTTATTGCCAGTTGCTAATAATCTCTTTGATCTGAGATCATATATCCCTAAACTTAGTTAAATATTTTGTGTGTATTTGAATTAATCTCATGTTGCTTACCTTTTGTTCGGGTAGCTGCGTTGAAGACCTTGCAGTGTATATAAAAGCTTTGAAGGATTGCCTTCTCCGGATACCACCTGATAGTTTCTCAAAGGTATAGAAGCTTCTCCATAATTTTGTGTCAGGACATCAATGTCAAGTGCCAGTATCACAGATTTTTTCTAGAAATACAGATATCTTGTCTTTGAAAACATTTTAAGCTGATTATTATGCTAAAGTACATGTTCATTTAGCACCAAATAAGAAAATCGGAAATTATTTTAGATTTCAGCTCTGTAATTACTTGTTAGGGTATCCCCAGTAATCAGAGTATGAGCTTGATGCCCATTTAACATGTACATGGATGGTAGTTCCTGGGTGCATCTAATAACTTTATTCTGAAAGTTTTGCATCTTTTGTTTTCTTCTTTTGATAAGCATGAAAGTTTTTGTTCTTAAGACCTAAAGAAATCAACTATTATTAAAAATCAAGTGAAAATTAATAGTCTGCTACTTTTTGACTTTTAAGTTGTCTAATGAACCCCCAGTAAACCCACTGTCATTTACCGAACAAATAAATGATTGTGACTTTCTAACTCATTAGTCCATACTTTGTTGGCAACAGTCCATACTCTTTAGCCCAAATCTTTCTTGCGTAGCCATTATTTATAATTGAAACAATAACTGGGTTTTTATCTTACAACAGTCAAACATCCTTTTCTTTTTGTGTAATGTTCAGTCACATGGAATGATTGAGATGCCAAGCCCACCTCCAGAGCGATTGATCTTTGAACCTTTTATTGAGACTGATGAGATTGTTGTCTCATCCAAATCTGGGGGTGAAAAAGCACAACGCCTTGTGTGGAAAGGAAACAGTCGATGGGTAGAAATAACAGTTGGTGTTATAGGAACTCTTGGATCAATGCGCTCACTGAGCCCTAGTGTTACTGTTAAGGAATCTGGTGATATTTTATCACTCGAAGAGAAATTTCAAGGTACATGTTTTTGCTCGTTGCAATTTGTTTCAATTATGTTGGCATTTGATGATATCACTTTTGTTTTACTTGCTGCTTGCAAATCATGGTAGTTAACCAATGGTAGCATTGTAGTTGATATAGTAGTCCTGCACCTTATTGGTTACGCAGTAAAACACACGAGTAATTATATAGGATTAAAAAAATGGAGCAGAAAGGATGATTTAGTGGCTGCAGTTGAAGTTTTCTTCATGCTTAATTTGAGGGAATTAATTCGTGAATTTTTGCATGATTTATTGGAAGAAATTCCAAATTTGTTTAGATGGCATTGCTGGTATCTTGACATTGATATTGCTTGTCAGGTGGAACCGGCATCAATCTTACTCCTCCACCGGCATCAATTGTTAGGTGTGTTAACTGCTATGTGAAATTGTCATTTATGTTAACGCCATGATTAAGACATCCTGTACTGATAACTATTCTGAAATAATATCACCTCCAATTCCCATGATCATTCTGACCATCTTTTAGAAAATTACTATGCTGCATGAAAATATAATTAATGTGTGCAATGACATTCAGAGCAAGCACTCTCTTTATTCATCTCTCTCTTATTGATCATCTTTTCGTCTGTGGATTGTAGTTTGACTAAATGAGCAATTTCTTCTCTTCTTGAACCAGTAACGAGGCGTTGGAGAGGTGCAAACAACGTATCGAATTGATTGCAAACACTCTGCAATTAGAAGGATTTTCACGAATAGATGCTTTTCTTAATGTTGATAGTGGAGAGGTATGCTCTTTCCACATTCTCCATGTGCCATTAGCTGAATCAACACAAGATAATAGCTGAGCTTGATTCTGCTCTCTGTTTTGCTCACAAAAGTTCTCTTTCGTGATATTTATCCATCACCCACATCGTTATTTGCAGGTGCTGATTATAGAGGTCAATACTGTTCCCGGAATGACTCCTTCCACTGTCCTTATTCATCAGGTAGCGTTAGATGTGTTTTGAGCATTTGGTAACCAATTGACTTGTCTGTTTCTGTGACCCTACAGTGAAATTTTGCATTTTATCTTAAAAAAGATATCAGCAGAATTATTTTTGAAACATCAACATAGAAATAAGATCATTTATTGAAAAACAATAATCTTCTGTGAAACACTTCTAGGAAAAGTAAAAATGAGATGATTTACTGAAACATTGATGTTAGGGATGGCTATATCGGCATGGTTTTTTAGATGTAATATAATGAAATGTGTAATTTAATGAAAAATGTAATGTAATGCTTTGGAAAAGTATGTAATGGAAGCATTCACAAATATTCAATCTAGTCCCTGTAATTTTTCAAAAATATTATTTTTCTTTATATTTCATTTTCATTTACAAGTTGATCCTCATTTAAAAGTTTTTTGGTCATTGCACTTTAACAAAATTAAAATTTAGTCCTTAATATGAAAAAGTTTTTGCAATTAGGTTTCTGTATGATTGTTCTTCATCGTATAATGGTTTGACATAGCTTTTTTATTATTATTAATATTATGAGTCATTATAATCGTAATGATCCGTAACATTAAAATCTTGAAAATTATACAACCGAACGTAGGATTATAATGATCCATTACATTATATGTTTCATTACATACAATCAAGCATGCTATATTAATTCATTTCATAAGTAACTAGTCACTTGTGTCCTAATGAGCTAGAATTTGCTGTGTTTCTCAGGCGCTAGCAGAACAACCTCCCATGTATCCTCACAAATTCTTTCGTACGTTGCTTGATTTAGCATCAGAGAGGATCATATAGAATTTAGCTGTGCTCAGTTACCTTCGAGTCTTGCAAGAACCCCGTATCACATTGGATGTTGTTTGGGATGGTACTTTGAAACTGTAAAATTAAGAAATCACATCCATGGCTCCTTCCCTCTATTTGATCATGTATATTACATACTCATCTTCCTTCAGTTGTCACCTATATTTCTTGCCTAAAAAAGGTGTCGTAAGCATTCCCTGTATTGAAAAGAAAAGAAAAGGAAGAGTTTCACTTGTATATCATCCCCTTCTCAAAAATCACTTAACCCCTATTACTCGAGCCTGTATATAGCAGGAGAGATGACTGACATAGCCTAATTGGTTCAAAACAACCTTGACCATTTGATTCAGAACAATATTAAAAAGCCAAGGAGGACAGGTAGAGTTGGCTACAGGAGTATGAGAGCATAAAATGCTCTCCTCCAACACAAATTATAGCGATAAAAATACAACTAGGGCATGGAACACGCAGACCCAAAACAATATCTCAAGGCAAGAGTAAACGACGCCAAAGTTGTTGAAGGGGTGGTGATGAAATTTTCAGAAACGATGCCCAAATTGGATTAAACGACAGGTGTGGATAAAAAAATCAAGAATACTCGAAGGGTCAAGCGGCTGGAGCTCGATTCGATCAAAGGTAGATGGGGGCTAAGGTTTTAAAGCGATGAGATGATTTGTAATTCATGTTACTATAGCTAACTTCAACAATAAATGGATTTACTTTTTTATATATAAATAAAAACTAATATGATAATAATAATAATAATAATAATTACTTTTTACATGTATTATTGTTTTGACATATGGTATTTCGAGTGCAGGAACATTTTATATATCGTATTTGGGTTTGAATGAATGGTTTCGAGTTCATGGGAATGTGCTAAAACATAGGTTTGATAAGGATGCTTATGTGAGAAATGTATTGATTCATTTATATTTTACTAGCTTGTAGGATTAAGAGTTCAAAATAAGTGTAATAATAGTCCTCATAGTTATGATGCTGTGACTTGGAATGCAATGTTGGTTGGTCTTGCAAGAGATGGGAAAATGTGGTGTTGTAGAGAAAATATTTGATGACATGCTTGAAAGAGATCTCATCTCATAGAAAATAACATGATAATGGCTTATGTTCATGATAGGAAGCTTGAATAAGCCTTAAAGTGTTTTATAAGGATGAGAGGAAATGGGTTACTATCAAATAAACATGGTTGGTTGATTAATTTGATTATAGATTATTTGAATCTCTTAATGATTGTATTAGTGTTTTTACCGCAATTGCCTCACTTGAAACCAAAACCACAAAGCTCAAGAAATTAGCATAATCGAGTTTCTTTTATGGTTTTTTCATTTAACCTATTCATGACATTGGCCATCATAAATTTGTTATTTCTTATGTTGTTCTTAAAGAAAACACTAGCAAGATTATCATCAATTACCCTTATGCCAAAGTCAATGTTAATGCTAATTCTCCCTTTGTTTTTACATTTCTCTCAATTCTCTTGTTATAAGATTGTTTTAAATAATGAGTTTTAATAATTTAATTATTTTATGTCAGTTTTATTAACTTACGAGTTAATAAACATTATGAAAAATGTTGTTTTTTGGTTGCTTGAATGTTATTTATATTCTTATTTTATTTTATACTTCTTTAGTGATTGCAACCACATGAAAATAGGTTTTCAATATTTTATAAGTAATTATCTAATGATGTCTGGAGCAAACTTCAAAAGATTCTAATCCTTTCTACAGCTGATCAATGGGCTCTGAACATTGAAGATGAAGTATTTGATTTGTAGTTCGTGAACTAAGGCAAACAAAGTTCCTTTTATTGTGTTGGGACTCTTTGATACTTAATATAGCATAAATATAGGGAAAATATATCATTAATGATCGTGTGTTATATGTTGCAAGAGTAATGAAAGAGGGTGTTGAATGCAAGAAATATATATATATATATAAAAAAAAAAAATGACTTCTGTGTATGTTTGTATATGAGTTACTATGGATCCTGTGATGGTAAAGAGGTTACAATAGTATTAAATGATAAAATACTTTTCAAATGGAGAGTTGATAAACGCAAGTGACCCAGTAGTTAGTTCAAGTTTTAACTTTAAGCCTAACTACTTATTAAGAGAGAGATGGGTTCAAGCCTATTAAGAACATGCCCATCAATATCCATACATGTTACTTGAAAGCTTGGTATGTAGAAAATTACATGATATTTATATATTTGATTCTTGTCAATTATCCAATATAAACACACTTGAGAGGAATACGAACGGAATTAAAATTATGATTTTGTGTTTTTCAAATACCTCTTTGTTGTAAGGGGAGGTTTTCATGGTTTTTTTTTTTTGATTTACGTGAGTGTCTGGGCTAGCTTGCGCGCACCACGACTAATCCCACGACTCACTGAACATCTTGCAAACCCAGTGAGCATGTAAGGCACCGCGGGGGTGACAGGCATACACGCTGAGGCTTGAACCCAAGATGCAGAGGCAAGGAAACACGTTGCCACCGCTGAGGTTTTCATGGTTTTCTTTACGGAAGAGAAGAGAGAGAACAAGAATTATGATGGTAGATTGATGAGATTTGAGTTCTTAATAAATAATAATGTTTTTTATTATTATTTTTATTCTAGGTTAGTCTTAATTGAATGTGTAAATTGTAATAAATAAAAATATAGATATAAAGTGTTCTCAAAGTTTTTAATAATCTACCCTAATTTATAAACACTTTTAAAATTTTTAATTATATATGTTAACTTTTTTATTTTAAGAGGGATTTATAAGTAAACTATTGCAACTTATGATCACCAAGTTAGGATCTAGTTTGACACAACTTCTATTTTTTAAAAGTATTTTTAGCTTAAAAAATTGAACTAAATTATTTTTTTTAGTGGTTTCTGATGATTTTGATATACCGATATTAAAAAAAAATCAACAAAAAAATTTATTTTAATATATTTTAAAGTAAAAACTATTTAAAAATATATTTTGCACTACAATCTCAAACACCCCTAATAAGATTGTATAACAACAACAAAAAATACATATATTTTTTGTGGTCCTTTTCACTTGAACAAAAACAAAATCTTTATCATCTTTGTTACAAATAAAATGTTAAAAATCACAAAAACTAAAGATTGATCATTGATTAGTATTGGAATTAAGGGTGTGTTTAAGATAGAGGTGTGGTGAGGTGTACTTGGTTTTTTTTTTTGGACTCACGAAAAAAACATGTATATTTTTTTTGTTTGTGTTTGAAGTATGGAAATTTTACAATGATTAGGATCACATCCATTATGGTTATGCCATAGTACATTTATTCCATTTCTCATTAAAAAAAAAAATTGTGTTTTATGAGATTGTTAGTCCTTTGAATTAAGGTTGAAAGTTCTCTAAATTATATTGATTCTAATTATAGTATTAAAAAAAACAAAAAACAAAGCTTTCTTTGCTGTATAGCCGAATTACATAAATTAAATTTTTTTTCTAAAAAAACAAAAGTAAAAACAAACAGAGAAAGAAGTAAATAATTAAGAGACAGTGATGTTGATCTACGTACCTATGCATTGAAGAAAACCAGCTGGATGCAAGGAATAACTCATCAGGCGTGTTCATGGAGTTTGGACATTCTCCTGCTAAATGTACAATGATTTTGAGTGTACGATGAACTGAAAACCCCACTAGGGTTCCATCCCATCATCATGGTTTGTGGTTTGAAGGATGCCATGGCCTCCATACGAGAGGAGGTCTTTGCAAAGGACCACAGGTGTATGAATGATGGCGTCGTCCACTCAAATGCTCTGTTTTCTGTACCAAAGGCCAACTGAGATGCTTGAGGTAAAATGATAATAGTTATTTTTTAAATAATTTTTCATATTAAAATATATGTTAATGATATTTTTTTATTTTTAAAAAATTATTTTTGATATCAACACATCAAAATGATCCAAAATTTATAAACCATATTAAATTTTAATAAAAAACAAAAAAAAATTAAAATTTTTTAAAAACTCGATTTTAACCACTTTTTCAAACGCTATATCAATATCTCATGTTGGTTCATCGCACTCGTAAACTTGAATCCACCTTCATTATATATGTAACTATTTATTTTCTATTATATTATTTATCGTAGAATCTTGCTGTTTTTTTAACCTTTTTGTCTGTTTGGTAATTTCAAGAACAGGCCGGTATAGTTAACTTGAATTGATTGGGGGATTTTTTAATGTTGTTTTTTATTAAATTTTGGCTATTTTATTAAATTTATTTTTTATTTTTTTTATTCTGATTTTATATTATAAATTATAGGTTCATTAAGGTATTTTAAGTTGATTCGAGTTTTTTTTAATGTTATATTTTTTTATTTTTTTAATATTAAATTATTTGATTTTAAAATTTGTAAAAAAAAATTAATATTATTTTTTAAGGTTCGAGAAAGTTTGGGTGCCACCTATCTACTTCAATGCTAAGGTCCATGGTTGTCAGACTGAAAAGGTAATGGTAAAAACTAGAAGTCTAGAGCCTAATCTAGAGTTTCTAATTAACCTAACCATTTATATTTGAATAACTAAATTTTTAATAATTATACTGACCCATCAAACCCAGCAGGTAAACAACTAAGAAAATAATGAAACGCTTTCATTCTCAATGATTCGAGTTAACCTAATTATCTGTAAATATATCTAAGTAACCTAAGCTTGTTTTACAGGTAGTTTCCAAATACTATGCTAAAATCGATTGTCTAGACAATAATTGGCTTTTATTTTCATATTCTTTCGTAAACAGGCATTTTTTTTTAATAAGTGAGCTCGTATTATTAAAGAGCTGGAAATCGGATAGCTGTGAATTACAATTTTACCAAAAAAAAAGAAGAGAAGAAATACAAACAAAATGAGGACTTGGGATTGTTACAGGAAATATTATGGCAGTCAATAGAGCGTAGAAATTCTTATACAAAGCACTAAGTGGGTCTAAAATTGTTTGAATAATTTTTTTAATTCTATAATAAAATTAATTTTAGACCAGTATTGACTGAGATTTGAAACGAAAACAATTAATAATAGGAAGGAAGCAAAACTCAAAAAAAGTTTGCCCTTTCGCATCCAGATGAACCTTAATCATCGTCTGGTTCTTGAGGTTAATACTTGAATATATAGTTGATAATTTCTTAAATACGAAGATCCTGGGGCGTGGACACTTTAGCATATGGACACCAACACGACATGTTTAATACGTGGAATTATGAATGTAATAAAATTTCCCCGGAAAATTGCCTGGAATTATGAAGACTGAATGTGAAAAGTCGTGTGAAAAATAATTTTTAAATTATTTTTTAGAGGGGGGTGATTTCTTTTTAAATATATCAAGTGATGTGAACACTGCATTTTCATAATCATTTTTTAAAGAAATTAATTTTCATTGACGCCCAGATTCTTTCATCGGAAGAGGGAGATGTTGGGTTGGCAGTGTGGCTGTTAACATCGTTGACCCGGCCACTATTTTATTTTTTATTAATTATTGATTGATAAACAAAATGAGGACTTGGGATTGTTGAAGGAAAAGGCTTCTCTAGATCAAGCTTACCCCAATACCAATATTTTTTTTTCAATAGAATTTCAGAATAATTAGAACCCAACGCAGAAGCTTCCTGACGAGGCATGATGCTAAAAGCAAATGGGTTTCCCAAGCAACACCGAGAAAGTGGATATTTACCATCTCTAATGTTCAGTACTCCTTTGCTTACATTTAACCAAGGAACGGACTCACCACAGAGACCTCTCTCCCATTTGAAATGAGTATTAGCGATTTGAGGGGAAAATGGATACGAGGGTTTTGGAGAATGTTCAAAAGCAATTTGAAAAGAAAAGGTTCAAAATTGTTTCTTTGTATTTTAAAGGCTCCGTTTGTCCAAGTTTTTGTTTTGGTTTTTATGTTGAAAAACATGTAAAATATTAGTGCTTTTCAACTACTTTTCAACCTTAAAACCAACCAGTTTTTGTTTTTGTTGGATTTTTTAGTTTACACTTTCTTCAAGAAAGCATGTGTGTTCATGTTTAACTTCTTCTAAAGATTTTTCCGTCATTTCATAAAATAATGGAATGGTATGAGAGAGCGTGCTTAACCATGGGTGGAGTGCCAATAGCAACTCCCAGATAGTTTGCCTCAAATTGTTTGGTCACCTTAGGTGCCATATAATTGGCCAATATTTCAAAATATATATATTCAGATCTCCGTATACCACCCTCTGTCTAAACTCTAAAGAATTATTATGCCGGCCTAGAGCTAGTTACATGGTAGAAGAAGAGACAGATTTACAGCTCGTACCCTTTGATAATTTTTTAGTTTTGACTGCCTTAGTCTGACAAAATAGATTCTTGATTTTAGAATTATATTGAGATAGAAAGGGGAATAATTAGTTCCATATGTCATAGAAGAAGTTTTGTTGAAAAAGTGTTTGACATATTAAATATAAATAAACATAAATAGTTAGTTCTACTCTTGCTGCTCATTCTAAGCTAAGCACCAAACCACAGTTATTAAACCCGGACTGGCCCGGTGGGTCGACCCGGGACCCGGCCGACCCGGAACCTGGGCCGGTTCGGGTTTGTTAAAAGACCGGCTGATGCAATAACCAGGCAAAACCCGATCGACCTGGATGGTCGACCCATGACCTGGGCGAACCCGGGCGAGACTCGGTTTTTTCCCCCTTTTCAAATATGGTTTATGTCCTTCGGTCTCCCTTCTTATTTCATCATCTTTTCTACAATGAGTTGTTGTTAGCAGCAGCAGAGAGGAAAGGAGAGTGAGGGACGCTGTTGTTGGAGGCTGGTCGGGTTGGTCTCCTGTGTCGGTGGGCGGCGATTCTAGTATGGCCAAAAGACGAAGGCGGCTAGGGAAGAAGGAGGGGCTCTCTCGTTGGAGAGAGGGATGAAGGAAGTCGTGGCTCTCTAGTCTCCTCCTGCTTGATGGAATGCCTTCTAGAACGAGAGTGAAGAAAGAAGGGAAGAGAATGTCTTTTATCTTATAATTTTTGATAGTCAGTCGGGCATGGTAGTTGTTTTGGCCAAGCAAAAAGGGAAGCTTTAGCTGGTTTTGGGAGAGAAACTCTAAAAGCTAAGGGAGCGGCGACTTCTTATTTTATTTGGCAGAGAGGGAAAAGTTTAGGTTTTGTGTGTGGGGCATTCCCCGTAGCATTTGTTTTTTGGAGCCATTTGGAAAGGAAAGGTAAATTATAAAGTTGTAGGAATGTTACTTTTGTGTTAAGCTGTTGTCAACAGCTTTAAAAAAAATTAGTGAATTTTTGGGTTGACCCATAAAACCCGAGACCCGGCCTCTCAGCCGGGTCAATCCCCGGGCCAGGTTTAATAACTATGCACCAAACAAACACTTCTACAAGATTTGTATATACCTCAATAATAGAAAGTTTAATCATGTAATGATATGCATGAGGCCAGTTATAGATCATGCATTGTTGTAGTTAGCAAATTCATTTTAAATCCAGGAATAAAGCATTGGAATGTTGTCAAGTAGATTTTGAGGTATCTTTAAAGCCAAGTTGAGATATTTTGAGTTTATGGATAAAAACATTATCGAGGTTTTCAACAACAATAATATGTGATATTTTGCAATAATCAAAGTGCTTGTCATCTAGCTAAAAACTCAATATTTCATTAAAGGTTGAAGCAAATTGATGCAAGATATCATTAGATAAGAAAATATTTTAAAGAAAAGCTTTAAAGCTACACAAAATCCACACCGATAATAATGGTTATGATATGTTGACGAAAGCTTTGACAAATAAAAAAAAAGTTTGAGAAATGTTGTTCGATAGTTGGAATAGTGAATCCTCCAACCTAATCAAGAAAGGAGGGATTTGTTGGGTTGAGTTTCCCTCCTATATAGAGGATAGCTTATTTGTGTTTTGTTTAGTCCATATAGGATAATTAAGCCTATATAAGAGAAAGATAGAGCGCCACTTTTTTTAGGGTTTTTAAATCTTATTTACCGTGTTTTATACAAAGAAAAAAAATAGAGAAATCTAAAAATCATAGCATCAAAAATAATATTTTAGAGATCCTTTCAGTTTTGATCAAATGTTTTTATTGAAGTCATTCATAGTTTGATTGAGCTGAAAATTTATATACATATTCATGATACCAGGATTTATATTCAAAATTGTTAAGATAGGATTTGGAGTAGTCTAATTAGTGGTTGTTGTCATGAATAGTAACCATAAATATATGATGAGATTTTCTAAAATCTTTTATGAATATTTTTTATAATATATAGTCATATTAAAGAAACTACCGTGCATTAGTTAATAATTATTATCAGCAAGTTTTGCTTAAACTTAATTAGACAGTCTTATTGCATCCAAACCTCACGGCATGTTTGGAAGGAAAAGAGAGCAAACAAAAATGAAGATTTTAAAAAGTGAAAACGACAATATGCCTTAAGCTTAATGGATTTTAAAAATGAAACACATTAATGCATCATTTAATGGATCAAAGTGTGACACGTCAGTCCACCATTTGACGACCCTCTTTAGGTCACGTATCTACCCTAAAATTAATAAGCTTATTAATTCTTTACTATAATAAAATGATAAAATGTGAGTTGGATTATGTTTAAAATATTTATCCTTACACCATTTATTAATAAAACAATGAAACTTATTAAATAAGATTTCTATAAAAAATATTTTTAATCTAAACAACATAATTTATATCTTCAATAACATATATAAAATCGTGATTCTGAATTGCGGTTGTTAAAGAATCGCTATTAGGAATAGCAGTTGCATTAAAACCATGATTTTGAATTACGGTTTTTTATTTAAATTATTATTATAACACCCCGCTCCACTAGTAAGATATTGTCCGTTTTGACCCACGGGCCTCACGGATTTGTTATTGGCAGCCACGCATGGCCCCAAAACACGTCTTATACTAGTCAAGGTGAGTATGTTTATATAAAGCCCTCCCCAAGTCCTCACCTGTTAATGTGAGATATTATAGTTATTCTGAATAACGATTCTTCAATAGCCATGATTTTCAACAACGGTTCTTTACAAACCATGTCATTTTCCCAAAACTTCTCAAAATTGTGTCATTTTCTATCAACTTTCTTGGAACTGTGTTGGTTTTAAAAAAAAATCCTTTAATTTTTAAGATCGATTAATTAATTAATTAAATGTGATTTGATAACATTTTGCAATGATGTAAGTGATTGATTTTTTCACATTAAAATCATTAGATTTTTCTTTTTTAAAAACAAATATCCCGCTAAGAAATAAAATTTGGAAAAACAACATAATTAAAATTTTATTTAAAGAAATAATATAGTTTGAGTAGTTACAATTGACATTTACAACTCTAAAGTCGCATGTTTCATATGCTAACTTTAGACCTCTTTTAAAGAAATGTGGTTGAGAAAATTTCTCTAGCCTCTTAAATCTCTTTATAAAAAACAACCAACTCAACAAACTTAATTAATAAGATAATATCAATTCAACTATAAATGAATAAAAAATCATTCTAACACATGGATAATCAACTTCTTGCTTTTCATTTCTTTTTAATTCAAATCCCTATATTGTTGAATTCATCTTATTTGTTGAGTTGCTTGGTATTTTAATAGAATGTTGAGAAGTTGGAGAAATTGCTTCAGCAATTTTATTTTTTTTTGAAAAGTTGCAATTAACACATGTGACTTTAAAGTCATGGATGAGACATGGGACTTTAGAGTCGTAGGGTTTCAACTTTAACTCTTCAACTCTTCAGATTATGTTGTTTCTTCAGATAAGTTTTTAATTATGTTAATTTTTTAAAAAAAATCTTTTATTGTGCTACTTTTAAAAAAAACTTGTAGTTTGGAACTAGAAATCGCACATTTTAAGCTAGAAGAAAAAAATAAGGGAGATTATATACTTTGGCTAACCAGCATTACACAGAGCTTTGGAATTTGTATGGATTTCTTTCGGTAAACAATTGCCTAGAAATCGGGCTGAGTTCAATTCTTCCTGGTAGCGAAAAGTCTGAAAACTAATTTAATTGATTGAATGGAATATTCCTCACACAAGGCTTTGTCAACCATTGAGCTTCAAGTGAAAAATAAAACAAAAGGGAGAGATAGAGAGAGAGATACATTCTCTAAGTATTACAACCCAACACAATTTGTTGAAGTTGTGATTCCACCGTCCACAACAAGATTATGACCACTGACATACTTTGATTCATCGCTAGCTAGATAAAGAGCAGCTTCAGCTATATCTCTAGCCCTTAGAGTTGGACCTTTTAGGTTAGCCAGCCCTCTAACGAAGTCCTCCATCTTCTCCACTTCCTTTTCACTAGGCAGTCCAAAATCCAAGGAATCTTCCTCTTCGCCACTACTTCTCCAGGCATTAACAAGCATAGATGTGGCCACCCCAAATGGAGAAATGCAATTAACTCGAATTCCATACCGGCCAAGCTCACAAGCTGTGTTCTTTGTGAGTCCAACAATGGCATGCTTTGAAGCTGTGTAAGCATGAGGACCAAGCCCTCCCATGACACCAGCCACACTAGCTGTGGAAATAATACACCCTCCTCCTCTAGGAATCATCACTCGTGCTGCGTGCTTAATTCCTAGTGCCATTCCTCTAACATTCACATGCATGACTCGGTCAAATTCGTCTACATCAAAATCAACAATGCTCTTGTTCTTTGATTGATTTCCGAGCACCCCAGCATTGTTGAAAAGAATATCCAACTTACCATACTGAGAAATCGTGGAGTTTATCAGGTTCTCAATGTCTTTTTCTAAGCTAACATCACAATGAACAAAGGAAACTGAAGGGGCTAATGAGTTTACGAGCGAAGTTCCAAGAGCATCCTCAACATCAGCAATGACTACTCTGGCACCTTGCCTTGCAAAAAGTCTTACTGTGGCCTCTCCAATTCCTCGCGCACCGCCTGTGACTATTGCAACTCTTCCCTCCAATCTACACAAAAGCACCGAACAATTTCATCAAAGACCTTTGATGTTTTAAACATTCACCCTAGCTAGGTACTAATTAATTCCCTTCCTTACGGTTACTAGCTAGTATAAAGAAAAGCTAGAGAACATATATATGGAAACACAAATTAAGAAATTAAGGTAAAGGGGCAAATACCTTCCAGGAGAGCGAGTGCTGTTTTCTGTCGACTTTTCCCTTCCCAAGACATGGACGCTTTGAAGGGTTTTCTCTTGCAACACTTGAACATGCATGATTTATCACAGTAGACAAACTGTATGTGAGAGGGAAAGAGAGTTGGAGAGAGAGAGAGAGAGAGAGAGAGAGAGAGATTGTTGTTGGTAAGGATAGGAATACGGTGGAGGGTTATATAGAGGCGACGGATGCAATAAGGTTTTGGGGTTTAAGGCTTTTTCTCTTTTGTTTGGAACTTTTTTCCCCAAGTAAGAGTATTTAAAAAAAAAAATAGGGTGTTTTTAAACTTAATTTCTTAAATAGGACATAGTTCCGTGTAGTATGTCATGTCAGAATTTAACTTTTTAAGTTCTTGGAAGAAAAAAAAAAAAGCGCCATGCTTTCAATATCTCTGGATCTCTTAATTTCTCACTGAACACGTCTTTCATCTCTTATTTGCATATTTGATTTTGAAAGTTTTCTTGTTTGATATTTTTATTAATTCCATTTAAATTTGCAGTTGCAGACGAAATTCTAAGTGCATATACATCATTGTAGAGTTTATCATTTATAATTGAATGCAAAATAATTCTGTAAACGTATGGAGAGAAGGGAATATTTTATTCAGGATCTCCCATCGTCTCAAAGATTAAAACTTTTTTTTTTAATTTTAAAAGTTTTAAGATGACCTCGCGCGCGTGTCTATTAATTGAGATTAAAAATAAAACAAATTTAAAAATACCACATTCTCTACGTCAAGTGGATACATTTAAGAGATTTTTAAAAATAAGAAATATTAAAAAAAAACTAGTTTTCATAATAATATTAATCACATAAAAAAGATAATGACATGAATATATATCGTGTTTTCGAACATGGCAAAGCACCCTATTTAATAATCAAGGCAAAAAAAGTTTATTTTGAGAATACTAAAAAAAAACAAAAACCCTCCTCTCACTTGGCCCACAAGTACTGCCACGGAATAAACTGCCTAAAAAAAGTTTTCAAAACACGTAATTGACCAAACTATTCTCAGAAGTTTCAAAGATTCGTCCCGCTAGCTACTACCTAGCATGACGCTACAATAGTCAATACTGGTTGTTAAATTGTGACCTATGGCATGCTGACAACTGTTGGCCTTATGGATTTGCCCTCATTTTCAACCATTGAGACCAGTGCTGTCGTTTCAAACTTCGTTTTATACAAAACAAACCCTTAAAACTTTTGAAACTTCAATTCAATTACCATCTAAAATAAAGCGCTGATTTCTTTTGAAGGTTTGTTTTTAAATATATATTCAAGAAAAGACTCGAATAAAAAAAAAAAAACGAGATACAATTGGCTCTTCAGAAGCATACATATATATATGCTACGTCGTTCTACTGGAATAGACTTGCTTCAGCCAGCAAACTACCAGGAAATGAGAGGCGATAATTTTATTTTTTTATATATATATAAACTGGGGTGTCTGGATCAGCTTGCGCGCACCACAACTAATCTCTAGAGCCCACTGAATATTTTGCAAGCCCAGTAAACAGGTAAGATACTGCGAGGATGACAGGGTACACATAAAAAATCGAACCCGAGACGTTTACAAAAAATTAAACTTTACAATTTACCACAGCAGCTACGCCCTAAGTATAGGCAATAAATATTTATCAATCTAGGTGGTGGTGTGGGCTGGGTGTGCCAGTCTTGAACTAGCCAGAAATTAAGATCTTTTGCAACTAAAACGGATTTTCCTCTCATTTCATATTCCAGTACCCAACCCCACTCCCACCCCTAAAATAAAAATAAAAAATAAAAACAATCAACATTATTTTGCATTGTTTTTTTTTATAAAAAAAAAAAAGAAAACCAGTCATATTTTTAGAATCAACAAAACTGAATTTTTCCTTTTGATTTGATTGAAGAAAAAGCCATCCAAGAAAACCTAAAATCTTGATTCCATATAGTATATGATATATAAAAACTTTATATTTTATAAATGCACAAGAACCACAATCTCTGGCTTTGTTCTTTTCTAGAGATATTGTACAGTCTGGACCTTAGGGGCTTTAATAAATGTTTAATAGATTTGATTCCATATGCGTTCCACAAAATATGGGTTTGCTAATTTCTGTGTGTAGAATATTTCGCTTAATTTCTCGGTTCATGGAGTACATAATCGCATTATATATTATATAATTACATCTTGAACGGGGGATTTGTAATTTAACCATTTTTTTCTCATTTTATGTTATTTTCTAATTTATTTGGGACGTTTTTTTATTTTAAGAGATAGAAATGGGGGGGAAAGAAGTAGATGATAACATAGAAAAGTTGATGAGAGAAAATATATTTTTTAAACAAAGTAATATTAAATTAAAATGGTCAACCTAATTAAGAGATAATTAATTAATTTTTGAAACTGAAAATTATCTAATTTATTTATAAAATTAGGGGGATTGATTCATAGTTTTATGACTCTTTTTATTTCGTAAGGGTCATAGACTCTTCTTGTTTTTTTCTTTTCTTTTCTTTTCTTTTCTTTTCTTTTCTTTTTTTTGTCGATTGGAAGTGCCAGAAATGTGGAGTCGTCAATATTCGGCCGGCTGCTCGTGTCCACACAAAAACATAATGAGCCAAAGCTAGTGTTTCTAAAACCGGAGAAGATGTCTAGTGATGAATGCAGCTATATTTTAAGTACTCTACGTATTTAATTAATTGCCTTTATTTTCCTACTATTTAAAGGGCCATAATTTTGGCGTCAAGTGGTTTATGACTAAATTTGTGTAGTTTCAACTTTCAAGGTGTAGTCTTTGTCCTCTAGTAAAAAAAATAAAAATAAAATAAAATATTATTTATTTATTTATTTTTGTTCTAAATAAATTTTTTATGATTTTGGTATTTGATGTGCTATGTTAAAAATAAATTTTAAAAAAATAAAAAATATATATTTTTAATTTTAATATATTTTTAAATAAAAAATACTTTAAAAAACAACTATTATTTCAAATACTATCTAAGTCAAATTTACAACGTATCCTCACACTCTATCATTTCCTTAATTATATCTTTTAAAAAAAGTATTAGCTAGGGTTGTTTATTTAAACGAGAATCACGCCAAATCCTCATGAAAGATTGCATACTTGAGGAAGCCAATCTGGCAAGCAGGAAAGAGTAGATTTTGCAAATATTGTTTAAAAAACTGGACATGTGTAGCACGACCATGCAAAATATTACGTTAAAACAATTCCAATAAAAAGGGTCAAAACCAAATAAACAATAATTAATTGCAATTATCGATAGGGCCATACGCTGGCTCTTCTGCATATATATATTTCCACTGGCTCCCATGGCATTAAAAAAACTTGTGTGAAGTAGCCAGCCTCTCTCTTTTTTTCTAATTAATTACATGTTGCAATAAATAACACAAATTAAGAACTATATATTTATATATATATTTGAAGCCAAGGAGTGAAAAATAATCTTGAGTAGAGCTACTACAGACAATGGTCACCTAATTGATGATCTTTGCTTGATTATGTTGTTATTAAGGATCTTAGTTGCTTGATTATGTTGTTAAGTAGTTGCTTGATTATGTTGTTAAGTGAAGTTTGAGAAATAATTCGAACAAGACAAGACGTCAAAGCCATAGATCCTGGTGTTGTTCAAGGAGAAATTTCATGGTGGAGTGGAGTCCATTGGTTATAGGGCTAGCCATGTCAAAAAAAAATAAAATTATTACACTATAAATTAAACAACTAAGACTAGTCTTACTGTAGACAGTTGTTGTTAGATTGTTCGTCCACTTAATTACTTATTTCATTGTTCATAGTTTTGTTTTTATATCCTTCAATTTTTTTCGGTGATTAAAATTTATTTTTTTTACTATTTCATCCGTAATAGTTATATTGACATGGTTTTATATATTTAGATTGGTTTTACTTTGCATGCTCTCATGTATGTAATGTATCATATAATATTCAAACATCAAATTAAAAATCAATATAACAAAATAGAATTTTAGGTTATTGTTAAAAAATAATTGAAAAAAAGGGCAAAATTAACATTAAAAAGTTATTTTTTCCTTTAATAGAGTTTAGAAGTTGTGGAAAACTTCAATTTTGCCCCTAAAATTTTTAGTATTTAGCCATATTGCTTTACGAGTTTATATTTTAGTTCTGAAATAAGATTTCACTCCATGAATTTTAAAAAATAAGAGATAAATTCGTTGAATAAAAAAAGAAAATGAAATATTTAGGCCTGTTTTATTAATCACTAAAACAGTTCATCTTGATAATAATGAGTTCATCTTAGATGATAGAGTTTGATGAAAAAGGTTTTTTTGCCTTTATCAAGGCTAAAACAAAGTAGGTTAAGGCTTGTAAAGCCTTTTTATATATATAATAATGTTTGACTTTTGATTTTTTGAGTAATTTGGTATTGTTTTGGGGTTGAAAATAGAATTATTAAGGTTTTTAGAATATTTAAAGATTGTTTACGCAAAAACAAGTTTAAAAAAATAAATTTTTTAATGTTTAAAAACTCGGCCCTTCCACTTTTTTGGTCACTGCAAAATATATTAATGGAGGACTCATCTTTTATCTTTACAGGTAACATGTCATTCTCTTTTTATTTTTGAAGGAAAAAAAAAAAAAACTAGGTGTCCATGCCTGGCTTTCAAGCCCATGCATGACTGGGCCTTTCTGAATGTACAACCAAGTTGTGCTGAGCTTTCTGAATAAAGCTTGAGATTTGGGTTTGGTCAAAATTGTCAACACCGGGAACAGTACAAGTAATTTATTGGGGTTTAATCGAAGAAGTAACACCATTCTAAACTACACATAGAAAGCACAATAATAAATCCCGTCTATTTTTACATTTTGAAAGTATTTAAAAAAATTAATTTTTTTTAATATTTTAATATTATTTAATGTATTAATATTAAAAATAAATTTTAAAAATAAAAAATATATATTATTTTAATATATTTCCAAATAAAAATATATTTTAACACCAACCACTTCCAAGCATTTACAAAAACAAAACCTTAGTTGTGTTTCAACTAGAACCTGATGGTACACCATCCAATTCTTCTTTCCATCACGTCTCTGCACCACCGCCAGCAATACTCTCTCTCTGAATCCTTCTTGAACTCCACTCCTTTCTCCACCGCTTGGTTCACCGGTTCATCTTCTAAAACCTCTCCACCCGTCGTTAATCTGCCCAGTCATTATCACTTTCTTTTTCAATTACACACATCAAAATCACATAATAATAATAATTACAGATATTTTTTCTTAATAATAGATTAGGAAGGTCAAGATGAGAGGGAATTTGATAGCAGAGCAAATGCCTTGGCGTTTGCGTTTGCGATGAGGAGCCAGCTCTTCCAACACCGTATCAACGAAACTTTTAAGGGAGTAGCTTCGTGCATCGCCATGACCAAGGTTTTTTGGTTTTTTTATTAAAACTATGATAAGCTTTTATTTAAAAACTTTATTTATGATTAAAAAGACATGATTTCATTAAAAAATAAATGCAATTAAAAGACAACCAGGCTGATAAGAAAAAACAACTCCAAATATATAGTCAACTGAGTTAAGAGAGTTAACATTTTATTTTCTCCTTATTAAAAGGTTTTTTTTTCCTTTTATTTGGAAGAAATATATAAATCGTATGGGAATGTGATTTTTCAAAAAATTTAATTTTTTTTATATATTTTGAATCGTTTTGATATGATGATATCAAAAATAATTTTTAAAAAATAAAAAAATATCATTAACATATATTTTAATATAAAAAAATATTTAAAAAATAATCATTAGCACAATGATAAACACACTTTTTATAGTCATCCATGCTTGCACCTCCCTCCTCTTTTTATATTCATGCCAAGGAACCTATGTTTTAAGCCATTCTATGCTTAAGGGCTTGAATGTTTGAATTTGCGGTTTAACTTGTTTTTTAATATTGTTTTTAAATTATTTTTTATTTAAATTAATATTTTTAAATGTTTTTAATAATTTTAATGTACTAAAATAATAAATAATATATCTTCCAACAAGCCAAAGCAGCAATGACACAAATACACGAACTCTTCCACTTCTCATCCAGGTTCAAGGTGTTGAATCCTTGTTTGTCTTCTCCTCTGAAACCTGAATAATTAACAAAAAATAAAAACCAAATTTCGAACTCTTACCTATAGCTATAGCTCGTCTACAAAAGAGGTGAAATGAAAATTGTTGAGAAACTTTAAATTAAAGGCATCCAATTAATGTTTTGATAGGAGAAGAATTCCTAAATCAACTAGCAATTATAGTGTAAAAGAATTTGTATTTAGAATTTTTATTGACCTAGGATTCTATCCAGATTAAAATAAGATAGTTTTAGTTTGTCTTTTATCCTATAATCTTCGTGTGAATATAAATATCATGCATTCAGGATTTTGTGGGTTGAATATCAACAAAAGTTGAGTGTTTTCAACAGTGGTATCAAAGATTAGGGAAAAAGAATTAAAAGAGATCACGGCAGCAGCCCCTAATTGCCGCACCTGTAAATTCAATGAACAAGACGCAGACGCAACAGTAGCATAGACGAAGCAGTAGTCCTTCGCAGCAGCAGCAGCAGCTTGCACCAGACACAGCAGCAGCTTGCACCAGACACAGCAGCAGCTTGCACCAGAAGCAGTAGCCTTCAAACTCAACAGCAGCAGCCAGCACTA
The DNA here is from genome assembly GCA_030145905.1 of Populus davidiana. Lineage (NCBI taxonomy): Eukaryota > Viridiplantae > Streptophyta > Magnoliopsida > Malpighiales > Salicaceae > Populus > Populus davidiana. The sequence continues at coordinate 3,000,061 of CM057794.1, read as the reverse complement.
GACGCAGTAGCAGCCTGCACCAGACGCAACAATAGGTTCTTCCAACAGCAATCACAATGTTTCAGCTACAGTAGTCACTCGTTCCAGTAGGTTAGATTCCAGCAAATAAGACCAGCAACGCAGCAGCAGATCAGCGCAGCAGCAGGAGTACCAGTCTTCGACGCAGCAGAAATCTCTAAGGCAGCAACAGTCTTCAACATGAAAGAAGTTTTTTTGCTGCCCGGAATTTTTTGAAAGAACACTAGCAAAACCAAGTGCAAATCTAGATAGCAGCAGCAACTTTCACGCGTCAGTTAACAACATAATGCTATATAAAATTAAATGAACTAATAGCTATTAGAATTTTGTTGAAGAATTTAACATTTGAGAGTATAAAATTATACTATAAAGTATATCCTCGTGCATCAAAGATATAAAAAATAAAAAATAAATGCGATTCTAAAATTCGAGCTTTAGAACGGTTAAGATTTAATCTAATAATTAATATAGAGACTTCCTCAAGAAATGAGATCTGCTTTGAATTTTAGATGAGACCAAAAATAGAAACACGACTTAAAATAACAATTAATCAACAATGAAGCTTGCCATAGGTATAGAGCACTAAGGATGATACGTTTTTTTCCTTGCACAACCAATCTCCTTACTCAGACTCTTATAGTCTACAAGTTTTATAATAACAATGATATTAGGTGGTCGCGACTCTCTCAAATCATAATTTTATGATTAAACTCTAAACACCCCTCAAACCAGGAGGTAGCTTTACCATTCGACGTCGTGCACGTCACGACAAAATGGCGACTCCACTTGGGAACGAACCCAAAATCTCTGGATGGACTAAGCTTTGTTGATTGTTTGTTGTGTCTTACATTATTTATGCTTTATTTTGTTTTTGCCTTATTTTTCATTTGTTGGTGATTTAATTTTAGCACATATTTTTTTACATATTGTTCATGCATAAGTACATCGAAATGGACTCATGCCTTCATGTATTTTAAATTCTAAGAGTATAAACTCAATTCTAAGTTAGGAGGGGAGGTATCGTTCTGCCCTATGATTTTTAGTTAGGGCTTAGATTCATGAAACATCTAACTATAATCTAAGTGTTTACTTGGTAATTGTAGTCATGTTATCCCCCAATCATTCATTATAAACTCATATTATACTACCTCCAAGAGAGATGGTCACCAGGTAGATCATAGATCTATTTTTTTAATTTTATCATTTAATATTAGATCGGTTGGGAATTGAGCTTTATAATCTGTTTTGATTAGTTTTTTTATGAGGATATATTGGTCTCATTATTAAGGTTGCGGGTTTTGGTATTTTAACCCAGATTAAATTAGGTCATTTTTTATTTATTTTTCTAAGACGTTATCTTAATCTCATGTCCTCCAACATTGGATTTGTTTTATTAGGTTATCCCCGTTTCATGACCTGGGTTGAGGGTTTGACAGATTAATCCAGTTGACTCAATTTTTTTCTTTTTTTAATTATTTTTTTTTTCAATTTCATAATTTCATAATTTCATAATTTAATAATGTGTTTGATTGAGAATTAGACTTTATAATTTATTTTGATTTGATTTTTGTGATGTTATCCCAACCTTATAACCCGAGAATAATGCTTAATGGGTTAACCCATATTGACTTGACTTATTTTTTGTGTTATTTTTTCAATTATTGTTTTTTACAATTTTCATCGTTCGACATTGGATCTGATAGGATCAATCTGGAATTGAGCTTCATAATTTGTTCTTTATGAGGTTATCTCAATCTCATAACCAAAGTCTCGGATTTGACAAGTTAATCTGGGTTAAATCAAGTCATTTTTTTCTATGAAGTTATCTTAATCTCATGACTCGGTTCATAGGTTTGGCATATTGACTTGGATCGTTTTTTATGTTTTTTTTAATTGACTACTTTTCTTAATCTCATCCTTAAACATTGGACTAATTAGGAATTGAACTTCGTAATTTGTTTTGATTTTATTTCTATAGAGTTATCTCGATCTTAAGACTTGAGTCACGAGGTTGACATGTTAGCTCGAGTCGCTTTTTCAGGTCCTTTTTTAATTGATTTTTTTTTTATTTTCACCCTTCAACATTGGATTGATTAAAAATTAAGCTTTATAATTTGTTTTGATTTGTTTTCTATGGAGTTATCATAATCTTATAACCGGGGTTACAAATTTGACATGTTAACCCGGGTCGACCCAAGTCAATCCATTATGTTATTATCTTAAAAATTCTTTTGAGTAAAACTATATTTTTATGGGCCGTCCAGGTTGCTTTTGGACTCGCAAAGTCAATTGAATCATGTCGAGTCAACCTTCACATGGTTTAAAATTTTTTTTTCCACTTAAAAAACATTAGCAATATCTGAATATCCTTTTACATTCAAGAAAAAATTGACTCAACCTACAATGGAGCGCGAGTAAATGATCTAGTCTTATCTATAACGTATTTGTATGCTTGTAAAATTTGTCTTATTAGCAAAAATTAAAAGGCGTGAGGTTTTTACTATATCCACATGTTCTATACACACAAATATAAAGCAATATGGATTCACATAATGCTCCCTTTTTTTATGCTTGAATTTTTTCTCTCTTTAATTGCATCCTATTATGATTGAATTAGTGACTTATTTATTATAATTTGTTATAGAGAAACATAATTAAAACATCAAGGACTAAATTGTAAAACACAACCAAACAATGTTGTCAATCTAAATTTCATATGAAAAAAATTCTTTTTGGTCCTTGTATTTCCCTTTTTCTTCAATCACAGTCCCTTAAATTTTTTGAAGTTCTATTTTGGTTCAAAAATTTATTTTTCTTATTTTTTAGTCTCTAGTTTGATAGAGAAAAAAGAAATCAAAAAATGATGGAAAAAAAAAATCATCAGTTGGCCACATTCTAGCCATTAAAAATATCATTTTTTATGTCAAAGGGTCTCAATTGACGAGAGAAGTTTCATTTCCCTTTATATTGCTGGAAAAAGTAGATCGAGGCTGAGAGATAATTTTATTTTTAGTTTGAATTTTTAAGATGAATTTAAGAGTGTTTTGAGTTTATTTATTGGTTTGTTGATATTAAAAGGATGTTTTAGATGAAAACATGTTGAAAATGGTTTTTTGGATAAAAAAAACCTCTTAGCTTGATTTGTTGACCACCTTTCTGGTGTTCGAAAACCAAATGTCGTTTTTCTTTAGTCTTTTTTTTCAAAAAAACAGGGTAAACCATCCACTCCTTTAGAAAAATAAATTAAAAATAATAATAAATGATTAGGCGCTCAAGTCTCACCTTTTCTTTGATAGGCCGAGGACGCTAGATCACTCAAGTCTAGTCGCTTTGATATTTAATTAAATATATATACAAGTTTTTTAATTTATAATTAAATATTTTTTTAATGTAAAATAACATGTATATTTAATTTTCTAGGTTGACAAATATTTTTGCTAGATTTAATGCAAAAACGTGGGCTAAGGATTAGTTTACGTTCAAACTATGTTGTGTGTGCACTGTCCAAGTTTAATAGAATTGTTTTTTAAAAAAAATAGTGAAAAACGAATCATGGCCTCATTTGCATTTGGGTCATTATAACTCAAAATTAAGAACTGAGGTGTTGGGTTACCCCCGAATGTACTTGTCTATATTAATAGATCAGTACTGGAGCTAACAAATGCAGACAAGCTTAGCTTGGCAATATATATAGGTAAAGAAAAGGAAAGAAGACACGGTACACAGAGTGATGGAACTCCAGCACTCGCAGACAATTATTTTTTTTATTATTATTTTTTTTAGTTTAACGTGGTTTTCTGGGCCAGTTTGCGCGTACCTCGACTAATCTCACGGGCTCTGAAGTTAACGACCATGTAAGCTTCCAGTGGCCATCATATAAGCAACCCAGGACTTGCAGACAATTATTTTTATTTGCCTGCTGCATTGATGAACACGTTCTTGCTCTCACACAGTCGTTGCAGTTGAGATCTTTGGGAAATAGAAACGGCTGTGATTACTCCTCCCAAAAGCATTCTCCACCACTTACTACATCAACCTCAGCTTTAAAGCAAAGATTACATCATTATATCCATCCTTTTTCTTTCTTTCTTTCTTCCATGTATATATATTTGCTATAACTAGTATTCTCAACTTCTTCAAAGCAGTACTGATATACTATCAACAGTCTGATATATATATACATATGTATATATATATATATATATATATCCAGGACACACACGAATACCTGTCTGGGAGAATAATTTATAAGATTACTTTGAACAAATGACCTAAAACCATCATCACTGTACACTAGTTTCTTGGGTAGGTGGTATTTGTCATGGGGCCCGACCCTTTTTGGTTTGCCGAAGCCTTTAAATATGCTCCTTTCAAATCTTAACCCTCCAATATTTTGGTTGGTAAATGCAGCTTTGAATTGTTTTTTTCCCCCAAAGTCATGTTCATGTGAATTTCGCGTATTGTCAGTGTCACTATGAAATTGCTTGTGCATTGGACACACCGAACCTTCTTCTTTCTTTTTGGGACAGCACCTTTTTTGTTTTTCCTGGGAAACAAACAACAAACATACCGAACCTTCTATCCTAGGTACTTGTGTTCTTAATTAGCTGTCAGAGGAACTTACAAGTTCTACTGGCACGACTCTCAAATTAAAATCAAGCCTTGTTTTTTTTTTTTTTTGTTGAATTTTATGATTAATCATGTTGCCCCATGTCAAAGTCTTGATTATTTACATAGCATAAATAGTATTTAAGGCAAGGCGCTAGCAGTTGAAAGGGTATATAATTCAACTGTAGTGACATTTGACAAGGGTTCATATCTCAAGTGATGGCCTCCTTTTAAATTTATTGAAATGATTGTGATAAAAAAAAAAAAGGAAAACTAAATCTAGTAATTTGTGTCTATTTCTTACAAGAATTTGATCCCTCAATTATAATAATGTGTAATTCTTAATCTTTTTGATGCAAGCATAACAAAAAAAAAAAATAGACCATAACAAAATATTATTCTCTTATAAATAAATGTACGAATACAAATATAAAAAGATTTAAATTATCAGGTTTGATGGGAAAAGAATATAATTAGCGGTTGAAAATATATTTTTTAAAAATTTAAAATTATTTTTTTAACGTTTTCAGATCATTATGATGTTTTGATATTAAAAAATAATTTAAAAAAAATTAAAAAATATATTATTTTAAAGCGTTTCCAAGTAAAAAATAATCTAAACTGTGATTGATATCACATCAAAACTAAAATGGAGAATTACTGGCCAAATAGCATTCGGGTCTTGGATGATACTTGTGAGACCATGGAAAGAGTAGAAACTAAAAATTATGATGAAAAACCGAAACTTCAAAAGGGAAAGCTAGCAATCAGTCTCTCATGAAGAAGGCATAAAAAGAAAAGGCATTACCAGAAGAGAGAGATAGACAAAACCGTCCCATGTTCTATCTATGGTAAAAAGATTAGTAAAATAGAAGAATCTATAAAGACAATATTCCCACGAAGCTTCCTCGATTTTAATGTCTCTGCTTTTAAAAACAGCAGCTTAGCTGATTCATGTAAAAACCCTAGATTTTGCACTGTTTCTGATCTTCTGCCTTTATTATTTATAATCCCATTTCATTATATCGCACCGAGACTATAGCTTAGTTGGACCATTTCCCCTCCTCTAAATATTCCATGGTGTACAATTTTATCCTTATGTTTAAGGGTATTTCAATAAGGCCCTCAAAACACTTGTCATATTTTACTCATCCCCCTATTCTTCTTAATTTTTTATACATATTCTCACCTTTATTGGGAGCCCGGTTGTTTGCCGAGTTCAATTTATTTATTTATTAAAAAAAACTTAAATTTCATTATATGAAAAGTATATTTGGAAATACAATCTAACCCATGTTTCTAAAAAATTTAATTTGTTTTTTAAAAAAATTAATATTTTTAATGATTTTGAATTGTTTTGATGGGCTGATATTAAAAATAATTTTTTTTTTAAAAAAATTATCTTAATATATTTTTAAATAAAAAATAATTTAAATCACAATTATAATTATCATAATTCTAAACAGACTAGACAGCTATTTGAAATATAATCCAACAATAAAAAAGGAGTAATATCCTGTAAAAAGCGTTGCAATCAAGTTAGATTACCGCATGCATAGCTAATATTTCTGGATCTCGTGATTCTTAAGTGGGGCCCTTGCCTCGCTGAATCCCCGCGGATTATCCCTTTAATCAGGTTTCAAAATATGAATAATCAGAAGCCACAAGGACGCGGCTGTATTATGTCCATGTTGTGGTACCCATTTCAGGCCATTCGTGGGCTCCACTTGAAGGCTTAATTTAATTAGGATTTCTTTCTTTTAAGAAAAAACAAATTGTTTATTTATTGTCAAGAGCGTATAGAAAGGAGTTATTAATAATAAGAGTGTGTGTGTATTTACATGGGGACCATTACAGTTTGAAACAAAAATGCTTGGAGTTTTTATTCGGAGCTGGGACCACAGGACATAGCTGAACAGTCAACGTGGTAAAATTATTTAATCCACAGTTGTCGCTTGAGTGCTGTCGCTTGAGTGCCGTAAAGTAGCTCGTATTTTATTGTGATGATAATTATTTTAAAAGTATTTTTTATTTTTTAAATTCAATACCATCATATTAAAATAATTTTAAAATATATAAAAAAAATAACAAAAAAAATCAAATTAGAAGAAGAAGAAGAGATGTTAGTCTTTCACTCTCTTGGTAATTTACTAATCAACTTGGACGATATATTATGACACTACCTTTGACGCTCTACGTGCTAAATCTTCCAAAGGAATGGTTGTATTTATGTCCAACAATTAACTCTATTTTTTTATCGATTAAAATATCTTTATCTTTATATTACTATTTGCATATCAAAATTAAGTTTTATTGAATCTTAAACACGTTATTCAAATTTAAATTGATATGTCCACAATAAATCACATTAATGATAATACAGAGAATATATCATAAATATTCAACATGTCAACAGAAACTAATTTATTTTATTATATACTTTTTCATATAATACTATTTATTTAAATAATGTTTTCCTTTTTTTCTTTTGAACTATTTTATTTTATTTTATTATTTTTAATTTTATTCTTCAAAATTAAATTTAGTAGATATTGGATTTTATATTTATTTTTAATTTATTTTTTATGAGATTATCTCAGTTTTATAATTCAAACAGCGAGTTTGACCAGTTGTGTTAGTGGGTGCAATTTTTTTAATTTTTTTTTAATTTTTTTAACAATGTATTAATTAATAATTATATTTTATTATTTATTTTAATTTATTTTTTATAAAATTATTTCAACTTAAAATAACTAGCATGTCATTCTCAACTTATTTCTAGAAAACATGCCGCTATCATGAGAGCGTAAGGAAAGAAACATTATCCTTCAGTTTAATGGTATAAAATTCACCTCAGGGAAACAAGTAATCATAGTAACATTTGAGTAATAGAAATCATTTATTTATTTTTTTAATTCCTTTGCTACATCCCGTGTTTCTTTCTTTATTATTTTCTTAAAAACCCCCCCTTAACTTTAATCCAGAAATGCTATGATCACTGGACGGAAAAGTTCCATTGCTTGAATTTAAAGGCAGTCAAGTCGATAATTTATTATTCCAAAAAAATAAAAATAAATAAAAGAGGTGGATAATTTATGACTCATAATAATCCACCACATGATGGTGATTAAATAGTAGACGAGCCGGGATAACCACCTCGTGGTCTGAAAACCACCCGGTCCCAACCGACCACAGACACGCGTTAGCATAGCATGGTCCAATAGGATCAATACGACCGCGGCGTGATAAACGCCAGGGTGCACGCCTCGTGGCTCGCTAAAAGACACCAAGTAGGATTTTGATAATCCACTCTCTCGCCCTTTTCACCAAAATTCTCTCCCAAATCCCTTTCATGTTAAACCCCCAAAACCTTATTCTTTCCCTCGAGGAATTTATATTCCCAAAAAAATAAAAAATAAAATAAAAAGTAGACCAATATTCTTCCTCATTTCCATTCTAAATAAACCACCGTTTCTCGGTTTAAACTCCTCTAATTATACACTGTCTTGACTGATATATCTTCAATTCTTTGTTTTTTTTTTTCAAATAATACCACAAAGCTAGCTTTTTTTTTAATATAAATTTCTTGACTGAAATATTCTACGTATTAAACAAGTAATACTATATACACATATTTATCTTACACAAAATATAAGTCGCGAGTGGTAGATATTTTTTTTTTTAGGGAGGACCCTTCATTTGTCATTCATGGAAATAACCTTTTCTTAATCCCGCAGTTAGTATTTCAATGAGCAGGATGGTGTAATTATTTTTAATACACAAAATAACCTGAAAATACAATAATACTATGAAAATAAATAAATAAAAAGTAAATAGAGAGAAAAACATAAAGTAATAAATACAGAAAGTCTCTCCATGTTTTCTCTCTCTACACCGTACACACACATCCATTTTCTCTATCCCAACAAAAAACCAAAACAACACAAAGATCCCTCTCTCTCTCTCTCCCCCTAACAGAAATGTAAGAGAACACAAAATCAAACAACAGAGACAGATACAGAGAATAAGAGAATTAGGGTTTTTTTCCCTTTTTTTAGCGACTGATAATTCGTTATTATAGTCAAAATGCCGTTGGCGAGATATCAGATAAGGAACGAATACAGTTTAGCCGATCCAGAGTTGTGTAAAGCAGCTGATAAAGATGATCCAGAAGCGCTTTTGGAAGGTGTCGCCATGGCTGGCCTCGTCGGCGTCTTGCGCCAGCTCGGTGACCTCGCCGAGTCAGTGTCTCTTTCTCTCTCTCTCATTTTCTTTTGGTTTGAGCTTGAGTTGTGTTGTGTGTTTGTTTCGTGAAATGCTAGTTTTCCAGGGCTTGAATTTGATTAGTCAAGTGTGCGTTTGGATTTATTTATTTTTTGAGTATTAGTTGTGGAAATGCTGATTGATCTTATTTTTTCTATTTATGGTGATAAAGCGTGGAGTTGATATAGGAATATAATATGGATTCTGATCCCTCAGGCTGATTTGGTTTGAATTTGATTTCTTTCTCTTTTTCTAAATATAGTAATTGAGCTTTGTTTTGAACTGGGATTTTTTTTGATAAAATCTTGAGCCCAATTGAGTTAAAAGATTTATGCAGCTCAATCTCGTCAACTTATTTGTTGAATTTTGAAGGAGGTTTTTAGTTGATAACGGTTTTGAATTGTTCAAAATAGTGGAATAAATGTTCTTCTGGTTGTGACTATAACAACAGTGCCATTTCTTAAGAGCAGATTCTCCTAATGGAGTATAAACTGAAACAATGGCATACTTGGTAAATTGATTAATAATAGTGGGCTGGTTTTTCATGTGTCTGTATGAGAGTCTATTCTCAAAGGATAATAGCATTTTTCATTTCATAATCTAGAAGGCATGTTCTAGCAGTTTTGGGAATCTTTAATGTTTTGAATTTCCCACACATTTAATTTATAAAGAAATGTTACTTGCTTTATGTTTCTTGAGACGATCGGTGATATCTGTTAGTAAAATGTTTTTATTTGTTAATTGTTTATTTAAAGGTGTTGTGATGTGGTGCTGTTTGGAACCATGAAAAGGGTAAGCACTTAAAAGACAAGATTGATCATTTACATAATGCCACAATTTTGACCTGTCTAATCTTGGGTTTTTTCTGCAGTTCTGTAGTTCATGCCATGCCCAGTAGTATTAAAAGTAGGTCTATTTATTTGGTCTATATGGCTTTACTCTTGTCCATGTTGCTATAGTACTTTGGAACTTTCTCACTCTCCATTGTAATTCTTGTATAAGAAATGCTTTTGATGTCTTTTTTCTTCTGGTTTTTAAAAGGTTTGCTGCTGAGATTTTCCATGACCTGCACGAAGAAGTAATGACAACTGCAGCAAGAGGCCATGGGCTGATGGCTCGTGTACAACAGCTCGAGGCAGAATTTCCTTCAATTGAGAAGGCATTTCTCTCCCAAACTAATCATTCACCATTCTTTTCCAGCTCAGGTTTGAAAACCATTTGCCTTTTAAAATTACTGTTTGAACTGTTGATGTCTGGTATTGGTGCATTAATTAGATGGAAATATAACCTAGCTGTATCTTTTCTTTCATTAGTGTCATGTTCTCAACCTTGCTAAGTAGCCTGCCTTGTTAAAGAAAAGGTGAACGCAGTTTCTTGTGATGTTTGTGAGAGTTAATTGGAATGTAGGTGAAACAGGATAGAGGGCATTTACAGGCATTTTATTAAAGAAACCTGGTATGGTACTTCTAAAAAGTAGGAACTAGGAAATACCAAATATCAGCATTATGTCATTTTTGAGAAAACAAATACAGGTGCAATTCTCCTTAGAAGGTCCTTTTATTTAATTTAGGAAACTGTGCTGTGCCAATAAGTTTAGCAAGTCTCATAATGCATCATTTTAGTGTATGAATGATATTCTTCCATTGGAATATCAGAGTTTGTGTTTTATTGGTTAATTAAATACTCAATTATTGCAGGTGCTGACTGGCATCCTAATTTACAAATGGAGCAGAATCTAATTACTCATGGAGGCTTACCTCGCTTTGTAATGGACTCTTACGAAGAATGCCGTGGCCCACCACAGTTATTCCTTTTGGATAAGTATGATTATCATTTTGCTTTGACTTTTGAATCATGATACCAGGGAAAAAGGAAATTATTATAGTCGTGCCAATTCTGACAGGTTTGATGTTGCGGGGGCTGGGGCATGTTTGAAACGTTATACCGATCCATCATTCTTTAAAGTTGAAACAGCATCCTCTGGAATAGCAACTGTAGAAGTTCAGAGGGGGAAGAAAATTCGAAAGAAGGTTGGTAGTGAAAAGATCATCACTATATAGGATCACAACCTTACTGGTATCAAATTAAGGGATATTATTGCTAATGTTCCCCAATATAGGATTCATCCAAGGATTTTATTTTGCAAAATAAAACTTGTCCACCTGCTGCCTATCTCTCAAATAGTTTGCTTTGGCCTGCAGGGAGGTCTTGTTCTATAGAAATGGTTGCAATCCTTTGCCATTTTGGCACATTTGCAGCTTAAATGGACTAGTGGAACTGAAATGTTGACCTTAGTTCACTGCATCATGTAGTTTTTCTCTTAGCTTGATTGTTGTGGAGAAACTTTAGCTCTGATGAAATTAATTAGTGGCCGTCATTATGATAAATCACTTAGAACTTATCTTTTGTTTGGTAATTAACTATTACCATCTTCTTATTCTTCCTTCTTTTTTTTCATTTGTTTAATTAAATATAGATTTCATTGAATCTGACTATTAATCCTCAATGTACAAAGCTGATAAAGAATAGTTCTTGGGCTCAAACTGTGAATCTAATGTTTAAGGCGTGATATGCCAGCACAGTGTTTTGAAGGTGAACTTTATGAGTTTTTGATGTGCTCCACTCATATGAACAGTAGAGGAAGTAATAATATGCATGTATGGATTTGGATAAGGTAGTGTGCTCTTTGATTATGTTGAGCAGTAGAGTGGAGCACCCACCCGGTGCTTCACATTTTTTAATCTAATTATTTCCATCTTAATAAACAGTATTCCATATCTCAAGCCTGAAGGCTGAATGGTCTTAATTTGTTATGTTGCTAGAAGCTCATTGTTCTTTAATAGGTCAGCTATTTTCTTTAATCGGCACAGTGACTTGAATTTGCCCCACTTTAGCATTGCATGAAACAATTTTATGCCTTGAAAATGTTTGGGATGTAATTTGTTTTATTTTTGGCAGAAGAAAGGATCACGGTATAAAAATGGAGAAACTCCTGAAGTTGTACCAACATCACATGCCAAGTGAGGCCTTTGATTTTTTATTTAGTTTTTCATTGTATCTGTGCTTTGGTTGCAAAATCCTAAGTAAACATGGGTGATTGGTGAAGAAATTTGCTTTACTATTATGCAGATTGCATGAGTTATTTTTGGAGGAGCGTTCTGAAAATGGCCATTCTGACCCTGCACGGCTAGTGAAATTAAAGAGAAGGCTGTTCAATGGATCTCCATTTGATCTGAAACCTGGGAAGAGTTACATGCAGAAATTTGTGCTTACTCCTTCACCAGATCGTAAACAAGTTTGTGAAGATTCTGTCACTCGATCACCTTTGAAGTTGACATTAGATAATTCTAGTGAATCACGGTATGAAATACACGAGGTCAGTGTGGCAAGCCCTGTGAAGCAATCATCACATGGAGGGGAAAGCACATCTTCATCACCCAGTGAACGGGAGGCCACGCTTAAAACTTTTATGGACGAGTTGAATGGAGAGCCTGTTGATAGTAGAATAATTAAGGTACTTAACCCAATTGTTGATCGTGAGATGGATGAATATCCCCTTATTGTCCATAAGATGGTGATTGAAGAGGAATCATCAGTTGATGCAGATGGAAAAGCAGAGGGCACTGTAGATGGGGATCATTCTGATGACATGACAAGTGAGGTGGAAAACTACATGGATGCTCTTACTACCATGGATTCTGGAATGGAAACAGACAATGAGTATAAGCCTATGAATGGTCAGGACTTCATGGATGTGAGGGCACATGGTGCAGATTCTGATGCAAACGAGGAACAGCTGGATGCTCAAGCTAATTTTTCAGATTCTCAATCCATTGGAAACTCTTCTCTGTCGGAGGGTGGGAACAGTTCGTTTAAGAAAGGAACGTCTAGCTTTTCTTACTCAGACACTCTCAGCAATGTGGCTGAGAATACAGCATCTGATGGTGAAGGAGCAGATAAATGGTTCCCTTCTATCTCTTCTACTGAAAACTATCCAAGAGACATTGCTGATTTGCCATCAGATAGTCCATCTGTATTTGTGGAGAGTGGCATAACTGAATCCCATCACCTTGTAACATTCAATGATACCGAGGAAGACAAAATCCCTGATTCTGGTGAAGCTTCTCGTAGTTCATGTCTTACAGATTGGAATCTTGTGTTCCCACATGCAGCTCCTGTTGCAGGTTCCATGGTAAGCCCCCTGGCAGGACCTGAACTAGAGGAGGCATCCTCTGGCAGTATTAAACCTGGCTCTGAATCACCAAACTTCGATATAAATGGTTTAAACCTGGCTGATTCTTTGGTAGCACTATCTGATTTCCCTTTGAAATTGGGGCATGATACTTCACTTACAGATTCTTCTAAAACTCATTCTGTGGGTGAGTTGGATCATGAAGATCCAAAAATGTTAACCGATGCTGTTGTGCTTGTGTCAAACGTGTCAGATCTGGCTTTTGAAAAGAAAGGCATTGATGATTCTGTGAATGGAGTGCTTCAAACAGATTATGCAGCTGAACATTCAACTATGACACCCGCAGAGGAGCGATTTCCTAAGTCAGCTTTGCCTGTAGTTGAGTTGGATTCAGAGGTCCTATCTCTGCCTGATAATTTGGATGTTGTAAAGCCTGATGTTTTAGTTTCAGAAGTTGACGATGCAATTGCAACAAGGGAGACTAGAGCAGAAAATTTAACACTAGTGGTGGATACTTCAGAGACCGAATGTGTTAGCGAGCATGACATCTCTGGTATAACTATTGATGCTTCACAAGTGGAACTTGACTCATCTAAATTAGGAGTTCCATGTTCTGAAGTGAATATAAATCTTGAAGAAATTTCCAATGGTTTTGATGCTGAGGAAAACATTGCATTCACAAAGGTGGATATTACAAGCAGAGATGCTGCTTCGTTCGAACATCAGTCATTGAGTTCAGATAAACCAATACTTGAAGATCATGTAAATTTGGATGATGCTGTAACTGAAACTGGTCAAGCAGAAGATATGGCTGTATCTACTGCTGCTTCAAGTGGTGCGAACAATGAAGATGTCAGCAATGTGATTTGTCCATCTTCAGAGTTAGTTTGTTCCCCGCCTAGGAATGCTACAGAGCCACTAGAAGCTCTTTCCATCCCTGAGGATCCACATCTGACAAGGTTGCACCTTGATGAGGTCATTTCTGCTCAGCCTTTGTCAGAATCACAGGTGCAGATGGAAGTTACTTCTATAGATTGGGATTCTAACCCATATAAACCAGTTTCTGAAGACCATCCAAATCAAGAGGTAAGTGAAGTTCATAACCTGTCTTTGGAACTGAGCAACCAGGAGTCAGAAACAAAAGATAACCATCAGCATCATTATGTGGAGGCTAGCGACAACACTGTTTGTTTGCCTTTGTGTTATCTACCAGGGTCGGGAAATACTCTAGAACAATCAACTGAGGTGCAAGATGATCAGATTAGTGCAGAGTCCAGTCATGCAGACAACACAAATACTTTGTTGAGTAGTCAAACTTCATCTACTGGGTACCTTGTAGGAACTGGAATTCCTCTGGAGCACACATTGGAATTGCAATCTGATCAAATAGACAGGGGATGCTTGAAATTAGGTGAAGCAAGTTCTATATCAACAGATCTTCAGTCTGAAAGTTCCTGTTTGAAAGATCTCTCCAGTCAAGAGCTTTTACTGCAATCATTCTGTCAGGAACGTAATGCAACTGTTCTGGAAACAAATCCATTTGATTCTGCTTTTCCTAGCTTTGGTGTACTCCCTGTCCCCGAGGCAAGTCAGGTCTATCCAGAGGCAATGCCACCATTGCCACCTCTACCTCCTATGCAATGGAGGTTAGGGAAAATTCAACCTGCTTCACTAGATGCAGGCAGAGATATGATTGATAATAGTGAAGGCACTTTCCCACTGATCCAGCCATTTATGGTTGATCAGCAGGTCCATTTTGATTTCCCATCATTAGATAGAGAGATCACGCACCCTTCAAACCCATTTCTGTCTCTCCCTGTTGAAGAAAGTCGGATGTTTCCACACTCGACTACAGAGTCAATGGGAAATTCCTTGCTTCCAACTCCACTCTTGTCAGAAAGACCAATCATTGACAATGATGCACACTGTCAACAGGATCACCTCCGATCAGACACAACACAATCTGTGAGCTCATCTTTGGCTTTACCAGAAATGTCTGATGAGAGGCATGAGTATGATTTCCTTCCATTAGGAGGAGAATCCGCACAATCTAGTTCCAATCCATTCTCACTAGAGCCAAACATAGAACACACAGCTGCTGTAAATGATCCCATGCCAACACAGGGCCTGCCAATCCATCCATTTAATCAATCAGCACCCAAAACAGGATTAGACATGAAGCTTCCTGGACAGAGTTCACGAAGTTCAGAAGAGGAACTAGGGAATTCTTCTGGTAAATCTGCAGCGCCACTAACTATGGAAGAAGAGCCGCATCATGATTTTGTAACTTCACAGGGATTAACAATGTGGCCGCCGACTGCATTAGCGATGACACCACCAACCTATGAAGTTGGAAAGTCAAATGGAAACAAGATCCCTCGTCCTAGAAATCCTCTCATTGATGCTGTTGCTGCACATGATAAAAGCAAGGTAATCGTGATTTGCTGTCTTATTTGCAATCAATAGTTTTTATGTTCTTACATTTCGTAGTCTGTTGTTTATGACATTTTGAACCTTTTTGCAGTTGAGAAAGGTGGCTGAACTAGTTCGATCTCAGGTTGGAGCAAAAGTAGAAGAACGAGATTCACTTCTGGAACAGATACGAACCAAGGTTCCATCCTGCATTTGCTCTTCTTTTTTATTATTTTTATTCTCTCTCGGTGGCATGACCACCCTTGGTTCTCAGGACTGAAGTTTTCTTTCTTTCCTTGTTTGGCTGTAGTCCTTTAACTTGAAGCCTGCAACCGTGACAAGGCCTAGCATTCAGGGTATTCAGGGTCCAAAAACCAACTTGAAGGTCGCAGCCATCCTAGAGAAAGCAAATGCAATTCGCCAGGTCTGTTTCTGTCTCTGTCTCTCACTCTCTCTGGTGTGTGTGTTTGCATGAATTATGATGTCTACTTTTGAATTAGGCATTGACTGGAAGTGATGAAGATAACGATTCAGACAGCTGGAGTGATTCTTAGTCAAAACTTTCACCTACATCACTCCAAGGTCGCAGCTATTGCCTCGAAATTCTGCAGAGATATTACATCCTCCCTTCAAGTAAATAGCAAACATCTACAATTTTTGGTATTCTTTTTCATGTATAACGCAGCCTTTGCCCCCCTAAGACTCGTGTCCTCCCTGACATATAATCAACGAGGATGTAATTGCTGGTATGCTGCTCTCTGTATCCATGGAAATCCAGTGTCAGGGTGAAATGGTTTATACAAGATCGACTGTGGCTCGGCGTGTAAGCGCTCTACCCATCAAATTGTATTGTTCTTTTTCTAAATATATTAGCAGTTGTAAATTGTCAGAGACACATAAATTTTGATGTGTAAGGAACTGAATATGAAATTTTGCAACCTTGTAAGTGTTGTCATGATAGGTAGTTTCTGTCATTCATTGATGTTCGTTTCTGGCTTAGGAACGATCCTGTGATGGTTTGGGTGATCCTTTACTGTAATTATCATTGATTTGGCACTATAGTTTTGTTACTTCCAATTGAATATATCGCAGTCAAAAGTGGAATATGCCTGATCAAATGTATGGGTGGATTAGATTCATCTAGAGACTTGATGCGGCCATGATTTTTGTTGTGTTTGCAACCAAGACTTTTCTACCGAAAAAGCAATTGGAACTTGTGCACCAGTCAATTTACATGTAAAACGCAGGGGAAAAAAAAAAAGAGGACGGAAGAACAAGGTAAACCTAATGTTTACTACCCAATCAACTGATGTAAACCTATATGTTCGCTACCTGATTTAGACTTTATTGTTTAATACTGATTTAGACCTCATGGTTTCATGACAAATATGAATTTTACAATTTATATCTTAATTTAACCCTTGTGATTAACATCAACATTGCAGTATTACGCTTAATAAAGATAATCTTTGTTTCTTCAGGATTAAGTTATGAATCCACACTCGATTAAACTTAATGGTTCTAGATTTATGTGAGAATCTATAACTACCTTGCTTGATCGAGAGATAATTGTCTTCTTCTTATGAATTAAATTCTTAGTATAACTTTTCATCTGTTTAAGGAAGAAATTTATATTAATAACAATTTAGAAAACGAAAGGGATAAAAAAGAAAAAGAATCCAAGGCGATTTTTTTTTTGAAAAAATGCCAACAACGCACTAACAAAAAATATATTTATATTTCATATAGTTAAAAATAATAAATGATAAAAAAAATAATTTCTTTTTTAAAAAAAAAAAACATTGTTTCAATGAATAATATTTCATATAAAGATGCACAGGTAAATCAATAAACCTTTAAGTTTTTTTAAAAAAATTAATATATAAAGACCAAATAATAAAGTGAAAAGTGAAAGGGTTAAGCAATATTAATGACTATTTTTGTCAATTGATTATATTATAAACCCTTACGTACATTACCTTATTTAATCACTCGAATTAATATTTCTATGTTTAATTTTTTCTTTCTTTCTTTATGTCATAAATAGTTATTGCATTTACTAACTCACATGTTGATTTTCTTTATATTTATATCCTATTTATTATCAATTAAATAAAAAAAAAAATATTTATATTATATTTATCAGATTTCGCATATCCATATAAATATTTATTATTTATTATTCAACATAAAATGAAATAGTAATGTATATTTTAAGTATGTGTATATATATTATATGATAAAATTATATATATATATATATATATAATACTTTTTTATTGAAATTCTGGTACATAGGGTATGGGTTTGAGAAATGCTATTATTAGGATAAAAATAAGCCCTTAAATAGTTTTATCTTTGATTTTCATTTATGTATGTGTACATGGATAGATAATTTGATAACCTTACTTTGCAAATTCATATCCTAAAATGGTATTCCTAAAGAGTTAGCTTTAGTAGCCGTACCCTATGTTATTATATAGGGTTTGTCAGGTTATCTAATTATAAAGGTCTAATTCATGAATTAAGAAAATGAATCCACAAACAGAAAGGCCAATAAATAAGACAAATCCATCCTGAAATATAAAACACATAGATATAAACATAGCAAGTTGACCTGGAATTTGAGTAATTTGGGATCTTGACTAAGTTATAAATGATTAATATCTAAATTTATAATTTATCTGATCAAACTCGAATGATATATTATGTGAGCTTAAAACCCAAATGAAACCAGGTTTTTTTTTTTTTCTAATAAACTTAAAAAATATATAATTAATTTATAAATATTTGGTTTTTTATTTTTTTTTTATATAGCCTATATCTCTATCAAATATTTCTTAATATATATATATATATATATATATAATTAGAATGTTTTTTTTTAATTTTTTTTTATGTGTGATATAACTTATATGAAATATTTTAGGTATTAAAACTTTAAATATATATATTTTTAGTTAACCCAAATGATCATGCCCGGTTTCTTTGGAAGATCAACTCCCGGCCCGGTTTAATAACTATCATGAAACAACATCAAAATTATTCCCGCCCTTTTCATATTTTATCTTCAGTTGTCATCCTCCTCCTCTTCTGTCTGTCTGCTGTTTCACTTCTCATTCTCGGTTTTCGCTCTAAACCCCCCTGAGAGTAGGTCATTTCTCCCTCACTCTTTCAAGAATCTATTCCAATAAATTTTCTTTTAAACATCTTAATTTATGGATAATGATGAAGAAGATAACAAATAACAAGTCCTTTTCTTTTTCAAATTATGTCTTCCGTAATTCTCAACAAGTCAGCAGACATCAAAACCCGCCTCTTTCAAGGCTTTAACTCTCTCAAACACCTAAAACATGTCCACGCAGCCCTTCTCCGCCTCGGCCTCGACGAAGACAGTTACCTCCTTAACAAGGTCTTACGTTTCAGCTTCAACTTTGGCAACACAAACTATTCCCATCGCATATTTCATCAAACCAAAGAACCTAATATTTTCCTTTTCAATACAATGATCCATGGCTTAGTTTTGAATGATTCTTTCCAAGAATCCATTGAAATTTACCACTCAATGAGAAAAGAAGGGCTTTCTCCTGATAGTTTTACTTTCCCTTTTTTGTTGAAAGCGTGTGCCAGGCTTTTGGATTCTAAATTGGGTGTTAAGTTGCATGGCCTTGTGGTTAAAGCGGGCTGTGAATCGGATGCGTTTGTTAATACTAGTTTGGTCAGTTTGTATGGGAAATGTGGGTTTATAGACAATGCATTTAAGGTGTTTGAGGATATTCCCGAGAAGAATGTTGCTGCGTGGACGGCGATAATAAGTGGGTATACTGGTGTTGGGAAATGTAGGGAGGCGATTGATATGTTTCGTAGGTTGTTGGATATGGGTTTGAGGCCGGATAGTTTCAGTCTTGTTCGGGTTTTGGCTGCCTGCACACGAATTGGGGATTTGAGAAGTGGAGAGTGGATTGATGATTACATAACGAAGATTGGCATGGTAAGGAATGTGTTTGTGGCTACTTCTTTAGTGGATTTTTATGTCAAATGTGGAAACATGGAGAGAGCATGTAGTGTCTTTGATGGGATGCTGGAGAAGGATATTGTTTCTTGGAGTTCTATGATTCAGGGTTATGCTTCCAATGGGCTGCCTAAAGAAGCTTTAGACCTCTTTTTTAAAATGTTGAATGAGGGTGTCAGACCTGATTGTTATGCTATGGTGGGGGTTCTTTGTGCTTGTGCGAGGTTAGGAGCACTAGAATTAGGGAACTGGGCTAGCAATTTGATGGATAGAAATGAGTTCTTGGGCAATCCTGTCTTGGGTACGGCATTGATTGACATGTATGCAAAATGTGGGAGAATGGATAGAGCCTGGGAAGTTTTCAGGGGAATGAGGAAGAAAGATATAGTAGTTTGGAATGCAGCTATATCAGGTCTTGCCATGAGTGGACATGTCAAAGTAGCATTTGGACTTTTTGGCCAAATGGAGAAATCTGGGATTGAGCCGGATGGGAACACTTTTGTTGGCCTGCTTTGTGCTTGTACTCATGCGGGTCTAGTTGATGAGGGTCGTCAATATTTTAATAGTATGGAACGTGTTTTTACCTTGACTCCAGAAATTGAACACTATGGATGCATGGTGGATCTCCTGGGCCGTGCAGGTTTCTTAGATGAAGCTCATCAGCTTGTCAAAAGTATGCCAATGGAGGCCAATGCTATTGTTTGGGGAGCATTGCTGGGTGGATGCAGGCTGCATAGAGATACCCAATTGGTGGAAGGTGTGCTGAAACAGCTCATAGCATTAGAACCGTCCAACTCAGGTAATTACGTTCTTTTGTCAAATATATATTCAGCAAGTCATAAATGGGACGATGCAGCAAAGATTAGGTCACTCATGAGTGAGAGGGGGATTAAGAAAGTACCAGGGTATAGTTGGATTGAAGTGGATGGAGTTGTTCATGAATTCCTTGTGGGGGATACATCCCACCCCTTATCGGAGAAAATATATGCAAAACTTGGCGAATTGGTCAAGGGCTTGAAAGCAGAAGGTTATGTTCCCACAACAGATTATGTGCTGTTTGATATAGAAGAAGAGGAGAAGGAGCATTTCATTGGTTGTCACAGTGAGAAGCTGGCTATTGCCTTTGGTTTGATAAGCACAGCTCCAAATGACAAAATTCGTGTTGTGAAAAATCTTCGTGTTTGTGGTGATTGTCATGAGGCAATAAAGCACATTTCTAGGTTTACAGGTAGAGAGATAATTGTGAGAGATAACAACCGATTCCATTGTTTTAATGATGGTTCTTGTTCATGTAAAGATTATTGGTGAAATTGTTTTGGGTAATGGTTTCAACAGTACATGTTTGACGTGTTATTCTTACCTTTTGGAATAGAAATCAGTAGAAGCCTACAGGGAGAAGAAACTTGTGAAAAACAAAAGCATATACCAGTCAAACAGGTCTAGATTCTAACAAAAGTATTATCATACCGGATTGGATTAACAACTTAAACCAAAAATAACATGAAATCAAATCATTGGATTAGACATAAATCTTTCTGAGTAATTCTATAGTTATTTTTCTAATGGAAAGCTATTACATCGCGAATGAGATAGTTGGATCTCTTATAATTGGGAATTAGGTTTGAATGTTGTTATTTGGGTCAATTTTATTATTATTTCCTAGCTTTATTTGGATTTATTTTTTTATTCAGATTTTTATTTTTATTTTGGATTTTTAGTTGCTTTCTAGTAGAAGTAGGATTTTTTGACCTATTTATAGGTCTTGTAAATCTTTAAAGATGTAGACTTTATAGTTCTATTTTCATATAAATAAATCATTAATTTAGAGATCACATTTGTAACTATTTTCGCTCATTAAAATTTTAGTGTTTTTCGTGTTGTGGTTATCCTTATAGCTTCCGCCTGCATTAGTTAGTATCAGAGCTCAACGATCTCAAATTTATATTGCTTTTTGTGTGATGCAATTTCATGGATAATTGTTTGTTTGTTGTGTGCTACTAAAAACCATAGTAGAAAAAGTTCATGGAGCGAGGTGCAGTCGTAACGAGATAAAAAGGCTTTCTGTTATGAGAAAAACCCCAAGAGCTCGTCATGGAAGACTTGTAAAGGCAGATCATAGAGTTGACTTGTAGGTTGAAAGAATGGGACCTACGAGACTAGAACTACAATCAGAACCATGAGAGTGATTATAGGTCCCTGTCATACTAAAATACAATGGAGATGACAACCTTTTAAATTGGAAGAGATCAAATATAGAGATTTTGGTTTTCATGTCAAAATTCTTGAGTTCATTATAACTTTACAGACAAAAAAGTTCATAGATTGGTTGAATGAAATTAACAGGATTTTTCAGTATAAAAAGGTTCATGAGCAAACATGAGTTAAGTTAATCACAATCAGACTGAATGGCTAGGCATTTGTCTGGTTGAAACAATTGAAGAAGATGTAGGAGAGGCAAAAATAATAAAAAATCAGTGATTGAGACAAGATGAAAAAACACTTCTTTCTTTCGACTATACGCAAACCCTATACCTAGTATTTATCATTCCACATGAGCCATCAATAACAAAGTCTACAACCTGATAATAAATAATGACAGTTACAGAATGTGGTTTCTGTAGAGACAATGAGAAAACTTCAACTAGCAACTGAAAGTCATCTTTAGCCCTATAAATTGACGTGGTTAAATAAAAACATTGAGGTAATTGTTGACAAACATTGTCTATAGATACATGGCATGTCCTCCTATTAAGGATGTTATGATAGTTTGATAGAAGTGTGGTACAAGATGCTGGAAAAAACATGTATACCTTCAACATTAAAGGAAAAAGTATAGTGGTGACACTTATAAAGGAGAAGGTGGAGGCGAAAACTAAGAAGGGGAAGAGTTTGTTGTCTTTATCATAGTTTATAAAGGAGATATGGGGTAAACAAGTAGTGTATGCTTTATAGTTTATAGTAGTAAAACTAGAAAGAAGTATATCATGTGCTAACAAGTTAACAGATTTGATTTTAGAAGAGTTACCCTCGAGGATGCCTCCCATACAAGATATTCAGCACCAGATTAACTTGGTTCTAGATTCTAATCTCCTAAATAGACTAGCTTATAGACTTTGCCCTAAGAAAGCTAAAGAGTTGCAGAGGTAGGTTGTGAAATTATTAGAAAAGAGGTACATTCGAGAAAGTATAACTCTATATATAGTCCTAACTTCCTAGTTTTTAAGAAGAATGGTTCATGGTGTATGTGTATGGATAATCAAGCCATTAATTGAATCACATTAAAGTATAGGTTCCTGATAACACGTCTAGATAACATGATGGATCAATTGACAAGATCAAAGGTGTTTTTCTAGATTGATCTCAAGAGTGGCTACCATCAGATCCAAAGATTGATCTTATAAAAATTGTGTTTAGTGATATAAGGAAAAGAATGGATAGACAAGACATTATAATTGCAAGTTTGCAAGAAGGGTCATCTCAAAGGGTCTTTAATACTAGAAATCTGGAAAGACATGCTACCACATCTGTGGATGATTTAGTTAATGAGAATGAAGATGAAGATGCCGAAGATTTTGACCATGTATTATTCGGCCAAGGTGGCAGATTTCAGCAGTATAAAAACAATGATGATGAGGGATTTTAGCAATTTAGAAATTTCAGTTATAGATGAGTATGGAGATATATGGGATTGCATGATGGCCTGGATATAGATTTGAGGAGTATTAAGATGAAAATATCAACTTTTTTCAGGAGAGGAATGATCTGGAAATTTATTTAGAATACATAGTTATCTATGCTCTACTATGAGTCAGGTTAAAATCTTTTTAAACATAAAAAAAATATATAAATATTACTAACATGTTTTCTAGCATGAATTTTTTAAAAGTATTTTTAAAACATAAAAACAAAGAAGTTGAAATGACATAGATATTCCTTCCCTTCATATCCGATAGATTGCAACACCAAGCCAGTTTGACAAAACAAAAGTCACGTTGATAACTCTTAGCTCATATTAACTCCAAATACCATCTGGCATAGTTATTAAACCCGGTCCGGGGTTTGACTCGGCCAAGGGGCCGAGTCTCGGGTTTCATGGGTCAACACGGAAAAATTAAAAAAAAAAATTAATGTTTTATATGAAAAAATATATGTAAGTATAGGCTATACATATTGTAAATAATGAAGTTTAAAAGAATATTTTAAAAAAAAATTATCCCACATTGAAAAAACATAATTTTTTCCTTGAGAATATAGAGTATATATACTAATGGGTTTCAAATCTCATATTAAAAAAACATAGCTTTTTTCTTGGGAACATAAAGTATATATATCAATTATGGGTTTTAAATCCCACATTAAAAAAATATTATGTTATCCTTGTAAGTTGAAGTATTTAAACCAAAAGGTTTTCTATTCTACATTGAAAAAATATAATTTTTTTCTTGAAAATATAGAGTATATATAATGATGCGTTTCAAATCTCATATTTTTTTTAAAAAAAGACATCAAGTCTCGCCAAGGTCTCACCTAGGTCGCTCGAGTCACATATTTTTTTTAAAAAAAGACATCAAGTCTCGCCAAGGTCTCATCTGGGTCGCTCGAGTCACAGGTTAATCCACCAGGTCAATCAAGTTTGGTCGGGTCGTTGTACCAACTAATTTTTTGACAAACCCAAATTGATCAGATCGTTCGTCTCTCATCCATATCCATTTAGATGTAGTTGTTGCCTGTTGGTGCTATCCAATGCTTCAAGATGAAACATTCAAATAAATTCTTAAACATGATTATGGGTTCGCCCCTACATGTGGCAGTTTCTTACCTGCAAAGAGCAGAACGGACAAATTAGAGAGTTTTTAAGCCATCGAAGCCTTCCCTCACGCGCTTAAAGTTCAACTCACGCCTTCACTACCGACGTATTTATGAGACGAGGAAGCCAAATTAAAGAAGTTCATAGGAAAGGAAAGGACAAGATTGAAATCTTGGTCAGGTCTGTGTTCTAACAGTACTCAACTGGGGATCATTGAAAAGCTGCAATGAATTGAAAGCGGTTGTTGAGCAACTGCTAAGAATTAGCAATGATGATCTTTTCTGTGTCAATTTCATCAACGACGGCCGCTAATATTTGTGCAAGTCTTGTGTACAATTTATCAATTTTTCATAGAAAACCATATGCACATATTTCTTATTTTCCTAACTGAGTAACCCTCCACCTTTGCATCTCAAGTGTACAACAATGTATCAAAAAAAAACTCTAAACCTTGGCTAAAAAGGAAAAGGTTCATCTGTGGTCAAAACTCCTCCGGTATCGGCTCCAACGCCAGAGTCCACTGCCTGTAATTCACTAACCGGTAACTGGTAGAGCTCGTATCATTTCCTTCCAAGACCTTAACGCCACTCTCTGATCCCTTCTCCTCCCTCAAGTCCACGGCCATATCAGGCAAAACCTTAGCACCACTTCTCTTCTTGCTCGACCTTTTCGCACAAGCAGCTATGGTAGACTCAATGATTGCCAACTCCGACGCGGAAATTTTACTGTTTACCTTGCTTAAAGGAACTGACAGGTATACCTTTCCAGGCAGAAGCTCATCGTCAGCTCGCATGGCTATTGTACGACTCCTTTGCTTCAGCTCATCTACTGGAGCGATGACATGGCCAGGTTCTTCAAGCATGAGCTCTGCAGCTTTTACTGGGAGACTTACTTGCCTTAAGTTTCCCTGAGAATTTATAAGTTTTGCAGCCTTAGGTTTTCTTGAGAGGGTACCAACAGAACAGCAAGAAGTGTAGTTTCCCATATTATTTCAAGTTTGATCAGCTTGCAAGAACAGCTAGCGCTAGCAATTGTGTTGGTGTTTTTTCTGGTTAATTTCTTATATCATTGGATAGTGGGGAAGGAGCATATATATATATATATATATATATATATATAGAGTGAGAGAGAGAGAGAGAGGAGAGTGGAGAAGGGAGGAGGAGTCAAGTAAAAGAGTGGACGGTCAAAAGAGTGTCAAAGAAGAGTATTATGTGTTGACGGGAGTTGTGGGGAACAGAGAGATAGAGGCTGCCCAGCTGGCAGTTGGAACAAAAACACGCATTTGTTTTTCTATTTTGGTCATTATTTAGGCGTGAAAATGGTGCTGCTTTTTGTCCTTTGTTTTTGTTTCGGCCTTGTGCGAAGAAGCCACATGGCACCACTAGAATTATTACCAAAGAGAAGAAAGAAAAGTCCTCCTTGTAATTACCACATAAATTATTGAAAAATGATATTCAAACTTCAACGTTAACTATAAATACTGACTTTGCATTGCACCCTAAACCACGCCGCTGGTTAGCTTTAACTTTTTTTTTTTAAAATGATATTTAAGGTATTGCAAATATATTTTTAAAAAATATAAAAAACACGACGGCTTGATTTATAGCCCTGAGTGGTTAAATAAGCTAGCTTCTTCGAATTTCAAGTGTTTGAGATTAAAAAGTTGAAATTGTCTTCGTTTGATTTTGGTCCATTTGAAATTAGATTTGATGGGGTTATGTCCATTAAATAATGGATTTTTTCAAAACACGTTTAACCCACTCAGATTATTAGACCAGAAATGCTAAAGTATAAAATCAAGAAAAAAAAAAGCAACTACAAAAAAGGATTCAAAATAAAAAATAGAAATTAAAATAATAATGATATAAATCAAAATAAAAATAAATAAATTAGAAGACAACCACAAATTCTTTTTATTGGAGGGTAAAATTGAAAAGAAAAATAAATTTAATAAAATAATAATAAAAACATAAGAATAAAAACCAAATGAGAAAAGAATAATATATCATAAATTATTGAATGAAATTGAAAATTAATAAAACTCTTAAAAAAAACTAAGAAAAAAATTAAAAATAACAAAAAATAAGCTCCACTAATGATAAATTATCCAACCATTGCTAACACATATCGCATTAACGATAAGAGAACACAATGGTGCTTACAATAACATGAAAAATGTATTTTTTTGCTACTAGAAGGTACTACACGCACTACCTAGAATGCATTTGCACCTCCTTTGCATGCGTCAGATGCTTTTTCCATTACAATAATAATTCACCTTTAGTAAAAGATCAAATTGCTTTTTAGGAGTATGTTAATAACAAAAACAAAAACTAGTAAAAAGACCAAAAGGCCCTTGGATACATGGTTTATTTTTATTTTTTTTCAAGGATAAATTTGTTATTTTACTGTATTTAAAAAAATAAAAAGATAAAAATACCCCTCTTTATTGATTTTAATTTTTTTTTATTTAAAAAAAGTAATTAAATCATTTCACCATATTTATTAAAAAAAAAAACTAAAAAGAAATATATCATCGATCAAACCTTTAATAACTAATGGGTCATGTAAAAAGAGACATCTCTAATACCAAGGCATTAAATAGTGATTGTTTTATGTGTACAGTGAAAATGCCTATAATTTTAGTATTTTTGTTTATTAGATAGTTGTTTATGCTCTACTATGAGCCACGTTAAAATCTTTTTAAACATAAAAAATACATACAAATATTATTAACATGTTTTTATCGTGAATTTTTTAAATTATATTTTTAAAACAAAGAAGCTGAAATGACATGGATATTCCTACCCTTCATATATGATAGATTGCAGCAAGTTTGACACAACAAAATTCATGTTGATAACTCTTAGCTCATATTTACTTCTAATACCATCTGGTATAGTTATTATATCTAGTTTGGGGGTTAATCCTATTAAGAAATTGGATTTCGGGTTTTATAGGTCAATTCGAAAAATTTTTAAAAAGAAATTAAAATTTTAATATTTTATATGAAAAAAATAAGAAAAAAAATCCATGTAAATATAGGTTATACATATTGTAAATAACGAAATTTAAAAGAATATTTTTAAAAAAAATTTATCCCATATTAAAAAGATATTATATTAAGCTTTTAAGTTGAAGTATTTAAATAAAAAAAGTTTTTTATCCCACATTGAAAAAATATAACTTTTTTTCTTGAAAACATAGAGTATATATATTAATAGTTTTAAATCCCACATTAAAAAGATATCATGTTATCCTTTTAAGTTAAAGTATTTAAACCAAAAGGTTTTTGATTTCACATGAAAAAAAAATAATTTTTTTTTTTGGAAACATATAGTATATATATTGATGGGTTTTTAATCTCATATTCAAAAAAAAAAAAAAAAAAAAAAGATACACGGTCTCGTCAGGGTCTCACCCAGGTTGTTCGGGTCATGGGTTGACCTGCCAGGTTAATCGGTTTAATTGAGTCATTACACCATCCAGTTTTTTTGACAAATTCAAATTAGTTAAATTAATCGGTTTCAAATCAACCTGCTAGGCGAGCTCGAGTTTAACAGAGTTTAATACCTATTCTATCTGGCCCCTACACCCACTGTCGTCTTCGTCTCTCATCCATATCCATTTAGATGTGTAGTTGTTGCCTGTTGGCGCTATCCAATGCTTCAAGACCCTGGCTCAGTCAACTCTGCCAGGTTGGCTGACAACATTTTCAATCCAAGGAACTTACAACACGACGTGGCAGCATATGAAATTGGAGAAAATTTCCACATCGGAAGAGGTGCACTTCACGCTTAACAAAGGTGAGCGGGTCTGATGAGGTGCGTTAAGATTCGGTTTAATGGCATCTTTCATCCCTCAACAATTTCAGTTTTGGCACATTGGGCCTATTTATTCTAAGAAACGCAATCAGGTCCTTGTACTATCGTCGACCTTGTATAAATCTGATATGTTTAATCCTGGATTCACATGGATAATACCATTAACTAGTCATTCAGAGGCTTCTCAGAATTGTGACATGTGGCTCACTAAATTAAATTAAGTTTTAACGAAGAAATTTGAAATAACACCTCTTTTGAAATTATATATGCATATAATTGTGACATGAGGCATAACAACGCTTTGTCTCTTTTAAAAAAAATTGATGTTTTTTTTAACATGTTTTTTTATTTTTTAAAATTTATATTTAAAATAACACCCTCTTTTTTTTATATTTTGTTTATAAACCTCTTTTAAATCATATTTATTTTTTAGTTATTTTCTATGTATTTAATTTTTTTAAAAATTATTCTAATTTATCCATAATTTTTATGTATATATAATTTTTTTATTAAAAAAAACATTTAACCCATAACATAGCACTGGTCAAATAGCTAATATTTTACACATTGTATTTACCAACACTCATTTTTTATATGGTATATTAACATATTATTTGTTAAAAAAAATTAATATTTTCTCATAAATCAGTCCATATATGAATTTAAACTGATTTAATAAGATCAATATTATTGAAAAATAATATAATTCATAAGTTCATGGAATGTATTTTATGAAAAAAAATATTATTAATATTAGACGAGCCTAACTTGAAAATTAATAATATTATATCAAAATTGTAATTTTTTTTTTATAAGTAATAATAAACATAATCATTCCATCTTAAGATTTAAATTTATTTAAGTCTAATCAGTTCAACTCGTGAGTCCTTAAATAGAAAAGGCTAACATGTGTTGTACAATTCAAGATGAAACATTCAAATAAATTCTTAAACATGATTAAGGGTTCGCCCCTACCTGTGGCAGTTTCTTACCTGCAAAGGGTAGAACGGACAAATTAGGGAGTTTTTAAGCCAACGAAGCCTTCCCTCACGCCTTCACTACCGACGTATTTATGAGACGAGGAAGCCAAATTAAAGAAGTTTATAGGAAAGGAGAGGACAAGATTGAAATCTTGGTCAGGTCTGTGTTCTAACAGTACTCAACTGGGGATCATTGAAAAGCTGCAATGAATTGAAAGCAGTTGTTGAGCAACTGCTAAGAATTAGCAATGATGATCTTTTCTGTGTCAATTTCATCAACGACGGCCGCTAATATTTGTGCAAGTCTTGTGTACAATTTATCAATTTTTCTTAGAAAACAAAATGCACATATTTCTTAATTTCCTAACTGAGTAGCCCCCCACCTTTGCATCTCAAGTGTACAACAATGTATCAAAAAAAAAAAAAAAAACTCTAAACCTTAGCTAAAAAGAAAAAGGTTCGTCTGCGGTCAAAACTCCTCCGGTATCGGCTCCAACGCCAGAGTCCACTGCCTGTAATTCACTAACCGGTAACTGGTAGAGCTCGTATAATTTCCTTCCAAGACCTTAACGCCACTCTCTGGTCCCTTCTCCTCCCTCAAGTCCACGGCCATATCAGGCAAAACCTTAGCACCACTTCTCTTCTTGCTCGACCTTTTCGCACAAGCAGCTATGGTAGACTCAATGATTGCCAACTCCGACGCAGAAATTTTACAGTTTACCTTACTTAAAGGAACTGACAGGTATACCTTTCCAGGCAGAAGCTCATCGTCAGCTCGCATGGCTATTGTACGACTCCTTTGCTTCAGCTCATCTACTGGAGCGATGACATGGCCAGGTTCTTCAAGCATGAGCTCTGCAGCTTTTACTGGGAGACTTACTTGCCTTAAGTTTCCCTGAGAATTTATAAGTTTTGCAGCCTTAGGTTTTCTTGAGAGGGTAGCAACAGCACAGCAAGAAGTGTAGTTTCCCATATTATTTCAAGTTTGATCAGCTTGCAAGAACAGCTAGCGCTAGCAATTGTGTTGGTGTTTCTTTCTGGTTAATTTCTTATATCATTGGATAGGGAGGAAGGAGCATATATATATATATATATATATATATATAGAGAGAGAGAGAGAGAGAGAAGAGTGGAGAAGGGAGGAGGAGTCAAGTAAAAGAGTGGACGGTCAAAAGAGTGTCAAAGAAGAGTATTATGTGTTGACGGGAGTTGTGGGGAACAGAGAGATAGAGGCTGCCCAGCTGGCAGTTGGAACAAAAACACGCATTTGTTTTTCTATTTTGGTCATTATTTAGGCGTGAAAATGGTGCTGATTTTTGTCCTTTGTTTTTGTTTCGGCCCTGTGCGAAGAAGCCACATGGCACCACTAGAATTATTACCAAAGAGAAGAAAGAAAAACTACAAAAAAGATACAATATAAAAATTAAAAGACAGGGATAAAAAAATGTTGTTAATATTTTAATCAATTTCAATTAAAACTGAAGATTTTTGAGCTATGTCCTTCTATGGCCAAGGTTTTAAACTAAATACGGTTGAAGTTGATTTTTATGTAAACCATTTGATTAAGTGAATCAAAGTGTGATCCGATTAATTTGAAATTCAATTTAACTTAAAAAATTATTAAATCAACAATATTCTAACATTGTTTTTTAAATATTTAGATGATAATAATTTAGATAAATATGAATTAACTTATTAAATATATGATCTGTTTAAATTTAATAATTTTATTTTATTAATATTTTTAATTTAATAATTTTATTTTATTAATATTTTTAATTTAATTATACAATAATAAAAATAAACACGTGTAGAAAAGTGATCAAATAAATGTTTTTTTTATAAGAAAACAGAAGGCATTATCCTATTATTAAAACAATAAATGTTTTTGAATTGAAAAGGCTGACATTGTACATAGAAATTCATATGAAAAACAATTATTGATACATACGTAATCTTTATCTCTCCCTCTCAGCTATAAGATGTGTGTACTTAAAATTATTCAAGAAGGGACTTAATCTTGATTAATACATAAGTTAATCAAAGGATAGTTTTATTCTCAAATAAAAAAAATACTATACACATTCACGATTTCCTGTATACAAATTGTGTTAAAAAAATAATACATCCAAGTGCTTGTTAGAGTGAATGGAAATTTATGTAAGTTAAAACTCTTAAATCAAAAGTTTTGCCTGTTAAAAATTCATTTAAAATAAAGTTGTGTCATCTGAAATATAATTGTGTCCCTTTAAAAAGGATGTATTTTTTTTATTATTAACTGTATAAAATTTCATGTTTATATATAGTTGTGCCATTGAATCTCCCATTTAAATAATGTTTAAATTTCTACAAATTTAAGTATATTTTATATTTGATAAAAGATCATCATTATTAAACTTACTTTCTTATTCACATCAAAAATTTATATGCTGTGTATTTTATATTATGTTTTAAAATTTAGTAACACATAACCATATTTTAAGATCGATCATTATGAGGTATAACAATATCATATACTTGTTTATCTTTTATTTAACTTTATTCATTTTGTTTATCTTTTTATTTTTTTGTCTTAGTATTAGAGCATTTTTCTATCTTCTATTTATATTTTGTTTATCTTTTCAGAGATAAAATTGAACATTAAAATACAGAAATGAAGCAAGTGCATCTTTAGCATGAGTTTTAAGGTTGAAAATTATTAAAAGGAACAAAACAATTTTAGGTCAGAATTGAAGCCAGTGCATCTTTTCGGTGACTATGGTGTCGCTAGAAAAGATGAAACAAACTATATATTGAAATTTTCATAAAAATTTAATTTTTTTTTTGTTAAAAATTAATTAATTAATTAATTATATATATATATATATATATTGAATCGTTTTGAATTGCTGTCATAAAAATAATTTTAAAAAACTAAAAACATATATTATTTTAATATATTTCAAAAAAAAACATTTTAAAAAACAATCAAAATCATAAAAAGCATTTCACTATTTTTGCGCATTTCGTGTTGCCTTCCTATTTCTTTCTTTTTAATTCCCCTGGCTTAGGCGTGCACATTGGTCTGCGATCTCTTCTTTTTTTTCCTTCTAAAATTTGCAATAATTTGTTTTTTAAAAAAATATTAAGGTGGTTAGCAATATACATGCCAATACTTTAAACAAAAATGTAATAGAGTTTAAATGTGTAATTACTAAATTATTTGATGTTCATTGAATATTACAATAATATGTGATATAATAGAGTTATTTCGTGTGTTTGTGTTTCATTTTTTATTTTTTCTATGATAAATAATTTTAGTACCAAAGGTTGTGTTATAAAAACTTGGATTGATGATACAAACTGAGTCTTTTGATCACATGTAAGAGTATCAAAACTTTGTTTTTTGACTGCACAATACTTATTAGATAAAGAATGGATCATTGGTTTACACTATGTCTTGGGTTAGATAACTTTTTTAAATATAAGAAAAAATTATAAAGGCCTGTAGACATGTTTTTTATAAGTAAAAAGAAAATTAATTATTGATGCCAGACCTAATGCATATTGAATGAAATCTATTTTAGTTATTGAGTTGGTAACGTATTGGATTATATATATATATTATTGGATTATATATATTGTTTTATTGATATATATATATATATATATATATATATATATATATATATATATATATCAAGAAAACAATATATTATGAGTCAACCCTAACTAACTTGCAAAACCCACAACTCAAGTCATGAGATTGTGATAACTCTAAATAAAATAAATCAAACTAAATTTTAAAGTTCAATCCTTAATCAATACAATGTTGAAAGACAAAATAAAAATATAAACCACAAAAAAGTGACTTTCATCAACATGTGTAAACCTACAAGACCCGCGACCTGAATCATGAAAACATGATAACCACATATAAACTAAATAAAAAATGTTTTCAAAACTCAATTCTCAACTAACCCAATAATAATTGATAAAATTAAAAAACAAATCAACTTGAAAAAAAAAAGACTTAAGTCAACTTAAGTTAACCTATAGAACTTATTTTTATTTTGTAAAATTATTTTTTATTTAATTATATGACAATAAAAATAGACGCTTGCAAAATTAAAAATTAACTAAATATTGAAATTTTGTTTGAGATTGCGATAACACTAAAAAAAAAACAAACTTAAATAAATTATAAATACCAATTCAAAATAAATAAAATATTAAAAGATAATTTTTTTAAAAAAATTCAATATTAAAAGATGAAATCATGAGAAAAATAAAATAAAAAAATACCTGAAAAAAACCCATCAAAGTCATCCTCACCCAAATTAATCAAGCCTCTTGTTTTATTTTCAAATTTGACTCCTCGAGCCTTATTTATTTTAGATCAATACAGTTGCATTTTGTTTTGTGAAACTGGCCATTAAGCACATGATGGAATTCTTTTTTGACACAGCGAGACCCCTATACTTGGTCACCAAAAACACAATGCCAAATCCAATCCCAAATAAATTTAATGTAAAATAATTGAATCGAAAAATAAAAAAATTGAGTGATAAAAAAACAATTGGAATGAGCATTTGTATTGCTCGTCCAATTCAATCCCAAGTGCCATAAAAAAAGAAGTTCTTAGCATTTGTTTAATGTTTGAATTTAATTTCTAGTATTTCTAGTTTTAAATCAATAAAATTTCGAGTAATGTAATTTTTTCTCCACACCAAGCAATCCCCTATCCTAACTAATAAAAAAAATCACCAAGTCTAATATCAGGTAAACGCAACATCAAAAGAAGAAATTAACAAAATGAGGGATAAAAAAACTCAATTACCAAGAAAAATTATTTTTAAAAAAAAATTATTAACAATATTCTAAAAGATGTGAGGAAAGTACTCTAGTTTTCCCGACGGTCTTTGCACTTTTTCTATTATTAATATATTATATTATAACATATACTAAATTTAGACTTTCTCCATTATTAATATATTATATTATTATATTGTATTATAACATATACTAAAAAGTAAATGAAACGCTGAAGTGTCTTCTTCTTCTTCTTCTTTTAATTGTTTTTTGTTTTTTTTTAATGAATTTTTTTTGTTTGATTTACTTTGTTAATGTTAATTTTTTTATTTAGTTATCAAACTTTCATGACATGGATCCCGGGTTTGATGGGTTAACCTGGTTTAACGAGTTAACTCGTATTTTCTTCTTCTTTTTAATTAATTTTTTTTGTTTAATTTAGTTTGTTAATGTTAAATTTCTTTCTATTTAATTATCAAACTTTCATGACACATATCCCGGGCTTGACGGGTTAACTTAGTTTGATAGGTTAACCCAGTTAATTCTGGGTAAACCCGTCAATTGTTTTTCTTCTATTTAGTTATCAAACTTTCATGACGTGAATCCTAGGTTTGACGGATTAACCTGGTTTGAAGGGTTAACCTAGTTAATTCAATTTTCTTTTTCTTTTTCTTCATTAGTTTTTTTTCTTCCTATTGGTTTTTTTCTTTTTAATTAATCTATTTAATTATCACACTTTTATGACACAACCTTATAACCAAACCCACATCCAATGTTCTTGGATCCGGTATTACAGCCAGACTCACTTAAACTTAAGTCATGAAAGTTTAATATTATTGTTAATATTATAAATATTATTCTTGGATCAAGCGTTGTAGCTAGACTCAAGGCTTTTGGGTATATTTTTACATAAAGACCTAACACTCTTAGATCTTAGCCTTTTTTTTATATTTTTTATGCAAGAAAAAAAAAATAACCTGTGACGTATGTCTTTGTTTTTTTTTTCCTTTTCTTTTTCTTTTTAAGTCTTTTACTGAACTGCATGGTGCAGTCCACAATGAAAAAGCTTATGCCTTTAGTTTATTTTTTTTTCTATAGTTTCTTAATATTAAAATTTTTATACTTAATTATCAAGCTTTCATGACACTGATCCCATGTTTGATGGTTTAACCTAGTTGATTTTATTTTTTCTTTTTCTTCATTAGTTTTTTATCTTCCTGTAGGTTTTTTTTCTCTTTGCCTTTTCCTTTTTAATTAATATTTTTCTTTAAATTTAGTTCATTAATATTAAATCTTTTTTCTATTTAGTTATCACACTTTTATGACACGAATCCCAGGTTTGACGGGTTAACCTGATTTGGTGAGTTAACCTAGTTGATTCAGATTTTTTTTTATTTTTTCTCATAAGTTTTTTTCTTCCGATTTCATCTTTTAATATTGTATGCAGTCCATAGTGAAAAGGCTGATACCTTTAGTTTTTTTTCTTTCTTTCTTTTTATGCCTTTCACTATGGATTGCACAGTACAATCTATGGTGAAAAGGTTAATGCCTTCTTCTTCGTCTTCTTCTTTTTTCTTTTTAGTTAATTTTTTTTATTTAGTTTGTTGATATTAAATGTTTTTCTATTTAGTTATCAAGCTTTCATGACATGGATTTTAGGTTTGACGAGTTAACCCAGTTAATTTAGATTTTTTTTCTTTTTCTTCATTAGTTTTTTTTCTTCTTATAAGTTTTTTTTTTGTTATTTTTTTTGAATTAATATTTTTTTTATTTAATTTAGTTTATTAATATGAAATTTATTTTTCTATTTAGTTATTGGTTGATGCATTTTTTCTATTTAGTTATCTTAGGTTTGGCTAATTAAAGAATTTTTTTTTTTTTTGCTTTTTTGTTGTTTTTATGTCTTGGACTGTGGATTCCACAGTGCAATCCATAGTGAAAACTGTGGAATCCACAGTGAAAAGACTGATGTTTTTTGTTTGTCTTGGTTT
Organism: Populus davidiana; assembly: GCA_030145905.1. Lineage (NCBI taxonomy): Eukaryota > Viridiplantae > Streptophyta > Magnoliopsida > Malpighiales > Salicaceae > Populus > Populus davidiana. The sequence goes on along the minus strand of CM057794.1, from coordinate 2,964,163 downwards.
TTTTTATTTTTAATTAATTTTTTTCATTTAATTTAGTTTGTTAATGTTTAATTTTTTTTCTATTAAGTTATCAAACTTTCATAACATGGATTCCAAGTTTGACAAGTTAGCCCAATTAATTCTGAGTAACCCATCAATTGTTTTTTATTTAGTTATCAAACTTTCATGACACGAATCCAAAGTTTGACGAGTCAACCTGCTTTGAAGGGTTTGCACAATTAATTCAGATTTTTTTTTCTTTTTCTTCATTAGTTTTTTCTCTTTTTGTTGGTTTTTTCTTTATTTTTTTCTTTTTAATTAATTTATTTAATTATCACACTTTTATGATACAACCTTGCAGCCAGACCTACATCCAAGGCTATTGGGTTTGGTATTGTAGCCAAACCCACTTAAACTTAGATCATGCAAGTTTAATGTTATTTTTAATATTATAAATATTATTTTTAGATCAGGCGTTTAGCCAAACCCAAGACTCTTGAGTATAACTTTGTAGAAAAACCTAACATTTTTATATCTTAACTTTTTTTAATACTTTTTATGTAAAAAAAATTAATCTGCGTCATAACACGGTCATATAACTAATAAAATACTATAACAATTTATAGTGTCTCTGAATATATATATATATATATATATATATATATATATATATTTTGATTTCCCCCATTAGCTTTAGGTCTTTTCTTTTAGTGATTGCAATTTAACATTTTATTTTATTTTTTCAAAAAAACATGTTTCATAGTAGAAAAATCAAGTGGTGAGCTCATTTTGCAACATCTATTTTGAACAATATCCCTACGATAAAGTGCCGGCGAATTTGCTAGTACAAAACACGGAATGCATGACGTTATGGGTATCCCGCGTAGAAGCTGTGTGCACCTAGGAATGAATTGATTTTTTTTTTTTAACAACCATTTAATTATTTTTTTAATCCTTGCAGTATCTATTCTCATAATCTTACAAAACATCGAGCAGATATACACACGTACAAAAGTTCTTTAGCTTTAGCTTTTCGTTAGCATATTCCCTTAATTAATCAAGTCTGCCCACCTTTCCAAATGCTTCTGTTTGGAAGATTTATTTATTTAGACTGCATATTGGGACCGAGAAAGTAATGTCAAATCTTATATTTGGAATAGAGATGATCTATTATTATTATTATTATTATTATTTCATTTTAAAAAATACGAGTACAATAATTGAAAGAATTTTTTGAGCCCTGAATAAATCTATTTTATTGAGTAAAATGTTTTTTCTCTTTGAAACGATGAGGACGAGGACAGATAGAGCAGAGACTCAGAGAGACACGAGGAGCACAGCAGCAGCCAGCAGAAAACACCTCCACCAGCAAGATAAAAGAAAGAAAACGAAAAAGAATAAGATCTGATGGGCTTGAAAATCACAGGATACAGCGTTTGTGCTGTAACAAGTGAATCTGTGCTTGGACTTGTTATTGTCTCTTCGACTTTTCTTTTTGGTCCCGTTTCTGCAGGACACATTTCAGTACAAAAGGAAAAGGAAAAAACCTTTATTACAGTCCAAATCCAAAGGGCGAAGGGAGGGTATCTTGTCTTTCTGTTTTGGACCCCGCAGTATACAGCAAGAAGAATTCTCGAATATAAAACACACACAAAAAGAAAATAATAATTAAAAAAAAAAGTTTTATCAAATTAATTCGAACATGTACAAGCAGTAGGAATTCTAGATATGACCCAACTTCTGGGATGATGAGAATATCAGAAATCTTTCCTTCACTCTTTCGCCAATCTGGAGGAGGAGGAAGGACCTCTCTCCATTCCATATTTGAAGTTTCACTCTCTAGAAGTTCTCTCCAAGTCATTTTGTCAAGTTGTTCTGATGCGTGAAGCTGTGTGTTCTTATTAAAGAGTAATCGCGTAGAGTGTTTAGCCTTTTGCGTGAAGCGATGGCAACTTACAGAGGATTAGCAAACAAACTTAGGGTTCTTACCAAGACGTGCATGAGATCATAGTACCCTGCTGCATGTTTGATCTGTGATATTCGTTTCTTTTGCAATAATTCACGAGAACTATTCTTTCTTTATAATATTTGTGCTCGCCAGCTACATGGTAATAGATGGGTCTTGCTAAAGGTTTTTTTAGGAGTATTTAACATTTATGGGGTTGGAGATAACTTATAATTAAAATCTCTGTGTATTTTTTTTATTAAAAATTCACATTTTATTTTATTAGATGTGAATAAATATGATTGGTGTTCAAATTTCAGTATATGAAATTAATTTTCTGAAAGAACAAAATTCATTTACAAGTTCAACCTTTAATATATTAGATACAAAACAAAATTCAGGTACAGCTTCTTCCTTTTTCAATTTCAATTATACCCACTAAGAATAAATTATTTTATTTATTTATTTTTAATTTTGTAAAAAAAATAATAGCGGTACTGGGCTGCACTTGAACCTGTCCTTCCTCACATAGTCCTTCACCATATGAGATGGTCTGAGTTTGCGGTAAGACAACGACATCCTTAATGACAAAACTACCCCCGTCAACACTCCCTTCTCACTCCTTGTCCTTCTCGTCCTCCCCCGTACAGGTCTGTCAATACTCTACCAAAAAGACAGTAATGCCCCCACACTCTTCACTTGGACTTTCTTCCTCTCAAAAGAATCTGTCAGAATTGTTTGAATAGTGAATATAAACAAATACCTTTTGTTTTATAAGATTTCTAGTCCAATATATTTTTTTTTGCAAAATATAAGTTTTGATTCAAGGTTAAGGACATTTAATTTCTAAGTCTCTCTCTTATTTTATCTAATTATTTTACATGAAAATATTTGATTTATATTTTTTGTGGAATAGGGATTTTATTAAAATCACAATAAATAATTTTATATAACAAGATTTGATTTAAATGGAAATTGTTAGTCTATTCCAACAATTTACAAGGTGAATTTGGTCCTTTCGAAGTAGAGCAGACAGAACAAAAAACCTTTTTAAGAAAGACCCGCGAGGCTAATACCGTAATATGAACAACCTTCCTCCTCAATCAATCGACAGTCGACGACCCTCCTACTCTTCAACTATCTAAACAACAAACCACCACCATTTATATTTCTGTTAACGGTTAATGCTTAGCCTCAAAAACCTCCCCTTCCTTGTATAAAAACGTCACCATTTCTCCTCTCCCTTCAAAACCCCAAAGCAAGCCATACCCAAAGATCACAGCTTTTTAAGCTTCAAAATCTCTTACCATGAAGATACAAAAAACCTCACAAACCAACGCCAACAACTTCTTCGATCTCTTGTCTGAAGAGATTATTTTTACCATCTTAGACTTCACTAACACAAACCCTTTTGACAGAAAGTCTTTTTCTTTAGTTTGCAAGTCATTTTACATTGCAGAATCAAAACACCGGAAAAATCTTAAACCTTTACGACAAGAACACCTTCCAAGAATTCTTAACAGATACCCAAATGTTAGCCATCTTGATCTTTCTTTGTGTCTACGACTAAATAACAGTTCTTTGACAGTTATATCAAATATTTGCAAAGATTCATTGAATTCTATTGATCTTTCTAGGTCAAGGTCCTTTTCTTATAATGGGTTGATGAGTTTGGCTTTGAATTGTAAGAATTTGGTGAGTATTGACTTGTCTAATGCGACTGAGTTGAGAGATGCGGCGGCGGCTGCGGTGGCGGAGGCTAAGAATTTGGAGAGGTTGTGGTTGGTGAGGTGCAAGTTGATTACTGATACCGGAATTGGATGTATTGCTGTTGGTTGCAAGAAGTTGAGGTTGATTAGCTTGAAATGGTGCATAGGTGTTAGTGATTTAGGGGTTGGTTTAATTGCTGTTAAGTGTAAAGAGATTAGAAGTTTGGATCTCTCTTACTTGCAGGTAAGTTATTTACTTTTGGTTTGATGTTAATTTGTTTCCTTGTGTTTTTGTTTCATTTTTATTTAAATGTTTTGTATGGGAACGGATTTACTTTGTTGCTGTATTAAGCCTTGAATTAAGCTAGTATAGGTTAATTTGTTTGCTGGGACCATCAAGTTGGAAATTTTCGCATTTTTCCTTCGTATTTATTTTATAACTTTTGTTGTGTTCTAAGAAGTTAATCGGTTTGAATAAACTCTGGAAATATTCTTCCTACATGTTTATGTTTCCATCTAAGAAATCCTGGCTTCTAATTTTTGTAATTAGCCGAGATGAAAGTTTGCGAAGCGTTTTCTAATTGAAAGTTTTCGATGAACTTATATACTCGCATCACTGTTTTCCTGCTGTGCAGATTACAAATAAATGTTTACCATCCATTTTGAAACTACAATATCTTGAATCTATAGCTCTAGAAGGATGCTTTGGTATTGATGACGATAGCCTTGCTGCCCTCAAACACGGCTGCAAGTCGCTGAAGGTATATTGATTTGCGAGTCATCAAATTTTATGCTCGCAGATGACAAATATAATATAATGTTTGTGGGTAACTGTAAAATATACACTATTTTTGCACTTGACTGAATGAAAGTCCACTTCAATTGCACACCAAAGTAATATGTCTGACAAATTAATTTAAATCTTCCTTTCGCAGGCACTCAACATGTCAAGTTGCCAGAACATCAGTCATGTTGGCTTATCATCCTTAACAAGTGGTGCTGGAGGCCTACGGCAAGCCTTAGCATATGGCTCTCCTGTAATTTTTTTCACTTTGTTCTTTTTGTAATATTTGAACAGTTTTTCTCTGATCCCCGCGCTTACAAATGTCTTGTTGGCATTGTTTCAGGTCACTCTAGCTCTGGCTAATAGTTTGAGAAGTCTTGCCATATTGCAATCTGTCAAGCTAGATGGTTGTCCTGTTACCTCAGCTGGATTAAAAGCTATTGGAAATTGGTGCATATCACTAAGTGAGCTGAGCTTGAGTAAATGTTTAGGAGTGACGGATGAAGGTCTCTCTTCTCTTGTAACAAAGCACAAAGACTTGAAGAAGCTAGATATAACATGTTGTAGGAAGATAACTGGTGTTTCTATTGCCTACATCACAAGTTCATGCACGAACCTCACTTCCCTCAGAATGGAGTCATGTACCTTAGTTCCTAGTGAAGCATTTGTCTTTATTGGACAGCAATGTCAGTTTCTTGAAGAGCTTGACTTAACAGATAATGAGATTGATGACAAAGGTTTTTCCTTTGCACTCACACTTTGTATGTAAGAAGTACTTGTATAATAAACTAGCATACTTATGCTCATTTTATATGCAGGTCTGAAGTCCATTTCCAAATGTTCTAAACTCTCGAGCTTAAAGATAGGAATTTGCCTAAACATAAGTGACAAGGGACTTTCACACATAGGCATGAAGTGCTCAAAACTTACCGAGCTTGATTTGTACAGGTATTTAGTTGCAATCCTTGAATTTTTTTCCCTCATTCTCATTCTCTTAGGCAGATCAGCCTGTGTTTTGTTACTATTTGCCTTGGTTCTAGTCAATGGAATGCAAGTAATTGAAATATGAGCAATCAGTGATTTATGATGAACTGATTGTAGTTGCTTTATTCAGGTCTGCTGGAATAACAGATTTGGGCATTCTCGCAATCTGTCAAGGTTGCTCTGGTCTTGAGATGATAAATATGTCATATTGTATCGACGTTACTGATAGTTCCTTATTAGCACTATCAAAATGCTCAAGGTTAAACACATTTGAAAGTCGAGGGTGCCCTCTTATCACTTCTTTAGGTCTTGCAGCCATTGCTGCGGGGTGTAAGCAGCTCAATAAGCTAGACATAAAGAAGTGTCACAACATTGGTGATGCTGCAATGCTTCAGCTTGCTCACTTTTCTCAGAACCTCAGACAGGTATTTTCCCTTTGGCTGTTTGGCCTCCATTGTCTCACTTGTTTGCCAAAACAACACCTTGAGAACAAGAACTGACATAGGTGGTTACGGTCTATTCTTTTCTTTGCAGATTACTTTATCGTATAGCTCAGTTACAGATGTGGGGCTATTGGCCCTTGCCAGCATCAGCTGTCTGCAAAGCATGACAGTCCTGCACTTGAAGGGCTTGACTCCAAGTGGATTGTCAGCTGCCTTGTTGGCATGCGGAGGATTAACAAAAGTGAAGCTCCACGTATCTTTTAAATCGTTGCTTCCACAGCCTCTTTTTGAACATTTGGAAGCACGTTGTTGTGTGTTTGAGTGGAGAGATAAAGAGTTTCAGGTATCTACTTAATTCATGATGAGTTGGCTCAATATGTCCATAAACTATCTGATTAGCCTAATATAATGATATTATCTGTCATGATCACAAACTTATCGATATGTACTTCAATGGTGTTCTTGGTAGTACTTTGGCGCACATACGCGTGCGTTCTGTCTACAGGCACCAAGATAATATTTGTGCACATGCATGCATTCTTCTACCAAAATTTACTTTTTAGATTTTAGATTCCCAGAACTGTAAAATTTTGATATTCATGTGTTTTCATCAACCACCGTTTTTAAACTCAGTGGGTTTAAGTTCAAAGCATATACAGATTCCCACCCCCCTCCTTTGGTGAATAAAGCAAAGCATATGTAGATAATTGTCATTCACCGAACACATTTAGTGATTTGGAACTCTTGAAGATTAATGTTCTGGTTGTTATGATTGACAGGCTGAATTAGATCCACAGTGCTACAAGTTACAGTGGGAAGACATAGCTCAATAGAGACAGAAAAAGCTGCGGTCATTGGGGATGACAAGTTCTCTTGCCAGAAAATGGTAGATTCCAAGCTGAGAGGAAGACGAAGGTCGTCCTTGATGTATAGCCGGTGTGAATTCCGGCCATGTTCAAGGTTTGATGCAGCTAGTGATCATGTTTAAGCCTTTCTTTCCTAATTGTATTATACAAGAAAAGGTAAGATCAGGAAGGCCTGATGGTCTTTTAGCTGGACAGCTTGGGAGCAAGCGGTGACTTGTACACACATAAGCATGCAACCAAACAAAATAAATTGCTTTACTTAAATTTTCTATTAAGCTCGCATGACAAGTTCAAAAACAATATCATAATAATATTATTTTAACGAATGATATATTCATTATGAATATGACTCAGCTTAAAATTTAAATTACGAGTAACTTGAATTAATTAAAATGAAATCATTTGAGATTTTTTTAAAAAAAATTATTAAAAAAAAAAAACTAAAATCAAACTGAGTTTTAACACCAGTTAATCCATCAAGTTACCTGTATTCAACCATGTCAATCCAGCTTGAGCCAACTCTCTAGATCGAGCTCGATTTTATTACACTAATTCATAGTTTCGACATCCAAGAGCGGTTATAATTCTTGGCCCACTCCTGAAAATCCAAAAAGAGGCTTCCAAGTAGCCCATATAGGAATTCATGGGCCTTGGAATAGCAAAAGCCTCTTTTTTAAAATAATAATAAATAAAAAAACGTGAAGAGGATTAACAAAGGCTTAGAGTGTCTGAAATATTACATTTCAAATGGACATTTCATTTTTTATATTCACATAAATTTGAAGAGATCCATTAAATCTAATGTTTAAAATATCTTTATAAATAGAACTCATCAAACATAAATATATTACTTTTTTGAAGAATTAGTGAAGAACCTCAGAATCTAAAACTACAAACCCAAAGAAGATTCTTCTTCTCTTTTCTCGAAAAAGCAGCTTAATTTCTCTCATCTCCGACTGAACAAACTCCAAACCTGGGTTGTTTGCAACAAAAGTAATAGTTTATATAGCCATAATGGAAGGGTCAATTCTTCAGTAGGGACATGGTCAACTCTTCCCTTTCAATGCGTCACCACTTTTATTCCAGTAAACAATATTGTTTGACAAAGTCGAACATCTTTTGGAATTGGATAAGAAAAATTGCCTCCTTGCTAAGACTGCGTGTTTGATGTTTTTGAAATTTTTTGAATTTTTTTATATTTTTAGATAATTCTAATGTTTTAATATTAAAAATAAACTTTAAAAAATAAAAAAATTATTATTTTGATATATTTTTAAATAAAAAATATTTTTAAAAACAGCTATTATTATAATGAAACACATTAGCTTTTATCTTTCCATGAAACAACATGAGATGTCACTATAGCTTTTACCAATAGAATCATTGATAGAATCATTCTATCGGTATACATGTCGATAAGTTTAATGGTAATTATGTCACGTTACTGTATGGAGATTCCAGTTTGAATTCCGCGATCATTCCATTGGTAAATTCCTCGCTAACAGCTTGACAAACTTGAGAGAGTAAAAATATTAAGCTTCTTTTCTTCACGGCGAAAAGGTTTTTTGGCCATTAGTATTTTAGTAACATAGCTGACTCAACGAGCTTAGTAGTCAAAAATTGAGTGCACAGCATCATACCCTTCTTCACAGTTGCTTATTTTAAAATTATATATATAAAAAATATTTATTTAAAGAGATCAAAGAATATTTTAAAATTAGAAAGAGAATATATGATATTAAGGATGAAGTTAGTAGTCTAGACTTAGAGTTTTGATATTTGAAATCGCCATTCTCAGTAATAAAAAAATCAATCACCCTTAACTTGTATTCTTGTATTCTTGCTATGGAAGCATGGTCCATGTTTTCCTTTCTGTTACATCTTTTACGAAATGATAATTGGTTGGCTTATAAGGTGGCAAGCCACCTAATAGTTTTTAAATAATAGGTAAATACACTTGTAAGCAACTAACAATGAAACCAATTTTAAATAATAAAAATAACTTGTAAATTTGCCTTCCATTCTGTCAACAACAATGCTAAATACACTTTTAATTATGCTTCCTTGACTTTATCAAACCTCTGAATAGAACTGTGTTAGGTTTGTTAGGTGTGTTGCCATTTAATGTGCCTAACATTACCATTGACCAGCAGCCTTTGTTGAAGAAGATGGCAGCCACCATTGACTGCAGCTGCAGCTGCTGGAAAGAAGAAGAGAAGCCACCATCATGCCTATAAATAGGCACCATACAAAGAGAGCTTTGAGAGAGTTGAGATAACGTGAGAGAGACAAGAGAAGCTGCTGCCACATGCAGCAGGGTGTGTGAGCTAGGAGTAGAGTGGATGATCCTCCTCCATGTATTTATTGTAATCCTTTCTCTATCTCTAAATACAATGAACCTCTCCCGTGGATGTAGGCGGTTTTGCCGAACCACGTAAAATATTGTGTCTCAGTGTGTTATCCCTCCGTTGAGCAATGATCCGTACATCACCGGTCCCCGGATTCCGCCCAACAATTGGTATCAGAGCACATGGTTTAAAGTGGTGTTTGTTTTTTGCTCAAAAATGAAAGTTGTCAAAATTGTGTTTTGACCATACCACTGTGTAGAGGAGGAAGCGACGAAGGCACTGTTGAAAACCGCGTCGAAATCGGACGTCGTGCATGGTCGCACGCGCCGTCACGCGCCGGCGGAGAGGCTGGCCACGCGCACAGACGCGTCACACGCGTCTTCTTCGCCCGGATGGGCCGACCCGACCCGAATACCAGACGACCCGACCCACGTGGCTGACCCGGATAAGGATGACGTCAGCATGACGTAATATTGACGTCACATGCACAGTAAGCATGGCCCATGATGACATCAGCATGATGCAACAGTGACGTCATCACAGTGGCCCACTGCCACGTCAGCACCTCGAGCCGAGTTGAGCCGCGCCGATGGAGCCGAGCCGAGCCGAGCCGCGAGCCGAGGGAAAGGATTCTGTGCAGCAGAGTCTACGTGCAACCGGATCTGAGATTGAATATGAGCCGTTGATAAGGCCAGAATTGTTTTGATCAAATCTTAGCCGTCTGAAGTGTGATTTGGACGATTCAAGACATGTTTCCAGCTAATTTGATCATTCCGGATGCAATGGTACGGTCCGATCGTTGAGACTCGAGACCGAAAATGGCAGTGGTGTATTATTATTGATAGATTGCCCGATCAGGAGGCATCTGAGGGTCTTGATGGTGGTCGATGATGATGAAGAAGAAGAAGGTGCACATGTTTACCCAATTACATGTGCTGAACTGTTAAATGGAAAATTTAAAGCCTTGATGGAAGGTAAAATTGGGACACTCTAGACACCCGGTTATGTGGACAATCAGAGGTGGAGAGTGGAAATTGACGAAGACCAATCTTGACGAATCTAAGCACTGGTAGTCTTGCTAGATGTTGAGAAATCATGTATTAAACCCGTATATTCCAGATCACTTGTAAAGCAAAGCCGCAACAAAGCTAGCAAATGGTTGTATATACGGAGAGACAGTACGATGGATAGATATGGCCTAAGAAGTTCTGTCTAAGAGATTGGGTTTTAAGCGGGACCGTTGTGACCCCTCCAATCTTTCCTGGGAACTTGCTTAGTGGAAGGATTATCCATACGGTACTATTTTCGTATATATAGCAGTTTGTAATGAAACAGTTGAAGACTAGCAGGATGACGGCACAAGGGGAACAGTTGGGTTCCGCATGATCAAGGATCTGATGGAGTGGTGATTTCTCAAAAGAAGGTAGATTCGGTGACTGTGATTTCTCGAAGGGAGAATTGATGAAGACCCTGATAATGGAAGAGAAATACAGCAAGGGGATAAAGATTGGCACCCTATTTTGACTTAGACAGGTGTTGTGACGGGATGAGCTACTGTCAAACATAAGCAAGGAATAGGGAGAAATCTGGAGAACAGTAATTGCACGAGGGCACACGAAGATTGTGCAAGAGTACCCGAGGGATCCAACGAGGTACTGTAATGAGACAACAGGTGCAAGGAGAAGAAGTGTTCCCAGATGAAGCTCAGAGCAGAGACTGTTAAAGTTTGTACAACAGGAAGTCTCTTATGCTCTTGATGAAGACAACAAGCGAGGACCTTTCAATGCATGCAAGGATGGAAAGATGAGCTGTTGCAGAGGCACCTAATTAAGGGGGTGCAAATGCCTGTGATAAAAGGCGACCGCCTATGATGAAAGGCAAAGACACCAAAGAGAGAGTGGTGTAGGTGGAGCTGTCAAGCAGAAAGGTGTAAAAGCTCCAAACATAGAAATCGAGGTGGAGGATTGCGAGGAGTATACCGCAAGTTTCTCTTTCTATGTAGTCAGTGGCAGTAATCTCTCCCAAGTCCACATGGTGGTAGAGAATCTTGGAGCCACTGGAGACATCCCCGATGAAGGAGGATGTGGCCGTCTCATGATGACAGGTGGAGATACCTCAGGAGAAGGTGTGAGGACCATGTTATGAGTCCAAGTTCAGACCGTCTCATGACGACAGACGAAGACACCTTAAAGAAGGTGTGTGGGCCACGATATGAGCCCAATTCAGAACGCCCCAGAGCCAATGTGATGGCTAGATATGAGTGGACAGGTGGATAGCCAATGAAGTGGCTATGATGAGTATGAAGACAAATGCAGGATTGACTTTCATGGATATTGCCCCCATGCTAAAGATCAATGAGCTAGAAGACATTTGCCTTGGACAATAAGTGTGTGACTTGTGGAGCATTAAGACGCGGCTGCTATGAAGGAGCAGAGGGCATGCGCAGGTTCCGGGAACGAGTTGACTCTTGTCAAGGTGGTGAGCTCGGAGATGGCATTGTAATACTCAGAGTATAAAGACAGATATGGATCAACCTTTAATGGGCTGCCCCCCATGGTTAAAGGTGGAGAGCTACCTGGACTCTTACGACTAAGAGCAAGAGACTCAGGGAGAAGTAAGGCGTGGTTCCTACGGTGGAACAGAGGGCAGGCGCAACTCCTAGATGAGTAGACTCTTGGAAGAGTGGTGAGCTTGTGATCACATTAAAATACTCAATGACTGTCGCACTTGGAATATCCATTTGAGGGGGTGTTGTAAGCCTTGGTGTGAGGCTTGATAAATCATTCCAGACCGAGCATGGTTGATACGCTCGAAGGGGAATGTTCCCAGAGACAAGCGTTAACACTCTTCAGATGTGATGTGTGAGACCATCTAGTTGAAGTGATCCTTTTGTGTGAGAAAAGGTGTGCTTTGGTGACTCTGGTGATTGAAAGGTTTGGCGAGTACCTGTAAACTTGGCCGGAGACGCTCTCGGAATGGTAAGCTTGGAAGAGCTGCAGGATGCAAGATTGTGCTGAAGAAGCAAGAGGACAATTGCCCATATAAATGTCAAAGGGGGTGATTGTTAGGTTTGTTAGGTGTGTTGCCATTTAATGTGCCTAACATTACCATTGACCAGCAGCCTTTGTTGAAGAAGATGGCAGCCACCATTGACTGCAGCTGCAGCTGCTGGAAAGAAGAAGAGAAGTCACCATCATGCCTATAAATAGGCACCATACAAAGAGAGCTTTGAGAGAGTTGAGATAACGTGAGAGAGACAAGAGAAGCTGCTGCCACATGCAGCAGGGTGTGTGAGCTAGGAGTAGAGTGGATGATCCTCCTTCATGTATTTATTGTAATCCTTTCTCTATCTCTAAATACAATGAACCTCTCCCGTGGATGTAGGCGGTTTTGCCGAACCACGTAAAATATTGTGTCTCAGTGTGTTATCCCTCCGTTGAGCAATGATCCGTACATCACCGGTCCCCGGATTCCGCCCAACAAACTGATGGTTCATTATTTTTTACACCATGAAAAAATAAAATTATGATTCTATATTCTTGGTCAAAAGGAAAAGTTATAACTTATTGATAAATATATGGGGCTTTTGTTTATACCTTAAATCTATGGGTTTAGTTGAATGTCATGTTAATATGACATGGGTCTATCATATTTCCAAATTCAACATCCTTAGACCTAGTTACATGTTGAGCTTAACTAGATACAAATCTGGCGAGTTGTCAAACCTAACGTCTTTCAACGTGGTTACAAGTCGAGCTCAAAGGAGCATAGATCTAGCGAGTTGCTAGATTCAGTGTCCCTGGATCTGACTACGTGTCAAGTCCAAGTTGATATAGCATTGACAACTTATTAGACCAAGTGCTCTTGAACCTAGCCACATGTCGAGCCCAATAAGGATGCAAGTCTTGCGAGCTGCCACACCCAATAGTCTTGGCCTCAACTACATACCAAGCCCAAGTGAAGATGGGTTTAGAAAGCTCACATGATCCATACCCATTTAGGTTTCACACCGTACCAAGTCAAAGTGAGTATGAGTTTAACGAGCTGTCAAACTTAATGTTTATTGTATCAAAATTAAAAAGAAACACTTTCATTCTTAATGATAAATACTCATTCTCTAATTTATTATAATCATTTGTTTAAAGATCACTAATTTTATTATTTGAGAGTCCCCAAATCTCAATATATATATATATATTGCAAGTTACAAGCATTTTACAACAAGCTATAAGTTTCATAAACAATAGAAAGAAGATTATTTTGATAGAACATGTGATTAATCCATAATCTAACAACTAAGCAATCTATTCCTAAGCACTTTAGATATTGGAACATCATCAAAAACTTATTAATTAATTTAATATGAACAAATGTAATTTTCTTACATTTATGAAAATATCAATGGAAATTCTTGAAATAAAGGGTTAATATATCTTTGCTAAGAATTTATAAATTTACCTTCCTTTCTTGAACTTATATTAATTCAAATGCAACTTTCTTAGATTTATGAGAACTGCCTTCTATTTTTTTTGAAATTCATGAAGAACTTTTTTTAAAAAAAATAAACTCATCCTAATATTTGAATTCGATACTTTAAATTTCTTTCCCAAATCAATACTCAAAATCATTGCATATTATTTTCACTTACATATCGTTGTCACTAGAGTCTCAATGTAAGAATTTTAAAAACACAATCACTTGTTAGCTGGATTTATCTTTTGTTAATCATCTCATGCAATTCGCACACATCCTAGATATTTATTGATGAAGCATCAATTTTTTTTATTTTTTGTAGACGTGGATGAACAAGATCCAGGAGGACAGAAGCCCCCCAACAACCCATAAAGGGAGGGGTGAAGCGATTGATGATGCTGCTCTAAATTGAGCAAATCGGATGCAAGATAGGTGGCTAACCATGCAACCTCCAAGCAAGTAATTAATCACAGTGGCTGAGTTTTTAAGCCGCCATTTTCAATGTGGGACAAGTCCAGTCAAAGCTCGTGGCCTTGACCCAAAAATATTTTTCCACGGTCAAACTTTGCTTTTAGCCTCTCAGAACTCAGAAGAAGCATAGAGAGAGAGAGAGAGATCATACCTCATCGAAATTTGCGCTAACATCCAACCCTTTATATATTCCCTTACAACCCTCTTACAAAACTCCTCTGAATCTCTCAAATTCATGGCATCTTCAGCTTCTGCTACCTTAACTACTACTATAAATTCTCCATCTAACCTCTCTCTCCCAACCCAAATCATGACTTTCTCTTCTCCTTCTTTTACTGATCTTGTTTCTGGTAATAACAAATATATGGACAACCTAAGCTGGGGACTTTATGACCATGGAACTAACGATAGAAATGGAACTGAAATCCCAAACTTCAAGTCATTTCAACCTCCTTCACTCCCTCTCTCTCCTCCCCCAGTCTCTCCTTCTTCTTACTGGGCCATTCCTCCTCGTTTAAGCCCAACTCAGCTCTTGGACTCACCTGTACTCTTCCCTACTTCCTATGTAAGTTCTTGGACTGAGTTGTACTCGTATGGATATGTTTCTTACGGTGATAAATGGGTTTGCTTCCTTTTTCTTTTTAGTGTCTTATTTATGTCATGTTTTTTCAGGCTCTTGCATCTCCAACAAGTGGGTCTTTTGCTGGTCAAACCTTCAACTGGAGAAGTAATTCTAATGACAATCAGCGAGGTGTTATCGGAGAAGAGAAAGACTGCAGGGATTTCTCTTTCCAAACCCAAACAAGACCTCCTACAATTTCATCATCATCCTTGTTTCAATCTTCTTCAAACAGTGTTGTAGTGGTACTTTTCTCTACACATCATTCACAGTTTTATATTACAGAAGTTTCGAGCTTTTAAAAAATGAAGACTGTTCAACATTTGACCCTTTTAATTGTCATTGAAAATTATTAATGCAATTGTAAATTCAAAATAATTGCAAGAAAACTTCCTGATTTATAACCCCCCCCCCCCAAAAAAAAAAAAAAGGACACTAAACTTGAGTTTGTAGTAAATTTCATTTGCTTGTTGAGGGACAAAACCTTCGTTTCTTTCCTATTTGTCTGGTTGGCCTGGACAAATATATTAAGTATTTATAGACAAAAATCTATTGTTTATTCCTGTGCGGGTGTCAGAACAAAATTAGGTCCATCGCTTTATGGGATCCTGAGAATTTTAGTATAGTTCATCTATCGAATTATTTCATAACCTGCTGTGATTCCACTTTGACAGGAGAAATCACTGAAGAGGAAACATGAAGAATGGAATTTTAACCAGTCGAAGCAAACTGACTTTTCATTAGATCAGAAAACAGGAGTGAAATCAGAATCTGCACCAGTTCAGAGTTTCTCCTCAGAATTGGTTCCGCTACAACAAGCAAACATGCAAAACAGCACTGCTCCTCAACCGAGTTACAACCAATACAATCAAGCAGGTCATTATATGAGGGAGAATGGAAGGTCAGAGGATGGATACAAGTGGAGAAAATATGGACAAAAACAACTTAAAGGAAGTGAGAATCCGAGGAGTTACTATAAGTGCACATATCCGAATTGCACAACGAAGAAAAAAGTGGAGAGTTCTTTGGATGGACAGATTACTGAAATAGTTTATAAAGGAAGTCACAACCATTCCAAGCCTCAGTCCACTAGAAGATCATCCTCTCAATCAGTTTATCCTTCTGGAGGTGCCACCTCTGAAATCTCTTATCAATCAGGAGCACCAATGGAGTCTGGCATGATGCAGGAGGACTCTTCGATTTCACTTGGGGAGGATGATGTTGACCACAGCTCACCGATTAGCAATTCTGGAGGAGAGGACAACGAAAACGAACCTGATGCCAAAAGATGGTAAGCCAGGAAAAGATTGTCTTTCATGGCCTTACTTTTGTTTTTGAGATTAAATTGGATAGTGAGCTTAATCATGTTATTTTGTGAATTTACAGGCTGGGACAGAACGAAAATGAGAGTATTTTAGGTGCTGGAAGCAAAACTGTTAGAGAATCTAGAATTGTGGTTCAAACAACAAGTGACATTGACATACTTGATGACGGCTATAGATGGCGAAAATACGGGCAGAAAATCGTCAGGGGAAATCCAAATCCAAGGTAATTTGTGCTTGCCCTCCATCCAAGTTTTGATGTAAAGGGATCATTGCCCTTAATTGTGGTCATCACTTGGTTTCTTAATTGTTACAATTTTCTGATAAGCAGGAGCTACTACAAATGTACATCTGCTGGTTGTCCTGTGAGAAAACATGTAGAGCGAGCATCACATGATTTGAGAGCTGTGATTACAACTTACGAAGGAAAACACAACCATGATGTTCCGGCCGCCCGGGGCAGGGGCAATGTGAACAAAGCTCCATCCAATGCTAACAGCACTGCCAATGCTCCGATCCCTATAAGGCCTTCTGTCATGGCCGGTCATTCTAACCAGACAAGCTATCATCCAAACTCCCTTCACAGCACAAGATCATTGCCAACATCAGGGAGTCGAGCACCATTTACCCTCCAAATGTTACAGAGTCAGGGGAGTTTTGGATACTGAGGTTCTGGAATGCAGACCAGCACCTACATGAATCAAACACAATACTCTGAGGGTGTCTTCCCTAAAGCCAAGGACGAGCCAAGAATAAGTCATTTTTTTTATTCGTTCCTAAAGCTAAAAAGGACTTTTAACTTTTGAAAAGATAGCAACAGAAAAAACATTTTCAATTATATATGTTTGTGTTAGTGTATATTGATATAGATTTAGTGCATTTTTTAATTTGTTTTGGGGGGGCCCTTGAAGCTCAGTAGACTACTCCCATGTATCACTGTTTAAGGTTATTTAAGTAGAAAGCTAAATGTTCATTTTTTGTATGCAGTCTCATTTTTTTTATGCTCCTGAATCCTCTGTAAATCTTGGGTCAACCTTCTATTTCTTTACTTGCTATAATCGTGGAATTGGTCCTTCAATAATTGATCAGTAATTTATCATTTGCTCATAATGAGCAAAGGACTAGAAAACACGAAATAATTTGATGATGAAATGGCAATCTATGAAAAGTGATTCTGGTTTTTCTCTCAACAAAACTTTCCTCGCCATCCAATCAAGGGTTACTGCAAAACTGTCAAGGATTTGCAAGTTACATCTATAATTTCAAAGTTGACTCCGAGAAACAAATTAAACCATATATTACAAATAAAGTTCTAGATGAAGAAAAATCTAGGGAATGAGACAGCTGTGGAAAACTAATAGCAAGGCCGGCCTTAATTTGACTCCAGAGTTTATTTAAGGATAGTAGTTGATGAAAAATTTCTCTAATTCTCACAAATTTCGCCGGATTTGGTTGAACATTGTTCTCAGCTCCAAAGAAAAAGAGGGGGGAGGGGGGGTTCGGTGGACTCTGTAATTTATCAATTCTGAATTTATCAATACTAATTTATCTCCGCTCTATTTGGTAATAATGAGAAATGATTCGTGTGGAAAGACTCTAATGTTCTTTAAACGCCTGTGTTAAGTTTTTTGAGTTGAGAGACAAAAATATCATTATATTATTTCAATATTTTTTAGTGTTCATCTAAAATACATGGAGATTCTTTTAATATTGTTGGATAGTCGTAGCATATCACTCTCCTGCTCATATAAAATATATAATTTGTGAGTAAATATCATGGTCAGTTTACTTTCGTGTGTGGTAGCAATACATGGAGATTATTTTTGCTTCAGCAGCTATGCAGATAATACTTGTGTGTTATGGCATTAACATCAAAACCCCTATTAAAAGGAAAATATAGGCCAGCCCACCACGCACAAAAATCCTGAGCAAGCCCATTCATTCCAGATTGTTTGGACCAGGTGGGTCAAAGAGCCCGTTCTAATAACAGTTGCAAGAGATCCTTTTTCTCAATGCTTTCATTTACTCCATTAATCTTATTGTTATTAAACATAATTTAACGTGTAAACCTGAAACTTATTATTCATATTCTTTATCTAATTTAAGTTTTAAATAAAATTATATAGAATTATACTAGTGTGACTCGATTAATTTGATAGATTAAAAAAAACTCAGACAATTATTAAAACTTTGGTTTGGCTTTAAAAATATTTTCAAGATGACATCTATTTTTTATGACGTATTAAATTTACCTTAATTAACCTAGGTTAAATTTTCAAACTTGCAACTTGGATAATGAATTCCATTGGGTTTAATAAGTTTGTTTTTTTAAAATATTTTATTTAATTATACAATAAAAAAATGCTTGCAAAACTGAGAACCAACTTTGTAACCTCCATAAAATTAGAAATTTTAAAAGATAAAATTAATATAAAATAATTAAATAATGATTAGAAAGAGTTTAAATAAGTATTAAATGGATATAATGATTGTGAAATTTGTAATTTAAAAGTGTACGAGTGTAAGTCCTAGATAAAAATAAACCCTCTAAGGTACTATTCATACTGAGAGCTTTAAAGGGAGAAGGGAAAATGTTTTTCATTCAAACTTTCTTTCTTTCTTTCTTTCAAGAATATATTTTAGAAAGCAAATTGAAGGGATTGCAAGAGAGGGATATTGAGAGAAATTAGTGTTAGAGATTTACTTGGGTTAGCAAAAGTAAAGAGATTGGCTTATGGAGAGAGAAACAAGCAATCAAGGAGAGGAAGGAAATTAGAAAGAGAAATTTCAAAGGGAACTCATATAATTGTGTGAAAAAATAAGAGTTAAGATGTCACTCCATTTATTATTTAATTATACAATAAAAAAATACTTGCAAAATTGAGAACCAACTTTGTAACCCCTATAAAATTTAAAATTTTAGAAGATAAAATTAATATAAAATAAGTAAATAATGATTAAAAAGATTTTAAATAAGTATTAAATGGATATAATGATTGTGGAATTTGTAATTTAAAAGTGTACGAGTGCAAGTCCGAGATAAAAATAAATCCTCTAAAGTACTATTTATACTAAGAGCTTTAAAGGGAGAAGAAAAGGTGTTTTTCATTCAAACTTTTTTTCTTTCTTTCAAGAATATATTTTAGAAAGCAAATTAAAGGGATTGCAAAAGAGGGATATTGAGAGAAATCAGTGTTAGAGATTTACTTGGGTTAGCAAAAGTAAAGAGATTAGCTTCTGGAGAGAGAAACAAGCAATCAAGGAGAGGAAGGAAATTAGGAAGAGAAATTTCAAAGGGAACTCAAATAATTGTGTGAAAAAATAAGAGGTAAGGTGTCACTCCACTTATTATTGTTTTATTTTAATGTTTTATCAAGAAAGGGAAAGAAATCTTCAATTAATGGGAGAGTTAGGGTTCGTGTGAAGTGTTAGCATAAATTTAAATTTGATTTTAATTTGTTAAAATTTACATTATTTAAAAAATTAAGTGAAATATCATGAAGTGAGCATCTCATCTTTATATTTTTTATTTGTTTTTTGTAGGATTTTCACTGATTTTGAAAATAATCTAAGTTCTTTTAGTTTTTTTTGTTTTTTTATCTTTGTTAAATTTAGTCTTTTTGAAGAAATTTTATTTTATTTTTTATTTAAATTAAATTAATTACTTAAATATAAGAATAAAATGTTCATTTTATGATATTTTGTTTAGTTTGCTTTCTAGATCATTATTTTCGTGGAGTACATGGCCTCTTATGGTGTTATCAGACAAGCTTTCGCAATAATATTAAAATTCTTTTAATGAATTATTTTTAATGGTGAGACAGTATTCATAGCAGATAAACACTAAGTCTCAATCAGATTTTTTTTCTTGTTCTAAGTATAATATTGAAAATTCATTTTTTATAATCAATTATTTCAGTTTTTTTATCGCTTATAATGTTGAAGAAATATTAATTTTGGTTTCGCCTTCTATTAAGGGGCAAGAGTGGGCCCCACCCGGCCGTCACATGATGGTTGTGGGCCATGCCAGAAAGATTGGACAAGGCAACTCATCCAATCAGAGTCAAAGAATTAATTATGGTTCCAACACTCAAGATTGTTCTTCAATCTGCTTTATCGTCCTTAATTTCAATCTGCTTTATCGTCCTTAATTTCATTTCCCCTATCATAAGATACCGGGGACGTCGACAGACATATTCTTGCTCGAGGATTGGCTCTCCGCTTCCATGTGGGCCCGCTTGTCGTGGTTTTCTCTGTCAGCATCCATCCGGCATCGCCATTGCAAGGCCCAGCCCACGTCTCTTCATTACTCCCACCATTTTTTGTTATTTGGTTGGAAGAAGCCAATGCCATGTCATCCAGACTTGGGGAAAAGATTGCTAGTTGTACCACTACACATGAGAAATCACATCAACATTAAGCCTGTGCTCATGTGAGGGTTATAAGCTACAACTTTGGCTTCTATTGGTCTAGATTGAAAAGTGGAAAGCTGAAGCCTTTAGTTTATTAAAGCCTTCTTTTCAAGGATATTGCGTCCTTGTTTGACTCCAGCTTCACCACGTATTAAACAAACAAAAAAAGATTTTAACATAAAAAAATGAGTGTATAGTCATTTTCAACGTTTTTTTTTTTTGCAATAAAAAAAATAATTGTAAAAAAAATGATACATATATTTAATTAAAAGAATTGAGAATTATGTAGGGTTAAACAAAAAAAAAATGCCTTCTAATATTAAAAAACAAATGTTAGAATCCTATTTGAAAACCAAGAAAAAATTATATTATATTTTATTAAAAAATATCACAAATATTTTTTATTTTTTTATTTTAAATCTCAATTAAAACTAAATACATGCTTGGTCAGACATTTCACACATATATTTAAACACTTTATTTTAATTAATTTAAATTTTAAAAAATTTAAAGTTAAAAAAAGATCAGTAACCTGAGCTTAGGCGACCAACATATCTAGCCTAATAAAAAAAAATGTCATGCCTATAGGTCGGGTCTACAAGGCTAAGCGTGCGAGCCT
This sequence comes from Populus davidiana, assembly GCA_030145905.1. Taxonomy (NCBI): domain Eukaryota; kingdom Viridiplantae; phylum Streptophyta; class Magnoliopsida; order Malpighiales; family Salicaceae; genus Populus; species Populus davidiana. Next base: position 2,943,189 of record CM057794.1, on the reverse strand, counting down.
TTTATTTATTTTATTATGCAATAATACGTTGTCTGATTATTTAATCTCTAATCACTAAAAAGATGGTTAAAAAATTAGATTGGGATTTTTTTAACTTAAAAATTTATTTTCACATAAAAATAACTAATAAATATTCTTATAATATCAATAAACCCAATCATTAACTCAAAACACTTCAAAATTGATCAAAAACAATTCTCTGTCAACCCTAATCTACCTCACAATACATCAATGGAATACCTCTCATCAAATAAAATTAATTAACATCAAATGAAACTTATTCTATTATTTTTTTACCTCATTCTCAAATTTGATCACTGAATTTTATTTTTTTCATAGTCAATAAAATCCTTCACCTTTTAAATTTCTTTTTAATATAAGATATATGCATTATTCTTTCCGGCAAAAATGAATGAGAAAACTATCAGAATATATATACAGTGTGAAAAGTTACAGGCAACAATTCTATTATATCATTATCAATAACATTCTCTTATAGTCTAATTAATTGATTATTTGTTTTGGAAGATAATTGATTATATCATTATTGATCATTATCAAATTCTGGAATACCATTGTCAGCAAAATCCTCCAGCTACTAGAAAACAAGTTGCTGGCTCATATTGCCGGCATGAGCTGTACCAAAAAAAAAACTATATTTGGAAAATAATATTAATGCGGATTCTCCAACTACTACAACTCTTTTGCATGTGGTCCATTAATGAGTTTGAAGAAGCTCTAATATAAAAGAAAAAAGTTCTGAGTTTCTGCTAACTGATGCTATGAATTTATTGATAAAACCGTAAGAAATCCACTGTTCTTAGCAGGTAAAGTCTCTCTTATACATCATATCATATCCTTCTTCCACCTCAAGAAATCTGTTGTGGTCTGGAATCTAGAGTTTTGGCTTTGGATGATGTCGTTTTGCAAGTGGAATATAGAGGTTTGGCTTCAACTACAAGGTGAAGATCATGGATATAATTAGACTTTTGGGAGAGGTGGCTCTCACTTTGTATTATTGTAACTGTACAAATTATGAGCATTTATAATTTAATCATCTCCTGAGAAGAGAGAGAGGGATTATTTCCCTGGTCAGCACTCTCATGCCCAGGCCATTGGTTGGTGTTGGCAACGAGCCCCACCGTCCGGGCAGAATATAATCTGTAAGGTTGAGAGGGAAGCAATTAATTAAAAGATATATAAAGAAAGCTTTAATTTCTTTCTTTGGAATCCAAAGGCTTTTTAATTATATCTTCCCAATTTAATAAACATTTTTTCTCTTTTCATTTTAAGATTAGATGTTTTGCTTCTTTATCCCACTTTATTTACCTGATTAGAGGGAATGCTTTTTCTTTTTTTTCATAGTGTATCTCTTAGTATAGACAGAGAAAGGTGGAATCTAGAAATAACCCTTTGTAAAAACATGAAAAAAAATAATCGAAACAACAAGATGAATATAAAATAATCTACTTTAAATTATATCAGAGATAAAATAATTATATCCGGACAAAAACCATATAACATGTTAACGAAAAGCATCATAAATTGTGTCATTAATTTTCACAAAATCCAATTTTCATTCTAAATTGATGGAATATAATTTCTTGGACATTGGCACATGAATCATCAATGTTTGTAGGTCGCAAACTGTACAAACAACTTGAGATTGAGAAAAGTAAAGGGAAGGATGAAAGAAGGCGTTGACTGTATTGGAAGATGAACCTCAGCAATCTGTAGGCAATCATCAGTGTGATCATGAAACTGAGTCAGAAGTGCTCCCACAGGATTCGTTATCAAGCACCATTCATTTTTTAAAACTAATTCCGGGATCGGCACAGGTAAGATAGAATCACAAATGAGAGGATCATTTTATTTTTAAAAAATAATAAAAATAAAGTTGTTTTTGACAAAAATAAAATTTATTTAGAAAAATTAATAATTTTTTGCCAGGTTATATATAATTAATCTATTAAATCACGAGTTAATCCTAATTTATTATCAAATCGGGCCAATTATTTTTTTTAAAATTTTTTAAATCCAAACCAGTGTAGGCTTCGGAATAACAAATCAAATGATCAAGTTGTTAAAACTATGCTCTCGATGTGGTGAAAGAAGAACACCTAATATTTAATCATCTAATAGGTGGTCTAGTCGTAAGAACTTGGGACTAAAGAGTTTGTTTTTCATGTAGTCTCAGATTCAAGCCATGTGGTTGCTAATATAGTGACCATTGGAGCCTTATATAATCGTTAACTTTAGAGTGTATGGGATTAGTCGAAGTACGCGCAAGTTGGTCCGGACACCCATGTTAATAATAATAATAAAAGAACACCCAATATTTGAGTGTGACAATTTTTCAAAAGATCAACAGGGACTTTTGAGCTTCATGCCATTTTTTTTCATTTCTACCTCCCCCCTTATTGGTGTGGACAAGTTTGAAGGTGTAAGTTGTATTTAAATGCATAAAAAGGTGTTAAATAATTTTACACGGTCAAATTAAATTATGATTGGATTGGGATGTCCAGCAAACCGTCCCGTGTAAGAAACAAATGGTGTCCGAAGGAGCCAACTGCCTGCCCACTTGCTTCTAAAGCATTTCTCCGACAAGAAAAAAGATCACAAACTGAGAATAAAAACACCTCAAACATTTAAAAGAATATCAGTCTTTTCATGACTGTATTAAATGTTTTGGTCATCCTTGAGGAAGCAACAGCTGGTGAACTGCCATTCGCCAGCAGAATCAAGCTTCCTGATATTTTTTTCACAACAGCCAATCCCAATATTTTACCAATAATAATAGCCAGCAAGCAATGCATGAATGTGTTTTTTATTCTTCGGTTGCGTCATGTGTGCTTCGTTTTATTATACAAAAGGAAAAAGTCCAACAAGCAAACAGCGAAGAAATATTTTTTGTTTTCATGCTTTAAAAATATATTTTTTAAAAAATAATTTTTATTTGTTTTAAATTAATTTTTTTTATATTTTCAAATTATTTTGATTTGTTGATATCAAAATAATTTTTTTAAAAAATATATTATTTTTATATATTTATAAAAAAAATATTTTAAAAAATAACATTTATTATACTTACAAATCCCTCAAAAAAATATCTTTGTGGGTTCACTGCTAGATACCAGACTGTTTTTTTTGTATTTTAAAAACATTTTAAAAAATTGGTTCCCTTCTTACATTGATGCAGGTTGATTTACTTATTGCTCAGTGCACGACTCTACATATTTAAGGCTTTCAGCAAATTATATAATGTCGGTGCGAGACACGTCAACAGTTATGGTAATCTAAGGATAAGGAGGTTCAATTGTTATTTGTTATCGATTTGTTAACTGTTACCTATTCAAGCTTATAATTTTATATGACTTAATATATTGATTTGTTTACTTTTTATGCAATCATTTTTTTATATTTTGGATGTCATTATACTTTACATCTTATATTTTTTTTTTATCTTAAGAAAAATTTATCTCATATAAATTATTTGACTACCAATATTGAAAAAATATATATATATTTGACTTGTGTATCTCTTCCGTACAGATAATGTTTGATACTGCGGTAACGATTTTTTTTAAAATATTTTTTATTTAGAAATATATTTAAAAAATTAAGTTTTGATACGATTACAATAAAATAATATTAAAAAATTAAGAAAAATAAATTTTAAAATTTTACCAAATAAAATTCGAGGCTCATTTACAAACACTGATTAAAAGGAGCTGAAATTAAAATATACTGGAAGGATCTCGTTGAAATCTGTAAAATAATTTTCTTTTTGGTTGCTTGTTGATTGCACATGCAGCTAGCTGCCGGTGAGATGCATTGTTGTTAATTGTTATCAGTAATGATTATTATCGTTTTTGGAGTGAGAGTCAATCACAGAAGCAGCTTTGAGTTTGGTGTCACGGGGAAACATGCGGCGTGCGGCCTATTAATACACAATTAATTGTTCTATTTAATTTTGCAGCTATATCCTCTCTATCAACTGCCGTTTTCTGCTGTGAAGGAAAGGCACAACAGCAACAACAGGAAGATGCTAGTTGCTGTCTTCTCCATATCTAGATTCTACCAATTTCAGTAAATCGGTATAATTAATGCATTGTACTGAGAGGAATTATTTGACAAATTATATGTATTTAGTTATTGAGTTTTCCAACAGTGATGCCCACGCTTTAATTATTATTAATATTTTTTATTAATGCCGATATATAATTAGTTTATGTGTATTTTGACTAATTTCATAGATCATAAAATTAATGATCATGTAAATTTTTAATGACCGTCAAATTATATACATCTCGACTAATCTTACAAATCTTAAAATTAATAATCATGTAAAAATTAATAATCATTGTAATAATAATTCAAGAATTCAAAGATAAAATTATAATAAAAATAAATTTTTTAATTCCAAGTTTTTATCCCCAGCCATCCTAATATATACCTACGCTTTAATTATTGCTTCAAAGGGAATGCAGTTAGATTCGTCCTATCAAAAGCATCAAAATCGTACCAGACGCTGTTACATTGACGAGATCCCCATGTACTAACGTCTTAATTGATCCGAAAGCTATGTAGTAATTAAAAACAAAATCCGAGGAGCAATTATGCATGCAAATGTGACCTAGCAATTAAAAATATAAATATAGATAAAATTATTTTTTTAAATAGTGTAAAATCCCGTGAGGGGAACATCCACGACCATCAAATCAATGACATAATTATTCTCTAACTTCAAGAAAAATTATAAACATGAATAACGGAAAACATCTTAATGAATATAGAAATCTTTGATAAGAAAAAAATTATATTAGATTAATTTTTTATAATTCTTGTTTGATTATTTAGTTAGAATCTTTATTAAATTATGATAGATAGATAATTAATCTATTTATAAATATAAAGGCTAATGTATTTAAAATTTAAAAAGTGTGTATTTACAAGTGCCTGTTGATAAAAGTGTGATTAATTAATAAAATTTGGAAAGTTTATTCAAATTTTTGTATGTTTTATTTTCAATAATTGAAATCAAAGTATTTTAACAATTGATTTCAAAGCTAGGCTAATTAGAAAGGAAAAACATAGCATATGTTTTTCTACTGTGTTTTTTTTTTTTTGTTGATAAAAAAAATTTGTAGATAGAACAGCCTAGCAACAACTAGCTCCAACACCATACCTTCCTTTCGTACAAAAATCATAGCAGTTGCTACAGTTCTTTGATGCAACAAAGTCAACACAACAATTTTAAATCGCAACAGCTCAACAGTTTTGAGAGGTTTTTTGGTTTTTTAATAATTAAATTTGTTGTTTAAATAATATAATTCATAAAATATTTTTTAAAATAATACAATTTAAAGAATCACAAATAATATCTATAATTTATAAGTCATAACTATCATATGTGATTTGTAAGTCACATTTATCACGACACTTTTTTAAATTGAAAAATTACTATACACAAAATTCAATAAAAAAAGAGAAGGGAGAAAAAAAAAAAAAGACTTTGAAGTCACCAAAACTTTAATAACAACACAATCGGTACTGTTAAAAAGATATTGATAAGATAAATTCAATAAGAATAAAAAAGGTCATTAGCAATGATCAAAATGAGCCACACGAGCGGTCTAAAGACAAATAAATTCTGGCATCTTTGAAAGACTCGAATGACTCACTTTGTTTATTAATAGTAATCCTATTTCATATCTTGATTTATTTTATCGAGATCTTTTAAAAAATATTGGTAGTGTCATTATCCGAGTTTAGATGTATTTCTAGTGTTATCTACTATTTTTAGCTTCTTTTTTTCTCTTTCTTCTCTCATCCTTGTATTTGTAACTATATTTTTGTGTTATTTTATCTTCTTTCTTTCTTTTTAATCTTTTTACTATTCTAGAGTCCCAACCCAAAAACTCCAGTTTTGAAGCAGCAGCCTGTACCTTCCAAACAACTAACATGTTCATGCTTGCAGCAACATCTAACAGCAGTGCTCGACAGCAGCATCCAGAGCTCAAGGGATCAAAAATGATTTATTTTTTCCCAAAACCCAAAGAGCAAATTTGTGGAAAAGACGCTGACAGTATTTTTCTTTTAAATGGCCTCCTAATTGTTCTTTGAAACAGTTTTAGTCCTCTCATTTCCACTTATTTCAAACAATGAAATTAAACCATTTCTCATTAAATGCAGCACCAAGAAAATTGCATGACGTTATTTCAAGATCAAGTTAACTACATAAAAAATATATATCAAAACAAGCTATTAAGCTTAAATCTACACAAAATTAAAGTATTCAATTGATAAAAATAATTTAATGAAAAACAAAACTAAAGTTTACACTTTTGTTTTTCTTAAAAAGCTTGCTACTGTTCATTTCTTTTAATTTTGGTGATTTCACCTTCAATTCCTTACAAGTAATTAAATTGATTTTTTTAATATAGAATCGAGCATTAACCCAACATTACATCTAACTTTTTAAAAACCCACAAGTCAAAATAAACAATTAACCCAAAACCCCAATTAACACAACATAAAAAAAAAAGTTTAATAACAAAAAAAAACACAGTAATTCACAATGAATTATTATTTTTTAATTGTTTTTGGTTAATCAGACGTTAAAAAACCAAAAAATCGAGTTAGTGACGGCGTGCCCAATGGGTTCATGAACTCAATTAAGTAGGATTTATATATATTTTGTCTGTAATTAGTTAAATTAAACACAACTAACCCAACAAAAATATGGAGAAAGACATCAGTATCATATAGTCTCTATCCAAGGTGACAACGTCAACATCTAGCAATTCAAGGTGGCTCAAGGCATCCAGTGGCCATCTCGATATTCTCTTCAAACTCCAATGCCAAATCCAAATCCCATCACCTCCTTACTTTCTACGGAACTCTATCCGCTTCTATTCCGCGTCATATTTAATTTAACCGGCTATCCTGGTCAACACACCGCGTTCCTCTTCCTCAGCCGTTTATCTCCTTCCCCAAATTCTCCCCCCCCTCTCTCGCCAGGCTCAATGGCTTGACAGAACTCAAATTCTCTCAGAAATTGAAAAATGTCTTCCCGTTATACCCCTCATATTTCACCTTATTTCCCAATCTCGACCTCTGTCTCTCAAAGAAAAACCCTAATTGGCGCCAACCACACCTCCGCTCGCTTCTGCTCTCGTTAGAAAAAAAGAGAAAACCGCTCACTCCTCTACAGATTCTTTTTTCCTTAAATATTTGTTTTGTGATTGTCTATTAATAGTCATGGAGCCAACCGTAGGGAAACCGAACTTCTTGAGCAACATTCTTGTGAAGGTGTTATTATTCGGTGTTTTAATCATTATCGTTCGATTCGCTTACATTGTTACCATCACTGGCGAATCATGCAATCTCGGTGGATTCTGTTTCTTACCGGAGAATTTCAATTTCGTCATCGCCGGCACCGGAACCGGTTTCTCCACCGCGAACAGAGCAGTGGAATCCACCTCAGCGGGTCCCTCACAGCCATATCTTTACACGAGTAAAGACTGGATCAAGGCCGTTCATTTCTACTCTGATATCTTTCATGATCTGGTATCCGAAGGTTATCTCTCGGCTATTTCCAAGACTTTGTGTGTAGAAACGCCGAACGGAGAAGATGTTTTCGCTTTGAAAGAAATCGGCATTTTGGACTCGATTGGGATTTACCAAAAAGCATCAAAGCCGTTGGTGATTTCGTCGAAGGAGAATCGGTGGCCGTTCGATGAGAATTCTTTTGACTTTATTTTCTCCGGCGGGGACCGCTTGGATAAGGCTTCACAGAAGAGGCCGTTGGATTTAACGGTGTCAGAGATCCAGCGAACATTAAAACCGGAAGGGTTATTTGTGGCTCACGTGAGTGCTAAAGATAACTACAGTCTTAATTCGTTTCTTGATTTGTTCAATTCTTGCAAATTAATCAAGTCACTTGACATTGAAGGTTATAATTCATCACTGCCTTTTATTAGAGAAATTGTTTTGCAAAAGAAAGGAGGAAGTGAATTTCTTAGCAAAGATTCTGATGGCAATTTGGAGAATACATGCTCTGTTCCGGGGTATAAAAGGGATTTGGTGCGCAATGCCGAGTCTTTGATAAAGGAAGAGCCATTGAAGCCGTGGATTACATTGAAAAGGAATATAAAGAATATTAAGTATCTCCCGGCCATGGCGGATATTAGTTTTAAGAGTAGGTATGTGTATGTTGATGTTGGAGCTAGGAGTTATGGGTCTAGTATAGGGAGTTGGTTTAAGAAGCAATATCCTAAACAGAATAGGACGTTTGATGTGTATGCGATTGAGGCAGATAAGGCGTTCTATGAGGAATATAGAGTAAAAAAAGGGGTCAAATTGTTGCCATATGCTGCATGGGTGAGGAATGAGACGTTGAGGTTTGAGATTAATCATGATCCGGGCAAGAAAGTAAAGGACAAGGCACGAGGGATGGGGAGAATTCAGCCAGTGAAATCTGATTCATCATCGGGAAGTTTTAATGGAGAGGTGAATGAGATTGAAGGGTTTGATTTTGCTGAGTGGTTGAAGAGCACGGTGACGGAGAAGGATTTTGTGGTGATGAAGATGGATGTTGAAGGGACCGAGTTTGATTTGATACCGAGGTTGTTTGAAACTGGAGCCATTTGTTTGATTGATGAAATCTTTCTTGAATGTCATTATAGTAGGTGGCAAAGATGTTGTCCTGGACAGAGGAGCTCTAAGTATGAGAAAACATATGGGCAGTGCTTGGATCTGTTTACTTCTCTTAGAGACAGGGGAGTTCTAGTTCATCAGTGGTGGTGATTGCCTGATTGGTGATAATCCTACTCATCTTCTTGTTTCTTGTTTTTTCTTTTTTTTTATCAGAAAAGGGAAATAAAATCATAGTGCAAACGCCTTAGGATTTAATCTTTTTTTGTTTTTTTAGTATTTCCTTCGTTGCAAGTTTCTTTTCTTGTAAGAATTGCAGATGCAAATGAAAGTCTCATTACTTTATATTCTGTCCATTTATTAGATTTCAATGTATGAATCACTATCCAGTCTATTGAAGTGATTTTAGTTACAATTTATAACGAGATTTCAATCTCTGTCTCCCATTGAGATACAATTTGTTCAAAATTCAGTATTGTTGCTGACTGATTTTGGTTTTGTGTCGTTGGGAGCTTTCCGTGCATTAATTAAGATGGCAAGCTTTACATATGATAATCTTCAACAGTGTGTTTCTTTAGTTTTATTATATGCTTAGTGTCTCACTAACAAATCCAAGCTTGTTTCTCAATTGCATAAAAAAGTAAATTGGCACAATCGTTGAGTTTGCATGCCCCCTCTTCAAGCATCCAAAACCATGGTCTGGTGGTGGTTTTGGGGCATGCTTGCATTAGCAGCCTTTGAGCACCGTGATAAAGAATCATATATATATATATATATATATATAAACTCAAGTTTTCTGTGCTGGTATAATTATTTAGTTGCAGGGGGGATATGAGTAAAGACAATACGTTGATCAAACAATGTAACAAAGGCTAAATTAACACTCGACGTTAACTACTCCAAAACATCTGTCAACATACAAGATTGAAAAGATTAAGGGGGGGAAAAAGGCATACTCGCGGCAGACTATCTTGTATACGACATAGTTTCGGTCTAGGCTCAATCAGTTTTGGTTCAATGTTCTTGATAATGATGCATGCTCCTTTACCTCCTCCTCTTAGGCGCCTGAGCAGCACCGAATGAAGTGGAGATTATCACACAAGGCACACGCTGGTGTATGGCCATAATATTAAGTTCACTATAAATTGTTTTTAGCTAGGCTGTTCACATATTTAGCGAGGAATATCTCTCTTTTTACACCTACGTACATATATTTAGAGAAATCCCTACTATGTATATATTGAGGACAAAATATAAAATATTTTTACAAATGAAACTAATAAAATATAAATATATTATATTAAAAAAAGAGTAGTAAGGGAGACCTCCCACATGCGATTGATGAGGCCACTCTTATTGGAAACAATAAATTCCATTATTTACAATTAAAATTCTCACCACAATTAACATTCTCTTTTTCTAACTTGTGTAGTACCCTCCTGTAATACGGGCACCCTACTAGTTACAAACATGCATGTAGCTGAAGAGTTAATCCTCCCAAAGTAAGCATATAAACATACTTATTATATCATAAATTTATTAATTTTGTTATAAATCTATTGTAAAACTTCATTTTTTTTATAATTACAACTTTTTCATGATAATTTTTAATTTAAATGACACAAACAATAATTTATAATTAAATTATCACAGTATAAATATAAAAATTATTATTATAAATGATTATTTTAATTTTGTATGAAAAATAGTTGTAATCTTGATGTATTTTATATTTTATTTGGTGAAAAAAATTCTTTTTTCTTGATAAATAAACATATTTTTTTAATTTTTATTAAAAAAAAACTAGAAAGAAGAAGAAAATCAAGATGAAAAAAAAACGTTTTTTTTTTTGTTTTGTTTTGGTTTTTCTTTTTACTAAACATACATGAAGCATCTACATCTCATTTTAATCGTAACATCAGCGAAAAAAGCTCTCTTGCCTCTCTTTTTTTTTCCTAGAAAAAGAGCTGTCTTGACTGGCTTTACATGTACCTTGAAAGGATTTGGAAAAATAATGAAAAGAATTTTATAAAAAAAAAACCTTAAATATTAAAACATACCGCTTTAGATTTTTATAGTTTAAACTTCTTAATATTAGTCTTGTAGTTTTCAAAAGCTTAAATTCACTCACAACATGTTTATAACTTTTGAATTGACTTTAATTTAGAGATTTTAATAAAATTTTATGTTTAGAATCCTTTTAAATGTTAAGAATTGAATTTTAAATGAAATTTAATCTCTAAAAATATTACAAAAATAAATCAAAGGTCAACTCTTTTGATTTATAATTTTAAATAGAAAATATTTAATATTAAAACTAATTTTTAAAAAATAAATATCTAACCCTTTTATTTTTAAATATATTTTAAAAAATAAAATAATTAAATTAAATTAAACACTATAATTAAATTTAATTATAATAAAGTAGAGAATTAGTAATAAACAATATGCGAGTCATCAACTTCCGCCAATTATTTAACAATCAAGAGACATGCACGGTAACATTTAATTTTGAAACTTATTGGATCAAAAGTGGAAAACGTAAGACTATAGAAACCAGAGTGAAATATTACTTAATCTATAAGGGCTAAAACAGGTTACCTAAACAGATACAAACGAGGAACCTGCCGTGTTCTAATGTCCCATGATTGGCTCTGGCATGTTTAGTTTCTGTTTTTTTTTCTTATCCAAATAAAGTGTTGTGTTGTATATGAAAACCATCCTAGTTTTTCTCCTTTGCCCCTTCTTAATCTCAGCCTCCGGGGTCCATGGAAAATCTCATCTTCCTTCGTTTTCCTTGTTGTTTTTGAAGAAAAATGTTTGGTTGTTGATTGGATCTTGGTGGGTCCGCTTTGATTTGTTTTTGCGACATTTCTAGTTGCTCATAGAATGGGAGCTTGTTGCAGTAGGGAATCATATGGTAATGGGGTGGATGTAGAGGATGCTGTTGCAGACAGAGAACAAGAGGATGATGAGGAAGGTGATGCGATTATTGGAGATTATGGGGCCCGTGTGAGGTTATATGGAGCTTCAAAATATACATCAATGTACACCCAACAAGGAAGAAAAGTGACCAATCAAGATGCTATGACTGTTTGGGAGGTAATAAAAAAAATGATATGCACGCCATTCATTGCTTCTTCTTCTTCTTCAACTTGGAGTTTTATTTCTCATATGATCCATCCATAATCAATATGTTTTGATAGTTACCACATTTCTTGCGTTGGTTTATTTTTCTTTTTGTGATTACAGTCTTAATTAATTTCTGATCAATTGAGGTATGTTATTTTATGGATCAAACTTTTGTTTTCTCATGTAGAAAGGTGACAATATTTTTTTTCATGAAGATGAAATTCAAAATTTTTGCTGTATTATTGAATTTGTTTTAACATCTCATTGCCCTATGCATTATTGTTCTTTTTTCTTGTTGCCTTGCCCATGTTTTCAAAGTTTTATTTGGATGTCAATTACTTTGACAATAAGATTTTAGGTTTCCAGAGAAAGTTGCATTTCTCATGCATTTTGTCGTTTGCTTGCCATGTATTTGTTGGTATATGATCTGGTATTTTTATCATCAACCTGCAGAGCACAAGAGATGAAAGAAACGTTGAAAAAGTTGATTAATTACTGCATTTATTGCTAGCCAGTTGTTGAATGGAGATCTGAAATGCATTTTCTGACTTGAGAAGAATTTCGTGAAAAATATATAGGTTTATAATTAGCATTGCAGGGCTAAGAACAATATAATTTGATTTCAGTTAGCTAATTTGGGGCTTAAACTAGGAAATTAAGACACACCGCGCCTCTTCATTTATGCTCAATTAGATGCAATTTATTTTCTCTATATTACTCCAAGCATCGCTCATTTTGAATGCTAGTAAATAATCAATCTCATGTATTCAACTAAACTTTGAAGCTTGATCCAGGAATTTGCTGGTGATAAGGATATGCTTTTCTGTGGAGTTTTTGATGGTCATGGCCCCTATGGTCACAAAGTTGCGCGCCATGTACGTGATACTTTACCATCGAGGCTCTCTAGTGCAATCAGAGCATCACAGAATAATAGCTTCAAACGTAGAGATAACAAAGGAAAAGGAAAGAATAGCGACGACGTCAATGAAAATCAAGGTGACGAAGATAGTGGCGACTATGATGATAGCAGTAGTCTGCTGTTATCTTCATGGGAGACAAGCTTCATCAAATCTTTCAAGGAAATGGATGAAGAACTTAGCCTTGATGCCAGCATTGATAGCTTTTGCAGTGGAACTACTGCTGTGTCTGTAATTAAGGAGGTATAAGTTCACTCTTAAGTAAATTCGTTGTCAATGGATGGAGATTTTTTTTTTTTTTTTTTCTGAGTCCTTGTTTTTTAATTTTCAGGGAAACAACTTGATAATCGCCAACTTGGGCGATTCTCGTGCTATTCTTTGTTCTAGGGGCCCCAAAAACCAACTTGTTCCCGTCCAACTCACTGTTGATCTAAAACCAAATATTACAAGTGGGTGTTTTCTCATTACCTTTCGATGCATGGCAAGAGAAGCGAATCAAATTAACCTTCTTTTGATTCTTACGGTAACTCAGGTGAAGCTGAAAGAATCAAGAATTCCAATGGCAGAGTTCTTGCATTGGATCAAGAACCAGAAGTTTTCAGAGTATGGATGCCTGATGAAGATTGTCCTGGTCTCGCCATGGCAAGGGCTTTTGGAGATTTCTGCCTGAAAGATTACGGCCTCATTTCAACTCCTGAGGTTTCTTATAGGAGGCTAACCGATCAAGATGAATTTGTGGTTCTAGCAACTGATGGGGTAAGAGGAATGAAAAACCAAAATATCTGATAAATCAACTTATTGATTAACTAGCTGGTGTTCACCATGGAAGTTCTTGAAACTGAAGATAATTGAGTTCACTGGAGAAGTCGTGAATTGACAGGAAATGCAATAATCAGTCTAGTATGAAGCGTAGTCGTTTGGACAGAATACAAGGGGAGAAAGCCTGTACAGTTATTTTTTGTCAAGTGTGACATAATCCCTGTAGCATATAGCTTATTGATTACTTTTTCACTACATTCGATTCACCCTGTAGAATTTGAGGATTTTTGTTTTATTTACAGGTATGGGATGTGTTAACAAACTATGAGGTCGTAAAGATTGTTGCTTATGCAAGGAAGCGATCCATGGCTGCTAAATTGGTAGTAAAGTATGCTGTTCGTGCATGGAAAATTAAATATCCCGGATGCAAGGTCGATGACTGTGCAGTTATATGCTTGTTTCTGAAGAATCGAACTTTGCTAACCAGATCCTTTTCTGAACTGACCCAAGTCAGTGTGAATCACTCAGAGCTTGAGGCCTGCTCTGATGTGAGCTTGGCCAAGCTTGAAAACTACTCCGAAGTGAGCCGGGCCAGTCTCAATCACTCAGAGATTGCAGCAGTTCCTAGAAAGTTCAGATCCAAGAAAAGAGGGGAAATCTCCGAAAACGCCAAGACTTATCTAAACTCCGACGAGAACGACTGTCCTCCTGCCAGATTAGACAAAGTGAATTCATCCGGTAAGTTCCCTCGATTGCGCAATGTTTTGAGTCGACGAAAATCAACCAAAGATCATGAAGCTGCTGAAGCTTGGTGACAATCTTCTTCTGTGTCTTAAACCTAACAATGAGGTCATGTCGAAGTGGCCTGCACCTCTGGGAATACTTATATGCCTCGTTTGTAAAAATATAGAAAGCTAAGAACCATGCTGGGTTTCTCCCCGTTTTGCTTGAAATTATCCCTCAATATAATTTTAACTGGAAATACTAACAGATAATTAAATGGTCATTCGTAGCACTCTTCGCTATTTGTGGCAGATGATTGAAGACTCTACTGGTAAAATTAGTGATAGTCGCTGTTTGTTTTTCCTTGTTTCTTCTTCTTAAAGCATGGTTATCAAATTTGATATGAGAGTTGACCCTGTATAAGACTTCGTGTAATGCTCTAAATTTTCATATAAATTTCACTTTTTTATTGTTGTATAAGTGAAAAACGGAAGAATTACACACACACTTTTATCTTTCGAGTTTCAACCTGTGCAGAGAGCCTTACTAGAGACATCTTTTATAAAATTGTATTACTAATGTGGTGGAAACAACACCAAAAAAAAAGAAAAAAAAAAAGAAAAGGAAAGATCACTTTTTTAAAAAAAAAGAAAAAAAAGCACCAGCCAATTCGCATGCTTTCCCTCACTTTTTTTTTTTGAAACTTTTTAAAAGGAAAGATCAACAGCGACTATCGCAACTTTTCAAAAGCACTTTGTTTTGTTTGGAAAACTTCGGTAGGTGGTTTTGAATGTTTTTGAAATTAGAAAATATAAACAAATAAGTTTTCTATATGTTTTTAAGTTCGATTTTCAAAAACAGTAAAAATCAAAGTCACCTCATAGCCCTCGAGAGAAATTCCCATAAAGAGCTTGCTCATGTATTTCTATGTTCAATAGGTAAGGAATATATTATTAGTCAATCAGTTTAAATTTTTTTAACATAAAAATAATTTTTTAGATATTTTTAATGTTTTTTTCTAAAAAAAAAAATGTAATCATATAAAAATTAACTTGATATAATCTAGTCGACTTGACAAGTCAAAAAACAACTAAAATAACGGGTAATTATATAGTTTGACTCAAAATAAATATTCAAGACTTGATTTTTTGTATAAATATTAGGAGAATAATATATTGGATTGATTTAGATCAACCTGTTAATTTACATGTCAGGTTATGAGACCATGATAACCTAGAAAATAAATCAAGAAAAATTATAAAATATAATTTTCAATAAACTCAATGTTGAATGATGAAATTGAAAAAATATATATAAAAAACTGCTCGAGTTAACTCGGGTTAACTCGTGACTCGAGTCATAAGTCAAGGATAACCTTATAAAAAGAAAACAAAAATAAAAATGAAGTTCAATTCTCAATCAATCCGATATTAAAATATGATATTGAAGAAAAAAATCAATCGAGAAAAGAGGAAAAAAACTCGAGTCAACTTAATTAATTTATCAAACCCGCAGTCTGGATTATGAGACTATGATAACTTTATAAAATAATAAATTAAAAATCTTTATGAAACTCAATAAATCTAATGTTGAACAATGACAATAAAATTTAAAAAACCAATTATAAAAAAATAACTTGAGTCAAACCCATGTTAACTCGCTAAACTCATGACTTAGATCATGATACGAGGATAATCTCATAAAAACCAAACCAAAAAAATTATAAAATTTAATTATCAATCAATTTAATGTTGAATGATGAATTTAAAAAATAAAAACTAATTAAAAAAAAGAAAAAAAACTTGAGTTAACCCGTCAAATTCGTAATTCAAGTCATAAGATTAAAATAATTTCATAAAAAATAAATCGAGAAAAATTTTAAAACTCTATTTTCAATAAACTTAATGTTGAAGAATGATAAAATAAATAAATATATATATTAAAAAAATTATTTCAATAAATAATGTTTAACGAGGAGAGTTTCTTTCAAAACTTTTTAAGTTTTAGTTTTTGTTTCTATTTATTATTATTATGCTTTGAAGATCAGAAAATGTATTAGGCAGATGGTTTCCTTCAAAGTTCAAACGACGTGAGAGGATAATTCATATTTGCTTAAGCAGCAAAGGAGATTTTACGATGTTCTATACTTGAGATTGTATTTCCATTGTGTGTATTTAGGTAATTTAATTAAAATCCCCCCCTCACGTGTGCGTGCATGTATACAAATATTTTCAACAGATACCGAAAAACTTTAATGATTAACCTGAACAGATTATTTTCAAAATAAAATAAATGAAAAGGAGCAAAGGGAAACATTTTAATCTTTGCTGATCATCACTTGCAAAATTCAGGGACCAAACCAAGACCTGCCCTAATCAGAGACAAATTCAGTCCATGTGAATCACAAGCTTCGAAGAGGATTGGGCCCCACCCCAACGGAAAAAGATGACGCCATGAGATGTAAGCCCCGTTCTGTTGGCCCACAGTTGTGGACATGAGTGAATAACTGTAGGCTTTCGGCCATGTAACCTGGGCAACGAACCTCTAGGCTCCACACTTGTCTCAGCCCTCTGCACAGGACAGATAGATTCGTTGCACCAAGCGTTCCTGTTTCCAGGACCGCATTTCTGCGGAGTAGGGCCCGGGGACTTTCCTGGGTCATTTTAGACCCGCTCACTCCAGCTCATGGCAAGATGACCATAGGGCTATGAACGAGGATCATATAGTTGTAAAGTTATATTTTTCCAGTCGATGTGGGACATTTTTGCGTGAAGCTCATATCTTTTCTTTTTCCTTCTTCTTTTTTTCATAGGATGTGATCTTTACAGATTTGGATGTTAGTTTGTTGTTATAGATTCAAATCTGGAACTTTGTTTAGTTTCTCATTTTATTGGGGTCTGTTTCCTTATTGTTTATTTTGTTATTTTTTAAATTTAATTGTTATATGAAACTAATATTGTATTTGTACCTTCTCTAGTGTTAACTAGCTATTTTATCCGCCCCCTGCTATATATAGGCCTGTAGTTTATATTTTTTCTAACAAAAAATTGAACATGAACACGTACACACGTCTATTTACTCTTTTGGCATGTTTTTTAATATGAAAATATTAAGTGCAAATTGAAACATTTATGTACACTTCTAATTAAATAAATTTAGAATTATTTGTGTTAATAAACTAAAAAAAATCATTAAAGATAATTAAATATAAATATGAAAAAGCCAAAAAATAAATATAGATGAAAATATTTAATCTCACAACACAAAATATTTATCCAGTTTATTAAAATTAATTTTTACTTAATTAAATGATAGTATAAATTGATGTACACACAGATTTGATTGAATGAAATATATATATATATATATATATATATATATATATATATATATATATATATATATATATATTTTTTTTTTTTGCACTCATCAAAAGCACTATTCAAAAATAAATATTTTTTTATTTTTTACAAAAACTCAATTATATAAAACATAAAAATAATTATAGAAGAATCAGATTAATATCTTAAAAAAAAAAAATACATGCAAAATAATTTTAAAACAACCACTACTTAAAAAACACTAAATACAAAAAAAAAAAAATAGAGAGAGGATATTAATTTAAATATAAATTTAAAAAAAATAAAAAAAAACATTTATAAAGAAAAAAAAGAGGTCGTATGAGAAACTAGGCTAGTGTCTGGCCTATTTAGAAAGGGCCTGCACGCGGGCTCTATTGTTTTTTTAAAAAATACAATTAGATTGAATGACATGTCATTGGCCTTAATATTTTTTGAAAACAAATGAATTCCAGAAGACATGTCATATGGTTTACCTTAGATTTCAACATCTGTTGTTGTGGTTGGGAAAATAGGGTCTATATTTTTTTTTACCAAAAACTCGTTTCAATCCCGTTTTTAATCTAAAACATTAAGAGAGCTTTCACACCTTGACAAATCTATAAATGACATTAACAAAACACACAAAAATCCAAAACTAATATGAAACAAAAAATCTATATAAGCTAAAATATAATTTTTTAGGCAATTTGAAGATGAGAAAACACACATAAGTGAAACTTCTCTCACCAAAAGAGACCTGATGACACCAAGATTGACTATGTTGGTGATCAAAATTGGTATCAATGTCGATTTTATCTCTCTATCGTTGAAATTCACTGATCTCTCTCCTCTCTCAAACCATTTTTTTACCTTTTTAGCATTATAATTTTTTAAATTTTATCATTCAATATTTTATCTGGTAGAAATTGAGCTTTAAATTGTTTTTCATTTTTCTATAGGGTTATTAAGTTCTATTTAATTTCTTCTTTGTTATTAGATAAGATTTTTCAACATTTGAATTTTTTTTAAAAATATATTTTAATTTTATCTTTCAACATTTAATTGATTATGAATTGGTGTTTCTGTCTTTTTTTTTTTTTATCTGGATTATCTCAATCTTATACAAATGATCATGAGGTTAGTAGGTTAACTTAGTTTAACTTGAGTTTTTTTGTTGTTGCTTTTTAAAAAATATATATATATTTTAAATTTCTCATTTCAACATTAAATTGTTTTTATAATTGAGTTTCGTATTTTTATTTAATTTGCCTTTGATGGAATTACTTCGATGTTACAACCAAGTCGTATATTTGACTTGCTTATCTAAATGGAGTTATATCAGGGTTTTTTTTTACATTTTTTTCATTGTTAATTTTTTTGGTTTATTTGCTTTCATTGTATTTTTTTATTCATGTTGTTAACTTAGTTAAATTTATCAAATCAAGTTAAGTTAATGACCAAAGTCTTTATTTATATTTTTTTGGCTTTTTTAGAAATGTTGTAATTTTTTTAAGTTAAAAAAAAAGAAGAAGAAAAAAACCTAACTGGAACCCAGCGAGGAGCGCCTATCTACTACTTTTCTATATATCCTTTGCATTCCAGCTCAAGATAAGGAAGCGTGACAGGGGCAAGGGTGACTTTTCTCGAATTTTGCAACTCATCCTCAATTATACTAGTAGCCATGCCCGCGATTATACTAATTGCCATGACCGCGCAATGCCAGGAGCTTATAGTATATTTGTGGATTGCCATGAATTTATAGAAAAAATTATAAAATAAATAAAAATAAAAATATATAAAAAAATATTATTGCAATTCACAATGTTTTTTTAAAAAATTAAACTATAAAAATAAATTTTTAACCAGCTTAATATTAAAAAAATAAAAGAGATCAAGATAAATTTTTAAAAAAATCATAAAAAAACATAAGGAAAAAAAATCATTTAGGGAAACACTGCATCAATCTATAGTGTTTTGTGATGAAATATACAATTGTAATTTTCAACCAATTCAATATTAAAAAAAAATAAAATCGATAAAGATAATTTTAAAAAAATAAAAGAAAAAAAAAGCTATCCAGAAAAATATTGTAGCAATCTATAGTGTTTCATGAGGAAATCTATAGCTATAATTTTCAACCAGTTTAATATTAAAAATAATAAAACCAATAAAGATAATTTAAAAAAAAATTATATATATAAAAAAATCATTTGAGGAAACATTTTAGCAATCAACGGTGTTTTAAAGAAAAAATTACAAAGCTAAATTTTCAACCAGCTCAGTATGAAAAAAATAAATTCAACAAAGATAATTTTAAAAAAAATCGAAAAAAAAAAATACAGGAAAACACCGTAACAAGAAAAAATTAATTTAGAAAAATACTATAACAATTCACAATTTGTTTTTTCAAGAAAAAATCTACAAAACTAAATGATCAATCAACTCAATATAAACAAATTAAAATTGACAAAAACAATTCCAAAAAAAATAATAATAATAATAAAAATATATATGAAAAAACACTATAATAATCAGCATTATTAAAAAAAAAAAATCTATAAAACTAAATTCTCAGCTGAATATTAAACATTAATGAACTGTTAATAAGCAGAGTTTAAGCATCAATTTTTTAAGCCAGTAGTATATATTTCCCAGTCCCTGATATTTTGGTGACTGAACTTTTCTCACACATATACTCACTCAATCACAGAGAAGTAAGAAAGAGAGATATAAAGATCGAAATTGGATAAGATGCCTTGCCTTTATATCTCTACCAACGTCAACCTTGATGATGTTGATATGGATCCTATCTTCTCCGAGGCAACAAAAGCTGTTGCTACCATCATCGGCAGACCTGAACACGTAAAATTTCTCTGTCCCTTCAACTCCTTTCATTCATTTCTTTTGCCTATAGCCTTGTATATATACTAGGGAGTTGTTAAGGTTTAAATTCTGTGGCCTACAAATGCATGTCTCAAATATATAGAAATTAAGGGATTAGATCTTTCATTTTGTATGTTGATGTTCTTCAATGGTGATCCTTAAGGAAGATTAGATGTGGAAGAAGGATCGGTTGCTCATTATAAATGTCAATATTTTAAGCAGGCCGTGCTCTGAGCTCTCTAATGGTGAGTAGAATAATTAAGTTGTCAGCTTGCAACAAGGATCATGTTCCCCTATTCATTCTTCAATGCATTTGACCTAACTTGCTGTGGTTGTTTATGACGATTTCAGTTTTCATTTCCAAGTTTTGGGACAATATTTTGAAGTTACAGTCCAGATTCTTTTAGAGTAATGCTAACGAGTCATGACCATTTTATTAGCTTTGATTTCCCTTCATTTTTCCTAGCTGAAGGGGTTATCTACTAGCTATGAGATGCTCCAAACCAGCTTTTTCTTCCCCCTTTTTTTAAAGGCAACTCTAGAATCTAGTTTGGTCCCTCTACGATTACAAATGTGGTCAAACCAAGCATATATTTGTTCAAATCTACTTCTCTTCCTTCAGTTGAAGGTAATTTCAGCCATTTTATCCAACTCGGTTGCCAACTGAGTGCCAAATGCTATGAAGGGATTGGATGATGAACCTTGAATCGACTTTTATATGAAGCGCAGGGGTTCATCTGATCAAATTTAAAATAGAGGGTTTGATTAAATATGCGAGGTAAAGAAACTGCGCATGATTTCTAGCCACTGAGAAGGAGGGATACATAATCAATTCATTTTTACACATATCCCAGGATGAAGATGAACAAAAACCTAAACGCATATCCCAGGATGAAGATGAACAAAAACCCAGTTGGGATGCTTGAGAATTGAGAAAACTGTTGCAGTACCGTGAGATAAGTAAACTTGACCTAACCAAGTCGTGTCCTCCTTCGAATAATAAAAAGTTGTTTCCTAAGCATTATTCATTAATTGTTGTTTTGCATCGTAATATCGTATCATTTGAGTGGACTGGAATGGAAACAACGAGAAAAAGGTATTCTTAGTGGGATAAAGATGAGATCTTTTTGGTATCAATCGCTGTAGCTATCCATCCCATAGCCACTTGACAGAGAGTCGTGTGAGTGCAAAAACCTGGAAAAGTAGTGCTGTCAAAGGTCCCACAGGCAA
The DNA here is from genome assembly GCA_030145905.1 of Populus davidiana. NCBI lineage: Eukaryota > Viridiplantae > Streptophyta > Magnoliopsida > Malpighiales > Salicaceae > Populus > Populus davidiana. The sequence continues at coordinate 2,921,546 of CM057794.1, read as the reverse complement.
AAGTGAACGAACGAACGAATGGATTGTCCATTTATCAAAAAAATACAAAACAGACAAGTGCCTCTTCAGCACCGAGATTCAACTTGTTTTTCTTTTTAAAATTTGAATTTTTTATAGTTTTAAATTAGTTTTTTAAAATACGTTTAGATTATTTTAATATATTGATGTAAAAAATAAAAAAAAATATTATTTAATATATTTACATTAATCACATCTTGAATTAGTAAGTTTACTGTCAGACATCACATTCACACCTTGACTTGCATCGATCCATCCGTTTTGTCCAAAACTAAGCCAAGTAGAAAGCCCTACAGCTGGGGGCCTGGAGCTGCATCAAACTTTCCTTTTTCTTGAGAGTGTAATCTTGAAACTTGGAAGTGGCTAGAAGTAGAAACAGAGTAATAAAAAGGTTTGCCTGACCGGAGGAAAAGGATGCAATTTATGCTTTGAATATAGATAGTGGGAGGGTTTGCTCCAATGCTATCATCAAACTTTTAAGAAAAACTTCGAGGAAGAAATTCCTCGTAAATAGACTATTGATGTGGAGATCCTAATTGGTAAAGTAAAAGTAAGACGACATCTGTGGAGAATACTTTGAACGATGCAGAAGAGACCGGCTGATTTGATGAAATCTTATTGCGTGTGTCTAGCATATTCTTCACCTGCAATCACAGCAAAATCCTAAAAGTATTCCTCTCACTTGTTTATTTTCTTTTAATTCTCCATGTTCTTGTATCTATGCAGCTTGTGATGGTCATACTGAAAGGACTGGTGGCCATATCATTCAATGGGAACAAAGAACCAGCTGCATATGCAGAGATTGTGTCCATGGGTGGCATTACCAAGCAAGTTAAGAGGAATCTAATAGCTACTCTTGGCACAATTCTTGAGACCAAGTTATCCATCCCCAGGGCACGATTCTTCCTTAAAGTTTATGATACAACAGCTGCTGGTAACAGCTCCAAGTTGTAGCTTCTGATAGGATGATCAGCGAGTTTCATCCTAACCATAACGATGTTTTCATTTTATGCCTGCTTATTTTCAAATTGTCAGAGGACATCCTGTCAGGGAAGCTCAAAAGAGCAAGAAAAGGATATTAACATGTTCAAGAAGGCCTACATGAACATGATTTACATACGCATGGCTATCTTATTCCACTAAATTGAAGCAAATAAAAAATGGAATGGGATTCAGGGTTGTTTGCTGGCTATGTGTTGATGATCTGTGTTAAGCAGAAGAACATATGTAAAGTTAGCATGATGGTATTTCCAAATCATCAAATGATCCCTTCAGTCATCAGTTATGGCGATTGACGATGCTGCATAGCTCAGTCACTGGCAATATAATGACATAGATTTATCAAAAATCACACAAATATACCTCTTGGGAGCAACATTCTAAAAGTAATAGTTGCTGCAACGTCTTGAATAAGAAACGGTGTACATTTTACAAAGAATTCAGTCCACGAGAACTAGATGAAGAAAAAAAACTGAAAGAGAGACACATGGTTTCATCGGGTCGTTGTAAACTAGTTGATTTGAGCTTATTCTGAACAAAAGAAAGATGAATGCTGCTATCTAGATTGAAATCAAGTTTCAGCTTCAGCAACTAAACTTTATTGGTTGCCATATTCATCACAAATGAGCTAGAAATGCTAACGAATTCATTGCCAGTTCAAGAACTAAACACATGTCAGCAGAAACACACACCTCAAATTGAAACTAACCCAGTAGTTGTGAGAAAATAAACACAAAAAAGAAGCAGTAGGAATTTAATCCAAAACCCAGCAAAAAAGAAACTGCAAATGCTCCTGCTGGGGTAAACAATAAACTCGCTTGCTTTCATGGAAAATCTAAGTTAAGTCACCAAACTATGAGTGGATTGTAAATATAGTTTCTAAATAATCATGGTTTTCAGTTAGGTCCCCGATTGATCATGCATTTTCCCATCCCTCTTTTTTAAAATCCTCCCATTTTTTTATGTGAATTTTCATTAAAATAGTGTCATTTTATTGCATAATATATTAAATTTTCAATTCAGTTTGCGTTTCACCAAAGCATCAATCCAGATAAAGAAAACTTCAATTAATTTTTTTCCTATCAAGATAGTTACTTCGAAAAACTTAATTATATTTATCTAATAAAATCAAATTTAATCTAGAACCGGAACATATTGTTAGCTTTGTGTAAAGAAATAATGTTTAATGTACTAACTATTGATTGCATGATTATAAATTATTGTTCTTTCTTAATAATTGCGTCAAATCCAACATAATATTTACAAACTAGATGGAAAAAGTAACCTAAAATACTAGATAGACTCTATTCTTATATTAATTTAGGAACCTAAGAGAGAATCCAAGTCGTGGCTGCGAATCTATCTGAGAACTGGTAGATAGTTAGGGGACTAACATGAGGTTTGCCCTTGTTTTTAAGAGAAAAAGAAAAGAAAAGAAATCCATGAGTAAATGGGTCCTCGGCCTACTGGCAAAACCTAATTATTAATTTATTTATGTTCTTCTTCTCTTTTTTTTAATTATTTTATGGAGAGAGTCCAATTGACCTTTGAAAGGCTTCGGATCCTAATCCCAATGAATAAATGCCTCTAAATTCAGTTGTCTAGGTAACCCTAGTCAGTCCTTTCCTCTCCAAAAGATAAATTTATTTTTTGTTTCTCCTTCTGAAACTGAGAATGAGCACGTATACCAACAGAGACGACGACGACGACGACTACGACTACGAAGACTTCGACGACGAGGACCTTCTCTCCCTCCTTTCCGAACAGCGGCGAGAACTAATGACTGCCGAATCCCTAGAAACCGACCTCGACTTTGCCTTCCGACTTCAACTCCAAGAAGCCATAAACGCCTCCATACCTCTCCTCCCTTCCACGTCCGCCTCCACGTCCGCCTCCATACCTCTCCTCCCTTCCACGTCCGCCTCCACATCCGCCTCCGCCTCTACCTCAACTGCGTCGCCTCTGATTGGCAAAGTCGAAATTACTGCACCTCTATCCACTCTACAATTTGAAGAAATCTCAAAATTAGAGCAAAAGCTAAAAGATCGTAGACAATCAGAAGTGGAAACGCGCAGGATCAGGAAAGATCTCGACCGTCGAATCCATGACCAGAAAGTAGCTCGAGAGATTCTGGAAATACCAGAGGAAGAGTGGCTAGAGTGGGGAGATGATTTCGTAAAAGAAGAAGAAGAAGAAGATACTGAATCAGTTGTATTCAAGCTGTATTTCAAGGGCTTGTTTAGTGAAGAAAAAGGGAATAAAGTTTTCGGTGGAATTGGAATTGCGATTTGTGACCCGATGAATAATTTGGTTTTTGAAATAAGCAAGCCACTGATTGGGAATGGAAGGAGCAAGAATGCGGCCGAAGCTAAGGCTTTGATCGAAGGCCTTAATGCTGCTCTTGCTTTGGACCTTAAGAGAATTGCTGTGTATTGCCATTGTTGTCCGCTTTATAATTTTGTTACTGGGAGATGGTCTGCGAGGCAGAGGAAGGTTGCTGTGTTAATCAATCAGATAGCTCTTCTTCGAGGGAAGTTTGTCTATTGTAACCCTGTTCTTGTGCCACGGAATGATATTGAATATGCATTTAGATTTGCTAGAGAGGCTATAATTTCTCAGATCACGATGCAGCCAGCAGAATCCATCCACGAGAGGGTTGCCATTATTGAGGCTTGTGTTATTTGTCTTGAAGATACTGATGTTGAACATATCTTTTCGGTTGATGAATGCCAGCATAGGTACTGTTTTTCTTGTATGAAACAGCATGTGGAGGTTAAATTGCTCCATGGAATGATGCCGAAATGCCCTCATGAAGGATGCGACTCTTTGCTTAACGTTGAAAGCTGTAGGAAATTCTTGACACCTAAATTAATTGAGATGATGTGCCTACGTATAAAGGAAGCTTCGATCCCAGTTTCGGAGAAAATCTACTGCCCGTATCCTAAATGCTCTGCATTGATGTCGAAAACTGAGGTTTTTGAATATGCTAAAAGTGCAGTTGCTGCTGGTTTGCAATGTGTTGGTGCAAGGAAATGTTCGAAATGCCATGGCCTTTTTTGTATTAATTGCAAGGTCCCATGGCATGATAACATGACATGTTCTAGTTACAAAAGAATGAATCCTAACAACCCTGCAGAAGATGTCAAACTGAAATCTCTTGCAACAAGGAACCTATGGCGCCAATGTGTGAAGTGCAACCATATGATTGAACTTGCTGAAGGTTGTTTCCACATGACTTGCAGGTACAATACTCACCCTCCTTTCAAATTTACTTGTCTAAGAATAGTTAAATGCATTTTCTTTAGCAAAGAAAAGTTTGTTGAATTAAATTTCTGTATTTACAAACCACCTATGAAGCTGAAGAATGCATGGTTTTTATTGCTTGATGAATCCTCAAACCTATATAGGAGGCCGTTAAGGAAAAATTACAAGAAACATCCTCTATTTACACTCTGATGTTTTTCATCCTCTGTTTTTTTTTTTTTAATTATGCTTAGCACACTCCGGTAATGTTAACAGAGATTCTGTCACTGTAAAAGTCTAATGATAATTTTGTGCCTGCCTATTCTCGGCCTCTCTCTCACAGTTTGCATCCCAGTGCTTTCTACTAGTGTTAAGCTGCTATCTGTAGGTGTAGATTCAAAAGAGACTCTTTTGATTAAAATGAAGCGCGGCATTCTATCTAGGTTACTGAAGAAAATTATTGAAATGAATGAAATACCAACCAGTACAGATCTCTGGAGTTAATGATCACAGAGTCAACAGGAACATTGATCAGATGTGACAATTGCATTAATTTCTGTTTTGCTGGCTCTGATAGAGCAAGATAAGTCTAGTCTGGTGGATTTACATCATATCAGGCAATGTTCAAAATGGAAGTTGAATTGTGTTTAATAACTTCCAAAGTAAACTGCACTCGTGGATTTTCTGAAATCTAATCATTAAAAGTTAAATCATGAACTGAACAGATCTTTCAAAAAATCCTACAAACAAAACCAATCACACTAAACCCTCACAAAAAAGATGAAATTCTAGGGCCTGCTGTGCCCATTAGATCCCTTTTAAAAGAAAAATCTGCAACCCACAGCCCCCCCTGTTCCCATACTAGCCACGGCATCAACTTGGAAATTTGTCTTCAGATAGATCTGCACTGTGGTGACTTGCCATTCTCGATTAAGAATCCTCTTAAAGGCTTCAACTAAGGGTAGGTGTTAAGTGTTAGGAGAGAAGAAATATGGGGTACGAAGTGTTTTTTTTATGTGGTAAACTAAGGATAGTGCAACTTATAAAACAATGGGTGCAAACTGCAACCAGTGTAAATAGAGGATTATTTTTCCCCTTGTTGTGCAACAAACATCTTTAATGGTGCTTAGTAGTAGTTCTGATTCAATGAAGGTACATCATGAGAAAGTTTCTCAATCTGAACTTCAGTTAGAGCCAATCCACGGGAGGAAAAACTCGAGCACAGTCTATTGGAGCTATATTACTGACAATGTTTTCACTTGAAGAATATATTACTGATAATTATGAAGTGAATAGATGAATTCCTTTTGTAATTGCTTCCATTGAAGATGATGAGCATGGCATGTTTCTTAATATTAACTGGATTCTCACTCTTTTCTGACGCTTGTGATGTTTTTTCCAGATGTGGCTACGATTTTTGCTATAATTGTGGAGCTGAGTGGAAGGACAAGAAAGCAACATGTTCTTGTCCACTCTGGGATGAGGATAATATCTTGTATGCTGAAAATGATATAGACTTTGATGAAGATGATTTTGATGAGGATGAGGACGAGGATGAGGATGATTACTATGACTCCGATTCTGACGGTTATGTTATTTAAGATGTAAACACTGCATATCCTCCCACTTTTTCTTCTTTTTTTTTACTTTTTTTTCATTTTGTTTTGGAGAAAGTACTATCAATGTGTGCAGATGCTGTTAAAGGGGTCCGTCAGTCTTGAGGTCTGGCTGGACCATTGCAGTTCTTTTAGTTTTCTTAATATCATCAATACCTCTAAATTCTCCCATAGACAGGGCTAGCAATTAATTTAATCAATCTAGCTAATTAATTAATCCTGAAGGTTCCCAGTAAGGATTATAAAAATAAATAAACAAAAGCCAGCATAAGGTGTAGCAAACACACTCCATTCAATTCCAAAAAACAAATTGAAGGAAACTCAACTATTCGAAAGACGGCGACAACATATAGGCTTACTTTCATATTTCGCAACCATGTTATAATGGGGTCGGAATAATTATTATTATTATTATTTTAAAAGGAGTTCTATTCTAAACGGGAAATTATTTTCCTTCTTTCTGTTTTCCTTTCCCTTTCCTTTTTTTTTTAATATATTAAGATACATTTACCTATCGTCAATGTTTATTAACATTTTACATTATTTTCTCTTTCCACAAGCACAATTTTCTTTCGCATGCTCAACAACAACCATTTTATTATCAACAGTTTTTCCAAACTTCTCTTGACTGTCTTTCGAAGTTCCTTACCCTTGACGTGTGTACATTTGATATTGTGGTTGAAATTGTATTTTGTTTTAACCATAATTTACAACCGTTTGGTAAAGAAATGAAACACGGATTTAAAGATATGTTTTACTAAAAATTGAGTTCACACCGCTAGTATTGTAAAAGTAAAAAATTGTTGCTTTTTGTGTTTGTCATTGCCCGCATTCCACCATCTCTATACGTGCAAAGTGAATTAATTCATGTGACACTATTCACGTGAATAATGACGCTACTGTTCATTCGACCGCGTCCAACCCAGTAAAAAAAATTTATTTTTTAAAAAATTATGTTTTACTTGAAAAATTAGTGTTTAATATTATTTAATGACATTACATAAATTAAAAGAAGATTGCATGATGACGTAGCATTTGCCGAATTTGATCGCAATTCCAATTTTGTTTCTAATAATATTTTACTTGATTTTGTTGCACGCCCAAAAAACCATGGAAATTATAGTCCTTGTCGGATGAATTTCATACGTGATAAAATTATAGATAAATTAATGGCACAATAAAAAATTTTTGATATAAAGTATTATTTATTTAATGATATAATAGTGATAGTTAAATCTATAATATTTAAATTAAAAACCATTAATATATATATATATATCAGTTATTTTATAACCTCAATTTTAAAAGCATATTTAACCAAACACATTAAACTATTTTTTATTCAACTTCAATTTCAACCACAGTTTTAACCAAACATATATAAATATCAAACCAACCTTAACCAAAAATATTTTTTATAAAACAACTTTTTTTCAACCACAACCATAAAAGCTACTACAATATCAAACTAATCTGCGCATAAACCCTTGTACTTATATATTAATGGTTGCGCTCTTCTATATACATTTTAATAAAAAAAAATCGCATTAACCCTTGTACTTATATATTTTTTTTCCATAGATATATCCAAGATATATAATTAGGGTTTACATGAGATAAAATTAAAAATAAAAGTTCCTATCTAGTTTTACACTAACTAGTAACTTTAGTTTGCATTTTTAAGTAAGAGATTAATTATAACAAGGAAGATAATAATCATAATCATCCTGTACATATTATATGATATAAGGTAAATTGCATTGTTTTTTTATTTTTAATGATAAAAGGTACATGTTACAATAACCAAAAGTCTGCCTGAGAGATGAAAGATTTCATGAAATCTTTACTTCAAGGGATGCTATTACAATTTCACGGTAGCGTTCCCCTTTCGATTTCATTAAATTGGATTTGGAAGAAAGCTCTCTTGGAAATCCTGGCGTTGGATTGGGTTTGGGGACCTGATCAGGAACTGTGATGGTAATTGGATGATGGGATTTGCGGGTTAGGGTTCCAGTTTGCTTCTAGAGCTACTGGCCTTCAAGAATGGGTTGTTTATTGCTCGGAATAAGTCCTTTATAATTCAGATTCGTTGAAGGCTCTTCGCATGCCGCGTTTTACCATTTTGAAGCTTTTATCATGGATATTGAAGAGCTCCTGTCAATGGAGTGGGAGGTCAGGGTTCATCTTCATCATGCTCTGAGAGAGCCAACTCTTGTGTGGATTTCCTAGCCAAGCTCAGAGTAGAGCGTTTGGAGGAGTTTTATTACTTGGAATTATCCTCTGGCTTTCCCATCTTTTTCTTGTTGATTCTATGGGTTCCTGCTACTGTAAAGGAGCCATGTCAGCATGATGACATTTAAATTTAACATGATGACATGGCAATTTAACAGCCATGTCAACATGTAATTAATAGAATCTAATAAAAATTAATAGTTGCATAGAAAAACTTTGAAAATTCACAAATTCAAATAGTGAAAATAAAAGTTAGAATACTTGAATAGAAAAAATAAAAAAGTTTAAATATGAAATTTGTAATGATCTCTTCAAGATATCTGTACTCTTTTTTTTGTTGTTTGAGTAATTATACTTGTGAAATCTCATCAATCAAGTGTCTATGTTATTTTTGTAACCGGTTTGTTGATTTTCAAAGTGTTTTTTATTTGAAAATACATTAAAATAATATTTTTTATTTTTAAAAAATTATTTTTCACATCACCACAATAAAATGATCTGAAAACATAAAACAATATTAATTTGAAATAAAGAAAAAAAATAAAAGAAATTAATTAAAAAAAAACACTTTAAAAACACAAAAACAAACAGGACCTTAATGCTTTAAAATGGATTAGCTATCCTATTTCAAATAAAAAAGATTTATGGCAAATCAACATTATGCATTTATATTTTTCAAATTTGATATGAAGTCCGGATTTTTCAAATCTGGTGGCCTAGATTAATGCTTTATTTTAAAAAAAAATCTCAAAATATCTTAAGAAATAAAATAAAAAATCAAAATTACTCAACCATTAAATTCTTGAGAAATTGTTTTTTTGAATAAGTAAAATCATATTCTTGTACAGGTTAGTTCTTGAGAAATTAGTTGTTGTTTTTCTTTTCCGATGTACCAAAAACAATTTAGCACAATCTCGTGGATTTTACGGCCAACAACATAACTTATTAAAATATGTTTTTCTATTTTAATTTATAAATTTAAATAATATTTATTATCTGCAAATTAAGACACCCGATGCATTAATTTTGGAAATAAAATAATGCTAGAAATGAGAATAGGATACAGCATTAATTTTAACGACACAGTTAAAAAATAAAAAACTTATATATATTAAAAAATTAAATGTGAATTACAGATTGAGATGAGAAATTAACTATTTTAACCTCCTGACACACTGGCCTGGGTTTCTATTTAATGATCCTGATAGACCCCATCAGGGCAAGTTGTCTACGTGTCAACATCATGCAGTTGTTGAAGTTGTGATTTAATTCGGTGATAGGATGCTCATGCATGTGAGATTTTTGTTGTAGATCCGTCAAAACAATTTTGATTACTTGCCCTAGTTTGTGTACCATTTTTATTAGACAAAAGGGGTAAAAATAACAGCGTAAATTTAGTTGCAGAGGAGGATAGATATCAGCAATGTCGTAAAAAAAAAAAAAACAAAAAAAACCAAGTCAAACTCTTAAAATTTTATAATTTTACGAGTTAGTTAATATGTATTTAACATGTGAAATCAAATTAAAATTTAAAAACTAGTAAAATTAATATATCTCGTTCAAACTCGATAAAATCGATAAAATCAAATCAATTTTACAAGTTTAAAAAATATATAAAATTGTGCATTTTGATAATTTGTACCTTAATATTTTTATTGTTTTAAATTTATATCTTTCAAAACTTGTGCAATTTGATAATCAATGGCTTGATTTTGACTATAATTATTATAATTTTTTTTAATGATACAAGTTATTTGTGAATTTCATTTCTGTAAAATTAAAATACTTGTTCATTCTTCATAATTTTTTATGTAAACTATTGATATATCAATTGATATATTACTCTGTTTTAGCTGGCAAATATATAGAATAAAAGTTGTAAATTGACATGCTTGACTCTCAGAGTAATTAATGTTAAATGATTTATCAAAATTTAAAGGGACTCGTTTATTGTAATTGACGAAGTAAGTGAGTCGATTTGTCCAAAAAATAGAGGAAACAATGTGAATAAAATAAAAATATATATACTTTTCTATTGTTTTTTTTTTAATTGTGTTATATTGTTAATTACTATTTGATTGAAATTGTTAATATATAATTAATTAAAATATTTTGCTTATAATTTTATGATTTAAGTTTATAATTTGAGTTTATATTGTATATTTTATGTAATGTTAAAAAAATATTTTTAAGATTTTATTGTTCTTAATAATGCTTTCTCATCGTAATTTTCTTTATAAGTGTTATTTAAGGAAACACAAAACTACTTCTTAACAGTGAAATCCGAAAAGAATCTTGATAAATGGTCCAAAATTATTCCGACAAGGTGGGAAAGTTGTGGTCCCTCCATAAAATAACACGATATAAAAGTGACGTAAAAATTGTATTACATTTTTTTTAAAAATATTTTTTATATATAAAACCATCAAAATAACAAATAAAAAACACTTAAAAAATTAAGAGCATGTTTGGTGCTGCTTTGCCCCTGCGTTTTGCTCAAATTTGAATTTTTTTTTTTGCTAAGATTGAGTTTGGTTTGTATTTTTTGGATCGTTTTGATGTGTTGATATCAAAAATATTTTTTAAAAAATAAAAAACATCAATGATATATATTTTGATACAAAAAATTATTTAAAAAACAACCCTTACCACACTACCAAACACGCTTTAAATCTCAATAGAAAGCACGTTAAACCTCAGTTCCATGTTATAAAATTGACTATCGACAAGCAAGTTGATAGCTGGCCACAAAACGAAGGGCTATTTGGTAACTAACAATTCTTATGCCTTTTTATTAATGATGGATACTAGCAAACAGAGAATTGGCACCAGAGAGAGAGAGAGAGAGAGAGCCTTGTTATTTTTTGACAGAGATCGAAGATGCCTGCCTTGATCATTTCCACAAACGTCAGCCTTGATGGAGTTGACACCTCCTCCATCCTCGCCGAAGCCACCTCTGAGGTTGCCAAGCTTATCGGCAAGCCAGCCAATGTAAGTTTTGTTTTCATTTTCGTTCTTGGGGTCTTCTTCAGCTCTTTAATTTTAAGTTTGTGTTTTTACTCTTAATAATCCACTTTGAGGGTTTTTGTATATGATCTGACCTAAAAGCTTATGATTCCCTTGTAAATATTACATGCATATCCTTTTGGATTTTTCAATTATAATAGCACTAAACTGTTGCGGGTTATCGATTTTTCTTTCTTTCTTTCCTTTGTGTCTGGCAGATGCTGTATGGTAGGTGTGCTAGTTGTTTATTATTTGGTCACATGAAACAAATATCTCTGTCTTTTTTCTCAAAAGCTATGGTGTTTGTTTATTCTGGTTATTTTTATTTTTTTATTATTTTCAATTTTGAAAATCTTAATTTGTGACCACATAAAGAATTATTGGATGTCAGATGAGATCAGGCTTGATTTCTTGGTGGGGTCTTAGAAGTTTTGTTTCCTTATGATTCTGCAGCCACTTGACGAAGAATCCACAACACTGGGTTCTGGATAATTTAATTCTGATCTGAGTTTTGATTTAGCTTACAATGGCCTGTACTGTGCCTATTTTTAGAAAATTGAGATGGGTTCTGAACTTCTGATGGATCACTATGTGTGTTTTTACTCGTTTATCAGTAAACTAGACAAGAATATGTTCTTTAGACATCAACTTCCAACCCCCATTTTGTGCTTGGTTCTTACAATTGGTATTGTGAAAAATGTGATCTTGATCATACTCTTTATAAGTTTTTCTTGCCCAGCTGTTCGTTTCATGTATATTGGCTATGGAATGTGCCTTCTTAAGTATTTAATGTTTGTTGCCTTGCAGTATGTGATGATTGTATTGAAGGGATCGATACCCATTTCATTAGGAGGAACTCAGGAGCCAGCAGCTTTTGGTGAGTTGGTATCCATTGGTGGCCTTGGCCCTGATGTAAACAAGAATCTGAGCTTTGCAATTGCATCAATTCTGGAGAAAAAGTTGTCAGTACCCAAGTCACGGCTCTTCCTTAAATTCTATGACTCTCAGGCAAGCATCTCAACTTTTAATTGTCACCAAGAACATAGATTATTGAGGTGCACATTTTTCTTCGCATTGCATTCTTTCTGTTGTTTGGCCGGGCCGGTCATAGCCAAGAATATGCGCGATTTTCTCTTGCTTCATATCAGCACTAATTCCTGTAAAAAAAAACAATCCTTTTTTTTTCCTGAATGCAAGCATAGTTATTAAATCAAATTTGCCTTAGGAGTTAACCTCCACATATTTCTCAGATTATGTCCTCATAGAAAGTCATTTTGCAGCCACTATCAATGATACTGATGTTTGCTTTCTTTTGCAGGGTACCCACTTTGGATGGAATGGTTCCACCTTCTAAATCCAGCTTCTTTCTTTGTTGCCCTCAAACTTAACGTTGGAGATTCAAATAGATATGTGCCTTTGGCGTTCTGCTATTGCATAAACATTGCCTTGTTGAGTTTTATAGGTATCCATTTAGGCATATGCATGTATGTATGTAGAATGTGAATGCTGTTGTGTCCTTGTATGAGGAAACACTACGTTTGCTTGGCATTTAATCAATTGTATTGTATTGTGGTGCTCTTGGCACATGATTTGGGAGTGAATAGCTATTGTTCTTGAACCATTGTCAGCTTATGAGCAATGTTCTTAGACGTGCTCTAGGCTTGCTTTATGAGATGGTATCTCCCTTATTTTAGCAAATTAGCCAAATCAGACCTTTCTTTTACTAGTGTTTAAACTTTAAAGGGTGTTTGTGGTGTTTTCTATTCGATTTTTTTTGTTTTTTCATTTTTAAGGATTTCAGGTGAACTTATCAACGAAATAATAAATTTAGGTTCACGAAATGTTCTTTGTATGCAAAATCCGGAACCTTAAATGTCCAAATATCACGGCTTTTTTCTTTCAATATCTGTCTTCAAAAAGGGATTGGGACTTAAAAGATGGATTCATATGCCATGTTAAAATCAGCAAGAAGGAATTCCTTGCAGAGCTTGTTAGGATTTTAACGGTTTAAGTTGGGTTGAAACAGTATCACATAATTAAAGTAAAGTGTTGAGACAAAGATTTAAGTTGAAAAACAAAACTTCCAACAAATTTAAGGAAAAGACAATAAACAAGAATCGAAGGATTTTTAATGGATAATACAACACTAACTCTCTTTTATTGTTAATTAAGAGAAACAAAAGGTCTCTAGAGAGCTTCCTTGCTTATTAAGCCAAAAAAAAACCCAGCTAAACACACTAACTTTGCTACCTTCTCAGCATCCATTTTTGACATGGCTACTCCACTTTCAGCGTTTGCAATCGTGCAGGCAGCCATCTTTGACACTTTCATGTTCAGATTTTCCAACCACATACTTTGCAAAAGACAGAAGAAGGTTGTTTTCCATGTTTCTCTTCTCCAAGTAATTGACTTTCCAAGTACGAAACGTGATTTATAGCTAACATTCTCCCACTTAAACTCACTTTTCACATCTTTTTTCTTTTCAATTATTTCCAGCTACATGCCGCTTGCGCTAAATTGTCGTGTGAATCTTTTGCATATCGATCCACACTATTCTCTCCCACTACTTCTCGGAAAAAATTATATTGCACTCCTATATGTGATTTGTCTTTGAATGCAAGGAAAGATTACTTGCAATATACAAGGCACTCTAATTATCAAAATTCACAAAATTCTCTTTTATGTATTTGTGCTCAAGTTCTTCATTAGCCTTTTAATCCAAAATCTTTTTTATTTATTTATGTTCGAGCTCTTCCATTGGCCTTTTAATCCAAACTACTTTCTTGCAAACTTGTGTAGCTGTTATATATTCATTTTATGTTGTAGATAAAGCCATAATAGTTTGTAACTTTGACATCTAGCTCATGTTAAGAACAAATATGGTTTAACAAAATAAACACACTTTATACTATAATATCTAAATTAGAATATTATTAATGAATGAATAATAATTACATTAAAAAATTGGTTATTGAAAGGTTAAATCAAATCACTCATGATTTTTTTAATATTTGAGGGATCATTATAGGTTGTTAGATATTGCACTTGATCTTCAAATATAAATCAATCAATTATTGAATTAATAATAAACTAATTTGTTTAATTTTTTAATCTTATTTTATTTAAGATTATGATATATATTTGGGTCAACTTATTGGAGAATCTAATGAGTCACACATATAAAACCCATGGGTTAGAAATTAAAATGAGATGATTAATCAAATGTGACTTGAATGTAAATAAGTTTTAGAAATTGAGGATTAGAATGTAATTAATATAAATAATTACAATTTTAGACCTAAAAACAATTAAGTAAGGACTTGATTGAATAAATTTATAAAATTAACCTAAAATAATATAGATGATATTATTTAAGGAAAACATTGATATTTTTCCATTTATAAGGTTTTTAGATTTCTCTATAAATAGAAAGTTGTCTCTTATTTTCTAAGATGAGAACAGTACTATAGAAATACCTTAAACACAAAATAAAATAGTTAGCGCTTTAATGTATAACAATTTTTCTTTTCTAAAAGAGTTTAGAAGATTTTTCATTGGTGGTTCATGTGGATTGCTGTTAGAGGTCGAACACTTGGACGACTTGTGATTTGCAATAACACAACATTTGAGTAATTATTCAAAGCCAAAAAAATATATATGATCTTCAGTTAATATTAGTATAAATCCTAAACAACCCTAGATATATCTAACAAAATTTTTTGGACTCTCGAAAAAAATTTAAAATTTACTAATTTTGCTATGTATATATGTTTTGAAAAATCCAACAAATCAAGACATTTATATCCTCTGTACTTCATTGCAAGGACTCATATTTATGGACAATTTATAATTGACATGAAGTGGGAAGTGGGGTAAAAATTAGCTTCTAAGATTTTTCTAATGAATTTTTTTAGAGAAAGTCAAATCTTTTTATCTTTTTTATATTAATGAATTTGCATCTTTAAAACCTTGTCTTTCTATCCCAAAATTTTTATATCAAACTCTCTAGATAATTGAGCTTTCAATTATATTGGTCTCCTCACCTGGATTTGACTGGTTAACTCGAGTAGATTCCGATTATTATTTTTGTTCTTTTTTTATTTGATTTTATTTTTAATTTAATCCTTAAATATTAGGTTAATTGGTAATTAATTTTTATAAATTGATTTTTATTTGCTTTTTATGAAGTTATCACAATCTTATAACTCGGGTCACGGGTTAAACCGGTTGACTTGATTTTTTTAGTTGATTTTTATTTTCAATCTTATCTTTTAATATTAAATTTATTAAAAATTAAACTTTATAATTTTTACCATACTAACATGAATAAGCAGTGAATGAATACAGTTTAATCGTTTCACTATTTTATAGTAGTATTTTCTTCCTTAGTACCTTTTGTTTACATGATCAGTTGTGTATTTTAAAATTTTTAATTTTTTTTAATTTAAAATTATTTCAATGTGTTTACATTAAAAAAATATTTTAAAATATAAAAAAATATATAATATTTTAATATATTTCTAAATAAAAAAATATTTTAAAAAATAATATCTACGGTAACCATACCTTAATCCAGTGAAGGCAGCTGAGGTGTATATATGTAGGCTAGTAGCAAACAGAACATGTGTGTTATCAACAGAGAAAATGCCTTGCTTGAACATTTCAACCAACGTTAATCTCGATGGCGTCAACACATCCGCCATCCTCTCTGAAGCCTCTTCTCAAGTGGCCAAAATTATCGGCAAACCCGAGTCCGTAAGATTTTCTTTTTCCATTTGCCTCGGATTCTTGTAGATACATGCTTGTTTTTGGACTTGATTGTTGAAATATGGATAAAATGTTAAAATGTTGCAGGCTATTAAAATTATTTGTGGGTTCCTCGGTGCATATAGAAAGATTTTGAACTATTTAAACAATTAGCCTGCTACAAGTTTTATAGTGGGTTTTTAGGGTTTGATTAATGTGTGATCTAGCTGGTATTAAAATTGTTTTAGCTTGTTAGTACTAATAATTGTAAATAGTTTTTGTAATGATGGAGGGGGAATGGAGGTGAGTTTCTTGGTTACTGTGAAGTGTATTTGCATGCTCATTTTCAAGGTGACAAGGATAGAGTAATAACTGTAAATAGTTTCTATCAACTAGATCGGAAAGAATTTCTGGATACTTGAGTTCTTGATGTGGTACGGTTCTAGAATCGTTTGATATGATTGGGCTGTTGATTTTGAACTGGATAAGTTAAGGTTTTTACTATCTAGTTGTGCTTGTGTTCACAATGGACTGTACAATGGGTTTTTTCTTTTTAATTCCTGGGAGGTGTCTCTTTTAAAGAGTTCCCTCGGAAACTATGATGGCCAAAGTGTGATTTGGCTGCAGTGTCTTGTGTAGCTTATAATACAGTTGATTCTAGTATCACTTATTTGGCCATGAAAGAAGAAATGGATTTTATCTCTGTTTGCATGTTCTTTGCTAGTTTATCTCTATAGTGGACGGGAATTGTGTTTTGTACACCTAAACCTGCAAACCTCCTTGTTTCAATATTTTGTGCTTTTATGTCCGTTATTTTTCAATTTTTACAACCGAGAAGTTGCATATTTGCATTGATTGATACCACAGTTTGCTCATAATATGCATTGATTGATACCATATTTTGCTCACTGGATGTGTCTGTTAACTATTTTATGTGTGTGATCGTGCAGTATGTGATGATTGTGTTGAAGGGCTCAGTACCAATTGCATTTGGAGGAACTGAGCAGCCAGCAGCTTATGGTGAGTTGGTATCTGTTGGCGGCCTTAGCGGTGATGTGAACAAGAAACTGAGTTCTGCAATTGCTACCATTCTTGAGTCGAAGCTGTCAGTGCCCAAGTCACGGTTCTTCCTCAAATTTTTTGATTCCAAGGCAAGCCATCTCAGCATTTAATTGTCAAGAAGATAGATCATTTCCATGCACACATTTCTTCTCATTGCATTCTTCCTGTTTGTTTAGGCCCATCAAAGCCAAGAATATGCACAGTGTTTGCATGCTTTACACCAGCAGTAGATCATGTAAATAAATACTTACTGTATTTAAACTGTGAGCATTGTTATTGAATTCCTGGAGGATTCAACTTATTCTCAGATTATGTTCATATTGGCTGCCATTTTATGGTTTTTTCTGCCACTAACAATGGTTTGATGCTTGCTGTATTTTGCAGGGATCCCACTTTGGATGGAATGGTTCCACCTTCTAAATCCAGCTTTTCACCTGAGTTGCTCTCGGACTTGACACCATGCGTTCAGACAGATGTGTCTGTGGTGTTTTACTATTGTCGAAACTTGATTACGTAGAATATTTCTGTTTTTGTCTAGGCTTATGATATCTAGAACATGAAAGCTTTTAAACTGTGCCTCTTTTATGGGAAAACAATATGTTTGCGTGAAATCTTAGTCTAAATAACTGTTTAATCATCAATGAATGTTCTTTGACATGCTCAGCATTGCTTTATTAGACTTTGCATCTCCACGACCTTAAGCTGGTTATGGATTCTTGTTCAGGCAGTTTAAAATGATAATACGTGAATCAAAAAACTGTAATTCAAAGTGCCTTGGCACCCGCTTGTGTACATGCATCCTTTCTGTTCGTATGATGCTCATCCATTCTAAAATTCCGAACAACTATTTCTGTTGGTAAAGACTTCTCAATGGAGCTAGAGGAGTTAGCATTGTAAGCCTAAGGTAATAGTCTGAGCATATTCTAAACCAAATTGCTAGGGGCTTATTGCATGGTTTAGCCTAATATTGGTTTTCTAACTGCATGCACCTTTTGAACATGAGAGTGTTCTCTAGTGATCCTATTGATGTTGAGCTACACGAGTTTGGTTTGGTAATGTAGATGGATGAATGAAAATCTTGATGGTGTTTACTATCAGCCTATGAATCAACTTTGAGTCTGAATTTGCTTTTTTTCATTGCATGGGAAAATAAGTCTATCATGTGATTTTAAAGTTCAAAACATGATCTTTTCAGATTATCCAATCATGCATATATTAAAGTTATGTAGAAGAAGTTGTGATTGTTTTATTTTTTAAGCTTTCTATGTATTTGTTTGTTTTTAGTAAGTCAAAAATGTGTGCTAAGTATTATTTATCTAGTTTTATGTAAAAATAATTTATTTTGAACGCAATTATGTCATTTTAGTTT
The DNA here is from genome assembly GCA_030145905.1 of Populus davidiana. NCBI lineage: Eukaryota > Viridiplantae > Streptophyta > Magnoliopsida > Malpighiales > Salicaceae > Populus > Populus davidiana. The sequence continues at coordinate 2,903,255 of CM057794.1, read as the reverse complement.
ATTTTTAGACTTAGAAGATTGTACCAAGTATATAATGACTATTCAAATCATATATTAAGCATCTTTTGAAGAATTTGAATTGAAAAGTTTTTTATTTGCCCTTTTTGACACCCTATTTAGTTCCATATCTTCTTGTGAGTGGTACTTTTATTTCATAATTCTGAATCTATAAAGTGGTGAGTAAATTTATATCTTTATCTCAATGGATTTGCATCTTAGAGTGGTGAGAATGAACTATTCTTGTTTGTTTCTATTCTATATTCTAGCCATCTTTGTATCACATTTTTTCTCCTGTTTTAAGCTGTTGGATATAATAAAACAACAATATTAGAAAATATGTTCAATGACTTGTAATCCAATTAACTAAAAGCAGACGAATGTGATACACCGTATTTCTCCTCCTCCTCCTCCTCAATTTTTCATGGGAGATGAAACTTATCCTTCTAAACTCACATCTATTAACCTCTGCCTTTACTAAACCAAAAGATCATGACAGAGGGATGAGGGAGGCGACTAGACTGAAGAAAGAGAAGCGAGGCCACACCAAAGAAAGAAGAGGTTGCATAAGGAAGTCCATAAAAATCAATGGTGATTTTTTTTTTTTTTGCCTTTCCAAATTAGGGTTTTATATTTAATTTTGTTTTGTTTTAATGATTTTGAATTTTGAATTTGGAATTTGAGTGTGGGGAGAAAACATGTGTGGAGTTTTCGCGGCTTTGACTGAATTAGGAATTAAAAATTCTGGGTCAGGATTATGTAAGCCTTGTTTTGATTTATTTTTTACTTATTATTTTTAAAATATCATGCTTGTGTTTTTTTACTTTTCTTCTTACATCTGAACTCACATCTATTCAGCTCTGGCTTTTCTAAATCAAAAGGACAAAAGAGAGGGACGAAGGAGGTGACCAAACTGAAGAAAGAGAGTCAAGGCCACACCAAAGAAGAAGAGGCTGCAGAGGGAAGTCCACAAAAATCAGTGGTGATTTTTTATGTTTTTCCTTTTCAAATTAGGTTTAAAATTGAATTTTTGTTTTGTTTTAATGATTTGAATTTTGATTTTGAAAATCAGGTGTTCTAAGAGAGCATGTGCAAAGTTTTAGCGACTTTGACTAAATTAGGTGTTGTTTATGCCATAAAAAAAATTTAAAACAAAATGTAAGAGAATACACATTAAAAAAGCCTAAAAGACTGTTCAAATTGGTGGTGAAAGACCAAAATGATAAGTAAAAAGTTGAGAGACCAAAATATACAAAATTGACAAAATTAACAACCCAAATTTTATTGATAAAAGATCTCATTTGTGAAAATATTTTCATTTGGAAGTTTAAGAACTAAATTGAAATTTTGAAATGTTTAATTAAATTTATTGAGGACTTAATCACAAGGAAAATCAACTTTTAGAGTTAATTTAGATGTTAATTGAAACAAATTGAAATTTGGGGATTGAAATTGAACTTTGAAAAATTTAATTGGTCAAATCAAGAACTTAATTGCATAAAAATTAAAATCTGATGGGCAATTAGGGGCTTAATTGAATAGTTTATAAATCAAGGGCCAACTTGCAAAAGGCATGCAATTTTAAGGACTGAAATCAGAGTCGAATTGAATAAAATTAAAAGTTTCGTGGTAATCTAGGGGTTCAATTGAACAAATCAAAGATAAAAAATCAAGTTGTAAAAGACACTCAAATTTGCTGGGTTCATACTTGAATGTTCTTCGTGTTCTTTATTTTTTCATGTTTGATCCATTTTGTTTAAAAGATTTTGAGTTTTCATGTTTTTTTTATGTTTAATCTGTTTTGGTTTTGGGTCTTTGTTTTGGTTTGTTTTCAAGTCAATGGGTCATTCCTTGGACCCTGTTTGGTTTGCTATCATTTTTGTTAAAGTTTATTTGGTTTAAGGGTGTGTTTGGCAAACACCTTTAAGGGTTGTTTTGAGTAGTTTTTATTTCAAGAAAAAATGTTTTTTTTTCCCAAATATGATCTTACAAAAATACAAAAAAAATAATAAAAAATAATGTCTTTTTGCTTGTTGTATACAACTAAGTCTAAAAAAAAATACAAAATCATATCTCTTAAAATAAATAAATAAAATACATGGTATTTTTTAATTTTTTTAGCATGCATTTTGGATTTAATAATTAGTTTATTGAATCTATAAGAATTTGACCAATATTCCAATAATAACTAAAATTTTAATTCATGAGAATTAATAGTTAATATTCTTGTATAAATGTTGGATCCACAAGTAAAGCTGATATTTAAATATCAAGAGTTAACCAAAATATTCTCAGAATTATTTTAAATATTTATCAATTTTAATTAAGATATACAAATTATAAAAAATCTTTTTTATAAAAATCTATTTGAATATACGAGTCCATAATAAATTCTTAACGCCAGATTTATTCACACAAATAAATCTCAATCTTATGTCATAAATCTTAATCTTATATCATAGATAAATTACTAGTTAGAAACTCATCAAAATCTTTAAACCACATTCATATCACACAATGTAATTTATCTCAGATAAAAAACATTATAAATGTTAATATATTCTCTAGCCATAATGAATCTCTTATCCTTTTAATTTTTTATATAACTAATACACTTACTTTTTTAATAACTATAAACCAGACAAATAAGTTGTGATTTCAAAGACTCCCCCCAACCCCCATGCGACATTAGGAATTACAAATTCTAGGTAAGGATAATGTAAGCCCGATTATTTTGTAAATATCTTGTTTGAATTTTGTTATTTATCTGAGAATTGAATTTTTAAGTTTTTTTTGTTGTTGTTGTCATAGCATCGACGACAATCCCAGCTCTCATTGGGAGGGTTGATTTCTCTACCCAGAGAAAAAAATGCTGGGAAAGCTCAAGCTCTTGCGCGTGCCATTGAAGATAGGAAGAGAAGGTGGGTTGGGAGTTGTGTAGAGTAGTTTTTGTGCATTGCCGAAAGAACCCACAAGAAAAGAGTGAACGTGGCTGCGTTTTGGTGTTTTCATGGTAGAGATGAAGGTCGGTTCAGGTTCAAAAGGTGCAAACAACACTAAGCAGGAGAAATCTAACAAGGTATTGTTGCTTGGACTCTCCATTTTTCCTTTTCCTTTTCCTTTTCCTTTTCCTTTTTTCTTTTTTATTGGTGGTATTTTTTAATCAACCATAAACCATTATGACCCCAAGTTCCCCGTAATACCCAGGTCAAGTTAGACCTCAATCCAAGCCCATTGGGCTTCCCTAATATAACCCTTCCTTCCAGCAGAAAGAGCCCGGAAACTAAGCACATACCAAGAAAGCTGACATGTCAACTTCTTTAGGAAGGAAGGTCTTAGGTCCGTGTCGGTGCTGAACCGTAATAGAGAAGAAAAGCAAGTAATCACCGTATAATAAAATATCCAACTCCCTTTCTTTTCTCTATCCGTTAAATTACACCTCTCTAAATTTAAGCCTATTCAGTATTTCCCCTCCCTAAATTCCCTTCCAATCTCCCTATTTCCCCTCCCCAAATAAAAAACAAATCTACACAATGTCATCCCAGTCTCCGCCAGTCCTCCCGATCACAAACCAGCAACAACCACCCGCCGCCGCCTCCCAACCACCTCTCCCTCCACACGCCCTCCGCGCATTCCTTAACAACATTACTGAATCCGTCCGCAACGGTTTCGCCCAACGCCGCCCCTTTTCCGAACTAATCGACCGATCCGCTTTCTCTAAACCTGAATCCATATCTGAAGCCACAACTCGCATCCGTAAAAACTACTCCTACTTCCGCATCAACTATCTTACCGCTATTTCCGTAATCCTCGCATTTTCCCTCCTTTCTCACCCCTTCTCCCTCCTCCTCCTCCTCGGCCTGCTCTGTTCTTGGCTTTTCTTGTATCTCTTCCGCGCTTCGGATCAGCCTTTGGTTCTCTTCGGCCGGACTTATAGTGACCGTGAAACGCTCGGGATTCTGATTGCATTGAGTGTTTTCGTGGTTTTTCTAACGAGTGTCGGATCTGTGATAATATCGGCGCTTTTGGTCGGTGTTGGGATCGTTTGTGCTCATGGTGCTTTTCGTGTTCCTGAGGATCTTTTCTTGGATGACGTTCCAGAAAATGCAAACACTGGCTTCTTGTCTTCCTTCCTCGGAAGCGCTGCCTCCAATGTTGTTTCCTCTGCGGCACCTCTTGTGGCAGCCGCCCGTGTTTGAGGATTGGTTAAATTGATAGATGAAATAAATACAGAATTTATATGAATAATGGTTAAGATTGTCTTATTTTTTTGGATTGTGTAATTGTGGAAACGGATCTATAAATTCTTTCCTTCTTTCATTTTTGTAGGATGCAATTCATATGATTGGGCTGTAAGTAGTTTGATTTGAAGATTACTGAATTTGCATCTTGTCTATAAGTGATTGGATGGTGCATATTTGATATACGTTGTAGACAGATGCATGGGATCTTCCTGATCATGTACGGCTAGGAGATAGTTGTGATTTCACCGGCAGAGTCCAATGGCTGGGATTGCTGATGAACTTTCTAGATAGTCTAATTGGAATGCATGGTCAATCATGTATTCATGATTTGGGGAAATTGCATTAAGTGCTGTAGTGGTCCTGCAATTCAGGGCGTACTTAGATACGGTGGTCTCCTTTGGATTCGCTGCTCGTTAACCTGCACCTGCTATTCTCTATTTGGCATTCGCTTTGATACAAATAATTGCTGGCTTAAATGGATAAATTCTATGTTAAACTTGTGATTTTGTCAATCTTAGGATGGGATCTAAAAACTTTCTATGCATGATGTTTTTCAGCTATAGCTTTTGCCATTGTGATCTTCTAAATACACTACTTTCCCCTTTATCCTTTTTTGAGATCGATGTAACAGAACTTGCGTCATGTTGATGGGATAATCTGAAACAGGCTATTTGCTGCTTGCCATCTGATTTATTGCTGTCTTGGAAGTGTGGTCTTCTGATTTTGTTGTGCTTGCTTGTTGATTGAGCTCCAGCTATATGCAATGGCCAGGTTGATTGATCTGACCATACATTGCCTAATTTAGTGGTATTACGATCCAGGTCTGAGTCTGGGATATCTATGTGGTCTATGTGCGTGTCCCAGCTTGACAGTGGGATTGGTGGGTATATTAAACTTACAACTAGTCACTGTTGACTTAAAAGTTAACATCCTGTCCATGGATTCATATAGAATAGCACTGCTCCTTATTTTTGCAAGCATGGAACCTCTGTCTTCTTAGGCTTCAATGGATCCATATTGTGTGAACCACTAGTTATAATTTTTGCCAATCAGGGATGGGTTTTGCAGACTTCTTGTATGATGATGTTTGCTTATTCCTTTTGCTTCATTAATAACCTTCTTTATAGGCTATACACTCCATGTTGTGGAATGAAGTTACTGAGGAGAACGGATTACAAAAAATTCGCGTAAACTTACTGCAAGCTCATTTGAACACGATCTGAATTGCTTGGGGCTTTTCTTTTCAGTGTTGTGATTGTGACTATGCCTTGTGCTTGATTATATTGGAATCTAAATTTAATTCAGATACATATAACCAGTTTTTCTGGTGGAGAAGTGGTCCCGCAAGATGATCTTGATCCTTCTTCTCTATTAGTCACCCTGCTCTTTTGTTACAGTTGAATGTATCAATTTTGATGTGCTCAAGAAGCCTGCTGTCTGCATGCAGGCGATGCAGCAAGTTTTCTGTTTTTTTGTTTTTATTTGTTGAGAAAGCATGCTTGCATGATTGTTCGTTTCATTTTGATTTTCTGAAGTTGAAAAAGGGTTATTGCTGTTGGTTTTTGCTTCAGCATTGTAATTTAAACCTAGCAAATCTCAAGTTGGATTCCTGGGTCTTCAAATCCGGGACCCATGTCTCATGCTCCTTGCTAAACCCATAACTCTCAAGTCTGCAGTCACATGGAGGAAGATGCCCTACACCTACTATTGTTCATGGCTCGATTCTCAACGATTAAATTCAGTTCTCCTTTGCCGCTTGGAAAGTGGTGGTAGAGTTTAAGTCTCATCTCAGTGGGCTTTTATGCCAGGCTTAAATTTTGAAGTGTGACGGTACAACTATTGATTCAAGAATTAACAAGGTTTTCATTCACGGGAAGTGCAGTTGTGGCTTGTGGCAGCGGATTTATATTTTTTTCTAAAGCTGAAAATGCAATTTAATAACAAGTGATCAATTATTTAGTACAAAAATATCCATCAATGCAATCAAGAGGCCTAGACTTTGGAGCGATGCCCCCAAGTTCGGTGATAACAAAGAGCAAACCTGTCTGTTGATCGCTTGAGCAATGAGTCCAGACTCCAGAGGGCCGCATGCGGACAAAAGCTTGAGTTTCATGATTTTAACCTGGTAAAAAGGACACATAAAACTGAGTGTTCGATTTACAAATAATTAAGGTAGTGGAAATGAATTTAATAATTTTTTTAAAAGTATTTTTTGTTTGAAAATATATTGAAATGATATTTTTTATTTTTTAAAATTTATTTTTATTATTATTAGCATCTCAAAACAATCTAAAAATACTAAAATAAATTAATTTTAAACTTAAAAAAATTAGATTTATTTTAAAATATAGTTAAAAGCAGGAGAAAACTAGCGGCAATGCCAAAGGGGCCTAACCCTACCAAAAATTGCCTCGAGGCCAGATGACGGTTTACAGTGGCAAATTTGTGATTTTGACCAAGAGTAAAGCATGTGTGTTATGTCCCCCCGGACCAAGAAATTTAGCCGTTGTAAGTGAAGGGTCCCGGTCAGGGAAGAAGACTGGTTCAGCTCATGAAACATATTGTATATAATACGAGGAAAACTAGCCGTTAAAAGCAGGAGAAGCTAACGCCAAAACAGTGAAGGACCTTAACTCTGCCTCCTTTTGTATCTCCCTTATCTCCTCCCTCACATTGCTCCTTACATACCAAACTTCTCCCTCATTGTTCAGGAGAGGAGAGCACGGACATTCTTAGAAACTCTCTTCAGTTCTTTCAACTTTTTTTTTTTTTGTTTCTTGAACTTGTTCATGGAAAATACTTGTCACTTCCGAGACAAGTACTTTCTTTACACACACTTGTGCTTGTTTCTACTGGTTTTTTTGCCCCAATTTGCTTCAAGCCAAAAATGGGATGGTGTAATGGTCACCCGAGCAGATTATCAAGCTCTTCGAGCTATAAGGAATGAACTAATCGACTTCAAAGGGTTTTTGCGAAGCTGGAATGGTAGTGGATATGGAGCTTGCTCTGGTCGGTGGGCAGGAATCAAATGTGTCAAAGGACAAGTTATTGCTATCCAGCTTCCATGGAAAGGACTAGGTGGCAGAATCTCTGAGAAGATTGGCCAGCTTCAAGCACTCAGAAAGATTAGTTTGCATGATAATGTACTTGGTGGTACTGTCCCTAGGTCTCTTGGTTTGCTTCACAATCTTAGAGGGGTTTACCTCTTCAACAACCGACTTTCGGGTTCTATCCCTCCTTCCATTGGTAACTGTCCAGTTCTCCAGACTCTTGATGTAAGTAACAATTCTCTCACTGGCACAATTCCTCCTAGTCTTGCGAATTCTACAAGGTTATATAGACTTAATCTGAGCTTTAATTCGTTAATGGGGTCGATCCCAGTCAGTCTTACTCAGTCCCCTTCTCTCATAGTTCTTGCTCTCCAACACAACCACATCTCCGGGTCAATCCCGGATACTTGGGGGAGAAAAGGAAACTATTCTTATCACCTTCAGTTCTTGATCCTTGATCATAACCTCATTTCTGGAACTATTCCTGTTATTCTTAACAAGTTGGCTTTACTTCAAGAGATTTCTCTTAGTCATAATCAGCTTTCCGGAGCCATACCCAATGAAATGGGGAGTCTCTCAAGGCTTCAAAAGCTTGATTTTTCGAACAATGCTTTCAATGGAAGCATTCCATCTAGCTTCTCCAATCTCACCTCTTTAGCCTCACTGAATCTAGAGGGAAACCGTCTCGACAATCAGATCCCAGATGGTTTTGATAGATTACACAACCTCTCAGTGCTAAACCTGAAAAATAATCAGTTCATAGGCCCCATCCCAGCTTCTATTGGAAACATTTCCAGTATCAACCAGCTTGATTTAGCCCAAAATAATTTTAGTGGAGAAATTCCAGCTTCTCTTGTTCCCCTAGCCACTCTCACTTACTTCAATGTTTCTTATAACAATCTTTCTGGTTCTGTTCCCTCTTCCCTTGCTAAGAAGTTCAATTCAAGCTCTTTTGTGGGAAATCTTCAACTATGTGGCTACAGCATTTCAACCCCATGTCTTTCACCCCCACCTGTAGTTCTTCCAACTCCAAAAAAAGAAGAACCGAAACGTCATCACCGAAAATTTAGCACTAAAGACATTATTCTCATAGCAGCTGGTGTCCTCTTAGCTGTGCTGCTTCTTCTCTGCTTCATTCTGCTATGTTGTTTGATGAAGAAAAGGTCTGCTTCAAAAGGAAAGCAAGGTAAAACTACTATGCGGGGGCTCCCAGGGAAAAGTGAGAAGACAGGTGCTGTGGCAGGTCCTGAAGTTGAATCTGGAGGTGAAATGGGTGGGAAATTAGTCCACTTTGATGGACCATTTGTGTTTACAGCAGATGATTTGTTGTGTGCAACTGCGGAGATAATGGGGAAGAGTAGTTATGGAACAGCTTACAAGGCAACATTAGAGGATGGCAATCAAGTTGCAGTGAAAAGGTTGAGGGAGAAGACTACGAAGGGGCAGATGGAGTTTGAAACAGAGGCTGCTGCTCTCGGTAAGATTCGGCACCCGAATCTCTTAGCACTGAGGGCCTATTATTTGGGTCCCAAAGGAGAGAAGCTTCTTGTTTTTGACAATATGCCCGTTGGGAGTCTTGCATCCTACCTCCATGGTAAGTTGATTCCACTAATTCTATCTGTGCATACATATACCAAATTCTGCCTGCTCGTAATTATTCATTTCTAATAGCTTGCTTTCATAAACTCTGAATAACCAAAACAGATTCTTGATGATAGCATTGAACTTGTATTGCATAGTTTTGGTGTAAAAAGATGAATTTTGAGTAAGAACTGTCTTTTATGCTTTGATGGATTGATGACCATTGATTGCAAGGAATTAAAGATCAAGGATAAAATTTAATAGCTGGAAATTTTAAGTCACATGAGACTCCACCCTGAAGGTGTTAAAAACATTTGCAATACATTCTAATTAACAAGATTGAAGCTAGCATTGGAAGCTTATTGAACGAAAAAGAAATTATGATCCTGTTCAGACTCATAATTCATTCATAACTGTGTGCTTCCTTGAATATCCCAAAAGAAGAGAGAGTTAATGATGATTTTGTTCTACATAAATAGTTGGACATAGAAAGATAAAACTTTGAGTGATGAATTTGATATTGTACTGTTTCTGCTTTTTGATAATTTTGAGTAACATCTGCCTAGTCATGCTATACAAATTCCTAACCATCGGGAGCAATTATGGTTTAAAATCATTTGTTTGCAGCTCGTGGGCCTGAAATCGCTGTCGTTTGGCCAACAAGGATGAACATAGCCATTGGTGTTGCGCGTGGACTAAACCATCTCCACACCCAGCAGGAGATCATTCATGGGAATCTCACATCAAGCAACATATTACTCGACGAGCAAACTAATGCTCACATTGCGGAATTTGGCCTCTCCAGGCTCATGACTACTGCTGCCAACACCAACGTGATTTCCACTGTTGGAACACTTGGCTATCGTGCACCAGAGCTCTCAAAACTCAAGAATGCCAACACAAAGACTGATGTCTACAGCCTTGGAGTGATCATTTTGGAGCTTCTGACCGGGAAATCACCAGGTGAACCAATGAATGGCATGGATTTGCCCCAATGGGTTGCATCCATTGTGAAGGAGGAGTGGACTAATGAAATCTTTGATTTAGAGCTCGTGAGGGATTCACAAACTATAGTTGACGAGTTACTTAACACATTAAAATTAGCTCTGCATTGTGTCGATCCCACACCAACTGCTCGTCCTGAAGCCGAAGAAGTTGTTCAGCAACTTGAGGAGATTAAGCCAGAGCTAGCAGCTGCTGCTCCTGCTGATGATGGAGCCAAAGTACCAACGACTGAGTAGAGAGTGTCGTATATTTTTGTATGTGCAAGAAATAATGTTTTGTTTCTTTTTTTTGGTTGGTTTACAAGGTCTATCATAGGAGGGTAGTTCTCAAATTCTTTAATTCTTATATTCTTGGTTACTATAAGTAAATACAAGTTAGTGAGTTCTGTTGGAAATATGTATTGTAGTTCTCAAATTCTTTAATTCTTATATTCTTGGTTGCTATAAGTAAATACAAGTTAGTGAGTTCTGTTGGAAATATGTATTCTTTTTTCTTGCGATAATAATAATGTATTCTTTCAATTCATTATTCTGTAGGGGTAAACAGAAGAAATCTCAAATAAAGCAAACTTATCACATTTCACAAGCTGTCTTCAAGTAAGCTGATAGGGAATTTCATTCTATAAAAGAATCCTTGTATAGATGCAATTTAAGTATCCTTTATCTTACTTGATAAAAAAAAAAAGAGTCCTTCTCCTTGCGCCCTGTCATAACACTGAGTGCCGACGAAAAACCCTAATGGCTGGAGACCTTGCAAACGGAAGATAAATCAGCAGAAGCAGCAACAATGAAAAAGCAAAAGGCTAGTTCATAATCAAGAACAACTAAAGATTTAGCAATCTGTTGGATGATCTGTTGGTTTCACTCTACATCGACTTCCAACAGCAAAATCTGCCCGTGGCTTAAAGTTGGTCTCCAAAAGGCCGGTGGTGGTCACTAATTTCTACTCCCTATTTTGCTGAGAAATTTATATCAATGTCAGCAACAAAACCACCAGTTATATCATCATGCTGCATGTCAAATTCCTCCTATTCTCTTTATTACTAGTAGAGATAAAAAAAAAAAAAAAAAAAAAAGCTTTTTACTATAACTGGTACAAAAGATATACATTTAAACTCCCCATTAGAATTCCTTCCAGATGAAAGGGAATCGGTTTCTATTGTGGCTTCATGCAATGATTTATTATTTTGCCGAGCAAAGCACGGTATTGTACACTTTACACGGACACTCATTATATATGTACGTAATCCCTTCACAATGCAACGGCTTCTTCTCCCTCCAGCTCCTGTCAGGAAAGAAAAAAAAATACAGATTCGGCTTGCTCTTCTTCTTTTCCCTTTTTTTGCTTAAAGAAAAGGGAAAAAACGGTTTGCTCTTTTTTCAGAAAATAGAGTTATATCCAGTCCTGCTGCAATGATAATAAGTGGTGGGTTATAAGAGTTGTAAATTGAATCTTGTGTCGCAGTGTGAAACTTGACAGAGAACGAGCATAAATTCTTTCATATTTGTAAAAGTTGATCCACTAAGTTCAGATTTCTCTCCTCTTTTCTTTCCTGTTGTTTCGTGGGGATCTTTGTGAAGAGGAAGGCGCCCAATCATGTAGTCGTTGCTTGGAAGATCCAATTATCAAGAAATTAGTGTCGATGGCTCCTGTTGTTGTATATTTGGGTGCGAGATCAAGATGCCCGATTATCAGAGAACCAGCGTATGATACTGACAATTGCTTGACGGTGAATTTCAGAATGGCTAGTCATTCCCTCTCATGGGTTTCGGCTACACTTTCGATGCATTAAAATCATTTGCTTTGTACCAGCTTGAATTTTATTGAACTGGGAGAGAACTGAGAACTTTATGTTTGTTTAGAAAAGAAATGAAATCAAATTGATATGGTACTTTATGATCTCTGTTTATTGTGATTATTGCTGCTCAGCAGGTGACACCGTCTGAATGTAACAGAGAAGGTACTTTAACGGCCGGCCCTTACCCATTATATGATAAAATATTTTTTATTTAGAAATATATTAAAATAATATTTTTTTATTTTTTAAAAATTATTTTAATATCAATTAATTATAACAATCTAAAAACATATAAAAAATTATTTTAAATAAAAAAAATTACAAATTAAGAGAATGCAATTTACTTCACTTTCCCTAGCACATCAAAGAAATTACACTGATGTGTCATATAAACTTTCCAAGAACCTTATTCGGCATGACAAGGAAAAGTCCTCTCCTTTTCTTTTTCCTTTTCTTTTTTATACTGAAAATAGCTTAGAAAGGTTAAAAAATATAGTAATGTTATTTTTTAAAATGTTTTTATTTAAAAATATATTAAAATATTTTTTTAAAAAATCATTTTTGATGTAACATGTACCAAAAACATAAAAAAAATAATTTTAAATTAAAAAAAGGGTTTCAACACGTTCACAAATTATTACTAAGATTAAATTTTTTTCCTTTTTCGTTGGACTAAATGGAAGAAAAATATATGAAGTGATGTCTTAATCCCCAAGAAAATGACGTGTCTCATGTAATAAGATGTTGCCGCGTTTATTTTCGCGCAAGTTAGCCACGACCGGAGCTGATACGACCACGTCAACAAAGCATCATTTATCTTGGGACTTTAAAAGCGGAATCGCAAGCATATCCAGTCTCTTCTGAAAAGTTGGCAAATCTGATTAGTCGTAGGCTATAGCTTCCTTTGCATCCAAGGCAAGTCCATTGAATAACCAGGAAGTTGCTGAAGAGAAGCCACCAGAAACATTGAGCAACAAAGTCCCACACTAGAAAACAAGCACAGACTAATCCTAAAACCATAGATAAACCCCAGCCAGGAAAAAAGAATAGAGGAAGAAAGACCTTTGAAGGAGTTAAAAGAATTAGAAAGAGTATTGACATGGAGGATTCTTTGAGACAGAGTTCTTTGCTAGGGTTTCGCAGCAAGGACAGGAAGAGAAGGCGGAGTGGTTGTGACTCAATAGAAGATACACTTGCAAGGTGGAAGAACCACAACAAACCTCAAGTAAGCAAGGTTCCAGGGAAGGGTTCAAAGAAGGGTTGTATGAAAGGAAAAGGTGGGCCGGAGAATATGAGCTGCAGATACAGGGGTGTTAGACAGAGAACTTGGGGAAAGTGGGTTGCTGAAATCAGAGAACCTGTCAAGAAATGCAGTTTAATGAACAAACACGGAGGTAGACTCTGGCTTGGTACATTTTCTACTGCTATTGAAGCTGCTCGTGCTTATGATTATGCTGCAAAGCTTATGTATGGTCCTAATGCCATACTCAATTTCCCTGACTACGCAGTTGAATCTGGGGATCACCTGGATAATATGTCGTCTTCGATTACTGCAACTGAGACATCATCAACTGAATCTAGGACAGCATTGGATAGCTACGAGGATAATAAGGTTGACAAATTAAAGATGAATCATTGTGGGTCTAGAGAAGGAAATAACCAATCAGGCTTTTCTAGGATATGTGCTGTCGACGAATCAGAAGAGGAAGTCGAGAAACTCAGGGTGGCGGAGAGCAGTGCTAGGGAGTTGAAAGCTGTGGAATGGAATATAACAGATGATTGGAAATCGTCTCATCATATTGAAGCTGAAGCACCTGTATTGAGGGAAGAAATGGATGGAGAACTACCAGGAATTTTGAGATCTTGGGATTGTTACGGTATCAATAACAGATATGGATTCTTGCAGAATGAGACTGAAAACGTAAAACATAAGAAATTGAAGAACGAGGTTGTGGAATCCAGCATGAGCACCACACTCAATGAGTGCGTAGATTCGGACTATGATATGCGAACTGATCATAAACCTATCTATGATGTTGAGAAGCCATTAATGAGGGAAGCAGCAGCAGGGGAAGACTTTTCAGGCTTGAAATTCAGCAACTATAATCCCTTTGATACCACGCATGATTACATGAACCCGGGTTTATGCAATCAAGAAATTGATACCAAGCCTTTTATCCAAGATATTTCTGACAATTCTGTATTAAAAGGAGGGGGGAATTATGGATATGATCCCAGGAAGGTTGGTTCTGCAGACCACCTACAGAATGGAAGGCCATCGGGAGTGTCCTGCCAGTTGCAGACCCCATCAACCAATCTACCAGGGAGCTTGAGTTACTTTCAGGAGGCAGATACAGGCCTGAGCTGGAATTTTGATCTATCACAGCAGGACTTCAACGGGGGCTTAGTTGGAGAGCCAGGCCTGCTTGATCAGTGGTACCCTGAATTACATTTCTAGTAATATTTCTTGGTGTAAATCTGATTATCAATAAAACAAGATGCTTTGGTATCTAGCGGTGAGTTCCATTGTAGTTGTACTTTTCGAATCTTTGCGTAATATATAGGTCTCCCTTTTATAATGTCTGCATTAGAAATAGAAAGATCTCTAGCAATTCAATCACTTTCAACTCACAACAAAAGATTTCATCGGATTCCTTAATTAATTTTTGAGATTGTTTCAGAATATGCCTCCAAATTGTACTTTCTGAATGTACAGATTCGGCACTTCATACGCATGTCATTCTCTATAGAATATATAGTTCCATCGACAAGGGGGTTGCGCAATCTATATGCTGACAATCACTCTCCAGATATTGACGGAGAAATTCTTCCAAAATGGGGGCGACAGTCTGTCCCAAAAACTAACCGTCCTCCAGGTAGAATACAAGTTTATACGGAGAGAGGACAGTTACCGATTTACATTTTCTCACAGCAAGGGAATTACATGAAATCATATAGAGGAAAAGACTTCAGGGAAAAACATTTGGCCCTCGAACTCCGAGCTGCAATTTTGCGTATACTTGTGTTCTCGCTCTCGAGTTCTAATGTCAGCCACTGTCGTAAGCCACCAATAATCGACCCTTTGACAGCCACTTTCACCAATCTAGATAGCTTTGACGATAGATTCAGTTTCAAGCACCATGAGGACAGTTCACGTTGGTGAACTGTAAATTAAATAAGTGGTCGTGCCTCTAATTGGTGGTGGTGGTGGTGGAGGTGGCGGCGGCACCTCAAAACTCAAATAACCTCTCTTTGTATTAGGAAGAAGGAAATATAGACAGTTCACGTTGCTTCATTTTTTTGTGCTTCCTTGTTTAGGCTTTGCAAGGGCGTCAATCTATGCTCTCCAAAAGGGCTTATGGAGACCACCTAACCTTAGTGGGTTTAGCCCACTACAACTTTGGCTGTTTGGGCTTTAGCTTCTAGGCTCATTTGAGGGGTTCCAGATTTATCAAATCTTTGCACGTCTCTTTTTATTAGGGATTTAAGCATTGGATATAATTTAAGCTAGAGCTCCTCGCATACAAAGTAATCAACTCACGAAAAAAGCTTGAATTAAAAAGGGAATTCTATGGTTCTGATTTTATACTAACATTATTAGGGTGTTTGATAATGTTAATAATTGTTTTTTTTTAATATTTAAAAAATATATTTTTTTATTTTTAAAAAAATATTTTTATTACCAGAACATTAAACAATTTAAAAATAAATAATCTAAACAATCTAAAAAGATAAAATAAAATAATTTTAAACAAAGAGCCTCCATTTAGGCCCCAGGTTGCAAAATCTCGAAAAGAACCTACATAAAATAGAGAAAAGGCAAACCTCAAAAATAGAGATAAAATATATACTCGAGGGCAAAACTGATATTACCTCAATAATTGGAAGGTATATTTGAGGTTCGCTCAATTAAAAAAAAAAAAAACCAAACAGATCTCAAACTCTGAAAACGTCGGGGAGGGTAGTTTCAAGTACAAAAAGAACAGGTGAAAAAGAGCAGGTGAAAAATGGTCCGAGTACAAGCAGAATAGGCGAAAAAAGGTGAAATATTGGAAATCTCCCGGCCCCTACAACTGATATTGTCTCCTCTATTGTCTCGGCTAAAGCTTTGTTTCCATTCAGCTTCGTGAAATTATTGCGACTCTTCCTAAATATCATGTCACGATCCCATTGTAGTGGCAACCTGCGATTATTCGCATGATGAAGATAATTTCAACCATAAACAAACGACAGAATTGATGAATACCTAAAATCTTGTTCTTACACAACTAGAACAAGAAACGCTCCTAGCCCCCATTGCCTGGGGTTGAGCAAGACAACGTGGTATCTCCGAGGAAAAGATACCTAGTTCTTGTGCTCCTTCAAGCGTCTCGTTCCAAATGTAAAATAAGTTATATCTACGAGGAAAATCTTTCAGATTGTTGGCTCCTCGTTGTCTTGGCAATACAGCTGGTATCTCTTCTGTAATTTTTGTTTAATTTGACTATTTAAAATTGAATTTTAAGATACTCGTAAGAAGAAAAAAACATGTTCAGTTATTCCATTTATATTCGAACTTGTACGCCTCCATCTGTGCTGCCCAGTTCAAGGGGATTTCAGTAAAGGAATTACCTGTGTGTTTTTTAACCCAAGACACTCAGGAGATCATCACCTCGAACTTGATGGGGTGGCTCTCTAGACTATGCCCTGGTAAGTGGTAACATCATTTTATAATTACTTCACTGTAAATTAATTCCGTGAAGAAAATTAAAATCTGAAAAGATTCTACTATAATATAGGAAACTGGTCTAAAGCTATCAACCACCGTAGATCTTTTAGTGGAAGCAACGGAGGCACCGTGGAAACACGGTCACCTGGAAAGGGGGCAAAATATCAGAATTAAAGCTGTAAATGAGTGAAGATATTAATTAATTGCACAAACCTTTGCCTTAATTTTTTTATATATAGATATAATTAAAGTAAAGGAAACGACTCGAAAGAACATGACTGAGGACCGGGGCTTACACGAAGAAGGGAAGCAGTCAACATCTTCAAGTTCATACTCCCAGACCAAAATTGATAAATGGATAAGCTAGCCCTGCATTATTTTGTCTCTGTAGTATTATTACTACAAACTGTTACTTTTATTTTGGAGTTTTGTGTTGCTATTATAATCATCGCCATCACAATCACACAATCGCTATCATAATCCATCCATCCATGTGCAGAGCAAACGATTAACTCCCTCCATAACCGTAATTAGCATGTCAAGAAGGAAAAACATTATCAATTTATGTACATAAATAGTTCAATATGGACTACCCATTTAACTTCCATTAATGGCATATTTCTGAATTAAGATCAAGCCATGATGGTTTCCAAGCATGAGCGCAGAACTCATAATGGCTTTCGAACAGAAACTATCATTAATACTCAACTTATTCAAAGGAAATTCCCCTCAATAACCATGGCAACTACAGCAAGAAACAATGAGCAATCCGATAAGAAATGAATTTAAAAGCAAACGCTAGTGCATACCAGTAACAAATCACCTTCTCAAAAAAGCTGGAATTAATGGCACTTCAAGAACCAACAGAGAAAAGCCAGGAGCTGATAGCAAGAAGAAGCAATGAAACTCAGGATGGATAGCGCCACTGAGAATCGAAAACCACATAAAAAGAACCCATGATTATCCTTGGGGCGCTATCCCTCCTGAGCTTAACAGATTCTTCCATACTTTTCTATGCATCAAGCCTTGCAGCTATTTTGCTTCACAGGGACCTAAACCGATGCTCTAGCTAGTATAATGGTGGAGAAAGTTCGAAGGAGGGGGGGCTGTATTTATAGCAGAAACTGATAACACAACGTGGGGAAGTGAAGCCACATGTCATTTCTGGAGTCCCATGAGAACTTGACTAAAAACCCTCATTTTTTGACAAATGACAGTGTCTGTGCAAATTAGAAGGACGGTTTTTCCTTCTCTCTTTTTTTTTTCTATTTTGTTGTTGTAGTTGTTGAATCTCAATGGTTATTTATTAATGTCTCTGCCGACTACGGGACAGGTATAATGACATATGGAAAGGCTTATACTGTGTATGTACTGTTGATACTTTTAAGATTTCCTTTTCTTCTTCGGTGAAATACTGTACCCCACTCTTCCTTTGCTTCATGATTACTTCTCCTTTTTAGTTAATCTTCTGGTTAATGATTACCATCGTACATAATATAGTGTTAATCACTTAAATTTTCAAGAGGCAGGACCCTGGTGTGGGAGTTTTTAGCTTGCTTAATTATGAACTACCACCACTGTAGCTACCTCCTTGTTGGCGCAATTAGGTCATTCTTCTCACTTCTCTTTCTCCTGCATAAAATAAGTCAATCATAACGAAAGCAGCTGTGGTTCCAATTTAAATGCTTTTTTTTTTTTAACGCCTAGTAGTAGCAGAAACAGAGAACGAACTTTCATATCTCTTAGCATGATTCTTCATTCATGGAGTAGGGCTCAAACAACTTAAAGGTGGTGCTATCTTCTTCTGATTTTTTGAGTTCGGGTTGAGAATTATGATTCTGAAGCCATTTATTTATTAATTTATATCAGATTAACGAGGGGAAATGCCCTCTACACTTATCTCAATTAAAAAAACAAAATTTACCAATCAAAGCTAGTCAGTCAATCGCTCAGAAAATGTACTTTGTAAGGAGTTCACAGTGAGGTAAAGCGAGGAGTCATTCCCAGGTTTTCGTGTGCGTGACGAATGTTACGTAGAATTGATGGATCGTCCACTAATCGGAAGTGGCGAGGCCGATGGCACATCGACAAATGAAATGAGCGGAGGGTGAAATGTCTTCGCCCTAACCTTTCTGAACTCCAAATCATGTTTCACAACTTTGTTATCACATCATTTCCATGCTCTCTAAACTTATCTCAAATTATTTCATCATTGCCATCTTCATCAATCGCAAGATCTGCTTTGATAAATATCACATCAAGGTGTTGCGGGTTTAATCGTTTTTTAACAATAATAAAATATAATATTTTTAAATTATTTTAATTTACTAATATGAAGAATAAATTTTAAAAATAAAAAATGTAATCATGCTTTGATAAAAACAAATTATAATATTTGTAAATGATTTTGATGTGCTAATACAAAGGATAAATTTTAAAAATAAAAAAATATATTTTTAAATAAAAAAATAACAATTACTATATTTTTCAAATAAAACACATAAAAAAAACAGCAATAATGAAAATTTATTGTGCCTGAAAGTACTCTTTCTTCCTAATTGTTTGGTGTCGGCTTAAAAACTTTTTCGTCGATTGGGAAAGTTTGTTCGATGATGATAATTACGTTGACCGAACAGGTGTGGGTTCCCTGTACTTCTTGTCCCCATGATAAGCCATGCTTTACCATTGACAATTACCTTACCGAGCTCTGTTTTAAGTAGATCATGACGCATTCCTAATGCAAAGTCTATAAGGGAAAAGCACAAGTGGGGAAGAAGAATCTTGCGTTTCTTTATGGTCATATTCTACCAAGTAAATTTAACCATTAAGGAGGCTCTGCCCCTTTTCTAACCATCAAAACTTTACACTAGTTAAAACTTAAAAGTAAGTGTGTGCGTTTGTATCCAAGCTATGTACTAATTTATAATTTCTTACATTTATAGCTTCCTCGAGATAGTTTTCGTGTATCAAAAAAACAAAGTTTTTTCTTAAATTCCTTGAAATTATTTTTTTGTCACAACCTCTCAAAAATTCAGAAAACAACAACAACAACAAAATCAACGAGAAAAAAGAAAAGAAAAAGAGAAGGGTGCTTATCATCTGATTATGTTTTTGGCAGTGTAATTATTGTTGTTTTTTAAATAATTTTTCATGCTAAAATACATGTTAATAATATTTTTTTTAAAAAAAAAAAATATTTTTAAAATCAGTATATCAAAATGATTTGAAAACATTAAAAACATATTAATTTGAAGTTAATAAAAAAATAAAAAAAATTAAATGTTTTTAAAAGTATTTTTAAAACACAAAAACAAATAGACTTTAAACCTTCAATAATCCTAAATTAAGTTGTAATGTAAAGGAGGTGAACATTTGATGTAATGTGGATGTGAATTTTCTTACAATATTTTTCTTTTGTTTTAACAATTTATACCCACGTGCTAGCTTCATAACTTGAAATAAACCATTACAAAATTACAAGAAAGCGCGCAAATTCTTCCAATAAGACTTAAGTTAAGTGTGCAAAAAAAACCCCACTTATCACCTTCCTGTCTATATGCTCCATTTTAATTTGCAATCACTCCAATCTAGCTATTATTAAGCTGTTTCATCGGAGGTGGTGGTCCGTTTCATTTCTATGTTTAGTTTTGTGAATTTTAAAATTATAATATAATAAAAAAATTACCTTATTACATTATATATGTTGCATAAAAATAGTTATGTGATCATGAGAATAATCATGTAGAAAATCCTGAGGGGTGGCTTAATTGGTGAGGTCTTGGATTTGCTCCCCAACAGTTATGAGTTCGAGTCTTCTCAGGATCATTGAAAGTTTACATGTCGTTAATTTCAGGGCTTGTGAGATTAGTTGTGATACCCGCAAAATAACTCGAATACCCATGTTAATAAAAAAAAAATCATGTATAGATTTAAATGTAAAAAAAAAACTTTAAAATACTAAATTACAATTTAAAACAATATAAAGACCAAGAAATTTTAAATAATTTTAAATAAAGACCAATTTATAAATAAAAATAAAATATAAAGACAAAATGTTTTTTTTATGAAAAACAATTAGATTAAAACAGAACTTTATAAAAAGTCTTCATTACATAAGTAAGAATTTTAAAATAATATACCAATCCATCTCATTACATTACATGGAGTGTTTTATCTAATTTACACCCAATTGAATTTTGATCCTTTTTTTAATGTTTTTTTTCTTTTATTAAATTGAATTATATTTTTAATTTTACCTTTCAATTAAATATAAATTTTATTTTATATTTTGATTTTAATTCTCAATCTTTTAATTTCTATTTTTTAAATCCTTTTGTGTAATTGAAATTCTTTTTTTCCATTTCATGCTTAGATATTTAATTAATTGAGAATTGGATTTCATGGTTTTTTTTATTGGATGTTTCAGGTTTAATGACTCGGGTTAAGTTTAAAAATTTAACATGATTTAAAAAAAAAAACTTTATAATTATTTTTATTTTTTTATTAGGTTATTTAAAAAAAAAAAAAAAAATCCGCGCTCTCCAATGAACCAGTTCAAGCTGAAAGGGAGATGATTCTTTCCCCCAGCCTATTTCAAGAGAAGAGATGAATGCCCCCGAAATTAATATTCGACAGACGAGACTCGAAGGGTCAGTCATGGATGGCTCAAAAGCTAAGCTGCCTTTAACATCTCCTCGAGACATTGCTTTAACCGCATGGTCAACATTTACATTGTAGTATAAGATGCATCGCATGCCTATTCAATACACCTGCAAACAGTCATTATAACCACTGCTTCCGGTGCTAATAATACCATCAACCGCCACAATGCATCCATCGCATCCACACATTCTCTTGTACCTTGACATGACAACACGCCCCTCCCCTCGTGTATCGAAATTTTAGCTCCGTATATTACTCGGAAACATTCAATCTGACAATGCCCAACTACCATCATCGACTTTACTTTTCATTCCTCAGCACTCGACAAATCTCGAAACTCCTGCGGCCTCCACAACCAGCAATGCATGCCCCCTTGGAATAAAAATTCAAACAAATACCGCCAAAAAACTATTCGATCTTAGTCTAGCTTGGCCCGTTCATGAGATGTTCGGCATATGATTGATGCGATTGGCAATGATGCCCCTTCCGAACCCTCTCTCGACCGCTGGCTAGATGCATGTCTTGAAATTCGGGGAAATCCAGCAATTCCGTTCAAATCTCTCTTCTTCAAACTCAACACTGAGCAAAATAAATCTTTTCCCTAACTCTTATGGTGGTGCCTTGGAAATTGAACCAGCTTCTCTTCGAGGCTGATTTTCTACTCCCCAGGCCTTTGTCGCTCATTTTTTAAGCATATGATGAGTTTTTTTTTTAGTGACAAAATCTAAGTAATCACCACGTACGGAGTATTAATAAAGGGACTGGATTTACAAAGGAGTATAGAAATAAAATGATTAATTTATACTATTTTTAAAAATATAGGGGTTAAAATATATATTTATTAAGAAACACAGAGCCACAAGTTATGATTTATTCAAGATATTATTAAGCTACAAGCTTATTGATTGGGAGATTCTACACCAAACATATATATGAGACAAACCAATCGGTGGGGTGATGCCTTCTGTCATTGAGGTGTGGTTCGTCTTCTTATTGCAAGCCCTGGGAGAGTGCATATGATTAATGAAAATACTAAAAATTGATATTTTAAGTGATAGTTTTCGACCGACTCTTTTAAGAGTTTGCAAGATGCCAGATTATTCAACGCAGGCCAAGGATCACGTTCGTGTGGGTGGCGGAGGAGCTCAAGGTGGGCACCTGCAGGTTCGTTGATACAAAGGCTTTCTCATTCTTGGCTTTGTAAGTGTCCTTTTTTGGCAGATGGATGCTAAAGTATATATTTTCTGAAGGCAATACTTTTCCAGTGTAATCACATTTTTGGTGAAATAAGATAGCTAAAGTGTAATAAATTATTGTAGAAGTTGATTGTGAGTTGTTAGAGAATAATATAAATTATATTTTGGGATTTAATTTAATAATTTAAACTATTGGGTTGAGATGGTTCTTTGACATACTATCAAAGTCTTGATGACCAAGCGGTCACAACTTCGAATCTCATCATATATATTTATTTGATAAAAATAAAACATAAAGTAATATGTGTTTGTTCAAGTTTCAAACCCAAAGAACTTTTACTTAAAAAAATATATAAAAAAATAATATAAATTATATTCTGAAATTTAATTTAATAACTTAAATTATTAAATTAAAATATGTAAAAGTTCAGCCTCACCACCCTGATGTAGAGTATTCACACATGCATACGAGTGTTCTTGAAAATTTACTTTGCATGTGTTGTAATATTTACGTCTAAAAAGTAAAAATGTATAATTGTTTTCTTAAAAAAAAGGGGGGCATAGTAGTCCGAAAGGTTATCTGGGTGCATCGCCCTCCTCTCCCATGAAAATCCAATCCAATCCGAGCTGGAGCCATCATGCCTCTAGGGTTTCATATTTATGACACGATCTGCCAAACCGATTAATTAATGACGCACAAATGGTAGCTGAATTTGCAGAACTCTTGGGCACCCCTTGACAATGATTCCTGGGGCATGCGTTAGAGAATTCTTGGCCATGGGATCCAGATCATTGCACTTCTCTTTCAAATTTATAATAGGACAAAAAATAAAAAACAAAAAAGAAAGATTGCCACTTGCTAATCCTTCGATAGCGAAAATTTGGAATGCTAACTTGAAAGAAAAGTCTGACGGCAAAACCCATCTCAAGGGTAACAGCTATCAGGTTGGTAGAAGGGATTATCAAACAACATTCCTTTAATATTGATTTTATAATAAAACACTTACTCTTCATTCCATTACTTCTTAATTATACTAAGTGTTTAATATACTAAAGTTTATTATAAGTTAATATATAGATAGTTTAGAATTCATAAGATATAAAAATCATTCTTCAGTTATAATAATACTCTACTGTTATAAAAAAAATCCACGCGTAATATTTTCTATACTGTATTCTGTTACGATAGCCTTTTTATTATTTTTCTTTAAAAAAATCCACCATAGTTGAAAACAAACATTAATTACACCATCCCGGTTTCAATTGGACCGGATAATATTTAATGTATAGTACATTGATCAGGTTCGGAACTGGGAAGTAATATTTATAATTGATATTCTTATAAATTATTATAAGAAAAACATTAAAATATTTGAGGTGAAAACACTTTTGATATGAACATTGTACCACTTCGAATCTTTCTATTTTTCAATTCATATATTTTTTCTATTGAGTCTATCACTTTTTTTTCATATATTAATTTTTTTTTTGCTTTTCATTTAATAATTATAATTTAATTTTACATATTTAACACCGTGACAACTATATAATAATATTTGAAATCATGAACATAAAATAATATGAAATAATAAAAACATTCAAAAAATATAAATGTAACATATGAGAAAGGAAAACCTACTATGGATTGCGATAATTACTTGTAGTGTTTTTTTTTTGTTTTTTTTATCAATTTAATTTTTATATTAAGTTAAAATGAAATTAAATATCTAATTTCAAACTCAAACAAATATTTAATCTGTTTATTTTTTAACAAATAACATTTTTATTTTATTTTCTTATCTCAATCTTTGGTTAAAATCAACAAATTTATTATTATTTATTTACTAACATATATAATTCTCAATTTATTTTATTAAATACAAGTACAAGCTTTTCAGTTTTTAGTTAAATTTTTTTATGATAAAAAGATGGTTAACAATATCAATATTTTTTTTGTGGTAAGAAAAAAAAAGTTTGATCTCGCTACTAGAGCGAGAATCAAGCTAGTATATATCAAACCTCATAATATGTTTTTTTTACTTGAAATCTTGGAATTTACTTAAAAAAAAACCTGGAATGATACCTCTCCTTTTCATATACATATTTTCAAGAAACTTGCAATTATAATGGATTTTTATTTTTCATGATAAGGTGCATACGACAAGTTTTTTAATTTTGTTTTTTTTAATATTATTTAAGCAATATTTATTTTGCTATTTAATTGTTTAAATTAAGCTTCCATAATTGCTTTTTTTTTTTTTTTTGCAATCAACACACAAACTCCGTACGAGAGTGAAACTTTTAATGCTGCAACACGAAGCTAGTTTTCTTTAATAATATATTAGCCTAAACTCAAGTGAGTTTATAATATATTTTTTAAAAGGAAATTGGTTTGAAGCGGTTGGAAAATCTACTATGATGAAATGACTCTTCAGAAGGTTGAATTGAGGTGATTGACAATGAAGAAAGATGATCGCGCTCACTAAAACACCTGCAAAACAAGCATGATGGTCCTTGAAGTTTATGTAAAAGTTCAATTTTATCCTTTAAGGTTTTTATTTTCATGTGCGTGGTCATGTTGCCTTCGCTCTTTTCTCTGTTGCACAGTTCATTGCAACCATGTTATCATTAACTAGCATGATTCTCTATGGTATACAATTATAAAATATTTACATATATATATCTTTTATTTCTTGCAATATCAATTAGCATCATTTGTTAGTTTATGTATTCTTGAATTCATTTTATCAAGCACATGCATTATCTTTTTATTTCTCAATTAATAAAATTGATAATTGTATAAAACACATCTATAACACCAGCGTTATTTTTTTAGATTAGAAATTAAGTTGTAATCATATCACCAATATGACGGTTATCTTAACTATTATCAGCTAATATTAAACTTATAAAAAATAATATAATAAGTTTTTTTTTATTAATATAAATATTCAGATCAATTTATATGTAACTCAATTACTCTAACAATCACTAAGACATAATAATATTCTTAGTGATGAGCATAATGCAAGAAGTGATAATAATTTCTCGGCGGCATTTGGAAACAATCAATCAACACCGTCCCGGTTTCAATCGGACAAATTAAAATTAAAATTGACACAAAAACATGTTTCTCGCCAGGATTTCTGTTTTGGTTGGAAGTTGAAAATCCGCCATGATCGATCTCGAATCCTTTTCTTATACACTAGCTTATTCGATAATCTTGGAGAACCGAAGCCAGTGCCGCTGTTAAACTTCCATTGTTCACATGTTTCTTGCTTCCTGCCAAGTTGAGAAAAAGTTTTGTTGCTCCCATGTTCTTCCAATATCATGGAGGAGAGATTCCTCCCTTTTCGTTATTCAATAGCATAAATAATAGTGGAGTTGGGTGAGCATTATAAAAAGAAGGAAACCAAGCATTTGTGATGATGGGCAAGCCGAAGCCCAGCCGGAGACGGCAAGGCCAGTCTCTCTGAAAGATTATGTGATCGTGGCGGTCACATCACAGCTCCTTTGATTCATTCTAAATACACCACGTGGGGGCCGGAGGTTTGCCTCTCGAGCCTTCGCTGCACGCTTAATGGCTATTGGCTAGCACCTATGCAATGTTTAAATACTAATTATATAAAGCTCAACAAACGAAAAAGGTTAAAACAAGCGAAATCTGATTGTTTGGACAGCAGTTCAAGTTTTGAAGAGCCATTTGGCTATGCGGCCGTGTTTTATTAAAAACGCAGCGCGCAACCGTTTGGTTAAAAAAAAAAACACTTTGATCTTTATTGGGCTCCATTTAAATTTTGCGTTTCAAATGTAGGAAATGAAAAGCAGTCATTTCATGTTTTTTACTGTTCATGTTGATTGCACTGTTAAATAAATAATGCAATTAACATGAAAAGTATATAGTGTATATTGTTCACTCAAAAACCAGTGAATAGTCCATTTCTCTTGCACTGTTCGCTTCCTTCTTCTTCTTTTTTTAGTGTGTTATTTTTTTAACATTTTAAAAAAAATAAATTAGTTTAGAGTGAAATTTATACCTGATAATATTTTATCTAATTTTATTACATGCTAAAAATATTATAAAAACTGTAGTTTTTGTTTGATGTATTTCGTACGTAATGAAATTATAAATGGTTTCATGAAATAATAAAAATATTTTATATAAAATATGATTTATTTCATGATAAAATAGCAATAGTTAAATCTACAATATTTAAATTAAAAATCATAAGTACTAATATATATTTTTAAAATTATTTTATAATCTCAATTTTAAAAGCATTTTTAACTAAACACATTAAACTACTTTTTCTTCAATTTCAATTTTAACCATAGTTTTAACCAAACACCTATTTTTTCAAACCAAACTCAATTAAAAATATTTTTTTATAAAACAACTTTTTTTAAATCACAGCTACAACAGCTACCGCAATATCAAATATAATCGAAGAGCAGCAAACATTGCAATTTGTTATGTAGGACGTAATTCATCTCGTGATCTAATACTCACTGGTCACTATTTAATTAATCATTTGTTTCCTCATAGCATTTATACAAATAAATAAAAAACGAACAGGACACATCGGAAATTGGACAGCTGATTGATGCCTTGAGAACAATAAAGAATTCCGGAATTTCGACCGTCTGATATAATTTATTCCCTGACCGACGGGACAAAACTAGTAAGTCAAGCTGACCATGCCTGAAGAGTAGAAAAGTCAAGGTGATGTGTCGTCTTACTGTGTAGATATGATTTTCATAGCCATGTTGGGCCCGTAGGCCCCGACATATCTTTCATTTTTATTTTCATCTTGTCCGAGTAGGAGTAATCCCAGAACCGGATCAGACGCCCAAATCTTTTAATCTGCGCACGGGATCTTGTGATTATATGGTCTACCTACTGTCCTTGTGTTTTAATGGACCTCACTGATTGTGACTAAGCCACCGATTCTAATTGGGAAAACAAATTATTGAAACGAATCGTCAAGTGCATTCCTTTTTCTCTCCTCTAGTCGTGATGTCCGTTGTATATTGTAACGGGTCGTCTGGCTCTACTAATGTTACTAAAAACAAAGTTTCATGATCATTCACTTGAAAACGTTGAAATCATAATTAACGATTGTATTTTATTTAACAACAGAATTTAAAAAAAAAAAAACTAAAAGAGATCTGCTATTTACGTTCGACAAGACTCAAAATACTCAAGATTGAAACATACATAATATTATTTACATAATTTATAAGAAGGTGAGTGGGAGATCCCGGAATGTTACGGTGGCGCGTGTGGCGAGTTTACTTGGTTAAATAGTGGCTTTCAAGATCATGATAGAATCCTCTCGATGGTCTCTACTTGCCCATACAACATGTGTAACCTCATCACCTTCGATTCACAGTGGCCATTTCATTATCGTTTTCTTCTTCTTTTCTCTCTTATCCTAAAGAATAATGTTGACCCTAAAAATAATCAATGCAACTCTTCAGTTAGTTTTTTCTTAGGATTTAGTTTCTATTCTTTTTAGTTGTATTTGTTTTATTTCAAATGATTTATTAAAATAAAATTATAAGAAATTAAATTCTAAAGATCGAAGTAAATAGACTCTGATATTGTAGGGGTTAATTGATTTTAAAAGTTTGCGAAGTTAATTAAGGATTGATTAAATTTGAAACTAATAACCATTTTGTACATTGATCCAGAAGATTTTCAAAATCAAGGACTTGATTGGAAAACATCAGAACTTCAGGAGGCAAATTGAAGATGCCCATTTCGATTGAAGAAATGACGTCGTTCCATGGAGGATTGTTCATCCTGTTCCTCCTCTGGAACAGTGGAAGTTGTCTGAACAAAAAACCGATGGCATTTGTTAGACTTAGACCCCATCATCTCACCAAATCCAAACCAGAATGTAGACCAAGTGGTCTACCAGAAATCCCAAAATTGATCCAGTCTCCTTCGCCCCCACAATGCGCCTCTGGCATTAAGGAAACCAATCACCAAAAGTCCAACAATGGCAGGACTGTTGGTGCCCTAATCCCACCAAACACAGGGCCAATTTCATCTTCATACAAGATCATGATCCCAGGAAGACAAGGATCGAATTTCACTCAGGGTGGCCTATAAAAGCAGAGGAGCCCAAGGAACAGGGGGGATGAAAAAAAATAGAGAAAAAACGGAGAGATAGAAAAGGAAGAAAACCCAGAGAGCAGAGGAAGAGAACCTAAAAACCAGAGAGGGAAAGAGCAGAAAACAGCAACAAAACAGAAGCAAGGATCTGGTGTTGACTCTCCCGATCCAACCAAAGAAAAAACAGAGACGAAAAACCATGAGAAAACAGAGGACAAACCAGAGAAACAGAAACCATAGGAGAGGAGAGAGACCAAAGATAGACAAAGCTACCAGAAACAGAGGGGAGGAGAGGAGGATTGCCTAACCAGGCACGGTCGCCTCAAGTCTTCATCTCCAGCTGATACGCTAGGTAAGCGTCCCTTCCCCCGACTTGATAGTTTAACCACCCTCTTCTTGTAGCAAGCATGCGTGAATTCACGCATGCTTGCCGACTGTGGTTCTTTTGGTCACTGGGCTGGGCCAGTGACCAAGCTGGTTAGGCTGCATCAATCCCAGCCTTATTTGCTGGGCTAGATCCAGTCCACAAAAAAAGAAACTGTTAAGACAGGCTGGGCCTGAGCCTGAGGCCCATCCAACCTATTTTTTGGGCTTTATACCCTTCCTTTTTTTATTCTTTTTTTATTTTAATATCTAAATAAACAGATATTTTAAAATTTCAAAAAAATTCAGGAATTATTTTTTACGACTTATTGGGTTATAGACTTATACTACATTCATATGAAGCTGGTATAAATATATTTGTTTTCTTTATTATTATTCTCTAAAATAAATAAATAAAACGAAGGATCCCTTATTGCAAAATTACAAAAAAAATATATGTTTTGTTTTGAATTCAAATTTTATCCGTTTATTCCTTGATACTAGGGTTGAGAATATTCATGTTCAGTAATGTTAGAATTAAGAATATCATTATGTTCACTAATTCTAGAATTAAAAATCAAAATACTATAATTGAAAATTATTCATTGAAATCAAAATCAGAAATATCATACTTTTTTATATAATATTTACCAACACTATTGGCTATAAATATTTGTAGTTGAATAGTTAAATGACACTAGACTCATGAATATTACATGCAAATTATCAAAAGTAAAATACAACAAATCCTTAGTAATTTTAAGATGGAAAAAAAAATCACATTTAGACCCATGAAATTTAATATATATTTTAAAAAATAAATTTGTAATTCCCTCTCCTTTTCTCTTTAAGCATTTATCTCTTTCTTATGCTATAAATATTTATAATTATATCTTTTAAGTATCATGAAATTGCTCCGAAATTCAGCCCCAGTCGACAACCTAAGCCCACTACAACTCAATCTACAACTCAACCCGAAATTCACTTTTATTTTTTCCCGCCTTCTTAACATACACACACACACACACTAAAAAACATCATTTCTCCCAACAGAAAAAAACAGAATCCCTAATTTCACACGGAAAATGTCGACGTGGCAATACTCTCCCACGCAGGAAAGATTTCCGATGGGAAGTCTCCCTCCAAATCATCAACGCGAAACCCGAACCTAAACCAAGCGGAGCCCTAATCCCCCCTCCCAGCTCCAAAACTCACCCCCTTCCATGGCCGATCGATCTCTTACTCCAAGTTTTTCGATATGGATATATATACCTGTATCAGTATGTGCATAAAACACGCGTACATTACATGACTGTTTTTGTGTGCGTGAAGGATGTTCGAAGATTCTAGAGAAAGGAAATGCACCGATTTTCCGCACGGGGTTAGGGAAATCGGTTGCGTTAAAACGATCTTCGATTGCGAAAGCGTTATCTGTCCTCGGAGACGATGAAGGAGCGTCTTTCTCCATAATTATTTATAAACCCCAACCACTTTGTTTCATACCTAAAATCTGGGGAATTTTGGGTGGCAAGATTTATTGCTTTCAGGGACGAAAGTGGGTATGAAAAATAATGGAGTTATCGGTGATGACGTGCCAGAAGATGCTTAACTGTTTCCAGTGAGGAGATGGAACGAGCAAGAAGTCTTCATGGTGACCCAGAAGACATAGGAACTTTCTTAAACGAGGGAGATGCAGTTGATCAGGGCCTCTCAGTTTTTGAAGATGGTAGATTTGGTGATGCTTCATCAAACAAGGAAAATGATTTTTACTCTGCTTTCACCCATGCTATAGCCTCGAAGATTAAACATATCTCAAGAACTTTCATTCCGCCTCTTAAATCATCAGCAAACCATGTCCAGTCATCCATTAATCCAAAAAAAAAAAAAAAAAGAAGACTTCAAGAATATTACATTTTACAAGGTGCTTTATATTCCTGCTTCACATTAACTATCCCATGAGATGAAAATGCAATATTTTAGTTTAAGAATAAGAATTTTGAAATTAAAAACAAAGGACTCTTTTAAATCCAGCCCAAGCCCATTATGATCAATAATAAAACCAAACTTCTTAAGCCCAAAAAGACTGCCTAGCTCTTTTAAAAATCACGTGACTTGTTGAGAGTGGGATTTGAACCCACGCCCTTTCGGACCAGAACCTTAATCTGGCGCCTTAGACCAACTCGGCCATCTCAACCGTTGTTGTCGTGGTACATGTAATTAAATATAATATCAAATCAAACTGGCTTTGACCCATTGTGGTAGCTGTGCATGGATTTTAGCCCAGAAGGAATCACTGAGTCCACAAGACAGAACCCATTGGCCGGCCTGAATCCCCTACGAGCATAAGCCTTTTGTTCCTTAGCCTTTCCAGCAATACTGTTGCATGGATCCTAGCTTATAGCATGAGACCAAAAACACAACATTCACCTGCTTCTTTGCCATCTTCAGCTTCGTTTTAGAATCTCTCTCTTTTCCCCTTCTCCTTTTTGAAGTTTTTTAAGGGCAGGGCTGTTGAAAATCGAATGTCATGAATCTTTTTCAAATATTAGGAGAAGTGGGATCTGATTTCTGGGTAGTTTCCTGAAAGCAATAGACAGAAGGGTGGTCTCATTTTTGTCCATGTACTTGTAAAATATTTGTAATTATATATTAATTCATGTAAAATCTATCAGCACCAAGAACATCATAGATGTTTCTGGTAATATTTCTACTCTGCAAGGTGCTGGAAATGAGGTTGACGATTGATTCCTTCGAACAAGTAAAACTGTCTGGAACGTCTTGTTGTGCATATGAAACCTAATTATGTTGTTGTTGGGGCTGTCATACTGTTCATCTAAGAAATTGCATTTTTCTCAGATGTTATTTATGGGCCTTCTAGGAAATGGGTTTTCTATGGTCGGAATGGACCTTGAGTTTGTTTCGAGTAAAGGAGCTGTTTAGTTATAATACCGTTTATTTACGAGGTGGTGTTTGCGTTTGAAGTAAAATATAAGAGCAAGATGCTTGGTAAAAATAAAAAAACAGAATTTATTGTTCATGGTTATTTATGGCCTTATAGGAAATGGGTTTTCTATGGTCGGAATGGATCTTGAGTTTGTTTCGAGTAAAGGAGTTGTTTAGTTATAATACCGTTTGTTTACGAGTTGGCATTTGTATTTGAAGCAAAATGTAGGAGCAAGATGCTTTGTAAAAAAAAGATAGCATTTACTATTCATGAACCCTAGTGTTTGCAATGCAAGGTGAGAAAAAGCAGCTAAGAACTGCTTATGTGGAGAGTGAATTTTAATTCACTTTCTACTGTTTGTGTGAATAGTGGAGTTATCTTATACTGTTTCGATCAGATCGGGTCTGATTCAAAGCTAAATGCATTGAACCGGGTCCGATCTAATAAAATAAAATAAAAATATTTATTTTTTATTTTTAATTGTGTTTTATTTAAAAAATTAGTAATTAACATTATTCAATGACACTACATAAATTAGACGGAGATTGCAATCCCAATTTTATTTTTAATGATATTTTACCTCATGTTGCTGCGTGCTTAAGAAACCAAGAATACTTTTTTGTTCAACCTCAATTTCAACTACAGTTTTAATAAAACATATATAAATATCAAATTAACCTCAACTAAAAATATATTTTATAAAACAATTTTTTTAAGCTACAACAACAAAAACTAGCATAATACCAAACACACATAATTGTTTTATGAAAATCTCATGTAAACCATGTTAGGATGGGTTTTTTTTATAAAAAAAAACGATTTTAATTTTTTATTTTAAATAATAAAGCCGGTTGGTATATTTATTTTGTTGTAACTCGGTTGGTTAACATGTATATATAACTTTGGAGGTTGCAACAGGTTTGAGAGTTGAGGGAGAATATTTTCTTTAAGATGATAGGCTACTTATTATTTGTTTTTATTTAAAAAGAAGCTTGGCAGGGCACTTTTCTTTGGGTTTTTTTGGAACTTCAAAAAGAAAAAATCTAGATTCATTTATTTTTTAGTTTTAATATGGTTCTTAAATATTATTATAAATTATATTTTAATATTTTTTAATTATTATATATAATATGAAAATAATAATACTAATAATAAATTATTAATGGATTCAAATCGTTTTTAAAAAAAAAAAAAATTTCTAAATAGATTTTAATCATAATTTTATTACATTTATGGTTTTTTAACTTTCAATTATACAGAATATAGACATGCTACATTGAAATTTTTTGTTGTTAAATTGTTATAAGAATCATAAAATATATTTTTTAACATAAAAAATGATTTCACTAAAAAATCTTTCAATCGTTTTTGATAAACTAGAGGTACATTAGTAAAAAGATTTATCTTAATTAAAATTTTATTTTCAAAACAACTATATTTTTTAGGTTTAATAATAATACTACTGATAATTGTCACCTATATATATATATATATATATATATATATATATATGTCTCCTTAGCATATAGGGGTGAGCTAAAAAAACCTAAAAATCAATTAAATTAAGAAAATAACCCAAAAAAATCGAATCGAAAAACAAACTGATTAAATCGATTAGAATTTTGAAAAAACTGATTGATTCGGTTTTGATTTTATAAGATTAAAATAAAAAAAATCAAACCAAACCCAAACTGAAAAAAAAAAATAAAAAACCGAGCCAAATTAGAAAACCAAACCAAACCGGTTTTTGTTTTAAAATAACTAAACCAAAACTGGTCGATTTAAACTGATTTGTTTTAATTTTTTTTTTTAAATCAATTTAATTAAATTTTTTATATAAAAATCAAATCAAATAAAAAACAATCACCATTACTACCGTATCTGCATACAAACTATTACAAATAATAATACATGGATCCGTTACAAGGACGACGTGTCCCTTGAGCAATTTCTTTTGGTCCATCGTTTGATAGCGAGAGTGATGGAAAAGTCCAGTAAATGAATGGACAAACTTTTAACAGCCCAATGGCAGTCAAGGTTTTTCTGGAGTGGTGATGGCGATCAGTTAAGCAAAGGAGAGAGAGAGAAGGAGAGTGGTTGGCGTGAGGCCTTTCAAAAGTAGACAATAGTACATGAGAACATTAAAAGCAAGCCCCTCCCGGCCCCCACTTGCATTCCAACTTGCAGAAAAAAAAACACAGAAAGAAAAAAACCTCTCTCATTCAAAGTGAGATCACATGGAAGCTGTACCCATCTCTCTCTCTCTCTCAGCAAAAACAATTTGCAACTTGCTTGAATCTTTGAACATCCTGTTGAGTTATCAAAGTCAAGTTGCAGCTTGACAGGGCAGCAGCCCATGGTGGTTGATTCCCTGCTTCAAGTTACTATTATTTTAATGCATCATGCTAGCTTCCACCCCCTTGGAAATGGAGATTTCTATCCTGGATAACAATGGAAACAAAACCCATCAAGATCCTCTCTCTCTCTCTCTCAAAACCCGTCGATTTCTTTGGAAATCGACCCCGAGAAATTGGTTAATTTGCTCATTGGATCCCAATTAACTATTGATTAAGATATTAAGTTTGATAACTATTGATTAAGGTATTAATCCCTCACGATTCTAAGTTTTTTACCCCATGCTGGCTGCTGGCCCCTGGCCCCTTTCCTTGATTAACTGGCACCATGCACGTTTTCCTCGTAAATTAGATCTTTCATCAAGCTCTAACTAAAATGGTGTCCCTCGTATTAACCAAAACCACCCATTTTCCCAGTTTAAACAATAAGAATCCCAGCTAAGCATGTGCGCGCCATGTACCATGTAAACGCATCTTCATAATTAGAACAGAATCATGCGTGCTATCACAACTAGCATCTTGTTTTTGCTGCTCAGACGAGGTTTAGCATCTACACTATAAAATATTAAGGAAGTTGCTGCTCCTTTTACGGCTGTCGGCAAATGGGAAATCAGATTTCCGGTTCTTACCTGTTCTAAACAAAGCAAGCTATTTTATTTCTTCTCTAATCCCTCACAGATTTTACAGTCTTCGGGTCGTAATCTATACTCGCATAAAATTGTCCAACACTATTGTCATCTCTCTACATTATCTTTTACAAGTGATATATTTTTTTTATTATCGGATTTTACACATCACGATCACGATCCACCAGATCAGGATTGAAGAAAAATTATCTCTACACGCACCAAAGCCATTTTCACTATTATAATAATCCCACCAAGAACAACAATGATATTTAATTATTACACATCTATCATCGGCGTTAATGGCAGCCAAAAAAATACACCAATGAAAGCAAATTTTATTTATTATTGTTTTATTTTATTTTTATAATGACACTTGACACAAGCACCAATATTGATGACGGAGCTAATATTGGTGATTATGTCAACATTGATAGAACATTTCATGAAATGTATTATATAAAAAACATCAATTATTTCACACAAAATAGGGCTAAACAAAAATTAAATCTATGATTATCACTAACAATAACAATACAAATCAACAAACTGGGGGTGTTGAAATTATCATTGGCAAACCCACATCGGATTCTCACAAAAAAAAGAAAGGTGTTTTCACCAAATCATACATTTCCATTTGTAAAAAATCAAAAAAAGAAGAAGAAAAACCCTAAATGTATTTATAGCAACAAGAGTAACAGTAAATATTTTATCATCACTCACGATGATGATTTATTATTGCGTCTATTCTTGTTCTCCGCGATCTGTGCCAGTGACTGGAGGTTGCACCGAACTATGGTATCTACAAACACAAACGTGTCCTCTTTAGTATTTCCCGGCGGAATATCTACCACGTAAGACTCCACGACAACGGTGCCGTTACCTGTGGGTGACGCATGGAGAGTTGTAACCGACCTGTAGTTCGCAAGTCTATGGTCCCCACCCACAACACTAAAACTAATGACATGTCGTTCATGGTCAAGGATCTCGAGGCGTTCGGTGCTTTTAGCAGCTGGGAGACCCGAGATAACGTGGACCTCACGGAGAGTACCCACGTCGCCGTCTCCGAGAATGACGTGGCAGCTCTTGACGAAATGTTTATAAGCTTGTGGGTTGTCGAAGTGTCGAACGACAGACCATACAGTGGAGACCGGGGCAGCGATTTGTTGTACCACGGCAGAGCAGCACTGGTTGGGGCCTACAGCGTGGGCGTGGTAGCGTGAAACGGTTTCTGGAACTGGGGTGGTGGCGCATGTTAGAGGGGACCACCGTTTCTGGCACGAAGTTGGGGTGGTTGTATTAGTCGTGTTTAGGGTTGTGTTAGTTGTGGTGGTGTTGTTGATTCTATGGATTAAAAGAGATGATTTTGGAGGATTAGCAGGCATTTTTTGATTTCTTGTTTGAAGTTTTTGTAGTGATGATATATATGAGAGGTGTGGTTTTTTAGGTTTTTGGTTTCTTGGAGGGTTTAATGACTTTCGGAGGGTTTGTGTGTGTATATATTGAGAGAGGGAGGGAGAGAGGAGATGGAGAAGGAGAAGTTATCGATCACTTTTCCAACTCTGAGAGAGGCGGGACGGTACCGGTGATGTTATGCAAATGGTTCGGGAGAGCTGAATGGCTATTTTCTTATGGAGAAGGTGGTTTAATAAAAAAATGTCTTGCTGTGAGAAATAAAATAGTGCCTACTTGGTGTGTATAAGAGCGTGTATATAAGTGTGTAGTGATTGTTTTTTAAATAATTTTTTATATTAAAATATGTATTAATGGTATTTTTTTATTTTTTAAAAATTATTTTTAATATTAGTATATCAAAATGATCCAAAAAATATAAATCACACTTAATTTTAATAAAAAAAAAAAAACTTTCAAAATTTTTGAAAACATAGGTTGAACCGCGTTTCCCAACACTATCTAAATTACTAAAGTAACCATAATTTTAAATTGAATCGAATCACTAGCATGTCCTAAAATTATGATAAACATTTTATGAATCCAAATTAATACTCGTATGTTTTTTTTCTTTTTTAACAATAATTGCTTGATGGCAATTGAAGTGGTCCATTTGAAACTGATAGTTGATCAAAAGTTTCAAGCTGGTTCAGGATGCTGTTTCTCCGTATAGAAAACAGAGCCCTACCAGCTAGCTAGCTCTGCTAACAATGACCAGGCGAGTCGGCAAGCAACTATCCGTCTTTCCATGCACAAGGGCTCTAGTCATTTTCACTCCCTCGCTATTTTTTATTCTCGCCAAAGAATATGGCAGCTTTGTGAATCTAGTAGATATTCAAGTTCAAATTGCCAAACTCGCTTCAAATGGACGATCCACTTGCTGCAACGATAGGATTGGCCTTTTTCTTTTGTACAGACACAGCAGACTTCGGGGCCAATAAGCTGCGGATGTTTTGCCGTTTATATTATTTACAAATTTTAATTTTTTTAATTTGATTATTTCAAATTGTATTTTTTAATATTTTTTTATATTATTTTGATGAGTGGGTATTAAAAATAATTTTTAAAAATTAAAAATTATATTATTTTAATATATTTTAAAAAATAATCAAAACCTCTAGACTCGTAGCTCCGCTTACTATTCCATGCCCCGCCAAATATGTTTTACCGTTTCTTTTATAACTTTATGATGCTTTAACGTGACTTTATGTATCTTGTGTCTTGTTTTCAAACACAAAAAGAACCAAGCTTGGACGTCTTTTTCTGCTGGTAAACAAGAACAAGTTGGACCCCTTTAGCACATGATCCTCAGCTACCATGCCATGCATGCATGCTAGTGGTCTGGGACCCATGAATATCTGGGTCGTGGGATTAGCATAGTGGCATTATGCCTGATCATGGGTGATTAGAGATTAATTTGAACCTTCTCGTCCATTAATTATCATATGTCCCTCCTTAATTATCTCCCCACTTCACTCTCTTCCAAATTAACTTTAGCCCACTTGTTTTTTTTTTCTTTCTTGTTTTCTCTTATTTTTCTTTCCGATCAAGTACCAAGATTTGTTAATTAATTTCTTCTAGGGTTATTTAATCTTATCCCTCTCTAGATATTCCCTAATCTCACCGGCTTCGTTCCACTTGATATTTAGAAAACACCTGCAACTACGGTGGTTGCTAGTTGTTCTTGTATATAAAACGATGAGACCCCTTCAAGGCCTAGCTAGCTAGTTTGTTACAATCAAAATTAAATTCAAATCAATAAACAACCTGGGAAGTCCACTGCCCTAAATATATATATTCATTGTTTGATACGTTAATTAATCGTGGGGATACAAGCTTCAATGAAAGTTATTAGATTAATTTGGGCGTGCCTTCAAACTGTTTTTCATTTCATTTTCGCGTGGAGAGGCAATATTATGAAATACTTCCTTTCAGAGAATCATACAAAAAGTTTACGTGAGTGGTGTACGTAATATCAATAAATATATAGAATAAATACTTATACTACGTACGTACTTAGAGAATCATACAACTAAAGAAAATTGAATCTGTTGATTATAATTTATTGGTATGTATACTTATTTATTATATGTTTGGTACTGGATACATTGTATCCAGCACTATTGAAAGGAGAATGCGTGCATAATTCAGGGATTTCTTTCGGAAACAAACCAAAAAAATTAAAAAAGAGAGAGAGAGAGAGAGAGTAAAACATATTATATATGACATTACATAGCATCATTGAAGAGAAGGTACGATGATACTCGGTATGAATGGACCCCATAACCGGTGATTTTGTTAAATGACGAGGAGTCGCAGCTAACTGTGAGAAAATTATTTTTATTTAGTCCCTATATTTTAAATTCAGTCATAACTCAGGCCTTTATATTTGAAAACCTAGCTATAACTTAATCTCTTCAATCTTATTGAGCTTTGTCTTGATAAGCATTTTTTGTTGTTTTTATTTTTGTTTGTAGACCCCAAATCTTCCTATGAAAAAATAAAAATAGCAGAGGTTATTTTAAAGATAAAACAAGATGCTTCGATAAAATATGGTTCCTAGAAAAATATTATAACATGGTTAACGCGGTCATGACGATGGCAGTTACTACGTACACCTTGAGAAATGTATTTCCTTTTATATATATATATATAAATAACTAGTATCCTTTTCTATTAATTTATGTCATGTATTTAACATTTTATGGTTTTATATTAATTCATTTATGTAAATACCAACTTAATGTAAAATTATTTATCCGTCAAATTCAATTTCCCAGGTATTCTACAGTCTCTATAGTCATGCACATGCAATACACGTCATTATCGTTTATATTTCAACATGTGGTTAACAAAAAAGAAAAGAAAAAAAAAATATATATATATATATATATATATGTTCCAGCACCCTTAATGTTTGGGCCATCCCATGCATACGATTGCTCAACCCAAAATTAGACCCAGGTTGGGGTCCATGAGCAGGCCTATGATATGATTTGTCCTTTATATGGTCTCGATACAAGCATGAGACACGAGACAAGGTCCATACAAACTATAGCCCACACCAGGATAGAGACCCTACGTACATAGGACGGCGTATAAAATATTTTTTGAAAAACAAGTTATTTTATATGAAACAGACAAAGCGTAAGTTTTTTTTTTTTTTTAATATCAATTCTTTTTATCTAATTCAGCACTACACGATAACACATTGTAGATTTGGATAAATTTTTTCACAAATATAATAAGATTGAGATGAGATATATTGCTTATAATTTTTTTTTCAAGTTTTGATAACATTAATTTAGACATTTTTTAATAAGCTTAATTGTACTATATTTGATTTTCACAAACAAAAACTCAAAAAAGTTTTCCAATGATATGAAGTGGGACATGCCCACGTAAACCTTAGTTCATTGGGTTTCTGTTTGGAACCCTAGATAAGTTTTATAATGTTTAATTTTAATTGTGAGAGTCTGGATTGATTTATATGTATTTTAACTAATTTTATAAGATCATGAAGTTAATGACCATATAAATTTTTAATAGTTTTGAAATTTGTGATACTTGAACTGGTAATTTCTGAAAAACAAACCCAAAATATTAGTATTTGAGCCATACCCCTCAAAGTTGTTCAATGTTAAATCTTGATACAATAGGAATATTAGCACAACATCGAATAATAACACAGTAAATATTAAATAGGTTCAAACATTAATTTATCATGAATTTAAATGGAAAGAGATGACAAGTATTTACAGTTGTTTGAAACAAAATAAAACAATTCTTTCTTTTCTTTTCTTTCTTTTTTAAAAAGCATATTATCAATGAATTTAAAATGAAACATTAAATTACAAATATGGATCACTCTAAAATGGTTATAACTTTGTGAGAAATAATCAATATTCTCCCACTTGATTCATATTTATAACTTCTCCAACTTTCTTTCATACTTATGAGCTCTTAAAATGATTCACATTTATAACTGTTATATTTATAAGCTCTTAAAGTGATCCATTTAAAGATTATAATCTTTATACCAATGAACTCTTAAAGTAGTACACTTTAAGATTGTAACCATCCTATGATATACTAAATATGTGGAGCGGGAGGTCCCAGCCCAGCGGCTGGGGAGACAGAAGTCTCCTCAGTTGCCTGGGTTCGACTCCCAAGCTCACCCATGTACTTGGGGGTTCTGCTAGTGGGGGAGGCGTTTGTTCCCTCTCTATACCGCACGGGTTGGAACCCCTTTGTATACTTTCCTGCCATCCCCGCGGTGATTTACCTGCCTTCTGGGCTTGCAGGGTGTTCAGTTAGGCCCTGGGGATTAGTTGTGGTGCGCGCAAGCTGGCCCGGACACCCCGGGTTAATAAAAAAAAAAAAAAAAAATGTGGAACACATAAACATTAAAGCTTGATGGAAGCTTTGGTGGCTATAAAAAGTGTTATTTAATTTTCATGTTCACTTACTCCATTCCTTTAAATTTTACACCATTTATATAGAATGAGTAAAATTTAAAAGTGCTAAATATATATCAAAGAGAGCACAAATATGTGAGGAAAATCAATAATTAGAAATATTATTGTATTGTTATTAAACTTTATGATTCTATTATAAACATGTTTATTTCACATCATAGAACTTATATATTAAATTCCGCATCATAGATCGTATATTAAGTTCTCCATTCCAATCTCTCTATTCTTATTCTTTGGCTTGGAGAACATCTTTTCTATATTATCCATCCTTTTCATTATATGAAGGCTGCATTTTCTTTTAGCGAAAACAAAACTTAATTTTCTTTACAAACACTCGTCCTTGTATGATTTAAATTTATTTGGCTTTTTTCTCAATCTATGTTTGGTTGTTGATATTTTAAGAATTTTAAAAAACAATATTTCTTTTAAAGCATGGTACAATTATTTATTATGTTTAATTTTGTGATTTTTTTTATATTAACTCCATGATATCATAATTAAACCTACAATTTCTTTATATCTGGATTTTTTTAGATTCAAAATGAATTTATTTTAAATTGAGTTTAATTTGTTGTTTTTAGTTTTTGTATGATCAGATATTAAGTTGAAGGAATCAATAAGTAAGGCTTAGGCAAATGGCTACTTTATGGCGGTTTTACAATTATTATGCAGTAATTTACCTTGTACCGTTTTGATCCATTCAAATTTTTCTTTTTTAATAAGGCAACATTGAGAATTATTTTTTATTTAAAAATATATTTTTTAATATTTACATATAAAAATAATTCAAAATATAAAAATTATTTTAAATAAAAATTATTTTTTAAAAAAGCACGGTTAAACAGTGAAATCAATTACCCTAAAGGAGTATTTGACTCTGTGTTTCATTAAATTTTAATTTTTTTTTTGTTAAAATTGAGTGTGATTTATACTTTTTGGATCGTTTTGATATATTAATATTAAAAATAATTTTTAAAAAAATATAAAAATATCATTAACATACTTTTCAGCATGAAAAATTATTTAAATGGGGATGTGGTAAAATACTCTGACAAAACTAGGCAGTTGGAAGTATGGCACGATGTTGACGTGGCAAACTCTTAGCGGCTAAAAGATAATAGATTACTTCGCAGCAACGATAACAGCACGTCTCTCTCTTTAATTCCTGCTCTCTCTAGAAAAATTCCCGCTTTTCAGAGAGAGAGAGGGGGGGGAGAAGTCTTGGCTACGGTCTCTAATAGATATCGTAAAACAGTGTGA
Source organism: Populus davidiana (assembly GCA_030145905.1). Taxonomy (NCBI): domain Eukaryota; kingdom Viridiplantae; phylum Streptophyta; class Magnoliopsida; order Malpighiales; family Salicaceae; genus Populus; species Populus davidiana. The sequence continues at coordinate 2,861,416 of CM057794.1, read as the reverse complement.
GATCCTAAGAACAGATAAAGCACAAATGGATGCGGTATTGAACAAGGTTGGCTCTTATTGGCTCGGTCAGAAAGCTAGCAAGGAGTTCAATTCTGTCGGCGACGACTTCAACGTACACGTTTTCCCTCTTGTTTTCTTAAATTCATTTTGATGATTAACAAGTTCGACCAAGTTGCTTCCTTTGTTGATTAGGTTATGATTTGAAGATTAATTATAATTTCCAGGTGTGAAAATGGAATTAAGATAATGATTGTTGCAATTAATTATCAGAAACATAAAAAAAGAATTTAGGGTTTGTTTGGAAATATATTAATAGAAGAAATAAAGGGTTTTGGTTTTTTACTAGAGCAGATTAAGAATGGTAGCTTTTGATGGAAATTGAAGATGGCTGAGTTGGTTTGGTTCCTGTTTTTATAATGCTTGAGATTTCTGATAATTGCTCTTAATGTTTTGATTAGCAGCTAAAGGAATGATCGAGTATATGGGATTATCAATGATGTTGCTGAATTAAAGATCGAAGAACTAGTCTAGGCAAATATGTCTGATCTTATCACATTTTTACTTAGCAATTGACAGCATGACTTGTATCATTGCGATTCTCAAAGTTACTAGAGCTGGAATATTGACTAGAGTTCATGAGTAGAAGTTGGCCTTTATGAAGTGTTAAATGATCTTGTATGTTTATAATATTTTGCAGAATGAAATGGAATATGGGTTTTTATCAGGTTTTTAGTTAGACATACTGGAAATGATTTTTCTTTTTACTCCTAGGTGGGACCGTAATCTAATTAAGTTTATCCTTCATAACAATCATTGATTCATATGAGCTTATTGCTTTTTGTGCGTTCTGCTTTCCTCTGAACTCTGCTGTCAGTACCTCAGTTACTAACACATTTTGCGTGCTGATATCCTTCTCTTCTTAACCAGTCATTGTCAACGAGCATTGAAGGTGGAACCAAATGGTTGGTAAACAAACTCAAAGGTTTGTTGACTTGTTCATTTGCTTTATTTTTCCTGTTTTGCCACATGGTGTTTTGTAGTTAGTTTGTTTATTTTGTTCGTATTTCTTTCCCACATTCCTAATGATTCTGCAGTTCTGTAATGCATTTGTGCTCAAACAAATGCACTATAGCTCCAAGTTTCTCTCAAGATTCCCGTGTCAAAAATGTTCCCATAGATTTAAATCCAATTCCCTTTTGGGAAGTTCTGAAGTTTTCTAACTATTTGGGACCTTGAAGTTGGAGGCCAATTAATGCAACGAGAAAAACTCTGATTTAATAGCTTGACTAGAATTTAGAAGCTCATCAAAATGACACATCTATAACTTGAATGTAAGTAAATTTGCGACTGTTCTGTTTAATATGAATTATTTGCTACTGATTGAAGGCTAAGTTAAAATTCTGCTGTGATGTTGCTTTAATCTGCTGGAATTCGGAATGAGTCAGTTGATTAAATTGAGTAGATGTCCAGGAAGTTTCCAATCTAGATCCCATCATCATGCAGAGCCATTGTTATCTAAATTATGATATTCTGAAGATCCCTTTTGTTGAAACTTCTTGTTTTGCAGCAATCTCCTACTTAGAACTCTTAAATGCATCTTTATCTGCTACTTTGATCATTATGCCACTATTTATATAGGAAAAATGCAAAAGCCGTTACCAGATTTGCTTAAGGAGTATGACCTGCCAATAGGAATCTTCCCTCGTGATGCCACCAACTATGAGTTCAATGAAGAGACAAGAAAGCTTACTGTCTTTATTCCCTCAATCTGTGAAGTCGGCTACAAGGACTCATCTGTTGTGCGCTTTTCGACCACCGTAACTGGGTACTTGGAGAAAGGAAAAATAGCTGATATAGAGGGGATGAAGACTAAAGTGATGATTTGGGTTAAAGTGACCTGTATTGCATCTACTGGATCAAAGCTCAACTTCACAGCTGGGATGAAGAAAACCAGAGATAGAGGGGCTTATGAGGTTCTTCGAGATGGAGTGGGCATAGATAAGTTCTGAAGTGGTCATAATACTTCTAAGGTATTATACTTTTATGAGCTGTTACTCCTTTGTCATTGCTGCTAGACCCCCCTTGCCTTCATCTACTGTAATTACAATGACGGGTTGGATTAAATTTCATGTGCTTCCTTTGGTCATAGATGTGATGCGTGAATTTTCTTTGTTCTATGATTGATTGATCGTAGCCACCCTTACCTTTTATGTATTCCTTTCTTGATGAAGCAAAGGTTTGAGAAGGAATTGCTGTCGTCAAAACTAAAAATGTCGCTTTCAGAATGGTAAATCCAATAATTGCTCGTTTATTGTAATATGGAGATGTAGCCCTTGAGCTAAGATACTAGTCATGGCGTATCATATGCTGAAATTAGGCTTGGAGCCTTGCGTATGGAGATATTTTCCAAAACAGGGGGTGCGAGAGGCTATAGGGTATGTGAATTGTCTGTTTTGCACATTCGATATTCTATAAATTTTGAGGTGAATGTTTCTGTTTTAGAAAAATGAGCTGTTATTGTCTCTTACACGATATTGTAAGAGGTTTGCTACAGACTACTGCAGCTGCATGTAACCACGGATTCTAACCATCGGTACAAACCATGCATGATGGGCTGCGCAACCTGCATTCGTGATTCGTATGGATGGCCAGCATCCGGACCTGACCTAGGCAAAACTTATAGTTCAATTGCCTCTCCGCAGAGCATTCTGTTGGCCTGAATCTGTACAACGAGTGGCAAGACTCATTGAAATTGCCACTGAAAAACATTCTGGTGACCTTCTATCTGTACAAAAGGCTCTCTGCAAGGTGCTTAGAGTCTGAAAAAAGGATTTCTCATCATCCGAGAAAAGCTAGGGAAGAGGGGAGAATTGCACTCTGCAATTTTTCTTTAATTCAACAAGAAGCTGTCCGCAAATTTAAAAGAAACACAGAGCAAACCCTACACAACTGCAATTGGGCTTATATAGTTTACTAAATAAAATATTTAACAGTAATTAAATTAAGCTTAGTAAATAAATTCAAACAAATAGGGGTTGTCATCTTAAACTACACTCGTACTGGAAGTGTCTTCATCAACTCTCCTGAAGTTGGGAAGAACTTTATTTCATTGAGTGGAGTTCAAGACAACTTCAATAACTTCAATAATGCTCTTAAAGATTTAAGCTATTATGATGTTTTTCTAGTAATCAAACTATAGTTTCAAGCATATCATCCTGCTCACAAAATTGGATCCGCAAAACCTTATCCTCTCTAGTAAAAATAACTTGTATATCCAAAATAACATTAATATATTTTTTTTGTGCAAATGAAAAAGGTGACAGGGTTAAGGTTTTACAAGGATCATCATGAATATGCTGTTGTCATTTATATATAACCAAGTTCTTTATATTAGAAGTAGAGCCAATACTAAAGTTTGATGGTAGATTACTGACATAAATATTTGATTTAATTATTTGCAATATTTTAGATGTTTTAGACTAGTCACATGTAATTTTTGATTAGTTTCCAAATGATATTGTTCAAGTCTAATCTATATTATGAAATGATCTCCAATATTAAATGCATCATGGTACTTATATAAATAGCTTGAAGTTTGTATTGTTCATTATTTGTTGGAATTCATTTTATAATCTCAACATTCAAATCAGGAACTATATATGTAAAAAACTCAGCTAACTTGGACATTTGAGCGTGAGCAGACACAAGAAGAAGATCTATATTCATTTTAGGTTTATGATCATAAACATTACATGAATAAGGGTGTAGAATGAAACAAACACTATTCAAAACTTGATTTGATGTTGATCGAACATAACATCGTAAATTAGAATTATCCTTACTTTCTTTATTACAAATAAGAGGTAAGGATTCCTAAAGCTTAGTATATTACTCAAAATCTATGATATGTTGGATGTTGAGCATAGAAGACGAGGAATCAAGAAGCTCAAGAGGCTGCTCAAAATCTATGGCATGTTGGATGTTAAACATAGAGGGCATGAAATTAGGGTGTTTAAAAAGACAACTATCTTGAAACTCTTCCAACATCGCAACACTTATCTCTTTAAATGATTCTACTTGATAGTTTCTTAAAACTTCATATATAATTGGATAGCTTGTAAGGATATGTGAACGCCATTAGAGATGGTTCATCCTCCTATTGTCTCATATAGTTCTACTAGAAAGTAACCAAAATGGCCGACTCATTTGAGTGTAGCTGATTAACATATAGATTGTAATGATGAAATAAACTTTGTGCAAACCTTGACAAAAGAAATAATTATTTTTATTTGAACATACAAATAAAAGACCTTATTCCCCGTTATATGTGCCTACTAAGGTTGTTTGTTAGTTCTTTGCACTCTATATGACATCGAGGCTATATTAAACCATCTTAAATTAAATAAACATGGCCCTAAACAACAACGGATAAATCAAACAAAACAAACTTGACTCAAGTTAAGTTGGATTATGTCGCGAAACTAATGACTCGATACAAGAGATTGAGATATCCTTATAAAAGGATGAAATAAAAAAAATAATCTAAAAAAACATTGGTCAACTCAGACTAACCTTTCAGGCCTATAACCCGGGCTATAAGGTCAGAATTATCCCATAAAAGACAAACATGAAGAAATCATAAAGCCAAATTCTTGATCAATAAAATACTAAGTGATGAAATTGAAAAAAAAAAGGTTTCAATAAAAAATGATCTAAAACAAAAAAAAAACTTCGATAATGCAAACAAATTCAATCAAGAAAATGATATAAAAAAAGCAATTAAAAAAAATAAAAAGGGAAAGAAATTGAAAGAGAATTCAAGTTCCATGAATTATTTAAAATAAAACACATAGTAATAAAAATCAAAGGGTTGTTTTAAAACTTTGTAGGGACATGCATGAAAATGAAGGAGGGAAAGAGAAAAGAAAAAGAAAAAAAAAGACCATCGGCGCAAAAACGAGGGAGTTTGGTCACAAGTGTTGCCCAATGATAGAGGGACTGCCGTGGAGATTGAAACGCCACAATGAAAGCGTATATTTGGTCAACGCATGACTTTGCCTGCGCTGTTTAAAAACTACAGATACTGTTTTTTAATATTAAATAATATCTTATATTTGCTAAAATATCAAATTGATGCTAGTCCAACTGCAAAATTGCAAAAAAATAATAATGAAAAGATCAAAGAAACCCTACATAAGCTTAAAAAAAAATTTAAAATCAAAGATAATTAAGTTTGTAAATAAAAAATCCAAACAACCCTTGAATTTCCGTTTAATTTTTTTTTGGCTTTAATGATATTTTAATTATTTCACTTGTGAAAAAAAAAACAGGAGCAAAAATATCTTATTATCTCCACTGCCAAATTTAGTTATTACTTTTTGAAAAATATATCCAACGGGAGGTTTTTACTTCAGTCTGTGTGGACAAATTTAGCCATTGTATATGTTATGTTAAAAAAAGTTTCTTTACCCAGCCCACGTAATATGTGTATGCTGTGTTCGCCTTCGAATCCATGTTTCCGATTCGGTGGAATGTAAACTATCAAATGTTTCCAATTCGGTGAATTGACAAATGTGACGATTAAGGATGAAATTGATCAAATGATGTTTTCAGGGGCTTTGTTGAAGCATTGACACAAACATAGGAGCTAAATTGGGGGATTTCTCCAAAAAAGAGTTGCCGGCACTAAAGGCAACGAAACACGTCCAAATTCAAAGTGTCTGGGCAGTGTGCGAGAACAATAACCTACTCTCTCAGACCTCTCTTGTTAGGACACGAGACTACTCGAGTTTTCAAATCTAAAGGGAAAGTCAAAATTCATACCATTCTCGATCTCAGACCGCGAGTAGAATCAAATAATACAGTCGAGCGAGTGTGAAGAAAAGATAACTTTTTGAGGATTGTAAGTTGGCAACGTGGGACGAATTATTAGGTTAGATACCATTCACACTGGATAGACCACGAGCCTTCCACACGCCCTAAACCCGTGGCTAAATCTAAACCCTCCATGTCCAACTTAATCCAACGGTATACAAAAAGCCCATCCAGCCTGGAACACCCTCCTCTCTGTATTTAACTATCCTCTGCAACTCCAACTTCAGCAGCCACCAATCTCCATTTCCATTGCAAAAAACCTCTCTGAATTCTGAAACCCATCTCTGTTGTTCTCTTATTAAGGCTATGGCAGCAACGTTTTTGAGCCCTGTTCCAGCCTTGTCTCTTGCAGCAAAGCAAGGGGAAACTGCTCGTGTCCTAATCACTAGTCCTACAAGTGATGGGCATGGCATTTCTTGTTCTTCTGTTTCAGCCTTTCCTTCGGCTTCAAGAAAGAAAAGAAACACCAGTCTTGTAGTTTCTGCCACTGGAGAAACTCTTACTGGTGTTGTTTTCCAGCCATTTGAAGAGGTGAAGAAGGAGGTCTTTGTTGTACCTAATTCTCCTCAAGTTTCTCTTGCTCGTCAGTACTTTGTGGATGACTGTGAAGCTGCCATTAATGAGCAGATCAAGTCAGTGATAACTTTTCTCTTTCCATTTTTTCATAAAAGATAGAATCTTGTGGACTCATTGCAGATTAGTGTTATTGATATGTTTTTTTTTTCTGTGTTAACAGTGTGGAGTACACAGCTTCCTATGTATACCATGCCATGTTTGCCTATTTTGACAGGGATAACATTGCTCTCAAAGGCCTAGCCAAGTAACCACACAAAATCCATACGTTTATTCTTGAGTATTTTCTTTTCTTTCTTTTAATTTTAAGTTTTGAATTATATGAACTGAGGTATGGTATGGTCATGTTGTGACTTGTAACCAGATTCTTCAAGGAGTCAAGTGAAGAAGAAAGAGAACATGCTGAAAAGCTCATGGAATATCAGGCACCACTTACTTTGAAACTCAAATATTCCCTGATTAAAATATCTTGGTTTATCTCTTTCATTTTGGGTATTTTTTATTATTTTGTCTAATCATTCTCCATTTATATGTAATCAGAATATACGAGGAGGGAAAGTAGTACTTCACTCTATACTGACACCCCCTTCTGAATTTGAGCATGTTGAGAAAGGAGATGCATTATATGGTGTGTGTCTAGACTCATGTTCATTGTTAGAAATTGCTATTACTTTTTTTTTTTTTGGATTTTGCCTACAATTCCATCCATATTTTAATGTAGTGATAAATGACATTGTAAGAGTATAATCTTGTTTGTCATTTCTTTTACTTCTGGGATCTTTGTTATGCTTTCCGTTATATAGAGGTGTCAAGGCATGCTTCTGTAATGGATGATGATTACAGTTCTTTTGAGATAATTAACTTGGGCTGTCTTTGATCCTTTGATCCAGCAATGGAATTAGCATTGTCTTTGGAGAAGTTGACAAATGAGAAACTGCTGAGCTTGCACAAGGTGATGTTTCCTAGTTTTTCCTTTTGTAAATAGGAAATAGTAAGCACTTTCTTGCAATGAATAACTGGAATTGTCAATGGTTTTTTCAATTGTGCTCATGAGCTATGCTATGTTCTTGATAAATATTAGGTGGCAGACGAGAACAATGATCCACAAATGGCAGATTTCGTCGAGAGCGAATTTTTAACCGAACAGGTGAGCTCGAAATAAATTTTATTTCTTTCCCCTGGATTTGACACAAGACTTTGAACTCTTGTATGAACTAATCCTGTGAGGTACAAATTAAGATTTTCAGATTACGCGTCTAAACGCATTGAGTTTTATGAAGTGCCAATAATTCTGATGAAGAACAGTTTGAATAATTATTCATTGATGTCCAGAAAAAGATGTGGATGCCACATTTTACCTTTTTCTTGCTGTCTTTAACCTGTTACACATTTGTTCTGTCCAAAACTGAGACAAAATCTATAAATTTAACAAGGAGAAGAAGTATCATATCGTAATTGGTAACATTCTTTGTTAAACTTGTAGTACTTTTTGCCTCATTTTGTGATTAATACAACTTTTTTTTTCATCAGGTTGAATCCATTAAGAAGATAGCAGAATATGTCGCTCAACTGCGGATGGTTGGGAAAGGCCATGGTATGCATATAACTCACATTTTCAGTATCTTGTTACTTTCACTAAGCTAGCCAACTTACTCTTTGATTCTCCACATATTTATAATTTTGGGTTTTAAGACTAGTGTTTATGGTCTTGCAGGAGTATGGCACTTTGATCAGATGCTCCTCAATTAGGGTCATGCTGCATGATGTGGAAATACAATCTGCACCTGTTCTTGGTTTAAGTCCGTCGCTATCGCAGGTCTAGGATATCCTCTCTGGAGCTGTTGGGGATAATAAATTGTCAGAGTAGATGAATTAATGTAGTGAAAGGCTGGTAGCTACTTTGCTTTCAATAAAACGAGGCAACAATTTAAGAACAGATATTGACTCTTATGATTTGATGCACAAATTTGCCTTATGATTGACTTGGAGGTGGAATGTAGTAGTATTTCCTTTTGACCAGCTTTCAGGCCAGGTGCTATTTGAGTGCAGAACCACTTCTATTGATTTATCTATAAATATGAAGATGGTTGACCTAGTTAAATCATATTAGATAGAGCTGATTTAATTTGTTAAATAACAATCATTCCATTGATTTCTTGTTAAGGAAAAAAAAAAATTGCATTGATTTATTTCTTTGATACAAGCATTCTGGCGAAACTAGTAGCGTAATTACCGTTCTCAAATTTCGTTCTTTTTTGCACCTGAAGAATGTCTACTGGCAATTTTTTGAGGTTCCGGCTACAAGAACCACCGGGCAGGCAGCTTCTTATGCTTTTTCTTCCATTCCATCGCCTTCTTTTGCCCTCTCTCCCTCCATTAACTCTCTAACAAGCTTCTCAACTTGATCTCTCTCTTTACATCACTATTTATCTCCATGCCAATACCCCAATTGCTGCTAGCAAACCAACAGTTGGTTTGCTGCTCCACAAAAAATGGCCAACAAAGAAATGGAACTCACGCTTTCAAGCATCGAATTCCATCCCATGTGACTTGCAAAACCTCCTGTTGAAGGGTGCTTTAAAATCTGCTCTTGTGGACACCAACTTGCTAAATTGCCTCTATCCTTAGTTTCTACAAGGAATTCAGGTGGCAAAATTGTCGACTCGCAACCACCATTAGCAGGCCTTATTATCCATAAGAAAGGTTCTTGCTGTTAGCTAGACCCCAAGCAAATTGTAGCATTTGCTGTGGTGTTTGCACAGTGATGCTTCCAAAATTTACATGCACCACAGAATTTGGTTCTTTCAAATCAAGTCAATCAGTGAAGTCTGATTGTTCTTTCCACGGATTTGAACCAATATAGTTCAGTTTATTATCTGTTATATGATTATTAGCAAGCAAGTGGATAGGAAATAGGAGGAAACATTGCTGAAAGAGCATCCAAAACCTCCAGTACGGAGTAAATATTTTGAAAACGATAGCAGAAGCTCTTGATTTCCCTTGTGAGGTAGCTGACCATGATATCGTTGGGGTACGTAGTTCTAATGAAAGTTGGGAGATCCTTCAGGCAAATATTTTTCGTACTTAGAAACTACAATAGCTGTTTGAAAGGGGTATTGGCCATTATGAGTAGTAAAGGCTACTATGAGCAGAAAGAGACTACTTGGCTCGATCGAGCAGCACCTACACCTTCTCGCGTAACGACTTCTTTGAAGCTAGGCTAGGATCGGATCCAATTCTAGGAGCTTCGGTTTGAACACATTGTTCTCTTGAAAGCTTATTAGGAAGCTAAGTCTTGACCTTTTATTTTCTCAATAGGAGGTGTGGTGCCGTTGGACCTGCCCTTTATGCAGCAGTAGTTTCGGTTGAACTGGACATTGCTCCCGCGGCTTACTCGACTAAGAATTCAACAAGATAGACTGAGATCTGGACATAACCTACGCGCTGCTCGTGTGAGGGCAAAAGCAATTTCTTTCTTTTTTCTTCAGTTTTCACATTCAAGAAATGGAGTATGAACTGCAGTTCCATATGCTCATCGGTCTATCACAACAAGCCACAAAGGCAGGTTCCTAAACCCTGCGAGGTTAAGTTGTTCGCTTCTATTCTAGAGCGCTCAGCCCTGTGTCAGAAAGAGAGTGAGGGCACATTCCGGCTAAGATGAGTGAAATCCGTTTTTTTGGCTAAAGTAGCCGAAGTTGCAGTGCCATTTGAGTGAGGCATTGAGTTTGAGGGGGACTTGTTCTGTGATAACAAATGACTCCAAACAAGAACCTCAGGGCCTAAGAAAGGAGGTTTAGCTGAGAAGAACAGTAAGAGTAAGCGTTCAGGTGCTGGTGCCATGACCTTAAAGGTGGAAGATCCTCCCCTGGTTCTAACCACCCTGAATGAAGAGTGGGCGAACAAAATGCAGAACATATCAGAGATGTTGAATTCTAACAAAGAAAGAAGGGGGGAAGAGGAAAGTCAAGGCCAAAGAATAAAAAAAGAAGGGCTGCACAAGACGAAAAACCAGAGGCAGCGCTAAGGTGCGAGTGGAATGTGAAAACAACAATAGTTCCACATGAAGGTCCTTATTTAGAAAAATTAGTGCGGTTCTGATCTCACAAGATGAATCTTAAATTTTGAACATGAAGGAGTTTTTAAACCTTTTGAGAGGTGTTAAAGCCTTCTTCAACAAGAACCTGGAACTATGTGTAGCCTAAACAACCACAGGCACTATGAGTATGAAACAATTCTTCAGGAATTCCAGATTCTTTGGCAGAAGTGTAAAGGACATACCACCATCAGAAACAACACATGTCCCCGGTGGGACTTTGGAAGACAAAAGTACTGTCATTGAGCCAGTGAAGTAAATTGCGGAATGGATTCACAGACAGAAGCAATGTCCCGAGTGGCATCAGAATATTCTGTCTGTAGGAGACCATCAGGTATAGCTTCAAACTGGAAGTCCGGCAAGCCATCCAGAGAGACGGAACCTCTGGATTCGAGTAGTCGTTTGTGGCTATACTCAGTGTTGACAAAGGTTATTTGGAAGCCTTTAAAATGTAGGAGTTTAGATAGCTCTAGCATCGGGGTTGTGTGACCCTGAGATGGGAAAGGTACGCAAACAGCATGAGGTTTATCAGCTACTTTATTGAAATCTACCCCCCCCCCTCTCAATGTGAATGTGAAACGATGCAATTATTTGGCAGGGAGAGAGATGTTACCACCTTTATAGCTAATTTTGAGCGTATGGCTCTGAGAAATGTCAGCAGTGCAGAACAGAAACCTATTAGTTGGTGTTGAAGTAGGAGGCCAAATGCAATGTATTCTTAATGCAAGTTCTAGATTCAAGGTAATGCAATGATTCATTAACACGCCATCATCTCCAACAGGACTCTTAAAAAACATTAAGTTATGGATGCTTTTTGTCTTTTGAATTCGCATATATAAAAGTCGTTTTCTAGTCAATTTTTTCCCCTTATTCAGAAACCAGCAAGTTCATCACGTCTTCTTTCAATTATTGAGGTAGCATCAATGGGAATTGAGTTGGATGTCTACACGCGATAGGCTAGACGAAAAGACTAGTACTTGTCAAATACACAGTACCAACATAAAAACCTAAAGATTACTGCTGCATCAAGTTTATAGTTTGGAGGATTGACATGATTCAAATTGGCCTGAAACAGAAATTCCTGCAAGGTCTCTTCCTTCTAGTGTTTTGAGAAATTGGATGACAAGAATGAACCATCTTCCACATCACTTGTATGTCTGTATACTCTCCACAACTTTCCATGTCCTTGTACAGATTCATGAGCCCATGATCGTTTCCTGCCATCATAAGAATATAAGAAAACCAGATAAAACCAAAATCATTCTTCCCATGTGATTGCTGAACACAAATGTCTTCCATTTGACAAAGGGATAGATTCTAATGAACTCAATCTTACCTCTGGTTTTGTGTCTTAAGCTTGAAGCAAGCTTCAAAAGAATACACTTCGGAGAGAAGACAAATGTTTGTTTGAACCACAACCAGCTCCTCCACTTCTCCATCTTCACTTAGGTTCTGCTTATTCTTCACTTCCATTTTATATCTACTTTTTTGTCCCTACTCTCTCTTACTAATAATTTAAATCGAGGCAAGCAAAGAAATGAATCCGACACATCACGAAGCAACATTTGTAAAGACATGAGGGCCTCTCTGTAGTATTTATGTTTTTCTAATGGTCACTAACTTTTCTTGGTTCTTTTAAATAATACTATGTTTTGCATTATTTTACTTTAAAGCTTGATTCAACTTCTCTCAAGTACTTAATGATGTTTATCCCATCAAGATCAACATCACATAGCTTATTATCTAGGAATTAGGCGACTGATATTAATCAAGCTAGAGCTAAAACGTGGATGAAAAGGCGGCCTTTGATACGAAGCAATACTTCTCATCTACAAAATTGGCATTCTTAACCCCTCTGATGCAGAACAATGATGATGATGATGTGGTAGAGATGAAAGAACTTACTGGGAAGAAATGGACAAATTTTGGAGTTTCCCGATCCACTTTTCCTCTCATCCAAGATTCTTATTTCTATTGTAATGAAGTGAGGCAGTGATGGGGCCCTGGTCAAACGGTTGGTTGGTGTTTCCTTCAGTTCCTTTGTGTTGTGTCTTCACACGTCCCTCTCTCTTTCCCACACACACAGAGACAGGAAAGCACTGTCCATTACTGAATCTATTAGAATATTAATGAAGTTTTGAGTATCCAAAGAATTCTGATGGAAAGAACGTACTTGGAATATTGTGCTTGGTGTTATTGGGTTCTCTTTGTACAGCTTTCGATGTTAAGCTTAATCTACCGACTACTGGGGACCTTTCTTACTCACCGCATACCAGTAAGAACACTGAAGCACGCATGTGCTTCGCAACCGTTCCTGGCAGTGTAGTCCCTAACTGCCTTCATTGACATGTTACCAACTCTATTCCTCTACCCAAACTTGTTATCTTGTGTATTGTTTCACTACAGAAGCGAATTTTTTTCTTTTTCTTTCTTTCTTTTCAGATAGACAAGTACGTTCCAAAATATCTTCACCTGTATCTATCTCCTAAGCTCAAGGGACCGAGCATGGCCTGGAAATTGCTGCATGGATTGGTTTCTCTAGCAGCTTATAATCGTACTTTCTTTTTATTCTGTTTCTCTCAAGTTTGGCTAAAGCAAGGCTTTGCTCGCTTATTCCTTCAAGACTTGCCATTTTAACCAAGTTTGGTGCTTACTAAATACACAAAATCCAGCCCCTGAAACAGTGAAGCAGGCAAACACAAGACAGCACTTTAGGATATGCTTTGATTATTAATGGGTTCTCTTTGCATCGCTTTCTTCTTGTTTTTTTATTTTCTTCTTTTCAACAATTTGAATCACTTTCAATGTAGAGCGTTTTAATCTACCCGTCACAATGTACTTCGCAAATCGCAACCAATCCTGGCATTGTAGTCCCTAGAACTGCCTTCATTTACGTTTTACCAACTCTATTCCTCTAACCAAACTTATTCTCGTGTATTGTACACTCCAAAAATATTTTTTCTTTATTTTCTCAGTGCAACACTTGATAAACTAGTCCGAGACATCACCACATCTATCAGATGTTCTGTATTCGAACGGAATAGAACCTGAAAACGGCTTTATGTCAGGGTTTGTTTCTCTCAAGTTTGGCTTAGGCCAAGCATGCTTTCAATACCAAATATTCACCGGACTAACTAAATCAAAACCTAGAGAGGTCACCTGCTGGTAAAAGCACAGGAACTACAAGGACGTGGGTCAAAAGAGTACACACAAGTAATCTGAAAGGATGAAACCTTTCAAGATAATCAAGATGCCTATAGTTGCCGACTCGAGACCATGCTGGTAAACACCTAGGGATATTGCGAGGACAAGCAAAGCTGAAATTCATTGCACTCCATCACTTCTACAAGCCAAACAAGGAACACTTTCATCGAGTTTTGAAAGCATTTCCCAAAGGAGCGTAACAAAATTAATAGAATTTTTTCTTGACCAAACAGGCAAAAAAGATTACTTGGAATGAATTCTGAAATTGGCCAACGAAAAATCTCGTGCCTACTTTGTCAATGCATTTCGCAAAAGTTAAAATTGAAATGTAAAAACAATGTTCAAAATTGTGCACTAAATTACACAAACAAACATCCATTATAGCATTAGCAAAACTAAAAACTAAACCCAGTATTCAAGGAAAAATCATGAGCTTCATGCAGCAGTTTGGGATGCTGCCTGCCTCTTTCTAGCCTCCTCAATGATAGACAATTTAATACCCTTGCCCTTGGGAAGAGAAATCCATGGCTTGGAGCCCTTTCCAATTGTGAACACATTGCCCAAACGAGTTGCGAACTCATGGCCAGTGGCATCTTGAACGTGGATCGTCTCAAAGCTTCCCTTATGCTTCTCCCTGTTCTTAATTACTCCAACTCGGCCTCTGTTCCTTCCTCCAGTGACCATGACAACATTTCCCACATCAAACTTGATGAAGTCAACTATTTTGTTGCTCTCTAGGTCCAGCTTGATGGTGTCATTGGCCTTAATCAGGGGATCTGGGTAGCGGATGGTGCGTCCATCATAGGTGTTCAGGTAAGGGATCCCTTTCTGCCCAAACTGAATAGACCGAACTTTGCAAAGCTTAAACTGCAAAAGCATTAAACAACAAATGAAATCAATAGCTGCACTGATTCCATTCAAAGATATGAAATTACACAAACACAACTCATTGACCTATCAAATTAGTGCATAGTCCAGAAAAACAAAAAAATATCACAAATAAAAGCAACAAAACCACATAGCCAAATGTATCACAAACCTTGGCCTCGTCATCTCTAAGGGAGTGAAGCCGGAAGCGACCTTTGGTGTCATAGAGCAGACGGAAGCTCTCATTTGTCTTTGGGATTGACACAACATCTTTAACAGAAAACAAAACAAAGTGAGCAGCCTGAATGAAATTATAGAATTTGAGGGAGAACAATGAAAAGGAAATGATCATATAAGCGAAAAAGAGCAGAAACTCTAATAGATTATCACACATAATAAACGCTTCCAATCAAGCATGACAGTAAGCTAGCAGGAAAAAGATCTCATTACACATAGTGACAACTTAAAACAAGCATTAACTTCTGGCAGAGAAGGGCTCTTATAACCTATATCACACATATGATCACTTTTCACCACCTATTTTGCTGTTTCTTAATCATACCATGCCCACCAACAGGTGAAAAATCAAAATAATAGCAAGTTCATCCATTACTTTCATCCAGATATAATAATGATGAAAACATCTACTGACCCATCTGGAACCAATACTAAAGCATTGGAAAAAATATATCCCACTCCCATCCAGAAGATGCACATGAAAAAATCATAAAACTTGTAGGGGTAAAGAAAGAATTACACGTACCCATGAAACCAGATGGGTAAGTTTTATCTGTCCTAACCTTCCCATCAACCAGAACATGTCTCTGCATCAAAATAGCAATCACTTCACGGTACGTCAAAGCATACTTCAGCCTGTTTCGCAGAATGAGAATCAGAGGCAAGCATTCCCTTGATTTGTGGGGTCCAGATGAGGGTTTGGGTGCCTTCACAACACAAGATAAAACTAATTACATTCAACGAAAAATACCAGGAAAGAAGCTAGTACAAGGAATACATTGACATTGCAGCATATAGTCAGAGATTGCAAACATACAAATGCACCACCAAGTTTGTCAAGCATCCAATGTTTAGGAGCATTGAGCCTCTTCAAGTGTTTCTTCAACCCTCTAGCCTGTAATGCATCATAAAAGCAGAGATCAGTTAAGCCAGAGTACGAAGAAAAACATCTAAAAATTCTAGAAAAATATCAATGCTATCGTCATATCATGCACAGAATAAAACAACAACAAGAAAAAGAAGGAAAACAAATGAACAAAGGCATAAGGGTGTAATAAATCAGGAAATGCTATTATTTCAAAATCCAACGTAACAAAAATCAATCACAGATCTTACACAAAACAAACAAAAACATGGGCTAAGGTTAGAAATCGTCAAAACCAACAGAATGAGAACACTTAATCAACTTTCACTCCATTCTACAAAACAAAGAAACATTTATATCCCACAATATCAAAACCAACAAGAAAAAATGTAAGCCCATGTTTTCTTGTAAAGCATCAACTACACAACACAATTAAGCATCACTGAGACAAGCTCACATCCTATGAGCTACCCAATCCAAAACCAAAAAGGCACATAACTCAAGATACAAAAAAAAAAAACTAACCATTTTATAAACGTAAAGATCAAGAGGCAAGTAACTCTGCTGAGCTGAGCCTCTCTTGAGTCTCCTCCTCTGTTGCGAGCTTCAAAGCCTACACTGGTTGAGAGAGATGAAAGAACAGTACTATAGTTTATAGCTACGTACAGTATTAGGGTTCTTCTTCTTAGGATTATTATTATTGGATCCCTAATTTAACCGGGTCGGGGTCATTTTATTGGGTTATGGACTACGGTTTGGGCCCAACTATTTATCCACTACTTGTCCTAAAAAACTTGTAAGTTATCTCTTTATTTAAATTAAGTTTTTAACTAAATTAAGTGGAAACTAGCTGAATTAATTTGATTATAAATTTAGCTTTTAAAATAAATTTAATATAATATTTTTTTAAAAAAAATTATTGAAACAATAACAAATTGATTCAATCTTAGTTCCCAAATAACTCATTTATTGGATTTTATTGAGTTTAATAATATATTTTTTAAAAAATTTAAAATTATATTCATAATTTATTTCTTAATCAATTCAAAATTAAATAATAAAATAAAAAAAAAAAATTTAAAAAAAAAAAAAACATATACGAACCAGTGAATAAACTCGTCAAATCTATGAATCAGGTAACTCGAACTAGAATACTTAACCTATGAACCGAGTTATTGACTCCAGTTGAATTATATCTTGTTTTTTTTAAAAAAAAAAACTATTTTTTTAGTTTTTTAAAAGTTTTAATATTTATAATTATTGAAATAAAATTAAAGATCAATTATTTATTCAAAATATTATTGTTTCATCGTAGTTTTATTAAAATATTTTCGGTTTTTATATACTTGTTAGTTGTTATTAACAAGAGAGAAACCATAAAAAACAAGGTATTCTCCTTTTTTTGTCTTTTTTTTTTCTTATTTATTTAAAGTTTTAAATAGTTTAGCTATTTCTTATATATTGTATATATGTGGAACAAATAAATAATAAATCACAGTTTAAGCCACTTGATTTTATTCTTTATTTGTTTCCATTATATCACTGCATACGAACAAATGTCTCTGAGTAATTTCTCAATAAAGAATACCACATCCCTTTAGCAAGCCTACCTTCAATCCTTCATTTAAAAGGCACACTGTTCCATTTCTGGAAAAAGAAAAAAGGGGAACAACCTCTGTAGTTTTAAACACTGGAATTCTAAGTCAATACATGAACAAGCAGAAAACACATTATACATTGAGAAAAGCTAAAGGAAAAAAAAATCACTAGGAAATATATAAAGTGACAGATCCCCTCTGCAAATCCTTGATCATAAGAAGCTCACTCTCCTTAATCATGGATGATGGAGTGAATGAGGATGGCTGCTTCGTCAGTTGTTGGAACAGCATCGTCTGTTTATAAAAAGCACATAATGTATAAAAGGCTATTTAATCAGTATTCACAGAGCTTGAAAACGCTCGTTTCTTAATTCTCCTAAACAACACGAGTGTAGAGACATCAAACTCATTAAAAACTAGGCGGAGATTAAGAAGAAAAAGAAGAAAAAACGGAAGAGAAGGACAAGGGAGCCATCAAATTCTGGGGAGGTGAAATTAAGAACATGTATACCTGGAAGCGATGTAGGAAAGCGGGAAACAATGTGATCGATGATACCTCCACCGCCCTCCTCTTCAGCTTTCACTTGTTCATTTGCTTCATCAACTCCTGTTGTTACCTTCTGTTTCTTTTTAACTTGATCTTCACTTGTTCCTTCACCATCTCTAACTTGGAAAGCTTCATTTTGTTCTTCTTTTTTACTCAAAGGAGAGATCAAGTTGGGGATGATACTGTCCAGCAGTCCACCTCCCTTCTCTTCATTCTCTTCTTCTTTACCTTCTTCTTCACGGTGTTCAGCTTCTCCTCTAGAGACCAGGTTAGAGAAGATATGGTTTATGAACGACCCACTTGACCTTTCTTCTCCACTTTCTTGATGATTATCTTTCTCATCATCATCTCTCTCTTTAGGATGCAACAAGCTTTCAGCTTCTGGCACACCATCTTCCATAATTTTTCTTTTTTTTTGTTTCAAGTGGTCACTCGACTCCCTTTCAGTTCAGCTCCATTACAAGTTCCAGCCGACTAATTTATGTACAGGCTTTGGGGACACCCGTCCTCGTCCAAGGAGTTGTTTAATAAAGAAGCTATGGTTACTTTACACGTACTTCGAAGCTGTTGTCTGATGAAGCTTGTCTCCAATTGGTAGCAAACAAGTGGCACCTCTTGTAGCCTTACCAGGTGTTTTTCTTGTTGATTTCTGTACACTAGGTCGGTCGCCGGTGGGAAATAATCCCCTGTTTTCGGCTTCGCAGCTTTTGCCTTCCGTAAAATTTAAGTTTACACATATCTATGACTTCTGTACAGTGCCTGCCAAGATTTCCGATCTTCCCATCGATACGGAATCGAATTCTGTTTCGATTCCATTTCATTAATTTTATCAGAAATTTGATGAGCTCTGTTCATAAACTTAACAGCCGGGCTGGCCCAAAACTTAGCCCACCATTTCTCCTCCTCCTCAATTTCTTATGGGGTTTTCTTTCTTTTTGAAAATGGAGTCTTTGTGTAGGATCTTTTCGACTTATGTGGTGTGACGGTAACATGGCATGTTCTCATATTCCAGATAGAAGGTCAAGCATTTGTTTGTGGTAACCAGATTTTCTTCGGTTGGATCCAGGTCGGGTATTTTGGGTTTTCTAAATGGGTTTGACACTTAAGGGTGTATTTGGAACGTGTAAACCGCGTTCTTTTAAATTTTATTTTTTTTGTTTAAAATAATTTATTTTTTATATTTTTAAATTATTTTGATGTACTGATGTCAAAAATAATTTTTAAAAAATAAAAAAACTTTATTTTAATATATTTTTAAATAAAAAACACTTTAAACCGCCATCGCTATTATAATCTTAAACACATTCAAGAGGGAAAAGAAATTTGGGGTTTTGTTGCTGTCATTGAAGGAGATTACAGAAAGACAATTAATGGATGGGAGAGCATTTGGGGTTTCTTGAACCAGTTATAAAGAAGTTACTGATATTGTTTGGTATTGTAATAGTTGTTATTTTTTAAAGTGTTTTTTATTTAAAAATATATCGAAATGATATATTTTTTATTTTTTAAAATTTATTTTTTACATCGGTATATCAAAACAATATAAAAACACCAAAACACGTTAACTTGAAACAAATATAAAAATTAAAAAATTGAAATATAAAAATAAATATACTCAATTGTTAAAGCTAATTGAAGCCATTTTAATTAGAGAGAGAAAAAAAACTTGAAAAACTTGATGAGATTTGAAGATTTTGGATGTTAAGAGAAAGGAAATGGAGGTTAGAAAAGAAGGATATAAATAGTGTTTGTTGATGTAGTTAGTTGCAAGGATATCAATTTCGTTTTAATTGGTGTATTTTTTATTTTATTTTATTAAAACTATAAATTTTGATTTTAAAATATTTTAACACCGTGTTTCAGAGTATATTAATATTATTTTAATTACTTACTGGGCAAAAAAGTTGTAATTTCTTTACCCTCATCTCAAAAAAATAAAATAAAAAATAAGATCATCTCGTTTGTCATCAAATAGTCCAACCATTTTTTATTTTCGAAATAAAGATCAAAGTTTGGTTCGAGCTAAACTGGAAAAAACCAAACCAAATCAGTTTGGACCGATTTTTATTTAAAAAAACAAAACGAAAATTAATCGGTTTGAACTAATTTTATTTTTTAAAAAAAAATTAATTTAATTATTTTTTTAATAAAATCCAAACCAAACTGAAAATATTTATCCCCAAAGCAAACAAACGAGACATGGTCTCATGCCCATTGCATCAATGAGATGGATGTGGCATAATGAGATGGATGTGGCATTATATATAGTTAAATCACTGAGATAAATTATTTGTCGTTACAGTAACTCATCTAGCAATTTTTTTCTCACCTATATTTCCTATCAATGAATTTGTAGCTCAATCAATCATCTCACGAAAAACAACGATGAAAATGTTATCAACGGACGGTAAATGAATTTGTAGCTCAATCAATCATCTCTCGAAAAAAACTGATTTTAAGTCCAAATCCTTTGTAATTAGAGGGGAGAAAAACCCTCCAATACATAGTCTCATACCCATTGCATCATTCCCTGAGAGACTTGAGTTCAAGTCTCTTGTAAACAAAAAAAATAATAATTAAGAGGAATAATAGTAATAATGGCATTGAAAATATCTTGTTGATAAAAAGAAAGGCACTCAATTGCTGCTAGTCTCACTACAATAAAATATAAGGATAGAAGCAAGGATTACCAATGGGTGGCTTGCGGTACATCGGTGGCTTGCGGTACTAAATGGGTATATCATGTCCATAAATCATAAATTTTCTAGATGGTTGAATACTAAATGGGTGGCTTGCGGTACATCGGAAGCCGACCTAATTTTTTTTCATTATAAAAATGGAAGAGCAAATATTCACAAAGAGGTAAAAAAACAAAAATTAAAACTCATATTA
Organism: Populus davidiana; assembly: GCA_030145905.1. Classification (NCBI taxonomy): domain Eukaryota; kingdom Viridiplantae; phylum Streptophyta; class Magnoliopsida; order Malpighiales; family Salicaceae; genus Populus; species Populus davidiana. Next base: position 2,840,666 of record CM057794.1, on the reverse strand, counting down.
TTGACTTGATCCCATTTAACAAGCTTATATAATTTTGATAATATAAATAAAAAAATAAAAAAAATAGAAGATAAAAGGGAAAAGAACGACTTGAATCAATCTAGATTAATATACAAAATCTACATGGGCATATGATTGGAATAAAAAAAAATGAAAGCTCAATAACCCAAGGTTGAATGGGAAACTAAAAAAATAATAATTAAAAAGCAATGAAAATTTTTTTTTAGTCAAACTAGGTTAATCCATTAACCCCGCAATGGGTATATGATTGGAATAATTTTATAAAAAGAAAAACATGAAAAAAAAAACACAAAGATCAATTCTCAATAATAAAAAATTAAAGAATGAAATTAAAAAAAATTAAAATTTAATAAATAATTAACAAAAACAATATTGAAGTAAATCCATGTTAATATTTAAAACTGGTGAACCTAGTTATGAGCCAAATACTAACTTTATTGAGGCCAAACTCTAAAAATTAACGAAGTAAAATTTCAATTACAAAACACAGAGTAATAAAATTGAAAAAAATAAAATAAAAAAAGAAACTAAAACAACACAAAGAGTAATAAAAAAAGAAATAAATTTTGATATAAAATTAAATTAAAATTAAATATCAAGTAGGGATTAAAATGAATACTCGTAAGTCAGATTTTTTAATATTTATGCTCAACTCATTATCCATTATATAAGAAATTTATATATTTATAAAACTTCCATCAAATTTCTATAGAATATGAATTTACAACATCTTAAACGAATGGAATATAGTAGCGGTAGACAACTGAATCATAATGATGGCAGTGGCAAGAGATTGGAGATGCACATCTAAGACTTTCTACTCAATTGTATGTGGTTGTCGTTATCCTTATTTTCAGTATTTTTTTCGCATTTAATAAGTGATTCTCTACTTTTTATTGCACATATTTGGGTGTCATCTTTAGCTAGTTATGTAGAAAAGAACAAAAGACTCTTTAACATTAGTTTTGTCTATTTTTTTTTTCTCATTTCTTTTTCATTAGTTTCTTGGTTTATCTTAAACAGTGAGCAATAGTTGAGCTTGTCACAGAATTTTATGTTTATTTCTATATATTTTTTTAAAAATAAAGTTTTTTTTTTATTTTAAATTAATATGTTTTTGGTGTTTTTAAATTATTTTGATGTGTTGATATAAAAAATAATTTAAAAAAAATATTATTTTGATAAATTTATGAATGAAAAGTATTTTAAAAAACAATTATAATCGCAATAAAAATAATTAAAAATAATAATAATTAGAATTAAGTTTGGAGCTAATGTATTCACTAGCAATATTTACTCTTCCAAATAAAATGGTGTTTATATGAAGTCATTAAAGCAATTTCACTAGCTGAGATAACCTAAATAAATCCTGCCTAGAAAAAGGATTGGGGTTTTTACTGACTTAATATAAACATCATTTTAAAATAAAAAGCCCGATAATCTCTTTGTTTCACGAGGCTCTTGTGATGATACTATTGTGATGTTGATTTACTTAGAAAACTTTGTTTAATAAAATAGGATATATTTGAAAATATGATAGATGTTGTGTTTTAAAGTATATTTTGATCAAAAATATATTAAAATATATATTTTTATTTTTTTAAAATTATTTTTAATATTATCATATCAAAATAATTTAAAAATATAAAATAAAATTAATTTTAAACAAAAATATTTTTAATTTTTTTAAATACAATTTTAACCAGGTCTCTGAACATATAATTAATTAAAAAATTAAACGCTTAGCTGATGCATATTGATTTTTTGAAAGAACCTTGCAATTCGGGAGCTGTAGCTTGACTATAAATACGGTGGACGTGATAACAACAATTTAATAACTATAAATATGGAGTTTATTTTACCCATGGCTGGAGATTGAACATAGTAGGACTCTTCAGCTGGAATTCTTTTGTTCATTTATTTATAGGTTTTCTTTAGCAAAAAGTTCATTTTAGCGATAGTAATCGGTAAAAAAAGTTAATGGGAAATGTTTAAAAATAGGTCGAGAAAAATAAATTAATAAAAAATATGAGAAATATAATATAAAACTAATTTTTATAGAATTTAAATATTATATTTCTTATATAAAATTTATCATTATATAATTAAATAAAAAAAATTAAATAGCTCTACTAGATATGAAATAATATATCTTGATTTATATTTATCTAATAATTTTTTTAATTTAATTTTTAACTAGGCTTATAATACGCACTAGGACATGTATATGATTTTTAATGCAATAAAAAAATATATCAATATTATAAATGTGTTTTATTATGTCGTAATATTTTTAATAGGAAACACAAATATGCTGTTTACTTTTAATAAAATAAATTAAAAAAAATACATGAATCAATAAATAAAGAAAAATTTATTAATACTAATTAAATACTAAATGAAAAGATAACCTTTTTTTTTCTAAAAAAACATCAATAAGTATGCAAATACTTAATCTCAAATTTTCTTTTTAGTTTATACATTTTTATTTTTATTTTTATTTTATCTTAGAGGTTATTTTTTCTTATCAAGAATAAATAATTTTTATTTTTATAAATATATCATAATTTATTTATATCAAATATAAATAAAAAAACTTAAAGATAAATTGCGGTAATATTTTTGAGACACTATAAAAATACATAATAATTAAAACTATTAGTTAAAAAAGATGAATTAAACAAGCAGGCTAGTTAAATTTACTAAATGGTTTATTTTTATTTTTTATTTTTTTCAGATATTAATACTTTAAAGAATTGTTTTTTAGAAGTAAAAATCATCGACTTGATTCAACTGTATTAAGATGGGAAATTTAATCTCGTTATACTAAAATTGATTTGAGGACACAACCATCAACGGTGATGACAAAAAGGAGACCCAAGCCAAACAAGGCCAGTACTCTCTTCCTGCCATTCTCGGGGTCAAGATAAAATAACAAGTACAAAATTAGAAAAAACAAACAAACACGTGGCACTAGCAAACAACATAAAAGTTAAAACACACAGAGTTTTGCACATTGAATACAAAAAAAATAAAAATAAAAAAAATAGAGAGTGACCGTTTCCTCCACCTCATCAAAATCTGGTAGGCCGCCAACACTATCATATAGAAGAACACAAAAAAGAAAAAGAAAATCCAATTCAATTACACAAATTTTTTTTTTGGGTTCTAATTCCACTTTATTGGGAAAATCAAATCCCATTAGCCTGCATCTACCATCATTTCTCCTTTTTTCACATTTTTTGGGCATCCATTTTCTGTATATACGGTGGTTTTGCAGGCTAAAACGAGGTAATCTAGATACAATTTTGCTCTTAAATTCCCTCATCTTTTATTTATTTCTGATATTCTTGGCAGTTTTATGGTGAATTTTTTATAAAAATGCAACACAATATATTCACAACAATGCGTAGCTTAAAACTCTCGGAAGGATGTAAAGCAACTCAAGTTTATGCTTTCAATCCAACCGGCGGAGAAGCCGATGGCGGTGGTTATGGCGGTAAAGTCGGAGGGAAGTTCTTACAACATCTACAAGATCTAAGGGCTAATTCAATTCGGACGAAATCGAGTCGAAATTCCCATCCACCGACTAACCATAACCAAACGACAAGAACAAATGTCTCTGTCGAAAGTTTATTGCCAGCTGGTCTTCCGACCGTTGATCTCATCGAGCCAAAGATTGAGCCTTGTCTTAAATCTGTGGATTTCGTCGAATCATTAGCTGATGTCTATACAAAAGTCGAGAATTCTTCGCAACTGGAGAAATCAGACAGATTTCTTGAGCAATGTGCGGTGTTTAAGGGCTTGTCTGATCCGAAATTGTTTCGGAATAGTCTAAGGAGTGCGAGGCAGCATGCTGTGGATGTGCATTCCAAGGTTGTTTTGGCTTCGTGGTTGAAGTTTGAGAGGAGGGAGGATGAATTGATTGGTTTGTCGGCTATGGATTGCTGTGGAAGAAATTTAGAATGTCCTAGGGCCTGTTTGATGTCGGGATATGATCCCGACTCAGTGAAGGATCCTTGCGTGTGTTTGAGATGGCAGCCGGAGAAGGATGTTTTGATGGGGGATGAAGAATACTTGACTTTTGATGCTGATGAGGATGGTGGTGGTGATGATGAATGTGATATGTCATTTTGCATTGGTGATGATGAAATTAGGTGTGTAAGATATAATGTGGCATCACTTTCTAGACCTTTTAGAGCAATGTTGTATGGGGAGTTTAAGGAATCCTGGAGGGAGAAGATAAATTTTACGCAGAATGGGATATCGGCAGAGGGAATGAGAGGGGCGATGGTGTTTAGCCAGACGAAAAGATTGGGCACGTTTGATCCAAAGATTGTTTTGGAGCTTCTTTCTTTGGCAAACAGGTTTTGCTGTGAGGAATTGAAGTCAGCTTGCGATGCTCATTTGGCATCCTTGGTTTGTGATATGGAGAGTGCCGTGATTCTAATTGAGTATGGATTGGAGGAGGGTGCAAACCTTTTGGTGGCAGCTTGTTTACAGTTGTTTTTGAGAGAGCTTCCATTTTCAATGAACAATCCTTATGTGATGCGACTGCTGTGTGGATCTGAGGGTAGGGAGAGATTGGCTTCGGTTGGCCATTCTTCATTTTTGTTGTATTATTTTCTGAGCCAGATTGCTATGGAGGAAGAGATGAAATCTAACAACACTGTGATGCTTTTGGAGAGACTGGGAGAGTGTGCAACCGAAGATTGGCAGAAACAGCTTGCCTATCACCTCTTAGGTGTTGTTATGCTCGAAAGAAAAGAATACAAAGATGCCCAGAACTGGTTTGAAGAAGCAGTTGAAGCAGGTCATATATACTCGTCGGTGGGTGTTGCAAGGGCTAAATACCATCGAGGACACAAGTATTCAGCATACAAGATGATGAACTCGCTGATATCTGTTCATTCACCAGTTGGTTGGATGTATCAAGAGAGGTCTTTGTATTGTACTGGGAAGGAAAAATTGATGGATTTGAACACAGCAACTGAATTGGATCCAACACTTCCATTCCCATACAAGTGTCGGGCTGTTTTGTTGGTGCAGGAGAACAAACTTGAATCAGCCATCTCAGAACTCAATAAAATTATTGGTTTCAAGGTCTCTCCTGATTGCCTTGAGTTACGGGCCTGGATTTCTATGGCATTGGAGGATTTTGAAGGGGCTCTCAGAGATGTCCGGGCACTTTTGACTATGGATCCAAATCACATGATGTTTTATGGGAAGAAGCATGGTGACCAACTAGTAGAACTCCTCCGTCCCCTTGTTCAGCAATACAGTCAGGCAGACTGCTGGATGCAACTGTATGATAGATGGTCCTCTGTTGATGATATAGGCTCCCTAGCTGTCGTACACCAAATGCTGTCCAATGGCCCCTGGAAGAGCCTTCTACGGTTCCGACAATCTCTCCTCCTTTTACGGTGATAATTCATAAATCTTACCAAAGCTTTGCTTAACTGTATTAATCAGTTCTAATTCTTTCTGTTCATAATGCATTTTGTGCCCTAGTAAGACATGCTATTTGAAGTTTTCTAATTGATATCATGTACTGTCATCATTCTAGCTACAAGTTCATGTCAATGCACTGGCCTTGAGCTTAATTCCATCTTATATTTCCATAATACTTGTATTCAATCTTGCAATTACAGAAATTGTTGGTAGACTTCTATTGCATATGTGCATAACTTATATTGACTTAAATTGTTTGATGCAACATTTTTTTTAATTAAATAATTGAAACATTGTACTGCAAACTTTACACACAAGCATCAAGGTGGTCTAGCATTCATATCCATAGAATGGACTCCAATGGTCATGCATGGAACTGTGATGTAATTCAAAACATCAATCACTGTCCCATCTCCTCCATACCTGCTTTCCTTCCATGACTCCCCTACAGTTCAACATAACATAAAGTAGGTGTATATAAGGTGGAAAAGCAATGAAGAAAAAAAAAGAAGAGATAATGTTTACAAGTAATTATGGTCATGGAGGAGGATACAGCTAATGCAATAGTGGTTGCCACTGGAAGCTCTTGCTTAATATTTTATTCTATCATCTTATGATGTGCACTCAGTTGTCTGTGTTGATGTAGGGAAGATTGAATTTCTATTCAAAGAAGCACTTTGTGATGAGCCAACGTTTAAAAAGTGTAGGATTCTGGAGCTCAGAGTTCATAAGAGAAAGGGGTCTGGACGGTAATAACATTATTGGAATTTCTGGGCAGCAGCTTAACACAGAGATCGAGGTTTTTCTTAAATGGTTTAATTAGCATGGAAAGAGTTCAAAAAATATGTAGGAATATAGGTTAACACTGATTTAATGATGGGATGAGTTTAGAGGCTAATTATAGAGAAAAAAGAAGGGAAATTGGTGGCTATTCTGATTCCCTATGAACAAGAACAATATCTGAAGTGCTGTATTGAAGGAAAAACAAGAAAAGGCAACTTAGAGAAAAGAGAAGTGAAAATGCTCTACTCCTGCATACCTTCCAAAATCAAATCAATATTTTCATAATTTCATTATCGAAATCCTTATCTGTTTTTAATGAAACGGTCCTGGACCACTGACCTCGGTTAGAAGCTAGGAAAGGATTCCAAATTTTTGCTGAAACTGCAAAAGCAAAGACAGAAGATTTATGGAAAGAAGTATTTCTTTGTCATGAAAGGTTGGAATAAGATCTATCGTCAGAGTTTAGAACCTGTAACAATGTGATGAAAACTTTTCCTTTCTCTTGACATCTAAAGCATTAATCATTACTTTTTATTAGTAAGGTTTTCATGCTAATATATATTAATGGTTTGGTTACAAGTTAATGTTTTCGTATTCAAGCGTTGAGTGCTCTTCTGGTCCTTTTGCTTTGTCACTTTTTTCCATCTCCTGGTCCCTTTGTCATGGATGCTAAGTATCTAGGAAAAAAGGAAATATAAAAGACAATGTCTCTGTGATATATTCACAATTGCTATTAATGTGGATAACTGAGTCTAGGATACAGAAGAGTTTCTTATCCCCCAAACCTTATTCTTTTTGGACCATTCTAAATATTTTATTATATCTATATTAATGGAACCTTTTGTTTCTCAATGGTATAGGCTAAATTGTCAAAAGGCTGCAATGCGTAGTTTGCGGTTGGCTAGAAATTATTCTACTTCCGACCATGAAAGACTTGTCTATGAAGGATGGATCTTGTATGACACTGGAAATCATGAAGAAGCACTATCCAAGGCCGGGGAGTCTATTTCAATTCAGAGATCGTTTGAAGCTTTTTTCCTTAAAGCATATGCTTTAGCAGATTCAAGTCTTGATCCTGAGTCCTCAAAGTATGTTATTCAACTTTTGGAGGAAGCTCTTAGGTGCCCTTCAGATGGCCTTCGGAAAGGACAAGTGAGTAACAACTTTGATGCAATTCTATTGCTCTGAATGCACCTCAATATTGTTAAAATTGGGTAATTTTGCCATCCTCCAGGCACTGAACAATCTTGGGAGTGTATATGTTGATTGTGAGAAGTTGGATCTTGCTGCTGACTGTTACATGAGTGCACTTGAGATCAAGCATACAAGAGCACATCAGGGTCTGGCACGTGTACATCATCTAAAAAATCAAAGGAAAGCAGCATATGATGAGATGACAAAACTGATAGAAAAAGCTAGGAATAATGCTTCGGCTTATGAGAAGCGTTCAGAGTATTGTGATCGGGACATGGCAAAAAGTGATCTTAGCATGGCAACACAACTAGATCCACTAAGAACATATCCATACAGGCACAGGGCAGCAGGTAAGCTCCACGACAACATCTACTTTCTTTGAGATTGTTATTCACAATCATTCATCAATGATTATGCTATAAATCTTGGAAATGTGAACTAACCACTGAAACTATGAAACTTTGGGTGTTGAAGTTGCAGAGATATTCTAATTCTTAACTGAAAATTGTTAAACATCATTGACTGGAGGACTGAATGTAGTCGTGTTAGAGATTGTTTGCCTGATAGAGTGGTCTTAATGGTAACCTTTCAGCCTCCTGTTGAAGTATTCCCTCTGGTCATCTTGAAACTAGTTTTCATTAAAAAAGAAGAAGAAAGAACAGAGAAATAGTCACCACTGTTAGGCTGATTTCGTTGGAGAAAGATGTCGGCATTTGATAAAAGATCAGTTGCTTGTGTAGTTTGCTAGAGGTTTAATAGCTCTCAATTTTTGTTTGAAGAGATCTGCATCTCGAGATCCTTATTGAAAAGCCTTATCAACTAAAAAACTGTTTTCACCTTGTTGAGACATTTGTTTTATCTATGATCTTGTCATATAAATAGAACTTTGTGGCTCCTTAATTATTTAAAATCCAGTCTCCTACTCTGAGCTTTAATAAATGGTTGGCTTCAAAGCACCCCTGACATCCTCCTGCATAAATTGTGCTTATTGATCTAACTGCAGGGTGTTTGACTAGAATGACCGGGGTTCAAAGTTGTCTCATTAGATTAGATTACATCTATAGTTAAACGTCAGATTAATTGAATGATGGACTTCTTCTAGGCAAAGGAAGTACACTATTTGTTTGTATTGAAGAATGCATGCTCTTGACTGCTGCTCTGATATGCTTCTGAAGTATGCAGGACCACGTCCCTTGTTTTTTGTTTATTCCATGCTACATTTTCAGGTCGTCTTGATTAATATTAGCATAATCAGATGAAAAGCACTTGATTTTTGCTTCAAAGTTATTAGAAGAAAGTTAGTTTGGTTTTTGTTTCTTCTTCTTTCAGAATACATGTTTTCTGTTGACTTTAAAGTTTAGCTGGTCATATTTTGGCTGCAGACTAATGATCTAACTGAAAAACACTTCTATATTAAACTATTGGGATTATCATTGCATTTTGTGTAGTTCGAATTCAGTGTGGATTATGTGAGTGAATACACATTTAATTTTAAACTACTAAGACTAATTCTGTGCCATTTCAGTTTTAATGGATGACCACAAAGAAGTGGAAGCCATAAAAGAGCTTACAAGGGTCATAGCTTTCAAGCCAGACTTACAGCTGCTGCATCTTCGAGCAGCATTTTATGATTCAATGGGTGATAATGGCTCCACCCTTCGAGACTGTGAAGCAGCTCTCTGTCTTGATCCCAATCACAAAGGTACCATCGAGCTCTATAAGAGAATACGGCAGGGTAATGAACAAGAAAAATGAGAACCAGAAGTCCATGCTTGTTATCTTTAGTATCTGGGCAATCACATCATTGCCACCACATTTTCTTATATTTGGTACTAGAAAGGCCAGTTTTCCTAGGAATGTTTTTTTGGATTTTCTCCATAGTGACGCGGACATCCTGGTGGCCTTTTCGTGAAAGGAATTTCAGAGGAAGAAAGGGATAATTTGAATTTAACAAGAAAGGGATTGTAGAAAGTGGGATAGCTTGTAAATGTATGTGATATCCTGCCACTGCCCTATATTACACTTCAGCAAAGATTGAAATGAATGTATCATTGTTGAAAGAAACATGTGTATGAATGGTAGCTTATGCTGAAGTCTGCCTTGTTAAGAGGCTTACGGATTAACTGATTTTTGCTGAAGTCATACTGTAGTGTCTATTGTTCTTTGTGCTTCACAATTTTGTCATAAAATTCATACCCAATTTTCCACGTCTCTGTTTCAGGACTTATTTCCTTCCTTTTTCTTTGTACTTTTCATGGCATATATCAGATTTTAGACTCTAGAACATCTAGAAATCATTGCTAGATAAATTGTTTCTCAAAACTCAGTAGCCATAAAGTTTGATATGCCAGTTAGGATCCTTAATTGTTGAAATTAACACAAATGGTGCTGAATTACTACTTTAATCACTTGGCGAGAAATGATCTTTCCTACCTTTTGCCTGTGAGCATTTCATAAGGTGGAGATTAGGGAGCAACGTGTTGATGTTAATCGTCCCAGAAAGCTGAACTTAAACCTGCCACTCTTACCGACTAGGCGGTCACACTGGTAATGGAGAAATTTATTGTGCAACAAATTCACAGGCTGCTGTGCAGGATACGAGTGATAGGATCCGATTTAGTTGGGAACAATCTCCTGGCAACCCCAAGGATAGGGATAGAGATGATATCCAGGAAGCAGAAACTCCTCTGCGGACGCTCCCTCCATGCAGTTGTCATCTACAAAAGGCAGCAGCAAAAAACGGTGATCACAATTGTATCGTCAACTTGATGATCATGATGATGGATGTGATGCTGATGCTGATGACGACGACGATGGTGGAGAGGTTGATGTGTTTTCAAATGCTATTATCATCGACAGAAGCAATAGATATTGCACAGAAATCTGTGGAAGGGCACGGATTAGACAGGCTAAATTTAGAGAGTGTGGACTCAGCTGAAAACCGGTCTCTAAATTTCACGATGGAGCGGTTTCTTCCAGATATCACTGCATTAGCTGCATCATCTCCGCTTTGCGCGTTGAATAATTCTGATAAGAAGCTTCCCTATCCATACAGTTATTCAGAGGAGTACGTTTCAAGAACAGTCGGACGATCATATCCTTCACAGCTGTGGCCTAGAAGTTCTACTCCCATGGTGCATGGAGCACAAGCTCTGTGGTGTAAAGAGTTTCTTGAGACAGGTCTCACCAAAAGTTCATCCTCAATATTGTTCTACAAAATAAAATAGAAAGGGTACTAACCCAGAAAAGAAAGAAAGAAAGAAAGAAAGAAAGAAAGAAAAAATCTCCAAATCAAATAGAAACCCAAAAAAAAATGTTAAGCAGTTCATGAGGTGGCCACTTTCCATCCCCAAAAGGAAAGCCCAATCAAGCCCATTGAATTCAAACGTTGACACGCGTGCGACATGACTCACACATGAGAGAATTCAAAAAGCTAGGGTTTTTGAAGTCGGGCAGCAGTGGGGAAGCCAAAAAACCCCTGCCCGTTGTGTTTTTTCCTTTTTCCACGCTAAATCATTACCTGCTGGCTCCCGCTTCTTCATTCCATTCGAAAATAACAACGATAACAATTAACAGCAATAACATTTCTTCCAAAACCCTGAAATCAATCAATCGAACAGTTTCTTCATTGAAGTCCGTCTCTCCCTTCCCTCTCTCTGTTTACACTTCTCTCCATCTTCAACAACGAAAGAGCAGGTCACGCTTTTTTAGTGCCGACGGTATTACTTTATTTTTATTTCTGTTTTTATTCTAATCACTAGATCTTCTGTGAGGGATTTTTATGGTGTTACTGTGAGGGCTCCTTTTCTGTTTTTCGTTAGTCGACTGTACATTTTTTCTTGTTTGTGCATTTTTTTTTTTGCAGTATTTGAGGGTGTAATTTTGGAAGGAAATCAATGTTGTTTCATATTTAGTGTTTTAATTGAGTGACTGAGATTAAAAAAGTAGGTAGAGTTTTTTTTGTTGAGTAATTTTATTATTTGATCAAGCATTTGCTCTTCGAAGAAGATTGTCGATTTCGCATTTTTTTTTAATAAAAAACCCAGTTTATGAATTTGTATATGGTTGAAGAAGGCTGTGACTTTCTGTTATTTGATCTGATTTTGCCAAATCAGTTCGTCTGGACTGTCATGATTACTTACCTAAATCTTCTAGAATCTATCTATATATATATATTTTTTTTTTTTGTGGTAATTGAAGTAAGATATTGTTGGGACTACTTGATTAATCTTGTTGATATTTAGATATGCAGGATCTACATATCATATTTTATATGTAATGAATGCGTGCATATTTTGTAATGGATTTAGGATTTTGTACTGCCTTTGTTTTTACAGGTTATGGGGCATTCCTGTAATTAATGTTTTTTCAATCTGTTTCTCTAAATCTCTTCTAAACATTTCATTTGTTTATGGTTTGATTCTGGTTATGATTTTATCTGTTTATTAGCTCGATTTTCAATATAATTTATAAGTTATTGAAATTATTATGGTATCATATAGATGGAACTGAATGTGTTATCTTGTTGATGGATCCGTTGATGTTTATTGATGTAGATTCTACCATGTGCATATACTGTCATGGTATACAATAATTTGGTTTCACCCGTTTTTATGACTCTCAGGGTTTGATTGTATTTAATGTTTTTATCTTTCTTTTCTCATTCCATTCTGTTGTTTACCAAGTTCTTCAATTATTCATTTTGCTGCTGTTTGATTTATTGTTACTACTTTCACTGATAGGACTTTATGTTGTTTTCTCTTGCAGTGTTGAAAGCAATGGCATTGGAGATCACTCAGTTTCTATTGGCTGCCCAATCACCGGATGCAAATATCCGTACTCAGGCAGAGGCCAGTCTTAGGCAGTTCCAAGAGCAGAACTTGCCCCTTTTCCTTCTATCCTTGGCAGTGGAGCTTGCAAACAATGTAAAGCCTTTAGAATCACGTAGATTGGCTGGTATTGTTCTTAAAAACTCTTTAGATGCTAAAGATTCTGTGAGAAAGGAACATCTTGTTCAACAATGGATGACAATTGAAATTTCTATCAAATCACAAATCAAAGACTCACTCTTGAGAACGCTCGGGTCATCTGCATCGGAAGCAAGGCACACTTCTGCCCAAGTAATTGCAAAAGTTGCTTCCATTGAGATTCCACGGAAGCAGTGGCCTGAGCTCATCGGATCATTACTTAATAATATGACCCAGCAAGATAGTCCTGCAGCTTTGAAACAGGCGACCCTGGAAACTCTTGGATATGTTTGTGAGGTGATATCGCATCAGGATCTTGTGCAGGATGAAGTTAACTCTGTTCTCACTGCTGTTGTCCAAGGCATGAACCTTGCTGAACATAGTCATGAAGTACGTCTTGCAGCAACAAAGGCCTTGTATAATGCCTTAGATTTTGCCCAGACCAACTTTGACAATGAAATGGAGCGCAATTACATCATGAAGGTGGTATGTGAAACTGCAATTTCCAAAGAGGCGGATATCAGGCAGGCTGCTTTCGAGTGTCTTGTTTCTATAGCATCAACATACTATGAGGTGCTTGAACCTTATATGCAGACCCTCTTCCAGCTAACATCAAATGCTGTAAAAGGGGATGAAGAGAGTGTTGCCCTCCAAGCAATTGAATTCTGGAGCTCCATCTGCGATGAAGAGATAGAGCTTCAAGAATATGGGACTGTTGAAGGTGGAGATTCTGGGTCTGCTCATTCACGCTTCATAGAAAAGGCCCTCCCATATCTTGTTCCTTTGTTGTTGGATACTATGTTGAAACAGGAGGATCAGGATCAGGATGATAGCATTTGGAATGTATCCATGGCGGGGGGCACCTGTCTTGGTCTTGTTGCTAGAACTGTTGGGGATTCTATTGTGAAACTTGTAATGCCCTTTGTCGAGGGTAATATTCTTAAGCCAGATTGGCATTGTCGCGAGGCAGCCACATATGCATTTGGCTCAATTCTAGAAGGCCCTAGCGTTGAAACATTGCGTCCACTTGTTACTAATGGCTTGGATTTTCTGCTTAATGCAATGAGGGATGAAAATAATAATGTCAAGGACACAACTGCCTGGACGCTTAGTCGTATATTTGAGTTTTTGCACTGTCCTGCCAGTGGATTTTCTGTGATTTCCCAGGAGAAGCTGGAAAGAATTGTAACTGTCTTGCTGGAGAGTATTAATGATGCTCCAAATGTAGCTGAAAAGGTTTGTGGGGCAATCTATTACCTTGCACAGGGATATGAAGATGCTGGAACAAGTTCCTCGCATCTAACTCAACACATCCCTAGGATAATCTCTGAACTTCTCAAAACTGCTGAGCGGACAGATGGGAACGACTTTAAGCTCAGGACTTCTGCTTATGAGACATTGAACGAGGTTGTTAGGTCTTCCAATGTTGTGGAAACATCACTAATTATTTTGGAGCTGCTCAAAAGCATCTTGCATAAGTTGGGGCAGACACTAGAGCTTCAAATTGTCTCATCAGATGATAGAGAGAAGCAAGGGGACTTGCAAGCTTCCCTTTGTACTGTTATCCAGGTGATCATCCAAAAGCTTAGCAGCACCGATGAGACCAAGCCCAGTATACTTCAGGCAGCAGATCCAATTATGTTTCTGTTCCTCAGGGTTTTTGCTTGCCGCAGCTCTACTGTGCATGAGGAAGCAATGCTTGCAATCGGTGCACTGGCTCACGCCTCTGGTCCAGAATTCGAGAAGTATATGCCTGAGTTATACAAATACCTAGAGATGGGACTACAGAATTTTGAGGAGTACGAGGTTTGTGCCATCACAGTTGGGGTGATTGGTGACATTTGCCGTGCACTGGAGGACAAAGTTTTACCATACTGTGATGGGATCATGAACCACCTTGTCTGCAATCTCCAAAGTGCTGAACTCAACCGGTCGGTCAAGCCTCCCATATTCTCCTGCTTTGGGGACATTGCTCTTGCTATAGGCGAGCAATTCTCTAAGTACATTGAGCCTACAGTAGCAATGATGCGGAGTGCTGCTGAGGTCTGTGCTCAGATGGATAATAGTGATGAGGAGTTGATGGATTATGGCAACCAGCTTAAGCGTAGCATATTTGAAGCTTATTCTGGTATTCTTCAGGGATTCAAAGATTCCAAGCCTGAGTTGATGCTGCCGCATGCTGGTCACCTTTTCCAGTTCATAGAATTGGTTTTCAGAGAGAAATATAGGTATCTTGTCTTCTTTCGTTTCTTTGCTTCCGCTGCTTCCTTCCCCTTCACTCTCTCTCTCTCTCACACACTGCATTTATTTCTTCACATCTAATATTCTGTTCCTTGTTGTGCAGGGATGAGACTATTACAAAAGCAGCAGTTGCGGTGATGGGTGATCTGGCAGATGCTCTTGGTCCAAACACGAAAATACTGTTTAAAGACAAAGCATTCTGCGTTCAATTCCTCGGCGAGTGTCTTCAATCTGAAGATGAACATCTCAAAGAGACTGCAAATTGGACCCAAGTGATGATTGCTCGTGTTGTTTCATGAGATGGAGCTGAAGTTGTTTACGGTCATTGATTGCTTCATCGAGAGAATAGGCACCTTCCCCCCCCGCTCTCTCCTCTTCTAGTTTTGGTAGGCTGTGAGGGATCCCAGAAAGAAATGAGGTCATCTACCCATGTGCAAGCATGGTAGAACTCTGGTTCCTTTAATGTATCCACTAATCGGTGGTCTATTGAGTCATTTTAAAGTCCTTTTTCTCCAGCTACATGCTCACGAATCATTCTCTAATTGCTTCATTCTTGTATGCAATGAACTCCGAGTTTGAATCAACGTGGTGTTGTGGGTTTCAGCAATCTCTAAAAATTACTTAAAATTGAGATTTTAGGGTTAATTTTCAAATTGAAATTTGATTTGGTGAACATATATATGTTGGGTTTTCAGTGATTATAAAACAGTGAATAATTCACAACATAGACCAGTGCAGTATATGGTAGGGCAGAATCAAATGGGATAAATTAAAATTATGGAGCTAAGGCCTTCTTTTAGTCCTGAACGTTAGGGTTTGATTGGGTTTGAATAGTGATTTAAAATGTTTTTTTTTATTTAGAAATATATTAAAATAATTTGGTTCAAACACTCATTTATTGCTATTAATTTATGTGGTAGGGCAAGTTTAAGTGATATTATTTTAAGTGAAGTTATATTTTGTATTTTTTTTCTATATATATATACACACACACACACACAATTCACGGGTGGACAGTTATTTTTAAAAATCAAACTATGAGATAACCACATCTAGCACTTTTGGTAAAGCCTTGCAAGTTCAGTTGAGAACAAAATTCATGAGATTGATGCATAACACAGTCAAGAATCAATTTCCTGTTCTGCATGATTGGGAAAAGAAAGAAAATTAAATTACCCTTTTCAGTGTACATAATCTACTTTTGGTAGAATGGAACTAGAACTATAAGCTGCTAGTATGGAACTACAAACTATAAGCTAAAAGAGCCGATCTATAAAAGGAAGATGGATTCCACTATCTGCCGGCATCTATAAAACTTGAAGTCATGTGACCGATAGAAGATGAAGGAAATGATCCTGTGATCGTGTTACTGGAAACCGAAACTTCCATAGATTTTGTGCTCCCACGCAGAGAATCAGGAGAGCCCAAATCATCAATTACAGGAAGCTTATCTTCCCAGTTAAGATACCGTATAACTTGTCTCATGGTTGGCCTGGCTTTAGGTTTGCGATGAGAGCAAAGAAGACCCAACCCCAGTACCAACTCCATTTCTTCGACCACGAATGCAGAGTTCAGCTTTGGATCAGCTGCATCAAGAATTCTACCCGTTCGATGGTATTCAATCACTGAATCTATCAGAATGAAGTCGCTAGTTTCAACTGGTTTTCTGCCACAAGCCACTTCAAGAAGCAAAATACCGTATGCATACAAATCGGAGCCGGTAGAAGACTGACCGGTGCGTGTCAGTTCAGGTGCAAGATACCCTATCGTGCCAACAATATTTGTGGTGTGCGACATCGTGCCATGATCATACAACCTGGCTAGACCAAAGTCTCCTAGCCGCCCGTTCATTTCTGCATCTATCAAGACATTGCCTGACTTGATATCTCTGTGAATCACCACTTGCTCCCATTCCTCATGCAAATACAAAAGCCCTGCTGCAACGCCTTTAACAATATTCAATCTTTGCTCCCAGCTCAATACAAAGTTATTTCTCCGACTGAAGAGGAGACCGGCCAGGCTTCCATTTGGGATGAACTCATAAACTAGGAGGAGGTCATTATTTTTCTTGCACCATCCTTGGAGATTCACCAAGTTCTTGTGCCGTAAACGTCCCAGGCTTTCAATCTCCGCAGTGAATTCTCTCAAACCCTGGATTGAGTTGTGATTGATCTTCTTAACAGCAACTTCATTTCCATTTGTAGGCAATCTACCTTTGTACACTGCGCCAAACCCACCAACTCCGATGATCTCACTCTTTTTAAAACCCTGAGTTGCTGTATAAAGATCTTGATAGCGAAACCTGTGCGGACACTCCAATTCCCAGTCTTCAAGAGCCTCAGATTGCCGCCACTTTATTTTATACACCGTAAGAAAGAACAGTATTACAAACAGAAGAGTGGTCACACCGCATAAAGATGCGATAATAACAATCACTGAGGGTCGGAAAGACGATGAATTTTTCTCCTGCAGTGCGATAGGAAGCCGGGAAAGATTTAGTGGAGGGGCTTCTCCCTTGGAGGAAAAGCTCCATCCCAGTATGTAATGAGAGCTCGCCTTATTTCCAGTAGAGGCGGAGAAACCAACATACATATCCTCCTTAACATAAGTGCTTAGATCTTGTTGGATGGAAATGAGTGGTTTAATCGGTTTGCCATGGTCCATGGGAGCTATTGTTACGTTAATACGTTTAGTCACACCATTATATTCGACCCAAGCTTGAATAGGTTTACCACTGTCCAACACCAATTCTTCTAATGAATCAAGCCGGTTTACGTCGTCGTAATAACCAGCTGGTTGTGATGCTTTTGAATCCACGCTGTTGATGTTGATTCCGACATGATTGCCTACAGAGTCTGTACTCTTGTTGAATCCATTAACTGTGTCGAATTCAACAGCAAAAATATAGTTGGAGGACAAATTATCGTTCATAGAGTTGAAAAGACCAAGGAAATGCCCCGCCTCAGCCTCAGGAAGCCGATCGGAGGGAGATAAGGTGAAAGCAAAGCCGAATCCTCCCTCACCTTTGGATGGAGAGATTATCTGAAAGACAAAAGCTGTGCTGAAAGAAGAAGCATTCGTAGACGAAGATGAACTTCTGTTAAGCATTCGTACTTTTTCGGAATAAAATGCATGTCCTACAGCATTTTGCGTTCTGTTGGTGAGCCTTAGCAAACCACTAGGCTTGATAATGGAAACTTTGTCAAGTGTGAGGTTTGCATCCCTTCCATCGAATCCATCGAAGAGGAATTCTACATCTTGAGCCTCAGCAACCGTACAAAAGAATAAGAACAACAAAACTAAATAGATCGTCGAGGCCATGGAATTTTGAGAGCTAAGAACTTGCAACTCGAAAATAATTAGCTTAAACAAGTATATTGCTTAAACAAAGAGATGGACGTAAAACCCCCAGGAAGTTTGGCTAGAAAGGCTAAAAAGTTTTCAATTCTATCTTATCTCAAGAGCATGTGGTGTAGCAAGTGCAAGGAATGAAAACAAGTCTTATATATGCCTAAACAAGATGATGCAATGTAAAAACCCCAAAGAAAATTATTCCTGGAAAGACTTGAAATTGTCAAAGTCAATCTTAATTAGGACAGGCGAGGTAGTGTAGGAAATGCATAGTGATGTTGAGACCTGTGAAGATACTCTATAAAAAGCTTTACACGGTTGGTTGACTCGCTAATATAACACCTAAGAATATATAGTTGTGGACTTGATGCTTAATTTATTGCCCGGTACGCGTGGTTTCTAGATGCCCACAATTTGAATTTTTTCTCTTTCCTTTCGTACAGGAAATATCAATCATCCTTTTCAGAGATATGTATCCGAAAAAAACTAGAAGATGCAACTAGTTGATCAAATCTGGATGATTCGATCGAATAACTTGAAACCCAGGCAATCTAATCTGGGTGTATTTGATTTTTTTTTAACATATATATATTTTAATTTTTTATTAATTCTAAAAATATAATATTAATTTATAAATACTTAGTCTCACATTTTATTTTTTGACTCATGAATTGTTTCTTAACTTTTCGATATATAATAACTATATATATAGTTTAGATTCATATAGATTGTTTTATAACTTTTCGATGTGGAATAACTATATTATAGTTCATATATTATACTTCATCCTTTATATTTATCTTTTATAGCTTATATTCATATAGATTGTTTCTTAACTTTTCAATATAATATACTACACTTCATGCCTTAAATTTTTATTTTATAACCTACATTCACATGAACTATTTCAAAATCTTTTCATGTGAAATATTAAAACATCAAACATAATTTCTTTTCTATTTTTCCGGGTTAATCTGAGTCAACTCGTGTGACCCGAGACCTGGCCACTTTCTTGGGTCAATCCTAGATCGAGTTTAATAACTATGATTCTTTCTAGAGTTATAACTAGATAATTGGTTCGCGCCACGCTGCGGGTAAGGTTAATTCTTGCCGATATAAAAAAAGATGTTCATGCGATATCAACGTTTGAAAAGAAATACAAAAAATCTAAGAATTTGGTAACTAAAAAAGGTCACATTAATTTGCTGTTAGAGCAATGACCAGGAAAGAAAAAAACACAAAACACCATGAATCGATCATCTCATTCTTACTCTCACGCAATTAATTTAATTTCATTAAAAAATAAAATTCTTTTTTTAAAAAGCTAGATTCAACATAGGTAAAAAAAAATATCTGAGTTAACCTGTGTTACTTTCAAAACCACTGAAAAATCTCATAAAAAAAATATCAAAATGTTGGTGGATGAAATTAAAAAAAAAAACTAAAAAAAAAGAAGAAAAAACAAAGCAAGCTTGGGTGAACCTTGTAAACTTAGGTTAATATTTCAAACCCGTAACCCGTTAAATTATAGACTTAACCTAAACTAAGAAGCTCAACACCTGCCCATTAAATGCCAACAGATGAAATCAATAAATTTATTTCAATTAAAAAAATTCCTTTTAAAAAAGATAAATTTAATAAAGTCTGGAAAAAAAAACCCAACGCAAGAAATAATGTTGGAGGATGAAATCACAAAAAAAAACTTAGAAAAGGAAAAAAATACCAAGTAAGCTTGAGTGAACCTTGTAAACTTGAGTTAAACTCTAAAACCTGCAATCCATTAAATTTTTAACTTAGGTTCAATCTAGAATCTCAACACGTGAAAAATTAAATGTTGGATGATGATATCAATTAATTTAATTTAAAAACAAAGTTCCTTTTAAAAAGCTAAATTTAACAAAACAAAAAACCAAGAAAATCTATGTTATTTTCTAAACGACTAAAAAAACTCATACAAAATGAATAATAATAATAAAAATGATGGAGGATGAAAAAAAAAAATTTAAAAGAAAAAAACCAAGGAAGTCCGTGTCAACTTCGTAAACTGGGGTTAATCTCTTAAATCCGCAATTCATTAAATTCTAGATCTGAGTTCAACTAAGAAGCTAAACACCTCACCAATTAAATATTGTAAGATTAAATAATAAAAAAATAATTCTAAAAAAATCTTGCAAGGTGAAAAAAATAACAATAATAAAAAAGGGATTATATTTGTTAGGAAAAAAACTCAAGAAGGATGAAATTGTAAAAAAAAATTAAAACCCCATCTTAAATAAAACAAATAGTAATCAAAATAATAGAAACTAAATCTAACATAATAAAAAATCTATTGGGGATGAAATAAAAAAAATCCTTAATTTCATAAAATTTTTTTTTTTTTTAAAAAATGTAATAAAGAGAATAAATAAAAAATCTTAAGGATAACAAATCTAGAGGTTGATTTGATTTTTTTGAAAGCCAACAAGAAAATCAAGTTGGAGAGAGAAGAAAAAAAAAATGTCACATGCGCTGAATCAACAACAATTATACCATACACACAACTTGTACATGAAATTAAAAGAGAGGCTGAGACACTTCTACCAATGTCCTCAAAGTAAGATTCTCGATATCAAACGATGTCACATGTGTTGTCCAAACCCTCTTGAATTCAAGGGTAAGAAAGTAATTAAACTATAAAGAGAAAAAAAATATAAAAGACTATTCTACCTGTTTATTATTGTAATTCTAGCAGGTACTCATAAAATACCTCTATACCCTAAAACAAAGCTAAATAAATTTGCAAACCAAAGACAAAATAGTAATTTTAATGTGGGAATCACAATAAAATGTGAACTGTTTTAGGATTTGTTATTGTATAGGCTTTACATATTAGTCACAGCATAAAGTCTTTGTAGGAAATAAATATGTTTATGTGAGCCTATTTGACCGCTAATGCAAAGATATAATTCATCGCTTAGCAATCACATGCTTCCCTTTCATCGACTAGCATTATCGGGCTACGTTTCCCAGCTAGCTTGTACAGTCATCCTCCATTCTTTGACTTCTGAAAGGTTTTGTAGTTTTTTCTTAGTTTTTTATTTATTTATTTGTGGTCCCAATAGAATCAATTCCTAGCAATAAATTTGATGAGAATGATGTCGTACAGCGTTGAATTATGGTAAATCAAAATTGAATTAAGCCTAATTATCTTGAATTTTTTCTTAAAATATTGTATATTTTTTTCTTTAGATTCTCTTTGTTTTGTGTTTTTAATTTTTTTTTAAATTCAAATTTTTTATTTGTTTTAAATTATTTTAATACATTCATTTTAAAAATAAAAAAATATATTATTTTAATATAATTTATATAAAACAATTTAAAAACAATCATTACAATAATACTATACTAGCCTTTAATTTAGTATTATTATTATTATTATTATTATAAGTATCATGTCATTATCATCGTCATTATTAGACGTTGACCTTAACCAAGAAAATGTTGAGCTATTAACAACCCTGAAACGCGTAGAAACTTTGGGCTAGATCCCAAGGGCCAAGGCTAGGCTTTATATTTGTCATTTTGAAACCATAATATTTCCCTCGGTTCGGGATATAGCAATACACAACTTAGGGTTAGGCCCATTAGTGGACAAAAACCATTTTAAAAATAAATTTGGCATAAGCAATACATAATAATAATGAACCCTAACATAGTATATATATAAAAAAATAAAGGGTAAAACAGCACAACCCAAAAATTACTTAGGTTCTAACATACTTGTTTAAATTATATATATTGTCTATGATTCTCGTGTTGCACTTAACATGTATGACAAGTGAGTTGCATATAATATCTACGATTTTATTAAAAATATATTTAATGAGATGATTTTTCCAACCATTAACTCTCTAAAAAAATTAAAGAAAAATTCACAATTCACATAACTAATTTTTCCAATCTTAAAACACAATTCACACAATAACTTCAGTTATAAATAATATAATTATATAGATGATCAATATAACGTAACATTTTATTAAAATTAAGCTAATTACATATACTTATATTTTTATAATTCTCATAAAATATAATGTAACTACATCTAATAATCACCTCAGATTGTGGAAAGGTTTGGAACGCCACCCTAACTCATCTAACTCGAGACGAGTTTGTAGCATGCAGGGGCCATGATCAATATCACCTTATCTCGTGGATAGGTCTAAGATATTTATGGACAGACCTGCACCACCATCCCAACACATCCAACTCGAGAACAAGTTTGTAGCATCTGAGGAGGTTTAGATAGAGATCTTTAGTTAATGACTCAAGTTATAGTGGCAGTAGTAGTGGTCAAAGCTATAGTTAGAGTTTAGTTTAAATTGCAACTCTTTTGTTTTATTTGGAGACAATTCTTCATGTTAGAACTGTAAAGTAGGCCATACTAGCATAGAATGCTATAGGAGGACCGATGCTTGTTTCAGTTGTGGCCAAATAGGTTATAAGATTCAAGAGTGTTCTAGGAGATGGCTGTTAGCTTCAAGAGCATCTACTTCAATTCAACCTCCTTCCAGACATCATCAACAAGCTAGTATGTGGATCATGATGGTAGAGATTTTGGTGGTTATTGTTAGAGAGAATGAGATGAAGGTGACAGAGGCTAGATACAACAAGGCCAAAGGCATGCTAAAGTCTTTGCCTTAACTCAATAGAATACTCAAGTATCCAACATAGTTGTTTTAAGTAATCTGAAACAAAAGTCTTGTTTGATTAGAGTGCAACTCATTTGTTTGTGTCTCCATATTTTTCCATGATATTAGATAGACAACCAACTCTCTTAGGATCCTCCTTTTCAATCTCCACTCCCTTAAATGAGTTAGTGTTATGGAGTATGTGTATATGGATTGTGGAATAGAGATTGAAGATATGATCTTTATGGAAGATTTACATGTCTTGGATATGGTCAATTTAAATGCAATGATATTCATCGTCTCTTTGCGAATCTTGAATCTTGTAACTTTGAGGTTGATACTGCAAGCATGGATGATATTCAGATAGCATTCCTCTTCCCTATGCTCCCAAAAAACCAAAGTAAAAGGTGATCACATCGAAACTTTGAAAGAACATTCTTAAAGAAGAAAAAAGAAACAAAATCTGAAGATGGAAATGCAACCTGACACTCTATGGTATTGTTAGAATCTAGAATAGCATTTCCCAAGGGAACCAATCTGAGATTGAGAATGGTCATGAGATCAATCTCCAGGACCTGAGCTAGAGGGTCTGCTATGAAATTGTTGCAATATAGACACATAAATTCATAACACAGAGACATTGTGACTTTCTCATAATTATGGGAAATTCTCCTGCACCTAACAGGAGGATCTGGTGATTTAGGAATACATTACTCAGAAGAATCGGAGGGGGTGACAAACAAGAATAGCAGAGAAGGGAGAACAAGGAAAGAGAGTAATGGAGAAGAAACCGTTTCTTTTTTGATAGTTTAGTACTATGAAACTTCAATGTCGTGTGGGGTATTTATAGGTGTGGCAAGTGATCAATAATATTTATGTCCCTGTCAGAAATGGGACACATAATGCCTACCCTTAATGTTCTGTTAGTAGTTGTTGAAACCCATCTAATATTTTTCCTTTTTAACAGCTCTAATGTGGTTTAACTACTCGAGCATAATAATCTGATACCCCTCAAATGGGCTTGATTTATTGAAGCATTAACGACTCATTCGTGGTTTTTAAAAAGTTCTTTGTATGTTTTGATTTCTCCTCTTCATTTTTATTAGCTTTAGTAAAATGGAGACATCAAGCATTCCTTAAGGACCTGCAGGCAGTTGATAGAAAGTTCAGAGTTTTGACATGGGATTAATGTCTGCAAATACTTTAGTCACCGACCAACCTGATATTCTATCATTCAAGGTAAAAGCCTCACCAAATCATTTGATGAAATCAACAATGGAATGTCGTGCTAAGCAAACTAGAGATGAGCAAGTGATCAACATTTAAGTGTCCCCTTTTGCATTCAATGGCTGGTGGTGATGCCATGAAAGTGATTTCATCCATTGAGTTCATGGTATGTCAAGCCATTCTTAATGGTTCAGCACAAATTAGAGATTGAAAAAGTGAATGGTCTTCAAGTCTTCATGAGTTTACCATAATAACCAGGTACATCTACTCTTCTGTCAATCCCAGACAGGAAACGATAGAGACAGGGAGAATGTGAAAAACAATGGTGTCTGTCTCCCTCAGTTCAGCTATGAGGAAAGTGGAAGGTAAGAAAGAGAAAGGAAAACAGAGGTTGGGTTGGATAAGGACAGAAGGATTCATTTGCAATTTTTCCCTGGGAGAGAATGTTAAGAGAGCAGAAATCAGCAGCAAGCATTGCTGCTTTGAGTGGGGAGTGACCAGTCCGTGGTCTACATGAGTGATAAATACGGTTGTAACTTGTAGGGTGAAAGACAAGTAGTCGTTTGCTTCGGTTGTTAAGACTTGGTCAACTTCAAAACCAGTCAGACAGAATTGATCAAAGCACACGGTATTCAAAAAATCCTTAGAAGTCAGAACACAAACGACAACACATTCCATGGTACCTATCCTCTTGTTGTGTTAGAAAACAGACTCGTCGACAGCACAACTATATGCACATTGAAGTCACAGTCGAAAGCTCTTCCAAAATCCATCATAAAAAGTACGTTTGGTGCCGCACTGTATGCATAAATAATATACCAGTGCCCCGCTCCAACCCAGAGGCCAGCTCCTCAGCGGCTTTTCCCTATCATTTGTTATTTTATATATTTAATTAAGAAAACTCGAGAAATATAGGCGACAAAATTCATTTGTCAACATTCCCCAGCTCAAGCAAATTCTCGTTTATTTTATCCCCCCCTTTCAAAGATAAAAAAAACTTTTTTTTTTTATTATTATTAACATAGATGTCCCAGTCAGTTTGCGTGTACCTTGACTAATTTCACGACTTTGAAATTAACGACCATGTAAGCCTTCAATGATCATCATATTATCAACCACAGGGTTCGAACTTGAAATCACAGGAGAGCAAATCCCTTGGTCCTAAGCTTTTATCATTGAACCACCTACCAGATGATAAAAAAAACCTTTTTTATCGGCTCTAGTTGTGGTCTTTTCCTTGATCTTATCTTTTATTTTGGTTTAAAATTTCCTACTTTTAACTCAGAATTGGGATTTTAGGTTAAATTTTATTTTTATGCTTATAGATACAGTAATTTTACACCTTGACCACTATAATTTAAAAGTTTTTTTATAGAACTATCTAGTAGGTGACCAAGTGGTATGAGTTTGGGATCAAGGGGTTTGCTTTTTTTTTGGTCTCAGGTTCAAGCCCTGAGTTTGTTAATATTGATGACAACTGGAGACTTACCTGTTCGTTAATTTCAGGGCTCGTAAGAATTAGTCGAGGTGCTCGCAAGCTGGTCCAGAAACCCCACGTGAATAAAAAAAAAGTTTTTTATAGTTTAAATATCATCCCTAATCGTTTAAATAGCTCGAAAGGAAAGCTCACTTCTTTCATCTCTCTTGTCATTTTTCTTAATTTTTTTTTTTATCATATAAAGGGATTAAAACTTGAAATATTTACCAGGACAGAATAACCATAGGACTTGATAGCACAGGCATGTATCGTGTTGAAGTAGATTTCATGAGGGCCATGCTGCAAAATGTTGCAGTGATAATTAAAATAAACTCACAGAAGAAACTTATTGTGATAAAAATTACAATGGAAGCACTAAAAGAACCAAAATGTATGCATGTTTAGTTAAACAAGAAAGAAAAAAAGAAACAGAGAATTTAAATCGTAGATGGCCGGTGATGAATACAAGGAAGATGAGGTGGACCTGGCAAATAATGGTTTTGTTAGGCTCTGCGATTCGAGCATTGCCCCAGGGGACCATCCTGAGGTTGACTATGCTGATGAGAGACTTGTTGGGGAGCACGTGTCGTGGTTCATTTACAATGAAATCAGCAGAAGCTGGGCATAGTGTTTCCTAATAGATAGATGCATTAAGCTTTTCACTGTAATGGATATCATAAGATTGTGATGAGGATATGAACATGAAAAGCAAGGCAATGATGAGAACAATGGAGGATAGTGATTGAAGAAAAGCCATTTCTATACCAGACCTGCTGCCTTTACTTGTGTTAGTGGCCTGACATGTTAATGCAAACCTCATGACAATACTTACAGGAAAAGCCTTTCTGGGCTAATATTGACTCTCAAACAAAATATCCTGAAATTTATTCCACAGGAACCCTAGTTTCTTGAGAGGATGGCCTGCCATGTTAATGTAAGAACCATGACAAAGGAATCTAACTTCCATCCATTTTGGAAACCACTTTCTTGTACTTCGATACAGAAATTAGCTGGATGAACTTTATGAAGCTCAATGTCTGACCCATTCAAGAAGATGACAAATTTGTGATGACACCAGGAACATTTTAAATTATCCTCTAATATGACTGCCTGGAAATTGTTCCTTTCAACATTAAGTCTATCCGTAAAAAAAAGATGTTTAAGGTAAAGTGATTCCAACCTGGAGTCACGTTAAGTATTTAATCATTGGTGCTGGCGTAGTGTGAATGCGACCGAAAACTTCAGAAAATATTTACTGCCACTAATGATGAATTTTTGGAAGCAAGGTTTACACAGATCATTTTCTTGATCTATAATTATGTTACAGAACTAAGCAGTAGAGTTTTGAAAACGGTATAATGTTAGAATAACATAATCACGGTATGAGATTATACAGCTTGGAGCTGAAGCTGTATTTCAGTGGGAACCTGATACCCTTTTCTAATTCTATAATCATCTTCAGAGTCCTACAGAGCTTTTAGGACAAGGTCGAGGGGTTGACAGGCCAAGTTTAAGGAAGCTAACACTCCTAAATGCCCCTCTAGGCCTAAATTTGCACAATCAGAATAAAAGGGTTGAGTAAATTAATTGAATAATGGACACTAACACCATCAGATTTATAGCATCTCATCCAAATTTCTCCCCTTTACACTGGAAATTACTGTGGTCAGGCCATCCGTGTCAATGCTGGTTTTGGAGCTCACAATCAGAATGATTGCCAATGCCAGATTAATGTGACATAAAAAGAGCCAACAGTCCAACATTGCAAAACTCAGGCATTGAAAACGGCAACATTTCAATAGCACCATTAAGTATAAGCCAGGAAACTGTTCGCATATTAATACCACAGTCAGCTAGCCAAAATGCACTAGAATTCTCTTTATTGGTCCCAGAGATGTCAAGTTCTTAGCTTCACTTCGGTAGCAAACTGGATGGATAGGATTTTCCTCCTTACTTGAGCTGACATTATTCTGTGGAAGTGATTTGCAGGCATTTGGTATGACATTGCTTTTGTATGCATTGCAGATGTAGGTGGTAAATTTTTCATAGTCCTGCATTGAAAGTACGGTTATCAGTAGCACACGAGAAAAGAAGATAGAAACCAAGGATTAGGGACTAACATTTCCGAGTTGTTTGCTATCCACGACAACCCAAGGCACAAACGTCTGAGGCGGACTAAGATGTGCAGTTTCATAACCATATAGAGCTTGAAGCTGCATATGAATTTGGTTCAAATGTTAAGGTATAATCAAAGCAAAGAACAATTGATAGTGTCGAATTACGGAATACTATAGAAGAAATGTTAGAATTGGGAAATCAGAAAGTTAAAACGTATTTTGGTGCTACCTTCGCTCCCGTTCCATTGTTGTAACAGTCCAAAATAGGTTTTTCAGGCAATCCAAGTGAGCTGAAACAAGATTGCCAATTTGAATGCCTTCCCTCAATAGCGAGGAACTCAATGCAGTAAATCAGTGCATAATATTTGTTCTGCATTACAGAATATATAGATGAACTAGCTTTGATACCCGCGCGATGCCGCGGGTTATTTTTTTATATATATAAAATATTAAAAATAATAAAAATATAAAAATCTTGGGTTTTTCTGCAAAGTTATACCCAAGAATCTTGGGTTTGACTGCAACGTCTGATCTAAGAGTAATATTTATAATATTAATAATAAAATTAAACTTGCATGACTTAAGTTTAAGTGAGCCTGACTGTAACACCGGACCCAAGAATATTGGATGTGAGTCTGGCTATCAGGTCGTGTCATAAAAGTGTGATAAGGTTAACCCGTCAAACCTGAGATTCGCGTCATGAAAGTTTGATAACTAAATAGAAAAAAAAATTGATGGGCTAAACGAAAAAAAATTAACAAACTAAACTAAACGAAAAAATTTGATTAAAAAGGAAAAAACAAAAAAAAAATTGGGTTAACTCCTCAAATCAAGTTAACCCATCAAACCCGAGATCCGTGTCATGAAAGTATGATAACTAAATAAAAAAAAATTTCCACATTAACAAATTAAATTAAACAAAAAAAAACACAAAGAAAAAACTAAAAAAAACACAAAGAAAAAACTAAAAAAAAAACCCATAGGCATAAAAAAAAACAGGAAAAAAAAACTGTCACAGTACAAAAACAAAAAAAAAAAGGAAAAAAAATCTGCAAAAAAAAAAAAAACCAACCGCTATAGCTACAGTGTTTTACCTACGCGTTTTAGTATATTGTTAATATGTCTATTTTAAAATAATTTATTATAAAAACATAAACAATAATTTTGCTTCTAGTTAATATGAATTTATGGATACGGTGATTGATTATAGCTTATGGAAGAATAAAAAGGAGGTCCTACCACATCATGCCAGACATTGATGGCGCAGGCTTGTATTGTATTCAGAACACATTCATCAAGACCATTCTGCAAATTTTGGAAAATTCATGGTTGCATAAGACAAAAAAAAACTAAAAAAAACTAAATACTCTACTAGAAAAGGAGAGTTGAAAACTTGTATGGTAGTGGCACATCTTTGTCAATATCACTCTGACATTAGCTAGCCTGGAATTACCGGTTTTCGTTCTTCAATGGAACAATATGAAGGCCTAAAGCAGATAAAAAACACACAATCGAAAACTTAAAAGATCATATCTAATACAGAGTTAAGAGAGTATTCTTTGCTAATTATAGACTCGACAAGATCAGATACTTAACACTGGAAAAAGAGAAAATGGACCCTCGTTTTTAGTGGATGATCTAGCAGCTTTTGGCTCTTTCGTGTGTGTGTGTGTGCGTGTGTGGTAAGGGCAGATGACAATTCAAAAGCAAATGAAGATGTAGAAGATGGATGTCACCTGACAGATGATGGTGCTGTCAGTTTTGTTGACATGAGCATTACCCCATGGTACCATCCTGAGATTGATGATGTTGATAAGATCATCGTTGAAGACCCTAACAAGACTCTGGACAATGAAGTTTGCACAGGATGGGCATAAAGCTTCGTAATAAACCGAGAGGTTAACCTTTTGACGATTGATAGATGATGAATCCTTGATATCACCAGGATCTGAATGAGAAGCAGCTTGAGATGGAGGTAGAAGGAAGATCAACAGGAGAGTAATGATGAAAGAGAAGACTAGTTTCCCAGAAGCCATTTTTGTAAGCATAGCACATATATAGATGCTTTTCCACAGTGTGTCAACTTATAAAAGGGTGGTGATTTTGACGATGGTAAACCGACACCAATGCCCTTAATTAAACTCATATCCATGCTTTCGTAAAAGACAAATGACCATCAATTTTAATGTTTAAGATCTTTGTATTTTCCCTATCCTTTTCGAATTACAAATGAACTTGACGGGGACAAGGAATACTATTAATGCTATTAGCTTATAATCATTTTAGCTTGTATAAAATGAGCTTCTGGGGCCAACGGATTTCATGATTTAATGAATTCTGCAGGTTTGTTTTCCTTCGACTTTCTGATCTAAAGCTATGGTTTCTTTTCTTTCTCATCAATCTTCGAAGTGGAAGGACCTGTAGTCCACTGCTACGTATAAAGAATGTTTCGAGGAGTAGCAAGATGACCTAAAGCAAACAAAACATTACTCATTGATCACATTATTTTCCATAATTTTGTTTCCCAACACAATATCGTACAGGCACAGTAACCTCTTGCAAATTGTAGCAGATGAGGCTCACAAGACTTTATGACTAAAATGACAAGAGTCGAAGGACAGGACATCTCTGTGATGAGGCTCTCTGTGCACTGCATTTCAAGTCGAATAATAACTGCAGCAGTTATGAACCGCGTGCTTTGAACTTTCTACAAAAGCTACTGAAGGTAAATAAGAATCTTGACTTTCTTGAATATTGAGATTTCTTGGAGATTTTATAGGCTGTATGGTTTCCAAATTTAGAGCAATTTCTTTTAATAATTATTTCCCTTTTTTTATATATATAATTAGTTCTTAAGCTAGCTTAATTAGTATTGTATGTATACTATACCTTTCTCATTCTTTCAATAAGAAAATCAAGAGAGTATTTTCTTTCTGTTTTGAAAACATGGTATCAATGTCAGGTTTTTGAAATCCTCGAATCCCCTGATTTTCCTCTATTATTGTCTGGTTTTTTTAAAGTCTTTTGTATCATCTGCAAGGAAAAATAAAAAATAAACAAAAATAACAAATCATTCTCTCTTTGATATCTTGAGAGAAATATATTATGTTTGTTTGTGATTCTCTATAAGAAAAGATAAAGAAATCTAAAAAAATTCATAGCTTTTTGAAATAGTCATCCGAATTTGATTTTGTGATTGATTTTGATATCTAAAATTAGGAGAGAGATCAACAATAGCCAAAGATCAATTAAAAGATCATGAAAACTTCGTTTACTTTGCCAAGCTCATTGAGCAAGCTAAACGCTACTCAAAATGGTGGATACACAGAAGAAATTGAATTAACAATGAAGGAGAGAGATGCATTAAGAGCGTTTGGAAATGCAGGTGAATCCATATTTTTTTAAATTTTAAATTTTATTTTTGTTTGTTAAAAATTAATTTCTTTTATATATTTTGGATTGTTTTAATATATTGATCTTAAAAAAATATTTTTAAAAATAAAAAAAAATATCATTTTGATATATCTTAACATAAAAAATACTTTAAAAAATAATCATAATTACACTTCTATCCAAGAAAAAATAAGCTACAAGAATGTGACTGTGAGGACGAAAATATGAAGCATCTTGTCATCAATTGAGTATACGGAGAAGTTGAAACGGAATGAAACAAATATGAAGAGGATAAAAGTGTAAGAAGAAGGTGGAGGTAGAGTTAACTGAAATTTATAATAATACTATCACTATGATCAATATGTATTATTATTTTGATAAATTAAAAGAAAAACTAAAATGTCTTAATGTTTTAGTATAGACTGTGAGTGAAAACATTATGATTTCGAATAAATTTTTATTTTTTTTATTTCCTTCAACTTTATTTTTACTTTGGTTGTTAAATTTTTTTCACATTTTCATGATTGATGAATGGATTTCATAATTTGTTTCTTATAATTTTCTTTCAGCTTTTCATGGTCTCAAAAACAAAAAAGAGCATTAAATTGGTTCTTGATTTTACTAAAAAAAAATTAAAAATAAGAGGATTGAAATTGAATGTAAGGTGAAATGGCAGCCCTTTATTAAAAAAACAATTTCTTTCTTGGTTCTTACTTTGTTTTTTACTCCAATCATCTAATTTTTTTAATTTTATTCTTCTATGTTATATTTATTCATGATTTGGCTTGATAATTTATTTATTATCATTTTTTTTAAGTTATTGTGGTCTTCAAAAAGTTTTCAATATTAGATGAGTTCTTTACTTTGAAAAACATTTAATTTTATTGTTTGTAAAAAATTAAAAATAAATGGATCAAAATTAAAAGTTTGGTAAAATAGCAATAGTCTTTTTTTATGAAAAAAATTGGTGTTGACATTATTTTTTTTAAATTAGCCTTAGTATCTAGTCCAATATCTAGTTTGATCCTTTTAGTTTGAAAATTACATAATTTAGTTTAAAACTTCATTTTATTCATATTTTACTCTTTAAGTATGAGAAAGGAGAAAGGAGTTCTAAGAAAACAATAAAGGGAGAGAGAAAAAGGTTAGTTGGTCTGATTCTATTGACAAAAATAATCACATTTGATGTCAAAAACTCTCGATGAAACGAGTATCATAAGGTATTCTAAGACTTCCATATCATTTGAAAAGGTAGATAATGGTTTGGAAAGATTTTTTTTATAATTTGATTTTGTATTTTTTTTAATAGATTTAAGGCACTTTTGAGTTGGGGAATTAGTTTCTTGAAGTGTTTTTTTTTTTCGTGAAAATAAGTTAAAATTTAAGTTTTTAGGTAAGAAAATACACACCTTAATTTTTAATAATTTTTCCTTATCTGCCTCTTGCTCTTTTGTTTTGTTTTGCAAATCTAGAGTTCATTTTTTCTAGATTTGTTGTAATAAAGATATCCAATTTAGATTAGATCCTTTATATATTATAGGAGGATATAGATATTTGTGTAAAGCTATTTGATCATGCATTTTTCTGATATTCCTCGTTTTTATCGAGGGTTTCCTCCCTTTTATTAACAGATGCGAATTTTCAATCAACGAGGTATATATATTAACATTGCCCATTCCTTCATTGATTAATGGTGGTTTAAGCTCTTCTGTAAACATGTGATGCCACAAGTGTTTTAGAATGTTTCATGTGTTAATTCTTGTGATTCTTTCTGGGACACCTCAATCCAGTTCTCTTCATACATGGATGATAGTCGGAGCTGGCGGCTCTGTAAGAGGTTTCCATATCTGAGATTCCGGCGAGAGAGGGATGAAGCCGGCCCTTGTGAACAGCTTAATGCACTATTTTATTCAATCAAATGGTCTGGGTTCATAGAACATGGAGCCTTGGGCTTACTATTTGACTAGATAAGGATGAGTAACTTGAAAGGAGAACAAGGGATCTTGCGAGATCAGAGATTGGAATAACGCAGAAGGGACAATTTCTTGTATCAATTCTTGAGAACGACAAAGCAAGCCTAATTGCGAAGGAGTGGGGCATTCTTCGGCTCGCATCTTATTGAAAAAAACAAAGGACATCCAAATCTTGCGTAATTCCCTTGTTGAAATGACAAATAATTAAGCTTTGCCAAACATGAAAAAGACCTGCTCATTGTCTTCTTTCCATGTTGGCCGATTAATTATGTGATTGAGAGAAGATGCTTATCTACGGTTGAAGAAAACATTAATTTTAAAATATTTTTTTAATTTTTTAAAATTTATTTTTGACAACGTATTAAAATGATATTATAATATAAAAAAATAATTTAATTTTCTTTAATTTATGTAAAATATTTTTGAAGGAGCACATTTATATATAAAAAAATTACTGGCTGCTCAATCCTGTTGTCACCATCGAACCCATAACAAGTAACTCGTTTTCTTGGCACCATCCAAGTAAATTGAAACACTGGAACCTTTCTCTAGCCGACCTTTGCAACTTTTAGCTAAGCTAGCAAGAAACAAGTCACCAGTCATTTCTATGGCTAATGTTAGTGATTTACCACCAGTTACATTGGCCCCTGATAACGATGAGCTTCTTGTATCCGGTGACCGCAACTTTGCTGTCCACGGTGAGATTATGATGCTAGTTCTGCTCTTGCTTTTCTCTTTGTTTTTTCTGTTTATCCTCTACCTTGTGTGTGCAAAGCGGTTAAAGGATGCCTCAAGAGTCACCCAATCGGAGCTTATTTCGCCGAGGAATTTTACGTTTTCCAATTTCAAGGGTCAGATTAGATCAGAAGGGCACTTGATGCATCAATCTATGGAGTCCAAGACAACCCAGCAACCAGCATAGAAATACATAGGGACACTGCATCTGCGTCGTGCATAAAATATGCCTGGTCTCATTTCAAATTATGAGAGGCAAATAGGGAGACGGCTAGCACGGCGCCTGAAATGTTTTTTCCCTGATGACGGCCAAGGAGATGACGGAGCTATCAGCTTGATTCTATATTTATGTTCAGAATAACTTTCAAACTGCTGCAATACAATCCATATATATGAATGTACGTATCTTCTCTTTACAATTTCCAGCTCTCTAGTATATTTTATGAGTAGTTCTTGATTTGGTTGCGATGGATTCTCGTAATTTGATTGATACGCATGAACCAAGTTCATATAATGAAGTTTTTCATCAAATCGATGTCAACAGATCAGAAATTTATGTTCTTCCTAATTTAATCTACAACCACTCCTTTTCTTTTCAACACCTGTGTTTTTCATGGGAAATATACATGTCAAGATTTTTTCTCCTTAATCAAAAGTCTTACTATCAGAGGTGGAATTGGGAAGGCTGGCAGACCTGCGAGGAAATATTTTTTCAGCCCCGTCCTTGAATAAATTAAAAATCTTAAATTTAGACCTCCTTTAGATTTTTTTTCTCTAATTTTGCCCTTTCTAGCTTTGCTCCTGCTTACTGTGACATATCCTCTCTGTTTTTAACCAAAGGAGGTATTGGCATGTTAAAGAAATCTACTGTACCGCTAGATCGACATAATTAGGTGAAGTCTAATGATTGTAATTAAGCAGCTTCCACCAATAAAGTAAGATTCCTTTATGAACTATGCACTTACCCCACGATGTCGAGGGATGGTTTTCAAATTTTATTATTACTTGGACTTTCTTATAATTAAAATAGATATTTATACAAAAAGCTATGATATAAATTTAAAAAATATTTTTTATTAAACAAATATTATTTTTTAATATATGAGTTTTTTATCAAAATATTTTTTATTGGTAGTGTATTTAAAATAAGTAGAAAAAATACAATATTAGAAAAAATTTAAATACAAAAAGAAATACCAACAAAAAAAATATCATCAATAAAATTACAAGTGATATTTAACAATATATAATAATGTCATTGTTTATGTCGGTGTTCACAACAAAAACAAATCATCAATATAAAATCATCGGTTTTGATTCGGTTGTTCTCTTCCTAATAGCACCAATATTACCCTCAACTTACCCAAAGTAGTCAAATATTGAGGTTAATATTGAGAAGATTTTATCAAATTTTTCTGAATGTATTAAATTATTATAGGAAGCGAAACACAGTTTTGTTCGACATGAAAATTGGTATAAAAATATCATTTATCATCCAATAAAAGAAAACCACAAATTATTATGATAAAAGATATTATTACAATTTCTTTATTTTTCTCCATAATCGTGAGTTTCTTTAAAGTTTTTTTTTCTTTAACAAGATGCTCGTTATAAAATATATGAATTTCAAGACAAATGTTGTGTGATAATAAAGTGGGTAAAGTTAAAAAGAGAAAACTGAACAAATGCTGAGATATGATAATTTCTTATAAAAAATATTATTGGTAAAAATATCATCATTATTACAAATAAAATTACAGATAAAATATAATCGTGACTAATATCTATTAGTGAATTGAAGTAACCTATTATACAACACCCTCTTTCCCCCTCCTCCATTTCTTTTTCTTTACTTTTCTGGTAGAAAACAACACCTTCTCCCCTCTTATTTTATCTCAAATTAAGTTTTCATCATCACAAATGTATAGTTTTTACTAAGAGATCTATTAATCTTTCTCGTCCAGGTAATGAAATGTGTAGAACGAATTGAAGACATCGATCTGTAAAATATCAGCAAAGCACTTGGCAGCTTTTGTTGGCAATTATTTTTTCACAACGATGTTCTCAACTGTAATAGATTGGGGGCAAATAGAGTTTCTTTCTTTGTTCTTTTTTTTTTTTTTTACGTTAAGAAAATCTTCAAATTACTTTTTACGTTTTGTTTATAATATTGACATGGTACGTATATTCAAAGATAAAGATTGGAAATTGACAGAATTTAATTAGGCTGTCTAATTATTGGTGGGATTCTAATCACATCGGGTGTGTCCCTTCACAAGAGGATTCAAACACAATAGAACAATTCAATTGCTTGCTAGGGGAAAAAGGATTATAGGAGGGAGAGTATTTCATATATAAAATAATTAACATAATTTTGCATGGCTAGTGATTAAGTATCATGACCGGCAGGGAAGTGTTAATCAACACCATAATTATATATAAGGTACTTACTTATTTGCTCGAACACAACGATTTGAGAAGGAAAAAAAAAGTTAAGATTCCAGAATATATGAATTAATTCTGTCTTATTTTTATTTCTATGAATAATTAATTAGTAGAACAGAACCAGACGATAAAAAAGCTACAAAATAGCAAACTGGAAAATGGCTAATGAACCTAATAATTAAACATACGAGCCCAACAAAACATTTCAGCAAAAGATAAATGAAGAAATGTTCATATAAACCTGATAGGTTCATGCCCCATGCATTGCAAACCCACCCCGTCTCCTTACCGGGAGTACTCCAGACATAATGCACTGCCTCTTTGCCCTCCTTTGATCTCTTTTTTTTTTTTTTTTTTCATAGGTTTCTGAAACAGGCTCTAAAATTATAGCCAGAAGTTCCAAGAACATTATCTAGATTTTATTTTTGGTTAAAAAAAAAAGTAATGGAGTCCTCAATTATTATTACTTGGAAGAAGCAGAAGATGCAGCGTTGCCAGGTGGAAAACTAAGATGGAAGGAGATGTAGATGCCTCGCCAACTGCATCAAGAGAAGTCTTGGAAGAGATAGGCTTCGATCCTCATCTTGTTCAAGTTGTTGCCAACTTAGAGACTTTTATTTCCCAGGTACAAACAGTAATGTTTTCCCTCTTGATTTAGACCTTTACTAGGATCATGGCCCATGTCATGCCGTGGCCCGGTCTAAATTTTTTTTAATGTTAAAAAGTGATGAAATGGTAGTATTTTTAAAAAGTTAAAAAATTCTTACTCGGATTATTAACTTGATCGAATTAATAAAATTAGATAATTTAATAATTAGATTTAAAAGACAGACAACGATAATAAACGAATTGTAAAAAAAATATTTGACAATAATTAATTATAAAAAATAAACGGTCAATATCATACTCAAGAGAAAAAAAAAAAAAACATGTTGGAGACTTTTCATCACTCCAATGCTGACACCTCCTACCACTAGAAGAGTTTGTCTAAATGGTTCAATATACAAAAGGTTGCACGACAATACCGAAAAATATTGCATGGCTCGCTAAAACACCGACCCATAAAGCAAACCAAACAAAACATCATGAAGTGAGCATCTCATGCCTATATCAATCAATTAATTTTATATAATTAAAGAATAAAATTTATTTTGAAACAAATAAATTTAAAAAATAATGACAAATAAAAAGACTCGAGATAACTCAATTAAAAAAAAAGGATAAAATAAAGGATGTAGAAAGCATATATAAAAATAAAAAAAAAGCTTAATTTCAAATAAAATAAACATTAAATGATAAAATTAAAAAAATATATAGCTTAAAAAAATTAAAAAAACTCAAGCAAAATCAAACGAATCTCTCAAAGCTAGAAAGAAAAATTGAACGGCTGATCTAAAACATTGGTAGGTTGGGTGCAAAAATAAAGAGAAAAAAGAAATGAATGGGGGGAAAAAAAAACGGTCATTGGCTCCACACCAAAGGTTTTTTGGGTCTATGCGTCGCCAAATCATAGAGGGTTATTAAGATGAATTGGACGCCACCCCGAAACTATATTTTTGTCGACTAGGATCAGTCGCATGCAATGCATATATTTGTTATATTTTTTAATATTTTTCATTTATCAAATTAGTAAATTGCTCCTAACTAAACCTGATAATAACAAGAAAAAGAAAAAAATACCCTCAAACGTGAGGTATCAAAATCTAAAGTTTAAGGACAATTAGGCTTTTTTACTATGATTTTAAAACTAAAAAGACAAAAACACCACTCATTGCAAGTTAAAGGTTTTTTTTATTCAAAGAGTAAAAAGGTTATTTTACTATGTATTTTTAATGAAAATATATGTATATATATATATAAAAAAAAAAAAACCTTTCCCTTATAATATTTTTAATTTTAAGTGTAATAAAATCATTTTACTATGCAAAAACAAAGTACAAGAAAAAGTTATCATAATTATTTTATAATTTAGTTGTTTTCACACTTAATTAACCTCTGTGTTGTGTTTTGAAAAATTATAATTTATATTCTTAGTAAGTATAAAATAAATTAAACTATAGAATGATTTAGGATATAAATTGTCACTCGCACAACAAACTATAGTATATAAATTTTATTTTCTTAAAACATGGAGGATAATTACTATAGAATGGTCGGTCAATTTAGAATGCCTAAGTTGCCCTGATGCAAAGACAATTGTACTCTCAAGTTGTAACCTTTGAGGGTTTTTTTTTTTGTTTTTCTTTGAAGGGCAAGATAATAAGAACATTGTTTCCGGTCCACATTGCAAAGTGCCTAACACGTTCCAGATTATTTTTGTTAATTTAATTTAATTTAATTTGATGGTTGCTATGATTCTTCCTTCCTCGTCATTCTCAGCATCTTCATCTCCAAGAGACTGACCGACCAGCTTGAATGCTTATCGTTTCTCTTCCAAGTTTTTGCTCAAACACACAAGACTTGGACCAGTATATATGATCAATCGTTCAATCTAGGCAATCAAAATGTATCCTTGCGATTAATTTGATGGAATTCTTCTTGACTTGCAATGCAACCAGAGAAGACTTTATTCAAAACCAACCACCCACCGTGTACGGATAAATTACACAGCTAATTTCGAAGAAAATTCGTCTCGTTTTCTCGTTGGATTCATCTCATTTTAATTAAGCATCTTCTTTTATCCTATAAATAAATACCTTGATGAAGCCATCAGAGATGGTCAACATATATGTTCCAATTTGAATAACTAAGATATGAATCTGCGTTGATTGTATCATCAGACATTGTCAACGCACAATTCTCGTTTTTAGGAAAAAAGAAACCGTATATTAGTCAATCTTTCACCTACTATCTATACCAAGTGCCCCACATCTTGACCGGCCAAGCACGGCAAGTTCATAGCAACTTCAAGGTGAGGATGATTGTCTAAGAAAGAGACATGTTAAATTTTACACAGTATCATAAGAATCTGAATTTATATATCAAGTTCAATTACTATACATGTGAATGCGTAACCTAAACAAGTGAAAATTCGGCCAAATGCCATTCGCTTTTTACAAAAGTAGGCGCTGCTGCTGTAACAGTGAAAAACAATGACTTCACATTGGTTGACCAAACCATATACAAAAACCATGTATGTTTAGGTTTTAGAGATATGGTTGTGTTTTTTTGAAGAAAAACCATCGTTCTTCCGAGCCAAACACACACAAGTGTTGACAGAAACACAGAGAGGCTAAGAGATTTAAATATATCTTACAGGGAATTAAGAGCTTGCTGCAGCAATGAATGCCTCAACAGCTTATGAACAGGTTTCACCGGCAGTCCCTTCTTGGCTAAACAAAGGAGACAATGCATGGCAAATGACAGCATCTACTCTGGTTGCCCTCCAGAGCATGCCAGGGCTTGTCATACTCTATGCAAGCATAGTCAAGAAGAAATGGGCTGTAAACTCTGCCTTCATGGCCCTCTATGCCTTCGCTGCTGTCCTCATTTGCTGGGTGCTATTAGGCTACCGCATGGCTTTTGGCGACGAACTCCTTCCCTTTTGGGGAAAGGGTGCACCGGCGTTAGGTCAAAAGTACCTATTAACCAGAGCGAGGGTCCCTGAAAGTACGCATACACTCGGAGATGGCACTAGGGAAACTGTCGAGCCTTGGTATCCAATGGCCTCGCTTGTGTACTTTCAATTTACTTTCGCTGCTATTACCCTTATTTTGCTTGCTGGTTCTGTTCTTGGCCGGATGAATATTAAAGCTTGGATGGCTTTTGTGCCTCTGTGGCTCATATTCTCCTACACTGTTGGTGCTTTTAGCCTATGGGGAGGCGGATTTCTTTATCATTGGGGTGTCATCGATTACTCCGGTGGCTATGTCATTCACCTCTCCTCAGGAATTGCTGGGTTGACAGCAGCTTATTGGGTGCGTAAATCAAGTCCTTTTAACCAAATTCTGGTTCTTATTAGATTCTGTGTTTCACTCTAGCTGCCATGATGCTCACTTGTTAAAAGTGACACAGGTTGGACCAAGGCTAAAGAGTGACAGGGAGAGATTTCCCCCCAACAATGTGTTGCTAATGCTTGCGGGTGCTGGTCTGTTGTGGATGGGCTGGTCAGGATTCAATGGCGGAGCACCCTACGCAGCAAATATCGACGCTTCGATTGCGGTGCTGAACACTAATGTATGCGCAGCAACAAGTCTGCTTGTATGGACATCTCTGGATGTTGTATACTTTGGTAAACCATCAGTGATAGGAGCTGTTCAGGGCATGATGACCGGACTAGTTTGCATCACTCCAGGAGCAGGTTAGTGTGTTTCTGGTTCTGTGTTACAGTGATATTAGCATTGTTTTAGCTGTTAAAACTGTGGATGGTCTTAATGCTTGCAGGACTGGTTCAATCTTGGGCGGCTATAGTGATGGGAATACTTTCTGGCAGCATTCCATGGGTGTCTATGATGATATTGCATAAGAAATCTGCCCTGCTTCAAAAGGTATTTCTTTTGCTTCTCCTGGATATGCACGAGTCCTTAAAAATTGAAGTCTTGACAAATTGCTAATCCATCTTTACAACCTCTCCCACCTCCAATCTAATGAAAGCTTGTGGTTCTGGCCCATCTAAGACGAGACTTAAGGAAAGATAAAAAAAATAATAATAATAATAAAGATGTTAGGTAGTTCTCCAGTAGCACGCAAGAGTAGACTATCAAGTTTTGCGTCGTATATAATAGCAAGTTGCTCGGATTTATCGGCCAAAAATCAAGACTTAGTGAAGGTTCGAGAATGTGAAGGTTCAAAGTTGTCGTGATTTAAAGTATTTTTATTTAGAAATATATTAAAATAATATTTTTTAATTTTTAAAAAATTATATTTAATAAAACCATAAAAAAATTAATTTAAAACAAAAATAATTAAATTTTAATGGAATGTTGTTTCAAACGCGTTTTCAAAGGATGTAATATGAAGCTAGGAAAGAAAATGATTGAATGAGGGGCTAGCTGCCCATTTCAAGAAAGAACGAGGCCAATAACAAAACGAGTGAGAACTTCATGAAAGATCAGTGGAAGATGTGTGCATAAGAAATTATAGAAACACGAGATAAATTGAATTTTGGTTTTATCCATCTTGCTCATAGTAATTGGACCAATAAAAAAAAATTCTTTTTTTTTTTCAGAAAACAACTTTTGTTTTCTCCATAGGTTTTTTCGAGGATGATGACTACTCCATGACCATGTCCTCATCCCAGGCCTAAACATTGGCTTAAAACATGGAGCTTTTCTCAGACAAGGAACTTAGCAGTCTTCATCAAATACTATTTTTCTATCCTTATCTTCTTTGTCCAGTATATTTCACTTTATCATGCTTGTGTTCTCACCATCAAAACGGGGTGCTCAGCCACTAAAACATATCAAATCATATCTCTAAACCTTTCCATCAAGTCATGAATGACTGCCACTACCCCTTGTTTTGGATTTTATTATTCATCCTGAACTATCGACCCTTATGATCAGGCGAGCAAGTCCCACCATTAAAACTCCCCTAGTCTCCATTAAAATTATTTACAGTCAAAGATGAGAGCATGACATTGAACACTCTTTAGCTATAAATAAGTAGAAAAAGCAATTCATATCTGTTTTTTTTATGTTTGATTGTTGAGGTAGCAAGGATAATATTAGTAGACTAAATAACAGGTGTGTGTTTTTCTTTTGTGTGGTAATAACAGGTGGATGATACACTGGGTGTCTTTCACACACATGCAGTGGCTGGGCTCTTGGGTGGACTTCTGACCGGACTTTTAGCAGAGCCGGAACTGTGTGACCTTATACTGCCGGTGAATACAAGGGGTGCGTTTTATGGTGGAAGTGGTGGGGTGCAATTCCTGAAGCAAGTGGTGGCAGCCCTTTTTGTTATAGGTTGGAACGTGGTGTCCACAACCATAATCCTTCTGTTTATAAGGCTGTTTATACCATTGAGAATGCCTGAGGAGCAACTTGCTATCGGAGATGATGCAGTTCATGGAGAGGAAGCTTATGCTTTATGGGGTGATGGAGAAAAATACGACCCGACAAAGCACGGTCGGAATACCTCATTGTATGGAGAGGAAACTGCACAGTCTCCGTATGTTAATGGTGCAAGAGGTGTCACCATCAATTTGTAAGCAATGCAGAAACAAAAACCATCATTTTGTAAGGTAGATGACTGCGCACGCACGCACACATAATTATAGCAGTTTTTTATTTCTTGATATATATTAATTAGCACATATAGTTTGATTTGTAAGTAGAATCTTGACGCATGTAATATTGAATTATAATTTGTTCTTCCTAATTTGAGAAGAGAATAACAAAATAACTAAAATGAAGGCATAATTATTATAGCTACGGACACATTTTTTTTTATTCAGCAGTACTACAGTGCAGTGATGCTTTTATCCATGTAAAAAAAAAAAAAAAAGCCTTGGATTAGAGGTATCTCTTTACATGGCTCTTTAGTCATTAAAGAATTAATTATGAGTATAATTATCTTTTTACTTTTTCCAATAATAAAACATAAGCATGTTTCATGGTCATGGACCAAAGGGCGCTGTAATCGGGGAAGAAAAACAAAGAAATTGATCCAGAGATGAGATGTAGAGAGGCAGAGAAAATACATGCAGAGCGTCAAAACGGCAATGGATCATTAGACAACCAGAACACAGATAGAAGTATTAATGTGAAACAGTATCCTGAAAGAGAGTCCATAACACAGCAATCAGGGCAAAGTGCAGCTTTCGTGTCCAAGCACAACAGCAGCTAAAATAGTTTGCCATAGACCTTCAGGAGGAGGACCAACAGGGGTACAATTGACTTTTGTGATGAAACGCTTCGGCTGGTTTACTGCGAATGACGAGTGCATCTCGGGCCTAACTCAATACTCGTATCAGTTGCCAGAAACACAATTGGGCATTCGTACAAGTTAGTGATCCAGTAGGAAACAAAAACATTATTCTGACAGTTAACTTGTGTTTATATGAAATTTCAGGTAAGAGAAACTAGAGGGTATTTGATATAGTAGTAGGGTAGTTTTTTATAGTATTTTTATTTTAAAATGCATTAATTTATTATTTTTTTATTTTTTGAAATTTATTTTTTATATAAACACGATATAAAAACATAAAAAAAAAAATCAAGAAACTCTAATTATATCTCTGCTAACGGGCTCTAAATAATGGATCTTCATTCTAGGAGATATCATAGGCGAACTGATCCATAAAACACCACTTCAGCTGGGCCAGTCATGTACACATGGTTGTCTTCCTCCCTCCACTCAATCTCCAGTGGACCTCCAGGTAGATCAACCGTGCAATTCTGTTTCACAATAACATTGGTGAGGCATAAGAAGATTAACCCGATTGGACATTTAGTGGGAAAACTCTAAACTTGCAACAAATGATATTCATTTGGAAATGAAAGTTGTTAAAAGGCTCGCTATACATTCCATAGGCACTGTTAAACCTCCAATCTGAAACTTACCCTCCCAGCACGACCCTCAAGAACTGCTGCAACCACTGTTGCACAAGCGCCGGTTCCGCAGGCCAGTGTTGCTCCTACAGTCACAGAACAATGGTGAGTTTTCCAGTCAAGGAATAAGGATTATTTGATACACAACCACAAGGTAGCAAGATACATGGAGATGTCCATGGCAATAGAAACTCACCTGCCCCACGCTCCCAGACACGCATTTTGAGATGTGAAGGTGAATAAACTTGAACAAACTCTGCAAGTCATGTTAAATATAAAATCAAAACATGACATCAATACTTATGTGAGATGGCATTCCACGGAGAATGTTCGAAAGAGTAGTACAGTTAAGTAGTTGTGGGTGCTGAATCTTTACTAGGCTATTTTAAATAGTACTGCATTTATAACATTTGAAGTGTCTAATACCATCCCTTCTGCCACCGCCTATCATATATAAAAATTCCAAGTTTCCTAGTAATTTATCAAGAGCTAGACAGACAGTAAGAGTAGTAGTGAT
This sequence comes from Populus davidiana, assembly GCA_030145905.1. Taxonomy (NCBI): domain Eukaryota; kingdom Viridiplantae; phylum Streptophyta; class Magnoliopsida; order Malpighiales; family Salicaceae; genus Populus; species Populus davidiana. The sequence goes on along the minus strand of CM057794.1, from coordinate 2,796,611 downwards.
GTAAAAGCACAAAATAAGGCATTAATAAGTTCACCGGATAAGTATTATTGTTTGAGGATGGAGGCATCAATATCAGGTATGCCTGCCATGTCAGGCACATAGACAAGGTCATGTTTGCACACACTGGCGTTGTTCAGTACATGCAGGCTAAAATGAATTTGAATTTATAGAAATCCTCAAGGACAACTTTCGTAAGGTAAAAAAAGGTGGTTTGTTTTTATATGTTCAAGTATATTATTAAGAGCAATCCCTTCTATGAATATTGACATAAAAAGTTCAATATTTTGTGCATTTGCAAAAATATTTGGCATCCTTAAAAATCTTGAACTCACATTAAATGCTAGAAAGAACATGCGTACATCATAATATGTATAAAAGAAGCAGCAGAAAGAAAAGATTCCTAACTTAATCACAACATTATATACAAGCACTTGCACACACACATGTGCATTAACACACATTCCGAGTCACGAGAATGCATGCACGAACCATCTGACTAATAATGCAACAACCATTACTAGAATAGAAAGCATGCTCTTTGATAAGTCATCTCGACTCCTACTTGGTGCTGACTCAAGCAAATGGAGATATAATACTTATGAGTTGCAAAATTTAAATTTTTGAGAAATTTAAATAAATAAACTGAAAGTTGCATAATTTAAATGCATTTAAGATGCATCAGACGGGAGATCATTCATGAATCATAAGAGGATACCAACACCATGAGAACTACTGAGAGTTAAAATTGTTTGATGCAATCCAAAGAATGTATGAGACTAAAAACTCCCAAGTTCAAATCAAAATCCTATGTCATATTGGGCACTCCTTCCACATAACAACGCCAAACCAACATGAGAATAAATTGACAACAACCATGAGCAGAAAACAAAGTCAAGCTCTGGAACTTGTAAATGTCCAAAAATCATCACAAAATACAAACTAACCAGTGTTAGTTCGTGCTGGGAACACATCATGATGTTCAAACTTAGGACCGATTTGAGCCAGATTTAATGCATCAACCTGCAAATCCTGTAAGTACAAGCAGGAGCATCAATAACCAACAAAGAAATACCAGTCTTATTAATCAATTTACTAATTAGACAACACGCAAATGCCAGTGCTTTAATCCAAAATGCATACCTCCCCTCCTTTGGTACCGAAAGTTACACAATGAGGATTTCCCATGCTAACACAAGTCACATTCCAATTCACTCCATCCACAACCAATTCCGACTTAACAACAGCATCATTCTTATTCGAAGCCAATTTCGTTGGCACGTTAGCTGCTTTAAGCACTGGCTCCCCCATATCAACCTTAACTTGCCCATCTTCTTGAATCTCAGGAACAATCAAACCAGCACCAGTATGCACAGTAAAACTCTGTCTCTTCCCATGAAAATTCTCCAACTCGGCAATAAACCTGGCAAAACACCGCACCCCATTGCCACACATCTCCGGCTCGCTCCCATCAGAATTAAATATCCTCATTGTATAATCAGTTCCATTAACCCCAGGCAAAGCAAAAATCACCCCATCTGCCCCAATCCCAAAATTCCTATCACATAACTTCACTGCTTGCTCTGGTCTTATCTTGGGCTCGCTAGAGTCCCTATTATCAAACTAATTCAAACAAATGAAGAAGCTTTAAAAAATGATAAATAAATAAAAATAATAAATCATATGAAAAAAGGGATTACCACAATGAAGTCATTGCCGAGGCCGTGGTATTTGACAAAGTGAAGGAATCTGCTGCCTTCTCTGTGATCAAGAAAGGAGGATGATTTTGATGAAGTTTCCTGGGGGGCTGCTGCTGCTGATTCGATGCTCATTGACGAGGAAACTACTAACGGCCGGAACTTCAGGTTCTTTAGAGAGTTGAATCGAAGAACAGGAAGAGAAGTGGTGAGAGTGAGGAAGAGTTGGGAGTGGCGAGTTGAGGGTTTTAGAAAGTGGGAAACGGTGGCGGCTGCAATAGTATCGGCCATGGCTGCAGTAGTTCTTGGGGACAAAAGAGAGGAGTTACGGACGGTGTTTTCTCTGTCTGCCATTTCAATGTCATTTAGTTTTTCCTTTGGTGGGGGCGGTGAATTTTTCAGCTTAATGATTTTCAACCGTGGATTAACAGCTGTTGAATATTTTTCATTGTAATCTTAACCCTTAATTTTTTTTTTTTTTTTTTTTTTAAGGAGGTTCAAGTAAAGTCCTTTACAAAGAATTAAAGTCCTGTTTTAATTAACAAGTTAAGTGTAAAAACAAATAAAATATTTTTGTTCAAAACTATTTTTTTGTTTTTAAATATTATTTGTCAATAAAATATTTATTCCAAGACATGCAATAGAATAATTAAAATTTTGAAACTTGAATTCTTATATATTTATAGTCTTATTTGAATTGATTTTAGATTTTAATAATCAGAAAGTAATATTGAATAAAATAAGATTATATCAAAATAAGATTCTTTATAGTTATATACTAGTGTTTTGCCCGACAGATGCCACAAGGCCCTCACCAAAACCTATTTTTATATAGTTTGTAATAATTAAAATAAATATTTATAATAATTTTATAATTTATCTTCTCGAGTAAAAAATATATTTTTAGGTGTAATTTTTTTTATTCACATATTTTATTTTTAGTGACACTACTAGAAGCAGCTAAACCTTTAAAATTTCAAATGTTGTGCTCCTGCTAAAAGCGCAACCTCCGATATAAGATACAAACAGCTCCTTTCCCCCTTATTTCTCTTATTTTGATTCTCCTTCTCCATCATCAGAATAGCTCATTCCCCATCTTTGTGTCAAGGTTTTCTCTTCCATGGCCTCCTTGCCCTTCGTTTCCTTCCCTTCTTCCACTTACTTACTTGCACCTCATTCCACCACAACATCGCCCTTTTCTCATTCACCCACCACTGCCACCACCACCACCTCTGGAAAATCCGTCACCTCCACTTCAATAATTTAAGGTCAGCACTACGTTTGTCACCCAATTTTGTGAAATTTCTTGTTTTTTGATGATTACGTTAGGATTTAGTTTTTTAAGTTCGATTAGTTATAAATTATATCAATTGAATTGATAAATTATATCAATTAAATATAAAATAGGTATTCAACCTGCGTGTTTTTTCATGTACCATAACTTTTTATAAAAAAAAACAAAACCTAGTTAGATAGGTTATTTTAATATATGTTTTACATTAAAAATTCAGAGTGTAAATTGAAAAGCTTATCTAAGCATAAAATAAAATAAATCAATAATTATTAATATAAATAAACATAAAAAAGTTATTAACAGCAACTAAAAAAGAAACTGGAAAAAATAAAAGATAGATAGATATCAAAATATTTAATCTCATAAAATGAGATATCTATCTATTTGTGTCAATCAAATTTGTTTATTAAAATTAAAAAAAGATAATAAAAATAAACATACATATGAAATTGATTTGATAAAATAAAAGAAAAAAAATTATGAATGGTGTACATACCAGAAATATTATTTCAAAATAATTATTATTTTATAAAATAAAGCTTATCAACATAAAATAAAATAAAAACATTCAAAAATGAAATATAAAACATAACATTCTTTTTAAAAAAAACTCTATTAAAAAAATACATGGATAAACCAATAAAAATAATAAAAATAACCACAAAACCAACTTCTTTAAGAAAAATAATGCAGATTGATAAGATCGTAACAACAAATAAAGAAAAAAAGCATCCCTAATTATAACAACTCTTAAAACTCGTAACCTGTGTCAACCATTAGATCGGAAGCGTGACAAGTGGAAAAGCAACAAAATTCAATCTTTAAAAAATCAAATGTTGAGTGATGAAATCAGGAAAAAAATTTATAATAAAAAAAATTATAATTAAAAGAATGAGAGCATCAAAAGTCTGAGAATCAAAATAAAATATAAATTAGAAGGTATCAAAAAAAAATAACATTAGATGTTAAATTAATCATTTATTCTTTACATTTGTAAAAATTATGTAAACACAATTTAGAGCTAACACTATAGGCATAGCAATCTTTCATTTCTTGTAGATGGTTCGTGTGGATTACTATCGTTGGAGGCCAAACAATTAGATAACTTGTAGTTTGCAACAACTCAAGCCTTTAAGGAATTATTCAAAGCCAAAAAAGATTAAATCTTCATATAATAAATCTCTAAATAATTCTAGATCTACCTAACGAAATTCTAGAATAATTTTATTTTATAATTTTTTATGTGTGTATAATATTCAACAACCCAATAATTTTTACTTTATCAGGATCGGTATCACTAGACCAGTCATCGGTGTGATTAACTCTTCGATAGCATCCTGGCAAAGGAAAGTTGAAAAATCATCCATGGAGTAGAAAATAGATTCCATGTTTGGATAATGCTGAGAGTCGATTTTAGCAACAAAAATTAAGTAATTTGAACCATCTAACTGCAGCAAAGTTTCAAACTTTATGGGCTCAAGCAATATAGTAGCAATCAGGATATGTAGAGTGTTCAGAGATGTAAAACGAAGAGGCACCTTATCATATCATATTATTCTGCCAACTGAGCTCAGAATCGTTGAGATAAATACATAATCCAAGGAAATCTGTCAAGAGATGCATCAGTTGGCCTCCATTGGCGCAAGTCATTAAAATATATAGCCCAAACATCTATCTTTGCTTCAAAATCTATCATCATAGTGCCATAATCCTGCTCCCAAGAACCTGACACCACTGAAATTTGAATTATTTCTGGAATATAAGTTAAGAAATAAGTTACTCAATTGTTTTCATAAAAAAATATAAAGATTCTTACTAAGTTGACCCTGCTAACAGATTATTATGAAACTCACATAAATCATTTGAGTGCTTTTTAGTTAAAATATCTCACAATATCTACTATTTTAATATTTTTTTATGGAAATAAAAACAGTAGTACAATTTTATTTTAAATTTTCTACTTATTAATAGACAAGGTAAAAAAACTAATCTTACCATAATTATGTATTTTCTTAACTTTATTTATTTTAATTGAATACATTTGTACTTGTAAACATCATTTTAACATATCAGTCATTCTTTTTTATCAAAATAATAAAACTATATTATTTTTATTTATACATCAATTATGTGATTGCCTATTGTGTGTGTGTATTTTGTCAACTATTTTCATTTACTTTTACTCTTTATATAAATTTAATTGTTAATTATATCAAATTTATTTTCTTTGTAACTTATATTTTAGTATCCAAATCATAATTGAAATGTGAGTATTTGTATAATTTATGTTTAAAACTATATTGGCAATGAAAATATGATATAATGGAAAAGCTAAAACAGACAAATTTATTATGGCCTTAGACACATTTTACTATTCATCGCTACATTGTAATTACTCTTTTTCCTTACAAGAAAAATAAAATGCCTTTGTTTTGGGGTTATTTTGGTCTTTTCTAATGGCTCATTAGTCATTAAAAAATTGACCGGAGGCATAAACATTAAAAATGACTCAATACCCGTCAAATCAATTATTTAAAAAACTATCACACAAGGGTATTTATGTTTTTTTATTTTGTAAATACAGTAAAATGACAAGTTTAGCCTTTAAATAGAAAAAATAAGTCATGCATCGAAGGACTTTTTAGTCTTTTCACTCAGGTTTTTTGTTATTGCGAGGTTCATCGAGGGCAATTCAAGCATTTAATAAGGACCAATTATTTATTTAAATGGAAAAAATTGTTGGCGAGTGTGGCTCACGGTGGGAAAAAAAAACCCATCCACCATATCTTTGAAAGTGTTGGCGCATCCTCTTCATATTGGTACAATGTGTATCAGTGGTGGTGGGGGTGGTTTATCGTCAGTGAGACTTTTTTTTTAGATTTGTTTCTCTCTCATCCCCCTAAAGTTACTGGTTGGTCTTCTTTGTTATTGATATCTCAACTCTGGTCTTTATTTATTTTATTTTTTTTCTTAGTCTTTTTATAAAAAAAAATTATTTATTTTTAATTTCGTTATTCAATTCCTATATAAGGACCGTGAAAATAAAAACACTTGAAAATTAGCTAAGGCCCCGTTTGTTTGCTGGAAAGTAGTTTCCTTTTGGAAAATGAATTCCGGGGAAAGTGAATTCCGAGAAAGTATTTTTCGATGTTTGGTAGTGTAATGGAAAATAAATTGGAATACATTTTCCAGTGTTTGGTTATGTCATTGAAAATGAGCTGGAAAATAACTTAATAATATTTTATTTTTCTCAAGTTTATTAAAATAATGATGAACAAATCTTACAAATTAAAAAGTTGAATGAGAATGAAATTGAAAAAAAATATATAATTTCATAAATTATCTCAAATAAAATAAATAATAATCAAAATAATAGAGATCAAATCTAAAAAAATAAAAAAAATAAAAAGATGAAAGATGAAGAAATTAAAATAATAATAATCAACATTTCATAAATTATTTCAAATAAAATAAGTAATAATAAAAAGAATGAGGACTAAATTTGATAGATAAAAAACTTTCAATAAAAAAATGATAAGGAAAAAGAAAATAGCAATTATAAAAATATGAACCAAAGTTAATATAAAAATAAAATTTTAAGAGATGAAATTGAAAAATAAATATTCAAAGCAAAATATATATATATATATATATATATAGCAATCAAAAGTTTGAGGATCAAATTTGATATAATCAGCAAATAATGCTATTTCTAAATTTTTCACAACTTTCAGAAAGTGTTTTCCGTCTAAATTTTCCAGGAAAATACTTTCCTGAAAACCAAGCCAAATTTTCCTTTTACTGGAAAGTGTTTTCCGTTGACCAACTTTTTTAATGGCAAACAAACACAAGAAAGTTTGGAAGGTGATTTTCCGGAAACCACTTTCTAGAAAACAAACACAGCTAAAAGGGAAAATACTTTCCTGAAAACCAAGCCAAATTTTTCTTTGACTAAAAAGTGTTTTCCGTTAACTAGAAAGTGTTTTTGTTGACCGGAAAGTATTTTCCGTTGACCAACTTTTCTAATGGCAAACAAACACAGGAAAGTTTGGAAAATAGTTTCCCAGAAACTACTTTCCAGGAAACAAACATGGCCTAAAAGGGTATTGTGATAATTGTGGGAATTCCCTACACCATATAAATGGCCCTTGGCTTCCTAAGGAAGCCAAGTGCAGCTGACCACTAGAGAAAAGAAAAGGGAACGGAAATTCAGTTGTTTTATGAAAAAATCTCTATAATCAACATAAAATCTCTTGAATAAAAGATTGATAGGGAGTGTTGAAAGATCTAGGAAGGTTATTTACACAAATTTAGAGAGTTTAAAGATTAGGAGAAAAGGAAAATAATGGGAGAAAGTAGGGGTGAGCAAAAAAATCGAATAACCGATTAAACCGAGAAAACCAAAAAAAAAAAAAACCAAAAAAACCGAACCGAGAAAATATCAAATTAACCGATTAAAAACTTACAAAAAAATTCCAATTCAGTTCAATTTCGGTTTCTAAAGTCTAAAATCGATTGAACCGAATTGAACTGAACCGGTTCAACCAATCCAACACTTAAAAAAAGAAACGGGTATAAATAGGATGTCTTCCTAACCCTAAACTTAAATTAGCTTTCTTCTAAAAACAAAATTAACCGTCCCTTTCCTTGCTCTCTGCATCTCTCCATATCTCATCTCCCTTTGCTCCCTGCATCTTTACTTTTTTATTCTCCTTCATGCTCGTGTTATTTGTTAAGCTTTGCTCCATACTCCTCCTATCAAAGGCTTGCCACCCTTTTCACTTTTGCAATTTAACTTTTAATTGTTTTATTCCTCCTATAAAATAAATACCCCTCTTTATTTTTTCTTTTAATTTTGTTATCCTTCTTCTTTCTATTTCTCACATAATCCTATAATTATTATATAATTTTCCATGCACATGTAACCAAAAAAGATTATTATATTGAACCAGTAAAAGGCTTTTCTATGCTCTCCTTGATGCTGGTATTGTGAGGATAACAATTCAAAATCAAGTTTGGCACTTGATGGATGATGAACAAATGAGGATCTATGTAAACTATCTTTTGATCTTTCTTTCTTTTTTTCTGGTCAAATGACCTTTGTTCTTTCCTTTTGTTTTGCCATGCGTGCCCAGTCATTTTAAGAAAAAACCATGTTGAGAAAGCCAAGATTTCTCAGAAAATAAGCTCAGCTCTGTGAAATTAAAAACAAGACGAAGATAGAATTCCTGAAAAATATGGTCAGTGAAAAAACTCAGAATAAAAACTCAATTGAAATAATTTCGGTTTGAATTAATTTGGAAGGAAAAAAAACCGAACCGAATATGGTCGGTTCGAACAAGTTTTCGATTCGGTTTGGTTAATTATTTTGGTCCAAAACCGGACCGAACCGGAAATGCTTACCCCTAGGAGAAAGTGAAGGGGAAAGGAAAGGAGGGAAGAAACTAAGCATTCCTTCTCTTCTTTTTTTTTTTAATCCTTCATATTATAAGGTAATAACCCTTGTTTTTTAATCAATTGATGTGAATTGAATATGTTTGAGTAGGTAAACATAATTGGTTCATAAAGAAAATTAGGAATTTAAAGAATTATTGCTTGAATTGTTTAATTTACATTGAAATTATGTTATCAACAAGCATAAACAAATGTTGGACAAGTGGGAAATGAAGCAACTAAGAAAATTAATTGTTCATTTTTCCTTAATGTTGGTGTCGGCCTTTAGATACCAAGAAAAGAAAAGGGAGGAATATTTCCTTCAAATTGATTATATATTGTAGGATATGTGAGATTTTATTGATCTTTATAGTTATGAATGCATACAAAATTTGAAGGAAAAACAAGGAATTTATAATTTCCTTGATATTAAGTAAATAATGGAGACCCGCGACAAAAATCTGGTCAACACTTATTCATTGATCCCATTTAGAAAAATTTCTGAATACGCTATTAATATTAATTATATACAAGAAGTTGCTACAAATGTAGTTAGTTTAAGTTCCAATAAAAAAAAAAAAAAAAAAACCAAATAGAGTCTAAACATTGGATCCGATGGACCGAACTAGATAAATGTTCGCTCAAAAGGCACAATAAGCACAAATTCTTCCCCCCCCCCCCCCCTTTTTTAATTTATTTTATTTACAAGAGGGAGAGGAAAGTGGTCTTTAACCTCTTGGTATACATAAACTGGGGCATGAACCGCTGAAACAAAAACAATCACATACATGTTTCGTAACGTTTCTGTTATTCAGAAACTGCGACAACAGCTACCCCTGTGTACACAGTAAAGGATTAGATAGTTTTTTTTATTTATATTGAATATTCAAATTAATTTTTTGAACGCAAAAACATACTATTTGTGTTTTGAAAATATATTAAATATTACTTTTTAAAATACTTTTTATTTTTTATTTATATTTAATATTAGTATGTAAAAAAATTTAAAAGTAAAAAATTAAGTTAAAACTAAACAAAATTCAAGTTATTTTAAAAACACAATCGAGCCGCAATCTCAATCACTCCTTACCCCCAGGCCAGCCTGTGGTGCTTTATAGAACATGCATGCATTAACTTGACTGAAACATTGTCTTTCAACAAAAAAAGGACGAAAACATTTGTTCATTTCCTTGCTACAGGCCATGTTTTTTCCACCATCCGTGGCCGCGGGGCCTGGCCGTGAATCTTTACGTCAAGTCAAATTATATAGTTTCTTTCAAAAGTAACCTAATCCTATCGCAACACACAGTGCTGGGACTTGTTCTAGTTTTATCTTCTTTTGATATGATTCTACTGTCAATCAGTCAAGTCTCTGTATTTGTTTTTCATTTCTGTACATCGTCTGCTCGTACATTTTACGGTGAACATTATTATTATCATTATTGCATCTCTTATGTCGACGCTTGTCCAAAGGGTTCTATCTCAGTACATTTATATCAGACTTCAAGCTCAGAATACTTCTTCTAAAAGTAAAGTTAGACGAACAAAGATACGCTTGCTCTTCAAAAGAATTAATGGCAGAACTGGAACGTGAAACCTCGAATGATTTTTTCTCTGTGTGCTGACTGCTGAGGGCAATCAGTCTAGTCAAAAGCTGTCGTAAACTCCTTTATTTGTGCTAATTTATGGCTATGATCCATCACAATGCAGTGTTATATCAGTGTTAAGACTGATGCGGGGGTTGACAAAAGCAAAGTGAAGATTTTGAGTGGACAGGGAGGGCTAGTTGCCAGCAGAGGTTATTTCAGAGGACAAGTAAGAATCATAATAACAAGTATAGGAAGTATAGGGTTTTCTATCTATCTATCAACCTACCTACCCTCAAACGTGCTTTTGCTGCTTCTTCTTGTCTTCTTTCGCTATCACCATCTCTTTGGATTAGCTCATTTTCAGCTTTTTTTGCCCTTTCCATGGAATTTCATCAGGACAGTTCAGTTTCATCTTCGTAACAAACTGAACTATGTGTCGAGTAAAAAAGGTTCTCTCCTTGTTTGCCAACAAAATAGGTCACACTGATTGCTTCTTCATTAAATTTCAGCTTATAATCTGTACTTGACCATCACAGGGGAGACTACCTAGCTTCACTCTTGAAAATGGATTGTGAAGATGCATGAAAAAAATAAATAGATATTTTATATAATATACAATTCTTTGTAAATTTCTTTATAAATATTCCAAATATTTATAAGATATTTATATTAAATATTAATTATTTTAGATATTTCTTAAAATATTTATATTAAAAAATCTATATAAATAAAGTTTTATCTATCTAAATAAAGGTCTATTAGATCTCTTTCTCTAAACTCTATCTCTCGTAACATATGTCTAGAAAAATCCAAGTCCAACATAAGATCTAAACAAGGCTTAAGAAACATTTAAACCTATAAAATATTTGTTAACTCTGTATTGGTTTAAGCTTCATAGTGTATTTCTAGAAGATGTCGTTGGACTCATCAAGTTATCCTGATCTAGTTTTATCAACCCATAGAAAACGTTTATTGAGGATTTTTCCAACCTCATCATATTGGAGACTATTTTTATGACCAACAATTTAATTATTTCAACCAATAAACTATTTCATCTTTTTTTTATGTAATCAAAAGTTTGTGTTCACTTAGATAGTGTAGAAATTTTGGATAAATTGAAAAATTAGTATACAAAATTAAAATAAATAGAGAAATGACATAAAAATAAAAAGTTTTGGTGAAATAATATATTTTTAGATGTTGCGCTTGGAAATTATAACATTTAATTAGTGTCGTGGAACAATGACATAAATTTAATTGATGTCACGGCTCCAAACCACGGTAGCTATTAATTTTCCATGAAAGACTTCATTTTCTTATGATTAAAGAGAAGAAGAAATAATGACTTTGTACAATGTATGTTATTTTCTCAATGATTAAAGAGGAGCAGAAATAATTGACTTTGCATAATGTATGTTTTCATGTCAGATTATATGCTTCTCTTTTTACACTGATAGCACACAGACAAAAAGAAAAGCTTTTGTTGCAAAACTAGAATCAAGGAATCACTGGGGCTAGAAATTAAGCAATTATTTGTATCTCATGATATAATCTTATGTATTTCATGAAAAATTAAGATGTCGTGGTTTGAAATTGCGATATCCAAAATTTTACTCTTTTGCCAAGACTTTTTGCTTTTGTGTTGTTTTGCCATTTATTTTAATTTTATGTGCTAATTTTCTATTTTATCCATAACTTTTAACATTATCATGTAGAAAGCATACAAAATGGTGTCGTCAAGACATTTTTTTAGACAAGTTATAAGTGATAATTGTTTTGAGAATTATATTAATTATTCTTAATAAATCAAATTTAAATCCATAAAGATTTTTTAAAAAAGAATTGTTGAGCATGATTATAACATTTTTTTATTAGAAAATGAACGGTATAATGGGTTTGGTTTTCTTAATAAATTTTTCCATAAACTAATTGATATAAAATCACAATTCACTTCATATTTATTTAATAACAAGTACATAACTTGAATGCTAAATCAATAGCAACAATAAAATAGTTACTTGTTATATATAGAAAATAACAATGAAAACTTGTATAATTACAACTTAAACATGACAATAAGAAACAATCAATAAGAAACAATCAATAAGAATTGTTTATATATATATATATATATATATAGAGAGAGAGAGAGAGAGAGAAAGAGAGAGAACTCAAAACCAAATAAAAAAAAAAACTCAAAGAGATGATGAATTCATTGTTCACCTAAACACAATTTACCATAGATGATATTAGCAAATTTACCACTTTACCCTTAAAAAAACCTTTTAGCTAGAGGTTGAGGGCATGCATGTCTTTTCAATGAGGATATTTTGGTATATATAAAGATCGGGAGCAAGATGGGTATTTACTTTAAAATTGCACAGTAAATTATTATAAATACCTTTAAGATTAATACATCGTTTGGTTACATTAAGAGGTAGATTTTTATTTTTACTTATAAAGTGCTCAATAAAATAATCAATTTAACCTTATATACAAAAATAGTTTGGTTGGCTAGGAGGGGTGTTTTCGTCTTGTCCTTTTTTTATTTTCATTGTAAAAATACCTTTTTGCCCTTAGGTTTTAATGTTTTATGCCTATGATATGAGGATATTTTGGTTATTGTACTATTAGTTTTTTGTTGTTATTGGATGAAGTGAGGGTTAGTTTTATCTTTTAATAAATTAAAGGAATTTTAAAAAAACATTGGCTCGTGTTGGGCACGCGTTAACCACTCCGTTGTCTATGGATGACATGTATGGTTGATTTTGGCAACCAAAAATGCCATTTTGTGGCATCATTAAAGTCATCTTGGTGTCTCCTCTATGTAGAAGTGGCATGTCTAGAAAATAGAGCTCTAGTTTGACTTTGACAGCCATTTCATTTTTTCCTTCTCTCCCTCTCTATTCTTGCACCCTGCCCTGCAATTTCTTAAATAAACCCCTTAGCTTCGTTTTGTTTTTGATTTCATCCTTAATCTTTTGGTTGATATCTGTTTTATTTCAAATAACTTATGAAATCAAAATTTGTTTCAATTTCATCCTCATTTGATTTTTTTTACTTCTCTTTATTTTTTATTTACTCCATGATTTTTTGGCTGATATTTCTTTTATTTGAAATAACTCATGAAAATTGATTTTTTTTTTCAATTTCATCCTCATTTGACTTTTAAAAATTTGTCTTATTTAGTCCCTTTTCTTTTAATTTCTATTTATGTCATTTGACGATTTCACCTTCAATCATTTTTTTTTCCTATCAAATTTTTTCCTTATTCTTTTTTTTTTTTGCTAAATTTTTTAGTTTTGTGTTTTTTTACACTCAATTTCATTCTTCAACATTAAGTTAATTTGAATTTAGGCTTCTTGGTTAACTCCATTTTGGAATTTCATGGATTCCAGATTGGAAAATTAACTCAACTTAAGGATGTTCGCTACGGTTGCCTTTTCTTTTTATCATTCTTTTAAGCAAATTTATTTTTTTTTGTATTTCAACCTTAAATATTTAGTTTATCAAAGATTAAGCTCCGTGTTTTTTTATATGCTTTCTACATCCTTTGTATTTTTTTGTTGGGTTATCTAGGGTCTTTTTATGTTTTGTTCTTTGTTAAATATATTTTCTCAAAATATTTTTTTTCTTTAATCAAATAGAATATATTGATTGAATATAGACAGATATATACTCACTTCATTGTGTTTATTTCACTTTGCTTTTACAAGGCATTGCTCTAGCAAACCATGCAGCTTCTTTTAATGTCCTCTTGCATTCTTTTTTCGTGAAGTTTGAACCAACCCAGCAAGCTCTTTTGGTTGTGGGCGATGTCTACAGTCGAGTTGCGGCAAGCCTCTAGCGATCTTTTTTTTCTTCTCTTTATAGGTATATATGACATCGATGACTTATTTTTTTGTTTAATATTGTCAGGTGTTTTTTTACTACGTGTTTTCTATTGTTGTTTTTAATTTAAATTAGATTATTAAATTAACCGATTTTATTGCGTATAGTCAAGTTAATGAACCGAGAGTTCTTCTTACTTTTTTCAAAACATTGTCGGCCCACAACATAGTGCAAATCTATTCTAGTGGGATCTACATTTGTGTTTGTTCTACTGGACTACTCATTATTTTCTTTGTTTTCGCTCTAATTGATAGAAAAGGAAGTGATAGCTAGCATTTATATACAAAAATTTAGATACACGCACAGTTTATCTCAACATTTTGGTGGTGGGGTGCCTACCAAGAGCGCACCCCCTCAACAAATTGAACCTTTTCCTTTTCTATTAGACTTACTATTCCCAGAGGGTGGGATCTCAACGATGCTTTTAAGATGGATCTACTTGAATCTTAGTACCCGTTTGAAACAACTTTGTTCCAAAATTCTCTAGAAAAGAAGAGCCCAAGCTGATCTTTTCTTTTCTTATAAAAAAGTACCGATTCAAGAGAGCATGAATAGCTGTTCTCTCTGAATGCACAGTGTGTAACCTTGGGAAAAAATGGCATCGTTCGTACAATATGAAGACCGACCATGCTACCATGATAAGTCCACTTCGATTTCAGACGCAGGACCCCCACCCCCTTCCTTTCTTTTTAGCCCCTCTCTTCACACCTGACCCAGTCCCATAGACAATTCTCCCTCTTTCTCTCTCGGTTGCCCACTCAACTTGTGATTGTCTTATGGGGGGTCCCTGGGCCACAGCTCTCGTAGAGAAACTCGTACTGATGATCGTGCATTTTCTGTATAAATCTCTTAAAAAATATATAGTTTCTGTCCACAGATACTTGAAATGCAATACGTTACAAGACATATACGGATACGGATACATTATAATACGAGATACAATACTTTTCCGGTCGCTTAGCCGGTGAACAAGAGCATCTAACGAGAGCAATTTCAGATCATCAATGGGTTTTATGAGTGACCAGTGAAACTATAACTAGATCTGATTATATGGCGATTAAAATGTAAATTAATATGCAAATACAAAGGTACCATGGCTTAAGCAGACAAGGTACTAAGAAAAAGGTGAAGCAAATATTACCTTTTGCGTGGACTCGGGTCCTGGTTGCAGTGTGGACACCCGTATCCTGCGCCAAAGATTAGCTGATTCACATGACGACACCTTCTTTATTTTAATTATTTGAAATGGTACGGACCACATGCTGCTCCCCTATAAATATGTTCCATGTTCAAAGCCTCCCTACCATGTCCAAAACAAGACTTCATTGCTTCCATATGTAATAAGTTAGATCTAGCTAGCTATACTATGGACTACCATTCCACTACAAACCCTAGCTCATCTGGCTCATCTTCTGCACCCAAGAATGGCAGAGAGAAAAGGACGGGTGGCAAGAAAAGCAATGGCGGGGTGAAGTTATCAACTGACCCTCAAAGTGTGGCTGCGAGGGAAAGGAGGCATCGTATTAGTGACAGGTTCAAGATTTTGCAAAGCTTGGTTCCTGGTGGAACAAAGATGGACACGGTTTCCATGTTAGAGGAGGCCATTAATTATGTTAAGTTCTTAAAGAATCAAATATTGCTTCACCAAACTATAATGAACTCTGTGGATGATGAACAATCTCTTGATTATCATCTTCCTGCTGGTTCTGCTTCTCTTCCTACTGAGCAACCTCCATACTTGGACAGCAACCTCGCATCCGTAGTGCATCCTTCGTCTTCACTGCCATGCCCAGATTCTTACTTCCAAGCTGATGAAAATTACACGCATTATGATGCATTTGATAGTAAGAATTATTACTTTTAGTGCTTCTCTGTGTCTATATGGTTTAAAGCACGCTTGAGTTGTGGCGCAGATGGGCTGGCGTGCTGGTGGTATCATTGACCTTCAAGTATTAGTCGCAGTAATTAGTCCAGGGTTACTTGCTGTACTGTTCTTCGTGAATTTAATTTATGTGTAGTTTCGATTTTATCTAAAATCTTTTATTCGTTTCAATCAGATCCCGTAACTTTAATATTTGTTCGACTTTTCATTTTCGTACGTTTTTATTAGAGTAGAAATGAAAAATGTGTGTTCAATTTAATCCCTAACATTAATGAAATATATCAATATAATCCAAAAGGTAAAAATGAATAAATTGAAATTAAAGATGGTAGGATTAGGATGTTTCTTGAGAAACCAATCTTCTCAAGTTTTACAGTATTTATTTTACTAGAAAAATGCTTTTCCAATTAATTTTCTGTTTTTATTTTTGTCAATCTCAGCTCTCTTTTTTTCTTTACTTTTTAGCTGATATTGAGATATTTCATAAACTTCAGGGATGGAATTGAAACTTGAACATGTTTTCTGTTGCTTGGAAATGGATGGATAGAAAAAACTGGAGTAGAAATAAAAGATGTAAGATCTGATTGAAATAAAAATATGAGGGCTGGTTGAGAAAAATCAAAAGTTTTGGATAAAATTGAGAAAACATGTAAACTTGAAACTTGAGAGACAGATTTAAATTTACCCATTAATTAATAACTAAATAAGGTTTGTGATGTCCACTTTAATTAGCTGATCAAAGAAGATAAAGTAGTCTTAATATTTACTAGTAACTTTTTATACAATATTGTCTTAATATTTACTAGTAACTTTTTATACAATATTGATTAGCACTAAATATTTACTAGAATATTTACTTTCTTTCTTGGCTCAAAATAATTTATTAAATACATAGGTTTAAATTTTAGGGTTAGCACATAGAAAAATATTTAAATTTCTCAGAGTTTATATTTAATGCCTTGTTTGTTTCAAGGAAACTGAATTCCAGGAATTCAGTTTCCTCATTTTCCAATGTTTGGCAACCATCCGGAAAGTTAGTCAAAGGAAAGTTAATTCCTTAACTTTCCGGTCAACAAGAAAATTACTTTCACCCGCAGGAAAGTGTTTTTCTTTCCTTATCAAAAGGAAAACACTTTCCTTTATTGATAAAACGCATCTTCTTCTCTCTATGTCCGAAAATAGTTGAAAAGCAAAGAAGATCTGCTTGGCATTCTCTCTGTGTCCGAAGCTGTTTCAATTGCAGGGATGCTTGGCATTCTCTGGTTATAAACCAAAGAAGATGAGAGAGTGCAGGGGGAAGAAAAAAAAGAAAAACTGGGAAAAAACTGAGCAAGAAAAAACCCAGAACAAATCACGAAGAACAGGAGGAGGAACAAAAAAAAGACGAGGAACAGAGAGGGAGAAAACGAGTGATATTATAAAAGATTAAAAGATCCCACTACAAATAATTATTATAGTTTAGTGCATCTTGTACGTGTATAGTTTAGTGCAAATAATTATTATAGTTTAGTGCATCTTAAAGATTAAAAGTTTTTTTTCATACCAACAAAAAAACCCAAATATATAACTCTTTAACATAAACTAATTTGGCTTTGTTCATATGATAAAAAAAAACTTATTTTAAGCTTTTAAAATTGAAAAAAAATATATATTAATAAGTTTTACTTAAAAAATATTTCACAAGCTTATTTCTCTATAATATGATATGACATATATAGTTATATTTTATAAAATAAGTTATGTATGAATACAGGATATAATAAAAAAATTCATCATTATACTTTTTAGATTTCATTTTTTTATTGTAAGTGATTAAATATTTATATTAAATATTATATATATATATATTAGATAAACTTGAAAAAAAAATTAATTCATTAATAAATTATTTTCCAGTTCATTTTCCATAACACAAACAAACACTGGAAAGTGTTTTCCAGTTCATTTTTCATAACACTACCAAACATTGGAAAATATTTTCCCGGAATTCACTTTCCAGGAATTCACTTTCCCCGGAATTCACTTTCCAAAAGGAATTTACTTTCCTGCAAACAAACGGAGCCCCAGAGAGAGATTTAATCTTAGTTGACATGCAAGCTAATTAAAAAGAAATACAATCTATTGTCGAACCAAATTAATAAATAAATATAATTACCTTGTATTGATAATTTATACGGTATTAGCATATTTCTCCTTATTCCGCAGTGGGTTAATAATAATTTTTTTAAAATATAAAAAATATATAAAAAGTATAGAGAATACATTAAATGTCGTAAGTTTGGTGGCAATGTCAACTCAATACTATTGGATCTGGTGGCCAAGTCAGACCCAAAATAATATTGAGTTTGGTTGTAAAGACCAACCTAATAACATTGGGTCTAACGATCAAGGCAGAACTAAGAACCTTAGGTCTGGTTGTAAAGCTAAAATTAATATCATTGGGTTTGACAGCTAAGAAATCCAAAAGCTGCTGGGTTTGGTTTGGCAACCGGACCCAACACTATTAGATCATGCTGAGCAGCAGGGTCCAACTCTATGAGGTCAGCACGGCCTAACGCTATTGGGTCTTGCTGACCTAGAGGGCCCAACCAAAGTTATTGGGTCCTGCTGGCAGGAGGACCCAACGTTAACCCAACCCAACTTCAAATGAAAAAAAATTATCATCACTCAATTTTTGTATAATATAAAAAAAAGTTTCATTAATTTATTTTCTATTTACCATATGAAAAAAAAAATTGCATAAGAAAAAAGAAAAAAAATCTAAAAAAAAAAAAAAATGGAAATATTTGGATCTGACTGAAAGCTAGATCCAATAACCTTGGGTTTAGTTTGGCAGCCAGACCCAGCACCTATTAAAAGCAATGTGAATCTAGCTATTAAGCCAGACACAACGCTTTTGACATAAAAAACAAAAAGAATAATCTAATTAAAATAAATATTTGAATTCCTCTTGTTTTCACAATGAAAAAACATATCACGTCACAGCATAATCTAAAAAGTGAGTTCTAAACAATATATATATATATATATATATATATATATATATATATATATATCTTCATGATTTTTATGTGATCATATGAAATTAAAGAATAAATAATTTATGAAAAAAATACTTTATTTGTATTGAATATTCATGTATAATTTTATTTTTTATATATTTTATCACATATTAGGCTAATATATGACTATTAAAAAAATAATTTAAAAAATAACCATAAAAGCTTTAATCTTGTTTTTTTTAATGACATAATCGAATAATTTTTTAACAGAATTGCAATTATTAATTTAAATATAACTTCATTGCAAATTCTAAAAACAAAGTTTTTTATGCCTAGAAGGTCAAGCCTGCTTACCAAGCACTTCTATTTTTGTTATATTGGTCATTCGCTCAATATTTAAAAGATTAAGACAAATATTATCTGTTGCAATAATTTTTCAATCAAAGCTGAATTTTTAATTTATTTTGCATAGAAAACACCTTTCAAATATCTTAAAGCCTAAATTACTCCATTTCTAACCCTAAAATCATCCTAAAAACTATAAATCATATCAAATTTAAAAAAGCTTTTATGAGTGGGTTCATTTTTTTTACATGGTTGATGGGCAAAATTACTATCACAAGACTCTCTGCTCTAAGTTGAACTCATTAATATTAAGATTAATTTTTTTTATGGCCTGATGAATTCTCTCTTTCCTTCTATTTTCAAGTGTCTTCCTCTCTCATCTTCATAACACAAATATTGAAATATGACGAAAATGATATTTGTAGATTGAAAAGTAAAAGTGTAAAACTTCAGAAACCAAAGTGATTTTTTAAGTTATATTTACGATCCAATGAAAAATTTATATTAGTTCATACTACGACTAGGAGATTTAGTATTCTTAATTCTCGCAAAGTAACTTGAAATTTAACCAATAATCTCCACGGAGCGTACCGGAATTAGGTTTTACTGATGTCACTTTCTTCTGCCCACTAACGTGGATCAGAGGGGGGGGGGGGGGGGGATTGCATTCCTCGGACGGGAGACACTCCTCGCCTCAGAATTGGGCGTTTGGATTTTAGTATTTTCGCAAAAATGTTGACTTTATCACAACATAGTGTTGGTCCAGTGATAAAATCACTCGTTCACTCCGTCGAAGAATTTCGAGGGAATTTAAGATGTTCTGAAGCAACAATACTCATTATTATGATATTGCTAATGAACATGGATAATTCTATCAGATAGCGGATTGGGGGCATATGTTGCCTGATCGGGAAACCATTTCACTAGTAAAAATGATACAACTTTGACCAAGATTACTAACAAAATAGCAAAAGAACTTGTCATCTCCGACTTCAATTTTGACAGGCCAAGTTCTGTCCAGGATACGTTGCATCACGATGCTTTCAGAAGTCCCCTTTCAACCCAGGCCAGCAAAAAGAAAATCCCTTCTGAGTTACTCCATCTCTGCTGCAGTGAGACCAACAACTGGTAAAAATGAAGGGTTGTAAATATGATCCTTTCAAGTTCTAAGTTCCATCATCACCTGCATTTTAGAGGGTGTTTGCATCAGCAGCGGGCAAGGTGTATGGTCCGCGATCCACAATCTACAGTTTCTGAAAGGTGCAGGGCATGTTCATTTATGTTTATTTCATGCCTATTGCTTTCTCTCCCTCTCTCTCTCTAACTTGTCAAGGCAATCACATAGAGACAAGAAAGATGAAAAGGAGAGAACTTGTCAAAAGGAAAACATTAAATAGAAATGAGGCTTTAGATGCTGTAATAGACAGTCAAATTGAAAGAGAATAAACACCGAAATCAACAGAGTAGATAAAGATCACAAACTCTAGTACTCAAGGAAACAATAAACATCATGCCATAACATCCCATATTTGCCATCGTGTCTGAAGGCTTCGTTTGGGAATTGGTTGCATTCCCAAACAGGTTCAAAGTCTACTGAGGGTTTGGTTGGCGGCTATTGGCAGCAGAGACCCTAGAGCCCCATTCCAACAGTTCTTTACTGGTATCATCCTTGTGAACAATAACCTCAATGAAGCACAAGCTATCCTTCTCCGGTCCTGTTGCTGTCTCAATCGCTTCAACCAGCTCTTCCTCACAGAACACCTGAAATGTCAAGTTCAGAAAATGATGTCAGATACTTGATTTTACTACATTGATATTCATGCATTGAAGCAAATGAACTACTTAGTTACAAGCTCACCTTGGCTGTCCAGCACTTGCCTTCACCATTGTGGATGGCATCAACCAAGCTAGTGTAGTTCCAGTTCTTAATCACATTATAAGGACCGTCATGGATCTCGACTTCAATTGTGTATCCACCATTGTTGATGAGGAAGATAATGGTCTTCTGTCTACATCGTAGCATTGTAGACACATCTTGAGCAGTTACCTGTAAGAAATTCAAAGAGCATAAGTAATGGATTAAATATAAAATTTCAGAAGAAAAAAGCATATGTAATTCATAACCATTTTTTTTTTTTTCACAAACTACAAATAATGATTTCACGGATAGATGAGGACTTGAATATGTCAAAATCTGAAATGTCAGCCATGGAGTAGAACACAAAGTTCAGTGTAGTGTAACTGGTTGTCTACCTGAAAGCTACCATCACCTATGCAAGCAATCACACGCTTCTCTGGCACAGCCTGAGCATAACCAAGAGTAGCACCAACTGACCAACCAATTGATCCATACTGCATTTGGAACTCATACCTACAAATCCAAACAATATTATATCTTTCAACTCAAATTAAACAGCCATGACATCGTATATCAAACTCTCAATTGCTTACCCGCATCCCCTTGGCAATTTCAGCTTCTGGCAGTTAAACCATGAGTCTCCAGTCTCAGCAATCACAGCAGTTCCACTAGACAGCATCTTCTGTATATGTTGGAACAGAACATTAACCCTCAAAGGTTCTTGGGGTGCATTTCTCAATGGTTCCCCCTCAGGAACAAATATTCTTCGGTAATTATCATAAGCAGTGGTGTTGGGCTTGATCTTCTTCGCAAGAGCCACGAAGAAATCTTTCATCAGAACACAGCCAAATGCAGGTCCATTTGCAATCACCACACGATCAGGCTGCACGATAATCGCCTTCTCCTTCTTGAGAAGAAGAGAATACCCAACGGAGCTATAATCATTGAAAATAGGTCCAGCAAACAAGTAAGCATCCGCGGACTCCACAATCTCTGCACAGAATGCAGAGCTCACTGCACCCCAATAAGTCCCAACGAAACGTGGATGATGCTCTGGCACAAGCCCCTTAGCCGATGGCATAATAGCGAGCGCATAACCACATGCATCAGCTAACTCCACAAATGCCTCACTTGCATGTGCAGGTCTTAGTTTAGGGCCACCCACCAAAACAGGTTTCACTGCCTTGTTCAAGAACTCGGCAGCCGCTTCCACTGCAGCCTCTAAGCCCAATTCATTACTCATTCTGTACAAGAAAAATTAATAGAACAAGTGTCTAATCACCATGATTTTGGCTAATGACCAAAGAAATTTAAAAGCAAGGATCAATCAAGAATCCAAAAAAAACAAAGTACTTGGGGGAGAGCGAAAATGGAACTGGCTCGCGACTAAAAGTAGGATGAGAGATTGCTGATAAGTTACAGCTAACACTGATGTAAACAGGCTTGTTTTCTTTCAAAGCAGTTGAAATAGCAGTATCTATCTGCTCATGTGCGTCCTCGAAGTTATTCACCACGGCCTATCAACAAACCCCCACATACCATTAATCGATATAATTAACTTGTTAATAAAAAAAACCAACAGCAATTTCCAATCACCTGGTAGCAAGTAACGGTCTGGAAACATCTTAGTTCCTGGCTAAAATCAGGCAAGCTTAGCCAATGGTATGGTGTAAAATCCTGTTAGTCCCATAATCATTGGAGTTGGGCCCACCAACAATGCATATGACAGGCAAATTCTCACTATTAGCACCAGCAATAGCATTTAGCACACTGAGTCCACCAACAGTGAACGTGACAACACACGCGCCAACACCACGCGACCGTGCGTATCCATCAGCAGCATAGCCCGCGTTGAGCTCGTTACAGCAACCGATAAGGTTGAGCCCAGGCTCAGCGATCAAGTGATCAAGGAGGGTGAGATTGAAGTCACCAGGGACAGAGAAAACGTCAGTGACACCTATTTGGACGAGTCGGCGAGCAAGGTGGCGACCCAGTGTTGACTGGGATGGGTTGACGATGGTGGATGAGACTGAGTTTTGGACGGTTGATACGGTGGCGTTAGCTGGGTTGATCATGTCGTCGCTTGTTGGTTTGCAAGTGTCAAGAGATCCTATCTTGGTGTCCACTCGTTTCTGTTTTTGGTGGAATTACAATAGAATAGTGGGAGAGAAATAAATAGACAAGTGTCTGAAGGAAGAAGAAACAACATCAAGTTTTTTTTTGTTTGAAGAATTTAAAGTCAAAATTTGTTTTGAATGAAGTTCGGTGTTTCTGTTGAAAGAATACCCAAGTACTGGGGCCTGGGCTGTTTTCTATTGAGGCCTAAACGCTGGGTCTTCGCTGGGAGGCCCAAACACCTTACCTTTTCGTCTTTCTGGTTTTCAATGAATTTTCCCCTGGACTCTCCTTTATTTTTTTTATTTAACTGACAACAAATTTAACCATGCTTTTATTATTTCAGTCCCATATACCTCACTTGTTTTTTTATGCATTTTTAGTCCTTTAAACTTAAATAATAATAATAATTCATCATTTGTTATTTAAATGACTCCTTAATTTAAAAAATTAAGCTTGCTTCTTTTATTTTATTTTAGTCTCAAGTGCCTAACCTTTTTTTGTTATTTGATGAAAGAATTGTTATTTGATGAGAGAAAAAAAAACACCACGCACACATAATTAAAAATATAATTTATTTTTTATAATATAGATCACGAGTTTAATTAATTAACAAAAATTAATTTAAATCAATTATCATTTTAATATTTTAAAAAAAATCATCCAACATTTCAAAAAAAAAAATCCATTCAAAAAGAATTAATCCAATATTTCAAAAAGAAATCCATGTGTCAATATTTCAAAAAAACAGCATGCAATATTAGTCAAGTTAGCAATGCCTATACATTCCTTATGCATTAAGAAAAATAATCTGACCCGCAAAATAGCAAGGTCAAATACAAGCATCACTTTATAGAGGCAGGACCTCTAAATTTAAACATCAGAAAGCATAGATGAAAACTCAATTTAGAGAAGTGAAACAAGAGAGGCCACAGATGAAGCACTCACTCTGTCGTTCAGACTATGTACCAAGGCTTTTTCCAACAAAAAGGGTCCTAAGACTAAAAATCTATTAATTATCGTCTAAACCTGTGGGGCAAAAACTTCGACCAATAACTTGAAAAGACCCGAGTGCATGTGAACTTCATCGGGACAGACCAAACAACTGACCAACAACCTGTGCTTTGCTTTTCTTTCTCAAGGAGTCCTGCAGCTTCTGCAGCATCTTTAGTCTCTTCTTTCTTTCCCTGACTTTCTGCCACCTCTTCAACAGTCTCCTTGAAAGTTTTGCAATCTAATAAAAATCAAAGCATCACGCCAGATATTACAAACCCACACTCAAGAATTCACTTGCTTCATGCATGGCAGATCACGAGAGAACACGTGACAATTGCATAATTAATATTCATGTTTCATATGCAACATAAACAGAGAACAGCTTCACCACATTTGACTAGACACAAAAATGGAAGTCAGGCCAAAGATAATAATGTTCAGACTTCTAGCATTTCTCATGTAGGATTTAAATACTCAGCATCTCATTTTCTTACTGCAAGTCACCAAGAACTTAAAAAATACAATATTACTGCTGAAATCAGTCTATTTTGAAAATTAAAATTAAAAAACACAAGGAACGTTTTTGACAAAGAGAGTATTTGGTTTTCACAATTCTAACAACCAAAATGTTAAGTTTTGTGTCAAAATATTTCATTCGACAATAAGAGTTTGATAGTGATAGTTTTTTGCCATTATATTGCAAAAAAAAAAAAAAAAACAATTAAGGCTTGAAAAAAATTGTAATCTCAATTTGACTTTTTGATTTATTAATATTTATTGGGTGTTTCTCATGTCTTTTGATCAAAAACTGATTAAAAATAAGTTGTCAGAAAAATAATAACAAAAAAATCTCTTTTCTATCCAATTTCATCTATTTTGACTGCAAAAAAAATAAAATAAACATGTCATTTTCTACGGTAAAGAAATATGTGATCTGATTTAATTTATTTTTTAAAAAAAATAAAGGAATAAAAAAAATTAAATTAAAGCAAGCTTTTTAGTTTTGACTTCATTTTTAATTAATATTATAAAATTTTATTTAAATTTTAATAATTCTTTTTTCATTACTATGATAAGAAAGTAATAATACTAATAATAAATTTTTTATAAAAATTAGATTGAAATAGTTTTGTTTTTAACACTTTCAAATAATTTTGAAAACAATAGTCACATTTATAATTTTGTTAACGTTAACAATCATAAAATAAAACTAAAAACAACTATTATTCAATAATTAGATAACAAAAATTGAAAAAATGATAAATATATCTTCATTGATTCAAATAAGTGACTATAATTTATCGACACAATTCCCCCCTAAACGATTTTTTTTTTGTAATGAAAAATTACCTTCACAGAATTTTTAAAACAATCATTTTTTAAAATGAAACATCTCTTTAAAATTCGAACAAATTTTGGAAACATGGGCATGCAAACTAGTTTAATACTAGACATAGTATAATGAAGAAAACCTTTTGCCGTCTGAACTTTTAAAATGGGGGAAGGTACAGGATATGGATCGTCATGAGAACGCGTATGCAAGGGAAATCCAATTAGGATCAATGTCTGGACACTATATTAAAAAATTTCTCAACCAACCAGATACAAGAAGGTGAATAGAGTTCCAAAACTTGACAAATGGGCAAAATCTATATGAAGATTCATTCTTGCGCGGCAGCCCCATTTGTTGTTGCATCGACGGGTTCAGCTTCTGTTGACTCAGCTTTTTCACCAGACTTCTTAGCTGCAACATTCAAGAATGCAGAGATCACACATCAATAATAACCATGCTCTGCAGATTAAATGATAAGTTTTATGTGCCCAAAGGCATTTTTTTTTATGTTAATTCACCCATTTTACCTTTCTTCTTCTTCCCACCACCCTTCTTCTTTGTCTTTGTACCCAAAGCTAACCAGGCCTTGATTTCAGGATCATCTATCGTCTTGCTAGGCTGCAATTCTTGCAGTGAATGTGAAGTGATCCGATCTGATCCATTTGGCATTAGCAATACTGTAAACTTGATATGAGCAACATAATCACCTGCAATGTTACCAACCAAAGCCTCAAATAAATATTATAGCAATAAGGAATCACTAGGAAAAAAAACACGATGCAATGAAACAAATGAGATACAAGGCACCTCTTACCAGGCTTCTCATGAAGAACAGGATAGGGCTGCAGAAGATCGTGATTCACACATTCTACTAAACCCAGCCGAGCCCTTTTATCTTCGAGAGCTCTATCACAAAGAATTTAAACAAGAAACTAAATTAAAGGCAAAGAGAAAAAGGACTCCGAAACAGTTGAGTTACAACATAAGATATAAACCTTGCAGTGAATGGCATGATTGGAAATTTCTGATTAATTTCACTGAAAATAAATCTCGAAGATTTCATTTTCAAGTGATAATTCTTGTCTACAGCTCTCTTGTATATAGTAGTATTCTTCTCATCCAACAGCTTTGGCTGCAAAATCAAAGCAACAGAAATGAGCATATAAGAGCACAAAATTAATAACAATGGCATATAAATTGATTCACATTTCACTCGATTACTACCTTGCCATCCCCTGTACTTGTGACAATATCCACGGCATACACTTCGTTTTCCTCAAATTCTGCATCATCAACTCTTGTGTCGGGATTGGAGACACTCAGAATTACCTTGTTTCCATCTATCACAAACTGCTTCAATTGGTGGCTGAGAACACCTTCAACAATTTTGCAGTCATAAGCAGCAGCAACCTTCTGTATAGCTTCTGTTACATCTTTATTCTGCAGAAAAAGGAAGTTCAATGGACAAAAATATTGAATAAAAGTTGCTGAAAAAATTAAGAACAGAGTAACAGTGACAGCAGCAGCAAAATCAATAATAAGAAGCAGATGCACCAAATCAGATATTGACCACACACAACTCACCCATCCAATTCAGTTTTATTATCTGTCTTTTTATCTTTACATCAAAATTATATTAAAATTTTGAAAAAAATGAAAATCCAGACAGATCACACTGCTTTTCAAACACATGTGAGGAGACAACGAAGCAAGAACCTCAAAGTTGCAGTGGAAAAGAAGAAAAACGAAAAAAGATCTCACTACAATTTATGAAGGAAAAAATTAGGAAGCAACATATTCCTCGGTCAAAAGAAAAGTAGACTAAAAAAATCAGCTGTACAAGTTGAACCTTGTGCATTTCCACAAAGGTATCTATCTTACACACGTGAAGATATAGGCTAAAGATGATAAATGTAAACTGACAATAAATAAACAGGTCCCGTGCAATCAATAGGAACCATATTCAATATGGGCAACAGGTAAAGCAGTATATCGATATTTAGCATCAATAAACTCGGCGAAGTTGCCTTGCAAAGCTCATATTGATTTCGATCAACATAGCCACCAAGGCACAATTTCCCTTAATCATGAATCTAGATGACAGATAAATGAAGCAAAGTCCATGTATGTTTTTATCTACCTAAATGAAATCTGTAGACGGCCCCGATCCCAGCCCTACTGCTCCACTATTTCACCATTTGAAGTAAAGCCTAAATGCAAAACAACTACAAATAACATAAGGAAAATAAGGTTGCCCTATAAGAGCAACTATGACAACAAAAGCTTTACTTGGATGTTGGTCTATGGCTTTTGAAAAATATTCATCATTTAGGGACAATTGACATTTTTCAAGAAAACAGTAATAAAAGGGTAAAGAAAATTGAAAAAAAAAAAAGCAATGACAGAACAAGTAATTCCTAATCAGACTGTTATGCAGGATACACCACAATTGTTCACTAGCAGTCGTGCATAAGCACTCTTTTTTTCAAGTAAGAAAGAACAAAATGATGCTCTATCAGTGTAACTATGACTATAAGATGCTTCATTGGACCTTAATCCTTTGCTGATTGTAGTTTTCATCATGTAGAGATCATCAACAGAAGGATAGTACTAGAAGTATTTACTTACCAAAAACTCACATCAAAAAAGAACTGCGGAACCAAGAAAAAATTGAGCAAAAACTGCTACTGAATGTAGTTTCAAGAGGTTTAGATACTTGACAAAAAAAACAGTATGAACCAGCACCATATTATTATTAAAAATACTACTTATATAGTGCCGACCAAAGTAAGATGTAGTCCATTACAAGTTATGGGCATAATCTACATAGATCATCCAAAAATCATCGAGTAGGACCATGAATCATATCCGCAACAGGGAAAAGAGGAATTCAACAGGTGATAGATCACCTCGGCAAAGTTGCCAGCTTTTTATAATTTTCATGAGCAAGTTGCTAATTAATAATTTTCTACAAATACCACGTTCCATTTGTTCTTAAGCTAAACTAACAGGGAAAAGAAGAAATCAACAGGCAGTTGATCACCTCTGCAAAGTTGCCAGCTTTTATTATTTTCACCTAACAACGCTACTAAAATAATGTTTATACAAATACCAAGTTCCATTTTGGCTTAAGCTAAACTAACAGCACTACTCAAATAACGTGTTCGAGAGTGTACAGATGTTGGTCCATACAAGAATCAGGTATGATCTAATTATATCAACCTTAAGTAGTCAAGTACAGCCATGATACTATAGGCAACAGGGAAAAGAGGAAATCAACAAGCAAACGATCACCTCGGCAAAGTCGCCAGGTTTTATTTCATTTTTCATGGATAAACTACTTATAATTTACAAGTTCCATTTTTGCTCAAGCAAAGGCTAACAATGCTACTAAAATAATGTTTATACAAAAACCAAGTTGCGTTTTAGCTTAGGCTAAACTAACAGCACTACTCAAATAACGTGTTTGAGAGTGTACAGATGTTGGTCCATACAAGAATCAGGTATGATCTAATTATATCAACCTTAAGTAGTCAAGTACAGCCATGATACTATAGGCAACAGGGAAAAGAGGAAATCAACAAGCAAACGATCACCTCGGCAAAGTTGCCAGTTTTTATTTCATTTTCATGGATAAACTACTTACAATTTACAAGTTCCATTTTTGCTCAAGCAAAGGCTAACAATGCTACTCAAATAATGTTTATACAACTACCAAGTTCCATTATAGCTTAAGCTAAACTAACAGCACTACTCAAATAACGTGTTTGAGAGTGTACAGATGTTGGTCCATACAAGAATCAGGTATGATCTAATTATATCAACCTTAAGTAGTCAAGTACAGCCGTGATACTATAGGCAACAGGGAAAAGAGGAAATCAACAAGCAAACGATCACCTCGGCAAATTCGCCAGTTTTTATTTCATTTTTCATGGATAAACTACTTATAATTTACAAGTTCCATTTTTGCTCGAGCAAAGGCTAACAATGCTACTAAAATAATGTTTATACAAAAACCAAGTTCCATTATAGCTTAAGCTAAACTAACAGCACTACTCAAATAACTTGTTTGAGAGTGTGCAGATGTTGGTCCATACAAGAATCAGGTATGATCTAATTATATCAACCTTAAGTAGTCAAGTACAGCCATGATACTATAGGCAACAGGGAAAAGAGGAAATCAACAAGCAAACGATCACCTCGGCAAAGTTGCCAGTTTTTATTTCATTTTCATGAATAAAATACTTATAATTTACAAGTTCCATTTTTGCTCAAGCGAAGGCTAACAACGCTACTGAAATAATGTTTATACAAAAACCAAGTTCCATTATAGCTTAAGCTAAACTAACAGCACTACTCAAATAACGTGTTTGAGAGTGTACAGATGTTGGTCCATACAAGAATCAGGTATGATCTAATTATATCAACCTTAAGTAGTCAAGTACAGCCGTGATACTATAGGCAACAGGGAAAAGAGGAAATCAACAAGCAAACGATCACCTCGGCAAAGTCGCCAGTTTTTATTTCATTTTTCATGGATAAACTACTTATAATTTACAAGTTCCATTTTTGCTCAAGCAAAGGCTAACAACGCTAATGAAATAATGTTTATACAAATACCAAGTTCCATTATAGCTTAAGCTAAACTAACAGCACTACTCAAATAACGTGTTTGAGAGTGTACAGATGTTGGTCCATACAAGAATCAGGTATGATCTAATTATATCAACCTTAAGTAGTCAAGTACAGCCGTGATACTATAGGCAACAGGGAAAAGAGGGAATCAACAAGCAAATGATCACCTCGGCAAAGTCGCCAGTTTTTATTTCATTTTTCATGGATAAACTACTTATAATTTACAAGTTCCATTTTTGCTCAAGCAAAGGCTAACATCGATACTAAAATAATGTTTATACAAAAACCAAGTTTCATTTTAGCTTAAGCTAAACTAACAGCACTACTAAAATAATGTGTTAAGATAGAGTAAAGATTTAATCTGTACAAGTAAGAGGTAAGACGCAAAAGCATCAAACCAAAGCAGTCTAATTACAGTCATGATAATATCATTAAAAGGGAAAAGAGGAAATCAACTTGCAAGAGAGTAAAATTTCGTCTGTGCAAGAATGAGGTATTATCCAAAAGCATGAAACTAAAGCAGTCTACATATAATAATGATAATATCAGCAACATGGAAAAAAGGTAATCATCTTGCAAATGATCACCTCGGCAAAGTTGCCTATACTTCCAGTTCTTAATTTTACAGATGCTCTAGCCATTCTATTTTGAATTTGTCAACTCCCTTACTGAAGACTAATGAGTAGCAACTACAGAAGCAGCCAAACCATATGCAACACTGTCTAGCACAACATACTAAGAACCAATAAAAGATGATCACAGCACTATAAAATCACCTTCCCTAATACTTTCTAGGATGAAATGTCCATGCAAAAAAAATGACACATCCTGGGTTCACAAAAAGACATCCCTGTCAGAGTAACTATGACAAACGCTTCATCTGGACATGGGTCCATAGCTTATCAAAACAGTTCATCATTAGGGAATAGTCTCCAAGAAAAGAAGGACTATTAGACAGTGGCATGAAAGAAAAAATTGTTCAAGTGAACAATGTAAGTCACCTCAATATGTGAGGAAGATATGATTGCAAAACAAAAAAAGTCATCAAGAACTGATGAGATTAAAAGTTGCTTCGTGATTTAGAAAAAGCTAATGCATATTAAAAATTTGCAATTCAATTTCACTATATAAACAAACAACCATCTCAAATAAACATCACAGAACAATCAGCATATGAATGGAATGCAAGAAATACATAAAAAAAGCTAACACGATACAAACAAATAAATTACCTTCTTTCCAGGCCTTACAAGCCTCAAGGCAACTTCAGCAGCAGTATTGGCAGCTGCAATAACATCAGCTGCCCTGCCTGTAATTGGCCCTGACTGAAGAGCATGGGTATGTCCAACAACAGCAATAAACCCATCTATGTGACAGCCCAAATCACTACACGCCAATAAAAGCCAAAACCCATTAACATAAAACATACAAAAAACAAACCACGTGATAACCTCACATAGATTGAAAACTTACATCTTGACAATATCTCCTTCTTCCAAGACCAATTCATCACTAGCAAGTGGAGAAAAATGGCAAATAGTGTTGTTGACAGAAACACAAGTTGGAAAAGCAACTCCCCTTTCAATCTTCTTCTTCACATTTTTATACATGTTACCAGTTTGCCTACACATTCAAACATAAAAATCAAAACCTATTATTTTTTATCAATTTAATTCTTAAAAAAGCTATGAATTTAAAGAAATAGGGATTAGCGAGTGCTTACTCTCTTATAAACGAATCGCCTTTTTCACAAATATCAACAATCTTAGCCTTTGGCTTGCATTCTGATATCACTAACTGCAATGCCTCTGCAATAATTACCAAAACAAAACAAAAATAATTAATATTAAAGAATTAGCAGATTGTCAAGGAGGGAG
Organism: Populus davidiana; assembly: GCA_030145905.1. Lineage (NCBI taxonomy): Eukaryota > Viridiplantae > Streptophyta > Magnoliopsida > Malpighiales > Salicaceae > Populus > Populus davidiana. The sequence goes on along the minus strand of CM057794.1, from coordinate 2,764,667 downwards.
GGGTTGATTACTTACTGTTGACAATTTCTGCGGCGCTTTTGTATTTGGTGACGACTTCAGGGGATGTGAGATCCAACTCTCTCTCCTCTCTCTCGTCGTCTGACGACATCGTATTGGAGCTTTTTTATGTCAATCACCGACTTCTACAGCATAAAAAGAATACTAGTATTATTTATTTATTTATTATTATTGCTATAAGAGAAATTGATTGGATAAGATAAGAGAAGAGAGAACACACGGTGGTGAAAATAAATTGGCGGCGGCGGAGAGAAGGGGATAAGGAAGCTAACTAGGGTTTTTGGTTTGAAAGCAGGGGGAGAGAGAGAAAGAGAGAGAAGAGCAGTAATGTATAAATGGATGAGGATAGCGTGAGGTGGTTCGTGAAGAGCTAGGGTTTTGGGTCTTTACCGCAGCGTTTGCATTATATAGGAATTTTCTACACACACTTGCTTCTCAGTTGGGTTATTTCTTTCTTCCTTTCTTTCTTTTATAATTATGCCTTGTATTAATTGACCAATGTGCCCTTAGATACTGTGCATCTTAACAGTTTTTATTTTTTATTTTTTAATAAAATGAGATTCATGCCTTGATTATTATAATTTTTAGTTATAAAGAAAGAAAAAATAAAGCTCAAGGGAAGGAAATTTCACTGAACACGTTTTTTATTTACTACAATAGTGAAATGATTATTTCTTTATTTTAAAAAAATATCCATGTGTTGTAGAGTATTTTAGCATTTCTATATGGTGCATTGATTATAAAAAAATTATTCAGGGGTATAGTTGTATTTTCCATCTTTTTTACACAATAAAAATGATATAATTATCCTCAAAATCAAAAAAATTATAAACCTACCAAGAAGGGGTGAATAAGTCTTTTCAATTGCTATTGTGCAAAGAACTGACAAGGATACCGGTGATGTCAAAAAAATTAAACCATAGTATCAGAGGCTTTAGGTCTTTTTACGTTGATTTTCTACGTTGATTTTCTTGTAGGTGTCCTTTTTGTATTAATTAAATATTAATTAACTTTAAAAAATTATTGGTGTGTATTATGCATGTATCAGCACCAATGCACTTTAAGCGTCTCGTGCTTCTCCTCCCAGTGATATAAAATGCTATTTGCATTGCATCATCTTACTCCCAGCGTGACACACGGTGATGGCTGTTGAGCGGTTTCTCGTCAATTGATTATTTATATATACATTTAAAAGAAACTTTTTAGTATTTCAATTTTAATCTTTATTTTTTTATTTTTTTTTATGTTTTTATTAAAGTTTTATTTTTTTTCAAACTAATTGTCAATTCTAATTTTTCATATATAATGTTTTTCAATGTCATCCTTTGTCTTTTACATTCTAATTTTTTTCTTGAGCTCTTTTATCAAGGTTTTGGTGGTTTTTAATTTTATTCTTCAATCTAATTCTGTAGTGTTTTGTTTTTTTTAATTTGATCCTTATTTTTTTATTTTAGATAATTTTTTTTTATTTTCAATTTAACCCTCTTATAAAAAAAAATGTTTTTGCCCTCTAATTTATTTTTTTATGTTGATCTTTATCATCATTCTTTTAATTGCTATTTTTTTATTTTAAATTCTTTCATGTAATTTCTTTTCTCGTTTTATTTTTCAGCATTTGATTTGTTGAGGATTGAACTTCTTAATTTTTTTCATATATGATACTTGTGGTCTACTCAGATGTATCATGGTTTTCAAAAGTTATTTATCACATAGTTTTTAAACTTGACTCGAGAGTCAACTTGGAATAAGTCCTGGGTCATGAGCCCATATCACATGCTAGGTGAGTTACCTTAGATTAACCTAAATCAACTCATTTTTTATTATTTTATAAAAATGTAAAGATAACATCATTTTGAAAAAAAAATAAAATAAAAAGGTCAACAAGTTTTAATGGGTTTTCCCTAGACTAATTGGGTATGTGGGTCAACCTAAGTTTTTTATCGAATCATACTAGGTATATTCTCTCTATTTTTGTTGACACACGATCAATCCTAGATCTTGAATCACCTAAGTCACGAGTCAAACCACAGAGTCAGGTTTTTAAATAGTAATTTGTTGAGTTATCATGATTTATTATCTTACTCGTGAGTTTTATAAGTTAACTCGAGTTAGCTTGCTTTTTATTATTCAGATTACATATTTATCATGTAAACTCGGGTTTACTCAAACTAGTTTTTTATCTCTTTTTATCAAATTACATACTTCTAAAGGTTTTCCTCTCAGGTTAACGTGCTATTTTTTTTTATTATTATCATTGCTAATTTTCTTTATCGTCCCATTAAAATAAAACTGATTTATTTAACCCGGACAAAGCAATAAGTCGAGTCATTTCATTTTCTTATTTTTTGAAATGTGCAGGCAACGCCTAGATGTCACTTTTATACTAAAATAATATGGACTCGTGGCGAGCGAAGCACAGGCCCATGGCTAGTAACTTTATAAACGAGGATGATTGATTTTTATTGTTTAGCTCAAGACTAGTTTGTATGCTCGCAATACGTTGCGGGGAGACCCAAATGTTTTTAATCATAAAAAATATATATAGATCTTAAAATTTTTTGACATTATTATTAAACTAAAAAATATAATTTTTTAAAATATTTTCTTTATCAGATATTTTTTATTATTAACACATCTTTTATTTATTTTAGTCAACACAATATTTTTAGTTGAAATCATTGTTTCTATTTGGAAAAAAATAATAATTGGTAAAGTAATTTGACAAACAATCTCATAGTATGTTTATATATTTTAAATTTTAAAATAATAAACATGAGATCTCGAGGTTGTCTCCCATGACTAACTGGTTGAGTGAGACTCGAATTTGTTCTAAAATATATATATATATATAAAATTACTTCACTGATTATATAAATAGTAAAGTAATAGAAGAAACCCTTGTTTTTTCAGTGTTATAGAGGTTTTTTTTGTTAAAATAATATCTTGTTAAAAAGAAAACGTAACGACTTCTAACGCATCAAATACTTTGAGATGGATATTTATGTTGAGCATCCGGTGATTAAGAATATCATTATTTAGTTAATGCACAATAAAAAGGGAAGAGTCGCTCCCATTTGAAATATGACAGAAGCCAGAAAGTAATTTTTTTATATTATTATTAATAATAATATATTGGCACATGCTCATAACAGGCTAATAATATTCTTAAAATAGTTGAGTTTGGGAGTCAATCCAGACTTAAATTTCTTAAATTTAAAGATCAAGCCAAACTCAATAGCTTTAATCTTAAAGTATTATATAAAAACATTTAAATTACTTTTAAAGTATTTTAAATATAAATGCTAATTATTTTTTTATTTTTTATAAAAAAAGTATTTTAAACTACCATCGAAGCATCCATACACTTTTGTTTTATAATATTTTTCTATTTTTTATATATAAAAAAACTTAAATTATCCTAAAAGAATTTTAAATAGAAATTTTAATCAATTTTTTTTATAAATTTATTTTATTAATAATATATTGGCCCATGCTCATAACAGGCTAATAATATTCTTAAAATAGTTGAGTTTGGGAGTCAATCCAGACTCAAATTTCTTAAATTTAAAGATCAAGCCAAATTCAATAGCTTTAGTCTTAAAGTATTATATAAAAATATTTAAATATAAATGTTAATTACTTTTAAAGTATTTTAAATATAAATGCTAATTATTTTTTTAATTTTTTATAAAAAAAATATTTTAAACTACCATTGAAACATCCATACACTTTTGTTTTATAATATTTTTCTATTTTTTATATATAAAAAAACTTAAATTATCCTAAAAGTATTTTAAATAGAAATTTTAATCAATTTTTTTTATAAATTTATTTTATTTTTATATATAAAAAATTAAACTATTCTTGAAATAACTTAAACAAAAATTCTAATTATTTTATTTTTATTTTTTATAGGCTCTTGGGTCTGGCGTTTATACCAGATCCAAGAGTTTTGGGTCTAGCGGTTATTACATACCCAAAAACATTAGGTCCGGCGCTCATATCTAATTAATTTTATTTAATTTTTTTATTTGTTATAAAAAATATTTAAAATAATCTTAAAGTATCCTGAACTGAAATGCTAATTATTATTTTTTATTTTTTTTATAAAAAATTAAATTATCTTTAAAATATCTTTAAAAAATCCTTATTATTATTATTTTTATATAAAAAAATATTTAAATTATTCTTGAAGCGTCCTAAACATAAATGCTAATTAATTTTTTCTATAATTTTTTTTATTTATTCTAAAAAAATCATTTAAACTATCATAAAGATTTTTCTCTTAGCTAATTAAGGGACGTTATGAGGTTTGGTTTTCTCTTAGCTAATTAAGGGACGTTATGAGGTTTGGAGCTCTGAGGAAATTTCCTGAACGTTCGCAGAGTGAAAAGAGAGATTTCAAGAATGAACGACCTCAGAATTAAACATTAAAATTTACGACAAAAGCCTTGTGTTCAAATCCTAACTCTCAAAAGAAACCAAGTTGAGAAAAGACAAAAGGGTGAGGAAACCATAGATGAACAGTCCTCTTCTTGTGCGAAGGAGCCATGCCTTGGATAATGACATGCTGGCTTTTTTTACAGGGCTAAGCAAAGGCCATCGATTATTTTACATACAGCGGATCACAAGGAAATCTACCGTGCTTGCTTGACATCATTTTGCAGCGAGAGCGAGCCTATTTGCTAGTTCACCTCCGCAGCTTTATCTTCACCCAGAGTCACCGCGGCGATTGTCTCATTTAAGAGAATTAGTGACTAGTTGCCAAAGCAGTCACCAACAGACCAAGCACAAGAAAAGGTTGCGCGCTGGCCTGAGATACAAATGCCAGAGCGTGAGAACTACGAAGCATTATAATTGCTAGATTCACCATGCTATGGAAGCTAAACCACTCATGGATTTGTTTGATGCCATAAATACTGAACAGTTGTTTAAAAATACCGAGTGTTATGTTCTAGTGTTCTACTTGTTGAAAAAGAGAACGAGTAATAAATACTCCTGTTATTTGTCACATAGATTTTCCTGTAAATTGTGATTTAATGGGACCACTATATGATTATGATTCGAGGCCTGATTATTTCTTAGTAAATTACATGTAATACTAGTCCATCTTGTCCTATTTATGTTGTGCAAGACATTTGCATTTAGGCAGTTCTCGAGTTAATTTCCACTTCACACCTGATGAAAATCTCAAAGAGCAGAAGTTTCAAAGAAGATAAATTCGTGGTACCTGATATTTAACATCGTACTTCACAGGGTCCTTCAGGAAGTATTGAAACTGCAATGCATGAATTTTTGCAAGAGAATTAGCAGTGTTCATTCTCAGTACAAACTATCATTTCTTATTTCTTTTTGAGAAATGTCAGATATCATTCGGAGAAGGAAAAGGATATATTATTACTCATTGAAACGTAATGATGAATATGTTTAGGAGGATATTATCATATATGGTCACCTAAATAAAATGCAAGCGGAAAGATGAAACTTTTCAAGCAGTAATCCTAATGGGGTTTCACAACCTCTGTTGAAGGTATAAACCCCGCCACACCAAAAAACAAAAACAAAAAATCCTTGAACATAGCTAAGATTGGCTCCAGAGAAGAACATAAACAACTAATTTCACTGCATTGGAAACAGGCTGGGGAATGTCAGTGGGATGAGCAGATAACAGCCCACATCAAATAAAAGGCTAGTGTGGCTATTTGAGAAGAAAGAAAAGCAATGAAAAATGAGATAGATATAGCAAGAATTATTCAAAATATAGTAAAATGCAGCTTAAGGGAGCAGAAATTCAACCGGGAAGAATAAAGGTAAATGTATGACAATTAGATGCCATTTGGGGTGTCGCTGAAACCACACCCTTAATCATGAGAAAGAAAGGTATTAACCCAAAACAGTTTGTGTAAACTATAAGCTCATTATATTTCAAGAAGTATTCTTCACCTGGAAAACAATTTGTGGGATTATCAAACCGACTAGGGCTAAAGCATAATAGGGTTTACCATCTCGTAGCAAATAACCTGCATTTATGAAAGTGGACTGAAATCAGATATGCCTTCACAAAGATAAATTTGAAATGCATAAAAATCAACTCTGTTTCCATCAAAACCACAGAATACAGAGATTCCTACGGTTTTCTAGATTCGTAATTCTGTTCTTTGAACAAAAACAACTCTTTCATAATCATTTTTTATTTCATGTGGATAAAAGAAGCATGGATACTTCACAGCTTTTATCCTGTTTGATCCATAGTGGTCAATCTCTTAAGTTTGAAGCAAAAATAGTTCCATTAATTATCAACAATTTTAAGTTTTAAAGTTAGATATCGCCAGTATCATAGGTAAATGGTATCTGAAAGTATAAGCAACAGCATACCAGCTATAGATAACTGAGTTATGTCAATAGCACCAACACAAATCCATTTTGCAGTTTCAGCACCAAAAGCTACCGGTAGTGACTGCTCAAATTGCATTACCACATGAAAGGTTGCAAAATAGACAGCCAATGGTGAGTAACAATTCATTTGATGAAGCAAGAGCTTCACATCACAAGCATGTATGAGAGGCCGTATTAACCTGAAGCCCAAGTGCCCGGTCTCCTTCAATGCTTTTAAAGTCGTTTACAATAGCAATACCTAGCTGAAAATATTGAACAAGGACTGTGAATTAGCAATGGTTAGATAGGAAATAACACTTCACATATCCTGGCACTTTAGTCAAACATACCCCAGCTATGCTGTACAAGAGTGTCAGGACAATTATGTCAGGTGTAAGGGTCCCAAACAAAGCTTGACCAGCCCACCTATCAATAAGAGATTAAAGTCAAAGCTTTCTTACTGTGTAGTTCATAAAACGGCATTTTAGTTTCAATAACATCGAAAAAATTAAGTCAGGATTTTTCACGGGTGTCGTTCACTATCAACTTCAAATTGGTGAGATGCATAGAGAGCCACAAAACTGCAAGCACATATGTCCTCCTTAACACATTAACAAGCAACATGGTAACATCCAATTTATCACTCTCCACAGATGCTTTATGATGAATAAAATTGGTAAAATCTCAAGAGAAAAGGCTGGTTATAAATCATTTTCTATTGATTCAATTTGTAATAGCACAAAAGAATCTTCTGGTCATAACTCATAGCCCACCGAATGTTTCCTGGCCTCATGTGTGTCGTCTGGACAATTTGGACAACCACAGAATACTTTACACTTTTTTCTTCATGGGTTCCAGATGTTAACTGAATGAATGAGTAAATTGAAAGGCAATTTTCAACAACACAAGGCAGTATTTGAGTATGTCCGCTTCAATTTTACGAGGAACAGTATAACGAAGATTACACACCATGGCAAACTGATATAACTTGCTCCAAGGGCGAAATTCCCAATCCATCCATTTTGTTTTAGCTACAATGATATTTGGAACCAAGTCAGCGCTTAATCACATCTTGCATAACATAAATGTTTGATGGTTTGAGTTGATGGCTGATATGGATAGCAGAATCTTCAATCATGGTTCACATGAATCATGATTGAATATTCTGCTATCCTTTATCAATGATAGAGCAAAATAAAAGTGTACCTTCAAAGGCGGAGCGGAGTATATGTATGACAGCAAGGATCCACCCAAAGCAAGGTAAAAAACTACCGGAAAGTCATGCCCTGCCTGTTAAATAACAAGGATTCAAAAACCAGTATAATACTACACACAGAAAAGCAGTATCAAGCATTTATATTGCGTACCCACACATCCAATAGACCAGCCAAGCCAAGGCCTCCCAGAAGCAGCACCCAGATTTGGTTAATAACCTACAGAGAGTTGCAAGACAAGAATACAGAAATGATTGTCCATTGCTTTTTTCATAAAAGTATATTTTTCTTATATTGCAGACCTCATTCTCAGAAATAGCCCCTGATGGAATTGGACGATAAGGCTCATTAATTGCATCGATCTCTCGGTCATAGTAATCATTAATTGTCTGTGAAAGTCAAATGTGAGAAAACCTAGCAAAATTGAGTTTCGATATTTAAATTCAGTGAAGCTCCAGAAGCCAATTCCACGTGCATGAAAGGGTACCTGTGTGTAGCCAGTAAGAAATGGGCCAGACATAAGCATGCAAACAATTGATTTAGCAACATCCTCCAAAGTCCAGTTAAAGTTTCCTGTTGAGTAAGAAAATTATATCAGATGTGAGTGGATGCCTAATTTGGTATTGTCTCAAATATAAAATGAAAGATGTAAATAAGCATTTAACATTTAAAATCTACAGCTCGCCATCCACATACCCCATAGAGGCATGATACAAAGGGTGAGACCCTTAGCACGTAATTTTAGAGATACCCATAAATCTAGAATGTGTGCTGCATTGAAAGGGAGTACCTGATGCAGCAGCTCCACAAACTACTCCCCAAACCAATGGAGGCCAAGTAACAGGTTTTGTAAGTTGAAGACGAATCTTCCATTTATTCTGCAGGATAAAATTACAAAATCAACTCATTCCATAATACCTTTTTCACTCTTCCCTCATGCAACATCATTCGAAGCTACATATACAATAAGTCAATGGAAGAGAGCAAGAAATCCCAAAAGCTAGGCTTAAGCCCCAAAATCTTACGAACAGAACTTATATTACAATCTTCCAATTGCAACAACTATACTTGGATGTCTATTGATCAACTATAAATTCTCAAAGGGAACATTTATTCAACTAACTTTACATGTCCTCCACACCAAATCTCAATTTAGATCCTCTCAGGGTCAAAATCCAGGAGATTTTGACTAAAACCTTTTAGTTAGCACATGATAATACATCATATAATCTGTTTACATATGCACATCCTATTAAAATACCAAAATAAGCACTAAAAAAATGGATATCAAAAGTTCATTTGAAGATTAGAGCCTATTTGGCAATGTGGTGGTGGTTATTTTTCAAAGTAATTTTCACTTGCAACAATATTTTTTTATTTTTTAAAATTTATTTTTAACAACACACTAAAACAATTTAAAAACACATAAAAAATTAATTTGAAGGGAAAAAAAAACTCAAATATTTACAAAAACACTATACAACCGCAAAAACAAGTCCTTGGTATCCAATCTTGCAATAAATAATTTTTTTTTTTAAAAAAAGCATCGAGTACTGACAGTTTCTTGAGCAGCTCCTTTAATGCCAAGAAGCTGGTTAAAGCTGGAACCACCAGCAACACCACTAACCGGCGCCTGAGGTTTCACTGCAATTTTTACATGCAAACTTAATAACAATTATTCAAATTCCTCTTTTAAAAGAGAAACACTATTCACTCGCTTAAATTAAATCACAAAATCTATAAAAAAAAAACACCAAAGAAAGAAAGAAAACCTTCATCTGTATCCGTATCTGCTGCTCTTATCGTAACTCTCCGCCCTGAAAAAACACCATAAATTAGTTGAAAAATAAACGGCCAGGCGGAAGTTGAATGGTCATTTTTAAAAATCTTTTGCTAAGTGACCAACTAGTAAAATTCCCTCACTTGTTAGAGGAAGAGAAAGCGGAGAGACGAGTAAGTGAGTTCGAACTCGTTTACTTTTAAAATTGGATAAATTCAAGGACAAAGCAGAGTTAAGTACGGAGGCCATTTTCCAGAAGATGACAAAAGCTGGCTAGCTTTGAGAGAAGTGAAGTGGGTGCGATTAGTTTTTTGCTGATAAAGAGAATACTCTGGTTCAAGGAAAGAAGAACAAGGAGGGGGTTTGGTTATAGTGTTGTTGGTTGTAGTTCAAGGGAGTCTGTCTGTGATGTGGTGCTTTTTAATTCCTTGACTTCATAGCTTGATCGGGACCCTATCTTGTTTCGACCAAAGAATCTCGGACAGTGTTTTGTGTGATGGTCGGCTTCTGATTTCGGAGTTTGTTTGAGAGTGATTATTATTTTTTAAAAAAATATTTTTTATTTAAAAATATATTAAAATAATTTATAAATATAAAAAAATAATTTAAAGCAAATAAAAAAAATAATTTATTTTAAAAATAATTTTAAAATATAAAAATAAATAGATTTTATCCTTAGCATGAGAAATCTATTCAGATCTAATTTGTTCAAATTGTTTAATTTTTTATAAAATAATAATTATTTAAATTTGTTTTATCAAAATCTTCAAAAATTGAATTGAGCCATGTTGAATACTGATTGGTTTTATATTTTTAAAGATTAAATAAGTTAAATTTATTTTATGAACTTTTTAATTTACTATTTTTTATTAACTTTATTTAATAGATCTTTAGTGTGCATTAAGCTTATAATTTATAATGAGTTTTTTTATTTGTTTTGGTTTGATTGTTTTACCAAACATAAATCAAACAAAAAAAAACATAACTGAAATTATCAAAAAAAATTGTTAGATTTAGTTAATTTAAGTTAGTTTTTGTAGTTATTTCAAATAATTCGGCTAATTTGCTCAGAGGGTTGCTGCAAAGTAGTAATTAATTTTTTATTTATGTGAAGTTTATAAATTTGTGAATATTAACATGATAAAATGGTTATATAATTATTTCTTAATTTCAATACGTGAATAATATAAAAAGAACGGCGCCAGAATTAATCCCAAAACTTCTTGATCAGAAAGAAATGAAATATTGAAACACATGAGAATGGAAAAGAGGAGCACTCTCATAACGACGTCGAATCAATATGATCTAATTGCAAGCAAACTTGTCTTCCATTGGCTATACATTATGAATTTACAGAAGATAATTAATAGACTTGGGTTTCAGAAGCAAAAACCAAACACAAATCCATCGTTTTAGATAAAATCAAACAAGAATTTTCCTTTACACACCTTCTTCTTTTCTTGTATGTTGGTGTTGGGATTGATTTCTCGTATAGAACTCAGCTACAAAAGATATGTTTCAATTCTTTTCTTGAATTGATATTTCAAAATATGCTGGGAGTAAGTTTAGTAATTGTTGAATCATTAGACTATAGGTTTTGTTTCATCGATTTAACAAAATATTAACAAATATATTTTCCTTTTTTATTTTTTTGTTCAATCGATAAATAGACTCCTAAATATGGATAAAGAGTGGGAAGCAATTAATTGGATTTTTTAAAGATAAATATGTATTGATCACAGATTTTGTAAAGTAGTAAGAAATATAATTGCTAAAAACAAGGCTTTAAACAAAGAAATATATATAAAAATATGATATATGGTAAAGAAAAAAGATGATGTTTTAGTCTTTAAGATTTAGGATTGAACTAGACAGTCGTAATTAATACACTCAATTTAAGTCAATACAACTTTCTACCATATCATCATATAAATATTGAACAAGTTTTTTCCAGTAATTGATTAGTTTGATTTAAATTACACGTTAGGATAGCTAGTTGTCTTTGTATTTGAATACAAGTTAAACCATGTCAATAATTTAAGTTGATTAAAACCCTAAAAACAAAGATTTATAGGTTGTTGTAAACTTTTCAAATTCAAATAAGACTCGTAGGTAAAATTCAATTAAAACCATATTATTTTTTCTAGAGTCTTGCATTTGTTTTTCTATGTATTCTCTAATTGTTATTAATTTACTTTGCAAGGTCTACGAGAAGCTATTATTGAAGTTTTTCCAAAGACAACACATAAGTGCTGTTGGTACTTTCTTTTAACAATCTATCCAAACAAGTTACGTGGTTGAAGACTAGTGACTCTTAAATGTTACATTATTGTTATATATATGAATTGATGTTATATCGTGGATGATTGTGATTTTTTATGAAATTATGTTTATTATGTGAGTGTTTAAGTATTTGTGATTTGTTATGTTAGGTACTATGACATGTTTAAGTATTTGTGGATGCTTATTGTGTCCAAGATTGTTTTTTGCATATTTTTGATATAATTGATATTTATTTGTATGCATTTTGACTATATTAGAAAATACATTGACTATATTGTATTTCTTTAATATAAACAATATAGCTCATACAAACATTAATATTGTACACACCAATTTAGCTACTAACAATGACTTTACATTTGCTAAGCTATCTTATATATTATGATTTTTTATATAGACTTTATGTAATTCATTTTTTATTTTCTTAACTTTATCTATTATTCACTCAACATTATTATCATCTTATTCTCCTCTTATAGTGAATTCAATTTCATTTATATGTTTGCACCAATCAATAAAGGTTTTGTCGCATTATTTTTCATTACATCTATAAAATAGTTTGTTTTTACTAGCTTTTGTTTATAATATTCTAACTGCAACTCTTCTTCTATATTTCATGCATTTTCTATTCTTAAATCTTAATTTATCCAAGTTGTAGCAACTTTGTATGTTATTAGCATTTGATGTAGATGATGCAATGTTCATAATAAGTTTATATTGTGGAATTTTGGTTAAGTGGTTTGTGGAATTTTAGCAAGTTTATTTAATGGAATTATAATGAAAAAAAGAAGTTGCTGACGAGGTTATGGTGAAAGTTGGTTGTGTGGAGGTTTATTTGATAGAATTATGGTGAAAAGAGGAAAGGATATGTCTGTTGGTGGGAAGGTTGCTATATTTTTTACTTTGTAAAGAATGGTTGATTGTAGCCAGAGCTGGTTGTTAAAAACTAAACTTCATGGCATTTCTGTAAATATGGAAACATTGAGCAACAACTCTTCCTTACAAAAATAAAGAAATGGCTTTTAGTATTATTTTTGTTATTTTTAGGCTTGAAGAGCTCCTTGGTCATTATTTAAAATATAATAGCAATCTTGTTAATAAATAATATTTTTTATTGATTGTTTTATAACAACTCCTGATGATGAGGGTTGCATACCTTCAAAGGTCGGGATGCAATGTATAATTTTAAAAAATTTAATTATAAAGTGAAATGACCAAACTATAGGAAGGCTAGAGTAATTTTTTCATAAATTAAAAGTTAAAACTTTTGATTAAATCAAAATTTAAATTCGTAATATTTTTAAAATTTAAAAATTATTTTTAACATAATATATTTATGATTTTTTAGGAGTCAAAAATTAAAAACAAGTAAAATTAATTTGTAAAAATCATATCGAACATAATCTAAATTATTTTTATTGGATGTTAAACATGAAATTTACTTTCAAACATTTGCAATAAGAAGAAATTGTTTATACAAATCAATTTACAACCTAATCCAAAACCTAAAAAATCCAACCTAAACCAAATATGTAAAATCTCAATTACGTACATGTTCCTAGCATCAAGAAGAAATGAACACAGGTTGGAGTATGGAGTGGAAGGGGAAGCCATGACCTTTCAAAGTTAAAAACAATCCAATATTTTTGACTCACCTTGGAGCATGAGTCCAAGCCAATATTTTCATCTTGGAGAAAGTTTGAATCAGTGTTGGGAAGAATGGTATTTGTTATTTTTTAAAGTATATTTTTTAAAAAATATTTTTTTAATTTTTAAAAATTATTTTTAATATTAATATATCAAAATGATTTGAAAACACTAAAATAAAATTAATTTAAAATAACAAAAATAAAAATATATTTTTAAAATACAAATATAAAGAGTTTACTTTGAAGACTGTTTGTTTGAAAATCTGTTTTTTTTTTTTTTAATTTTAACATATTGTGCAAATCATAGAGGTGGTAAAAAACGTATCAGTAAAAAGAATAGTGAAAGCTTTGATGAAAACTAGCGACATGATTCCACTTGTTAACACCCTTTTAGATTATTGGCATCTTTAAAAGAAAAAGAATTGTTTAAATTATGATTATTTGACATTCAGTCATAAAAAGATGGATGTGATATTATATCAAGAATAAATCACATATTAAACAGGTAATCTAAGAACGCTGTTGGGGATATTCCGCGAGATCTTAGCTAGCTAGTTTTTAAAGCGTTGATTATATCCTATATTTTATATATAATCCAGGACTGATTCAGCACACCACGAGTCGGGAAGATTAAATCGGATATTTTATTAAATCAACTTAAATTATTTATTATATTTTAAAAAATATAAATTAATTTAAATTCCAGACTAACCCCCTAGACTTGTTTAGATTTTATAACCAGGGGTTGAGCTCTTTTTTAAACCTATTCTTGCTCGAAAAAACCTAAGACAATGAGGTGAAACATTAACTAAACTTGTAGGGCCATTATGAAAAATGAAAAGTTGCAAACTATTTTATTTTAATCCTCATATTATCCTGGGGCATTTTAAAAAAGCCAGGTTGATTAGTGGATATGCTTTCCACATGTTTTATAAATGAAAAACTTGTTAAACATTCTCAACATCAACCAAATTGATTAAGGGTCTAGAGTTTGGGCATGTTCTAACCTTAGGCATTTTAAAAAGCTTTGTGGAAATTAGCCAATATGCTTTTCGCCCGTTTATAATTATGACATGAAAAAGCTTGTTAAACACCCTCAATCTCAACCAAATTGAATGATAGCCCCGTTAATGAGAGTGTTGTTGAATTCGAAATCAACTAAAGTTTTGTTTTGTTTATTATTGAAAAAATAAATTAAATTGCTTACCAAAAAAATAAAATAAAAATTAAAGTATTAGAGTAAATACCAAATTACATATTACTTAAAATAAAATAACATAAAATACTAAACTAGCTTGCCAAGAAATATATATATATATATATATATATATATATATATATATAAAGATATTAAATCACACTTAAAAACAAAGTCATCAAACTTGATGGAGTTTATGACTAAAGTCATGAATTTGATAAATTATTAATTTTTTAAAAAAAGCAAAACCAAACTTTTTACTTGTTATTTGGATTACTTTTAGACCTGCTAAGTTAACTGAATAACATTAAAATAAATTTCACATAGTTTAATTTTAAACATAGACACATATCAAACATAATAGAGTCCATGAATTGGGTTGCAGGTTTGAAGTTTTAAGTAATAAAATTTAGATTAATTTAATATATCGTTATTTTAATATTAAAAAAATTAATTATATGTATTTTTTTTTGGACAGTCAAGTTAATTGAATCATATTAGAATAATTTTTACATAATTTAATTTTAAAAATAAATTAAACAAAAGGTTAAAGTAAGAAAATTTTAATATTAATTTATTAAATATATTTAATAATAACAACAAATAATTTTCTTGCTAGATTATATCACAGGTTGTAAACTAGTAAATAAACTATCTAATTGATAAATTGATTTGATGTTGTCCTACCAGTTTCTAATCAAATGTCATTTATCGTTAAAAAAAGAAGGTAAAGATCTTGCTTGCATTTCACTAAAATTAAAATAAAACAGCATTTTACTTTCTTTCTTTTTTTTCACTGTAGAGGCAGACCCAGACACACTGTGGACTCCATCTTTCTTCTTATTTTTTTTTCCTTTTAACGACTGTTAATTTTGGCCCCCGATTTTTTTTGTCCTTTCAAATTATATTTTAATGGTTTAAAACCTTTTAATTCGCGTGTCATGTTTGAGATGTCGAAATAAGTCCAAGCTTTGGATTGAATGCTCGACTTTCCTTCACTAAGACTATATTTGTTTTCTCGAAAACAGTTTTCAGAAAATTATTTTTTAAACTTTTCTGTGTTTGTTTCTCATTAGAAAAGTTGGTCAATAGAAAATACTTTCCGGTTAACAGAAAATATTTTCTAGTCAACGAAAAATACATTCTGATCAACGAAAAACATTTTCCAGTCAATTTCAATCAAAGAAAAATTTGACTTGGTTTTCAGGAAAGTATTTTCCCTTTAGCTGTGTTTGTTTTCCGGAAAATGGTTTCCGGGAAATCACTTTCCAAACTTTCTTGTGTTTGTTTGCCAGTAGGAAAGTTGGTCAATGGAAAACATTTTTCAGTAAAAAGAAAGTTTGGCTTGGTTTTCATGAAAGTGTTTTCCTGAAAAATTTGAGGGGAAAACACTTTCCGGAAGTTGTGAAAAATTTTAAAATATAATTATTTGCTGATTATATCAAATTTGATCCTCAAACTTTTAATTGCTATATATATATTTTGTTTTGAATATTTATTTTTTAATTTCATCTCTTAAAATTTTATTTTTATATTAACTTTTGTCCTTATTTTTATAATTGCTATTTGCTTTTTCCTTATCATTTTTTTATTGAAATTTTGTATCTATCAAATTTGGTCTTCAATTTTTTTATTGTTACTTATTGTATTTAAAATAATTTATGAAATGTTAATTATTATTATTTTAATTTCTTCATCTTTTTTTTTTTATCTCTATTATTTTGATTATTTTTTATTTTATTTGAGATAATTTATGAAATTATATTTTTTTTTCAATTTCATTCGCATTCAACTTTTTAATTTGTAAGATTTGTTCCTTATTATTTTAATAAACTTGAGAAAAATAAAATATTAATAAGTTATTTTCCAGCTTATTTTCAATGACATAACCAAACACTGGAAAGTGTTTTCCAACTCATTTTTCATAACACTACCAAACATCGGAAAATAGTTTCTCGGAATTCATTTTCCCGGAATTCATTTTCCCCGAAATTCACTTTCCAAAATGAAACTACTTTCCAGCAAACAAACGGAGCCTGAGTTTTACTCCGTGGACTAAATTTAACATATGAGTAGAGGGGCATCCCTTTTCATTTTTTTACTACTTATTGGGTGCATAAAAGCACACTTCGGTCCCTAATATTTTATAGTTTTTTCACGTTTAGTCTTTTCTTTTAGAGTTTCTCATTTCAATGTTAAACTTAATTTATTTTATGAAAGTCACTGAAAATTTAAAAGAAAAAAAAATAGTTGGTGAATCGCATTCTAATATGCCCATGCGTGCTAGGCCTCCCTATATTAGGCTAGGCACAGGAGCACAATCTTTTTGGTCCACCGCCTAGCATATTTATGTAGGTTTTAGTTTTTGAGTTTTTATTGAAATATATTGTAAATAAATAACATGGCATGATATTTAAATTAATGTTAAAACTTTTTATATAAATGTTAACAATTTTTCTCAATTATTATATTTCTAATATGCAAATATTAAAAATTTAAAAGTTATTTCATAAATATTCAGCAAGGATGAAAATATTGTTTCTGTTGTTTTTAAATGTATTTTGACAAGTTTTTATTACATTAATTTTTATTATTTTCCCCTTCAGTCACATATAAAATGTTAAGATATTATTTAAATATTTTTTATTAAACCTTTTTTTTTATATCATGAGAAGTTTTTGTTTAAAAAACACGCTTTCACTTAAACAACGAAGAGATGCATTCATTATGAAATGAATTTTAGATTAAAAAGATTTGTTTTTTCTATTTATTTCAAATAATAGAAGTTTTTGACAAACTTTTATTTTAATTGTTGCTACTTTTTATTAAAAAAAAAACATGCTATTAATATCATTATTTTTAAGAAGGTAATAGTTTTTATGCTATGATGCTATTGACTACTTCTTGGATAATCACATATCAGCCTTATGTGCAAGATTTTAAAATTAATTTGCTTATTAATATTAAATAAAAATAAAATATTCATTTTCTTCTTATTATTATTTTTTTCATCGAATTTAATTTGCAACCTCCCTCCCACAGGCCGAGTTTTTATAATACCACCAAAAAGATTCTCCACGGCAGCGCGCAAGAAACCAGCTAGTTTCAAATGAAAAGAATTGAGGAGTTGCAATGATAGTTCTATGGATGAACCATAACATTAATTCGTGTTTTTAAGCAATTTTTTTTTTTCAAAGAAGTATCTGAGAAGATGATGGGCATATAAACCAAGTGCCTAGCTAGTAACCTGGCCAGGCAGCCATTGTAGCTCGAAGCAGGATGCTCCATGAAGCACCCACTTTCTCGATATTCTCAATGCCCGTCTTCCTCTTTCCTGAACTTCAAGCTGCCAAGATTATGCATATCCTCTTGCTCCAAGGGAATTTGATTCCCAGCTCCACCGAGCAGAAATGCCTCGCCCCCCGTTCATTCTTCTGTTGAAATTCAAGAATAAACCTAAAAGAGGAATCTGAAGGAAACTGGGGATTTTTCCGTTTCTAAAAAAGAACTCGGCAAGGCAGATGTTGCCGCTATTTGGCAACAAATAATAAATCTGGTGTGGCAGCACCTTCCGTTTTGGTGGCGATGAATAAATCATACGGGCATAAGATTCGTGATCTTATCCAACGTCAGCGTTCATTTCCACAATCAAATAATTTTAGAATTGCGATACAGAGAGATTTGTCATGTAAATAGATATTTCTAATGGTTTTTATTTTTTATTTAAAAATATATTAAAATAATATTTTTTTATTTTTTAAAAATTATTTTTGATATTATCATGTTAAAATAATTTAAAAATATTAATTTAAAATATTTAAAAAAACACATCTAAAACATAAAAATAAACTGGCATATAACATGATGGGCTTTTTCTGATCAAGGACACGCTAGCCTTAAGAGCATCAAAGAATACTAAATGTGAAAGGTGAGGAATCCTCGAATCAGGGATCAATCACGTCGGTGGTGAATATGTTATGTATTTGTGTCCACAAGAAGCACTTTGGTTTTATTGAGCAATAGCCACCGCTAAGCTCATCTAATATTTTTTTCCCCTCAGAATAGATACAACAAACATGTGACCTCTACAAATTCTCTCCTATTATTATTAGACTAGGTTTTATATATCAACATTCAAACTAGTGCAATAATCGTATGAAAGAATAATTTCTTATACAAAATCTTCTAAAATTTGAATTCAAACCTTTAGAATTTTAATTTCTAAAAAGTATATTTTAAGAGTGTGTTTGATATTGCGGTAGCTGTTGTGGTTGTGATTTGAAAAAAAATGTTTTATAAAAAGTATTTTTAATTGAGGTTGGTTTGAAAAAATAGGTGTTTGGTTAAAACTATGGTTGAAATTGAGGTTGAATAAAAAGTAGTTTAATGTGTTTGGTTAAGAATGCTTTTGAAATTAAAATTATAAAATAATTTTAAAATTTATATATATATTAATATTGATGGTTTTTAATTTAAATGTTTTAGATTTAACTATTGTTATTATTTCATGAAATAAATAATACTTTATATGAAATATTTTTTATTATTCCATTAAATCATCTACAATTCCATTACGTACAAAATTCATCTGACAAGAACTACAATTTCTATAAATTTTTAAACGTGTAATAAAATTAGATAAAATATTACCAGGAATAAAATTGATTTGATATTACAGTGCGAGTGAATTTAATTCACTCTACACTAGTTTTTCAGGAAAAAAAATATTGTTTACATGGCAATACAAGTAAATTTAATTTACTCTAAACTATTTTTTTTATAAAAAAAAAGTGTACAGAAAATAAGCATATTGAAAAAAAAAAAAAAAACCTCAAGGCAAACAGTGCAAGTGAATTGCACTATGCACGTAATTAGCCACTAATCAGTCTAGAGAGTTCCAACCACAGGTTGAAACTTGTGAAAAATGTAGGATTTTATTGCTTCGTCAAAATCGTGGTCCTGCCGGGTATAAATAATGGGACCCACGTGTTTTAATTTTTTAAAAATATGTAAACAAACACTTAATAAATGCGTTTTTAAAGAAACACAACCGTTAACGCGTTACCAAACGAACTCTTATTAGAAGAGACAACCTTGAATCTCAAACATAACCAATTTTATTTTTTAAAAGAATATAAAGATACCTGAATAAAAACAAAAAATAACAAACATAACATTAGAAGCAAATTCAGTCATCAAAATTGTAATGTTATAATAGCATCTAACCGACTACTATTCCTAGGTTAGTGGGCTAATATTAGTTTGGTAGTAGGCAACCCACTTTAATTCTTTGTATTGTGTTGGTTTTTGTGTTTTATCCTATTATTAGGGGAAAAATAACCTATTTAGTTAAATATTTTTTGTTTTTTACACAAAAATTCATATATAATTGTGTGTCAAATCCTAGTTTTATAAAAACTAAAATTATATTTATTATGCAAGTAAAAATCCATCACAGAACACTTAATTAAATACATGTTTTTTAAAACATATGATTTTAAAAATCTGCAATTAAAAGTGTTTGCTTAAACCTTTTTATTTATTTATTTTTAAATCACAGCCGTAAAAACTATTATAATGCCAATCAGACACTTCTCTTGCTTGCCAAACCAAGGTTGATCTCTAACTAGATCAATGCTTAAATTTCCGGGTTAGGAGGAGTAAATTATATTTTTTTTATTTTTAGTTTTGAGAAATGAATTTGTTAATTAGTTCTTCTTATTTCAAAAACTATTAATTGAGTCCTTTCAATTTATTTTATATTCCTTTTCAATTTATTTTGTTTTTTTTTTTTAGAGTAAAGCTCCATTTGGAATTGCATTATAAATTGTGTTTCATGAAATTTATTTATTTTTGGATCGTTTTGATAAGTTAATATTAAAAATAATTTTAAAATAAATAAAATATTATTTTCTTACATTTTCAAATAAAAAAAACTTTAAAAAGCAATTGTTTTTACATTCTCAAACGTATCTTAAATTACTTTGAGTATCCTATGATTTTTTAAATCTTCTATGACAAGGTTGCAAAATGTGATATTTAAGAAGTTCATTTTTTAGTCTGTCCTCTCTTCTAATACGGGGTCAAGATAAAGAAGATCATTTTTTATGTTTACAGAGATAAAATAGGTCACTAGGGTGACCAAAAGGAGGCAGTTCATGAAAGCATATTGCAAGTTGGAAATTATTAAAATCTGAATTGTTAAAATAAATAGATAAAAAAGTAAATGAAGAAAAGCACAAGAAATTAGAACCTTAAAACTACAATCCCTAGAAACCCATCCCTTTCTATCTCTCATGTGATGTTTGAAAGAAAAACTATTTTTTTTTTAGGTAGTATTTGAAAACGCGTTGAAACCGTGTTCCCAAAAAATTTTAAAGTTTTTTTTTTTTGCTAAAATTTAATACGATTTGTACTTTTTGAATCGTTTTGATATGTTGATATTAAAAATGATTTTTAAAAAATACAAAAACATCATTGTCATGCATTTCAGCATGAAAAGTTATTTGAAAAGGAACCGCTACCACACTGTCAAATACGCTCTAAATGGCTTGCAGTTGCTACAGTTACAGGAAATAGATTTTTTTAAAAAAACTTATTTACACCAATACCTCTATTGATTTTCTTAGTGTTTTTTTTCTGTATTTTTATTTTATTATAGATGATGTTGTAAAACCTTTCTGAATTTTTATTAACTTAAAAATTTAAATCAAGATAGAAAAATATATTAGAATACTTGTTGTAAAATTTTATCTCGATCCAATATTCAAATTAAAGTTATACTAAATATTATAAAACTAAATAATAAATAATTTTACATAAAAAATCTGAATTTGTGTATGATTTTATTTACTTAGATTATCAACATTTTCAACCAATTTATTGGAACTTTCATTCATAATACAATTTTTCCATCAGGTTTCTTCCTCTTTCAGTTAAAAATTATGCAATTATATGCAGGGCTAATAAATTCTTCCTTTAAAATAATTATTCTATCCTATCATGAAGTTTACTTGATTTATCACATCTTAAATCATAATAATTTTTTTCATAGTTTATCATTTTTCAATTAAAATTTTTTGTATTCGACACTGATTTACTAGTTTTTAGGTTAGAGGTTTATAGAAACAAACTATTAATGCCAAATTCTAACAACACTGTATTGAATAAAAAAAACATTAATTATTAAAAAAAAACATTTTATTCCAATTCAAAGTGACTTGTGTGGAAATAACAGCATGTTATCCCTCCCTTGTAGGTTTTTATTAATTTAAAAAGAGAGAGCATTGCAAGTATAATTACACAAGTGGCAACCAGATACAATTTTTTTTTTTTTAACATGTAACACACTTGTAATTTCAAATCATTTCGAAGACCTCGGTTGTGCACATGAACATAAAGATTTGCATATTCGCCATGGATACAACTAGTTTATAGGTTCGGATTATATTGCAAATAGGATCATTTTTTTAAAATGTAATAAAAATCCCAGCCATAGAGAATTATTTAATGTTATTATTAAATCTAGTATAATGAGTTAAATTTAAAAAAATTTAATCCGAACTTTTTTTTTTAATTTAAAATTAAATTATATAACTTTTTTTTAATATAATCAAATTAATATTTAACCCGTTCAAAAGCAATTTAAATAATTAGTAAAATATTTGAGAATATAATTAAGAAAACTATAAAATTAATAGAAGAAAACCTTTCGAGGGGTTACTTCAATGTAACCTAGTTATCTTGATTATTTTAAAAATAATTTTATTAATTTGTAAAAATATCTAAGAAAAAAAAGGAATATTGAACTGAAAAAAAAAAATCTTCAGTGAAGCTATGCAAAAGAGTCCCGGGGTTTTTTTTTTTTTTTTAAGCACGGATGGGAATTGGATTTAGCATTATTAAAATGTTTTTGGATGGATTAAGGGAATTTTTGGTATTGAGATTTAATCTATTTTTTTGTTATTTTATAATTTTTAATGTCATAAATAAATTTTTAAAAATAAAAAAAAAATTTAATATACTTTTATACAAAATATTTTTTTTTAAATAATTTGTACAACAATATTAAATAAACTCTAATAAGGCAATGCACAACAATCGAGAAAGGAATAAAGGATGATGAAATACAGTCACCATGTGGAGTACAATTTACTAGCGGGAGTCTAACGCCACACGCACTGATGTTTCTCTTTAAAACGTTTTTTTTATATTTAAAGTCAGTGCGTATTATTAATTTTATTTATTGTAATTATTATTGAAAAGACTTTAAAACTCCGTCTTGATAAAGGTGCATTGAAAGCCATTAAAAAAAGCATCGTAAAATGAGGTAATATTCATTGTAAAATACGAGATACCTTACCTGTCCATGAATTTTAATATAAGAGCAGCAACACTGATATACGTAAATACTTTTTAAGAAGTGCGTGGTTCAATCTTAATGTATGGAAAGAGATTGAATACTTTGAAACGCAACAATGCATGCTTATGGCTGGTATTGTGATATCCGTAATAATTTAAAATATTTTTTATTTAAAAATATATTAAAATAAAATTTTTTAATTTTAAAAAATTATTTTTAATATCAGTACATCAAAATAATCTAAAAACATAATTTTTTTTTCATTTTAAGTAAAAAAAATCAAATTTTTTTAAAACACGGTTTGCACCGTGTTCCAAAACACATTCTTATTCCATCAAGCTATTATTCTTGTATTTCAAAAGTATTTTTTAAAAAAATTAAAGTTTTTTATTTTATTTATTTTAATTTTTTTTAGTATTTTTAGATTGATTTAATTTGTTAATGTTAAAAATAATTTTAAAAAATAAAAAAATTTATTTTAATACATTAATAAAATTGCTGTAAAAAGTAAAAAAGATTTTATAGTCCATTTGATATAAGTTATTTTTTAAAAAAAATTATTTGAAAATGCAAAACAATCTAAACAGTTTTACAAAAATTAATTTGAATTTTTTTTCAAAAATAATTCGCAACCGTTAAAAAACACAGGATCTTGACAATCAACATGTGTGTTCTGTGTGTTGCATCATCTCCTTGGCGTATTTGATGTGGTATGGATAACGAAAAGGACTCCCAATCCACACCTTTAATTACACGAAGCCCCTCTCTTGGCCCACTTCCCTCTAGCCCGACTTTGGGTTCCAACCCTGCATCACGCCCCTTTTATCCTGATCAGAATTAATTAACCCACTTTAAATTTAAAACAAAACCCACATTGAGTATAAAGGGGAAAACACTTTACTTTACACCTATTATCGGATTATAAGTAATTTACAGTTGTTTTTTTTCCCTTTCATTTTGACTTTTTTTTCCTTTTGTTATTTTTTAAATTTATTATTTATATAATGTGTTTAAGAGGATTTAAAGTTAATAATTTATTTTAATTTATTTTTTATATAATTATTACAGTATCAAAAAACAATCTTATCATCAAAATAATATCAGAAAAATATCAAAAAATCACGATATAATCTATTTAAAAAAATCTTTAGTTGAATAGAATTTTTTTTAATTTAGGTTATTAGAATTCGTGAAGTAAATAACCTAATTTGTGAGTTTGACGAGTTAACCCCAATTGTCCTGGTTTGCGGGTTTAGAGGAGTAATTTTTTTTTTAATTGAACTTGATTATGTAATCATCTATTTTAATTTTAATTTTTATCATATAATTAAAAAAAATAGTTTCAAAAAAACATGTTATTAAATTTTAAAAAATTCATAGGCTTGTTGACAGATATGACAAGTTTAACTTCTTTTTTTTATATAAATTTATTTTTTCGTTTTCATCCTTTGATATTTAGCTGACTGATAATTGAGTTAATTTCATAATTTGTTTTGTTTTACTTTTTATGAGGTTATTGTAGTTTTTTTAAAAAATTCAATATCAGTTTAATGCTTGATTTTATTATCATTTATTTTTGTTATCATGTAGTTGACTATAAATAGTTTAGAAAAAAAACAAGTTATTAGTCTTAATGGAGTTCATTGCCTAGTTTGCAGGTTTGATGTACTGACCCAGGTTATCCGATTCATGGGTTTACCTATCAAACTTGATATGTTTTCTTTTAGTTTTTGGTCCTTTAATTTTTTCTAATAATTTTTGCACTCTTCTTCAATATTGAATTGGTTAAGAAATGAAATTAATGGTTTAATTTTTATTTCATTTTGTATAAGGTTATCACGATTTCAAATTTTTTTTTTTTTGGGATTGGTGCTAAGTTTTAAAGGCATATAATGTTATCTTTAAATCTAATAAAAATAATTTACAAAAACAACAGGGTTATTGAAACCATTAAAGTCCATGATTTAGATTGCAGAGTGACTAAAGTCGATATCTGACACCGTCTTAATATTAAAAAACAAAAGTCGACTTAAAGCTTTTTTAAAAAGTTATATCTTATTTAATAATTATCTAAATTATTTTTAAATATATTAAATTAATTTTTTATGGTTTAATTTACTATTCAAGCTAACCAGGAAGCGGAGTGGATATGAATTTAATGTTTTTTAATTTTTTTAAAAAAGAATAACATGATACACAGCGTCCTGCGGGCAAGTATACTACTAAAAAATCATTAAATGCACAAAAGCGGCGATTTTACAAAGCAACTCCCCTATGCAATTTTTTTAGCTACCTTTGAAAAGTAAATCATCTAGAAAGTGGCCCTGATCTTCCGGGCATAAATAAATAAAAACCGGTCCTCTAATTACACGTGATTTCAGTTAGGGGTGAGCAAAACCGGTTCGGTTCGGTTTTTATCAAAAAAAGTAATCAAATCATTTTTTTTTTTTATAAAAAAAAACCGAAACCGGTTCGAACCAGCCGGTTTCGGTTCGGTTCGGTTTTTTAGGGGAAAAACCGGTTTGGTTCGGGTTTTTTCAGTTTGGCTCGGTTTTTTGGTTTTGGCTCATTTTTTCCAGTTTTGGCTCGGTTTTTTTCCGGTTTGGCTCGGTTTTTGTCCGGTTATTTTTTGGTTCGGTTTTTTCTGTTTTATAAGCCTAAAAACGATACCGAACCGGTCGGTTTTTTTAAAATTTTAATCGGTTTAATTGGTTTTTTTTTTCGATTCGGTTTTTTCGGTTATTTTTTTCTCAGTTTTCTCGGTTTCTCGGTTTTTTTATTCACCCCTAATTTCAGTTGATTTGTTTAACTTCAGAGTTAATAATGTCACCTCGGAACAATAAGATTTGACTCGGTTTTATCCTCCACCAAAACTTCAAAAAGCTCTCTATCTATTATTTATTTTGTTTACACAAGCTAGTATTAGCATTACTTTTTTAGCATAAAAACCATATCTTATTAGCAATAGCACGGGATGAAAATCTATATTTTTAACTCTTTTTTTAATGTTATATGTGTTAGAGAGATTGTTCAACTATCATGTTTAAAAAAGCTTTTTTTTAACTTTCTCATCATAATCATAATCATAATCATAATCATTTTATTGTTACATAAACAAACTATGAAATCTCATAAATTTTAAAATTTAAGATATTTAAAAATAAAATTGATATACCGCGATAATTGATTAATCTTTTAGTTTGAGTAATTTAATTCATTCTTTCTTACCAATGCGTTTGATAACTTAATATGAAAAGTCCATGTAGTTAAAATGTTGTAGTAGGTGATGTCTAGTTAACCAAGATGACTAGTAGTTGGTGCTTATAAAAAGTTCCATTTGATGAATGCAGGGACTTTCCCAGTGCTTAAATCAGTAACTTGTATAGAGAGAAAGTGCAATGACATTTTAGAGAGATATACTAAAATATACATGCTTAAAGTGTCAAGAATGAAGAGATTATAGACCAAAAGTTTGAATGATTCATGGTATATTTATGGTCCATGAATTTTGTTATTTTATGGAGAAGAGAGGCTAAAATATAATTTCACTCTTGTAATATTTTGAGTCATATGCCACTCAAATAATACGATTGGATTAATATAAAATATTGAGGGATCCGCGTGACGTCGAAAAAAAATTTATTATTAGAGTGTTGAGCTCAACTAAGGTTTTGGAGCCCATTAAATATGAAAAATAAATCCAAGTGTGCTGCCTTTGTTCAAGTATGCTGGGCTTAGATATGATAACCCAAGCTCACGAGGGTGTTGGGGTGCATGCCTATCACTAGAGGTGTTGGGTAGCATGTCCACCACTAGTTGAGCAGCACCTCGACAAGGCTGGATGTGTCACTCTTAGCACTAACGGTGGTGTGCAACATGTTGAGCTTGAATGTGACAGACCAAACTCACAAGAGTATTGGGCGCATGCTCATCACCAAGGGTGCTAGGTAGCACACCCAACAAGGCTGACCATCTACCCATTAGTGGGCTTGTGCCCTGATGGGCTCGTGCACCATGCCAGAGCCCATGCACCCTAATAGGAGTTGGACTTGGACGTGGTAGTGGAGGCTATAAAATAAAAATGTTTTTAGACTTTTTAAAAAGTTTTTTTTATACCTGTTAAATTTGAATCCATCAAAATCCATACAACACTAAGAACACTAAGAAGGAACTTTTTTAAGCCTGTTTAATAACTCCTTTTAGCTTTTTGTTTATTAAAACACAAAGTATATACATGTTATTAAAATAATATTTTATTACATGAGCCGTGTAATGACACATAGACATGTTTCTCCTGGTATAAAATGCACTTTCAATTGCAATCTTAACCAAACTTTTATTTTTCCCTTTAAGGATTATAATAATATCTTTGTAAATGGAATATTTTCTTAAATGTTGCTCTCTCCCTTCTATAGTCACAAAACAACCTTTAAACCGACTAGTACATCAAGTTAAAGTCGGCACATCAAAAAGAAAAACAAGTCTATATTATTATATGAAGATGCCCTTTCATAAAGTAATAGGGTAATTTTGGCTGATGTTAAATTTTAATGAGCAAATTTACATAGCTAGATGACTGATTTAATATTTTTTTTTTTTAAATCTCTGAGAGAGAGAGAGAGAGAGAGAGAGAGAGTGTCCTCTTCTCAATTTCGCCTATAAATATCCAAACCAGCCGCGCTTGGCTCGAAATAAAAACGCACACCTCCTCTTCTCGCCTGCCCCTCCCTCTAGTCTCTACTATTCAGCCAGACCATCCACAACTTTCACCATTTCCCTGCAGAAATCCTCCTTTCCTGAGAGAGAAAGAAAGAGATATTTTTTAGAGAGAGAAAATAATGGATGCGTACGCGCTGCATCTGGCGATGGCGGCTCTAGTAGGAGCATCATTTGTGGCAGTATCCGCTTACTATATGCACCGCAAAACCCTAACTCAACTCCTCGAGTTCGCCAAGACGGTAGAGAGAGAACGAGAAAGAGACGACAACTCCGACGGCGGAGGATCGTCGCCGCAGAATTTGAAAAAGCGTAGGAGTCAGGGACGGAGGAAAGGGAGTGACGGTCACTACAACAAGCGTGGCTCAGCTTCGTTACCGGATGTGACGGCAATTTCTGGTGGTGGAATTGATGGAGAGGAGAAACGTAACGGTCAGGTGCTTTATGTCGAAGGGATTCCGGCTGGATTGCCTAGGCTTCATACTTTGCTTGAAGGTATGACCATGCCGGACTTCCCGCCGGAGTGAATATTTAAAGCTCGGCTTGAATTCGACGGCTCTGATAATTTAATTTATAATAATCTATAACAGCGCAGTTAAATGATACTTCAGGAGTATTTAAGATTAAATTAATAACTCTGTTGTGTGTATGATATATTCAATATAATATATCTATGTGAATGGCTGATTTCTGGTGGTATTTAATATGATTGCTGCTTGTGGAGATTATTAGTATTGTTGAAATGCCTGCGAGAGTAAGGAGTTGGGGTTTTTAGGTAAATTTAAAACCCCGAGCATTTAAAAGTACAAGTCCCTGGTTTCTGGTCAAAGTTCTTACCTATCAATTTTTTGAAAGAAATTTGCATTATAAATAATCACCAGTTTGCAATTCTTAAGGATGATGCTAAAAGAGGGATGAACAAATAAAAAATAGATTATGCATGGATTTTAAACCAAGCAATACCAGAATCATCTTTATTAAATATCTAGCTTGAAGAAGAGTTAGTGTAATAAATTATTATCTGCTATGAATTCTCGGGGTAGAAAGCTCATCATTCCTGAGGAAATCTATACGTGGCAAAGGCAAATAAGGAAACTAAACTTTGGGATTAAACTAAACCGTCTTGATAAACACATTGGAAATGCTCCAGAGTCCTATTGGCTTCTTTTTCTAGCCAATTACAGTTGTCCTCCAACAATTGAACTTTGCTGCCCTTCTCTGTGCCTTCTAAAAAAACCTACTCCCTCTTTGCCCTTTTTAGCTATAGCTTCAAATGATAGTAACTCGAAATGACTTGGAATTCTATTGCAATTTTCTTTATTTTATATTTTTCACCTTTTCATCAGAGGTGGAGAGTTGTAATCCTGTTTGCTGAATAAATCCAGTATTGTTCTGTCCCAGGAAAATCTGCTGTACATGTCAAGAGACCTGGAAGTTTTATCAGACCAACTTCTCCAAAGTCTCCTGGTGCCAGTGCGAGTGCCTTTGACAGCGTGGAAGGATCAGATGATGAAGATAATATGACTGACAATTCTAAACTAGACACTAAATATCTGCATATCAATGGAAATGCTGTGAGTTTTTGATCTTGCAAATGCATATCACTCTCTCTAACATGTGCATGTGTGCACAATTAATGCTCATTTTGACCTGAGTTTCCTTCTGTTCTTAATTTTGTGGCATGCATGTTTAGGATATAAAGGATGCTTTACCACAACACATTAATGCGAATGGAGACCAAATGCCTATACCTGCTTCAAGCATGATTCGATCCCATAGCGTGTCTGGTGACCTGCATGGTGTTCAGCCAGATCCTTTTGCAGCTGATATTCTAAGGAAAGAGCCAGAACAAGAAACTTTTGCACGACTTAAAATTTCCCCTATGGGTATTGACTACTCACTCATCTGTACTTACTGTTAATTAGCCTTGCTTTGGCTTGCTTTTTTCTTTTTTCATTGAATGGTGAATATCTAATGGGCTTGTCTTATCCTACTCAATGAATTTTTGAACATAGTGTCTGAATTTGCTGCTATACTCCATAACAGTGCATGTTGAATGGCTGCAAAAGGCAAGCAGTTGCTTAAGTTTTATCATGAAACATGCATATGTTTGTATGCAAGTTCTTTAAAAGGAATGATGCAGAATACACATGTATTCTGCAACGTATACATGTATAAAATTTCTCTGCTCGTCTCTACTTGTCTGTTTATTTTCTTAATTAATTTGTATGCGATTCTATTTATTTGAATTATTCAAATTTTATTTTGTTTCAGCAGAGGTGCCATCACCAGATGAAGTGGATTCCTATATAGTTCTTCAAGAATGCCTTGAAATGCGAAAAAGATATGTATTCAAGGAAGCTATTGCTCCATGGGAGAAAGAAATTATTTCTGACCCTAGTACACCAAAGCCTAATCCTGACCCGTTCTCCTATACCCCAGAGGGAAAATCTGATGTGAGTATGTGTTTGATTTTGGCATTTTGTGGAACAACTAGTCAGGATTATGCTGTACTTACTTTTTTTTGATAATTTATACCTTCCATTTTTTTTTTTGCACAGCATTATTTTAAGATGCAAGACGGGGTCATCCATGTCTATCCAAATAAATATTGTAAGCAATGAGCTTTGGTTTCTTGTTTGTTATGATTCAATCCTTGTTTCATTATGGGGATGTTATATGCTTACTTTTGTCATCTTTTCTCAGCTAAGGAAGAACTTTTTCCTGTTGCTGATGCAACCATGTTTTTCACTGATTTGCATCACATACTTCGAGTTATTGCGATTGGAAATATCAGAACTCTATGTCATCATCGGCTGAATCTCCTAGAACAAGTAGAAATTTTTTTCATTGACTGTCACAATTCATTAAGAGGTACTTTTCCTTAATAATTAGATCTCTGGCTCTATGCTTATCTTAATGTTTTTCAGAAATTCAACCTTCATCTGATGCTTAATGCGGATAGAGAGTTTCTTGCTCAGAAAAGTGCTCCACATCGTGACTTCTATAATGTCAGGAAAGTTGATACACATGTTCATCATTCTGCGTGCATGAACCAGAAACATCTTTTAAGGTTTATAAAGTCAAAATTGAGGAAAGAGCCTGACGAGGTAAAGATTTGGATTTCTCTGCTGATGCATTGTAGCTACCCTTTTTTTCTTTCCTGAGCTAAAACAATGTACACCTTTCTCTTCTTTTCTTTAACCATTGGTAATGAACCATTAATCATTGCCCTATTCTTGCGCAATTAACCAGTACTTTAATATCATGTTCACATAAACATTATAATACAATCTGATTGTTAGGTGGATATTTATTACATATTTGTTGATTTCTTGAACTTTTTTTACTGTTGCAGGTTGTGATTTTTCGAGATGGAACATACTTGACATTGAAAGAAGTGTTTGAGAGTTTGGATTTGACTGGGCAAGGAACTTTTATTGTTGTTCTCATTTTTATATTGTTGTATAGAGAATGGTGGTATCTTATTGACATTTGTTTGCACAGGTATGATCTCAATGTTGACCTTTTAGATGTTCACGCGGACAAGAGCACGTTTCATCGCTTTGATAAGTTCAACCTGAAGTACAATCCTTGTGGTCAGAGTAGGCTCAGGGAGATTTTCCTTAAACAAGATAACCTTATCCAAGGTACATCTTAATTTTTTCTCGAGTTCAAAAGTACTGATTTCCTCTGATTTTGATTTTTTTTTTCTAGGTGGGGTGGATAGAAGGTTCACTCCTTGGTGCTCTAGAAGCACAATTGTGAAAAAAGAACATGGGCAATTAAAAAGCATGCATTACTTCTTGTATAGGAAACTTTCTTCTAATCTATTCCCAAGGAACAACCTAGAGGTTAAAAACTCGAAACTTCTTGCTTAGAGGTTCAGGTTACAGTTCTGTGATGAGTGAGTGATGTTTTGTTGAAAGGGGAGGATTACCTCTTTGGTGTGTTGCTCAAGGCTGGTAGGCCTCCCAATGAACCACAAAAAAGTCTTAAATCCTAGTACTAAAATGTCACACATGCGACTCAAGTTTAATTTTACATGCTCAAATCTTACAGTAGTTACATGGTTCCTTTTACATGCTTGCATCTTGTAGTGGTTACATGGTTCTTATGTCACGGTGCTCTATTTTGTTTTCCACTAGTCTGTATGGTCCCTGCTAGTTATACTTTCTGCTTTGTCTTGTCTATTGCTTATTTCTGTATGTTGATGAGCAGGCCGTTTCCTTGGTGAACTGACAAAACAAGTCTTTTCTGATCTCGTTGCTAGTAAATATCAGGTACTTCTTTTTCCTATTTGTAGATGATTTTTGTACATAGATGTAGATTCTGGTTTCCTTATTCTATTGTACATTTTTCAATGATATTGATATTGCATATTCTTTGTTAAATGCTTGTAAGCAGTACATTCGAGATCGTTTGGTAAAAAATTGTTGTGTACAGCGATTGAGAAAATGTCAGTGACACCAAATTCGTGATTTAAGACCCTGTTTCTTTGTTGTGTTTCTGTTTTTGTTTATTCTTTTCTCGTTCTCTAGAATTGATCTGATTAGAAAGATATGCTTAGAAGGTATATTTTAGTTTTTTGATACGAAATTCTTGAATTTTATAGTCAAGAATTTAGAGTGAGTCAGGATTTGAGGAGCTGGTTTATTACTACACACACCATGCTAATAATGACAGGAGTGATGAACTTGTACCATAACATTAATGTAAGAGAGTTTTGAAGCTTTTCTGATCATTGTATCTTGATAGTTTGCTTTGCCAATCCTATCCTGATTGAGGCTCACATGCTGACATTAGCTGCTCTTACTTACATTAGAGGTTAACCAGATTAAATAGGAGAGACGTGTTTCCTAAGAAGCATCTACAATATGCTTTTGCAATCACTTGCACTTTTCCATGTACTTGTTTTCAATGTTACTACTTACGCATGTAATATGTTTTTGTTATTGCAGATGGCTGAATATAGAATATCAATATATGGTAGAAAGCAAAGTGAATGGGACCAATTGGCTAGTTGGATAGTGAATAATGAATTGTACAGCGAAAATGTTGTTTGGTTAATCCAGGTACTGACTCAATATATCTAAATCCCTATTAATGAAGGTTATTTTTTAAGATATATTCGGGGAGGCTTTTCCCTTGTTCCATTTTATATCAATGCGTGTCATGTGCTCATGTGATGTTAATTCACATAACTTGCACATTATTATTGATATTCCTGTTTCACACTGTGAAATTAATTCCAATTCTTTATTAGCATGTCTCCCCTCCTTTTGGCACCATGAACTTAAGCTCGAGGAAGCATCTAAAAGCTTACACTTTTATCATTTTTTTTGTTTCTTAATAGCAAAACCTTTGCAAAGGTGTTTAGCTAGCTGAGTGACTGGGGTTTTGACTGTCGGTTGAGCATTGGTTTACTATGAGATGCCAAGACCTGTATAAAAATTTGAGTCAGTATTTAATTTCATGTTGTGTAATATCTTGTGCATTTTCAGCTTCCAAGGCTGTATAATATCTACAAGGAAATGGGGATTGTGACATCATTTCAGAATATTCTTGATAATATCTTTATGCCGCTTTTTGAGGTTACAGTTGATCCAGATTCGCATCCTCAGCTGCATGTTTTCTTAAAGCAGGTTTGCCATTTTCTAAACAGACGATTATTTTTCAGATAGCATCACAGGGTGTACAAGATATTTTCTTTGAATACTGAAAGTATATGTGGTGTTCACCACCTCCATTTTATCACCAAACTAGTAGGCAACTCCCGTGGCCTTTCTTGTTGTGATGTTCAGAGGATCTAGTAGTTATGTATGAAGACAATTAAAATCATCAACTGGCATGACTATGATATGGGTTATTGATAACAGATTTAGTCCGCTCGGTTAGTAGTTCTTTTCTGTTTTCATATGACATTGGTGTTTTTATTTGTCTTCATTTTTGTTGTGTATATGCACATTGTATGTGCTTCCCTTTACTACATTACTAAAATAAAGGGGGCAAAACTACAATGTTCCTTGCTGCAATGTGCTATTTTTTCTCATCTGTTTGTTTTATTCTGGAAGCGTTGTTGAATGAATATCACAAGTCAATGAGATCTCTGCCAGAATAATTTATCAGCTAGTGTAACTGGGAAAATCTGGCATGCTTGTCAATGAAAACGCGTGACTTAGAAATTTATGATGAATCAAGTACAATAAGCAAGTAATACAATTACCTGGGGTGGTTGCAGGGTATTAAAATTTCATCATCTTTTTGTTTCCTCCTTTGAAAATGTAACCTGAACCTCCTATCCCTGCAGAGATCATTATGAGGCTCTAAGCGTGTTTGACATCCAACTTTATTTACCCCTTTTTTTGAATAATGGCCGGCTTATCATTTGTTTTAATTCTCAGGTTGTTGGGTTGGACTTGGTTGATGATGAAAGCAAACCTGAAAGACGCCCGACGAAGCACATGCCTACACCAGTGCAATGGACCAATGTGTTCAATCCTGCGTTTTCATATTATGTTTATTACTGTTATGCCAACCTCTACACATTAAACAAGGTCCTTGTTATGCTTCAAAAACAGAAACAATACTTTATCTTAAATAGTTGTCTTGCATGTTTTGCCATGATTTTTCCTTTTCTTGTCATGATATCTTCAGTCTCAAACAAGAAAAGTAATTCCAGTTTTTTACATTTGGATGTCTTGATCTAGATTGAACTTCTGCCACATAAGATAGAAAAATGTAACCATCAACGTGTTTTCATGATTTCTGAACATGGATTAGTAGCTTTTCTCGCAGCTCGAACTGACATTCCTTCCCAATGTTTCTACTAGCTGGCTGTTCTCTTCCTGACTTCCTGATTAATAATTGCTAAATGCTAGTGCTTTCCTCTTGATGTAACATTTCCTAACCTAGTTCAACGTTGTTTTTCAGCTTCGTGAGTCAAAGGGCATGACAACTATCAAATTCCGTCCCCATTCTGGAGAGGTATTCATTTCAGCTTCCTTTTACTTGCACAAATGTTGAGATTTTCTGCTGCCTCACATAAATAACCTTTTTCAGGCTGGTGATATTGATCATCTTGCTGCCACATTTCTTACATGTCATAATATCGCCCATGGGATCAATTTGAGGAAATCTCCAGTACTTCAATATTTGTATTATCTGGCACAGGTATGGAAGAGATATTCTTTTTATTATGATTATTATATTAAATTGATTTAATGTACTTTGTTTTTTGTGACATTAATGGGCAACAGTGCCTTTTTTTTATATATATATTTTATTTAATACAGATTGGCTTGGCTATGTCTCCTCTGAGCAACAATTCCTTATTTTTAGACTACCATAGGAACCCTTTCCCTATGTTTTTCTTAAGGGGTCTCAATGTTTCCCTTTCAACCGATGATCCGCTCCAAATCCATTTAACAAAAGAGCCCTTGGTGGAAGAATATAGCATAGCTGCTTCTGTAAGTTCTCCTTTTCTCACCTGAAGTGAAAGATTTGTGAGGTCAAATACATATCACAAGCTTTCTTGACAGGTGTGGAAGTTGAGTTCATGCGATCTGTGTGAGATTGCCCGAAATTCAGTCTACCAATCAGGTTTCTCGCATGCTTTGAAGGTAAGTTCTTAGCTTGATTTAAGATTCTGAAATATATAAAAGAAAGGATCTGGTGCTGGTGCCACAAGTTTTGTTATGGAAAAGAATCATATAAAACGGTCAACATCTTTGATGTTTTCCATTTATAGTCACTAAGTTCCTTGGTTTCCTTCATCGTAACCACTGATTTGCTTGATTGATTGCTCTTTTTTTATTTTTTTATTTCATTGACTCACTTTGTACCAAGAGTGTTTATTCTCTTAATTTATAAGCTTAACAAGTTAAATAGCCTGAGATGGGGATGAGAATATTCAAATTGGCCATGAAAAGATTTTTCCTTGCAGGTATTGCTTTCAAAATATCATTTGTTGCTCATGCCTAAGAAGAAGAATAAAGATGTATTTGCAAATATTGTGTTTGCAAAATAAATATCTGTTCTTGGATTCATTTCCATGGGGAACCTAGTCTGACTTGGGTTTTGGGCTGTCTTTGAAGGGGAGTGATTTGTCTCCATGACAGTGACAACCATCACAAATGAACTGAATGTATTGAAATGGGTACATCTTATGACCAGACCAATTCATGTGCTCCAAATATATCAATGTCTGTTGTGCTACTTTGATTTCGATTAAACAAAATATGAGGGTTTATGATTTATATAGTAAATGATTTTAAATCTAATCTCTGGGCATTTGCCTTTGAAATTTCTGCTTCAGTCGCACTGGATTGGTAACGAGTACTACAAAAGAGGACCAGATGGAAATGATATTCACAAGACAAATGTGCCTCATATCCGGGTGGAATTTCGAGACACGGTATGGACCTGATTCCTAACCTTATCATATTGATTTGTTCAAACAAGAAGCAATGAACTTTTGCCTGGGTTGTTCAAAGGTTGCCTCTTTTTTTACTATACACAATGAGTGGGCAATAATGCCCTCTTGAAGCACTAGGATGTCAAATTCCTTGACGTAGTATGGAGAGGAAACAGCAAGAATGAAGTTGGAACAAAGATAGTTTAAACAAGAACCTCAAGTTTCGGTGCATATTTTAGAACTTCACCATTAGCTCATGTTCACAACCTATTTATACCAGGGAGATTCTTTGTTACTACGGCAACTTAGCTATCAAGTAATGATGACTACTTTATCATTGAGCAAAACAAATATAATAAAATAATGCTAAGCTCCTGCATAATCTCCTTAGTTACTAAGCAAGATATATATAATAAAATATAGTAAGCTCCTGCATCAATCCTGCACCCCCAACCCCTCTCCCATAACCAATCCCTCCCTTTTTTTTGTGCTACTCTTTTTGGCTTCATTTACTTTTTTTATCTGAGAGAGAAGCAAATAGGTAGGCCATTGTGTAATCAGAGTGATGCACATGTGGAAGGTCAGGTAGCAAGCAGCTTTCATATTCATATGCTTCTTCCTGATTTTTGTTTTCTGCCGAAACATTTTTGTCCTGATGGGTTAGATTTAACCAATGAGATACTTTCCTTGCAGATATGGAGAGATGAGATGCAGCAGGTTTATCTTGGCAAGGCCATTATCCCCAAAGAAGTGGACAAGTAAATAGTGGAGAGCTGCCTTGGCCCATTCTTACGTGCTTACTTAAATTGCAAAGGTGCTATGAGATTCCATACCCTTTTAAATCATCATCTCTTTGGCTGAACTGAGTTTGATAAACTGGGCTTCTATTATTGTCGCAGTGGGTCAACAGAATTCTGCTTGCTCATTAAACATGCGATAAGCTGTATACTATGATCGTGCATTTGAGATGATCATTCACAGCCTCCATAAAAAAAAGGGAATGGCTTTGTGCAGAGCAACAAAGCTAACAGATGCTTACAAGGTTTGAGAACGAGGGCTATGCAAATGATGCAGTTGTTGACTTGGTGGTCTGCTGTTATCAATAAGATGCCAATCTTGAGCCAAAACAAATATATTAGGTCGAGGTTTAAGAATAAAATTACGAGGCATAGTAAGAGTTTTGTATGGTTCATTCGTTGCAATGTCAGATGATGTGTAGCCAATAGCAAGAAGGAAAAGGATAGCCTCTTGCTTTAATTTTGTTTCTAGATGAATGCCCCTCAAATTTTGGTTGAGTTTCATGCCCATGCAGATGTTTATCAAGAATTTGGCCAGCGGCGTGTAACCCAAAATTCTCTGGTAAGTTAAAGTCTCTTTTCTTACCGGGTCGAATTCTTTTCTTATTTGCATCTTGTTTTGTTGGGGCCCGCCATTTTTTGCAATGCTAGTGTAGTAGTGACTGGTGTGAGATAGGGTCGGGACATGTTAAACTCGTCTAGAAATTTCAAGTATGATTGGCCCGTTGAAGTTCTTGACAGGATTTAAATCTACAGCTCCTTTTTTATTTGAAGTCTCAGTGGCCTGGATCCATAGTGTGCTAAAGAAATGAATTCATACCATCCTTCTCCTTGAATTCTGAAAGTTCCTAATCCTGTGTAAAACCATGAGGAGATTTCTTTAGAGAGAATGATTTGCGCGTTCTGAAAATACCAAATTGTATCCTAGGATATTATAATTAGGAGTTACTAGATTATTTCATTGAAGTGAATGTAAAATCACAATATTTTGATCTCGATAACTCTCGAGGTGTCATTTGATCTGGGTCAAACTTGAATTGTGGAGTTGTTTTCTTGAATTGAGAGAAGTCAAAGGACTAAAAAAATAAGAGGCCATGCCCGTACCTTCAAAGGCCACCTAAACTAAAAAAATAAGAGATCTTGCGCTTAACTTCAAAGGCCACCGGTTAATAAAAATGTGGTTTGAAGATGTTTTTGAATAAATTAAGGAGATATATTTTTTTTTAAACATTAAAATGATTATGTACTGTATTGATTTAGTTTGACTAGGCAAATCTGATTTGTTATCTAGATTATGTACTGTATTAGGTTTAATAATATATATATTTTTTATTTAATTATATGTTAAAAAATATTGAAGAATAATGCACAATCCAATCAACTAAATATTAATGTTAGAAGAATGAACTTGAAAAATAAAAAAATAAATAAAAAATTAATGAACAAAAAAAGTCTATTGAAGAATCTCTTTTTATTATCAAATTGTATGGGATTATAATATTTCTAAGCACTTTTAAATTAAAAAAAAACAATTTTAAAAATGGGTAGGTATTTTAAAAAAATAAAATTTAAAGTGGGTCTAGGTATCATTTAATTAGTTTGAAATCATATGGAAACCTTTTAGAATTCTTGACTTAATATTGAAAAAATAAAAAAGAGATAGGGGTGTGTAAAAATATACTCAACCATAATTGTTATTGCTTTTTGTGGAGATCAACTTTTTGCCAAGCTCGGACTTCAAATAAATAATTTGCAAGTTATTTCTATATAATCTAGTCGACTTGATGGATTTAAAAATAATTCAAATAACTGATAAAAATATAATTTGAATTATTAAAAAAAATCCAAGAGGACATTTTGTTTAAAAATACTTGGATGGCAACATAATGAATCAACTTGTGTTTTGTGGATTAATCTGCCAAACCCATAACCTTGATTACTTAACATGCCAAACTTGCGACTTTGATCTTGGATTCTATTGAGTTTGATTTTTTTTTTCTTAGCTACCTTTTACTTTATTACACAACAACAAAAATAAATGCTTGTAAAATTAAGTACAAATCAAATACCAAGATGTTTATTTGAAATTGTATTAACCCTATACAAAACAATTGAAATAAATGATAAAAACCAATTCAAAATCAACAAAATATTATAAAATGAAATTTTAAAAAATATAAAATCAATGTTAAAAATTAAAATTAAAAAATAAATAAAAACTAAAAAACACAGTTTAGAAGCATAGGCCTAGGTGGTCCAGCAAGCATTGGCCATTAAAACAAAACCTATGAGAATAGGCTTACCAGCCCAGACCTGCATGCCTAGGGTTGATATGGAACATTGAAGACATTGTATGTGTCAAAATAAAGTTTGCTAAAAGATAAGAAAAGAAAAGAATTCTGAATCATGGAGAAAGCAAGGTTTGAATAACAAGTTTTAAATCTTTCTCTTTAAATACTCAAAACACAGATCATTTACATCCAATTTATTGTTAAGTGAAACTATTGTTTTTTTTTTTTTTTAAAAAGTAGATGACATGTCGCTTACTTTCTATGGATCCCATATATCCCAATGGTGGCAAAAAATCAAATGAAGGGTTTCTCAATTGAAAAATTCATTTTTGAAGCCATTTTCATTTTAAACACCAAAAAAATCTCAATATATAGCATAAAAGCCATAAAACATCCCAGAATCACTCAAAAAAATAAAAATAAACTAAATAGAAAGACCTAAATTGAATTCATCTTCTTTCTCAGTCTTTTTTAGAGAAAAGACCTAATCATCTAACTACCTTCGTCGACTAAAACCTCCAAGAACGAAGAATTTCATGGCCGAGAGGTGGCCATCCAACAACCTACTTTTTCTCCATCTTTTTTAATGACTCTTTCTCTTTTTTCTCAAGTTAGAAATTAAAAAAAAAGAAAGAAGTTTTGAACCAAATCAAATTCTAAAACCTAAAGGATCAAAATGTATCATTGGCAAAACCCCTACGTAAAATTTTGCTAAAAAAACATAGAGACCATTTTTATTTTTTTAAAAAAATTGCCAACATTCTTGCCTTTTCTTTAAGCTTGGTCCCTTTTAATCTCGCACAAATAATAGATTTCAGGATTGCACAAGTACTAAATTAAAAAAATAAAAGACTAAATAAATAAAATAAAGAATAAAAAAAAACATTGCTTTGTTCGAATTATAGTTTTAAAATCCGGTTTAGCTCGACGAGTCGATCCCGGACCCGACAGGATGATCCGGTTAAAACCCAGTTGCAACTCATTGACTATATATTTTTTTTATTCAAACAATATAGTTTTGATTCATAAAAAAAATAGGATTGACCTGGGTGACCCGGTCAAAACCCGTGATCCAAGCCTTGAGCCGGGTCGGCCACCAAACCAAGTTAAAAAAGACTGGTTCAAATGAACTAATGCACTATGAGGAGGTGAAAGGCGCTTTCACCTTCTCATTTGGTTTTGTTACAGTGAATAATATTCTATGAGGATGTGAACAATAGTCTTAACACATTGTAACTACCAATTGCATGCACTTTCCACTACATTATGGTTTAGACATCAAAATTAAAATGAGGTACTAGAAAAAAGAAATGAAAACCTCCTCTCCTTACCGTTCCTCTGTCTCGGTATTTTATTCTAAAGCATTTCAACAATTACAACAAATTTTATCAAGACCACGCACTAGACCATAAAACCCCTTACTCGTGAGAATGTTTTAGAATGTAATAGTAATTATTTTTTAAAATATTATTTTATTTAAAAATATATTAAAATAATATATTTTTTAATTTTAAAAATTATTTTTAATATCTGCACATACAAAATCTAAAAATAAAAAAAAAATTAATCTAAAAAATTTAAATATTTTTAATTAATTTTAAAAATACTTTTAATATACAAAATCAAGTCAAGAATAAATTTAACAATGCCGTGCTACCAGTGACAAGCTACTCAATTCTAAAACGATTTCACATCTTACCGTCTCTTCTCTTTTAATTAAAGTTTTTTTTTAAATAAATATTTGACGTAATCAATTTTTATTTTTCAACCGACTTTTATTATAATGTAATGAAAGCTTTGTAATAGGTTTATTTTGATCCCTGATTTTTTTAGAAAATTATTTTAGTGCTCATATTTTA
Source organism: Populus davidiana (assembly GCA_030145905.1). Lineage (NCBI taxonomy): Eukaryota > Viridiplantae > Streptophyta > Magnoliopsida > Malpighiales > Salicaceae > Populus > Populus davidiana. Next base: position 2,723,709 of record CM057794.1, on the reverse strand, counting down.
TTCTTATTTATAAATTAATCCTCATTTGAATTTACATTTTGGAATTAAACCTCTACATGATTACTCTCAATCTTGTAATAGTAATAAGTTCATTGCATAGTTTTATTTTTAATGGGAAGCTTATAGCTATTACAAATATAACGATCCACTCCAACAATTACATTATATGATCCATTGTATCCAACTAAACATACTGCATAATCCAACACATCCTCAATTTTTTTTCCTTTTAATTAAAACTAATATTAAAATGAAAGTCCCAAGGCATTATTGGGACATTGAACTTCATTTTACACAGCAAGAGCATATTTGGTTTCTCAACACACAAAACAGCAGAATGAATCCTTCACGTACAACCATTGCAATAGATGGCTTTATACAAAGTTGGAAGGATAAACCAAGAGTTCATTTCATAAGCAGCACCATCCGCTAAGAACAAAGCTGGTTCATATCGCCATTTCCATGGACACTTGAGAGCAATGGGGGCAGAAACAGCAACATACAGTCACGCATCCGCTGCCATCTGAAAATCCACTTCCACCCTACTGCTGGTTCTTAAAAGACTGTACAAAACATAACACACACACAATCAGCAGGAAGCCACCGAAGATACCAGCTTATCTTGTATTATATTAAAAATATTAGATAACATCTCACGTCAATATTCTTGGAGAGGTCTTTCATCTGCTCAGCAAGTTCTTGCTTCTTCTTTGCCGCTGCATAACAAAACATTAGTCACCGTCAGGGTAATAGCAAATAGAGCCTGCAATTGCTAGTCCAAACCACAAAATGTAATAGAAACATACCAATGTTTGAAATATCATCAATCCTCCTCGATGTTCTCACTGCAAACCTCTGGAATGCAGGACTGCAACCACAGAAGAAAAATCAAAATTAAAGGGTCGATAATGAAAAGGTTAAAACCTCTACAATCATCAGAATCAAAGGTAAAAAAAGAGAAGGTTAAGATCTTCAAGAAATAACTGAGTCTTTCAAGCCAGCGAGTACTATCAGCGATGATAAAAGGAGCAAAAAAGACATGAACTGTTAATCAAGCACCTATCACCTAGGCGTACCAACATCATCCTATCATTGACATTCATAAAGAACTCATTCATAAACCGAAGATCCACAACCCAAGCTCTTTTTTGTTCAATCGACTCACCCAAATCAGATGAGTAAATAATACTGCAGAATAACACCGCCCCATAGCTTCATTTCTATAAATGAATCAAGTTTTTTATTCCTTTATGGAAGAAAAAGAGTATTGAATGAAATATAAACAAATAAATAAATGCTCGGTCGTGGAGTTTTCTCAGACCTCAGAAGTTGCACTGCACTGCAGACACAATAATTTAGAAGATTTGACACTGTTTCGCTTCAGGGAGTAAACTGTTAAGGAATAAGATCAATCCCGACAGCCTATCAGAGAAGCTTTAACAGATGAATTCCACAAGTCATTAAAGCTTGCCTTACAATCTTTGCCTAATAGCATGTAACCAGAAGCTCACTAAACAAGATGATGGATTAAAAAAAAAAAACAGAACACAAGGCCAAAGAATGAAGAACACATATCAACATAGAGTGAACTCAAATATAGAAGAAGTGCCACAAATATACAAGAAAAATACAAAATTTCCCTTTGTGATAAAATATTTTCACAATTTCTAAGCTGCATGTTGTAAAATAACATCCACATAGGCATTTTAGTCGTAACCAATTGGTAAAGGGTTGAGCTTAGCCCAATAAGATCAAGTTTGAAAGAGGCGACTTGATCTAGGACATTTACAAGATATATAGAGTTTAACATGCATCTAATACACCATGTTATTTATTCTGGACTTGGGATTTTTCCCTGCACACTTTCTCCAAGTTGGTCAACACTCTCAAAAATATTTGTGCTTCTCTAGAGCACCAGCAAAGCCCTATGGAACTGGGTTTGAATTTAGGAAGGTGTTTTTAGAGAGAGCAAGAACATATATGTTTGTGTGAGAGTGTTTTCTGAATTCAATGAAGTGTATTCTCCAAAATAAACAACATAGTATGCATCTTAAACTCATCATATAAGTCCATCGAGTTTTCTATTTCAAACTCCATCTTACTGGGTTAAGTTAAAGCACTTAACAGTTAATTAACTAAAATGCTCATGTGGAGATTATTTACAACACTAACATTTAACCGCATATTACACGAAACACGTCCATTGCTTCAAAAATCAAACCAGAGAGGATTGCATTAACTGCAACAACCTTAAAAGGAAGTTCTAATCAAAACATCAATCCAGTCAAATGAACCAATAATCTCTTCATGATTCAAAGCAAGGAAAAAGGCACTAATATTATACGCAAACAAAAATAGCCCAGAAATAAAATTTTGTCCAACTTCAATAGCCACAGCACATAACAAGTTGCACTGCAGACAAAATTATCAACCGCTCGTTTGCTTCAACTGGATGAAGCATTAGGGAACCTATTCAACTCCATGGTCAGAGAAAAAAGCTTAAATAAAACAAAAACACACAAAGATTGTTCAAGAATTAAAATATTCACTGTTACATATCAGTTCAGCAATAAAATCAAAGGCGGATAGAAATCAATAGAATCAAGAATACCTGTTAGCAAGACCATTGACGACAAGCTCATTCACAACATAAGATAAGACCCTGTGCACGAAATTCCCACCCGCCATGGCTTGTTACCTTTCTTAAAAGAAAGAGATCAAACAGACACAAATCAGCAACATGTTTAATCTTAAGAAATGAAATTGATTGATCAACAAATACCTTTAGGATTTCTTTTTATTTCTAATTCAAGATTACAAAACCAGCAGAGCCCTATAAAACAGTAATTCAATTTTCTTTTTTAAAAAATATGAATAAACCCTAAAATTATGAAATTCAGGTATCCATAATTATGATACACAAAAAGATTGGGCACGTAAAAATGAACACAGCAGATTTGAATGATTATCAAGCAAGTGCAGCTAAGGAATTGACCGCGTAACCTGAGAGAAAAAGAATGGCGATCGGGAAGCAATTTGAGTGTGGAGAAATATTCATCGATGATAGGAAGGCGTGTTTAGGGTTGGTAAGAGAGGCCCATGGGCTTCGTTTCTTGTTTAGGGTTTGAACAGCCTAGGGTCCGTTAGCAAGATGACTGTTTTCTTTGGTTTTCAAATTCCCTCCCATCCCTATGCTCTCATCAATCAATCAATCGCTTTGGAGAACTGAATATCTAAAGGGTTGCTTACGTAATATACACTCACTAGCTATCTAACCTGTATTCTGCTACATGGTGTATTTTTTTTTCCCCAAAAAAATAGGTATTATGATGTGTTTTTTATATTAAAAAATTGAAAGTATAAATCATAAAAAAAATTAAAAAACATATTAAAGCTTTATTGTTAGCATGTTTTTTGTTTAGTTTGTTCTTATGCCTATGCTATCATGCTTGTTATTTGTTTGATATAGTCTTGAAAAAACTTATCATATGTATTTGATACATGTTCAACTTGTTTTAGAATAAATCTTTTAAAAAGTTTATTTGTTTAAAAGGTTTCTAGCAACTTTAATTTTTTAATTGTTATAGTTTATTTTTTTTAATCTAGTTTGCTATATTCATGCAATTTATTTGAATTTCTTTGATGTATTTGCATGATATATATTTTTATGAACTAGGATTGGTTTATACATGTTCTTGCAAACTAGAGCAGGGGCTGGTTTCCATGGAGGCCCATAAATGGGTAAGAATAATTACAATATAACATAAAGAAGATATGTAAATAAGGATGATGAAAGACCCACCCAAATTGGGATCCAATTCCGAGTTTTCTCCACCATTTGATTGGGATTTAGCAAATCATGTAAATGATGCCTAAGAAAGGATGAGCAGGAAGAAAAGACTGCTGAGGACGTGTAACTTTTTATCTCAAAGCTCTCAAACCAGTGTCTTTACATGAGCTTTAAATACACCCCACCCCCTCCCAAATAAGATTCAAGACATAAAAGTGCATGGAACGAGAAGAAGTTTATTTTGTAATTTTCCCTTATGAGGTTATCAAGCAGCTTCCCCGACACAGCAGAAAAAGTACTAAATCACATTCAGATGGCACGTGAAAGTTTACTCTACTACATGCGACTTCGCTTGCTCAACATTGCTGGCTTAAAACTGGCAAGACCAGTGATTTCCCTGCCTGTTATCAAGGTGTTGATGTCATAGGTGCCTTCATATGTGTAAATGGGTTCTAAATCACATAGTGCCTGCAATGTGATCCCAAATACAGAAGAGTGAATGATATGTACAACAGCATAGCATGTTGGAAAATTAAAGAGATTCTTCACATCTAAGAATAGTGATCAATGAAGAAGCCATTCACCAGTTGGTGCAATGAGTGGTAAATGAAAACAAAGCTGAATCAAGTTTTTAGCAAGACCTCAGGCATGGCTTTGGTATTGAAAAATTCCATTTTCATCTGATCTAAATGTGTCAGTCATGTGTCCAAGAGTAAACTTCTCAGTAAAGAGTTTAGCATGAAAACCTTGGCAACTAGAAAATCAGACAAAATTCCATTGCCACCAAGTAACTCCCTCCCAATGCTAGCAGTTTCCCTTGCCTTCAAACTGATCCATGCCTGAAGTTGTAAAACAACATCAATGCACATGGCTGGAAAGCAAAATCCTTTATCACTAAATATATCACAGAAATGCATCGGTCAATCATACCTTTGCCAAGCTAGCTTGACCTGGGGTCATTTTTTCCTTTTCATACAACTTGCAAAGACGCCAACCAACTAGTACCATTGCTTGGACATTACCAAGCATGTGAACAAGTTTCTGTTGATTGATTTGGAAAGCTGCCAATGGTGCTCCAAATTGTTTCCTTTCCTTTAGATACCTTTGAATCATTTAAGAGTCAATAAAAGTAAAGTGGGAAGTTAAAATAAAGGTACTTGGGAGAATCACGATATAAAGTGATTACCTGTGACACATGTCATAGACACCCATTGATATGCCAATAGGTTGCCAGGCAACCATTACACGTGAAACAGCTAGAACCTAATTTTACTTAGCAGTACTCAGCAAGGAGCTTGTAAATCTCAAACTCATAAAGAAGATCATATAGAACAAAATGGAATAAGAAGAACAGAAAAATTCAGCTGTGTAAAAAGTTCATAACAAGCAAGATTTAGCAGGCCCTTCTGCAGATCAATACTATAGGTGAACTGACGAGTAATTGTGTATTGATTTTCACGCTCATTAAAACTCTCAACAAGGGAAAAGGGACCTGACTCATTAAAAGTCAACCCCCAAGGGGTAAAAGGAAATGATGTAGCTTTCTTATGTTGGCAATGTTACAAAACACTCAGTAAAGGGAACAGAGTAAAAGTCCAAACACTGGCATATTATAACAATCTCAGAAGCGCATTTAAACTTAAAAGGTCCTAAAGGCCATGAACCAAGTAAAATGCAGAAAAACATGGTCCAAATAAAATTATAAAGAATTTTTTTTCCCTTTGTTTCTTTAATTGAGTTTTAAAGAGCTTGAAAATCAACTGCCAAAGAGTAAAAGGAAGAGATGTATTTTCCTTGGTAATTTTATGAAAAGCTCAGCAGAATAGGTGCAGAGCAAACACACCAAAAACCGCTGCAAATTATAACAAGTTCTGAAGCATATTCAACTAAAAACATCATACCAAATTACTGAAGCCAAGTAAAATGCAGAAAAACATTGTCTGGATAAACTTAAAAAGTATATTTTACTCTTGCTTCATTTGCTTAAGAAGATAGGGTAGAATACAAAGATCACAATATAATTCTCATAAATTTTGAATAGTTCGATCTGTTTCTCTCATCCACTAGACACTTCATTAATTTTGTGTTCTCCAATTGACTTACTAAATCTCAACAGAATCATGTAGGCGACAACAACTTTGCAAACAATTATGTGAACTTCTAAAGTTTGATTTGATGGGAATTGATCCCAAGGCTAAGGCAGCCCCAGCGGTAATGTTCTATGGCATTAGTAACTCTTGGTTGGCATACTGTTGCACTCCAGATAAATACTGAAGTTTCAGATTTGCAACATAACACTGGAGTTCCATTTCACTATCTTTTGGCAACACAAATAGATTACTTGGTATCTCCTAAAACTAAAGATTTGCGGGCTACCGCTGCATAGTTGATTATCCAAGAAATCATAGCAAGATCGACACTAATGATCATGGGCAGGTTTCTCAGAAAGAACTTGTTACTGCTGTACCTTATTTGTATCTTGAAAAGAGTTGACACCAGGCAACCTGTCCTCATCGGGAACAAAAACTCTTTTCATGACAATATCTCCATTTTGTACTATGCGCAGACCAATTTTATTTTCAATTTTTGTAACTGTTAATCCAGGAGCGTCCTTCTTTACTATAAATCTGAAACAGGGAAAAAAAAAGAAGGGCAATACATGTAAAAAGACAATGCACAATGAAAAACTGTCGCATGTATTGTGTTGCCAACAAAACTAGACAATAAAGAAACCTATAAAATGCACAATAATGGGCATGAAAGTCAGAAATTGAGAATGAAAGAGTGAGACCTTTCTAGGATAGTCACTTGCCGAACCTTATTTTAGCTAGTAAATAAAATTAACCTTCTCTTCTCATTTCCAGCTCCCCCATGTGTTGGAAAACTCATGCAAGAAGCATGCCAGGATGCCCAAAAAGTACTCATAAAGTAGCTTGTTTCAAATGTACTCATCTCTAAACACTCAAGCATTTGGCATGCAATACTACAAACAAGTACAGTTGTACTATAGATTTGAGCCTTGATAGTTTCCTAAATCTAGTTAAGAATTACTGAGAGATGTTGGTAAGCATTTAGAGTCAACAATCATTTATATGGCTTCAGATGGGATCAAGCACACACCCATATCAGATGTCCAGTTTGATTGATTCACTTAGGGCCCATGAGAAAGGAAGTCTTGTGCGGGGTTTTGTTATGAACAAACAGTCTCAGTGCATTTGATTGATGGGAGTCACTGGTCTTGGGCTCAGAGAATGATGGAACCAGTAATCATTAGGATACCATTTCACATATCTTATAGATGCACAACAGACTACTTTCTTTGTGTTCCTGTGCATAACTATCTACCAAAATACTGAAGAAACTTGATAGACAATGACTAAAGTGTAGCGTTTTAGCACAGACATCTAGTGCCCTACACAGTAAAACTCTCAAATTTACATGTGCAAAAGGGAATGTACATACGCTTGCATGCATATTAATCCAGAAAAATCTCTATGAAGAATTCATCGGTCTTTGTGCAAGCCTTTCCAAAAATTTAGGCTGCATCTAGTTTCGATAATTACAAAACTCAGAGATCAGCATAATGTCGACATGACTCACCACAATAGTCATAGATACAGAGAATCATACCCGTTAATCTGATTAGTAGTGGTATTGCGAGCGAATACAACAAGCAAATCTGCAAAGGTACTATTTCCTATCCAGCGTTTTTTGCCCTCAAGTATCCAACCTCCTTCCACCTGAATATCCCAGAATGAGAGCAAAAGCAAGACATAGCAAGAAATTCAGCAGAATGTCGTGAAGAATAGCAATGTAAAAATAACATAGAAGAGGTCAGGATGTCAAAACCCTTATTGCTGTTGTTTTCAGACCACTTGCATCGCTTCCATAGTCAGGCTCAGTCAAAGCCTAATGATCAGGACAACATAAAATAACTTGAATCTAGCATAAATACATATCAGACACATGCAGTGGCCGAGTGCCAAAAGAAGCCACTTACCCAACAAGCTACGGTGCCGAACTGTGCCAAAGAAGGTAAATATTTCAGCTTCTGTTCCTCTGAACCACAAAATGCTGTTCTTCACAATCCATGCAAAAGGTCAGAACTCATTAGCAGCATCTTATTTTGTAACTAAATCCAGGAATTAGCATGTCTCAAAAGGAAACACAGTTAAACCAAGATCTCACCTATGGTGAGCATTGCCAGAGATGAATGCACCAAGATAAAAGTCGAACAGCTCGCGTCAACTCTAGCAACTTCTGCCATCGCGATGGCACTTGCAGTAATGGAAAGACCAGGGCACCCATAACCCTGAGATTTCAAGTTAGTTAATCATCCAATTTCCCAATTCAACTTGAACAAAATACAAAAGTTACCTTGATCGTTCCCCCAGCTACACCCAAGGAACCGAGCTTTGGAATAGCATGAAACGGGAACTTCGCCTTCTCCCAGTACTGTAAAGCAATAAAATAAATAAATTATACATAGTTTTTTTTCCTGCCAAAATCTAAACATAATACCTCTGTCATTATAGGAGCTATTTCCTTCTCCATACACTCCCTCACTCTCATCCTGAGCGCCTGATCCTCCACGGTTAATAAATCACTGAATTGATAGTAATCTGAAACTGTTTTATTTTAAAATAACAACAGCATATTCATCGATTAGCGAGTGTCGAAAATGGCCTAAATTTCTCTCAATAGATCATAATTTTATTTTATTTTAAAAAAAAAACTATTGATGCTCTTACCGCTAGGAGGAAATGTGGAAACTGGAGTTGCTTGAGGGAAGGCGACGGAAACATCCAACGGCGGTAAATTAAAATACGAGCTCCTTGGATTTTGCTCAACCTCATCTGCTAAAACAGTTTTTTTAAAAAAGTAATTAATTAATTTAGGAACAACATGAAGATTAATGGAATCAAGCCATTAACAACAGTATATCAAACTTGTTTGACACTCACACCTTTGTTTTTAGGGATTGACATGGTTGGAAAATATAAAGCGAAGAGAGACACCTAAGATGTGTTTTCTTTTTTATTTGGAACTAAAATCTGTTACGTTGTTGCTCTTAATCTTATGATCTTCAGTAAGAGACAATATGAGATAGAAACGACGAAACTACGTTTCAAAATATGAGAAAACGACTACTAAGTTGAATTATATAAAAGTTTAATTGAGATCTTTTTTTTATCATTTAGCTTTTATATTTAAATTTATTCCTCGTTATTTTAAAACTACATGGGCCCAACTTTATAACTAGCCCATATACTTTTTTTTTAACGAAAATGTGATGGCTTTAAGATAAAAAGGAAACCCATCTTTGGCCAACTAGCATAAATACGTCTAGTGGGGTTCAATGCAGGCCCAAACCAAGCAAAGTATGTGATGACTCAGCTTTTCTTATTATTAATCACAAAATTAAAATGATTGAATAATTATTTCAAGAGCTACTGAATTAATGGAAAGAACATTACTGGGTTATGTTTGTAAATGCGATTTAAATTGTAATTTTTTAAAATTCATATTTTAATTTATTTTAATCTGGGATTCTTGGTGACATTGTCAGAGGTTTTAAAGGGGGAAAGGTAGAGCGACCACAGTATGGATATTACTCCAATTCCCAAACAAGCAAGAATGCTACACGTAAGACTTTTGCTATTCGTGCTGGTTCTCCAATTCTGGCCTCTTTATATATTGTTTTCCGTGACAAGGTTCTTGCAGTAGGACAAGCAGGTTCAAATGGATGGCATCAGTTTCCTCTGGATTTACTTCACGAAATCATGCTTTTGGCCGTGTTGCTAAAAGGATTCCTGGTGCTGATAATAAAAGTTCAGAGCTAAAAATGGCTCAAATTGGCCATTTTCATTCTATTAGAGGTTCAGGAAACTAGGGAGCTTAATATAGGCCTGTGGAGCATAAAACGTTGCTAATTAGGGTGGAGCTTAATATAGGTTTGTGGAGCTCATTACAATTTAAAATACACAAAAAATGTCATCTTCATCGATCATTCTCTCTCAGTTCAGGTGTTTCCTTTATCGTAACTGATACGGAGACACATGAACTTGCTCATGGCAACCAAATCATTCAACGAAGTTCAAAATAAAAAGAGAGGTAAATCTGAGTTTCTTGTGCGTTTGCTTGCATGGATTATTGAACAATTCACCACTAATTTTGCATTGCAGAGAAGAGAACGGACAGGGAGATTTTACTAGGTTCTGGTGGAGAAACAAAGCCCAGAAGTAGTAGAAACCTTAAGGAAATCGTAGCTAAGTACAGAAAATCCAAGGTAACGTTGCTTGTTGGTTTATTTTGACGAACTCTTCTTTCTTTGGTAAGGCCAACATCAATAGTTTGAATTGGTTGTGTTTTTTTGGTTTGGTAAATGATTTTAGGACGCCTCTTCTCCGGCTGCTAGTGCACGAAACAAGCGGGTCCAAAGGCAGGAGAAGCTGGAGGTAAGATTTTAACAAAAAAGAGAGAGTAAATACCTTTAATTTTCACAATTGAATTTCCTCACGTTTCATTTTTATCGTATTTTCTTTGATCAAACTTTCTCCAGATGCCCCGAGTCAAATTGGCTATTTTTGGATTTCTTCAGCCTTCATATGTTCCTAGACAATTTACCATACATTGCTTTCTAAATTGTTGTGTACACGAAAGGCCTATCTTGACCAACTGCTAAATGTTTTATATTTATTTAAGAAAATCAGCAATGACACTGAAGAGCTGGAAGGTAGATCAGAAGACCACGCATCATTGGAAAATGAGTTTCTCAAGAAAATGGAGAAACGAAAGTGGTGGCGACTGTGAGAAAGATAAGCCTGATATGCTGGCTATCGGACAGGTTTTGAAGTTTTTCCTTCTGTTTGTTTATCCCTTTTCTAAAATTTATGAAATTTAAGTGATTTTTAAAAATAAATATAGACTTGTGATTTGTTGAGCTACATCTTCTTTAATTTGGTTACTTTCTGATCACTACTGGTGACCCTTAATTTGTCCAATATATAGTCTACAGGTGGGTTGAATGCATGAGCATGTTAGACACATGGTTAATTTGAAGCTCCAGTATGGCAAATAGAAGATAAGGATGGATGGCTGAATCCTTGTCTAGTTTTAGGCGACGCGTCTATGGCCTTTTTATGAGATACATGGCAGGAAAGAGATTCTGAACAGTTGTGTCTTGTGTGCTTACACAAAATTATTTTTGTCATTTACTATTATATATAAAGGACTTAATTTACCATAAATAATAATTACGAATGTGCACATTGGCATCTCTAACAAATCATTTTTTTTTATTAATGGGAAATGAAAAGAAACTCGATCAACAATTTACGCGCCTACATAATCGCAATAACTTTACAAGTTTTCTACGGTGGTTTGTTTCAAGGAAAACAATTTTTCGGGCTTTTCCATATTTATTTTTAAGTTTAGAAGAGTTAGTTAATAAAAAAATATTTTTCAATAAAAAAAAACTCAATTCTTTCCAAATGAAACTATTTTTCTTCTGTTAACTGAGGAAAACACTTTCTGAATATTTAACAAAAAAACTTTAAAATGAATAAATTACCTTTAAAATAAAAACTTGTTAAACTGGGATTCAATGGTTTTTTTGTATTTCTGTTTTGTTTTTTTAATAATAAACAATTTATGCACCTACATAATCACAATAGGTATACAAGTTTTTTACAGTGGTTTGTTTTATGAAAAACACTTTTTAAAAAATTATTTTTCAAACATTTTTATTTTTATTTAAGTCAGAAAAATTGATCAATAAAAAATAATTTTCAATAAAAAAAAAACACTTTAATTTATTTAAAGAAAACTATTTTCTTTTTTCTCAACTTCGGGGAACACTTTTCAAATCTTTAATCAAAATCAAATTGAAATGACTAAATTATCTTTAAAATCAAGATTTGTTAAACTGTGATTCAGAAACTTTTTCATACTTTTGTATTAGATTTTTAGTAATAATTAAGTTGATTGAGGAGTAATTTTATATATTTTGATAAATAAAATATATAATTTAAAATAAAAAATAGTTGGCGCATCAATTATATGCGTCAGTGCGTCAAATGTGTTGTAACATTTATGTGGCATGTGAGACCGCATACAGTGTTCGAAAGCGGTCTTTCGTGATGTAGTTAGAATCATCTTGGTAGCCCTTCCCTTCCTAGATGGTGTGTGTGTGGCAGACGGTGTCCGAAGGTGGCCTTTCTTGATGTGTTTTTCTCTCTTTGTTGATTTCCGCGACTATTCTGTTTATTATTATTTGTTTATTTGAACTAATTTATAAAATAATATATATATTTTTTAATTTCATCATTTTTCAACTTTTTTATCTCTCCTCGTTAATTTTCACGACTGTTCTTTTTTATTACTATTTGTTTTATTTGAAATAATTTATAAAATAATATATATTTTTTAATTTCATCATCTTTCAACTTTTTTATCTGTTACATTTGGTTTTTATTTTTTTGATTGTTATTGAAATAATTTATAAAATTTGATTTTTTTCTTTAATTTCGCTCTCCTTCAACTTTTTCATCAGTCATATTTTGTACTTATTTTTTTTATAAATATTTTTTAAAATAAAACGTTATTAAGTGATTTTCTAGCTTATTTTTCATGGCATAACTATATTCTGGAAATTGATTTCCAACTTATTTTTTATGATACTGTAAAATATATTAAAAAGTATAAAAATCTATTTAAAAAAAAAATACTTTAAAAAATAATTTCCAACACCACCATAATGCAATAAATATTGATTTATACAAATTATTGTATTGCCACTGTTATAAATATTGTTTTATATAAACCATTAGGAAGATGACATAAGACGCTTCCAACAATATAGTGGAAAGACATATTCTATCCTTGAAAGGTGCCACACGCCTCACCTAAAATGCCTGGACAACTTCCATATGCTAGTATGTGAATGATATGTACTAACAACTGTTTTCATTTAACTATTAATTAATTTGTATAAAAAGACAAAATTATCTTCCATGAAACCAGTAGTAATAGAACATTTATAGTGATAAAAAAAACCTATAGAAAACATGGTTTATTTTTTTAATTTTATAAATAATACAGTATTTTAAAAAATAAAAAGAAAGAAGTACTCCTTTTAATCGGTTTTAAAAATTTTAACGAGGGTATTCAAATAACAACATGAACCCCCACCCTGGCTCTCCATTTTATTTTATTTTTGAATAAGACCACAAATTAATATTTGTATATATAATAAAATGAAGCACGATGATGGCATGGGGGGGCTAAATTTTAGTTTCTTTTTCTCCTAGTGCCTTTGTCACCACCCCATTGAGTGTACAAGTAGGAAAGTATAAATTCCTTCACGTTTTACAAGTTTAAATTCCTTCACGTTTTACGCAGATGGTGAGTCAGACCTTTGTACTCCTCCAATCAAATTCCATCGATGAATGTGGTCTCGTTATAAGTGGAAAGCCATGGTCCTGTTATATCTGAGAGAAATTGTGGATGGTTGTTTGCCGTGTGAATATAGTTGTTTTTTAAAGTTAGAATATATTAAAATAATATTTTTTTTATTTTTTAAAATTTATTTTTGATATCAACATATCAAAATATCTAAAATATATAAAAATTAATTTTTAATAATAAAAATATATTTTTAAAAAATACAGGTGAACTGACGTTACCCTTCGCTGTCTAATACATGGATAATGCATGGACAGATTTATGTATAATTATGTGAGCACAATCACCATATCATTGTTTACTGAATATCTAACGGTTTAATTTGCATTAAGTACCACTGTTTTTACTATTTTTCTTAGTGATCATTTCGAAGTTCATTATGCTTATGGATGTTGTTGGAGTGTGAAGGAAGTGTCCTTTGTCTTTACAATCTCCCTTTTAACTATGATATATTTTTACATTCTGAGGAGGACCTCTAATGTAATGGAGGTACGCTAATTCTTTATGCTCATTAAAAAAATATGATCTTATTTTGTTGAAATAAAAATACTCAAAAGCCTTTTTGTTATTAAATATATTTCTCTTAATATAAAGACCGAAAGAATTGAAAGTTATTCAACTTGTCTCATCCCTTTCGAGTATAAAAATTTGAATAAATGTGTTATTTATTTATTAGTTTTAATAATTGATAGACAAAAGTATTTTGGAAACCTAGCATAGTAATTTTTTTTTAGGTAAAATAGCATGGGTGAAAAAATATTTAGAGATTTAACATGCTTGATCGAGTCATAGATAACATCTATGACTCGATAATCACATTCTTTATCTGTGACTCGAGAGTCATAAATGCCAACTGTAACTTAACTAAGAGACTTATCTTGTAATAATTTTTTCTGCCATTAACTCTTAACCTAGAAAAATCATAATTTATAAAATTCAAATAATTAGTTTTTTAACAACAAAACACAATTCATATAAGTAGCACATAACATGTTCAATCATAAGTAATAAAATTAAATCGGTCATTAATATAACACTATATTTTATTAAAAATTAAACTAATTATGCACATATTCATAATTCTCATAACATACAATAACATTTAACTATATCTAATAATAGCCTCCACTCATGGAAGGACTTGGAGCACTCGTAGATGGGTTTAGAGTAGGGGTGTTAAAAAAAACCGATCAACCAAATAAATTGAGAAAAAATTAACCGAAAAAACCTAACCGATAGAAAAAACCGAATAAATCGATTAAAAAATAAAAAAAATTCACTCGGTCCGGTTCAATCGGTTTAAGAGGCCCGGTTCAATTCCGGTTTAAAAAGGCTTAAACCGATTGAACCGGACCAAATTAAACTGGTTTAATTGAATCTAAAAGAAAGTATAAAAGAAACATCATAAACCTAAATATTAAATACCTTAACCTTACCTTTTCAGCCGCCCCCTTTCCTCTTCCTTTTCCAGTTGCCCAGCCTATCCCTCCCCCCCTTTCCCCTTTTCTCTTTTCCAGTTGCCCCACCTCTCCCTCTCTCACTCTCTCTCTCATATGTGCTTTTTTCTCTCATTTTCTCTAGTATTGTTGCCTTTCTACTCTTTGCTTTAGTTTATGACAGAAAACTTGGATAAAATCCTTGTTTCTAGTTTTATTAACATATAGCTGTGCTAGCGAGGTTCCAGTAGTTTGCGGGACGCTATTGGAATCTTTGTTAACATGTAGTTGTGCTAACTTGGATAAATCCGGTGATTGTGATTCGGCCAAGTTTTTTTTTATTTAATTGGTTTTGGTTTTTATGGTTTTTAAGGCTAAAAAACCGACCCGAACCGAATAAAATTGATTTGGTTTGAACCGGTTCTCGATTCGATTTGGGTTATATTAATAAGGAATAATATTTTCCGGTTTGGTTGAATTTTTATGTTAAAACTAGACCGAACTGAACCGTGAACACCCTTAGTCTAGAGCTTCACCCTAACTCGTTCAACTCGAGGAAAGGTTTGTAATATCCATATAGGTGTGGGAATAACCAATATCATCCTAGCTCGTGGATGGACATGAGATGCTCGTGGACAACTAGCATCCCCGACATTACCATGATAAGCAATCTTATCTTCTGCTAATACCACTTTAAGACGTTCAACCTTTACAGCCTCTTGAAGTCCACCACGACATAAATCGAGTGTGGTGTTGGCCACAATACGTTCCATCTCATCAATACCCTCACTGACAATCGTTGTTGCTTTTTGAGCCTTTTGTACCAAGTAATAAATCTATATAAATACATTAAAAACTAATTAGTAGTCATCATTCATAATAACATTAACAATATTTAATAAATGTTTTTTATAAAAAAAATATTGCATACCAATCGATTCTATCTCGGATATCAGAGTGTATAATGCATTGAATTGCGTGGACACCTCACGAAACACGACCAAATAGGTGTAATGAAATGATGTGTAATAGACAAATATTATCTTATGGAAGTATCTACACCAATCATCGAATATTGTTTCTTAAGAACCTGATCTCTCATAGCATCCCAAAGATCTCGGCAAGATGCATGAATCACCAACTAATTCTCGTAATGCTTACCCTAACAATTAATACCATGCAACTCGTCACCAATGTCCAAACTATCATATATAATCTGGTATCATGAACAATATTGATGATATCTAATATGCTTGGGAAAAATATATGCCATGAAATTCTTAATTGCTGCATGTCTATCTAATATAATACACAACTAGATATGATTGCCAATCACATATCAATAAAGAAAATCTAAAAACCAACCCCAATCACTATTTGTCTTTTCTTCGACCATAGCAAAACACAATAAATAAACTTTATTATTTGCATTATAAACAACTGCAACCAACAACTTTGCCTTATACTTACTATAAATGTGAGTGTCGTTAATACTAATTAGAGGACAACAATTGAAACCCATTAATTGAGGCAATAAATGCCCAAAATGCTCTCCCAAATCTTGTCTTATTGCCATCAATTATTTTATAATCCTAAGTGATATTTTTTTCCTAGATTTCAATCTCTAATGGCCAATAGCATTCTATGTAGGTTTTGAAATGATTCTTCATGTGTATAAAAAAATTGCTATAATATTTTCTATTTAGCTATCTACGCCTTTTAATAGGAGACTTCATACTCATAATTCCTCTTTACAGTACCTTGAATCATTGCAACACTCATACTTAAATCTCTCTTTATAATTATTAACATTACCTCAATAATGATATTTTAATCAATTTGACAATGGCGTTGCAAAACAAGAGGATTTTGACATGTGTATAACCTTTTTAATTTTGAAATTTATTATGAATTTAACCTTTGGTTATATCCCCTGTATAAATATCATCTACAAACTAGTTCTTGAACACATTGCAACTGAACATAAGTTTTATTTGAACGATGGACCTTGTACTGTAATGAATTCTTTATATGCTACTATTTTAGTGTAGTAATACATTCATATTTGTCTTTAAAATTTTTTCCAACCTCCAACTCATCAACTGATAAGCCTAAATGTTTACAACTATTAGCCTAGTTATTGCATCCATATTGATCATCCACACTTACAACCTCAAATTTAAAAGCAAAAGGAGCCATGTATTAATTAACAGGCTTAACTAACTCTGCTCCCCATCTTTCTCATCTTTTCCATCTTCCATCTTCCTCCTCAACCTCAACTTTATCATTATGACGATCATTTTCATTGTCACTTGGTTCAGATTCTCCATAGCAATGTGGAGCAGGTGTCATACTCAACTAAGGTTCCATATTAATAATTTCCTATACCAAAATCTATCTACTTGCATTACCACCTAGCCTAGATGGACCAATTATTTGTGATGTTTGTGTGATTCTCTTAGAGTTACTTGGAACACAGGTTAAATCCATAATTAAAGAGTTTCGTTGTCTGGGTCTCCTATTCAAATAGAGCTCTAACATATTAATCTCATTAATCCTCATAATTCTAAACATTGAAGCACACTTCCATCACTATAGATTGGTACATCGACATAAAAAGCCTGACTGATTCTGGTGTGCAACATCCTCCAAGTAATTTTAACTTTTATTTTAAACATATTCCAACCAAGTCGATCACATAACATTTTAGATAACCTGTAAATGAACATGTTTAAGAACATGTTTAATATAACAGTTAGGAACTCATAACTTCTTCCATTATAAGTGATACCATTGTTGGTAATGACAATGATACCACCATGGAAGTATAATATTCGTAAATTACCAGATATTTTGTCAAACAACACAACAAAATACAATTCTAATTTACTAATATCTTGGGGTTAATTAAAGTGTATAATTTATCAATAAACCATAACGGTAACATAATCGGCTAAAACCTATTCTCCAAATTAATCGGCAAACACCTGTATTCATCAAATTTTACTGCTATA
The DNA here is from genome assembly GCA_030145905.1 of Populus davidiana. Taxonomy (NCBI): domain Eukaryota; kingdom Viridiplantae; phylum Streptophyta; class Magnoliopsida; order Malpighiales; family Salicaceae; genus Populus; species Populus davidiana. The sequence continues at coordinate 2,706,004 of CM057794.1, read as the reverse complement.
ACAAAATTATCCATCAAATTTATATATGTCATAGCCAATTATTACATTTTATATGTACTTTAGTATAATTCATAATTTAACCTAAATCAACACTAACTCTAATAAAATAATTTCATTAATTCATAAACAACAAAAATCTAAAATTATTGAAAAATAATATAATTATTAACTCAATTTATATCTAATTAACCTAATTATAAATAACCCTATTTTTTTTATTTTTAAAAATTATTTTTAGTATAATCCGTAATTTAACTTAAATAAATACTAACTCTAATAAAATAATTTCATTAATTCATAATCAACAACAATCTAACATCATTGATTATTTAAAAATAATAACATAATTATTACCTCAATTTATATCTAATTAACCTAATTATAAATAACCCTAATTTTTTTTAAAAACAAATTCTAATTCAAAACTTTAACATGAAGTCAAATTACGACATATCAACATAAAATATATTAAATTAATAAAAAAATGTTTAATAAATCTCTAAATATACAACGTGGATAATAATGATAACAGGAGGTCGGTGGTTTGGTCGGAAATCAATTAACTTGCGATGAAGAGAGAGAAAGATGACGTCTCGGGCTAGAAAGGATGATGTTATGATGTTATATTTTTTTTTTTTTTAGATTAACGTGGGTGTCTGGGCCAGCTTGCGCGCACCTCGACTAATCTCACGGGTCCTGAAGTTAACGACCATGTAAGCCTCCAATAGCCATCATATGAGCAACCTAGGGTTTGAACCTGAAACCACATAGGGAGCAAATCTCTTGGTCCCAAGCTTTTACCACTGGGTCATCACCTGATGTTATAGTGTTTTTTTTTTATTAATATGGATGTTCGGGTTAGCTTGCACGCACCTCGATTAATCTCACGGGCCCTGACGTTAATGCGGGGAGAGAGAGGAAAGGCTGCTGCCAACGAGGAGAGAGAAGGGACGGTTGGCTGATGGGAAAGAGAAAAAAAGGAAAAGAAAAGGAGAAAGGGGAAGAAATTAAAACACATCTTTGAAAAGGTCAAACCACAACACCATGGCCGGCAGGCAATTTTCACGCGAACCAAACATACAGGTAACGTTTCTAAGTTACCGAACTCGTCGTCTCTGTCCTTTATAAAGCCACCTTACACATCCAGAATCTTTTTTAAAACATAGTACACAAGTCAGTCGTATCTTTTATTTCTCCATATTTTGTTTTTCGTAACTATAATATATTATTATATTATTTAGGTATTTCTTTTATCCTAGATATTTTGCTTCGCTTATATTATAAATTTAACTAGTTTTTGTTTTAGCTTTGCTTATCCTCTCTTTGTTTCTCTGAAGCCAGAGAGAGAGAGAGAGACTCAGTTTGGCTTTCTCCAGTTCGGGATCTAATGGCTAGCTGGGTGTTAGCAGAATGTGGCTTAAAGCCTCTCCCTCAATTTTGGCCTAGACCCAGAACTGGAATCATCAACCCTTCAAAGCCAAGATTTTTGTACACAAACAGGACTCTCACAGATCTAAAAAGGCTCCCTTTTGATAAGTTTTCAAGAGGGTGTTTTAGGGAGAGAAATTGGGGGCTTAAAGTGAGTGCTCCATATAGAGTTGCATCATTAGATGGGGAGGAAGATAATAAAGTTATTGGCTTTAATGGGGTTGGGGAAGATGAGGAAACAGAATTTGATCCCGGTTCACCCCCTCCGTTTAAATTGTCTGATATTAGAACTGCTATACCAAAGCATTGTTGGGTTAAAGATCCATGGAAGTCAATGAGTTATGTTGTTAGGGATGTTGCTGTGGTTTTTGGTTTAGCTGCAGCAGCTGCTTATTTTAACAATTGGGTAGTTTGGCCTTTGTATTGGGCTGCTCAAGGGACAATGTTTTGGGCACTTTTTGTTCTTGGACATGATTGGTAATCACTTTTTTTTGGTTTATAGATCTGGGTTTATGTTTTTGCTTGTTATGATGCTAATTGTGTTTTGATTGTTGAATTTGATTCTTGTAGTGGCCATGGGAGTTTTTCCAATAACAACAAGCTAAATAGTGTGGTGGGGCATATTCTGCATTCTTCAATTCTTGTACCTTACCATGGATGGTAAAATCTTGCACTTTGATTTATACAAGTTGATCTCTCTTTTTTTTCATCTGTTTGAATCATACTCCGCAGCAATTGTAAGCTATTGTTTTGAGTTACTAATAAGAAAATGCCTTGCGATGGTACTGATTTGCAGGAGAATTAGCCATAGAACTCATCATCAAAACCATGGACATGTTGAGAATGATGAATCATGGCATCCGGTTAGTGATATAATCTGTTTATGGATTCTCTGTTACTTTTTTCGGTTTGCATTATAGCATCCTTGCTTTTGCACTTCTATGATTCCTCAAGCTTATTTTTTTTTACTATTTTTGATGTAGCTCCCTGAGAAAATATATAAAAGTTTGGATGGCATTACAAAAATGCTACGATTCACTGTGCCGTTTCCCATGCTTGCATACCCCATTTATCTTGTAAGTATGTGTTCTTTTTTTGAGCAATTTTATTCAGAGTTGAAGAAATAGATTGCTGAATATCCTATTCAATTCAGTGGAGCAGAAGTCCTGGAAAATCTGGTTCACACTTTGACCCAAACAGTGATTTGTTCGTCCCAAGTGAGAGAAAAGATGTAATCACTTCCACCTTATGTTGGACTGCAATGGCTGCTTTGCTTGTTGGATTATCTTTTGTAATGGGTCCTGCTCAACTGCTTAAACTCTATGGAGTGCCATATGTGGTAAATGCCAATTTTCCTTGTGTTTTAGGTTCCTGTGCTATGGAAATTCAGAAATTGAATTTCCATAAAGGTTCTGTTTTTCCATTCAAAGAATGTTTTTAACTTGACTCTGATTCAATTTTAGGGTTTTGTTATGTGGCTGGATTTAGTGACTTACCTGCATCACCATGGTCATGAAGACAAACTTCCTTGGTATCGTGGAAAGGTATGTGTATCCTAACTATTTTGTTTTTGTATTTTCTGTCTAAATCCTTGACCTTGAGCGTTATATTTAAATTCCAATATCTAAAAATTTAATATATTATATTGACATCTATAGTCATATGTTTAAGTTGACATCTATAGTCATATGTTTAAGTTGATTTTCATTGCCATGTCTTTTGTAAATATACTCCATCATGAAGAAAGGAAATTTCTATGACAACTTTATCTAGATTGGTCTGAAGTTCAATTAGTAATTTTTTCCTTTTAATTTTTCTTTGTAATTGAACAGGAATGGAGTTACTTGAGGGGAGGGCTTACGACAATCGATCGTGACTATGGATGGATTAATAACATTCATCATGACATAGGAACCCATGTCATTCATCATCTCTTTCCTCAAATCCCACACTATCACTTAATTGAAGCAGTGAGTATTTCTTTATTTTGATAAATAAAAACCTGTTTCCATATGCAATTGTGACGAGCACTCCTCTGGGGCCTAAGGAAAGACTTGATTGTTTTGACTTGCTGTTTTCTGTTATCTGATTATTATACTTCATTGTATGTAGACTGAGGCTGCAAGACCAGTGTTTGGGAAATATTACCGAGAACCAAAGAAGTCAGGCCCTCTGCCTCTTCATCTAATTGGAGTTTTGATAAGAAGCATGAGAAAAGATCACTATGTTAGCGACACAGGGGATGTTGTTTACTACCAGACTGATCCTCAACATGGTGGCTCATCATCGGAGTAAAATTCCCTGGCCATCATCAGCAGAATCACTAGTACTCATTCGCCTGACCTAGACAACTAGTTTGAGCTAGAAGCCAGACTCGATTTGCATCAATGTTTTCCTTTGAGCAAAATTGATACCTACCAGAAATGATTGTGGGAGCCCCTTTTTTTTTCCAGGGAGAGTGAACAAATAGGGAATTTTCCTCATTAATGATGTAATAGTGAAGGAAAGAACGCATATTTACTCTTCCTTGAAGAGGAAAGGAAATCATCTCTTCAATGTAGATCTCATGTGGTGTTTTTCAATTGATTTACAATTGAAAAAGAAAATGATAGAAAATAATGAAAAATACAGCAGTGGCTGCTTTCTACCATTTCTTCTTTTCTTTTATCTTGATGTAATTGTAGACAGAATTAAGACATAGGATTCTCTTAGGACAAAATGGAATACTGGTTCGTGTTGCTCTCTGTTTTTCTCCATATTTTGTGAGAGAAAAAAGGCCACGCCAGCCCTTTACTTTTAGAGTTCATGTGTTTTTTTTTTTCTAGTATTTTGATAAGAAGCATGGACCAATGGTTTGCAAAAAGCAGCTCACAAATATCATTTTGATGTAAGGTTCTCGCTAGCTTCCATTTTCCTATGAATGGTCTCATCATCAATCGTCATGATCACGACGGGCCCTGCCTAGACCATTTGCCAACCCTGTCATTCTCCATTGTTTTGTAAGGGAGAAATTATGTGGTGCTGAAGGGCGAACTTCCATGTGCCTAGATCCTGAATCTGCAAGGGAGTTGTCAGCAGTCACTTGCTCCATAATTGAAACTACAATTCGAAGAAGTGATGGGGAGTTTTGAACCATCCATTTAGATATTATCTTGTTTTTTTTCTTGCGTGGTTGTTGATGGCCGGAACCTCTTGTTTGGATGCATCCCTAGGCCTGCTTTCTTTATGATATTTGGCTTGTTGCCTCTGCCTGTGGGAAAAACAGTTTGTGTACTGATAGAGCTTGCCTGCAAATTTCCACCGGAAATATTCTGCGTTAAATTTAGGCAAGGGTGTGCATCGGTTATCCAGGATTGGTTTCACAAATTTTGTTTTGGTTTTGGTTAATCATAAATTTTTTTTAAAAAAATATAACATCAACCTCCTGTTGAAATAATAACTTGAAATAATTATGAGAAATATAACTTAACTAGTCATATTTCTTATAAATCATCAGTTCGAGTCTCATAAATCTTAGGGTTACTGGAGATTTATATAGTTATTAACTTTGAGACATGTATAATTAGTCGAGCTGTGTACAAGTTGACCCGAACATCGTGTTAATAATAAAATAATAATGGCTTGAAATGATTGGTAGGCCATATAAGTGTGTGTAGGCTTGCCTATACTGAAGCATATCCTTTTATTAATATATGACCAGCTGGTTTTTTTTGTTCCGTATTGATTTTGGTTTGATATAAACCACTTTGCGTGCAACAGAAGGTGCGTGTGGGGCTGGTACGGCTGCTAATTTGAAAAAGGTTTGATTAAGGTCTTGTGCCAAATAATTAAAGATGATGACGATAACTATTTTATAATCTTGTATTTAAAATTAAGTATAGACTATAAATTAAAATATTTTATATTATTTTTAAGTTAGAAAATTTAATAATATTTTAAATATAATATAATAATATAAACCTTAATAAAATATATTTTTACGTATTCATCACATCTTCCAAAAGCTTATTACTACTATCTAATAATTAAAATATTAAAATTAAAAAATAATTTATAAAATCCAAAATCAAGACATTTATCATTTTACTTTCACTTATCTATTTAAATAAATAAACTCTCATTAGATTTTATATTTCTGTAATATAGCTTTTAATCAAGATACTAATACATTATTTTTGTACTCAATATAACAAACATATAGTTATAGAGCTTTTTTGAAAGAGAACAAAATTTGTTCTAAGGTTAACTCTTTTTGGGTTGGGATATATATATATAATGAGCTTTAGACTAATGACTTACAGACTAGTTGACCTTAGGATATTAGGTGTCGAGACATCCCTACGAGTTTAACAACTCGGGTTGCAAATACTTAAATGTAGATAGTGCAATGTTTGATTCTATTGAACTTTCTCCTCAACCCATGTAATAAACTTTGAGCCAATAACTTCTTGGTCAATTAACTTTAGAATATTATGTGTTAAGACACTTCTTCGGGTTTAATTGCTTAGATGAAAGAGACTATGAAACCAAACTTATCTACACTTATTTATTTATACTTAATTATACTAAACTTAATTTACTTGAAACCAAACTTAATTTACTTAGGTTAAATTACTTCATCTTCTCAAAGTATGCTTGCAATTATACTTTGACTTAGTAATTTTATAGATTACAGTTGCATACGAAAAGATAAATTTATTTTCATATATAATATAATACAAATAGTCTAATAAACAAATCTTCACCAAAAACAAAACCCAAATTGATTTCAAAATCTAATATTTTTTCCCTTCTCCATAAACATAAAATCTCACAAAAAAATCAAAATCTTAACTTCTATGCTTAATTGATTTGTTTCCTCTTCGCTTGTAATGTGATTTTGCTTAGGTTGGGAGTAGTAAATCAATTATTCTTATTTTTATTTCAAAACCTTAAAAAAACTCTAAATTGATTTCAAAACCTTAAATTAACCCTAATTTAATTTCAAAACCATTTTTTCCCTTCAACATCTTCAAAAATTGCTTGATTGATTTACATAATGTGATGGCTAGATGAAGAAACCAAGTATCAAAGAGTCGTTAATAATGGGAGGTATTCGTGTCAATGATTTGTCAAATGTTTTTGAGCCACAAGTTCTTAATTTAACTAGTATAAAGTGTGAACACAAATAATATTGATGTTTTCAAGGAAAAAAAAGTACAAAGAGATACTATTCTCCAGAAAAATATGATGTCCCTTCTTTATTTCAAAATTCATTTTCAAAAATATTATAATAAAAGCTAAATAAGCTTAGTGTTTCACCGTGTATTTTGCATAGTAAAATTATGAGTTTTCCCTTAACTATTTAAGTCTTATAGCATGCATTCAATGGTAATATAGTATTTTTCATTGGACATATTTGCTATTATAAGTCTGAATGGGGTAAATGAGTCTTTTACCACTTTATTTGCACAATATAATATCTAAAATACCATCAAAGATTTAATTTCCTTAACTATAAAGGTAAATGCATATTCAGTTTTATAATCTTCTTAATATAATGTAATTACTAAAGTGTCATTTGAGTCAAATAATCTATAGCTTAGATTAAAGGGTTTTTTATGTTATGTTACTTTTCGTTAATATTGTGCGGGATCTAGGGTATTTTGGTAATTGTATAAATTAAAAAGAAACAGAGAAAAGTTGTTGGCACATGCATTGCACGCATCAATGTGTAGAAGGCATCCATACTCTTTAAGTAGCGCGTGCACCGCCTCCCAGTGATCAAACACTACATTTCAAGACAACTTTCGATGCATCTCACCGCCCCCTCCATGGTGGTGCAACGGGTGCAACCTCCCCATGCACGGTGGAGCTCCGACAATGTTTTTTCTTTCCCTCTTTTCACTTTTTTCAACCTTGAAAAACATGTTTCTCTTGAAAAAAATCAAAAAAGTGTTATTTGTTAATTCTATCTTATCTAGTCCTCATTGTTTTTAATTGTATCAAATTTTATTTATTTATTTTTTTCTATTTTATTATTTGTCATTTGATTTTCATATCAAATTTATCCTCATATTTTATGATGTTTCAGGTTTAACCCTCAATGTTTTGATTTCTATTATTAATTATTGGCTCTTTTATCAAATTTTATTTTCTTTTCAATTTTATCTTTGGATTCATGACCTTATTTTTATTTTTATCATATTTGGTCCTCATTCTCTTGAATTTTATTTTTGTTTTGGATTCTTTTGTGAATTGATTTTTCTTTTCAATTCAAAATTTGATGATATATAAGATTTGGCCCTCAATGTTGTTTTTTTTTAATCTCATTCTTAGATCTACAATCTTGTTTTTTTTTTTTTTAATTTGGTTCTCATTCTCTTGATTTTTTTTTATTGTGGATTCATTTGTTAATTTGATCTATCTTTTTGTTTTTCTCAATTTTGTCCTTTAATTTATAGTTTTAGGTTATCCTTTTTGTTTTATTTCTTTCTTCAAATGAAGTCCTTATTCTTTTAATTTATATTTTCTTATCATTAGATTTTTTTTATTTCATCATTAAACATTTGATTTTTTAAGATTTGATCCACTTGGTCTCTTCCATTTTTTAGGCCCAACCCGAGAGTCAATCCGAGACATGTATCAGGTCACAAATTGAGTGAGTTGACCCGAGTTAACCTAAGTCAACCAAATTCTTTTGTTTTATAAAAAAAATAAAAATGATATCATTTACAAAAAAAAAAAGCAAAATAGTCAACAAGTTTTAACTAGATTTATCCTGGGTTAACTAGGACATGGTTTAACCATCTTACACTGGATCAATTCTCCCTCAATTTTGATTGAAATCTAGCCTGATCTAAGCCACATATCACCTAGGTCATAGGTCAACCCGCCGGGTCAAGCCAAGTTTTAAAATATTGGCTTTCGAGATGTGATGCCTCTAGTTTAGTCACTAGCTAGGGTCTTGGGTTTAAAAAATTAACATGGTTTGACATTATTCTCTTTCCTGATTACATCCTTCGACATTGTTTGTTTTGAAAAATAAACTTTGTTAATTTCTTTGGTTAATTTCTTTTCCACCAATTTATCCATATCTCATGATCTAGGTACGTAGAAGGTTTGTCTGGGTGGTCCAAGCTCTTTTTAGATTGGTTTTTTCTTTTTATCATTTTCAATTTTATCCTTTAAAATTTGATTTTTTTTAGAATTAAGCATTGTCTTTTTTCTTGTTTTGCCTTCTATTGGATTATACTATTTACATGATTCTATTTGTGAGTTTTAGCGACCTCACCTAGATTTGTTGTTGCTTTGTTTTTTTTAAGATTTCTTTTTCAATTTTTTTTTATTTGACCCTTCTAAATCTTGATTCTCGAGGATGGAGAATCTTTATTTTTTTCAATTCTTTTTCTATGATGTTGAGACAATTTGTTTTTTTTCGTTCTTTAAAATATACTTACAGCAGCTTAAGTCAACTATCCAGTGACCTTCTAAAAAAGCACACTATCATTTGACACTCTTGGACAGCCGAGAGTAAAATATCCTGATAAGTTGGTTTGGGGTTTACATCTTTTTGAGGGCTCTCGATCATTCATTGCACAAGGACTTTCATGTGCTCCAGCATAAATTGGTGGAAGGAGTTGCCACAGTGCCTTATATAAAGCTACATTTGACTCTGGTTCTGTAATGGGGATAAAGTGGTTAAAAAAGGGAATAGAAAGGGGGAAGAAGGATTTTGCTAGGTAAGTAAAGAAACTGGAAGCATCAACTTGGTTGAATTCTATTTTTTTTTTTATATAATAAATTATAATATTTAAAATTTAAGAGCTTTTTAATTATTAATTCAATTATAATTATAATTTTTTAATTATATCAAATTACGTTGTTATATAAATTAAAAACTAGTTTGAAATGTAATGCGATAAATCTTAGGAGGCCAGTAATGTTTTCTCGAAATATAGTATGATTGAATGACTTAGTGTGTTTATTTCACTTTTATTATATATATATATATAAAAACATTTCTCATTTCATTAATCAACATAAAACAGATTAGGGCCCTCCAAGTCTAAGAAGAGCCCAGATTCATACGTATCCAGCCCACCGATAAAACCCAACTCAAGTAGGCTAAAAATATATGTCCATGGCCTCACATAAACCTAACTGGCTTTTCTAGTGCAGCCGTGGAGGAGCTCGCAAGAACCATCTCGAGTTATGACTTGCAATCACAGCACAAACTCTATTATTTATGAACCCCACAAAACACCTAAATTCCACGGATCCGAGCCGGAGATAAAAATAAAAATTAAAAAATTATTATATCTTTTATTCTATTATTACTATTTAAAATAATTTATTGTATTTATTTTCATCGTACAACAACCTGATTTTATATTTGAAAATAAAATGCTTAAATGAAATGCTTTTTTTTAAACCCCAGTCCACGTCCATTGCATTAAAAATGAAACTTTAAAGAAAGAAATGAACTTTCTTACAACTAATTTTATGAAGAATATTGATTCAATTCCTAATTGTTGTTATAAGAAAAATCATAAGATAAGATGTATCTTGGGTTTTGTACTCCTAACACTCAGCTCTTAGATATTTGAAAGACCACTCAATTTTGTGTCCTGAAATTTTATTTTGGTGGCTTTTTCCACATGCTTTAGAGATATAAATATCAAGTTTTATATAAAATCATGTACATATTAAATACCAGATATTTTAATTCAATTAAACATTAAATATTTATGCATTATTTTAAGAGGTTAATTATATTAAGTATCAGTAAAAAGATTTAAATAATTAATTAATACATGTATAAAATAGGAACATGAAAATTTTAAATAATTTACATCTTTGACCAGTTGAACAAGTACATGTACGACGAAATTAATTTGATCTTAGACGACCGTACTTTGAGAGAGAATGCATTTATTAAAATGACGATAGCTTCTTGAGTATTAAAATGGAAGATGAAGGTACGTACATCGGTGAGGAATGGGAAAATAAAATAAAAAGGAAACTAGAGCAGAAGTCCATGTGAAGAGTCTGCTTTCTTGACGAATTAACAACAAACTTGAGGGGTTCTCGAGTCTCTGTCTATTTTTTATAATTAAATTCCGGTCAAATTAATTAACTTATAAAACAAGCAAACATGCAATGTGAAGATCTCAAATATGGGTCCATTCTTTGATAGTTCTCTAATGCATATGAATTGTGATTATATATTTTTTCAATAAATAAAGTATTAGGTGAGTTATAAAATATGGGTGAATTTATTCATTGATAATTCATCTTACTAAATATTTCATATTTTGAACTATATTTAGTTTTAAATTTAGATTAATTAACCAGTTATAAAATCCAAGTAAAAAAATTTAAAATAATTACTGCAATTATGCTGAAAAATCTTATGATGTTTAAAGAATAATTATTGATTTCTTATTAGTTATTTGCCGTGACCATTTAAAAAAAAATAGATATAATAAAAAGATAATCTTAAATGAAAATATTTTTATCAGTTTTGATAAGTCATATGCTTTAATGTTTTTTTCCTCGTTTCAATTTTTTTCTTCAAAATAAATTTAAAAAATAATTAATAAAATTCTACTAATTACTCTTTTATCACCATAAATTTTTATCTACTCCCAGCATTACAATGGTATAAGGAGTAGAATTTCGATGGATTCGGATCTAACGTGCAGCATTCCGATTTTCATTTTTAAAAAAAAAGAAAAAAAGAAAAAACTTTGTTACTATTTTTTTCTCTCCCGCAGGACAGGGTAAAATACTCACTACTCCCAGCATTACAATGGTATAAGGAGTAGAATTTCGATGGATTCGGATCTAACGTGCAGCATTCTGATTTTCATTTTTTTTTTAAAAAGAAAAAACTTTGTTACTATTTTTTTTTCTCCCGCAGGACAGGGTAAAAAACTCACTAATAAAATGAATGGTTGCTGGTATTAATTTTTGACCACCGCCATGTTGAATACAAGTGGAGATAAAAAAGAAAGTCAGCGGATCAGTTATTGTTTGCCGTGATTATAATTACAGACAAGGACTGTCCTCTCCTTCGGACCCACCATGATCCTGCTTTGCTGTCATCACTTGCAATGGTAGCTTCCGATTTGTAGGCCCACCGCCCAACGTACCACAGGCTAATTACCATGCCAGCCCTTATTTATAAAATAAAGAAGAAAAAGCTATGAAATATCATATATTATAAAACGAGAAGAGGGGAGAAAAGAGATTGATTGATTGATTATTCTATTTGTGATGCTCATTCGGGCAAGAAGATTAATTCAGACCACTCAGTTTATCAACTGCTACACTCATAAATGAGATCAATTATTACTTTGCTGTCCCAGCGACAGTACTCCTGGGAATATGATGTGTCGAATTTTTGCGATGCCTTCAATAATATTCTCTAAAATAAAGTATTTTATAATTAGTTAATTAATAAGTGGGGCAAACCATAGAAAAATCATGTTGCTAGTTGGAATCGAGGAGCCTATTTTTAAACTTAAAGCATAGCTGGCTGGTTAATTAGTCATTGATCTTAATTATCATGGATAATTAACTTGGAGCAACTACATCATTTTCAGGCAAAACATTGCCAATAACTCAAAAGATCAGCTACTCTTTCAATTATTATTTTTTGTTTTAAATCATATTAATTTGGTCAGTCAGACTATCAAGTATTGTAAACTAGATAAATCCCCCGGCAATTATTTGGCTTTATCCTCGTTTTCATAAATAAGCTTATATAATTACGTTTGTATTATGTTTTTTTTTTTCATTTTCTATTTATCCAGTGTTAACTTTTAATAAATAAGCTTTATTTGTTTGACCAAGGTTTTTTTTTTCCACTTATTTTTTGTTTTGATTTTTACATTTTCCTCCTCATTTTACTTTCTTTACAACGTGATTTGTTATTCTTTTTCTTCATCAAGTAAAAAGGAATTATATTTGTAAACTTAATCAGGTTTTACTTCTTCTTCTTTTTCTGAATTTGGAAGGATTTTCTTTTATCATTATGGAATGAATTATAGTGTCAAAATCTTAATCAGTTCTAATCATTTTTACTCTTTGAATTAAGAATTGTTTTGGAATTTGTTTTATTTTATTCGTGTTGCAAATTCATTATAATAGAAAATGAAGATTAAGTCAAAATGAGATCAATTAAAAATTTAGAATTCAATGGAGGGTTTTAATTATAAACGGGATAAAAATTAGGTGATTATATTTAAATCTATCCTATTTAATTTTATTTTTTAATTTAAAATGCTTATTTAATTGAAGTTCAAACGACCCGGTTTAGTGCTGAGATAACCAAATTTAGATGATTATATGTGGAGCTCTTGTTAAATCTTGGTGGTACCTTTGGTTAATTTTATCACCCACCTGGTCTAAATGAAGATCCATCTTTTTCTCTCTCTTTAACTTTTGTGCTCTAAATAAATTATATTAAAACTGATAATTTTTAAATTAATAATAAATATTTTATTTTTTTATTTTAGTTTTATTTATTTTAATTTTTTCATGTTCTATTTATTTTTTAAAAAATATTACATAAATTACGAATGAAATTATTGATAGACTAAGTTCTTTGAAGAGTTCCAAAAGGTTGGACAAAAATTTCAGGACTTTGTTACTAACAATTACAGATGGAATCACCTACGAACTAAGTTCCTTAAAAAGTTCCAAAGAGTTTTAAAAAATTACAGGAAATGCTACTGACAATATGTGTATCATTGACTTATTTAGTCTTTACTAATATTAAATCATTGATGGAATTACAAACAGTGTGATATGCTATAGTCACTATTGAAATTACCAATAAAATGATTTGAATAAATGTTTTTTTAGTATGTTTTTTATTTATAAATCTATCAATGATTATATTGTTGATATAATAAAAATCATCAATAATAAGTTTTCTAATGATTAGTTACCATTTATGATTTCATCAATAAATATTTTTCTAACAGAATTAATGTCTAAATACCAAAATAAAATAAAATTCATAGTATACAAAATTCTGGCCGTGGGCCAACTGAATCGTTCCAAATCTGAAACTAATTGAAATAGCAGCTATGAGTTTCTAGTTCCAGGACTAAATAATTTGCATAAAATACCACAAGTCGGTTGAAAAAATTAGAAGCAATTTAACTTCAGTTAGAAACACGGTTTGCCAGAAAGAAGCATAGGCAGAAACAAAAACGAAGAACACGGTTATGTTTGTGCTTAGCTGTCTCAGTCACAGGTATGAAAACAACTGATCTGCCTTCAAATGTAAGAAATGAGCTGGTAATAATAATTCAGATATAGCCAATTAAAGATACGACACCTGTAATGAAGGACGTACTGAAATTTAGCCTTTTCAACAATCAAAATTCCTCTCAGTTAGATAAAAAAAAAAAAAACGAAAATGACTTACGAATTTGAATCACATAGTAATTATTGATTAAATACCCGTCGGACCCTTTATAAGAATTTGAACTGCAAGTTAACTAATATATGTGCAAGTCTGAGGGAACTCCTTTACACCATTCTATAATTTGAAATGAGTTCAACTAATTACTTGGGGTGGAATTAAATTTAATTAAAAAAAATGTCCTTGTGTTAATTATAATCTACGTTTCACTTTACTTAGAAGTTAGAATATCTTGTTTAATTCAAATAAAAACAAATAACAGTATGTCATGCATTTCCTGCAATAACAGCATCTGTTTACTCCTAAAATATTATATATACTATGAGAAATCTTTTGATTATTCTTGGAATTCAATAGGCTAGCTGGGTAATTAGATAATTCATAACTCAATCATATACCCACATGCAAATTCCGCACCTAATTAATTAAAATTGATGCATTGATAAACTTGCATCAATAGATGACTTTCGATTTTTTACTTTTCTTTAAATTATAATTGAAAACTTAATCTCAATCAGATGTATATAGCAGCCCCGCAAATCAAATAAAATATAAAATTTTAAACTTGATTTTAACATGTTAAGAAAAGAAAAAAATACTATCAAAATTACAAACTAAGTAAAAACACAAAGTAAAGAATTAAGATAAAGAAATTTGTAAAAGATTTAAAGAAAGCTAAATTGTAAGAAAGCGATAAATAAAAGAAAACTTGGAAATAAATAAAGTATGGTAGCTGTATGTTTTCATGTCATTCTATAACACCCATTGGTTAACTTGCTAATGAATCATGTTCTTCATAAAAATTGATCATTGATTCCTAATATGATTCCTAATCTCCTAGTCGATAGTTGATTTTAGTCTTTTATATTGTCTTGCTCGAACACTAATAGTGAATACCTACTACTTATACTGAAATGACAAGTGGATGGATTATATATTTTTTTAAAAATTAAATAAATGGAGGAATATCAACTTGAAATTTATGTTTAAATCAATTCAAAAAATTACTATAAATGACATAGAAAATTAAGCATTGCTCTTCCAAATTTTCGAACAAGAATTACTTTCAAACATGTCAACATGTCAACTAACTATTTTTTTTGTTGTTGTTTGGCTTTGATGCATAGAAATACAAAAATTGTAATGCATAATCAACTTATCAATTCATCAAGTGATCCTCACCTCTCCATCTTCTTCCAAAATTTCTAAATTATTTTATGCAAAAACTAAAGATTTCGAAAAACACCCGAAGCTTTCTTTTTTTCTTTTCTTTTTTATAATAAAAATGGCATCTTTTTTAGGTTATTTTATCAACAATGCTCTAGAAAACATGACTGGAGAGTTTTTGGTCCATATCAAAAGAACGTTGTAACAAAAGAAAACAATCTTTTCCTTTAGACATTTAAAATAAAAAAGACTTTCACTTTAGGATGACCATGTCAATCTAAACATATGGAAGAACTCAATTTTAATATGGCTTACCGTTACCGCTACAAAATACTTCAATTAGTTTAATAGAATGCAACAATATTTTGGCATATAATAGAAACACTTGAGAATTCTTCATGCAATTCAATTATTTAGAATTTCCATCAAATCAAACAAGGCAATGTTAGGAACTATATCCCTCTTCTAATTAAAACTAAGCTACATCTTCATCTTCTAGTATAGGATGCAAATTGTTACTTTGTTCAACTATCACAATGCTTGTAATAAACTTAATGTTTTTTTTATTATTAATTAGGATAACTTTCTTTATTATCTTAGTAGGGGTGTTCCCTTTGTGTTCTTTTTGATTGATAAAGGGTTTTTTTTTAATGTTATTTTTTAGGGGGTATGGCTTATTCCATTATTGCACTTCTTACTTTCTTTACTCTAGTTCTTTAGTTGTTGGCCTCATGCATTAGACACCTTTATCATATTTTCATGTGTGATTGATATTTGACTTTATCATATATTTCGTCATTACATTTTCTTTTTTAGGTTATGATTGATCACATCATTCAAATCTTTTTACTATATTTATGATAGCCTTCTTCACTTTTCTAAAAGTTTCTTTAGAGATCTACATTTTCACTTGTTTAGGATTGAAAATGATCTTCTAAGTGGATGAAGATGGTGTTTAGATTGAAATCAAACATTACATAATATGGTTAGCCTATTATTATGATATATTAGGCTCAATCTTGTCTTGCAATAATTATATGAATGGTCAATCATCAACACCACGAGTTAGTAATATGATAAATGTTTGTTATTGTTGATTATCGACCAAAGAACTAGTATTTCATGATCTTAAAATATATATTTTTTTGGTATAATGTATAGTTTAACATCATCATTTCTCTCATGTGTGTTTAGATGTTGTAGTTTTTTATTTAGGTCTTGATTAGATGACTTCATTTCCACTATGTTTCTATGTATAAGAGATATTGATGATTACTAGTCAATTTATCATCATCATCATCATCATCATCATCATTAAGTTTGAATGGCTTTTGTTGTGGCTAGTGTTTTTCCATCCATTATGAACAAGCCTTTCGGGCTTAAAGGTCTTAGTCTTTCATTGTGTGTCAAGTTGTTTAGCTTTGTCCCCCAATTCTTCCTTCTGATGTAAAATTATATGATAAATAAGCTATCTATATACTTTAAATTGAGAATTTTCATGATTTTAAGGTACTAGTTCTTTATTCATACCATGATCGATATACCTTCTACCAATAATAACATCACTGGCCAACTCTAGCCTCTATCGTAGTTGATGAAGCTCGATCTGCTATAATTCTCCTTTATCAACAAGTCTTTCTAATTTAAGGATCAACACTGATGCTGTCACTTTATGGCATGATTCTTTATCCAACTTTATCTTCTTTTCCAATAAGCAAATACGATGAGTTTTCAATGCGTTTTGGATCTAATTTTTAAATATAAAATAGCTATTAATATCATATCTTCATGAGTCATGCTGCTTATAATATTTTTTTCCTCTTTATTTACTTAACATTGGGGTTATGTGATTGCCTATAATTTTGATTTATCCTTCATATTATTTATATAATATCTCTTTAGGTCTTTTAATATCAAATAATTATTCTTTATTGTCATTAGTCATTTTGGTCACTTTTATTTTCTCACCAATAGTTTTGTTAGCCTATTTTGGTTTTTTTAATGAATCGATCTTAAAATGATTTTTTCTTTTTAAGTTATGACAGATATAAGTTGTTAAACTTCTTCACACTTCTCATCAAAGTTTGATCATTGATTGGGCCATTATAACCTCATTTAAATAGCCAACTAGATATGTTCCTTTAAGTAATTTTTTTTTACTCATTTAACCAACATCTTTTATATCGAACAACATCATTTATAAGAGCATAATTATTTTAATATTTGTTCATTGTATTTTATTTTTTTAATATTCCATAACATCATTTCTAAAGTTTATTTAATACACACTTGTTCTATTATAGATGCATTTCACATGGTTTTCAAAGTCTTGAAATAAAGGGTATAGCTTTTTATAGAATCCCCTAGAACTTGAATTATCCTAGCCAAGTTAGTTAGTGTTATCTCTAGTTTAGTTTTATAAAATACTTATGAAAATGAACCTCGATCTCTTTTTAACTACTGATAAAGTTAGGTGAAAATATAAAGAATCATTGAAAGATAATTTTGATCAATAATGAATCAAATAACCTTATTTTCATAAAGTGATTAGAAACATCATCATCATACTAATCAATGAACTTAGAAATTGTGCTCTTTTATTTGCTATTTATCCTCTTAAAATGATTATTTGAAGTCATATATCTTGATTTTTCTAGAATTGGATGCAATTTATCAACCCATTTAGGATATGAATGATTATTTATAGTTCTACCTATACATCTAACATCTAGTCTCATTTTTCTTAATTGTTAGGATGGTTCAACCCTATCAATCCTTCTCATGCTTGGTGTTTAATAATAGGCTTCTAAGGTATAGAAAAAAATGATATTGCCTTACTATAAGGCACTAAACTATCAAATTATATGTTATGCTAATTATAGATATGATTGTTAGGTCACATAGATGGCTTGAGGTTGCCTATAGACTTGTAGGGTAGGTAGTGCCTCGTGGGTGACAGCGCTCAAATTAGGTTGATTTTGTTGTAGTATTAATTGTGTGGGTATGTGATATCTAGAATAAGTCTAAGAACTTTTAAGTACTGTTATTAATGAGCTTGTTATTATCTTAGGACCTATCTTCTAGATATCTAAATAAAAAGAACATTCGATTGACTTTATCTGAGCTCGTTCCAAGTTTGATTGAAACAATCGGTTATAACCTACATGGTCTTGTTGACTACGATAATATTAATTATATAAGTTATGTTGGTGGTATTTTCTATGTCCAACTAAATAGCTCTTAAATTAATGTTATATAGGTTTAAATTATGATAAAACGATTTACCTTCAAGAAAAGACATTGTTGATTAATTATGGATTGGCTCAATTGATTATAGTCATTTGCCATCTGATCGTTCCATCAAGTCCCTAAAAAAGATAACCACAAGGTTGTGTTGCATGTATATAAACATTAACATACCCACTACAATTGGATAAATATATTTTTGTTGGGAAAAAGTGAAAATGTTATAAATTATATATAGACAATATAAATTTATCCATGCATAGTTCCTTTATATTGATGTGGGGAATTGGATGATAAAAAGCTATCATATAACGCGTCTAATGGAGACTTATTTATCAACCTTTATGTTTGTGAATTGTTTTTTTATTTTATTTTTAATTCTTCTTGGCCATGAGGATGGCTTTTATTAGTTGCATGGATTGACTAATCATTAGACATTATAACCATGTTTTTTTTAGTTTGATTTTTTTAACATCATGACTAATACATTATTTTAAAAAACTTATCCCATCAAGAGTACAAATTTGTTGGTGATCGCTGGAGTAATTTTTTGAAATAATAAATTAGTCCACTAGGTGTGCCAATTTTTTGATCTTTAGATAATCAATGTATTGATTCAATGTTGGCTGATCACTAATTCTTTGGTGAATAAACTAGTTATTTAGACAAGTAGCACCTTTGCAAATTAAGTAAATAATCAAGTAGAGTATGAAATTCTTCACTTAATTTTAACAGATTAAGAAAAGAAAAGAAGAGCAATGCCTAAAACTATAAACTAGATAATAATAATAATAAAAAGCAAAGTAAATGAATCAATAAATGTGAAAAAAAGCTAAATTATAAGAAAACAATACATAGAAGAAAACCTGTAAATTGCAAAACACTTATGAATAAATATGTACATAGGAATGATCATCATTTCTTGCTACTAGATGATCTATTTATTATAGAGATAGAAGTTTACATATACTTAAAATCTTAATCCTATATAAATTGTCTAAGATAGTTAGGACTATATAATTTTAATCTTATAAGTACAATTTGTACTCCTTCCGTGGATCCTTCTTGGAAATTATATGTGTTCATGTCATTTTATAACATCCGTAGGTAACTTACTAAAAACTCATGTTATTTATAAAACTTGATTATTGATCCATTTTAACCTTTCTTATTATTTTGTTCAAAAACTAACAATGAATAATTATTGTTTTTAACTAAATGATATGTGGATGAGTTATTTTTTATATAAAAACTTGCTTACCGAAATGAAATAACTTTTTTATTTATTCATTAAATGAACCTATTTGTTTGTGACAAAAATATAATGAAAAAAGTAAAAAGGTGCAAAAGGCATCATTCATGGCTGTGAGGTGCAGGGAATTATGATTTCAGTTTTTGTGGGTTTTCACATAGTGAGATAAAAAAGTATATACTTGAATTGCTATGAAAGGAAGAAGGGATAGAGCAAATCTGCCATCATCCAAAAAAATAGAAATCTATTAATTTGTCCTGAAACAGTTTCTATCGAGGCTGAATTCCCTCCCACCGATCGATCCAACAACATGAGTTTTTGGAAGATGAAATTAGTGCAAAATCTTTTTATACCCCCATTTCATTCCATATTTGAAGAGAAGGTAGAAAGAAAGGAGATAAAAAAGAGTGCCAATATCAAATTTTTGGGATATATATACACATCGTATTAGAAAACTATAGATCATTATCCTAAAACCTGTATCTAAACGTGTCCCATGTGTCCCCTTCTTTGTGCCCCTTTATATATATATATATATATATATAAACAAAATGAAATCAATTTTAAGAAATGACAAAGAGTAATAATACATGTAATGTCATCCATTTGTAAGCCCTATATCACATCAACATTAAGGAACAAAGGGAAGGTAAACAAAAATACATATTAATTAGACAAGGAAACAGCATAGTTGTGAAGTTGTAGCTCTGATATAACAAACTTGATATATATATATATATATATTAGAGGGCAAACATATCAAATTATAATGAACTCTGAGGCTGGGTCTCAAACTTGCAACGTTTTCTCATGGTCCCGATTGACCGCTGATGTAGAAAACAAATGAAGCTTAACCTGTCGGTTTCCCTGCCAAAAATCTTCTCTACAAGCCATGAACATGTATCTTGTCGGTTCACCAATCCTACCAGCTCTTCCACATGAAAACAACTGATTGGGATGATGAACAGATGTTACAAAATTGATATTCAATAATTTCCTTTCTTGTTCATGAGAATTCTAGAGCTAGATCTGGCAGCGGCACTATTCTACCAGTGAAAATAAGTCGTACACATTTCTTTGACTTTAGGAAAAAAAGTCCTCGTTCAATCTTTGGAAACAAGAAATATAATACATTGATCAGCGTGCCCTTGCAACATCTAATTCTGGCCACTTCTTAGCAGCCAACAATTAGAAAAATAGGTACAAATGAAATGGACAAAGGGCCAATTTTTCTGCTTCATCTAAACGCTGTTGACAACTCTTTCAAGTGGTTTTACTTCTAGGAAAGTTGCATACAGTTAATGACTTGGATTGAGCTGCACCTTTCAGAATTAAAAATCAGAGATGTTTTGTGCATAGATGATCAATATTGCATGTAAGTGAAAGTTGCAACACCTTCTTGAGGTTGAGAGCCATAGCAAGAATATTGGAGCAACACCTTCTTTAGGTTGAGAGCCATAGCAAGAATATTGGACCATTAAGAACAACCTGCACGATCGATGAGCTTATTGCGTTGCACAGGATATATACTACCTACTTTCACAAGCATTATCTCTATAACTTTTAGAGTTTGTGGGATGGTTGAATATAGATTTTGCTCTTTTTTCCCCACCATGTTACCTAAAGCTTGAACCTCTTTGTTCATGATGATTTTGAGATTATGTGCTTAAACTTAGTCACTGGTCAATGATAACACAAGGTAATCATGAAGATCACAAGATCAAAATAATTAAGCAATATAATGAAAAGGAGAGCCAGATTGAAGCTTTTCTAGCCACGGTTGGCAAAAAGGAGATGATCATGACATAAAAGTTTTAATCAAAGAACATAATTAACATTCCCAAAATGAGAGTTTCAGGACAAACCTCTCTGTAAGCACCTTCTTCTCTAAAACAGAAAAAACATTAAAAGAAAGGTGATCACTACATGTCTTCTCTTCTAAGCTTGTTTAGAAGTGCTGTGATAAGGGCATCCCTCTTCTCAGCCCTAGCTTCTTCTCTCGCCCTTCTTTGCTCTTCTATCTCTCTCCATCTTCTATCCATCGTTGTCCTCTCATTCTCTATTCCTTCCATAATTTGTCTCCACTCCATCTCCTTCATCCTTCTCTCATTTTCCCTTGCTTCGAATGTTTCTCTCCATTGCATTTCCATTTGCATCTGTTGCTTCATGAAATCTTCCAAAGTCTCTCTCAAGCTATTACTATTTCCACTACTACAACTTGCTCCACCAACTGCCTTGCCCTTTCTGATCCTCTTTCTACTGCTACCCTTCTCTCCTTCGCTAATTTCTTCATTATCCTCCTCCTCGTCAGAAGACAGGTGCACTGCTTTCTTCTTCGACCCACTTGCCGCTCCTTCAGCGTCAACCCATAACATTCTTTGCATCCTCGATGTGAAAATCGATTGCAACTCATTATAGAAAGGAAACTGGTGCCTCATAGACTCAGGTTCTATCGTCTCACAACCCTACGCAACAAGATGAGAAACATCTATCAGACACCATATATATATATATATATATATAGCTAATAATAGGGTTTTTGTTTTTTCCATGCACTGTTCATCACTCAATAAAACAGATCGACGGACATATATTTTGTAATCTCGCTAGATTTTTCCATTTCTCAACTTCTTTAAGAAAAATAGGCTTACCTTGTATCGTGTAACAAGATTCTTCCACTTGCACTTGCACTGCTCTGCGCTACGATTATAACCCTTTTCCTTCATATTCTTAGAGATAACTTCCCACAAAACTTTGTTTCTCTTTTTCTCCATGAAAGTTGGATCGAGTTCTGCACGGATCATCAAGAACTCTTTCGTTTCTTGAATACTCCATTGAGGAAACCTATCACTTGTATCAACGTTTACACTGATGTGATGCTGCTGCTGTATTTGCTGCTGATGGTGATGAAGGTGGTGGTGAAGACCCTCCATAGCAACCACACAAACACACGCAAACACAAAATAATCTAAATCAGTTTACACCCACAAGAAAGGATTGATTTGATCAAAGAAGAGAAAGAAAGAAAGAAGGAAAGAAGGAAAGAAAGAAAAAGATAGAGAGAGAAAGGGGAGGAGAGATATATATGAGAAGGTGGTGTGAACGCTGAAGGGAAGTGTGAAAATAACGATTTTTTCCTTCTTTTTTTTCTTTTTCGTTTCTTTTGTAAGTGCTTAGGTGTCAAAGAAAACGAAACACAGCAGAACTGATGATCTCGCTTTTTTTCCTTTCATACGCGGAAACTGATTTATCAAAAATTCCTTTATTATTTATTATTTTTTATTATTATTTTCTTTTTGAGGTTTGTGGGGCTGGGCTGGGCTGGGCTGCGTTCGATAAATATTTAGTTCACATTGCGTTTACGTGTCGTCAGGCTTACGGTAGAAGTCTATGTGATGGTGGGGGCTGTATTCTCTATTGCCATTTATATCAAACTTGCACCTTAAGCAACAGCTATTTTACTTTTTGTTTTTTCTTTTATTTTCATTTTGAATTAAAACCATATACATAGTTTATAGTTTTGAGTAAGTTCTATAAATATATAAATAATTAGTTATCATGTTCACATGTATAAGATAAAACTTAGCCTTGAAAGCAATAATATTATCCATAGCAATAAAGGAGATGTTGTTTAATTTAGAAGGAAATTCTAGCTAGACATTGAAGGTCAGCGGGGCCATTAATTTATATATACATATACTTCCATTAATTTACTTACGAGGAAATTCTATTGAAGGTTCTTAGGGGGACTATTTCATAAAATGGAAATTATATTAAACATATAAATTCATCAAAAATATATATATTAAAATCCGATCCGGGATAAAGCTTGCAGTTCAACCCTTCAAAAAATATTTTTTCTTAAAAAAATATCAAAATAATATTATCTTGACAAAAATATCTCAAAAGTAAGGTTAAGGTTTTGATCAGGTTAGGTTCAGGCCAATTTAATCCAAGTTTTTGGTTGGATTCAAAGAATTTTTTTTTTGTATTATTTTTTCTTTGACCTGGACTATTCCAAGTATTAGGTCGATATGTGGGTTAATTTAAGTTTTAAAACAATGATTTTTCATAAATAGGAATGTTGGCCTTCTTTGATCCCACTGGAAACCACCAATTCTAGGAGCATATACGGACTTTGAAGCATAGTTGATTAACCAGGTCCGACTCAATGAATTGAATTGATTTGAAGAATTAAGGATGAAAAGTCTGATTTAAGCTAGATTGTTAATTGAAACATCCAAGGTTAATTAAAATATCCAAGTTTTTATTCAATAAAACTAGTTTGACTCAACCAAACTTAAATGATCAGATCATGTTCATGATCCGATCAAATTTAATTTAATATAAAATTAATTATAGGATTTTTTTTTTTTGTACTCAAGATCTCAATATATTCCTTCCACCAAATTCTATTATTCAAAAACAAAGAAATTTGTATTTTTAAAATAAATTATGAATTGTGGTTGTTGTATTTTGAATATTTGAGATTTTAAATGTGATTTGTATTTTAAATTAATATTTGAATTATATTTTTTAATTTTAACTTCTAAGTTTTAAAATTATTATTTGTCTTTTGGATTGATTAAAATATATTGAAATTACTATTAGAAGTTGCATTGAAACTGAAACATGATAAAATTATTATGTTAAATTAATTTTTAATATAATATATGATTGACTCACCGGATTAACTAGGTAACCTAGATTGTTTTTCAAGTTAGTCCTCAAGTCGGTCTAACAAACATGCTTTGAACACATTCAGAACTTCTTTGGCTATACATTATATTGAAAGCATATCTCCCCTTTGAGTAAACTTGCTCTAAAAGCAAAGGATATCCACGCTTGGTCATCTCCCGATAAAGAAAAATACTTTTTATTTTTACCTCAATCTTAGATTTCTTTTTGGCTTTGTTTTTGTTTTTGTCTTTATTTATTTTTGTTTTTTTTAATTAGGATATGGTCAACATTCTGGTCCTTTCTTGATGAAACGTGTGCAGGAGACAGAAAGAAAAGGCTTTCGAGATACTGTACGTGGTGACTGCTTTCCTTAACAACAAGCAACCAAAAACCTTTTGCTGCTTTCCTCTGCATTGCATGGATTTCGAAATCTAAAGTGGTAGTCGTAAGAATGTGTAAATTCTTCTTTAGTCCCTGATTTATGAATAAACTATAAATTGGTCTTTTATTTTATAAAACCTGTAATCTAATCATTTGATTAATTATTATATAGAGACCATTGCATCAGATTAGAAGTACTTTTTGCCCGAAAAGGCTCAAATGTCTTTATATGCTTGTTAATGATTTTGAAAACCCATATTAAGATCATTAAAGAGTACAAAAAAAGAAGCATTATTATGATTTAAATATACTTTAAAAAGCACTTAAACTGAAAAATAAAATGATTAATCATAAATCTACCATTTGATGAACTAAACTGATTGAGTAAAACCATTGAATTTCTAAGGGACTATATTTATAGGTATTCAAGGATTAAGGACTAGATTATAACTGAACTAAAACTCCAGTGATTAAATATTAATTTACTCTAAGAAACCAGAGGGAATTGAATCATCTAACTTGTCTGGGGTCCGGGCACCTGTGTGCCGTTGTTTTCTTAAATTTTCTACGCGTCTTCTGTCATGTCCCACGTGTGGACGCCAACCATCGTTTTCCACGTGGCATACATGCACAGATAATGAGGAAGGGTTACTAGAAAAAATGGACGGACCCACTTTTCTTTGTTCACACGTGTGACGGACCTGATCTAGTTTTTGCCCAAATATTTGACCCGGCAATTTGACACGTCGTAAGGAGATAGATTAAAATAAGAGAACCACCGCCATAGATTTAATTGAACTTACGATAAGATGCCGACATCCTGCGTTCCCTAGTTTATTAGCGATTGAACAGCAACACCAAGAACAAGAATATTTTAATAAAGTTTTCGTTTATTGAGTGATTAAAATGTTGATTCTTCAAATATTAGTTTAGAGACGATAAATAAATGTGTGTGTCTCTGTTATATTGCTTTAGATTGAACGCAAGATAACATTATTATAAGAAAAATGAAAGACTTTCAATTTGAAAAAAACGAGAGATATAAAAGATGTGTATTTCTTTATTATAGCTTCTAATAGTACATTTGTCCGCGCTCCACTATGAATTGAATTATTTTTATCTAAATTTAAAAAATATTGACTATGAAGATTTTTTTGATAATATCATTAAATCTAATTAAGCACTTCGATCTTAAAACTTACCAACCCGACTCCTTGCCTAGCTCAAGTTTTGAATTAAACCGCATAGGAGTTGATCCAAAGGGAGATATTTAATTTAATGGGTTCAAAAATAATTTGGATGACCAGTAAAAACATTACATAACTTTTTAAAAAATTAAGATAATAATTTTTTTATATTAAGACGATATTAGATTAAATCAACATCAATAAGCCTGCAACCTGAATCATGGATTTCAATAGGTTTAATGACTTTGTTATTTTTGTAAATTTTTTTATAACATTAGATGCTTTTAAATCGAGCATTAACCCTAAAAAAAAATTATTTGAAATCGTAATAACCCTATAGAAAGTACAAAAAAATAAATCATGAATTTCATTTATCAACCAATTCAATATTAAATAAGAGTGAAATGAAAAAACAACAATTAAAAAAATTAAAGGACCATAAACTAAACAAAAAACATATTAGGTTTGAGGGGTAAACCCACTAAACCCGTGAATTGGGTAACTCGAGTCAACACGTCAAACTCGCAAATCGAATAATGGACTTCATCGGGATTAATAATTTTTTTCTATACTATTATTTATTTA
Organism: Populus davidiana; assembly: GCA_030145905.1. Classification (NCBI taxonomy): domain Eukaryota; kingdom Viridiplantae; phylum Streptophyta; class Magnoliopsida; order Malpighiales; family Salicaceae; genus Populus; species Populus davidiana. The sequence goes on along the minus strand of CM057794.1, from coordinate 2,679,657 downwards.
ACTATATAATAATAAAAATAGATAATTACAAAATTGAGCATCAAATCAATACCGAAACCTTTTTTTAAGACTATGATAACCTCATAGAAAACAAAACGAACAAATTATAAAAATTAATTCTCAATTAGTTTAATATCAAAGGATGAAATTAAAAAAAAAATTATATAAAAAAAAAAAAAAAAAAAAAGTTAAACTCGCCATACACATCAACATGCCCATGAACTTTCTAAAATTTAATAATATGTTTTTTTTTCGAAACTATTGTTTTGTAACTATATGATAAAAAAAATAAAAAATAGATGATCACATAATCGAGTTCAATTAAAAAAAATAAAAGGAATAGGTACCCTCTTAAACTCGCAAATAGGGGTAAATAAGATTATCTCGTCAAACTCGCAAACCAGGTTATTGACTCCACAAAGTTTAATAACCTCGTTTTTTAAAAGTCATTTTTTATTTAACTAAATTTTTTTTTAAAAAAATAGACCATACTGCTATGCCAAGATATTTTTCTAACATCAACCTGATGTTGAGATATGTTTTTGATATTGCAATAACTATATAAAGAAAAATTAAAATAAATTATCTATTATAAATCCCTATAAAAAAATCATATAAAAATTAAATTAAAAAAAAAGTGATTATTACTTAAAAGTATATTTTTATCAAGGTTTTATATCAACATTTTGCACTTGAAGTATCAATAACTCCTTAACTAAAGCATGTTTTATAATAACAAGTCTAATACTATAAGATACCTTAATTTATGGTAAATGTTCATCTTAAATACATGCCTATCACATAAATGAAATGATTGATTGATGAGTTTAAGTACTAAAATTGAAAGGACAAAGAAAGGGCCAAACTTAGAAAAGAGATATTGGTTCAGTCCAAACTGGAACATTGTTCAGTAATTGGGTCATATATGAAGCTGTAGATCTTGGATTTAGGTCTGCTTTATATGGATGGAAAGCTAAGACATAGGCCTAAAACTTTCATTGGAGTCCAAGATTTTTTTAAAAAAATTTCAAGTCTAAATTATAGCAACAATGGAGAAGTCTGAATATGCCCTGCAGCCCAGACACTGTTTAGTGTTCAGCCTATATCTCGAGTTCTAGAAGTCCAAATGACCTCAATTTTTTTTTCCTAGAAAGCTGAGATAATTTCCTAGAACTTTCATGGTAAAGTTGGTTCAAATTCTGACGTTATCAATAACGTTTTGTTTAGACAAGAAGATAAAGATTGTCACCAAGTCAAGATGTTGTCACCTACTCAACAATTAGTTATCAAATCAATAGTTTCAAATTTTAGCCTATAAAATGAGGCATTTTCCATGTATTTAGACATCTTGATCTTCAGATCAAGATCATGCTCTTTATTTATTTCTTCATATTTTTGTAATGTTTAAGTTTTATTTCATGTTATATTTTCCTTAATCTCTTGTTTATGCTTTTCATTTTCGTTACTATACTTATGTTCTCCTCTTGTTTATTTATGTTTCTCTTCTTCATTATGTTTAGCTAAGTTTATTATGTCAATGTGAAAAGGTTTCACTAATGCGTTAGAATATGTATAATATAAATTCAACATTAACTTCAATGTTTATATTTAAGAAACTTGTTTATGCTTTTCATTTCCTTTACTATACTTATATTCTCCTCTTGTTTATTTATGTTTCTCTTCTTCATTATGTTCAGCTAAGTTTATTATGTTAATGTGAAAAAGGTTTCACTAATGGTGTTAGAATAAGTATAATATAAACTCAACATGAACTTCAATGTCTATATTCAAGAAAGTTTGTTATTAAAATGTCTTATCTTTTTATCTTACTAATTCTTAATACCTTACTTGCTTGCTAAATGGTTAATCTAGATTTGTGTTATATAACACTTGGTACAACAAATGCTTGGCACTTTCATAGCTAACTATATGGTATAACCTACACTTGTATTATGAAATGAACTTGATTTGTTGTTAACATAAGTTAGCATCATGAATTCATGATAATATTTAAAAGTATGGTGTTACTTAAATAAGATAATTAATATGATCATGTTAAAAATTTATAATGAACTATTAAGGATAAATCATCCTATTGAAACCTTATTTGTATGTGATTTCCAATTGATTAATAAAAAGTGTTTATACTATACTTATTTCTAATACTATTAGTGGATCCTCTAACTCTGACAATTGCTTTGATCTTTGATTAATCCTCACATTAATCTTACATCTCAAAGTCTTTTAATCCTCACATTAATCTTACATCTCAAAGTCCTCTTTAACTTATTATTATTATTATTATTATTATTATTATTATTATTTATAATTTATATAGTTAACCTCCATGTGGTTCGACCCCGGTCTTTTCGGGTTATTTATTACTTCGACACTCCTGCACTTGGGATAAGACATCAATCTTTTGGTCGTTTCAAAAAGCAATAACCAAAGATTAAAAAAGAGAGAGAGTTAAAATGCAAAATAAAAGAAGAAGAAGCCAACATTGTGGATTACTATTGTAATCCACAATGCGAATAGGTTTGGGGAAACAATGTTTCCCCCCACACCTTTTAGCTTTTATAATAAAGTATAGTGATATACTAGATCATTGACTCGTATTACACTACGGGTCAAGTTAATTTTTTATTAAATGTAAAAATATATATTTAGATATTACAAATGTTTTTTTTTCTAGCAGAAAAAAATTAAATCGTGTGAGGGTTGATCCGATGTAACTCGGTTGACTTTGCGAGTCCAACAGTAACCCATAACTTAGATTTTCAACTTAACAATAAAATTTGATCCCAAAATTTGATCATAGAAATTCAAATTCCTCAACATTTACCTAAATTTTCAACTTAACAATAAAATTGATAAAATATAAAACATACCCATTAAATAACTCATTATTTATTTCATTATTACAAAATCAAACTCATTTTCATCAAATGAAAAACAAATACATTTTTTTAAAATTTCAAACAAACCCTAATATGTACTAATCATATAGTCATACAACAAATTTCTATATAAAAAAAATCTATAAAACAAGTAAACACACAAACAAACTACATGTACTCCAAAAAAATACCAAAAAACTAACATAAAGAAATGATTTATAAAAAAATGATAGTTTTGCTTACTTGATATGGTGAATCTTCAAAACAAAAAAATGAACTAGAATAGATATACTGACATACTGAGTATTGAGGTAGCTATATTTATACTGATGAGAGCTTGATTTTTGCAAAACCAGGGGGGAAGGGTGTTGTTTTCTACAAGAAAAAAAAAAGAAAAAGAAGAAGAAATGGGGGTCGTCTAACAAGTTATAACTTAAATATTACTGATGAATTCACCTACGTAAATTAACAATAATTAGTTTTGATTACTAATTCAATTTATAACATTGACATGTTATATTTTCTGATGAAAATAACAAGATAATACCTATTTTTAATTTTTTTTATTTCCACCTGTAATTCTTTAAGTATTCATTAACATAAATGTTTTCGTCGGTGAATACTGATAAAAATAACAACATAATATTCTATGGGTAACTATCATTGTAATTTATTGATGATACTTCTTTCATCTATATTTTTTTTTGTTGTATTTGACAATTTCATGTTCATTGAAAAGCAATTTTTTTTAAAATGAAGTTTGAATAGTCAGTCTAGGTAATAACTTCCTTAGTTTTGATAGGGTTTAACAACTTTCACGGTAACAGTCAATTGAATTAGTTCCTTAATTGGTCAGCTTTTCTTCTTATCTTTCAAACACCAACGCGATTTCAATCTAGAAACGTTGATTGGAGAAGTAAATTTGCTTTCATCTTTTTTCCAGTTGTTTATTCCATGGGGACTCTAAACAAAACCATTCTTTAAACATATGTAATATGTTAGTCGCGGTTCGTTCCGGGCGGGCACAGAAAAGTAAAAAGAAGAAGAAGAAGAAGAAGAAGAAGAAAAGAGAACGGTCAAATCCTTAACAACCTTTACTGATATGAAACGGCTGGCTAGGTAGCTAGTGATTGGAAGGAAAAAGGACCTACGTTTAGACCCACTTTTGCTGACCCGTCAAATAATTGATGAATCATTGGCTCCCCGAGCGCGTGGAGGTGTTCCAATTCCAAAATTATATTTGTTTCCAATTACTGATCCTGTAAATTATATTTATACGAAACCTTTGTCCTACTTTGATGAGATTAGAGAGTTTAATATCTCAAAATGTATTTTAATGTAGATTCTAGGATGGTCCGTGTTAGCCAGCAGAGGAAATGGCGAGCCCATATGTATTTAGGCTGATAAGGAGGTGCCTAAGGAGGCGAACCATAGCTGGAGGAAGTCGGCTGAGGCCTTGAGCAAAGCAACACCAATATCTCGTTTGATAACTGGAGGATACTTTAGAATCGCCAACGTTTTCCACTTTTATTTTTTGCTGTTCTTTATTTTGTGCATGTTTACATGTTGGGATCGTATATTTCATTTTATAATTTATATCACTTTTGCGTTTGTGGCTTTTAACCCTTCTTTATTAATAATTATGTGTGTCCGTGTGTGTATCAAGCAAATATGGAAGTCATTCGCCCTTGAAATTGGACAAATAAATAAGAACTCTTGTTGATGATGAGAATTTTATTAAGCATGAGTTTCAAAATTTTATTATTACATTATCAGAAAATTGATTTACGTCGACATGATATTTTGTTGGTATAAAAATTGTGTTTTTGTTATACAAAAATCACCAATACATTTACCGACTAGAAACGTGTTGTCGATTAGTGCCTTGTTAGGGATTTTAGATTCATTGATAATTCAGTTGATGATTTAAATACTAATGAATAGGATGATAGAATAGTCGCATCAATGATAAAAATAGACGACAATCAATTTTTACCTGACTATTCATTGGTACATATGACTAACAAACTAACCATTAGTAATATTATTAATTTAACTATAAGAATCAATTACAAATGTCTATATCCATTAAAAAGAAGCCACATGTGGAGGTGGAGGGAGATCTCATGGAGGTCTATAAAGAGGAGGATAATGATTAGGCATGTATGACGTTATCTCTTTTCATTACTTTCTATATATATACATATGTTAACTAAAAAAAATAAAAGGTATTGCCAAAACACTAGAAAAATCACTTTGCACACAGACATAAAAGACTATTTATTGTGACAATTAAATTGCACTGTTGTCCTTTAAAGAAAAAAAAATGTCTTGGTTTGGAGGGTAATTCAGTCTTATCCAATTACTCATTGGTCATAAACGATTGCCAGGGGTATTTTCATCTTTTTCAATTTTTTTAAAACAGTAAAATGACTTATTTATCCTTAAAATAAAAAAACAGATTTGTTTACAAAGGGTATTTTTGTCTTTGCCTTTTTCCAGAACAATCAAATGATTATTTTACCCTTAGAATAAAAAAAAATAAAGGCATGTGTTTAAGGGTGTTTTCATCTTTTTATATTGATTTTTTTTGCTGATTCCAAATTCATGAAGGGTATTTTGAACCTTTTGCGTTTAATAATTATTTTTTTAATCAAAAAGCAACAAAAGTGTTTTCCTCACACATTTATGCTTGGGAGGCGCACGCACCATTGGGGAAGCGCATGTAGCGCTTCCTAGTGGCAAAACATGTTATTCTGCTGTGTCATTAGAAGTGTCAACTTGTCCTCTTCCTCCTAGTGTAGCACATGATAGTTGTTGTTGGATGATTTGTCGACGGTGATATTTTTTTCTTCCTTCCTTTTTCTCTCTCCTAGAGAAAGTGCACATCTGTCGTATTTTATTTTTATTTTTCAACTTCAATCCTTATGTTTTTTATTTCTTATTTTTCTTCCTCGATCCTTTTAGAAAAGTTTTTAATGTTATCATTTAGTTCTTAAGTTATAATTTGTCATATAATATTTTTTTTCTAATTCAACCCTTATTCTTTTGGTTTCATGTTTCTTTTTTCTTAGCTCTTTTGTTAAAGTTTTGTTGTTTTCATTTTTTTTAATCAAAGTTTATGTTGTTTCATTTTTTCCAATTTATCCCTTATTCTTTTGATTTCTTTTTCCTTTTATTAAAGTTTTTTTCTTTTAAATTTTACCCTCCAATTTAAATTTTTTTGATACCCTCTAATTTATTTTTATTTTTATTTTTATTTTCACCCTCATTCTTTTAATTATAATCTTTTATGTGATTGATTTTTTTTCTTGGTGTCATCTTTTGGCGTTTGATTTGTTGAATATTGAGACTCATGGTTTTTCTATTTATCGTACTTCTGATCTAGTGACACGGGTCACAAATTTTAAAAGTTGATACTATTAGAAATCCATTTTTTTTCTCATTTTGTTTTATAATTTTATGATTTTTCATTGTTTAAAAAAACAGATTTGTTTTGTGGTTATCTTCTATTTATTTTCTTTTGATATATCCCAATCTTATAGTTTAAGCCACGAGTTTTGCATTTTTTTAAAAATAAAAAGGTTTGTTTTGTATTTAATTTTTGAAAAATGTTTTTTTATTTTATACATACAAACTTTGTTTTAAAAAATATTTATTTTGAAAATATAAGATATGATCAAATAAAACGGGTTCTTGTGCTCACCACCGCGGGCTGGGCTGATTTCCATATATCACGTGATGGAGGTCCCCAATTCCTCTCCATTAAAATCAAAACAATTTTCCTCTAGATCCAAGAACACAAAGGGTGTTTCCAGAAGTGCAAGCAAGATCCTTCCCTTTCGACCTTTGTCTTGCTCGAAATTGTCAATGTTGTACTTCATCTCGTGTTATGGCTCTACTTTAAGATGAATTCAAGCTTATGCGTTTAAGAGGAATTAAATTCAACGTGTTTTTCAAAACTATGATTGATCTATTTGTTTTTTATATTTTAAATATATATATATATATATATATATATATATATATTTTACTTCAAATTAATATTGTTTTAATGTTTTCATATCATTTTAATAAACTAATATCAAAAATAATTTTTTAAAAATAAAAAATATTATTTTAACATATTTTTAAATAAAAAATACTTTAAAAACAACTATAATACCACTCCAAAATAAACTTATAGCTTTATGGTTCACTGTGGATGTATATCTATGGTACTTCAAAGAAAGGAACACATGTTTCCAACTTCGATGTTAATCCATAATATTGATGGTAAGGAAAATATAATTCCAATGGAAATGAAAATACGAAAAACATAAGCATATCATCAATGAAAACAACAAATTTCAGAGGACATCTTCTTAATAAGGTTATATATTTCAAAAAACAACGCTATTAATATCAGATGTATGATTACGTAAAGCAGAAGTCTAATTTATTTTATATATATATACACACACACTATGTATTATTTTGTGTTTTTACTATCAAAATTTAGTTCATAGTCCAAGAGGACCTTGATATTGTTTTGTTATATTGTTTATATATTAATAATCATATACTTATGTAATTTAACATTATGAAATACATATTCTTCTTAGATAATTTTATCAACAACATTTTTTTTAATCAAAGTTCCATTCTTTATTTATACATTTTTGTTTATGTTGATGAAAAATATTTTTTTATTAATAGCGTTGGTTTTTAACCCAAGGTTATAAAAATAATTATTTGCAAAAATCTTAGTAATTTAAACTAACGAGGGAAATTTTTTTTTTGGAAAAAATCTCATTTTATTATTATTATTATTTACAACAACATGTCTTTTTTATTAGTAGCATAATTTTTTAAAAGAAAAACTTACTATAATCTCAAAAGCAAAAGCAAAAGCAAATTTTCAAATAAAAAAAATCCATTCTTCATAATTTTTATATGGCTATATAAAAAAATAAAAGAAAAATAATTTGTGAAATAATAAAGCCATTACCATTAAATTCCTTTTTCTAAGATGAATTCATTGATACACTAAGATTGATATTTGTTTTATGGATAAAATATGATTAATCAGATTATTTCTCTTTTCTCTTTTTTTTTTCAATGACTTTTTTTAGAATCCAAAAATTGAGACACGATGAAAATAAAATTTGATGACCCAAAGGTAAATATAAAACTAAAGAGACCAAATATGAAAAATTTTAAAAACTTTGAGGGACCAAAACAATTGTTTTTCAAAAGAAAATGTTTTACTGTTTAATGAATAGTGAAACACGATGCTGTTGCTGTACAGAGTAATAATTAAGTATTTGAATTGGATAAATAGAAAGTTCAGGGACTATCTGCACCGTATAGGGCTTACTTTTGGACTTATTGAAATACAACGAGAATGTCGCACACTCTTAAAGAGATAATAAGATTGTGATGCTATGTATCCCACATCGGTGGGTTATGATGAATTTGAATTGTAAAAAGGAATGGCTAATGAAATTTTATACGTAGAATTATTTTTTTGAAAAGTTTTGTTCTTGAAAAGTAAATTTCTAAAAAATAAATTATTTTTTAATATTCGATAATGTTATTAAAAATAAGTTGAAAAACACTTTTTAGTGTTTGGTTATGTGATATAAAATTAGTTGAAAAATAACTTATTAATATATTTTTAATTTTATTAAAATAATGAGAAACAAATCTTACAAATTAAAAAATTAAATGAAAATAAAATTAAAAAAAATCTAATTTCATAAATTATCTCAAATAAAATAAATAAAAATAATGAATATCAAATCTAATAGATAAAAATATTAAAATATGATGAAGTTAAAATAATAATAATTACAATTTCATAAATTATTTCAAATAAAAAAAGTAACAATCAAAGAAATACGGATCAAATTTGATAAATAAAAAATTTTAATTAAAAATAATAATAAAAAAAAAGTAAATAACAATTATAAAAATAAGAATTAAAGTTAATATAAAATTAAATTAAATTAAATTATAAGGGGTAACTTTTTTTTAAAAAAAGTAAAACAAAATATATAGCAATAAAAAGTTTGAGAATCAAATTTGTTATAATCAACATGATATTTTTAATTTTTTCACAACTTCTGGAAAGTATTTTTCACAAAAAAAAAATTGAAAACCAAACTATTTTTTTTTATTGAAAAATATTTTTTATTGATTAGTTTTTATGAAAAAAAATTTCACCAAAAAAACAAGATATTTGTGTAATAATAATTTCTTTTTGACCAGCTAATATAAAAAAATCTAATTTAATTCTTAAGAATAATGATCATTTGATTTCCATTAACTTAATGAGGTGAGCAAAACTCATGCAAAGTAAGATTTTTGCCATGCCAGTTGCCCTTCACAGAGGGCGAAATCAGGGGCCCAGTGGGGCCATGGGAAGCTGGAAGCTGGAACTGCAAGGGTCTGTCTCTGATCTTCTTCCTTTCAAACTAATGTTTTATAATAATAGTAATAATAACTACTGATGTTTGTTACTTAGAATAGCCAAAATTAGGGGTTGACGGTTCATTAATTTTCCACATCAAAGCATACATGACGACGGGCAGGGATTAATTAATGGGTCCGTTTAGCTGGTTGCCTGCACCATAATGTACATCCAACTAGCCATCTGTATATGAAGTTGTACACTGGACAGCACAGGCCATCTGTACCAGTATTCTGCAAAAATGAATATATAAATCACAGATAAATCTTGATGTCGAAGTGAAGGATTGGTGATGATGATGATGGTTAGCTTTCTGTGTATGCGTTTCATCTTAAAGAATTTTCATTAATTGTGTTATATAAAACTCAATTTCTGATCACTTTTAACTAATTGTTTGGTAAATTTTCGGCTGCGATATCAATGTTTGTGGGTTGGAAAATGATCTAACTTAGGTAAACATCTATTCACTAACTAGTGGTGAATTTTCTGCTAAAATATCAATTTTGTGAGTTGGGAAATAATGTCTGTCCAATTCAAGGAAATGCGTGGATTGTATGGGACAGTCCATCATGTGCAAGTTTCAGTGTTAATTTAAATTTAATTTCTATTAAGGCTGATGATTGTGGTGATTTGAAATATAGTAACAGTCATGTTTTAAAATGTTTTTTATTAAGAAATATATTAAAATAATATATATATTAAAAATATATTTTTAACATCAACATATTAAAATAATAAAATATAAAATTAAATTTTCATGAAATATAATTTGAAATGTAATTTCAAATGATGCCTAAAATAGTAAGACACATTGTACATGGGTGTTGCAATGCAATTCTAAATGACACCTAAAATAATAAAACACATTGTACTTGCGGTTTGTTATGGGCCGGATTGTTTTTTAAAAACAAAAGAAAAAGAAAGAGTAAGAGAAAGCAGATTTATAGGGAAAAAAATATAACCACGAATTGAAAAGCTAAAGAGTATATTTAATAAAATAAATCGATAACTATATGTCACAACAAATATATAAAAAGCTTTAACACTAATTAAAATTAAGTTAGGAAGTTAAGAGGAAAATTTATACTAAAATATTTGATCTGTGATGCAAAGAGCTTTTTAATTTTTTAAACTACACAATAATAAAATTATTAATTTTTATAAAAAAGTAATTATTTAAACCAAATTAAAAATAATTAATTTTGTTGTGTAGCCCTTCCTTTCCTTATTAATATAATTTTCTTAGGAATGATTTTTTTTTTTTGGCTAGGATTCTTAATTTGATAAAAATTGAAAGCAAATAGAAAATATATATTAAAAAAAACAAGATAATTTGGAAAAGGTAAAAAAAAAAATATCCCATCAATTTTTTTTTTGTTTTTAAAAAACAATTTAATAATTTCAATGCAAGTTTTAAAAAAGTGAATATAAGAACATCACACCACTCAAGCATTGTCACCTTTTTTGAAGGCATGTGAAGGAAAGACATCAAATAAATTTTAAGAAAACAAGCTAAAATTCATGAAGGGATGCAAGCATGTTGTCCCATAAAAATACAAAGTAAAAAGTGAATGGTATATAATAAAAATAAGAATATTATAAATATATTTAAAATCAATTGATTTTAATGAATCTAAATTAAAAAGGAAAGAAATTGAAGGCCTTTACAAGTATAGCATAGACTTTTAGGCTTGACTCATAAAAAAAAATTCCAACTACACAACCCTGGTCGCACAAAGCGACCATTAAATTACTATAGAGATTTATTCTTGACATTGTGAGAACCCTGCATCAAGTCATTTAAAACAAATCATTAAGCCGAACCCTAAATAAACTTAACATAAAAGGATTAAATTGAAAAAAAAAAGTCAAGTGACAAAAAAAACTTTAAAGGACAAAAAATATATTGTGAGCAACTCCAATCCTCAGTGGATCGTTTCTTCCTTTTATGTTGTATTTTCATTGTTTTTTTTTCAATATTTATCTCACCTTGCTTTATCCCATGAGCTTATGATCTAAAACACCATTCCATGATTCATCAAATGTAAACTCTACAAAACTGAGCTATAATTTTTGCTAAGAATGACAATTAAAAGAATAAAAATTAAATTCAATATTAAAAAAATTATAGTCCACTTTGCTATTTTGGATAGAGAAAGACATGAAAATCAAGGAGAGAAGAGAGGAGAAGAAAAAAAAAAGAAGCCACCAAAGCCACACCATAACTTCTTCTTCAACACTCATCTCTGAAAAATAAAGTCTTTGTCGAGATGATCTCAAATGCCAAAAGAAGGCCATTTTTTGTTCTCAAATAAATTCGTACGCTTTCCCTAATGCTATAGCTTTCCTCACACGCAAGAATTGTTTCCTACCTGTTCAATTTAGTCCCTGGCCTGGTAAAACATAGGGTTGAACATTTGTTTTAATTTCAGATTTGGTTCATGAAACTTCAATTATCTTAGATCAATATAATTGAATTTTATTTTGTCAAACAAGCAATAACCGAGCGCCAAAATTTTTTCTTGACACTACAATATCCTCATATCTAGATAATCAAAAGATCAAATTAAAAAAAAAGCCAAGTGATAAAAAAATAATCAGAGGACCAAAAAAATGGGCTGGATAGTTTTCCTTTATTGTTTATTTTAGTCCGATATGGCAAAAAAGAAGAGCTAAACATTTGTTTTAATTTTGAATTTGATCTTCAAAGTTTTAATTGTTTTAAATCAATAAAATATACTTTTATTTTTCTAAATAGAGCATCAATCAAGCGCCATAAATATTTTTTAACACTATAATATTTTTATATTTAAGCAATTGAAACAAATCATGAAGTTTAATTTTAATTTAACTCGATGGGAAATGATCAAATTAAAAAAAAATAGAGTGATAAAAAACAAAGAACAAAAGAAAAAGAGAAATCATTGTGTAGTATTATTAGAATCCTATATATACAGTAAAATAAGAAGAGATTTAGTTCTTTGTTTATATATATATATATATATATAACACTGAGTTTACATGTGAGCTTAATTGGACCCAGGAATCCAAAATTGGTGTGGCTTGCCCACATAAACAGCCTTCCAATCAAATACCACTCAAGAAGAAAGCCGGTTGTTAGAGGGTCAAATGAGTCCCACAGTTATTGAAGTATCTTTGTAAACTAATCAATCACCAAGGATACAGACACACAGGTCAAATGTTTGCCAATAATAGAGACAACAAGAGGCATCTTCTCTTCTTAATTCTCGCAAATTCTCTTCGTCTTTTCTTTTTTGTTCTTTTTGCATTTTGATCCTTTTTTTCCAATTAAATTTCACATATTTCCTAGAAATTCACTTATGTGATATCCACCCACATCATTGACATCTCTTGTTTTTGCGTCCCTGATCATTAGCTTGTGAATTTTTAGCTAGCATCATTGATTAGGTTAACTCCTCTTGGCATGTGTTCGTGACAAGTCCACGATATAGAATTTCAATAAGTTATGTATTAGTTTTATCAATAAAGGATATATCATTGAAAAATAATAAATCTATAAATGACATATAATTTATTTCTAGTATTATCATAATTTTTTTTAATAATTTAAGGAACCTATGATGGATTTAGAATTAAAAAAAATACTTATTTCTTTCTTATTATCTTGCAACGTTAATAAAAAAAAAGTGATAAATTAAAGTCTAATATGAGATTTTAATCTATTTAAGTAAAAAATGAAATATATTGTAAGAAACTTTGATTCATTTTTTTTTAATTAAAAACTCTTTTAGTTTTTTCCTGTTAAATATTTATTGATGTTATAAATGTTTTTTCATTTACACGCATGTTAAGAAGGATCTATTTTTTATAGTTAATTTTTAATACACGGCATGATATTACTGGACGACACTTAAGTGTTTTATATGATTGGAAAATATAAATGTTTGGTAATGAGGATTTTTAATTATATTTTTATGCAAAGTACCACACAAATATTCAAAATACAAAACATATGTACCATAAGAATAAGGGAAGCGTATCTTCTTGTTATTCTTTTCATTAATGTAATTCTATGACGTAATATATTTATATTTTTTCCTAGCACAAGGAAAGTGAAAAGTTGTGGTTGTCTAACTTTCTATAATATAAATATATTACATTATAAATATAGAAAGTTAGATAATGGCAGCTTGTGTGTCTACACGCGCGCTTAAAAATTCACGATTAAAAAGGTTAAAGATAGGGTAATAACCCAATATATTTAGGCTTGGCATTCTGCCAAGCCCAGATGACATGGATTCAACTTGCTTACAAACCCGATATTTTTGAGTTTAACTATGCACTAAGTCCAAGTATATGTGGGGCTAACAAGGTGCCATATCCAAATATCATTGGGTTCTAAGTGCATATGCGTTTGATAAAATACTAGACCCAACTACCTTTGGTTCAGCTATACGTTGAGTTCAAGTGTGCATCGGTCTGGTAAGTGCTAGATCCAAACATTCTTGAATTTAGTTACGCACTGAGTCCAAGTACGTGTGGATTCAGCAAGATGTTAGACTTAACTTTTTTGGGTTTAACTACACACTGAGCCCAAGTGCATATAGGTGTTAGGATATTGCCATTTATTGGCAATACCCCACCACTAAGCAAGTGGTAGCTCCATTAGTGCCACTAATGGTGGCATGTTGGCCCCTCCATGATGACCATTCATTGCCTATAAAAGAGGCATGCAAAGAGAGCAAAAGTGAGAGGAGTGTGTGAGAAACGTAAGATAATAGAGAGAAAGAGAGAGCTGCAAGGGCAGCAAGAGAGATGGGAGTTGAGTGATGAGATCCTCCTCCATGTATTTATTGTATCCTTTCTCTAATCTCTAAATAATATTGTCTCTCCCGTGGATGTAGGCGGTTTTGCCGAACCACGTAAAATATTGTGTCTCAGTGTGCTTACCCCGAGCAATAATCAATTCATCACCGGTCGTTGGATTCCGCCCTAACAATTGGTATCAGAGCTGATGGTTTAAGTGGTGTTTGATTTTTTGCTCAAAAATGAAAGTTGTCAAAATGATGTTTTGACCATACCACTATGTAGAGGAGGAAGAGACGAAGCCACTGGTGAAAACCGCGTCGAAAATGGACGTCGAAATCTCCGTCACGCTCCAGCGAGGTGACTGGCCACGCGCGCAGACGCGCACCACGCATCTTCTTCGCCTGGATGGGCTGACCCGACCCGAATACCAGATGACCCAACCCACGTGGCTGACCCGGATAATGATGACGCCAGCATGACGTAATTTGTGACGTCAGCATGCACAATAAGCATGGTCATGATGACATCCGCATGATGTAATGGCGATGTCAGCACAGTGGGGCCCACTGCCACGTCAGCACCGTGAGCCGAGCCGAGTTGAGCCGCGTTGAGCCAAATGAGAACCGAGCCGAGCCGCGAGCCGAGGTACAGGATCCAGTGTAGCTGATCCTACGTGCAAACCAGATCTGAGATTGAATTTGAGCCGTTGAATTAGGCCAGAATTGTTTTGATCAAATCTTAGCCGTCCGATGTGCGATTTGGATGATTCAAGACATGTTTCCAGCTAATTTGATCATTCCAGATGCAATGGTACGGTCCGATCGTTGAGATTCGAGACCAAAAATGGCAGTGGTGTATTATTAAAGATAGATTGCCCGATCAGGAGGCATCTGAGGGTCTTGATGGTGGTCGATGGTGATGAAGAAGAAGAAGGTGCACATGTTTACCTAATTACATGTGATGAACTGTTAAGTGAGAAAATATAATGCCTTAAAGGAAGGTAAAATTGGGGACACTCTAGACACCCGGTCATGTGGACGATTTGAGGTGGAGAGTGGAAATTGACGAAGACCAATCTTGACGAATCTAAGCACTGGTAGTCTCGCCAGATGTTGAGAAATCAAGTATGAAACCAGGATACCCAGATCACTTGTAAAGGAAAGCCGCAACAAAGCTAGCAAATGGTTATATATACGGAGAGACAATACGATGGATAAATATGGCCTAAGAAGTTCTGTCTAGGAGATTGGGTTTTAAACGGGACCACTGTGACCCCTCCAATCTTTCCTGGGAACTTGCTTAGTGGAAGGATTATCCATACGGTACTATTTTCGTATATATAGCAGTTTGTAATGAAATGGTTGAAGGTTAGCAGGATGGCGGCATAAGGGGAACAATTGGGTTCCGTATGAACAAGGATTTGATGGAATGGTGATTTCTCTAAAGAAGTTAGATTCGGTGACTGTGATTTCTCGAAGGGAGAATTGATGAAGACCCTGATAATGGAACATAAATACAACAAGGGGATAAAGATTGGCACCCTATTTTGACTTGGACAGGTGTTGTGACAGGATGAGCTGCTGTCAAACATAAACATTGAATAGGGAGAAATCTGGAGAACAAGTATTGCACGAGGGCACACAGAGATTGTGTAAGAGTACCCAAAGGATCCAACGAGGTACTGTAATGAGACAACAGGTGCAAGGAGAAGAAGAGTTCCCAGATGAAGCTCAGAGCAGAGACTGTGTACAACATGAAGTCTCTTATGCTCTTGATGAAGACAATAGGCGAGGACCTTTCCAATGCATGCAAGGATGGAAAGATGAGCTGTTGTAGAGGCACCTAATTGAGGGGGTGCAAACGCCTATGATAAAAGGTGATCGTCTATGAAAGGCAAAGACACCAAAGAGAGGTGGTGTAGGTGGAGCTGTCAAGCAGAAAGTCGTAGAAGCTCCAAACATAGAAATCAAGGTGGAGGATTGCGAGGAGTGTTCCGCAACTTTCTCTTTCTATGTAATCAGTGGCAGTAATCTCTCCCAAGTCCACATGGTGGTAGAGAATCTTGGAGCCACTGGAGTCATCCCGATGAAGGAGGATGAGACCGCCTCATGATAATGAGCGGAGACACCTCGGATGGTGTGAGGACCATAATACGAGTCCCAGGTTCAGATTGCCATATGACGACGAGCGGAGACACCTCAGGAGAAGGTGTGAGGGCCATAATATGAGCCCAATTCAGAACGCCCCAGAGCCGATATGATGGCTAGATATAAGTGGACAGATGGATAGCCAATGAAGTGGCTATGATGAGTAAGAAGACAAATACAGGATTGACTTTTATGGATATTGCCCCCATGCTAAAGATCAATGAGCTATAAGACATTTGCCTTGGACAATAAGTGGGTGACTTGTGGAGCATTAAGACGCGGCTGCTATGAAGGAGCAGAGGGCATGCGCAGGTTTCGGGAACGAGTTGACTCTTGTCAAGGTGGTGAGCTCGGTAATGGCATTGTAATACTTAGAGTATGGAGATAGATATGGATCAACCTTTAATGGGCTGCCCCTATGGTTAAAGGTGAAGAGCTACCTGGACTCTTACGACTAAGAGCGAGAGACTCACGGAGAAGTAAGGCGTGGTTCCTAGGGTGGAACAGAGGGCAGGCACAACTCCTGGATGAGTAGACTCTTGGAAGAATGGGAGCTTGTGATCATATTGAGATACTTAGATAATGACTGTCGCACTTGGAATATCCGTTTGAGGGGGTGCTGTAAGCCTTGGTGTGAGGCTTGGTGAATCATTCCGGACCGAGCATGGTTGATATGCTCGAAGGGGAATGTTATGTTCCCAAAGACAAGCGTTAACACTTTTCAGATGTGATGTGTGAGACCATCTGGTTGAAGTGATCCTTTGGTGTAAGCAAGGGTATGCTTTGGTGACTCTGGTGATTGAAAGGTTTGGCGAGTACCTGTAAACTTGGCCACAAATGCTCTCGGAATGGTAAGCTTGGAAGAGCTGCAAGATGCAAGCTTATGCTGAAGAAGCAAGATGACAATTGCCCAGATAAATGGCAAAGGGGGTGATTGTTAGGATATTTCCATTTATTGGCAATACCCCACCACCAAGCAAGTGGCCACCACCACTAAGCAAGTGGTAGCTCCATTAGTGCCACTAATGGTGGCATGTTCGCCCCTCCATGATGACCATTCATTTTCTATAAAAGAGGCATGCAAAGAGAGCAAAAGTGAGAGGAGTGTGTGAGAAACGTAAGATAATAGAGAGAAAGAGAGAGCTGCAAGGGCAGCAAGAGAGATGGGAGTTGAGTGATGAGATCCTCCTCCATGTATTTATTGTATCCTTTCTCTAATCTCTAAATAATATTGTCTCTCCCGTGGATGTAGGCGGTTTTGCCGGACCACGTAAAATATTGTGTCTCAGTGTGCTTACCCCGAGCAATAATCAATTCATCACCGGTCGCCGGATTCCGTCCCAACAATAGGTCTAACAAGATGTGAGACCTAACTTCATTGGTTTTAGCTACACGCTAAACTCAAATATATATGGGTCTAGCATCTTCCTTGGGTTGAACTCTGCGCTGAGCTCAAGTACATATAAGTCTAGCAAGGTGCTATATCTAATTTTCTTAAGTTCAATTATGTACCAATCCCAAGTACATGTGAGTCTAACAAGATGCCAAACTCAACTTTCTTGGGTTCATTTACATGCTAAGCCTAAGTATATGTGATTATGACAAGATATCAAATCCAAATTTCTTGGGTTTAGTCGCACACTAAGCCAAGTGCATGTGGGTGTGGTAAGGTGCCAGACTTAACTGTTTTGGGGTCTGCAACACGCTAAGCTCAAGTACATATGAGTTTGACAAGATTTCAAACCCTTTACCCTTGGGTTTAGAGTCATTCTAGATCCAAATAAATATATAGTTGGTAATATTTTTAGACTTCATATTGGGTCACGAGAATTTGCGTGTTTATTTTTATGTCTTATAACATAAAATGTTAAAAGTCAAAAATTATTATCTTGCTATATCCCTAGGTGCATAAAAATCTTCTAAGAACTGATCATATTTCCATTAAAATTAATATTGTGTAAGAGATATCCATTCATCATTAATATTGTGTAAGAGATATTTATCCACATTAATGTTATTAGGAGGAGATGGCATTTCAACTCCTCTATTCAAGCATTTATCATACATAATTACGAATAAACACTTTTGTTTTAAATAATTTAAAGTTCATTATCTCATTTATTGCAATATTTATTCAAAGTTATTGACTTTATCATTGGAGGAACTCTAAATCCCACTTAAAAAGATTGTTTTGTAGGTATTGGGTCTTCCATAACTAATCATCAACTTCTTGAACTCTAAAGAAGGAAACATTAACATGAATGTGTGATCATCTTCTAGAGGTGAACATTTTCGGTTCGGTTTGGTTTTGGGCCAAAATAAACAATCAAACCGAAATTATTTTTTTTCAATTTTTTGAATCGAACCGAACCGGAAATCGGTTTGAACCGACCAGGTTCCATTCGGTTCGGTTTTTTTCCATTCCAAACCAATTTAAACCGAAAATTATTTCTGGGTTTTTTCACTGATCATATTTTTTCAGGAATTCCATTTTTGTTTTATTTCTAATTTCACAGATATGTGCTTTTTGTGCTTATTTTCTGAGAATCTTGGTTTTCTCAACTAGTATGGCACTTTTTTTAACTGGTTGGGCATGCATGATATCCAGAAATTCAATCCCAATTTTCTTTTTCTTAGATCTTTTCCCAAGAATTAAACTTTGCAAAAAGATACACAAAACAAAAGGAAAGAACATAAGTCATTTGACTGGAGAAAAATAAAATAAAGAAAAGATCAAAAGATATCTGTTATTAAAATGTAAAATCATCATAACAATATTATTTAAACAAGAGGAAACAAATCAAAGAGGAAGGGCCAAACCCTTCCACGCTAGTTTAAAAAATCCCGTTTTTTCCCTCTCCAATCTTCCCTCCACTTTGTTTTGGAGCCGCCACCACACACCTGCAAAGAAAAAACCTTAAACTCGCTCTCAATGGCGACCGATCCAACTCTGTTGCACCAACTCAGTGTCCTTCTCCAATCAAAGAGGAGAGATGCAGAGAGAAAGGGAGGGGGAGGGGAGAGACGCAGAGAGAGGAGGAGGGGAGAGATGCATAGAGAAGAAGGGGAGGGGCGACTGCTTTTGTGTTTAGAGAATGCAGAGAGCAAAGTTTAAGCTTTAGGTTTAGGATTAGAAAAAGCATCCTACTTATAGGTTTTTTTTTTAAGTGTTGGTTTGGTTGAACCGGTTCGGTTTGGTTTGGTTCAATCGGTTTCAAACTTTGAAAACCAAAACCGAACCGAACCGGAATTGTTTTGTAATTTTTTAATCGGTTAATTCGGTTTTTTTTTGGTTTTTTTTTTTTCGATTTTCTCAGTTTAATCGGTTTATCGGTTTTTTTGCTCACCCCTATCATCTTCTATCCAAACACTTAAAAAAAATAACTCTCATTCCTAAGCATATTAGATTTTATAACATCATCAATTGACACCATTTTATGAGAAATTGATCAAAAAGCCATCAACTGTTCTTTTAAAACTGATTTTTGACATCCCTAATCACTATTAATGGCAGACAATTAAGAAAACTCAGGAATAGGACGTGTCACAGACCTCCCTGTAGTTGCTAGCACATATACTCCATCAAAGTTTCATAACTCATTAATCAAGGGTAAGCCCTTACCCAAGCCATCTTTGCATCCGAGAGACAACATTAGGCCTTGCCACCTCGGTAAGTCCTAGCACATAAGGTAGCTTTCTTAGTCTAAACCTCTCAACCACAAGCAATACTTTTGTCATGATATAATTGTATTATCTAAAGAAAGTTGGACAAAATGACTTGGAAAGTTTTCCACCCTGATGATCTCCTAGTCCCTCTAGAGATTGTTCTCGTAGACATAAAGCTCTCCCAATAAGCAGTCACTCTAAACGTGATCCTTCTGGCCACTGTGGGATCGAAGTTTGCTACTAATCTTATTGTTCCATGCCATAATCATCCAACTACCTAGAGCTTATTCGACAAAGATCGGGCCAAAGTATAACTGATAGATAAATTCAAAATGAAATATAAAATCCTCATGAGATATAGGGATCGCCTTCCTCCAACAATGGTTGCACGTGAGCTACATGCGCCACCATGGCTATTTTCATATTTTTTGGTGAAATTTAAGGGTATTTCAGTCTTTTTCCCATATAATGATACTTAGGTAATTTTTGGGACTTTTAAGATTATTTTATTTGTCTTTTAATACATGTATTTATACATTTTTTTTATTTTGTAAAATACTTGAGATAAATATAAAAAGAATGACGATGCAGGTCCAACGCCTAAGTTATCCCGTCATCGTGCAAGTGTCTAAAGCCTAATTCTCAAATATAGGTTATGTCTATTTTTAGCTATTCCAACATAATCTTTCTTTTTAGGAATAAACGTTATTCGTTGACACATCTCTTTCTTTTTTTTTCTTTTTTTTTAAAAAGAACCAATTTCAAAATTAAAAGAAAAACAAATATGGATTATGCTCATTTTTCTTTTTGCAACTTGGATATAATTCTCCTTTTTAGGTTTAAACGTTAACATTTCGACAAGTCTTATATTTTTAGGGATTGCTGTCATTTTTGACATGTCTTTTATTTTCATGGATTCGATGTTAACCCTCAAAATCAAATTGAAAATAAGCTATAATATTATAGCAATTGAATAAAATTAGAAAAAAAAACACAAGCAAGGGTAACCTTTCACTTGAAATGATGTTTTAAGGATTATGTCGACTTTCCCTTAATTATAACTAACTTAGTACCTGAATATTTAAGACCAATGTGTAATTTAGGATTTCTAATTTTCTCAAATTACTAGATGAAAATTCCAATAAAATCTTTATTTTCTCCAAAATAACTTATCTTTCAATACCATAAAAATATAGGTGTCCTGCCATGTCGTGTATCACAATTTATAATAAATTCTTGATATGATTTTATCACATTAATTGATTTTTTTTGCTTTCAATCAAATGTAATATATTGAAACATTATTTTAATATTTTTTTATTAAATTTGTTTTTTGATATCATGATAAGTTTTTTATTTAAAATGTTTCTGTCACCCTTATCGTTTAAATTGCTAGGAAATCACACCCTTTTTCATCCTTTTCCTATGCATGTGAATTGAAATTATATCTCACGGGAAGTACTCTAGGAACAAAAAAAAATCAGAAAATTAAACTCGTCAATCGGTTTCGTTAGTTAATAGTAAACTATGAACATTTTGAAAACTACAGAGATAACATCTATGTTTTTTAATCTAGAGGTATAAAATTGAAACATTTATGAATCTACAGAGATAAAAACATAGTTTACCTGAAAAGAGTGGAAACATTAGAAATACACTGAAGTCGAAGGACTTTATTCCAAACTAAAATTATCCAATCTCTAACTCCTATCATTCCGTCCTGTCCAGACTCCATATAAAATACACTTGCCGAATCCAAACAACTCCCCCATCCTTCCCTCTCTTCCTGCTCCACCGTCCCGTTCCAACCCCGATTAGCCGACAAAAGTCACAGAACCATAGTCTCCGATTAAAAAAATAAATACTATTCTATCTCTAAAAAAATTATAAATAAATAAATAAATAAATAAAACACTCTCAAAAGACTAAAAAAACTCTACTCTAAAAAGCTATTCTCCACTCCTCTCACTCACTAACGCCACTCCTCCTCCTCCCCCTCTCTCTAACTTTGCCTTCACACTCTCTCAGTAGGGTTTCACTTTCTATAATGTAGAAAAAGTGAAACCCTAATTCATTCTTTCTATCACAAGATCTAAAAAAAATCACTATAAATGGGGAATTGTTGCAGATCTCCGGCCGCCGTAGCTAGAGAAGATGTGAAATCGAGCTTCTCCGGTCACGATCACGGAAAGAAAGACAACACAGCTAAAAAAACACCGCAACCAATCACAGTACTCACTGGCTTCCCCAAGGAGAATATCGAAGAGCGCTATTTAGTAGATCGTGAGCTAGGTCGGGGAGAATTTGGCGTAACGTATCTGTGTATAGAGCGAGACTCGAGAGAGTTACTTGCTTGTAAGAGCATTTCGAAGAGGAAGTTGAGGACTGCTGTGGATATTGAAGATGTCAGACGAGAAGTAGCGATAATGAAGCATTTGCCGAAGAGTTCGAGTATTGTGAGCTTGAAAGAAGCTTGTGAGGATGATAATGCGGTGCATTTGGTTATGGAGTTGTGTGAAGGAGGGGAATTGTTTGATAGAATTGTTGCTAGAGGTCATTATACTGAAAGAGCCGCCGCCGCCGTGACTAGAACGATTGTTGAGGTTGTGCAGTTGTGTCATAAGCATGGTGTGATTCATAGGGATTTGAAGCCGGAGAATTTTTTGTTCGCGAGTAAGAAAGAGAATTCGCCTTTGAAAGCTATTGATTTTGGCTTGTCTATTTTCTTTAAGCCAGGTGAGAAATAACTTTATTATTAACTGATGATGGGAAAATGGAATGATACGGGTTTATCTTAGATAAATAAGTGATTTTTTTCCCTTTCCTTTTCTTGCGTGCGTGCGTGTAAATAATGCATTGATGTAAGTATTTGGTTTGTTATTACTTGCCAGGGTAATTTAGTATTAGTGAAAATGCTGGAATCTTTAGTTACTAGAGTGATAAGACTATTGGAGTATCATGCTTTGAAATGTTAGGAAATTCCTTTTAATATTCTGTTTAATAGTCTAGATTTAGCATCTTAAGTTCTATGTGCGTAATTTTTTTATGATGCTTTTTCTGAAGAACCTATTGTGGTTGCTCTAATAAGAGGATTGGGATGCTATTTTGTTCGAGCACAGTTTTATTTTAGAGTTCATGTGTAGGGTGCTTACGATGTTTAGTCACGGTTGGGTTTTAGATATGAACTTGATGTTTTCTTCCTCATAATTGTCATAGATATTTTAGGTGCTTCTGGGAAGACAACTTCAATTTCAAAAAATTGTCACATGCTGGCCATATGGTGAAAATCATCGAAATTTTTATTGTTTTCGATTATTTTTATATCTAGTTACTATATTATGCTAATGTTCACTACTGCCTAATTTGTAATAGGTGAGAGGTTCTCTGAAATTGTTGGAAGTCCTTATTACATGGCTCCAGAGGTGCTCAAGCGGAACTATGGACCGGAAATTGATATATGGAGTGCAGGGGTCATTCTCTATATCTTGTTGTGTGGTGTTCCACCATTTTGGGCCGGTAATTATACTTTTGGTTCCCACCCCTGTCTTGCATTTACTATGTTTGCTTGTGTGTGTTTGTGTGTTGTGGTGAGGGAGACTGCAGCACGAGTGCTTGCACCATATTCTAATAAACTCCTTTCCATCATTGTATGATGGCTTCAGTGTATGTGCACAGCTATTCTTTCTTCGTTTTGTTCTGTACTTCTTTTTCTTTATTTTTTTTGAGCTTTTCTTGAAAGGAGGGTTATGATTATTATTATTTTTTATGAATACAGAGTCCGAGCAAGGAGTTGCTCAGGCCATTCTTCGTGGGATTATAGATTTCAAACGGGATCCATGGCCAAATATTTCGGAAAATGCTAAGAGTTTAGTGAGGCAAATGCTGGAGCCAGACCCAAAGCTTCGATTAACTGCAAAACAAGTGTTAGGTATATTATATATATGATTTTATTTGCACAGAACCTCATCATATGAGCATGTTTTTTAGTTTTACCATCTGGGAACACTGTTTCTTTGTTCTTTTGGGTTGGTGGGTGTGGGAGCATGGGGTTGCAAATTCCATCTGATTTTGGTATGATTTTACTGTTTTGGTAGATTGTTTCTTTAATTGAGATTCTACCTGGTTATTAAGATGCATTACATCACTGAACACTCCTAGAATAGTGGAGTTAAAGATAAGAGGCAAAAGAACCTAAGGTATTAAAGAATTACAGTTCTGACCCTGTCCACAGCCCCCACAATTTATTAGATACCCTAGTTTGTTGGCAAAAATTCTGAAATTTGCAGTTCTGACGTGTTTAGGAAACTATCTTAACTCACAATTTATCTTGTTATGTGGACAAAAATGTGGGACTTGATAAATGAATCTGTAACAAGTGCTTTGTTGCTTTACAGATGTGATAATGCATCATAGTTTGAAGAACTACTACAATATGCAAGATATAACTGGGAATGCTACAGTTTCATCTAGCTTACCAGCCTTAAAAAATCTTGCTTGATAACTTCATCATTATCTCTCTTGCTGTATACATGGTACATTATTGCTGCTTTTAAGCCTAAAAGTTTTAGCATCTCCCTAGTTAATATTTTGCTTCAGCAAGCTGTTCATTCTGTCCAGGAAAAAGCTATGATTATCCAGTTTATCTATGGCATTCTTCATGTATCATGATTTCAATACTTGTCACATTTGAACAAGCATGATTAATATTTATGCTTCTACTTATAGAGCATCCTTGGCTCCTAAATGCTAAGAAAGCGCCAAATGTTCCTCTTGGAGATGTTGTCAAGTCAAGACTTAAGCAGTTTTCAATGATGAACAGATTCAAAAGAAAAGCTCTCAGGGTTAGATTTTTATTCCTCTATAATTTTCTTATTGTTCATCTGATATTATTTTTTCCCATCCAGAAATAAATAGTTTGGTACTTTTAACTAGGTTATTGCTGATTTCTTATCCATTGAAGAAGTTGAAGATATCAAAGAAATGTTCAAGAAGATGGACACCGATAATGATGGTATTGTTTCAATTGAAGAATTGAAAACTGGACTTCGAAGTTTTGGTTCCCAGCTCGGGGAGTCTGAAGTTCAAATGCTTATTGAAGCTGTGAGTACACTTTATGCATCTCAGTTTCAAGTTTCATCAAACAGTATCTGTACTTGGCTAAAATAATCAAACAGTATCTATAGTATACGTGCTATATGTTTTCCCCTTCAACAACAGTACTGGTAGCGTGATTGCAATTGATACATCTCAGAGTTCTCTTTTCTCTTATCCACAATGATTTTCGTATTAAGTGAGGGATGCACCTTCGACATTGGAGAAAGTATTATGCAAGTGTAGGTACGAGGCTTTGGCATTTACACATCATGAGAATACATCAAGCCTAGTTATCTGACCAGTTACTTAATTTGCCGCACTTTAGCATAATCAGTTGTCCTGGAAGCAATTTTAGTTCTAATCTTTTGTTTAGGTGGTCTATCCCTGCACTTTCCAGTTGTCTTTCCTGAAACAAATAATTTACAACTTTGAGGAAATCTGAAAGTAGGATTATAGATTATATTTCTACAGTGATAACATGGACAAAATGTTGTTTAAATTTATAAACTGGATTCCAGCTTGATTTGGAAGATGAAGGTTTAGGTTCTAGCATGAAGGTTGAGGGCTCCCAAAAAGGGAAAAAAACAAGGGAAGCTGGTGGCTACTAGACCAAAATTACATTTGTATAAGGGATTGACTTTAAGCTTCTGAATAGAATGCTCACTCTTGGAACTTAAGGGTGTAAAAATTATGGTGTTTGAACATTTCATTGCTGCTAGAAAATAGCTGGCTTAACTACAGGGATAGCCCACAGTTTAGAGCAGATTTCATCTCCACCTCGCTCTAAAACTTAACCTCTTATTCTCTCATGTTTTTTGATGTGTGACCTTTTTCAATCCTCTGCTATAAGTGCCCATGGAAATTATACTAATTTCCTTTCCTTTTTTCTCCATAAAACAAGCCAATCTTTGAAAATTTATCCGAGAAAAGCTAGGGAAAAATCTGAATTCTTTGCTGTTATCCCTCTCTTTAAACTGTGTGTACGTGCAACATCTGAGTCTTATCAAGCTAGAATTAGATACAGCCATCCTTTATCCTTTGATTCCACTAACGTGCTCTCTTCCACGGTTTCATTACACTGAATATTTGATCTCAACCTATGTTTACATCCTCTCAATAATTCCGCATTTGAACTCCTTTCTTCTTCACTCCCTTGGTTTTTCTTAACACCATCTCCATCTCCATCATCCCTTTCCCTGTGTGATGTACTATTTCAAAGTCAGTTATGGTAGCTGGTTTCAGTTTCTTATTTATCTTTTCATCAGACCGTGTTGTGGGGAATGGGTTTGAAGAGATTCTTGGGCTGGATTGGATCCGTAGGAGTTGAGAGATTGGTGAGTGACTGGAGCCTTGTTCTATCTTGATTTCAGACTTCTGATGGGGTTTGCCGGGGATAAAGGTGGACTATCAATTACCTTTACAAGTAGGTATATATATGTTCTGGAGGGGCTGGGAAGGCAGTTTATGGATTCGTGTTTTTTTTTTCTTCTCAATTTTGCTTTTTAACATTTCATTTGGGAAGTTGATGTATTCCATGTGAAGAAAAAGAAGACGAGAAAATTAACAAGCCACCATCTCATTTTCTGTTAGTCAAATATGAGAAAGAACTAACAAGGGAGACATCAAAACAGATGGGAAAGCTTCTGAGGTTTTATAACCACATTTTAAAGGTGAAGGTTTAAATTGAAGTCTACCTGGTTAATGAAGAATTTGAGTTTACATGTGGTTTGATGAAGAATTCAGGAGTTTTCACATGCTGCAAGTACATGCATGAATTTGTTTGTTCCTTCTTCAAAGTGTTCAATCTTTATCATTTAGGCAATTGTTAGAACAAAGTAACATTGAAAATGGTTGGGAGGATAGAAAATAGTGTAAGAATTGGGTAGATGAAGAGGAGAAAGGACGAAAGCAGTTTCTCTTTCTCGGTTCTTACTTAGTTTGGTGGACAAGATAAAAAAATAAATTAAATGACAGGTACCATAGAACAATGCTCATCTAATTCTTGTTTTTCTCCCTATCCTTCGAATTTGGATGAGTTGAATTATGTTGGAATCCATGTGAGGATTGGATTCATGTATTCTTTACTCGATATGGATCCACCTAAAAATGCGTTGAGCATTGCTTCTGTCTCTAGCCTATTCTTTTTTACTTGTCCGTCCATCCTCATTCCTTTTGTTAAGCAAAAATAATGTTAAGGAATATTTTATATCCAGTTGGTTCTGAATGGATTACTTGTTTGCCAACAGGTAGATGCTAATGGGAAGGGTAAACTAGACTATGGGGAGTTTGTCGCCGTTTCTCTTCCTCTCCAAAGGATGGACAATGATGAGCATCTTCGCAAGGCATTCTCCTACTTCGACAAGGATGGCAATGGTTACATTGAGCCAGATGAGCTCCGGGATGCCCTGATGGAGGATGGAGCGGATGATTGTACAGATGTGGCAAATGACATCTTCCAAGAAGTAGACACTGACAAGGTGAATTGGCAATACTAAATTTAACATTATATGCTAATCTTGGCTCAGGAGATTTCAGTCTGACATCAATGTCGTATGAATGCAGGATGGAAGAATCAGCTATGACGAATTCTTTGCTATGATGAAAACTGGAACAGATTGGAGGAAAGCTTCCCGTCATTACTCTAGAGGGAGATTCAACAGTCTAAGCATGAAGCTCATGAAGGATGGTTCACTAAACCTGGGGAGTGGTGAGTAAACATATCCACAGGGCCTCTGTTTAATTTATCCTTGCAAAGAAAGTAGTGGGTCATCACCATGCATCTTAGATTTGCTTTCTTTTATGTGGGGCCCTTTTGCTTGTGGGCTTTACAAGGATCATGGAGGCTGAGGGCGTCTTATCTGTCTGCAAAATGTTAGTTGTGTAAAAATGATGACTGGTACCACGGTACAGGATGTATGATTCTTTCCCTTTTCTTCTCACCACTTTTAACCTTCGGTAATTGTTTCTTGTAGACAATGCGAACATTGGTGGGGTCAACTCTGTAGGGCTGTAGTATATTCTAAAAGGAAATGCGTTGTGTTCTGGGGCTCCCAACTTTTGACACCCTTTTCTTTTGCTCAAAAAACACGAGAAATTAGTGAAGTTATCTGCGAAAACTACATGTAATGCTGTGGGGTAGGAATAAACTTTTAGATGGGTGCATATATTTTTATTAAATTTTGTTCTCCAAAGTTATACATTAGAGCATGCCTAGCCAGCAATTGCCAGTTAGTATTGAGTTGTTGACTGATGTTACTAGAATTATTTACATGCAAGTGAAAATTTGTAGTAGCTATATTTGAAAGATGTAACTTCGTCCGTGTGCTTCATTCTCAACTTCATGGGTGCATAGTACATTCCGAATGATTTGAGATAAGAAACGAGCGATACGGTCACGGTAGCCCATGTTCATCTTATAACCAAATCAGTCCAAACAATAGCCAGCCCAGAGCACAACCATTAGTGGTCTCAATTCCCATGGCATGTTACTCCGCCCACACCCTCCCCCCCCCAAAAAAAAAAAAAGGACGAGCACGAGTAAGTTTCAAATTCAAAAAGAAGATTTGAAAAAAATGTATAGTGAAAGTTAGTTAAACCATATTTTAAGATTAATTACCTTGTGCAAAAGGAAAGGAAGCGAAGATATTCAACAGAATAAAATAGACCTTTGGAATGTAAGAAAAATTATAGTAAAATGGTTGTCGTGATTCATGGGTATTGACACACCACGCTTCTCATGCCCAATATGACATGACATTTTAAACACATTTGGTGTTCTTACTTTTATTTCAAGGCAAGGGTTAAAATTCGATGTCCTGGGTAGTTGAAAAAATAAATAATTATCAAGATGCAATTTCATGATGATTATGATGATATAAAATTAAATAAAAAAGTTATCGACCAATCTACATATACAACCCAAAGCCCAAAGCCCAAAGAGATTGCTCTCCAACTTGATTTGGCCCGTATTCAAACCAATGCACAATATGGTTGGGTCAACCAACTAGTCTACACTCCAGCTTAAGGGATTGTTCTCTGGTCAAGGCACTCGTTGCAAAACTAGGTTTTTCCCCTAGCATATTGGGATCGAGTCCTCCAATTTAAATTCTCAAAATCTCATCGACTAGCACACATCATGAGTTATAACTTTCAAGAAAGTCAGTATAATACTGTATTTTCCTATACTTACCTATAAATTATCAGTATAATATCTACATTTCTCATCAATAGTTATCTCTCGTCAACTTGTTTTTTTAAAAGGACCCTAGTTTTCTCACTAATGACTATCTCCCACTAACCTAACTCTTGAGAGGACACCAAACCTTTATATTCAATCTCCCACAAGTGCCAACCATTCCCATCAATAAAATGAGGCGTAACAACTAACATCTCTCTCTCTCTCTCTTTTTCTCTCTCTCAAGTTACCTAAAGGGAAAAGTAACTGTTCTTCGTCATTGCACTAAGAGGTAAGTTCATGTTACCAAACCATATCAATATCTCGGTTCATAAGAAAAAAAAAAAAAGTAATTTAAAAACATCACACAAAACATAAGTTCATACAAGAACATACAGACGCTCCTTTATGTTTTTTTTTTTCTCTTTTCTTCTCTTTATTGTATGTTATGTCCATCACAAACTTTACTAACCTAAGTATCGGGGGGTCTTCTATTTTGACAGGGGGCTTGTTTTGGTATGAGAGCCTAAGACAACTAAGTCTAGTCACCCTGTCATCTCATCAAGTAATGACTAATTCTTGTCGCCTTGTCAGCCCATCCAACAGAAGTTAAAAGGCGTTGATCTAATTCAAAGGTTTTTTTTACTTCATTATGGCACCATTAATGAAAAACTAAACAAAAACTAGTTTATTATCATTTTCCACATTAGCCCAAAAGTTCTTTCAAGGATGAAGATTTAAAAACTCCTAGACAGGAGAGAGTAATTAATCTCTCCAACATAGAAAGATTAACTCTTTTAGATCTCCAACAAATTATCTATTAAGTGGAAATGCTAAATAATGATGTTTTATATATATATATAATAACAACTTCACACTTTTGCACTTTCTTAACGAGTGAGTGTCCATAGGAGTAATTAATTCCCTAAAGGAAAGGTAAAATGACATACATGTAAGTAGACACAAGAACACTCATACTCCAACTCTATTAAGGATCCATTCCTGTTATGAAAAGTATTCCAAAACTAGACATTTTAGACTCACTCTAATATAAAAAATAGAGCTTCATTAAGTTTTACCCATGAGAGTGGATATCATCATCGATCTGCCTCTAACTTTCGCTCACATACTTATTATAAAAAAACACCCTAATACGAGACAAAGATCAATAATTGTACATGTTTTTGAAAGTAAACACCATCAAATGAAAGATTCTTTAGTTTGTTATCAATTACTACACACTCGTCTCTTCAAGGATTGTTATATACAAAGACCGACTTAGACAACTATGATGATTTTATAAAATCAAGAGAGCACTTATAGAACATACAAAGTACCTTGGAGCTTGCAACATAAGACAATAACGCTCTGTAAAAAAATCGTTCCAACAACATTTTATGGATCTGTATGGGTGTTGTATCACATCTTTAAGTCTGGATCCATTATTGACTTTGACAATCTTTATTCCAAAACCATCTCTATTTTCATCACTATAATTCCGACTAAAAAAAGTATAATTGAGCTCTTTGTCATCACACAATGAGAAAATGATAGAATTAAAGCATATTTTTAAAGGTTTGATGAGGAATTTATCAACGTGAAAAGTCTACTCAAACTCACTGCCACTAAAGTCCTGAATAATGAAGTCTATAATTCTTTATGGGAATGATTGTACACTTTTCCTAACTAGTTTTTCCTTAGTACATATATTGAAAAATCATATTCGAGTAGAAGAAGTGAACGTGACCAAACAAGAACACTCTCAATTCTAGCAATAGAGAACATAATCTTTTTAGTGCCATCAGTCTCCAGCCATAAGATATCGATAAAGAAAACTAGGAAATCCATTTGTGATTGACTAATGTTTCCTGAGCTCATGAATACACATTCGACTGCCACGTGTACTAAGTATTAGATGTGATTAAGGGAAAAAAAATATTTATTCAATATCTACCTTTTTGAAGAGTAGCATGAACATGAGGAGCCCCAACAAATTTTGTTTCTTTCACTATAATAATGAGCACGATACTAAGGACTTTTAAGCTCTTAAAATAGAGATAGAAAGATTAATTGCCAACAATCACCTCTAATAGTTTTGTAATGAAAGAAATACAACATATACAGAAAAAAAGAAGAAAAAGATTAGCACATCCCACAATACACTGCATGGGATAAGATAATCTCCAGAATTTGTACCTCCATTTCAACAAGAAAATCTTTTGAACTTTTCAATAATAAAAAAAAATGTTTCTACATATGTCCAAATGAATTCTCTATATCTCCAAAACGATCTCCATAACAAAATCTCCATGGCTCAAATGAAATCCCATGTCTTTGACTAATCTTTATATCTCTAATAAAATATCAGTATAACATCTCCATACATAATGTTGAGCCATAATCACAAAGTATTCTCCACTTCATGTGAAAATATTCTCCATCTCAACTACCCATTTCTATAACCATAAAAGCACAATAGATTATATACACTCTTAAGTGTTTTATAACTTGATGAAAATATATTCATGATTCTTTAAAATTTCACACAATTTCAAAGAATGGAAGGGGGGTGATGATACAAAAAAAAAACAAACAAAAAAAACCTACAAACCAATCAAGTTAGGCTAACCTAACTGGACTGCTCTCTAGTCTGGCTAGGTCAACCCAACTGGTTTGCTCTCCCACCCAAGGGACTGCTCTCCAACCCAATTAATTTCTTTATAATCAAAGAGACTACTCTTCAGTCTAAGCACTCACTCTAAAACTAGGTCTAATCCTAACTATCTTGGGATCCAGTTCTCCTGTGAAAATTCCAAGAAGCCTAACGACTGACACACACCATGTATTGCAACCTCTAAAAAAGTAATTATGACGCCACACTCTCCTATGCTTATTCATGAATTGTCAGTACGACACCTACCTTTCTCTTCAATTGCTATCTCCTGCCACATTGTCTTCCTAGAGAACACCTAACTTTCTTATCAATGTTTATCTCGTGCTAATATGTCTTCTTAAATGGAACTAACATTTCTCACTAATTATCTGTGAATGCCAACCTTTCCCACCAATAACACAATAAGATACAATAACAAACAATTTTTTTATTACTACCTAGAAGGAAAAGTAATTGTTATCCATCATGACTCCATATGGTAAGCTCATGTGACCATATTGTATAAATACCTTGGGTTACAAGGTAAATAAACAAGTCTATTCAGGAACATCACATAGAACACTAGTTCATACAATAATAATCATACACTCTTCTATATTCTTTGCTCTCCTTTTCTTTTATGTATATTATCTCTTTTATTAAATATACTAACTTAAACATCAAATGGTCCTTCATCATGATAAGAAACGTGTTTCAGTAATAGAGCATAGGACAGACAAGTCCAATCACCTAGTTATCTCATTAAGTGATGTCCAAGTCTAGTCATCCCATCGACTCACTAACTAGTGGCCGATCTTGTTAAAATTGACGTTTTACTTCCAGTTGTTAGGATTTCCTCTTATTTCAGTTTTTCCTTTGTTTATTGTTTCTTCTGCATAACGGTTCCTGTTCTTAAGGCAGTAATGTTGCACGTTCAGGATAGTTAATTCCCACGATTGTAGGTGCTGTAAAATCGTGGTTCAGTTTCATTTCAGTTACCTTGTAAAGCCTTTAAAAGGCTATTATGTTCTTTGAATATTGATCAAACTTATTACTGCAAAACTGTTGAAAACCAAACTCTCTGCATTTCTGTTTCTAACATATGGTATCAGAGCCTCCACACGGGGCTTGATAAAATTTTTTACGAAACATAAGTCAACGAGAGAAATTCATGGCAAGTGAAAGCAGTTTTGTGCAGCCAGCCATTCCTAAGTTTGATGGGCATTATGATCATTGGAGCATGCTTATGGAGAACTTCCTGCGATCCAAGGAATACTGGAGTTTGGTGGCGACTGGGATTCCTGCAGCAGCAGAAGGGATGGATCCTACAGAAGAACAAAGAAAGACAATCGAAGATCATAGGCTAAAGGATCTGAAGGTGAAGAACTACTTATTTCAAGCCATTGATCGATCGATACTGGAGACAATCTTGAAGAAAGACACATCGAAAGACATTTGGGACTCCTTGAAACAGAAGTATCAAGGCACAACCAGAGTCAAACGTGCCCAGCTGCAAGCTCTTCGCAAAGAGTTTGAGGGACTTCACATGAAAATGGGAGAATCAGTGATTGATTATTTTGCACGAACTCTCACCATCATTAACAAGATGAGAATTCATGGAGAACAAATGAATGATGTGGTAGTTATTGAGAAGATCTTAAGATCCATGACTCAAAAATTTGATTATGTTGTGTGCTCAATTGAGGAATCAAATGATATTGATGTTTTGTCCATTGACGAGCTTCAAAGCAGTTTGCTCGTTCATGAGCAACGAATGAGCAGACATACGTTGGATGAACAGGCACTACAAGTTACAAATGCAGTCCAACCAGGAGGAGTTCAACCAGGAGGAAGAAATTGGAGTCGTGGAAGAGGAAGAGGCAGAGGACGAGGCCGGTCTTTTTTTGACAAATCCATGATTGAATGTTACAATTGTCATGGACTTGGCCATTTTCAATGGGAATGTACTAAGAAGGAGAAGCAGGCACATTTTGCTGAGACCAGTGAAGAAATGTTACTCATGGCATACGTGGATGATAAACAAGTTAGAAGTGAATGCATATGGTTTCTGGATTCAGGGTGTAGCAATCATATGTGTGGTAAAAAGGATTTGTTTGATGTTTTCAATGAAGAATTCAAAGATTCAGTTAAGCTGGGAAATGATGCAAGCTTACAAGTACAAGGAAAAGGCAGTATTCGAATGGAGATAGATGGGATTATACATGTGATTACTGAGGTGTTTTATGTGCCAGACCTGACGAACAATTTACTGAGCATTGGGCAGCTACAAGAGAAAGGGCTTGCAGTTCTCATGCAACATGGCACCTGTAAGATTTTTCATCCAAGTAGGGGCTTAATCATCGAAACTACCATGTCACACAACAGAATGTTTATTCTCATTGCTAAATATGAGTCAAAGGAACAAAGGTGTCTTGTCTCCCTTATCACAGACCAATCTCATCTTTGGCACTGTCGATATGGGCATCTAGGCTGGACAGGTCTCAAAGTTCTTCAACAGAAAAGGATGGTAGAAGGCATGCCACAGCAGTTTAACATCCCATCTAAAGTCTGTGAAGATTGCTTAGTGGGCAAACAAAGAAGAGATTCATTTCCAAAGGTCAGCACATGGAGGGCATCAGGTATTCTTCAGCTGGTACATGCTGATATCTGCGGGCCAATCAATCCAATTTCAAACAGCAAAAAGAGGTATCTTCTCACTTTCATAGATGATTTCAGTCGGAAAACTTGGGTGTATTTTCTGGTTGAAAAGAGTGAAGCCTTTGCTGTTTTTAAACACTATAAAGCTAAGGTTGAAAAAGAAACAGATGCATGCATAAAAGCACTACGTACCGATCGTGGAGGAGAATTCACATCACAAGACTTCACTAATTTTTGTGGTGTGAATGGGATTCGAAGACAGCTAACAGCTGCATACACACCCCAGCAGAACGGCGTGGCCGAAAGGAAGAATCAAACAATTATGAATATGGTACGTTGCATGCTTTCTGGGAAGCAGGTTCCAAATACATTTTGGCCTGAAGCCGTTAACTGGAGTGTGCACATTCTCAATAGAAGTCCTACATTTGCTGTGAAGAATAAGACCCCAGAAGAGGCCTGGAGCAGCAACAAACCATCAGTAAGTCATTTCAGAGTTTTTGGATGTATATCTCATGTTCATATACCTGATAGCAGAAGAGTGAAACTTGACAACAAGAGCCGAAAATGCATTTTCATAGGGGTAAGTGATGAGTCAAAAGCTTACAGATTATTTGACCCTATTACTCATAAAATAATTGTAAGCAGAGATGTTGTGTTTCAAGAAGATCAATGTTGGGATTGGGAGGTCTGTTCTAGAACAGAAATTGTAACTGATCTTGTGTGGGAACAAGATGAAGAAGAGATCACAGGTAATGGTGCTAATGAAGAGGAATCTGTCGATAGCAACATCAATGAAGAAAGTGAGGACAGTGAAGCAACTGATCATGGTATTGCAGTTCACAATGAAGAAATGGATCATGTTGATCACGGTGCTGCTGCTGCTCAAAATGACTCATCACAGGAGGAAACTAATGAGAACTCACCTCATGCTGTCAGACAAAGAAGACCACCAGCATGGATGCAAGACTATGAAAGTGGACAAGGTCTCTCTGAGGAAGAAGTCTCTAACATTGCTTATTTAGCATTGTCTGTTGACAGTGATCCAATTTCATTTGAAGATGCAGTAAAGAACGTGAAATGGAGGCAGGCCATGAACTCAGAAATTGAAGCCATAGAAAGAAATAATACTTGGCAACTAATAGAGTTACCAATTGGGAGCAGAGTTATCGGTGTAAAGTGGGTGTACAAGACGAAACTCAATGAGAAAGGGGAGGTAGATAAGTACAAGGCACGACTCGTTGCAAAAGGTTACAGCCAACAGTATGGAGTAGATTATGCTGAGGTATTTGCACCGGTTGCTAGGCTAGACACCATTCGAATTGTGATTTCGCTTGCTGCTCAGAAAGGTTGGATGATCTATCAACTAGACGTCAAGTCTGCTTTTCTAAATGGGGAACTGAATGAAGAAGTATTTGTCACCCAACCTCCTGGCTATGAGAAAACAGGCCATGAATACAAGGTGTACAAACTCAAGAAAGCCTTGTATGGCCTTAAACAAGCTCCTAGAGCTTGGTATAGCCGTATAGAGACTTATTTCTTAAGTGCAGGTTTCAAAAAATGCCCCTATGAACACACTTTGTTCATCAAAACAACGGATGG
Organism: Populus davidiana; assembly: GCA_030145905.1. Taxonomy (NCBI): domain Eukaryota; kingdom Viridiplantae; phylum Streptophyta; class Magnoliopsida; order Malpighiales; family Salicaceae; genus Populus; species Populus davidiana. The sequence goes on along the minus strand of CM057794.1, from coordinate 2,643,521 downwards.
AGGTACAGCATTATTTGTTTGTCTTTACGTTGATGACCTTATATTTACTGGAAATGATGCAGCAATGTTCAAAGATTTTAAGCAGTCCATGATGAATGAATTTGAGATGACTGATCTTGGAAAGATGAAGTATTTTCTTGGCATTGAGGTGTTGCAACAACCAGATGGTGTATTCATTGGGCAACGAAAATACGCACAGGAGGTGCTTGACAGGTTCAAAATGGATCAATGCAATCCAGTGAATAATCCAGTCGTTCCTGGGCATAAACTCAGCAAGGATGAAGATGGAGTAAGGATTGACAGTACACTCTACAAACAAATTGTTGGCAGCCTTATGTATCTGACGGCCACACGTCCTGATATAACATTTGTTGTGAGTCTGATAAGTAGATACATGGAGCATCCCACTGAAATGCACTTACAGGCAGCAAAGAGAGTCCTGCGATATGTAAAGGGAACCAGTAGCCTTGGGGTGTTCTACAAGAAAGAAGGAAATCAGGAGCTGTTGGGATACACTGATAGTGATTACGCAGGGGATCAAAATGACAGAAAGAGCACTTCAGGGTATGTATTTCTAATGAGCTCCGGTGCTGTGTCCTGGTCTTCGAAAAAACAGCCAGTGGTTACCCTTTCCACCACTGAGGCAGAGTTTATTTCTGCAGCATATAGTGCCTGCCAAGCTGTCTGGTTAAGGAGAATTCTAAAAGAACTATGTCATGATCAACGCAAGTCTACAGTGGTATATTGTGACAATGTATCAGCCATTAAGCTCTCAAAAAATCCAGTTCTGCATGGTCGAAGTAAGCACATTGATATTCGCTTTCACTTTCTCCGTGATCTTACAAGGGAAGGAATTGTGGAGTTGGTTCAGTGTTCAACTCATGAGCAAATTGCAGACATTTTTACAAAGCCTCTGAAACTTGATGTTTTCTTAAAGCTGCGACATATGTTGGGTGTTTGTTCTTATCCAGCAGTAGACTAAATGTTGATGGTATTTAGTCTAAGGGAGGATGTTAAAATTGACGTTTTACTTCCAGTTGTTAGGATTTCCTCTTATTTCAGTTTTTCCTTTGTTTATTGTTTCTTCTGCATAACGGTTCCTGTTCTTAAGGCAGTAATGTTGCACGTTCAGGATAGTTAATTCCCACGATTGTAGGTGCTGTAAAATCGTGGTTCAGTTTCATTTTAGTTACCTTGTAAAGCCTTTAAAAGGCTATTATGTTCTTTGAATATTGATCAAACTTATTACTGCAAAACTGTTGAAAACCAAACTCTCTGCATTTCTGTTTCTAACAGATCTAGTCATCTTATCAATTTATATAGTAGTTGTGGAATAGTCCTAGTACAATTTAAAGTTTTTAACATTTCTCACATGATAAGAAAGAAAAGAAAAAATAAAATCAATGCATCTATGTAGCACTATTTTGTTGAGTGATCAAATCAACCATGAAGTTTGAGATATATATATTATATATATATATATATCTCGAAGGATAAGTACTGTACCAAAGGTTTGAATTAGAGAAGGGAACCACAGAAATATGGTATTATTTTTTTGTTGTTTCTATACCGACGGTCCTAAAATTAATGCTTTCCTATTCCTGCATTTTAATCACGTTTTTGTTTCCTTATACCGTAGCCTCTAAGATTTCTACAAGATGGACCTAAATCTGATTGACCAGAATAGTCTTTAAGATACTAACACGTGGATCAGTATGATCTTCCTAGCTCCCCCTAGCTACGTTATAGCCTGACAAATAAATATTGTAGTGCGCCCCCCACTTATCGCGTGCATCAGTACTCCAATTCTTCTACGAGATTATTTATTATTATAATAATAATTATTTTTTAAAAATAAAAATAATAAAAAAATTTCAATTTTTTTTTTAAAAAACAAGCTGTCTCTTTCTTAATGGAAATTAAAAATCGTCGACATTAGCTGCCGCTGGTCTCTTCGATCTCTGACTTGCCCGCATGTGCAATGCCGAAATTCTACTTTTGCTAGCTCCAATGGGATAATTACCAATTGGAAAAACGAGCAATTAATTTGTTTGGAAAGTGGCCGAGATACCGACCTTAACCAGAGTTTTTTTTGTTTTGTTTTCATGAGCTAACGGTCTTGTTAGGCACAGCTTAAACTGTGTTCTAGTTGTCAACCATAGGAATTCGCCCAAGAAATTAGAAAAAAAAACCCTACTTATTTGTTTCTTACATGACAATTGACATAACTCTTTGTCCCAACGTGCCCAAACTTGCTCTTAGATTAATATATTTAGATAGATATAGATGGCATGCTATACGCTGTGAATCGGGTTAAGTCTTTATCAATATAAAAATATATAAAAAGATGATAATGTGATAGGAACGTTTAAGTAAGTTTTGTCTTAAGTATCGAACTAACTTTTTCTTAGGAGAAGAGGGCTAAGTGTGACATTTATTTGAAAGCAGGGAGGGAATCAATTTTCTATCTTTCGAAGTATTAAACATGTCAAGAAAGGAGTTTTTCACAGCAGAAAATGATTAAATTTTTCATTTTGTAAGGATTAAATTAGAGTTATCTAAAGACAAGGGCCAGGGCCACCCCTTCGGATTCGTCCCATACAAATTTACAATGCCCGTCCCACAATATCGACGGCCTTCAGAGCTTCTGGATTGAAATGCATCGACTTTGAGCCATCGATATTGAAGGAATATTCAATATATATATATATATCCGCGACCATCGATCCATCCCTTTCCACCTTATTTGTTAATAATAATAATAACAAGAGAGCCTTCCGACATTATTTTATAAAGGTCTCATTTTTCATGTGGAGATGACTTTTGGGAGGCATGAATTGTCAATAATGGACCACATCGATGACATGGGCTCATCACTAACTTTTGCTATTGATAGAGACTACCCATTCTTCCTGAAAAAATCCATCTTCTTTTTGTCTAGCGTGATTATCATTATGGATATTAAGCTGTTGACAGTTATTATTTGCAAATTTGTCACGATGCAAAATTCTTTTTTTAAATAAATTATGTTGAGTACTATGCTATGGTTTTTGTTCGGTAATCTTTCTTATTTATTTTACAGCTATTTTTTTTTTTTATTAAAATAGATATCTTGACTAGTTTGTATGTATCTTGATTAATTTCACGGGTTCTAAAATTAATGACCATGTAAGCCTTCAATAATCTCAAAATATATATTACTCGAATTGATAATCTTTAAAGAACAAATTTAAAACCTGAACAGTTGAACTTCATCTTTCATAATTATAACCAAGTTTTTTAATATTATATTTTATAGCCATAGTCAAACCAAATATTTAAAAATATAATAATACCTTCATACGTACTAAAACATGAAAAAAATCATTAAAACACAATTCATGAATTCTCCTTTCATACCAATTTTCTCTCCTCTCTCATCCTCTCTCTGTTAAACCCAAATTTAAAAGAAAAACTCGAACACAAATTCATGGCTCGAGACTAAATCAAGTATATTAAATACTAGTATGACCCTTTTTTTTTCAGTTCTACACCTCCTCCTTTCTCAAGAATTTACACGTCCACTCTTTGGGCTTTTGTTTCTCTATTATTTTTTTTGGCATTTTATGTAAAGAAGAATACAAATGTGCCCTTCTTCTACAAGTGGATAGACCTCACAACCAAATTTTAGTTTCAACATGGATCGAGATAGCTCAAATTTTTGGCAGATCTGATGGCATGGATGTCTATTTGATAGGTCCAAATGGTCCTGTTAACTGACTGTCGGTGGTTGCCGGTCGTGTGCAGGTACACTGTTTTATAAAAGTGTCAAATAAAATGGAAATAAAAAAGATATATTATTGCTAGATGGCTCCTAATTTCAAAATTATGCTATAAATAAGTTTATAGCTGTGGTGAAGATGGTGGTTCACGTAGCTTTTATTTCAAAATATTTTTCTAAATAAATTTATAAATGTGATAGGGATGATGGTTCACGGTGAAGAAAGAAGAGAAGGATTTTTTTTTTCTTTCTATCTATTTTTTCATTAAGTTTTCTTGTTGTAGTTTTACTATTTTTAAATAAATACACATTATTTATTTAATTTTTTCTGACACCAAGTTTTAAGGATGTAAATTGTTGCACATCTTTCAATTTCAAGTTTAATCTGTAATATTTAAAAATTTAATTGTAAAGTAAAAAAATAATCAAATTATAGAGCGTTAAAAGTTTTTTTTTTTCCTTTTAATTTTGAAATAAAAATGGCTATCAACGTGTTTCTTAAAAGCACGTTTAGCATTACTCTTTTCCACCTTCTTGTGTTCATTGATCTGTACCAAACGCATAGGAGGGGAAATACTCAAAGATGACATTGTTAGCTCGTAGACTTCAGTCTACTAAGCTCTAACATGTCATTTCATTGCTGATAACTTCAGCTTTAATAAAGTATTTGGGATTAATATTTTGAATTGGAACCTAAAATTTTTGAAATTTATTTATATTAATATTTTTATATCATTTTAATTTATCAATATCAAAATTAAATATATTTTTTTAAAATTATTTTAATATATTCTAGAACAAATTTTATTTATTTATTAAGCTTCCAAATATACCATAAGTCATTGTTAAAGCCTTTGACAGAAATAACCTACTCCTGATGTTTTCCAAGCTTGTAGCTAGGTTTTTCAAGCTTGTAGCTAGGTTTTTCTTACGATGAAATACAAACTTATATCTTATATTATTATAAATTAGTTAGAGCCCATGCAACCAGTTCTTCTTTTCTTTCAATAATCTAAACTTTCAATAGAAGAACTTAAATTCAAAACGATGAAAATGTCTAGTTGAAAACCAGGTGTAGCTTTTTAGTCGGTCAGGAATAAAAATCTAAAAAGTGATGAAAATATATAATTGAAGCAGAGAATTAAACGCGAATGGTGAAGCAAATATGGTGAGGTTACTTGTAAAACTTGGGCACAAGCACTCAACATAGACTTTTGATGCGAAGTATGACCATTCCTTTTCAGCAAAGATAACACAGCAATGTTTTTTATTTTATTTTTTTTCCTTGAAGACAGCAGTGAAATGCTTTAGAAAGCACCAATATGCTTTCCAGAAATAACACATGTACGGACACATTGTTCTTCTGAAAAACATTTGTTCCAGTGGAAAGAATGGTGGCATCATCGTGGGTTCACATCTGCGCACCCATGTTCCCTAGCTGTTGTATATCACCTCCACTCAAAGGAGAAAAAGTATGTTTTCATTTGGGACCAATACCCTATGAAAATCTGTGTAGATTAATTTGGAAAACAAATCAGCCAAGAAGGCAGGGGCTAGCTATAGGCTATAGCTATACAACAGCGAGGGAACATGGGTGCGCAGATGTGAAGACTTTGTTCAGCAAGATCATGATCATCAGCCTCATCATTCCCTTCTCTGACTAGATGAGCGAAACGTTACAGACTCCAGGGAGTTTACCAGTAGTAGATGGATTGAGGTGAAAGTGTTCTGCAACCTCCAAAGCAGTTTTTATTCGCATACTATATATATATATATATATATATATATATATATATATATATATATATATGCTGTGCTGTATGCGATTCTATATTAACCCACCTTCAAAGTTGTTAAAAAATAATATAAATTATATTATGAGATCCTACCTAGCAGCTTAAGCTATTTAGTTGAAATGATTATTTAATATGGTATCAGAGCCTTGATGACCAAGCGATCACGAGTTCGAATCTCACCATTCTTATTCATTTCATAAAAAATTAAACACAAGATAATATAAGTCTAAATTATATCCTGAAATCTTATGTAACAGCTTAAACTGTTTAGTTGAGATGGTTCTTTATAAAAAATCATATGGCTTGAGCCTTCCCTTCATTTGATTCTTTGATCCCAATATTATTTGTTTCTTTTTTCTTCTATATTTTATTTTTTTAATATAAAGACATGTAAAAATTTTATAACATCAGAATAATCATAATGAATATCATGTCGTCTAATAACAAAACTCAAATATTGAACTAAAAGCATCACAACTGAACTAAAAGCATCACAACGGATTGTGGACATGTTTACACGCATATATTGTTAGAAAGTTAATATTAAACTATCTTGAGATTGCATTCAACATCGTTAAATTCTTGGCTTAAAATGATTTGATGACTCTTTAATATAGTATTATTATATAATCAAATTGTTATGATTTCAAGTCTAACAACAATTTTAACATGTAGTGGTGTGAGAATATGTAATTTGAAATTCAAAAAACTTTTATTCAAGAAAAATATATTAAAGAAATAATATAAAATAATTAATGAAGCTTCACCTAACATGTACAATCCCATTTCTTTTAATTCAATTTCATGTTCATCTACTTACTTTTTTTTTTTATATTTATATATTTGTCTCTTCTATTTATTTTTATCTTAGTTATTGTTGGAGCCCTTTCAGTAAGGGTTTTTTTTTTTCCATTTAATCATTCAATCAATAATTTATTATCCGGTCAATTCTGTATTATCTGCCGTAGCCTATGGTCATAGAAAAAACACAAAAATAATGGTATCTTGTTTTTTTTGGTCAGTGGTCGACCACATGTGGTTTGATTTAACAAAGTTATGATCATATGCCACTTTCAAAATTTTCATGTACGACAAATTTTGTAGCTGTCTGAAATGGGCACACATCGCTTTGATTTGATTCGCACTATAATTTTGTGCTGCGCTGAGAATTTAAACCATCACAAGTCATCTTTTGAAAAAAGTTTCCTTGTAACGTAACTGTGTTGCTAACCTTCGACAACAATTTTCCAAACCTTTAATTTGAAACTATAAAAATATTTTTTTTTTATAGTTATAAAAATATAACATTACAATTAAGGTTATTAAAAATATATTTTTGACACGTATAAAAAATACAATATAAATTCGAATCGTAAACTTGTAAAATCACAATTAATTTTTTTAATTAATCATATATTAATAATTCTAGTCAAAAAATTAAATTACATTAAAATATAATAAAATAAATTAACAATATTATAATCAATAAGTGATCTAAATAAAATAAAAAAGATAAATATTATAAATAAATAAGTTAACCAAGTAAAGATAACTAATTATATTTTGAACTTTTGGATAACTACCTCTAACTTCCTCTCCTTAGTCTCCTACTAATATTATATAACTTACTTTCCTATATTTTAACTTGTTATTGTTATCATAGTATTGTACGTTTAGGTTAGCTTTTATAATATGAATATAACTAAACTACTTCTACACATAATATTACTCAAGGTATATATAAATTTGAGTATTTTTCATTTTTATTTGATTTTTTATTAAATTCAAGTTAAAAGCGAAGAAAATCACCTTCCTCCCATGAATATAAAAACTACTCAAATAACAAATTTAGTGTTTAGATATAAGGTTAGGTTTTGTTTGTTTTTGTGGTGCAATGTGATATTATCTATGTTTTTTATCAACTATAAATTTAAAAGTATTTGGTTAATCAACAAATATTACCGTTTTGCATAAATCATACTAAACTCTTTCTTGAAATCTTGGTTAAGAAAAACTATAATTTGTAGTTTTTTAAAACTTATTTTTTTAATCTATAATTGTAAAAGTTACCATGATACCAAATACACACTAAATATTTTATAAGTTAATTGATTTATCTATCCTTATATATGAGATGTTTATTTTAATTTAAGCTCCTTTTTTTGTCCTGAGAAGTGATGATTCTTTTAAATGCAGTTTTCAAATTTTTTTAGATATTCATATTTTATCTTACATACTTTTTGCTGCTATTTGGATAAAAACAACCCCAAACATCCAAAAGAAAAATTAATTAATTTTCAAAACATTAAAACTTAAGATAAAAACTTAATAAAATTTAAAAACCCAAAACTAGAAAAATACTTAGAAACGTAAGAACTTGAAACATTACAAAATAATAATAATAATAATAATAAAGTAACCCATAAAATATTGGTATCTAATTAAAAGTTTGAAAAATCTATGTCAAATAAAACTTATTTCGTTGCCATAGATATATTTCTATTTGCGGAGACTTTATAGACATTATATTTTTTCTAGGTTTTTGTTTTCTAGTTTTTTTTTCAATATTTTTATGTTTCTTGAGCTTTTCTAATTTTCCACCTTTTTAAAAACATCTCAGAGTTAAAATTTTATTTTTTAAGAATTTCAAAATTAAATGTTTTTTGGTTGCTACACGAGCATATTTTGTCCAAAAAGCAGCAGAGAGTACATATATATATAAAATATTAATATACAAGAGCGTATAAGAATTAAAAATTCTTCAAAATATATATGAAAGAATAGACCTAATTAATATAGATATATTAACCAAATCTTTATTTTTTAGATCAACTGATTTTTTTTATAGCTCTACTGTGCTTTGAAAGTTTTCTCCTTTCGTGAACTTTTAAGCTTAAAATTAAGGTACTAAACTTGAAAAAAAAAATAGCATACTTAAAAATTCAACAGATACTTTTAGGACACTTGTTAATAAGCTAATCATTGGAAATTAAATGTTGTAATAATTAGTAAGTTTTACATTTCAAGATTTTTATCTGATGACTCTCAATTAATCATTAGATATGTGATATGAATAGGTTAAAATAAAATTTGTTAAAATTTATTGATTTTTTTATATTAAAATGAAACCGTTTTGATCATTTAATTGTTTTTTAGATTAATTCTGTTGACAAGATCTTATTTCAGATTAACTTCAAATTAGATTTTATGACTATAAAAATAAGTGGAGTAAATTAGAGGATCATGTTTCCAAGAACAATTAATATATCAATTTAATTAACATCATGGAAAAGATGAGCGTTTGGATCTAGAAAAAAGATATAAACTTAAATTTAATGCATTCCAGAATTTTATAACTTGAAACAAACGTGCATGGCTGTGATAGACAATTTTGGCTGGTTCTTTCGAATACGCAAAACTTTAATTGTCACAATTACGTGATATAGATATAGCTTGAGATTATCTTTCAAACATATTCCCAAATGCCTCGGTATAACCCATTCAAGTAGACACGTTCAAAGGCAATTGAACAATAGCAAAAAATGTGGTTTGAATTTAAAATAATAATAATTCAAGATATTGTTTTAAAAAAAAAATTAAAAAAATAATATATTGGATTGATATGAATTTTATTACTTAACTCATTAAATCCGCAATATCTTGGTAATAAATTTCACTAATTTTAAAAATTTTATTTTATAAAAATTATTTTTACTTAATTATATAATAAAAACGCATAAAATGGAGTACAAACTAAATATTAGAAAGTTTGTTTTATATTATAATAGTCTTATAAAAAATAAATTAAAATAATTTATTACAATAAATAAAAATTGTTTAATACTGCTAAAATAAACGGTGAAGAAAGTGGTTGTACCATGTTTTTTTTTTTTAGAATAGTAAGGTAAGATAAGGTAATATATATATATTATTGGTCGCCGACACAGTCCAAAGCCAAGTCAATGCCCGAATTTTGTAAAATTCAGGTGATCTTTTTTCACTACTTGATAATTACCTGAAGCATTTAATAGGTACCCGTCCGTGTGAGACGCCACAATTGCCTCTACAGCGAAAGAACGTTTTTCCTTTATATTTTTTATAATTAAAATTATACATATGATATGCACAGTTGTCCCAAATAAGACAATATATATATAATTTTTTATTTATTTACAAAAGAACAAGACAACATGTGCATAAACGCGTATTTCTTAATTAGTTCTTGGCCCCTCAATCACTAGAATTGTTAGGAGTAAGGGAAAAATGCTCGTCCAAAAAAAGGAATGAATCCCATGTAAATGTAAACAACAGAACAATACACTGCAAAGCATATTCAATAATATTTTTACTAAACATTATGTGAATTAATATTGTCATATATAATATTGCATCCATGCTGGACATTGGACAGGGACTAATTAACACATCAGCAGTTCAACATTAATTACATTGCCCAGGAGATTTTAAAGATTCTACTTGTTTCTTGCCACAAGGACCCTTTATCCTAATGGTGAGTCTGTATTCATCAAACGTCATCGGTTTGTAGAGAGCTGGCTGGTCCTTGGTGAGCAGTTCCTTGCATGGTTCAAGGAGCAGGTCGCTCTTGGGGTTATAGAAAAGGGCGAGAGAGAGCCTATCTTTATTAGAATTCACAATTACCCTGTGCTCCACGCTCTGATAGATGGCATTGCTGAGTACCTATGATCATATTAAATATATGGATCAAATTAATTACTACTGTTAAGTAACTATCTAATACTTTTTTAACAAGTATCAATGATAATAAGATCATAAACCTGGATTTGATCCCCTATGTTGATAATGAAGGCATTCGGGATCGGCTTTACAGTGAGCCAGCTGCCCTTCCTGCGGACTTGTAGGCCAGCCACATTTTCATCAGGCAGGAGAAGGGTCATTCCACCGGGGTCAGAGTGTGGGGAGAGACCTAGTGTAAGGTCTGGCTGGGGACACTTGGGGTAGTAGTTCACCCTCAGGCATGCCCCGACGTTTTCTTCTCCACCAAAAGCGTTTAGGAGGGAGTCCTCTTGCAGGCCAAGGTTCATGGAGAAAACCTTCATCAACTTTCCACAAAGTCTGACCACTTCACTGCCATACTCAGCTACCAATTCCCTACAATCAAGATGATATAAAATACTTAATTACTTTGCTAAATATTTGCCAACTATAAGAGAATATATATGTGCATGCATGTATACCTGCAAGAAGCTGGGATTGCAGGCCATTTGTTTTTGTTTACGAGTGAAAGAGGCATCAAATGAAGGAAGAAATAATCACTCCAATCAAGACTTGCTCCCTTCTCCACTCCCACCCGGCTACCATACCCCTCGTACGTTGCAGGAGTGTTGGCATACTCCTGCTTCACTTCTAATGGCAGGTTAAAGAATTCATGCCACACCTCACAAGTCCTCTTCATGAGTTCATGGTTCACACCGTGGTTCACTACTTGAAAGAACCCCCATTCACGGCAGGCATTGTGAACGCAGCAGAGGGCTTCCTCGCGGAGGCCTCGGTCACCGGAGAATAAGTTTTGGAAATCAATAACAGGAACATTGACCTCCTGAGCGTCGTTGTTTAGTAAGGGTCTATTGGACGGTGACTTAATATAACGCTCTGGGATTGCCTGTATACCACTTGCTGCTAAAGATTGGACTCGAGTCACTGGTTCAGGCCAACTCTGCAAGCAGTTCATCATTTGTTTTCAAGTGGGAAAGAAGGAGATAAAGAGAGGAATTTGAATGATGTATGTAGTAGAGATTGTAGTTTGTGGACTTAAGAGAGATTTTGGAGGCCTCTAAATAGGCAATAACGGGGTGGCCGACGACTTATTTTTGAGATTAAAAGTTGTAAACAATTTGATCAGCTATACTCTTTCTCTCTGACTCTGACCAGTTCCATAAAACACAAAGAGATATTAAAATGAAAGAATAATTACTAGGCATGCTAGATGTAAACTACGCAGACCACCGTAGATTAACATGGTCGGTAGGTTCTGTGCTCCTGGGCATGGAAAAAACATTAATTTTGACTCAAATTGGCTAATTCAAAAGGCTTTCTATCAAACGTGTCATACGAGGGATATGCTGAATTACTTTGAATCTGAATGTAAAATATATTTTAAAATTATTTCTCAAATAGTAACTTTTTTCTGCATACATACTAAGGAATAGATTTTTTTCATGTAATTACCATCACTTGTTCATAATTCATAACCTATATTGAAAACATCAGGTATCTATATATGATATTGGTTTTTTGTTTTTCACAAATATGGTCTTTGATTCCAATTTTGTTAATTTATTGCTTCACATTTGGATGCCAGGGGGCATTTATTTTGCATAACATATTTTATAGAAATATATTTTTCTATTTTTTTTTCAAATAAGATATTTTACTAGCTAAAATAAAATATTTTATAGTCAATTTTTAGACTTAACTTATTTATTAAATGATATTTTTAATTTATGAAATTTTGCACCTTATTTTTGTCATAACCAGCACTATATTTATCCCCTTATTACCACTGCTGTCATTGTTTTATCATTATCACCTACTCCTTGTTATAATCATTAATTTTACACATCTATTATTATTACCACCATAACTACAATTATTATACCACCTCGTCATCACAACATATTATTATTAAGATATTTCAAAGAAATATAAGAATGAATTATTTTTAAATTTATTAATGCTAAATTCCTTTTTCAAATCTTCAATTTAAGCTTGCAAATATTTTTATTTTATTTTAAATATTAAAAAAACTTGATTAAAAGTTTTTGCTAATTTTTATATTTATGCGAGATAATTTTTTATTTATTCTAGCTAGTTGATATTTTATTTCATTTATAAATAGTTATCTTTTTATTTTGTAATCAACTTTTTCTAAAGTAAAAATATTCGTTGTCACCAACTCATTAGTTAATAGCCTAGTAATCATGTGGGCCTTGTAAATCAAAAGATGATTCATTGAATAGATGGAAGTGTTGATTAAACATATTAGGTGATGGTAAATATGTAATTCTCTATAAGCTTGATTTTCCATTTCATGAAAGAATTGATATTTTATGTTCAGGTATTTCTATTTTTTAGGTTAATTGATTCATCTATTCTTATAATCATATCCACTTATATATCATTTTAAACTATTCCTCTCTATATGCCTTTATATATTCATATTTTATCTTATACGAGATGACATACCTAATTGACATACCTAATGCCTTCATATATTCCTCTCTATAAAATTTATATATATATATATATATATATATATTTGACACATTACATCTTACCTAATTGTATTGTTGTTTTCTCACACTCTCCTGGCCATTTTTTTATTTTTTGTATCCCAGTAGAATATTTTCTTATAATTAATTTTATAAACTAATTAGTTTTCTAAATTTTAAAAACTATAAATTAACTATAAGCAAGGATTATTTACCTTCAAACCTTAAATTTTCCCCACCAAGCCTCAACCATACTTATCCATTCATGATGATCTTTTTTTTTAGGATCTAAAAATAGGAGTTTCAATATGCTAGCATTGTTTGTCATTTTGGAAACCTAGTTAAGTAAAAAATCATTAACGGTCAAAGAAAAAAATATAAGTAAATATATTCTTAATAGTTTTAAACCACATGGTAAATTATTCATTTTGTAATCGGAAAATTTGAGATTTAGTAGCATTTGAATTTTTGGATAACAATAATTGATGATGTTGCCTATTAAAAAAGCTATTGAATTGATTCTTTATGAGAATATAATATAAAATTGTTTAAAACTATATAATTGTAAAATTAACTTATTAAATAAAAAATTTTAATTTATCATAGTTGAATAACATGTCATTATATAGTTGTTTGAATTTGATGTGTGTGAAATATCTTCATGTCACTACATTCTTTGATAATGGTCACACGAAATGGGAAAATATGGATAAAATCTCATTTGAATGCAATTCACCACCATCATAATGTTTTGAAACACAGTTGATTCATGTTCTTAAATAAAGCTCAAAATAATAGAAGATAAATGTTGAAATCTCTTCAACAATATATGCCTCGATATTAAGACCTCAACATGTACTTTGTTTTTAACTTTTTTTTTTTTAAGGTTGAATAAGTATTTACATGGAAGTAAATAGAGATTGAGTAGCTTAATGTTTACAAAAAAAAAAAAAACACAACTAGCAAATACTTAACATACATATAGTCCTTAACCTCTTAAATGGATACATATATATATGTACTGAACATGACCTTTAACTTTTATCACATAAGCCAAATGTTGACAATGATTAATTCTTAATTTAGAAAATATTACAAATTAGGAAAACTAGAAATCAAGAAGTTTATGAAAGATTTTGATGCATTTCTATTCTTAGTTTTCCATCGTTAAAAATGATCTATTGTACATGTATATATACAAGTTCTATATAATAAAGAAAGAACATAATGAATTAATACAAATAATTATCTTTGCACTATCCAGACACTGTTGATATGGTATTAGAGAAGACGATCTGAATCTAAACCCTTTTCAAATCACATACAACCTAAAACAATGGCTAAACCGAACCCACCAAACTATGCTCAGATTACAACTACAAATTCTAGAATCAACACTCAAACCAACATTAGCCAAAACCCTCACAAGGTTTTTATTTTGATATATTTCATTTTTCATGTATATTTCATCTATACTTTACTCTTATGGCCTAATTCCTTAATTTTTCAAGGTTTGTTCAAGAATCCAAACATAGAAATTTAAGGTTTTACATCAATACTTACCAAAATAGCTCTAACTTGACTTATGTATGTTTAAAATCCTACTCTTTGTTGATTTCACAGCTCTAACTTCTTCTTTTTCACCTTTTTTCTTCTCCAAAATGGTGTCTCTCTTTTAACTTATCCCCATAAATATAGCTCTTATTTGTATATGTTTTTCTCTCTTTTTATCTAAGCTCAATAAGAGCATACAATGGTGTTTAAGGTGATGTTTTTTAAGAGAAGATGAAGAAAGAGAGGTCTTTCTCCTCTACAAGTTCTCCACTCCTATTTAGGGAGAGGGGCTGACTTATATTTATTTATTGGTCATTTGTCCTTTAGGTCCCTTATCATGAATGATCTTTCTCTATACAGCTCCTTATTAAACCACCTTTATGTATTAACCCTTGTTCTTTAGCTCTTTTTTCATGCTTACCATTCTAGTTATCTCATTCATTTTTTTTTTTTGCTCTCCTTTCTTACTTTAGTTTAGTCCCTCATTTAGTTTAGCATTTGTGTACAAGACAATTTCTATATTTTATTTGTCTTTCCTTTCAGTTTATAATGTTTTACTTTTTTGCTATATTGACCATATTTCCTTTTTTCTAATTAATTAAATTCTTATTTTATTAGCCTTTTCCTTTATAGAATTTATTTAAAACATATTTAATTCAACCATACCCTTATTGGCTTAACAGGAAGAGTGCACCATGACTTCATCCATCTTATAATGTGAATGATGTCATATTATGTGCTTAACAGTCTTTATAGACATAAATAACCTTTATAGCCTAAGAGTGATTGAGAAGTATCTTAATTTTTATCATTGATGGGAGTCCTTTCTTTACCAATATTGAGTTTATATAAAGCATGTTGACAGGTTTTACACTTTGTAAAATTTGTATATTCACCATAGTACAAAATGCAAAAGTTTGGACATGTATCATTTTTTTAGTATCCTAAGCTAAAAGGTTTCATCATAGATTTTGTAGCATAGAATTTCTCTTTCAGCTTATTCCCTTCAGGTGCCATGTTTTTCTCATTTTCAATAATGTTGTCATGATCGACCTTATTCAACTCATAATCTAATTTAATGGTAAACACTCATGTAATAACCAATTTTTTTTTTTAAGTTATGCACTCATCTTATAATGGTCAACCAAAATCTTTCAAAAGTTTTAAAAATCTAACTCCATCTATATTTGGTTATTTATCTAAAAACATGTTATATGAACCTTCACCTAAATAACCTTGATTAAATATGATTGCATCCATCACCATAATCCTATAAGGATTATTATTATCATTCACAAACTCGTGTATGCTATTTGAAATAGAAGTTGAGTCAACCATCCTTTTTATCATGGTTTTGTAAGGAAAATATAGTTCTTCGTGTACAAACCAACATAAGTATTTATCTATAAACCTTTTTTCATTACTACATCTTTATATAATTTTTTTTTAAAATGTTTTACACTTCACATATGGACATATAGTTTTTCCTCCACTAATATTCTCTGGATTAGAAAAAATTAAATTAATAAAACCCTCAACCCCCTTAAATAAAGATAATCTTGCCTATACAACTCTTCAGGTGAATTTTGATACATCCAAGAACGATCATCCATTACTTATGTAACCTATATATTATATTGATGAAAATATTTATTAATAATATAACCATCAATTTAAAAATCAAATTTTTTTAATTAAAAATAAATTCACAATCCATTAACCAATTATCATTTCTATATAAATTCAATGTTATGTCAAAATATGAACTAATTATATTAGCAACAAATAGTCGGTTCCCAACTAATTATCTATCAATTATTCAATTCAAACTTAATTCAATATAATTTAATACTTTTTAAATATTATCAATTCCCAAAAAACAAATAAGTTTTATCCAAATTTCTAACTTAACAATAAAATTGACAAAATATGATTGGTACTCATTAAATAACCCATCATTTCTTTTATTATAACACACCTAAGTTATAAAATCAAACTCAATTTCATCAAATTAAATTTCTTCAAAATCCTAAACAAATCCTAACATACATACATGTATATAAATCATACATTCATATAATAAAATTCTTCAGGGAAAAGCTGTACAAACAAACTACGAATGCTACAAAAATATTTTAATAAATTAACCTAAAATATAAATACGTTACATTAAAAAATGGGTAGGTTTATTGATGTAATGAATCTTTAGGAAAAAATATCAAGATAGGGATGTTGGCACTATTGAGTTTTAAGGTGGTCAAATATGTGGGTATGGAGGCGAAATTTGTGACAACATAGGTAGGAGGGGTTGTCGTTTTTATTGTGACATCAAAAAGAGGAAGAAGTAGAAGGAAGTTATTGTAGGTTATAACACTATTAAATTTTTTCTGATAGAATTTTCAATGAAAAATGGCAACGAAATATTTCCATCAGGATTTTTATCGGAATATAATAACATGTCATATTGCTTGAAATATTTATTATTTTATTATTTTTTTTCCAATGGCAATTCAATGGGTATTTACCAATAATAAAAATTCCATCGCTTTGTTGGCAATTTTCAACAAAAATTACTTGTTGCAATTTTCAACAAAAATTACTTGTTGCAATTTCCATTGGACATCACCGATAGGGTATTTTTTGTCGGCAATTCTATTACTTAATCGCTGAGTTAATTCATGCATCACATCAGGTCAACTCATGCACCTCTAAATCAATCAATAGCTTAATAATGGCTCAACTAGATTCTATTATTTTAATTGAAAATGACATGTTCCAATTTAAAAGAAAAATTCCTTGGTTTTGAGCATGCCATATTTAAATTGAGTTTTGTCAAATTAATTATATCATAAGTTAACTGTGAGATGAAAAAATAATTATGTTTGACTTTGACAATGTAAACACTGCTCAAAATAAAAATTAACCCAAACCATGCTTTGATTAACCGAGGCCCCAGTTTAACTTTTCCGACAATTTATGTTTAATAATTATGGTTAAATGATGGCACCGCCAAGTCGTTGGTTGTTGTTAAATTGTAATTTTTACATACAATTGCTAAATGGTCAATGTCTCATTGTTCATGCGGTATTGACTTTGTTTTACGCATCAATTCAGAAAATTTAGTACTGGAGATGCACCAGGTGCCTGTTTTTGTAATTGATTGAGATGTGCTTTTCAAAATTGCTTATGGCGTGAAAAAAGTATTCAATTGATCATATTATTTAAGTATTTTTAAATAGTTTTAATATATTAATGTTAAAAATTAAAAAAATAATTATTTTAACATATTTTTAATTAAAAAACATTTTTTTTTAAAAAAATACTTTATACCATAATACTAAACATACACTAAACACTCTTTCTACAAACTGTTCATAACATGTTTTTAAAGGCACGTTTTATGAATCCATACAGTGGTCTTTTAGTTTCTGTCTGAAGGATACGATTCAATTATTAACATTTGCTCTGAATTGTGTTTGTTTATACCCTCATGAAAGATGGTGTCCGGTTCATCTCCATCGATATGTGTTCACATCAGATAGGAATCAAGGCCGGTTCATACAGTTTATAAGTTTTGGGCATATCCTTTCTCTAAAGGAAATGCATTTTATTAATATATAATTCAATCTATTATTTGACTATTAATAACTTCAGATATGTTGGTTTTCCACAGTGATGTATTTATTCGTAGAAAAAAAAAAAACCATTCTATCTTTTCTTAACAATGAAATTTGAATACACTGAACTTGCTTGAAATCAAGCGAAGACTATATGCATTAAGTAGAGATTACTTGCATAACTTGAGCACATGCATCCATCATATAAATAGACTTTAATTTGATGGAAAATACATGTCCTATCCTTCTCGTCAGCCAAGAGATCGAAAAGGACAATGCTTTTTTAAAAAATCCAAAAGAATTCAATATGTTTTCCAAAATCAGCACATGCAGATCCACATGGTTCTTCTGCAAAACATTTTCAGCCGAAGGAATAATTTCAAGCAACATATGTTGTGGGTTCACACTTACTAACCGATTTAACAGCTACAATGACGTAAATGAGTTACCTTTTTATGAAAAAATAAACAAAAAGGTTCAGTTTACACACTTCAGTTTAAAAAAATAAACTGATTTAATTGAAGTTATGGAAGAAAGAATCTCCTAACTATAACTTAATAAATCAGAATTAATACTCGGTCCACGATCCAAGTATAATCGAAAATAGATTTCACTGGGTTTTTGGTAGCCGAATGATCAATAATTTCAGAAATCACACAAAAATAGAAGAAGAATAAAACCATCTTGACATTTTCAATCGCATTGCATAATTTCCCTTTATTTCACCCATATATTATATTCCCAGTTGCATAATTAACTTCTACTTGTAGGGAAAATGTAAATTTTCGGGAGGCACGATGGCCCTGAATTCTACATTATTGCGTCCACAAAAACAGTCTTCTTTTGGTGCACGATGACAAAAAACACCAAAACAGTGGTACCATTGTTGTCTGTCTGGGATCGACAACTTGCAACAGTGCACCAGAAACACCACGGCTTCTTCTGATCGATTCACACCTTATAATATTGTCATGCACTAAAAATTAAAAACATGGCCGAAGTTGGGTGGAACAGAAGTTATCTTTTCAAAAGGTGATTTCTTCGTAATATAACTGTGTCGCTAGCCTTCTGCAACCCTTTTCCAAACCAAAACACTTACATCATCAACTTTACAGAATTCATCTTCAAATAGATATTTAGCGTACGATGGTTCTTTTTCCTGAAAAAAAAAAATATCAAAGAAAAGAGAGAAAGCTCTTAACCTTGATTTTTATTGTATAATACCTGATTACCCCCACGTTTCATGCGGGTTAACAAAAAAATAAATAGATGGATAAATAATTTATGCTGAATAAAATAAAGCAAAAATAAATATGTGTACGTTAGAAGGTAATTAAGTGATCTACTGTTAAATATCCAAAACGTAGTATTCTATTTTGATCTTTTTTTTTTTTTTTAAGAAAACCCTACTCTTGAAAATTATATTTTATGGGTTCAGATAAGTAAGTAAAACCCTGACTGTCTCAAGCTTTTATAAAAGATACACGTTCTGACTCGAACTCGAGATCCAGGCTCTATAAAACTCTATTTTGATCATGCTAATTTGTGTGGAAGTTTTAGTTTTATTTTTTTCCGAACAAATAGGTGGAAGTTTTATTGTAAACTTATTTTTAATATGATATTTAATACCATTTTATTCTAAAATTTATTCTCTAAGAACATTACAATTAAATTAAATTAAATTAATAAATTATTATCCTACTTAGCATCATCATAATCAAGACAAATCTCCAAAATCCTAAGAGAAAATAATTAATATCTTAAGCTTATTCGAATGTTGTGCTAATTCAATCCTATCAATCCTCTCCTTTACTTGTTGGTCAATAACATGCTTCTAGAATATAGAAGGGTTGAAATTTCCTTGCTTAAAGACAGCCTGTGATTTATTGAATTGTCTAACAAGATGATTGGGACATATAATTGACTTGAAGTTGTTTGCATGCTTGTGGGATATATAATACCTCATGAGCAATCATGATCTCTTTGTCAATAATTAATTAATTTTTTTAAAGTTATATATATATATTCTCTAACTACATGTGTACAGTGTTAGTTCAAAACAAATAATTTGCAAGAAATTGTTTTTATTTATAACAAAAAAATAAGTGCAAAAGTGTTATTTCCAGTCAAGAACGACAAGCTACTAGCTAAACGAGTGAAGTTATTGGCAATGAAAGATTCTGAATCCTTTTCTACTCACTTGCTTTCCTTCTTTGCTATAGATAGTAAAATAGGCATCTTTTTAGTTAGTTCTACCTTGGCCTTGAAGGATTCCACCTGATATTGGTCGTTGATTGCATTCATCAACTACTAATTACACGTCATTTGGATCCTTTGTTCCAAGAATTGTCTTTACAAAGAGAAACCATTTTTGTAGCTAATTCTCCAATTTCTTAAAAACAATTCACATTCATTTTGGCAAGAAAGTTGAGTGAAATAATAAAGTGAGCATTGACAAAATCATGAGAAAAAAAAAACAATAATAATAAAAAAGAAAGATGAAAAACAAATAAGTTTGAACTAGACTCGAGTCAAACCTCTTCCAACATTCGTGAACCACTACCTCTTAAAAAACAAATTATTTCCTTCATCATCTCTTCCTCTTTCACCATTCATAAACCACTGACTCCTCTATTCATGGTGAATTGGACTCGAGTCAAACCTCCCTCAACCTTTCTCATAAAAACATCTCAACTTGTTACTTTTAGTACTCATGATCTTATAGATCTATTTTGGGTTAGTAAATGTGCTTTTTGGCACATAAATAGATTTTTTTATAGCCAAAATATTTTTGTGTATCTAATATTTTTCATGAAATTCATTTTTTCCACAAGAAATATATAAGTTTGAAGATGTTAATGCCTCACTAAAGAAATTTGAGTAAAGTTCTTTATTTTTTATTGGATTATATCTCAAACCATTCTTCTCAAACACACATTTTTTATTACCTAAAAGTCAATTTAAGTTCTCATTTCCTTACATGAATTTAGTTAAAGAAAATTTGAATCAACAACTTGAATTTTCAAGATCTAATTTTTCATACTAAGTTTTTATAGAAAATAGATGAATTACACGCATCTAGTTGTCTTTTAAAACAAATATTCATTGTTAATAAGGTATTTTTTTTAACATATCAAGATCTTTTGAAATAGTATCAAGTTTCTTTGAAAGCAAAATATTTTTCTTATGCATTTTCTTGAAATCATATCAAGATCTTTTGAAATAGTATCAAGTTTCTTTGAAAGAAAAATATTTTTCTTACGCATTTTCTTGAAATCATAATACAATTCTTCAAAAGCATTTTTCAACTCATTAAAATTGATTTTAAAATCAAGTTCATTTACTTAATCAATGTCAATTGAGTTATTGGCCATCAAGCAAACATCTTTTTCGGTTATATCAATATTAGCCACCAAACATAGATTGACTAATTCTTTTTTATATATAATCATTGATTTTATTAAAACATGGCTATTTAGGCAGTATCCATAAAAAAAAAAAGACGAGGAAACTTACATTGAGATATGAAAAAGAAAAAACAGACAAAACATAATGTCATATGTATTAATTAGAAGATCAAATCCTGAATATATGAACTTGTGATTATAGGGATTCAGTCAGTAAGAGAGACAATGAAAGATCAAGCTAAAGCAAGAATCAAGATTTGCAGTACCCTCTTGAAACACAATATTATGCCGAACTAGCTATATATTCCAGGTTGTGCAGAAGGATAAAAGCTTCCAAACTCTTTTTTTAAAATTTCCAGTAACCAACGCAGACCATTGATATAACATATCATCCAAACACCTAGGAAAACTTTTAATAATTCCCTACCAAGATAGAATTATCATCTAAATATTCCAAGCAAAATCATAATGAATGAAAAGGTGGTCAGTGTTCTCAATACCTCTACCACAAAGGTTGTAAGTTGCTTAAGCCTCTAGCTTTAAGCAGTAATGAAGTAAGAAACTCTTCGTGCTAAGTTTATTTTGAATAACTAACCAAATAAAGCATTGGATTTTTGGAGGGTAATTTTTCAACCAAACATCTTTTTAAATGTGAAGATCCCCTCCATTTGTAGTTTGTTTAATCAAAGCACAATAGGTTTTCACTGAAATGCTTCCATCACTAGTGGTTGTCCAAATTTTCTTGTCATGACAAGGTTGACTAATTCTTCCAAGTCGGAATCATCATCACTAGAAAAGGTTGAGTTATCATCCATGTCATTCTCAGTAGTAACCTTTATTGTCTTTTTTCTTTTGTTCAACTTTTCTTTTTTTAAGCAATAAAGAAATTATACTTTATTTAACTTGGTTTTTTGCTTTTATATCATCAATTTAGAATTTTTAACTTGACTTGTTCCTTCATGGATATGACTTCTAAAAGTTTTCAAATTTCATAAGTTGTTTTATAATTTTTTTTAATCAAGTGAACTCCATATGATTAAATACACAAAAGATGGATTTTTAACCTTGGCATTATAACTATGTCTTTTTCCTTATGTATCATCTCGTTCATAGCTTTAATGAATTATAAGTTAAGTATATCCACTCTCAACATTATCCTATAAACTAAAAAAAAATTGCATCCTAACTTTCCAATAAAAATAATTATTATCATCAAAGAAAAGAGACTTAATTAAGCATTAACCCTCTAGTTTCATTATCTTTTCTCCTAAATGATAAAACCTTTAACAATGAGTCTTAGCTTTGTTGCCAAATAAAAGTCTTAAAAGAACCTAAGATGGGGGTAAATTAGGATCTTAATTGAAGGTTTGATATCTTAAAACTTTTGATCATTTTACTCCTCAAAATATCAAAACTAAGGTTCAATATTTTTATTTTGTAAGCTAATATTTTTACCTTCACGCACACACACTTTATTGAAATAATCAAGCATACACATGTATAATTATTCAATATAAAAGTGCACAAAGTAAAGGAGATAGAGAGTGAGAGAGAGACACTAAATTTATAGTGGTTTAACAAAGTAAAGAAGATACAAAGTGAGAGAAAGACACTACATTTATAGTTGTTCAATAAATCTTGCCTCCTCTGGTCCTTAAACCATCATTCATGTATTTACTAATCACTTATGGTCTTAAAGACTTGATAGCATAAAATTATGCTTAGGTTTCTTCAAGACAAGTTTGCATCCAATTGAATCTATTTTACTCTAAATTGACATAATAGGAAAAAAAAATCCTACAACATCATCTTTACATTCACATCAAATTCACCAAATTGTTGTTATCATCAAAATTATTAAAATCATAGGTTCTAGAGACCTTTGGTCTAGCATAATGGACAATGTAATATATATTTTCTTAGTATAAAGAGAAATCATATAGTATTGACGTCTAGAAGAGAGAGGACAATTGTTAAGAGCAAGGGTAAAAATATATTGGTTTTATCCTATTGTAATGGCATAGGATAAGAAGAAGGAGATTCTGGATAATCAGAATGATGTGAAAAAATATATGATGTTGAACAAGCCATTGACAATTAGTAATAGTTCTATAAAGATTGAAAGTGTTTTGAAAATTGATTTTTAGCCTACTTAATTTGAGTCGGCTAATTGTATATTGTCAGCATATTATAGGTCGATGAAGCGCAAGGGTGCATACATTATTTTCAATGGTTAACAATAACAACAACGTGATAGATTGATGGTCAAAACTCAATGACAAGCTTTTTCCAATGTGGAAACTGATGCATGAATGATTTTTTTTTTAAAAAAAAGTCATTTTTTTTCTTAGTTATTTTTTATTTAGTTTAGGAAATTAAATATTATGCTTAATAACTTTATTTTTCCTAATTTGTTTAGGATTTTTATTGCTTTTCCTTTATTTTTCAAGTTACATAGTTTGTTTAGGTTACTTTTTAAGTTTATTTAAGGAGATGTAAACTTATAAAAGAAAAGATTACTTGGTGTGGTGAATTATTAATAAATAAAATTTTGAATTAGATTTTTTGGTGTGATGATCTTATTTGGTATAATTTTGTAGTGTTTGTTATCTATATTTCTTGTATTATTTTTTGTCTACATTAGGAGGGGACTAAGCTAGAGATTGAGAGAAAGAGTAAAAAAAGTGTTGAGAGAGAGACACAAATAGAGAAAGTTTTAATGATATGACACTGTTTAGTTATTTAATAATTTAGCATTTGTTTTAGTGAGATTAAACTATGACTTATAGGATTTGATGAATTACAAATTAAGTATTAAAATTTTTTCTTTTTATTCTAAGTAGTAGATTCATATATTGTGTTATGATACAAGTATTAATATTGAGTTTATCAAATCACCTCTAATAATTCCTTAATCACATAAATGCTCACATTTTTAAGGTTTATAATTAAAAATAAATCATTCTAAGGTATATTTGTTAATTATGTCGCACGTGTGCGGCGTCGCGGCGAAAATACTCTAGTTTGTTTCCATTTTCTTAATCTATACTGTAAATCTATCTATATCTATGGGGATACAAAAAAAATATTGTCTTTTATTGGTAGAAAATGGAATAGGAGTCGCCACCTAGTATTTTGGTCACTAGGAACCCTAACTGGTCTCAGAGATCGGGTACGGGGACTGGTTGCGTAAAGGGAAGGTATTAGCACCCCAAATACGCCCTACCTAAGGTAAGCTGCATTGTTTTATTGTCTGATAAAATCTAAGATATTTTCATGTTTTCCTAGTTGTTGGTCTGTCTATGGTTCAAGAAAAATCCTCCTCGGTAAGAAAGACTTTATCTTATCGGGTAAAATCCTAACCGTTCTAACGTCCATACCAAAATTTCATTAATAATATTTAGGAATACGTTTTACGTATAAATTCGTAATCCCAAATACTAAAAGAAAACAAAAAAGATTTTTTAGAATTTTTGAAATATTGGCCTAGTTCTCATGACTTAAATAAACTGGTTATTAAAGCCAAAATGCATGCTAATACATATATTGTTTTGAAAATTTTCTTTGTTGTGTGAAAATATGATGTTATAATATTTATATATATATATTGGAGAGACTAGGCCGTATTTTAAAACAAAAATAATTTTTTTGGAAAAATATTATTTTTATGTTTTGACGAAAATCGGGTATTTTAATACTGGGTTTGTATCCTTACGGTATAAAAATACTAACCAACATTAATCCACCTTAGTAAAAAAAATGCAGGAAAAATCAATAATATTTTTAAGGACTTTTGGAAATTTTTTTGAAAGTAAAAATATTTTTTATTTTGAAAATCTTTGATGTTTTGACAAAAACCGGGTATTTTAATAATGAATTTATATCTCTACGATATAGAAATACAAACCATTATTAAGCCATTTTGAAAAAAATGCAAGAAAATCAACAATATTTTTCAAAGATTTTTCAAAATACTTTTTTCTTATTTTTATACATATAATATGCAAAGATTTTTTTATTTTATAAAATTATAACACACACACACACACATACACATATATATATATATATATATAATTCACGTCCTGCGTGAACAGTAGGACGTGAATTATATTTCACGCCTACTGTTCATGCAGTGAACAGTAGGTAAGGAGGAGGAAGAAGAAGAAAAGGAGGAAGAAGAGGAGGAAAGGAAAAGGAAGGAGGAGGAAAGGAAGAGGGGCTCACTTGGCCGAAGAGGTTGTGGCTGCTGTGATGAGGTGGTTCAGCCGGTGGTTGCAGCGGTGGAGTTGGAGGAAGACGGCGTCGGTTTCCTGTTGCAGAGGAAGAAAGAAAGAAGAAGAAAAATCTGCAGAAATTGGGTGAAAATGCTGGTTTTTGGCTGACTTTGGACCCGAATTTTTCAACCCCCAGATCATTAAATCCGACTCTATTTATAGGATGTGGAAGAGGGCAATCTTGTCTATGTTGGGGAAAAATTGCAGCCCTTGATTCAGTTGGGAAGCATCTCAACCGTTGGCTCAAACTGTGCACCTCGAGCTGCCAAATTTGGCAGCTCCAGGCTGTGAACTGCCCGAGGTGGCCACTTTGAGCCACTCAACGGAGCTGTTTTGGTGTTTATAGGCTCGAGCGGACAATGCTAGGGGATAGAGGGGTTTTAGGTGGACATGTTGGTGCACGGTTTGTTGGATTTGGGGGCCACACGAGCCGGAAAATGCGCCTGGAAAGCAGCTACTCGGGCAGTTTTTTCGGGGAAGAAGATGAACAGTAACCAGCCGATTTTTTTATTTTTTATTTTTTTAAATTGATTTATTATTTTTGTGGAGACCCAAAAATGGGTTACAACAAATTAGTCAATCTGTTTCTAATTATCTTTGAAAAACTAAGATAACATCCCATTAATGTAGAAGCTCTTGTCTAAATCTATAATAAAACTCAACAACTTCGCTATATGGCATCCAATTATTATTTTTAAGGGCAGACAAACTAGGTTTAGCTGACCTTGAAAATGAAAATTTAGGAGTTTGTTATGGAGTTTAGAAAATCTAATTAATTAGTCCTCAATGTTTTAGAAACTGTATATTTAATTACAATGAATTTATAACTTAATCCTTTTTGTTTATTTATAATGGACAAACCTTAAAAATATCCCCTATATAGATAGTCTCAATTTTCCATCTAAATTGTTTTTATTATCAATTTTACCATCAAACTTTTAAAAATTCTCAATTATAGTCTTCCATATATTTTTAAGAATTTTCATCTAAATTATAGTTTTTATATATATAAGAATTGATGTGATTTGGTGAGAAAAATAAAAATTTTCATTAAGTTCCCTAACTACTTGAATAATATTAACTACGTTTAGTATAATATTACTTTGTTTGTTTAAGAAGATGTCTTGTTTTTTTATCATGTTGTATTATTTATTAATTTTTTTTATTTATTAAAATAAAAAAAAATTGGAAAAAAATGAAAAGGGTTAAAAGGCAAATAGACTTAAAAAAACGAATTAAGACTAATCAATTAATTTTTAAAACTAGAAAGGGTATTTAATTTGTTATGAGAAACTAGAGAGACTAATTTATAATTCACTCCCAATAATACAATTCTGGAAAGCTGATGTGGCATGTATATCCAATATCACGTCACGATTCACGTGTACTTTAATTGTAATAAATTTCGCCAATGTTTGCCACGTGATGTAAAAGTGTTAAAGCTTCAAGTTCGGTAATGTTCCAGTGATGTCGGCCACGTTCTGCCATGGGACCTCCCTCGAACTCCATTTGCATGGCTACCATTACTTATTATTTATGGGTCCGGTTTTTATTATTTTCTTTTAATTTATTACCTTTTGAAATATTAAAACTACGGGAGAAGTCTTTTTCTAATTAAACTTCACAATGGACATGGTTAAAATATTGGCGCGTGCCATCTATTAGCTCGATTAGTACTTTTTTAAACAAAAAGTTTCCGTTATATTATTAATCTTGGATTTTTTTCAGCCATATCGCTTTTGAAAATATTAATTTTATCTAACCATCAAAAACTGATTATTTTTTTAAATTCAAATCCGAGTTGTTTCAATTGGATTGAAGCAACCTTTATTTAGATCAAGGTTATATTCAATTAAATAGTTAAGTTTAAGCTGTAATGATGCAAACCATGCACCAAAATAATTAAAAAAAAATTGTGATTTTTTTTTTGTATATTTTGAATTATTTTGATGTATTGATCTCAAAAATAAATTTTAAAAAATAAAAAAAATTATTTTAATACATTATGATACAAAAAATATTTTAAAAATAACAAAAACCACACTTTCAAACATGTTTAAAAAATACTTAAAACTTATAGTGTATATTCCATTCTAACCTTTTATTTTCTTTTTTTTTGTTTATTATTTTTAAAACACGTTCACAAATGTACTAAATTTTAGAATAATAGTTATTAAAAATAGTTATTAAAAAAGTTTTAACTTAAAATTAACTTGTTATGAAAAAATCTTATTTTAATTAATTCTTTTCAATTAATTACTATTAGTATTATGTTGTAATATTGGTGTTGTATTAATAGTATAAAAGCTAATCAAAAGATTTTAAGAAATTGTGTTTGTATATATAGTTATGGGTTTATCATTGTGGGTGATAAGGTTAACTAACAGACCCTCTCGCTTGCAACTTATCTTTGAAGTTGTCAAGTTAATTAGAATCCTAGGATTCGTTGTCCTAAATTTGATAGTTGGGTTGGAATTTCATTAAAAATAAAACTTAAATTTAATTCCGGATATTTTTATCAATTATATTTGAAACTCAGTTTAATTAAATTTCAAATCATGAATTTTTTAAATAAATTCAATAAATTAAACTAAGTTTAACAGCTACGATGGCATAATGACAAGTAATAAAGATATATTTTGTAAAAAGTTGAACCAGACGAGGCAGCACCACAAATTAAATTGACAAACATTGAGGGATTATTAATTGCCGTGATCCATGGATATATATCCCATGACTTATAAACATTAAATAAATAAATAGAAGCAAATTTTTATGTCGGCTGAGTTGCCAGTTCTTTAGCTATGATTCTTTTGGTCTTTTGCTAATAATGGCATAGCAGTTTTATGTTCATATGTCGGCTCCGTGACCAGTTTCGTTTTGAATTGCCAGTTGCCTTCCATCCACTCTTTTGATAACCAGATTGTCGTGCATGCATTTTTCATCAAGCCTTAAATTTTGTGTATACGAAGATTATCTGGCAAGCATGCATCACTGGTATGCAGTGGCAATGACCAGAGGGTTTCGTGTTCCCCACTAAAATCATGCTCCGCTCGATCAATATATATATATATATATATATTTCTTTTTCTATTTGGTCCTTTTATGAATCATTAGGTTTCCATTCATTGAGCTGAAGATTAGTGAAGCACGTCATGTCACGCGTGACATGCCATATACCTTATAATTAAAAAAAAAAAATTATGCTATTTTAGGAATAAGAGTGGTAGATGTATTCTCTAAGAAGAAACCAGTAGTTAATTAACTACTATGCTATTTTAATAGAAACAAATTGCAGTTGTTTATTAATTAGTTGTATTTTCTTAGGAGAATCATGGTTAGTAGGAGAATCATGGTATCATGGGATGGATATCCTTATTTCTTTGTAAAGTTTACGTTAAGCCTAAGTTTGTATTGTTTAAGACAATTTCTATTGAATAAAAGGCAAGCAAGTTCTCTGGATATTCTTTGCTGCCTATACCTACAATTGCTTGTTTTGTCTTTTAAGACTAACATTAACATTTAGTATCAGAGCTTGTGAGGGAAGAGAAACACGAGAAGAAAATTGTAAGGTGAGTGAAAAACAAGAAAAGAGTAAAAGCATACAAGTGAAGACAACTATGAGCTGAGTAAAACACGAGAAAAGAGTGCAAGAAAGCCTTTACAATTGCAGCAACAAATGGCATTTAATGACTTTATTTAGTCTCCCACACTTCAATGATCACTCTGACCATTGGAGAATGTTAATGGAAAACTTTCAAAGATCCAAAAAGTATTGGCATCTTATAGAGTATGGCATTCCTGAAGGAGAAACATCAATGGATACAACACAAAAAAGGAATTATGATGAATAAAAATTGAAGGACCTCAAAGCAAAGAACTATTTGTTTCAAGCTATAAATCACTTTATACATGAGACCATTATCTAAAAAGATACCTCTAAGCATATATAGGACTTCATGAAGAAGAAATATTAAGGGATAACTAACATAAAATGACAACGTCTTTAAGTTCTTCGTAGAGAGTTTGAAACTCTTCATATAAAGCTAAAAGAGTTAGTAATATTTATCATGAACACTAGTTGTAGCTAGTAAAATAAGACTTCATGGAGATAAAATAGAAGATGTTAGAATGGTGGAGAAGGTTTTATGATCAATGATAACAAAATTCAACTACGTTGTTTGTTTAATTGAGGTGTCTAAAGATATTGACTCTCTTTTAATTGATGAATTGAATAGTTCATTGCTACTCCATAAACAAAAGATTCGGCAATAGGAAGCAACAACAAAACACTAAGTTTTACAAGCTACCTCATTTCCAGAAAGAAGACAAGGAAAAGGCAGAAATCAATACTGAGGAAGACAAAGAAGAGATAAGCCTCATGATTCAAATGGAATAGGTAGAGGATATTTCATTAAGGATTACAAAAAAGGTTTACTGCAAAAGCATTCATGACAACTAATAAAATGTTTCCTTAAAACATTTAGAGTGATGTACAGTCCTACTTTTATGCCGGAGGAAATGATGAAACATGGCTATGACATTTATGTTATGGCCATCTCAATTTCAAAGGCTTAAAAGCACGTCATGAGAAGTAAATGGTAATAGGCCTCCCATAGATCAATTTTCCAGATACAAAATATCAAAAATATGTTATAACAAACAACATCGTGAGCCATTCCCTTCAAGGAAAATAAAGAGAGCACATATACTACTAGAAGTGATCCGCTCTGATATTTGTGGATCTATTCATCTAGTTTCTAATTGGATAAAAAAAGAACTTCATCACCTTCATTAATGATTTTAGCAGGAAAACATAGGTTTGATTTTTATAGGGGGAGTCAAAGGCCTTAGAAACATTCAATAAGTTTAAGACTCTTGTGAAGAATGAAAAATATAGCACAATTAAAACTCTAAATAATGATAGGGGAGGAGAATATACGTCAAAAGAATATGAAAGCAATTGTGGCATGCATGGTATTCAAAAGCAACTCACAACATCATACACACCATAATAAAATGGTGTGTTAGAAAGAAAGAATTGCACCATTTTGAATATGGTCTGAAGCATGTTGACTAGTAATAGATTACCAAAGATTTTCTGGCTCAAAGCTCTACACTTACTAAACAGAAACCCCAAGTTTGTTGTCTAAAATATGGCCACTAAAGAGGCATGGAATGGTGACAAACCTATTGCCAATCAGTTCAAGGTTTTTAGTTACTTAGCTTTTTTCACATATAACATATTGGAAATGACAAAAACTTGATGATAAAGATGTAAGATGCATATTTCTTGGCATAGGTGGTTCTTCTAAAGCTTGCAAGTTATATGAGAAAAGGATCATCATTAGTGGAGATGTTTTTTATAACAAAAATAAGTGGAGTTAGAACACTAACAACTCAATATAGCATAGCAAAACTTTATCTATAAATTTTGATCAAGAAAAAAAAAGATGGTAAAGCTCATCACCAAATCATAGCTTTAAAACTTTCTAAAACTCAATAACCAACATACTTTCTAAGACCAAAAAAATCATATAAAAAACCACTATGAATGGTAAACTACATTAATAGAGATGAATAGTCTAATAAAGAAGCAAATGTTCATTTTGCTCTACTTGTAGAAAGTGATCCTATTATATTTTAAGATGCAATCATAAAAATAAAATGACAGGAGGTTATGAAAGAGAATATTCAAGCAATCAAAAGGAAACATACCTAATTAAGATTTAATAAGTGTTCCAAAAAGGTAAAAAGTTATTGGTGTTAAATGAATTTATAAGAAAAAGTTTATTGAGAAAGGTGTTATAAAGAAACACAAAGCTCGTCTTGTGGTAAAGGGATATAAATAAAAATTAAAAGGTGACTACAAAGAGATGTTTGTTCCAGTTGTCAGATAAGATACTATTAGGTTGGTTTTTTCTAATGCAACATAATAGTTATGACCCATCTTTCAACTAGTTATAAAATCAACCTTTTACATTGAGACTTATAAAAGCATGTGTATGTTGAGCAACCTCCTAGTTTCATATACAAAAGGAATGGTAACAAACTTTACAAGATGAAGAAAATACTATATGAACTTAAATAAGCACCGATAGCTTGGTACGTTTTATTTCCACAAGGAAGGTTTGCAAAAATGTTCATACAAACACACCTTCTTTGTAAAGAATAAAGTTGGAGGAAAGATATTATTGGTATGTCTATATATGGATGATCTCATCTTTACATGAAACGATGCAACAATGTTTGTTGAGTTTAAATGATAAAGGAGTTTGACATAATAGATTTGGGTTGATGTATTATTTTATTGGCATAGAGGTGAAGCGCTCATAAAGTGATTTATTTATCACTTAGAAAAAATATGCTCAAGAAATTCTAAATAGATTTTAGATGAAGGACCATAATTTTATATTTACTCTAATAGAACTTGGTTTGAATTTATACAAGGATCCACAAGGAAGGAAGATAGATGTTACTCTTCATAAGCAAATTATGGGGATTCTAATGTATATGGAGCATTATAAATAGATATATGGAGCATCCAAGAGAGCTTCCTCTTGGTGTAACAAAAAGAATATTTTGTTATTTGAAGGAAACAATTGATTGTAGAGTATTATATTCAAAGGAATAGTGATGGCAATGTGTGGAATTATTATAGATAATGATTATACATGAGATGTAAAACTTTTGGTTATGTGTTTATGATGAGGTTAGAAGTTGTTTCATGGTCATCTAATAAGAAATAATCAATTATGACCCTGTCCACAAATAAAGCTGAGTTTGTTGTAGTAACATCTTGTGTCTCCCCAGCAATTTAATCAAGAAAATTACTTGAGGTACTAGTGTACGATAAGAGAAGTTCCAACTACAATTATTATGACCATAAAACTTGCAAAAAAAAACAAAACTCAGTTTTTAATGATAGAAGTAAGCACATAAATATATGTTATTATAATTTAACATAATCTCTGCAAGGATGAAGTAATTGACATGCTCTATTGCAAAAATAAAGATCAAATTGCAGATATCATGAAAAAAAGTCTCTTAAACCTGTACATGTAGTGTTCAAGAAACCAAGAATTGTGCTCGGGGTATACTCCATGAAGGAAGTTCAGAAATAACAAAACCAGTGTTTGAAGACATCTAGTTTAAGGGGGAGTGTTAGGAATAGAAGTGGTTGATGCACTGGAACCAGTTGTTGAGCTATTTTTCAAGGCATATTTAATTGCTATGCTATTCTGATGAAAAAATAAATTGTAGCACGTAGTTTGGTAGTTAGTTGCATTTCTTTATATTAAATACAAGTTGAGGAAGTTATCTTAGTATTCTTTCAACTGCATGTTTTGTCTTTTAAGACTAAAATGACAACCTAATTTGTTAGCTAAGGAAATTAATTATGAGTCTGACACTGAATTGGGACACGTAGGTTGCCACCCTACCCTATGAAGCAGAAGCTTAATGTCCCTGTTATTTTAACAGCTTCTCCTTTGCATAAAATACTAAAAAAAGCTACCGAAGCTGCCTCCAAAGACAGAAGTCGGGCACAAGACTAGATTCCTGGAGACAAGGATCTCAAGCTAAATTATGATGGATCATGTCCTGCTAAAATATGGCCACGCTATTACTCAGAGAACCTACTTTCCGTTTCCGGATAAATTTATTTAATCTCTCTCTCTCTCTCTCTCTCTCTCTCTCTCTCGGTATGAGAACAAAATACATGAAAGCCTTTGGAGAATCTCCACTAATTCTACTCCCATGGAAGATTAGCTTGCCCAACAACACAATTATTTAAGCCATTTGGCAATCCTAGCTAACAAGGTCAGTATGTAATCGTAGCTAGCTACTGATATTACAGCTGCTTTGATTATTAACAAAAAAAAAATACAAAAAAAAAAATAAAAAACAAAAGAGGGTTTTATCTCACCTCATAAAACATTATTTATTAAAATAATTTTTTTTCTTTGTTTTTTTTATAATCTATGGTTTTTTTTTCAATTTCAATTGTATTCTTTAATATTAAGTTTATTAGAGATTCGAATTTATGATTTTAATTTACATTTTATAAGATTATCTTAATCTCATTATCTGAATCGTAAATTTGACGGGTTAATTCAGTTGACTTGAGTTTTTTTTCTAATTGACTTTTATTTTTCAATTTCATTATTTAACATTGAGTTGATTGAGAATTATACCTTATGATTTATTTTAGTTTGCTTTTTATGAGATCATACTAATCTCATGACTTGGATCATAAATTTGGCTGGCTAACTTGGGTTTACTCAAGCTATTTTTTCACGTTATTTTTAATCAATCTTTTAATTTCAATTTCATCCTTTAATATTAGGTTTATTAGAGATTAGGCTTCATAATATTTTTTAATTTAATTTTTATCAGGTTATCCTGGTTTTATAATATGGACTACGGATTTGACAAATTAACTCAGTTAGGTAGAGTTTTTTTTTCTTTTTCTAATTGATTTTTTTTTCTCAATTTTATCCTCAACATTGGGTTGATTGAAAATTAGGGTTTGTGATTTGTTTTAATTTGCTTTCTATGAGGTTATCCATGTCTCATGACTCGGGTCACAAGTTTAGCGAATTAACATAGGTTGACTCAAGGTTTTTTTTTAATTGATTTTTTTCAATTAAATCTTTCAATACTGGGTTGATTGAAAAATATGCTTCATGATTTATTTTAATTTTTTTATGGAATTATCATAGTCTCATGACTCGGCATGCAGATTGTCAGATTAACTTGGATTGACTTGAATTAATCTTATATATTTTTATCTTAATATTTGTAAAAAAATATGTAATCTTGAGTATTTATTTCGAGTCAAACTATATTTTTATTAACTATATTTAAGTTGTTTTTGAACCTGTTAAATCAATCAAATTCCCCTCTTATATAGTTTAAAGTTCTTTTTTTACTAGAAAAAAATAACAATGTCTGTACATTCTTTTTATATTAATTTTCTTTGTTCGACTCACGGTATAATAATATGGAATAATAATAGTAGAATATCCTAGATTAGAAGGTGCGAGGAAATTCAGTAGCCACTAACATTGTAGCCCTTAAAACACACGTGTATAGAAGTCCTCTTTGAATTGTCCATATTGAGTCAAAATGAACTTTTCCAATTCATAGCGCGAAACCCACTTAGTATTTAATTAATCTATACATCTATGTATCTTCTCCAAGTTCCTGCCAACCATATTAGTTTATGGTGGTGAGTCTAACACATGATTAATAATCATATTTGCTTTGCACGAGGCTATTCTTGCATTTTATCCTTTTCTGAACTAGTATGAAATGGCACAGCACACCAGAAATTCTTATGGTAACGAAAGAGTAATTATTAATATTTATTCTATGACAGAGAGATAGGGTAAATAAAAGAAGAAGAATTAGAAAAAAAAATGATTTTAGTTAAACTATTATTATTATTATTAGTGCATTCGAATGTGATTTTCTCTTTTTTATATATTTATCTTTCTTCTCATAAATCTCTCAATGTAGCACAAAAAATGATAAAATTTAATACAAAGAATAGTATATATTTGAATAGACTTATTACAAGCACGCACTACATGTTAAATAGAAAAGAGAGAGGTGATCAAATTGTCTGAAACTTTTTGTATGGTAATGAACAAATCAAGTTCGTCACGGCGCCAAAATTAATGAGTCCAGTACTGCGATCTCTTATATATAGGTCAGAAAACTTCACTCCTCACACACTACCACCACACAACAACTTCTATCTCACTGCTTCTCTCGTTTCCCCATAATTTACACGTTCTTTTTAATGCTTTTCACCAATCAAATTTAGCGTCACCTTCACCCACCACACCAACAGCAGCAAGACTAACACTAGAAATTAAATTATTCCCATCTTTATCTCTTCCTTTCTTCCATTAGCCCAAAAAATGATGAACTGCTTGCAGAGTTGGCCTGAACCTGTGGTTAGAGTCCAATCTTTAGCAGCAAGTGGTATCCGGGCAATCCCAGAGCGTTATATTAAGCCACCATCCCATAGACCCTTGTCAAAAGATAACTTTTCACCACCTCAAGAGGTAAACATTCCTGTTATTGATTTCCAAAACGTTTTCTCTGACGACCAACGCCTCCGTGACGAGGCCCTGCGTGATATCTACAGTGCTTTCCGTGAATGGGGGTTCTTTCAGGTAGTGAACCATGGTGTTAGCCATGAACTGATGAAGAGGACTAGTGAGGTTTGGCGAGAGTTCTTCAACTTGCCATTAGAGGTGAAGCAGGAGTATGCTAACACTCCTGCTACGTATGAGGGGTATGGTAGTCGGTTAGGGGTGGAGAAGGAGGCGATTCTTGATTGGAGTGATTATTTCTTCCTTAATTATATGCCTGCTTCTCTCAGAAACCAAAACAAGTGGCCAGCAACCCCAGCTTCTTGCAGGTATGCGTGCACCTTCATAACCAGCCGCATGTTGCTAGTATTCCTTCGTATCTTTGGCTATTTCTCCTTGGTCGGTTATATACACGAGTTTTCTTCAATTTAATCAATCGTACTGGATTTTATTTTATTTTATTTTACTTCTTTTATTGGCTGTTGGCAATTTCTTTCCTAGCTACCTTCCAATTTAGCCTAGCAAAGAAGGCACAGTAAGACAGGTTATTAGCACTTTAATCAGCTGACAGTGTGCATAAATTAATTTGATTCTTGAACCGTTTTTTTCCCATCTCAATTTATTGCTTTGAAATATGAAACAGAAGGGATCATTTTATTGAAACGAACACGAGAGAATATCAGAAGGATTGTATCCAATTAGGTTGCAGAACTGTAGAAGAAAAGGAGGTTTGGCAGCAGGATGTTTTCCCAAAGAATTGCTTCACAAGTACAGCCAATAGTACCATCCTTTACATGAGGATATCATGAATACATAATTACTTAGCTGACCGTCCATGCATATGTGTTGGATGGCATCAACTCCTCTTTTTTTCTTTTTTCTTTTTTTATCATCCATCTTTTTTAAAAAAGGAAAGATGCTTTTGGAGACCAGTTAATAATTATATAATTAACAGAGTAAGACAAGAAATAATATTTGAATAAGTATCACAGGGTAAGGA
The DNA here is from genome assembly GCA_030145905.1 of Populus davidiana. Taxonomy (NCBI): domain Eukaryota; kingdom Viridiplantae; phylum Streptophyta; class Magnoliopsida; order Malpighiales; family Salicaceae; genus Populus; species Populus davidiana. Next base: position 2,606,754 of record CM057794.1, on the reverse strand, counting down.
AAGAGAGGAGGTTTATTTCCTATATTTCAATTATTTGTATCTTAATAAAACTCAAGGGATAAAAAAATCAATTGAGTCATGCCGAAAATGAATTAATATACACTGATTTGATGATACTAATTGATTTACAAAACTGCTGATCAAGACGTAATTAAGTTTACTATTTAATCGATCATCTTGATTGTAGGGAATTGGTAGCTGAGTATGGCAGTGAAGTGTTTAAACTTTGTGGAAAGTTGTTGAAGGTGTTCTCCATGAACCTTGGCCTGGAAGAGGACTCCCTCCTAAACGCTTTTGGTGGAGAAGAAAACGTTGGGGCAGGCTTGAGGGTGAATTACTACCCCAAGTGTCCCCAGCCAGACCTTACACTAGGTCTCTCCCCACACTCTGACCCCGGTGTAATGACCCTTCTCCTGCCTGATGAAAATGTGGCTGGCCTACAAGTCCGCAGGAAGGGCAGCTGGCTCACTGTAAAGCCGATCCCAAATGCCTTCATTATCAACGTAGGGGATCAACTCCAGGTATATTTATCTTGAAGACTACTTCCATTCAACTTTTACAGTCATATTATCACGGGTACTGATGGCAAATTACTCATCTAATTAATGCCTCTATATGTAGGTACTGAGCAACGGCATCTATCAGAGTGTGGAGCACAGGGTTATTGTGAATTCTAATAGGGATAGAGTCTCTCTCGCCCTTTTCTATAACCCGAAGAACGACTCGGTCATTGAACCATCCAAGGAGTTTGTGTCCGATGACCGGCCAGCTCTCTACCCGCCGGTGAGATTTGATGAATACAGACTTTACGTTAGGACAAAGGGTCTCTGCGGCAAGGAACAGGTCGAATCCTTAACAATATCCTAGGCCATGCAGTGAATGTTGAATCGATGACAGCGTCCCTCCTTGGTCCCGTCATCATCTAAAATAAATGTCTAATAATAATAAGCATGAGCTCCGGGGAACAAAGAGCGGGGCAAGTTTGAATCACGTGGTACAGCAATTTGCAGCTTGCTTTTGTTTTCAAGTCAATATTGCCTCCGTCTGTTTAGGATGAAATGTCAATCAAATATAATGGAATTCCTTTTCATTGCTGTATAAGAAGGTGGAATTAAGTTATTGTGTATTTGCTCGTACCAAATCGTTAAGCAACAACCAATTATTTGAATGTTGATGGAACTCTTCTTTGACCAGAACGTGAATTAGGGGGTACACACTTGTTTTTTAGAAAACAGAACCCAACCATAAGATTTTGTGCATATCTTGCTCTGCTTTTTGAAGATGAGTTTTCACCTTCATTGACTAGCTGTATTTTAAGTTGTCCTGTTAAAAAAAGTAGATCACATATTTCCGTTCACTTTCCATGACTTCTCTTTGGCTGTGTTTCTGTCACGTGGGTGCTACTGTTTCCACGTTTCTTCACTAATACTACAGTATTTACTTGAATGCTATGAGATGGACACCAAGTTTCCATCGTGATATCTTCAGGTAGTGATGCCATCCAAAATCTAAAGATTGTTGCATCTCTATTGCTGTAATTCCAAGCCATGTGACAATGCACCATACAATAAGCAGCTCCCACTGCCTGGGTTTTTGAATTTACCGACGGAATATTATATCAGTATTTATATATTGGCATAACTTTTAACGATAGGCTCTCAGACGCAAATACTTTATTAGAAACCTTATCTTTGGTGATTTATAACCTGTTTGTGAGTTCGTCGATAATGAAATTACCAGTGAATTTTCAGACGGCAAAAGCACATTAAACAAAAAAAATGCCTATTTTAATTTATCAGTATTTCCACCAATAATTATTACATATCATCGATAAAAACCCCGTATGTAATTCCATCGATGATTTTTTTAATATTACCAATGAAATGAAATCGTTGGTGATTAGTGGCATATTAACATTTGTATTAATTCTTTTCCAACTCTTTGAAATATACCAATAAAGTTAATTCGTTGGTAAGACCATCAATAATGGTTTAAAAATATTTTTTTAAAAAAATATATTAAACAGAAGTAGAAAATAATTAAAAGAAATTAATTTAATATAAAAATAAAATATTTATTACAAATTTAAAAATTTATAAGTTTAAATACTATTAATCTAGAATAGAGGGGCTGAAGAAGGAGGAGAAGGCTGGTCTTTGTCGGGATCATAGGGCCAATAAGAGGAAGAACACATACCATCTATATGTGATTTCACTGCATGTACAATCGGTGGAGTTTGGTCGTCTTAGCAGTAAGATGGGTCATTCGAGCTTTAACTTGTTGGTTTAAAATCAACTCGAACTTTGAAGCTTGAGTACTCATAACCGATTGCGAGCATCCGATGTATGAAACACTTTGGGTCATGTACAAGTCCTTGGCCATGGTGTCTAAGATACCGTACATCTAATTTTTATCGAGTCCATCGGACAATCCTGCCTCCAACTATAAATCCATAACAAGTTCTTGATGGGTCTAAAGATTGTCCACATATCTCTCCTTCATTCGGTGTTATATATATCCTAAAATACAGGTTAGAAAATTAAAAAAAATAATAACTAAAGAAAAGAAATTGTTGAAGTCCAACATACCATAAAGTGATAAGCTCGAGTATCCACGAGTTATTGTACCATTTTCTAATGATCATCATTTTGCATGTACATTTCTACAAAAAAAACTTTATCGATCTTGGTTTGCATCCAAGAACCGTAGCCTGTAAGAAAAATTGTTATTAGTCAAACATATTCATATAAAACAATAAATTAAAAAAAAGGATGTAATAAAAAGAGAATCTTACTATCTGTTTCATAAGAGAAATGAACAGAATGGATCTGCCGGTTTGTATGGCAATGGAACCGTGAATCTGTCGGTTCCGATTCTTTGTACCAGATTGTGGCCATTGCACAAAATGCTCGGACGTCACGTGTTGAATATATTATATTCATACAACCTCTAACATACATAAAGGTTTGAAATCCTTCCAGACTACCACATCCTTCCAGCCTAAATGCTTTTTTCACATATTATTTTACTTTTATTTGCATCTCTTATCAAAAGTCATGGAACGTATATGGTATAAATGAATTTTCTATTAATAAATAAAAAATAAAATTTTAACATTTGAGTTAAAAAAAATTTATCTTGATTTCAATCTTTCCTAGTTGCAGCGTGATTCTCAAACCCTATTGACAACAACATTATTAGCTCTATCCCACTAAACGTTTTCCTTGCTATTCAAATTTGTAAAAGAATAACTTTATTAATATTAATAAACTAACTTAATTAACATAATAAAAAAATGTTTAAGTTAATACTGACCTTAAATCTTCTGAAACTTGCATCAATCATATGGTTCAATTTAGGATATTTGAAAACCTAACTCCATTAAAACAATAGCACTTTCATCGATGATTTTATCGCCAATGTTATGGTTCAAGCAGTCTCAATATTTATAAACCTGAAATTGCATTGATTAATTAAAATTATTTTTTCAAAATAGCACTAAAAAAGGAAATGGATCTCACTTACATAAAAGAAATTATGTGGTTGGGTGGTTGGGCTTCCACTAGGCATGACACTTCCTAGTAATGCATAAAAGAAAAACAAACTTACATTGAGTGGTTGGGCTTCCACTAGGCATGACACTTCCTAGTAAATGGATCTCACTCTAAAAGGAACCCCCCCCCCAGCGTGGCAGAATAGCACTCAACGAGCCTGCGTCGAGAGTGGATGCTTATGACTCAAGTGCCTATTCATAGTTGACAAAAGCGTTGTTACAAGCAGAGTTGTTGATTCCGTTCCGTTTCGGCTGGAATGCCCGGAACATCTCGTACCAGTTAAAAAAACGAAACAAAATGGAACAAGTTTCGTCTCGCGTAAAATCTCGGTCTGATCCGGAAATTCCGAGCAAATTCCGGCCGGAACGTTCCGGCCGAAATCAATGCGTTCCGTTTCGGGTCAACGCCGCTGAGTCAAAGACTCAAGGTTAGATTCAAAATTAAACCCGGTTTACAATCTACATTCTACACCCGTGCTACAGCCCTACACCCGTGCATTCAACTACCGAATGCAAATGCGCACAATATAAACGATTAAACTTTAATTAAAAGCACCTCCAATGAGCAATGGCAGTGGGTAATGATTGTGCATTTGAACTTGACATGGCGACAGAAAAGCTAGGACAAAAAGCAATCATGGTTTCATCAACTTGGCATCAAATTTATATAAGCATGATCCATGTGAAAGATCAATAAGGAATGATGCATATTAACTAGCCAATATGGGATTTCTTTATGAGTTGTAACGTTAACCTTAATTTTGCCGTGAATCACAGGGTCCAAAAAGGTCTAAATTAAAGTTATATTTAATCTTGAATATTTAGGAATATTTTAAATTTTAAAATTATGTTGCTTTATATTGTGTTTGTATTTTGTCATGTATAATTTATCTTGAATTTAAATTATATTTGGTGAATATATATATATATATGAACAGTACAACCCCGAAACGGCACGCCGAAACAGTCCGAAACCGGAACATTCCGTTCCAATTAAAAAAACGAAACACCCGCCGAAACGGAATTGACAACCTTGGTTACAAGAACTAGCACCGATCATGTCCATACGATGTACTATTGACTTTCTCCTAAGCATCTACACAAATTAAAGGATTAAGATACCTTAAATCATTCATATTTAAAAAAAAAAAAATTAGCAGCACCTCCTCTATACAAGAAACTGCCCAAATTTTATTTACCTATAAATACACATCAATTTAGATTCGATTGTCACAAACCAGTTGATTTTATTTAATATCTTCAAATGTTGAATTTGAAGAAAATGAAAAATATAAAATATTATTACAATACATGCCTGAACATTCTATTTTGCTATACCAAGTTAAGCAATTGATGGGAATTTTGGTCATTTAAAGAATTGCTGGTGAACATTCTATTTTGGTCTTTCTTAGATTATTTTAAAAAAAATTATTAATATATATTTATTACAAAGCAAACCTAATTATTGAATCTTTGCTTTTTAACTAGAATTTTACTTTATAAATAGCAATGCTTCTTTTCTTTAATTTTTGAATATATACAATTATTATCATAATAATATTATATTGTATATCCCATAAAAATCAATCTAAATTTATAACTTTAACTTGTAATTGATAAGGACAAGTAAGTCAATTGCATGCCTAATAAGTAGTGAGAAGGGCACTTGTTAATACAAGCACCATTATATGCAAAACAAATCTTGGAAAGTCTCATAAACCATGAGTGAGTTTTGGCATCCAAAATTGATTTTTATAGCTCAACTGCAATTGCTCTATATTTGATTTTTCTTAACAAGTTTTGTTTTCAGATATGATTGAAAGAATAAGTTAGAAAATGACAACCAAGTTTTAAACCATTTTTTTCTTACTCTCAGAAGAGCTTCTTGTTCTAATATATCATTTAAATGCAACAAAATTGTTTTCATATGAAAAAAAAAACCTCCAACAACAACATTTCAACAATTATTAAGAACAAAAAAATTAAATAAAAAACAAATGTAATACAAAAAAATACACAAAGAGAGAGATGTTTTTGTAGAAGATAAAAAGAGAAGAAGAAGAAATACATCTCTATTATAAAATTAAGGATTTTGGTCTTTTAATTTGGATCTTTTTTACCAATAATTTTACCGAAAAATAATTAATATTAATATTTTTAATATTTTTGTCGGTGTTTCCGTCTATAACATTTAATTGAAATTTTCAATTTAATCAAAAGAATTTAGAAACCCCCCCCCCTCCAAATATCACTGATAACTTTTCAGTTTGTTGGTATTTCATTTGCAATAAAAGTAATTGATAGTGTCATTAAAAAGTGAGCAGTTCCAAAGCTCTCGGAAAAATATCAACAAACTTAATCCATTTGTGATGTCGTATGTAAAGAACACAATGAATAGTGTCATTGAAAAATGAACAGTTTCAAAACTCTCTAGAATATACCAAAAGACTTAATGCGTTTGTGTATCTGTTTGTATTTTACGGTCCATTAGTAATTCCATCTGTATAAAATAGTTTCTATGGCTAGATTGTATTTGTATTCCATATTTATCCATCTTACAAATACTTAAAATCATAGTAGCACACACAACACAATAACATTAATTATGTCTATAATAATAAAATCACAAAAACTAAATTTTTCCTTGTAATGTAATAATAAATTCATATCATTATCATTATATTGAAGTTAATTTCATCTAAAAATATGGCATTTAATTAATTGCATTACACATTTATATTGTGCACATTAATTAGAATTGTCTTTTTCTTCTTTTTCAATTTCTAAAGAAGTGACTGATCTCCGTGAGTACAGAAGTTTCTCCTTGTGTATAGTTTTGACACATCTAATACCGCATTCACTAATATTTCTTATATTAGATAGTGTATAATTAATAAAACCTTCAATTTCATTACAATAATTCATCATACGCAACCCTTCGGGTAAATCTCAATACATCTATGAACGGTCATCCATTAATTATATCAAACCTATATAGAATATTGATGATGACAATGTGTATGAATTAATTATATAAACTAAATACATTAGCTAACATTGCTTTAACTCAAACTTATGCAATCTATTTTAATAATACTCTTAATTCATTATCAATTATCTCTATAAATTCAAAATTCTATATATTTACTAAAATTTTCAACTCAACAATAAAATTGACAAAATATAAAATAAATCCGTTAAATAAGCTATTATTTATTTTATTACAAAACATCTAAGTGACAATTTTGAAATAAATTTCATTAATTTACAAATAAATATAGTTTCTTAAAATCTCAAACAAACCCTAATATGTACAAATTAAACATTCATACACCAAATTTATATTGAAAAAAAAGCTATAAAACAAGTAAACACCCAAACAAAATATATATACTACAAAAATATACAATAAAAATTAACATTTTAAAATTGAATTTAAGCAAAACATAGGTAGCTTTTCTTACTTGATGTGGGGAATCATCAATAAAATTTGAATTAGAATATGGATGTTAACAAATTGGGTATTGGGTTGGCTGGATTTATGATGAGAGATTGATTTGTGCTAAAATAAGAGATGTGTTGATTGTTGCAGAGCTGGGATGAAGAAGAAGAAGAAATGGAGGAAAGAGGGTCATGTCAGATTTCACTGACGAGTTAATTATGTCAATCATTTTATCTATATAAATAACATGTCATTATATATTTTAACTTTTTTAACACTTTTTTCCACTATAATTCTAAATAGCATGTCTGGGTTGACTATCTAGCATGTCCCATTGTTGCCTTATCTGAGACGTAACAAAATGAATAGGCATAAATGAAGGCACGTTTATTTGAAGTTTGAAGGAAAAATCTTCATTCTCAAACTTGTCACATTAACTATTATTATTATTATTATTATTATTATTAACTTGTCACATTAATTATTCATTTAACAAGTGGTGGGAAGGCCGAGAACTTCTCTGTTTTTTATCTCTCTTTTTATTAGTTTATATATTTGTCAACTAGAAATCTTATCTTATTATCCAATAATCCAACCAATATATTGATTAATATTGACTAGTAACATGGTTGACCAAGTCTAGAATAGACAACCTAAATTCATTCAAGCTAATTAATCCTGGATTAGTTAGGTTGTAGAACCTAATTAACACGGGGCGAGTTAAAATTAACTGAGTTGGGGTAGTTCATATTAGTCTAGCCCAAATTGTAAATAGCAGCCAAATAGGATTATCGGATTAGGCTTCCACGCTCTTTCCATGGTGATGGTTCTCTTTCACTTTTCATGACCCCCAACATGTTATGAAGCATGAAACCTTAAAAGAATCAATGTTTATTTGTGTAATATAAGATAAATAAAAGGAGAAGACAAAACAAAATAATTAAAAAATATATTTTGAACTTGTATAAAATTTTTATTTTATTTTTTATATGCATAGATATGATTTTCTTTTTTATCTTCGTATATATCTCTCCTTAAAATTGATTAATTATACAAGTATTGATAATTATTTATCGAGTAGTATAAAGTTTCTCATCTTTTATCTAGTGATAAAATCCAAACTGAATATTTATAGTTAATTAACGTATCATATTTCACTAATACAATATGCTATATTATTATTATTATTATTATTATTATTACAGTTGTCAAATTTAACATAAAATATCGAGTTAATAGTCCGCTCATAAGTTATTGGGCACTAGATTGCCCAAGGTATAATAAAAAGTCAAAAGGCCAAACTTTTTTGTTTTTTGAGTAATTGGGTTTACATTGAGTCATGATCGGGTTACTTGAATAAATTAAGTTTTGATCGAGTGTGTCAAACTTTTTAGGTGATTGAACTATAAACTTGACTTGATTTTGGCCTTGAATTACTAGGTTTTTAAATTAAATCATCAAGCTGGCTACATTTAATGACCATGAATATTTCCAAGATTAGTTTCCTTTTATTATAATATAAGCTAAATGATATGGAAAAATCACATAATACGTGTAAATAAATAATGATTAAATTGCTGCCGATGATCGATTATTTATATTTTTTTTTATCTCTCCTAACAACTGAAATATATAATTATCTTTTTTGTTTGTTGTTTGTCACATCAAGCATATTTGTCAAACTATGTTAGGTCCAAGTTACTTGGATCTAACAATCATGTTTAGGTTTAATATGGCTATCAAACCTAAATATCTTGGGTCTAGCATTAAAAAAAAGATACATGAGTCTGACATGGTTGTCATATTTCAAATGCTTAAAATAATTTTTATACTTTTAATATTTTTTTTATTTTTAAAAATATTAATATTAATCCACTACGGAGCATCAGCCAATCTACTAGTATTCTTAACAACATGACTTATTACTCATGATAATTGCCTAATACATCTAATTCATTTGGAATTTTTTTTTTAATAATTTCTAAACCTTTTTTTTTTCCTTTCAATTAGACCATTCTATTATATTGGATCGGATAACAGAATCGGATTATTGGACCAAATGAATCAAGAAAACAGCAAGTTAGTCGGTTTTTCAAGCATTTGAAATTGGTTCTATTTGAGGTTCTTATAATACATGGTGGTTCAGTTCGATTAATTTCTGTTAGAAATTTAAAATCTATATAAAAAAAATAAAAAATAAAAAATATATAGTTTTACTCTAAAAAAAAATATGGCAAGAACACAAGAGTACTAAACAAATGTATTCGCTCAATAAACCAAGAAAAAAAAACGGGGCAAAAGATAGATCGCCTTTCATATGTAATCAATCAGGCATCCACTAGATGCTATATATGTGGATGTTCTTATTTCTACAAAGCTATATATCATCACCAGAAATGTTTTGGTTGCCTTCATGATCTTCAAAGTAAGATATCCACCAAAGATTTCTGAATAACCGTGAATTCATCCGATGGTTAATGGTGCTTCCATTCCTTTTATTTCATGCAACCACAACAATACAACATGTTATTTAACTTTAGAAAAAACTGGGCACTAGAGGCGATGGACAGGTGGCCAAGATGTTCCATGGAAGTTGGCATCGTGAGATGGATATGAAAATTTTGCATCTCTTTGAAGAACCATGTTTTGATTGTAAGGATCGGGATTGAGAGGTTGGAGTTGATACCGCGAAGGTAAAGCATGGTTTTCTGTCCTCAATCTCTTAAGAGCTTGAAGGTATTCTTCAGGCTGTATTTCAGCTTTCTCACCCTCCGAATCAGTTTCAAATTCTCTAGCATTTGATTCTGATTCATCACAGATAGACGGCTGGATACTGAGAGAAAGACTTGCTATGTTTTGGGATTGGATTAATGGACGCACTTCGGTTTCTGTTTTCCTCCACGATTCTCTCAAGGAATCTCCCTTGGGCTTCAATCTTAATCTTCAAGCTCTTTTGAACCTTCGGAGTTGCACAAACAAAAAAAGAAATCAACAAACATACGCACTGTGTTTATTTACAATTAGGAAAGCAAAACAAAACTTCATTTTTCACTCTTGAGCAAATAAATCTGCATGAAGAAAATTATGTTGCTACCTCAAGTCGATCGCTCAGTCGCTTTTGAACCTCCATTTGCATCAGCAATGCTTCATTGAGCTGAGCTCCACTGCAAGAATTTTGCAACCAATACTTAGATTAGAACACAAGTTCATGAACAGGGTGAAGGAGATGGAACTGCTTAATTAATTAGTGATTAACTCACGATTTCGCACTGAAATTTGGCAACATTTCTGAAATATTTCTCCTTTCGTACTTCCCTCCTGAAGGAAGATAACAAAAAATTAGCATACACAAAAGCAATATTACAAGTACTGCAAATTTATGGTACTCCAGACTTACTTTTGGTTTCTGGGATCAACTTCGATATTCTGTATTTCTGAAAAAAAGAACAAGAAGAGAGAGACAGAGATCAGAGAATATTAAAAACTGATTAACAGAAGCCCTGGATGTTCTTAATCACACTTTTGTACTATCTCATGGACAAAGATTGCAGTTTGAAAGGAAAAAAACGAAGAAATATATTATAAACAAAAGAAGAAAACTCTATAGTGTGTGTGTGTGTGTTGCAGAAATAGAGCTATATCAACATATGTTAGTATCAATGATCATGAGTGTATTTTAGTTAGTATTTAGTATTTCAATTGTCAGGATATAATACAAGAGTGCAGCTATGCATCTTGCAGTCGAAATCTGAATTGACGACAGTGAGAATCCAGGTTGGAGACATAAAATCTTAATGGGTTGTATAGTTCCATGCAGGAGTGCAAGCTAGCTAGAGGAAGAAATAGATATATACCTGCAAATGGCTCTTGACATGGTAGATAGTCAACCCAGAGATGCCCATAGCCCTCAAGATACCCTTTGGTGTTGCTCCTGCGAATCGTTACAAAATATAAACATGAGTGATCACATAAATAACAAGACATCTTACAAACCTCAATAAACAGGAGAAACATCACTGGAATTGCAGTGTATTGATAAGAAATTAATTTGGTCAAGCTTTATTAGCAGGGTGAGCTTCTATGTAGTTTTGATCACTGAAAATCTTTCAAAAGAAAAGGTTCACAGTATTAATTAGTGGCGGATTAAATATCATTAAATGAATGTACACTGATTAACCAAGAACGTACTGTCAGGACCACCAAGTTGATTAACAGCCTCCTCGAACCGATCGTGCAGTTCTTGCGTCCAGCGCAATCTTTCTTTGTTGGATACATCGGAGCGACTTGAACCCATTGTTGGAATAATTAAGGTGATTACACACTGTCAATGCCACGGTACAAGTACTGATGCATGGACTACGTCTTCTCCCTTATAAGGAGGGTTATTAAAACAAGAGAGCAAGAAAAGAACAGTTATGTAGACAGGGAGAAGATGATTGGGTCGATGAGAACTAAGATATAATTTGATTAAAGAAGATGCCAAATGATGTGTACTTGTCGAGGATAAACCAAGCTTTTATGAGCAGGAGTCTGGATAACTCCAAACTCAAAATGGTTTTTCAACTTTTCTGTCATCTATGGTAAGGAAATTCAAGGGTATTGCTCAAAGTCCAAAAACTGTACAGCTCATGATAAGCATATGTTCTGTCTGTCCCTGTTCTTTTTTTCTGCACTATCCGACCTTAGTCAACCCTGATTATCACCTGGGAGAAAAACAGGGCATTCTGTAGCGAAGGCCCAATCAAATGGACTTTCTAGTCTAGTCTTGCCAAGGCAATCAAGATCCTCTAGTGTCTTGGACTGGCTACGCTTTTAGGTTCAGATTGGACCTAGCTTAGTGACTATTTGGGACATTTCGGATCCTAGCTAGCGTGTCAGCGAGCTGGGCCAGGAAAGGATCCCTTGAAGATGTTTGGTTGCCACAGCTCATCAAGGTATCATCGACAGCAGCATTTCTCGAGGCCACGTTTCCATAACTGGTCTCAGTCATACATCAAGCAAAATGGATGCCAGTAGCACAATATTATGTTCCACTTTTCCCTGTTAAAAATCATTTTCTATAATTAGGATAACTAATTAATAAAAGGAAAATGGATGCCACTCATTGGGATGGCATAATAAGTTTAGATCACCAGGCAGACAAGCAGACTCCTGCAAAGCAAGTCATCTCTAGTTTAATATTATTCATGCATTTAACATAAAATAAGAGATCAGATTACATAACCTGCTATTCAAGCAAAGGGTTCAGTTGGGAAGAAGGCAAACTAAACAGTTGGAGGCATCTGTTATAAACAAGTATTTTAACTTTCACATTGCATAAGGATAATGTTCACTACTTTGTCTGCCACCGCAACGACGCTGACTATGGCCGGCTCCTCTTCATACAAGATGGACACTTGTATTGCTTAATACTCTCAGCCTTAGCAGGAGTTATCTTCACACACTTTCCATGGTACCACCTCTCGCAGACATCACAGCCGATCCAGAATTCATCGGAGTTGTAATTTCCACCACAGCTCCCACATAGAGTTTGAGTATGTTCATCTTCTTCCTCCTCAAAACTATCTTCTGTAAGCTTAGGGTTGCTTTTCGTTTGTCCATCACTTGATCTCTACAGAGAGGAGGAACCCAGTCAGTGGTTCCAGCAATAATATGCATTTAATAGTCCAAACCAGTACATCCATTAAAGGTTGAGGACAAGTAGAAAAGTGTATACATTTGGAAATTAGGCTTGCTGTTGCTTACTGAATAACTGCATCTATGCATCACTAAAGCAGTATATCAATAGAATACCAAAATTGATGGCACCATCAGTCGCTAGGGTGATGCATGATATAGTTCTACACCAGATTAGTATTTTAGTTGTAACAATTAACAAGCAGAGAGAAAAATAAGAATGAAAAGCTATTGATCAAGTTTGAGATTATCAGAAAATAGAGAATCTAAATCAATTTTTGATTAATCACCTTTATGCTGCCTCGAGATTTGCTTCCACTATCTACACTAGGCTTTTCTTTCACAGGCTTCCTTTCTGTTACAACTTCAAAGACAGTAGGCAGATCATTGATCAGGCTGAACAGCCTTTTCCTGTCAATAAAAATGTACTTTAGTTTCTAAAGCCATGCTCAACATAACATCACACTGAAAAACTGAACAACACAATAAAAATAAACCTGAAAGCATCCCAATATGCAAATTGAAAATAATTATGTTTCAGGTCTGCAAGACAAACATTACATGCCAAAATAGATGGTTGATCTTTTAAAGTTTTTATATTATCTGTGGTGGCCTATCCAGTCCTGACCAATTCAAACAGATCATAATTTGCCAAGAAGAATAAATATAAAACCACAGCATGCTGCCATGTATTCAATTGAAAGCATATCTTGACATTACTTTCTGTCAAGGAATTTTTGAAGTTTCTGGAATCCTTTATAACAAGATTTTATAAGGTGCTAAAAAATAATAAACAATTTCATAAATTGTCCTTTGTAAAGGAATAACTGTTAAAATATGAGGATATTATCAAGAAGATCCAATATATGTAATAAATCTTGTTCAAGCAAACCAATTGATAACGCTACCATGATTCTAAATCTCACCAACTGGAAGGCAATTAAGAAAGATGATTGGGTCATTGATTGGCGGGACATGGTGGTACTATCTATTTAATCATCCAACAAATCTGATGTAAATTTTCCCAAGGTTAACTTTCCTAACTTCATCAACATTTTAGTCGCATCAAAATTGGAGAACGAATAACAAAAGAAAAATGTACTAGAATGAGAATACCACATGTCCCTGCAATTGTGCACTAAATTACCTTTCATTCCGATTAAGACGAGCACCAAGATAGAAAGCCACGGAAAGCAACCATGAATCACTATGCACGGCAACCAGTGAAAGCCAGTCTTTTCTGTTCATTCCATCCCTAGCAAAATTAATTCCAAGGGCAGGTTCAGGAAGCTCTGGTGGAACTTCCTCTGCTGGCAGGGTTACTTCCCATGTTTCATTTGGATGTCCATACAGACACAAATTCTCCTTATCTAACACCAAAAAAAAAAAAAAAATGAAGAATAAAGCTAATATTCCTTGAGAAATCAGAGGAAAAGCAGAGTAACAGCAAAATGCAAATCTTACAATTCTTGTTTCTTCATAAATAAAAACATTACAATTTGCAAGTACTAGTTATTTCAAATTCTCTTCTTCCAGTTTTTAATATCCATTTTAATTTCAATTTTCTGTTTACAGAGTCAACAAAACATTGAAGTTCCAACAGTGATGCCCTCAATTTCCACTTTCAAAGCTTAAATCTTCATAAAATCTACCACAAATTCTGAAATAAAACCCACTAATCCTAAAAAACACAGCAGCGGAGATCACGTGCAAAACTTCAAATCACTCGACCTCAAAGTTTCTCGAGAACCAAACAATTTCTCTAAATTTCACCCTAAACTAGAACCAAGATTCCACAAGGAAAAAAAATCAATAATAATTCAAATCTACATTTACACCACTACACATTACCTGGATCACAGAGTCCATAAAAACCATCCACATCTGAAAACAATAAAAGAAAACGTAAAAAAACCCACGATCATATTTATAAAAAGATTCAAGATTTAAAGGAAAGGAAAGGAAAGGAAAAACAGAAAGAACTAAAAATTAAATTACCATAAGTTAAAGCACGGACGACAGCAGCCCTTCTAGCACTGAAATCTTTGAAGATCTCCTCTACGGTTCGTGGGCTTGAAGTCATTTCCATGGACAATTAACTACAAAGATCTAAAAATATATATATATATATATATATTATTTATTTATTGGATAATTTTAAGAAATTATAGAGATTGTTGTACGGTAAGAGCATGAAAGAGAGACAGGGGATGGAAGGGAGGATGATACAAAGACAACACATGTAAACGTGAAAAGCGAAACCAAAGGAGAAAATAGGCAGAGGGAGTTCGTTTGACGCAATTAAGGTTATTTTGCTATTGGCGCGCTCCGTTTTACTGTTTGGCTTCCCACGTGTTGCGTAAACATTTGTTTTAGTAAATTAAATAAACCAAATTAGTGAGCATCTGCTATTGTTATTGACTTTATAACTTGATGGTGGCTGTAAATTCAAAATTGCAAATATCTACCACCTGGTTTAGGCTGGCCATTTGCGCCTGAGCAGTTGAGCGATGGAGTTTCAAATTTTCCACTTCCTACACTGGTTTTTGCATGATTCCATCTGTTATGTTCTTCAAAATAACTACTCCAACTTCTTCAATTTCTTTTTAAAAAATTTAGATCTCAATCCTTCATTTTCTAATCATCAATGAAATTTCAAGTTATTCGATGATAAAACTCTATCGGGCAGGTTTAAAAACTACACTATTAACTAAAATTACCACCACTTGAAAAAAACACTAAAGACCATGAGTAAAAACATTATTCACCGTATTTTTATAATTTTACTTTTCCAATTAAAAAGCTTGAAAAGGGCATTAAAATCTTTTCATAAAATCTATTAATTATTATTGAATTGATCAGAAACAAAAAAGTTTTTTTTTCATTTTAAAAGAACAATCAAACAACCAAAATACCATTTAAAGTAAAAAATTTAATTAGTTTTTGTTGAAGCTTGGTACCTGAGCTAGCACAGAATTACTTAGCAGTAAACTACTGCATTCTTATCTTTTGTTTTAGCTGAGATTATTATCTAGATTAGGATATGTTTTGAACTCTTTAGTTAAGATTATCTAAGATTGAACTAGCTTGTAAACATCTCCTTAAATAAAGGAGAAGATGGCTGGTACGTTTCTTGTAGTTGTCTTTCATTCAAATTCTGTTTTCTTTTTCCTATAAATAAAAGACTTGGGATGGCAGTAACCAATAACTCAATTCTGCTCTTTGTTCTTTATACTAAATTATTAAAGCTCTGTGTTCTCTTAGTCTTTGTTCTTTCCATCGTAAACTTTGTGCATTGTTCTTTTTTTTTCATCAGCAAATACAGGGCATTTCTTTATAGTTCTTTATATTACAACAATTGGTATCAGAGCTTCTCTTCTGATCTTTGAAGGGATTCTTTGTGAGTGAGAAACACGAGAGTACTATGAGGATGAATCAAAGTTTTTACTTTAAGGGTTTGTGAGTGAAACACGAGAGATTAAGTGAGTTTTTTTTTTAAGCAATGGATTCTGCAAAATTTCCAGCAAAAACACCATTGTTTACGGGGCAGAATTTTGGTGTGTAGGCTGTAAAAATGGAAACCTATCTCAAAGCTCTTGATTTATGGGAGATAGTGGAAAGTGATAGGCAACCTACTCCTCTAGGTAACAATCCCACAATTGCACAGATGCAGTTCTTTAATGAAAAAAAGGCAAAGAGATTCAAAGCTCTTTGTTGTCTTCATAATGCTGTAAATGAAGACATCTTCACGAGGATCATGGCATGCAAATCTGCCAAGGAAACATGGGATAAATTAAAAGCAAAGTTCCATGGTGATGAGAAATCAAGAAGGATGCAGATTCTGAATCTGAGAAGACAGTTCGAAGGTTTGAAGATGAAAGAAAATGAGAGCATCAAAGATTTCTCTTCTCAAATTTCAAAACTTGTGAATCAAGTAAGACTCTTGGGAGAAGATTTTCCAGACTCTAGAATTGTAGAGAAAGTCCTGGTGAGTTTGCTAGAAAGGTTTGAACATAAAATCTGTTCTTTAAAAGATTCTAAAGATTTTTCTGAAATTAGCTTGCAAGAACTGGTAAATGCATTGCAAGCTGTTGAGCAAAGACAAGCATATAGACAAGAAGGATCAAGTGAAGGAGCTTTTATTGCAATTTACAAAGATAAGGGTCGGACTAAGAACATCTTCAGAAATAATCAAGAAGGAAAAAGAGAAAAAGAAAGAAGCTGGAAATCTGCTAACTGGCAGCAGAACAGCAATCACAACTTCATGAGGGGGAAAGAGAAGAAAGAGCATTTTCCTGCTTGCAAATACTGTCAGAAAACTAATCATCTTGAAGCCTGGTGTTGGCTCAAGAATGCTCAATGCCAAAACTGCAAGCAATTTGGTCACATCCAAAGATTTTGCAAAAATAAAATAGAAACTGAACAACAAGCTTAAGTAATCGATTGTTCAGAAGTCAAAGAAGATCTTCTATTCATGGTCACAATTCAGGACATGTGTAATTCAGCAGAGACAAAGGACTCATCATGGCTCATTGATAGCGGCTGCACTAACCATATGACAACAGACTTAAGCTTGTTCAGAGACTTGGATAAAAGCTACCTATCTAAAGTCAGAATTGGCAATGGAGACTTTGTGAAGGTTGAAGGAAAAGGAGCAATTGCAGTAGAAACACTGTCAGGTATAAAAATTCTTAAAAATGTTCTTTATGTGCCTAAGATCAACCAGAATCTAGTTAGTGTGGGTCAACTGATTGAATCTGGCTATTCAATAGTCTTTAATGATGGAGTGTGTAACATTAAAGATAAAAATGGAGTACTTTTACTTTCTGCAAAAATGATGAACCGAAGCTTTAATGTTAATTGGAATGAAGTTTGTTTGAGTGCTAATACTTATGAGAACAAGGAATCTGTTCTTTGGCACAAACGGTTGGGACACTTCAATTATGCAACTCTAAAAAGAATGGCTGACCAGCAGATGGCTCACGGGTTACCAGATATTCAAGAGCAGCAAATTATTTGTGAGGCTTGTCAGCTGGGAAAACAAACCAGAACTGGTTTTCCTGACAATGCATACAGGGTAGTATCTAAACTTCAGCTTGTACACACAGATGTGTGTGGACCTATGCACAATGAATCATTAAATGGTTCAAAGTATTTTCTTCTGTTTATTGATGATTTTAGCAGGTATTGCTGGGTTTATTTTCTAAAATCCAAAGCTGATGTGTTTGCTGAGTTCAAGGCAGCCGTTGAACTAGAAACAGGAAACAAATTGAAGACTTTGAGATCTGACAATGAAGAAGAGTATACCTCTCGACAATTTGAAGCATACCTTGCTAAAGAAGGGATTAAACACCAGCTGATTGTTCCTTACACACCACAGCAGAATGATGTAAGTGAAAGAAGAAACCGAACATTGATGGAGATGGCAAGATGTTTGCTCTATGAGAAGAAGTTGCCATTGAATTTCTGGGCAGAAGCAGTAAACACAGCAACATATCTTATAAACCGAATGGCTTCAAGAGTTTAGCAGATAAAACTCCTTATGAACTCTGGTATGGTTTTAAATCCAGTATTGATCATTTAAAGGTGTTTAGAAGTATTTGTTATGTTCTGAAACCTGAAGTTAGAAGAAGGAAACTTGATCAAAAGGCTGATATAGGGATTCTTATAGGCTATAGTACAACATCTAAAGCTTATAAAATCTATGATTTGAATTTTAACAAAGTTGTGGTTGCTAGAGATGTCAAAGTTGTAGAAAATGTAGCTTGGAACTGGAAAAATTCATCAAATGAAGGATCAAAACAGATGCAACAAGATGAGTTGGATGCTGCAAACATGATTGATCAACAAACAGATGTTGCTGGAATATTGAGCAACAAACTGACTGGGATGCTGCAGAAAATAGTGATGATCAACCCGTAAGAGGGACAAGATCTCTATCAGATATCTATAGCAGGTGCAATGTAGCCGAGGCAGAACCTGTAAATGTTGAAGAAGCCATGAACTCTCAAGTTTGGATAGCAGCAATGAAGGAGGAGCTTGCAATGATAGACAAGAATCAAACATGGATGTTAGTTGACAGACCAGCTCATAAAAAGGTAATTGGAGTGAAATGGATTTTCAAAACAAAATTAAATGCAGATGGTAAGATCAACAAGCATAAAACCAGACTTGTAGTAAAAGGATATTCACAAGAGGCAGGGATCGACTTCACAGAAACTTTTGCTCCAGTTTCCAGACATGAAACAATGAAGCTCCTGCTTGCTCTAGCAGCACAAAACGGTTGGTATATATTTCAATTGAATGTTAAATCTGCATTTTTGAATGGTGTGCTAGATGAAGAGATTTATGTTGAGCAACCTGCTGGGTTTGAAAAATCAAATTCAACAAACAAGGTTTATTTACTGAAGAAGGCATTGTATGGATTGAAACAAGCTCCTAGAGCTTGATATAGCAGGTTGGATAATCATCTTTTAAGCTTGGGATTTAACAGGAGCATGAATGAGGTAACTCTATATGTGAAGCATGCTGATGGACATAAACTAATTGTCTCAGTTTATGTTGATGATTTGCTAATCACAGGGGACAAGGAGCAACTTGTAGAGGAATTCAAAACCAATATGAAAGACATGTTTGAGATGAATGAACTTGGTTTGTTGACATATTTTTTAGGAATGGAAGTAACTCAAACTGATCAAGGTTACTTTCTTTGTCAAAAACGTTTTTCCTTGAAAATACTGG
Organism: Populus davidiana; assembly: GCA_030145905.1. Classification (NCBI taxonomy): domain Eukaryota; kingdom Viridiplantae; phylum Streptophyta; class Magnoliopsida; order Malpighiales; family Salicaceae; genus Populus; species Populus davidiana. The sequence goes on along the minus strand of CM057794.1, from coordinate 2,587,342 downwards.
ACAATTTTGCAATGAGCAATTGCAAGCCAGTAAGCACTCCTATGATACAGAGGCAGAAGCTAATGAAAGAGGATGGCTCACCAAAAGCTGATGGGAAAGTTTACAGGAGTCTAATTGGGAGTTTGTTGTATTTAACAGCCACACGTCCTGACATTCAATTTGCTGTGAATTATCTTTCCAAGTTCATGCAAGAGCCAAGTCAAAACCACTTTGTGGCAGCTAAAAGAGTATTAAGATATTTGAGAGGGACTGCAGGTTTTGGCATACATTTTGTGAAGTCCAGCTCAATCAATCTTGTTGGTTTTTCAGACAGTGATTGGGGAGGAAGTGATGAAGGAATGATAAGTACTTCATGCTACTGTTTTGTTGTGGGAAAGAGTGTGTTTTGCTGGAATTCAGAGAAACAATCGGTGGTGGCACATTCTACAGCAGAGGCTGAATATATAGCTGTTTATGTAGCAGCAAAACAACTTATATGGCTGAGGAAGATGCTAAGTGATTTAGATTGCAATCAACAAAATCCCACAACATTGTTTTGTGACAACACATCAGCTATAGCCATTTCTAAAAACTCTGTGTTCCATGATAGAACCAAGCACATGAAGATCAAATTTCATGCAATCAGGCAGTTTCAGCAAGAAGGAGAATTGGAACTATGCTACTGCACTTCTGAAGATCAACTAGCAGATTTTTTCACCAAACTGTTGGCTAAAACCAGGTTTGAAGATCTGAGGGCAAGAATTGGAATGACTAGCTTTGGAACCAAAGAGTGTTGAAGCTTGGTACCTAAGCTAGCACAGAATTACTTAGCAGTAAACCACTGCATTCTTATCTTTTGTTTTAGCTGAGATTATTATCTAGATTAGGATATGTTTTGAACTCTTTAGTTAAGATTATCTAGGATTGAACATCTCCTTAAATAAAGGAGAAGATGGCTGGTACGTTTCTTGTAGTTGTCTTTCATTCAAATTCTGTTTTTTTTTCCCTATAAATAAAAGACTTGGGATGACAGTAACCAATAACTCAATTCTGCTCTTTGTTCTTTATACTAAATTATTAAAGCTCTGTGTTCTCTTAGTCTTTGTTTTTTCCATCGTAAACTTAGTGCATTGTTCTTTTTCTTTCATCAGCAAATACAGGGCAGTTCTTTATAGTTCTTTATATTACAACAATTTTAAGGGGCATTTTTATTTTTCATAATTTTGCTATTATTAGATTAGTTAGATGCAATTTAATATTTTATTAAATATAAAAATAAAATACAGTTTCGATCAAAATATTTTTAAAATAAAAAATTTAAAATTGATGTTAAAGGAGCTTTTTCATCCTTTTACAATGATTTTTTTTATTATTATAATATCATATGAGAGGGCAATTGATATTTAACTAAATATATACAAAAAAATAACTTGTGTATCCAATTCATGTGATAATGTGTACAAGTTATTTGTGTTCTTTGAACGGTGTATAAAGCGTCTTTTACGATTAAATCCTTATTTTGTTATCTTTTTGGAAGCGACATAGTGTCCTTTTTAAATAATCCAAATCAAAAAATAGAATTAGAAATTTTAAATCATCCCAATCAAATTGGAAACCGGGGGACCAATATGTAGTTAACAAAATAATGAGCTAAACCTTTTTTTTTTTTTTTTCAAATTTGAAAGTTAAAAACTTGTTCTTGAAAATGCCCCGATTCAATTCAATTTATCCAAGACTTTCCTCTCCGCCTTAACCAAACTTCTAGTCCAGGCAACGAAAGCCGAAAAGTCGTCTCCAGCCCACCATGACCATACTCCACCCCCACTGACGCGGCCGACACCACCATCCCTCCATTACCCAACCGACACAAACTATCTTCCAAACGACACGCCCATAAATTAGAAAGACAAGTCTCGGCCAGTGTCTTTAAATTAATTTTTTTCTGTCTAACTTGTTAAGACAAAATCAGAACGAGAAAATTGTGGGTTGGCAATGATGGAGGAAATAGGAGGAGGAGGAGGGAAACAAGGAGGAGAAGTGTGTGTGTCTAGATCAGTGAACGAAGTATGGAAAGGGATGATGAATGGGTTAGGGTTTGTAATGAAGTTGTTTTTACAGATATTAAGAGGGACTCCTTCTATGGCTCAATTTTTACTTTCTTATATTGGTTTCACATTTCCTCTTCTTTCTTCTTCTACTCCTTCTTTTAAGCCATTGCCTGTTGTTGAGATTCCCTTGCAAGAAACCACGTCGAACAAGATCACAGACAAAGCGCATGATAGCAGTTGTCTTCCTGGTTATGTCTGTGATTTTGGTGCTTCTGATGATTGCCTCATTGAGAAACTCACTGTACGTGCTCTCTTTTACAGTTTCCATTATTATTATTTTTGTGGGTTTTGTTTAAATTTTTTTTTTTAATTTTTTTTTCGGGTGTTTTTAGTGGTTATCGGCACTATTTTTCTGTGTTTTGAATGTGGCTTGCTTAGGTTTTTTATTATACATTTTTTTCATTTAGGTTAGTTTGGTTTTAGTAGACAGGAGAAAATGAATGACATTTTGGGGAAATGTAGTAATAAATGATGAATGACAAATTCATGCTGTTAGATACGTAACTGTTATGGATTGAATTTGGGAGTTTTTGTGTCGCATGAAGTGATAGTGGTTGTTTTAGTTTAAGTCTTGTTGTGGGAGAAAGGAAATCTGCCACTGGCCTAAATTATGATAGTTTAAATTTTTTAAATAAAAAGTTGTATAAATGCAGTTTATTCTGCAAATGTAGGTGGTGCTTGACTTGGATGAAACTCTTATTTGTGCATATGAGGCTTCTAGCTTGCCAGCCATTATTCGCACCCAAGCTGTAGAAGCAGGGGTGAAGTGTTTCGAGTTGGAATGTTTCTCTTCAGAGAAGGTCTCTCTCTCTCTCTCTCCCTCTCCCTATATATATATATATAACCTGATACTTTGAATTTTGTCAGTATCCTAGCTACATAATAACATGATCTTACTGGATTGAAGGATGTTGAAGGAAAACCAAGGATTAATTATGTGACAGTGTTTGAAAGACCTGGTTTGAAAGAGTTCTTGAAACAGATTGGTGAATTTGCTGATCTGATTTTGTTTACTGCTGGTCTCGAAGGTAGATGTTGTTCTGTTAGTTTTATTGATCTTCCAGTTATTATTTTCATTTTTCCTCTTATTTATTGTGTTTGGATTTCATACAGGTTACGCCAGGCCGCTCTTTGACAGGATAGATGTGGAGAACCAATTTAGTCAACGTCTTTATCGACCTTCAACTGTTAGCACGTAAGTGCCCTAGTTTATTGCCAATGCTCTTTGTTTATAGAATATCCTGTCTGAGGTAAAAATGCTGTAACAGATGGGTGTTTGTAACCAGTTTGTGCTGTTACTTTGTTGGTTTATTGAGACACTCATTGAACCTTGGGCTACACAATACGGGGTGTGGCATCAACCTTTTGATATTGTTAGCAAACTTTCTTTATTAGGATCAAGTGGCAGAACAGAGTGTTCTTAACGGGTAGGGTTAGATTGCGAGGTCAGTTCTGTAGCGTCACATAGGTTCCATCTTCAAACTCAGTGAAGAGAAATTTAACTTAGAATGAATCGGTTTGGTTATAGCCAGTTTGTCCTTTTTCCTCTTTGGTTTATTGAGAACCTCATTGAACCTTGGGCTGCACATGGGGTATGGCATCAAGCAACCATACTAAACAATCATTCCCTTCTGGAGTGTAAGGGGGATTTGATCCCAAAGTTAGGCTATTAGTATTCTATTGGTATGGCATCAAGTGACTATAATAATTTTAGCTAGCTTGTCCACAATATTATTCGTGTTACTGAGGCAATATATATTTGATATTTTGGTATTTTAACTTGTTTGATTGAGTAAGAACTAGCATGAGTATATATCAAAGAGTAGTAAGGCTAGATAGCTAGGTCAGAAATGCCTTCGGAATGTTATGTGAGTGCTACCTCTCATCTCAGCTGGCATAATTGTTCACCTTTTCTTTTTGAATAATTTCATGTTTAATGGCTTATAGGGTCTATGTTGCCAGTGAGAAGATTTAATTAGAGCATTCATTTTAGAAATAGTACTGGAAAAGCTAATTCTAGTTCACATATCATTGTTTACCACTTGCATGACTCCTTCCAGACTTGGAAGCCATGTGGAAAATTGTTGCTTATCTGGAAAACTGGAATAAACCACAAGTTGTTGTCATTTTATTGGATTCTGAAATGAATATAGATTGAGGACCTTGCTTGCAAATGCTGACAATCTTCAACATTGTGTAAATCACAGGGAATATAGAGAACATGTGAAGGATCTGTCTTGTTTATCAAAAGATCTCTCACGAGTTGTGATTGTTGACAACAACCCATTTAGTTTCTTGCTACAACCATTGAATGGAATACCATGTGTTCCATTCTCTGCTAGATTGCCATATGATGAGCAGGTAGGAATTCTCAGTGCATTAAGGAATTTAACTTTTTTTAATGCCAAAGAATCTTATATACTTCATTTCTGTTTGTTTCTGTCATTTGGCTTGTGCAGCTTTTGGACGTCCTCCTTCCACTCCTCAAAAACCTATCCCTACAAAAGGATGTTAGGCCTGTTCTTTACGAGAGGTTCCACATGCCTGAATGGTTTCAAATGCATGGCATTCCTGCTTCTGCTTTGACAGTGTGAGAATGAAAAAGCTGTGTGTACCTGAGCAAACACATCTCCGTGGTAGCGTTTTGCAGTGATAAATTGTCATTCCATGTATATTATTGTTGTCATGAACAGGTGCTGGTGAAGGGAATTATGTTCTTTTGAGGAACCTGCAATGGTGCATTTCTGAAAATAAGTTATGAAGCAGGTTTTCCATGATTGAGCAAACTCGGATTCTTTTGTAATTAGGCATAGTCAGTAGTGTTAATAATTTTGAAGGTTTTGGAAATTGCTTTTTGTTACGGATTAGTTGACTCTTCCTTTGTATAAACGTTGTGGAATGATTATTTATGATTCTTTCCTCTGTTTTTTCCGCTACTTAATACTCATTATTTATGATTGGTTAATTTTAAGAAAACAATTTTCAATTTTCTAGGAAACATGGTTGAAACCAGGTTCCCAAGCAGTCACTGTCCTTAATACACGTTTGCTAGTTGGCTTCTTTTTTTTTTTTTTTTTTTTGAAAGCTTGCTAGCTGGACTATATATAGAATCACAAGAAAACAGTGAGGTTATAAATCGAAGCAAATATTATGTGATGTGAGTAGGCATGAGATTCTCATAATACCTCAAATGTAACAGCAATGAACGTAGCATGCACTTCACCATCTTGTTCCCTCAAGCATGGATACTGTATTTATAAACCTAGCTATATGTACAGCAAGTAGCTAAGCATATAGAGAAATATAATATAATTTTATTATGGCCACAATAGCTAGCACGATTGTTGGAGCGAAGGTAACACTTGCTTTTGAATTGTTTCCTCTGTGCACTATAGGTGAGGTGAAGCAGAAGATTACTGAGCTAACGAATTTGAGTAGGAACAGGCTAAGTCTTAGGGGTGGCCATAATCTTGAAGAATTGGAGGATGATCGCACACTCGAAGAATGTCTAGACAGAGGAGAGGCAACCATTCATCTTGATGTTAGCCCCTTGCCTGGAAATCCAGAGTTCGACATTGCTGTTGGACTTCCAAATAATGATTGGAAGGCAATGAAAGTGAGAGAGACAACCACAGTGGCCGAATTGAAGGACAAAATCATGGAGCGCTGGGGCATTCCAACCTGTAGAATGACCCTGACTCGCCTTGACACAACAATGGAGGAAGATTCTTCCTCCTTAATTGATTACTATATTTCATTGTTGGGTGTCATCAGAGTTGCAGAACATGAAACCAAGGAAGTTGTAGAAAGCGTGGAGGGAGGTGAGACCTAGAATATTGGCACATCTTTAGACATATATAATAGCTTAGATAAACCATTTTCTCAATTGAATTTCGGAAAGATTCGAGCTTGACGACCAGTTTCCATAACATGCAGGCAACATAATAGCAATTCTAGCCCTTCAATAATTTCTATATTATTAATTATAATATGCCGACTCCATAGGCAATAATTGGGTTCTCACCTAGCTTAATCAATTTTTTTGTCAGAGTAAAAAATAATTCTCGTTGCAATTCTCTCCTCCATCTGCAAACTGCTCTCCAAGCTACTCGATAACTCATCTGTATCATGTATGGTTGAGTGTGTTTATATATATGATATCATGATGTGAAACAAGATGCCTTCTTTGTTTGACACTTGGGATATTAGGTAGGGAGTTTGAGATTTTGATAGTTGGATGGACATGACATTGATAAATTATTGGACTTTTTGAACAATTTTGCTATATGTTTTTTTAATAATATGATATTTTATAAAGTAAGCTTTTATATCCAAGTTCCATAATGTCGAAGTGAATTGAAAGATGAGTTTTTTTAATGAAAACTTGTGTTTAAAAATCTATTTAAAATAATTTTAAAGGGTATAATTTAATTAATCAGGTTTTAAGTTTGTTTTCTATAAGTCACCAGTTCGAGTCCCACAAACTTTATGGCTACTAAAAATTTATATGGTCGTTAACTTCAGGACCCTTAGGATTAATCAATATGCATGCAAGCAGACCCGGACACCCACATTAATAAAAAAAAATCTATTTCAAATATTATATATCAAGCCTGTATCCTTACGAGCTAAATCTATTTAAAAATCCTTACAAGCAATGAAAGATATGCTCTTGTTCCTGGTTGCAATGGTAACACAAAGGACTTGGAATTGATGACACCTGAATCGGAGCATATCAGATGGGAGACAGTTGAGGAAAACCATCTAGGTCAGCATCTTAATCATCTCTAGTGTATGAATTTTCCAGAGCCAGCTCCATTTTGAATCATGATGCAGCTGATCAGTCTTGGAGATCAACAGCCAAAAGTAGGTTGATTGAGTGGAGTAGATGCCAGCAGTATTAAGTTAATACTATTAACTAACCGAATAACACAATCATCTGTGTATGCCGGGACATGAATGATTTCTAAAATCAGTCAAGGTCATACAATATGATGATATCTCATAGATTTGTATTTTTTTTCTTTTAAGAAATAATATCTTATGAACTATTGTAATTTATGATCTTATAGAAACAATACATTTTTAAAAAAATGGAGAAATGTGAAGAAAAAAAAAGAGTCTTGATATATAAGTCACTTTGACAACACTTGTATTCTATGATTAATTAATATTTTGTATGTGCAACTACAATAATTGATATTTTAATCTTTATTTTGTAAATTATTAAATGTTTTTTGTGTAGAGAAACGTAGTAAAATTATTGAACATAAGAAGTGTAGAATTGGTCTTTGCTTCTTTTCTTGTAGATAATTCATCAAAGTAGTGTGTGGTATAAAGAACAAAGACGATCAATTTTTTTTAATTTTTTGTTGCTCTTAAAACTACAGGGAGATTAGCAGTTACTGCTGAAATGTGGTTTTCCCTTAACCGCCGGTTTAAGTTAAGAGTTATTTGGGTAATGGTTAAAGATTTTCATTTAATAAAAAAAAAGCTTTAAAAATAAGTAAAGTATATTTATCAATTATACATGAAAATAGCTTTTATTTAATAAAAAAAGCTTCAAATATAAAATGAAGGTTGCCTAGTATCCCACTCGTCAAATATATATAAAAAATAAAAAATATCTCATTTATAATTTTATGCAATACCCTCATTCCCTTTGAGCCCCCACTCTATCTTGACCACCAGTTCACAGCTACTGTTAGGAGACTTGCAAGGTATGGCGGGGAAGATGCGATGGTCGCTTTTGTAATTAAAACTTGTTAAACCAGCACATGATTCTCAACTAGATCCTCAAAGAAAATAAGTTCTCACCTAGATCCCCCAACAATATTAAGCATACCCACTCAAATTTATGAAAAAATGGAGACGTTTCAAGATAAATAATACGTCCTCGTTTTTTTATGAATTTAAAGGCGAAATTTCAAGATGAGGGTTAATTATGAACGTGGTGAAGGAAAATGTTACCATGACAGCTAATTTGAGCACTAACTCTTAGAATTTCTCAGGAAGGTGATGTGCTAGAAAATCATTACACACTTGAATATTATGGATACAGAGAATAGGCAGTCTTTCATCTTTCTATTTGCTGATGTTCTTGGTTGCTATCATAGGTACTAATTCATCGAAGTGTTGCCCTTCACGCTGCTATCTGTTTACAATTCCTGTTCTGGACTCTTTGTTTTATGCTACCAGGGATGTCCTTGCAAAGAATTCTTGGAATCCATATAAAGGTGGAAATAACAGAAAGCAAGAAACAGAATAACAAATATCTCAAGAGCAGACAAGATTTGTTGACAAAAGAAAGTTGATGATAAGAGAGAGATAGAGAGATGGCACTTCAACTGAACCACTTCTATCCATACACTTCTAAGCATGGCAAGCAACCTAAGCCTCCACTTACCTCCACCAGACCTAGGCCAACAAAATTTCAGGTCAAAGCAGCGTCCACAAATGGCAGGGAGCTCATACAGTCTGGTGCTGTCAGGCCAATACCACCGAAGGAGGCAGCCATGGCAATGAGCTCTGAAGGTTTCGTACTCCTGGACATCAGACCGGATTGGGAGAGGGAAAAGGCACGGGTGGCCGGGTCATTGCACGTGCCACTCTTTGTCAAAGACATGGACAATAGTCTCTTAACTCTTTTGAAGAAGTGGGTTCATTTTGGATACATTGGCTTATGGACTGGCCAAAATTTCACCACGTTGAATCCTGATTTTCTCCAGCAAGTGGAGGCCAAAGTTCCTGACAAGGATGCCAAGCTTCTTGTGGCTTGTGGTGAAGGACTAAGGTAAGAAAGATTTCTGTTTGTTTCTTAAGAAATCTTTGTTAAAACAGGCTACTAGCCCGAAATGAAGTGACAGATATGGTTCTATAGCCACCTTGCTTTACTTTGTTGATTTGGCTCAGGTCCATTATGGCAGCTTCGAAGTTGTACGCGGGAGGATTCAAGAACTTGGGATGGCTTGCTGGAGGATTCAATCGTTCTGCAGTTAGTGATTTCCCAGCTGTTGAAGGTTCAGAAAAATTGCAATATGCAACCATAGGTGGTGCTTCCTACTTCTTCCTTCAATTACTCATACTGTTGCAAGCCGTGGGCAAGGATGATTGATTGGCAAATAATGTGATATGCTCTCAAAATCTGTGAGCGTTTTGAGGCAGTTTTTTTATGGTAATGTTGGCTAGAAAGCCCAGACGTTTATAAGCATTTCTTGACGTTGTTAATATCTAATGCTGGCTACAGAAATGCATGTTAAACAGAACACATTTCCCACTCTGCATCCCAAATCATAATCGCCATCACAGTTCAAAATGCATGAACATTCCCAATGGCAGGTACGAATCATGCAGGCTTGTCAAAAGATGAAGAAAAAGACACATTTGCTCACATAGTTGAATGCCACATGCTTAAAAAATCAACATTCAAGATCAAACAAGATCTTAGAGCCTTAAGAGTTGAATTAAACCATGAATAAATAGTCTAACAAGGAAAGGGACATTTATTGGATTGTCTCTGTGGTGCTCCTAGTATCGGATGAAAAGAAAAGGTAAAAGCAATTGAAAAGATCTGCACTTAGCAAATATTATACACAAAGTAGCCAAGTGCTTGTGGACTGCTTTTGGATGACTTGAACACAGCTACATCAGAGAAGACTCCTACAGAAAATACAATCAAACAAAATCAGCAAGCTCTCCACCATCTACGTTGCTGAAAATATTTTCTGCAAGATTACAGTACAACGATCGGAAAGAATTGGTAAATTGGGAAAAACAGTACAAACAGCTGAATAGGCAAGCATGTATTGAAAGACAAACAGGAACATTCAGCAGTGCTACAAGTTCCGCAAGCGATAACATATAAATATCAGTAACAAAGACCAAAACTTGAGATCTCTCAAGTCTCGAATAATCACAAGCTCTTACCACCTCCACGAGATGCTACGAGAGTGAAAAGGTATCTATCACTGGAAAGGAGCATTTCTAATCTTGTCATCCATGCCAAAATTCGAATTTAAAGATGAAGCATAAAGCAATCACATGAGATTCCAAAGGCTTGCCTCCTAATGAATTCATGGTGAGATGCAAAGCAACCAACTATGAAGATATCCAAACCATTCCTAGTCAGACTCTTTAAACTGCTAACAACTTGGTATAAAAAAAATTACAATTGTAAGCTATTCTCAGTAATTATTTTATTTTATTATTTTATTTTCTTTGGTCCTTTTGGGGGCAAGAACTTGCTAGTTTCAAGAAGCTCTATCTGTGCCCAGATGCAGCCTATAATGGCGTGGTATGTGATATTAAATCTCCAATAAACCAAAGGAAACAATAAGATTTTCTTTCGTTTCTTAGTGATATGCAGCAGTTCCAAGCCGCATGGTCACACCTCCAGGACCAAGAACCGGTCAGTGAATCAACAATACAAGTAATCACCTGGTTTTAACTTTCTTAATTTTGACAAGGGAACAAATCTTCAATAGAAAACAGCAGCATGTCCACAGATATCAATCATTGGCGTTTATCTGAGATTGTTTTAACAAGAATCAACGAAGTTAACATAATTTTTTAAATCAAAGAAAAATCAGCAGAAGTAAAATAGAATAGTTATGTCGATGTTGTGCATACTGTCAAATCCTTGAGTAAGAGCACTGGGACAACAAAGAAGACAAAATAAGCTGCCAAACACCAGTAATCACAACACTTTCTCTTCACTTACAACTACAGACTAGACTCAAAAAAATGCCTCAGTCCCACATCAAGGAGCACATACATAAGCATATAAGTTTCCAGATTATCATTGTTAAAGACAGAAAACAAATAGCCATCAACTGATCAAAGGGATAATAAGCTATTAATTAAAGATAGAACATAAAAGGTGCCGTATATTTGACCATTGACAAATAAGCAACGCCACCCAAGATAGTAACACCATCTAAAACATAACAAAGTACAAGAATTATAAAATCTCGAAAACATCAAATCCAAAAACCAACAATCTTAATAAAATTACTACTATCAAGCACCAACATCTTTGAACCTCACCTTGAGCCACCCCCAACAAACCACCAAACCCCCCCTCCTAATCCGACCGACTAGCAAACCTCTCCACCTTCTTATCATTCAAATTAAGCCCCACCATAGCCTCACCAAGCCCACAACTCACCTCAGCCAGCAACTCAGGATCACTATAATGGGTAACAGCCTGCACGATAGCTCTCCCCCTCTTAACCGGATCCCCACTCTTAAAAACCCCAGACCCAACAAACACCCCATCGCATCCCAACTGCATCATCAACGCTGCATCAGCAGGAGTAGCCACTCCACCCGCCGCGAATTGCACAACAGGCAACCTCCCGAGCTGCTTTGTCTGCATAACCAAATCATAAGGCGCAGCGATCTTCTTTGCAAAGGTAAAAACCTCATCATCATCCATATTTCTCAACATCCTTATATCCCCCATCACAGACCTAACATGCCTAACAGCTTCAATAACGTTGCCCGTGCCCGCCTCGCCTTTAGTCCTAATCATTGCCGCCCCTTCCCTTATCCTCCTCAAGGCCTCACCCAAATTCCGGCATCCACAAACAAAAGGGATGCGGAAGTTATGTTTGTTAATGTGATTGTCTTCATCAGCCAGTGTAAGAACCTCGGATTCGTCAACATAATCGACACCAATCGCCTCAAGGATTTGGGCTTCGACGAAATGCCCGATTCGGGCTTTCGCCATGACAGGGATGGTCACTGCTTGTTTTATTTCTTTGATGAGCTGAGGGTCGCTCATGCGTGCCACACCACCTTGTGCACGGATGTCGGCGGGGACTCGTTCTAATGCCATGACGGCGCAAGCTCCGGCTTCTTCGGCTATACGGGCTTGTTCAGCGGTGACCACGTCCATTATGACCCCGCCTCTGAGCATTTGAGCTAGGCCTACCTTAACGGAGAATGGGGATTTTTTGGTTTCTGTTATTGTTCCATTGCCGTAGACAGCCACAACTCCGGTTCCTGCCATTTTTTTCAGAGGGAGAAAGGGAGAGATTGGTATTGGATGGGTTGTGAGAGAGTGAGAGAGAGAGAGAGAGAGAGGCGGCGATTGAGGAGAGGGGGTTGTGGTGCTTAAGTAGTGAGAGCGGTGGGGCTGTTGAATGGTTCTTATTGATTTGGAAAACATCGAATTTAGTCCTAACATTATAAAGGTGTATTCAATTTGATTTATAAATATTTTTTATTCTTAAATAGATGGTTAAAAAATTCTTAAATTTCAAATTGGCCCAGTTATAATGTGTCAATTAATAAAATTAATTTTGTGGTGAATAATTTTTTTATCAAATGTGAGCTTGGTTCGAAGGGCGTGAAGGCTATTTCATAATTTTGTAAAATGGTTTTGATATAGAGATTGAATGAGAGTTGGGGGACTAATCTGAGTAGCCTTAATTCTTACTGGTTGAGGAGGGAGGCTGTGTCTTGATGATATGAGATTCTGATCAGACGGTTGAAAAGAGTCTTGGAGGGGGTGGGGTCAGGTAGATTTTCGGAACTTGGAGGCCACGCCTTCCTTTCGATATGCGGAACCTCGGTTTGGGGAATCAGATCAGCTTACGTGGGGAATCAAGGTTCTTTTGTTTATTTGACTGACAGGAATTTTTGCCCTACCCAATTTGCCTCGGATGTCTGACGACCTATTATTTCATTTTAAGTAACAATTGATTGGTTTTTAAACTGTTTTTGTTTTTATAAAAATATATTAAAATAATTTTTTTATTTTTTAAAAAATCAAAAATCTTTAAAATTCCCGTCCTACTATACAATAGTGTGTAAAAATCATCACATGTTTGGTGACATTTTTGTAAATGTAATTTTTAATTAAAAAAATTTAATGATTTTTTAAAAGATTTTTTTTTAATTTTTAACTTGTATATAAAAACTATCGAAAAAATCATTAATTTAATATATTTTTATATAAAAAATAATTTGAAAAACATTTTAAAAAACATTTTAAAAAAGAGTAATTAAAGCATGACATATAAATCAATTTAATATGGAATTTTTTGAAAAGCTTAAATGAAGGCAGGGGATTTTTCATACATCGGAGCACGCCTAAAATAACTTATTGTAGATGGTATGAGATGATTTGAAATCAAAATTGTATCCATATTTGACCCAAAAAAAATCCTGGACAGGCAGACTGTACATGGCCACTAGTATATTCAGAAAATACTTTTTTTTCTCTCGTACTCGATGGAGAAAAGGCGAGGTGATAAGGTAGGATTTTCAGTGGCTGGGACAAAAGAGAGGAAGGCTGCGGCTCATTTCCAATCCTGATAAAATTTATCCTCCCCACGAAGAAAGTGTGGAAATGGTCTTGCAGTCGTCTTCGATTTGTCCTCCTTATTTTATTTCTCTTGTTAAACACGATTAAACAATGTAGGGTCAGTGGGGATGGGTTTTGGAAAAAGGTTTGCATTTGTTGACTGTCGTTTACTCTTCTGGGTCGCTTTCAGTATGAAAGAGTAAGCAAATCTTTGTTTTGCTTTCTGTTAAAATATGATTGGTAAAGTATTTAGTCTAATTAAGTTTGATTGTTTTTCTTTTCCTATGGCGCAGCTGATTGATTACTGGTCATCTGGTTTTAACTTTTAAGATATGACAGAGAGCATTACCAGTATTGAAGCCATATGCAACGTTGTCATGAGAAACAACTCTCTCGCCTCCGCTGGCTTCACTAGATATTAGAATCATATCTTAATTTCTTTTGTTATCTATTTAAACCTAAAATAGTAAATTAACCTCATAAAAATCAAATCATCCTGTTGATCAGCTCCTTCGGTCGCAACAAAACCAGACATCACGTTTTTGCCACATAATGAAGCTCTCGGAGACCAGATATGGAAAAACAGAAGATAACATATTGCATTAAAACTTTGGATCATGGGTCCTAGGTAACATGTATTCTACGCCTATACAGAGAGATAATGAATGTTACATGGCGGAAGGGTCAAAACAAAAAACAAAGGGCATGGTCTTCCACTTCAAAGAATAAGCTCATGCAATCGCGTCTGGGCATGAAAGCAAGCAATGGTGTAGATGCAACTAATCTATGTTGCAAGTTATTACCGGATCTACAAGGTGTTAAGAATGTAGCTTCATGTTGCTTAAACTGTAAAAATCTTCCTCACCTTCTTCAAATTCCTTTGACATGTTGGGCAAGTACCATCAGCTTCTGCTATCCTGCGAAGATCAAATTTAAACATATAAATTGGCTTCTTATTGGTCAAGATGATTGTCGCGGAAGGAAAAATAGCCTTGCATCAGTAAACACAATCAGTATTGGCAAAGACCAAATTTATTCAGACCATTTCTGACTAGTAGTTATGACCCAGAAGAGTGAGTCAGAAGTAAAATAACGCTAAATAGCATTCCGGAGCTTTACACGTTTTTATTGATTCCCTGCGATATTTGAAAACACTAAAATCATCCGACTCTTTTCATGTGCAATTGCTCTTATGAGACAGAATAGTATAGAATACCTTAATATGGCATGATATCAACTTCAAATAGAAATCATGACATTCCACAATTTCCACCCAACCAAACCATGCCGTGATCAGCTTGCTCTAAAGGTCATGCCTAATAATTGGTGTCAGGTTGAGATTGTGCCTAACAAAGGATGCAGCCATCTAGCTTCCATTAAAACAATAGTCCAGTAATTAAAAGATACTATTAAAGTGCTCCGATAGACTAACTAAAACACTGAAATGGTTTCCAAGCCTCTCTAGGTCTCATCAACTCTGCAGACAACATGGTTTTAAATATCGAGTATAACCAAAGACTATGAGACATTTAGACTGCTGATATTTTACCACTTATCACGGAAGGGGTTATCTTGTCCACTACCATCAAAGAGCATCCGCATCAGCCAGCAACACTCTGACTGATTTAAGACAATGATAGTTTACAATACCAAAGGCCTAAGCATGGACTTGTCGCATTGTAAATACTTTCTGTAACCATATGCATATTAATAGTGCTTTCTTCATTTTAATATGCGCCATCTACCAAGTGCCAACTAAGTCTAAAACACATCCTAGGGTTACACAGGGCACGCCCTCACAGACTAAAGGAAGAATTGATGCATTTACGTCATCCCCAGTTTGCCAACCTTAATTTGTGACGAGGTCCAGAAAGTGCTGTTTCAAGGTCAAATAAATAATCTAAATTTGAGGGTGGAGTGATTACCTTGTTCCACATGCAAAACAAGCAACACAGTGCCCACATGGGAGGAAGAAACATTCCCTCGGAGCATCAAAGCAAAGTGCACAAAGACGACGGGTATTATTGCCATTTTCACCATCTCTTGATTTCCCTTCAATGGCACCAGCTGCAAGAAAATCTTCAAGATCCTGCTCATCGTTTGAGACAGAATCATAAGATGAGCCCCAACTTGAAAGGTCATCATCTTTACATGAAAGCAAGGGGGCTCTCTGAGCTTCTACCTCTCCAAACAGAAGTCTGGTTCCATCTTCACGAATGCATTGAAACTTGTTCAAGAAGTTGAATGCCGCTAGTATGAGAACTGTCATTCCACCTACAGGCAGAAAAACACGTAAACATAAGATATCCCTGTGTCAATTAAAGAGAGGAAATACAAGAATAGAGTATACCTATGCCGACAATATATGTGGCCCATCTTGGTACATAGGAGACTTTGACATTCCACTCGTCACTTTCTGAACCCTGAAGCAAATGAAAAAAAAAAACACATGGATAAAGGTTGGGAATCTTCGGTTCTACGGACTATTTGATGATGATCTTTTCTCTGGTAGTCCTACTGAAATCTATAAATACAATACTGTAAGAGTGCCAATGGGACAGAAATAAAAGAAATGGAACTCCAAAGTGACGTCTAAAGTGGGACTGGAACTTTTAAAACGTATTGTTTTCCTCTTCCATTCAACAAAGCTCTCAACTCCAGATGTTGGCCTTACATTAAAACAGAGGCGTTACAGTGAAGATAAACAGATTTACCTGTTCTGGACCGAAAGAGTTTAAGACAGCAACATTTCCATTGGGAAACATAATGTTCAAACTACACTTGCCATCAGTAAATGTACATTTGTAGTAAGCTTTGGTTGTATTGTATTGGAAAGATCTTACTCTGATGGCTAACTGAACCTGTTTAAAAAAAAAAAAAAAAAAGACTCGCCCAAGTAAATAGTGCAAACAGCCATCCAGGAAGGACACAGGACTGTTTCAAAATCAACACAAGTAGAAACAAGATTATAAAGTAATAAAATGAACACAAAGATATTTCACGCCTATGATATAGCACATATGAAGGCCATTTTTTTTGGACTGTTTGAATATGTCTTAAGTAGGTTATGGGTCTAAAGGGTTGACTTCCAGAACCCTGCATGAATGCACTATAAAAATATATATAAATATAATTTGCCTAAGATTTTTGTATAGGAGGAAGGATACCATAACAGTCATCTTCATTGTTATCTGCTAGACCGATTATAGAACCTGGGGATGATGAAAATGGAGAGGGAGGGGGAGACCTCTGTCACTGGAGTGCAAATGGCCCAAACCACAAAATACTTTTTCATGTTTTGTCTACAAAGTTCATGTTTTGTCTACAAAGTTTGTCCTTTCAAATGAGCTGTAGCTTAGGTTGACAAGAACATGAATGCTCTCAACGTAGAAAAATTGTAAACTTATCAAGAGATGAAAAACAATGTAAGGAAAAATAAGCACCTTTTTTGCTATTTATGGCATAATTCACGGGTCAAAAGGTGACGTTAGCCAAATACTAATCCATGTAGATTCTCATATTCTTTTGTAAGTGAATCAAACAAAAACATTATGTGGTTCAAGCACCAGTGGCAAAAGGAAATTTTCATATTTTGCACTTATCTGCCAACGTAGAAAATATCACAATGATAAGGTGCACCGGGTGATCTAAACATTGCCCAGAGGAAAATATTTTAGCAAGTTCAATACAAGAAACAAGGAAAGGCAAGGTCCTAAATTTTCAGATAACGTATCGTTCATGTCTTTTTATTCTTCAATTACTTAATATGATGTCTGGGAAGCCAACTTATTCTTCAATTACTAAATATCATGTCTAGGAAGCCAATGAATTAAAAAAAACAAAGAACTGTCTATCTGTGGATCGTAATAGAAGAAATGAGATATTTATGGATTAAATCTTTATTAATTGCTTGTGGAACATTCTTGCAAGAAGAAACCAATTGATTATACATAAACAGGTCCAAAAGTTTGCAAATTACCTCTACTTTCTCTGAGTTCAAGTTACCCACTGCAATATAGTAGCTTGCAGAGGTCAATATACTCTGTTGGACAAAACCACTTCCTGCGAAGAAAAAAATTCCATATCAGTTAACATTTTTATACAAAGAAAACATCTAAAATCACAACCTTAATCTCACCTTGAATGACGTTCCATGATAAAGTGGTGTTTGGATAAGTTGGATCCTCAAGCCATTGAGAAAGGCCTTCATTCCCTGCGATTTCCCAGCTTCAGAATCACATGAAAATAAAACTCAAAGTCCAATTTTGTAACCAACAAAGAAAGATAACTAATTCCCAATTCACATGGACTCATTACATTTGCATACCTACCCTAGAAGCAAGCACGTATGACAATTCCAGAAAAGCCACAAATTATATCTAATAATCAGTTCCTAAGCATACCTTGTGCGATTACAAGGAAAACAGAAGAGCTCGGGGAGTTCACCCTGTATGAGATATTTATTTGAGATCCCTCATTCAGAAAATATACGAAGTCCTGGAGAACAAAAGCAAAATAAGCACAAGAACATTCACAAGCACCAAAACCAATTCAAAACATAACTGCAACCATAGCTTTACAGACACCATTGCACAGAAAAAAACACCTGCCTTGTGAGAATCGGCAGGAACAGAGACATCAAGAGTTCTAGACCAGGTCCGTACAACATCAAGCGGAGGAGGTTTAGAAAACCCATATAGCATCCGCCCCGGATTAGTATCATACAGCTGTTCCACCTAGAGAAAACCAACCCAAATTTATCAAAATTACAACCCAAAACACCATATCAAGTTCAAGAACCTCTTTTAATTCAATAATGGAAGTACTGTATCTAAACCATTAATTCCCGTCGGTACCAGCTTTAAGAACGACAGATACCGATAAAATAAAATAATTTACCTTTATAGACTGCACCAATAAGGGATTGGGTGGTAAAAGAATCGAGCATTTCGGTCCTAGGGTTAGCCTCATTGAACCATAAACCCCCAAAATCAAAGTCATGGACACTGTCAAATTAACAACCAATTATAAGATACTAAAACTATCAACAAAATTTAACATTGAACAGTCTAAAATCTGATCTAAAAAAATATTAAAAATAATAATAATAATAGAGAGAAAAATGATAAACGAAAGACAAACCAAAGAAGCAGAATGTGAGAACCACGACGACACAAAACCACGTGCAATCTCTGATAGCAGATAAATCATCAAACCCAAAATAATTTCCACGGTAGGAAAGGTCAATGTATTGGTGTTGCAGATACTCTATCTCTGGCTGTCTAAACTCAAGTTGAAGAAACCGTTGATTATCTTCTTCGTGGACTGGAAAAGAAGCGTGATTCGAAGAAGAAGAAGAAGAAGAAGAAGAAGAAGAAGCAGCGGAATAATCCCTAGAAGAAACTGAAATTTGACCTGGTTGTGCCATTCTAAGAAGCAAAATGGGATGGATAATTTAATTAAATGGGTGAAAAATTGAAAACCCTAAGTAGGGAACTAGAGGGAGAAGATGGGTGCAAACCTTGGAGAAGTTGAAGAGAACAAGATTCCATGAGAGTTGATGATACTGGCTGAGTTACTGCAACTAACTCACCGATCAGTCTACTGTTTTCGAAAAGAGACCACGGACTGGTTGTTGTGAATTCTGGCGGGGTTTTATTTTATATTTGGAATGCCTAAGCTATGGACACTTGTCTGAGTAAATGACTAAAATGACCTTCCGAGTCCTTGGATAATTTATAACTGCAGATAACCTTTTATTTTTTGTGAGAAAAGCTAATGAGATCCTCTTTCGGACCTTTGTCTCCTTGTTATGCGTGGGCCAGTGAGTGCGCGCGCGCAAGTGTTCTTTTAAATGATGTAGCCTTTATAAAGGGTGTTTTAGATATTTAAGTTCATGATAAAAAAGTTAAAAAAAAAAAAATAATAAGAAGATAGAAGAGGGTAGCTTGGATGTTTGATTTTTAAAAAAAATGATAAAGCTTTGCCAAATACAATTCCCTTTATGTGTTTTGTGATGTTTTCGGGGTGATGTTGTACTTTTTCTATATACCAATCAGAGAGAGGTTGTTTTTAATATGGGAGTGAAGGTACATTGGCTTAATTTTGATTTTTAACTTATGACTTCACTTCAAATTAGATAACTATATTTTTCATTAGTTTTGCCATGTATGCTATCATTTTCCCGGTTAATCAAAAAAGGCTCAGTTGACAGAAAAGGGGAAAATGACATTAATCTCAAATTTCAACTCATATTTCATATATTTCATTAAGACATTTAAAAACATATATATTATAATTTGGAACTTATTTGTTGAGAAATTATGAACCAAATTTTTGGAAAAACAAACAAGGTTGAGCTTGATAGTGTGTCAAACTTCGGGCACACTCAAAGAAAATACATATATTTCCTTAGGCACGTCAAAAGAGATGATCATCTTCTCTTGGCACACCCACAAGAATGAGATAATATGGGTCTAACGAACATACCAAACTCAAAATACTTGGGCTTGACATTTAACATGAGTTTGGAAAATATATCAGATCCAAGGCACTTGAACTTGGCAGTTCACCAAGTCCAATACAATGTGGGTCTACTTGGAATTAATAGTCTGATACGTCTAATGGAATGACCATCCTCCTTTAGGCACGCCTAAGAGAACGACCACATCCTTTTTTGGGCACGCCCAAGAGAATGACCATCCTTCATTGGTAAAACAAGAGAATGAGATAATATGGATATGACGAACATGTTAGACCTAAGGTACTTAACTTGGCATTGAGTCAAGTTCAAAGTAACATGAGTCTAGCAAACATGTCAGACCCAAGGCACTTTGACTTGACAGTCAACCAAATCTAAAAATAACATAAGTGTGACAAACATGTCAGACTCAAAGTACTTGGACTTGGTCATTTGCCAAGTCTAAATTGGCATGAGTTTGACAAACATGTCAACACAAGGCACTTGAACTTGACAATCTGACAAGTCCAAGATAACGACTATCTTCTCTTAGCACGCCTAAAGAAATGATCATCTTTCCTTGGCATGCCCAAAGGAATTACCACATCCTCTCTTTGGCACGCCAAAAAAAAAATGATCATCCTTCCTTAGGCACGTCCAAAGAAATAATCATCCTCCATTGGCATGCTCAAAGGAATGACCATCCCACTTGAGGCATGCCCACAAGGATGACCCTCCTCCCTTGGGTCTAGCATAGGAAAAAGGAAAAAAGCTCAGCCACCATGGGTTCAACTACATCTGACATCTAGGATCCTAATATCTTTATACCTTTTAAGTGTATAAAAGTTTTTCAGGGACCCACCATATTTCTATCAAATATTAATATAGATGTAAATGATATTTATCCATTTTTAAAAGCTATCACTATAAAATTATACTTTATAACTTTCTTTTAAAAAAAAAAAAAAGATTCATGGACTATAAATACACCATGAAACCTTCAAATCAAAGGTTCACAATCTTTCTATATATTTTCAGAGCATTTTTTTATAATATTATTGTATTTTCTCTCTCTAAAAAAGATATTTATTTAAGTATTGGAGAGTCCCCACCTCTATCAAATGAAACTTTTTGCATATACTAGCCACAAATCACCTTGGTCTACCAAGCACTAAGTATAAGCTATCAAATATATTGGCTTGGAAAAATAAAAGAGATTACTAGAATCAATTGATTAACCAATTATCCAACCGGAGAGTATTGTTACTAGATTGCTTGACTTTTTTTGTACTTCATTGCTTATTAACTATTCTTGATTCGGTATAACTTCTAGTTGCTTTTTATCACTTATTAATTGACATGAAAATTTAGTATGCGAAGTTTGTGTGCAAATCATTATCCTTAAATGTGAAGGGATATTAGTATATTTTCCATAACAAACTGGAGGGATTGAGAGTACATTCTATAATTTTCCTACTAAAAAAAAAAAAGCAAGCATAAACCAATGCCAATGGGCACGGGCTGAACTTGAAGGTAACTAATCTTGCTAAGCAATTTAAATATGCTAAAAATAACAGAGGAAGAGATGGCCAGAACTTCTCTCAACAGCTCAACAAATTATCAGGCTAGCATAAACTGAATCTGGTAAAGTAGTTATTTCTACAGAATATACGTATTGCCAGTATAACAAGAGGAAGTAAATTAAGGAGGTCACGTACGTGGATGATCAGAGAGCACAATTTTATTTTTTTTATTTTCTTACAATTCCATTAAACCTCATCGCATAATCTTAATGGGAGATCTTGAAATGCAGGCAAGGGAAAGAGCTAATGAACCCAAGAGTAAAATCCAAAAAGGCTGGAAAGTTGTTGGTTTTTGCAAGAGAGGATGGTACATGCTACGAAGAAGTCTCAATATTTAACAATGCAGTGGACAAGTCAGAATCACAGAGGCAGTCTCTCTCTCTCTTGTTTTTTTTTTTTTTGCCTTTTTGTATCATATACATGCCTCCATTGTTGTTTCTTAGAGATGGTTTGCCTTCTTCTTTTTGCTCTTAGGTGTTGTTGTTGTTCTTGTCCAATTCCTTTTCTTGAGAAATTAATAGAAGAAATGAAGCATATTTATTATTTTGATTCTCCGTTTTGTTCATACCGAGAGGAGGCGATCAAAAACAATTGTTGAAATTATTTTCATAGGAATGGCCGGCGGGCAAGCTATGTGAATCCTCCGAATAGCTAATGTTCATGGTGCTGTGCAATATGTATTCTAGCAAACACGTTGAGATTTTACTGCATCTATGTTTTATTTGATAACAATCTCTGAGTTTTCCTTTTCTTTTCTTTTCTATCTATGAGCTATCTCAAACTTTTTGGTGATGTTAGTTCAGAACAACGTTTGTGTCTGGTATTGAAAATAAGATGATGACAACTTATATTAATTTAGCAATGAATGGTCAATGATTACATGTGTGTTTTGTATGCATGATTGTGGTTGCTTTTTAAAATATTTTTCGTGTTAAAATACATTAAATGATGTTTTTTTTTATTTTTAAAAAATTATTTTTAAGATTAATGTATCAAAACGATCCAAAACATATAAAAAATATAATTTTTAGTAAAAAATAAAATTTGAATTTTGGTGGAATACGGTTTGCACCGCGTTCCTAAACACCATCTTAATTATGTGGTTTTTAAAAGTATTTTTTTATTTAAAATTATTTTTTTATATTTATATAGAACTTTTACCACTAATTCAAACAGTTTCATTCCAATGATTCAAACAGTTTATACCACTAAATATTTAATAAGGAAAAAGAGAATGAATTTCCATCTAAACTTTACCTTCTGAAAAAACTGTCAAAACTAACTAAAAATTTGAAGAAAAAACACATGGAAAAGCTGCTGGTGACCGAAATGTATGTGTTCATCAACCCCTTTTTTTTTTCTTTTTTTTTTGTGACAAGTAACTTGTTGGAATATTGCCAATTATGTAGCTGCCATGTGAGAGTCAAAGAAGGAGGCTACAATTGTGGGTTGTTGGTGGCACCCAACAACCATTTACTAATGTCAAAGTTTGTCAAGTTTGGCAACCACCATTGTTGACAAAAGAGCATGAGAAGCTACCATGGATGCCTATAAATAGAGGCATACATTAGAGAGCAAAATGAAAGTGAAAATAGAGCCAAATATGAGAGAAATGTAGGAGAGAGTGGACTGCCAATGCAGCACCAAGAAGAGAGAAATAGAATGAGATTGAGAGTTGCTAAAGGGGGAATAATTCCTCCTCCTTTATTGTTGTAAATCTTGTTATCTCCCTATATAATCAAATGGCTTCTCCCGTGGATGTAGACGGTTTGCCGAACCACGTTAAATATTGTGTCAGTGTACTTAGCCTCCAATAAGCAAATATCAGAACATCACTGATCGAAATTCCCAACATAACTTGCATTAGTGAAGCTGGGAAAACCTAGAGTAAATAGTGGAGTTTAGGTTATTGGTCACCAACAACTTCCTAGCCTCCAAAAATTCTTCCTACCTCGTAAGAGTTTCAACCCTATCTGCAGCAACTCTTATCTAACGCCATTCGCTAGAGGCCAAAAATATTCCATTTCAAAAAAATAAAAAGAACATCAACAAGGCTAAAACCATTCAATTCAGTGAGAGATAGAGAAGATTTGGAAACGTAGATGAAATTATGGTTTTTTAAATTAAAAAATAATAATAATTTTATATTGTTTTGATAAAATAATCTCAAAAATAATTTTTAAAAAATAAAAAAATTATTTTAATATATATATATAAAGGAATTGCTATGGGCACCCTTTTGTTTCCAGGTGAGTATCGGTTTGAACAATTCAGTTTGACCAAAACATTAAACAAAAACATTAATTTTAAAACGAACCAGACAGAATGAAAGAACTCAGCTATCGGTTTTACATTTGCTAAAATCAAATAATTACAATCTTAATTAATGAGCTTTTAGTTGGGTTATTTTTTACAAGCTTTTATTTAATAAGTATTTTAGTTTATAATATAATGAGTTTTTTTGTTTAATTTATCTTGACTCGATTTAGATTAATTTTTTTTAGTTTTTACAACACAAAAAAAATCAAATCAAACTATTTTTTTCATTTTCTAACTAGAATTATCCAAAAAAATTAGAAAATTATTAGCTTAAGTTAATTCAATTAATTTTTTTATTGAGTTGTGTTTTTTCACTATAATAGATATCCAAATTATCCTTATAAACAAATACAAAAAATAATTGTTTTTAAATTCTTATTATGATTAAAAAAAATATGATTAATTGTTTTTATTAGTTTTTGGATTAGTTGTTACTACTTACTAGTTGGATAAAACTAAATCAGTCGCCTACACATCTTATATAAATAAACCATAATTACCAACTTTTTTGTATTTTTTTAAAAACCTCATTGAATATTTTTTTTAGGCTAAGTTGATATGGATAACCTTGACCAAACCCACTCAATTTATGACCTAGGATTTTTTTGAGGTCAACTCTTGGGTCGGGGTTAAAAATCAGGATTGAAAAAATAAAGATCATATTTGGTATTAAAATAAAATAAAACAATGAGGGATGGATAAAAAAAATCAATTAAGAAAATAAATGAAACCAAAAGAAATTATAATGAAAAAAATGAGGACTAAATTAAAATAAAAATTAGGTATGAAATTGAAAGGAAAATAAATTAAAAGAATGGTGAAAAGTAAAATAAATATCAATTAAAAAAAAGGATCAAATCTAGCATAAAAATAAAATAAAATGATAAAGAATAAAATTATATATATATATATAAAGAATTTAAAGTAAATATAGAATAATACAAAAATTATAAGGACTACAATTGAAATTATACTAAAATTTAGGATATTTTTTAACTTGGAGTGGCTGAATGAGAGAGAAAAAAGGATAGAGGAGAGAGAAATCCAGCCACCGCCTCATAATGGCTGCACTTAAAACAACACGCGCTGGTTAGGAAGAGGTATTGCCTTGAGACAGTTCGCCTGAGATGGTGGTTAGGTATTTTTAAATACTAGAGAAGATGTCAAGTGTTGCCAAAATAGCACAGACAATCTTCACATGTTGGCATATTCTTATCACGCTCTAACAACTTTTTATTTTTCTATTTTTGTTTTATTAATTCCAAAACACCCTTTAACTCTACATGAAATTTACAAAAACAATCAGAGTGCAAAAAAGTGTCAAAAACCCTAAAGATAAAGACATTTGTTTTAAAATCAAATGATATTTTAGTAATTTTATCATGCTTCCAAGTATATTTAAAATTTTACATTGTGATAAATTTGATAGAATTTATCATACCCCTCGCCAATTCTACCATACCAAATATATCCAAAGTCCAAAAACACCTTTAAAGCCAGCTTTTGAGTTTCTCTCTGTCAAAAATAATTTGATAAATTTACTGTACGAATCCGTAATGAATTATGAGATGGGCTACAAAAACTAACCTTCTAGTATTCTCTGTAATTATTGTTTAAAGTTTTAAGTAAGGACAGTGTAGGTATTTAATATAACAATTCGAAGAAGCGTGCCAATAGCCTCTCTCTCTCTCGAAGCGTGCCAATAGCCTCTCTCTCTCTCTTCAATACAATAAACGCGTCAGTGGTTTTGAAGAAGGAGCCAATTAAACGCTTTTGTAATTTAGGAGCTCGTCGCCACTATTTGACATGGAAATTCAAAACAATCCGACGGTAATCTTAACGCTATTTCAATAAAAAAATAATTACAATACCTAATCTCAATTCTGAACGGAGAGAGTACCGAGAAGATGCCGTCCTTTACTTTTTGTCTCATATTATTCTAGAAAAAAACTCAAACGCTCTATAAATACAGGATTCATCACAGAAAAACAGAGAGAAGAAAAGAAATGGTAGGACCTGAGAGGCCACAGTTCGTGCTCTTTGGATCATCAATAGTTCAGTTCAGCTACAGCAATGAAGGTTGGGGTGCTCTTCTTGCTCACATCTATGCTCGCAAGGTGTTCTTCTTTCCCCTTTTCTTTTTCCCTTTTCTTTTCTATGGGGATTTGAATTTGAATAATATAATAATAGTTGATTAAACCATATATAACTCGTAAATGACTATCCTTGTCTATGAGTTGCATTTCAATATATTTCTTCTCCTTCGAGAAATCTCGAATTGAAATTTTTTTTTTTTTTGTTATGAAAAAAGAAGATAGATAAATAGAGATAATTTTATTTTTTTTGTTTATTGTAATATATGTGGTGTGAGAATTTTGCGAAATGATATGATCCAATCCAACCGCCAATCATGTTGCTTTTACGTGAGCCGTTAAGAAGGTTTACGTGGATCATCAACACAACTTCCATGTCCGCGTTGCTGGGATCCACATTTCTTATCTTTTAGATAGTGCATGGATTCACAGTGGCCTGCAATTCTATGCCTTTATGGTTTATGAATTAAAATACATTAACAAAACAACTAATTGAGGGGATGAAATTACTCTCCTCCTCCTTGTAGAATACTGTTTATTTTAACATGTTTTTCTTCTTTTCTTGCTTTTTAAATTTAGGTTTTATTTTTATTTTTATTTTTTGATATTAGATTTATCGGGATTGAGTTTGCTAATTTATTTTAATATATTTTATATGAGGTTATCTCAATCTTATGACTCAAGTTATGATTTCTGTGGGTTAACTCGGGTTTTTTTTATCATTTTTTGTAATTGAGTTTTTTTTTAACAATTTTATCTTTTAATATTGAGTTGATTGAGAATTAAGTTTTATAATTTATTTTGGTATGTTTTTTACGAGAGTATCATAGTTTCATGGCCGAGTCACGGGTTTAATGGGTTAATCCAGGTTATCTCAGGTCTTTTCTTTTGCCTCTTTTTCTAATTGATTTTTTAAAATTTTATCATTCACCATTGAATTGATTGAGAATTGAGCTTTATAATTTATTTTGATTAACTTTCTATTGAGTTATTTCAATCTTATAATCTAGATTTATTATGTTAACTAGGGTTGATCTTTTTTTTTGTTATTTTTAATTAATTATTTTTTTAATTTCATCCTTTAACGTTACGTTGAATGAGAATTGACTTTCAAAATATTTTTTGATTTGTTCTCTATAAGGTTATTATAATCTTGTGACCTGGATCATGAATTTTTTTAAAAAAATGCAGTCTTGAAATTTTTTCAATCAAACTATGTTTTTTATAGTTGTCCAGGTTATTTTTAGACTTGTCAAGTCCAGTGAATCATATCAGATCAATTTTTATATGAATTATTTTTTAAAAAAAATACATTAGCAATACTTCAATATTTTTTTTATGTATAAAAAATTTAATCCAACCGAAAGCACAAATAAATAATCTAATTAGACCTATATAAAAAAAAGAAATAACAAAAATTATCCTAATAAACAATCTCTTGTGATTGGGTGTAGCGCAAGGGAGTTTATTTTCTTTTCTTTTTTATCTTATAATCTGGAGCACAAGAAAAGAATTCCAATTTTAAAAGTGACATTATTTTTTACCATACATTTTTCTTAGATGTGATGACTACTATAGGATAAAGTTTTTCCTTCGCAATGACTACCTTTGGTTTACAAATGGGCGCAGGCAGATATAGTACTGCGAGGATACTCGGGTTGGAATTCAAGGCGTGCGGTGCAGATTCTTGACCAAGTTTTTCCAAAGGTGTCTTCTTTTTGTCACCAACAGGGATACCTGAACCAGAGTAGTCTTAGCTTAAAGAATTTGCCAGCGGTTTTGTTTTGTTTTCTATTTAGGGTTTTTCTTTTGCTGCTAATTAACTTGTTATAGTCATGCTTGGATTCTGATTTTCTGTGATTATCAATCAAGGATGCTGCCAAACAACCTTCCTTGGTAATTGTCTATTTTGGCGGTAATGATTCTATCGACCCTCATGCAACCGGACTTGGTCCTCATGTACCGCTTTCTGAGTACATTGAGAATGTCAGGAAGATTGCTATACATCTCAAGGTAATATGCTTGGAAAGTAGAATGTTGCTTCACCGGAGCACAGAATTGCACCCTCAAGCACTCTTAGACAGAACACTGAATATTTCCCACTTCCCGTGTGCATGCAATTTGGTACGTTAACACTGTTGTCTGATTACCAGAGCCTTTCGGAGAAGACTCGCGTCATCTTTCTCACCACTCCTCCTGTCAGTGAGGAACAAATTCGTGCCCATCTGAGGTGCGTTATTTTCATTCTGTCGTTTTCTGTGATTTGTTTTTGGTTTACAATACATTGGATAATCCTAATGAGGATCCATTGTTTTTTAAACAGTGATCGAATAGACATGGTTCGAACAAATGAGTCCTGCCGGATATATTCAGAAGCATGTTTAGAGGTGTGCCGTGAGATGAACCTGAAGGCAATTGATCTTTGGACTGCAACGCAGCAAATTGATAATTGGGAAACTGTTTGCTTGACGTAAGTTTATCTTCTAATATTCCATCTGAAAAAAAAAAAAAAAAAAAAAAAAACCAGAGATCACTTCCGGTTTCAGGCTTTATTAATCAAACCCCAGCCAAATCCATTTTGAGTACTCTCTCCTATCTCTTGCTGATCTCTGATACTTGTATGCAGGGATGGAGTCCATTTTACACCGGAGGGGAGCAAGATAGTCGTCAAGGAGATTCTGAGAGTCATCAAAGAGGCCAACTGGGAACCAAGTCTTCATTGGAAGGCAATGCCTACTGAATTTTCTGAGGATTCGCCGTATGATCCGGTGAGTCCTGAGGGAAAGACCGTAAATGTCTCTGAGCTTGATTTTCTCGGAAATTTTCAGTGGGAATAGAACCCAACAATCACTATTTATTTTTTCCCTTTACTGGGAGGTGCATCATCTTGATGTTTAACCGTATCATTCTGGATATTTTCATCACTACATACTAAAACATAAACATAGCTCTCAGATCACAGGCAATAAATGAATGGATAGATACTACTGATAAATGTTGTGGTTGAAAAAAAAAAAGTTATTTCACAAAGAATATTTTCTTACTCATTGAAAATCCAAGTTGAAGGAAAAGGAAAAGATCGTTTTAAGAGAAACATAATTATTGTATAATAGTTGAAAAACAGAAAAAGAAAAAATGAAAGCAAAAAAGGAAAGGAACTGATGCTGAAATTACAACATCCAGCCGCATAATTGCTTTCTACCATAGGTTGTCTGCAAGCATGTCTGGAAAATCAGCAAGTTTAACACGGGCACCTTAAACCTCTTCCATGAAATCTCTACTAGGCATATTACTATAATTAATGAGACTGTTTTGATTTCATCAGGGTGTCAAGTCAAAGTCCAGTATGAATAATGCGGTCGCTGTCGGAATCTGCAAGCGCATTACAACTGTTGAGAATGTAGTTCGTATTGGGAAAGTTTGTCTAATAGAAGCAGCTATCGTCTTTGTCATGGGAAGTTAAGCAATTCTAGTTTGTTTGAGCAGTTCTCTCTCTGACATGTTCTATCTATTCTTTCTCTTGTTCTTCTTCCAATTCTAAGCATATACATGTTCCTTGTTAAGGACTAATCAAGACCATGACAAATTGATATCAGAGCTTGAAACCCTTGGTCACTAATAGAATCTTGAGATCTGTAGCAGTTATAAAGGTGAACCAAGATGAAAAGCAACAGGATTAAGGCGCTAAAAGAGCATAATAAAAGGCTTGATGAAACCATCTAAGTGGTGGTCCAGTGGTAAGAGCTTGGAACCAAGGGGTTTGCTCCTTCTGTGGTCTCAGATTTGAGTCCTTTGATTGCTCATATGATGGCCATTAGAGGCTTATACGATCGTTAACTTCAGGATCCGTGGGATTAGTTGAGATGCGCGCAAGCTGACCCGAACACCCACGTTAATCTAAAAAAAAAAAGGCTTGATGAACAAACACAAAGTATTTTCATTAAGAACTTTGAGACTTTATAGCTGAAAACCATAGGCAATGGCAAGAACAAACCAAAAGAGCTAAGCAGATCAATCTGTAAATGTAGGCTATGATGGAAACCTTAAAGTCATTCATGGCCATCCAGGAAGTAGAAAGAGGAAGAAGGGATAACTCACTTCTTGATGGGATAACACCTAATTATAGAGCTTATAATCGTGGGGAGATCATGGAAAACCATGACAGCCATATCATTGGGTATAAGGTGGCACTACCTAAGGTAGAATTTGTAAACCCAAATAAAATGGATTAATTAGGAAATAAATAAAGAGATATTAAATAGATTGAAATGATTTCTTAAGGATTTAAAACTTCGTGTATATTATTTTAAAAATGGGTCAAGATTGAATAACCAGTTTGTAAACCCTAAGTTAAAAGAATTCACGATATTAGTGAAGTATAAAAAATTTACTCGGTAATGCAAGGGTTAATTTTAAAATAAAAATTGAATTAAATGAAGAGAGGGTGAAATTGAATATATATAAAAAAAAAATAACACGAAGTTAGTAGAAAGAGAAAATCTTGTGCGGACAAAATAAAATATAAAAGGCAAAACAGGGTCAAACAGAAAATAGCCAAAAAAATAACTATTAAGAGCATTTCCAATGAGAAATGCCATATTGAAGAGCTAAATGAAGAAAATAGCTTTTTGAATAGTGTAAATATAGCTTTTTGGATTATGTGCATTCCAATGGTAAAAAAACTATTTAGAAAAGCCATTTATATTTTAATATATTTCATGTTAAATTAATTTTAATATAATTATATAACTAATTTAGATATTTTATATATAATATAATTATGATGTTATTAATTATATAATTAATATGAGTAATTTATAAAAGTAATATAAAATTAATGAAGTAATATGAAAGTTAAAAAATATAATTTAAAATTTATTTATATGAATATTTTTAATTATGTTTGTTATCTTTCAAGTTAATTAATCCTACTTGTTATTGTTAAGTGTTAGAAGAACTTTAAAAAAATATTATGAATTGATATCAATTTCATAACAATGTATTTAAAATAACCAAGAATTTTCTACATATTTAATTAAAAATACATTACATAACAATAAATCAATCAAAGTTAATTAAAAATCAAAACCCCTCTTTTGCATAATTTCTAACTTTCTATTTTGAAAATACGCTGCAAAAATTGGATCCAAATTAGAAATATCTATTTTCATAATTTGTTCTTCTTTCTCAATCATGTCCAATTCTTGTTTCTCTTGACTTTGTTGAATTATCATGGCTTGTTGCTCTAACATAATTTTCCTGTCTTGTTTCTTCTGATTCTCAATTTCAACTAGAGTATCCCTGAATTGTTGTAAGAGATTCGTTATAGTTGCATCCCCAACTTTATCTTTTCCTTGTCTACGTTTAAGTCGTTCCTTTGCAGCTTTCTGACCGATTGGTCTATCTTGATAAATCAATGGTTCACTATCTTCTCCTAAACTAAAAGAATCAGGGGTAGATGGAGTTGATGAAGTCGGACTTGTATTGGCATGACCTTTTTGTTTCTTGTTTGACCTTTGATGCTGACTTGCACGCTCAAATTGCCATTTGGGTTCTTTTCTTAAGATAACCCAACAATGTTCTAGTTGAAATTGTTTGCCAACGCAAGAAGCATACATTTGTCGAGCATCATTAATCTGGTAAAAAAATAAACTAATTAAATAATGTTAAAATATATGTTAAAGAATTTAAGATAGAAATGATTATTAACATTACCCTTATTAATTCTTTGGTCATTCCACTTTGCTGATGATTTTCAATTTGAGTAACAAATCCAACAAATTTACAGACTTCTCTATGTATTTCTTGCCATCTACTTGAGATGCTTATTTGTGAACGATTATTCAAGTTTCCTCCATTCTCTACAAAGTAAGCATGCACGCGAGCCCAGAACTGTTTTGTTTGTTGATCAACTCCTGTAATTGGATCCTTGCTTGTATTTAGCCATGCAGAGACAAGTAAACAATCCTCCTCTTGTGAGAAATTTTTACTTCTTTGTGATTTTTTTGCCGAATGGACATTTAAATTCGAGCATGTTAAGTCATCAATTAATTGATTAGAATCACTTGGTTGAGAGAGAATATCTTCTGACTCACTCATAAGAAAGTTGGTAAAAGAGCTTGGAAAATTTGAATCCATCTACATTTAAAAAAAATAAAAAATAAAAAAAACTCAAGTTAAAACCTTATAAGAGAGTGTAAAAGAAGCTCACATTAAATGTTTAGCAATTTTATAGTTTTCATACATGCGAATTGATAAAAGCATTACCTTCTACCTGTTCTAACATAACAATTTGACCATTTTTTGAAACTAAAAGAGAATCGATATACTGGTTTAATTGCATTTTCAAGAAGACAAAATATAATTGACCTCAAATTAAACAGACAATCAAAAATAAATTTTAAATATGTAACTCTATTTTTTTATCAATATCAACTACCATTATTAATTCCTTTCAATTTTATCAAAGATAACAACATAAATAAAAATTGTCTTCCTTAACCCATATTAAAAATATAAAATAATAAAGAAATAAAACTCATCACAAATATTAAATTAACAACAAAAGGTCTAAAAAATCAAGAGATATAAAAACGAAAATAGAAAAAGCTTTTAAACAAGCATACCTTTTAATTTTAGCTAATTAACATAACCGATGTTAATAATTAACCGGAGAATAATTGATTCTTGTTTTTTTAAATTTGAGAGAAGGGTGAGGCACAATACAAAAATTTAAAACTACAAGTTTTTTCTTCATGTATTTATAGAAAAAAATTTCTATATTTAAAAAAAAAAAAAAAAAAGAGTTGTTGGCCAACGGCTATAAAAATAGTCGTTGGCCATTTTAGCCATTTCTACAGTTAAATGTAGAAATGGTTGTTAAGAAAACAAAAGGTCATTTTGGCTATTGGTTTACCTCTTCCGTTGGAATGCAAATAGTGAAGAAATAAAAGGCAAAGGACAATTGGCTCTTCATTTGCCTGCTTCGTTGGAGCTGCCCTTAATACCCCTCCCTTTCACTTATGTCCAATGACTTTGAAAAACAAAAAGGGGCTTAGGGTTTTCTTGGTTAAATTTCATTAAACCTTGGAAAATTAGATCAAAGAGGGTTAGTTTTAGTGATCAAAAGAGATTTAAAGGAGACTAAAGTTAGAGAAATTGAAGAATTTATAGGGTTTATTAGATATAGAGGGATGATTCTGGTAGAAAAGAAGAAGTGAAGGAAGAGTTGGTTTTTTGTTGATTACTTTTTATTTCTCAGTGATGAAGAGGTAATACATAATTTGAATTAGTTTTGTTGTGAAGTTATGCAATTTATGAAATTATTACAAATGCTAAATAATATGCGGAAATCATTGTAGATCAAAAGATATTTCACTGTTGATTGTAATAGCAGTTTCACTTTTAATTTCTCATATTTTCATGAGACGTTTTTTTGGTTCTCTTTTTCTTTCACAATAAATGGGTGGTGCTTATGCTATTCAGAAAGTGCGTGTAACGCTTCTCAGTAGTCAAATATGACCATTTATCGTCTTGCTAGATACGCAATCGTACCCTTTCAACATAGTATGGCACGTGTAGACAGATAATAGTTAGATTGTTGCCGGTGATAAATTGTTTGTGTTTTTTCTTTCTTTTCTTCTTTCCCTGACAAGTAAAATATACAATTGTCCTCTTTATTAATTGTTTGTTAAATCATGCATGTTTGTTGTACTCAAGCATATTTGCATGACTGTCAAACCCAAGGCTAAACCAACGCATCTTGGATCTGGTATAGTTTGTCAAACCCAGAGTGCTTGGATCCATGTCAAATCCACGCCTGGGTCTGTCACATCCGTGCACTTGGGTCTGCTAAACCTACGCCTAGATTTGATAACTTGGGTCCGGTGTCATGCTTGATCTAAGCGACTTAGATTTAGTAACTAACTTGAATCTAGGAAGCATGTCACCCAAGTAATAATTAAGATGTTAAGATTTATAATTTTTTTATTTTTTCTAAATAGATAAAATCATATGAATGTTTCTGAGCCTGATTTTCCCAGAGATTTTACGTGGGAATCGAACCTTAACACCACTTCTTTTTTTAACTAGGAGACGCATCATCGTGATTTTTATCCATATCATAGAGGTCGAGCTTGTCCTGGCTGTTTCGCATGAGCGATAAAATAATTTGATTGCAAGAGCAAATACTTTTTTTCTTAAAATTAAACCTCAACCCTTCTTTTTTTCTTCGAGTGCCATTTCACAAACATACCCTACACGGGAAAAGAAAAGAAAAAACTCGCAACAGGAATCATCAATTCGAATAATCTTTCTAGTAGCAGGGCTTGGAATGCTTTTGCATGTCAACATGGCAAAAACAGAAATTGGTAAAAAGGCAACAATATAAAAGCACACAGAAGAATGAACATTGAACGACTTCTAAGATCTTTTGTTCTCAATGGTTATATTACATCGTCGGAAGTTGTACAAACCCATCTATGACTGCTGAAGATACTCGGTACATGCCCAAGCAAGGGTATAACACTAACTAAATAAAGAATAATACATACACAAGGGGAAAAAAACAAGCAGAAACAGTAGCAACACTCACCATGCCACTACCACTAGCCAACCCAATTTGCTCGGATGATATCGCCCGCTTTTCAACACCTTTCAACATTAACACAACTGGGCCATAGACATCCAAAAATGAAACAAACTCCAAAACAGATGATACAAATGAATTCCGAAGCCTCCATGCAGGTACACGCACTTCTGGTATAGACCATGCTTATGAGGAAAGTTGGAACCTGCCACTACGCTTTTTTCTTCTCCATCCCTAGCAATTATTTTTAAAAAAGTGAAAAGCAAAATTCAGGTTTGTGTAATCAACAAGATTGATAACCACAACCAGAATACTAGTAATAAATACAGCAAGTCAAAGTGGGAGCTACTTACAAAGGCAGCATAATAAACAAAAGTCAAACCCGCCAGAACAACAAATGATATTTGGAACACGTTATACCTGTAATGCAATCACCAATGCGTCCAACAAGATCAGTAGAATGGACAGGGACAAATAGAATAAAAAAGGGGGCAAAGAATGTTTATGTTGAGCTCACTTGTACAAATATTTAATTCCACGGAGTGACTGCAATGTGTGACCGAAAATTTCTTGGGCTGCAGTTGCTTGAGCATAGTAGCCAAATGCAGTGGCACAGAACTGAATCACGCTGAAATTGCAAAGGCCAATATATTTTTTAATGATTAGAAATTAAGTTTTCTATCACAAAATAATTATCTTCTGTTGTTATAAAATACAGGATAGAAGCATTCTCAAAAAAATATACACAATAAAAGTTGCAGCATAGGATGAAGGAAATGGAAGGTGAAGGGCAAGGTTTAATTGTGAAGTTCATTATTGCAAATAATTAAAAGACAAGGGACATATATGTTCATAGCATCATTATCTAACAGATTCTCCAAGCCTCTAAATGTCAACTTGGATAATAAAATCATATGACCAAATGTTAGTTATAACCAAATCTTGCATTAGCTTTTAGCAACACAAACTGGCAAATATTTAGAAAACAAGATGCTCAGGGATCAAAGATGCAAACCTAATGGAGCATAGGAGAATGAGTCCCACATTGAAAAGAAAGGAGTTCATTAGAGTGGCTCCCCACCTGAAAACAAGTCCATTCAATTAACAAGCCATCAAAATACTGCTGAAATTACATATCAACAGAGACATGATAAGATTTTTTTATAAAAAAAAAAGAGCTGCCATATCTATTACTTCATGGGATGAATCGTAATGAAAACTAATCTCAGGCCCAGCATCATTGCCCCAGCTATGACTGCAAGCAGAAGGTAGAAGCAGAAGAAAGCAAACGCAACAGTACCCAGAAGACCTGGCAAAGTAGCAGAAAATACATCTAAAGGTAAGATCACCAAGTAAGAAAGGGGGAAAGGGCAAACAAGGAAATACTAGAGGATAAAAAATTACCCCATATGTCATCCAACTTGATGAAGACCTCATTCAGGAAAGGAGAAAGTGGTGGATCAACCAACAGGTATATGATAATATGAGCAACCCAAGCCACCGAAACAATCAACCTAATAAAATAAAAAAGCAACCGAGGTCAGAAACATCGAAGACAATTTATCTGTACTTCTTTCTTATTCTTCAACTTCCACATGGAGCATTTTCCAGTTTTTATAACAATATTATCCTATCTATGCTTTGAAAGGATGCTCTGTACTCATCTATTCTCTAGGACATTGGCCACTATGCACTGCTTAACGGAACTACTACTGTCTCCCATGGAATGGAAAACAGAGAAACTCTAAAGGTAATAGAAGAAATGCATAGAGCTTTGAAGAGACACATGTGGCTGCACTTACCCTAAGATTCCCAACACAAGTTTTGCCAAGTAGCCAAGAACCGTCAAAGCCCAGGCTGTCTCAGCCTGAAATGACAGAGAAGAACATTAATGGTAAAATAGTGGTTCTGCTTCAAAGCTAGTCAGGGAGTTAGGATTATCACCTTCTCCCCTTGCGGGTACATCTCTTCTAACAGCTTTACATCTTCTTCTAGCTGAAGCAATTCCTGAAGTTTAAATATGCATGAAAATTAAGTCCAGTGACCAATACAGAGATTCAAAATGAACTGACCAAACCATCAAATTGTTCGTAACCACTTTTTGTAGTAACCAACCAACTTATATTAAAATCTTGAGCTTGTACAGGTATTCGAAAGAATTAAAATACTTTGATTGAAGTTCCAAAACATTTTAACAATCATACTAAATCATAGCATGGAAATAAAAATTACTTGATTTACACCCATCTTTTAATTCAGAAAATAAACAGAGTCAACTAAGAAGTTTTGTAAAACTCGAGTCTGAATCTAAGCTAGAATTCTCAAAGCTTTAGGGTGAGTAACACAGAAAAAACAGCCAGTCAGCCACAACTTCAAGTTTAACCCTGCCTGCTTAACAGTACACTGAGCATGCACTGAACCCACTGCACAAAAATGAAAGAAAGAGGGAGGGAGAGAGACTAATTAAAAGCATGCAGCACAGAACTTCACAGTTACCTTTTCTACTGACTTGACATTTTTACGCCATTTTCTACCCTTGGAACCACTTCTTTCCTCCTGATGGAGTGCATCAGCTGCTTTCTTCAGTTCTCTCGCTTTTTTACCAAGTTCAGTTGCTTCCTGCATGGTATTAACAGCTATCCATAAGAACCAGAAAATATATGCACTTTCCCTTAACTATTTAAGGTATGTAGTTGCACACTACTACTTGTCATGCAAGGAAGAATCAACCTTAATATACTGTGACCGCGTCATAACAGCCTTTGGACGCCTGATGAAAGAGAAGATAAGTCCCAGTGGCAAACAAGCAATCCCAACACCACCAAATATCTGAACAAATGAGAGAGCATATTATATACGATATTCTTCCACATGGACAAAGCTGAAAGGAAATTCACACAAAGGAATTTTTATGACAATTGAGTATGGTCTTTGGAGACTTGTATATATTTAGGCATCCACATGTTTTCATCACAGAACCTTTACCCAGGCACCAACTCTTTTCAAACCATTGATCTTTGATGAAATCATAAAGGGGCACTACACCACACTCAAAATTTGATTCCATATTTCACAAAAGAAAAGAAATTTTTAATAAAATCAGAAGCCAAAAGTTTGCATGAATGATCATACCGCAAAGAGTACAGATCCAACAATTGTAGCAAGAGCAACAACATATTCTGGAAATGTAGCGCGCATGGTCCAAGTTTTCTCTGAGGAAGCATTTGCAAGATATGCAGAGCACTGCAACCAGAAAATCAAAAATGAGAAAAATGAAAACACAGGAACATGCATAAGAATAAGTTTCAAAGTTCCTTAATTGCACTATTAAACTGCAATATAAGAAGCAAATACAGGTAAAATAATATACCACAACAACATAGCTAACCAACCATACAGAAACAGAACCTGGTGTGAACCACTTCCAATACATGGTTGACTGCCAGAGAAATCCCAAGTACTAGGAAAAGTAGTTGTGGTCGAAGAGAGATGCCTAACAGTGAAGTCAACTTTTCCAATAACCCCTAATATAACCACAAAAAGAATTAAACCAATAGCATGTAAATTACATCTAAATCAATCAACACAAACACAACACTAACCTAGTAAACCTTCATCTAATCATGTAACACATAGAAAGTTACACTCAACAACTAAGCACACGCCCATTAAACAAAATCCTCACCCGAACATCATCTAACCATAAGAATTTCATCTAGCTGATTTAAATCATCATTTATTAGCTCAATTACTCACATTTCTAACTGTACCGCATCAATTCATGAACTCCAAAAAAATACTTCATACACCATTCTTTAGCTAAATATTTAAAACAAACCATCTCAACCACGCCTCAACATACATTTTGGTTTTCTTCAATAAAAAATTACTAATTAAAATTAAATAAATAAATATATATATATATATATCAACTATACCGTATAAAATGCCGAGCACAAGACCACACACAATCGCCGTTGTTATAACCCACAATAAAGCACTTTTAATTCTTTTAGCAACAGTCCTGCAAGCCAAAAGGATAAAATTACGAACCCAATTAAAATGAGATTCAATTTACAAAATAATAATCTCCTAAGAAAATCAAATAAAAAAACCTACTTGTCCTGATCCCCTTCATAGTAAAACATCGCAAAAGGAATAATGAAAAAAACAAGCACAGCATCAACAATGTATACAGCAATCCACAGATCCTTCATTGGCAAGGTAAGATTGCACGCGCCATTATAAATCGCGTGACGACAAGCTTGCCGATTGGCTACGTCAGCCGGTAACATCAAAATCGAGATAGCGGCAACGGAGAGGCCAAAAACAACAACGAATTTGGGAAAATAAGCTTGATTCTTGTCGTCCGGATGCTGGTAATTGACTAGGAGGTAGACATTGAACAAGAGCACGATGATGCATACTACTATAGCTACGATTACCAGTGCTAAATTAAAATCTCCCATTTTTTAACGCTCTCTCGATTTGAAATCGAGAAGAAATTAGGGTTTCGTTATTTTTCTTTCTTCAGATTTGGTTTAAAAGGGGAGGTTTCTTTTTGGGGTTTGGCTCCGGCGAGGTGCTTCGAGAATGGCGTGTGATAGGAAATGACGGTTTTGTCCTGAGAGAAGGAGGTTAATAGCGGAGGGAGATGGGATATGTTAAAGGTGGGTTTGGGGTTTTCGATTATATTACAGTCTAATAGTCTATTTATTTTTGTTTTTTTGAAAAAAAAAATTATTATTTTTTAAATAAAAATATTCTAAAAAATAATCGTTAGGATTGAAACCAAAGCCCACGGTTTTTTTGAGGGTGAGGCTATGGGCACAACCTCTGTATTGTCAAAGCCTTTTTGAAATTTTATATTTAATACCCAGACTGCTTAAAACAATTATACTATATTAGTGTAAACTAGCCCCTGCACTTGTGCCACGCTGCAGGTAGGTTTCAAAATTAATTAATTGCTAATGTAAAGGAAGAAAATGTCTGTATTATAGATATGTTTTCTAGTATTATGTTTTTTTAATTGAAAAATAGAAAGACGATTTTTATTGAAAAATATATAATTTAATAAATAAATAAAAATTTGTTAATAATAATTAAAAACTAAAATAGAAAGTTCATCATCAGAAAGTAAAATATAGATACATATGTAAATATTTTGCTTTATATGTTATTTTTATTTTATTTGTTAAGAGATTAATTTCGGTAGCTACATACAAATAACTTTTGTTTTTTTATAAATGCAGCATGCAAATACAATTTATATATCTGAAATTTAAAAGAAAAAATTTTTAAAAAAAATTACAATAATATCTCTAAAGTATTATGAAATTATAGAAACAATTAAAAAGATTGATTACTATTTAAATAATAAACCAAACAATTTTTAAAATCAAAGAGATGATATTAATTAAAATTAAAATTAAAAATAAAAATAAAAAAGATCAATCCATGTATATTGTTGAAAAGAATGGATGAGGAATCATCATTCGCTCTAGAAACATTGTCATCCATTATAGATAACGGATCATCCATTAAATCATTATTTGATAACGGACCATCCATTAAATCATTATTTGATCACCTTTAATGATAAAAAAAAAAAATTACCGGGTTCAAGTTTTTTTTGTCCAAAAACACTCTATTTTATTCAACTTATTTTTTATTAAAAACATCTCAAAAATATCATAAAAACCTAAATAAAGAGATTTTCATACCAAAATATTTAAAAAACATCAATAAAGATATTTTCAAATCTAAATCACCCTATAATCAGTTCAAAAGGCAAGAAAAAAATTAAAACATAATTTATGGATCTTGATCTATTTTTTATTCTGCATGTTTAAATGGAAGAAATCATTTTTATTCTCAAGTTGGCCTATTACCCACTCCAACGCAGAAATATACCAACAAACCCACTGATAAATAAGAAACTGAAAGAAAAAAGAGTCAAGGGTTTGTATTTCTAGCATGATGAGAGATTTGTATGAGGGTAAAAATGC
Source organism: Populus davidiana (assembly GCA_030145905.1). NCBI lineage: Eukaryota > Viridiplantae > Streptophyta > Magnoliopsida > Malpighiales > Salicaceae > Populus > Populus davidiana. Next base: position 2,546,894 of record CM057794.1, on the reverse strand, counting down.
AAGAATAAGAAGCTTTATTCACTATGCATTGTTAATGATGAAAAAAACAATGAAGAAGATGCTAATCATGGGCAGGAACTAGGTTATGAAGAAATCACTCCCCATATCTCCATTGATGCCTTAGAAGGGATCTCAGTTTTTCACACTTCAATATTTTATGACAAAGTCTTGAAGAAAGTTTTGTAATACTATTATTAATCTATGCTATACATTGTGATTTTAAGCACGTAAAAGCCAGATAATTAGCCCTTAAATAAAATAAAATCGAACCATTTAGATGATTTTGAAAACCATAAAATTGGTCAGTATGACCTTTTTGTTAAGACCATTGCTAAGCCAATAGCTTTTACCGTTAGGTCAAATGGTCAGCATCAACGTTTTCTTGGAAACTCTTCTCACTGCCACTATGCTTGCCACCATGGATTAATTGACTAAATAAAACTCAACATTCCCATTTTTGGATAACTATAAATTGCACTCTGTACATCAGCATTCTATATGCTGTAAACGAGTATATAACGACATATATACTTCTCCATAAAGGAAAACAAAAACATATACTTGACTTTTAAACTATATTCTTGCTTTATAATTAAAGACACCTCTTATATAAAGCATGTTATCCTTTAATAAACAAGTTCTCTACGCACGATCCATTTATATTTTATTTTATTTTCCCCTAAAAATAACTTGACAATCTATATTGCTCAAGTTGCGTTTCGAGTTTTTATTCATTTTGATTGTTGGTCGTATACACATTGCATGTTTTGCGATGTCAATATCTATTAGGTTATGCATACTAACTCAAATCGAATTTCAATTAGGAAGATTTATTTAGATAATTATCTTATTTTATGGTTAATTGAACATTGGTAAATCCAACTTAAACTTTACTATATATATAGAGGTGGAATGTTGTTGTGTTTAAAGTTGGCCTGAAAACTACATCTCTCAAGTTTTTCAATTATATATATATATATGGTAGACCTATTAATTCATCCATATGAAAAATAATGACATGTTTGAAGTTAGAATTCAAATTTGCTAAGAATGTGAGAAAATTAGAAATTCAAGCTACATGAAGAAATTTTAGTATAAAAACTTTGTTTTCATTACCCCGTTTTATTTATTTAATATTGTTTAATTATTTTTAATTTGGGTTTATTCTTACATATTAGATATTGCTTAGAAGTATATTTCATTATTGAATTTATGCTAATTGATTACTAGTTTAGGGTCATTAACTTGCAACCCAAAAGAGTTTCATTATTGGGTTAGAGTTCTATCAAACCTAATTTTTAACTTTTCATAGTATTATTTACTTCGTTAGGGGTTTCTTAACTATATAATCAAGAGTTCTCGTCACAATAAATATCTACTTCTTAGCCAAATAAAAGTATGGTTACTAACATAATTTACTAACATAATAAGGAACATTAAACATGAGGAACTAAAGCAACCACACAAATTTATGCAAAGGCCTTTAGATATGCCTTATCATTTTAAAAATAAAAGGATCAAAGTGAATTTTTCAACTCATTTTTTAAACAACCACTTATTTTCTTTAGCCTTTTCACTTTGATCTTCTTTCATTGAATCTTGCCATTTGTCAACAAATTTGCTTAAATTAACCATCAATTTGGGCTTATAATGGCACGAAGAAAAAAATAGAGCGTTGTCGCAATCCAAAATGATTTGTGTCTAAATGAACAATGATAAAAAATATTTTAGAGAGAGATAAAGACAGAGATATAAAAATAGTTGTTTCTGAGATAATTTTGAAGTATGTATTTTCAAAATAGAAGGTACGAAAGGAATATGTCTCCAGAGACAATATTTATTATTTTTTATTCCTAAAATATCTTTGTAAAAAACTCTCAATTTTAAATTTCTCAACTAAGACATGTAATAATACAAATGGTTATTATCATAGTTTCAAAACCAAACCCGGGGGTTGATCCAGGGCAAAGTCCGGGTCATTAATTAAGATTTGGGTCACAAGTCTGGTTGACCTGAGTCAGCTTAAGAATAAAAATGATTATCATCATAGTTTTAAAACTCGATTCAGAAGTAGACCAGAGATAAGACCCGAGTCACGAATGAGAGTGACCATTGACTTGAGTTAATGTAAGAACAAAAGTGGTTATTATCATAATTTTAAAACCCGACTCCGGCTAAGGCTCGAGTTGCGTATCAAGAGGGTCAACTCATGTTGACTCAGGTCAACATAACATAAAAGTGATTATTATCGTAGTTTTTAAACTTGATTCGAGGGTCAACTCGGGACAAGACAAGGCTTGAGTCATGGACCAAGAGGGTCAACTTGGGTCAATATAAGGATAAAATTGTTATTATTATAATTTTAAAACCTGACTTAGGGGTCGACTAGGGCAAAGCTCAGGTTATAAGTCAGGAGGGTCAACACTTGATCTGAGTTAACATATAAATAAAAATAGTTATTATTATAGTTTTAAAACTCAACTCGAGAGTTGACACGAGGCAAGGTTTATGTCATAGGTCGGGAGAGTCAACTCGGTTGACCCAATTTTTTTAAAAATAATAATCAAAGCAACCTTGTTTTGACCAATTTTTTCCCAAAAAAATCAAATAGGTTTTTTATTCGTATTTTATCCTAGGTTGACTTAGGTTTTTTATCGAGTCAAGTTGAATCAATCATTTCTATATTTTTTCTTTAACTTAGATCAATTCAGGCCCTAAATCAACTCATCAAATCAGTTCTGGTTTTATAATTTGAGTTATTATAATATTATTAATTTCAACATTTAAAATAAAATAAAGTAAAACAATATTTAATTATTTTTTAAAATATGTAAGTTTAACAATAATACATATTAAAGGTAGAATTGATTTTTTTATTTGACAACAATACATATTAACGGTAAAATAGATTTTTTAAAATATTTTATTATGTCTTGTCCATTATAATCAAATATAATATAAAGATAGTCATTTTATCTTATACATCACTACAAAAAACAATTCTCTTTTATCTTAGAACAATAACTAAATGATACATTAGTGTTCATAAATTATTAATAATTCTTTTAAAATATTTGAGATCGAATTTATTCTTTTTTTAAAAAAACTAATTCTTATTATAGATGCCCTTATTCAAGTATATAAAGTCCATTTACCAGGACAGAAATCAGATCCCAGATGGCCAGACTAGGTAATCTAGCCCACTGAATCTGGCCCCGAGGCTTTAAAATCCAATGTTTCACAGACCCAAAAATGAAAAACCTCACTGATGAATAGCTTTCCTGCAGCAGCTGACTAGAAAGAAAATGGACATAGCTCTCTTCTCTCCTTCTTCACTTTTCGCGGACGATGATGACTTCTCTTCTGGTACTCACTCTTCCTACCAACCCCTCTTTTAGATAGCTCCTTTGCTTTATATTACTTATGTTTTATGTTTAATTTATGTGAAAATGGTTTTTACCTTTTACTTTCGTTTTTTGTCGTCTGTTTATAAGAGGAAACAAAGGATACCCAACAGAATCATGTAGAGAGGAGGCACAGTTTTCCTGGAATGGTAAGTTTTGTTCATTTATTAGAATTACTACTGAACTGGACTTGGTTTGGTTAGTTAAGTTGTGCAAATTCTGTTAAGGAGGTGAGATTTTTATCTCTGTCTTCTTCCTAGTAAAAGATCGAATTTTTGGTATTGGTCTTTGTCATTTGAATATGAGATCATATAAGAGTAGAAAACGAGTGGGATCTGGGTTGTTGGCCATATAATAGTGTCTACGTACTGTTTGCTAATAAAACATGTTGAAATTAAGTTCATTTTCTTACTATAATAGATACGCTAAATCTTGTTTATGATTTGAACAGATTGAGTTTTGTACATGAAAGTTAGGGTCAATGTTGTTAAGATCATGAGTTGACTCGTAAATCAAATGATTTGACGAGTCATCATATAGTTATCGCGCAGAATCGTTTTAAACACTCAAAAACAGATAAAATCGGATTGAAATCGTTCTAACTCGGTAAAATCTGTAAACTCATGAGTTTAATATTGATTTTACGAGTTCATGTGAAATATAAATACTGCCTACTTTAGCCCCCAAAACAAACCCAATCTTTTCATTGTTTGTGCAGCTGCCACCCATCACTTTAACACCTCAATACCTCATATTTTGCTTGCAAGTTGTGTTGTCGGTGCGTCCTAATTTCTTCCCCTCTTTCTTCCCAATCCTTTATTGAAAATCACTATTGAAAATACACACACTAATAACTTTGCGAAGCCCAGGTGCTAAGGAAAATTCTTGAAGAAGATTTTCTTCTTCTTGCATGCCCGAGAGTACTTTGCTAACCAAGGTTTTTTCTTTTGATTTCTTCTTTATTACATGAGCTGGGAAATTATTAATTATTTTGCTTTTTCTAGATTTATATATATTATATGGGCATATATAGAGTGAAATTAGTAGAAAGTTGGGAATGTTTATAACATTGAAATTTGAAAGTAGAGTTGTTCTTAGTACTTAGCACAAGTGTATGCATACATATATTTATCTTGATCTTTGGTGATATGGGTTTTAACAGTTATATAATTGGCCAAAAGTTACACGGATTGAAGGGAAAGGAAATTCAAGAACTGTGTAAAGGGCTTGAATTGAATGAAAATAAATTTGAGGAAAGGTGCAAAGAATTTAAAAGTTGAGGGGCAATGTGAAGTGCTCAAATTGAAGAAGTATCAATTTGAAGAAGTATCAATTTGAAGAATTTGTCAAGGAAGCTGAATTGGAAAGGGAAAAGATTATGGAGCAATATAGGGAGCTTGAATCGAAGAAGGAATTTGAGAAATGGTATAGGGAAATTGGTTTGAAAGATAAAAAATTTGATGATGCACTTGTGAAGATTGATCCAACTGATAACCATATGGTGCAAAATGCTATAGATCTTAGTGATGCTAATCTTTGTTCTTATGTGATTATGAATGGTGAGGCCTTGTAACTATTCTTAAACGAGGATTGCAAGGATCATGGTACAAGGAGTGCATTGCTCTTCAAGTTTTGTCAGACCCTGTGATGTTTGTTTTGAATGCAATTGAAAGCATTTGAAGAAGGGAGATTTGGAGTTTGAAGCTAGTGTTGTTATAAGGAGTTGCATTCTCTTGTTAGAGCAATTGATGAAAATATCACCAGAAATTAGGCCTCGTCAAAAAAAGAAGCAATGGAAATTGCCTCTGATTGGAGTAAAAAAAATTGAGAGTTAACCCTGCTCATTCTTTAGAAGTTTTAGGATTTCTGCAGCTACTAATTTCTTATGGACTGGCCTCTGATTTTAATTTTGACTAGCTTTTGAAGTATTTTGAGATTATTTCACAGCATAGCCAAGCTCCTAAACTATCTGTATCCTTGGTGAAGGCAATGAGACTAGTTTTAGTTTACATGACACGTCAACAAATTGTTTGTTTTAGGTTTGTTAATTTTAGTTAATGAAAATCTATGGACATGGATAGTTGTATTGTATTTTTAAATTATTCAAACTATGAATGAATTTTTACTTGAACCGTGTATTTTAAGGTGCTTGAACTATATATGAAAAAAAAAAATTACTTATGATTTTACAATCCAAGTTTACATTGTATTTTCCATGTCATGTCAAAAATACATTTTGACAACCTTGGTTAGGGTGGTTTCTTATATATGGGCGTAGTCCATGATATTAGGGACTTTGTGTAGTGATTTTATAACAATGGAAAGCAAAAGAGTGGTTGCTATATTTAAGGGATGCTTGTTGTCAAGACCGAGGAAAACCTCATGATCTTCTAACCTTTCCTAGTTTTGACCTGTTTGCAGGAGTTGCTCATTAGAGAATTCTCTTTTCACAAATTGAATGCTAATTTGCTCTGGCCAGGGACATTTGCATTTGCAGAATGGTTAGTTCAGAACAGGCCATTGGTTGAAGGGCGGCATTGCATTGAATTGGGCAGGTATCATTCTTGCTCCTTATCTCTGATGGTATTAGATTTTCAGTAGTATTGCTCAACCTTCTTCTACGAAAGGCTATTTGAGGTGATAATTCATGGTTAAAATCCTATCATTTACCTTCTTTTCCCATTTCATGTTTGGCCTAACTTCAAGTTGATTGGTTTACTGTGCATCAATGTCAATCTATTTTTAAAAACTCTTATAAAATGGTGGGATCATAACTGTGAGGTATTCTACTGTCTAATAAAGTTAACTAAATATATATTTTTGTGCTTAACATCTGTGGTCAAGTCTTGTATGTGTGCCCCTTGAGTTCCCTACACTTCCTACATATTTTTTAGCCATTAATTTGGAGATTTGAGCCTTGAAGCAATGGGCCAAGGTATAAACCTCCTTATTAGGATTATTAACTGCAGTTTCGTTTTCTTCAAGCTGCATCACAATGTGTCCTGTGTTATTTTCAATTGAGGGCCTTAAATTTTGTCTTGCCTAGTAATTTACCAGCTGCTCCACTTGTTTTTTACTTTGAAACCATGATTCTTCTCTTGCTGATATGGACACTTCTATTCGTGCAGTGGCACTGGAGCTTTGGCCATTTTTCTTCGTAAATCATTCCATCTTGACATCACAACATCAGACTATAATGATCAGGAAATTGAAGAAAACATAGCTCACAATTGCAGAGTGAATGGAGTCACACCAGTCCTTCCTCACATTAGGCGTGAGTTGCCTCATCCTCTAACTAACAAAGAAAGATATTACCTGTAATCATTCAGTAGACTCTAGTAAGCATATGGTTCTTCAGGGTTCCTAACTTTCTTGTGCGTCTCGGAAACTAAATGTTCATTGTGAATCAACTTGATAGATAAGGTGGCTATCATAATCTCTTCCGCATGATCCTATGCAGGCTATCAGGTGGGTGTGATCATCCACATGGTGACCTTCTTTCTTTGTGATGATTATGAGAGGCATAGTAGTAATCATCATGACTGTAATTTACAACTGGTTTCTTTTATAGATATAGAACTTTTAACCGTCGTGTTGGTTCATAGCATTCTTTTAATTGTTTATCATTTATTGTATTTTTCATTTTCTATGATTTTTCTGGGACTGGATTATGTTCAACAAGAATGTTTCTGTTTATCTAGATTCTTGGGGGGACACCTTTCCAGCTGCTGATCCTGACTGGGATCTGGTTATAGCTAGTGATATTTTACTGTGTAAGTTTCTAATTTATCACCTGCAAATTTATTAATGCCCTTTACAGAAATGAGAAGTTGCTTGATTCAATTAATTCTCTGATTGATATTTTCCTTTTGTGATTGAAAAACACCATTCAAGAAAAGCAATGAAATCATGATCCTGTAAAGCATAGGAAGACCCACAAAAACTCAAAAACCAAAAAGAAGATCAAGTTTCTTGTTGATATAAATGCATCACTAATGCCCCCTTGAAAGTTCATTCTTGATGGTGCGATTATCTGATGGTTCGGAATAAAGAATTTTATTTTATGTTTTTTTCATTCATGGGTAACCAACTTCGTTGGAGATTGTTTCATAGTTGATACTGTACTTTGGACCCTAGATCTGGGAATCATGGATCTTTATTATTCGTTGGTTTCTTAACTTTTATGCCCTTTATTAAGTGCTTTTGTTATGGATTTAGTAAGTCAATTCGTTTGATTTACTTAATTGTTGCAAAGTGAAAAATAGAACCATATTGCAAAGTGACTCGAGTAAGCAGAACAGTTTTTGTGTGATTGTAGAGAACAAATAATTGAGTATTCTGTCTTGTAACATAACATGTCATGTTTGATGGTCAAGAAATTGATATCCTGGTTATATTGAAATTCGTCCATATTTGATTGAAAATTCAGTTTTGATTTCTTGCATCTCTCTCTCTAAGAAATTTCGTAAGACTTTTTTGTTCTCCTTTATTCTTGTGCAGATGTGAAACAGTATCCAAACTTGATAAAAACTCTTTCCTTTCTCCTCAAATCTTACAAGCTGAAAAATGACAGAGCAGGCTCTATCATGGAAAATGAGCAGAATGGAGGTATTATGCTCTCCATTTCAAGAGGTGAAAGTAGAATGTCAAGTTCAAGAATTTGATGATTGTTTTTGGTCTGATACTGGCAGGAACACATAATATCGGGTTGCCTAGGCCAGCTTTTTTAATGAGTTGGAGACGTAGAATTGGCAAGGAGGACGAATCTCTCTTCTTTGATGGTTGTGAGAGCGCCGGGTTACGAGTGGAGCATCTTGGATCCCGTGTTTACTGTATCACACCCAAAGATCAAGTGTCAGGATACCAAATAGAGTTAACCAGGTGAATTACCCGCCCAATGCCGCAGGTATAACAGGATATTTAAGAGTATGAAACTCAAAAACATTGAAAGCATTTGATATTTAATGGAGCAACCATATCGCGATGGCGAGTTGATTGGTCCAACTCAGAAAAAACAAAAAATGGAAATCCAAAAACTGAAGTGAAAAGGCATTGCAAACAAATTTGTAGGGTGTTCATTTTCTGTCATTGCAATATGCAATATGCAATAATCATTAGTTACCTGTAATGAAAAATGCTAATGGATATCTTTGAATCCTGATGTTGACTAATCTGATCATGCTTTATGTTGTCCAAGAGATTTTTTTGGTTTATTTGTGGGGTTGGTTCCTTTTATTTGGATGCATCAGAAACCACTTCAATTTCAAAAAAACAAAAATGTTTTAAGAATTGGCAAACTAATCTCAGACGAAAACAAACCAGATTAGTTGTTGCAAGTCATCCAGTTAAAACAAACCAAACCGAAATGCAGCTTGATTTAGGCAAGCCTAGTAACTCCAACGATAAACAAATTGTTTAACAACTGAAAGTCAAGCAAAATCCTCAACTAATAACAAATAAACCTACATGCTCTCCCAATAACAAAAAAAACCCAATCTGTGTGGGTTCTGCATTTAATGCAGTATGGTGAGAACCCAAACAATTTGGAAGAAAGGTCTCTCAAAATCATGCGAGATTCTCTGGGTTGATGCCCATGTTTTTGTTCACCTTTTGAGGTGTGTTCTTGGTTCTTGATTGAACCTCGTTTCATTTGGGCAGGCTGTCCCAAAATGTTTGTACTAATTTTTCAATACCTGTTTTCCCTCCTTTCTTACAGCACTGCCCCCTATCTAATTTTTACTGCCTCCTACGTGATCTTGCTTTCTTCCTTCCTTTTTTTTTTTTTTTTTTCCTATTTCTTGTATCTTTCTTGCCTTATTTGCTGCAGTATTTTCGGGTAATGAGTATTGGAAATTAAAAAAAAAACTACTTAAAAGGGCAAGAAAGCTAAAAGGTTGCTTGGATTGTCCCCATCATCAATATACGAGATAAGATGCTAAAATAGTTTATCATGGAATAATTCAAAAGAGAATAGTTACTTGTTCTAAATAAAATGTCTTTTTAAGAATACCTGCTCTAAAACATAAATGAAAAAAGATAAGAAAGAATTTATTCCATGTACTTTGTATATAAGATTTATAATATATGTGATGTTATGTACAAGACTAGATGTATTTTATACTTTGAGCATAACAAGTAGATACCGATCTAATCCAAGTGAAGATCACTAGAAGATAGTTATTTTTTTTCAAGTACTTGATAAAAACTAAGAATGTTTTTTTTGGTATATGGGTGAGATGAACTAATAGTTCCTGGTTATTTGGATACTAGTTTTTAATTAGATGTTGAAAATAGAAAATATAGTCTTGTTTTATTTCACTCTAAATAATAAAGTTGTGAGTTATTAAAGTTTCAAAAAAATAAAAATCAAAATAGATTCTACAACTAAAATTGAGTACACCTTTACGTTTGAGAAGACAAGAGATGATTTTTTAATCAAGAAATTCATTACTGAATTAGGTGTGGTTCCTAGTATTGCTAATCTAATAGCCTTATACTATAATCATAATGGAGCTAATTATACAAGTAAATGAACCAATGTCTCATCAATGATAAAAAAAAAAAAATACACTTAAAAATTCTATTTTATTAGAGAATTATAGAAAGAAAAGATAGAAAGATACAAAATACCCACTAAAAAGAATCTTGCAGATCTTCTTTTTAAGCCACTATCCTAGTAAAAGCATTATCATCAAGCAGAGCGATATGGTATTTGATACATAAATGATTGGCTTTAGTTTTAGTGGGAGATTGTTAGTGTATATGCCTTGTAATCAATCAATTGGTTACATGTGATATTGATTTTATTTATACAAACATATTTAATTTTTAATGAAGACTTTAACTATCTTTAATATTCATCAAATATTTAATTAATGAATCTAAAGTAAAGATAAAGATTTTGGGACAAAAATATTTTGCAAAGAAAATTATAAAGTTGTTATAATTATAAGATTTCTATTGCATAAAAGTATTGTTCTTAAATATTTTTGGCCGATGCTCTATTAAGACTGAACATTAATTAGAATTGTTGATACTAATACATATTATATTTTTGCTTAAAAAAAAAAAAGCAAATATTCTCATAAGCTGAGGTACGAGAGATATCTAGAACTAATATGTAGGTGCTTGTTAGATTATATGTACACTAAACTAATCTACATGAGAATTTCATATGGAGAGATCATTTGTGTCATGATGGTTATGTAAGGGATTCTTAAACTTGAGATCACTAAGTTATCTTATATAGAAAATTTATGCTTTGATCATGCTACACGTTGTTCTAATTAAGGGTAATAAACAAATAAATATTAAGTATAACATTAACTATATAAAAGTATTTTAGTAATTAAAAAAAGATTTATTATTGTAGACGAATTAGAGAAAATGTTATATTTGTTCTTAAATAGTATTGACTGTAAATCCTTATACAAAGTGGATTGAGATTTGAAAAGAGTTTTAAATATTATTCAAATAACCAATAACTATGGTATTTAGACAAATATGATTTGATAGGGTAGATATATTTCATGCTATAATGTTCAAATCAAAACATTGTTGATGAAATGATAATAATTACAGTGAAAAACTAGTCACTAAAATATTATATCAAACCACTTGTGTCTTTTCTAATATTTAGGATCATGAGACATTGTCAGACATTATACATGATCTTTAAATATAAATCAATTAATTATTGAATTGATAATAAATTATTCATTTAAGTTGATTACCCATATAAAACTACATTATGTTCAATCCACTTTAGACAAACAAATCAATTATAGTCTTAAAACTCACTTCACAGGAGTACGAGATAATATTGATGTTCTCTAACATGACACCTCCAAGTAATATTAACTTCAACATGATTATAATTCCACCCAAGTCCATGGCATATAACTTGTTTAATATATGTATACAACATGCCTAGATTAGCACTCAACAATATATTGGTTTTGCCATTGTAAGTGATATTATTGTTCACTTCAGGAATAATAGTACCACTTTAATGACATAAAATAAAAATATCTAAGACATTTTGTAAAATACAAGAAAATTGATTCAGATAAATTGGACACAATTTAAATAAAATTGCATAAAATCAATCACAATTACATCAATTCCTAGCTAATTTATCACAGATCAAACAAAATCCTTAATTTTGAGAAGTAATTCATAATTCAACACAAAGCCTAATTGATGAAAAATTTACTTAGTTTATGTTATTTTTCAAGCTCAATTGTATGAAATCAACCCTAATTGCATCAATTCTTAGCCATTTTATTACAAGTCAACAAGATACCCAATTACAACAAGTAATTCCAAAATTCAACACAAAACCTAATTGATCAAGAGTCTACTTAGTTGATGTTATTTTCAAGCTTAATTACATGAAATCAACTCTAGTTGCATCAATTCGTAGCTTATTTATCACAATTTAAACAAAATCCTCAACTTTGAAAAGTAATCCAAATTTCAACACAAAGCCTATTCAATCAAAATTACACCTAGTTGATGTTATTTTCAAACTCAATAGCATGAATTCAACCCTAATTGCATCAATTCTTAGCTAATTTATCTCAATTCAAATAAAATCCTTAATTTACCGTAATTAACCGTAAGATTCAACGCAAACCCTAATTGATATAACTTCTACTTAATTGATGTTATTTACATAATCAATTTCATGCAATCATACCTAATTACAATAATTAAATCATAATTTATCTCAAATGTACAAACCCCAATATCAAGCTCAACCCTAAACAATAATCTAATAAAAAACTTAAACAATCATAAATTAACTATGAAACTCACAAATTTAAGAGCAATGTAGGAGTGGCGGCAATATTAAAGGTAGTGAGTTTTTAATGAAAAACAACTAAAATGAGGCTTGGAGACTAACATGTTGTTTAGAATCCTTGGAATTGAATTCAATTTCAAGGGTTAAATCAATTCATGTGCTTAGAACTCTTTTGAGGGTATTGATTTGAATTTCAAATGGAATTCAAATAATAAAAAATAGATAAAAATAAATGATGGAATCGGACCTTCTAATTTGTAAATCAATTTTTTTTAAAATTAAGACTGAAAATACTATTTTACTTTAAGTTGTGCATTCATACTACCTTCTAGAATTACAAACAAAAAACACATGAGAATTTCTTTGTTACTTTCTTCCGGATCCAACTATAAAACATATTGTATTCTAATCGGGGAAAGAAAGAAAATGGATGCGTTCTATAATCAAGCTCATTGTCTAACTTTGTGTTTTCATAGCACTCTAAATCAGGGGCGGAGCCATACTGGGCCATAAAAGGGCAATTGTTCTCTTAACTTTTTAGAAGCATGCTTGTGTGCAGAAACATAAATTAGGAGTTGAAAAGTCACATTAATGGAAAGGGAGTTACAAAAAGAATATACGAAATAAAAAGAGAAAAAGAATACTTGTGTCTTCACGTCCAAATAAAGCAAATGCATGTTTAGTGGAAAATCATCCATTTTTGGATTTTCTTATATGCATTCTATTAAAATCACCATAAAATCTTTTTTTCGACAATTTTTTTTATATGATTTGGGTTATTTTTTAAAAAATATTTTTAATAAGATTGATAATAAAATCATTATAAAATGGTTTTAAAATATAAAAACTCGAAAAAAATAATTATAACGTAAATTTTTTCATTTTAAAAGTATTCTTAAATTAATTTTATTTGATATAAGTTAGTATATATGTTTCAAATTAATTTTTTTATACAAGATATATTTATATAATACATAATATCAAATATTTATTAATAATTTATCTTTTTATTTAAAAAATTATAGCTTCGCCACTCCGGAATCATAGGCAGAAGTTCAACATCAGAGTGAATGGAACTGCAATAGCAGCTCTCAAGGGAAATGCACTGTTTGGAACAAGTTTTGTAACTAGCAAACAGAGGGGCTTCATCTCAGCTGCATATATTATAGAATTGACTCCTCTCATTGACAAAATAGTAAAAATTGTTAATTTATAATAAAGATTGTTAATTTAATTCAATACTATAACTAAATTTAATTATATAATTTATTATTTTATCCTAAATATAAAAATTATAATAGTTCGATGCATTGAATTCAAATTATTCAGTTCGGCAGAGGTTGCGTTTCTGTTTAGCTTTCCCTTCATTTTCATTGTCCTTTCCATCAACTACTCATGTCTGCGTAAACTGCCAGTATGACACGTAGTTTTGAGGTGGGCTCCACTGGTAGATATTTCAGCTGTGACATCGGACAAATTCAACTTCAGAATCAACGGTCGGTCTTTGAAGCTGTTACGTACTACGTCGTATATACGAATGTCTTAAACCACTCGTTGAGTTACCCATTGACAGGAAACCTAAGCTGTTTTAAGACATCTGTCATCCTTCGATAACATGCAAGCAAACAAAAGGGTGGGCCCTGTCTGCCAACCTTTATACGAAGACGAAACTTCGAGGAAATTGCCTGACCTCGTAATTATTGTCGTCTCAGTTTGTGTGTGTGTGTCTGTATGCACTCTAACCATATGTGATTTGTATTATTCGACGTGTCTATTTCTTAAACACAATATACTCTTGCACGGATTTGTCTTCTTATAAACCATGTATTTCGAGACTACTATTTTTATTTTAAATTTTAAATTTTGGGTGTTTTTAAATATATTAAAAATAAATTTTAAAAATAAAAAAATATTATTTAAATATACTTTCAAGTCACAATACCTAACATAACCTGATTTTAATAACATGAACTTGATAATCACATATAATTAGATAACCATAGTATATATATCTACATATACCCCGCTGCCCAAAAAAAAATATAACCATTTAAAACAAACGGATTCCAACAAGAGACCTATATATTACGTACCTTGTGAGAATTAATTTGATTAAAAATTAACACATCTAGCATTCCTGTATCTTTAATAAATAAGTGTGGGTTTTTGTTTCAAAAATTGGGATTTTAGAAGTTAAGCCAAGATTTGGAAGCAATATTACCTAAATTGAGGGAGGGAGGGAGGAAGCTTCGCAGAAGCTGCTTGCCTAGGGTTCAGCATACATGCATGTAGGGCAAACATTGGGATTTGGCCTGTGGGATATCGTAGGGTAGACGTTAAAATTGCAAGATTTGGATGGGAGTGTTATACAAGTGGTGCTTTTGGAATTAATGAGTGAGCACGTTTTTGAATTATTATTTTTTTGATAAAATTAAATATGGATTGTATTTTTTGGATCGTTTTGATGTGTTTATATAAAAAATAATTTTAAAAAAATAAAAAAACATCATTAACATGCATTTCGACACGAAAATTTATATTTAAATTGAAGAAACTTTTGCATAAATTAATTATGAAGACAATGACCAAAAATTCTATTTTCTCTTTATTGCCTTTCATCCCTCACCTCCCCAGGCGTCCGGATAAGAATTACAGAGCAAATGCAAGGAAAAGAGGGAGAGAAACAACAATATTTATTTCATGATTATAAAATAAATAAATAAATAAAATTCACCACCCAAATATATTTGTAACTGCATCATATAAATTAAAATTTATAAGAATAATCATACCTCGAGTTACCTAAATTTTTTTTAATTGTATATTGGACGAGACTGATGATTTAATTTTAAATAGAAAAGAGTGAGGGTGTTAGAATGTTAACTCATGATTGTTTTTGTCAACGAAACTTCAATGGGTGAAAACAATTTCGATTTAAAAATTAAAGTTGCAGATGAAATTTCCAAAATAATTTCATATTACTTATCTAATATTATATTAGAAAAACACAAAGATTATAATAGCGTATATGCATTTGGGGGAGGAATGTTGACATGGATGTTTTTTAGTGAGGGCAGAGGAAGTAGATTTTTTTGTTTTTTTGATGAATAGCAGAAGTAGATTAATTGTAAACTTAGTTCACTTCAATAAAAGAAAATAAAATAATTCGGGTAAAATTTTCTCATAGTAATTGCTAAAAAAATGATAATTGCATTACCCACATGGATATATAGGTCCCTCAGTGGCTGGTGTAAGAACTTCTTCGGAAAATCTTCAGTCTACCAGCTTTGTAGACCCACCGAAACCCTTCAATATATTTTGAGGCGAGACGTTTAATTAATGACGGAAAGCTTCTCTATGATTTTCTACTCGGGAGATCACACCATAGTCAACATAAAACAGGAATAAATAAATAAATAAAAAGAAGTTAAAATTCATGGCAGCCGAGGATGTAACTAGAATAACTTCGACGGCTGTACCCTAGAGAGTGCCGAAGTCGGAATTGAGATTTCAGGTCGGCGAAGTTGCACTATAAATTTCTCAACTTGCTTCGTTGGTAAATATATAGGCCATTGGAAGGCTTAATCCAAACACTGTTCATCGGAAATTTCTCTCTGCCTTCCTTGACTTGGCTTTTTCGCTTTTTAAAATCGGTTGGCCACACATCTCGTATCAAGAATTTCTTGCTAACGCAAATATTCAAATACAGTTCTTTATACACACATGCACGCGCGCGCACGCGCTATAGGGTTCAAATAGATTCTTGACACCAGGTAGATGTTATTAATTATTGCACGAAGCCAATGATGCATTACATATTTAAGATTGAGTTATCACTAGATAATAAAATATAAACTGCACGTGTTATAACTTTGAGAATACCTATCAATATTATAGCACTCTTATATACTATATATTTCTTAAATCATATCCTTGTATAAATTAAAATTTCATCGGCGATAAAATACCAATAATTCTTGCGTGTTTCCATGCCTTTTTCAAACCTTGAATGGACAAATTCTTTTTCTTACAAAATCATATGAGATTTACCACTACAAAGAAATAATAATAAGTACCCCATTTTTCTAGATACTTATATGGATTTTTAGTTTAATATTTATATTCAATAATTGTGGTTATTGACAAGAATATATTGGATCAATTATTTGAATTTATATTTAATAAAATCCATTATAAATTACAAGTGTTTTCGCTGCTCAGTCTAGAGTACTCTTAGTAACTCGTTACTTTCTTGGAGGATACTGCCACAACATGAGTGTCTTTTTTAGCAAGAATTATTGCAGCAGGATAATGTCAAGAATGATTCAAAAGAAAGATATCACGTACGAGTTTAGAGTTTCCAAGATTTAGCTCAAGACCACAGGTTATAATTAATCACGCGATAATAAGGAAAATTGACAGATCAAAACCAGCCCTTCATCTTAAAGACAAATCTCGCCCCATTAGATTAGTCTATGTGGTTACAACACACTGACAGTGAGAGGTGGTGATGTCATATTACAAAGGGATAAACAACTTTTGTTTATTTTTATATTTTAAATTAATATTTTTTAAGAGTTTTTAAATGATTATAATATATTGATGTCAAAAATAATTTTTAAAAAATAAAAAAATATATTATTTTAACATATTTTTAAGTAAAACTCATTTAAAAAATAAGTATAATTACACTTTCGACACGTTGCTATCTATCTCCTCGCCGCGTCCATGTCTTTTGATTTTTCTTGGTTGTCTTACTTCGGAAATTAAGAAGATGAGAGTGGAGGTCATTAGTTCTTGATTCTGCCTTGTTTTTTTTATTTCCATTTTCGATGTAGTTGTAGGAAAGTTATAAGCCATATGCATAAAGATTTTTTACTTGTGCTCATTAATGCCTATGGGGTCACAATCGACACTGGTTGTAGAATCTGGACGTGGCGGAGTATGTAATATATACGGAACTTGTGCTCATTAATGCCTACTACATCTTCTGAAGTCGGTTATTTTGAAAAATAAATTTAACAATCATTATTATTTTTAATTCTTTTTCTATGATATCAAATCGTGGATTTTTTCTTCATTCTTTAAAATACATACACTGACAGTGCTTTATTGAAATTATTTTAATAATATAACTAATTTATTATTAATTATTTATATAAATTTAAATTTTCATAGATTTACTAAAAATTTCAACTCAACAATAAAATTAACAAAATATAAAATAAACATATTAAACAAATAATTATTTATTTCATCTCACAAAACATCCAAATCACAAATTTAAATTAAATTACATCAATTTACTAACAAATACAATTTTATAAAATTTCAAACAAATTTTAAATACAATCATACATTCATACCACAAATTTCTATAAAAAAAAACTATAAAATAATTAAACACCCAAACAATATATATAAACTATAAAAATATGCAATAAAAAATAACATTTTAAAATTGAGTTCAAATAAAAAATAAATAGCTTTACTTACTTGAAATAAGAAATCCTTAATAAAATTTAAATCAGAATATAAATGTTGATAAAATAAGTGTTGGGGTAGCTGGATTTGTAGTGAAAAATTAATTTGTGATAAAATATTGTGATGTTTGTTGCATAAAAAAATGAAGGAAAAAGAAAAAATGAAAGAGAAAGAGAGGAGAGTAATTCATCAAGTCATAAATTAAATATTATTGGCAAATTTACTGACAGATTTAAGTCTGGTAGTAATTTTACCTGTAAAAATAACACATCATTGTATCTTTTGGGTTTTTTTTCACTATAATTCTTTTAATATATATCGAGAAAATATTTTATTAATGTTTATTGATAAATAATATTTAGTTTACCATAATTTATCAATTAAAATATTTCATTAATATATCTGTTTATATTTATCAGTTTTCGTAGCTATGATTTATAATCCTAGAGCGCATCTCTTTTTAACTTCACATTGTCATCTACAATTATTTATTTCTATTAACCGAAAATCAATAATTCATCAATATAATTTTTTTCTCACAAAAAAAATCATAATAATTGAAGAAATTATCGTACCCTAGCGACGTCTGCCAACATGTATGAGAACAAAATACGAAATTTCCTGGAAGGTGCAGTATATATGCATACAAAAGTAATCGTAATATTCCAGCTCCTATTTATAACTGTATCTTTCAAACCCTGAGAACAAAGAGAAACAGAAGAGTCCACTGTCTTGCTTTACTTCTTACAATTTAGTGATATCGATCATTGGTTTTGTTGCAAGCCCAGCATGGCTTCATTGCAAGAACCATGGCTTTTGGAGAATGGCAACCTTAAGGGCTCAAGCAAGGAGATCAGACATGGAAGGACTGCACACAACATGTCATCCTCATCACTGCGCAAAAAATCAGACCTCACTCTTGTGTCAAAAGTTAAATGTGGAATGCTTAGACTCTTGTTAACTAATCTTCAAGAGGTCATTTTGGGGACAAAACTTTCAGTTCTTTTCCCTGCCATTCCACTGGCCATTGCTGCTCAATGCTATGGCTTTGGGAGAGTAAGTATCCATTTCCCTATATTTCAGTAGCTTTTAGGGTTTGCACAGTAAAAGAGAAAGGTTTGGGCACCTTGGCGTGTGAGGCGATCATTTTATGTGATCAAATATTTCATCTTAATTACATGTCTATGGTGATTGTCTCAAATGGAACTTAATGATGATAGACAAATTAGAATTGATCGACTGATCAGCACATTAATCCGATAACTAATTAAAGGAAAAATGAGCTGTTGCATTTGCACTTGAATGCACTGCACTGCACCGCACCACCCCTTCAAGAATCTGTTGAATTCCTTTCGTCAATCATATATATGACCGAGGGCTCTGTGAAGCACCGAGTGAAAAATGTTAAATTCCTATGAATTATTTATTTTGAGAATATCGTAAGATTTTAATATTAAATATGTTTGCTAATATTGCCATTCATATGAACTAAGAAGTAATTGAAAAGATTTAATTAGTTCTGTTTAGTTCTTTTCCTTTACTGGTTTCAATCTAACAGTGTTTTTTATTAATTTCACGTACCAGCCCTGGATTTTTGCTCTGAGCTTACTTGGACTGACCCCACTTGCCGAACGTATCAGCTTTATAACAGAGTAGGGGACTATTTATACCATATAATATTAATTGATTTTCAATCTTATAGCTGCACACAACCATGCTAAAAGTAGAACTGGGATTGATCGTTTTCAACTTTGTTTCCAAAAATTGCAGGCAAATTGCTTATTACACCGGTCCAACAGGTACTGACCAACCTCTCAGATTTCTTACCTGTCTTCAATACATGGCTGATGATTTGCATTTTGGATAAAAACTGTGTGCATGGAAGCAAATATATATATATATATATACTGTTCTAATTTCAACATCAAATTATTTTAATTAGTCATTAAGAAATCAGCATAGATGGTCTTGTAAATCATTCAGAGTTCAGGAATCAAACTAAATTAATTTAAAAAATGATGGGATCCATTCGGTTCTAAGCCTTTCTCGTGACAAGAAAAATACAAAAACTGATGGTTGTTTGGTGGGGATGTGATTCAGACTCCATGAGGAATTCAATCTACCAACAGAAGAGATTTTGTCACGTATCATCAAAAAGCTTGTTGCTATGTCATTTTCTTTCAGTCATCTGCCACTTCAACAGGATGAAGAATTCTTCACATTAGTATAATCCCTAATCTTTTTAGCCATATACTTGTTAATTATTTCAAAGATCCTAGACAGAAAGAAGAAGACATGATTGGCATCGTTTTTGGACTCACATACTTTGCACCAATAAAAAAGGCAATGTGCCCACACCCAGACTCACAGATAGTGAGCTTGCACCATGAAAATAATGGTTGATTGATCAATGTCCTTGTTGATCCTAATTGGCTTTGTCAGCCTTGCAAATAAGAACCCTAAGCCAGTAAATATCCAGCCAGCACTGGTGCACTTGTATAAGGTTAATCCATGTACATGAAAAACCTTGCTGGAATTGGGCTTGTAATAATACATCATACATGCTTGTGTGGAAATTTCAAAATTATTCAAGGAAACTTAAGTAACCATGAATTCAATTCCTTTTTATATATCTTTGTTTTTGCAGTGGGAGGGCTACTGAATGCAACATGCGGCAACGCTACAGAACTGATAATAGCAATTTTTGCACTGTGGCAACACAAAGTCGGAGTGGTGAAATATTCACTCTTGGGTTCCATACTATCAAACCTGCTATTAGTTCTTGGCACCTCGCTCTTCTGTGGTGGCATTGTCAACCTTGGAAAGGAACAAAAATATGATAGGGTAAGCTATAGCTGCTGTAATCTGAAAAGTTCATGAGTTCTGAATCCCTCCTCTTCTAATTATATGAAGGCCAAAGTTTGATCATAACATTGACATTGTTATAAATGAATGAACAGAGACAAGCTGATGTGAACGCACTGCTTCTGCTTTTGGCATTGCTGTGCCATATGTTGCCACTTTTGTTTCGGATTTCTGGAGCCTCCGCTTCCCTCACGGCTGTCCCAACACTGCAGTTGTCGAGAGCAAGCAGCGTTGTAATGCTGGTTGCATACATTACATACATCATTTTTCAGTTAGTGACACACCGACAATTATTTGAAGCACAAGAGGTGATTAATTAGTCTGATAATTCGTTTCCATCTGAATGGTACTGTGATCGAATTAAATCTTTAAAAAGATATAAAATTAAAATGTATTTGAAGCTTCTTAAAGATAGATTAGCTGTATTAATTACATGGCGCAACTCATCAGGATTCGGAGGAAGATGATGGTGATGTGAATTCAGAAGAAACACCTGTGATAGGATTCTGGAGTGGAATTGTTTGGCTGGTTGGAATGACTGCTGTCGTGGCCTTGTTGTCAGAATATGTTGTGGGGACAATCGAGGTAGCTACTAAACTAATAAGCATCTTGTAAAAGTAAGCTTCTTAGCTACTTTTAATATTACTGTGGCATGAACTGAAAAAATACCTTTTGATTTCACAGGATGCTTCAGAATCGTGGGGCCTTTCTGTCAGCTTCATTAGCATTATCTTGCTACCAATTGTTGGAAATGCGGCTGAACATGCTGGAGCAGTCATTTTTGCTTTTAAAAACAAGTTGGATATATCTTTGGGTGTTGCACTCGGTTCTGCTACTCAAATTTCTTTGTTTGTGGTGAGTTTCATAATTAAAACTCGAAGGGTATCGATCTTCCGACCTAACCTTTCTCCTTTTCTGAAAAAATGAAAAGTCTGAATCAAGTCATAACTTATATTTGCTATATGACTTTCAGGTTCCACTCTGTGTAGTTGTTGCTTGGATGTTGGGCATTAATATGGATCTTAATTTCAATCTCCTTGAGACTGGTGCTCTTGCTATATCAATAATCACCACAGCCTTCACCTTACAGGTAATATATACTACTAACCAATTCTTCATCAGTTAAGCTAATAACACCAAGATTACTTTTTAGAATGCTGATTAATGGAATCTCCCGTTTCTATTTTTAAATCACTGAAACTTGATATAGCTCGTTTTATGCAGGTTAGCCCTTTGATTTTTAATGAGATTTAATTGCTTTATTTGTTGCAGGATGGTACTTCTCATTACCTGAAAGGATTGACTCTATTGCTGTGCTACGTTGTTATTGCAGCATGCTTTTTCGTATCCAAAACACCACTGAGTAAGGCCTTGCAAAACTTGTAGAGGCTTAGTTAAGAATTTAAAATCTATCCCTTCCATCCATTGCAATTCCATTTCATAACCAGATTTTGTATTTTTACTCTTATTCAGACCACGGAAATGTCATCGACTTGGGTACTGTCAATTCCGAGGTCGGAGTCATCGCAGCTTAACAGGTGGGTTCTGTTCGATTCATAATCATGAGTCAATGCCTTTATTATTTACATACAACATATTATTTCAAGTCAGTGCTTGATCGTGGGCATACTGTGCAATATGAAAGCAGGGCCCGGCCTTTTTAATTAGGGTTGCTAGCTCCCAGAATGAAGATCACAGCATCAAAACATCACCAACAGATTGAATGAATTTGTTATTCTTTCATTTTGCTCCACCTGTTCTGGCCTCCATGCCTGCCTGAAAGCAAGCAATATTTTGCATTTTGCTTGTCGATGATGTTCTTGTTATCCCTTCAAAGCTTAAATGCCAGGCGCCATTGTGGCTTTAAGAAGAGAGGCCACAGCTTATGTAATGTATAGATTTCTGGGTGTTTTTGCAACCGAGTTTTTGTATCTGATGCCAATATATAGAAGGTGGCATATGGCACAAGGGTTATTGATCAGTACTCTTGTAGCAAAATAATTAGTCAATGAGAAGAGTTTGTTGTTTGTGTTTGCAACTTGATTAATCTATATTGTTGATCATCTTTTTCAAGAACAGATGCTAGCGATGTATGAAATGCCTGCCTGCCATGTAGAGATCCCAAGAACTTGTAGTACAAAAAAACACAAAATTAAAATAAAGTAAAAGGAGTATCTAAACATTTTAAATGATCTGATAAACATATAATTGGGTTCTGCCTAAAATGAACGAATAGTTTAATTTGTTTTATTCTTTCATCCTTTAATTCTGCTCTCTCCTATTATGAAGTTGAATTTCAGAAACTTGTTGATGGAAAAACACAAAGAATACTAAATGAGTGGCTCATGCAGTAAATTAATTAACCCTAATGTTCTTCCGATAAGAAAAGAAAAAAAAAAGTTGGGTGTGGTATAATTCCAAACGATCTCCAGGGTTCGAGTTTTGGTAATGGCACGCTTTCAAATTGGGTCCCAAAAATTTGGCTTGGAGGAGTTATTTTATAGTCCTTTCATTTATGTATCTTGAGAGCATCTCTAATAGCAAAAATCATTTGAAAGAGCCAAACTATTAATGTGATATTTTAAATAGTATAAAATATCACCTTTTTTTATGTGCACTCCATTGAAAAATGCTATTTTAACAACTCATTTGATAATATACAACTACTTATATGGAACTAATTTAATTAGCTTTTATATAATATAATCATGTTATTGATTATACAATTAATTAATTCAAGTAATTTATCATAATTAAATAATTAATAAGGTGATAGAAAACTTAATAGATATAATTTTAAGCTCAAGATGAAAGAATGGGGAGACTGTGAAAAGATTGTTCACAATGCTATTTTTATATATATATATTTTCTAATTTGGCTTTTATTGAACCAAATTATAAGCTAATTTGTTGTGGGAGAGTTAGATTGAAAGATTGGGGAACAAATTAAAAAACACATAGGGAATTAGTGGCTTTAAAAAGCTTGGGCAAAATATATATTTTAGTCCCTATACTTTACAAATTATAGATATTGGATCTCTTTAGTTTTCAAAATTAAAGGGAAAAATCAATTTTGATCTCAAATTTTATTTTTTTAATTTATTTTTTGATCCCTAATGTGAAAGAGGTGAGAATGTCACAAAAAATCCCATGCTAAAGAGAAAAAATAATTTGTTAGCACCAATTTCGAGTATCAAAATGGTAGAAACTGTTGTCAACTTGTTTCTTTTGATGAGAATAACTCACATTAGGGTGTTTTTTTACCTTAAAATTGCCACACACAAAAAACATATATGATCTTGGTAAAAAAAATTTGTTTCGAGTTGATTTTGAATTTTAAGATGGTTTTTTAGGTATTTTAGATCATAAATAGACTTATCAAGTTACCTATGATATTTTATATGTGTTTTGGGTAAAACAAATAAGTTGAAAAATCAATTTTTAGGTTGAAAAAACCACAAGCCCTGTTTTTTCGGACACTAAAGTGGCAAAAAACTAGATAATATAGATGGCTCATTATCTAACTCTTAAAAAAAAAAGTTGGGGCAAATGCAAAAACAAAAACAACAGCCTAACCCTAACAAAATCAGTCAAGCCCAACAAGTCTATTTTTATTTTTTTTATTTTTTTAATTAATGATTTTTTTATATGTATTTAGATTAATACCTATTTCTCTATTTTATTTTGTTTATAGAGCATCTGTTAAATGATGGTTATTTTTTGTTTATTTTGTATGCATTTGAATTTTTAAAAGATTTTTATGATTTATCTATGGTTTTTTTTTTATCTTTTATATAAATAAACTTTATTTTTAAAATAAAAAATATTTATTTTCATATAATATTTCTAATACGTGTAGCCTTACATAGTATTGTTTTTTATTTTATTTTATTCAATCAATTTAATGTGTATGTGTATTTCTATTATTGTTAATTTAATTGAATAAAAAAATTATTTTAATAAACAAATTTAGCAAAAACAACTGGATAAATATCTCGTCATGCATAATTAAATATTTAAATCTATAATTTGTCTCTTGAGTTTTTCAATTTTAATTTTAGTTTCATTTATGGCTTTTTTTCTCATTTATTAAAACACATAGTTTTTAATTTATTTAATTATATGTATGCACAAACTTTTTTATTATCTTTTTAACTACAAAAACATATCAAAAAAACATGTGCATATAATTTGTTTGTTAGAAAAAAATATTCAATCCATGACTAATCCCTGTTAAAGTATATAATGTGCTGCAAAAACAGGAAATGATATGTTAATTGACAATTTTTTTTTTCTTATGGCTTTTGATTTGGCTCTTGGGCTGGAGATGCCTTGGGTGACATATTTGTTTGTATAATTTTTAATAAATATAAAAAAGAAAAATTGTTGAAAAAAAAAACATATCTTCCAAAGTACAAGGACTATCTTACAATAATATAATAATTTATAAATGAGTTGTATGGTTGGTGTATCATTTCTTATAATCCTGTAGATGCTTCTTATTTAATTAAAAAAAAATGTTCTCCAAACAGTTATAGTCTATTATTACACTATACATAAGGGTTTTTCTTCTCTTTATTATTATTTTTTTTGACTCGTGAGTCATGACAATATAGTCTCATATTTGCTTTTCATTCATATTTTAAAAATATTTTTTAATTTTTTAATTTTATATTAATATTTTTTGATAGTTTTAAATTATTTTAATGTACTGATATTAAAAATTATTTTTTAAAAATTAAAATAATATTATTTTAATATTAAAAAAAAAACATTTTAAAAACAACTTAAATTTAAAATAAGCATGTCACCACCGTCTCGAAATTAAGGCCTTATTTGTTTGCTGGAAAGTAGTTTCCTTTTAGAAAGTGAATTCCGAGAAAATATTTTTCGATGTTTGGTGGTGCAATGAAAAATGAGTTGGAAAACACTTTCCAGTGTTTGGTTATGTCATGGAAAATGAGCTGGAAAATGACTTATTAATATTTTATTTTTCTCAAGTTTATTAAAATAATAAGGAACAAATCTTACAAATTAAAAAGTTGAATGAGAATGAAATTGAAAAAAAAATATAATTTCATAAATTATCTCAAATAAAATAAAAAAATAATCAAAATAATAGAGATCAAATCTAAAAAATAAAAAAATAATAAAAGATGAAGAAATTAAAATAATAATAATTAACATTTCATAAATTATTTCAAATAAAATAAGTAACAATAAAACAATTGAAGACCAAATTTGATAGATACAAAATTTCAATAAAAAAATAATAAGAAAAAAGCAAATGGCAATTATAAAAATAAGGACCAAAGTTAATATAAAAATAAAATTTTAAGAGATGAAATTAAAAAATAAATATTCAAAACAAAAAATATATATAGCAATCAAAAGTTTGAGGATAAAATTTGATATAATCAGCAAATAATGATATTTTTAAATTTTTCACAACTTCCGGAAAGTGTTTTCCCCTCAAATTTTTCAGGAAAATACTTTCCTGAAAACCAAGCCAAACTTTCCTTTTACTGGAAAGTGTTTTTCATTGACCAACTTTCCTACTGGCAAACAAACACAAAAAAGTTTGGAAAGTGATTTCCCGGAAACAACTTTCTGGAAAACAAACACAGCTAAAGGGAAAACACTTTCCTGAAAACACAAGTTAAATTTTTCTTTGACTGAAATTGACTGGAAAGTGTTTTCCGTTGACCGGAATGTATTTTCTGTTGACTAGAAAGTGTTTTTCGTTGATCAACTTTTTTAATGACAAACAAACACAGAAAAGTTTGGAAAATAGTTTCCCGGAAACTGCTTTCCGGGAAACAAACATAGCCTAAATAAAGCCGGCCTGTGTGGTCATCGTTTTCAAAAATCTTTTTTTTTTTTTTAAATTATAAACAAATGAAGAACGAACAAATGATTCGTCATTGCAATTTGGTCGTGTCCAAAGGCTGAACAACCAAGAAGGCCCAAAGGCGCGCATAGAGTGGGCAAAATATTAATAGCATTTTTACTCCCCATGGTTTCTCAATATTTCATTTTTGCACCCAATACTTGCACATTTCCATATAATACACGTGTTAATATTCATTACACTTTTATAAAAATAATACTAATAAATGCAAAACATTTTAAAAAAAACCTCTAGTTGTTGCCAGGATTTTATAAATTCTTTAGAATATAGAATTGAATTTTAAAAATGTTAAGATAATAGGGTGAGAGTAATATTAAAAGCTTTTTAGAGGTTAAGGGAGCAAATTGAACAAAAAGGGTTAATATTGAAAATGTTTTAAGTAATAGGATGAAATGAAGCATATATAAACTTATAGGGGCTAAATAAAAACTAAAATGTAGTTTGCCTATCTCTATCAATGAAGAAATATTTCTAATCAATCAGGCTGTGTGCTTCATCATCCCTAGATAGACCCGCACACACCAAATCTTTAATAAAACAAAAGCGCTCACTCTACTGCTTAAAAATCCCAAGAGATCCTTCTGTTTAAGTTTGCTCTTCTCCCTCTCTCTGCGTTCTGCTAATATCTTTCTACCTTATCCCTTCTCTGCCCCTAACAAACTCTCAAGTTTACCAATTCAAACCATGAGAGAAGAAGAGAGAGCCATTCTATCCTTCCAGACGTTACCAAACTTAAGAACCTCACACTCTTCACTCTCTGAAACCACGCACCACCGCGAACCTCTGTGGAGAAACGCGCAATTCAGTTGCAGAATCCGGAGTGGTGGCAATAATGGAAGTTTTGGCAATTTTGCTTCAGTTTCAATGGCGGAGATGAAGGAAGATGGAAGAAATGAGTTCGCACCGAGTTCGGCTCAGCTATTGAAGTATCCGTTAGCAATACTGGCTTATGTGCCAAGAGATGCTGCGATTTTTGCCGCTGGAGCTGTCGCTGGTGCCGCTGCGAAGACTGTCACGGCTCCGCTTGACCGTATAAAGCTACTCATGCAGGTGTTGTTTTTAAGTTTCTGTGCTTTCAATTTTTATCACTTGTTTTTCGAGGTCCCGAGTCGTCAATGTTGCTATCTGGTTACTGAGAAAATGGAGTTTGAGCGGTTAATGTAGAATTCTCTAAATTGTGGATTTTGTAGCTTCTATTTTGGTTACTGAGAAAAAAAACTATATGGCATTATTATTATTATTATTATTATTCAAGCTAAACAGTAGAGGTTTCAATTATCGACAAGGTAATTGCTAATTAGTAACATTATCAATAACGCTGATAGTGCTAATTTTATGTGTTTATAGACTCATGGAGTGCGGGCCGGGCAAGAAAGTGCTAAGAAGGCAATTGGTTTCATTGAGGTATGTAGCAAATTTCAATGTCGGTTACTTGTTTTTCTTAACGAAGTTGCATATTGGTCAATTAACTGCAGGCAATAGTGATGATAGGGAAAGAAGAAGGAGTTAAAGGGTACTGGAAAGGAAACCTTCCTCAGGTGCTTGGCAGATTTTTAACTTTCTTGAATAATTAGGATAAGGTTTTGTTTTCCAGTTTGGGATTTATGGTGAATATTTCAGGTGATTCGGATCATACCTTATAGTGCTGTCCAGCTCTTGGCTTATGAAACTTACAAGGTAATACTAGTGAAAATGTGTTTAAGCAAGTTCTAGGAAAGTGTTATAAATAATTGAGTTGCTATTATTTGAGGCATTTGGTTGATTTATTTATTTTTGCATGTGAATTTGTAGAAATTGTTCAAGGGAAAGGATGGTGAGCTTTCAGTTATTGGCAGACTTGCTGCAGGTGCTTGTGCAGGCATGACATCTACTTTTGTGAGTAATTCATGAATGGAAATGGAAATTCTCATTTTATTGCTACCTGTTGGGATAGTGTTTGTGCTCAAAGAAGTACATGAATTTGTTTCTTAAAAAATTTTACTGTGTGCATAGACATCCAATTTTGTATTGCTCCATTTAAAAAAATGTAATATGTATCCAGTACTACATGCCTTTGAATCCTAAAATTATCTTACTGTGTATATTTTTTCAGGTAACATATCCTTTGGATGTCCTGAGATTACGCTTAGCGGTTGATCCAGGCTATCGCACTATGTCTGAGGTATTATATTGATTACTAGATTTCGTTTAATGACAAGATAATCATTTATGAACAGAAGAGTATTGATGATGTCCAGATTGCATTGACAATGTTACGAGAGGAAGGAGTTGCGTCATTTTACTTTGGTCTTGGACCTTCTCTTCTTGGCATTGCTCCATATATTGCCGTCAACTTTTGCATTTTTGACTTGTGAGCACATTAATGCCTAGAGCTTCTTCTTTTTTTTTATTTATTTAGTTGTTTTTGGAAAAGAATGCAAACATAAAACGAGTGTTGGATGTTACTCCCTTTGGACAACAGGGTGAAGAAGTCATTGCCGGAGAAATATCAACAGAAGACTCAGTCATCTCTACTGACAGCTGTGGTGTCTGCAGCTGTTGCAACACTCACGTGTTATCCTTTGGATACAGTAAGAAGACAAATGCAAATGAAGGGTACCCCTTACAAATCAGTTTTGGATGCCTTTCCAGGTAAGGTGCACAAAAATGTAGAGAACAGACATGCATGGAGATGTTTTTTGTCTCTGACATTACCATAAAAGGGTTCTAGTTGTAATGGACCAAGATACTTTGTGAGTGAATAGACAATGGGACACTTAAGAGAGGCTTAGAGTGCAAGCAATGCTAATATCAGCAGAGCTAAAGGGCCATAAATCACATATTAGACAATCTTGCTTTTCTCATTTCTTAATGCTTATGTCTATTATTGATTATTGAGCCCATCATTCACTCCACAAAACTCCAATTTAGCCGCTTGTCTCTTGAGCCGATGCCCAAGGGCATGCTAGTTCATGTTGAAAGAGCCTTAAATCTGTTTGTGTGCTCATGATATGCTATGGTCTTAACCCAATGCCAGGGTAATGTTAATTCAAGTTAAAAGAACTTTTAAATCTGTTTACAATACCTGTTGAGCTGCATTTCTTTCTCTTAAATACCTTGATTCTGAAAATTTTAAGGACATCTCTGGGACTGCTTCTATGCGTACTTGTCCAAATATTATTAAAAAGAAAACATGTTTCTAGTTTCTGACTGGATGAAGCTTCTCAAATTCTGTGATGTTTCTTGAGGTTCTTAATGATGGAAGGCAGCTTATGCATTTCTCATTTATCAACTCAACATAGATTTCCTAGGTCTTATGAAATAATTGTGCCTCTTAATTTTTCACGTGGCTGTAGCCCTTGTTTGAGTGGTATCACTTAAATCCTAAGGGCTCTTAGGTAAAGGTTCAAGTCTTGATATAGGTCATATATCTTAAATCGAACCAAAATCGTATGCTATTAGTTTCATCTTGCAATTTATTTTGGTGACTGAGGGATCAAATCTAATTTGGTCTTATTGGTGCAGGAATCGTGCAGCGTGATGGAGTTATAGGCTTGTATAGGGGTTTTTTGCCCAATGCATTGAAGAACCTTCCAAATAGCAGGTTCGCCTACATTCCTGTTTCATTATTTGATATATTTTCATGAAACATCCTTCAATATGATGTCTTATTTTGTTTGGAAACTGATGAGCTTCTAGCTTTCTGTGATCCGGGAATACTAGATCATTTGATAGTTAGCTGATACTGTGTTAATCACATCTGGCATAGAAAATCTAAAATTATGAAACCCACTTATAAGAATAACCGTGCCATATTTGGCTTTGCAACTCATCCATTGTGCTGTCTGTACCTGTATCAAAAGGCACATGTTTCTTTCTTTTGTAAAATTCTTTGTTCCATAGGCACTTCGACTTTTTTTTAATTTGTACCATCTAGGTTTGTGAAACTTAATTTCATAGACACTCTTAACAGTGCCCTAATGTTGTTGGCACTGTGGAGATTATGTGTTCCCCGTACATGAAGGATATATGGGCTCACCGCAAAACGAGTTCATTTCATAACAAATTTCCTCCTTTGCTGACATGAATCTACTTTCCTCTCTTCCGCTGCAGCATTAGGCTTACCACTTTTGATATCGTGAAGCGTCTAATCGCAGCCAGTGAGAAAGAGTTTCAGAGAATTGTGGAGGAAAACCGCCATAAACAAAGCCAGGATGCCGGTAATTGAACCATCCTGATAATGGATTTCTTTGTATTGTTATGAACCGTTATGGTGGTTCCACTGTATTTTTGTTGCAGGCATCATCTAGCGCTAGAGGAATATGTTCGTGTAGGAATTATGATTTTGGCAATTGCATGCCTGCATGATTTGCTAGGATTCTAAGCTGCCGGTAAGTTTTGCTGGGGCTATTTTTTTCGCAAGATGGTTACGTGCTAGTCAGGGTAGCTTATAATATAGGCCCAGTCGATTTGTTGTATTCATTGCATCATCAATGAAAAATATTTTTGTGAAATTGAGGATCTTAGATTCAGGTTTCCTAACAGAAGAAACTGAGTTCTTTTTTGAAATCAGCAAAACGACTTCGTCTAAAAACAGAATTTACTAAATTTGATATGCAAATATATTGTTAGCCTAATAACTTTCTTAATTTAGATGGAGTCATACTGCATGAAGATGAAAGAATGGTAAATTCTCTCATTTGTTCGAGATAGATGAATGAGCTTCGTTGTTTCTAAACATAACGGCTATAATCTTATTTTCAAATAAAAGAGAAGAGTATCAAGGAATTTTTTTTCCAAAATTCTAGAATTAATACTTTATTATACTTATGCTTCCTTATTATCTTGAGATATTTTATTTTATTGAAGAAATCATTTTTTTTAAATAATAAAATATTTTCAAGTTGATTTATAAAATAAATAAAGAAAAAAAAGAGTTGAAGAGTTCTTTTCCCAGTTAAGCAAGCATTCACGTTCACCAGTCAACGCTTTCGGGGCTCTAAGCTTTCTCCACAAAAGAGGGCCTTTGGAGTTCCGAGGAAAAGGCGGTCACTCATCTATGGGCTCATTCATGCCAGGCATGCATACTTGGGCCAGAACCCGGGCCTGCACGCGTAGGTCTGCCCGTAACAAAAATAATAATAAGAAGAAAACCAAAACGACGTTATTTGAGAGAAAAATCACTTCAATTATTTGACTGTCAGACCTCCGTTTTGAATGAAAGTTAATTTTTTTTTTTTTTTTTTTAAAGGATGCTTGAATGTGAAGCTAGAGGGAGCGTCTCCTAGTAGAAACCGAAAATTTCGTATTATAAAAAAGAGAAACGGAGGACACACAAAAGAGAGAGATTCCTATACAGGTAGCCCGCGCTACTCAGTGCATTGGTTAAATTTTTACTGATGTAAAAAAAAAAAAATGTTCAAACGCTTTTATTTTTTAAAGAAGTAAGAAAAATATTATATCTATTACTGATTTAACTGAATTTAAAATTTTTGATTAAATTAATAATATAATTTAAAGTTGACATCAACACTAAATAAAATGAATAAAAAACTTTGGCAACAATTGATTATAAAAAATGAAATATCAATATCATATTTAAAATAAGAAAAAACAATCAGCCCATAAAATATTGTTTCCAATAACCATGAATGTTTTTAGAGAGAGAGGAAGCTTCTCCACTTCATTTTTCTTAAAACTTCCTTACGAAATCCACTAAAATAGAGAGATTAAGTGAGATAATGGAAGAAAAGAGGGAAAAGAAGGATTTTTGAGCTGGGTTTGTGAGGAATAGAAAGAGAAAGTGACAGCAAGAGAGAAAATGGACAAAAGCATCGAGAAGACATACCAAAAAAATTAAGACCATTTAAAATAAGGATAAAAAAACACTTCTCAAACTAAAACTTCTTTGTCCCATCTCTCATCTCTCTAGAACATTTGTTTTTTATACAACATTCTATCAACATCTCAAAAATAAATTTTAATTAAAAAATATAATCCTAATAATTTTAATGTAAATGTATTAAAAAATATAAAAATAATATAATATTTATGTAATGTTACAGAGATATTTTGAAAGTTTCATCAAACTCAGTTTTATCGATCAACATTGAAACCTTCTAATTTGAGTCTTCATTTAACTTGAATTTCAAATTAAATTCTACGGGGTTGATGAATTGAAAGGCAACACAAAAGAAAGATTAGTAAAAAAAAATTGATTTAAATGAAAAGAATTCAAGGTAGCATCTTTTATATATATAAATATTAAGATAATAATATATTAGATCGATTTCGGTTAACTTGTCAAACTCGTGATCTATGACATAAATCCGACTAGGTTTAATAAATATGCTTTTTTGAAACTATTCTTGTTTAATTATATTATAAAAACAATAAACAATAGTAATAAATCAATGAATTAAATATAAAAAATTGGCTCCGATGAGCTAATATAATGAACACTTGCTAAAATTAAAAAAAAATCCATAATAATTTTATTGGATGATAGAGTAAGAATTAAATGTTATTTGATAAAATATCATTTAAAATACATTATTAATTAATCTAAATTTTTTTCAAAAACATACCCAATATATTTCAATTATTTAATTCAAACGAAATTACATCTAAATTATTGGAAAAAGAAACAAAATTTTAAGAGCACAGATATGGAAGACCCAACATGCTCAGGCCATATAAAATGCTTTTTTAACTTTTTTCACATTGTTCGCCCAATTTGTGTTTTTTTATAAGAAGCTAACTACGCGTTGTCTACTACTCGTAATCTGACCACCATAAAAGTAATCAGAAAATCAAATGGTTTTTTTTTAAATTTATTTTAATTTAAAAAAACTTTAATAAACATCCTTGGAATCTCAATAAACTAATTAAACAACCTACAAGGTCACAAAAAATCCAAAAATAAAAACATCAAACTAAGAGGAAAAAAATCATCTTTCAACATCGATCAATTTTTGTGTTAATTAAGATGAATGTTTAAAAAGATCTTAATGAGACTTTTCTCGTTGAATGAAACTTGTTGATCTCAAAATCAATCATTTTTTTATCAAAATACAGTCAACCGATAACTTTTTCTTTTTTTTATCGTTATTCAATAACTTTCTTTCTTCTTTCTTAAATCTAGAGATTCAAATGTGAATAAAATAAAGTTTGTATTAAATTATTAATTTTAAAACTAAAAGGATAAAAAAAGAATTTGGACAAAATATTAAGGCTAAAAGGTGAGACACCTTTGTTTATTTTTTTCAAAAGGATTGTCATTTCGTTAAGCTTTTAATTTTTGTTCTTTTGTTTTTAATTTTTTTCTTGACCCAATATCTAGACCCTTTTTTTTTAGAACAACCCAAAAAAAAATAATACAAAACAAATCATTAAGTAGAATCACCAAACATTGCAACATAAAATGATAAAATTGAAAAGAAAAAAAAAAACTCGATAGTCAGATTGGAGAAAAATACAGGACCAATAAAGAAAAAAAATCCTTTTAAATAAAGAACTGCCAATTTCACCTCATTTTTAACTTTGATCCCTTATTTTTAATTATTCACAAACAATTAAAATGAATTTTTTTTTAAATCAAGAATTAACTCAATGCTAAAGTTTTTTCAAAGCTATAAAAATCTGGAAAAAAAATAGCATGAAATAAATTATAAAGTTTAATTATTAATTAATGTAATTTAAAATAATAAAATTGAAAGAAGAAAAATGAAAACTCTTGAGATTCCACAATATCTTGACTAACAGGGGCATAGATAGACATTGAGACTTTTTTTTTTAAAAAAATTTAATCTAATAATTTAATGTTTTTTACAAGAGAGGAGTATATTTTCCGATATGCTGAATAATTCCTCCGTCCTATTAAAATGCTGTGCTCGATCAAATGACATGTCGTGTAATGCAAGAGCTGTCTAGATAGAAACTGGCTATGAAGAGAGAGATATAGCGTCTTCTCTGAAAATTGCGGGCCAAAAAAATCCTCTCAAACTCCAACAATTTTGAAGCTGAAATGTCGTACCCCTTGCAACTCTCATCCCCTGGACTCGCTTTTGAATCTTCGAAAACCCGCGCGACAAAGAAAGCGCACCACTTCCCAACTCTCTGTTGTTGTTCCTCCTTACAACATCCCAGTCTTCAAGAAAAGCCTGATAACGAGGTGATTTTGTTGGAGAGATATGGAAATGGAACTGCTAAAAGATATACATTAGACGACTCCGTGCAACTACAAGGTTTTCTTGAGAAAAATGGCTCTGAAAATCATAGCTTCGAGGATTCACGTTTGTCTGAAGCCGGATTGTCCTGGCTTCCGGATATTCTCAAAGATTTTATTCTACCTGCTGGCTTTCCAGGTCACCATTCGATAACCCCTCTTTTTTTTTTTTTTTTCATGTAATAGCCTTGTTTCTTACTCTTCTTCAATCTAAATGCAGGGTCGGTTTCGGATGACTACTTGCAGTATATGGTGTTACAGTTTCCTACCAACATTACTGGGTGGATATGCCACACTTTAGTCACATCAAGTCTTCTTAAGGCATGTCAATCTAACTCAGGCAGTTAATTTTGAATGGGTATGTTTTCTAGGATCAATACTCTTTCCTAGTTTACTTTGTTGCTTCACATTCTTGTTCTACACCTTAGGTCTTGATCCATTAGGGGTGTAAGGTGTTCTAAGTTTTTTTTTTTTTTTTTTCATTTTCTTTTAATTATTGCGAAATATCTCAAAATGTGACTTTAGCTCTGGCAATATTTATGCATACTGATATGAATTTCTATGTACTACCTTTGCAGGCTGTTGGTGCTGGCTCTTTCACAGGAACAGCCGCTGCTGCTTCTGCTGCCGCTATCAGGTGAATTAATGTTTATTTTCATCGGTTGCTTAGATATTCAACGCATTAGACTAGTGTTCATTTTTTGGAGTGCAAAAAATTAGTCTTTTATTGGACTGAGCTGTAGGTTTTGCAATTGTTTCTGCAGATGGGTTTCAAAGGATGGCATTGGATCTCTAGGGCGGTTATTCATTGGTCTGAAAATTATAAGAAGTGTTTTAGAAACAAGTAATTGAATAAATACAAGTTCTGTGTTAAATGGTTTCAATGACTATTGTATGTTTTTCTAGGTGGACGGTTTGGAGATCTTTTTGATGATGATCCAAAACAATGGCGCATGTATGCGGATTTCATTGGCAGTGCTGGGAGGTTTGTGTTCTAGCTTTTTGTTTGAGTTGAAGAGCATCAAAATGAAATATGCGCACAAGATTTATCAATGTTTTTTGTTCCATTATGCAGCATCTTTGATCTTACCACTCAAGTATATCCTGCCTATTTTCTACCATTAGCTTCTCTTGGAAACTTGACCAAGGTATTCTCTTTTAAAGTTCTTTATTTATACCCTCCATCCTTTGTTATTTTTTATAGTTTTTCAGCGGAAAAGAAAATGCACTTCCTAGGTAGGCTTCTTTGCATGTGGTCTCTACTGCAATCCATCCCGAGCTTTTCTTTAGCATAGCACATTATATAGATCACAAGAAACAGTGTGAAATGTTGGACATGTCACATGTGTCAGGGGTAGGCTCAAATGCAACTTGTACACATGGTAGAAAGTCGTGCTTCATTGCATAGGGATGTATTTTTTTTTTTTTTCATTTTGTACTGAGATCAGACACACATACACTAGAAAACACAGATTATCTTGGAAACATGGTTTTCCCTTTTTGTTAAAACAGAAAAATCTGTCATCTTGCCAGACAGACATGGATGAGAGAGGGAGAAGAAGAGGTGATATGGAAGCCAGTTTTGTCTGTTGAGTTCAGAGCAACCAAGAGTTTTACTTAGCAGTTAGCTCTCTTGAAAGTTATGGTATCTGTAGCTCTTAAATGATATTTAGACTCACCTCAAGTAAGCTGCATTCCCAATCTAATCAGGGTAGGCTACATGCATCTTCCTTCATCATTGGCAATATCAAGGACTAAAATCTCCAAAAGTTATGATTTTGCATCCTTTTTTGTCCACCTACTTGAATTTGACTGCTCTTCTTCACCAATAGATCCTTAGGCCAGTGTTGGATATGGTCAGGCCATCACAGCCAACATCCATCAACTCATCCTCAATAGGTGACATCTCCACGATTCCATGAATGCACTCATTTCTAACTTACCCCTTTCTCGTGTTTCCATACTTCCATCTATTTCATGTTATGAAAGTGCTGCTTCTAACAATATTTATTTATTTAGAAGACCATCAATGTATTTGCTTGAAACCAAACCATGATAATAAACACAACTATCACGCTGTTTCTTAAATTTATTTGTAGTCTTCAGCATTGCCATTGATGTGCTAACTGGAATCACATTATGCAAGTTATTGAAGAAACTACACCCTTTATTAAATTGTGTATAATGGTTACAAGATAAACCTGTTGGGAGCAAAACATGGCCAATTCTGTGCATCAGAAGTACCCATTATTTTTGTAGAAATCAATTTCTCCACGGTGTGATTGTCTATTTTCTTTTAAATACACTGTTCAAACATGCATAATAACTGATAACTAATCTATAAAATGTACCATGGTTTTAAACAGGCTGTAGCAAGAGGACTGAAAGATCCTTCATTCCGTGTGATTCAAAATCATTTTGCGGTCTCTGGAAATCTGGGAGAGGTAGCAGCAAAGGTATACTTGGATTTACTGTAAGCTGGACTGTTTCCTTGTTGGTTAAAAAAAAAATACTTTTATACCAAAACAATATAATATAGTTAACCAATTGGTATTGGGTGCTTACTATGTTCTGATTCTCTGAACTACCTTGCAAGCATTTGGAAATAGCATGTATAAGAGTAAAATTTAATTACATTAGCATCAGAAGTGTGGCTTAGGATACAAGGCAACAAAAAACCAATATTAATGTTGATATGAATATGATTTTGTTGTTGACCGCTCAATGAGTAAAATCTAATTTTGGAATCAGTAGAGAAGTTTTCAGAGTGTAAAGCATTGCTGAATCTGCTTAGTAATGAGGAGAGTGTTGTAGTTCGTGACTCATAGACAGAAGCCAGTGTGGAGTGGAATGACAACATCTGCCTTTCTAGGATGTTATTTACTGTTTTATTGTCAGGTATGATTGATAGGTTGGGGGTTACGGGGGCAATGCCAGTACGGTAAAGGAGTATTATTGGAAAATTACCAATACTCCCATGGCAGTTTAGGGTTTACTATAAATATACATTATGTAATCCTAAATTGACATATAGTGAAATAAAATCTCCCTGCTCATGTGGATGTAGGCACATTGCCAAACCATTTTAAATCTTGTGTTCTTTCTTGTTTTCTCTTGCTTGCAATATTCATCAATAATTGTTGTAGGTTACTCAACAAAGAGTAATGTGGGCTTCATGTTCTGAACCCTGGAGTATTTCTTGACTTTAGAAATATTGATGCTCCAGATGTATTGTGCAATTATACTAGGATTACTGTTGTTCTATTTGTTGAAAGTATAGAAGGTGATTTATTTTTGTTGAAAGTACAGAAGTTGATTTATTTTTGAATCTTTTGATAGAGGAAATTGTAAGCCTTATGTTGATATTTAAAATGTTCTTTTTTTCACTACTACTTTTCTACTTTACTATTGGAAGAATACAAAGGGAATATGTATATGAGCTGGACTTTGACTGATATTTTCTGTCTCGAATCAATGATGTATGGGTTCTCAGCAAAACAAAACATAGTGTTTTCCTGATGATTATCGATTGAATGTGTCAGGAAGAAGTTTGGGAAGTAGGTGCACAGTTGCTTGGCCTTGCACTGGGCATACTGATACTGGTATGTTTTATAGTTCCGGAAGATGAATTTTTATTTTTTAGTTAGTAATTTCAGTTATTAAACAAATATCATGGTTTTTTTATGATGCATTTAAGTGAGTGTTAGAATTGTTACATATGAATGCAGGATACACCTGGCCTTGTAAAATCCTTTCCATTGCTGACATCAACATGGATGAGCATGCGGCTTCTGCATCTTTGGTTACGTTATCAATCACTTTCAGTTCTGCGATTTGACACAGTAAGAATGCTATATGTTCAGTTCTTTTTCTCCTGGATGCAAGGTGGAGAACCTCTTGTGAGGCGGACGGATTGAACCACACTGAACGTGACAATCTGTTCACCTTGGGGAATTATTAAACTTTCATGTTTGAATCATTGCTGAGATATTCATTTTGGTTTGCTCTTTTATAGATAAATCTCAAGCGTGCTCGTATATTGATAAAATCACACATTTTGCAATCTCGTGTTCTGGGTAAATTTCTTACACTTTCTAGTCTCTTGTTCGCATAAATTTGCTCATTTTGCAACAAAAATCAAACTCTATTTGTTCAGGTTGTGTTGATTGCAACCAGGATGAAAACATTTTATTATGGGAGACATTCACTAGACCACGAATTATTTTTGGTGTGCCTTTAGAGGAGATGATTGGTGGTGAGAGATCTGTTGCCAAGGTGTACCTTTGCTTACCTCATTTATAATAAATGAATCCATCTAAAGCTCCATGGTATGTTTTGAGTGGGATAGACATGAATTTCACAGGACCCAGTGAATTTCTAAGCATTTTCTTTTACCATTTTTTTTTCTTTTCTGATATATAAGTTTTTTGTCTTTGCTATTAAATACCTTGTAAGCTTAAAGTGTGTGCTAATCAAATTAATAACTGCTATTCAAATAAAACATGGAGTAGTTATAAAGGTAAATCAACAATGTTGATAAAGTCAGCTTTAAGCTGTATTGTTTCAACATAGGCTTATTTGTAACTTACCAAAGCAGTTAGGAAAGGTAACTTTATGTCTGCAGAAATATTATTGCACTATTACGACACACTTGTACTTTTTGTATGGCAAGGTTTTCAATGCCATCTCCTTCATTTGAACTTAGTTTGAGATGTTTTCTCATGGCATGGTTATTTTTGTTTTTTTTCCCGTTAGAAACTTAGAAGAGAAATATAGCTCTTTGATCATTGAAATAATTTTTTGGAGAAGAGCTTCTTATTGTAAATGCTGAGACCGTCATGAATAGGAAAACTTTTATTAATGAAGAATGTTTGGTAACTTAAGCAGCAGAAAAGCAGAGAATATCTCCATTTTGGGGTTGGGTGGGGCATTTTAAATGTTAGCCTGCTGAAGCTCAAATCTGGATCTCTAATGTTCAGGTTTCTTTTTGTCCGATCAGATAAAGATGCTCCTGAAACTATATGCAAAGGAGAAACATTTTCTTGTTGTGAACCAGCAGAAAACAGACTTTGAGGTCTTGGTGTCATTCAAGGTACGCAAGAAAACAAGCTGGAATGATTTGTGGGTGAATAAGTGATTAATGTCCTCAGCTCAGAGAAACCTCCTAGTTCCATGCAGGTAGGAGCTACGAGTATGTCTGTTTTGCGCAGTGTGTGGCAGACTTATTGGTTACATGAAAACTGGAAAAGTTTTGACAACCGCAGTTCTGATAGTGATTATGATCAGCTTGCACAAAGCCTACTGGAAATGGAGGTTAAGTTTGAGGATTTCATGCAGCAGCTAGATGCAGCTGGATGGGATACAAGTCAAATAAATCTGAAGGTCCCTCGAAAAATCTCCATCGAAGAATTGGGTCCTGTTTGATTCTCAAACGTCAGCAATTGATTTTTCATTTCTATGGTTATTATCAAGAGCCACCTCCTGCTGTGCTTGACATGTGGTCTTTCAGCTAGAGTAGACATGCTGCTGGCATGGTTTCATTTATGATCAGGCTGCTTCTGAGATGGTCCAGCTGCTCGTGGTTTAGCCCTGCTTGAAAAGAAACAGAGATTTGCAAGCAAGTTTGCCAGATGGAAGGGTTCGAGGTCATAGGCTAGTGGGAAGGTTCTAGTTGAGTGTTCACTGCCATTGTGAACCAGAGGAAAGCTCGTTCCTAGCTTCCATTGAATTTCGAGCTTTTCGTAAATATTACAGGATTTTGCTTGTTTGAAATCTTGTGGAATTTATATCTCATTTACACAAATCCTTCAGATTTACCAAATAGTCCTTTTTGCCCTCCATTTTCTGGTCAAGTCTCTTCTACTTGCTGCTTATCAATAGAACCTTTAAAAGTCCAAAAGGAAGAGATACGTCTCAGCTTGTGTAATCTGTGCCAGCCACAAACACACTCCCGTGTCATTTATGAGGGACTATGGAACGCTGAGCAAAACATTAGAAACAATAGGCACTGACATTCGCGAAAGTGATGAAGGGAAGAGGACATGACCCTGGAGTACATGTCATTAAAAAATGAGCCATCTTAAATTAAAAAAAAAAAATCCAAACGGCAATAGTTTGGTTGAGGTCACTTCATGTATATCTGAAAATATTATCTGGAATGCTAGTTATAAGATTTGTTTTGATTTGATTTTGGTTTTTACAAGTTTATATATTATTATTAATTAATAATCTAAGATTTCCATACATCAATAACATGTTTAGGTTTTAGTTTTAGGGTTTTAGTTTTAAGTTGAAATCTATTTTTAACGAAAATCATGATGTTAGAGTGATAATCGAAGCGAATGGATACTTGATTCTTGATCTATGCTTGATTGCGAACAACATCTTTCCTTTTATTGCTTGAAATCTGATCTGGTTTGTTGTTTACATTGTTGGGTTTGAGTTTGAATGATCTTCATTATTCTTCGCGTTTTTTTTTCCTGGAGTTTGATATGTTTTTGTTAGAAATTTTTGTTTTTTTGGTTTTGATTTTGTTTCGGTTTAAATCTCTATTTGGTTTAGTTTTGGGTTAAACTTTGGTTTTTGGTTCGGTTCATGATTGAACTAGTGTTTTTGAATCAATCTAGAAGAGTTAAAATCAGATCAGATTGGTAAGGTCCTGTTTAGTTTGCCAATGTTTTTGTCAAATGAGTTTTGGTTTAAGGATGTGTTCGGCAAACATGCCTTTAGATTTATTTTGACAGTTTTGTTTTTAAGAAAAATACAGTTTTGCCAAACATGACCTTAAAAAAAAGTAATTTCATTTAAAAAAAATGATTTTTGTTGTATAAAACCCAATACTTACAAAAATTGCATTTTAATTATAAAAAAAAAGAAAAAAAAATGTTTGTTTAGCATGGTTTTAGAAAATACCTGTGTTGATTTTTCTTTGTATTTTTTTGGAATTTACAACAAGTTTGTAAAATTTCTTAAGGATTTGATCAATATTTCAATAACACTAAAAAACTTTATTCATGAAAATTAATGGTCAACATTTTGATATAAATGCTAGAC
The DNA here is from genome assembly GCA_030145905.1 of Populus davidiana. Lineage (NCBI taxonomy): Eukaryota > Viridiplantae > Streptophyta > Magnoliopsida > Malpighiales > Salicaceae > Populus > Populus davidiana. The sequence goes on along the minus strand of CM057794.1, from coordinate 2,505,165 downwards.
CTACAAATGAGCTGATATTTAAATACTAGGAGTTGACTAAAAAAAAATTTAGAATTATTTTAGATATTCATCAATTATAATTGGGAGTATTTTTCACCATGATATATGAGTTGTGAAAAACTATTTTGCCTTCCAAGATAGGTGAACATTGTCAGGGCATCTATATGGATTTTTCTGTAAGAATTTATTTGGATATACGAGCCTATAATAAATTCAAAATGTTATATTTATTCATAAGCGTAAATCTTTATTTTAAGTCACAGAAAAAACATCAGTTAGGAACTCATCAATAGCTTTAAGTCACATCTACACCATACAATGTAGTTTACCTCAAGTAAGGTGCACTAGGGATACCAATACCTTCCTTAGCTATAACCAATCATTTACCCTATAATTTCATGTAAGATTAGTCCATCTAAATCTCTTAGTGACCCTAAACCAAATAATTAGGTGGCGACTCCTTAATCCTGATGCCTCGCCATGTCAACGCGCCACATATGACAAAAATCATGGAGCTTCAATGTTTATATAAATAATGAAGGTCATTTAAAAAAAAAAGTTTTCAAACTGTTTTTCCATTTCAATTACATCATTCTACAACTTAATTAGGTGAAATTAGATTTGGAATTATAGTAAAAGTACCAAATTAAACGTTAGAGTACTAAAAAGTAAAACAAATAGAAAACATATTACTAAACCAAAATTCATTGCCTTTCTATACTATAAGACTTGGCATGCTCCAATTTTTCTCTTTTTTTTTTTTAAATTCAACTTTTTTTTTCATTTCCCCCTTTTTTTCCTTTCAATTTCATTTTTTTTTCTCAATTTCATATTCATAATTTTTTAACAATCGTTTAGGTTGTCTTTAGACCGATCAAGTTGATTGGATCATGTCAAAACAACTCCCATATATTTTAATTTTAAATCTTGGCTAAACAAAGAGTTGGGTATATAAGTCTTTTTTTTTTCTATCAATCTCATCGTTTTTTTCTCAATTTCATCCTTAAAATTTTTTTTACTAGTCGGTTGGGTTGCCTTTGAACCATCCAAGTCAACCCGGATATGTCGGGAAAACACCCATACAATTTCATTTTAAACCTAGGCTAGGCAAGGAGTTGGGTCAGTAATTTTTTTATGTCAATTTTATCCTCAAATGTTTTTTACCATCGGCTGGTTTACTTTTAGATCGGCTAAGTTAACTAGGTCACATCAGTGCAACTTCTACACGTTTTAATTTTAAAGTCAGGCTAGAGAAGTAGTCAAGTAGAGAGATTTCAAAATTAATCCATTGAATAATGTTTAATAACAATGCCAAATAATTTTTCATAACCTAGACATTTTTTATTAAGTTAATTTTTTTATCCGACTCGTAACAATAAACTAGAAAAAACTAAATATAGTAGTAGGATTTGGCCATCGAAGAACTGAGATATCAAACTATCATGTTAATTTAGACAAGTTCGTGGCCAAGACGTGGTACTGGACTAGGTTGAAAAGAAATGTCATAACCTATTTTTTTAGACCCTAAAATTATTTGTGTATTTTTTTCTTAAAAGTTCAAAAAGAATTAGATATTTAATACCAAAAAAAATATTTTTGAGATACAAGGAAATAAGCTTTAAATCATAAAAGATTAAGAAGCTTGAAGAATAGCCAGATTGAGACGTTTCGACAAGATAGGTTGAGGAAAAAAATTGATTTGAAGCAAAAATTTAAGTTTGAAATCCTAATTGACCAAAATAGAGGAATTAGTTAAGTCTAACGACTTAATTAAACTTCTAATGGGTGTTAAAGATTCAACCAAGGACTAAATTAGTAAAAATCAAGTTTGGAGGCTTAATTTGGGTCACTACGCAAAGATTGAAAGGTTAGGGACTTAAACGAAGCTTGAAGGAGGCATATTATTGTAATAAAGGGCTTAATTAAAAGAAATTTAAAGTTTGAAGGTTAATTAAGGGTTTAATTAACAAATTTCATGTCTAAGGACCAATTTACAAAAAAACACATGATTTTGAGGATTGAAATTGGTGAAGTCAAGGGCCAAATTAAAAAAAATTAAAAGTTTGATGGTCGTGTAAGGGTCCAATTGAACAAATTAGAAACCAAGAAACAAATTGTAAAAGACACTCAAATTTAGGGTTGGCAATTGAGTTTGATATGGATGAAATTACAAAAAATTAGATCTTCAAGAGGAAATTACAGGTGAAATTAAAAGAAATTTGAAGAATAGGGATTAAATTAAAAATTTTCAAATCCCAAATTAAAAACCCTAATTTTTAGGGTTTAGCGTAGATGATGCGTCATTTGACTATTATGCATCTTTTTCTTCGATAGTTTTGGCTGATCAAGTAGGCGCTTTTAGATGAATAAATGTGACATTTCTGACCACTTCTTAGGATGTAACCACCACCATTCAACTGAGAAACACTCCTTCAACAACTTTATTTCCATGAAATTAAACATTTACATCTCATTTTCTCCAATGATCTCAACATCTTGTCCATGATCAACAACCACTATACTTTCAAATTCTATTTTGATCAAGTTGACACTTTTAAACGAATGATTGTAAAGCTTGTATGCACCCCTTTTGCCAAGTTCAGGTGGATTCAGGCAACGTTGATGTTAAAGTTACTCCAACGAAGCCACGAAAGTGACCAAACCAGCCAGCCTTAACTGAGACACTCATTTGCACAAAATCATCTAACTCTTTCATGTGTTCACTTAAAAAACTCTCAGATGGTTCTTATCAAGGATTTAAAACCTTTCTCTCAAGATTAAAAGGCCAAAAACACTTCATCTTAGCCTCTAAGTTTGTTATAAAACTACCTAAATCCAAAACCATTGATCTTGTTGTAAAACTTGCCTAGTTTTAGTTTGTTAGAACCCTAACAAACTCATCTAGAAGCTTTGAATTACCTTATAAAATAAGAGGTAATTAGAGGATAAGTAGATGGGGGAGAAATGAAAGAAAAACAAGGGGAAATTTTTTTTTTGTTAAGGTTTAAGTAATCCAAACAAGTTCATGATCTCAAGAATTCAATTTGTTTTTATTGGGTTTGGAGATAAGAAAAAAGAAAGGCAATATTAGAAATCCATTATTATTTAAAGATTTCAAGCTTGGAAGGTATATCCTTACAAACCTTGGAAGTGGAATACATAAGGCATGCTGGATTGATTTTTATAGTTTAAATACAATGTTTTGAATGTTTTGTCATGTTGATGATTGCCTTAATACATTATATTTACATTTGAGTTTGATTTGAAATTTGTCAAATGTGGTAGTAAGGTTATGATGTTCCTCTGGTTTAGTTAATGCATGTTTCTGGGTTTCTGAGTATTATTTGGTTATTGTTAAGGTTTAGAAAGATATTTTGAATCCTAAATTGTCTAAATATATAGGCGGTTTTAGATTAACAGTTTTTGGCAAATGGAATTTGATGCTTTTTTATAATGAATTGTAGTTTTTTGTGAGTCTTTTGATTCAAGTATACTTGGTTTTGATAATATGTCTTGTTGGAACTAAGAAAACATGTTTTAGAGGTAAAAAATAGTCATTCTAAGTTTGGACAGTTGACTGGGTTTTCCGGGTTTAAGGCAGTGTTCTTTTTGTTCTTGGGAAGAACATTGCCTTGCCCTCTGATTTGGACTATTTTGTCCATTTCCTTACACATAAACCTTATTTATGCATGATCAATCAATAATTTGGTGTTCATTGTCATTAACAACATGTTTTAAATGGTTTTTAATTTTAGGGTTTTGATTTTGAACCGAAATTCATTGTGCTAAAATCATGATGTTTGAATAATAGTCGAAGCAAAATGACACTTGATTTTTGATCCATGTGTGATCGTGAATAAAACCTTGCCTTTTATTGCTTGAGATCTTGTCTGCTTTCATGTTCATGTTGTTGGGTTTAGGTTTGAATGTTCTTGATGTTTTTCATTCTTTCTATGTTTGATCTGTTTTTCTAAAGAAATTTTTCAATTTTTATGTTTTTTTTTTAATTTGTTTTGGTTTTGGGTCAACCCAATCAAGTCAAAATCGGGTCAGTTATTAAGTTTTGTTTGTTTTGCCTCTGTTTTTTATTGTTAAAGTTTCTGTTGTAACCTATTTTTGGGTCCCCATTGTTGTAAGCCAATTTTGGATTCACCAAGTTTTTCTTGAATGTTATTTTATTTCTATTATTATTTATAAAAATCCAAAAAATAAAAAAGGTTTAAAATTCAAAAGAATATTTTTTTTCTCGAGTCAACCGCATCTTTCCATCAAAACCGAGTTCACCGGGTCAAACCATGTCGACCGAGATGAAAAATGAGTTTCAGGTCATTTTGGGTCAAAACTGTTATTTTGTGGTCAAAACCCGGTTCACCGGGTTGATACCCACTGAAAGTTTTTTATGTTTCGACATAATTTTCGGTAATTAAAATTGATTTTTAGCGGTTGAGTCGGGCTTTTTCTAATACTGATTTGAGTTTTTAATTTTACCTATATAAATATTTATTATTATATATAATAAAACAAAATTTTTTTGTCATATTAGGCATGTTAGGCAATGTTAGGCAGGGACGTTTTTTTTCTTACAATTAGGCAACAATTTAGGCAGAAATCAACTCTTATGTTACTGTTCACTGGCTATAAATAGCCGGTGACAATCGCTGAAAAAAAAAAAAAAAAAAAAAAGAGAGGAGAAGGGAGAGACAGAGAGAAGAAAGCAGAAGAAGAAGAAGCAGAGAAGAGAGTAAAACAGAGGAGAGATAGAGAGGAAAACAGTACCGCCGGCCACCGCGAACAGCCAGTTCCGCCGCCGCCACCCCTGCCACATCAGTTGCTGCCAACATCACCACCGCAGGTAGCCTTTCCCGTCGTTTTTTTTTTGTTCAGCTTCATCTGCATGCAGAACGTTTACGTTCTGCAGTAGATGAAGATTAATTAGCGAGTTACTGTGCTGTGCACAGTAACTCGCTAATTAATTCACGGTTACTGTGCATGTGCACAGTAACCCGCAGATTAACTTTGGGCCAGGTTCGGCCCAACCCATATATTTGGGCCTGATCCGGCCCATTTCAAAGAAAAAAATAAAAAAGTATTTGTTTCAGCATTTTATAATTTTTCCGCGTAATTTTTATGTCATTTTGATTAATATTTGGTGGTATTTTTTTATGTTGTTAAAAATACAAAAATCTGATTTTTAAATACCCGGTTTTCGTCAAAAACTTCCACAAAATACAAAAAAATAAAAAAAAAATGTTTTTGTGCATACGGCCATGTGTCTCAAAGCTAAAAATTTATATTGTATTTTTTCATACACAAAAAAAAAAATGTTTTAGCATGCATTTTGGCTTTAATAACCAGTTTATTAAAGTCAAGAGAATATTGGCCAATATTTCAAAAACAACAAAAATTTTATTTTGTTTGTCTCTTAGTATCCGGGGTATGACTTTACACGTAATGCATATTCCGGATATTTAATTCTTTTTTTTTTTTGACAATAGAACCTGGGGTATGACATTACATGTAATGCGTATTCCGAACAATAAAAAACCACAACACGACCTTAGATTTTATCAGACATTAAAACAATGCAGCTTACCTTAGGTAGGGCGTAGTTGGGGTGCTAATACCTTCCCTTTACGCAACCAGTCTCCGTACCCGATCTCTAAAGACCAGTTAAGGTTCCTAGTAACCAGAACACTAGGTGACGACTCCTTGTCCATATTTTCACTTGTAGAGACAAGAACTCCTTGTCTCTCCTTATTTTGCCAGGAATAAATTATTCCGATTTTTCCTTGAGGGTGGACGATCGCCGCGCCGCCGCACACGTGCGACAGTTTCTTTGGTATAAGGGTGTGTATGACAAACACCCTTTAGATTTGTTTCGAGTAATTTTATTGCAAAAAAATAGGTTTTGCCTAACATGACCTTATAAAAATACAAAAAATAGAATTAAAAATGTCTTTGCTTTGCATGTTATATACGACCAAAGTCTCTAAAAAAAAAACATATCTTGCTTAAAGAAAATAAAATACATCGTGTTTTGGTATTTCCATACAAAATTTAAAAAATATATATTTTTATGCATTTTAGATTTAATAATTAATTTATTGAGTCCATGAGAATTTGATCAATATTTTAATAACTCATAAAATTTTAATTCATTAGAATTAATGGTCAAAATTCTAGTATAAATGTTGGACCTATAAGTAAACTGGTATTTAAATATCAGTAATTGACTAGAAAATTTTTAAAATTATTCAAAATATTCACCAATTTTAATTGAAAGTATTTTTCCCTACAACACATGAATTGTGGAAAACCTTTCCGCCTTCCAGGATAGATAAACCCTGTCAGGACACCTACATGAACCTTTTCTACAAGAATTTATTTTGGCACACGCGTCCATAATAATTTTGAAACACCAAACTTATTCACACGAATAAATCTCTATCTTAAGCCTTAAACAAACCACTGATTAAAAATACATCAAAATCTTTAAACCATATTTAAACTATATAATACAACTTATCTCATTTAGGATATGTTAGAGATGTTAATATTTTTTTAATTATAATCAATTTCTTACCCTTAAAATCTATTAGTATACCAGATTTCCTATCAACCCTGAATTAACCAACAAGATAACAACTCTTTAACTCTCCAACACCGTGGATCCACGTGAGACAAGAAAGCAACTGAAAATGCAAAGGAAGAAAGAAAGAAAAAGATGGGAACTAACAAGTCCGAAAGAGTGAAATCAACCATTATTAGTCCCTCTAATTTCCTAAGAATTGTATTCTCATTTGTTGACCAATGACCAAAAGGGTCGTGGACTTCTGGCTTGGGAACTCAGCTTACAAAACATGTCCAATGACTCCAATCCTCCATTTTAAATGACTTCGTCGTTCTTTCTTTATCTATTGTTGAAGACATGTCGGCGATATAAGCAAGCAAAATGGTTGCTTCTCACTCTTCAACTGCTGTCAATGGTTTGTTTTTGCTTCTACGATATTTGTGATGGATATTTGTTATTTTTTAATATATATTAAAATAATATTTTTTATTTTTAAATAATTAATTTTGATATTAGTATATTAAAACATATAAGAACATAAAAAATATTAATTTGAAACAAAAAAACATTATTTTTTTTAAATATAAAAACAAACATGTTATAATATGGTAGGTTGGCATGTTTTTATTATTAAAAAAATTAAATCATTACTTTCTGACTCTTCTTTCTTATCGTATTTGAGATCACCCTCTTTAGTAATTAATCTGTGGATTGTGAAATTAGGCAACAAAAGCCTGCCGACGACAAGCAAGGCGTCGTCCAGTGAAAGCTTATTGACATGGACCTCTCCGTGCATTAGAGGGTTCTGTTATGTCATGAAAGAGTCGTTCTCTGAATGTGTCCATCTACGTTTCTTTTCTTTTTTCTTTTCATTTTTGTATAGAAATTGCAGGTCTTTTTTCATATGTTTGGATCTCAATAGGATTGCTGCTCGTTGAATGTGTGGTGGTATGATTTGACCACCGCTATACCTTTGATCAATTCTATATTATTTTTCTCTTTAATGGGCCCTTTTGAGAGTTAAAATTGCTGCTGGAAATATGATGATTACTTATCAAATTTGGTTTCCACTTGTGTAATGACGTCAATAAGTGGGATGCTGGCTTATACTATGGTACAACCCCCTGGTTAGACGACAAGTGGGGGAGGGAAACAATAGAAAGTCAAATAATAATAATAATAATGTAATTTAATCTTCCAAGTGACCTTAAGCTTATCCACAAGAATCCCTTTGTCACGCTCTAAACATGATTAGTATGGGTTAGCACTGCTGGCAAACCAATTACTTGTACGTTCTTTGTTTTCTTAATTAAGATTTAAAAAGTAAATAAGTTGATTGCATCTTTGAAAACTTTATTGTATTAGTAATCAAAATTTAAGGTCACTTGAAATATCAAGATTATGAAAGAAGTTACTTCAAATATCAAGATATTATTTATATTATTTATTAATATATTACTTTAAGTAAAAGCTCTGAATATAAAATTTACATAGTCATGTCTTAAGATATAGTTTATATTATTTATTAATACACTACATTAAATTAAAATTATTTGAAATTGAATTTTTTTCAAATTTATATTGTTTTATATTTAATTTTTATCAAATAGAATAAAAATATTAAGATTAAATTCATAATATATTGATCAATAAAAATATAATATCTTATTAAAAAAATCAATTCAATCTAATAATTAAAACTTTAAAATGAGATTTATATTATTATCTTCCAATAGATATAATTATTACAAGTCTAACGAGTAAATCAACGCATATATCGCTCTGAACTTTCAACCTCATAAATGTAGTAAAGGTCTTCATCAGATATCTTTCTTTTAAGCTTAGTTAATTATTTTTGTTATCCAATACAAGATTTTCATGGTTTGATCAGTAGAGCTTCTGGGCAACAATCTAGGTCTTTGGTGGGGTCCATCTAATTTACCAATCAGAAAACGTGGCACTCCAAGGATCTAAAAAAATTAATCATAAGAAACGTGGGACCATTGTTTAACAGGTAGATCAAGCATGCATGCCTGCCACGCGTCGGCAGATGCCGCGAGCATCGTACTCGTGTCTATGACGACAAAAATAACACTCCGTAAACATCATCCAAACCGCCACCCATAACCTCATAGCTGTTGACCCACACGCACACCCAAACAAGGGAAACTTCAATCTAACCCCTTATTTATATCTTATTATTATTTAGTTGTCTCAAAACTCTTGCTCCTATCAATTTTATCCTAAATATAATGGACATCAGAAAATGTCACTTCCATCCATGGCGCAAATATATCCTAAAAAGATTATTTTAGTATCAAATCATATTAATTTCTTTTATCCAATTCACTAGCTTGTATAAAAAAGAAATTTAGAATAATTCAGCGCTAACATTATTCATTATAATAGGTTGGGTTTATATATATATATATATATTTAACTAGAAACACTTAGCATGAAAATTTGAAAACAATGTTTACTTATCATTAAATGAATGGATTAAGAAGTGACATATTTTAATGTGCATTACTTTAGGGTAAGTTTGATAACATCGAAAGACTTGAGACCCGACTGTTAATAGAATAATATTAAGGGGTTAAAATGAGCTTTACCCAAGTAACCTGACGTCACAAACGTGACTGACCAGTGAGAAAGCAGAAATATCGGGGAGCGGGTAAAGTATAAATTTCGAGGCAAAATTATGGGTAATAACGTAATTATGCTAAGTACAATCTTCTTCCTTCAAGCTTCTTTGGTTTTTAATGAGTTAAACTGATGAGAGTGACCATTACGTGTGCACCAAGCGAAAAGCCCAACGCAGTAACCCTCACTCTTCTTTCTGCTCCTTTATTCTCTCTCTCTCTCGCCCTCTCTACCTGCCTCAGTCTCGTAATTGTTCTTATTTTTATTGTTTTGGGTTTTCTTTTGGAGATGATTTAAAGGTTTTTATGTGAAAGAAAGAAGGAAGGAAAATTTTTTAATGGATGGTTTTTGAAGGAGTGGTGGATTTTTGGAAGAGAAATGAAAAGGGAAATGAGGAAATCGTTTAAGGATTCTCTTAAAGCGCTTGAAGCTGATATTCAGTTTGCCAACACTCTGTAATCTCTTCTCTCCTTTCTCTGTATTTTTCCAGTTTTTTTTTTTGTTTGTTATTTGTATTTTCTGTGTTTTTTGTGTATTAACTGAATTTGGTGAGATATTTTGGGATTTCTGAGAAATTTTTTTGGTTTCTAATTTTATTTCTTTTTCAAGTTTTTTTATTTTATTTTTAATGACATGTTTGTTCTTGTCTGTTTGTCTGTCTGGTTGTTCTCTTTTTGTTTAGTGGGCTAAGTGGATTGATATTCTTATCAATGTGGATAAGGTATTTATTGAGCGGAAAAGTATAATTTTTTATTTTACCCCAGTTTAAATAAATTTCCTCCATCTCAGAAAATCAAAGTTTGTAAAGGAAAAAAGGGTAGAGCTAGCTGTGGAAGTTGGTATTTTTACTTTCGACCCTTTTGTATTTCTGGTAATTTAGTTCTTCCTGTTTCAGGTATTTATGTCAATTAAGCTGTGAACTGGAAAAAATAAGATTAACTAAAAAAAAATTGTTTTTTCTGGGATTTCTCTCATTGAAGGTTGCTATAATGATGCTACTTTGTGTCACAGACATTTTCTTTGCTCTATGTTGGCATGATTCGCTCAAGTGTTTTTGTAATTTATCCACGGAAGAACCATCCAGGAGACTACATTTGATTTTTTTAGAAATTAGAACACTTGATAGTCATTGTTGATTGAGAGCAAATTGCAAATTTAAAGGATTACTGGGACAGTGAATAGACGGTGAATGTGCCCGTTTTGTCTTTTTTGTAGCCACGCGAGACTTCACATGATGCGGGTGTGGATGGGCGAATGATGCCCTGCTAGATGAATTGCTTTCTTGTTTGAAACTGGTTTCAGATTTTTATTATACTCTGCATTTGTTATCATGTTTACTGTTTAGTATGCTTATCAGTTTCTGTTTCAGATAGGCGTCTCAATGGTTCCCTGTTCTTACCCTGGCCAAGATAGAAGGTTTAATAAGCTCAATACATGGTTATTAACATCTTTGTGGTTATGAAATTTTCTGCGTTGGACAATTTGTTCCTCAGAAACGAAGTTAGAGCGTGTGTGTGTGTGTGTTTATGAGGCTCTTTATTATGATGCCCAAAAATATGGTTTATTTATGTGTTTTTCGTGATGCAGAGCTTCTGATTATCCCAGGGAATATGATGGTGCCTGCCTTCATATGAGATTATCCTACAGCCCTGCCGCTCACCTTTTTCTTTTTCTTGTCCAATGGACTGGTTTTCACCTAGCTGGTGCCTTGGGATTGCTTAGAATTCTTATATACAAGGTGGTTTACATATTCTTTTCTAGTTTATGTGAAATTGTTTTTAGTGGCCAAAAGTCAATTTATGATTGCTGAACTCCCGTCTGCTTGCAAATTTTATTATAGTAAAAAACAAACTTTGCCTAATCCTTGATGTATTATTATCATGTTGAGTCGCAGGCTTATGAGGATGGAAAAACAACCATGTCTATTCATGAAAGAAAGGCTAGCATAAGAGAGTTCTATGGTGAGTGAGGTTTAAAGAAGTCAATAACTTCAAGTGTATGAATCAAAATTTTAAAGCATTTGCTTTATAATTTATTTTCTTTGAACAAAGATACCAGCAGTCCAATCCATTCCTCACCTTTTCTTTTTGTGTTGACAGGGGTGATATTTCCTTCTTTACTGCAACTTCAAAGAGGAATCACTGATGTAGAAGACAGAAAGCAAAAAGAAATCTGTGCAAAGTACAAAAAGAAAGATGAAATGGACAAAGGGAAGGTCTCTGAAATTGATCTAGAGAGAGAAGAAGAATGTGGCATTTGCATGGAGATTAATAGCAGGGTTGTATTGCCCAAATGCAATCATGCAATGTGTTTGAAGTGCTATCGGGATTGGTAAGTTAACTTCTACACACCAGCAAGCATGTGCACATGGACACACAAATAATCACATAGGAGGACTCAATCAGGGAATGTAACTTCTAAAATCATGCAGCTAGGTACCTTTTCTATTGATGCTTTTACAATATCCAGTCTATTTGCACAGGGGATGAAAATTGATAAATACTTGGTAGACTAAGTTATCGCTTTGATATTCAAGAGGTTGGCGATTCTGTTGCTGCTTGACTCATTTCATTATTCCATAGAAACCACCATTATATGGATCGATATTGAATGCAGCAATTTCTTTAGTTTGTTTTTTTTCTTGGTAGTTTTTCATTATTTCTCTCAACATATAGAACTCATGTTGCTTGATCATATTGCTAAAAAATGATCGTCCCCTGGCAAATTATTTGGTGCTATCTTCTTCTGGGGCCGTCCTTGTCTGCCAAAATCATCTTGTCAAATACGGCCAGGATCAGATAATTGTGTCTAAATTCTCTACTAGTTCATGTAAACACCAATGAATCGTAGTGTGCTTTTGGTCAATGCTCACATTACAAGTTTGACTTCAAATCTCTCTTCTTGCTGTGGTTGCTTTAGGCGTGCTCGCTCTCAATCATGTCCTTTCTGCCGAGACAGTCTCAAGAGAGTCGACTCAGGTGATCTTTGGATCTACACCAGCAGAAATGAGATTATCGACTTGTCTTCAATCACTAGACAGAATTTGAAGAGACTGTTCATGTACATTGACAGGTTGCCTCTCGTTGTTCCTGATCCAGTGCTTGTTCCTTACGAGCCCTGTTACCGGTTTTAGGGTCTGGAGTTTGTATAAAATTCTGGTTGGTTGTATATGATTCTTGCTTCTCTCCTTCCAGGAGCACATTTTAACGCTGTAAATACCTTTTCATTTTTAGCACGCTATGATTTACAAATTTATTCATTTAAATGTGTAGAAAATTCGTGCTGACGACAGGTACGTGGGGCTGTCTTTGCCCGTTGATCATTGCGCGATCATCCTTGAAGGGTGATGCGGAGTTTTGATCATCCGTGCTCAGGCAAAGATTAGTCTTTTCAAAATTACCTTGAAAATGTATTACTGTTCATTGAAGCAACTTTTTATTTATTTATCTCTCGTTCTTGTCTCTACTAGGATCGGTGCCCATGTTTCTTTACTGGTCAAATCTAATAAATAAAAAAATTAAAAAAGAATTAAATTAAAAAAAATAATAATTAATAAGTGAAATGAAAGAATGTTTTCATTGTACTGATTTAGGTTAACATGCAAGATTTATGATTTGGATTATTGACACGTTTATAAAAAGTTATAGAAGTTAACCTGGTTAGACAATTTGTTTCTTTTTTTTTCTACTCTTATTTTTTTTATAATTGGGTCATGATTAAGTCTTAATTGGTCTCATATTAAATTAAATTTGAAATTAAATTGAAGAGTTATGAAAGAATTAAAGATAAAATTTAAGGAATAAATAACTATTAAAGGATAAAATTAAAAAAATATAAGAAAAAAAATAAGCAAACACAAATAAATCTTTTAAATATAGGTTAATTTTTCAAACCCACAACCTATGAAATCATAGACTTGAATTCAATCAAAAAGTGTAATTCCCAACCAACTTAATGTTAAATGATGAAATTTGAGAAAAAAAAATATTTCAATATAAAAAATTTGTCAAAGTAAAACAAATAGCATTTAAATGAATAAAGACCAAATTTGATATAAAAATAAACTGAAATAAAATGTTAAAGATCAAAATTAAAAAAAAAATCAATCACGAAAATGATTAAAAACAAAACAAATAACAATAAAAAAAATAGGGACCAAATATGATAGATAAAAAAAAATTATAGGAGGATAAAATAAAAAAAATTCAATTTTATAAATAATTTCAAATAAAATAAATAGTAATAAAAAAAAACATTAATCAAATCTAAAACCAAAACAAATTGAAAGGCTACTTCGAAATTTTAAAGGTTTAAGCGTGTAAATTAAAGAGGAGAGAGAAAAGAACAAAGAGAAAAGATTATTAGAGCCAAATAAAAAATCTATATGCCACATGTGTTGCCTAGTGATAGGGTCCATCAAGAGTTTGAACATCGCCCTAAAAGCCATTGCTTGACTGTTAAACGCATCCTCACACACCGCTTGAATAGTAGAGAGACGTTCTATATGCTAGAGCTTGCATTGCATATGCCAACTTTTTTTTTCTTGTAATAATATTTTTTTTTTATTAAAATACAAAATTTCTCTCATCCAACTTGATCCTAACAAATAAAATATGATGAAAATAATTTTAAAAAAATTTACTTCAGCAAAAGAAAATTTCATTTAAAGATAATTTAGTCATTTTATTTTACTTTAAAATTGAAAGTAGAAAAAGATCATAGATGCAAGTTTTAAAAATTTTACTTTGAAAAGTAATCTAGTCATTTTATTATTTTTAAAAACATGAAAAAGATAAATTTGTCTCTGGACTAGTGAGTCTTATAAAAAAACCAAGTTACCCTAATAGCAAGGCAAATGATTTTTTTTAGAAAGGGGAAAATGGTGATTATACTATTCTGGTAAATAATGATATATGTGTAAGGATACACTGAATTTCCCTTCCATTTTAGTTTTTTTAAAAAATGTATTGTCTAGATTTATAAATAAAAAACATGAAAAAAATTAACAAATATTTTATATAAAAAAAGCCTTTTTTAGAATTTAGTACTTTTAATTTAAAGAATTTTATTAATATTGGTCTTTTTCTTAATTAAAAATGGGGTTGGATTTACTTATTATTATTGGTAATATACTATAATATTAGTCAATAAATTTTAATCGTTATGAATAAATAAAAGATTATTTTTCGTTTTATTTTCCTACACAGGAGGTCAAAGGACCTTCAGCTCATCAATAAGATAGTCCTTTAAACTTCATTGCACCCTCTCAAGGTTTAAATTAATATGAGATTTTCAAGTATAAATCCAAAATCTTAAATAAATTTGAGTTTTTCTTTGTGCTCGCTCGCTTTTTAATTTTTCTTTCGGCAAAACAAAATATTGATTTGGAGATTTTGCTTGCACAAACAATGATAAGGCGAATCCAAGTGATAAGAACATACTGTTGATTTTTTTTTTTAGATTTTGTTATAATTTTTTTTTGTTTTAAAAGTATTTTTATATAAAAATAAAAAAATTATTATTTTTTATTTTAAATTAATAATTTTTAATATTTTTATATCATTTTGATACGCTGATTTTAAAAAATAAAAAAAATATTATTTTAATATATTTTTAAATAAAAAATATTTTAAAAAACAATTAAATTACACTCCAAAACAGACCCAATTACAAGGTCATTAGCCGAGCGAGTAGCTAATTTTAGAGGTAGTTAGACCCTTTTGTCACCAAGCATCAACACGGGAAAAAAATCATGCAGAAAGTTTAAAGAAACAAGTAAGGTTGTGTTTAGAGATTTCTTACTGCTGCTACATAAAACTATAAAGTATCAAAAAGAAATCCCTGTCAAACTAGTTGCTATTTTTTTTTTTTAAGGTGATGAATGGAAATGGAATAATGATTGTTTTCTAATGTATTTATTATTAAGAAATATATTAAAATAATATTTTATTATTATTTTCTAATGTATTTTTAATATCAATTAATTAAAACAAATTAAAAAAAAAAAAAAAAAACTAATTTTTATAAAATGGTGTCTGTGCAGTGTTTCCCGACAGAAATCCTGAAAGATGATCATCTAGATTTTCTCCTGCCAACATCAACCACAAAAAGATGGCGCCAAATGTTACAAGCAAAGCACAAGTCACCAGACCCCACATTCAGATAAGGCAAGATAAGGTCTCTACTTTCACAACCATCAGATGGATACGCAACTTGATCCAACGGCCCCTAAATCACCAGAGAGGATAAAGAATCAAACCTTCATTAAAAACCAGTAGAACACAACAGCACTCCCAAATCACCACTCACTCCCATTCCGCAACTCTCCAAAAAAACATACGCGGTTAACGTTAGACTCCAGCCATGGCTGCCACCACAGCTGCTGCCGCTACATCTTCCTTCATGGGAACACGTCTGCCCGATATCTATTCAAACTCGGGTAGGATCCAATCCAGGTTCGGATTTGGTGGCAAGAAAGCACCCAAGAAGTCTATTAAGCCTAGTACTCCAGACCGCCCACTTTGGTATCCAGGAGCCAAGGCACCTGAGTACCTAGATGGCAGCTTGGTTGGTGATTACGGATTTGACCCATTTGGGTTGGGCAAACCAGCTGAGTACTTGCAGTTCGAGCTTGACTCTTTGGACCAAAACCTGGCTAAGAATCTGGCTGGAGATATTATTGGGACACGAACTGAGTTTGCTGATGTGAAGTCAACTCCATTTCAGCCTTACAGTGAGGTTTTTGGGTTGCAGAGGTTCAGGGAGTGTGAGCTCATTCATGGAAGGTGGGCTATGTTGGCTACTCTTGGTGCACTCTCTGTTGAGTGGCTCACTGGAGTTACCTGGCAAGATGCTGGAAAGGTATATATATATATATATATATATATATATGTCAGGATTTTTTCTTGGATGTTTTTTTAAGGAATTCGATTATGAAAAGTTGTCTTATATATGATTATTGTGTTTGTTTCAGGTGGAGTTAGTTGAAGGCTCGTCATACCTTGGTCAGCCACTACCATTCTCCATTACAGCATTGATCTGGATTGAGGTTGTCGTTATTGGATACATTGAATTCCAAAGGAACGCAGAGCTTGACCCAGAGAAAAGGCTCTACCCAGGAGGCCAGTTCTTTGATCCTCTAGGCCTAGCTTCCGACCCAGAAAAGAAGGCCACCCTTCAATTGGCAGAGATCAAGCACGCTCGCCTTGCCATGGTAGCCTTCCTTGGCTTCGCAGTTCAAGCTTGGGTTACTGGAAAAGGTCCCCTCAACAACTGGGCTACTCACTTGAGCGATCCTCTCCACACAACCATTATTGACAACTTGTCCTCTTAAAAATTGTGCCTTAATTTGCCCTGGGAATGTTCCACTCGGTTTTATTAGTACAGTAGTGTTTCACTATGGAGTATTAAAATATATATTTTTTTATATTTTTATATTTATTTTTTACATTAGAATACTAGCATGATATAAAAATACAAGAAAAAAATAATTAAAAAAAAAACGCAAAAAACACACACCCCCCTATATCTTCCTTGTCATCATGTAAAAATTATAACCTTCGATCGACAATTCAAGCACATTAATTCTTGTTGCATGCCCTCTGTTACATCTAGATATTGTTAATGCATGTGTGATAAGATAATTCAAGTAGTTAAGTCGGAAATGGAGGTCGCCCTAGGAAGCAAAAGGACCGCGTGCAGAGCATAAACTTGTTTTTGTTGCAGAAATGAAACGAGGATTGATGAAAGAGAGAAAGGAGAGGAACTTCGTTAACCTAAATTTGAAAATATGCCTCTTCTATGTTTTTACATGGGTTAAATGATTTATGTTTTAATATAGCTAGGTTAATTAATAGAATGTCTGCTCGAAATAAATACTTTTAAGAATTTCAACGATTTAAATTACAGAAAAAAGTATTTTTTTTAATCATAATTCCTTTCTTTTATCAATGTATTATTTTATTTTTATAAAACAAGTATATTTTTGTTAGTAAACTAATTTTTTGAATGAAAACCTAACACAATTAAAATAAAATTGGGATGAATTAATTGATTTAAATCAACGAGGAAAAAAAATATATTTCTTTAGAAAAAAACACTCCTTTTTTTTCATTTTATTCCTAGCAATAACATGTTTTTTAATTAAAAGAATGGTTTTTGAATAAAACCTCAGTATCATATAAAAAGAAAATTTCAATAAAAAAAAAGAAGCATGCCTTGAAAACTCTAATCCAGAGACATAAAAAATAAAATAATAAATAATTTGAGAAACTTATATAAAAAAATGAAAAAAAAATTATTCTCATTGAATATTCATGAGTATTTGTTTTTCTATTTAAAAAAAAAACTGCATATTAGATTTACATATAAACTTATTAACAATATTACCATAAAAAGCTTAAATCTTAGTTGAAAAGTAAGGTATAATTTGATATTTTAAAAATTTTATTGTAATAATTTTAATTAAAAAGAAATACAATACAACAATTATATATATATATATATAGGGCTATGCGCTCTAGACTTTGGAAGGCCAGCTTGTACACCTAACCTTAAAAAAATTCATGCAATGTTGTGAATAAGATTTCGAGTTAATCTCTAATCAAAATAAAAAAGGCACCTACATTGTGAATGAGTGTTTTAGTATAATGAAAGTTTTTAGTTGAGGAATGGAAAGATAATGTCTATGCTTAATAAAATAAATTAAAAATTATATGAACTAATAAATCATTAAAAAATATTAAGTAAGAATTAAAGTAAGAAGCTAATGTTTCTGGTAAGAAATAAAAGATAAATGTTCATACAAATGTTTTAACTCTGCTGTTCTTTGCATTTTAAATGTTTTCTATTTATCTTGGAAGTTATTTTTATTAATAGTATGGTTATTTGAAAAAAAATCTTAAAAGAATTAAAATAAATACCTATCAAAACTCAAATGATTTAAATAAAGTAAGATAATTTTATTTTTTTCCGAAACTTCATTTTTGTTATTCGCTTAGTTCTTTTTAATTTTTGAGGGAATACTTTATTGAATTAAAACCATGCTTATCATGATCTATAAAGCAATTATAAAGTAAAAAAAATGATAAATAATGTTTCTATTAAAAAAATTAATTAATTAAAGGGAGTATTATAAAAAAATGACAATAAGCAAAATATATTATATTTTCATTGAATATTTATGCACAAATTTTTTATAAAACTTGTGCTTATGAGTTTCATATATACCCATAAAAAATGAAATATTATAACAAAAGGATGAAATAATATTTAAAATACATAAGCTAATTGAATAATTATTAAATATAATTATTTATCTAAATAGGGTCTTGTTATAAAATATAAAAAATATAAAAATATAGAGAAATAAAGAATCAACCCAATGTATGCCTAGGCTTGAACTTTAAAACCGATGCTATATATTGTATCTATTTATTTTTAATATGTTATACATAGAAAAATTAATAATTACATTCATTTCATCAAAATTTAAATTTGAAGTCAAACTAAAATATAGAAATTAAAAAAAATTAATTTTTCTTGAATTTTAGTAGAATCTAATAAAAAAAATACTTAATTAATTATGAAATTATTATAACACACCATTAGTCTAAGGAGAGGCAAACATAAATTATTTTGAATTAAAAATTGTAAAGATCAAGCGGTCCTAAGCTGTCCTTCCTATATCGTCACCTCCCCGCCCTATTGTCCTTCTTATTGTAACCACTAGACAGAGAAGCATCAAGTTGAGAGAGAGTCTGTGCGCCCCTAAAGGCCTGGCAAGAGAGACCAGCAGAAGTGAGTCATAGAGAGAAAACATAGCAAGCCCGCAGGCATTGCAGTTCCTGTCACTTTATCATCATTTACTGCTGGTAATTATTCGAAATTACTGCTGGTAATTTCCGGCGACGGAACAGAAATTCCAGTTCCCAAACAACGAGATTCGAATCCTCTACATCTCTCAACAAAGTGAGCGCTGTCCTCCTCTTTCAGTTCTCCAAACAATCTCTCCATTTTCCGTCCGTTGCAAGCTCGAATCGTCTTCTCCTACGGAACAGTCACATTTGATCAATCTTCATGCCTCTTGCTTCCATGAAGTCAAGGTCTGTATTATTTTTTCCTTTTATTTTCCCCTTATTTAGAGCTTAATTGATTCAATTAGTTGAAAGTTTTGTGTAATTAAGCATGCTTAATTTTGTAGTTCTATTTAAGAATTGAAGAAGTGAGAATGCGATGTTCTTGACATTTTTTTTTTGTTATTATAGACTGCTGTGGTTTTAATTGGAGACGAGGAGATTCATTTAGTGGCAATGCCAAGTAAGCAAAAGAAGTTTCCGTGTTTTTGGTGCTTTGCGGCACCTGTAGGATTGTACTATTCATGTCTACGGATGCTCAATATGCGTTGTCTTTCTATTGTGTTCGATCTTGATGAGACGCTTATCGTTGCGAATACGATGAAGTCTTTTGAGGATAGAATCGAGGCTCTTAGGGTTTGGATCGCACAATCAATCATGGATCCGATGAGGGTATCGGGAATGTATGCAGAGATGAAGAGGTATATCGATGATCGGTTGCTTTTGAAGCAGTACATAGAGAGTGATGTTGTTATGGATAATGGAAAGACGTATAAGGTTCAATTGGAGGAGGTTCTGCGAGATTATCGGATGGCCATGAGAGAGTTGTTAGACCTGTGACTAGATTGCCAGAGAAAAACATTGTTCTCACTCGCATCGATTCAGAGGTATAATTTGCTTGATGTTATTTGTTTATTGAGGTTTTTTACTATTATTCACTTGTTCCGTGGAATTGTCTACTTGTTATTTTTATGATATATTTTTTTTAAAAGTGTTCGAACAGTGAGTATTTGATGTTAATTGAGTGGAAATGAGTATGAGGTGTGTAGCTTGATTACATTATTTGGAACTATTAAAGCTTTTACATGCCTACTATTACTTATCATAGTTCTTCCTCAAGCTAGGAGAAGATCAAATCAAGTGTAATTGTTTTCATGTTACTTGCTTTCATCGTCATGATGTCATCAGGCAGTATAAAACTTGTACCTGATGTGATGTGTCTATATAAAAATAGATGTATTTCTGTATTTTGCTTTGGTATTTACATTTTTTTAATTATATTTTCACCCATCTGTTAAATTATACTTTCTTTTAGAGAGTTCTCAATTTTCATAGAATAACTTTTGATTTTGTCCAAATTTGTACAGCCATTCTTCTAGATCAGTTGACCTTACTTCTGTGCCTTCCCAAAAGTTTTTAGCTTGGAAGGTTTCATACTTCTCAAGGCATGGCTTGATTTTACTTTTTAGCTGACATTTTTTTGTCACTTTTCTTGCAATAAAGTAGGAAAGTGACTTCTCCTTGGTTTGTTGTTAGCCATTCTGAGTTTTCTGATATGAGAGGCAAGTGATTACTGGTAATTTGTTTATGTAGATTCGTGATACAAGTGTGCTTGTGAGATTACTGCATGGGAAGATTTGAGAAGTTATTTAACTGCAAAAGGACACAAACGGTTTGAAGTTCATGTTTGTACGATGGCTGAAAGAGATTATGCCTTAGAAATGTGGCCATTCTTTTTTAAATGCCCCTTCGAATAGAAAATAGATGAGGAAGAAAACTTGCATAAAACCTTCATGGAAATTGAGTGGATGTTAGCAGATCAGTGGCAAAAGTTCAATTTTACTGGAACTTGGAATGAGCAATGCCATGAAATAATCTCCTTTTTGTTATATTTTTGTCTGATCATTTGTAAAAAGACTAAGCGATTATCATGCTGCTTTTTGACACCAACAAACTCATTTTGCTGACTTAAATGATTTAGGTTTTGTTCACTGGTGAAAAGCTAGGTGTTGGAATGGGTAAAACTAGAAAGGATGCACAGCAGCAAGCAGCTGAGAATGCCCTTTGCAGCTTGGCAGGTAAATCTATTCTCCAGCTCATTTTTCTATGATAATTCTCCTTGCTTGAAACTTTTTTTTTTTTTTTTGTAATTGTGATACCCTTTTTCTATTGTTGCTTCTCTCAATGAACGTGGAGTTAAATATTTGCAAGTGTGAATTGTTCATTAATTGGTAAGCACGTAGACATTGATTGATTTTTCTCTTTGTTGCTGTCTATGTCTTGGTTCTCTAGGGAGTGTCTCCTTGTTTCATTTGGTGTATCTAGGATGAAATAAGAAAGTTCTTGATATAGTCATAGGGTTGATGTTATGCAATAGTTATGCATATGCATATTGGTTGCTAATGGACATTTTAGCCGGGCTTAACATAAATTAGATAGATGCGAGACTTATGATTCTTATATCAGCATATATTCCCTAGTTGATTATGGCCTTGAATACTGACCCACATGTTTTATAAGAAAGTACTGAATATATTATTGTTTTCAGAAAAATATGTAGCACATGTTTCACCCCATCCTGGTGCTTTTGATCGAGATTTTGATAAGCTTTCTATTGGATACAAGAATGGATTTGTATGGGACATTACAAATCCTGGATCAAGTGACGTGGTACAAGAAGACGGGTTAGCTAGAGAATGTCCTCCCAAGGTGAGGATTTTTTTATGATGTTTTCAGTAGTTGGTTTGATTCATTTGTTTAAAAACATAGGCGATGCTTCGATAAAGATAAAGGGTATGCTGGCAAGAAATTTCCAGATGGGGAAGTGGTTATCTGAACTGAAACTACACCCTTTTTGAGTTTGCATTGCACCAAGATGTGGGAGCAAAAATAGTGAAGGGGGAGTGAGCTAGCTTCATGTCTGCTACCGTGGCTTTAACCAAGCTCCACTTATTCCTGTTTAAGAGGTAAGACTTGGTGGTCAGGCCCATTATCCAAGTACTCCCATGTAGTTGAATCAGCTATCCCTTTAGAGTTGATTTACCATTTTATTGCCATGTTCATTGGGAGTGTCTGTTTACTTCTTTATCTTCCATAATGTTGAAGCCAGCAATTATTTATTTTAGTTTTCTTCTGACTTCTCATGTGTCCCATTGTATCACCAGTCTTTGTTGGTTTCAAAAGCCTCTCTGTCTTGTTATGTGTTGGAAAATCTTTTTGTTTTTGTTCTGGGTGATTTGGTACTTGACTGAGTGTGAACTCAAAGGACTAAATATTTTTGAACGTGTAATTACTATTTTAAGTTTGTTAATGCCTTTTCACTTTTTAGATTAATAGAATGCCATAAGCAGTCCCTTTCTATTACTTTACATTGTCTGTATGCCTAATATGCACCTGTTATATTCTTAACAAATGATTTGCAGGTTGCTGATGCTGAACTTGGGAGTACATCCAATATGGTAAATAATCAACAGCAGAAGCGTGCCAACTCCCCTGGGTAATGTAAAAAAATTCTTCCTTTTACAGCGAATCGATTGTAAATTTGATCTCATAATGGCAGTTCGCTAGATGGGGGTACAGATTCTGCCATGGAAGCTTTGGAGTGACCAAAAACAATTACGACAGAGCAATTGACATTCTTAGTTCATAATAAGATCATCCAAGATTTCAGTAACACGAACTGATGCAGAGAAATCAAGCAAGCCATTCGTTATTACAAAGATTTGAGTGTGACCCAATTGATCAAAGGGAGTAGGGCAGAAACACAATTGATCAAAGGGAGTAGGGCAGAAACATTTTTCCAACGAGTTTTTGAGGAGTGGGATTGGTGTTACTAGTGATTGTGTTCGAACCAATAGTTTGACTGTGTTTTCAGTAAATTGGATTTCATTTCTTTTTTGAGTCATGCAGTGGATTTATTTGAACACATGGAATTCAAAGGGCTCTATAATGGTGAATTCAGTCCTAGGTTTGGCTTATTGAGGTGGTTTGGGAGTTGCAAAGCTTGTGTTAAGTGTCTCCCAGATGGATTTTTCTTGCCTTTCTGAACATCGTGTCTGAAGGATATTTTTTGGGGTCATGTCCTGGGATTCATATATACTCCTTGCTGAAGCTTTTTGCCCTGTCTTTCATTTTTCTATACCTTATTGTGGAACTTCTGCATGCTGTCTTGTACCATTCGTGTATGGCATGTGCTTTTTGAATGTCATCCCCCATGGAAATTAGATTCATTTGGAATTATGAATCTATGCTACTCCCTGGGGCGCAGGTTGGAAGGAAATTGTAGGGCGAGGTGTTTCTTTTCTGATTGATTTGATGCATTGTCATGACATTTTTGTAGCTTTGTTTGTGATTCTTTCATAATCTATTATCAAATCTTTGTAGAGCATGAATTATTCCTGGCAATTTGTGTTGTTGTGTACTTTTTTTTTTCTTGATGTGTATCTTATGACGAAATCTGGTCTAGGCATTTGCATTCTTGTCATGGAGAATTATTGCATGTCTAGTTTGGAGATACATGATGGTGAGTTGGTCATTTTTTGGAAGCTTTGTTGCTTCCTACTTGAGTTGCTAGTTGTAGAAATCTAATTATTGTGCATGCCTTCCTGATTTGGTTGCTTAATCTTTCCAGATTGCCTCAATCTATACCAAGTAAACGGTTAAAGGAAGAACTGCGCGGTTCACAAAGTCTACCCTTTCAGCAACCCAATAACGGGAATCATGTTTCATAAAAGCCATAAAATTGGGAAAATGAGGAATGATCAAAGGTTTTACTTGTTTGGATCTATAATGCTGCACCTG
This sequence comes from Populus davidiana, assembly GCA_030145905.1. NCBI lineage: Eukaryota > Viridiplantae > Streptophyta > Magnoliopsida > Malpighiales > Salicaceae > Populus > Populus davidiana. Next base: position 2,481,297 of record CM057794.1, on the reverse strand, counting down.
GATTTTCTTTTCTTTTGGAAAGATTCGCACATTTTATCCTTTTTCTCCCTCTTTCCAATATTTGGTGGATGATGAGGGCAGAGCTTGGTTTAACGATATACGGTGCCGTTCTGGAAAAAGCAGCTTCTCCCGTCCATTTGTTACAGTACCTCTTCTTGTCTAGTTTAGGTAGCCACTGGATTTATTTATTTATTTTTGCGGCTAGTATTTCTTATAAAATAATTCATAGCTCATCAATTGTAAATACTTTTGATTGCTTGTAAGGTGGCAGCTTAGTGCTTGCAAATTCTTAAAGCATTTAACCACCAACTGATCGCTTTTTGTTTAGCAGTTCAATTCTATCGAAAGGCAAGCACATTTTTGCTCACATGGATTGGTCTACGCCGATCCTTGAGAGAGAACGTGGCTGGCCGGTTGCCCGCTGCAACACATTCCATTCCTTTCCTTTCCTTAGCCACATCTGGAGGCTGAAAAGTCGAATAGCTGTTAAAGCCTGAGATTTGAAAGGGCCAAGGGTCGTTAATATCGAGAAAACTTGGTATTGACTCGAGGACCTGGTGTTAGGATCAACAGGTCAGATGGTCCTTGCTGGGAGAATCAGTAACTCCAGCTCTGTTAGAACCCAATTTATTACAGTGATAAAATGCAAAAAAGTTTCTATGCGTCATTATTTCGCTGTCAGGTGATGAAAAATGATTTGGGGCAGAGAGCTTTCAGCGGAGCACCTTAAGAAAGCAACGGTGGTTTAACACAAATGTTGCTGCATGTGGAGCTATTCAGCCTGTGAGTTACCCGTGGGCATACCTAGATCTACTTAAGAAATGTCAAGTTACCATTGATGTTTGCAAGATTATTATTTTTTATTGGTTTCGATTTTAAGATTTTCAATGCAGACTACAGAGGATGCGTCTTTGGTAACAGAGCAACATTGTTTCAAGTGCATGGTGATATCATGTTACTATGATTATGCTTCTCTGCCCCTTCGAGACAGAATTAATAAAGGTAATTCTTGCCAACCGGAGCGAGGGACAAGTTCCAGAATCTCCGGTGACTTATCACTCTCGAGGTTTCCTGCTGCTTTCATCTTTTTATCTAGGAGGGAAGTGTCGGTCAATTGCTCTGCGATCAGAAACATGCGCTATCTATCATTACAGAGAATCTACCATCAATTATGTGTTGGTGCAGGATCCTTGTCTCATGGAACTATAATTAGATGACAGTAGCATTTCCATGACTGGACAGAAAATGAAGCTTTACAGGTAAAATAGCCCCTTCTGATGATACATCAATTTTATAGTTTATACTATCATTTCTTTCAATACAAAAATGCATCATTATTTTCAAAATCCGATAATTATGGAAATTACAACTTATTAATGGAATAAACTTAAATAAAACAACCAACAATAATGATAAAAGGTTAGATTAATTATAATATAGTTTGTTCTTTATATATATATATATATATACACCTCTCTTATTTTGGAAATTATATTTTATATCATAAAGTTTATAATTTCATAATATTTTATATCCCCATACTGACATGCTAAAAAAATTCAATAAAAAATATAGAATTATTTATAATATTGTCATCATATTCTATTTGACGATTAAAGAATTATTGTAATATTAATATTACAACTTTTCCATTAAACATATAGTTACTACTTTGTTTCTAAATCACTATTACAGCTTTGCCAAAAATTAGAGAAGAGTTAAAATTTCATAGCGATATTTCATCAAACACTTCATTTGCAATACAAAATCAACCAAACTGCTAATTCATGTAACTTAGATCCTTGAATGAACACCACAATAACTAAATTTCCCCCATTTTTATCAGCAACCTTGTATAACCTTCCTGGAATTTGTTTGAGGATTACGAATAAAGCAGGAACACCCCCCTAAGAATTGCATATACACCAAGGCACATGTTCCTAGTTGTCAGATACATCCCCCGGAAACGAGCGATATTATTTCGAGGCTTTCCTACATTTAAAAAATAAACATGTTCAACTTGTTCTACAACAGGAATCCACCCCACAAAATACAATTCATGTATAAAGTAGGATCCACTGTTTCAAAACTAGAGTTTCTACCTTTCTCCCCTGTTTTCTCACCATAAAGTGAAGTCAGCTTCTTGTATTTTTGTTGACGAAATCACGAGCAACATGCTGACTAGAAAATCATTCAAAAACTAAACTCTTCTCTACATCATTGTCTTCTTTATACCTCTACTCCAACTAACTAACTGAATCTGTTACAATCTTTAACTACTTTTATTCCCATTCTTTTTCTATACCAGTCAACTATTACATCTTTTCCCGCCATTCTTCTTTCCTTTGTTATTTCACTTCTTTACTTCCAGCTCACGTTAGTACTCCTACAAATTATGGGTTTTAATTATTTTTGCAGGTGGAAGTTTTGAGACTAAGTGAGGAAGTGAATAGGTGAAATTATGGGTTTTACTTTATATGGAAAATTTGAAACTTTGTAGTTGAATTTTCTCATGGATCTGGTGAAATTTTCTTTGTTAGAAAAATCTACAGAGAAAAAAATGTATGGTCTGGACTCTAATCTTCCGTGTGTTATTATTTAGGGTTTTGATTGAAACAAGAAAGAGATAAAGAGAGAGAAGGAAGGGGAAGAGATTGGAAGGGAGATAGAGGGAGAATGTTGTTTGTGACTAGTGAAAAGAGAGTGTGCAACATGTGTTACGAGGGTAATTTAATTATTTTATTTGATTTGAAATTTTTTATTGATTAAAAATATAAAGTATAATTTTCAAAATAACAAAGTTACAAACTATGGAAAACTCGATGTAATAGCAAATTAAAAAAAAACAAACAAACTAGAAGGACTTCTTAAAATAGGAATCATCAAGCAATTGGAATATACATTTAAATAAATAATTCATCGATGAAAAATCTCTCACCCCATAATTGTTAAGAGTACCCATCTCTTTCAAATCGTCAAATGTAATAGCAAATTCTTTATTCAAAGAAGAAGATAAAAACAAAACCAGATCTAGAACCATATACGACTAGATCAAGATTCGTGGAAGAGAAGTGCATAGGTTGCCGCCCATGATTCTTTCACCCACGGCTGCTAGGGTTTTTTCTTTCAGGGAGAACCGAGAGACAAAGAGATGATACAAGCAACTGGTTATTACTATTATTTCATTTTATGAAACAACTTTGGGAAGTTAACATCATTAAACACTCAACATATAAATACTAGTTTCAATATCCAGGCGACAATAACAGCATCTTTCATGCAATCTAGTAGAAAAATTTACAGCAACATCATGGCTTAGTCACAAATTTTCTCGCTGCCTCCTATTTGCCAGGCCACATAAAAATTGTAGACAACCAAGTAGTAGCACGGAATCAGGCACAGAATAAATTTTCTTGAAGCTAAAGAAATCCTATATTAGTTAGCAGCTTCTGTATCCAGTGCAGGTCATTCTGAACAATACTATTTCTAACTAGCTCTTGCTTCTTTTCTTCTTGGGTCAGTGGCTTGTATACGCGTTCATAGCCATGCTGCTCCTCATCATTGAACCCATTGACTGTTTCTTCTCGATGAGGATTGTCATCATCGGTATCACGCTTTTCTTCTTCCGCCTGTGGCTTATGTTTGACTTCGTTACCATGCCGCTCCCCGTCGATGAAACCATTAACTGTTTCTTCTCGAAGAGGTCTGTCACCGATTTCATGCTTCTCATCTAACTGAATATTATTACAACTCCGTTAATTGACAAGAAGAGCATAATGGACAGAAATGCCATAAAATGAATCACAAGATTTATCAGACCAGTAATATGCACTTTGCACTTAGCGTGCTTGTATGAGTGCCCGATGTTTTTTCCTTTCCTTGAGCATTTCTTATTTTATGGGAAATGGTGGTGGCTATTATGTTACTATTAGAACTTCTTGCACATTTCAAAGCAATAGCTCTCGGTAGCATATTTCATTTGTTGATCATATATAGTTAACAAAGAGTTCTGCTGTTCTCTCGCGTATGATGTTTACAAAAAAAAATGTACCGGTCTAAAGTGCCAGGGGCACAGCATCTGTGGATCCTGGTTCTAAAGAAGAATGGAACATGAAGCTTTGTTTTTTTTTAACTTGTCCGGAATACAAGTATACACTTGACAGAGTGAGAGGGAAGAGAGGATCTTTCTTGTTCCATTCCTTTTGGCAGAGTTATTTGGTTCTGGATAGTTTTTTCTTTTCAAGAAGATACAAACCAATGCCAGATTATTTCTTTGGAGTGAATCCCCTAGCACTAAAGAAATCGGCCAATGGAAATGTCCAATAACTTTAATTCATTCAAAGCCAAATTGGTAGCAGAAACGAAGAAAATGACAATGGAGTACGCATTAATCAGGCAGTTACCTGTAGGAAATTGTGATTCTCAACTTCATTAACTCCAACAGAGGCATCAAAGGCCCGACTTCTCTCACCTTCATCGTCAATAGCTGCTTCACTTGGTAGAACTGATTCTGCAGACAAGTCAGGTACCAGAACAGGGTCTGCTTCATGAGTAACCACACTTCCTCCGACGTCAGACTTTGATGAGTTTATGGCTGTTGGTGCATCATCATTTCTGACAACATCCTCTCTGATCACTGTACTCTTGTTTGACTTAGTTCTCTTTTCAACTAACACTTCATTCACAGCAGAAGCCCCCTCTGAGTAACGTATGTTATCTACTACAATTGCTAAAGGCTTCTCTTGCATAGGAGAAATGTTATCAGCAACAATTCGTTTCTCACAAGTCACTGGTGCTGGCTTCTTTTCCGGGTTAGAACTCACATTCATAGTAACTCCTCCATTGCTTGCAACAGAAACCAATTCTTCCTTTTGATGAGTCAAGTTCTCAGTAACAATCAGCATTTCTGGGTCGACAGAAGGCTCCTCAGTCCCATTAGCAGATGGTTCTTCCTCTGTTACCTTCTGCAATGCAGCATCTTCCCAATCTTCCCAAACTGCGATTGTATTATCAGTTTCCCAAGTTTGGAGAACTCGATCAGGACCCGGTTGCCAGCAAATTCCCCCACCAATACCTTTCAGTATGAACTTGAACTGGAAGGATTTTCCAACCGGTAAATCCTACATAAAACATTAAATCGCATCAGCACCTCATCAAATCTTTCTAAAAGTAACAACATTTTATACATCGTCTAGTAGTTTCTGCTCACCAGTTCAACAGTCCAAAGATGCTCATCCGACCAGTTCAATGGTATTACACTTCCAGGATCCCATAATCCCAACAGAGGATCATCCCCCACTATGGTAAATTGCTCACCAAAGGAACACTCTTTCTGTAGCTGGAATTTGACACGAACTGTCTTTGATTCATCTGCACTCAGAGATAAGCATGCCAAACTGAGACTAAGGATTGACCAAAAGATCTCAAGGGCCAAACAAGAAAAAGAATACTTACTTGTTTCTTGGTTTTGATCATCTCCGGTCTCCAAGTCTACCTAACAGAAGAAATTAAAACCAGTTTAGATTTTATACTGAATTTTAAGTACATACACAATAAGCCCTAACCCCACAAGCACCTTATAACATCATCAACTACAACTGCTTTAGAGAAATAAACACAAGTAAAGGTTAAAGATAAGTATTTTAAGCACAAGTAAAGGTTAAAGATAAGTATTTTAAGCATAATTTCTCTGTCTTAGATATAATTCTTCCAAGGACTCTGTTTTCTCTTTTAAAAACTTGTCAAGAAAACATCTTTGAGTCTGCTTTCATGAGTATTTTGATTACATCTCCAACAAGTGAGAAAAAATAAAATTAATAAGGGACAAGAAAAGGAACCACTCCAGAAAGTCTTGGAAACCTAAAAAGGAAAGCTGAAACTTGAAAGCTATGACATACATAGAGCAAGAGAGAAGGAAAAGAGAAGAGCGCATGCCTGGGACTCAGGCGAGGGAGACGAAGAAACACAAATTGTACAGATAGGCTTGTGTTTCACACATAGGAAATCCAAGAAGCCAACATTATGAACAAGCTTCTTTGATGGAAAAATACTAATTTCATGTCTCAATTCTCTGGATGAGAAAAAGGGTCTGTCTCCATTTTTGTGAAGGGTGATCTTTGAAAAAGAACTGGCTAGGGTTTCCATCACTTGAAAACAGCAGAAGCTGAGTTGCTAAGCAGTGGAGAGCTGAGAACTGATGATTGATTTGTTTTGTTTTTTGTCTGTTGATTCATTGTGCTCTAGCCTCTGGGTGATGCGTGATAGGGCCTCTCGTCGAGAGAGTTGATAAAATGAATGTGGAGGCCTGACACGTGTGAGAGACTTAGCAGCCTGGAAGAGCCCTCATTAAATAAATTATTGGTACAGTACTATAGTAGGTTTTTAAGGTCACAGTCGGTGCTCACTTTCAACCCCCACCATCAATTTCGGATAATAAGAATCTTTTTAATTTATGTCCATATCTAAAAATTTAAAGTAAAAAATTGCTTCAATGTGCTCTTTGAGTTGTTTGTGAGAATTTTAGAAGTTATTTTTTAAAATGTATTTTTATTTAAAAATATATTAAAATAATTATTATTATTTAAAAAAAATTATTTTTAATTTCACCACTTGAAACAATTCAAAACATAAAATAAATTAATTAATTTTTTATATTTTCATCAAAAACTTTATTTGAAAAGCAATTTCAAATAACATCTAAATCCTAATTTACTTGTGGTTATGCAAGCATTTTATTTTCAAAATTTTCAAGCTTGAATTTTAGAGTTAAGACATTCAATAAAAAAAAATATTTTTAAAATATATTAAATTAATATAAAAATATATTCTTAAAATTATCTAAAACATTATAATCATGATTAATGTATAAATTAGACCTAGAATATCTTGTCTGTCAAGTTTTTATATATATATATATATATATATATATATATATATATAAATAGAGGGATTGTAAAGCACGTTCAACACAGGCATTTCTAGTATGCATCCTACAAATATGTCTGCCTATGTGAAGATTTTCTACATTATCGTGCATGAATAATGGATGGATGGATGGATTTTTATTTTTTGTTTTTAATTTGATGAGAGATCTAAAGATCTTGGGTTATAGAACCAAGTAAACAGGGGATAACAAGGATATATATATATATATATATATATGTCTTGTTTATATATATAAATCCAATATAATATATGCTTGTTTTAACAACGACATGACACGCTGGCGCACGGATACTCAATATATCTCTAACCAAAATGTCCAAAACACCAAGAGGTAGTGTGGCTGTAACAAACTGGGCCACCAAAAATGGGTACTGTGGGCCTCATGTAAGTTGGGCTCATAGTTTAGGGCAACCAATTGCCAATTATGTGCTTACTGGACATAGTTGAGATGAGAATCTATATCGATCCTTCAGTAGTTTTAGCATTTCACTATTTATTTTGTCTCGAGCGATGTTGGGATCCATTCTCAAAAAAAAAAAAAAAGATTTTTTAGAAATTTTAAGAATATCTGAAATAATTTAAATTCTAGATTAGAAAATATATTTTTTTAATCAATGTTCTCTCTTTTTATTTATGCATTTTATTTATTTGTCAAAACCATGATTTTTTTTTTAAATCAAAAACATGGTTTTCGTTATTCTTTATTTATTTTTAATGTTGATAAAAATGTTTTTTTATTTGCAATGTGGTTTTTCATATAAGAACTTATCATGAACAATGAATCAATTTTCAACAAAGAAATAAAAAATAATGTCATTATATGACTATAAAAATATAAGAATAAGTAATTTATGGAGAAAATATCAAAAACTGACAAGAAAATGTTTTTTTCATTCTTATTGAATATTCATGTACAAGTGTTTTTAAAAATTATTATGCATATTAGTTTCATAAACAATTATTAAATTTTTTTTTCAAATATAACCATAAAAGTCTAATCTTATTTAAAAAATATGGCATGATTAAATGATTTTTGAATCATCATTATGTGTTTTATTTTTTCAATTGGAATGGAATGTTTCGGCATGTCATTTTGAGATTTCGAGATTGTACTGTTGATATATATATATATATATATATATATATATATATTCAACAAACATAATTCAAATTCAAGATAAATTAATTATAATTATGCAATACAAACACAATGCCAAATAAATATAATTTTAAAATTTAAAATATTTCTAAATAGTCAAGATTAAATAGATCTTTAACTTAAAGTAATTTAACTTAAACAAAATATCAAAATATTATGAAAGTAAAATGTTTTAACATAAATATTTTAAATATAAAGTTAGGTTAATGTTATCAAGGCTAATGGAATCTAAAGCATCTCTTATTTTGCTCAAATTCCTACAAAGTATAAACATGAAAAAAACAACATGAATATAAACCATATATATTAGTGATAAATCTAATTTAAAAAAATTAATATCATTGTTAATGAAAATAGTAACAATAATTTTCAATATTATTATTAATATCATTGTTATTGAAAATAGTAATGAAAAAGAGTTTTTTATACTTGGGTGGTTTAATTAATGAAATTGAACAAGGTTCAATTTGATTCAATGATTTTTCAAGAGCGGAACGGAACACGTGGAAAGAACCGAAACTTTCCGGCCGAAATTTAGCTGAAAAATCCGGAACAGACCGAGATTTAAAATGAGATGGAAATTGTTCTGTTTTTTGAATTGATATGGAATGTTTCGCCCATTTCAAGTAAAACAAAATGGAATTGACAACCTTGATTAAAAAATACTTTTGCTTAAGAAATAATCAATATTAAAAAGAGGAGAGCTAAAAGACGCCAGACATTGCTAGGCCTTAGAACTTGACCAATACAAATCCTAATTTTTCCTTCACAAATAGAGACCCAAACATCATTCATTGATTACCTCTCTTCTTGATTAATCAATCAATACCAAGATTAACATTTCTGTAGTCAAAATATGGATAATAAAAAACCTTTTCTCGCTTCTCTCAACAATTAAAGATCAAAATATAATAAAAATAAAGTTTAGAATCAAAATGTAAATTTCTAAAACTATAAGGACCAGATAATGGAAAAAAAGAGACCAAAATATAACTTTATTTTTACATCGTGAATGCAATGTAGTCATCTATAATACAATCATGAGCAAGGTTGTTAAAATCATGTTTTGACTCGTAAAATCATTCGATTTTACGAGTCAAAACATGCTTTGCGTGCTGAATCGTTTGAAAAAATCGAAAATGAGTGAAATCGGGTTGAAATTGGGTAAAATCGTTAAAATCGGGTGAAATCGCGAAAAATCGCGATTTCAGGGCCGATTTCACAATTTTAACAAAATACATGCACTGAAGTAAAATTCTCCCCCCATGCTCCAGCTGTCCGGCACCTATTGGTTGTCTCATCCACAATTGACGACGACGACGCCTCCACCTCGATCGAGCTCCCTTTATTTTCACCATTCAGCTCCAACTCAAGTGCATCAAAATCATGGTCCACGTCACCAGCTCCATCATCATAAGTACGCAACAAACCATCATACGTTAACCCTTTCTCCCCTTCAATAAACTCCCCTTCAATTTATTTATTATTTTATTTTCTGGCTGATTATTAATTAAATAAATGGAGTGGATTAATGAGAGCGGTAAGGTCATTAAAACTATTTAATAAGAATTACTTTTAAAAAAAATTAATTGAAAATGTAATAAAATAATATTTTTTTTATTTTTAATATTATTACATTAAAATATTTAAAAAAACCAAAAACTTTAATTTAAAACAAAATAAAAATTTAAAAATTTAATTTTTAAAAAATATTTTTAAAACATGAAACAAACACTTTGACTAATATTGTGAAATTTGATTGGTTCAGCATTCTGATTAGAATTTAACCGATTCAGAATCTCAATTGATTTAAATTAAAAAATAATAGAAAAACATATAATTAATTGAGTTAAAATGTAATTTTTAATCTATTAATTTTTTTTATAAATCATATTAACCGAATATTATTTCAATTTCGCTCGAGTTTTATGGTAGAAACTAGTGAAGAGTGTGTATCACACCTGACAGTATTTTAAAATGCTTGAACTATATATGAATTTTTATTTGAAGGCTTGAAATATGTATGAAGTTTTATTTGAAACATGTTTTTTAATGTGCTTGAACTATGTATGAATTTTTATTTGAAACATGATTTTTTTTAATGTATTTTAAAATTCCTTACGATTTTACGATCCGTTTTTACGATCCGATTTTGTGAAGGGCTTTCCGTTTCGTTTTAAAATCGCGATTTTAACAACCTTGATCATGAGTGAGTCTACAGTAGCAGCAAAAATAAAATACAGTTTATTTTGTAATAATTTATGAACTTGGTGATTGCTGATAAGCAACTTTTGGACTTCTCTGTGCGATTTTGCCTGACTGCCTTGTCCACTAATGGTGGAATCTTCAAAACGATCAAAATCCATTATGAAAGATTTATCAAGATTTTAAAGCGCACAGTTATGCTAAAAGGCAGGCACAGGGCAAGTGCCATGCCATCCTTTCCAGCCAAGGTTTAGACAATGCAGGTTTATGACCCCGAGGGTCCCTCCCTTCAAGGGAACATGAAATTGTGTTTTTTTAAAATAAAATAAAAAAACAAATCAATCAATAATAGACCACAAATCAATCATGCAAGGGCGCATAAAATAACCTAATTTATTCTTACAGTGAATGTAAACAGTGAAATTGTGTTTTTATTTTTAAAAAAGAAAAACTAAAAAAATGGTAGGTAAATATATTTTTTCATAGGTTCATTAGTTATTTTTTAATTGATTAGGGACATCTTTGCCTTTTCATATTTTTTTTCAAAGTTAAATCACTTAATTTTCCTTTTAAAAAACAAAAACTTAACTATGACTTAGGAGTTCTTTTTTTTTTTTTTATATATATATTTCACTTTTTCGAACACAGCATAATAACTCTACTGACCTTCAAATGAAAGTTCTCATGGCTTGATTTCATGGCCAATTAATAATTCCATAATGGTTGTTTTTAATACTTATTTTGTACTAGGATAATGTGTATTTTGATAAATAGATAAAATATAGATAGTTGCTAATATGCACCCATGAATCACTTTGCTACTTTCCAGTAGCATGTTTAACTGATTTTAGTTGTCAAAATCATTTTTCTGTCATATCATTTAATTCATTTTAATGTGTATGGTCAACAAACATCTGGTTTGACGCCAATAACCATTTTTTTCCTCTTTCTTTCTTGTTTGAAATTCATGTATGACCCTCTAAATTTACAGAACAACCCTTCAATTTTTTTTCTTTGGATTTGGTTCCCACTTTCTTTTATTCCTATTTGTTTTATTCTAATTGATTTCTAAAATTGGACTTGTTTTTTTTTTTTTTTTAAATTTTATTATCCTTTAAGTTTTTTTAGTCTATCAAATTTGATCTTTATTATTTTGATTCTTATTTTTTTAAATTTATTTGAGATTATTTTTTAATTTGATTTTTTTTAAATTTTACTCTTCATTTTTGTTTTAGATTTTATGCTCATTCTTTTTTTGCTATTTTCTTTTGTTTTGGTAAATCTTTTAAATTGAGATTTTTTTTTCCGATTTCACCATTCAATATTAAATTGGTTGAGAATTAAGGTTCTTAATTGAACTCCTATCTACGATTTCATGAGTTACAAATTTAAAAGATCAATTCAAGTTAGAAGATTCGCTTAGGTTTGCTTGATTTTTCATATTATTAATTTAAAATTGTCTTTTTTATATTATTAAATTAACTAAATTTATTAAAACTAGTCAACTCAATAATATTAGTCTCATAATTTTTTTTTTTACTCTTTAGAAATCCTATTGTGGTATAAAATCTTTTCTTTTATGCTTAAAATATTTTGGCCCGATCCATAATGTTGTAACAACAACTAAAGCTAATTTATTCTAGTCACTTTTTTTCTTTTAAATTTATAGTTTTTTCTGCTTTTAGCTTTCAATATATGGTTTATCCTTGTTTTAATATGGGTTTCTTGGTTTAATAATGATTTTATATTTTAAATTATAGTTTTCTCGTGTTAATCTGAATTAGTTTAAATTGATTCAATATATTATTGTATTATTAATTTTTTTTAAAATATATCATCAAATATATTATTATTTAAAATTTTAAAAGTGTTATCTTGATATTGTGGTTGTATTGTTTTAAGATTGAAAAAAAAAAAAGATCTGACCTTTTGCCTACCACGGTAAAAAATAAAAAAAAAACCTTGTTTTTGTATACACGCTGTTATCTAAAGATTTAATTTAATGTACAAGTGAATTAAATAAAAAGATTTCTTTATTTGTATAAAAAAAGAAATATTAACTTAATTTCTTGAACTGTGCAATCCCATTTCGCGTCAAATACATTTCCCAATCCCCTTAGCCCCCCATACATACATTTTTTTTTTTATTTTTTTTACAGTTTTATTAAAAAGTCTATCTAGATAAATACAAAAATAATATAAATAATATAAAACGTTGATAACAGGTCGCTCGTTAAATAACTTAAATCTATTAAATGAAACCATAATTCAAATATATATAATTCAATACTCTTGCAGTGTTACGTGTTTGTGGATTTGATCCGCACAATTTCTCACCCTTACTGCTTCATTTTTGGAAGATTTAATTATCATTGGAACAAATTCTTGGGTCTCTCTTGAATAATATAACAGGGATTTGTTCAATAATTAAATATAGACAAAGTTATTGACTAAAAATATGATTTAGTAACATGTCAAATAAAAAAAAAACTAATAGTAATATTAAAAAATCTGGAGTTCAACTAATATTAATATTTTATAGTGTTGGAGCATTCGGAAGAATAGCTATCAAACTTCACATGTTGTGGTAAGTTGGTTTGATGGCCTGTAGATTGGAGTCTACTCTGACTCAACTACTAAGGAGCATGTCGATTATAATATTTCTAAATATAATATTTAGGTTTATTTAATTTGCCATAAGGTGGTATAGAAAATTACCAGATTCTCTTTTGTTTCTTTTGGTGCGTACTTCACACGTCTCGGTCACGAGCGTGGACTTGAATCAACTTGATGTGGGCTGTGGGGTAAAGCCTAAGACATCCAAACCTTGTTATACTTTTCAAATTGGCTTCGTTTTCCATGCTCACGGTTCTTTACTAAATTACATTTTATTTTAACAAAATAACAAAACTAATAGATGTGTGATGAAACTAAGAAGTGGTGTTGACTTGGAAGCTGGTGTAACCCGTATTGAAGTATTTGAAATTAGGATAATAATTATTTTTTAAAATATTTTTAATTTAAAAATATATTAAAATAATATATATTTTTTATTTTTAAAAAATTATTTTTGATATAAATACATTAAAACGATTTAAAAATATTAAAAAAATAAAAATAAAAATATCTTATTTTTTAAAAAATATTTTTGAAATATAAAAATAACTAAAATAATAATATATCTGAGAACGTGACAAGGTTGGTTGCAATAGCTCTTTTTTGATATATAACTCATTTAATGCGCACAATCATCACCATTAAAAGCAAGTTTCACATATTTATTTTTTCTTATTTTTGCAGTGAAAGAAAGTTAGCACACTTCACCACACAACAATTTCGAACACATGCCCATAAACATTCTCAATCAACTTATCGTACTGTAGTACCAGCGGCATTTTAGAAGCATGAATGACAGCTACATTTTCTTTTTTTATTATTATTAATATAAGTATTTAGAATTAGTTTGCGTGTATTTTGACTAATTTTATAAGCCTTGAAATTAATAATTAAATAAATTTTAAATAATTTTAAAATTTATGAAACTCAAACTGGTAACCTCAAATTTATAACTTAACTAATTGAGTTAAATTTTTTAGAGTTGGAAATCAAAATAAATTTTCGTTGACTTGATGACTTTATAAGATAGGAGGTGTTGGTTTTTGACCGGATTGTCACGAGTTTTGTTTGGTTTAATGGGAGGTTCACAGGAAGTTGCGTTATAACCCCTCCAACTTCTATTAGTAAATGATCAACTATGAAGTATTTCTTGACTTGGAAGTCAAACTTGGTGTCTATTATTTTTTTAATGAATTTTCACTTTTTTTTTCCTTTCTAGATCTTAATTATAAGAAAAGAGTAAGAAACATACTCGTCAACAAGACTAGATCTTGGTGTCCACTATAACTAGATAATTCAACCATCTCTAAATTATCGAGCTTGCCTTCAACAGTTGCTGAAAATAATATTTACAGCAATACAAAAAAATAATTCTTTGTTTAACCATCAGGGGCCAGATTACATAGAAAAAGATTAGCTTATATATATATATATAAAATGAATAGTCACAATATTTCATAAATATAATGCTCCATAAACGTAACAATATAAAAATATATTATTTTACCAAATGTTTTTTCTAAAATATTATTCTACCAAAACTTTTAATTTTTAATTTATTATGCTAATTTTTTTAGGAAACCCACAAATTAGCCAACTGCCACTGGCTAAGATCAGATTCGTTAAAGACAATCAGATCAAATTACCATCTAGTTACATATGGAAACCAGCTTATAAATTAAACAGCAAAACCCATCTTTTCAAGGAATAAAAAAAATAAAAAAATAAAATAAAAATAAAAATAAAGCACTATTTTCATGACGATGGGAAAAACCATCAGCAGAGTCCTCCAATCAACTTCCATCCCTTTACAAAAATTTCCTTGTATAATCCTTCCCTCCTCTCAAGCAGCAGCCACACTTCGAGCAGAGCTCTCTAGCTATCTGTTATCCATAAATCATTTTCTTCCGTGTAAGATCTCAATAATGTCTTGTTCATTGTTCTTGAAGGTAATCTTGCTATCCTGTTTTGTTGTAATTTTTTTGCATGCGCCATCCTTCACTCAAGCAGCTACCACTTTGAGTGGAAATGAGACTGATCATCTTGCTTTGCTTGCCATCAAAGCTCAGATAACACTTGACCCTCTTGGTCTGATGAGCTCATGGAATGATTCTCTCCATTTCTGTAACTGGGGGGGCATCGTTTGTGGTAACCTTCATCAACGAGTCATTACTTTGAACCTTAGCCACTATGGCTTGGTAGGTTCACTCTCACCACAAATTGGAAACATGTCCTTCCTTAGAGGTATTAGCTTAGAACAAAACTACTTTCATGGTGAAATCCCACAAGAAATAGGCCGTCTAGACAGGCTAAAGTACATTAATTTCTCCAACAACTCTTTCTCTGGAGAGATCCCAGCCAATCTTTCTGGTTGTTCTAGCCTTTTAATGCTTCGTTTGGGGTTCAATAAATTGACAGGCCAAATCCCATACCAGTTAGGATCATTGCAGAAGCTCGAGAGAGTTCAGCTTCATTACAACAATCTCAGCGGGTCAGTTCCGGATTCTTTAGGAAACATCTCATCTGTTAGGTCTCTGTCCTTGTCAGTTAACAATTTTGAGGGGAGCATACCAGATGCATTAGGCCGTTTAAAGACCTTGAATTTTCTTGGCCTAGGCTTGAATAAGTTGTCTGGAATGATTCCTCCCACAATTTTCAATCTCTCATCTCTTATAGTCTTTACTTTGCCCTACAATCAACTACATGGCACCTTGCCATCGGACTTGGGACTTGCACTTCCTAATTTGCAAGTCTTGAATATTGGTCATAATTTTTTCTCTGGACCTCTTCCTGTGTCACTATCCAATGCTTCAAATCTTCTAGAATTGGATATTGATGCAAGTAATTTCACTAAAGTCACGATTGATTTTGGAGGCGTGCCTAATCTCTGGTCACTAGCTCTTTCCTCCAATCCCCTTGGGAAAGGAGAAGCTGATGACCTGAGTTTCATAGACTCCTTAACTAAATGTAGGAATTTGCGGTTATTAGACTTGAGTAATAGCCACTTTGGAGGGGTGATTCCTGATTCTATAGGTAACCTCTCCACCCAACTTTTTCTGTTGAAGTTGGGAGGAAATCAACTATCTGGTAGCATCCCTATTGTAATTGAGAACCTCCTTAACTTGGCGGAGTTGACAATGGAGAAAAACTACTTGAGTGGGAGTATACCTTCTGTACTAGGTAACCTTAAGATGCTACAAAGATTGGACCTGTCAGAAAACAAGCTTTCGGGGCTGATTCCCTCATCCCTTGGAAACATCACTCGATTGTTTGAGTTTCATCTCCAAAAGAATCAGATAATGGGGAGCATTCCTTCCAGTTTTGGAAACCTGAAGTACTTGCAAAACCTCGACCTCTCTCAAAACCTTCTCGGTGGTACGATACCCAAAGAGGTTATGGGCCTTTCTTCCCTAACAATCTCTTTGAACCTGGCTCAAAATCAACTGACAGGTCCCCTGCCTCCAGAAACGCAAAACTTGATGAATCTTGGTTTCTTGGATGTTTCCGAGAACAAGTTATACGGTCAAATTCCCAGTAGTCTAGGCAGTTGTGTAACCTTGGAGAAACTTCACATGCAGGGTAACTTCTTTGAAGGAGCTATTCCTCCTTCATTTAGCTCCTTGAGAGGAATCCGTGACATGGATCTTTCCCGCAACAATTTGTCTGGCCAAATTCCACAGTTTCTAAAGCGCTTTGCACTCATTAGCTTGAATCTTTCATTCAACCATTTTGAGGGTGAGGTACCGAGGGAAGGGGCTTTCCTGAATGCAACAGCAATCTCGTTATCTGGAAACAGAAGGCTTTGTGGTGGCATACCACAATTAAAATTGCCGCGATGTGTTGCTAACAGATCAAAGAACGGAAAGACGTCTCTGGGGGTCAAGTTAATGATTGCATTACTTACCCCACTTCTGGTATTAGGTTTCGTCATTTCTATTCTTGTCATCAATCGCTTGAGAAAGACGAATAGGCAGTCCTCTCTAGCATCTTCATTGTCATCAAAACAAGAACTGTTATTGAAGGTTTCCTATAGAAATCTCCATAAAGCTACTGGAGGTTTTTCCTCTGCCAATTTGATTGGTGCTGGTAGCTTTGGCTCCGTATACAGAGGCATTCTGGATCCAAATGAAACAGTTGTGGCGGTGAAGGTGCTGCTCATGCGTCAACGAAAAACTTTGAAGAGCTTCGTGGCTGAATGTGAAATACTTAAGAACATTCGGCATCGTAATTTGGTCAAGATCCTGACGGCTTGCTCGAGTGTAGATTTCCAAGGAAATGACTTCAAAGCTCTAGTCTATGAGTTTATGCCCAATGGGACTTTGGAAAGTTGGCTGCATCCCTTTCCAAGGACAAATGGCATCGATGAGGACCTGAAAATATTAAGCTTTCATCAAAGGTTAAACATTGCTATTGATGTGGCTGCTGCTCTCAATTATCTTCATTACCAGTGCCATAAGCCAATTGTTCATTGCGATTTAAAGCCAAGCAATGTTCTCCTTGACAATGATATGACAGCTCACGTGGGTGACTTTGGGTTAGCAAGGTTCGTTGAAGAAGCCATAAATCCGTCTCATCGGAATGAAAGCAGCTCAGTTGGACTGAAGGGAACTGTGGGATATGCTGCACCAGGTATGGTAGCTTTGTTTTACCCAACAAAGCTTACAATGGTTTTATGAAGATTAATCAAAACCAAGTACATGAACGAAATTATTGCATTCAAAAGTTCTTTTCTTTGATCTAACAATCAGTTCAAAATTTGATTATTGCAGAGTATGGCATGGGAAGTAAGCCTTCGATGAATGGTGATGTATACAGCTACGGAATCCTCTTGTTGGAGATGTTTACAGGAAAGAGGCCTACTGATGACATGTTCAATGATGGACTGGATCTCCATAATTTTGTTAAGACAGCATTGCCTGATCAAATTTCAGAAGTTGTGAATCCATTATTTGTTACTGAAGGTGAAGGAGATGAAGAGGAGACCGGCCACTTAGAGACTAGAACCAGGGGACAAATAAAAAAGGACCAAATGCAAGAGAGTTTGATAACAATCCTAAGAATTGGAATTGCTTGTTCAGTGGAATCAATCAATGAAAGAAAGAACGTCAAAGATGTTCTCACAGAATTGCAGAATGTCAGTAGAATTTTTCTTGGATCCGGGAGGAACTAAAGCTCAAGAGCAGGTGACACAGATCTTTCACATTGATTAATAACTTATAGTTAGATTTTGAAGCAGTATGATAGGGAGATTCTTAAGTATAACTCACATGCAGGGTTCTAAGTGAACATATAGTTTCCCTTTTCTTCTGTCAGGTTATCAGCAGGATGGTTCAAGGCAACTTCCAATCAACCAGCAGTCTGCCTGTGAATGTTACTGCCGTAGTCCATGTAAAAGATATATACATGTGTGTGTGAGATTTCTCCTTATCACTTTCTTTACTGGTTTGGAATATGGCTCTCGTCTGTGCTGCTCCATCCATTAATGTTATTTTGTCGAAATAGCATTCTCTGAAATACATGTACATAGGAAATTCTCTGGTACGGTCACATCAATGGAGCAGAGTGTTGCTACCTAGTGTTTCTAGGCATCAACTGCAAGCATACTTTGGACAAAATAAATAAATACATGGATCATTGTTATCAGACTCAAGAAAACTAAACCGGGCATTTAAGGAACCTTGGATTTGTACAACTACATGTATGCTGTAGTATTTAATATCATATATGTTTTTATTTAATAAATCAACATTAATTGTGGAAATCTCTTAACCCTATATGTATACTGTAGTGTTTAATATCATATATGTTTTTATTTTTTAGTTTAAATATATATCATGAATATGTTTGATTTTGATAAATTTTAAAAAAGCAAACATGCAACCAATTATCTATATTATCTAAGAACATACCTTTAAATTTCTTACCATACAAAAATTAGAAAGAGAGCACAATAGAACAGTAATGAATGCTGCTGCTATTATTGCTGGGATTACTACCTTGAAGGAAAGAGGTTCTCTGGTTTTTTTCCTGGAGCATTTAGGTAAATGCAACTCTGTATAGCTTATCATTTCCAAATACTGGGATGGCACTTGCATTTGCAAATGTACTTTCTCTTGACACTTCCATCTCTAAATCATTACAAGAAAGATTGAGATGCTTGAGAGCTAATAACCTGCCAAGAAACTCGGGGATCCTCCCAGTTAAATTATTTTTTGACAGATCTAGTTCTTCGAAACCTCTCGAAGTTTTCAGAGATCCAGGAATCGGTGCTTCAAATTTATTTCCCTCTAAATGCAGGCGTTCTAAACTGAAACAGCTGCCAAGGTGCTTGGAATATCACCTGGCATTTTGTTCCCTCCTACATCCAACTCCACATGATTTTGTAAGCTAATGCTTGTAATGGCAGGGGACAAGTTAAGGAATAACTAGACATTATCAAAGGAATTCAGACAGATGAAAGACCAAGGTTGTGACGTAGCTCACATCAACAATATCATTTTTATAAGTCAAAACTCTTGGGAAAAAAAAACTACAGTTACTATGAGGAGATATTTAAAATATTTATTTTTTATTTATATTAATGTTACTTACTAAATAACTATTACAATTCTTTATATATACAATTTTTTTTTAGAAAACTACATTAATACTAAATAAAAAAATAGAAAAATCATTCCCTTCAAACAAAAAATAAAAAACCTAGAAAATCCTAATAGTATTGAATAGAAAAATAAAATGGAAAAAAATAAAATTTCTAAATTGAAAAAAAAAATATTTTCTAAAAAAAATCTTGCATTAGTCTTTTTAAATTGAAAGAAACTAGTCATTGAGTTTACACAAACTCTTTTCCATCACAAACATTATTTTATATGTAAGCTATCTCACAATAAATCTCTGCTTTTTGTTGAGCCACCCCCCATCATAGACCCTCGAACATCTTCGACAAATCATCCTATCGTGAACTTTTAACATCTTTGTGCAGTTAGCCAAAGAAATAGGAAAGTTCAAGTCATCAACATCCCCATTTCCCAGGTTGTTTTGATCAAAATTGAATCTAACTAAACTGTTTAACCATCCTAGATTCGTTGGAATAGTTCCAGTGAGACCATTTTGAGCAAAATCAAGAACCTGAAGTCCAGAAGCATTAGACATTGATACAGGTATGAGTCCTGTAAAACTTTTAACACCACCAACAAATATTTCCAGGCCATGCACGAAGTCAAACCTAAATCTGGTTGTAACTGCCCATGCAGCTGGTTTGAGTAACAGAGAACTAGTATATTGAAGATGGAATCATACCAGACAAAAAATTGTCATAAACTTGAAAATAACCCAATCCTCTTATATTAGGTATGCTTCCTTGTGAATTATTCAGGGAAGGTGACAAAGCAAACATAGAAGAAAAATTCCCTATCCAAGGTGATGTTAACAGTAGGTAAAATATTAACTTCCTATTCTATTTCTCTTGGTTTACTGAGCATCTACATAACTAGTTTGTACATAGAAAGATAAATCTCTACAATTACTCCATTTTATCTTGTTAATTCTCGCCAACATTCTCCCTCAAATTGGTGCATAGATATCTTTGATACCCAGCTTGTCGAGTGAGTTGTGAAATACTTTACTGGAAACAATCTTTGTTAATATGTCTGCCAACCAGTCATTAGACTTAACAAATAGGTTCTAGCCTATTTGTTAATATGTTCTGGACAATGCCACAGCATTTTGTTTCTAGCTCCTTCAAGCAACTGAATTACCTCCCACAAAGGTAAAATAATCAAACAAGGATACTTGTCAGTAACACTTCCTACTCAATCTGTATTTGTATAGCCACTAATGTCTAGATGATCATTCTTTGAGAACACGAGCACTTTTCTAGGAGCAGATTTCAAGTAATGAAATCTGTGAGATAAGAGATAACTAAGGTTCGGCATTTACCAAAGCAACATTCCTTGAACCATCATTGAAACGTGTCTCATGCTACTTTCGAGCCTTGAGTTCGTCCCACCATCTTAGATACCCATGTAATTTAAAACAAGTCTCATGGGCATGTTTTAAAGTACCACAGTATGGCCAGCCTCCTCCTCCTGTTTGTAACTTTGACTTTAAAGATTGATTTGGCTTTCCACCATTTATAGTTTACAAAGTATCTACATATATAGTTTGTACGGATAGCTAATTTAGGAAGTTATCCTTAGCTATCAATTAGTTGATTGCTCTAATTTACGTCGACCCGTAAATTGTGAAGTTTACAAACACAGCAAAATAAATCTCTACAATTACCCCACTTTATTTTGCCAACTAACGCTAAGTGGAAGGCTTCCTGTAAAGCTATTACCTCCAAAACCTAGGATAACCAACTTTGTCAGTGAGCTAAGCTGGTCTGGAATCTCCCCAATAAACTTGTTGACAGCAAGACCGAGCACTCTAATTTCTGTACAATAAGTGAGATTAGTTGGAATCTTTCCTCCTAAGTAATTGAAGGTCAAGATGAAATATGCTGCAAGGGAAAGAGACGACCACCCCGTTCTTCAGGAAGTTCACCCACCAAGGCTGTTGTTTCACAGGTTAATTCCTGTAAGATATGTAAGATTTCCTATAGAAGGCGGTTTAGAGCCTACTAAACTTTAAGACTCCAGGTTCAAAGTTACCACACTCCATTAGATGGACAGCATGAAACACCAACCCAATTACAGAAATTGATTGAATCATTCCATGAACTCATGATTTTGTGTGAATCTTGAATTAGTTTTGCATGAGGCAAACTCGGATTGCGATCCCATTAGCAGAAACATCATCATTGAAGGAAAGACAACACCGCAAACTGCAGTTGTATGATAAGCATTTCATCTGAGCTAGCACTACAGGCCAATATCATTCTCCATTTGAGATGAAATCACAAAATTTAGCTTTAGAAGGAAAGCCTGATTCATAAAGAAGTCTCATACCAACAATCTCAATCAAACGACCTACAGGATGCCAATGATCCCACCAAGGAAAAGCATTCCGTCCATTCCCAGTACTGTGCACCAGATGATCCCTTGCAATGCTTCTTAATTTTAAGATTGTCCTCCAGTTCCAGCTGCAATCACTTGAGATATCCGTACTCCAAATACTTTTATTCTTCAACAAAAAGACATGACACTAGCAAACATAATGACCCTGGTTTTAAAAGCAATCCAGAAATTTTGGTAAAATGAAACTGGAGGATATATACTTAATCTACTTGACTATGATCTAAAACTGAAGGCAAGCACACACATGGCCAACACATGCTTGTGTTTGAAGAAAACACAAGTTAAAAATATGCAACGGTTCAACTTAGTTTAAGAGCACGGGCAAATAACAGAAGAAAGAAATTCATTTGACGTGCTTTTGCTGTAGGAAGAATTAGTCCTCTTTTCTCTAGTCTTATAAAGCAATCCCTTAAAAGGGTGCAACAACCCCTTTTCCTGCAGTATATACATTAATCATTAGGATATACAATTCAATTTCTAGGCAGACATGAATATGATTTAGGGCAAAATACAGAACAGCGTTGAATACAATAAATACTTAATAGCATATCAGTACTGATAAAGAAAGAATTCACAATTCACTGTGAGTCACACTACTTTAGAAAGAGTGCCCCAAAACATTTCAAATAATTAATCAGTAACTCTGACCTGTTCACCATTTCATGGGGTTTCTGCGTAGAAATTCGGCTTGCTTAAGTTCTCTTAGTAGGTTCTTCCTAAGGTAATGGATGGTGCTTAATGCTTATGTTGCATGGTAAAACCTATCAAATTTATGTACTAGGAATCTCCCTTAAATGGTGGAAATGAATTGAAAAAGCAGGTTCTAATCTTATGGAGGATTAAGGGCCAGCTTATCAGTATCTTTATACCAAGAGGTCATTTTGTAGTAATATTTACATGCTAGCAAACTATGAAAGGAAAACAGGAAGAAGAGAATTCACCATGATGACCTCATGAAAAAATCACTTAAACCATTATATCTGAGGACCAGGGAGTAACACAAGACTGATTTCTTGTTTTCTGAGCTTGCAATTACCTAATTATTAACATCAAATGACACCAGGAGTTCCCCCAAACACTTCAGTGGGATAGATAATACTCTTTCGGTCTGAAGGGTCCCAGTGAAGTGTTCAAGGGAACTCTAGGGGACACTTGATCTATGCACCATTGCACCTATACCACATTACTAATCCTTGTTGTTTATATTATCAGTGATGGTCACCAACTTATATAGGAACTGTTTCGTACAGCAGCTAGTAGTACATAGTGAATCTAGACGCAACAATAGGCTGAGTGGATGGGAGATTGTGATGAAGAGAATAATTCAACTCTTTCGTATTCTATGATGATAGACATCCAGCCTTTCCTTTTCAGAATCTTCGAGTTAGATCTTATTAAGATTCTAGGAGAATATACATTTATACACCACACTAAAATTTGATCACAACAAAGGTCCTATAGATCCTTTCGGCACCAATTTGATAAGTATCCCTTTCAAGTATTTCTAATTGCTGAAACTCTTATACTTCAAAAAGAAAGCAAGAGATATACTAAAGATAATTGGATACGAAAGAAAAGAGAGAAGAAGAACAGCTTGTGACCAGCTTTAAAGTGCAATTTGAGCTCAATTTGGCTTGTTGTTGTTGTTGTTGTTGTTAAGGAAATGAATTCTTCGCTTGTTGTTGTTATTAAGGAAATGAAGACTATGTAAATGCTTTTTTATTTTTTATTTGGGGAACTAAAAATCAAAGACATTATATTATAGAAAAAAAAACTAATTTTGATGGTGAATTCACTATGCCTCTCTCACAGGTCGTGGACGGCTACATCATGTTTTTTGGTCTACATTCATTGCTTAGAATTTCAGTCCAGTCCAGTCTGTGTTTATTATTAGTGTCTATTTTTAACATTTATTAACATATATGGTGATTGATTAATTTTACTAACATGCCGACCAAGCTTATGATGCGTGTTCCAAATTTTTCATCGTCAACAAAGAATTTCACGTCGCCCACACTTTCTTTTACGATTGAATCGAGTTTTAATCTAGTATGTGGCGTAGAGCGAGCATCTAAACTAGTATTTGTCTATTCGTTGATGGCTCAAACCAAATCTTTTTATTCTAATTCAAACTTCATAACCATATCTATGAAATAAACTGGCAAAATTTTTTGAAGGAAAGCTTTGTCATTGCTTAAATGCATAACAATATAATGGAACCTAAACGAAGCAAATAGAAATTAGCATGCAGTTAACAGCAGTTATACTTTTAACTGCAGTCATGTTTATGTAGTTAAGAAAGAATGTAGAAACTCCCTATATTCTAAGTTAATTGGTTGCCTATTAGCGGTTCCTTTGTATGAAAATGAAGCCTCTAAAAGGATAACATGCACGTTGCTGTTTTTGCGTTGATCCAGTACCCCAAGCAAAGAATATAGGTAGCATGAATCTAGACAGAACTGTGGGCAACAGGGAAGGTAGAAAATAATTTCCTCTTCATTTTGGTCCCTATCCATAATCTAACCTTTAATTTCATTTTCAGCTGAATTTCCAAACAACTAATAAAGCTGAAAAGATAATACCAGAGTACGTATAAGAGCGTGCAAGAAATTTATGGCCACTCACCCACAGCATAAACAGCATTCATACAGTCCAGATTCTGACCAGGTTCAGTTCTATCATGTCTTCGATAGTTTGGTCCCCTACTTGCTCACAACAGATCAAGAAACCTTTACCATATCAGAGCTAGGCAAATATTGTGTAACAAAGGAACAAAGATCTTGCTGTCCCCAAGAGTTTCCGTGACCTCTTTTCATCATGCCTATTCCCAAGGGTAGCTGTAATCCTACCTTAACCCTACTGGAGTGTTTAGGGGATCTCTGGATGCCAATTTGACACTAGTTCAGATAATTCTTCAACTTGTTTTGCATGTCAATTAATTTGTCGCATTATTCTTTCGATCCAATATTTTACCTTCATTTCATTGTTTCCATGGAAATAAATATAAACCATGAATGTATGCCTCAATACATTTCCTATTACAGCCCCATGCATGTCAACATAACTATTTCCTACATACGAAAACAAAAACATGAGGGCACCCTGCGTGAATTACTACTAGAAAATTAGGAAAAAAAAAAAACAAAAAGCAATGAATTAAAACACCGACGGACAATATTCCATTATTGTTTGCATATGAAAATTGCTTCGAAATAAAAAAAAATAAAATTGTCGGCAATTCTATTGGCCCTTTTGATTTATTGAATTGCAGATGAAAATTCTTATCAGCAGTTTTAAAATGAATTAAAACCCAAGAATCTTCTCTTCCCCCTACTTTCTTTTTCTTCTTCTTCAATTCAAACCCTAACTCTAAATATTCTGTCACTGTTCACTAATTAAAATTGTGATGGAAAATTTTCATTCATAATTTCTGATGGAATAAAAAAATATAAAAAAAATTGTGTTGGCAATTTTGTTTACCTTTCTGACTTGTTAAATTGCCAATGAAAATTTTCATTAACAATTTTAAACGGAATTAAAACATGACAATCCTCTTTCGCCACCCCCCAATTTCTTCTTCTTCTTCTTTTATTTTCCAACAACCCCCCTCTAGAATCCAACCACCCAACCCAGTGGTGCCAATGCAACCTTCTTTTCTTAGTTCCATTTTTTCTCAAGTTTCAATCCACCAAGCAAGAAAACCCATCAATTTTCTTGTAACACTCATTTACGTTTAAAGTTAATTTATTAATAATTTGTTTTTAGAATTTATAATTTGCATGTATAATTAAGTGTTTTACTTGTTTTATATTATAATTTTGTTGTATTAATGTATGCTGTTTATTTTAGAGTTTGTTTGAGATTTAGAGGAAATAAATTTAATTTGTTACTTGATGAAATTGAGTGTGATTTTATAACTTAAGTGTGTTAGAATCGATGAAATGATGGGTGGTTTAATGAATACTAATTTTTTTTTTTATCAATTTTATGGTTAAGTTGAAAACTTGAGGGAAATTAATTTTGTGTGGAATTGATAATAAATAAAAAGTATTAATTTAGGTTGAATAAGTTTGTATTGAAAAAATAATGGATAATTAGCTGGACCCAAGTAATTTTAATCAATTATGGGTTTTGTTGAAAATTTAAGAAAATTAAATTAATGTGTAATTGATAAAAAATAGGGTATGGGTTGATGTTATTATTTATTGATAATAGTATGATATGTAAATTTATAATATTTATGATAGGTATAGTAATAATAATAGTAGCAGTTATGATAATAATATTTATAGGTAATTATGATAATAATATTAATATTAACTAGTTATGCAGTCTGCACACTTCAGGACATGTATTCTAATTGATATACATAACACATAGTATTTTGCCTGAGAATATAAGAATATTGTAAATTAAATTAATCACCATATTTTGGGGTATTTAAAATTGTGGCTCATGATGCTTTTTAAAATAATTAAATTTTTATTTGAAAATAAATCAAAATAATTATTTTTATATAATTATTTTTTATTTTCAATGACACACATCATCAAAACTAAAAAAAAACTCTAAAAATATATTAATATAATATTTTTTAAACCAAAACTATTTTTAAAAAGTACCTGCAAATAGAAGCAGTGCCAAACATCAATTACTAGCTTGGGTATAATAAAAGTCTTTGAGCCCGTGTTACTGGCGGCTTCTTTTCAATTTAAGGAATTCAACTCAATCTTTTTCTTTTTTGTTTTTGCTGTAAATTAAATATTTATATCATCCAATAATTATCGTCAAATTTAGATTCTGTCTTAGGGGTTCTGGCAAGTTTGACGAAGACAAGCAAAAAAGATTCCCGTACAGTAACTATAAATCTAGTTTCGTTCTTGATTAGATGTTTTAATTATATGAATATTTATATACTATATATTACTTTTACTCTTTTTAGAATTCATTTACGTACCATATATACTTAAGCTATTTGACTTAATTAAAAAAACTATAGGATATTTATTTCAATTATGAATTGCAAAAGGAAAATGATCGTGTGTGTGTGTATTATCATAATTCAATTGTAATTACATTATTTATTATAATTTCCAATCAAAATAATTTACTATTGCCTATGGGCATTAAAAAGTTTAAGGGTTTAACAAGGCAAGAATTTTCCATTTTATACAAGTTCATAGATAATAAAACTTATTCCGAAAAGAAAATAAAAACAAATACGTAAGTAATCCTTCCCATCCCATTATATATATTATTGTAGGTTTTTTGTCTTTTAAACCTGGGTTTAGAAGGATGTTTCAAACTCGGAACACAGCACAAACCTTTAGAACATCCAAAAATATTGCGTGGCAGCCTCCTTGAAACTTGTGTCTTCATGTAATTCACATAATTCTGACCGTCGCGGAAGATCTTTCTCTTCTGAGATTTCTTCAAAAAGAACTTATATTCCTATTATTGTTTTTGTCAAAATCATTCATTCAACAGCAACCATGATGAGAAACGTTTCTCACAAGATGTTAGATTACCAACAACTCTGTCGTGGAAAAACTCCCATCCTCTTTGCTACAGCACCCACTGCTATAATCTTTTTTGTCTACGCAAACAGTATAATTTGTACTGTTTCTTTACAATCATTTTTTGTTGACACCAAACAATTTTCTGGGGAACTACATGTTCATACAACTGAAAGACAAATCATGTTGACAGCTATCATTATGCAACCACTGCGTTCTATGCAAAAAGTGATTAAGGAAGTTGATCATATTGAACATCAGAGATCTGTAATTCCGCCCTTCAATCTCACAGAAGAAGAAAGAATTGCGTGGTTTCGGAAAAAGAAACCGGGTTTGATATTTTGAAGTCAAACAACTTGACCAACGAGTTTCATGGTCGATTTCTTGAATTTTTCAGCAATGAGTGTACTGTTCAAATCTCCATGACATGGATTTCGCCGGTAGCATCCTTTGAAAGGAGTTCTTGGCCCTCGAAAGTGTGTTCAAAGTCCACCCTCATGGCTGCTTATTGATTCTATCAAGAGATATGGATTCCATACAAGGGTGCAGGATTCTGAAACCAGTACTTGACCATAAGTACAGAGTTGCTGCAATTACCTGACTTGTCCTTTATGTTCAAGAAAACTCCAGCAGAAACTTGGTTTGAAGAGATGAAGAGTGGGAACAAAGACCCTGGCGAAATTTCATTGTCTCAGAATCTACCAAACCTCATTATACTTGCAGTTTTAAACAAGTATGGAGGGATTTACCTGGATACAGATTTCATTGTCCTAAAAAGTTTTGCAGGCTTGAGGAACGCAATTGGAGCACAAAGTATTGGTGTGTCCAAGAATTGGACAAGATTGAACAATGCAGTTCTAGTCTTTGATATGAATCATCCACTACTGTTCAAGTTCATAGAAGAATTCGCTTCGACTTTCGATGGAAATAAATGGGGGCATAAGGGAGACTTATGGGATACACGTATGGAACAGGCAGAGCAGTAGATTCAGCATTGAAGAGGGAAGTATCATGGGTAGATTGATCTCGGATAATTGTGTCATTTGGGAATACAAATAAAGCTCTTGAAGAAGATTTATGAATAGAGATGTATAAAGTTTCTTCAATCAGGTAGCTGCACCCGTACAGAGTCATCAGATACAGAATCAACAAAAATCCTCCCATTGTTTATAGATGAGTCCACTCGTTGCTTGAAAGTCCCATATTTCTTCCAAGAGTTTTTTGTATCTTTATTTGTCGATTTCATTCATCTCCCATTCAGCGTAAATATCACAACGAGGACATAAAAGCAAATCTCTCGCAACAAAGAAGTAATTTTTTTTTTCTGAATTATAGGCGACTAATTGTTTCATTTGCATGTCATCCAACGTTTGAATACAAGTAATGTAAATGCCCTCAAGTGCAACCTCTGGTTGACCCTAATAAGAACAGTAAGCAATTAACACAGAATCTCTATGTAGAGGAATCACTTCAATTTATATTATGGCTGTTAACCAATCTTTAAAAGCATGTAGTTCCAATTTGCTATAGAAATCAGGCACATCCACCTTCATTCTCTTAGTGAGTTCGTCGATGGGTTGATTTTCCAGCCCTTGCCTGTCACGGTTTCGCGGAAAGTCATCTCTGTGATGCTGAACTCGGTGGTGATGGGGCTCAAAATCTCTGCCGAATTCAGTTTCCAAGTTTTCCCCACCAATTCTGTGATTTCCCTCCAGTGACTCCTCACGAAGCTGGCCATGCCCCCTTCTATTAGGAGATCTAACCCTCTCTCGAGCTCGATGTTCATCCACAGCATCTATTCGATTAGAAAGCTGTTTCAACATAGTGGTGATATGGATGATTTGATATTAGAAATCGGTATGTTGGCATGGGGAATTGTTGGGAACATGGAGTGCTCGACATAATATACGAGTTACTATTCCGCGTTACAGTTATGAACAGCTTTGATACCAAATTAATGTAAATGCCCTCAGGTGCAACCTCTCATTGACCCTAATAAGAACAATAAGCAATTAACACAAAATCTCTCTGTAGAAGAATCACTCCAATGTATGTTTAAAGAAAAGCTATTGTCAAGAATACAAAAACTGTCTTATCTTTTGTTCTGTTCCTCTCTTAAATACAATCTAATACATAATTAAGACCTAATACTAATCTGACTAGAAAACTATCAGCTAACTAGGATAATAATAACTAACGGCTAACAAGCTTATACCAGCTTTCAAGATTCTTTGAGTAGGCTTTGTGAGTTAAAGGGTCTCTTCCCCTGTCTCCTGATTTGCGTCAACAAGGTTATCATCTTTTCTTTCTTTTCGTGAACTACAAAAGAACTAAGGTTACATTGATCTGATTTCAGAATATTTTACCACAAATCATAATCCTAAGCCTTTTCAATCTCAACCTGAAACTAAATCTCCTAAATCCCGGCAACCTACGAAATGAATTTTTTCTGGTTAACTTGCGATTATTTGCCATTTAATCCTTGGAGGCAAAATCATCGTTCCTGCAGCTACCAGAAGCAAACTTACTAGGTTCATCGGACCCAGGATCACTAAAAGTCCCAATCTGTCTGATGGATGCCCATGGATCATGCACCTCATTTTCAGTATCACTGCCCCATAGAGGGATAGGCTTTATCATCGGCGAGCCACTGTACTCCTGAAAATGGGTTGCCAAACTTGTGTGCTCCATGTCAAATAATCTCCTCAGAGATGTGCTTCCAACTTCATCAAGTCCAGCAAACTACTACTTTTGTGAGATGAAGAGAATGAAGAACAGGAAGCAGTTGAAGATGACAATGACGGTGAAGATGAAGACCAGTACAACGATTTCTGGTATTCAATAATCTGTCTGATCCTTTGCTTCTTATCTTCTGTATTGAAGAAGCAAGGGGAATCATCATCCTTCTCTTCTGTTATTTCTGATGTCATCTTATTCTCTGAGTTATTCCCCCCTCTGCATGTGAAAGGACAAAAGACAGTCCTTCGCATTTGGATCTAAAAAAATAAGTAACTTGGATGCCTAAAATGTTAAAGTTAATCAACATCAGACCGTGACTGAGTCAAGAGTGATATGCTGGTTTAGTCAATTTGTTTTCCAATAAAATAGGAATAATCCTAGTCACAAGGAATTTGTTGCAGTGTGATTAGGAAAGTCAGTTGTTTTATTCTTTCTATTTTATAGTCATTCCGTGTCTTATTTGTAGGAAGTCTGTTAAGTAAAATGCCTATATAAAGGCTTGTAGCTGCTGCATTAATTTTATCCATCAATAAAGTGTGTTTTTCTTTCTTTAATTGTTTGTCTTTCTGAATATCAAAAGTTCAACAATTGGTATCAGAGCCGGGTTCAAGATAGAGTGTTTTATTTGATATTTGAGAGTCAAACATGTGAGGAAAAGAAAAGAGTGAGATGGGTGATCTTCAAGTTATTGGGGGAATTAAGAAGCTCAACAACCAGAATTATAATACTTGGTCAACGTGCATGATGTCTTACATGCAGGGCCAGGATTTGTGGGAAGTTGTGAATGGCTGTGAAATTACACAACCAGAGGCTGAGGATGCAAATGGTGCATTACGAAAGTGGAAGATTAAAGCAGGCAAAGCAATGTTTGCTTTGAAAACAACAATTGAAGAAGATGTGTTGGAACACATTCGGGATGCCAAAAATCCTCATGAAGCTTGGAAGACGTTTGCAGATTTATTCTCAAAGAAGAATGATACAAAGCTTCAACTGTTAGAGAGGGAGCAGCTGTCAATAGCTCAACGTGAACTAACTGTTGCCCAGTTTTTCCACAAGGTGAAGACACTTTGTCGAGAAATTTCTGAATTGGATGCAGAAGCTCCAATTGGTGAAACCAGGATGAAAAGGATAATTATCCATGGTTTGCGGCCAGATTTCAGAAGCTTTGTTGCTGCAGTACAAGGATGGCAGACTCAACCATCACTTGTTGAGTTTGAGAATCTGTTGGCTGGTCAAGAAGCACTAGCCAAACAAATGGGAGAAGTTGCACTCAAGGGTGAAGTTGATGCACTTTATGTCCATAAAGGCAGATGGAAGCCAAAGAAACATGCCAATGACAGATCCAAAAGAAATGAAGACAAAACAAAGTTTAATCGAGAAGAAAGAAATTCCAGTGAAGCAAGGGGCTACGAGATCAAAAGAAAATTTGAAGGGAAGTGCTATAACTATGGGAAGAAGGGTCATATGGCAAAAGACTGTTGGCAAAAGAAGGAGCATGTTGAAGGTAATACAGCTACCTTCAAAATTGAAGATGAATGGGATGCTCATGCATTCTTCACGACAGTAGAAGAAGAAGAGTGTTTGCAGAGGAAGGAGCATGTGGAGAATGATGCTGTCACCTTCAAAATAGAAGATGAATGGGATGCTCATGCATTCTTTACTAAAGTAAAAGAGGCAGCTTTCACAGTAACAACACCTGAACATATTGATTATGAAAAGGACTGGATCATTGATTCAGGCTGCTCAAATCATATGACAGGTGACAAAGAAAAATTGAAGAATCTGGTGGAATACAAGGGAAAACACGTAGTAGTCACAGCAAACAATTCAAAGCTGGCTATAGCCCATGTTGGGGATGCCGTAGTCTCTTCCCAACTTAATCTCAAGGATGTGTCACTACAAAATGTTTATCATGTTCCTGGAATGAAGAAAAACCTCTTATCAGTGGCACAATTAACATCTTCAGGACACTTTGTTCTATTTGGTCCTCAAGATGTTAAAGTGTACCGTGATCTTGAAAGTCTAGATGAACCAGTGATAAAGGGGCAGAGGCTTGAATCAGTGTATGTGATGTCTGCACAAACAGCATA
Organism: Populus davidiana; assembly: GCA_030145905.1. NCBI lineage: Eukaryota > Viridiplantae > Streptophyta > Magnoliopsida > Malpighiales > Salicaceae > Populus > Populus davidiana. The sequence continues at coordinate 2,449,010 of CM057794.1, read as the reverse complement.
TGTAGACAAGACAAGGAAGAGTGAGACAGTGGATCTATGGCATCAAAGACTGAGTCATGTGAGTTTTTCTAAACTCAACATGATGATGAGAAGGTCTGCATTGAAGGGTCTGCCTCAGCTTGAAGTAAGGCTCGATGCAATTTGTGCAGGCTGTCAATATGGCAAGGCACATCAACTTCCATATGAAGAATCGAAGTGGAGAGCAAAGGGACCATTAGAGCTCATTCATTCTGATGTGTTTGGACCTGTTAAGCAAGCTTCTGTTAGTGGCTTGAAATACATGGTAACATTTATTGACGATTTTTCAAAGTTTGTGTGGGTTTATTTTATGAAGGAAAAATCTGAGACACTCTCAAGATTCAAGGAGTTCAAAGAGGCGGCAGAAGCTGAGATCAATAAAAGAATATGTTGTCTACGTTCTGACAATGGGGGAGAGTACATATCAGATGAATTCTCTTACTATCTAAGAGATTGCAGAATTAATCATCAATTCACCTGTGCAAATACCCCGCAGCAAAATGGTATTGCTGAGAGGAAGAACAAGCATTTAGCAGAGACTTGTCGAAGTATGCTTCATGCAAAGAATGTTCCAGGTAGATGGTGGGCAGAAGCAATGAAGACTGCAGCTTTTGTAATCAACAAGCTTCCACAGCAGAGGCTTGATTTCCAGTCACCATTTGAAAAGCTATGGAATAAGAAACCCACAGTGAGCTATTTTCGAGTTTTTGGATGTGTATGTTATGTTTTTATACCTAATCATCTATGCAGCAAGATGGACAAGAAGGCTGTTAGGTGTATTTTTGTTGGTTTTGATAATCAACGGAAAGGGTGGAGATGTTGTGATCCAATTACTGGAAAATGCTACACATCCAGAAATGTTGTGTTTGATGAATCATCTTCATGGTGGTCCATAGAACATCAATCACTACCAGACTCAGAAGGGCTTAAAGAAGAAATGCAAATTGCTCGAATCCAGTTGAACAAAGATGAAGATAACACTGACAGTCAAGAAGAAGTAATTGATGTTGATGTTGAAATTAAAGAGAACCCGTGGCAAACTGGTATACATGACCAGCCAAGTGAAGAATTCAATGCAGCAACAACATCAAATCCACCTAGAAGATCAACACGAATGAAGAAGCCAAATGCAAAATATGCAAATGCTGCAGTGGTAGAAGGTGTAAAAGAACCAGAAACCTTTACAGAAGCTTCTCAAAATTCAAACTGGAATAAGGCTATGAAAGAAGAGATTACAGCACTACAACAAAATCAGACCTGAGATCTTGTACCAAGACCAGAGGATGTGGAACCCATTTCATGTAAATGGGTGTATAAGATAAAACGACACACAGATGGAACAATTGAAAGACTCAAGGCTCGCCTGGTAGCACGAGGATTTTCTCAACAATATGGACTAGATTATGACGAAACGTTTAGTCCAGTTGCAAAACTTACATCCGTGCGAGTTGTACTCGCTGTTGCAGCCAACAAGGAGTGGATCTTGTGGCAGATGGACGTGAAGAACGCTTTCTTGCATGGAGAGCTAGATCAAGAGATCTATATGGATCAGCCAATGGGGTTTCAAAATCAAAGTCATCCCAACTACGTATGCAAGCTGAGAAAGGCACTCTACGGGTTGAAACAAGCACCAAGGGCTTGGTATGGTAAGATTGTCGAATTCTTAACAAAGAGTGGATTTTCAGTAAGCCATGCAGATTCCAACTTATTTGTTAAAGCTAATGGTGAAAAATTAGCTATACTACTCGTATATGTCGATGATATAATCATCACAGGAAATGATGTTGAAGAAATCTGCCAAACCAAGGAGAATTTGTCTGTTCGGTTTGAAATGAAGGAACTAGGACAGCTGAATCATTTCCTTGGTTTAGAGATAAGTATCACACGCAGAGGAGTAATTCTATGTCAGCAAAAATATGCCAAAGACCTTTTGGAAAAGTTTGGGATGCTAGAGTGTAAAGCAACTGCAATACCTATGGACCCAAATACCAGAATGTGTGCACATGAAGGCAAGGAGCTGCAAGATGCTACAATGTATCGACAGATGGTGGGAAGCTTGTTATATCTAACTGTGACCAGACCTGATATTTCATATGCAGTAGGTGTAATGAGCAGATACATGCAAAATCCAAAGAAGCCTCATTTGGAAGCAGCCCGAAGAATCCTGAGGTATGTGAAGGGCACATTTGACTATGGTTTGCTGTACAAGAAAGGTGAAGACTGTAAAATGGTTGGCTATTGTGATGCTGACTATGCAGGGGATCATGACACTCGTCGATCAACTACTGGATATGTGTTTAGACTTGGGTCAGGATCGATTTCTTGGTGCAGCAAAAGGCAACCAACAGTGTCTCTGTCAACAATAGAGGCCGAATATCGTGCAGCAGCAATGGCAGCTCAAGAGAGTACATGGTTAATAAGGCTGATGAATGATTTACATCAAGTGACAGATTATGCAATTCCATTGTATTGTGATAATCAATCAGCTGTTCGTCTAGTAGAGAACCCAGTATTTCACGCAAGAACAAAACATGTGGAAGTGCATTATCATTTCATCCGAGAGAAGGTTTTAGAAGAAGAAGTTAAATTGAAGCAGATCAAATCAGAAGATCAAGTTGCAGATATATTTACAAAGGGCCTGAGTAGCAACAAATTTGAAGCTTTCTGTAAGCAGCTTGGTTTGATAAGAATTACAGAAGCAGATGTTGAGGGAGAGTGTTAAAGTTAATCAACATCAGACCGTGACTAAGTCAAGAGTGATATGCTGGTTTAGTCAATTTGTTTTCCAATAAAATAGGAATAATCCTAGTCACAAGGAATTTGTTGCAGTGTGATTAGGAAAGTCAGTTGTTTTATTCTTTTTATTTTATAGTCATTCCGTGTCTTATTTGTAGGAAGTCTGTTAAGTAAAATGCCTATATAAAGGCTTGTAGCTGCTGCATTAATTTTATCCATCAATAAAGTGTATTCTTTTTTCTTTAATTGTTTGTCTTTCTGAATATCAAAAGTTCAACATAAAATCCATAAAGGGATTTGGGAAAGCCGGTCATAACCAAATGTTGTTCCTACCTTCTGTCTTTACGAAAATCCAAGTATGGTCATTTGGGCATAAAGGACATCCACTCTACGACACTTGTTACATCTCACTGCTGTTAGGTTTGCCCAACGTCTAAATAGTTGCTTCTCGTAGTACCTTAAAAAAAAGACAAAAAAAAAAAAAAAAGACAACAGCAGCTAATTCTTGTCATTTCTCTAATAGACGACCGCAGTTCTTATGTGAGGGTTTGCGGTCTCATGTGAGGGCTAGTTCCATATTTGCTAGTACTTTTATATCATTGTATAAAATTATGTGTTAATCAAAATCAAATCAATTTCGTGTCATAATCTCCTCAGAGATTTGCTTCCAACTTTCATCAAGTCAAACAAACTGCTACGTTTGTGAGATGAAGAGAATGAAGAACAGGAAGCAGCCAAATATGAAGACCACTGATACAATGATATCTGGTACTCGTAATCTGTCTGATCCTTAGCTTCTGATCTTCTGTATTGATGAAGCCATGGGCATCCTCATCCTTCTCTTATATCATGGTACGTAGTCGTCTAAATACTCTTTCCCTCGGCAAGTGAATGGACAAAAAATAGTTAATTGTTTAAGAAAGTAAAAGAACAAATTTGAGAAAGCCGGCCATGGCAAAATGCTGGCTTTACCTTTTGTCTTTAGGAAATCTAAGTTGGTGACAAACATAAATAATTTCCCTATATGCCTTTGGAATGTTGGAGCTGTTAATTAATTGTAGTAAGGACAGCCACTCCAGACAAACTTGGGTGGGATCCAGAGAATGTCTCTTTTAGTACCTTGAAAAAAAAGAAATAGTTGCTTCTTAGCACTGCTTTAACAGGCAACCGGCATGGGAACGAGTCTTCCTGTAATCTCTGATGAACTGAATGAAATAATAATTGAGGGTTGCTTTAGACACAAGCCAAGCGAGGAATACAAGTGAAGTAAACGCAGAGAATTGGAGATAAAGGCAGATAAATTATTGCATTCCACTGAAGACGATATCTTCAAGGTTAGCTCCAGCAACTAAACTGGGATGGAGACAGAGATGCAGAGCACAACAGGATGCTTCATTTTTTGGTGGGCAAATAGTATCCTTAGGCCAATGCTCACGTGTTTAGACTAAATCCATCTCCTGGGTTCAGTTAAAGACCATGTCAAGGCTCTAAACTAATGAGAGAATGCATTCTCGCTGCTTGACCAAGGAAATACGCAGCGACAACTGGAAAATTCAAACGTCTTGGGCTGTCCTTCTAGCAGGTCACAAATGCTTCAGATGGTCATTTTACATCTCGAGTTTCCTTGCTCAATGCCAAAACTATTTCGGGGGCTTAGCCTCATTTAGCTTCTTAAATAAAAAAAAAAGAAAAAGAAAAAGAAAAAGAAAAAGAAATTGGACTCAACACGGTGCAAAGGAGCAGTATTATGATGGGCTTAGTCAGAGTAAATTAGCCCACAGTGCCTCAAAAGCCACTCCAAAACTCTTCCGTCTTCCAAGTAAATGTAGTATCGGTGAATATTCATTTTGCTGAGTGTTTTTTTTAGTAATTTTGATATTAAAAATAAAAAAATGATTTTAATATATTTTTAAATAAAAAACTATTGAAAAAAAAATAAAAAAAATAAAAGTTATGGCACTCTATACTAATAATTAAAAATCCAAAGTCAACGGGGAATATAGACCCTAAAACTACACCACCTGTTATAGATGATGCCCTGTAGACTAAAGAAGAGATAAAGAAAAATATCCACAAAGCAAAGCATACACATCCTAAAGTTGGATGGAATTATGCAGGCACTCGACTGCCCATAGATCTGCAGAGAGAATTATAGCTGGTATTGATGATCCCTTGAGTTTGCATCCCCAGATTATACCTGATAAACAATTTGCAAGTTGCAGAGAGGAGCTGAACATGGACATCTTGTATAGCAAGCTGCGTTTGCGCACCTCCGAAGTTCGGACATGATTATAATTAATTAGGCATTTCACAAAGAGGATATACCAGCGAGGAGACATTAGCAGTAAATTATTTGTCTCGGAGAGGGTTATTGCATCTGGTGAGATCAACGTATTGAACATTATCTTTCGGTAATGCTCTTTCTTCACAGCCCCTTCGCTCGACTTAAATGGACATTTAAAAATAAGTTGGAACAATCAGCTTTAATGAATGGATTGATTTCGGAATTAACGCTAACAGTAACTACTCCCCACAGATTAATGTCTGGTTAAACCCATCCAAATCAGAGACATTCTGATAGTTTTGTGAGAATTTAGTCTCTAATCCCGATGTTGAATTTCTATTCCTAGACTTTCATCACATTTTCGGTTAACAATAGCATTGGATCCGCAACTAAATAATGATCTTGATCTGTTCCAAACTTATGGTTACGTATTATGATTATAGTGTGAAGATATACATGTTAAAGTTAAAAAAAATAATATAAATTATATTTTAAAATATTAATAAATAGTTAAAATTTTTAAATTGAATTAGTTATTTAATATAATATTAAAATTTTAATAACCAATCGATCACAAGTTTGAATTTTATATTTTTTATTTATTTAATAAAACTTAAATACAAGGTAATGTGAGCCTGTAAGTTTAAAACTCAAAGATTTTTCACCTGAGAAGTTGTGTTTGAAAATAATAAAAATTATATTTTAAAATATTACCTAATAATTTAAACTTTTAGGTTGAATTGATTTTTTTATTATAGTATTAAATATTAAAAAATAATATAAAATATATTTTAGAATTTAACTTGTTTAATTTTTTTTATTGAATTGATCTTTTAATATAACACAAGTTTAAATATTACCATTTCTATTTATTTGATAAAAATTAAGTAAAACATAGTGTGAATCTGTGAAAATTTTAAGTTCAAAAAATTTTCATTCGAGAAACTATGTTAAAAAATAATATAAATTATATTTTAAACCTTACCTAACCGTTTAAATTGTTAAATTAAATTGATTTTTTCACCTTATAAATTGCAATAAAAGCTTGGCTTGGCGAGATGATTCAAGAAGGATCCAGGTTACATTCCACCGTCTACAAATCCCAATCTCCGGAGGGATAACTTGTTAATGTACATGTATATTTTAGCATAATTTGCATCACTCCAAGTAATTGCAGATCTGGACAGAGAGAGAATAGAACTGGTAAAGGCATTGAGATGCATGTTTATGGATGACAACATGCATTGTGTTTTCAGGATATACTCATTCGCTTCACCAATTACACCAAATGAAGAAAATCACAGCTCAAAATATCACCAAAACGTTCAAGGTTTTTCACTACATGCTTTGACAAGATGATCCTGTTGAATTTTCCCAACTGAACAGGGTCTTACATCTACAGAGAAAAGTAGACCATAGACTATGTAGAAAGAGACAATTTAAAACTCGTTGTCTGCAAAAAGTAGCAGCAACAACTCTAAAAGACCAGACATTCAATGGATATATTAGATCTCAATAGGCACAGGTTCAGGCAGTTGCCAAACATAACTAAAATTTAGCATCTCTAACAAAAACTTCAACACAACGTCACCGAGGTAACTAGTAGTATTACGGCAGGAGGTTAGCTACTCTCTTAGATCTAACTTCTTTTCTGAAGGACCTCCGGCCTAAACTGCACAAACACCAGACATTTTACAAATGCATTAACAATCGCACAAAACACAGAGCAAGGGAGGAAGGCTCTCACTTCTTTGCACTCTCAAAGCACTCTCAAAAGAGTAAAAATCAGTCCCGAAGCAATTGATACGGGACCTCCAAAATGAGCACAAAACTTAAACACAAACATCAAATTCAGGTACTTCAGAAAATGTAAACTTGAGAGCTTCCCTTCAACTCAACCTTCATTAGAATAGCAAGATCAGATACCAAAGCAAAAGATTAAAAAAAAAAAAATGAAAAACCAGATACCTTGGAAACATTGGCTTGTCCTGTCTGCAAATGAACACTTCAATAATGTCTAAGAAATAGACGAGGGAGGTTTGAAGGAGGAAAGAAGAAGGGATCCCAAGGAATGCAGGATAGTGAATAAAAAAAATAACATGAAACTTTATAATTTAATAATAATGATGATGATAATAATAATAATAATAATTATATTCGGTGGCTATAAAATATTCAATACGCATACAGAAAATTTATACCGTAGAAAAACCCAAAACTCTTCGAGAGAAGGGATAGAATTTCATTCCCTTTTTAGGGAAAAAAGCTTCATGGAATCCCATTCCCTTTCTTTCAAAAGATGATAAAATAAAGAATCTCATTCCCAAAATCCCCATTTCCCTCCCTCCCTCACTCCCTCTGTCTCCCTCTCAAGATCTTATAGCAAAGCACAACTGAATAATACTGTAACTAGAAATTAAAAAACAAGAATAACAAAAGGAAACGCAAGTTCAAAAAAGCAACAGAAAAAGTAACACAAATTCAAAAAGCAACGCCTCGAAAGAATAAAAAAAGACATCCATTGCTAGATGCAGCACCCATTTTCTTCTCTCTATCAGCTATCATCCACCCTGCTTCTCTCTCCTTGTCAAAATCCAGATCAAACCAAAGCACCCATTTTCTTCACTTTCCCATCAAAACCCTACGATTTTTATTTTTGGTTTATTACTCCCCATGAAGTAATAATAAAAAAAAAAAACATGACCGAACCACCCAAAACCGTTCGGAAAGTACTGGTAGAAGTAGTCGATGCACGTGATCTTCTCCCCAAAGATGGTCAGGGAAGCTCCAGCGCCTATGTCATTGCAGACTTTGACGGTCAAAGAAAACGAACCAACACAAAATACCGAGACCTCAATCCAGTATGGAAAGAGACCTTCGAGTTCATCGTTTCCGACCCAAGCAACATGGAGTTCGAAGAGCTGGAGATCGAGGTTTTTAATGACAAGAAATACTGCAATGGCAGTGGCCGTAAAAACCATTTCTTGGGGAGAGTTAAAGTCTACGGCTCTCAGTTTTCTAAAAGAGGTGATGAAGGGATTGTTTATTTCCCTCTAGAGAAGAAAAGTGTGTTTAGCTGGATTAGAGGTGAAATCGGTCTAAGAATTTGCTATTATGATGAGTTACTTGAAGACGATCAGCAACAACCCCCACCTCCCCCCGAGAAAGATGCACCTCCGCCTCAACAGCAAGACCCGCAAAAGTCTCCCGCAGTCACAATGGTTGAGGAGGGCAGGGTTTTCCAAGTCGCTGAACATGCGGAGTTTAACTACCACGATTATCACCAACATCAACACCATCAGAATGGGACTCACTCGCCTCCAGTTGTGGTCGAGGATTCTCCACCGCCAGTGGTGCATGTACACTCGGAACCACCACCACAACAATCACAAGTACCGCTTCCAGAGGAGCCGCCACCGGGCCTTAATGCTCCTCCTCTACATTCTATGGAAACACACACTCACTACCATCCAGAGGTGAGGATGATGCAGACTACGAGAGAGTCCAGTGGTAATACCAGAGTCAAGACAATGAGGAGGCCAAATGGAGATTTTACTCCAAAAGTAATTTCAGGCAGATTCAAATCTGAACCGACGGAGAGAATCCATCCTTTTGATCTTGTTGAACCAATGCAGTATTTGTATATCAAAATTGTCAAGGCTCGTGGTTTATCGCAAAACGGGAGTCCTTTTATAAAGTTAAGGACCTCAACTCATTTTAGGTGGTCTGAACCAGCGAGTTACCGACCTGGTGACTCACCAGGCTCGTTTGAGTGGAACCAGACGTTTGGATTGGGCCATAATAACAAGGCTGACGTACAGTCCTCCGATGCTGGCATTTTAGAGATTTCAGTTTGGGACTCGCATTCGGAGCAGTTTCTCGGAGGAGTTTGCCTTGATCTCTCTGATGTCCCGGTGAGGGATCCGCCGGACAGTCCACTTGCCCCTCAGTGGTACCGATTGGAAAGTGGCGCCGCCGCTGATCAGAACTCCTGTAGGGTGTCTGGTGATATCCAGCTCTCTGTTTGGATTGGGACTCAAGCTGATGATGCGTTTCCTGAAGCGTGGATCTCAGACGCGCCATACGTCGCCCACACGCGCTCGAAGGTTTACCAGTCCCCAAAGCTGTGGTATTTGAGAGTGACAGTTATTGAAGCTCAGGATCTTCGCATGGCATCCAATCTGCCACCGTTAACAGCACCGGAGGTCAGAGTCAAGGCACAATTAGGATTCCAATCAGCGAAAACGAGGCGAGGGTCCATGAGCAATCATAGTACGTCGTTCCAATGGATCGAGGACCTTATTTTCGTCGCCGGCGAGCCACTCGAAGAGTCGTTGATTCTGTTAGTGGAGGACCGTACAAATAAGGATGCACTACTACTCGGGCACATCATAATTCCTGTGAGCTCAATTGAGCAACGGATTGATGAGCGCCACGTGGCATCCAAATGGTTCGCACTGGCAGGAGGTGGGGACACCGGGGGAGGAGGTGCTGGTGCTAATGGCGGGTCCTACCGTGGGAGAATCCATTTACGTCTCTGTTTGGAGGGAGGGTATCACGTGCTGGATGAAGCGGCGCACGTGTGCAGTGATTTTAGACCCACGGCTAAGCAGCTATGGAAGCCAGCTATTGGGGTGCTGGAGCTGGGGATACGAGGAGCTCGTGGGTTGCTGCCCATGAAGACCAAGGGTGGAGGCAAAGGTTCGACCGATGCTTATTGTGTGGCTAAATTTGGCAAAAAATGGGTCCGCACAAGAACAATCACAGATAGCTTTGATCCACGTTGGAACGAGCAGTATACCTGGCAGGTCTATGATCCTTGCACGGTTCTCACCATTGGTGTGTTTGACAATTGGCACATGTTTGGCGACATGTCTGATGATAAACCTGATTGTCGTATAGGAAAAATACGTATACGAGTATCTACATTGGAGAGCAACAAGGTGTATATGAATTCATATCCTTTGTTGGTTTTATTAAGAACCGGGTTGAAGAAAATGGGCGAGATTGAATTAGCGGTTCGGTTTGCTTGCCCAAGCTTGTTGCCGGATACTTGCGCGGCTTATGGCCAGCCATTACTTCCTAAAATGCACTATCTTCGCCCGCTCGGGGTAGCCCAACAAGAGGCACTGCGTGGAGCAGCTACCAGAATGGTTTCTTTGTGGCTTGCACGGTCCGAGCCACCACTAGGACCAGAGGTTGTTAGGTATATGTTGGATGCGGATTCTCATACATGGAGCATGAGGAAGAGTAAAGCTAATTGGTTTCGAATTGTAGCGGTTCTTGCATGGGCTGTCGGGTTGGCTAAATGGTTGGATGATATTCGGAGGTGGAGGAACTCGGTTACAACAGTATTAGTTCATGCTTTATATTTGGTGCTTGTTTGGTATCCGGATTTGGTTGTCCCGACAGGGTTTTTATATGTGATTTTGATTGGTGTTTGGTATTATAGATTCAGACCGAAGATACCAGCGGGTATGGATATCCGGTTATCCCAAGCGGAAACGGTCGACCCGGATGAATTGGATGAGGAATTTGATACAATACCAAGTATGAAACCACCTGAAATTATAAGGGCCCGTTATGACAGGTTACGGGTGCTGGCAGCCCGGGTCCAAACAGTTTTGGGTGATTTTGCAACCCAAGGGGAGCGGGTTCAGGCTTTGGTCAGTTGGAGAGACCCGAGGGCCACAAAGTTGTTCATAGGGGTGTGTTTGGCTATAACACTGATACTCTACGTGGTTCCGCCAAAAATGGTAGCAGTGGCCTTGGGATTCTATTATTTACGACACCCCATGTTTAGGGACCCGATGCCACCGGCTAGTTTGAACTTTTTCCGGCGGCTACCAAGCTTATCTGATCGGTTAATGTAGGTAATGGGAAAAATTGATATAGTGAATAGTTTAGTATGAGCAGCCCCAAATTGTGGGATGATGGAAGCAAACCCGAAGACAAAAGCTGTCCCAGATAAATTGGGAGGAGTGAAAAGTGGGAAGAAAGTAAAAAGTATGTTTTTCCTTTTTATTTATTTATTTATTTTTATTTAGTTGTTGTTGAGATAGAATTGGCGGATTGAGGCTGAAAACTTGAAATAAGAGAAAAAACCGAGTTTGAATGGGAGACACCAATGAGAGTCTTTTGGAAAGTGTAAACATTGAAATGCTTTTGGAACGTTGTAACTTCATTAACATCTTCTTTTTCTTCTTTTTTCTTTTGTTACTCTCGCTCTTCCATATAAAAACTTCCCTATAAAAGAATTAGATCAGGGCAGAGATTAGATAATGTCTGTTTTCCTGTTGTATCAGAAGCCATATAGTATCAGAAATCTTGCCTTTCCTAAAGTTGTCTTCTTATTTAATAGCATCAAACAACGAATAAACATCAAGGTCAAAATGCTAGTCTGGCAACTGACATCATCGAGACTAATTTTCAAAAGAGTAATTGGATTTTTCTGCACAACTCTGCTTTATCAACCTATCGCTTACTGCAAATGGCCCCCTCCAAGTCAGATGATAGAGCCTTTACGTTGTTATTTGTAGATTTCCTATCTTCTTTTTTTGTTTTTTGGGGGGTTGTGATTGATAAAGTTGCCTTTCGAGGCTGGGAAAGCAGCTCCTGCACACCAGTAGGGCCGGCACTTTGTTCAGAGGGATGAATTGCAAGGACTATATATAATGCAGGAAGCGATGGTATGGTCATTCCAGTTGGGATTACTGTTTATGATGTCACCACTTTCATTTTCTTTTAATTTTTAATTGGGTTGAGGTTAGGATCAGGGTGTTTTTCTTGTTTTGTTTTGTTTTTTTCGGTGTTATTTTCAGGATAAATGCTTCCAGTTTTCTGATGTCGTCGAGTATTTCTATGGTGAGGGTATATATATGGCTAAATAAGCAAATCACTGAATTCATCCTTGATTTTTACTTGGCATGTCTTTGTGAACGTGAGTCCATCCTGCTCTAAAATATAATGCTCGAGTTAGGGTTTTGTAGGATGCGTGTATTCCAGAGCTGTTGGTACAGAAAGCACTTTACATAAACTAGCCTTAATATTTTCTTATTATTAATTAGTGATTGTGGATTAAGATGGTAGGAGGAAAATCCAAAGATTGTTAGCACGTATAATTGCTCCATCATTTCCCCTCTTCTGGTGACAAGTAACGTGGGATTCTCAACTTTTCTTGATAGATATATTTCTTATCTCCAAATCAATGAATATTCAGTCTCAAACCATACATGTTTTGCTAAATTGGGTGATAGAAAATTCGTTTAAAAACATAGTTAATTAACATATTTGAAGCCAATTTTACCGTGGGGTTTACTTGTATTTTGGATTAAAACTTTCTCAAAATTTATTCTTCAACTAAAGTATTTAACATCAAATATAAACATGTTTAAAATTATTTTTGATAGAATAAGAAATGAATCTCAAGAAATCCTAGATAGCTTACCTTTTCAAATTAAAAAAGACATATATTTCTTATTAAAAAAATTACAAGATTTTCTTGAGATGTATAAAGTATAAAGTAGAAAAAAAATTAAAATTAGACTCCTAAAGCACCAAAGCTTTTAGAGATGTGAGGCTTTAGGCTTAGTGAGCTTTGAGTTCAAGTCACATTTGCGCGCTCGACTTGGCCGGGTTTGAGCATATATCTTGAAATGAGTTTATTATAAAATAATTTTTTTAACTCAAAAAGATTATTTTTATGGCATAAACAACTCATCTGACCCTTCTTCTTCCCCAGTTTCTAGAAATGTCATCAAATCCGCTTTCCCACTCCCTGAAGCCCAAAATGTACCTAACTAGATTCAATAAATCTATCTATTCCATTTCTTTTCCTAATACCCGGATAGTTTAAAGTTTTATATGTTTATTAAGGTTTTCAATGTTTTTAACTTTTTTTTAATTAATTAAAAATATCATAATTAATTTTATTAAATTAGATTTGATCCTAGAAGCTCGGGTTACTGAAGGGATAAAGAGGTTTTCTAGTAGAACAAGTATTAGTTATTTTCTTATCGAGTTATTGAGAGAAAATTGAGTTAGTTTTTGGTTCATATATTTTGAAGGATAGTATATCTTTTTAAAGTGATGTTGTTGGAATTCTAATAGACTACTTGTAATAGGAAAACAAAATTATTTGCACTAAGTGATGGATAATTTAGTTTTAAAGATAAATGGTTGAATTCTTAACAACTATAATATCTTGATTTTCACTCCTCTTAAAATTTTCAAAAAAAGAGTCTTCAAAATCATTTTAAAAAATTATTTTTGAAGAAAATATTTTCAGAAAAAATAAAAATATTTATTTTTAGAAAACAAATCTTTGAAGAAAAAGGTTTCAAAAATAAAATACATTTTGGGTTACAATTATGACTACTTAATTTACAACTCATCAAAAAATAAAATATTGTGGGCTTGCAATTCAAGGTTTAATTGAAGAGAAATTGAAGAAAAAGTTTGAAATTAAAGGACAATGATTTTTATAGTGGTTCGAACAACAACTAACTCCACTCTTGGAATCTCCGTCCAAGTATTCACTATCAATTAATGTTTATTTTCAATTGAACGTTTCAATTACACTAATCTTTTTTTAGATCAAGATTAGAAAACCTTACACAATCTCTTCAATGATCAAGATTAAAACATATCACAATCTTTTTCAAGGCTCAAGATTATAATCTTATCATTTTCCTCATAAACTTTATCAATATTGAGATCAAATTCAAGCCAAGAATTCTTTGCAGCTAACCTACAACATATCCAAAATAATTATTTTGAAGTTCTAATATCTGTTCTTGTTAGCTTCGCATAGTGGAAGTGAGATCACACATCATTTGTTTAAGAGATGAGAGAGTCGTGCTAGGAATATAAAAAGGGCTATGCTGTGCTAGTAAACAAATTGATTGAAAAAATATGATCCTACTTAAAAAAGGTACTAAGTAGTTTTTGTTCAAGTAAAAGAAGGAAGTGATTTATTGTTATTGTCTAAAAATGTGTTTGATGATAAAGAACCTAGTTAGAATATGATCATAAACAAGAGGGACATTGGATTATTGCAAAATAATAAGCATGTTTCTTATAATGAAGGTTGAAAGATTGATTTCTCTATATGTTTTAAAACAAGCCATAATCTAAATGATATCCCCATTAAGCTCATTATTTATACTATTATAAGGAACAATGACATGGTGCACAACCTCAAAGATAACTCATTCTAAGATGGTAAGAAGATGAGTCGATCGAAACCTCATGATTTGAGCTTCTTCACTATGACTAAATAGAATTTCAATGTTGAATTGAATTTTTGGTTAGATTAACAGCACTAGTGTTGGTTAGATTAATAGCACTAGTGTTATCATAATAAATTGGGGTGTGATCTAGCTTAAGACCAAAGTCATTAAGATTTGCTTCATCCATAGTATTTAGACATAAGATGATCCAATGGAAATGCATTTAGCTTTCGTAGTGAAAGTTGCACTAACTTTTTCTTTTTACTAGACCATGAAACTAAGGCATGTCCTAGGAATTGGCAAGTCCTACTAGTGCTTTTCTTATTAACTATATAATTGACAAAGTCAGAATCTAAAGTAGGGGAGTTTTAAATATGACCAATACCCTTAACTTTTTCCTTGGTAATGTTTTTTATTATCATATTTCTAAATTTGTTTTGTTTTTTTTTTTTGAAAGAGGTGAATTTGGATTTATCACTTGTCATATGTCTTGAACATCTAGTATCCAAATACAATTTGTTTTTTTTTTCCTATAAGGAAAGATCTCAACATGTTGGTTTTGATACCAATAATCTTATGGGTTCACTTTGATTAGTAAATAATATGATAAAGACTACATTGAAAAATCTATTGTAAATTATAACTGGGTCAATTACAAGATTAAGGGTAAAAATACTCAAAGATACATTTAATGAGCTTATTTAGAATATTTGGGCTAAGATGGATTTTAAAGAGGCAACATCAATAGGTTAATATTATACCTTATTCAATTTAATTTATGCATAAAAAGATCCTAATCTATCTACTTCATAGGCTAATTAATTTCAGAAATTAGAGGCTTATTTTTCCTAATACTTAGTTTTACTATAACAAGCATAATTTTTTTTTTTTATCTAACCATTGGATCAAGATAAAATCTTACAAAAAAATTTTAGAGATCTTGTTTTATGTTGGGTTAAAATTTTTGGGCAATTAGATATAAAAAAGGCCTTGCAATAAGATCTAAAAGCAATTATACATGAATTATATTAGTTTCACAGTTGATTTAAAACTCATTTTCATGTTTTATTTAGGACTCTTTTATTATTTTTTTAGAATTATTGTGGATATTTTTACCTATTATAAATTGGATTATTTATCTTGCATTTATGTTTGTTTGTTTGTTTTTGGGAGACAAACTTTGATATTAGCAATTATTATTGTGTGTGTGTGATTTTGCTCATACTTCATGGTTCTTCATTGAAGTACTCTAACATATTAAAGAACTAACCAACCTTTATTGCATCTTTTATACTACTCTAGGTATAGGTTATTGTTATGTTAAACTCAATCACAAGTCTTAATTTAGATTTCTTGGAAATGGTTGATTTGACTGTGGATTTCTAGATCTTTATATCAATGAGTTTCACATTAGTTTGTATTATAATAAGGCTCTAAATTAATTAAGTTATATCCTTTTTATCTTCAAGTTTTTGTATAATCCATTGTTGTCGAGTTCTTTATCTTCTCTAAAAACTAGTCATGACTTAAAGTTTAAGAAAAAAATTAATTAATTGTGATTTTGTATCAATAAAGTCTTACATAGAAAAAAAAAACAAAGAAAAATAACAAAAAAGAAACTTTTAAGGTTTATCGCAAATCTTGATCAAGAAACATATAATATGGCCACTTTTGCTTTAAATCTGAAATAAAAATATTGATTCCTGGGGTTTCAAGGAGATTAATCTTGATCTTGGATGTTTTCATTTTATTTGGTTGGGTTTTTTTGAAAATTAAAAAAAGTAGTTTTTGCATCATTATTTTTTTTAGTTTCAATCACCATATATATATATATATATATATATATATATATATATATATATATATATATAAGGATTATACGTGTTTTTGTTATCTTGAGTCTTTTGAATCGTATTCCATAGTTTCTTAATTTTCAATCTTTTTTATTTTAATATTTTTAATATTTCAAATGAATTCGTATTGATATTCATGATTTTATATTGATAGTTTTTAGTCTTTATTACTTCCAGAGTCTTTACAATATTTGATTACACCATTAAGATATTAATTTTTTATTTGTTATGAACTAGTTCCTTAAAGAATTGAAATGTAAAGAATTGAGTGTTAAAAGGCAAAGGCAAGCATATTTGAGTGAAAAACTAAAAATTTATATAAAACACAAGAGGTGTGAAATTTATTGTAAAAAGGTGTGTGTGTTGCAACTAACTTATTTTTTAACGTTTGACAATGTGAACTAAGAGTGAATTATCACCACCAAAAAATAAAAATAATCCTGAATGGAGTTATTTAGCCGTAAAATAACAATTGAAGTTGATGAATACAAGGTTTGTCGAAATAATGAGTGAGTGGCTAGTTTACGAATCGAAGTGGCTTGTTTTTAAAATGAACCAGACCATAGAGGTTTGGAAGGAATAAGGTCTGCAAGACAAGTTAATTCACCTCCAAAAGAATTCATAGCTGAAAATATAGATGAGAGGCTAAGAATTTTGATGATAACCATGATGGTAAGTTTTAGCCATATAGAAATCAAAGTCCTGAAGGAGTTCAACTACTTGAGCAATTTGATCACAGGAAAGTAGACATGGAGAATGGATTTTGGGATTTGAATAGAGATTTGGGTATTATTAAGATAAAGATTTTGGTTGTTCAAGGAAAAAGATCTAGAAGTTTATTTGAAGTGAGAAAAGAAAATGAAATTGATTTAAAAAAGCAAAACTTGTTATTGAGTTTATTGACTTTGTTATTATTTGGTAGTATCATCTTGTCATAGTAAGCAGGGTGAAAGATGAATGGTAAGATTGTGCTATAAGATTTGCTGGAAAACTTAATGGAGTGACAAAAGCCAAGCATTGATAAAGACCGGAATAGGGAGAATAATTTTCCCGGATTAATGTAGTTCCTCCTTTATGCTTTAGTGGGAATCGAATTCTATGAGTCACAAAGAACAACATTCTGGGTGGGACAAAGAGTATTCCATGATGCTTTAGCAGCATCATGTTCAATACTTATATATCTTCAGGTGCAAAGGTTGCAGATGTTACTAATAGGAATTTCTTTGGGATAGCTAGCTTGATGCTCGTAACGATGGACTTGTTGATATTCAGGCAACAGCTTGTGCGGTGATGTATCCTAATAGTCAAGAAGAGGACTCCATTTCCAGGAAGCTTGGTGTTGACGGGAATTTCTCAATAAAAAATGCATGGGGTAGCTTGAGGATCAAAGCTACAAATGTTGATTGGTTTGAGATCTTGCGGGGCTCTCGTTTCATACCAAAACACAAGATGAGAGAGTTACTTTTTGAGAGTGCCTCAGCCTCTGTCAGAAACAGATGGGAGCATATCCTGTTGGATAGTAATATTCACAGCCACAATATTGGAGGGGATGGGGACGTGGAGTTTGCGTCTATGGGACAACATTAAGAAAGAAAGAAAGAAGAAAGAAGACGATGTGTTGGTGAAAATCTTGAAAAAGAGAAGCTGAAGAAAAGAGTGACGAAGCAAAGTAAGATCAACAGAGTCTAGATTCGATTTTATCTGAATGAGTATCATCCATGGTGAGTAATCAGCTTCATTTCACTGTCATCTTCCTTTTTATCAAGAATAAGATTTATTCTCAACAACAACATTCTGCTCAAAGTCATCTTACTGTAAAGAAAATAGGTGAAGGCTATCAAAGTCAACTTATTCTTCTTCAAAAAAAAAAATTATATATAAAAATCTACAATGCTCGGGTTATAATTACCCATACTTACCACATTTGAAATGGAAATAAAAAGAAAAAGAAACAAAATAGAAGCTATAATTATCTATTTATAACTTCTTTAACTGTCACTTCTTAGAGGGATGAGATATTATATCTCTATATAACTTCTTTGATTATTATTTTTTAGCATGATGAGATGTTTGAGGTTTTATATATATATATATATATATATATATATATATATATTTGAATCAATAAATTCTAGAATACATATACTTTTCTTAATTGCCATCGGAATTCCTCAAAAGACAATTGTCTCTTTAAAGTCCCAGTTTTCTTTTCTAGGCAGTCAATAAACGAATCTTCTCAACCATTTCACTAATTGCTCTGTGCTGACAGTATCATCTCTAATCTTTCTATATACACCGTGGACCTAAGAACTGGAGAGAGTTCTATAGCACCAGAGGATCTTGAAACCAAAATTCAACTCAGCTCTCAGTTGCATACTGCTGGTTTCCAGTCAAGAAACGATTGATGAAGTTGAGAATGCACCTGCCGGAC
Organism: Populus davidiana; assembly: GCA_030145905.1. Classification (NCBI taxonomy): domain Eukaryota; kingdom Viridiplantae; phylum Streptophyta; class Magnoliopsida; order Malpighiales; family Salicaceae; genus Populus; species Populus davidiana. The sequence goes on along the minus strand of CM057794.1, from coordinate 2,430,458 downwards.
CCAAAACTCTTGAATCCTCCCTTCCATGTCAGGGGAGAAAATTCAAGAAAGAATGGCATGGGTTCCAGAGAAAACTACCAGAACTCGATAATATTCTTATTGATTGGAACGACTTGAGCAAAAAAGTTTCCTGGACATGTTCTGCAGTTTTCAACAATCAATGCACTATCTAATTCTATATGATGTGGCTTTCATCAGAAACGACATCCGGTCCAAATGAATCATGGCCTTGGACACTGCTCTAAACTAACCCGCTATCGAGTCAAAACCTGTGGAATCCAGACACGTCTACAGCTTCTGAAACAACTACATGACCTTGGGCTCAGAGTACTAGATAGCTGTTACTCCACACTTGACCTTTCTCGTTAAGAATACCACAGTAGAAGCTATGCCAGATCAGATAAGGGGCCCTGAAGGATCCTGGTTTACATTATACTGTCTCTAAAATCTTCCAATTTGATCCAGGCAATGTAATACTAGTGTGGAGGGGTTTACATGGACAGAATTTCATAATTCTGAAAGATTTTGTTAAGTTGAGGAGTGCAGTCGGGGCTCAAAGCATAGCTAAAGTCACTAATCAGTGTACAAGAATAAATGAACCGTCTTTGGCAGACTTCCTACAAGGATTTTTCACAACTTCTAAAGGAAATAAATGAAGACGTAATGGCTTTAGAGTGATTGTGAGGTTAGGAAGTATGCCTGGTTACAACGTTACAGTATCACCAGCTAAAGCGTTTTATCTAGCTGATCAGATTTATGCATGTTCCTCTGCCGCAAGCCAGCCAACAGAACCACCTCGAGATGGGTGGAAGAGGCATTGCTCAGGCTGAAAGAGAGCAAAGCCTTACACCTATGGAACAAGAAAAATAGAGAGTTAATTACCGGGTACGGAAGCTTCATGCTTAGATTAATCTCAGATCATTATTTCGTCTGCCAACACATACACCATTCTGGAAGAAAAATTCTCTCACAATAAACGAGATGAAGTTTCTCTATTTGAGAGTATTCGCCTGAAGCAACGAAATCAACGAGAATGCATATGAGCCTCTTTGTAAGATAACAAGCAGCAAACTCTGTTACTTGACTAATCTCTTCAATGATAAAGGGAAGTTGAACTTTCGAATAATTTTTTAACTCCTTGATTTTTTTGGTAAAAATGTATAAGAAAAGATTATCATTTGATTGCAAAAATAGATGCATGAAACAAAACATTTTTTATAATCTAGTATACATGCATATGAAATAGCAATTTGAACAAGCAATAAAAACATTCAATGGAAAAACCAAAACCTGAGCTTAACAAAATTCAATCATCTCAGCCTGAAATCTCCTATATATTTTTGTTTGCTCTGGACAGTTTTGGCGACCAAACTCTCATTTTCTGAACCTATTAATTAGCTAAGCTCAACATAAAAAAAATTGTTCACAACATTGTATACAACGATAACATAGATGTGTACCACAACTCACAATTCTAAGGCATTTCACGCTCAAAATGGACTTAAATCTCCATAGAAGCAATCCCATAACCAAAATCCTACCAATTCCCTAAATGACTCTTCTTCGAACCAAGCAAGAGTTGGATGATTTAATTAATTAATGAAGAAATATCCATAAACAGGTTCAACAAACATTCATTTTCTTTGTAAATGCTTTGCTCGCAATGCAACAAGGATTGAATACCTAACTTATCCAAGAATACAACTTTCAATATAATTAATAAGTATCGTTTTGTCTTGAAATAAAACAGACCAGAAGACAAAATGTATATGGTTGAAGAGGTATAGACGGAAAATAAATTTGTATTTTTTAGTGTTTTCTTAGATACCTAATAGGAGTGAAGTGGTGGCGATAGATAGTGAAAGTGAAGAAGTTCAATGGCAGACAAAGATTTGGGATTGAGAATAAAAAAGGCGTGATGTAAAGTTGAGAGCTCGAGGGGGTACGCATAGGTGGAGCACATTTTAGTTTAATATGTGTTATAATCAATTGTTTAGTTATACGTGATATTATTATATTAATGTAAATATATATTTATTATTAAAAAAGATTTAATTTATTTTTATTATTCATATAATATTATATTAATGAATCTAGAGTAAAAATAAATTTTATGGGACAAAAATATTTTATAAAAAAAATGATAAAGTTGTTATAATTATGAGATTCCTACTACAATAAAGCATTGTTTCTAAAATATTTCTAATCAATGCTCTTTTAAATACTGAACATTCATTAGAATCGTAAAAACTGATACATATTATGTTCTTTCCTTTATGAAAAGAAGCGGTTGTTCTTATAAGCTGAGGTATAAGAAATATTTAGAACTAATATGTAGGTGCTTTTTGTAAGACATGTGCACTGAACTGACTTGTGTGAGAATTTCATATGGAGAGATCACATATGTCTATGGAAAGGCTCACGTGACGGTTGTGTAAGCGATCTTTAGACTTGAGATCACCAAGTCATCTTATATAGAAAATGTTATACTTTAATCTTGTTACATGTTATCTTAATCGATGTAACAAAAGTCAGACATTAGCTATAACATGAATTATATAAAAGTACTTGAGTGATCAAGAGATGATTCATCATCCTAAATGAATTAGGAAAAACGTTTCATCTGTTCACAAATAATATTGATCGAGAAATCATTTGTCAAGGTGAAATGAGATTTGAAAAGAGTTTTAAATCTTATTCAAATGATTAATGACTATTATGTAGATAACAAACATGATTTAACATGACAGACATATTCCATGCTTTAATGTTTTATTGGAATATTATTGATGAAAGGATATTAATTAAACTGAGAAACCAGTCACTGAAAGGTTAAGTCAAATCACTAATAACTTTTCTAATATTTGGGGAATCATAACACATCATTAGATGATACACATGATCTTTAAATATAAATTAATCAATTGTTTAATAGATAATAAATTAAATGGTTTAATTTATCTAATTAGAATTAGAATTTATATTTTGACCAACATATTAAGAACCTAATGAGTCACACACATTAAGAACCATTAGTCGAAAATTAAACTAAGATGATTTAATTAAGTATGGCTTGATTAAAATATATTTTAGAAATTAAATAATAGAATATAATTAATACATGAATAATATTTTTAGACCTAAAAAAATCAAGGACTTGATTGAGTTAATTTCTAAAACTATCTTGAATTAATATATGGATATTATTCAGCAAGAAAAATTAATATTTAAATTTATAGGGTTTTTTATTTTTTCTTATAAATAGTAAGGTATGCCTCTTATTTTTTAAATGTTGTCTGTGAGACAAAAAAATTACATAAACACAAAATTAAAGTTAACACTCTAGGCATAGCAATCCTTCTCTTCTAAATAAGGATTTAGGAAATTTCTCATGAGTGATTTGTATGAATTACCGTTAGAAACCAGACAATTGACAGCTTATAGTTTGCGACAACCCAACCTTTAAATATGTATTCAAAGCCAAAAAATATTAAATCTTCAGGTAATAAATCCCTAAATAACTCTGGATTTACCTAACAAAATCTTAAAAAAAAATTAAATAATTTTATTTTATATTTTTCACTACATACATAATATTCAAGATTATCCCAGGAGCACCAACCACCTACCATGAGCGAAGCCATGAATGAATCTTTGGATTGTTACGGACAAGTTCTTTTGCTAACGAGTTCCCTTTCCTCATTCTAAGATCTAGTCCCTTCCATCTCTCTTCTCTGGCCAGTTTTATATGGATGGATGGATAGAGTGGTCATTGGGCTCTTACAACTGTTCTTCAGCTATGAACTAAATCAGGTTAGAACAGACAATCAACTTCAAGGGCTGAAAAGAGTCCAGAAGACTTATAGGCAAGGCCTAAAATTAATAATTTGGACACTTGTCTGGGCCTAGCAACAAAGACAAAATTGGTAATGGAAAAAATGCCTAAGCTGATCAGGTCGCAATTCTTCGAGAGGGCAAAGGCTAAACTGCTGGCCTTGACAGGTGACATGTTCTCATCGATAATTTGCTGATCAGGTTCTGCCCTTGAAAACAGCTTAATACATCAACAAAGACACTTCCCACGTTGTCAGTTTTGATAGAGAAAAATTATACTTTCTTGCAAGAATTGAAACAATTGCATGTCATTAATTACCATGAAGTTACAAATACTAATCCAATTCTTCTCAATTAAAAGTTACAAATACTAAATCCAATCCAAAATTGTAAGAGATGCAATTCCAGTGGGAGAATCACTTGGGAATTTTTCTATGTTGACTTTGCTATGAATCTCATTTTCTTGTTTTTTTTTTTTGCTTACGAAAATCTTCAATGCCACTTCGTGTGGGTTTCTTGATGTCTGCCACAATCCATTCAATCCATTCGTGTAATACGAAAAAAAGGAGGCAAAAGCTAGTGGGAAGAAAACGAAAATATTATTGAATTGAATTGATACAAAAACTTCACTAATACTTTGGCATGCACCACCACTATTTTCTACTATTCTTCGTTCTTCAAAATGTCACGCCGTTGACTTTAAAATAGAAAACGATTTGTCGTCAATTCATATGATGCCATGTTTGATTTGGAAAACGATGGGTAAATTACCAACACCTCCATGAGGTTTAGTCCAATTATCACTTACATCCTCTCTTTTTTCTAAATCAAACACTTGCATTTCTTGATAAAGTCATGGAAAGACTTTATAGAAAAATATTGAATTTCCCTAACTAATGAATTTGCGGTATGAGTCATATCTATAAAAGAAGTCTCTCATAAGAGACACTCTAATATTTAATTCAGTATTTGAGTTTTTTTCAAGTGACAAACAAGTAATAATTCTAGAAGATAAAAATTGGGTTTTTTGTGTGTAGAAAAGAAATATGTGTTCTTTGTATAATAAAGAAGTACAGAGATAAGTGTCCATACCCCCCTCTTTCTCTTTCTCTCTTTTTATCTAGAAAAATATTAAGAAAAAGTATTATTCATGAATGATATGAATAGTGATGAACAATACCATGCATGACTAATATCATGTAAATGGTACCATTCATAAATAGTAAAACGAGATGAGATAAAGTAGTTTGTTCAAACCAAGTTAAAAAAATAGAGAAAAATAAAAGAGAGAAAGGGGAAAGAGCTACCTTGTAGCTCGAATGAGTTGAAAATATAGTTTTGATATATATATATATAAGAGATAGGGAAGAGAGAGAGAAAGAGGGTGGGGGTGGAGGATGAAGTTCAGTCTAACCAAGTTTAAGAACTCATGAATCTTTTGAATGAGCTCTACATAGTAAATAATATTTATAAATAATAAACAGGACTATACCAAGTTAAAAAATAAAAGAGGAGAAGAGAAAAAAAAGAGATGATAAAACTCAATCTAAACTAATATAAATAGTATGGTCAAGTCTGAAATTCATTTTGAATAAGCTTTTTATAATAAATATTATTCATAAAATAAGATTACAGTTAAGAGAAAATAGAAAAAAATTAAGCTTAGTTGGGCTTTGGCCCAACCAACCTTCTTCTTTAATTTTTTATTTTTTTATTATCAATAGTCATCTTGTCATTTGACAGGTCATTTACTTGGAATAAAATGACCGAATCACCCACACATGTCAAGTTACCAATTCCTCTCTACGGTTTAGCCTCCTCAATATTTACATCTTTTCATTTTTCGTAGATCAAACACTTTACATTCGAAAAAAGACAAAATGTGACAAATATATATATACACACACACACACTCATGTCAACATACAATATTGCTTATTTATTTAACTAAATGTCAGAAAAGTGCATTCCTTTGATAGAGATATCATTATGAAAAGAAAACGAGAAAAGAATATAGTGAAGTCTAGGGTTATTTTTTACAATATCACATAATCTTTTTTACTTCAAATTTTGACATGTTAACATTTGAGTTGTGGGCAAATAGCAACCTAATAGAAGAATTAGTTAAGGTACATCCATTACAAAGACTGTCTGGTTTTGATAAAAAAAAAAAAAAAAAAACAAGGATTAATGTTGATCATGCCAAACTTCAGGGAAGTTTTAATGATTTACCTTAAAAAATTGAAGGATGCAAAGCACAAAAGCTCCTTGCTGTAAGAAAGTCACATATATCTAACTTTAATGACCCAACACGAAAAAGAGAGGAGCAATTCGCGTGTAAAGAAAGGAAAGTATTTCCAGATTTCTTTATTTCAACTTTCAAATCTGTATGTATTGTACAAAAGCTCCTACACCAGTGGATTTTGTAGGAATTTGTTTATATCCTAACTCCTAGGATACTATGAAATTCGACTTTGTTAGCCAGCCACAGCCAAAATAGTTTAAAAATCAAATCAAGCGCACACGTTGTCTACTGTTGTTGGACCATCCTTTTTCACTAGCTTTTGTGGCGTGTGAAGCATCTTCATTGCCTCCTGGTCTTAAAGCTCCTTTCTCCAACACCCCCCATCTAAGAAATAAAATTTTGAAGGCAAAAAAGGGTATCCATAAGTCAAAAGACGCCACAACTTCGATGGTTCATAAGATCTGAAGAGACAAATCGAGTTGATGATAATGATTATATAATCAATACATTTTGGATCCCATCAATGAGGTACAAATTATGGAGATTCCAATCGAATTCATGTTTTGGTAAAGAATCGAGACTTGTTTGTAGCAGGTTAAGCTCTACCAGCCGAGCACAAATAATATAATATCTTCACCAAATTGAGCGCAACTCTTGCCTCGTTTAATTGAGATTAAGATAGATTCGGTGTTTTCAATGGCTATTTTTTAAAAGTATTTTTTATTTATAAATATAGTAAAATAATATTTTTATATTTAATTTTTTTATATATCAGCACATTAACATGATATGAAAATAAAAAAAAATTTATTTTAAAACAAAAACAAATAAATTAATTTTTTGAAAAGTGCTTTTAAAACAAAAAAATAAATAAACGGGTTCTAAGAAAAAATCCATAAATCCAACCAATCTTAACCAAAAACAGCATTTTATATGATGTCATTGCTTTATTGTTTGTGACACATAAGAAATAAGACTCCTTAGGAATTGAGTTTCATATTTATTTATTTTTTTGCTTTTTATTATGTTATTTTAATCTAATGTTCAAGTTTGATATTTTAATCCACGGTGACTTGAGTTTTTTTTTAATTGATTTTTTTTTTTACTTGAGTTTTTTTTAATTGATTTTTTTTAAAATTTTATTATTCAACATTAGGTTGATTGAGAATTGAGCTTTAATATTTTATTATTTTTTTTCTATAATTTTATCACAATCTCATGACCCAAGTGACATATTTTACATGTTAATCTGTGTTGATCCGGGTCGATCCACTATATCGTTGTCTCAATAATTTAAAAGAAAGATGTCATTTTGAGATTTTTTTTAAAAAAAATATCTTATTTAATTCTTTTAGTCAAACTATGTTTTTTTAGTTGTTCAGATTATTTCTTGACTTACCAAGTTGACCATTAAAGCACTGATTATGACACTATTACTAGCATAGAAAATATCTTAACTAGAGAAATGTAATACCATCGAAAAAGGCCATTGTTGGTTGCTTTATTTTTAACGACAAGTATGTTTCATTCTGATTACCATTGGTAACTTCTTTGATGTCATCAAATTCATCTTGTTGAGATTTTTTATTATTATACTAATGATTTTGATGTGTCTCTAAATTTTTTTTTCTTGTCTTTTCTCAACATAATTCATGCAATCTATTTCACAGATTTTTTAAAAAAATATCATGTTTTTGAATAATGAAAATTTAAATATCATGCTTTCCAACGTATAAACTGTTCTATTTCACCCATTTTTAAAAAACTATGTTATTTTGTAAACTTTTTTAAAAAATCCATGCTAATACGAAAAAATACCGAGGGAGGCCCTGCAAAGCACAAATTCAGCTATTGCTCCTCGAGTTTCTCTTGTTCGGTCCCTTGTGAAATGAGTACAGTATCGCGGGGGAGGAGATCCAGCAGCTAGAAATTATTAAGAAAGAACTCCACCTTCGAAAATGCTCCTTGGCTCTTCGGATAGGAGTGTATTTTCTTCAGTTACTCCAAAATTATATGATAAATCTATACTCCAATTTTTTTTATAAAAAAAAACAAGAAAAGGGACACCATCTCTGTCTATAAGTCAATTTTTAGCGGATGTAATAATAGTATTGTACATCAAATTTGGTAGCTTTTGAAATTCATGTATTGGCAATGGGTCCTAGTAAGGTAAGGGGGTGGGCTAGCCATTCCCTTCACAGCTAACCAATGACTAAATCTTAGGCTAAGAGAAGAAGAGTCAAATTGTCGGGGAGGAAGCATTAAATTAATATTACTAATAACTCTAAATCACGTGGGAGAAACCATTGTGCATGTTCATTTGTAGACTATGAAATAGTCTACTGTAGACTTGTGTGCAATAGATTTCTAATTATGAAGGCTTGGGGTGGGGATATTTTTGTGTTTTCAAAATAAATAAAATTATTATTTTGCCCTTTGATTGAAAACAATAATAACCTTTAATGTAGGGATGTTATGGTCTTTTTATATGCTCATTGGTAATTAAAATATTTAACGGGGATATGTTAGTTTTTTTTTTTTTTAAATAATTGTATAATAAAAAAAAACTATTATATCTCTAAAATCAACAAAAATTAGACTTGTTGACAATCGGGTTTTTTTTTTTTGACATTTCACAACCTTTTAAATAGTAAAAACACTTCTTTAAACTCATAAAATAATTAAGTTGTTGACCAATAGCGTTTTAAGGTTTTCACTTCTTATGCTACAATAAAAATATATATATGTATCCTTAGAAAATACAAAATATTAGTTATGCATTGAGGGGTGTTTAGGTACTTTCACATTATCCATATTAATAAAGGGTGTTTTTGTATTGATTTTTTTTATTTAAAAAGGTGCTAGCTCGTGTAGTTATGAGCTAGCGTGTTAGTAATGTCCACGCTCTTTAGGCAGCGCATGCAACACCACCGATTTTCCAAACCTGGTCTTCTATCATGTCCCTAGAAGCGTCATCGTGTTCCATTCCTCTTGACGTGGAGCGTGATGGCAGTTGATGAGTAGTTTATCGCCGGTTAGCGTTTCTATTTTTTTTTCTTTCTATTTTTCTCCCTCTCCTAAAGTAAGTACATGTCTATCCTCTTTCTTTCTTTCTTTATTTTTTAATTTTAGTCCTTATGTTTTGGACTACTCAATTTCGTCATTGGCCCTTCTACAACAGTTTTTTATGGTTTCAATTCAATCCTTAAATTACAATTTATCATACATTATTATTTACAATTCAATTCTTATTCTTTTGATTTTTATTTTGACCTTTGGCTCTGTTGTTAGAGTTTTATTAGTTTTCAAATTTTTTTTCTTAAATCAAAGTTTATCTTTTTTTCTTTTTCAATTTAGCTCTTGTTTTTTTTTTCTTTTGTTGAAGTTTTTTTATTTAATTTAACCCTTCAATTTTTTTTTTTAGATTCCCTTAAAGTTTTTTTTTTTATTTCAGTTTTCACCATAATTCTTTTAATTATATTATTTATGTCATCAATTTTTTTCCTGGTCATATTTTTTGGTATTTGATTTGTTCGAAATTAGGTTTCACCTCAAAGTTCAATCCATGATTTTCCATTCTTTAAGGGTCAGGAACTTGTTTATGGTAATACATGAAGAATTGATTTTATCAAGTGACCACACAAAAAAATATCTCATTATGAAATTTATTTTTTTAATACAAAAAAGCTTTTGGGTAGAGCCCGCAGCATAAAGCGGGCCCATAGCTATTATAACTCCAAAACGGCTCTTATCTTCCATATCTAAATGGATCCCACTATATATTACTTTATAGACCCTCCAACCCTATGCCCTACAATCTAAATCTATCAAAGACCTGGATTTTGACAAGAGACCCTCCTCCTTTGACCACATAACAGAACGGGCTTTCCTTTTCAAATCATTATATTTTTCAACTTAAATGAGAGATAACGGTCAAAAATAGAGGGAAGGATGTTTCAAGGCCACATGATCCTAAAAAAACTCAAAGCGTCCTCGAAACTTGCCATGAATGACCGAAGGAGAGTCTGTAGCAGGTAGGAGTTTTGAAAAGATTGATTGGGATATGAAATCCAGCAGGAGTCATTCTCCCATTTCCTGGAGAATACTAGCTTCTAACCACCAATCGTTGTTTCATCGGTGGACACCGACGACGTGTAATGAATTCTCTTTTATGCAGACAGGTAGGTTAGAGACAGACGCCATTGCTAGCTATTGGAGATCCTAAGAAGAAAGAGGATGAGGTTAAAGCATTACATTACCACTGTTGAAAGCAACATGGACTCTATGCATTCAGAGGTGTTTATGTAAGACTCACGATATAGCATGTGTCAAAACTAACGTTGGTCTAGAAAATGTTTGTGTTTAAGTGTTTTTTAAAATATAATTAATTTTTAAAAAAATTAATATATTTTTTAGTATTTTTAAATTATTTTGATGTGTTGATGTTAATAATAATAATAATAATAATATTTTAATGTATTTTTAAGTAAAAAAAAAAATTTTAAAGCAATTCCTACCCCACATTCAAAAATTACTATATTCGTGGAGTACACTTTTTTTATAGATGGAAGAGTGACGTAAGATTTATTTATCCTAAATTTTAAGATTTGATACTCATTATAATTTTTTTAGGTACTGTATTTATATGTAATTAGTTTTATTTGTGTGAGGATTATAAATATTGTAAAAGAACGTAGATTTCTTAGGCAAAAAACAGATTCTGAGAGAGGATCTGATCACATGTAGCAAACTTGCTTCCTGGATAACAAATGGCCTATGCATCCTCGTAGGTATAAGAAGATAATATGCATTCCACCGTGTATGGTGGTGGGTATTACAGGTTCCTCTCTCTACCTAAGATTTTGGTGGGGTGTATTACAGGTTCCTCTCTCTACCTAGGGTGTTTATGTTTGATATTAATTAAAATAAAAAAGTATTTTTAACTAGTTAGTTAAAATGTTTATTACATTATGATATTTAGAAGTGTAATCTATTTATAAATATAAATTTCAATGTATAAAAAATTTATGATTGTTAAATTAAAGTAATAAAAGCATGAGAGGTTTAAATTCTTAATTAGATTTAAAAATTAACACTAACATATTAACACTAACGTTTTTTTAATTAAATTTCTTTTCCATATTAATAATCTTAATTGTATAATGTTGATATCATATTAAGAGCCCGTTTACGAGGTAGAGTTTGCATTTCTTCAAAAACACACTAAGCAAATGTTTGGTTAATAAAAAAAAAAGTTGTTTACTGTGCATTAGTTCTCTAATAAATTGCGTGCGAGACACATGGAAATGGAAAGCAGCAAATTGCTACTTTCTGCATGGCCAAACTGATTCCAGGCTATTGTTCAATGAACAGTGGGGCATGCCTCCATTGTTCGCTGAAGAAGGTTTTTTTTTTTTTAAACCAGTGTAGTTAATTGATTTCACTCGCACTGTTCACGTGAATGTGAATAATAATTTTTTTTGTTTTGTTTTTAAATTAGTTTAAGGTGAATTTAATTTACTCGTACTGTAATCTTAATTTTATTCTTTATAATATTTTATCTAATTTTGTAGTTCTTGTTGGATGAATTTTGTACGTAATGGAATTGTAGATAGTTTTTTGTTTTTTTATACATAAAGTGTTATTTATTTTATGATGTAATAGCAATGGTTAAATCCATAAAATTTAAATTAAAAACCATCAATATTAATATATATTTTTTAAAATTATTTTATAACCTCAATTTCAAAAGCATTCTTAACCAAACACATTAAAACTACTTTTTCTTAAACCTCAATTTCAACCACAATTTTAACCAAACATCTATTTTTTCAAACCAATCTCAACTAAAAGTACTTTTTATAAAACAATTTTTTTCAAACCACAACCACAACAGCTACCGCAATACCAAACACACTCTAAATCCAAGTTAGACAAGTAGTTAGGGTTAAGAGGGTTTTTTTTTCATCAATTTCATTATTCTTTTTCAATTTTATCTTCAAATTGTTTTTTAACAATTGACGAGGTTGCATTTGGACCAACCAAGTCGACTATGACACTTTAGAACAACTCCTATGTGATTTATTGTTAAACCCAAATTAGATAAGTTGATAAGGAGTCTGATTTTAAGGTTTCAAGGTTTAATATAAAGGTTTCAAGGATAACCTATTAGGCTAATTATAATAACAATATCAAATAATTTTCTACAATTTAAGTATTTTTTCTTTGGTTAATTTTTTATATATAACTTGTAATGTAGCACATACATTTAAATTAGTTATGGACAAATAACAGTGTGGTATATACTTTGTAATGTTGTAAAGTCTATAAAGACTTGCTCATGATTTTAGTCTAAACTTTACATATTTGATTTTAAAATTCAACAACTATTTTTTGTAGCTTATTTGAGATTGTAGTAGTGGTGGCTGTTCAAAGTGTTTTTTTGTATAGAAATGCATTAAAATAATTTTTTTATTATTTTTTAAAAGTCATTTTTGATATCAGCATATCAAAACGATCTAGAAATATAAAAAAATAATTCATTTTAAGCAAAAACAAAATTCAAATTTTTAAGAACATGGTGCAAACACACCCTTAATCTGGTTATGCTTTCGTATGATTTTGATGTTACTTAAATTAGAATCCATATAGTGCACTATGATTGCCTATTTAATTTCTTAAGAAATTTGTTTCACAAGAAAAACAAATGGGAAGCTATTATTTGATTTCAAACAAATTATCAATACTCAACTAATTAGCTATTATTGGTTGAATCCAAACTTATTCAATATATTTAATAGTACCATTTAATCATTATCATTTTTTTCTAAAAAATTGAAATTCCTCAAAAAATTTATCTAAATTTTTAACTTAACAATAAATTTGATAAAATATGAAATGTACCAATTAAAGAACCTATTATTTATTTCATTAAACATCTAAATCATAAAATCAAACTATATTTCATCAAATGACAAATAAATATAATTTTTTAAAATTTCAAACAAACCCTATCATGTACAAATCATACATTCATACAACAAATTTCAATCGAAAAAAGCTATAAAACAAGTAAATACAAAAACAGACTACATATACTACATAAAAATAACAAAAACTAACATAAAAAACATGGGTTACAACAAAAAAAATGTAAGTTTGCTTACATGATGTGACGAATTTTAAAAAAATAAACCAAAATAAGGATACTAACAAATTAAGTTCTAAGGTGGCCGGATTTGTGATCACGAGAGCTTGATTTATGACAAAATAAGGAAGGAATGATGTTGTTTTTTGTTGGAAAAATAAAAAAGAAGAAGAAGAAATGGGGGAAATGGGGTTGTGTAGCAAGTTATAACTTAAATGTTACCAACGGATTGCCCAATAAAAATTAACAACGGCTCTTTTTCATCAATAATTCTATCAGCAATATTGACATTATATATTTTTCGATTGAAATAACAAGGGAATATATATCCAAGGTATGTGACATTATAATTCTATCGGAGTGTTTTCGCTGATGAATACCGACAAAATAAAAACAACATGTTTTATTGGTAAATGCAACCGTAATTTAATATTGTCCGTTTGTATTTTCATTAGAATTTGATAGTTTTCTTGTGGTATCACCATTGTAAAACAATGTCAACGAATAATTCAATTGCTTGAGTCGTTCTTGAAGTATCCTTTTTAAGAGAACGGTTTAAACATGTATAGAAATGTCCAAGATTATTATAAGCAGGGCATAGAATGAAAAGGGCTTCACAGGCATCCTACGTTGAGAAAAAGGGAAGTGGGCTCTAGACCCATATGATTTCTGAACATGAAACCCCATACCTGAGTATGTTTAGGAATGTAACTGTTGTTGTTTTATAAAATATTTTTTATTTAAATAAAATTTTTAAATTTTTTGAAAAACGCTGTTCAATAGCAATGCCAAATACCCTCTTACTCGGGAAAAAAAGAAATTAAGGCTTCCTAATCTTCTCAAGATAATGTGCGTGCGCGCGCTGTATATATATATATATTAACAAGAGAACACTCAGAGCTTGCCCAGATGTGGCAGCTCCTTTTTCGGCGTGCAACGAGGCCCAAGCCTCCCTATATTTTCCATTTTGATTCGAGCATGTGTATAACTCGTAGGATAATTAAACTCTTTATGTCTTCTCCTCATCACTCGTGTATATATACATGCATATATATCTTGATATGCCAAATTGCCAGATATGCCAGGAACTTTCCAAACATGGCTCACATGATTATGTAAAGATAAAGCCAGGCATCTGACAGCACTCTTAATTCAATGCCTCTTATTACTTCCTTTCTTCCAAAAACATCTTCATCTCTGTAATTTTCCTCTTGGCTTTCTTTCTTAACCCCGGAAAACAACTTTGTCAAACCGCCAAACTTATAGGGAAGAAAAAAGAAGAAGAAAAGTACTCGTCAAATTAACTTTTCCCATGCATGTGTAAGGAAGCAGTTATTGCAGTGGGCAATTCATCAACTACGTGCAAAGCTTGGCATTTTTTTGCAAGTCATTGACCATAATGCAAGGCCTAGATTGTAGGCATATCTTGAGCTACGATAATTTTATATTATTTATAAGTCAGTAATTTGCTCTTCTAAACAAGCCAATCAGTATCTATTATCCTTAATTAATCTAATTTGCATCTTTTTTAAGGTTAACGGGCTGAAACGGTGGAGAAGATTATAATGAATAATCAACATGAGCCGTACAGGGAGATTGTCCACAGAGGCATTGAATTTTGTGGGGTCATTTCGAATTTCAAGGTTGTAGCTTATCCACAGATTGCTGTAATTTCTCCGTTCTCTGTTCACCGTCCTCTTGCTATTATTTGGTCTCCCATTTTAATTTTAATCACATCAATCTGTGACTACCAACCATTTGTTTCGTACGTAAAGTTTGGTGGTTGAGATTGCCTTGTCCACCTTAATCTCCGTTCAATGCCCAGTGGAAGAAATGGCCCACCCAAAATATTGCATGGTTCAAATCACTGATACTCGTATCCATGGAAGCAATGCTGCATGGTTTGAATAGAAGCACCATCGCCCTCGATGCTTCCCAGCTTTCACCATCTCCAAAGTCCAAACACAAAACACCCGCACACGTATATATGTTCAGATAATCACAGCCCCATTTGTTAACCTATGATAGAAACAAATCATCAAAGTGATTCGCTGTAAGCTAATTCCGAATTTTTGTAGTTTTTGTGACCAAAATGAAGTGAAGAGAACAAGGAATGCAAGTCCCAGAAGTCCTGGGAAAGCCAAAGAGTACGTGGATCTTTTAAATTTTTAGAGGGCCTTACGTGGAAATGATTAAAATTGTGAACCTTTGATAGTAGTAGGTAGCAATGTGAACTAGATTCCTTCTTCATGTAAAAGGACCATTATATGGGCGAGAAACCATGCATGTTGTTTAAAATGCTATATGCCATATTCCTATATGACTTTAAGAAGATGAAGATAGGGAAAGAAAAGAAGATAAAGTGTATACGAAAAAGAAGAGCAAGGGTTACGTTCAATGTTGGCTTCCACGATTTCGGCTGCCATTAGTTACGAGGAGCACACAACACCTTTCTCCAATTATCCACAGATCAATAATAATCAAATTGTTCTCAAAACTTGACTTTTGGATCATACGTTCTCTTTTCCATTTTCCAGCTAATAGCCGATGGATTCTATATAATCTTGACTTTTTATTCCAGTTGTTGTTAGTCATCTACATATACATCAGCATAAATGTGACTTCTTTTTCAAGAACTTTATTATTCTTGATCTATACAAGCACGAAGGCTTGCAAAATTAACAAGGAAAAGGAAACTAATAAATTCCTAAAAGAATCCCATCTCGAAATTCGATACATAGAAGTAAGTGAAAGCCTTATGATTTAACTCGAATATGCCATGGCAGCATTGAATTTCTAAATCTTCTAAACAGTGCGAAAGTTTGAAAAAACCAAATTAAAGAAAAAATTTCAAAGAAAGCCACACTTTAATTTTTTTTTAGTTTTAAAATTAAAAATCTAATTTGTTAGGGGGGTGGAAAAGAAATTTTCCTTACAGGTGACCGGCTCCTGCAGCCCTCCTTGATTCCGCCCTGCTTCTAAACATTGGTTTGCTTCGAATTGGTGAAATTCATAACAAGTTTTGTTGGTGTGATCTTTGCATGGGAAATCTCACCGTGGTAACAAAGTCGTTGGCACCGCCGCTGTAGGTGGTTCCGAAACAAAGCAAGCCACCGTGAGGTCCGTGACGGTCCCTCTTTGAATTCCTCAGTACGTAATTCCATTTTTCTAATCTTTTGTTCAATTGACTTCTCGTTCTCCAGACGTCAGGCTCTTCTCATGTGATCATGAAAAATACTCCACGCATTTGATTCAAGTACATTAATTTTTTTAAACATATGATTTTTTTTCTTTTAAAAAATTAATGTTGTGTTGTGTAAAAATAAATTAACTATACAATTGACACAAAATATTATCTCTTTAGTCCATATGGACATGGAAATCCCTTTATGAATGAAGCTAATGAAGTTAAATTTATAATATCATAAAAACTAATAATAAAACTCAAAATAAAAATTCAAACTAAATGAATCTATTTCTTTCCATGCGAACATGCACATGAGAAGTGAAGAAAAGAGCTTGTCCTCAAACTAAAGAGTTTGTGTATTAAATATCATTACTACATTAATATTTAAAGACTTTATATGTCTCCCTAGGATCCTTTCTTTACTGGATGCTTTAAAGATGTCTAAACGGGTCTGTAAATTTTTCAAAGGTTCCAATTCCATGGTTTCATATAATTATTCAACTTCTTCACAAGCTATAGTATACTTTATGGGTTCGAACTCTGACTAGAATCAAAGGTGAAGGGCCCTTTTCGCGGTACTGTAAATTTTGGCTCTGTTTTTTGTTTTTTGTTTTTTTAAAACCATTGTATTAATTCTAGTATGAATACTAGTAAAATTTTGATCTATAAATGTTATTAGTGTGCTGGAATTAATTTGATTGTTGCTGTGGTGGTGCATGGTCTTTAAATTTTCTCTTGCTAACAAACAATAGAAGTAAAGGTTGGACTTTCGACTTATTAAAATAAAGGACACTAATTCAATCTTGAAAGTAAAAGTAATTACATCTATCAATTTCTTCATCTGCAATTTATATCATCAATCTTTATAGAGAAAATTAATTTTAACATTTTATAGTTTTATTAAAATTTTACTTGTATATATATTGAGTTTTGAAAATTTATAGTTTGTATTATTGATCAATAATATTTTTTTTAAATCTATGAAATGAACAAAATACCCTCATATATAATAAATTGAAAATCCTAGCTAACTACAGATCAAACCTCTCTCACTTCGACTGACAGCTTCTCTTTCATCTTAACATTTCTCTCTTTTTCAAAAACCTAAACCAAACCTAAAAATTATTGTTTCTCATCATTTTTTTTCTCATTCTTATCATCAAATGAAAATGGTTAAACAACAAGATTTTCTCTTGTGATAGCTTCGCGACTTGCAATCTTGTAATCATAGCCACAATCATGTCAATCTAAGTACCAATGCTCTCGGCAAAACAGAATCTAGTTAGTATGTTACATTCAACCACTAAGCAAGTATTGAACTCAAGAAAAAAGCAACAATTAAAGTAGAATTCTCCACATGAGAATATAACAATAGAGGAGCAATTAGTTAATTAGTAAAGAACAAGCCACGTGCAGAGTTAATTAGTTAGATGTTAGTTAATAGCTATTATAGTTTGTTAGGTAGTTAAAGGTTGCATGTTGTATAAACACTAATGTAAGAAACGTGAGAAGTAAGAAATCAAAGAATCACTATTTTGACAGTTAATTTTGTTATACCTCTCAATATTCTTCTTTTCCCACTTTTAATCTCCTTCTTAAACCACTATTATTAAGAAGGAAACTTAACAATTTGGTATCAGAGCATCGATCCATAGCTATAATGGCGAGGAATAACAAAATCAAGAAGTTGGAGAAATACCGTAGAAAGGTAGATAAGCAAATACAACACTTACATGAGAAATTATATGTGATGGCAGAGGATCGAGCACAATAAAAATGATCAATTCAACTTAAAACTAGATTTTATCATAGCTTCATTGAAAGTATCATCAGGGGAAATGAAGGCTGAAAAAAAAGGAAGAATTAATACAGATATTGATAAAATCTTTTGCATGACAAAAATAATTAAATAAAAGAAGGCATAGAAGGTTAGGAAGTCCAAAATAGCGGATACAATGTAACCTTGCTTAAAGTAGAATTGTCGAGTTTTAATGCAGTGAATCTAAGGGACCGGCTCAAGAAATATATGAAATTCTTTAAGCTAAATTTCATTCCAGTTTAACAATGGGTGTAGATAGCTTTTTTATATTTGGAAGGCAAGACAGAAGTGTGATATGAAGGATTTTTGTTTGGAGGGGAGGATTTGGTTGGTTGGGAAGAATTTAGTAAATAATTTGTATGGGATTTGGCAGCGAAAAGGATGTGGTAGAGGAATTCAACAGACTAGTGCAAGACAAAATTGTAAAGGAATACATGGAGAAATTCGAAGAACTAAAGTCCCTCGTGAATACTTTCGATCCATCATTACCTGAATCTTATTACATTTCAACTTTCCTAAGTGGATTGAAGGGTGACATAAGACCTATGCTCAAGATTATGAAACCTATTATATTGATGCAAGCTCATGGTAGTGTTGCTTGCATTGGTGGCTAAGAGGAATAACAATGGTCAAAGGTGGAGTATTGATGTTCCAAGTTGGTTGAGAGAGAGAGAGAGAGAGAGAGAGAGAGAGAGAGAGAGAGAGAGAGAGAGAGAGAGAGAGAGAGAGAGAGAGAGAGAGATGGCATTGTTAATACTACTGGTGATATTGGTCACCTAAACATTGTTGCTGCTGCTAGTAAGGCTAATCATAGAAACACTGTTGGGATTGAGGTTTGCAACCGCTACTAACAGGGATGGAGGTGAATTTGCTGGTATTGATGGTTGTTGAGGGGTCTGGTGTAGCTAGAACAAAAAAGGTCGTTGGCTAATATGAGAGAGAGAGAGGTTGGGTTTATGGCTAACAAAAAGGTGGGTTTTTTTTAGCCAAAAATCTTCATGGTAAGAGGGAAATGAGTGCAAAAAGGGTTTTGTTTTTCTTTCATTTCTCCCCTCCTGATATTTGTCACAAGGATGGTATTTATAGGGGTAGTATAGGGGTAAGGAGAATGTTGGACCACCTTACTCATGCCAAAAAAGGCTAGCTTGGCAATGTTATTTGGGGTCACTTTGCAATGGGTTCAGAGTTGTCAAAGAACATAGTTTCATGCTCTTTTTTAGGTACAATGGAAGGCCACAAGAAGGGGGGGTGTTTTGTATCATGATATAGGGGACATAAAGGATAGAGAGAAGGACAAAAAACAAACGGTAAAAAGAGAGGAAAACAAACTTATCTCTTCCATCTATAAAACTAGTGCAAAGAAAAAAGATGGTGCATAGTAACATAAAAACAATGTCGTTTCCTCCTCCTCCTCATTCTTTTTTTATTCATTTAATTACCAAAATGACGTCTTTTTAACAAAACAAGTCATTTCATTTAAATGAAACAGTGTTGTTTTGGCGTTTAAAAAACAAACTAGGTTTAGAAACTCTTCTCTCAAAATCAATCCTCAATTTTTGATTTATTTAATCAGGTCATTAATTAAGATTTTGATTTTAAGAATCAATTTAATTTCACCCTTGCCAAGTTTTTTAAAAATCCCTTAATTTAGCGCCTTTTTTCATCTTTGTCATTGATTTTGAATTTACTCAAATTGATCCTTAATTGAGCATTCAACTTTTATTTTATTTTTAATTTGACCCTTTATTTCATCAATTTCAAATCCTGAAGTCTTGCGCCTTTAACAAGTTAGTCCTTAGTTGTGAATTTTTTCAATCAAATCTATAATTGCTCATCAAACTTTAATATTTATGCAATTAAACCCTGATTTGATCTAACTAACTCTTAAATTTTGCAATTTGGCTCTCGTACTTTAATTTCTTCTAATTAAAGCTAAATTGGCTTCAAAAATTAATTTTCCTTGCAATTAAACCTTTTATAAATTCAATTAAACCTTGAAAAATCAAATTGAATCCTTAAATATATAATTTTGAATTTTCTTCCTCAAAAATTAAATTATCTTTGTCAATAGGATTACATTTTCTAATTTTATATATTTTGACATTTCTCAACCAGTCTTTGACAATTTCCTGAGAGTTTGAGCATGTTCTTCTCAATATATATACATACATGTGTGTGTGTGTGTGTGTGTGTGTGTGTGTGTGTGTGAGAGAGAGAGAGAGAGAGAGAGAGAGAGAGTGGGGGGGTAAGGGGGTAACAATCAACTCCACATCCAATTTAAAAAAAATAATGCATAAAATGTAAACATATAAGCACAATAAAAACAATCATATTATTGGTTAAATCCCAATAATCAATTCAAATTATGATTATCAATATTTGAATAAGTGAATTGGTTGTGTAATGAAAAGACATATCTCTTGAAATATACATGGATTTACAAATACTTTATACTAAATTTTATTAATTTAATTACATGCAATAATTTAATAGTGATTTTAATATAATTTATATTATATTCTATGACATATTAAAAGGCAATCAAATTCAATTTAAAAGGCTGGTATTCTAGACTCTAGCCAAGAAAAACATCACATTCAAGAAAAGAAACTACTAGTCTCGTACTATTCTGTTTGATTGCTATATATATATATATATATATATATATATATGTGGGTCATTGTATACCTTCTCTTTCAGTTGCAAAATTGATCGGATTATTATTCTCATCAATTGATCACCCACCACGTGAGGTGCTTCAGGACCACAGTCAGCTGCGCCCCTCCAAGAAATCGCAGCAACTGGACTCCTGTTAGCTCATAGGTTTTACTCATGTGGACCAAGATCGATCAATGGTCCTGCAAAGTGCACCATGGTGATAATGTTTATCTCTCTCTCTCTCTCTCTCTCTCATATATATATCAAAAAGACACATATGCACATGGATGGTGATCAGGCGAGGCTTCAATTCTCAACTTCTCTTGATCAAGAGGCCAAGCTTTTCAATTATGTAAAGATGGAAAAAAAAAAAAAAAAAAACTTTGGGATCTTGGAGCTGGTATGATTGTCTCCTGACTTTAATTAATTGATTACTAAACACACAGAATTAATCAAGGTGGCTAAGGACTAGCTAACCATGCCATGAAGGGTTATACATGGTGAGACCCTACACGACCATTCATTAAAGCGAAAGGTTCAAGTGAGTGGAGGCATCCAGTACCTCCTCAGTGCATCAGCTCTAAACTCATGGAAAGGTATTTTCCGTCTGAGTTGATGAACTGGCCCCCATGCACCCAGTCCTCTTGTTATCCACGACATTTATTTAAGATTCCACTGTTTCAGAAATGCGTTTTTATCCAAAAAGCATGGCCTCCCTGGAGGCATCGTGCAAAAGATCCACTAACTATTTCATGATTACATAATTAACTCCCATGAAGAGGTTTATTTCATTTAATTAATGCCAAGTGCCCGAGATTTGTACGTTGATCATGACTTGACTGCATTAATTTGTTATCAGAATATTGAGGTCATAATTAATACGTGCTTTGACCTAGCTAGTAATTATACTCAAACCTTGAAATATTAAAAACAGGAGTCTACTAGCAAATCTTGAACCAAAGAATTAAATGATTAAAACTTGAGGGATTTAGCTCTGTTGCACTTACACTGAATCAAATTGCCCACCAGGCACCATTTACCAGACTTAAGAACACTTATGGGTGCGGTGCAGTTTGATGTGAAAAGGCACATAGATCGTGAATGGTGACAATATATAGAGTCACTAGTCAATTTAAAATGAGTGGATTTTCTAATAATGAAGAAAACAAAGCCAAACAATGCGTGCAACACCAAGAGACATGCCAATTCCAACATTTTGCTCTCCATTGTTTGTTTTTCTTTCCCCTAATATATTTAATAGAAAAATGAAAATAATACTAGTATTAAAAATTATAAAAAAACCATTTGGGTTTAATCTTTCATGATAAACAAAGACACAATGCATGCATTGTTTATTGGAACAATATAATAAACATTTTATCATTCTAAAAACACAAATGAATAAATTATTGGAGGTAATATAATCTTTTTATGAGGGTTCATTAGTCATTATTGTATTGATAGAAGTCAAATCAATCTTCTAATATTTTTTAGACATAGTAAAATGACTAAATGATCAGAAAAAATAATAATAAAACAAACTATTTTTTTGTATTTTTACTTTTCAAAGCACAAACAAATAATTATGTTACCCTTAAAAACAAAGTTTCTCTAACTTGCATCAAGAGGCTTTCTCGTATTATCATCTTAGTTTTTTAGTTATATTCAAGTTGACTTGAGGGTAATTTGATAATTTATTAAATATAAAAATTATTTTTTAAAAAGAAATTAATATGTGCATTACGATGGACTAGCAGAAGGGTTGTGGCCATGCCATTTGGGCAACATGTGAGGAGGTGTTTTGGCGGCCAAATGATAGCTTTCAAGGTGGTGTTTGAATCATCTCAGCGACCTCTCCATCCTAAAGCGACGCGAGTGGCTTACTGATTTTTAGTTTGGTGTTGATGATTTGTTTTTTTTCCTTCATTCTTTCTCCTCCTTGATTTTCATGTTTGACCTTAAAATTTTCAAAGCAATCCTTTGATTTTTTTTTCATTAGATTTGATCCATGTTCTTTTGAATATTATTTTTTTTATTTAAAATAATTTATAAAAAAATAAATTTCATCCTCTTTCAATTTTTTCATTTGTCGAATTTGGTCCATGTTCTTTTGATTACTATTTATTTTATTTGAAATAATTTATAAAATTGGGTGTTTTTTTTTTAATTTTTTCCTCCAATTTTTTTTTATCTATCAGATTTGATTCCAATTATTTTCATTGATATTTATTTTATTTGAGATCATTTTTAAAATTAAGTTTTTTATAATTTCATCATCCTTCAATCCTTTTCCTATCATATATGATCATTGTTATTTTATTTGGTTTACTTTTGAATCGTTACTCTAACATCACGTGCAACCTCTTTTAATGTCATAATACAACATTTTGCAATAATATTAGAATGCAATATTCATGGTGGAGCGACAGTGAGTTTCCAACAAGGTTTTTTTATTTTTTATTTTTCTTGAGTGTGATATTAATAGCTTATTTTTATAATTAATTATTTTGTTAAAGAAAATGTTTTCTCGTGTTTTTCTTATTTATTTAAAAACATTAATATTGTCTAAATATTTGTTTAACATTAATCTCCATCTTTCTTACTCGTTCTCATGGGTGTAGCTTAAAAAAACCAATATAGTCAATTAAGTACGGAGTAAGTGAAAGATGGAGATTAAGGAGGGGGCCCATGTGAGGGGCATGGGCGGAACATATTCCTAAAATTGATCCTCGTGGAAAAGACCCGAAGGTGGCGTCAAAATCCATTCACTAATCATTACTTCTCCCACTAAGCCACAAAGCTTCTTTTTTTTTAAAAAAAAAAAAAAAAAAGCCTAATGTTTTATAGTATGACAAAATCGAAGCGGCTTTCTTTCATTGGTTGCCACCACCTCACCATGTGCACTTTATTAGTCAATTTTCCCCCCCTCTAATATGGAATAATTAGAGAAAGATGTATAGGGTAATTATGGGAAAAAAGAAACTGAAGTGGAAGGCTGCGTTTGGCTGGGAAGCGGGCCAAGATTGGAACCCTCAACCTAGCCGACAGATCCCCGTTTGAACGGGGCAACGTGTGGATTTTGCAAGGAATATGAGCAACACATTTCCCATTTTACATGTACTCCTTAAGCACAGGAACATGGTGGCTTGCTGGCTCCTCCACCACCACCACCACCACCACCACATTGGTTTCCGCTGCTGACACAACTTGAGTTTGTTTAGGACTAATGCTTATCGTTTCCATAATTTCTTAGCCAAAGAATCTGTCTTTGCCTCAGGATAGTCAAAGTTGTCTAAGAAGTAGAGTATTTGTTATGTCTTAATTATACGAAATTGCCCCATGCTCGATTATATCGTCATTGGAATAAATAAATAAATAATTGTTTTCTCATTAAGTAAAGGAAGAAGCTCCTTAATTTATGGGTCCATCAATAAAGCGTAAAACTTCAAAAAGATATTCAGAAAAAAAAAATATGATAAGAAAAACAATATTTCTTTTAGGCGAGAAAAGGTTCTGTAAATTATTTTTTCTGACAAAAACAAAAAGCTGAATTATTAAGAAACACAACAGTGGTTAAGGATAGATCCAGCCGGCTATGATGGGCCACCCTGAGCCGTTGAATAAAAAGGCATGTCGCCTATGATGAGCCGGCGGCAAGTAGGGTTAGAGTGGTTCATTGCGCGCGTGTTTTTCTTTTAAGGCGTGCCCAAAGTATTTTTGCGGGTCATCGTGGATCGGCTTGAGCCACCTCTGGTTACAAGGAATCATACTCGTGCGGTAGCGGCTGCGCCAATTTCATATTACTTTGGTGTGAGCAATTGCATGGTGTATTGGTAGTCTTTCACGTAAAAACTAACATTTATCTCTCCCTTTCAGATTATCATAGTTACAAAATCTGTCCGGTATAGTGACTTGACCCAAGATTCAGTCAATCTGACTTCTAAGATGACATTTCAGTTTTGATTTTGATTTATTTGGTATGTAATTATTTTTTAAAATATATTTTATTTAGAAATATATTAAAATAATATATTTATTTTATTTTTTAAAAAATTATTTTTAACATCAACACATCAAAATAATTCGAAAATACTAAAAAAATATTAATTAAAAACAAAAATAAAATAAAATAAAATAAACTTTTTTAAATATATTTTTAAAATGCAAAAACAAATAGGATCTAACTCAAGAAAAATTGCTTCACAAACAACTCATAATTGATAGTAATCTCTCGTTCCATAGCTTACTAATCAAGAAAAGAGGATTATATAAAACAATCACTCTAAAGGTGGAAGGAATAGAAATCATCTATCTATATATTATGAGTTTTGATCTGGGGGACAGGGAAGAAGTTTGATGGAGCTCGATTAATTAACATTTAATAATCCTTTTTCAGTTCAATAAATGAATTTTAAAAAAGTGGAAAATGGAATTGATTGGGAATTCAAATGCATGGAATTAGTGGATCTGAGCTTAGGTGTTTGTACACTTTGGTTGGTTTGAAAATATAAAAATAATATATTTTTTATTTTTAAAATTTTATTTTTAATACAAATACATTAAAAAAAAACAAATAAAAAATAATTTACAACAAGAAAAAACACTTCAAACTTTTTAAAAACTTCTATTGCGACGCGGGGTTAAACACCACCTAAGTACACCATATCCTTTATCCAAATGTTACATGTGTGATATTATGATTTAAAATGTTTTTTTAAAATATTTTTTATTTAAAAATATATTAAAATAATTTTTTAATTTTAAACATCAATATGTTAAAATTGTTGAAAAATACTAAAAACCAGTATCAAGTTAATGTTCTTTTATACTGAAAATATTTCTAAAAAGCATGATATCCCTAATTTATCTTTTCTAGTTATATATTTTTATTTTTTTAAAATAAACTCTAGAAAATAACTAATAAAATAATACTATACTTTTTAGCATTATAATATTACTTGTTTTTCAGTGTGATACAAAACAGGTTCGAAAAATATAAATAACCCTTGAAAAAATTGAAGGCTGGGAAACAGGTTCTTAGGCTAGAAACTATAGCCCTGCAATGTTAATGCTAGTGGTATATAGTAGTAGTAACTTTAATATAAAGTAAAGAAAAAAAAAATGGACTTAATTTTGATTTTGGGGTGCTTATAAAAAGGAAGGTCCATGGAGGTTCAGTCCTTGGCAAGTGATGAGAACGAAGTCCCCATCGCCTAGATCTCTAAATTCTCTTCTCTCACACACAGACACCAAAACGAAGACTGACAAAGAATCGAATCAAGAGTGGAATTGGAATACAACAAGGGATTTTGGGGTTCATTTCCACCTTTTTGAAAAGAGTGAAAGTGAGGAATTTCAAAGCCATTTTTTTTTATATAAATAAAACTAAATAGTAATACAGCTAGAGCAGTAGCAAGCAGGCAGTACTATAGTTCAGGCTTGGAGCAGTGAGTGAGAGCATTTATATTTTGGTTGTTAAGTGAGAATAGGATAGGAGTAGAAAGGGTCTTTTTCTTCATCATCTGCAAAAACCATTGATTATTATGAGTGCATCCTTTTCCTGCTTTTGAGGCCTCGCCGTCTTTGAAGTTCGGCTCTGCTCCTTTTGTCTATTCAGATTGGTGGCGCTTTAAAGTGGAGCTTTTACTAAAGAGATCCGTAGCTGGAGATTTTTTTTTCTTGGGATGCTCAGGCAGCAGGTATTTAAGTCTGGGTCCTGGAACGAAGAGAAATCTTAAAAACTCTCACAACCGTGGCTGTGCCTCCCTTCTGCCTGCGTGCTTGTTGGTTGCTTTCCATTCTGAAAACCAAGTAAAGGTGACAAATCAAAGTCAAGCGAAGGACATAACAAGCTAGGGAGGGTTTGAATACAAATCAACAAGTCATTTTCGGGTTATTAGAGGAGAGGGATTCTTCTTTCTTTTTTCCCAACTCGAAAGAGACATTTTAAAAACAAGGTTAGTTTTGAAAGTGGAGGTATTCATGTAAAAAAATAAGTTCAAAACTCTGTTCTTTTTGTTTATGTTGGGGTGGAGACTGTAAGTGACTTCACTGTTTTCTTAAAAGGTTTGGAAGAGGGAGTTTGGTGATTTTATTTGGATCTGAGAGGTGGGAGAGTCTTGTTGGCTTTCGTTTTCTGGGGTTGCGTTATTTTTTATTATGCAGTATGTATTTTGTCTCATTTTCTGTCTTTTATATGTTTCAGATTTACCGGATTTAGACGTTGCTTTTAGTAAAAAAAACCAAGACAATGTTGTCTCAGAAGCAAGCAGAAGAAGCAATAGTCTCCAACTATAGCGAGACAGATCAACACGAGGGCAAAGAAGAAGAGAAAGAAGAGAACCACTCCATTTTTAGTGTCAAGAGTGTTCTTTGGCATGGTGGTTCTGCCTGGGATGCCTGGTTCAGCTGTTCTTCTAATCAAGTACTGTATCCCTCTTGATCCATTTTCAAGAAGCTCCACATTTTTTGATTTCTTGTTGCAAAAAAGAAGTAATTAACTTTGATGATTTCTGTTACAGGTGGCACAAGTGCTGTTGACACTACCTTACTCTTTCTCTCAGCTTGGTATGCTATCAGGGATATTGCTTCAGATATTCTATGGACTCTTAGGAAGCTGGACAGCTTACCTTATAAGTGTGCTTTACATTGAGTACAGAAGCAGAAAGGATAAAGAGAACGTTAAATTCAAGAACCATGTCATTCAGGTTTGTTTTTGCTTCTCAAAACCGCCGCCGCCGCCGCCACCAATACTAATCTTCAATGCCAGAATATCTTGAATTACAGTAACAAGTTAAACCCTCTTTTAATTTTGTATTTAATGTAATTAAGAAAAAGATTGCTTTTCTGGATTTCAGTGGTTTGAAGTGCTTGATGGGTTACTGGGTCCATACTGGAAGGCACTAGGACTTGCTTTCAACTGTACTTTCTTACTCTTCGGATCTGTAATTCAACTTATTGCTTGTGCAAGGTAAGACCTTCACGATGGTTTTCTATTTTCGTCTTCAATTAGAAATAGAATAAAAAGAGAGTATGATGTCTTTCTTGTTT
Organism: Populus davidiana; assembly: GCA_030145905.1. NCBI lineage: Eukaryota > Viridiplantae > Streptophyta > Magnoliopsida > Malpighiales > Salicaceae > Populus > Populus davidiana. Next base: position 2,402,518 of record CM057794.1, on the reverse strand, counting down.
GATTTTTAACTGTTTCTTGTTTTTTTCTTGACGAGAACAGTAATATTTACTATATCAATGACCACTTGGACAAGAGGACTTGGACTTACATATTTGGAGCTTGTTGCGCCACCACGGTTTTCATACCCTCTTTTCACAACTACCGTCTATGGTCTTTTCTTGGTCTTGGTATGACCACATACACTGCCTGGTATTTGGCCATAGCAGCTTTTGTTCACGGCCAAGGTGAAGGAGTGAAACATTCTGCTCCTACAAAGTTAGTGCTTTACTTCACCGGAGCCACCAACATCCTCTACACCTTTGGTGGACATGCTGTCACTGTGTAAGCTATTTTCGATTTTTTCGTAAGAGATTATATTATCCTCCTCTGCTTTCCTTCGTGTCTAGTATCTACACGGCTTCTGTTTGCAGCTTTTGCCGGTAATGTTGGGTTCGAGACCCACAGACAAAATCATGCAATTTTTATTTTTTGTTCCCTTTCCATTTCTCAAGAAGAGAATTTAAATGAACAGTAAAATGGTCCTCTGCTCTTGTTTCACTGTGCTCCTGACCTTTTAATCTCCTCTTATTTTGTCTTTACCTAGCCTAGCTTTCGCATAGTTTCCTAATCATGAATGGGCTCAAAAGCTTATCGATTCACTTATTGGAACGTCGCAGGAAACTAGAGAATGAGAATCCAATGCTGTTTACATGAGGTCAATTGAGTCATTGAACAGTATGCATGTGTAATTAGGTTGTAGAAGCTTAATTACTGTTGCCAGCTATGGTTGTTGTCGGAATTAGGTTGTCTTATATATAATTAGTTTTTAATATCATTATATTAAATGTGGAATTGATCACACTTTAATTTTACAGGGAAATTATGCATGCCATGTGGAAGCCGCAAAAGTTCAAGTGTATTTACTTGCTAGCTACTCTCTACGTGTTCACACTGACAATTCCGTCAGCTTCCGCCGTCTATTGGGCCTTTGGTGACGAGCTCCTCAACCATGCCAATGCCTTTTCTCTCCTCCCCAGGAATGGATTCCGTGATGCCGCCGTTATCCTCATGCTTATCCACCAGGTCTGTTTAATTCTGGCTGCGTTGATCGGACTACTTGATTGCCCCTGAAAGAAAATCGATATTGTGCTTTTTAATGGAATTTGACTGAGAGTTTGCTCTTGTTGAATGGCGCAGTTCATCACATTTGGGTTTGCGTGTACGCCATTGTACTTTGTGTGGGAGAAGGTAATAGGGATGCATGACACAAAGAGCATTTGCTTGAGGGCACTTGCAAGGCTACCGGTGGTGGTTCCGATATGGTTTTTAGCTATAATCTTCCCTTTCTTTGGACCTATCAACTCGGCCGTTGGTGCTCTTCTGGTTAGCTTCACGGTTTACATCATCCCATCTTTAGCCCACATGCTCACTTACAGAAAAGCCTCTGCTAGACAGGTAAAAATGCTGCTGCTGCTTGTCGTTTTTTAGCTGATAGAAAGTTGCAATTATCTTCATCTTTTAGGGGTCTTTTGGTCATAGTAGAGTGAGTGGACACTCCGCGTTTTGATGGGGAATCCCATATTCGACGGTGACAGCGTCCCAACTGAGTGGAGACTAGAGAGAGAGAGAGAGAGAGAGCAGGAAATGTACAAAAGAGCATTCAAGGCTTGGATTTGGAAATATTACGAGAAGAATTGAATGGGTGGCATGTCGTTTTCGTTTAGTTATATTCTACAGTTGGTGTGTTGTACTCTGTTCCAAATGAGCTGGCTGACCTGACCTTCCCTCCCTCCCTTCAATTATAAGCCGAAGTTACATATTTTTGTCGGAAAAAAAAGAAAGGGAAACACTCGTCAACAAATCTAGTTGGCCTAACTTCACCAGTTGCTAATTTGTTTGACATGGGTTTTCTCTTGCAGAATGCTGCAGAAAAGCCGCCGCCCTTTATGCCAAGCTGGACAGCCATGTATGTTATAAACGCCTTCGTGGTGGTGTGGGTGCTGGTGGTTGGTTTTGGGTTCGGTGGATGGGCTAGCATGACAAACTTTGTTAGGCAAGTTGACACATTTGGTCTCTTTGCCAAGTGCTATCAATGCAAGCCACCACCACCTCTAGCAGCAGCACCACCGCCACACCATCGCTGAGTGAGCCACGAGATTCTGCTTAAGAAAAGAATATTTTCTGTTTTTTCTCTCTCTCTCTCTCTTCATATTTTGTATCATACAAAGGGGAAGTAGTAATATCTCTCCTACATGTGATGTTGTGCTGCGTTTTGCTTCTTTTTTTTCTTTTTGGTTGACTTAAATTAGTTGATAAAATTGTGTGTTGGATTCTGATGATTCCTTTGCCCCTTAAAAGGCATAGGCTAGTTAATTAAATCATATAAATATATGTTTAGTTTTCTTCTATTTTTTCCCACATCCACATGGGTTGCACGTCAGCTCATGTGTTTGTCACGTGCAGTCTTTCCTCCTAAATATTTTCCTCTTAAATTCACATGTGAGGTCATACACGAACCTTACCGTACATGCTTTTCTTCGTTGATTAATCAAAACCCATAATTGATTTCCCATTAATCAAGCTTACAAGTACGAGGCCTACCTTTAATAAATATTTGTTTTACGCTTTCACATGCACCCAGCAGCAGCACGGTGTCGTCTTGCTGTTTCTTCAAGTTAAACAAAAAGTGTGTTAATGTCTCCTCCTTAGACAGTGCTGAATGATGACTACTGCAAGCTCTTTAATCGAACTAGCTGAGCTAATTTTTCTTTAATCGTCATCTACGCCACGATTTGCCTAAGCTTTCCTTTAGTTCTTGTTAGACATTAGTCAAGATCTTACACGTCATAGCTGGGCCTATGGCAATCAGGTTTGGTAAGAATGTAAGATCACGTAGCTTAATTTCTCCCTTCGGTTAGACTCTTGGACTTCAACCATTTTATCAATTTAGTTGGTAATGCTAACCTTCTCTTTAGAGTTAAGAAGTCATCTTAGATGCGGATATTTGTAGTAAAAAAAGAAAAAAATCAGAAGGAATTGTATTTGTTGAAACCGAATATTCCAATTCATGATTGATTCTGATAATAGTTTTAATAAATTGAATCCATTGGGTATTTTGAAAAAAAAAAAAACGAAGATTATATGAGGGACAAACAGTTTATACGAGGTAAAGGGATTGGATTTTTGCAAGGAAATTAGTATTTTAGAATTTTCCCAAGAGAAATGGTTGGTTATCCGATCCATATACAACAATTGATATTTGATATCAAATGTGTAGTTTTTCAATTTTGATTTTTATAATTATTTATTTTATATTTTTTATTATTTTGATATTAAAAATAATTATTTAAAAAATAAAAAATATATTTTTAAATTATTAAAAAATATATTTTTAAAAACAATCATCATAACATTGTCAAATGTTATCTAAATTAGTTAGGAAGATAAGACAGTGAAATGAAATCAATCACTTAGGAAGATTAGTCTTGTGATTCCTTCATAATTGGGATTGATGGGCATGTGTTATCACTTCCAACTTGGGAAAAAAAATTATGCGATATTTGACTCAACAAGGGACCCCGTACAGCATCAAAATTATTGAGCCAAAGATTCAGTTTTGTGACATATACTTTTGTTCATAGCTTGAGATGTGTTCATCATCACTGAATTCATTGGAGACTTGCAAACAAATATATTCCCAATTGTTATTGCAGGAATATAGTTATCATTATTATCATTAGAACAATATACTCCTTTCTTGATTCCTTCAAAAAGCTTAGTCTTCCTCAACACGGAAGCTTCTGTTAATATAATATATAGCAGAGATTAATGTTGCCAAGATTCTTACAGTTACCGTTGCAAGAAGTTGCATCAATCTAATTGACGAGGTCCCCACTGTCAGAATCTGCACTTGCAAGAAACTTGCAAGTTGATGACACTCTTTTCTATATTCTAATACACAAGAACACTTGAGAAATAAGCATCGTGGTGAAGAAAGCACTTACAGAAACACAAATCATGGCAGATGAACATAAGATCAGGTGCTGCAGCTAGCAGGATAGCTCTTTTGTTCGAAGAGCGGGCACACATCCATGTGGAAATAAGCATCATAACAGGGTATAGATAGATTATAAATTATGGTTTTAACGAATAGGAACATGTTACTCTTAATGATTTTTTAAATATCTAAAACGACGTTGATCCCAGCAATATAAATGGAATTCAGTTTTCGAAGTTTTTTTTTTTCCCTCTGTGCTGTAATTTGTAGCAGATACTTTTAATTCTATTTTTTATTTTTCGACTTCGAACATAAACGAAATCTGGGATTATGGTGATTTTATCAAACATTCAGTTCAACGTCGGTTCCTTGCCTTTTTTAATGCTTTTAGGTTTTTGAGAGATCAAGAAAATTTACCTCTAAATGTCTCTAGAGACCATTAGAAGGAATATTTCAAGACTGTATGAAATTACGGCCCAGCCCAAAACTCTGTCTGGACTCGATAAATCACCAGTCACCAGTTACATCAAAATAGGCTTAGAAAGTTGGAAATAAGAAATCATGTATACATGGGCCAGGCTGGTGTTTAGAGCCTTGAAACTTGATGCAATTGCATGCAAGAGGAAAGGGTATATTTATAGTTTTATACCCAAACCTTTAGTCCTTTTATAACAGAACCTAACAACAAAACTCAGTGAAAATTTTCACTGTGCAAATACTCACGGTAGATTTTAACTGTAAAATTACTGTTTTGCTCTCGAGTATTTAAATCTTATTAATGTAATAAAGGGTAATAGGGTATCTTTACACTAGACATATTTGCTATTTCAAGATTAAACGAGAGTAAATAAGTCTTTTAACTTTTTATTTGCACAATGTAATATCTAAAATACCCTTAAAAATTTAATTTTCTTAACTATAAAGATAAGGGTGTATTCAATTTTTTATTCTTCTAGGCATAGTGTAATTACCAAGGTTGTCAATTCCGTTTCGGTAGGTGTTTCGTTTTTTTAATTGGAACGAAATGTTTCAGTTTTGGAGTGTTTCGGCGTGTCGTTTCGGGGTTGTACTGTTCATATATATATATATATATATATATATATATATATATATATTCCACAAACATAATTCAAATTCAAGATAAATTAATTATAAATTATGCAATACAAACATAATGCCAAACAAATATAATTTTAAAATTTAAAATATTTTTAAATAGTAAATATTAAATAGATCTTTAATTTAAAATAATATAAACCATATATATTAGTGATAAAACTAATTTTAAAAAATTAATATCATTGTTAATGAAAATAGTAATAATAAATTTTAATATTATTATTAATATCATTGCTATTGAAAATAATAATAAAATTTTTTTTTATAATCGGGTGGTTTAATTAATGAAATTGAGCAAGGTTCAAATTGATTCAATGGTTTTTTGGCCGAAACGGAACAACCGGAATGAAACCGGAACGTTTCGGCCAGAATTTGGCCGAAAAATCCGGAACGGGCCGAGATTTAAAATGAGATGAAATTTGTTCTGTTTTGTTTCGTTTTTTGAATTGGTATGAAATGTTTCGGCCATTCCGGGCGGAACGGAACGAAATTGACAACCTTGGTAATTACTAAAGTTGTATTTGAGTCAAATAATCTATGTCTAAGAATGAGAGGTTTTTTGGTCTTTTTATTATATATTTTTTCGGTAATATTGTGTGGGGTCATGGGCACTTTGGTATCTATATAAATTAAATTTAAAAAAAAAGAAACTAAGAAAGTCGTAGATATATGCGACTCTTTTTGTTGGCTGAACACCACATTTCAGGGCAGCGTTTGATGCTTATCGCTGCCCTTTTAATGGTAGAGAGGTATGTGCAACCTCCCCATACATGGTGGAGCTTCGATGAAGTTTTTTGTTTCCCCCATCTATTCTCTCTCATTAAACTTGATAAACATGTTATTGTAAAAAATTAGAAGAGTGTGTTATTTGTTAATTTTATCATATTTGGTCTCCATTTTTTTAATTGTATCAAATTTTAGTTATTTATTTTTTCAATTTTTCATCAATTGGCATTTTGTTTTTATATCAAATTTGTTCTCTTATTTTATGATGTTTCGGGTTTGACCCTCAATATTTTAATTTTTAATTTAAATTCTTGTTTTTTTTATCAAATTTTAATTTATTTTCAATTTCACCCTTGGATCCATGATTTTATTTGTAATTCTTTCATATTTTTTTCTCATCCTTTTGATTTTGATTTTTGTTTTAGGTTCGTTTGTGTATTTAATTTTTCTGTTCAATTCAAGGTTTGATGATATTTAAGGTTTGACCCTTAATATTTAATTTTGATTCTTAGTCCTTTTATCAAATTTTAATTTGTTTTAAAATTTCATTCTTAGATCTATAATTTTGATTTTTTTACCTTTTGTTTTAATTTGGTCCTCATCCTCTTGATTTTTAATTATTTTTTGGATTCATTTGTTATTTTGTTTTTCAATTTTTCCCTTTAATTCAAAATTTTAGGTTGTTTTTTTTTTCTTTTTTGAATGAGGTCTTTATTCTCTTAATTACTATTTCTTTATCCTTGAATTTATTTTTATTTTATCATTAGACATTTGATTTATTAAGTTTTGATTTCCTTGGTTTTTTCTTTTTTTTTTACGCACTGCCTAATAGTCAATTCATAACAAATACCGGGTCATGGTTCGAGTAGGTTAACACGAGTTAACCCACGTCATTCAAATCTTTTTGTTTTATAAAAAATTAAAATGATAGAATTTTGAAGAAAAAAAAAGGAAAATAGTCAAGGGGTTTTTGCTAGATTTGCCCCGGGTTAACTAAGACATGGGTCAATCCAGGTCTTTGACCCTTACATTGGATCAATTCTCCCTAAATTTATTTTGAAATCGAGCTTGGTCTAAGCCACTAGTCATATGAGTCACAAGTCAACTTGTCAGGTCAAGAAAAGTTTTAAAATAATGGCTTTCCAATGTGGTGTTTTTAATTTATTCATTAACTAGGATCACGAGTTTGAAAAGTTAATACGGGTTGACATCATTTTCTTTCCTCGAAGTTGTTCGTTTAAAAAAAAAACTTCGTTATTTTCTTTAGTTTTAATTTCAATCAATTTATCTTTATCTTGTGATCTAGGTAAGAGATTAATCCGGGTGGCCCAAGTTTTGATAATCTCTCCTGATTTTATTGGTGCTTTGTTTTTCAAGAATTTTATTTTTATTTTTTTTAATTTCATCATTCTACATTTTCATTATAATCTTTATTTTTTTCAATTCTTTTTCTATGATGTCAAGTTGCGAATTTTGTTTTTGAAATATACTAACAACACTTGAGCATTGTTTTTTACGGTGCAAGAAAAATTATCTCGGCCTGTGGCAAAGCAGAGGCCAACTATCTAGTATTTCTATTTTAGTACCTCACTTCAATTCTACTTATTTAACTTTCTCAATTTTTATTTTTTCTAATATGATACACATGTCCGTTATATTGTTTTATATGAAAACAAAATTGACCTAAATTGATATATATATTTATATGTAATAAAAAAATAGAAAAAAAATGTATTTAGCATCTAATTTCTTCTTAAAATTGCATTGTAATTTCTCTTCTCTCTTTTTCCCCCCCATAGTATAGCTTTTTCTCACATCAATCATTGTGATTCTTCCTTATACAAACACTATTTTGTTATGTTGTATAAGTTGCCTCTTAATTCCATGAATTGCATAAAAAAATTGAGAATTTATGTTAGTTATACTCTCCATCATGATATGCCTTAAGTACACTTATTAGAATGTCAACCTTTTTTTTCTTAACAAATGCTTTATACTTTCTAAAAATTTAGATCTTTCTTTTCTTTAGTTTTAAGTATCAATGTTAGGTTTATTGTGCCATTGACTATTCTAAACGACCAACATACTATAATGGTTGTGTAGTAATTTGATTATAATGTGGGACCAAAGTATACTCGATATTATAAGAGGAGTATACTTGTTTAGGTTTACTATTCAAGTAGAACTCTATATATCTTAATTTATAATCGACGATCAACCCAATCACAGACTCCAAATTAATGTTTTAAGAAATAGGCATAACAACATAACAAATTGGATGTTCCGAGCTTGCATCCTTAAATTAATATCAGCTTTAATTTCATTATAATTTTACCCATGCCTCCATATATGATTTGTTTTGGTTTGGCCAATGACTAGCCCTAAGAACAATATTACTTCCTCCAATATAGAGAAATGTCTAATCTAGCAACAATAAGACCATTTGCTATTCAACAATAGTGCTACTATAATGATATAACAATGTCACAACAATCTCAAACAATAATTATTTAATTTAATTTATAATTATTTGAACCATAATAATCTCAAACATCATCCGATTCTCTTTGATTACAAAAAAAAAACTTATATAATTTAATAAAATTTAATAATTATTACAAATTATTTTAAAATCAACAAATTCTCAACAAAATTTAAAAATTGCAAAAAAATTCATAATTCATATATACCCTAATTGATTTGAAAAAAATGTAATTAATCAATTCACACCGAATCTCACAAATTCAACAATCCACACAAATCACATAAAATGCTATTCATTTAATTTATACTTTATAAACTCAATTAATGTAATTTACACGTAATTGAAATAATTTATACCTCATTAATATAAATTCAACTAAACCCTAACATATATAAAAAAATAAAATCCCATCATAATCATCAAATCATAATAAATTCTATAAAATTAAGAGTGAGATAGAGTGTTAATTTTTAAATGAGAGTAATTGGAGCGTGAGTGGTGGTGTTGAGTGGAGAAAAAGAGGGCTAGAAGACAGGGACACAAGGAAAAACTTGCAATGAAGAGAAAGAGAGGTTACTAAGGACAAAGTGAAAGAGAGAAATTATAGGAGAAAAATAACCTTAGCTTTAGATTGGTTGGTTAGAAGTAACCAATTAAAATTAATAAGTTGCATTAATAGTGTAACCAATAAAAGTTAGCTAATTTTCAAAAAAATTTCCTAGTAAAAAAAAACTTTTTTAAATGTATATTTAAGTTTTGATATTACATGATTGGACTACGCTAGTCTTGATGATGATGAAGAAGAAGAAGAAGATGATGATAAAGAAGAATTCTTACTTATATTATATTAGAGAATCCTGTGTAATGCAATTGGTAATTTGCCCACTTATGATAAGTCATTAGTTAGTTTCCTTTATAACCTTAATATTTCCAAATATAATTCATGCTTTCCTCCTTGCTATTTTAGCCCAATTTTCCGTTACGCTTGATATAGTGCTGCTCCCAGTATGCAGCCATAAAAACCTGTCCCTTTGCCCCCCTTCTCATTTAATCACTTTGTCAGTGTTGAAACCCGACCCGACCCGACCCATGGATCTTCTTAATCAGTTGCAGAGACAGTATACCGATTTCTCTACCCTTCTCTATCAAGAGGTTAGTTTTGAGTGTTCTCTCTCTCTCTCTCTCTCTCTCTTTTAAGGGAAATCGTTTTCTTGGGTAATATTTCATTTCCTTGAAAATCAATCAACGGGTTGTATACTTTAATTTCTAGTGGTTTTAAAGGGTTTTTGACATAGGGTTTTGTTGGTTTTGAGAAGGGTTTTGTGGACGATCAGTTCACTCAGTTGCAAAAGCTGCAAGATGAGAGCAGCCCTGATTTTGTGGTGGAGGTTGTGTCTCTCTTCTTTGAAGATTGTGAAAAGCTTGTTAACAATATGGCCAAAGCCCTGTGAGTTTGTTTTTCTTGTCTTCATTTTCTTGGTTTTATGTAGAGATACATGCGGTTGTTTAGTTGACTGTGGAGCTCTTTGCTTCGGACAGGCAGAAAGTACAAGTTTGCCTGCAAAATTGACTTATTAGGTTTTTTATTTTCTCTTCAGAGAACAGCAGGACGTTGACTTCAAACAGGTGGATTCTCATGTCCATCAACTGAAAGGTAGTAGCTCCAGGTATTTACTCACATCCTTATTTCATTATAGGTTATTTGATTGTTCCATTTGTGCTCTAGTCACTTGTGAGGAGACCTATATTTAATGGAATTATCGTTGTTCTATCAAAATCACTTGCGTGCATGTCTATTACTTTAATTGTTTTGTCTTCTATAGTATTTAATTATAATATTGCTTTTTATGGTTAACAGCATAGGTGCAGCAAGAATTAAAAATGTCTGCATTGCCTTCAAAACTTTTTGTGAAGCCCAAAACCGTGAAGGGTGAGATCTCTTCCACACTTTTATAGCAAATTTGTATCTTTTTCCTTTCAATCAATATTAATTTGTAAGTCTTATCCAGTTCCACTTGAAAGTTTGTCTATCATAAGATTCTTGACTGTTTATGTTTTGATCTATCAAAAGTCACAAAAGGAATTTACGTGTTCAAGTTCTCTTTTGTGTTTATTTTTTCCTGTGACAGCAGAGTTCCTTTGGATTCCAGAATTGTTAACCTTAGGTGGATGGTAGTGGATATGAAGTTCGAGAATTTGGATACTATACCAGTAAATCAATTAGTTTAATAGGCTTTCATGAGATACTCGTGTTTCAGGAATGGTCTGTCTGCTTTCCTTGATTGATCATAGAATTAGGATGGAGTCCTATAAGCATCTGTTGTTTGCCGTGATTTGCCAATGTGTTATTTAGTGCAGTCATGTTGATCTTACTGGGTATTGTTCATCCTGTTTTTTTGGCTCTTACCCAAGTCATATGATAGTTGCAGAGGATTTTGAATGACCCAAGAATGTTGGTGCAGGTGTTTGAGATGTCTGCAACAAGTGAATCATGAACACACTCAATTGAAGACCAATCTTCAATCTTTATTCACGGTGAGTTTTATAATTTATAGTAAAAGTTAGTTTTAGTTTCCTGGGAAGGATCTGATCATCCAAGGGAGAATTCCCACGACATTATTTATCCTGGTATTCCACAGGGGAAAACTTGCTTGTTGCTCAACGTGCTTTGAAAAAGATTACTTCATTTATTGAATGCCCATCTTTGTTGTCCGCCGCAGCAATTTAAAATCTCTAGTTTGATTTAGTTTCCAGTGTCTGATCATGTTCTGTAAAAGAATCATGGGGAATTTTCCTAAAAATTTCCTTCCTTGGGGTGATCAAAACTGCCTGAGCAGCTCTCTTGCCTAACATAAGAATGTTTTAACATTTTCAATTTCTATCTTAAGTTAATGTTTTTCAATATTTTTTCTTCTTTTTTGGCTGCTGTAGCTGGAGCGACAGATTGTGGCAAATGGGGGGTCAATTCCTGGGATGCAATAAATCATGTTGATATAATCTCCTTTCGACACAAATAGAAAGGTGAAAGTTAATGTTACAGATACAGCTGTAAGTTCAAGAAACTTGGGAGTTCTTTGAAATTTGTATGATAGAGGAGTATGTTAATTGACTTTTATATATCTGCTGCCACAAAGCATATAACTTTTGCCCCTTCTTAGGGGTGTTTAGGAAAGTGATAGAAGTTGCTTTTCAAAGTGTGTATTTTTCTTGGAAATGTATAAATCTACACTTTGGTCTCTCAATTTTAAATGTTATGATATTTGGTCCTTTTTTTGGATCTTTTGTTTACACCCCAAAATTTACTTTTCTTATGCTACAACTCCTTGATCTTGAAAAAGGAGATAAAAAGTTAGCGGAAGTTTTGAGGAGAGAGAAAGCTTTTAGGTAGCTGGATTCTAACCAACAATGACTTTGATTTTATTGTCTATGGATTTATCTTTGAGAGGGGAACTCGATGGAGGTAGTTTTCATTTTTTATGATGCTAGAGAAAGTTTATAACAACTTAATTTATTTTTTTAAAAACTTTAATTTGATTTTTTATTTATTTTTGGGCTGATTAAAATATGTTTTGTTATTAGAAACAAGGTTATAGAGGTTCAATGGATTTTTATTCTTATGTTTTTATCTGAAAAAATAGTTGAATTCTAGGTTTTTGGAGTCCAAAATCTTTAACCTTGATTTCTTGATCAGGTGCGAAATCTCTAGTGACTAGAAAACATAGTAGTGGATGACACGTAGTATGCATAAGCGAAATGTCATCCATTTTGTTCTTAAGAAAATAATAAGGGTGGACGACGTGTAGTTTTCCTTTCAAGAAAAAAACCAGGAGAGCAAGCTTGGGTTTTTAGGCTCATGTGTGCATGAGTTTAAATTTAGGCTAGGTGTGCGAGCCCATTCTTCCAACCCGTTGGTCCTTCAATTGTTTTTATTTTTCATTTTTATATTTTCACACTTTATAATCTTGATTCTTTTTGAATGAATTTGATTGAATGATGTTTAAATAATAATTCATGCTATTATTTTTAAATGATATTAGCATTTTATGGTACTATTAACAATTTTTTTTAAATGATTAGATATGAATCTATCATGCATAATTTTCTAAATGCGGATGATTTTTTTTTTGTCAATATTTTATATGACTTTACTATATTTTATTATTTTTCTATATTCTTAAAACAAGTGTTAAAATTATTAATTCATTATGTTTTTGTTTTTCTTTTTATTAAAACTTGTTTTTTGAGATTATGATATTTTCTTATTTAAAAAACCAAAGTTATGATAAAGCAATTATTACGAACAGGTACGCATTTAAAAAGGAAAGTGGTTTTAATTAAAGGACACCCTTTTTATACTTATTTCAAATCATTAATTATTTTTTTGAATGTTGGTTTTAATTGCTTTAAATTTTATACAATAAAAAATATACCTAAAAAAGATGTTTTTTTTTTGTTAAAAAAATACATAAATAGAAAAAATTTATAACAACAATTACATTTTTTTTTTGTAAAATTTAAACGATTACCTTTCTTATGAAAATATATTTTTATTTTTATTTTTATATAATTAAATAAAAAATTAAATATTAATAAATTAAATATCTTCATATAAATCTACTTCTCAGCTTTTTTACTTTAGTTCCTGATTAGCCTTAATAATTCTTTTTAAACTTATTAGTTTATATAATTTTTAATTTATTTTATTTAATATGCATATAATTTTTATTTAATTTTCAATTAAAATTTTTTATACCGCTAAATAATGCATTGATAATTCATTCGTATTCTTCTTTTATGCTAAAAATCAACCTGAAATCTTATGTTTGGTTACTAGACTAGTTAAATCTAGAGTAGATGTGGGTCGCAGAAATCGATTGTCCTTTGCTCTCGAGATTTGGCACTTATGATCTTGTGGGCCTGTGGCCTTGTTTTAAGCACAAGAAGCTCTACTTTTATGAAGTTATTTTTGTAAGCCACAAAAATTGAACAATTTAATTTAAGTTCCACTCTTTGATCCCATTGGTTCAACTCATGATATTTATATTATAAACAGCACCAAATGATTTTTTCTTCACTTGTGCCGACACTATCATCCCACCACACCCATTATGTATTATTACTAGGTTATTTCCCATGTTATCACTACGACTTGTACTATTTTTTTTACATAAAAAAATAATATTTAGATTATAAAAAACCTTTTGATATTATTTTTAAATTTGGTATAATAGTCAAAATTTGAAACTCTTAATCCAATTATTTTTTTAGCTTTAATTTTAAATTAAATCGTGTGAGAATTACTTTAACATGACCTTATTGATTAGTTATATAAAAAAAAAAGTAATGAAAGGAAAAAAAATTAAAAAAATAAATCAGGTTAATTCTAATCAATTCGTCAAATCAACAACCTAGATTATGAACTACAACAGGTTAAATTAATTTTTTTATTTTATTATATAATAAAAATTTCAAAAACCTATTTATAATCAATTCAATATTAAAAATAAAATTAAATAAAAATATAATATTAAATGATAAAGTAAGCAAGTCACGTGTTCGAGCTCTAACTATATATGCTGGAAACAATATTACGTTTTATTCGACATACGACATGTGGTCTGTTTAAAAAAAAAAGAACATATGACAAGTTGTTTATCGAATAAAAAAGATTATTGTTTCTAGCATAACAAGAGCTCGAGCTATCCGGTAACTAATTGAGCTAGTTAGTTTACAATATAAACGGTAACTAGGTCATGTTTGTTTCTCGGAGCTATGAGACAAGATTATTATTATTTTAATTTTTTTATCTTTCATTTTTTTTTAATTTTTTAGATTTGATCTCTATTATTTTGATTATTATTTATTTTATTTGAGATAATTTATGAAATTATATATTTTTTTTCAATATTCTCATTCAAAATTTGTAAGATATATTTTAATCTGTTATTAATAAGTTATTTTTCACTTATTTTCCATGACTCATATAAACTTATTTTCCATTAACTACCAAACATCGGATACCTCGGAATTCACTTAAAAAAAAAAACTATTTCCAGCAAACAAACAGGGCCTTAGTTCTTTTGTTAATAAGCTTATACAATATAATGTTTATTTGGAAAATACAAAAAAAAATAACTAAATAAGGAGTTGTTTTGTAATTTACTATATTAACAAAAAAAAAAATTAAAAAAATAACATAATTCATAAAATATTTAGATAAATAACATAATTTGATAAGTTGCATTTTTTATTTATAACTCGTAAAAAAAAGTGATCAAGGCAGATTTTTAGCTTCTCAATTCCCTGCCATGAAAACCAACCCAACAATTCTCAATTTAAAAACACAATAATTTACAATTCATCAAATTTAACATTTTATAATTAACACACAAAGAAAATTCACATTATATTTAATTTAGACTAAATTTATAATTCTCATAACCTTAAAACATATAATCTAGCAATATTTAAAAATCATGCTAGCTTGTGGACAAGTCTCGATCACTCGTGAACATGCCTAGAGCGTCTATGAAAAAACTTTATGGTGACGAGGGAGTAATTCTTAAAATTCTATTAATTACTTTTTAAATCCATCTTAAAAAAAGAGACATACACAAAGAGAAAAGAAAAAAATAAAACTCATAAAGTGATAATAATATTTCTGCTTAGGATTTCTTTATTCTATTTGTATTTTTTTAAAGTGGGTTTAAAAAATATCTAATATAAAATTATTAGTTACTCACTAAATATTATAAATTTTTTCAAAACTTGTGGATAAATTTGGAGCGTTCATAAACAAGTCTGAAATATTTATATATGGATGAGCCTACACCATCCCAACTTATCCAAATCAAGTACAGATCTATAGTTGTAGGGATCAACATTAAAATTACCTCAGTCTATTAACAGATTTGGAATGCTCATGGACAAGTCTAGGTCACTCTTGACGAATCTGTCTCCCTATCCCAAAACCAATTCACATGCAAACTGCTGAAGATATTATTCTATAGATTTGAATTATTTTTTTTTTTTTTAATTTTATATTGAAAGTATATAGTCAATAACGTACCATGGCTGCAGTCTTGTCTTGTCTTGTTTTTTACACTTGCTATCGGGGTGGGGGTGGATTGGATTCTTATTTCCATGATGAACGGCACTGTGTTTTAATTTGTTCTTGATTTAAAGATTGCTTTAAACCTACAAATCATCCATGTTTCGACACAGAACTAATGGTTGCCGACAATTTACTTTGGGAAAAAATCACAATTCTTGCTTAGAAAATAGAAAGGGAGACAACAAGGGGATCATAAAATTTCTCAAAGCTCGTGGATGACCTCGAGTGTTTACGGATAAGCCTAAATTATTTATGGATGAGCCTAAACCATCCCAACTTATTCAAATCAAGGACAGACACAGCGCTCGTGTAAGGGTCAACATTAAAATCGCCTCAACTTATAAATGGGCTTGGAATGCTCATCGACAAGTCCACGTCGCTTTTGAACGAATCTATCTTCCTAACTATATGTCTCTATTCACGATAAAAGATTTCATCTTCCGCTAAGAGCGTTTTAAGATGCCTAATATTTCAAATCTCTTGAAGTCCATCATAATATAAATTGAATCAATTGTTGACCAGAACATATCCTATCTCATATTGACTCCTTTACAAATATCAACCCCTACTCTTCAAGCCTTCCGTAGCAAGTAATACATTTAATAAATACAATAAAAAATAATTAGCACCCATGATCTATCGTAACTATCAATATTTGTTAAATGTGATAACCCAACGCGTTATGGACAAACACATCTCATATAGTCGTCCAGATCAATTGCGGATGTAGTTCCACAAATATCCAATTTCTCCTGGCATCTCATGTGATGATGGGTGATGGTGGCGGCGGCCAAAAATGTAAGGCAGACCCGCGGGTAGAGAGAGAGACTTGTACATCCCGATAGAGAGAGAGAGAGAGGAGAGATGGTGTCACGGTGACAGTGTTGGTGTTTTGTGGTGGAGAGAAGGGTGTGAGTAGTAATAGGTCGTGGGTGGTGGCTGAGGATGAGAAGAAAAGGGAAATACAGAAAGAAACTGTGTTATTTCCATATATAGATTGTATTATTTTTTCAATTTTTTTTTTGTTACCATGCTAAATTAAAAAAAAGTCCTAATTATTATCCTCAACATCAGCCAACTTTATCATTAACCATCAATTCCAATTATTTTTACGCTGTGAAGACCCAAATTCTAAAAACTTGAGCACTATATGCAATGGCACTCAGCAGGCTCTAAAAAGCCACATATTCAGAACTATAGGTTATAGCAAGAACCCATACAAGATTGATGGCCAGCTCGATATGTAATGAATGACACCTTTTCCTTCGAATGCAAAGCTACCAAGCTAAATAGGGCCAGCCCTAAATCTGTAATGGAAAAAAACACTCCGAGAATGGCTACTTTCGTTAGGGATTCTGGATGAAGTAGTACAGTTTGTAAGAGCAAGGAATTGCTGTAAAAGTATATACATTATATTTACCACAATTGAAATGTTTCAGTGGCATATATATGCATTGCTAAGCACTGCCATTATCATTCCAAATCTGAGTGGCTATTTTCAACCAGATTGTGGCAATCACCATCTTCGAAAAATAGTTCAAACTTACATTAAAAGGAAAGAATGGGTTCAAGCTGTTCAAGTAAAGTGATGGGAAAGAAATAACATCAAAATCTTCTCATGATATCACAGCAGCAGAAACTACTTTTTCAAGGAGCGAGTATATGTGTCGGTAACAAGTGAAGACAATGCACAGTTCATTTTCCTCTTAATCAATGAGAAGACGGTGAAAAAAATCTACATACACCAGGACAAACATCTGTCCAAAAACAAGCTACAAATATCTGTGAGTCTCTGAAATTGATCAAATATATACACTTAGCTTAAGCTATAAAAAAGGCTTGGAGCAATAGTAACAAGAGGCAAGTGAGACCAAATTCTTTTTTCATAAACTGTGAAAGATATAGTGGAAATGGAGGAAGGAGAAGAAGATGTGAAGGTGGGTGCAAATAGGTATGGAGAGGGGCAACCCATAGGAACAGCTGCTCAAACCCAACACGGCAAGGACTACACAGAGCCACCTCCAGCACCACTTTATCAGCCTGGGGAGTGGTCATCATGGTCTTTTTACAGAGCAGGTATTGCAGAATTTGTTGCCACGTTTTTGTTCCTTTACATCACAGTTCTAACTGTCATGGGGGTGGCAAGATCCCACACCAAGTGTTCCACGGTTGGCATTCAGGGTATTGCTTGGGCTTTTGGTGGGATGATTTTTGTTCTTGTCTACTGTACTGCTGGCATCTCAGGTACTGCTCTTCTAACCATAGTTGTTATCTGACAAGTTATGGATTACATGATGATGTTTAATCATCAATGTGGTTGGGAATGATAGCTTCACGATGTTGTTGTGATGCAGGGGGTCACATCAACCCAGCAGTGACTTTCGGGCTACTGTTGGCAAGGAAGCTGACATTGACAAGGGCAGTGTTTTACATGATAATGCAGTGTCTTGGAGCAATATGCGGTGCCGGTGTTGTAAAAGCTTTCCAAAAGAGCCCGTACGAGATACTTGGTGGAGGTGCAAACACTGTCAGTACAGGATACAACAAGGGCAGTGGACTTGGCGCTGAGATTCTTGGCACCTTTGTACTTGTCTACACCGTCTTCTCTGCCACTGATGCCAAGCGTAGTGCCAGAGACTCCCATGTTCCTGTAAGTAAAAATAAATGCTATTTTTTTCCCTTGATGTCTTTTTATCATTGAAATTGATTTCCAAAATGCTACATTTGGATGGTCAGGTCCTGGCACCGCTACCTATTGGATTTGCAGTGTTCTTGGTTCACTTGGCAACCATTCCTATTACAGGCACCGGTATTAACCCAGCCAGAAGTCTTGGTGCAGCCCTCATCTACAACAAGGACGAAGCTTGGGATGATCATGTAAGCCTCTTACAGGTTATTTTAGTCCCTACACTTCATCTTGGTAAGGCCTTCGGAAAACATTAGCAGCGTTTGATTCTTTTTTGGTGCAGTGGATATTCTGGGTAGGACCATTCATTGGAGCGGCACTTGCATCCTTGTACCATCAGATAGTGATCAGGGCCATCCCTTTCAAATCCAAATGATGCATGACAGAAAACAAGGTTCTTTAGAGTTCCCGATCAAAGTATATCTGAAATAATCCTCATTATTCTGCTATTAAGGGATCTAGTTATTTATTTTTCGTCCCTCATTTTAGCATGTAGATGGTGAAGAAAGAAATGTTATAGCTTATGGTAGTGGTGGTTCCATTTATGTAAATTACTCACTCACTAGGTTACCAGAATTACACGTTCGAAACTATGGAGTTTGGCTCTCAATTGTGTCTGAGTCTACTCCTTTGGAAGTGTCCTATCTACTCTAAATAAATTGTTTCCTGGAATGGATTTATCTACAGGTGACAGGATTTTATAGTGACTATTGGGAAACATCAGACGGTGTGAGGTGATGCAGAAAAGTGAATATCACAAGCACGCAAGCAGTAAACATGGACTTCAAACTGAAATGATTTGAATGAAATATTAAGTATGATTTCTAAACTTAGACAGGTAGTATGGAAATGGATTCACTCCATCTTCAATAATTGATGTCAAGTCAAACTCAAGAGCACCAATGAACAAGAGACGAGTATCAAGAAGGTGAATTTCTAGGATCACAGACATAAAATAAATATATACAAGGCCACAATAACTTCCATTTATCTAAAGACAGAAAGATCCTAGCTTAAACCCCCGAAGAAATAAGCTTAAACAATTTAATGACATGTGCCAAGTAGAATGAAGAAAAATCGATGTGAAGATGGTTGCCTGAATTGCCGACAAGAGATGCAATAGTGACACCTGGACTAGACAAACAAAAGGTAAAACAAAAAGAGATAAGGTTACAACACTGTCATTCCTAGTTGCGTATTTCAGTTGGGCTTTCTTACAAGAGACTGCTGAAGCGACATATGAACAACATGAGACTCCTTCATTCGCAACTTTCCAGCTCACTTGTCGCTGCACCAATTACAAGCAGTTCATAGACAGCAATCACTCGAGAGTTGAGTATGAAGCATTCATTTCACTAGAAGACTTGAGCTGGCGCCTCGCCATTGTTGTGCTGCTTCAAAACTCAATTAAAGAAAACGAAAAAAAATTAAACGCTGTCCATAGAATTCAGTTCAGTGAAGTTTTATCAGTGTCTACAATGATCTTACATGCTGAACTTCAATTGAACTTTTTTCTTAAAATAAACAAATAATTACATATCATAGAAAACCGTACAACCATATAAACCATTCGATCATCTTTCGCATTGCTGCCATCACCACCACCCCCTCCCTCACCTTCAAAATTGACAATTTTACTTTTAATTTCAGCATACAAGCATTTATTAATTTTTAACATCGAAAGTAATCAGCAATTTATGGAACACCCATTAACACAAATTCACAATCAAACCTTGCTACATAGAAAAGTCCAAACAATAAAAAGGACAAAATCATGGACCATGAATATAATATTAGAAACATAAAACCTACAAAAATTGCATCAAAATTAATGATTCATTATCTTTTTTTATTAAAAACTATTTTTGAGATTATGATAATTTCTTTATTTTAAAACATAACTTTTGATAAAAAAAAATTATTACAAAAAGTACACATTAATAAGGGAAAAATGGTTTTAATTGAAGGAATACCCTTTTTATACTTATTTCAAATCAATTTTGTTTTTTAATATTGGTTTTAATTTCTTTAAGCTTTTATACAATAAAAAAAATATCTAAGAAAAGATGTGTTTTTTTTTTAAGAAATACATTAATAAAAAAAATAATTTATTACGACAATTATATTTTTTTTTTGTAAAATGTAAATGATTATGTTTTTTTTTAATGAAAATATATTTTATTTTCATATAATTAAATAAAAAAAACATTTGAAGATAGCTCCACGTCATAAGATCATATATATATATATATAATTTAATTGATTTAAAACAATTCAAATGGAATCGAGTTTGAAGAATTAGAAGATATCCACCTTCTTAATTATTTTTTTTTGCTATATTTAGGGACTAAAATGCACGGCAAGGGAAGGTCGTTCAACTCCTGTTGTTTTGATCCATCAATTTAATTTTTTTTTTCAATTTGATCCATTCACTTTGCTTTAATTTAGGATTTGACTTGGTAGTTTTTTTTATTGCCTTGATATAGAGATCTTGCAATATCGAGGGAAATTCCTAGCGCTAAATTGAGGCTTGATTTAAAAAAAAAACATTTCCAGGCAATTTAAAACAATTTAGTTTTAAGGGAACAAATTTTAAAATATAATAAATATGAGGATCGAGGTAAACTAACATGACAATTTGGCTAGTGTGTGTAATGCACGCACTAGCATTTGGGATGCTTCCGCGGTTTTTGAACTGTGTGTGAGGCATCATGCAATGGTCAAACACCACCTTCCGTGTGTTGTTAGAAGCATCATAGTGTCTTCTTCCTTTTAGGTGGCATATGATGGCAAGTGTGGGACGGTTTATACCGATGATATTTTCTTTATTTTTCTCTCTCTTTTCTCTTTTTCCTTTAAAATTCATGCTAGCCATTTAAAATTTTAGAGTTGTCTTCTTATTTATTAAGATTTCAACTACTGTCCTTATTCTTTTGATTTTTAATTTTTATTGTTTATCATGTCAATTACAAAAGGAATCATTGACGCAACATTACATCAGTATTTGTCAAAAAACACTGGAACTGTTCATTTCCCAATTGCACTGTTAATTCCTGTTTTTTATAGAAAAAATCACAGACGGATTAAAAACTTGTCGGTGTTATTTGGTGGGTTTCTAAAAGTTTTTGGATAAATTGAAAATTTAAATTCAATATTGCACACGAAATCACCAACGGATTGAAAAGTTGTAGGTGATATTTGACGGTTTTTGAAAATTTTTGATTAAATTAAAAATTTAAATTAAACATTACAAATAGAATCACCGACAAAATGGTTAGAAATATTAATATTTAATTATTTGTAGATAAAATCGTTTGTAAAATGCCCCAATAAATAAAATCTCTCGTTTCACAACAGACGAGCCTGTTCTTCTTCTTCCTTTTCTTCTCATTCTTCTCTATATATAAAAAACATCAACATCCCTTTCTTTCTCTTCTCTTCTCTCCTTAACTCCTCTTCTCCTCCACTCTTGGGGATGTCTTCTTCTTCTTTTTTTTCCTTGTCTCTTTTCAGATTTTTTTTAATTAACATACTTTATGAATTTGTTTTTTTTTCCTCTTCTTAGCTTTACTCGCAACTACATTAAGGTAATATTTTTTTTTTGTGTTTTTTTCATTATATTTGTTATTTTATTTTTATTTTTATTTTTATTTTTATTTTTTTTTGTTCTTAATAATTGTATGAATGTTGTTGTAGGATTTTTGTTTTTCATATGAGATCAATGCTGTTGTTGTTTTTTTTTTTTGTGTTATTTATTTGCTGCAAAATTTTGAGTTGATTTTCTTCTTGTTTTTTTTCCAAGCAATTAAATTCTGAGTATTATAGAGTGTTGATTTATATTTAATTTAATTATTTTCTAGTTTTGTTAAATAGATTTTTTTTCAATTTTTTTAAATAATCACCGATGAAATTGCATACGGTATTTTTTTTGGTTAAATGATAATTTTCTTGAGAGAAATACCGACGGAATAAAGCGAGATTTTTTTTTGTGTGTATCTTTCATCTATAAAATCAACGGTTTTTATTTTTTTTATTGATAAAATTAGCAACAAATAATGAAATTATTGATAAATATTATTTTGACAGATATATTTTATCAGTAAATTGTCGATTTTATAGATGAAATAATAATTTCATGCCGACAGAAAATTTTTGTTAGTAAAATTGTTAAGTATTGTAGTGTATGACTATATACAAATGAAACAAAATGGTGGCATATGCAGTGCTAGGCACTACCATTATCATTCCAAATCTGAGCGGCTATTTTCAACCAAATTGTTGCAATCACTATCTTGTAAAAGTGGTTCAAACTTTCATTAAAAGGCAATAATGATTTCAAAGAATTGTACAAGTAAAGTGAAAGCTAAACATGGGAAAGAAATGACATCAAAATCTTTTCATGACATGACAGCAAAGTGAAGACAATGCACAGTTCATTTTCCTCTCAATCAATGAGAAGACAATGAAAGAAACTCACCTACACCAGGACAAACAATATTATGCGTCCCCAACTCAAGCTACAAATAATCGCGCCACCATACAAACATGGTATATACTATACTAGCCTTGGTACCCGCGCTATGCCGCGGGTCATTTTTTTTGTATAAAAATATAAAAAAAAAACAAAAATTTAAAAATCATAGGTTTTTTTGCAAGGCCATACCCAAGAATCTTGGGTTTGGCTGCAACGCCTGACCTAAAAGTAATATTTATAATATTAATAATAAAATTAAACTTGCATGACTCAAGTTTAAGTGAGCCTAATTGCAACACCAGACTCAAGAATTTTGGATGTGGGTCTGGCTATAAGGTCGTGTTATAAAAGTATGATAATTAAATAAACTAATTAAAAAAAAACAAAGAAAAAAAATCAACAGAAAGGAAAAAACTAATGAAGAAAAAGAAAAAAAAATGAATTAATTGGGTTAACCCTTTAAACCAGGTTATCCCGTAAAACCTGAGATTCGCGTAATGAAAGTTTGATAACTAAATAGAAAAAAATGACGGGTTTACCCAGAATTAATTGGGTTAACCCATAAAACCAAGTTAACCTGTCAAGCTCAGGATACGTATCATGAAAGTATGAAAGTCTGATAATTAAATAGAAAGAAAATTAACTTTAACAAACTAAACTAAATGAAAAAAATAACTCGTCAAATCAGGTCAACCCATCAAACTCGAGATCCGTATCATGAAAATCTGATAACTAAATAAAAAAATTTAACATTAACAAACTAAATCAAACAAAAAAATTCATTAAAAAAAATTAAATTCTATTTAGTTATCAAACTTTCATGACGCAAATCCCAGGTTTTACGGGATAACCTGGTTTAAAGGGTTAACCCAATTAATTTAATTTCTTTTTCTTTTTCTTTATTAGTTTTTTTCTTTCAGTTGATTTTTTTTCTTTGTTTTTTTTAATTAATCTATTTAATTATCACACTTTTATGACACGACCTTATAGCCAGACCCACATCCAATATTCCTGGGTCCGGTGTTACAGTGAGGCTCACTTAAACTTGGGTCATGCAAGTTTAATTTTATTATTAATATTATAAATATTACTCTTAGGTCAGGCGTTGCAGCCAAAACCCAAGATTTTTGAGTTTGGCTGCAACACCTGACCTAAAAATAATATTTATAATATTAATAATAACATTAAACTTGCATGACCCAAGTTTAAGTGGGGGTGGCTGCAATACCAGATCCAATAGTCTTGGATGTAGGTCTGACTGCAAGGTCGTGCCATATAAGTGTGATAATTAAATAGATTGATTAAAAAGAAAAAAAACTAATGAAGAAAAAGAAAAAAAATGAATTGACTGGATTAACCCGTCAAATCTGGAATTCGCATCATGAAAGTTTGATAACAAAATAAATGAAAAAAATTAACGGGTTTACCTAAAGTTAACTGGGTCAACCCATCAAACCAAGTTAACCCGTCAAGCCAGGATACATGTTATGAAAGTCTGATAATTAAATAGAAAAAATTTAATACCAACAAACTAAATCAAACAAAAAAAATTAAAAACGAAAAAAAATAAGACAATTAAATAATATAATATAATATAATAATAATATATTAATAGTGAGTAAAGTGAGGCGTGAAAAAAAAATTTCATTAACTGATGCTTAGGAATAATATAATATAATATAATAATAATATATTAATAATGAGTATAGTGAGGTGTGATAAAAAACAAAAAAAAACACACTTTCATTTACTGATGCATAAGAGGCGTGGGAAAGCTACAGTGTTTTCCCCACACATTTTAGAGTTCTATAATAGGATAAATAGGAGTCCCAAACTGAGAAGTGGATCGGTCGGATGTGAAGACAATGAAAGAAACTCACCTACACCAGGACAAACAATATGCGTCCCAAAATCAAGCTACAAATACCCCACACATGCTCACTACTCGTAACTGGCGAGCCTCTCAATTGATCATGTTAAATAATATTTATGTAGTTTTATTTATTAAGGGTAGAATAGTAGTTTTAGTTTAACCTATATATACTTTATTTGTATTTAGGTTAAGACTATACATTCATAATATACAGATTATTCAGAATTCCATCATTCTTTTTATGTTTGATCTCAATAAGTTTAACATGGTATCAGAGCTGGTTTTATAAAATGAGGCTTAATCCCAAATATAGCTTCGCGGATGCAACTCAGCAGGCTTTAAAAAGCCGCATATTCAAAACTATAGGTTATAGCAAGAACCCATACAAGATTGATGACCAGCTCGATATGTAATGAATGACACCTTTTCCTTCGAATGCAAAGCTACCAAGCTAAATACGGCCAGCCCTAAATCTGTAATGGAAAAAAACACTCCGAGAATGGCTACTTTCGTTAGGGATTCTGGATGAAGTAGTACAGTTTGTAAGAGCAAGGAATTGCTTTAAGAGTATATACATTATATTTACCACAATTGAAATGTTTCAGTGGCATATGCATATATTGCTAAGCACTGCCATTATCATTCCAAATCTGAGTGGCTATTTCTCAACCAGATTGTGGCAATCACCATCTTGGAAAAATAGTTCAAACTTACATTAAAAGGAAAGAATGGGTTCAAGCTGTTCAAGTAAAGTGATGGGAAAGAAATAACATCAAAATCTTCTCATGATATCACAGCAACAGAAACTACTTTTTCAAGGAGCGAGTATGTGTGTCGGTAACAAGTGAAGACAATGCACAGTTCATTTTCCTCTCAATCAATGAGAAGACGGTGAAAAAAATCTACCTACACCAGGACAAACATCTGTCCCAAAAACAATAGATTTGGTATGTAATTTATTGTTTTCATTCAATTTTTGAATGGTTTCTACGGTAAGTATGCTTTTTTTTTTTTTTTAATTTTTCATATGTAATTATTAATTTGAATAAAAAGAAAGTAAAATTAATAAATTAAGTTGTTTTAACCTCAAAGAATAATATAAATAAAATTCATTAAGCCTTTCAACGATAACTTGAAATGCTGGTTTAGTTCTCTTTCTTAAAGGTTTCATTACTAAATATAAAAATTGCTTTTCAATCTTTAATTTGATTGATGTTAAGGAATTAATTAGAGGCTTTCACTAATTAATTTAATCTTTCTTGATATTCCTTGCTTAAAGAAATTGAAGTATTTTCTTGAATTAAAAGAATACTTATTTTGCTTTGATGATCAATCTAATTAGTTGAATGAACAATCTTTTTGAATCGAGCATATAAACATTGAATTATCTTTTATATTTTATTTTCAGAAGTTTAATTGTCTTTCGTTTCCTTGTTAATCCCCAATCTTTATTTCAGTTTCTTGTAAGAAGAATTAGAATAGTTTCCCTTGGGCTCGACTTGGCTTTCACTATAGTGCTATAAAAAATCAAGTCTTTAAAAAGAGAGAAAAGTCATAATTAATTTTGGTGGTTTCAATAACGACCAAAATACTGGTGGTAGTTTAAATTTATTATGTTTGGGCCTTGAAAGAAAGGTTAACTATTATAAGAGGTATTTAATTAATGAATATATCTTTTATACTCAATGAGTTTGTGTTATATGATCAACTTCTAAAAAGTTTAAAGTTGATTATTATGTAAAGTTAAAAGAGGTGATTGAATTGCAATATCATACTGAGTAATATGGATATGAGCGCAATTGGTTCTTCTAGCAACGCTTCCGAGGACCATGAGTTGCTAGGTGTCAATTATGATCAGGCATTTAAGGCATATGTTTTCTCGACGCATGCTCATCAAGTGCGATGCTACCTCACAAAAAGAGTATGCCTTATAAGCAGGATGTATACAATGAGAAATACATAACTTAGTGGAAGCCCGACCACAACATAAAAGTTTTATTTTTATTTTTTGAATGATTAAAAAATAAACAACAATGGATAATTTTTGAATAATTAATTTTAATGATCAAATGAAATTTTAAGTTTATAAATATGGAGGCTTCTCGCATAATAACATCAGTGATGAAATCATTAATGAAAGTGTCTTTATTTAAGTGGAATCAGGTTTTCAAAAATCCTAAATGGAAGTCTATGATTGATGCTTGATTTAGAAAATTCAAGGTTAGTATATATATTAACAACTTTTTTATTTTATGTTAATTTGATCAGTTTTTTAATTTTAATGAACTAACTATTTTGTAAAATTGATGTGTAAAGAAAACTTTTACTAGGAGGAGGCTGACAATGTTATTGCTAGGAGGGTGTGAGAGAGTCACAATGTCATCAGGTAAGATTGAATTCAAAATGTTATATATTTTTTAAAATGTTCAAATTTTATTTTTCATTACCTTAACCAATAATTTACTACTACCATATAGGTTGCATGATTTCTAATATGAGGTGGAAAAAAAAATCAAAGAATTCAAAAGAAAAAGGTCTTCCAGGCTAGGAAGACGTTGTTGTATAGAGAGATTTCAGACCGTTGCATGTCTCGGAGGCTATCGAGGATGCTTATATCCAGTACATTATATTTTAGCATTTCTTGTGGTGATTTTAATATGATTTTAATATTTTGTATGTGAAGCGGATTGTAAGATTATGTTTTATTACTTTTTTTTAAAAAATTGTTATGTTATATAAAAATGTCTAACTAACAATAGCTTTCTTTTGCTCGATTGAGCTTTTGTTGAAACTCACA
This sequence comes from Populus davidiana, assembly GCA_030145905.1. Classification (NCBI taxonomy): domain Eukaryota; kingdom Viridiplantae; phylum Streptophyta; class Magnoliopsida; order Malpighiales; family Salicaceae; genus Populus; species Populus davidiana. The sequence goes on along the minus strand of CM057794.1, from coordinate 2,375,267 downwards.
TGTGAAATGAGGATCGTCAGAAAGCAATGCAGTGACTCATTGATAGCCGAGCTTAAAAGTTCATGGTAAGTTAGATTTCAACAATTATTTTCTTAAGTTATTATTATTTTTTTAAAAAATTACTGATTGTTTTTTCTTGGGAAATATTAACTTCTGATTACAAGAGATACAAAGATGATCCTTCAATCCATTCAAAACTTGATTCAGATTTGTGGTTGGAGGCTAGATTATTCGCTAAGCTCAATATAAATTAGGTTTATGGTATCTCAAAACTACAAGTAATGATATGCAAATGAGCCATAATGTAACGACCATTGGTTCCTTACAATCGGGTTTGAGCTCCCAATCTTTGACTGTCCAAGTGATTGTACGACCCTACATAGTGTTGAGACGACCCAACTTAGATCCGTGACTACTTAACTTAGGTGATTCTATAAGGAGCTATTGTTAAACGTCAGTGGTACATGTGGTCTACCTCGTTGCCCACCTGTTCTTGATGAAAATCAGCCTCCACTTCCTCCTCCTTCTCATTCAGCTTCAGTCCTCTAGAAAAATTGTATTTAATAATATTTTTAAAATTTATAATAAAAATGTGGTTTTTAATTTAGCTTTATTTATTTTATGTTTTGTTTATTTTATTTCTTAAAAAATTATTAAATACAATATTGATGGAATTACAAACGAAATAATAATCACAAATGAAATTATTGAAGGAAAAAATCCCTTGAAAAGTTTTAGAAAGTGTGAAAACAATTATATAACTTTGCCACTGAAAATTATAGACAGAATCACAGATAGACTAAATCCTTCCAAAAGTTCTAGAGAGTAGAAAAAAATTACTGGACTTTGCCACTAACAATTACAAATGGAATCATCGACGAATTAAGTCTCTTTGAATGTTTAAAAGAGTCGAAAAAAAATATTGGACTTGCCACTAATAGTATGTGAATCTCAATATGTTAATTATGTTGATAATATGAATTCAATCACTGATGAAATTACAAACGGTTTTTTTCTGTTGGTGATATGCCATAATCATTAATGAAATTACTGATGGAATGGTGCCAATAACTTTTTTTTTGTTTGGCATGTTTTTTCTGTTTGCAAATCCATTGGTGATTATATTATTGAAGGAATGACTAACAAAATTGAAATCACCAACAATATGTTTTTCGATGACCAGTGCCTATCGATGATTTTGTCGGTAAATGTTTTTTCAACATAATCAATGTTTAAATATCGACAAAATATTCCATTGTTTTTAGTATGCCAATCAATTTTATAATGATGAAGCTATAATTAACAATATTTACAGTATTAGAAAAAGAAAATAAACACGAGGAACTTAAACTTCAAAATATTATTTTTATGTTAATGATGAAGATATTTTATTTATACTTCTTTTATTTTAAGAAATTTACTTTCTTAGTATATTTGACATTTTCTTAATATGTGTGTGTGTATTATATGCACAATATAAGAAACCGAAATGGCACACTAAAATGCTCTAGATCTAAAATGTATCGTTCCAAAAAGAAAAGAAAAAAATGTTTATCAGAATAAAATTGACTACCTCTATACCTTGATCTCTCTCCTTTATTTGCAACATTTCCAGCTCACTTGTTGTTGCACCAATTACAAGCAGTTCATAGACATCAATCACTCAAGAGTTGAGTATGAAACATTCATTTCACCAGAAAACTTAAACCGGCCTTCTCAAAAATGAATTTTTTTTTAATGTTGTCATAGACTTCAGTTCAATCATGTTTTATCTGAATTCTTGTGTTTACAATAATCTTACACAGTGAACTTTAATTGAACTTTTTTATTTAAACAAAAAACCAAATAATTACATATCCTAGAAAAACATATAACCATGCATACCATTTGTCGCACGTGTGCGGCGGCGCGGCGATCGTCCACCCTCAAGGAAAAATCGGAATATTTATTCCTGGAAAATAGGGAGAGAGACAAGGAATTCTTGTCTCTACAAGTGAAAAAATTGGAATGAGAGTCGCCACCTAGTATTTTGGTTACTAGGAACCTTAACTGGTCTTTAGAGATCGGGTACGGAGACTGGTTGCGTAAAGGGAAGGTATTAGCACCCCAACTACGCCCTACCTAAGGTAGGCTGCATTGTTTTAATGTCTGATAAAATCTAAAATCGTGTTGTGGTTTTTGAATTGTTGGTTCGTTTACGGTTTAAGAAAAGTCCTCCTCTGTAAGGAGATCCTTATCTTTATCGGGTAAAAAACTAACTATTCGAAGTCGTCAAAAGAAAATATCTTTTTAATATCAGGAATACGATTTACGTATAAATTCATAATCTCTGATACTAAAATCAAACAAAATAAAATATTTTGTTGTTTTTGAGATTTTGGCCAATGTTCTCTTGACTTTAATAAACTGGTTATTAAAGCCAAAATGCATGCTAAAATATTTCTTTTTTGACATATGCAAAATACGATATGATTTTTTAGATTTGAGACACTTGGCCGTATGCACAAAAACATTTTTTTTTATCTTTTTTTCAATTTTTTATTTATTTTTGGAAGTTTTTGCCGAAAAACGGGTATTTTAATACCGGATTTATATTTTTACGATGTAGAAATACTGCCCGATATTAATCAAAATGACATAAAAACTATGCGGAAAAATTATAAAATGCTGAAACAAATATTTTTGATTTTTTTTTTGCATGTGTGAACAGTACCGTATGAATAGTGAACAGTACCGCGGGACGAAAACCGGGTATTTTAATACCGAATTTATATTTTTACGATGTAAAATACAGACCGATATTAAGCAAAATTGATATAAAAAAAAAATATGCTGGAAAATTGTAAAAATTCTGTCAAAAAAAAAAAATTTGAAATGGGCCGGACCCAGCCCATTTAGTGGGCTGGGCCGAACCTGGCCCATAAGCATGGGCTGGGCTCGGGCCCAGCCCACCTTAGCAGCTTCACCTCGCCTGCAGGCGTGCACCGTGCACGTCCTGCATGGCGAGGGAAGAAACGAAAATAAAAGTAAAAGGGGGCAATGTTTACCTGGAGAGGCGGCGACGCCGGCGACTGCTGGTGGCAGCGGAGACGGAGGCGGAGACGGTGCTGGCGATGGCAGTGGCAGCCCCTCCCCTGTTTCTCTTCTTCAGTGCAGAGGTGAGAACCTCTTTATTTTTTTCTTTTCTTCTTCTACTCTCTCTCTCGGTTCTCTCCTTCTCTCCCCTCTCTCTTCTCCCTTCTGTCCTTCTTCTCTTCTGTTTCCCTTTTTTTTTTTTTTTTCTTTTTAGTGCCCCTCCCCTGTTTTTATAGGCAAAAACAGGGGGGGGACTGTTGGGGCGGCCACTGTTGGCCGCCCCTCCACTATCCAAGTGGCCGAAAAAGTATGCAAGTGGCTATTGTGGGCGTCTTTTTGAAGCCGTCGGTGAAAGAAGTTCGGCGAAAAGTGGAGAAGACAAAAAAATTCTTCTCCCCTGTTCTCTGCGTGTGCAGGGAAGAAGACAATGGTGCTGTTTCAAAACGGCACCGTTTTGGGTTTTTTTTTTTTTTTTTTTTTTTTTGCAACAGTGAATGAAACGGCGCTGTTTTGGTCAAAACGCGCCGTTTCATTTAAAAGGAAAAGGCGCCAAAACTTTTCAGATTCAAATTTCGGCCCTCAATTTGCGCGCGTTTTGCATTTTAGTCCTTGGTCTCGGATTTCTTCAATTAAGTCCCTAATTGGCCATTAAACTTCAATATTTATGCAATTAAGCCCCTGATTTGACCAAATTAACTTCCAAAATTTATAATTTGACCCAGAAAAATTAATTTTCTCCTAATTAAAGCCCAAGTTAACTCCAAAAATCAATTTTTCTTGCAATTAAAATCTTCATAAATGCAATTAAATCTTTAATAAAATTTAATTGAGTCCATAAACTTCTGATTTTGCATTTTTCTTCCTCAAATTGAATTTTCTTTATCATCGGGGCTTTCATCAGTCAATGATATACTGTCAAAAATTAATTTTTATATTTTTGAACATCCTCAATCAATATTTGAGCATTTTTAGAGCGCTCTGGCATTTTTTCACTGTTATATATTTTTTTATAATGTATTTTTATTATTTTTTTTGTATTTTTTAGTTTTTATGTGGGGACCCAAAAATGGGTTACAACACCATTCAATCATCTTTCACATTGATGCCATCACAACCACCCCTCACCTTCAAAATTGACAATTTTACTTTTATTTTCAGCATCCAAATAATTATTAATTTTTAACATCAAAAGTAATTACCAATTTATGGAACACCCATTTAACACAAATTCAAATTCAAACTTTAATACTTAGAAAGGTCCAAACAATAAAAATAACAAAATCATAAACCATAAATATAATATTAGCAACATCAAACCTAACAAAAACTCTAAGAAGTCCATAATAGAGGATAAAACCAATGATTTCTCTATCAATGAGATCGAGATTAACTAAATCTCTAAAACACGTAGAGAAATCATTGTACACCCTAACTTGGTTTATTATTTATAGCTATAGTGAAATTACTTTTTTGTCATTGGAAGAAAAAATAAGATGCATTGGTGTTGGGGATAATTTGTTTTTTTTACATGACTCATAGGTCATTAAAGAATTATCCAGGGGTATATATGTCTTTTCTAAATTCTTGAAACGGTAAAATAACTAAATTACTCTTAAATCGATAAAATTTAAAGTTGTTAACCAATGGTGTTTTTATCTTTTTGCTTTTTAAGCATGCGTGTTATCCACACTCCAATGCCTTTTGAACAATACGTGTAATGCCTTCTAGTGACCTAATTTGCCTTTATATATATATATATATATATATATATTATTGGAAGTGTTGCAACATCCTTTTCCTCTTAGTGTTGCATGTGTCAGCGGTGATGAAGCGGCTTATCGCTGATGTATTTTTTTCTTCTTCTTCTTTTCTCTCTCCTCCCTAAAAAATAAGAGGTTGGCTCTCTTTGTTTTTATTATTTTGATTTTAGTTCTTATTCTTATGTTTTCTAATTTTTTTTCTCTGGCCGTTCTATAAAAGTTTTATAGGTTTTTTAATTTCATCATTCAATCCAAGTTATTGGTGTATATATATATTTTTTCTATTTGATCCTTATATATTCTTTTGGTTCCTTTTCTTTTATTAAAATTATTTTTCTTTTTAATTTAACCCTTCAATTGAAAATTTTTACTTCTTTTTTTTAAAAAAAATCCTAGCAAAATTGTGTACCGGCTGAGATATGGTGGTTTATTATCCATAACACGTATTTGTGATGAAATTTATCTCCTTTTTCACAGTTTGGTACATTTCAACTCATCTACTACTCGCAACATAACAGTGATGATCACTGGGCAGGACTCCTTAGGAAAGGAGCAAGAACGCATAATCTAGGGCTACATATGTCGTGTTTAGTGCATTTTTAATTCGTTTACCTAATCAATGCATGTGTTGGGTAATAGGAGAAGCAAGCCGGCTAATTAGTTGAGAATATCATGAGAGAAAGGCAAGTGCCTTCTTCGACAAATCTTAGGCATTCATATCTAGAATGTGACCTTCATAGCTAACCAAACTTGAACTTAACAATCTTGTGTAAATTATTAATATGAATTACGTGACAAATTCTTTTAGTTACAGGACGCCATATATAGTTATGTACACCATCCAAATGATATTGTCGTGCTCCTGTAGGCTGTAGCTCGACCCAACACGAGTCATGCCGTGGAGTCTTTCATAGACTTTCTTATTGTCGTTAGTTATGATCAAGTAGTCTCTCTTTTTCTTCAAGTAATTCCCATATTCTTTATAATCTGGTGACTGAACTTGACTTATGTCCACGATCTCTTGGAATCGTTTTTCTTTATTTGCAAGAATTAGACTTGAAAGGTCCCGAGTCTTCTTATTATAGATAAAAACAGATATTGAAGCCTCCAAATCATTTTTTTATTCCCAAGGACAAAGAAGTCAATAACATTAAAGGTGAGCAAAAAAATTTAAAAATGAATTAAACCGAAAAAATAAAAAAAATATTAATAAAAAAACCAAACAAAAAAAAATCGATTAAATTGATTAGAATATTTTAAAAAATTACTGGTTCGGTTCGGTTGTAGTTTTATAAGAATAAAACCGGTAAACTCTAACCAAACCGAACCGGTTCAAGTTTTTTTTAAAAATATATATATATATAAACTTTCTAATAAAGTATTGTTTCTTTTAATCTAATAACCCTAGCAGGTAGTAGACGCCCATTTCAGTCCGGCAGAGTCACAAACAATTCTTCGATCAACTTTGCGAAATATTCATCAAGTCATTAGTCATCATCAACATCAACCACTGCCTACCCATGCTCCCACAAGGGACACACCAAACCCAACCTTTCAATTTACATCTCCTATTCTAGCATCCTAGTTAGTATCGTTTTTTTTAATTGTGTCTGTTGGACTTGATACAAATAATTTAACTTTTGATTATATGTTGTACAGGTAGATTTCTCTCTTTGTTTACAAAGATCTGCATAAATTCTTAACAATTCCTTAAATTTAACTTCTGCATAAGTTCATTAGAAAAATTGTAAAAAATTCCAGAGTGTCCCGAAATGCCCACCACTACCAGCAGCAGGAGCATTGTTTGCCTTATTTACCTATTTCTTGATTTTGTCATAACAAGTTTCAAATGCAAATAGAAGTCCAGTTTGATTTTTTCAATTTTTGATATTTAAAAATCAAATTATATCAAACTGAAACTAGTTAGTTGGAATTTGTTTTAGTTTAAATATTTTTTTTAAAATAATTTTATTTGATTTTTTATTGATAAAAATCAAACTGAATAAAAAATGATAACCCATGAATCCCATTACCCCCCTTGTAGCCGTCCATGTCATAGCTAAGCTTGCAAGGGGCCATGCCACCCCAAAGTTCTTTAACATTTCAAAACATGAGCTTGAATTTAAGGATTATTTCGAAAAAAGAAAAGAAAGAAAGAAACTACATTCGCCTAGGAAAAAGAAAAAACTAATCGATTTCTAAATCTCTAACTCTGTCCATGCATATATACTCTTGGAATCATAAGTTCGTTGTGGTAGTGATATATAATATTGCTCAACTAATTAGTTATCAACTTTTCATAAAGAAGTAACTAGTCTGTATTATCTACTTTTCCTATCCATTTGCACATCAATTGTCATATATATAATGCTTTCATAAAAGCCTAGGCATGCCACGACTATCAGCTAGCATACGATCTTGTCTCATTTGGTGTATGTAGTTTTTAGGACCGGTTTGTTTTTGTGTTTTAAAAGTATTTAAAAAAAATTAATTTTTTAATTTATTTTAAATTAATATATTTTTAATGTTTTTAAATTATTTTGATGTGATGATGTTCAAAATAATTAAAAAAAATAAAAAAAATTATTAACATGTATTTTAACATGAAAAATTATTTAAAAAGAAACTGCAATCACACTACAAAATAAACACTTAATTCGGTTACTTAATCTCATTGAGTGAGATTTTTAATATTTTTGTTTTATTGAAGAGGATTAAAGCTTAAAAATAAAATGTGAAAAATACTTTGTTTTACGAAAAGTAAACAATGCGGTTGCATGGGCTAACGGGAGTCGTTGGCAAAGACTTAATTGATACGGAAGAATGGATAAGAGGGCAAAAGAATTCCTAATCTCAACTACATAATCCACAGTTAATGCAATTAATTAAGGCTTTGCATTTTTTCTATCTTGTGGTTTTGATTGCTTCCAAGTTAACTGTTTCTTATTAAACAAGAGAGAATTTTCGGTTGATGTCAATATCTACCCGTTAGGAAATTTGGCAAGAGGAAGAAGATGGTTCTTGAAGTTGTTGGTAGAAGCTTGAAGAGGAACGTCAACAGGATAAAAAGGAGATGTATATCTTCATGCATGATAGCTCATGATGAACTAATTAAATTCACCAAATATTTTCTACTTAATATTTTTTGTGTAAGACCAAGGAGTGATTAGTTAAATTATCCCGTCAAAAAACTTGAGCACTTGGTAGATCCAATATTAATAATAAGTCTAAGTGTGAGGTGTTATTATTTGGGTACCCCATCACTATATAGGTATAATTTCCCATGGGTTAGTCTTAATAATATTAATATTAAACTAACAATTAAGCAAATTATAAAGGTTCAATGTAGTTTCCTATTAAATCTGATAACGTAATTAAACATTAATGTATGCTTGGGCTTGATAATATCTGACACGCACAGGTGATATTTTGTCAACCATACCCTTTTCAACTTTATTATTGCCGCCTCCCCAACGAAACGTAGAGTAATCGATCGACTATAAATAACAAATTAAGTAGCGCAGCACCAAAAAGAAAAGATAGCTACTGAAATTAATAGACTTAATTTCTTCTTCATTATTTCATTTAAATTGAATGCTTTAAAATTGGTATCATTATTTCACAGATGCTGACATTCTACATTAATCAGAGATATGGATATATTTAGAAGTGTGACTGTGATTGCTTTTTGAAATGTTTTTATATGCCGAAATGTATCAATAAACTATATTACAAAATAAAAAAGAAGAAAGAGAAAAAAAAAGAACATTTCAAAAGTATTTTTGAAAAAAATTGAAATTTTTTATTTTTTTTATTTTAAATTAATATTTTTTAGTGTTTTGAAATTATTTTGATGTATTGATTTTGAAAATAATTTTATATAAAAAAAAATATTATATTAATATATTTTAAAATAAAAAATATTTTAAAAAAAATGGCAAATATCTCTGCCGCCACATTAAAGAGAATTAAGCTGAGCTTTAATAAGGGAGCTATATGGCCGGCGTCCAAAAACTGAAAAAAAAGAAAAAGAAAAAGAAAAAGAAAAGGCTAATTTAATGGCTTGTAGGTGTTGGTATCAACTGCCAACTACTCGATCCCTCTTACAACTGCCCTCGACTCAGATCCATCCTCCCAACTGCCCTCATTTACGCGTCAAAAATTTGTCTTACAATTCTTAATAAAAATAAATATAATAGTATTGTATTAATTAGTTATTAATAAACTTTAAAAAAATGGATAAAAAAAATTCATAATTCATTAAAAATAAACTTAAAAATAACCAATAAGATTTTATTAAAATTATTTTCATAAAACCGTGAAATTTCTCGTATCAATACCTCTTTTATTTTGTTTTTCCTTTTTAGATAAAAAATGAAACGTCTGGTCTGGTCTCCCAACAACATAATAGTTTCATGCTCTTCGCACAAACAATTAACTTCTTGTCCAGGCAATCTTTCTCCTCTCTTCTTTTATATACCCTTCTCCTCTATGTCTCTCCCTCACTCTTCTTAACACGACATAACTTACAAGAAAAAAACACACACACACAAACACACAATAAATTAACAGTCCTTTCTTCTCCCTCCCTCCCTCTCTCGCTCTCTCTCTCTCTCTCTACTCCTCTCTCATGGTGATGGGGGCTCATCGCCATTTTGAACCAATAGCAAAATGTAGCACAGAGGGACGGTCAAATCAGACTGTGGCTGCCGACCTGGACGGAACACTTCTTGTATCAAGAAGTGCTTTTCCATACTTCTTGCTTGTTGCTATTGAAGCTGGGAGTCTCTTAAGAGGACTGATTCTCTTAGCATCAGTCCCATTTGTATACTTTACGTACTTATTTATATCAGAGGCAATGGCAATCAAGACTTTCATCTTCATTGCCTTTGCGGGACTTAAAATAAGAGACATTGAGCTTGTTTCAAGGTCTGTCTTGCCAAAGTTTTATGCTGATGATGTTCATCCAGAAACTTGGAGGGTGTTCAATTCTTTTGGAAAAAGATACATTGTTACTGCTAATCCTAGGATTATGGTCGAGCCATTTGTCAAGACCTTTTTAGGGGCTGACAAGGTTCTTGGCACTGAATTAGAGGCTACAAAATCTGGAAGAGCAACTGGGTGTATCAAGAAACCTGGAGTTCTTGTTGGAGATCATAAAAGAGATGCTCTCCTAAAAGAGTTTGGCACAAATTTGCCTGATTTAGGCCTGGGAGACCGCGAAACTGACCATGACTTCATGTCCATTTGCAAGGTTAGATCTCCGTATTATTTGAACAGTAAAATTATTTCTCTCCTGTTTACTTGCCCCTCATTTCTTTCTAAGTAAATTATTCAATTTTTTGGTGAAAATATAGCGCGAAGGAATTTAATTTGTGTGTTTATGCAATTTGGACCGAATATTAATAAGCAATAAATGTGACAGACATGCAATATTCGATCCAAATTGAGCCTGTTGGTATTCAATATGAACACAAGTCAATGAGCAAATGAAGTCAATGCCCCTTTAGCTTGCTCTTCAGTTCTGAGAACAATTTGAGCAGTGTGTGCTGCGCTGTTTCTAGCTCAATATGGAGAGTACACTTTATTATTGGTTTGGTGAGAATGTTTATGGCACTAGTGTTTTGTGCATGAACTTTTTCTCCGTCCATCAGTGTAGAGCTAACGGCTTCTATTCCTAGCCCTTAATCTTATTGCTTTTCCTCCTATTTTTTATTACTTCTCCAATAATATAAATTCCAAATACCTAACCGATAAAGAACATATAGCATTCAGAGCATATACTATCAGAGCAATATCTACCATTCATTCTTCATGTCCAAACCACTCTTCTATTCAAGTCAACTTGTAATCCATGCACCTCATGTAAGAGCTATGATGAGCGAATTACACAGCACTAGCTATATTTTATCCCTCCTTGATTTGTGTTTGCGAGGGATGTAGTGCCATTAATCTTAATGACTTTGCATTTATGGAAAAAAAAAATCATTTTTAATCGTTTTAGATAGTCTCTCCAGTCGTTTTCAGAGTTAGCTGAAGCGCAGTTAATTCAACGACACAAGTGGATCCCCATTCATTTAATTGAGATCATGATTAGTTTCCATATATAGCTTTCACTGGTTTGAACAATTAATTAGTAGCAAGCAGATTTGGCTCAGACGTGCATGTGAAACAGTGGTGCTGAATTAGAGATGAATTTATGATCAATTGCTGCCATGAATTTAATCTTGTTAAATTACTGCAGGAAGGATATATGGTGCCTGGAACCAGGTGTGAGCCTCTAGCAAGAAACAAGCTTCTAAGCCCTGTCATATTCCACGATGGCCGGTTAGTTCAAAGGCCTACTCCTTTGGTTGCCCTTTTGACCTTCTTATGGCTGCCAATTGGTATCATTCTCTCCATACTTAGAGTCTACCTTAACATCCCTTTGCCCGAGAGACTTGCCTGGTACACTTATAAGCTACTAGGAATTAGAGTTATTGTCAAGGGTACCCCTCCACCCCCTCCAGGAAAAGGCCACAGTGGAGTCCTCTTTGTTTGCAATCATCGTACTGTCTTAGACCCGGTTGTCACCGCTGTTGCACTAGGAAGAAAAATTAGTTGTGTCACCTATAGCATAAGCAAGTTCACTGAAATTATTTCACCCATTAAAGCTGTTGCTTTATCAAGGGAGAGAGACAAAGATGCTGCTGACATTAAGCGACTGCTTGAAGAAGGTGACCTGGTCATTTGCCCTGAAGGAACCACATGTAGAGAGCCATTTCTCTTGAGATTTAGTGCTCTTTTTGCTGAGCTTACTGATAGGATTGTGCCAGTTGCTATCAATACAAAACAAAGTGTGTTTCATGGCACGACGGTTCGAGGGCACAAACTGTTGGACCCTTATTTTGTGTTCATGAATCCAATGCCAACATATGAGGTCACCTTCTTGAATCAGCTGCCCAAAGAGCTTACTTGCCAAGGAGGCAAATCAGCCATTGAAGTTGCAAATTACATACAAAGGGTTCTGGCTGGGACACTTGGATTTGAGTGCACTAGCTTGACCAGGAAGGACAAGTATGTTAAGCTTGCAGGAACAGACGGCCGTGTTCTATCTAAGAAGGAAAATGCTTGAGGAAAATTCTCCAAAAAGCGAAAAACGAAAATCCATCATTTAATTTCTCTACTGGTTTTTTATATGTTTGAAACATTGTTATAACAATAAAAATTGATAATTGTTATTGTGATTAATTAGTATGAAACTGTTAACTTTAATGTTTGTTTTCTTTTTTGAGCATGTATACAAATATCAAATTACTATAATGTAATGTTTATTCGGTTTTAATTATAAATATGGTTTTAATAAGGTATATATATAATGAACAAAACTAAATAGTAGAAAAGAAAAATGTGTTTAAACAAACATTTTTTACTCGGATCATATTTTTCTCATCATTAAAAGAAGGGGAAAAGAAACCAAAATTAAAAATCCATGAACAACCACCTCCTACTCCTCTAAAAATTCAATTGCAGAATGTCTTTGCTGCCTTTCCATTAAATTGAGTTCATAGTCACACCTTGCAATGATTCTGGATAAGAAACCCACATGCAGCACTTCATCTTAATAAAATCTAACAAGCCTCAATCGAAGCCTTGCAATTCGATAGACTCTCGCCTTGAAGAGTTAGTACACAGATTATTGGAGGCCATACAAACGCCTAGAGTGCAATAATATTTAGCCCCCATACATTCACCACAATCCATTGTCAATTCCTTGACCAGAAGGGCACAATCTTCCTTACCGAAAAACTATTACAATAAAGCAACTTTAAACAACCTCGATGACTCTAGTGGTGCTGGAATTATAGCAACTAATGAAGCTTTAAATGACCCATATCCATTATCTAATTGTTCTTAAAATCTAAATTACTAAATGCAGTAAGAATATACTTTGACTCGTTAGAATTATCTTCAGCACCATTAATCTTAGCGTTTTTCTCATTGTTATCCTTCCTCCAATGACTATGATAATCGTGATTACAATTTTGATTATTCTTCTTCCATTTAAGACAATCAACTTTAATGTGCCTTTTTTTCTTATAAAAAAAATATAACAAATCCATATGCCATGATTGTGATCTACCATGACCACCATTGTTGCTCGAACCTCGCCTCCTAGACCTATTTATTACTATAAACGTGTTGATAGTAAACTAGATTTTAGTTTTGAAAAATAAAGGAACTGGTCTACCAGTTGAGAACCGGTCGACCAGTTCAGTCAGCAGAATACAATTCATGTTTAGATTAGAATTTTCTTGTATTAGTTTAATTCATTAATTATCTAGAACTTTATACCTATATAAAAAAAGCTTGTAATTCAGAATTATTTAAAAGCAAAAAAGAGAAACAATAGTTAAGAGAGTTTAAAGAGAAACACTTAATAAAAGTATACCTTCCTCTCAATCTTCTTCTTGTTCTTGAGTATTTAACTTTGCATTACTGTTTTTGATCTTCTACCACATTAATCCTTCTTCCAACAAGTGGTATTAGAGCTAGGTTTGATTATTTAACATGATCAATCTAAACTTTTCATTTCAATGTCTTAGGTTGACAAAGAATAATTATGCAACTTTATATATTCAAGTAAAAGCTTGGTTGAGTTCTCAAGATATATAAGAAACGGTTGAAAAGGGCTTTGAAGAGCCAATAAACAGAGCAACGTTGAATTTAGCCTAAAAAGAGGTTATGCAAAAGGCACGAAAGAAGGATCAACAAACACTCAAAATCATTTACCAATATCTGGATGATGCTACTTTTTGAGATAGTGGCCAATACAACCACCACTAAGTAAACATGAGAAGTTGTGCAAGAATCAAACTAAAAAGCTGATATTGTAAGAAAGATACATCTACTAAAACTACGTAGTGACTTTGAAAAATTATATATGCATACATAAGAGAATTTTTTAGAATACTTTGCAAGATTATTAGTCATATGCAATCAAATGAAGAGAAAAGAGACACGTATGGCAGAGAAAACCTACATTTGTTGCAAAATCAGTTCCATTATATGATGGTCGCGATAGAGAAGTCGCAAAATATGGATGTTATTTCAATCCAAAGTCTTATAGAAAAATTACAAGCCCATGAAAAAAGAGTCAATGCGATTCGAGAGTGTGAGTGCACATGTATTGTTTTCAAAGTAAGATAGTTCTAGATATTCACAAAGGGGTAGAGGATATGAACAAAGCAAAAAAAAAGAAGGAAAATGCAAATTTGGAAGAGGAGGTCATGGTAGCCTTAATAGGTCAACTAGTAAACCACATAAAGTAAAACAGTCGATCGGTTACATTGGCAACGACAATCTAAAATCCAAGTTTGACAAATCAAAAGCTAAATGTTATAATTGTTAAAAGATAAGTCATTATGCTAGGGATTGTTGTAGTCTAACCAAGAGAGTTGATAAGAATGCAAATCTATTGATAGAAGATAAGAAGGAAGCCATCCTATTACTAGTGCATGATAAGAGAATGCAAGATAAAGAGAACATCTTACTTCTTGACAATGAAGCCAGTAACCACATGTGTAGAGACTATGATAATTTCATGCAGTTTGATGAAGCAATTAGAGATAATGTCACATTTATGGATCATTCAAAAGCTTTCATCAAAGAAAAATGTATGATTTTGATTAAATTGAAAGATGGAATTCATTGATTTATTGGTAATGTCTATAGTATACCAATGGTGAAAAGCAACATATTGAGTTTAGAACAATTACTGGAGAAGAGGTATGAGATTAAGATGAAAGATTATACTTTGACATTACCTGACATTAAAGGAGTTATGATGGCAAAGGTACTCATGATAAATAATATAATGTTCTTGCTAAATATAGAGATGAATATGTTTAAATGCATGTGTGAAGGATGAGATTTGGCTTTGGCATATGAGACTTAGGCATGCAAACTTTGATAGCTTGAAGATGATGGCACAAAAAAAGATGTTGAAGGGTCTACCATCCATTATATATTTAAATCAACTGTGTGAAAGATGTTTAGTGGGAAAGCAATTTTGCAAGAGCTTTTTGAATGAGTCTATATTAAGAGCAAGTCAAAATCTACAAGAAATACATGTCAATGTTTGTGGATCTATCAAACCATGTTTGTTAGATAAAAATCTATATTTTCTATTTTTTATTGATGATTATAGTAGGAAAAATTAGGTATATATTTTTTTAAAAAAACGTCTAATGTGTTTAGTTGTTTTAATAAGTTTAAGACATTATTTGAAAAAAAAAGGTTATTCTATAAAATTACTTAGGATGAATAGGAGAGAATTTTGTTCTAATGATTTTAATGAGTTTTTTTAAGATCATGCTAAAAATAGACTCCTAATGGTGGCTAGATCTCATAACAAAATGGCATAGTAGAGAGAAAAAAATAAAAGCATCTTTAACATGGCAAAAAACATGCTTAGAACCAAGAAGATGCCTAAAGAGTTTTGGGCTAAAGTTGTAGATTGTGTTATCTATTTGTCAAATAGATGTCCTACTAAAGGCTTGAATGGCATGACTCGATCCATAAGAAGCATAGAGTGGAAGAAAGCCATGTACATGTAGATGATCAAATAAGGATCAAACTGAATGACAAGAGCAAAAAGATAATCTTTGTGGGATATGATTAAAAGTCCAAATAACACAATCTTTACAACTTTAATAAAAAAAAGATGACAATTAGTAGAGATGTTGAGTTCAATAAAGAAGGAGCATGAGATTGAAAGGTAGATGATGGTTAGAAATATAACTTCCTACCAATTCTTGAAGAAAAAAAATGAAAGATATGAAGATCATTAAGAACCTATAGTTACACCTCTATAAACACTAAAGAGCTCAATTTCTCATTCTTTTTCTTTTTCTAGTAGAAGCTCAAGTAGTGGCACTCCACCAAGAAATGTGAGGAATCTTGATGACTTTTATAAGATAATTAATCCAATTGATGATGATGTAATACTATATTATAATCTTGCTACATGTAATCCTATAATGTTTGGAGAAGTAATAAAAGATGTAAAATGAAAAATTGTTATTGATGAGGAGATTGCATCAATTGAGAAGGATGACATATTAAGATTGGTTCCTAGACCAAATGGAAAGAAGTCAATAGGTGTCAAGTGGATCTACAAAGAAAATAAGAATGTCAAAGAAGAGGTAGAGAGATACAAGGCAAGTTTAGTGGCAAAAGGCTATAGTCAAAAGCATTGGATTGACTATGATAAGATTTTTGCTTATGTTGCTAGATTGGAGACAATTCGATTAATCATTGCCATCGCTAATCAATATAGATGGAAAATCTATCAAATTGATGTTAAATCATCATTTCTTAATTGTTTTCTTGAGGAGAATGTCTATATTGAGAAACCTATAAGATATGAAGTGAAGGGACATGAAGACAAGGTATTAAAATTAAACGAAGTCTTGTTGAATTGAAGTAAGCCCCAAGGAATTGGTATAGTCGCATTTATGGTTATTTCTTAAAGAATTAATTTGTTAAATGTCCCTATGAATATGTTATCTATGTAAAGATAAAAAAGAGTGGTAATACTTTTATTAGCAAAAAATCCAGTAAATTATGATAGAATTAAGCATATTGACACAAGATTTTATTACCTATGAGATTGCATTGCAAACAAGAAAGTTGAAATCAAGTATGTAAAAACACAAGATCAAGTTACAAATATATTCACAAAACCATTCAAATATGATGTTTTTATCGATGAGAAATGTTTTGGGAATTATGTAGAAATCAAGTTTAAGGAGGGTGTTAAAAGTAAACTAGATTTCAGTTCTGAAAAACATAGGAACCGATCTATTAGTTAATAACTGATCGGCTGATTCAATCGGCAGAATACAATTCATGTTGAGATTATGATTTTCTTGTATTAGTTTAATGCATTGATTGTCTAGAACTTTATACCTAAAAAAAAACTTGTAATTCAGCATTATTTAGAAGTATAAAAAAGAAAGAATAACTAATAGAATTTAGAGAGAAGCACATAATAAAAGTATACATTCCTCTCAATTTTCTTATTGTTCTTGAGTTTTTGACTTTGCATTATTGTTTTTAATCTTCTACCACAACTATCCTTCTTCCAACATAACACATCCCCTTAGTTAGTAACCACTAGGATTGCCATTCAAGTATTTATCTATAAGATCTTTAGAAAATATCAAAGACTTAATCTCCTCTAAAGCTATAATTTTTCTACTATACAGAAAAGTCTCTACCAAGTTTTAATATACAAGGGATTAAAAAGCATAACAATAACAAGGCTTGATTCAACAAATATGTAATAATCGAATTGAACTCATCATTATAAGATTGAAGTTGCAGCAACAAAGATCGCAGAAATGGGTGATTCAATGACCGAATAAGTTGTTAATCTCATTTCTAGCTTGCGGGGACCTCAGTAAGTATGATACTGATTGCCCATATCCGCTGCCGAAAGTGCTGAGGGCACTTACCGGAGATTGGATTCCATACAATTTAATATGCTCCCTCCTTATAAGATAGCTTTGAAATTGGAAAACTTCAAGTTATTGCATTCAGAACTTTCAAAAGCTCTTCGTGGATATTCTTGATTGTGCCATTTGATACCATTCCTTGCACATAACATGAGCAAACGAACTTGGAAAGGTTAGTTTTTTTGTACTAGTGTGCTATTAGTTGACATTCAATGATTAGAAATAATAAGAGCTCTCTCATAATGCTCCTTTTGTCTCTCAAATTCTCAGTGGGTGATGTTCAGACAA
Organism: Populus davidiana; assembly: GCA_030145905.1. Taxonomy (NCBI): domain Eukaryota; kingdom Viridiplantae; phylum Streptophyta; class Magnoliopsida; order Malpighiales; family Salicaceae; genus Populus; species Populus davidiana. Next base: position 2,357,644 of record CM057794.1, on the reverse strand, counting down.
ATTAGTGTCAAGAACAATGCTTACACATGATTACTGGACAATTATTAGGCCATTCCTATTATTGAAGACATTGAGTGAACTGAGTCCATGACTTGTGGACTAATTGTGATCGAGTTTCTTGAGCAAGCTGGCTAACTTTTTTACAGTAAAAAGAAAAATGAAAAAAGTGAATTCCAGGTGGGATTTTTGTTGTGTAATGGCCATGATAGTGACTAAACCTTTTGGTGTTAGATAGGCTCGCCCCTCTAGGGTGTGGCCCACCCTTGGAATGGTCTGTATCCATTAGTTGTATGGTGTTTAATTATCATACATGAAATTAATTGTCTTGTTTGGCTTCAGAGGTGTTTGCTGTACAGGGTGAGAATTAGACTCTTAAGACTTCGTCTATATGCAAAACATTCTTGATACTTGAACTCTATGCATGAACATATTAGTGGCTGTTGCTATTTGTACTGATTACACTTGAGTATTTGCTTACTTCTCTATAAGAAACTAAGAAACCACCGATGATCAATGAAATAATATGAACGATTTGATCCTTCATGTACGTACTTATCTCATGACTGCAGAGTTTAGTAAGAATATGTAGAAACTGAGTTTGACCTCTGCAAAGAGGATGAAGAATTTAGGAACTCGATGCAATCTTCAATAGCTTCAGCTCGTTGGGAGTCTACTGCCTCAGCAAGTGATCTTGATCTTGGCAAACTTGATGAAGTGACATTATGTGAAGACTCCTTTCTCATGGACACAAAACGTAGAACTCTTGCTACCTTAGCACTGAGACTCCTTAGTAGTCTTGCTGGTGAAAATTTTGAGGTTCTAGGAAGCCTAAAAGTGAGAGTTCCAGCTATCTTCTTCCTGTTTCCACCTACTCTTGTTCCACTTCCATGTTTAAGAAAGATTGTTGGCTTATCATTGACATCGGGACTGAAACTCACTCGCTTGCTTGCTTTACGTGACATTTAGAACTGGGAGTTGAGTTCCAAAGCGGAAAGTACCCTTCTTGTTTGAAATATAGAGAGAGGGCAGTGCGCGCACACAGAGAGAGCGAGAGAGAGAGAGAGAGAGAGAGTTGTGATCAAAGAAGGGGCAGTTGGTAAGGTTGTGGGGGGGTATTTATTGATGAAAATTGTGACATAAAGAGAAGGGAAAAGAAGATACTGCGGATAAAGGTAAAATTAAATACTGGATTGGGGCTTCTCATCGAAATGAGGAATAGACACAGTAGTATTTGTGAAAATAAATGCATTTTCAAAGAGGTTGGCTGATTGTGAAAGACAAAGGACCTTGCAAGCAGCTGTTTGGTTCAACTTCACCTCTTTGTTTAGGGAATACGTATAGACATGCATTAACCGTGCAAATGGCATATTGACCGTATTCTACATCTTGTACATACCCATCCCTGCACAATATCCTCCTAGCTCATGCCTTATGATTATAACTTAGGATGCTCTCTTTCAATTATTGAAAATGGAGAAAGCAGTACATGAATCGGATTCATGTAAATCAAAACTGTACAATTACTTGGGTATATCGGACTTTAGTACTGTTCTAGCTCTTTAGAATCATCAATCCTTAATATATTATTGATCTGGTTTATATGAACTAAACCCATGTACTAATCTTTATTGAATTACGGTTGTTATTTGAAATCACATATATTACGCATGGTTCTCGCATCTACGAATATACTTTTTATTTAACAGCCAACGGTAAGAATCCAAGAACACCATGACAGGCATGGTACAAGGTTTCTATCAGTTGGCTAAATAATTAAAGACTGAGCATTTCAGTATTTTACCCTTTTTACGTACGCAAGTATGAACAATAACCAGATTGCGTGCATACAACAACAGAATCAAGGAGGAGGAGGAGGAGGAGGTTTGGTCAAAAGAAAGAGGAGTGGGTGGAGCCTTTAATAGGGTAAGGATGAGAGAGATGAGGAAAAAAAAGAAAAACAAGAATAGAAGAGGGCACAAAGAGGGACAGAATTTGATACTCTTCTCGTCAGCGTTTCTTTTTAGGTTTTCTGAAGGCCCTACCTGCCCTTTGCTTTTGGTAGCTATCCTGGTTCTATAAGGATAAAAAAAATAATTCTACCAATGATGGCCCCCATTTTAGAGGGAATCTATTTGAATATGGAAGTGTGGGCTTGGCGTGAATATTATCCAACCCTTCTTTTTCTTTCCTTCTTTTTTGTCACTTTGACAGCAGAAAATTCCTGTTGAACAAGTCTGTTTTGTGGTAATTTATTTTTTCTTGGAGCTTAAAGGTCCCAGTTTTATGTCCTGTTTCTCTCTCACTTGAGCTGGTCTCTCAATGCATGGAGCTATTAATTAACGGACCATTTTTTATTTTATTCTTTTGAAGTCAACTATCGGACCATCTTACAGACAGAAGAGGAAACAGCCAGCTTCAGAGCACATGGCTAAGGTATTTATGGACAGACACAAACTCAAAACCTTTCTTATTAATTTAAAAATACAACTCAGTTTTCCATTTGCAAGCATTTGGTGGAAGTAAGAAATTAAGAATGGTGCTCGATTTCGTCCATCTTAGCATTTTGAATAAATAATAATAATTCAATGCCTCTGTTTCTAGTGATATAGTAACTTAGTCCTGGGTTTGTCTCATAGTTTTAAGACCCGGCCCGGTCCAAGGCCTGGGTTCCGGGTTTTGACCGGGTCACCGGGTCTTAACTGGATCGTCGGGTCGGCTGGGTCAAATTTTTTTTTTTAAAAAAAAAATCAAAACGACGTTGTTTTAGTAAAAAAAAAAAAAAAAAAATCAATAGATTTGCGGCCGGGTCTTACCAGGTCAGCCGGGTCACACCGGGATTTTCCTTCCTTCATTTTTTCTTCAACCCGGCCCGGTTCCAGTCCCGGGTCGATCCGCTAGGCCGGGCCAAGTTTCAAAACTATGGTCTATCTACTATCGCAAATTCATTAAAAGCTTTGTTGATTTCTTAGAAAATGGCCAGACTACTCCTTGAATTTATTTCAATTAATTCATGAAACAACTATAAGAGATTTAAAGTAAAAACTATTCTACTCTTTTCTTTTTTATTTAATTTTTTTGTCAACTAACTTCAAAAGATAAAATTTTAAATTGTAGTAGAAATAAAAAATTAAAAGAGAGGATCACAATGTAAAATACAGAAAAAATGTGTTGCTAATCTTAGATGTTTAAATTTTTATTTTGATCTAAAAACTCATTTTGTTCATTTTTCGACCTACAGAGTCAAGAGAATACAAGAAAGTCATTGGAAAACAATAAAAAAGAGAGAACTTGTTAATTGACCATAATTCAACCATAAAAAATAAAGATCTTTATATTAATGGGTTTCTTTTCTCGAGAGAAGTTCATTGAAGGTGATTTTTCTCTCCAAACATGGCGGGAAAGGTAAATTGGTTTTAGTTTTAATTGATTTTTGAGATTTGGTTTTCTTTTGTGATATTAAGTTGTTTGAGAATTGTTGGTGGTTTGTATAAGTTTTATGGTGTTTTTTAGATATTTTTAAGGTTTTTTTAAGGTGTTTATCGATTAAATGGGTTGAAATTAGATTTTTAGGGCAAAACTCTTCATTTTTCTAGTTACTAAAGTGGTGATCAGACTTTGGGCTATAGCTTAACAAGAAACTTGTCGCTTACTTGGAAAAAAAAAATGACCTTAAGGGAAAAAAGAAAAAGAATGGGTGCAAGATTAGGCTTCCATGCCCACGCTCATGGTTTTTTAAAAAAGGCCTAAGCATGCTAGGTCATCTAGGTTAGCATGACTGATCTTTTTTTTTCCTTTGATTTATTTTTTGTTATGACATCTTTCAATATTAGGTTTTCATTGATTTTTTTTTATTTTATCATTCGATATTTGATTGATTTTTATTTGATATATATAATTTATTTCAGTTTGTTTTATATGAGGTTATTTCAATCTCAAAAAAACTTCTCAACATTTGATTGGTGTTCAATTTTATGAGTGTTTATTTTTGTTATATCATCTAATTAAGTAAAATAGTTTTTTAAAAAAAGTTCTTAAACTTGGTGGAGTTCATGATCCAAGTTTTTAGTTAAGTTGTGAAGCTTGGGTCGATTCAATATATTATCATCTCAATATTAAAAAATATCATCTCGAAAGTTTTTTTAAAGCCTAACAACACTTTTTATCAATCATTCAGGTTGCATTTATACCTGTCAATTCGATTAGATCATGTTGAGATAACTCTCACATGATTTAATTTTAAACTTTGGCTAGGCAAGGAGTCAGGTTGAGAGGTTTCAAGGTTTTTCTACACGTTCGAGTTTAATAAAAATACCAAACAAATTCTTTGCGATCTGAAAAAAAAAAATTAATCCAACTCATAACATAACGCAAACTAGTAAACTAGTATATAAATAAAAGGATATCTTGGAAGGAACAACAACTAAATTCATGACAACTCAATCTATTATTACGGGACACTTAACATAAAAATTAACTAATAAATAGAAATAAAAAAAAATAGGCAATGGTATAGAAAATTTCAAAAAATATATATTATTTTTTTCTCAGTCGTTTGGACATAACCCAAATAGCAAGAAATTTGTCACCCAAAAATCCACCCCATACTCGATGTTGATCGAATCTAACCTATCTACTTGCATGCTTTTTTAAATGATTTTTTTGGGTTTCCATAAGCCCTTCACACAAACTTTTCATAACACAACTTTTCTATCCATACACAGGCTTTTTCTATGCAAAGTTGTTAATATTTTCTAGGTCTACCACCACCAATAACTTTTATCAATAACGTTTATGACACAACAATCATGGTTAGCCAAACCAGTATAGCACAATGTTTTTCACCAATAATACAATATCGTCTCCATGAAAAAAACCTAAGGCCTAAGTGTATAAATACACCAGCTACTAAGTAATCAACTAGTGCATAACTAATCCTACAATTTAGAAGCAATTTCTAGCAAGACAATCCTAGCCAATGCAAGCCAAATGCCTTAAAAGTCATCAAAATTTCATGAAATCCAGGTCAAAATCATTGAAAGCTAGACAAAACCAGGCTAATTCATATAATGTCTAGACCAAATACGCACTCTTTAACCTTCACTTTGTTTTTTTCTCTTAGTGTATATTTTCTCTCTCTCTACATGCACATATTAATTTAAGCATTAGAGAACTTCTTGTTCTTTAAGAGATTTATTTTTTCAAGAGAATAACAACTATCAATCAAGTTCATCAATCCAACTATAAAAAGCGTAATTTTTGTATAAAAACTTTTCACCACTTCATTAATATCTTAGACTTTTTTTTTTATCATAAGCACTAACAAATTATTTTGTTGAAAAACTAAAGAGTGATCTACACTATAAGACAATATTAAAGTAAATTATTGTTCTTTGCTACCCTATCATGGAATATGAAAGACTCTTTAACAACTCTTAAAGAAATGGAGGGAGGCCTCATAGTTGTAAATTTCGTTCCGAGCACCATTTCACTTTTCTTGTTTTGTATGAGATATCTCGGTATCAAAACATTCTAGAATTTTGTTTGGGAGTCTTTTATATTAATACATATAAAACAATTCATCATATATCAATTTCATGATACATCATTTTCAACTTAAATATAAAGATAAATTAGTTTCAAATGATGAAATGTAAACAAAATATCAACCATTTAAAATTAAATTTCAAAGTTTAAAACATTCTCAAATGCTTAAAAAAATTAACATGTGTGTAACATAAACGATTTTATAGAGAGAAATTATTAAAGCTCCAGTTGTAAGACTAAAAAATCATTGTCATGTTAGAAATAAAATAAATTCTTGCAATTTCTCATAAAAATTGCCCATATTTGAAGTTCTCATTTATTATTAATTAGTTAATGACACATATGAAACATAAATTACTTTTTGAGAAATATACATAATGCATATATAGAATAAAGAAAAGAGAGAAGTTGTAAAAAAAGAGTAAAAATAAATTTAGTGGCTATTTTATTATTTTGTAAATTAATCCTTCCATTTTTAAAATCATAAATCAGTCCCTTAAACAAAGTTGATTGTTAATTTTTTTTTTTTGAAATTTCTAAATTATCCTTTGTAAATACATTTTTTTTAATTTTGAGTGTAGTCTATAAGATTAGAAAATTGGATTACAAATGAAAGATATTGGGAAAAAAAATTCGATGAAACCCATTATAATTTAAATCTTGTCCTGGTTTGATTCAGAATACAATAGATGAAACATACTCTAAATATCTTGGCCGATATTTAGCTGAGATATTTGATCGAGATGGGCTGAGGAGATGGAATTTATTCTACTTTTTTTGAGGTGGTACAATATATTAACAAAAACCTAAAGGAGATAAACAAAACATTGTAGCTTATGAGGATAATCAATGTGAGTTCATAATGTGTGATTCCTCTTTGTTTTGTCTCTTTTTTTTTTTTAATCTTTCAATTATTTTTATGGTCTTTTAATATTATATTGATTTAAAAATATTGTTCTTGATGATTTATTTTTTATGGACGTGTATGGGTATCTTGTGATGTTGGAGGAATCTCTTGTCACTCAGTTTTGCAAAATAAAAATTAATTTCATTGATTTAAAAGAATTAAAATTCAGGGATCGAATTTAAAGTTTAGACAAATATTTAGTCCCCTTTTTTTTTGCTAATATTAGAGGCTAATTTTCACAGTCATGGAAATAGTTTTTGTTTTGTTTTTGGTCATTTAACTCTTTTTTTTTAAATGATCCATTCACATTGACTTTATTTTGGGTTTGACTTTCAGGTTTGTTTCGGTTGTGCCTATATATAAGGTGCGCACAATGTTGAGGAAGAATTTCGACACTCAGTTGATGTTTATTTTGGTAAAATAAACAAAAATTATGTTGATGCAAACCAATTAAGTGTTTAGAGACCAAAATTAAAACTAAAACAAATATAATGGACTAGGGTGGATAGATAGGTTAACTTGGCTAGCACGTGGGTCACACACACCAACATATGGAGGAAGCCCGTCATATTCAAACGGCATGCACAACTTTCTCTGGCGGCCAAACACACTTGTTCGCAATTGCTTTCGAAGCAATGTTTCAAGGTTTGTCGTGTGAGGCAATGTATGAAGGTTAAGGATCAACAATGAGATGTCGGTGATATTTTTTCTTCTCTACCCTTTTTTCTCTCCCCTCTATTTAAGATTCGTGTTGGTTTAATTAAAATTGGAAAATGTCCTATCAATTTTTTTTAATGTCAAATTTAGTCTTTATTTTTTTAATTGTTATTTATTGCTTTGGGTTTTTTTAAAAAAATTAATTTGTTTTTTTAATATCATTCTTCAATATTGGGTTGATGAGGAATTGAACTTTGTAAATTTTCTTTTGGTTATCCTGACCTTATGACCTAGGTTGCAGCTTTAACAGGTTAATCCTGGTTGACATTGGTCTTTAATTTAGATCGTTTCTTACACTTATTTTCTTTTTTAGTTTTGTCTTTGACATTAAATTTATTGAAAATTACATATTATCATTTTCTTTATATTTTTTGTAAGTTTATTTCATTCTCTAACCTAGATCTTTTAATTTTTTTAAGCATGTTGATGGACGCACGGCTTGCATATGAAGTCTCTATTAAAGTCCTAATTCATAAATCACAACCTACCATCTAATTGACTTACCAAACCTTGTCTTTCCTAGCCAAAATCAACCCGACCCAAACTAAAAATCAGAGTGCATCCTACAAGGCATTTAATTGTATTTTTGGGAAATCAAAATATGGCTGTAACTAGAAGAAAAAGGAAAAAAAGAAAAAATCAGTCAATAATTGTTAACAATGGGCTGTGATTGAAAGCAGTTCAAAATCTAAAATCTTTTGGATCAGAGCACAACGCCCCTAACAATGTATAAAAAAAAACTAGTCATCAGTCATGGTTGTTCACGAAAAGTGGATATTTTTATTGATTGAAAGTAATTTTCTTTTCTTTTTTGTGCATCTATTTTTTGTGCAGTAAGTATGGTAGTTACAGATTCAAAATGAATTTTGACCGAGTTTAAAGAAGGAAACAACGATCAGCAATCAGAATGGGCTCCGCTGCATTAAAGAAACAAAAGTGGCCTTTTCCTTGGGAGGTGATATATGGGTATTCTCACTTGTTATCGCTGTTTTTAAATAATATTTGTCAAATAAATTATAAAAGTTTGAAATTTCAATTTTTTTTAATAAAATAGAAAAATTTAAAAATATTGCGATTATAAATTATAATATTTAAAATTATCACGATTGAGAAAAAAAACACGAGAACTAAAAATATTATAATTCTCCATCATGACATTTACTCAATTTCTAAAATGAAACCCTAAACAATATCCTAACTCGAAATCTCATCCTAACTAAGCTCAAATCTTAAAATTAAACCCTAATCAATAATCTAACCTCAAATCAAACCCGAAAACAAACTCTAAATAATATCCCATCTCCAAACTCTCACTCTAACTAATCTTAAACGCTAAATATTAAATTCAAATTTTGAAATCTTTTGTGAACATAAAATTAAAGTTGATCATAGATTTCTTTGAAAATTGAAGTAGCTTATAATCGAAATTCAAAGCTAAACCTACATAACATGTGGGCTATTGTAACCTAGATTAAATATTATGTAAAAACCTAAATTTTTTTAACTATAATTTCTTAACCATTTCCAACTAGTATTTCTTTTATTTTATTTGATTTTCAAGCATATTCATGTAAATTATTTTTTTCTAACCTGTATTATAGTAATTGAAGTTGTTAATAACGCAACATAATAATGTTGGCTTCATTCACCTATAAATGACTGATTTGAAATTCTAAGTAATCTACATATGAAAATTGGAAAAATGATCAAAATTAGTAATTTATCAAACACGAAACATCCTACAGCAATATTAACATTCCAACTACAATCAACCTTATTGTCTATTAGAGAGTAATATAAAATCATATCTAGAAGTTTCATCCAAAAGCTTAAGTTATTGAGTTGAAATGTTCTCTAACATGATATCACAATCTTGATGACCAAACAGTCACAAATTTAAATCTCACCACTTTCATTCTCTCTTTTAATTAAAATCTAATTAATAGTATAAGATAGTGTGCACTTGTGCAAGTTTCAAACTCAAAAGGCTTTAACTTGAGATGGTGTGTTAGAGAGTAATATAAACTCATATCGTGGGATCTTATCTAATAGTTTAAGCCTTTAGGTAAATTGGTTCTTTGACATTGTCTCCATTCACATTTCTGCCTATAAAATTTTAGTTTGGGTGAAGGATTGAGGTTTTGTTTAGTGTTTGATTTTGGGCTTTGAGGTTAGTTAAGAAGAGGTTTTAGGGCTAGGGTATTGTTTAGAGTTTAAGTATATGTTTATATTAGGAATCATGACATATTTAGTTTTTACATTTTTCAATCATGACAACTTTAAATATCACAATAAGTATAAATTATGTTATTTTGTAAAAAAAAAATTAAAGGTATTATTTTACCAATATTTTAGATAAACAGTGTTAACTTAAAAAAAAATCTGTAATATTTGCACTCAACTAACTAAAGTACCCTTAACAAAATTTAAGCCTTATTCATTAACCAATGCAAACCAGTCTCTAACCACCTTAACAATGTCACCCCATTATCCTTACAAATCACTCAAACCATGTTTACCATTGATCATAGTTATACCTCCCTTCCCTTCCCTTCCCTCATCTTCGAATAGAAAAAGGGACGAAGACCACCCGAAAAAAAAAAGAAAAAAAAAAGAGAGCAATGTTGCAATAAAGAGCACACACATTAGTGTTAATAGAAAACAATCCAGCATATGTTTTTTTTTCTCATTTAAAGCATGATTTGTATCTTGAATTTTCCTTAATTAATTACCCATGGTGTTTTTAGAACAACAACATTTCCCCCTTCTCTGCCAAGATTCTAAAAGGCGATATTCAATTTAAGAATTTGAATTCAATCCCTCGCCAAAAGATGTAGTCCCAGATACTAGAATGGCAATCATCTCTTTCAACAACAAGAGGTGATTTTCTTTACTAGAGTTTGGATTCATGATAGGCCAAGCTCCTTATTATTTCCAAGCTCAAAAAATAGGGATTTCTGTAAATGACCCAATTATCTCACCAATACAGTTCTCCATTACATGTGTTTGATATACGTGTTTTGTTTTAGAAAAAACTAGAGTTAATTTAGTCCAGATATTTTATTAACCAATATTGCATTTGGTTTCTTCTCGTATAGTTCGATACAAAGAATTCTCATTATAATAATGATTATTTAAAAAAAAACTATTTATGTAATTACTATAAAGTGAATTGAGTTGGAGGGGAAAGTCCTTTTTCAACAATGTTCATTATGATGTTGATCATGATGTAGTGTTTGTTAGAAGTTTGAAGAAATAAAGAAGAATAGGAAAAAGATCACAATGTTGACTTGTCCTTTTGAGGCTTTTTGGAGGCCATAAGCCAACAAATTAAAGGGATTTTGTTTGTTTTCCTTCTCTATCCCATTGCACAAATTTCTATAATCCCCACCACTAAAAGGAGACTGAAAATTAATATAAAGTGGCACTTATTCATATAATCTTCACCCTTTTTACCTTTTTCTACTAGCTTTTTTGGTTCCTTTATTTTTTTTTTATTCAAATGGAACCAAAATGAACATCCTAATTACTCATATGGCCATCTTAATTTCTCAACTACTAAAGTTAGCTAGCCAATTAGCCAACCCAATCTATTTTGGCCATTGTAATTGCCTATAATTTTGAAATAGTTTGGCTAATTAAATCAGCACTAAAGATAAAACACCTCGTGAAATAGTGAATGAATAAGAAAGGTACATCATGGGAAATGGGAACTCGTTTCTTTTTCCAAGGATGGATATGAAAAGCCTTGGTGAGAAGTTACATTTATAATGAACATATCCTTTTTAATAGTTGGGAATCAAGGTAACTTCAACTAGATATTTTAAAATAATCAATTAGTAAATATTAACATTTATTTAATAAGCTCATTTTGAAGAGAAATATATACTTACATATATATTAAGAATAATTAAAAGATAGTCCAAATGGTCTAGCCTTGTCAACTATTATTAGGGTTTGTACTTCAAAGTTATCAAATACCATGGATAACCCATTGTTTCTCCAAACTGAATAATTAAGACTAATTAGGAATTCAACCTCTTATTCACCTCTACAAACCAATATAAGTTGTTTCCAATCTTGTTTGATTACTTCTAATTTAGCTAGAGAATCAGAATCTTTGAACAACCTAGTGCAGTCAGTTAAACTGTCGCACGTGTGCAGCGGCGCGGCGATCGTCCACCCTCAAGGGAAAAATCGGAATATTTTATTCCTGGCAAATATGGAGAGACAAGGAATTCTTGTCTCTATATGTGAAAATATGGACTGGGAGTCGCCACCTAGTATTCTGGTTACTAGGAACCTTAACTGGTCGTTAGAGATCGGGTACGGAGACTGGTTGCGTAAAGGGAAGGTATTAGCACCCCAACTACGCCCTACCTAAGGTAGGCTGCATTGTTTTAATGTCTGATAAAATCTAAAATCATGTTGTGGTTTTTGAATTGTTGGTTCGTTTACGGTTTAATAAAAGTCCTCCTCTGTAAGGAGATCCTTATCTTTATCGGGTAAAAAAACTAACTATTCGAAGTCGTCAAAAGAAAATATTTTTTTAATATCAGGAATACGATTTACGTATAAATTCATAACCATTGATACTAAAATCAAACAAAATAAAATATTTTGTTGTTTTTGAGATTTTGGCCAATGTTCTCTTGACTTTAATAAACTGGTTATTAAAGCCAAAATGCATGCTAAAATATTGTTTTTTTTTTTACATGCAAAATACGATATGATATTTTAGATTTGAGACACTTGGCCGTATGCACAAAAACATTTTTTTTTTATTTTTCAATTGTTTTTTTTGTATTTTTGGAAGTTTTTTGATGAAAAACCGGATATCTTAATACCCGATTTGTATTTTTACGACATAAAAATACTACCCGATATTAATAAAAATAACATAAATAACAAATGGGAACATCATAAATATATTTTTAAACAATAATCCTTTTTTTTATGGGCCGGATCAGGCCCAATTGCATGGGCTGGGCCAAACCTGGCCCTTTTACATGGGCTGGTTACTGTGTGCACAACACAGTAACTCGCTAATTAATCTTCATCTGCATGCAGAACAAAACAACGACGGGAAAGGCTACATGCGGTGGTGATGTTGGACTCTCTTCTCTGCTTCTTCTTCTTCTGCTTTCTTCTCTCTGTCTCTCCCTTCTCTTCTCTTCCTCTCTTCTTTCTCTGTTTTTTTTTTTCTTCGGTCCTCCCCTGTTTTTATAGAAAAAAAACAGGGGAGACGTCATGGTGGTGGCCGCCGCCCCCTCCACTATCGATCCATGGATAAAAAGGAGGAGGCAAGTGGGTGATTGCGGGCGTCTTATTGCGCCAAATCCGGGTGAAAGAAGTTAGGCAAAAAGGGAGAAGAAAAATCTTCTTCTTCCCCTGCCTCGCGCGTCCAGGGGAAGAAGAAGAGCTACAGTGCCGTCAAAACGGCACCGTTTTGGGCTTCTGTTTTTTTTTTTTTTTTTTTTTGCAACAGTGAATGAAACGGCGTCGTTTCATTTAAATGGATTTGGCGCCAAAACACGTCAGATTCAAATTTCGGCCCTCCATTTGCGCGCGTTTTACAATTTAGTCCTTGGTCTCGGATTTCTTCAATTCAGTCCCTAATTGGCCATTAAACCTCAATATTTATGCAATTAAGCCCCTGATTTGACCAAATTAACTTCCAAAAATTATAATTTGACCCTAGAAAATTAATTTCTCCTAATTAAAGCCCAAATTAACTCCAAAATTAATTTTTCTTGCAATTAAAATCTTCATAAATGCAATTAAACCTTTAATAAAATTTCATTGAGTCCATAAACTTTTAATTTTGCATTTTTCTTCCACAAATTGAATTTTCTTTATCATCGGGGCTCTCATCAGTCAATGATATACTGTCAAAAATTAATTTTTGATTTTTGAACATCCTCAATCAATTTTTGAGCATTTTTAGGGCGCTCTGGCATTTTTTTCACTGTTATATTTTTTGATAATATATTTTTTGAATTTTTTTGTATTTTATTATTTTTTATATGGGGACCCAAAAATGAGTTACAACATAAACCATAAGTTCTTAGTACATGTTGAATTCCTCTAAAGTGTCTAGCAACCAATGAAGGTGAATAACTAATATAACCAAATAGTCTAATTAGCGAGACTTATGCTTTATATTCATAATTCATGACATAAAAGGAGTTGCATACCTTAAAAGCTTTCCATCTGAAATTACTATAAGGGACAACCTGATATTTCTTTACCTATGCCTTTTCATCCAAGCTACTCCAACCTTCACTCTCAACAAGCTTTAAAGGCCTTATGTTAAACCATAAAAAAAATTATTGAATACCTCTTTCGGAGTTTCCAAATGGCTTACCATTTATATGAGTAACAAAGAAATACAACATTGCATTGTACCTCTTTAATGTAAGCTACAATGGTTTAATGATATAAAAGCCTCGACTAAGATAATTGTAGTAGGGATGTTCTTTGTTTGTTTATATCAAATAAAAGCATTAGCGGCTTCAACATTGATACTATTAACAGCTTTTGATAAAAACAACAATAACTAAAAGATGGCAAAGACAACTACTTGGTATCTTTTATCTCCTAACTTCCCTTCATCTTTGTTTGTCTTCAGCCTAGCTTCAATAAGCTTCCATTTAAAAATTCCATTAATTGTTCTATATTGGCCAATTTTGTCTAAGTGTAGCAATTTAGTGACTTCAACAACTATGTCTCCAATTCCTTTTCTAAAATAAACCTTAGGAGGGTTGTTTGGAAAATTCAAAATTTGAGTATACTCAATAGTACGGGTTATGTCAATGGCTTCAAAGGTGAAACATCTATAATTTGGGTTCCAAAAATGCAACATGGCTTGACTATTGAAGTTTGTATTGAAATCCCTATTCGATGAGCGATCTTTGTATACATCCTTTCAAAAATATTCCCATCCATCTAACTCATAATTGACACATGCTTCTCTATATTATTTACAGAATAATGTAATTTAGTTATATGCGGTAAACCTTAAAATATATAGGATTCAAAGCCTATAACCTACTATCAATATACAAACATGAACATAAATTGTTTTTATCAATCCAAAAGCTCATTCAATAAAAAAATACAACATTAAAATAACTTATTATTATTATTATTATTATTATTAGTAGTAGTAGTAGTAGTAATCATAATAATAATGATAATAGTAATGATGAATATAATGCTACTAGTAATAATAATGATAGTAAGAATAATGCTAGTGACAACAACAACAACAACAATGGTGATAATGATAGCCATAATATTAATGATAATGATAATGATAATAGCAATAGTGATAGTGATAGTAATAATAATGATAATTCATTATTCAACATTATATTTGCTAGGGATTGAGTTTCATCATTTTTCCATGTATGACACTTCCGATCTAATGACTCGGGTTATGAGTTTGGAAGATTGATGTGACTCGTTGTTCTCTGTTTTTTTTTCCTTATTGTATTTTTTGAATTCATCGTTCAACATTAATTTTTTAAAATAAAAAAGGCACTGTGGTTTTTATAATTTCTTTTCTATCGGGTTAACCTGATCTCATAATCTGGCCCATGAGTTTTGCATGTAAAACGAGTTGGCTCGCCCCTTATTACCTTACCTCGTATTGACTCGATCCTGGTTTTCTAGTCTATTTTTATTCAATTACATCCAAAGTTTTTTTTTTCCAGGTTATCTTGGTTATTTTTTTTTGTTTGTTTACTATCATTGTTGATTTTCCTTATCATCTAATTAAAATAAAACCAACTTATTAAGTCGGTCAATGATATAATTTGAATCATTTGTTTTTCTTGTTTATTTAAAACACACTTGCAATGTCTAGACATCAATTTTTTCCCATATAAAAATACAAGCATGTAGGGTGTGTGGGCGCGCGCGCGCGCGCACACACACACACATATATATTAAAAGAATCGGGTTTGTGTATATTTTTACAACATATGCAAGAAGTGAAAGACTCACCATACATGCAAAGAAAGTGAGGCATAAACATAGCAATCACATACTAGTATTTTTTAGACAAGTGGCCTGGACTTCACCGCAGGCCAAGCTATATTTAAAAAAAAAAAAACTTTAAAAGCCAATGTAAAGGCGTTGTTAGTATGTTTTAAAAAAATAAAATAAAAAATTTGTTACTCAAGTCATACATCCCACTGGATCTAATAAAACATTCCATCTAATTATATGATTAAAAAAAATATATGACAATAAAAGAAAAGGTGAGCACGATGACAACAGTAAATGGGCAGGGTAACTTGAAATTAAAAAAAAAAGATTTAAAAGAAATAAATATTAATCAAAAGAATAAAAATAAAATTTAATATAAAAATTAATGTTAAGTGACAAAATTTAAATAAATCTATTAAAAAAAGGATCAAGACAAATTAAAATGCAATAAAAAAAAAACAATAACCAAACTTGATACAAATAACATATAATAGGACACCTCTGAATTTTTGCAAGTGCTTAAGAGAAAAAATGGATGAGAAGGAAAAAAAACCCACAAGAGCCTAATAGTTGCGACCCTCTATAAATACACTACACCACCTAAAAGAGTGCGATGTGGCGCTTGTAATGTTTTTGTGGAAGCCACTATTTCATCGTCTAGTGATGCCTCACACTCTCCCTAAAAACCACGAAAGCCGCTTGTCCTCTAGCGTATGTGGTACACACATAAACCTATTTACGATGTTTGTTTACCCCAGTCTCCATACATGTTTTAGTTTTAATTTTGGTCCCTTGACATTTAATTGTCTTAATCTAACCAAATTTTTATTTTTTTTTTTCCTATAAACCTAAGCATAAACTAACAAACAAAATGCTTCCTCAACATTACTAAAACCTAATACTTGGACAATCAAAATAAATTACCAAGTTAAATCTCAAATAAAATCAATAATTAATATGAAATGATCAAATTAAAAAAAGAAAAAATAAAATAGAGTATATATAAGAAAACTTTTCTTCACCGTACAATGCAATCCATAATCTTAGCTAACAAAAGAGATTCAATATTTGTTTTAACTTTGAATTTGATCCATGAAGCTCTAATTCTTATCAACCAATAACGCATCAAAATATTCTCTCTGCGAGGCTCCTAGATGTAGGCATTAAAGCAAATTACCATTATGGTCTCAAAAAATTATAACGTTAAAAAAAAAATTAAAAGTAAATTGAGAGATCAAAGTGAAAAAAAGTTTTGGGACAAGAAAAAAAAGGTTTTACTATGCGAATGAACATTTATAGAAGCCCCTCACAGCCTGTGGTACATCACTGATGTCTGATGTCTTTTTTTTTTTTTTCTTTAAATTCAATTTATTTATTTATTAATTTTAATCTTAATGCTCAATTAGCCAAAAGGCATATGCTTCACATGTTCTTCCTTTGATACCTCAGAGAAAAGTGAGTGTCCTTCCATCGATCGGGAATATCCATTTATATTTCCCTTTGTACTCTTCATGATTCCTTCCAACACCAGAAATTATTGTTCCTCCCATTAACAAGTATTTAATCAATCGCGAAAACACACCCAAAATTCAACCAGCAAAAAGCCAGCTCACTCCACCCACTATATTACTTACACCCTGCTCATCATGATACCTTCCACTTCTCTCTCTAGAAGTCCTACTCTCTCCCCTATTCCTTTCTATTCCATCACTTGTTCATCTTCTCCTTCAACATCCTCTTCTTCTTTCTTGTACCCATTTCTGGTTTCTTTTAAAGTTTCAAACTTTTCTTCTCGTAAACCAAAACCCATTGATCTTTCTTGCAAACAAAACTGCTTCACTGAGTTTCAGAGGCTAAAAAAGGGTGAAAGAAATAAAGGGTGTTTTCTTGTTAGAGCTACAAGCAATAACGATATGACTAATAGTGAGATTAGAGAAGAAGACGAAGAGAACCCTCCTCCTTTCCTTGACTACGATACCATTTCAAGGCCTAGACGCATTGCTCTTTTTGTTGAGCCTTCTCCATTTGCGTGAGTCCTTATTAATTTGTTGAATTTTACAAGTTCTTGGAAAATTATGGGCTTAATGCTAATTTCTTGCATTGTATGATGAATTCTTGGATCTGTGACTAAACGTTGACTTTGAGTCTCTTTGATTGCTTTGTGTTTGATGAAATGATTGTGACAGTTTCAGGTTATAATTTCCATGCTGTTTTACCGTTTACATCTGCTGATTCTCTTCTATGTAATACTGTATAGCTGTTTGATGACTGAAATTTTTTTATCTTTAGTTGCTATTGCCTTTATGATGATTATATCATGGCCTCTGCTAACTGGAAATGGTGTGAAGTTTGGATCTAACCAGGTGTTATTTCCAATGTTCCATTGTCTCGTTTGATTAAATTATGCATCTGTGTATTATGGCTTCTGTTTGACGGCTTATTAATGTGTCTAGTGTGTATGAAGCTCATCATTTCTTGGAAGTTGGAAGTGCTTGACTAGTGTATTTCACCATATGGTGCATTTTGTCAGTGATTCCAATCTTCACTATTTTTTTTGGTTGGATGCTATTCCATCATAAATTCCAAATTCATTACTCTCTAAAGACTAAATAGTGAATTTGGTTTAAGGTTTTTTTTGTTTGCACTCGAATTTATATTTACTATTCTTTGTATGAAAAAGGTTTAGGGATTGAATCTTAGTAGAAGTTAGTCATAGAAGTTCAAAAGCTAAAACTTTTCACCGTGTTAAGAAGGCCAGTGGCAAGTGGTCATGGTAGCAGGTATAATTCTTATGGTTCTTGATGCTCATTTATTTAGTGACACTTGGCTTTGGGGCATTATCCAATTGGATTGTAAGTATTTTGTTCCGTAATCTCCATTACATGGTGAACTATTGATTGCCTGCACCTGGATTTAGCTTTTGAGAAAGTCAAACCAGATATCTCTTCGTGTTTTCTGTTTGTTACCTTGTCTCTCCACATTTTTTAAGTTTCATGCTTCAGCTGGCACAACGGATATCATCATCGAAATGTTTCATATACTGACATGTTAATCAGCATATATATACATGATTTTTTTTGTCCATATTTTCTTGATGCTCATATACTGATGTGTTTATCAGCATAAATATAATCATTAAGGGGCATCCTGTTATTGTTTTTGTTTTCTTCAATATTTACTATTAGTTGAGAGTGAATAGTGGGAACTTATTGAATACCATCTATTTCCTTTTATTTTGCAGATATGTATCAGGTTATAAAAACAGGTTCCAGAATTTCATCAAATATTTACGGGAAATGGGGGATGAGGTAATTTACAATACTTTGACTTTTTGGTGCATGACTATAGTTTTATTTTGTTTTTTCTTTTCCATGCATACTGATGAGGCTTAGTAGCTTGAGTGTATGAACGAGGACCAGAGTGCTTACTCACCCATTTTATATCAGAAAACCTATTTCT
This sequence comes from Populus davidiana, assembly GCA_030145905.1. Taxonomy (NCBI): domain Eukaryota; kingdom Viridiplantae; phylum Streptophyta; class Magnoliopsida; order Malpighiales; family Salicaceae; genus Populus; species Populus davidiana. The sequence continues at coordinate 2,339,022 of CM057794.1, read as the reverse complement.
CCGGTCTTTATTTTGATTTGGGTTACCAATGGTACTTTAAATTTTGAAACCTTTGAGCACAATTCAAAAGCAAACAGAGTTAGATCAACAAAGTTTTTGATATAGCTTCTTATCATCTTTCTTTTTGTTAATTCCAGCCTAACTGTCTCAGCTTGTTTAAAGCTGCTAGCTGCAAAACATCCATTTTGCTCCCTTTTTTTTCTCATCTTATTTTAGGTAATGATGGTATCACATCATAAAACTAACAAGTTGGCCTTGTAATGCTACTACATGTAGGTGATGGTTGTGACGACACATGAAGGAGTACCTCAGGAGTTTTATGGAGCAAAATTGATCGGATCACGGAGGTTGCAACAATATCCGATGATTACGTGCACTTTACCCATAGCTTATAGATTATCATATCCTTACATGTGTACTATTGTGGTTTACTTTAATTGTTTTCCTGGTTCAACTGTGTAATCTAGGAACCAGAGTGTTATTTCAACTTGATCAAAAGCGTTGATTTAAAAAAATAAGATTCCTCTCATGGTTCTTAAACTTTTTCCCTCTTTACAGCTTCCCCTGCCCTTGGTATCAGAAGGTCCCCCTCTCTCTAGCACTTAGTCCAAGAATAATTTCAGAGGTTGCACGGTTTAAGCCTGACATAATACATGCATCATCACCTGGGATAATGGTGAGTTTTGCCTTTGAAGCAAACAATCTTCATTATATATTGGTTATGCAAGACTGACAGTCACAGTCTTGTACTGCAGGTTTTTGGTGCACTTGCCATTGCAAAACTGTTGTGTGTCCCCATAGTGATGTCTTATCACACTCATGTCCCTGTGTGAGTTTTATTCTCCTATGATCTTTCTAACAGTGTGCTTCCACATGTCTATGCTGCAGCTTCAAATTCTTATGCGACATTTCCTTTGATATGTCAATTGGTTTTTTGCAGAGTTTAACTCTTTGTTTTCATTTGCAGATACATCCCAAGGTACACTTTTAGTTGGCTTGTGAAACCCATGTGGATGATCTTAAGTATGTATTATGCATTTTATACTCATAGTACAACAAATTCTGCAGGCTGAAAATTACTGAGTCAATATTGACCTTTGTTTTCTCCTTTCCATCAGAATTTCTTCACAGAGCCGCTGATCTAACTCTAGTGCCATCAGCTGCTATTGGGAGGGATCTTGAAGCAGCTAGGGTGACAGCAGGTGAACATAAACATCTCATTCCTGATCACATAGCTTTTAACATTTCCTTACGCCAATTTTCGTGCATAATGTGCTTTATTCCCAAAATTAATTCTATGAAAATGTTGCCTCTGCATCTATGCAGCTGTGCTTTAAATTGCTTGTTATTGCTTGTTTACAGCTAATAAGATTCGTCTTTGGAATAAGGGTGTTGATTCTGAAAGTTTCCACCCCCGTTTCCGCTCTAATGAAATGCGAATGAGATTAAGGTAAGGTCATCTCTCATCCTTTACACCTATTTCATTATGGTCGGAATCTGGAATATATCTGGGTGTCATATATTTTTGGTCTAAACAGCAATGGTGAGCCTGAAAAACCATTAATAGTCCATGTTGGACGACTTGGAGTTGAGAAGAGTTTGGATTTTCTCAAAAGGTATTATATGATCCCCTTTCACTTCTTTATTTATTCGCATGTTTTTCTTCTTTTCGTTTTGATGAATGAAAATATTAATTTGTTTTCCTAAATCAGTAGATGCCAAACTCAATGCAATTTCTATGTTAGGCCCACCATTTCTTAAAAGTTCAAATATGAAAGTACTGGTAGAGCTCAATAAGCTTTGTTCTCATATACTGTGCTATATTATTAAATGAAGTGTCTGAAAGCTTACGCTGCAGATGCTCTCATGGACATTTTACTTGAAAGGTTATGTGCATAACCAATAAGGGTTTTGTTGCGATACTTCAGTACTTTTTAATTGTTATCAGCAGTATTTTGAAATGGAATTCTTCTGCTACACTATCATAATTCCCTGTCCCATTTTGTACTGAGGGAGTCATATTTCTGCTCTCTGTTCTTCCTAATGTATGACTTGATTGCTTTAATGTTACCCATTTAGTTCTTACCACCTTTGATCCTGAACAAAAAAGTAGTTTTATCATTTGCCGGTAATGAATTTGATTTAACAGGGTCATGGATAGACTTCCGGGAGCAAGGATTGCCTTTATTGGGGATGGACCATATAGGTACTGCATTCTGAAACTTTTCGATTAGTTCAAAGGAAGTAAAGACTTTATTATGATTCATGACCCTCACAAGCTTCAAATGTTTGATTTTTACAGTCTGAAATGTCACCAATGTTATTTTTCAAACTGATTTTTTTTAAGCCAAAACTTAACTTTCCCATTTCAACTAGACAATGAAATTCATATTTACCCCTGTAAAAAAGGTTGTTTAAAAATCCCCAATATCTTACTTTAGGAAACATGGATTTTTTTCTTTTCAGGGAGGAGCTGGAAAAGATGTTTACTGGCATCCCTGCTGTATTTACTGGGATGTTGGGAGGAGAAGAACTCTCTCAGGCATACGCCAGTGGGGATGTTTTTGTGATGCCTTCAGAATCAGAGACACTTGGTCTTGTTGTTTTGGAGGCCATGTCATCAGGAATTCCTGTCGTGGCAGCTCGTGCCGGGGGGATACCAGATATAATTCCTCCAGAACAGGATGGCAAAACTGGGTTTCTCTTTAATCCAGGAGATCTTGATGACTGCTTGAGCAAGTTAGAGCCTTTGTTGGATAACCAAGAGCTGAGAGAAACAATGGGCAAGGCAGCACGCCATGATATGGAGAAGTATGACTGGAAGGCAGCGACTAAGAAAATACGGAATGAACAATACAATGCTGCAATTTGGTTCTGGCGCAAGAAGAGAGCCCAGCTATTGAGACCTATCCAGTGGCTAGTAAAACGTCTCTTCCCGTCTCCAGAAGTTTGACTGCAGGTGATGAAAGTTCGTCTAAGAGGTTGTCTTTGAAAAGGTAAATTAATGGGAACAAAAAGGATTTTATTTTTTATTTTTTTATAACCAACTTGCTGTAGTTCTTGTTGTGACAATCACTTAAATTACCATGTGCTCTATTAAATGTTGATAGAAATTAATTGGGTTTTAGGGTCAAAGATTTGATTGTCTTTATTATTTGATTATTTATTTATTTGTTATTAGTTAATAACAAAAGGTATTTTCTCTCACATCCTTAAACTCTAACAGGTGGTGTTGTAATGTTTAGAACTTGAACTTAATGTTGAAAATTAATCGCCAGATTGAAGAATGCTGCAAGTAAGAAAATGGCAGTATCTTTCGGTGGTACGAGCAATATAGGAGAAAATGGCAGTATCTCTTGATTAGATCTAAACTCCAAGCCACATCACCTTATCCTCTCAACACTCTTCTCCGTATGCTAAATCATTCTTGCTTTAATTTCTTTCTCTTCTTCCTTTTCAGTTTATTTCTATTTTGGTTATCTCTCTAATTTAATCTCTCTAAATAATTCATAGGGGGTTGGGAAGATAGACGGGGATGGAGATATTCCATATTTTGCATTGCATGATAGTTGAAGAGCTAAGGAAATGAAGCATTCTTATGGACTGCAAAAGTGATTTTTTTGGTTATTAATTTTTTTTTGGCTTACGATGTTCGAAATACGAGCAATTAGACCATGCATCATCTACCTTTAAAAAAGAAGAAGAAGAAGAAGTCATCGCCTTTATTTTTAATAGGCGAAGTGCTGGCCCACCCGGGCTTAGACATCTAATATTTTTTTGTCATTTATTTTTTCCCTCAATTTAAATTGAAATTTATTAAAATAAGTTCATTTAAAATATATTTGGGATAATACTTTATTAAATATTGTTTAATTTTTACTTTTTTAAAAAAATAAAATTATAGTGTTTTTTTTATACAACCTTTTTTTTTATTCGTGAAAAATTCGTGAAAAATAAGATTATTCGTGAAAAGTTCAATATCGATCATTTAAAAAGAAGACATTCAATTATTTATTTGTGAAGATTCAACATCGGGTCCGTAAAAGAGAGACTAAAACAAGTGAATGTTTATGTTTACAGGCTAGAAGGTCACACAAACATGAAGGGAAATTCAACCAAGCCCTAACATAACATTCAAGGTTTTAAAGAAAGAAACCCTAGTTTATTTTGTTCAAGTCATAACTGCTTCCCCTCACAAAACCACATGAATTGTTCTTCTTTTCGTGGTTAAAGACCAAACCAAAAGAAAATTTAGCATTTCAGTCCACAATTCCTATAAATTCATAACTTTTAGTACATGATTTAATCCTTTTTTGAAACTATTGGTTTGTCGGCCGAAATAGCGAGCTTGCAACAACAAAGCAATGAAGGGATCTGCCATCTTCTTTTATTTCTTACATATGTTTATGCTAAATATTTCATTGACAAACTAAGCTTCCACAAAATACTTTGGTTCTTTCAGAAAAGCGATGAAGAAACTGCCATTTACTAACTAGCCTTTAGTTTCTTAAACAAGATGAATTGGCAGATTTGGCATGAACTATGAAGAACACTAACTGGAACTCCCTTTTTTTAAAAAAAAAAAAAAAAAAAAACTCAAAACCTTATTCTTTTTTTTTAAAAAATGGAATGACGTTGTTTTGGGATAATTTCATTTGGGTTCTTGAATTTCAGCGCCTTTTCAATTACAATCCTTGGTTTCAAGAATTCTCAACTTTGATCGTTTCTTCTATTTTGGTCGTTGTCCATCCAATTTATGCAATTTTAACCAATTTTCTCGTAAACCTTAACTTCAATTAGGCCTCTAATTGAATAAATTGGACTTCCAAACATTGTCCTCTCTTCCATTTTGATCCTTGATCTTTTAATTACTTTAATTGTGACCAATTTTAATATATATTTTTTTCAATTAATACCCCCTAATTGTTCCTTAAAATTATCTTTAATGTTTTTTGTAACTGCTCTGGCTAGTCCTTAATTTTTTAAAAATTATTATTCGATTGATTTTATTGCTCATTGTGTTTTTTTTTTCTTTTTTTCTTTTGGTGATTTTGGTTATTTTTAACAATTGTCTTTTTTTAAAAAAGAAATGCCAAATTTTATATATAAAAATATTTGTGCAATTTATTTTTTTGTTTCTAAAAAAGGTAAAAACTAGGTTATGACAATAATATTAGCAAACGCTTTTTATATACAAACATTAATAAATTGATTTTTTGTTTTCTTCTTAGATTCTATTCAATCTCTTTCATATGGAAGTCTATTTTTAGTATCATATAATTGAATGAAAAATAGATTAAAAAATTATTAAACCTAAAAATATATACGATCTAGGTCATGAATTTTGATACTTAACCTGGGTTGATCCAAATTGATCAAAAACATCGGTGTCTAGATAAAAAAAAAAAAGTAAAACAATTCTATCTTGAAATATTTCTTTTTTAAATTCAAACCCGGTTTTGAACAAGCCAACTGAGTTGGGTTGGAACACGCAATGTCGACCAAGTCATATTAGGTTAGCTCCAATCCGATATAATTTAAAGCCCAACCCATGCAAAGGTTTGGTATGTCATGTTTTAAATTTTTAATTGAAATTCATTAAAATAAGTTTATTTAAAATGTATTTGGCATATTATTTTATAAAATATCTTTCAATTTTACTTTACTTTTGAATAATATTATAATAATTGTTTTTTTCTAATATTAGTAAGCATTCTTTTTGTATAACCTTCATCATATATATTTTTTGGATTTTTTCTAAATTTTATTTGATCGCTTCCAAGTGCGTGTCTATTTTTATTATTATATCATTAAATAAGTTATTAATTTTAGTTAACCTATATATAGTTTTTTTGTATTTAAATTAAACTTTTTTTTTATTTTAATTATATTATGCAGTATTAATAAAACTCTAGCTTTATTTTATTTTATTTTTTTATTTTATTTTTTTATTTGAATTGTTTAACAAAACGTTGAATAGATATTTCAAAAATAGGAGAGCACCTGCACATTAGAATAGAATCGTGTAAAATGAAATTAAGCTGCCATTTACGAAGTCTAAAAATTCACCACATTACATGCGCAAATGGCCAAAACGTCCCCGTTTGGCCTCAAGGAGGTCATGCCCCTCTACCCATTATTAAAGGAGGAAAAAGAAGAAAAGAAACTACAAAACGATGGTGATATATTTCTTCATTTATTTATCGTCTTCTTCAAGCTATGAACCAGAGATTGATTTCCCTATGGTGTTGGCGGACAACCAGATATTTCTGAAACATATTGCATAAACTCACCATCGTTTTCAAGCCCAATCATTGTATCAGGTGACAAAACTACCTCAAGATCAACGCTCCCCTTTCCATCTCCCCCTGGAAAAGCTGATATCTTGCCATCAAATTTATTGGCCCTACCACTCCTCACTGCCAAAGGTCGGCCCCACCCAAAATCATTATCATACATTGGAAATCTTGGAGAACTCCCCATCGTGATTGATGCTCCATCAAAATTCCCCAACGGAAATAGCCGCGGCTCCTTTTCCCAGTCTGATATACCCTTCCGCACCGTACCATCACCATGTGCGACGACGTTTCTGTGCAGCAATTCAGCTCCGAAGCTCAGGTCCTTTGATAAAAGCTCTCCAGCCGAAGCAGCCGTTGGGATGCTTTGAATTGCGTTGCCAAAGTAATACTGCTCCAGCCGTGGCTCCAGCCGGTGCCGGCAATTTACTGCCATACGAAACGTCGTCATTTTAGACGGCATTAGTTTCCTCGCACGTGTCACTGATCTCCATAGCTGCGCGCAAAGGGACTGAAACGAGGAAATCTCCGCAGTTTTGTCCTTCATTAAGAAAAGGGGAGCTACTTTCCCGTTACTTTCTCCGTTAGCGGCTTTCCAGCTGTCGTTTCTTTGCTTTCCGAAAATCTCCGCCGAATTGCAAATTAAATCATTGTTATTAGCTCTGAATTTGAGCTTGAGAATTGCTTCTCTTCTAAAATGGAAAACTCTCTCGCGCAATGGCTCATCACCAGAAAATGTCACTTTCGGCCCACCGGCTGGGAATTTAAGCACCGCCGGTGAGTTAAACAAGGTGTTGCGGGAAAAGTCCGGTGAATTAGAAATTTTTTTAGATCCGTTGCATATTTCAGCGAAGGTATTGAAAAAGTGCCAGAATGAAGTGCCATCAGTAACAGCATGGTTTACCGAGCAGCCAATGAATATGCCGTCTTGCAGTTTAGTGACCTGAACTGCCATTAAAGGTTTTGCATGACCCGAATAACTGATGGTCTTGTCGAATGCGAAGAACCCTTTGAAGCATTCAGGGACGTCGGTTGGAGAAAGAATGGTGTGGATAGAGAGGTGTCTTGCTTTGGCTTGGATGAAATCAACGCCTGCACCGTTGCATACAATATGGATATGGCCGGTAGGGTCAGTTTGGAGGCGGCCAGCAAGAGCGGGGAAGTGAGAAAGAGCGGTGGAGAGGGAGTGTTTGAGGAATGTGATGAGGTCATCAATGGAGTATGGTGGATAAGGGAGGAGGACACCCTTTTGGATGTATTGGCACGAGAGCATGGGGAGGTCAGAAACTGAGAGCTTCAGGGTATCCATGGTGGTGGATTTTTGGTCAGGGTAGATTGTGCATCTTGAGACGATGGTGGTATTGGGAGAAGGCATTTTTTTGTTTTCGTCTTTTTATTGTTAATGGCGATCAAGTATGGGCAGGAGGGAGGATGGTTTGTGTGGATGTAGCTGATCAATGTGGTAGGGTTTATATAGAGGAAGGAGGATTCATGAACTTGGAGGGTAGTTTCGTGGTGATGTTAATACCTGCTCTTGTTTCACTGTCTATGCATTTGTTTATGGCCTTTTTATCAACAGAAGATGTATTCGACAGACAGAGACGGAGAGGGTCGTCATGGTGGGGTATACTGTGTTGGACTAAGTATAGAAAGACATGCTATAAATATTTGGATCAAACCATTCAAAACTCTATGTATATATAAAAAGACAATGTTTTGATGAGTGGTGCAATCCCATTGGTCATTAAGATTATTAAAATCTCAAGGATAAAATAACGACAGAGATTTTTTATATCCAAATTCAATGGTGACTTGGATGATAATTCATATATATATATATATATATATGTATATGTATATATATAATGCTTGGTATGAATAAACATTGACTGCAGCTCAGAAATCAGAGCGAGATTAATTATCGAGGGCCAAGGAATCAATTCATAGAGCCGATTTTTTTAATAGAATCATTTTCGGCGGCTGCTTAATTTTCATTTAAAAATATATTTCAATAATATTTTTTTTAAAAAATTGTTTTTAATATTAAAATGATTAATATATATATATATATATATATAATTTCTTATGATTAAGAAATATAATTTTAAATTAAAAAAATTAAAATTTCTTGAAAACACACGGATAACCGCGTTCCAATGAACCCTCGTATAGAGTCTCTTGTCCTGTTTACGTGATATTTCCCTTATTTTCACTGTGATCAGCCAATCACCATAGAATATCAATTATTAATCTCCTCATATTCCAATTCTAATTAATGAATTCTCCTAGAAAATCTTTGGCCAGAAGTACAAGCAAATATTCATGTTGAAGTCGAGAACTGCATGTCAAAGAGCTCCATCGATCGATGATCAGGAAGTAAAAGATGGCACCATGCATAGGACCAAAACTAAGTACTGTTTCTTTCTTGGAATCTCAAGTTGATTGCCAAAATCTTATCTCCTGAATCTGCAACATCTCTTGGGGTCTCGACAACCAGCCGATCCAGTCTCTATGATCATTATCTCTGGTAATTGGTTTAATTTAAGCACTAATTTTGTTTCATCCAGACAACTTTAGGTTTACATATTCCTTGAAGAGAAAATCACAAGAATCATGCAGAACGTGGGACTCATTTCCTGCATGTGTGCAAGTAGATCAACTGAAGTTTTGCCTGGAAAATATGCTCGAAGTCTCATCAACACCTCATTGCGTTGCTTTGCTCGATCGCACAAACACCTGAATATTAGTGATGAGGCACCAAACATCCCCCACTGAAATTAAATAGGAGCATGTGCGTAATTCACTCCTGCTCGTTCCAGGAAAGCACATTAATTTCCGTCTTCCAAATGTACAATTGATTGACGTCCCCGCTGCCAAACCTTTGAATTAATTAACCTTGTTAATTGATATGACATGACTAATGAGGCAATTACTACTTTTCTTTTCCTTCTTTTTTTCTTTCCAGCCAATGAAATCAGTTGAAACCTTAGATTGCAGTGGTTATCATATGATGTACAAAGCAACAATGGCACAGCAAGATTCTCTTGGCTACAGTTCACGTATTTTAAGATCTCAACTTCCTATAATTAATTAATTTTATGTTATTATATTCTTCTCTAATCATTCGATCGGTTAGGGCTCCAACTGTAAGAGGTTTTTGTCGTGAGGTAGGCATCTTAATTATTACTAAAATGAATTATTATCATATACCCAAATATTAATTAGCAGTAGCCTCCTTCCCAATTTATATTATATATAGCCACCAGCTTCCTTGCTCACCAAAACCCGTCTAGAGTGTTTCAAATATTCACAAAGAAAAAAAAAAAACTTGATTAAGAATGCATGACGTATGACACAAATCCTACAAGATATATAAAAATAATGGTTCTTCAAAATGGGAAGGACTATTAAAAAAAAAAAACTAAACTAAACGAGAAGGGTTTTGTATTCTACTGAAATAACACTATTTATTAAAATAATTATTTTTTTGATTTTTTTTAATCTATATTTTTTTAAAATTTCAAATCCGTCCTTTAACATTATATTTATTGGGGTTTGAACTTCATAATTCTTTTAATTTATTTTTTATAAGGTTATCTCAAACTTATGATTTAGATAGTGGGTTTAATAGGATAACTTGGTTGACTTAAGGTTTTTTTTATTCACATTAATTTTTTTTTTCAATTATATCCTTCAATATTGGGTTGATTGAGAATTAGATCTTTTTTCTACGATGTTATATTTATCTCATGACTCGAGTCATGTGTTTAGCTGATTAATCTTGGTTGACTCAAGTCATTTTTTTAAATCAATTTCATCTTTCAACATTTGATTAATTGAGAATTGTGTTTCATAATTTATTTTAATTTTATTTTTATTAGATTATCCTAATCTCATTATCTAAGTTGTTATTTGATAGGTTAGCTCAGGTTGACTTAAGTTATTTTCTTGGGTTTTTTTTTATTTTTATACTTCAACATTGAATTTATTAAAAATTGAGTTTCGTAATTTGTTTTGATTTTTTTTCTATGAAAGTTATCGTGATCTCATGTCTTGATATGCAGTTAATAAGTTAACCCAGGTTGATCTAAATCGATCCAATATATTATTGTCTTAAATTTTATTAACAAATTCTCATCTTAAATATTTATTTTGACTTAGACTATATTTTTATTAGTTATCTAATTTGCCTTTGGACCCATGACGACCAAGTTATATCATATCAATTCATATATATATATGGTTTAAATTATTTTTTCTACTAGAAATACCTAGATTTGTTTTACATTACAAACAAAATAATAAATCAAACCCACAGCATAGATGAAACATTTCATGCCAATAATCTAGTCAATTCCCTAAAGATTCATGTGCATTTCTCTTTACCTGCATATATATATATATATATATATATATATATATATATATATATATAGCTGGCTAGGACTCTTTCCATCATTAATAGCTACGCGATTGAAAAGTAATTTTTACGCAAGATTGAAGTTCATAGATAATAACGCAGACGCTTAGGGTCACATTTCCTTAATTTGGTTAATTATGGTGCTTTGATTCTTCATTGTTTTTTCTTTCGATGGGTTTATATATTTAATAAGAAGCAAGTTCTGAAGGTATCTTGCGTGATTTTTCTTCAACATACTATATCGTTATAGTAAGGTGAACAGGGACACGTTGCGAGCTGGTAATTTTCACCATTGAATGCGTAAGGTATGAGGTCATAGGTAGCCAACAAGCAAACCTCAGCTAATTAAGCAAGGTTGAATGACTTATTCAAGATTAAATTTAAGGTCGCTTGAGTCTACATGAATATTTTTATGTCCAAGACACAAGTCACTACATGCATGCATCTGAGGAAAGATTAAAGTTGACTATGTTTTTAAAACATGAGCTCTTTTGGTCTGCCGACTACCGATGGAGTCATTAATTCCGTAAATTATTTTCGAAGCATGCACTTAGCTTCGGTCAGTGTCAAGGCATTTGTCATTCTCCAAGCCTGTACTGCCAAGTGTAACAGTGAGAGCCAAATGTGTGTTTCTGGGTGGCCCTTTTGTCCATTTGGCCGAACGGCATCAGCCCCCAGAACCGCAAAATGTTTTCAATTTCTGGAACCTGGACAAGATATTTATAAGAATGTAACGTATGGATTTTTCAAGTAATTTTACCATTGACCATTCAGTCACCACCCCCCACGATTACGAAACTGTTGTTCCAATTTGACAGGGATTGCACGTGGAATTTTCTTCAAATTTTCACATTTGATTTTTTTAACAAAAGAACAAAAGAGAAAAGAAAGAGGGAGGGACCAAATAAAATGGAGAATCTTGACATTTTGTTGCGTTCTCTTGAGTAACTATTACGAGACTGTGCTTTCTATATGTGAATACTTAAAATTCATACACTAAATACTTAAAATGCTTGTACTTAGGCATGGTTTTACACCTTTCATATTTAAAATATATGTGAATACTTAAAATTCATACACTAAATACTTAAAATGCTTGTACTTAGGCATGGTTTTACACCTTTCATATTTAAAATAAGACCTCTTTGTAAGGGATGATTATGGACAAGATTGGCTACATGAATGAATGAAGAGGTGTAAAGGTGTTAAACCTTCTAGAAAATACCATATAGGTTGTGTAATGACATGCCTGTATTGAGTAATATTTACGAAATATTTACGATGAAAATAAATATAAAATTGGTTTAGAGACATGAAAACACTATCTTTAAGGTGTTTATTTGTCCAACATAGAAACAACACTTCAAGATACAACTAAGTCCTCTAAACCTCTAAAAAAATAACAAGATAAAACCAAGAAAAAAAATATATGTTTTTTATTATGTTTTTTCTTTTTCTGTGTAGTAATATTTTTTTATAGACTTGAAACATAATGATGAAACAGTATAACTATTCATCAAATAATATAACTGTTTATAAAAGAGTTATACTTTAAATTAAACTGAATGGTTATTATTTAGTTTTATCTCAACAATCACAAATTAATATAATTGACATATAAAGTTTCAAGTATCATCTTTTGATATTATAAATATCTATATAATAGCATTAGGAAGCCTGTTAATAGAGTCCTTCCATCATGATTTAATTTACTATATAATAGAAACCCACACTTGTAAACATTAGGAGGGAGTGTTTCTTTTTCAATGTGAAATATACATTTTTTTTTTTTACTCATTTACAAACTACACCAACAAGAGGAAAATGAAGAGTATATTATCAATCTCCTAACTTGAGGATGTATTTTGATAGAGAGAATAAAAAATTGCTAGATTCATTCCCTTGAATCTTTCTCTTTTTTTTTTTCAAAGCCACTAACTCATTTACTTTATAGGTTAGCTCATTCAATGAGTTTTTTCCTCGTTCAATAAGCCTATCCTCTAACCTAAACAAGCCTTATAAAGACCAGGAGTAAAGCATGAAGGTTGCGTGACACCTGTCTAGAATTTTTGTTTTTTTTTTTATGATGATTCCCATTTTATTTAATTTGATCTTTTTTTCACTATACTAAAGGTTAGCTCACCCATCTTTTTACTATCAAACTACGGATTGTTATCAATGATTAATTATTCTTTTAGTGTGTCAAAATAGTTAATAACATTCCTTCATAAAAGGAATAACACTTAAATAACTATGATATTCGTAAGGCTTTTACTTCTATGTATTTTGAGAAGTAATACTGTAATCTATATATATAGGCCTCCATGTTACCACCTACCTTGTTTCTAATAACCTTATACATCATTTTTTTAGTATGAAACCAATATTTTTTTCAATTGGTTCAAATGTCACTTACACTTTCACAATTGATTATCTTTTATAAGATTTTTTTTCACACCTTACAATAAAGAGAAGCTTACAATAAATTAAGCTAAAGTCTTAAAGGAATTTAATCTAGCTAAAGAATGTGTTATAGTGATTTGATATAATGAAAGTTTAAAACTTTGAAAATAACAAGATCTTTTTTATAAGACAAAATGTAAGCTTGTACGATTTTAGGGTGGTGTCTCTTAGTTCACATGAAATGAGAAGTGGTATTTATAGGCAAAAAAGCCCAAATTGTAGTTACTCACACTAGAAAAATAAAGAACAAATATATCACTCTTTTTGAAAGAAAATGAGTGTCGCAAAATCTTCAGTAAAAAGTGAGTTAGACTCTTATAACAAGTTAGTCCTTGAGTGTAAAAAAAGTAAAGTATACTTGTTTCAAAAATTACAAGTTTACCAATTGTGTGATAAGTTTTTCTAGCTAAAATTTAATAATAATTAAAAAAAACTTATGTGATAAAAAGTGCAAGAGCACATGTCACCGTTTATTTAAAAACAATTTGAGTTTTGAAAATAAAACTATTTTGAAGGATAAATTCAATAATTAAAATTATTTTGGTGATGTCAAATTAAATTTTATTAACCCTTGATTACATGATAATAAATTTAAGCATCTTCAACTCATGTTTGCATCAAACAAGTCTATATTGATTCAATTTGACATGAGAAAATTCCTACAATATTAAAATCTTTAACAAATATATTAATTTTACTGATTGTTATTATCATCAAAATAATTAATCCATAGGTGCTTAGAGACATTGAGGGTATGTTTGGGATTGTGATAGCGGTGGCAGTTTAAAACGTTTTTTTACTTAGAAATGCATTAAAATAAAGTCTTTTTATTTTTAAATTAAAAATCATTTTTTACATGAATACATCAAAACGATTCGGAAATATATAAAAAAATCATTTTATGCAAAAAAATAATTAAATTTTAAGGAAACGCATTTGCACCGCGTTCCCAAACACTCTCTTAGGCTAACAAGTAATGGTGTTTCTTCTTCTTCTTCTTCTTCTTCTTCTTCTTCTTATCAAGTCTTACTATCTCCTCCCTGAAAGGTAATTGTCTTTGCACATTTTCAAAAAGCACAACATGGTTAATTCTTTATATAAAGAGGAAGGGTTAGCAATATTGACAATGTAGGAAGAGCCTTAAGTTGCTCGTGTATGGTCAAAAAACATTTGTCAACATCTGCAGTTGCTATTGTAGTTGAAGGAGGTATGTAGGTTATACATAAGTGCTTGCAAGGCATGCATGTAACATCTCATAAATTGATATTTTCTAGGTTTTAGCTATGAAAAAAGCTTAAGAATGATGAAAATGAGAGTGAAATCAACTTTTTGTTCGGTCCCAATTGATGTGTCACCGGTAATTAAGGTTATAAATCCTTGAAGGATGATGTGGCTCTTATCACGTCTAAGTGGATATGGTGGATTTTGACCGGAGATGGGGATGCTAGTTGGAGAACCTATAAAACTAATCCTTTTAGTTGGGTAGGCACCATTTGATTATTAAATTAGTGTATATGGGAAGAGGTATATATGTTTGACAAAGTAAAGATAATGTTACATAAAGTGTAGAAAGCAAAAAGAGGAGATTCAAAGAAAGGAAAAGAAGATCCTTAACCCTGATAGAGAATAATATAAATCATATCATGGGACCTCATCTAATAGCTTAAGCTTTTGGGTTGAGATGATTCTTTGACATGGTATCAGAGCTTTAATGACCAAGCGGTCACGAGTTCGAATCTCATCATTCCCATTTATTTGATAAAAATTATGTGAGTCTGCGCAAGTTTCAAGTCCAAAGAGCTTTTACTTGATGAGGTGTGTTAGAGAATAATATAAATCATATTCTGAAACCTCACCTAATAGCTTAAGCTTTTGGGTTGAGATGGTTCTTCGATAAATCGTAAACTATAAGATTGTTTATATAGCCATGAGACCTATCAAGTTGTATGAAGAGAAAAGTAAAACTATCATTTTTTTTATTTTTTTATAACCAATAACTTTAGAGACTGATTAGAGGAAAAATGTATATAATATTGATGGGTCATTGCTAGGTGGACATAATTATGTCATGGTCTTAATTTACCAACTAGATTAAAGTAATCATGGAGCCATGAGAATATTTAATAAGTGTATTGTATATCCTTTTTGTAGATGAAGGGCATGTCAGGCTCTTCTGTGTTGAGGCTGGTCATGCCCTTGACTAGAGGAGTGCTCCATCTCAATAGCTTGGTTATTTGCTTAGTTTTTGCCCGCATGAACCCCATACATTATCCAGATTTTGCTTCAATGTCCAGTGTGATGATGTAGGGCCATCATCTTCCTTGTGTCGATCTCCAAAGAAAAAGTGAAAAATATATATGCATAATCCAATGCCCATTTCCTCTCTTTGAAAACAACAAATACGTACCAATACAATCACTTAAAATTAATGATTCTACTAAACACTCATCTTGTTATTGTCTTTTTATCTTTATTTTTTTATATTAACTTGCTTGCCTTAAGATAAGTATGAAGAATCTATCTCAATTCACAGAATAAATTATTAGGTAAGGTTAAAGAATAATTTTATAATACTCTGTGTGTGTGTTAGAATATCATTGAGCCAACTTTCATATTAAATGTGAAGTCTCGACTCTAGTAATTAACGTGTTTGGGAGAGTAGAAAATGATGGGAACCAGAACTTGACGGGACTGGAATTCTCCGTGTCCGTTTTTGGAAGGGAAGAGAGACGGCGGAGAGAATGCGAAGGGCGAGGAAAATCCCCCACAAGGTCCCCACCGTTTTGGTTCTCTCAGGGAGAGGGGAGAAGATAAATTTGGATATATATATATATATATATATATATAAATTTTACCAATCGACTGTTCATGTGTTAAAAGATATACAAGGGGAAATAATATATATCTTTCATTTATATTTCTCTCCTTTTATTTTCCTTCGTCTTCTCCTCTCCCAACCGAAATCTAACTCCTAGGAAATAAATAAAATGGGAACGACAAAGAAGATTGTCCGAATACAATCTCTTCGTGATCTCTCATCAACCTGTAGGGACGAGAGAGAGGGAGGCAGACATCCTTTTTTTCCTGTGGTTTTGATGAGAGACGACAAGGACGAAATACCGACAAGCTTATCAATAAATTTCTTAGCAAAACGATAATGCGTTTGGTTATGCTTTCGACAACGCGCCACTAACCTGGTCTTGGTGTGCGTTAATTATTTTCTTAATTATAACTTAATTATTGGATAGCTGATGATAGTTTGTCTATGATGCTTAGGTATAATCCACCTACACATTTTGCTAGCTGGACCATTGTACTTATTAATAGTGATAAATTTGCTGATTTAAAACACCCTAATTAAGAAGAAGAAAAACTAATCTAGTTTATGAAATATCATATTCAAATTATGTCATCGGTTAAGAATAATGTTATATTTATTAAAAATATATTTTAAATTGTAATTCCAACGTAAATACATAATAAATTCTTGAAGATTTATGGATATAAACAAATACAATGTTATTTAACGTGTATATGAATAATCAATCTGCAGAATCGTTTTGTTTGCCAAAAAAGTGATTTAAAAGACATGATCTCTATTTTGTTGCAGTTTTAATTTTTTTTATTTTATTTTAGTTTGTATTGGGTGTTAAAATTAATAATATTATAATAACCTTAATTATAAAATTTAGATTAACCTGATAAGTCAATCCAAGACCCAACCAACCTAGTGCCTAAATCAATTTAGATTTAAAAAAATAGATGAAGAATTGATTCGATCTAACCTGATCGACCTGATATAAAACACTAATCAAAATCAAAATCATGTTGATTTTTTTAAAAAAAAAGTGGTTACTTTGATTTTTTTTAATTGTTTGGGTAACTCGAGTTGACCCTCTCGACCTGTAACTCAGGTCTTGTTCCAGGACAACTTTTAAATCAGATTTTTAAAATATGATAATAATTATTTTTATCCAAACATTGACTTGGATCAACTCAGATTGACCATCTTGTTCTGTGGTCTGGACCTTGCTCTAAATCAACCATCAAGACAGATTCTAAAATAATGCTAATAACTATTTTTATAATTGTATTAACTCAAGTCAACTCGGGTTAATCTTTCTTATCAATAACCCGTGTCTTGCTTTAGATTGAATCCCAAATTAGATTTTAAAATTATAATAATTATTATTTTTATTTTTATATGTTTTAGTTGGATAATTTGAGAGTTTTTTATAAGAATATTTTAAAATATAAAATAATAAATATTTTCGGTAAAAGTTAAAAGTTTATAATCCCTTTATTTTGTGCTACCTGAGAATATATGACAATCTCGTTGGATGTTCTAGAAAGATTAAAGTCAACATTCCCAACTTTCTTATGACCCCTTTATTTTGTGCTACACATGATCTTGGCTAGAACATGTGTTTACGGTGCTTTGGTACGACGGCTGCATCGCGCCCCATTTTCTTACAAGTTCAGGGAGTGCTGAGGATTAGGTATCTCTACGACGCAAAGGTACAAAGTGTAGGCGTTCTTTACCGTATCATTAATCACGTGTATCACATTATTATAATTTGAAATAATGATCATATATAATCACAACTTCAATTAGCTACTGAAGGTTTTTATTAATTATTGCAATTTTCTTGCAAAAAAATAATGCTAGGAAACTATACTTTTACTAAATGATGTAATTGGGAAGAAATGTGTTGTGCCAAGTAGTTGCTTTCCAAGCAGGAAATTCTTAAGAGGAGAAAATATTTTAATAATTAATTGATACATTTTTATTCTAAAAATATATAAAATATTAAATTAAAAAAAAATTAATCCCCTTAATAATTTATTGTGCCACAAGATTAGAATATTGTTTCGTTGTAATAGTATAGGTACAAATTTGCCATTGAAAAAAAAAATCATTTAGCTAGGCATTAGAACAATAGTGTTTTTTCACCATGACACAATTATCTTTAACATAATATATAGGGTTAGATTTGTTATTTTCTTTTTTTTTTCAAGAGTAAAATTACTACTTTAGCATTAGAATAAAAAAATCTAAAGTCTTTGACTTAGGTTTCTTTTTTTTTTTTGAAATAATGTAATTATTTTGATGTCATTCGAGACAAAAAAAAATATAACTTTCTCTTAACAGTTTGTCATTATACATTTGTTTTATTGTAGAGTTGGAGGTTGCTCAAAGTTATTATTGTAATTAGCATATATTAAATATCATTTAAAAAATACTTGTTGATTCGTGCAAAATGCACCTACATGCGGACAGCCGCTGCACAATTTAGGTGATGCGTGTGGATCCATCTGGTTACCAAGTGTTGCCTTTTAAGATGTTGTTTGGAAGATCTTAACATTCTCTACACGACGATATAATGTGTACCGTGAGCACCTTGAGTTTGTTGTCGACAACCATTTCTCCCTCTTCTTCTTTTCTCTCTTTCTCTCTTCCTCGAATGTTGTGCAAACCCTTGCAAAATTTCAAGACCTGCCCCTTCAATTTCTTCTCCTTCACATTTGGTCCTTATCCTTTTAATCATTACTCTCTTTTTTTTCTTTTAGAATAAGCTATAACATTACAAATGATTTTAAATTTCACCACTATTATTTTTTAGTGTATAAATAATCTATTAAATTATAAATATTTTTCAATTTCATCCCCTTATAAATTATGCATTGAATAAATAATTGGGGACTTGAATTTCTTTTGCCTTAGCATTTTTTTACATCAAATTTTTTTAAAGTTATAAACACCATCCAACAATTATATTAAAGTTATAACTGTTTTTATAACACTAGCATTTCGATATATTTAGACTTCTTCTCATATATATTTTATAATGTCTAATAGGTTCATAAATACATCTAGATATTGCACGTCCATAAGATTTTTCATCGTTATTACGAGTGGAAAGCTAAGACAAGTAGATTTTGCCGAAGATCGATCATCCATACGAGATAGAAGATAGGTAAAAAGTGACAAGCTAGCAATATTAAGTGTGAGACGACAATGGTATGACTTCCCTCACCTCACGTCACCTTTGTCTCTGCCCAACGCTTAGCTTAATATTGTGAGAAGAGAGAACGTAGGGACATGGTGTCTCTGTTTTCTGTCATGGTCCATTGAGCATGGTCACAAAATGCAAGCTCTCTCCCTGCCGATGCCCCGCTCTCACAGTTCGCTATATTAAGATTCAGAGCACATAAAATTCCCCATTTTCGTTTTGTTCGTGACTTGAGGTAACCACTTGCTAGCTCTCTCTCTCTCTCTATCTAGCCACAATTGACAAGTTGCCACACCCTGTCTTCTATCTCTAGCTATAATTGGATTCCATTAATGATTAGGGTTTGAATGGAAGAAAGCAAGGCAGCAACTTGGAAGCAGCCTTATAATTGTCAGTATAAATATAGATTGCATTTTATTAGTATTTCAGGATAGAAATAATGAAACAGAAGAATATTATTTTATTTTTTTGTTAAAGAAACATAGATCAAAACATAAAATAAATTTGTTTATACAATAATTTTAAAATGAAATTTTATATATGTTTTCTTTATCTTTCTTACTTTTTTTATCCTGAAATAATAATCAAATTCTCCTGAATTTGTTTGGCTTGAAATGAGGCCACGTCTTCCGCTAACATTTTCAGCACTGAGTCTTGGCAAAATCATAATGGCCCATCCCTTGAAAGCAAGCCTGGCAAATGGGCCAAGTTTTGGCCAATATTATACCACACAAGTCGATCCTAACACTTGCGTCCTTGGACTCCATGACCAAAGAAAGGTACATCCTCCTAGAAAAAACTGTTAAAAACGTCAATAAATCCGACACATCCAGGTGGGCATACAGGAAAACTCAACATCCAGGTCACTTATTGTCTTCAGATTTGGCGTGCTTAAACTTCATCGCCATGCATGTTATCCACTGTGGCACATTATTTGGATAAGATCTTATGCCAATTCATTTTCCACTTTGTTTTTTTTTTTTTTCATTTTTGTTCTTTCAATTATTTGGCTACATGCATCTTCTTCAAGTCAAGTTCTACCATGTTTTTCTTGATAGGGAAAATTGCGGTCAATCTATGTGAGCTAGTGAGAAGCAAGTGACGATGAACCAAGAAAGCTTGGCGGCTGGTCATGGTTCGTGTTTTGCATGGCAGGATAGACACGGTGCCTATTTACGTCTCATCATTACTAGAAAGCTTGACGGTGCCAAGAAACCATGTTTTACCCTAGCCTATTTTTTCAATTATTATGCTACATGCATCCCACGGTTTGCCCACGGCAACTGCTCGAAATACGTTCTACACTACAAAGATTTTAATTCGATCGTTTTGCTTTTTCTAATCAGCATATTGTTCCTGGAGCCTTATGCTGCACCGTGTCTTGTCCTTCGGTTATCCTCTTCACGAGTTCCATACAAGGCATGTAGAGATCTAGAAAAAAAAAAAAAAAAAACCCCGCATTTTGATAGAAACTTCAAATTAATTGCTTACAGGGATGATGGGGATGACAAATAATTACTTTTGGTCATCAAGCTTTGAGTACATACCAAAATGTAGCGTGTAAGGAAACCTATCTTCATTTACGTCTAATCCTAATTTCAATTCATTATGCCCAGGCTCAAGGTCAATAACAGTTCACTGCAAATTGATCATGAAACCACTAACCTCACTGCCTGCGTAGTTTTCACTTGTGAGGAAGATATATAATACTGTATTTTGACATCACCAGCAGCGGCAATTAATAAAAAGATAAAAGTGTTTGAAATATTAGCGACCTTACTTTATTTTTACTTCAAATACTGTATTGTAAGTAAGAACAACAAGAACTAGAATATCTGTTAAATATATTGAAGATGTTTGAGTGTTTTAATTGGTTGATATGCATGTGCCTATATTGTGATGTGATATGAATTCCTATGTTAATTGTTTAAAGATTTGATAATATGCACAGTTTGGAATCAAGATTGGTTTGACCCAGCAATCCAATCCTTGTAGGATTAGAATTTTTATTAATCATTTAAGTTAGAGAATAATATAAATTGTATATTAAAACCTCACATAACAGCTTAAGCTATTGGGTTGAGATGATTCTTTGACATGGTATTAAAGCCTTGATGACCAAGTGGTCACGAGTTCGAATCTCACCATCTCCATTTATTTTATAGAAATCAAGCACAATAATATGAACTTGTTCAAGTTTCAAGTTCAATGGGCTTTCACTTGAGGGTGTGTATTAGAAAATAATATAAATTATATCTTAAAACCTCACCTAAAAGCTTAAGCTATTGGGTTGAGATAGTTCTTTGATACTTTACTCATTAGAACTATACATTCCTTTTTTATATATATGTTTATGCTTATTTTTTTTACGTAAAATTACTATGTTGTTGTGTGTGTATATATATATATATATATTTGTTGTGATATTCTCTGTGTATATGTCTGATCTTTAACAAACTAGTAGAGGAGCTCTATGTTTGTTGTTTGTGGTTGATCTACACAAGTCACTGTATCTTCACCACTATCTGATATTGAAAATTTTGATGGGCTTGGTAGTCTTAGCTTGTGCAATAATCCTATTTTGAGGAGCCTTCTAAAGTTCTTTCAACAGGTGATGACACAAAAATTCATGTGAAAATCACGTATGTTTTGGGTCATTTAGTGTCTAATGACATATACTAATTCTAATTTGGATGGAAGCCTAACCTAATATAATAGAAGGACTAGTTTTTAATGTTTTTTTTTTCTCAAAGACTATTTGCATTAAATAAATTGGATAGAGAATATTTACATTTTGATCAATGATCCAAGGGGTCCTGGCATATTTTACCCTTAATTATACTAGTGTTTATTTTCACATGTTTGTTAACTTGTTCAAGTTATTAAAACTAATCTAAATAGCCTTTAAAAACTATTGTATTAAGCTAACTAAACTATTTTCTCAAAAAAAAAAAAAAACTAATTGTATTATCAATAATTATAAGAAAATAACACAATATTATGAATAATATAGAAAAAGTTAAATGTTAAAGCCTCGTATGACTTGAAAAACGAATTCTTTGAATTTGAGTTTTGTATTAATTAACAAAAATTATTTTTTTTATCAATCTACTTTAGAAAATGAATATTTTTGATAAATTACTGTTAGTCTTTTATGTAAGATTTTTATATTTTAAGGTATCTTTTACTGTAAACAATTTTTTCTTATTCCTTCTAAAAGAATGTGAACCTTATATTTTGACAATTTCTCAGCATCAGTTTTGATGCAAGCCAAAAGATTTAAAGAGAAGAAAGAAAAACTTCTAATAAAAAGCCCAAAAAAAATAGAAAATAGTTGAAGACCAACTCCACAACTTTTATTCAATTCATCATAAACTTCTAAAATGTCAAAAATTAATTATAAATAGTAAATAACAGCCAATAATTAGGCCAAATACCCATTAAAAATAAACTAAAATCCAAAATAAAATAACATCAAACATAATAATAAAAATCAAATAAAAGTCCAAAAAAAATTAACCCAATAATATAGGTTAACAGCATGTAATTACGTTACTCTCCATCATTTATAATCAAACACATGTGTGGTCAAATCTTGGGAATATATAATGCCCCCACCAACTCACTTAGAGTTGAGAAACACTTCAATATTTATATAAAACAAAGTGATCTTACACATGCTATTTTTATGATATGCCTATGATTTTACTCTTGTATAAAAAAGCATATTTTAACACTAATAAACTTGATTCATATGTTCTTGGTATTTATGTTACTTTATTACAAAAATTTAAAGTTGTATTTCTCGATGAAATTCAAAGTGGATTGCTACCTGTTGCACGTGTACGACGGTGCGGCGATCGTCCGTGCACCAACCCTTCAATAGGGCGTTGGCATGTCTATTTGGCGTGGAAAATATGGTGACACAAGGAGTTCTTTGCCTCTAAGCTAAAAAATTTGGACCGGGAGTCGCCACCTAGTATTCTGGTTACTAGGAACCCTTACTGGTCTTTAGAGATCAGGTACGGAGACTGGTTGCGTAAAGGGAAGGTGTTAGCACCCCAACTACGCCCTACCTAAGGTAGGCTGCATTGTTTTGTCTAATAAAATCTAAGTCATGTTGTGGTTTCTTATTGTCCAGAATATGCATTGCATGTAATGTCATACCCTGGGTTCTATTGTCCAAACAAAAAAGAAATAAATATCTGGAATACGCATTACGTGTAATATCATATCCCAGATACTAAGAGATAAACAATGTCGCACCCCAAAAAAAATCAAAAAATCCTGGCGCGCGGCATCGGCTGGCGATTTTTCATCGTTTGTTGCGTTTGCTTTGAATTAGTTCATTGGAGTCGCCACCTAGTAATTCATTGAGGGCTACTAGGAAACCTGATGTACTGGTCTTGTCAGAGATTCACGGGTAAGGGACTGGTTGTGGTTAGGGAAGGTATTAGCACACTCTAACGCACCCTACCTGAGGTAAGCTGCTTCGCGATTTTTGACGTGCTAAAGAAGTTTTAATAATTGTCTTTTCATCGGAAATTAGAAATATCACTTACGTATAAGTTAATAATTCTTAACCGTGATCCAATCAAAATATTAAATTCTTCTTTAATATCTGCAATTTTATCATTAAAAAAATATATTTAAAAAATAAAAAACAAATACAAACACTCACACTCATTCACTGTATTATTTTTTGTTTCTTTTCTTTTCTTTTTTCTTCTTTTCTTTTTTATCCACAATACAAATACAAATACAAAATAAATAAATAAAAATACACCAACACACACAAACCCTTTTTTATTATTATTTTCTCTTTTTTTCTTTTCTTTTCCTTTTCCTTTTGTACATACCATTACCAAAATACAAATAAAAAAGAATTCAAAACTAAATAAAAAAAAATACATCAAACAATTTTAAATTACAAAAACAGTCCTAAAACATCTCTAGAAAATGCAGGAACAGTGCACGGAAGATTTCTGAGGCAGAAAACAGTGGCGGCGCGTCTCCTCCACGCGCCACCACCACTGGCGGCGCGTGGGTTCACTCGCCGCTGCAAGAAAAAACAGCAACCGGGGCTGGATCGACTTCTTCTCAGCCTCCCCACGCCGGCGGTGACCTGCAGAACAAAAAAAGAACAACCACAGCAGTCGATTTTAACTTTTTCTTAGTTTTTTTTAGATCTGTTTTTTTTTCTCTTCTTCTCCAGATCTGCTCCCAATCTTCTTTCTTCCTCCCTTCTCTGTTTCAGGCGGGTCGGTTTGGCTGCGTGGACGGCGCTGTTCGGCTGAAGAAGGAGACGGCGGGTCTGATGCGATGGGGAACAGCTGGTTTCTGTGGGCACCGGGACTGTGGTTTCGAAGGAGGCGCCGTCGAGAGAAGATCGATGGAGGGGCTGCTGCGGGGGAAGAAGAGCTGTGGCTGGTTCTCCGTGGGGAAAACGGTGATGGCTGCTTCGGTTTGATTTTGAAAGAGAAAGGGCTGTGGGTTGCTGCCGGCTGAGAGAAGGAAATGAGGGGGGAGATGTGAGCTGTTGGATAGATGGAGGGGCTGAGGTTGGTGGCTTTGAACTGGTGTGGGGAAAAGGGGAAAGTCTCAGGTGGCCGGGGGGGAAGGAGGCTGAAATCCGGCTGGTTTGGGTAAAAAAATTAACCGGGGAAGGGGCCTTGTTTTCGTGTCTCCTTCCCCCCTCTTGAGTTCTATGGTTTGCTCTTTGTTTCAAAGGCAAGGGGCTGCTACAGGGGATTATTTTTTTAGAGGGTGGCGGCTGATCTGTAAGAAGGAGGAAAATGAGCGGCGGTTTCGGGGGGGAAGGGGTTGTTTGGCTGGTTTCGAAAGAAGAAAAAAAAAATCTCAAGGGTGGGGGCTGCTGCCTTGAGAAAAATGGGGGGAGAAGATAGGTTTAGGGTTTTTTCTTTTTTTATATTTTTCTGGTGTTTCCAAAATTAACCCCCCCTTTCAAAAATCAGTTTAGCATGGTATTTATAGGAAAACTTTTGCTAGGTTTTTCAACTTGGTCCCTCAACTTTTTCTTTTTGTAAATTTTGATTTTTCTTATTTTTTTATATTTTTTGAAAACGGGTAATATCAACGTCGACTCACATGCGGAAAATCAATGATTTTAAAAATGACGCGTGAAACGTCGAACGCGTTTGAAAATCTTTTAACAATTTAAATTCTTTTTTTTAGACGACGTTGAAAATGCTAAAATGACGAAAATATATTAAAAAACATATTTTTTGGATTTTCTCTGTTTTTCTCAATTTTTTGGATTTTTTGAAAATATATCAAAACATGGGTCAAAAATTGGGTAGCAACAAACAAAATAATTTTTTGTTTTCTTTTTTTTTTTAATTTTGGCCAATGTTCTCTTGACTTTAATAAACTAGTTATTGAAGCCAAAATGCATGCTAAAATATATCTTTTTAAAAAAAATTACAATGATTTGTTTTTTTTTTTTTTAGTTTTGAGAGACTTGGCCGTATGCATGAAAACAAAGTTTGTTTTTTATTTATTTATTTATTTATTTTATTATTTATTTTATTATTTATTTAAAAAAAAATACCGGATTTATAGTTTTATAATAAAAAATAGACCTATATTAGCCCAAAATGACATAGAAAAAATCCGTGTGAAAACACAATTTGTTTGTTTTTTTTTTTTTAAATAGAAATAAAATTATATGTACATAAAAAAACACAAAATAAATAAATAAATATATATATAATAAATAGCTTGGGCTGGGCCTGTATTGGCCCAGCAACAAGGCTGGACCCAGCCCAGCCACATGGGCTGGGCTGGTGTTCCAGCCCGGAGCCAAAAGGGGCTGGACTCCGCCCAGCCGCATGGGCTGGGCTGATGTTCCAGCCCGGAATGAAAAGGGGCTGGACTCAGCCCAGCCCACCAACCAAAAGGCTGGTTACTGTGTTAGCCACACAGTAACCAGCAAATAATAAGGTAGTTACTGTGCCCAGCACAGTAACTACCGAATTATTTTCATTCTTTGCTGCAGAACGTGATTGACGTTCTGCATGCAAAGAATGAAGGAAAAAAAACAGCTGAATGTATAAACGAAAGGCAACGGGGGAAGACGAGTACCTGGAAGGGTGGCGACGCTGGCGGCTGCGGAGGCGGCAGAGGCGGTGGAGTAGTCAGCGGCTGTCCTCTTTCTTTCTCTCCTCTGTTTCTCTTCACCTTCACCTTTTCTCAGTTTTTTTCGTTATTCCCTCTCTCTGTTCTGCTCCTCTTCTTCTTCTTCGGTTCTTCTTCCACAACTTCGTTCTCTCTCTCCCTCACGGTTTTTCGAAAGCTTGGTTCTCTCTCTCCCTCACGGTTTTTCTTTCAATAATACCGTCAGCCCTTTCCTCTCCTTTTCTTTTCTTTTTTTCTCCTCTTTCCTCCTGCTGTTCTTCCTCCATTTATAGCCCGTGAGCATGTGTTTTTTTCTTCTCATCGTGGGGTCATGCGGCGGCTGGTCGGGCGTGCCTCCCTCAGTTTCGGCGGTGCGGTAGGTGGTCGGCCAATAGGTGGGCTGGAGGGACCAACGCCATAAAATATACATTCTTTTTTCCTTCTTTACTGTTGTATGTTAGGCGGGGAAAAAAGGGGAACAGTGCCGTTCAAAACGGCGCCGTTTAGCCCTTTTCTGTTTTTTTTTTTTTTTTTTTTTTGATAAGTATGAAACGGCGTCGTTTTGGATAAAACGCGCCGTTTCATTTAAAAATGGCGCCAGATCAGCCCTCAATCATCTTTTTCTTTTCAATTGCATCCCTACCAATTTCGGTCCCTGCCCCCATAGTTGGCCGCGTTTTTCACTTTGGTCCTTGGCCTCTGATTTATGCAATTTAGCCCTTAATTGATCAATAAACTTCTAATTTCTTCAATTAGGCCCCTGAATCAATTCAATACAGCTACCTCTATATTCGCGCCTTTTCCAAATTGGTCACTGGTTTCGGATTATTACAATTAAACCCCTAATTGGCCATTAAACTTCAAAACTCATGCAATTAAGCCCCTAATTTGGCCTAATAAATTCCTAAAAAATATATTTTGGCCCCAGAACTTAAATTTCTTCTAATTAAAGCCCAAATTGATTTAAAAATCAATTTTCCTCGCAATCAAAACCCCTAAAAAATCCCATTAAAAATCCAATCATGTCCATAAACCTCCAAATTTAGGCTTTTTCCTCAAAAATTCAAATTTTCCTTCTAAATAGGGCTCTCATCCTTCAAGAATATACTGCCAAAAATCCAATCTTTGTATTTTTAACCTCCTGGACCAATTTTCTGACCATTTTCTGAGCGCTTCCCCCCCTTGTTATTTTTCTAACCTCCTTTGGCTATTTTTTTTTATTTTTTTATTTTTTTTATTTTTTATTTTTTTATTTTTTTTTGCGGGGACCCAAAAATGGGTTACAACACTACCTATAAAAAAATAAAACATCAGATTGACCTAGTACCAAGTCATCTATTTCTAATATAGCAGCCTATATAAGTAATTCTGATGAAATAAAAAAGCTAATGGGAAGTGGATGAATTAATGTTAAAGGGGTATATTCAAGAGAGCATAAATCCATGTGTTGTTCCTGTACTTCCTAAGAAATATGGTATTTGAAAAATATGTATTGATTGTAGAGCAATTAATAACATAATAGTAAAATATAAATATCTTATAATTAGATTATATGATATGCTTAATGAATTACATTGATCTTGTTTGTTTTTCATAATTTATCTTAAAAGTTGATATCATCGTATTAAAATGAAAGAAGATGATAAATGAAAAACTTCTTTTAAAACTATATATGGTTTGTATGAATGGTTAGTCGTATCTTTTGAACTTACTAATATGTCTAATAATTTTATGAGATTGATGAACCATATATTACATGCATCTATTGGTAGGTTTGCAGTTGTTTATTATGATGATATATTGATTTACAATAAAGGATTAAATGAGCGTATAAATCATTTAAGATGGGTACTTAATGTGCTTGGAAATGAAAGTCTCAATGATAATCTAAAGAATTGTGACTTTTGTATGAAAAATATTATTTTTCGTGGATATATTATTAGTGCAAAAAGTATTGAGATAAATGAAGCTAAGTTTAAAGCTATAAAAGAGTGGCCTACTCCTAAAATTGTAAGTGGGGTAAGAAGTTTTCATAAATTGATTAGTTTCTTTAGAAGATTTTAAAAGACTTTAGTACAATAGCTACTCCATTAACTAAAATTATAAAGAAGATAATAGGTTTTAAATGGGAATTAGTTTTTTTATTATTTTGTGTCTATATCTTAATAATTTTAATCTAGGGTTCCTTAAAAAAAAAGAAGGTTCAAAAGTCATTTTTATTGAATCTACCCATTACACATACAAACAAAGGATAATTTGCACCAAACTAATTCAAAAAACTATATAAAAAACTAATTTTAAAAAACTATATTTTATTGAAGATTTTGACTTTTTGGAACTAATTTTATACATATATATAAACTAATTTAAAACTGCACACTCGAACTGCTTCATAGTCAAGTCTTTTTGGAATTATCAACCGGTTGTTGAATTGAAAGTTGACATTCTTTTTTTGGGCTTCGGCCCTCGATGTTTGGATTCTGAGACGAAGTTCATCACTCTTTCAGTGTTCTTACCGGTTCCCTAATATTTATTGGTCCATAATAAATCAAATTTAACTAAAGACTCAATCAATCGATACTTATCATCCATCATTTTTGAGTTAATAATTCTGACTTTGATGAGAATTTTCAGTAGAATCGGAGGAAGGACTTTCTTTTTGTCCCGAACCCGAAATTGAAGCAGTGAGGGAGAGAGAACATTTTGATGTGGGTTTGTGTTTATTTATGTTTATTTTGAAGAGACCTTCGCTATTCCTACCTGTTTTTCTTCTCTGAGGCAGGTTCACATCTTATTAAATGCTTTCTCCAAACTCATTGTTGGCACATTAGGCCTTAGATATCGTTAGGTGCACGTGAACAGTGTAGCTAGTTTTATTGTTTTGGTTGGATTGGTTTCGGTTCAAAGCTCAAAATGCATTAAACAAGGCAATAAAATAAAATAAAAAATTATTTTTTATTTTTTAATTGTGTTTTATTATAAAAATTAGTGCTTAACATTATTAAATAACACTATATAAATTACATAAAAATCTCTTAATGACGTAGTATTTGCATAATTTTATCGCAATCTCAATTTTGTTCCTAATTATATTTTACCTGATGATGTTGCACGCTTAAGAAATCAAAAAAACTGTAGTCCTTATTGGATGTATTTTACCTGTCGATTTATTTAATTAGATGCATGCATAGACATTTTGATTTATGATTGAAATTTTTTTTATGCAAAAACATATTGGAAAAACATGTATTCTTTAATTGAAAAAATAATTATCAATGTCTGATTTTGAATTCCCAAAAAAATAATAATATAAAAAATAAAACTATATTAATAAAAAAATGAATGAAAAATAATTTGAGAATTTGGTCAAGACAACACAAATTAAAAGTTTGAGAACTAATAATGATGGAATTATAAATTTGGAAGTCAATTTGGCAAAAACAACAAAAAAATTAATAAGTTTAGGGACTTAATTAAACTTTGAATTAGTTTAATTAATACAACAGGGTTTAATTGAAGAAAGATCAAAGTTCAGGGTCAATTTGGGTTAACAATGCAAGAAATTAAATTTCAGGGACCAAAATGAATAGGCGCTGATACTATAGGGGGGTTAATCGATTTTTTCAGGGGTAATTTTGAAATAATTAAAAGTTTAAGGAGTCAACTAAGGACTAAATTGATTAAATTTGAAATCAAGGACTATTTTGGAAATGAAATAGAAATCCAGGGGTCCAATTGCATTGTTCCGGGGTGAAATTAAAAACAAAAGATTTTCGAAAAGCAAGAACTTGATTGCAAAACATCAGATCTTTAGGGGGCAAATTGAAAATGGACATTTAAGCCGAAGAAACGGCGTCATTCCAAGGAGGACTGTTCATCCTCTTCCTCCTCTGGAACAGAGGAAGCTGTCTGAACCAAAAAAACAAAATGGTCTCTGTTAGATCCATCAAACACAACCAAATCCAAGCCACATTGCCGAATAGATTGTCTACCACAAATCCCATTTTTTTTCCCAGCTTCCATCGCCCCCACGATGCGCCATTAACGCTAAGGAAACCCATCACCAGCAATCCAACAATGGCATGACTGTTGGTGTTCTTATCCCACCAAACTCGGAGAAAAGATAAAACAGTAATTATCTGCAGAAAGATGACGATTCCAGGAGGATAAGGATCGAGTTTCTCTCAAGGTTTGTCCCATTAAAAAGAAGAGGATCCAGAAAGCAAGGGAGAGGAGAGAAAACACAGAGAGAATTAGGGAGAAAGAACACAAAAACCAGAGGGAATTTTGGCTTTTCCTTCAGAACTCTAGCAAAGGATTTTTTGCTCTCCCTCACAACAGACTATTGATCCAACCAACACGACACAAACCATGAAAAAAACAGAGGAAACAAAAAAAAAAACGAGAAAACAGAGGAAGAAAGAGAGGAGAGGAAGGGAGCCAGAGAGAAGAACGACTAGAGAGAAACAACCGAAAAAAGAAACAGAGGGGAAGAAAGGAGCATTTTCCAACTAACGCATCATCTCCTCACATCTTCGTCTCCAGCAGCAGCTACACCAGGTAAGCTGCTCTTCTCCCCATCTTTGAATTTTAATTATCCTTCCCTGTAGCAAGCGTGGGTGAATTATTCACGCATGCAAATGGTTGTCAGCTTGTTCACTGGGCTGTACCAGTGACCAAGTTGAGTAAAAATACTGTTGAGATCGGGCTGGGCTTGAGCCTCAGCCCTAACCAGTTTATTTTTTTGAGCTAAGAATGTGTTAGCAAACATACCTTTAAATTATTTGCTTTTTTTATTTTTATTTTATTTTAATGTCTAGTAAAACAGTCCTTTTAAAATATTATAAAATTCTGAAAAATTTTGGGAATCTTGTGAATTTATTTTTGGATCTCTCACACTTTTCTTATGACTTTACTTGGTATTAGATTGTAGATTTATATCGTGAAATGTGAATCTAATATAAAATTTATACATGTCTTTTCTATTTAATTTTTTTTCTCTAAAAAAATAAGGAAGGCTCCATCATTGCAAAAATATAAAAATATATTTTGCTTTCAATTCAAAATTTTATTTGTTTATTCATTAGAATCAAAGTCAGGAATATTCGTATTTACTAATGTCAGAATTAGAAATACCCTCAATGTTCACTAATGTCAAAATTAAGAATCAAAACACTAGAATTAAAAAACATCGTGAATTCTGATGTTCACTGACGTCAAAGTCAGAAATATCATACTTTTTTACGTAATATTTATCAATGCCAGAGTTGGTATTCACTAGCATTAAAGTCAAGAATATTATAGACTGACCATCAATAGTATAATACAACAAATTATTAGCAATTTAAGATAAAAACAACAATGCAACCTACCTCAAGTAGAACACTTAAAGGGATGATAGTATCTTCTCTTTTACATAATCAGTTTCATATCATAAAATATTTGTTGATCAGTTAGGGTTTCTAGTGAATAAAATACTAAATTGTGACCCTTTAAACCATATTTTTTTTCCCTCTAAGAATAAAATATTAGATATCTTCTTCTTTTTCTTTTTCATCGCGATGTCAGGATCCAATCAGGGTCAAATATCTAGTTGAATATTATAGTGCGAGAGATTAGGGTGAGTTGTTCGAAATTAAACCATGGGTTTGATTAGAAAATGGGAAAAGAAAATATCGAAAGTGCTCCTCTATGCATCATGCAACTTGCATAAAAGCCTCTCCTTTTGAAAAAAAGTAGGGCAGTTTTGTCATGAAGCTAGGAAAAAGTGTCAGATACTTTTTATATTGCTCATGTTGCCTGAATTGTTGGCCTGGTGGCGGACCATGAATAATAGGTGCAAAGCAACTTATGATGGAGCACTAGGAGGTTTACCTTTCATGAAGGTTTGCTAAACAACATCAAATTTAGTGCCATCGATTATCAGCAGCAGCAGCAACAAAAGAAAGGAGACAAACAGAACAGGAAGGGGTGGCAAGTTCATCTGTCACTGAAAAAGCCTTTCCCCATGCTGTCACTTTATGGTGGTTACTGGCTTGTAGACTGACATTTTTAAGATTTTTCCAAGTTTTTTTTTTCTTTAATAAAGCAATACGAAAATATGTCAAATTCAGTGGATGGAGATGGTGGAAAGCCAATTGAATGGCTAGCAAAATCGTTAATGAGGGGGGTATGCTTCCCTTAAAGTTATCTGGGTTGGAATATTGTGTACGGGTGTGACAAGTTTGATTTTCATGAAGATATACTTTAGGTATCGATAACATGCCTATGCCTTTTATTGGAGGTAATAATTTGTATGTTTTTGTGTTTTAAAATGTTTTAAAAAAAACATAAGCTTGAGGAGAATCTTGAGGAGCTTTTTATGAGCATGGAAAAGATTTAGTCTTAACTTGATTAAATTAATGGTTGAAAAGCCGACCTAGTGCTTAGTTAGATTCTCTCTTTTAATGAGCACAGTCTCGTTAAAGTTCGCATTTAAGAATCAGAGAACCACCCCATGATTAATGATTCTACTGATGACTAGCTTAAGGGATCTGCAGAAATGCGCTGGTCTTTGCCACTTTGTCATTAGCTTTTGAAAGAAATCTTGACAAGAAAACAAAACGAAATTCAATGGCAAAGTTGCATTAAGTAATGGATTGATTTAGTCTCTGAAACATCTTATAGGATCTTCCCCCACTTAACTTTGCCATCTTAAATCAGAAAACAAAGTGAAAAAAAAGAACAATGTCATTCTCATGAACAGAACAAAGCGAAGGCAGCATTAGATGCTTGAACTAGTGGCTCTTACTCTCAAACTTCAGTCAAGATTCCTTTGTCAAATTCGTTCATCCAATGGGATAGATAAATCATATGCATAAAGGAATCAAGAAAAAAGGAGATCAAATAACGTCATTTCAAGGGGAAATTATTTTTTTCTGAATTGTGACCAAAGCAAATTTGGACTGAGAATTTGACAGGGTACATTTTTACAAGAACTGCTGCTTTCTCTGATCAAAGGAATACGACAGCAGCACAAAACAATATTAGAGGTCATAATCTGAATACCTCAAACACATCAGGAATTCTTTTCTTGAGCAGAGGGAGTTTTTCAATCCCATTCTTTCATCGTTCTGATTGTATTTCATCCACCATGTGAACTAGGAAGCTGCATCAAGTACTTTTCAGGCCAGCAACTCAATAATTGGAGAGTACCCCATCTAGTCATGAACCTTTCATGGTCTAGGACAACTTGGATAGATTCTTGTACAAATTCCAATATTCAAAACACAAACAAGTCCGAACAGAAAATGCCTTGCGACCATAACTGAAATTCTAAACATTGCAACTATAATTGAATTCAAAACACAGCTAGGACATTCACATGTAATCAAAAGTCAAGCATCACATAAATAAGCTTCCTTTTGGTTCAATGATTCAGATTTGAATGCAAGATCACAGCATATGCTACGTGATCGTTCTGCAAGAGTCTAATAAATATGGACTAACTTGAGCCCCCAATGACATATTCACAATAATACATGATAGAAAATTGACAAAGTTATCCAACATACTGAATAGCATATAGAATATCAATACCTTCAGAACCCTAAATGCTCCACTTCATCTATGACCTTATTGACGCTGCATTGATTGCATCTGAAAAATGAAATTGTAAGGACCAAACTGATATCCTGGAAGTGTTCCTCCAAGCAGATTTTGCTCCTGCAGCTTGGATCCATATGAGGATATCCCACAAAAAGGTGTCGTCAACAAATTGTCATTTGCTGGATTATAAACTGTGGCTATTCCTTCATTTTGTTGTTTCCAGTCATATAAACCTTTAACCGTGCCAGCCGTTTTTGGTTGTGCCTGAGATTGCATGGTTGTGGTTGAATGATCTGGAGATGATAGCCTTTTGTTTTCTGGTGATGGAGATTTGGCATCTGTAAGATTGACAGTAGTGATATCATGGATACTAGATCTTCTCTTATCCTTCCCTCCAGTACTTTGCCTAATAAAATACTTTTGAGCATGGCTAGCCACCTGAGTCGGCGTCCTAGTAGTCACATAATTGCGGGAGATATTTCTCCAATCCCCTTTACCATACTTTTGAAGACCCAAAAGAAACTGCCTGCAGTTTATGTCAAGTATCTCCAACATAAGACACCAAAACATGAAAACTACACACATAGTTGAATGAAAGAGACATTCTTTGAAAAGCAAGTTTTAAACTAATTCGACTGCGCATTGACAAATTCAAATTGTTGAATTCCATTATAAAAGATTTATAAAGAACAATACACTTAGGTCTATCATAAGCTAAATGCCAAGTTGGTCATTGATCTCATCTCAATTACCTCAGCAAGACAGCAAATTCTACTACAACTCAATTCAAGCAAAAACAACATAGAAAAAGAACAAGGGAAGTGAAAATTAACTCGCCTCCAGAAACTTTAACACACAACCAGTTTTCGTTAACTATCACTATTGCGAAATTATAACGAAGACACATTAGCTTTACAGCCAAAGAAATGTAACTTACCTGTGCTCCTCCTCAGTCCATGGCACTCCTTTCTTCCTTTCCTGCTCGGAAGGCCGAGTCGCCGTGCCCCTCTTGCCTCCAGGACTATAAAATTGTTTCCATCCATCATACCCTTGATTACTTAGCCACTCTAAAGTGAAAGAATCACTGTTATATCCAGGAATCGGGATCAGTCCTGCTTCTATATCACAAACATCTTCCTCCAATTCCCTATACTGTTTGATGACATCATCCACAGTCTTGCCTGGAATCAAGGCTGCCACCTTCAGCCATCGATCAGGCGTATCCTTGTCATACAAAGCCAAAGCATTCTCAAACTGTTTGTTCTCCTCAGGGGTCCATTTTGTTCCCTCGCCTCCTTGAAACAACCAGTTTGAATTCTGCAAATACGAGGCCGGATACAGAATTCCAATACCCCGATTCATAGTTGTAGGTAATCACACTATACAATCAAAGCAAATAACTAGCATGCCAAAGATGATTTATAAACACACAAGATACTCACTTTTATTTTTTGTTCTCTCCCTTTGAATTCAAAGAGAGAGAATCACCAAATGGGAAATGCAGAGAAGTGGAGAATTTTATGACTAAATAGCCATTCGATTAGAATGTTGAGAAAACTTTTTTTTTTTTTTAACAAATTGAGGAATCTTGAAAAGTTTGCAACTTTCCAAAACTCAAGGAAAATTCTTGAAACAATAACAACAAATAAGCAGATCTTAATTTTTATTCCAATGATAACCCAAGTACTAAATCATCACAATTTTTTTTTTTTAAAAAAAACTTTTCAAATTTCAAAATAGAAAACAATACTCTACCGTGAATTTTGGAACTTTGAAGTTCAAACTTCAACCCCAAAAAATATGGGATTAAGACTTCGCTTAAAAAGATACCAAAAGACAGCGGCAAAAGCAAAAAGACCCAACTGAGTTAAAAAAAACTGGTGCTTTGCTAGCTTCTTTTTTTTTTTTTTTTTTATCTTTTCACTGTGAACTAAAAGGGTAAGAAAACAACAACAAAGTAGTAGTGCCTTGGAGAACAAAAATATGCCAGCTCTTTCTCACTACTGCTTCTTGCAAGAGAGGGATCTACGGGAAAGAGAAATGAACAAGAGAAGAAAGAGAGTGAGGTCATGGGTGTTGAGTTGCAATTGGTGGATAGGTTGTTTGTTTGTGGGCTTTGCCGCTAAAGAAAAGTTTCTTCCCTTAATAATATGTTAGAAGATGGAGAGAAGAGAAATGGAAAGAGAGTGGCCAAATCAAAGTTGAGAATTGACAGTGACAAGCTGTGATTGGCTTAGGTGGTGGAATAAGAAAGCAGTATCCAATTTTGACAATGCTGACGCATGTTTAAGTAAATGTTTGTGGGGAGTGCTTCTGTCCGTAAAAACCATAACTAGTTTAGTTCATTCATTGATTTATGGTTTATCATGTGAATAAATTAGTCCCTTTTCATCGCGCTTAGTTACTATTTTCAAAAAATAAATAACAAAGATTGATGATTAAAAAAAACCGTATAGTTATAGAGATAAAATATTTAATTTTGCATATCTTAAAGATAATTTTTAACTAATTTTCCTGTCCCAGTAAAAATAAGAACAAATAGCATGGAGATAAAGAAACAGTCCATTTGTTTATATATATATATATATATATATATATATATATATATATCAATTTTAAAATTTTAAAAAATAGTTTTGCGAATGCAATTAATGCATGCGCAAACTAATAGAATATAAATAACACATAAAATACAGAAATTTTAATAAATAAATAAAAATTTAAAAATGAACTCTAAATTAAATGATATCGAGTTGCAATCTAATAAAAAAAATGTTTTGTAATATAGATGATTTTACAAAAGTATTTTATAAAATAAAAATATTTTTTTATAATTTTTTTATTTTTAATATTAGACATCAAAATCATTGAAAATATATAAAAATATTTGATACTTTTCTAGATAAAAAATAACTAGAAAGTAATTTAAAATGTAGGTTGAATCACAAAAACATACACACTCAAAGTTTTTTACCTAACTTGAATTGAGTAATTGTAGTGCAGTCATCAGTGACATGATTATTCTATATAAAAGATAAGTGTATGTGCTTGCATGTGTATAAACTATCCCTACAATATTGCCATACCTAGGTTTAGAAATGATAATTTTATCTAAATCTATGAATACTAAACCAGTTTGAATAAGTAGCTTTCTTTATATTATCAAACTCAACTAAAACCTAACTCAAGATTCACACACACACACACACATATATATATATATATATATTATTTTTTATCTAGTAATAAATAATACTCAAATAATAAATATTAAAAAATCAATGAATACAGCATGAATATTTAAATGTTTTACTTGTTAGGTAATGAATAAGATATAAATATAATAAAAACCCAACCTTTAAGTATCCATTTTCACCCTTATCGAGCATCGTTCTTAGCATGCCAAGTGAAATAGGCTTGGTTGCAAATATTTCAATACACAAGTTAACCCAACACAGCTTCATAGTGGGCATTATCACGTTAAGGGTGTATTTGGTATTGCGGTTGTTGTTGTGGTTGTGTTGTTTTATAAAAAATACTTTTAGTTTAGGCTGATTTGGAAAAATATATATTTGGTTAAAACTGTGGTTGAAACTGAGGTTGAGTAAAAAGTAGTTTAATGTGTTTGGTTAAAAAAATGCTTTTCAAATTGAGGTTATAAAATAAATAAATAAATAATTAATTAATATATATATATTGTTTTTAATTTAAATATTGTAGATTTAACTATTGTTATTACATTATAAAATAAATAATACTTTATATAAAATATTTTGTATTGTTTCATTAAACCATTTACAATTCCATCATGTATAAAATACATCCGATAAGGACTACAGTTTCATTGGTTTTGTAATCGCGCAACAACATCAGGTAAAATATCATCAGAAATAAAATTAGGATTGTGATCAAATTCTACAAATATTACATCATCAAGCGATCTTCTTCTGATTTATATAGTGTTATTGGATAATGTGAAACACTAGTTTTTCAAAATAAAACACAATTAAAAATAAAAAATATTTTTTTTTACTGGATCGGACCCGATTCAATACATTTTTATAGTTTTAGACCAGGTCCGATATCCACTGTTCATATGAACAGTGGAGGAACTCTCCATTGTCCACTTAAGTGAACAGTGGAGAGTGAATTAATTTCACTCTCTACTGTTCACTTAAGTGCACAGTGGAGAGTTCATTCTCCACATGAGACGCAGGTAGGATCCCAGGAGAAACAGATAAAATCTACTTCTCATGAGCTGAGGTTCGACCTCAGTTATTAGGTGGGATCCATGTAAAAAAATATAAAGTTTAGATTAACCAAACACTTTGATTTAACTTTTGTTTTTAGCCGATGTCGCTACCGCAGTGCCAAATGGGCACAAGTTAACATAATTAAAAAAATATCTAAAAGAGAAGACATTTTTAGGTGAAGTGTACTATAGCATGAGTAAAATCGACATGGATTGTAATAATATTCCTCTTATTTTTTCATCTTTGTTATAATCTAGACATCAAACTTTTATTCTTTTCAATTTTATCATTTAATATTATGTTTTTTAAAAATTAAACTTTATAATTTATTTCATTTTACTTTTATATTGGGTTATTATAGCCTTAAGAAAATGCTTTGGTATTAGGTTGATGCTTGATTTTGAGAGAAAATCTTGATTTTGTTGCTCACAAAGAATTGAAAATAAAGGGACAAAATTTGATAGAGTGGCAAATATATAGGATTTTTTATACTGATTATTTAGCTCATTTTAAGAACTTTTTGCTTGTGAAATATTTTCCACTTTACCTTTACGTCGTTTTACATTGAAACTATTATGTTTTAATATATCATATTCTTTACATTTTAGTCCCTAAGTTGTAACAGAGGAGAGAGTCATCGAAAAACAAATTATTGATAAGGTTTTGTTAATGATAAAAAGATAAATTTAGTGTTAACGTGTTCCTTTGATGAGAGGAGTATAGTTGATATGTTTTTTAGCTTCTGTTTTGCTAGAAAAAATAGATTGAGGTTCAAATAGAGTTTTTTTCTTCAGTTTAATTTGTGTTTTTAAATAGATTCATGTGTTTTGAGTTAACAAATTAGTTTATTATGGTTTTTAAAGTGTTTATTAGATGTTTTAATATGAAAATAGTTCGAAGAAAGAATCTTTTGTCCAAAAAACCCAAACAAATGTTTTGACCATCTTTCTAATGGCTAAAATAAGGGTAAGCAAATGACATGTAGTTTGTTACAACAAACGATGCTTGATTAAGACAATAATAATAATAAAAAAAGGCAGACAACTTGTCATCTCCCTTTTAACAAAAAACAATTCAAAGCTAGGCATGCAAGCCAGCCTTGTTTGCCAAGCATGCCGATTCTTTTTTTAGTTGGGCTAGGCACGCCAGATTCATATCTTTGGCCCAAACACTGTCTTTTCTATTTGTTTTTCAAAGAAATAGTTTTTTTTTTCAAAGAAATGTACTATAAAAATTTTTTAGCATGATATTTAAATTATTTTTCAATTTTTTCATTGCACTTAAATAATATTATAGGTTTTTATAGGTATGTTAACAATTTGTTTTAATTATTTTGTACCTAATATACAAGAATAAAATACTTATCATAAATATTCAATAAAAATAAAATTTATTTTCCTTAATGTTTTTGGTGAATGTTTTACATTATTTTATCGCATTTAATATTTTTTTTCCCTTCAGTCACATATAAGATATATTGATACATTGTCTTTACATTTCTTTTAAACTTGCTTTTGACATCAATACATATTTTTGTTTAAAAGATATTAATTACAATAATAATATAAAAAAAAATACT
This sequence comes from Populus davidiana, assembly GCA_030145905.1. Lineage (NCBI taxonomy): Eukaryota > Viridiplantae > Streptophyta > Magnoliopsida > Malpighiales > Salicaceae > Populus > Populus davidiana. The sequence continues at coordinate 2,299,273 of CM057794.1, read as the reverse complement.
TTCGTTCAAATACTCAAGAGATGTATTAGTATGGAAATTAGGTTTAGATTAAAAAAATAAATTTCTCTTTGATAGTTTTATTCATTTTTTCCCTGTAAATATCTATTTTTATGATCTTTTAATAAAATAAAAAACAAATTTCTAAAATCAATGCTATTAAACTCGGTCAAGGCGATGATCTAGATTGTAAGTTGGGAAAGTAAACTCGATTTTAACTGGATTGATCCAAAACATCATTATAAAAAAGTTATACCAAAATCTTTTTAATTTTTTTTTAATAAAAAAATCAAACTAAATTTTAATCAAGTTAATACACTCACCTAGTTAACAAGACCACATCATATCAATTCTCATCTTATTTACTTTGAAAATCAAAATTATCTATAAATTGGGTGGATGAGTCACTATTTTAGCCCAACAAGCTTGTAGCCGCATTTACGAGTAGGATATTTAGAGCAACATATTATTTTCATAACAATACTCGACCCCCGTGTAAAAATAAGATCATGGATTATGTATTTCAACCCAAAATCAAACACAATTTGGATCTGAAATACAATGACGACGCTAGACACTTTTCTCCGAAGAAACATTTTTTTTCTGGTTACAAAAATTAATAATTACTAGTTTAATAATCATGACCACAAAGTGGTAGAGACAATATATTTGAATTGGATGTCAACTTGTTTATGTGAAAACTAGCATGTGTGTGTGTGTGTTTTTTTTTTTCAAAATATGAAATAAAAAATATAAGATAGAATAAAAATAATTGAAATACTCTAATGAAGTATACACGTTATATTCCTAAAAATCAAAATGGCCACATTATATTAATTCCTTATAATAAAATGTTTGTATTCTAAGATCAATTAAAAAAACAAAACTCATGTAACTATTCTCAAAAACGTGGAGAACAATTTCATTTTTCGAAAAATGTACTATGTTTTGTATTTTAAAAAAAATATATATTTTTGCCTTTAAGAATGCTGAAAATTTGATTATATATCAAGATCAGAGAAAGCAGGATGCCTAAATATATATAATATCCTCCACCTATCCCAGCACTACTCTCATCGAAGCACCTAAGAGATCAATTTATCAAAAAAAAAATAAAAAAAATAGGACTTTTAAGTTTTAATTTACTCTTCAATTTTTGTATATTAATTTTAGAGTTCTTTTTATTATATTATATTAAGAAATTTGAGAAAAATATTAAAAATGAAGGTTAATTTTTTACATTATTTTTTTTACTTGAAATAACTTTTTGGATGATTTACTTGAATTAATTTTAAATTGAAAATATATTTTAATGAAATTTAATTCTCCCAAACAAATATATTCTAATGTAATTATTCATAAAATATTAATATCTATTTCAAGCATTTCATCTTATTTTTTGAATTTTCCTTTTGATTTCAATCTTTTCATCTGCTACTTAAAAGAATTTCAAGCATTTCATTGCATTTTTAGGTTTTTCTTAAATTGAAAAAAGAATTTTTTTTAATGAATAACTAAAAAGTAACTCAATACCAAAATATTGTGAACATTTCATGGAAACTAATATGATCTTGCAATTGGATTTGCTCCATAAGATTTAATAACAATTTAAAGTTGGCCTACTTTTATTTTTTATTGTTCATGAGGTGTGTAAAAGTACACTTTGGTGCTATAAAATTTAAAATTTTTCATTTTTAGTTCCTATATTTTGGGACTCAATTTCATATTTCAATCCAAAATTCTTTTATTTTATGTTTCAGTCCCTGAAATTTAAATATAAGAGAAAAATCATCGAAAAATAGAAGAGGAAAGAAAAAATTGTTCATTTGCCACATTCTAGTATATATATAAAAATTGATTGGGGATGTCAATGAGTTCCCCTCAACAAAAAAAAAAATATTATTTAGATATTTTCAAACTCCCATCTAGTCGGAATAAGTAGATTAAGAGTTAAGGAATAATTTCTGATTCAATTTTAATTTTGTGTGTTTTGAGTGATTTAAAGGTGTTTTAAGATTAGAAATTTGTTTATTATGATTCTTAAAAGTGTTTTCAAGGTGATATATATATATATATATATATATATATATATATATATATATATATATATATATATGAGTTGCCCAAACTAAAAAATAGTTTTTGTTAAAACAATAAAAAGATACATTAATATGAAAATAAAGTTTAGATTGAAGATATCTATTTTTTAAAAAAAGATATATATTTTTTCTGTTTATTTAGAGTGTTTAGATTTTTAAAAAAAAATTGTTTAGTCGTTATTTATTGAAACGTTAGTTGATTTTTTTGTGAACCTCAATTGTACTCTTTGATTATTTTAATATATATGGAATGTTCACGGGAAAAAAAAAAGAAAAAAAAACCAAGATGTTTTAATTAATCACGACAGTAAACATTAATCAACGGATTAAGTTATAGGTTTTCAAACTATCTAGGTTATATCAAGTGCGAAACCCAGCAGGTAGTAAGAAGTACGTAGTTAGTTTACTCTTCAACTACCAATCTGCAAAGCTATATATGGAGCTGTCAAGAAGAGTTTTCTTTTATAAAATCTGTCAAAAAAGATATATTGTAGAAGAAAATCTTGCCTCTAATAATAATAATATTTCTGCAGGGAATAATCGTGTCTTCTTTGGCTCTTATTGCAGACAACAACGCCAACAATGTTTCATATCCTACACACACCAAAGATCTTCTTGCCTCGGTCGATCTAATAGGACCTCCAAGCATGTATATATCATCAAGTGGCGGGCTCTTTTCAAAGCAAATGATTCCCATTTTCACGAAAACATAAAACAGATCAAATATTATAACAAAATTCTAGACAATATTATACTTGAAATCTATATAACCTCGTATCTTTCGGACATGTTAATAATTTCCCTTTCTCAGTAATTAGGTTGATGAGTCCTGGATGCATTAATGTTGCTTCTGTTTTTCTTTATTACCGTCAAACCAAACCTTACAAATATCCCACTTAAAATGAATTTGACGATATTGTATCTCAATTATCTGTTTCTTCAAAAAAAAAAACAAATCCCTAAAATTATCAAAGATATCCTTCTAGTAGTAAACTTAATCGCTTGAGACTTAAAATTAAATAATGATTAACTTATATATATATATATATACATGTAATCTGTCACAAAGTCACATCGTGGGAATTAAGGCATGCTTGTAATAACTATATGGATTACTAGTAATATTCTTTATAAGGCACTTGTTTAGTGGTTAAAGTGATTCGTTTCTTCTCTCAACTTTATGGATTCAAGATTTCAAATCATGGAACTAAATACCATGGCAAATTATTAAATCTTTTTTAAAATTTACCAAATTGATGCAAGGAATGTGCCTTTAAGATCGCGACTCCATCTCGATATATTGACATGCATGAGAATACTTTATTTATCAAATAAAAAAATAAAATATTTTTTAATTACATTATTATGAGAAATAGTATATTTATTTTTAGTTTAATAGTTATTGATAATCTTAGATTAGTTTGCACATCAATAAAAATAATTTTCTTGTACCGAGGTTCGTAGTCTAACATCTTGGCAGGAAATTTCCTATCTCTGCAACCTAGGTTTGAACCTTAGTATGCACGACTGTCAATCCCGTGGTACCTTACATGTTTACTGGACTTGCAAGATGTTCAGTAAGCTCGGAAATTAGTCGTGGTGTGCGTAAATTAGCTCGAATATCTCAGGTTATCAAATAATAATAATAATAATAATAATAATTTTTTTTGGATAATTTTTCTTTTATATCGATATGGTGTCCGTATAATTTGTTCGAGAGCATATACGTTTGAAAAATGTAGAGGAAAGTATCGAAAAACTATGGATGATCGACTAATGATTGGAAAAGACGGCTTCATAAGTTTGGCCAGATAAATTGTTCAAGGTTTGAATTCACTAAATCAAAATAATAATTCAAGAAAAAAGCCATGAAAGTACGTAGATCCAATGAAAAATGTAGAGGAAAGTACGTCATTGGAAAAACTAGTGTCGATTTTGATTAAATTGGCGACTAATGATTGGAAAAGACGGCTACAAGACAATAATCTGATTCCTCTCCAAGTTTGGCCTTCTCGTCTGCAAGGCTTGAGTTCCTTCCTGTCGACTGATATGCCCTGAGGGTATCTCGCTTTCTAGGCCTCTCCGACTCATGAATAATATTTCCTTGATATACTCTTCCAGCTAAAGCCTAAACTATTATTTATTCCACCAATCGATCACTCTCTCTCTTTCTCTCTCTCTCTTTTTTAATCTCTTACAGCATGTTTAAACCTTTAGAATTGAATTTAAATTTATAAATTTTAATAAAATCTCATATTTAAAATCATTTTAAGTGTTAAGAATTTAATTTACAATTCCTAAGAAAAGAAATTTAATATTAAACTAATTTGTCAAATATACCTATGTGGCTTTTATTTTTTAAAAATCTATAAAGAAATTAATAAGATGAATATAATAAAATTAATATAGAAAATAAAATAAACTGAATTTTATAAATTTTAAATACGTGAATATTTAATTCCAATCAGCCTGGTTTTTATTCAGCAGAGTGTCGCTGGAATGATTGGGACTTCATCACGATGGTGGTTTCCATAAATAGAAATGTTCTTGTTTGCCGTATTTAGAAGTAGCAATTAATTAATTACTAGTAATAATTAATCCAACAGCCATGTGCATTGTTGTCGGGTAGTTCTGACATGTTATAATTCGCATGTGATTCTATTTATATTTTTTAAAATTTTAATTTTTTTATTAAAAATTATTTTATATATATATATTAAATTATTTTAATATGTTAATCTCAAAAATAATTTTTTAAAAAATAAAAAAAAATTATTTTAATGCATTTTAACATTAATAAACACTTTAAAAAATAACTGCAAGTATATTTTCAAACAGACCTATATATAGCATTCTAACATTGTTAACTAAGTTCTTGCCGAGTAGATTATGATAATGTTTGATATTATGGGTATTTAACTATAAAAAAAAATAGAATTTTTATTTTTTTATTCGTAGATTATTTTTTCAACTACTTGAACAATACACGATCATGCCAGAATATATGGTATAAGTAAATTAATGTCCAGTATTATTTGTTATTATATACTTTATATATGTTTTTCAAGTAATATTTTTTTTTATTTCACCTGTCGTTATTTGTTTGATGTAATGCAAACATAAAAAAACTCATTATGAAGCATCAAGAGGACTTAAAATGTTATAAGAAAATAGATTATTATTATTATTTTTATTCCATACCTGCATCCCTTTTTGTTCAGTTCAAACATTCTCAAGAGCTAATTTTCCTTCTGTGAATACAGGGCAGTAGTGCTCGACACAAAACCATGTTGCAAGAAGGATAGAATTGCTAATTCAGAAGTTCTCCTTATGAAATTGGAAACGGGTTGATGAATCTAGAGTAAATTCTTGGCAAAGCTCTCTGAGTGTTTTGACAAGCAGAGCGCTTCCACAGTAGAAGACACCTGCAAACCGAAACATAAAGAAATATATATAAAGGATATCTAAGTATAAAACGGAGCTTAATTACAATTTTGGTTGATGTGGAAGCTGATCACTCGAAGCCATCTATTAATTATTGTCGAATAAAAAAACAATCTCAGAACTTTAAGAACACGAAAATTCATTATAGCTGTACCCTCACCTATCCGAGAAGACTTGTGCGTTTCTGCCATTTGAGCGAACACCTTTCTCCAGTTGGGCCTTGCAAAATGCGTTCTTATCTGTCACATTCTATCGCATGTTAGGAAAAGAGATTCAAAAGTAAACATAGTATATAGCCGATGATGCAGTGGCCTGTCAAACTGATTATTTGTACCCGGCTTTGGGAGACAATATCAAGTCCATTCTTTGCATGCTGCAGTTTTTGAACCATGGCAATAAGTGCAGACCTTGCATCTCCTTCTTCATACACGCTAGTCAAGTAGTTGTGCATTTCTATTATATGCTGATATATTCAAAAGTGTCAATAAAATTACTGGTTAGGTTAGGGCAACAGCGATGAGGGTGAAAAGTATGTAAAAGGATGACTTTTTCAGCTATCAAAACCTATACATTATCATCATAGTCTGCAACATCGTCCATGACACCCTTAAACCAATCAAAAGAGCTTTGTTCTCTTGTGACCCAGTAAAAGTATGCTCTTTCTGTACATCGTCGGTCCTGATCAGTGCAATCATGTGTTAGCCGAAATGATTTTCAACTTATTAGTCTAAGCAATCTTATGGAACAGATATTTGTTTGGTTCTACATAACTGCTAAAGAACCAATTCAATCCAAAAGCTTAAGCTGTTAGGTGAGGCCTCAAGATATGATTTATATTATTCTCTAACAAATTCCTTCAAGTGAAAGCCTTTTGGGCTTGAAACTTGCACAAGCCCACATTATCTTGTGCTTAATTTTATCAAATAAATGGGGATGGTGAGATTCGAACTCGTGACCGCTTGGTCATTAAAGCTTTGATACCATGTCAAAGAACCAATTCAATCCAAAAGCTTAAGCTGTTAGGTGAGGCTCCAAGATATGATTTATATTATTCTCTAACGATAACCTACCTTCATTGAATCGGCTGCACTTGGTTTGATGCCATTAAGGAGATCCTTCAAAATGCTGATAAAGGGAGTTGCTCCGATTCCTAGACCTATGAGCAATAGGATGTCGAACTTCTTGTAATTCTGAGCTGGGGCTCCGAAAGGTCCTTTGATCAGGATCTTTGGGAATCTGCCATAAGAAAAAAAAGGGGCTATTATTATATTTCTAGTTTTAAAAAAACTGTCGAGGAGATAAGTTAAGACTTAATTTACTCACGTTGCTTGTATCTGATCATAATTTGAGTTCGACATTGCTATTGTTTCCAATCTATTTAGCCTGCCTTGTTTTTGTTTCGCAGCAGGTGGGGCCTCACAGACCTGCGAAATATAACATTCTTTAAGTATATAATTTGTATTTCTCATCTCAATTATAAAACAGCTTCATTTGCATGGATACTGTGAAACACCAATTAAGCCATAACCTTGGCAAATAAGTTTTTGAGTTCCGTAGTCCAATCACCCACGGTTCGTATGTGGACACTCAAATTGTTATCTCCTGGTGCAGAAGTGATGGAGAAGGGATGCCTGTAAGCAATAAGAACAGGGATTTTTTTATTAAATGGCATGGAAAGCATTCTAATGAAGCACTGGAGATCAGTTTATTACCATTCAAAACTTGACAAATTCGGGCTCTTGATGAAGAGGTACATTCCACTTTCGTACTTAAATCCTGGAGGCTTGCTCATGTATAGAGCAAGAACATTCCCTGTATATATAACTGCCTGTAATTCCCAAAGTACATGATGAGTTTAATGAATTAGTATCAGGGATCAGGAAAGCAAGTGATTTGAGGAGAAGAAATCTCACTAATACAGACCTTAATGACATCAACCTGGTGATGGTGTTCCTGATATTTTGTCGAGATTCTCTCTGTGGCATAGAATACTACTGGGCCAATGAGATACATCCATGTCTGTGAAAAGTTAGATTACACAATTAGTTTCAGCAACCTCATAACCCATGTCTGTGAAAAGTAGCTAGCTGAGGGTTGCACATACCGTTTTTGCATACCAAGGTTTTTCAAAGATTAAGAAGTAGCCATGCAAAAAACATAGCAGGTATGCCAAGGCCAGCAACTGATGCGCAAACCAGAAAGCATTAAACCCTGCCAATTTGTGAAACGCCCCTGGTAACTTAACGACATTTGTTCGGAAATAGTGTGTTGCCAATGTAAATGAGAACCCCATTACAAGGATAATCAGAATTCCGGTGACGCCTACACTGCTTCGTATGAAGAACCAATAAGTTGGCTGTCGGTAATTGAACAATGGTCCAGCATATGCCATGAATTTGTCTTTTGGACATGAACTCAACAACGGAATATTACAAAGCACATGTGCTAGAGTATGAGCTACAGTCGCGATTACTATGGCCAAAGCAATGTTTTTGTGAAAGGTTATGTTGTCATCGAAAGGGATAAAGGTGCCGAGAAATGACGATCTAAGCTTAGTGAGTGTTCTTCTGCAAACAGGAAGAAGAATGAGAGCCATATTCAACTTGAGAGTCTCCGCGGAAGCCTTGGCAAGACAGACGCAATAACTTGAGATTTCGAATAGGGGTGATTTCTCGAATTCCTTGAACTTCCAAATGAAAAGTGCCAAGTTTACAGCTAACCATAACGTCATAACCCATATTCTCCTCCAATTCTCATGAATATATTCTACTGACAGCGACAATGATTTGGTAACAGGAGTCCGATATCTTCTTGGGATCATGGCTCTTGTGAGAGTATGTGTGCTTCTATTGAGCTTCGTGGTAATTTGATCTTCATTATTCACCATCTCTCTTAGTAGAGTTTCTAGCTGCCATAGCTGCAAAACTAGAACAAATAGAGTTTCTAATTGCCACATTGTCTCAGAATTTGAAACCAGAGTTTTTGCATAAATACTAACCCCTATATATCCAAGATGATCAGGATCAAGCTCTTCCATGATTAGAGCTGCATAGACTGCCGCGTACTGTTTAAGATTTGTGAGCTTGTTTGCGGAGGCACTTAACACTATAATCTTTAGCATGACGTAAACCAGGAAATCGAAATATCATGATCAGGAGGAAGAATAAAAATAAAAATAAAAGAATAATTGTGCACGAGGACAACATAACCATACACACCTCCTTCACTTCCTCCTCCGATAGCCTCCCATCGCCATTCTTGTCGCACCTAGGACATCGTTATGTTAGCTTAATGTTGCACCATATTTTAGCTGTCTAGACTTCAAGGGGGGGATTTCTTACATATCAAAAAATATTCCAAGTCGAGAATCAAGATCTTGTTTAGTCATGTCTTCCCAAAACAATTTCAACTCATCTTTTGTGATCCCATTTGCGGTGAATATATTCTTACGCCTAGCAATTGCGTCAAATATTTCTCCAGCAAACTCTTTTGAATCTCCTAGTCCTGCAAAATGGAATCAAGTATCGATTTGTGTTTGTTATTTTTGAAAAACAGGATAATGCGCACACGCTCAACGACGAAAGATTTCAACAGCATACCAATGCAGATTCCAAATTTGTCCTTTGGGAGCCTTTCATCAACTGCAAATTGATCAAAGCGCCTTTCGATTGATCTCCATGCATCCATTTCCTTTCCTGTCACTGTTCTATCAAGAAACCTTAGGCTTTTAAGCCCTCTTGCAGCAGATGATGCTGTCCTTTCCATCTTGGGGCGAGGAGGTTTCAAAGAGAGAACACCATTCTTCCTCAAGGCACTGCTTGTAGTCCTTCTGAGGGATGCTCCAAGATTACTTGCACTCCACTTGATAGATGCGCCAACAGGTCCTCTGGATGGAAAGGTATTTTTTGGTTCATCATTGATAGGAACTTCCACCATCCTATCAATTTCAATGCTTTCGAGCATCCACTTTTTTGATTCTGTTCTGCTACCCATGAACACTATGATAGTTCTCTCTTCACTTGATCAAACTAAGAAAAAAAGGAGAGAAAAAATGGAGGATGTTGGAAGAGGGTGAGAAAACATAAAGGATCTGCTAAAGATTGAGAGGGCGACAGAGAGAAAGAGAGGTTTCTTTCATATGAAACGGTCAAAATGGCGTGCAAGGAGGGAAATATTACGAAGGTAAAAGCTAGTTTGATTAGTTATTGGCCTAAAAATAGGAAGCAACAGGATCACCTCAAACTTCCAACCTTTAGGACAGCTAGTGCGTTGGACGAGGAGCAAGCTAACTGCCAAGTTTCACCCATAAAATGATACATAATTCCACCCACTCATTTTGTGCACCAGGTTTAGTGGAGGATATATACAATTACTTATTTTAACATTTACGTTCTATCATATGTAGTATCCAGCCAGTTTAGAACTACTAATCTGTCTAGCTATCATGGGATCCAAAATTAAGCATACCCTCCTTCAGGACTTGATGCTGCAAATAAAAAAAAGAAAAAGAAAAAGAAAAAGAAAAAGAAAAGAAAAGAGACGATGGTATGTAGTAGGAGTAAATGTTATATCTGGACTTTTATGTTATTTGTTTCTTTCCTGCAAAGAGGGATCAAGAATGGGAAATACAGGGTGCAGTGCCAGGGAGGGAAAGACAGTTGCTGCATCAATATTATAAGGATTGGAGTGGTTCATATCAGCAATTGGACAGTGTACTTCAATAAAATGTGAAGGTTCTTTCAAATTCTAACAAACAGTTCAAACGATATACAAACAATTGAACAGGCTTAATTAGCCACCGAATTTTCAATATATATTCGAGAATCATTTTTTTATTCAAACTCGCTTGAGAAAATCTTTCAATTTACTCAAGAAAAAAAATAGGATCTTTAACTCTAATTGTTTTATTTTTATGTTTTTTGTTTTTTACAAACTCTTCTCTTTTTGACCATTGAATCTTTCTCCCCTGACCAAGTTTTCTGATCCACTACTGCTTCTATCTTTCAAGCTATTGAATTTCTTCACATGGTTTCAACATTTTGGAAGGTCGCTTGGCGGCGGTAGAAGAGACTCCTTAGGGCCTTTGCCATTGTCTACCAAGAACGCCATCTTAAGTCCCCATGTAGTGTGCACCTCTAGATGGCAATGCATGAACCAAACTCCTACAAGAGATGCAAGGAAGAGAATCAGAGAAAATGAAATTAAACAAACTTGAAAATGCCAACGTCTGTGGACTTCCAAACGAAAACATTAAACAGCAATTACCAGGATTATCGGCGCGAAATCTTATCGCCACCCATCCACCAGAAGGTACTCCAATTGTGTTCCGTTCAACAGGATCAACGAGGTTGAATTTCTTAGTATCAGTCTTCGGATTGTAATTCCCTACTCCCCTACCGACAGCAAAGAAATTGAATCCATGCAAATGGATCGGATGGTTCTCAGGGGATATGATACCAGTATCTTGCATTACAAGTTGGACAGTCGAGTTGTAGCTCAGCCTGTAAACTTTAGTTCCACTTTTGGTCTGTAAATTTGTAGGTGGAGCGCCAGTGTAATTGAAAACATGCGGTGGCTTTGCAGGAAAGTCAGTGGTGAACACCCCGCTGATGTTGAAGAAATGTGCTTGAAGCAGGGCAGTGGTTGGCATCACAAATGTGACATTGTTAATACTAGCAACAACCCTGCTGCCATTACCAGCTTTGCAACTTGGACATGGGTTAACTCCTAGACCAACTGTAAAGAAAAGGTTGTGATCAACGTTCAATGGGACTTTGGCAGGAAATCTTCTTGAGTTAAGGCTGCGTAGAGAATTGGTAAATTGGTTGGCAACTGCAGTGGCATTCTTTGGAGGTGGGGTGGTGAGAGTTGTGGGGGAGTTAGCCAGAGCTCCTGAATACTGCAAAGTGGCTGTTGCTGTCATGTTGTCCACTGCAATTGGAGCATCCATGAACGGGGAGGCAGCAACCAAGTACTTGCCTGTATTTTTGCTAGTTGTGACAAGGACATTGGTGGTCTGGCCAGGGGCAATTAGGACTGTATCGGTTTTGAATGGTTTGACATAGGTGGCATCAACTTCGACGACTGTAAGCTTATGCCCTGCAATTTTGAAGAAGAGCTCTTCATTGAGTGCTGCGTTGATCAACCGTAGCATGTAGGTCTCGCCACTTTTGACTGGCAATGTGAAACCGCCTGCATGAATCCAAAAATCCTTCAGTATCAGATTAGAAAGCAAGCATTGAGAGCCAGAACTCTCAGGTATATCTTATGGTCATTAATCTTAGTTGAATACCCTGTGAAGAACAAGCTGAGACAGCTCCTGGATGGCCGTTAATTGTGTGAGCATCAGAGACATTTGGAGCTAATCCAGATTTAAGAGCCTCGTTGATCACAGCTTCAGTATCTGATTTCCACCATTCAGCTGCAATTTCACGTCACCACATTAGTCTCAGGTTACATATTTAATAACCAAGAACCTTAAAGCATTGAATTAAGGTCGGAATGCACATAATTTCAAGAGTTTTAGTGAAAGAAATAGCTATGATGTATCATGCTCACCTAATACAACAACCACTTCCTTATGAGGAGCTGGGAATGGGTAGGGGATGCCGCGTTTAGGCAAGATAACCAGGGCACCATGAACTGTGGCCCTTAGCCAGAGAATATGTGCGTGCCAAAGAAGTGTGCCCCTCTGACCAGTGATTGTGAAGTTGTAGACATAGCTTTGCCCTGGCTGAATGGGGCATTGCGTAATGTAGGCTGGTCCATCAGCCCAGCCCGTTCTTAGTTGCCTGATGCCATGCCTGCCGAATACCAAGAAGAATCCGCATCGGAATCAGTCATGATCAATTGAAGTATAACTGTTAGACAGGGTTTGTTTCGTTAGCTCACCAGTGAATAGAAACATTATATTTGACATGGTTCACAACTTTTACAAGAACTGTATCGTCTTCTCTGGCATACAGAGTGGGTCCTGGGAAGCGGCCATTGACGGTAACAATCGGCTTCCTAGAGCATAGTCTGGTAGTATTTTTCATCACCACCTGTCGAAATGATAGGTGAAATATTTATGCTCATTTCTACATCAAATGCATATAATTCAAAGGTCATGACTGCTAAACTGTCCATATTGTTTAATTTGTTATGACAAATTATGTCACTACAGTGATTTGAGATCTTACCACCCTTTTCCTATTTAATATTTTTTTTAATGGTTACTTGAACATATATATATATATATATATATATATATATATATATATATATATATATATATATATATATATAGTGAGAGCTTTCTGCTGCAATTATTTAACCATAAAGTAAGCACTAGAATAAACTTTTCTGGTATTTAAAATAGTGGCTATAGGTAGGTGGTAACTCTATGATTTCCATTTGAATCATGGACAAGTCAGGAAAAAGATATGGGTAAAGTTGCATGATTTGAAGCCAAGGCAGTGTCATGATGTGCAATGCATCGTGCAAAACATGGCTATCTTCTAATAACGAAATGCATTTCAAAGAAGATTTTCGTCACATGAATGAGACTAATGACCTAAAGCTCAAGCAGTTCAAGCTTTCGTCACATGGAAGCTTGCTACAGCATTTAACTTACATTGAACTTGTAATGACGAATCCTGCACTCGACCAAAGCAGGGAGAAGGCAGACAGCAAGAAGCATAAAACGGATGACCCAATTGGAGTGCTCCATCTTTGCTGACTTTGAGACCTTTCTGTGGCAATCTCTCTGTTGCTGTTGGTTTCCTTCTTACTTTCAAGCTTGTTGTCTTCATCCGTGACTGGCTACCTCAACCTTATAAAGGGAATATGGGAATTGCTGCCATGTCGTTTTTCACAGTTAGGTTAGGTGGGTGAGTGCACTCTTGGAAAACAAGGATTAGCAGCCTAATCTCACGAGGTTTCTTACATGCTACATAAAGTCTTCTTGTTCATGGATCAACATAGATTGGGAAGCAGACCATGTGTTTTCTAATTTTTGCATTTATTAGGAACCTTGCATGGAAGTTTGATAATTTGGTGGCATAGGAAATCTGTAAATTAAATGATTAAATTTGGTACCCACTTCCTGCATATTAATCCTGAAAACATTCTCTTGTCCTGCTATTTACTCAAGTAGGTTCACAACAATAAAAAAACAGAGTAAAAGAACATGTGGTCAATTGATCAGCAACAGACAAGTCACCTTAATTAACCACCATTTTAGAGTTTATTTTATTTTATTACTCTTTTTCAGGGTGTAGTGCTCTTCGTAGACGTAAGAACAATATGGGTTATAAGTTGGGTAGGCCAAACTCTCCTTTTCAAGGCATTACTTGTAGTCCTTGTAAAGGATGTCCCAGGATTACTTGCGGCTCTGAATTCTACAGATGAATGCTCACCAGGTCCTTTCCACGGTGATGTGTTTTTTTGGATTCATTATTATATGAAAATCCATGCATGATCCGATCAGTATTTTCAATTCAATTCAATTCAATGCTTTTGCGCATCCGTCTGTTTGTTAAAACCATTGATTTCAAATCTAATAGTAAAAAGGAAACAACTAAATGGCTTGATTCGGCTTAATTATTCAACAATGAATCAAGTTGATATATTGTGTCGAGGTTGTGGGTTTGATTCCTAGCTACAGATAGCAGTATCTTCTTTCAAAAGATAGATGAGAGTTGCTTGTCTTCTTTTTTCAAATAAAGAAGATGAGCTCGGCCCAAGCCTGCAGGTCTCCCCCAAGCCCACGTGCCTGCGTGTTTGGCTTTATCGTAACACACCATTTGAGTATTTTTTGTTTTTTTTTTTAATATCATCTTTTAATGTGAGGTTTTTTTTTTAATTTTATTATTTAAAATTGGGTTGATGGTAAATCAAAATTTATATTTTTTTATTATATAATTAAATTAAAAAATTAATTTGACCTAGTGAAGCCCATAACTTCGGTCACGAGTTTGGCGGATTGATTAGGTTGAACCTGAAATGTCTTTTTTTCTTTGCACCTACCTAGTAAACAATGTCGCATAAAGGCAACTTTCATATAATTTAATTTAAAACTTGAGCTAAACAAATAGTCATGTTAACAGTTGTCAAGTTTGAACCGTTGTACCTAGTTTAATGATAATGTCGAAAAGTTTCATATGGTTTATAGATTATTTTATTATGTTCCAATAAAATCTCATCCAACCCACAACGATAATGTAGAAAATAAACTAGTTATATCTAAATACATCAACATTTGTTACTCATTTTTATTGACATTAATATTGTAATAAAAACATTTTGCTTTGTTAGGGGGCCATTTTGTTGCAAAATTTGTCTTGGAACATGGCTAATGAAAATATTTGAGGCCAAATTAAAAGTGAATCTATTCATTTTTGGGGTTAAAACTTTGTTGGACTTTAATTTCCAACATAATCTCTTTAACAGAATATTAATATGATTTAAATAAATTATGGATGAATAAAAAATTATTCTCAAATAACCATTGGTTGAAATGTTGTAGTGAAACCCAAAGCCCTTTAAAAACTCTATTCCGCATTGGAAAGAAATAAGTTTTTTTTGTGGCTTATTTAGTAAGAAGGCGAAGAGTTAATATTGAGAACAAAGGGAACCTAATTTGTTAGAGGGAAAATGTCATCAGCAAAGTGGGTTTTGAACTTAAACTCATACGCAAGCATGTGTCGACACGATGTGGCTCGAACCTAGGTTTAGGTTTATTATAAAATAGTTTCTTGTGATGTGAACTCATAAACAAGAAAAAATACAACCCAAAAAAGATAAAATCGAATTGAAGATAAAAACTTGATCTAGTGATTACCTTGAACCAAATAATCGAAGCTATTGGATGAATGACCACAACCTGTTGATTATTGAATGTAAACACGCAAGGGAGTGAGTGATGATAATTGTTTTTTATTGCTAACATAAAATTTTAAATTTGACAATGTCTTCCAAAGATGGGGCATCCTTTAAAAAGGAGAAAAGGAGAACATCTTATTTTTGTTAGGGGTTATAGAACAACAATTTGAGAGGATGAATGTGATATTTGGTGAGGTGTAGGATCATTGATGAGATGGCTGATGAGAATGAGGAAGGAGAAGCCAAAGATTTTGACCTTGTATCATTTGACCAAAAAGATTTAAGAGTTAATTGATGGTCTTATTCAAGATATTTGGGTCAAGTCAAGTTTCAAAATTTCAAGAAAGGGTGTCTAAGCCTTGATTAATATGGTCCATAAAAGGGTTGGGTAAGGAGATGTAATTTTGGGCCTTTTTTATTTTTTATTTTTCTAATATAAAGTTTTACGCTAACAAACATAATTTTAAATCTGAACGTTGGATTGAATTGATATTTTACCAAAATATTTCATAGACCTTATTTTTTATATGGTTAAAATTGAATATCAATCGAAGTTTGGGAAGGCCTTGAGATGAAAACTAGAAACTACTATACATGAATTACATTATTTTCCTAGTTGGTTTGGAATTGTCTTTCCTTCTGACTTATAGATTTTCTATAAAGTGGCTTTCTTATTCTACAAGGACACTAGAGGTGACATAATTAGAGTTATTACTTGGCAAGGTTCCCATGTTTCATTAGGATTCAAAAGTTAGTGATTTCTTTATTTTACATGGACACACGAGGGATAGTAGCAAAGAGTTCCAATTTTTGCAAGGTACACCTTATTTGTTAAGGTTACATAAAAATTATAAATAAAAAAAATAAGAATCGAATTAAAGAATATAATATTTAGTGAATTGTGATTGAAGAATGAAATTAAAAAACAAATAAAATATATATAAAAGAGTTAAGAACAAAAATAAAAAATAATAAAAAATAATAATTAAAGTTGAAACACAAACAACAGAAAGAGCAAACTATAATTTTTGAAGGAGAAGAGAGAAGAGAAGGAAAAGGAAACGAATAAAAAGGTCCATCGACGACAAACTAAATCACCACCAAAGACATGCATCATACCAACAGAAAACAAAACATGGCAGTGCTTCCAATGACTTAATGAAAGGGTATTTTTAGATAATAGGAGGTATCGCACATGCCATCCATAGTGTGTTGGCGCCTCCCACACGCCTTAGGGTGTTGTACATATGCCTGATTTTTTTTTTATTCAAATATCAAATCGCCCATAATTTTAAATGTTAATAATGAAAAAACTTATGGAAAAAGTCGCTTGAGATCATTGTTATTGTAATATTTTGGTTGGAAAATACAATAAAGCCCTTGGTGGCTTAAAGAGTAAGTATAAATGATTGAAGGGTAGTGTGGTAATTGACCAATAGTTGATAAATATAAATAAGAAAAAAAAAAAAGAGGGATCTGAATATTGGAAGAACAAACCGTAAGAGAGAAGGGAGGAAGAAGAAGAAGAAGAGAAAAGAAGGGAAAATAAGGGGAAAAGGAGAAAAGAAGTAGAGGAAATAAGTAAAAAGGTAAGATTTATGGTTTTAAGTGTATAATATGTTAAATTTCGGTTTTGATTAATTTTTTAGAGTTTTGAAGTTTGTATTTTGAGTTAATTGATGAATTAATTTGAAGGTTAGGAGTTGATTATTATGGGTATTTGATTAATTAGTTGATTTTGAGAGATTGAATTGAAGGATAATGATTTTGAGTTATGATTTTGTTTAAATGGTGAAATTATGTTAGAAATCAGGGGATAACAGTAGGTGATCTGTTGAAATTCTGAGTTTGAGGTTGAAGATGACGAAAATTCAGTTTGGTCCCTCAATTTGTGGAAATTGCAGTTTAGTCCCCGAACTTTGGAAATTTTACAGATTGGTCCCTGGGGCATAAATTGAGATTCTGAACAGAACTGAGGATGATTTAAGGACAAAATTCCAGTATAATTAATATTTTCAGTTTGGTCCTCCAATTTGACAAATTACGATTTGACCCCTAATATTTTGATAAAATCACATTTTGGACCTTGGGGCATAATTCAAGATTCTGGACAAAGATAAGGACGAATTATGGATAATTTCAGTATGGATATATATTTACAATTCGGTCCTCAAATTTGGTAAAATTACGTTTTGGTCCCTGTTTTGGAAAATTGTCGTTTTAGTCCCTAAACTCGGGAGATTAAGCCCAGTTTATTTTATGCATTTGTATCTTTTGTTTGATTTGTTTTTGAGTATATTTCATATATTTATTGTAGGTTCTCCTAACGATCCTTAATCGGATTTTCGGGTCTTTTGCCTGACATTCCTTTAGTTCAGTATTTTCCGGGTGAGTGGAATAATCTTTAATATGCATATAATATAAATAAATATGTATGTTGATTATACAATGAGTACGACTAGTAAATTTCTTGAATATTTATATATGTTGCTTTATTTTCCGAGTACTCATTTATTCTTGAATTTGCACTCGCAATCTGATAAAGTAAATTCTATTTGATATGATATACGTTTCTTTGATGATTCTATGAATATCTATTATGCCTTGATATGGGACTTGTCAGTAACTCCATGCTAACGGAGAATAGTTAGCATGTGTGCACATAGTATTCTGTTACCTAGCTGGTGAGAGAGGCATCAGCCTGTGGTGATTGATCATCCCACAGTGGTCACCGACGGATGTCATCTGGTCACCTATGGGTGTCATCTGGTCACCTATGGGTGTCATCTGGTCACCTTCGGGTGTCATCTGTTCTCTGACATGTAATCCACTACGTTATGATAATATGTTTAGTAAGTATATGTATATGTATATCAAGATAAATCATCTTGCAAATAATATCTGAAATATATGAAAAGTGTATTAAATGTTATTCCCCTCACTGAGTTGGTTGAACTCACCCTCATTTTTAATATTATTTCAGGTTCTTAGTTTCTGGAACTTTGTTGAGTGTTTCCGCTTCTTCAGTTCTGGTCGGTATGCCTTGCTTGTTCGCGAGGCTTTCCTTTCAGTTTTGATTTGATGTCTTAGACGCTCCACTGTTACCTTGTTTTAATTACATTTGGATTTTGACAATGTAATGAGTATTATGAATTATTATTTTTATTTTAATAATTATCTTTCGGTTTCATCAGTATTTGAATAATATAATATTTCTGAATATTATGAGCCGCTGCGTATTTTTGAACAAATTATTCTTTGATATGTTTGTTCTGAGGCTTAGCGTAGGTGAGGTGTCCTTTCGACACCGCTCCTACATTGCCGGTCACGGATCCGGGATTCGGGTCGTGACAGTTATTATTATATTTTGACTTTCAAGGGCAGTTTGATCATTTCACTATGTTTTTTATTTTATATATATATATATATATATTTGTTTAAATAAAAAATTTTCCCTCATCTTACATGATAATAACAAAAAAAAAAAAACAATTTTAAAAGTATCAAATTGTCCCTTGATGCCAACTTTGAAATTTTTGCTTTTAATAGCATTTCGGTCTTTTCACTGTATTTTTTAAATTGAAAAAGATATACTTGACTCTAATTAATTTGAAAATGACTAATGTACCTTGTCAAAAAACTTTAATGTCCTCATAATCTACTTATAAGTTTTTTTTATGAAAATGAAAAAGATATCATTAGAATGTTCTAGTGAAGAGTGCCAATGCATTTGCAGCTGCACTACTTTCCTAACCAGTTTTAGCTGTAGCATATTGGGGGGAAAAAATGAATGTATCTTTTATCATATATATATATATATATATATATATATATTTGTTTCTCGCTGCTAAAACTTTGCTTCCTTATTCTTTAACAATTTCGATACTTGTCTTCAAAAAAACACCACTTCTAATCGAACTCTAGCATTTACTATTGCTACATATTATTTTGCCTTTATTTTTTATTTTATTTTTTATTTCTTGAAGGGCTTGAAAGCGCAAGGACCGATTCTGGCCAGACACGGGTCAATATATAGCTTAGAAAAGTTAATCGGGCCTGATCTAGGTCTTATCCGACCCGACCCATAAACATATTTAGAAGCGTACAAGTTTTATTGATCATGAATGGCTCTGTGATCAAATCTTCAATATATATATTTATTCAAGAAAAAATAACATTTGAATTGAAACAGCTATACCGCTCACAAAATTTTATTCAAACTCGCTTGAGCAAATCTTCCAATTCACTCAAGAAACAAATCGGATCTTTAACCCTCAAATTATATATATACACACTCTGCTCTCTTCGAGCATAGAATGTTTCTACTGGGACCAAGTTTCCTGATACAGTATGGCTTCTATCCCTCAAGTTAGTATAGTTCTTGATCTGATTTCAACATTTTGGAAGGTCGCTTGGCGGCGGTAGAAGAGACTGCTTAGGGCCTTTGCCATTGTCTACCAAGAACGCCATCTTAAGTCCCCATGTAGTGTGCACCTCTAGATGGCAATGCATGAACCAAACTCCTACAAGAGATGCAAAGAAGAGAATCAGAGAACATGAAATTAAACAAACTTGAAAATGCCAACGTCTGTGGACTTCCAAACGAAAACATTAAACAGCAATTACCTGGATTATCGGCGCGAAATCTTATCGCCACCCATCCACCAGAAGGTACTCCAATTGTGTTCCGTTCAACAGGATCAACGAGGTTGAATTTCTTAGTATCAGTCTTCGGATTGTAATTCCCTACTCCCCTACCGACAGCAAAGAAATTGAATCCATGTAAATGGATCGGATGGTTCTCAGGGGATATGATCCCAGTATCTTGCATAACAAGCTGGACTGTCGAGTTGTAGCTCAGCCTGTAAACTTTAGTTCCACTTTTGGTCTGTAAATTTGTAGGTGGAGTGCCAGTGTAATTGAAAACATGCGGTGGCTTTGCAGGAAAATCAGTGGTGAACACCCCGCTGGTGTTGAAGAAATGTGCTTGAAGCAGGGCAATGGTTGGCATCACGAATGTGACATTGTTAATACTAGCAACAACCCTGCTGCCATTACCAGCTTTGCAACTTGGACATGGGTTAACTCCTAGACCAACTGTAAAGAAAAGGTTGTGATCAACGCTCAATGGGACTTTGGCAGGAAATCTTCTTGAGTTAAGGCTGCGGAGAGAATTGGTAAATTGGTTGGCAACTGCAGTGGCATTCTTTGGAGGTGGGGTGGTGAGAGTTGTAGGGGAGTTAGCAAGAGCTCCTGAATACTGCAAAGTGGCTGTTGCTGTCATGTTGTCCACCGCAATTGGAGAATCCATGAACGGGGAGGCAGCAACCAAGTACTTGCCTGTATTTTTGCTAGTTGTGACAAGGACATTGGTGGTCTGGCCAGGGGCAATTAGGACTGTATCGGTTTTGAATGGTTTAACATAGGTGGCATCAACTTCGACGACTGTAAGCTTATGCCCTGCAATTTTGAAGAAGAGCTCTTCATTGAGTGCAGCATTGATCAACCGTAGCATGTAGGTCTCGCCACTTTTGACTGGCAATGTGAAACCGCCTGCATGAATCCAAAAATCCTTCAGTATCAGACCACCTTTATTAGAAAGCAAGCATTGAGAGACAGAACTCTCAGGTATATCTTATGGTCATTAATCTTAGTCGAATACCCTGTGATGAACAAGCTGAGACAGCTCCTGGATGGCCGTTAATTGTGTGAGCATCAGAGACATTTGGAGCTAATCCAGATTTAAGAGCCTCGTTGATCACAGCTTCAGTATCTGATTTCCACCATTCAGCTGCAATTTCACGTCACCACATTAGTCTCAGGTTACATATTTAATAACCAAGAACCTTAGAGCATTGAATTATGGTCGGAATGCACATAATTTCAAGAGTTTTAGTGAAAGAAATAGCTATGAAGTATCCTGCTCACCTAATACAACAACCACTTCTTTATGAGGAGCTGGGAATGGGTAGGGGATGCCGCGTTTAGGCAAGACAACCAGGGCACCATGAACTGTGGCCCTAAGCCAGAGAATATGTGCGTGCCAAAGAAGTGTGCCCCTCTGACCAGTGATTGTGAAGTTGTAGACATAGCTTTGCCCTGGCTGGATGGGGCATTGTGTAATGTAGGCTGGTCCATCAGCCCAGCCCGTTCTTAGTTGCCTGATGCCATGCCTGCCGAATACCGAGAAGAATACGCATCGGAATCAGTCATGATCAATTGAAGTATAACTGTTAGACAGGGTTTGTGTCGTTAGCTTACCAGTGAATAGAAACATTATATTTGACATGGTTAACAACTTTTACAAGAACTGTATCGTCTTCTCTGGCATACAGAGTGGGTCCTGGGAAGCGGCCATTGACGGTAACAATCGGCTTCCTAGAGCATAGTCTGGTCGTATTCTTCATCACCACCTGTTGAAATGATAGTTGAAATTAAGCTCATTTCTACATCAAATGCATATAATTCAAAGGTCATAACTGCTAAACTGTTCATATTGGTTGTGACTATTAATATGTCATTATAGCTCTGTAGTAATTTGAGATTTCATTTCTCTTATTGTATCTTAGCTGTATGGTTACTTACATGTCGTCGAACTTCATCTTTCATCTCTAAGTTGGCCCCATTTTGACCATGTACTCAACTATTTCTGTAAACTTATTGTGTTATTATTATTACTACCACTACTTGACTAGCTGCATGAATGTATGGATGGATTATGAGAGCTTTCTGCTGCAATTATTTACCCAATAAAGTATAAATAAGAAGAAACTTTCCTGGTATTTAAAATAGTGGCTATAGGCGGGGAACTTTATGATTCAATCTAATCATGGACAAGTCAGGCAAAAGCTATAGTTGCATGATTTTAAGCCTAAGGCAGTGATCAATGTCTTGATGTACAATGTGTCGTGCAAAACATAGTTAAGTTCTAATAATGAAATGCTTTTCAAGAAATCGTTCTCTGTGACCGAGACAACTGACCTCAGCCTCGAGCAGTTCAAGCTTTTGACAGATGAAGGCATTCTACAGCAATATTATACTTACATTAAATTTGTAATGCCGGACCCTGCACTGGACCAGAGCAGGGAAGAGGCAGACAGCAAGAAGCATAAATCGGAGCCGGCAAGCGTACTCCATATCGCCAACTTTCTGATCTTTCTCTTGCAATCCTCTCTTGCTATTGGTTCTTACTTCTTGCTTTCAGGCTTTGTTGTATTCATCTGCGTGACTGGCCACCTGAACCTTATAAGGGAATTGAGGAATTGCTTACATGTCGTTTTTATCGTAGTTAGGTGGGTGTGTAGATTCTTGGAAAACAAGAATTTGATAACAAATCTCACTAGATTTCTTACATGTTACATAAAGTCTATGGATCGACGTGGATTTGTAAGCAGACGGCCTCTACCATTTTCGTCTACTTAAAACCTTAATGGAAATTTTGTTGGTGGAAATTTGGGGTAACAAACTTACTACTTGATTACCAGAAGAGTAGATCAGTAGTGATGTGCAGCTATTCAAAAGTTTTCTAAATTATGCATCTATGACCCCTTTTTTTTTCTTTTTCTTTTTTTACTATGATTGCTTCAGTAAGTTTCCATGTATCGGCCTCCCCCACTCTGCTTTAGTGTATAGCCACATTAGGCACATGCAGTAATTCAGCGAACACATGCATCTGGCCTTTTGTAGATGTAATTATGTAAAAATACAATGCAAAGGTGAAGAAGGATGATATTGAGATAATAATTGTTTTTTAAAATATTTTTTATTTTTAAAATTTATTTAATTATATAAATACATTAAAACGATTTAAAAATATAAAAAGAAATTGAAACACAAAAAAAATAAAAATAAAATAGTTATTTTTAAAAGCGTTTTTGAAACGCAAAAACAAATGAACTTTAAATTGTTAAAAAATAATATAAATCATATCTTTAGATCTCATTTAATAGCTTATGCTATTCGGTTGAATCGATTCTTTATATGATATAAGAACTTTGATGACTAAGCGATCACGAATTCAAATCTCATCATCCTTATTTATTTGATAAAAATTAAGTATGAGGTAATGTGGGTCTGCGCAAGTTTCAAGCTCAAAGAGCTTTCACTTAAGGGGGTGTGTTAAAGAATAATATAAATCACATTTTGGAACCTCACTTAATAATTTAAGCTATTTGGTTAATATGGTTCTTTGATATAAATATCCTAAAAATTTAGGTTAGTTAATTATTTGTTATTATATTAAAGGATAATTCTTCAATCCATCATTGTATCCTTAATTTAATAAACTTTATTCTTGAGTATACAAGTTTTTAATCTATCATTCTAGCAAGTTTTTCAAGCTAAATCCTTAGACTCAGTCATATGACTTGGACATAAAAGTTTCTATTTTTCTAGCTTATAAAGGCATTTTAGAAATAAAAAATAATTATATGTAAATTACTCAACTAATTCTAGTTGTTTGATATGAAAGGCTTATTAAAATAATTAATATATTATAAATATAACATATATTTAAGAATAAAATTGACTCAAATATTAAACCAATTTGAAAAATTACCTTATAATAAAAGCTGGTGAAGCCATTAATCCTAAAAAGTCTTACAATTCCTGCAAAATGTGTAGTTGAGTTCCAGATAGCAGTAAAATTCTATGCATTTTTATTTTATTATTGGTGTAGATATGTACATTTCAACTAATTTTAATAGTTTTAAAATTAATGATTATATAAATTTTTTATGATCTTAAAGTTTATAAAATTTAAACTGATAATTTCTAAAAAATAAACTTTAATTCTAATTAATTAAGCTATATCTCTTAAAATTACTATGCTAATTTTCTTCCTTCATATCATCATAATATATACATGGACCTGCACGTCTGGTTTCTCGTGGGAATCGAATTTCAATTCCAAATAAATCTTTATTGGGACATGTTAGAAATCTAAGTAATATGACGTGCAGTATTTATTGGGATATGTTAAAATAATTTAAAAATAAAAAAAATTCAAAATTCAAGAAAACTCAGATTGAAACCCCTTTTCACGGGAAATATATAGAAAACGATTATGCCTATTATTATTATTCCCGTCTTCAATTGGAAATGATCAAAAGTGGCCTCCATTCAATTCCTCGTCCTCAAAATGTTACAAATCGGTCTGAATGGCATGGATCCGTAATTTTCCCATTGAGCAACTTAAATAAATAAATAAAAATTGATAGTTTGGGGTGAAAATGATTTCATTTAACTTGAACGTTTAATAAGCACTCTAAAATCATCAACAATAAATCCTTTTTTGTTTATAGAAATTTAAGCACTAAGCCGATTAACAAATTGCAACGATATTAAATATAATGATTCTTGGTGAGGAGAATTTTTTTATTTTTTAAAATTTATTTTTAATATTAACACATCAAAACAATCTAAAACTATATAAAAATTATTTTTTTATTAAATAATAATTTAAACCATGTTTCCAAACGTTACCAAAATTCATCTTCCCAACTTAATCAAAAGCAAGCTCTCCTTTGAGACTTTTTATTTGCTAGTTAAATATACATATTGTAATGGTCTTGAAGGGTTATATATATATATATATAATTATGTAATGAGAGGGGATCGTTTACTTTAGCCACAATATTCCAAGATGAAGAATTTCTGAAGGAAAAT
Organism: Populus davidiana; assembly: GCA_030145905.1. Taxonomy (NCBI): domain Eukaryota; kingdom Viridiplantae; phylum Streptophyta; class Magnoliopsida; order Malpighiales; family Salicaceae; genus Populus; species Populus davidiana. Next base: position 2,274,203 of record CM057794.1, on the reverse strand, counting down.
TCCAAGTAGAATATTGGGATGCTTACAGCCTAAGAGAATAAACGGTTGAGAAATGCCTTTCATGTGATGCATCCGATGGCAACCCCAAAAACTTCATGGCGTGTTTGAAAGCAAAGATTAAACCAACGGTGGGTAAGCAACAACTCAATATCCCCCCGAATTTACCCACTTTATTTCTTTATATATCCGTTGGAGACAATTCTTGAACAGCATTTTATCCGTTTTATACTCCTAATCTCATCAAATAGACAAATGAGTCCACCGTCGTTGAACGGCGTATTACTCATAAGAAGTTGCTTCCCTTTTGAAAACAAATTCAGGTTAGTTAGCAGACTACTATGCCCAGCTTTGTTCAGTAATCGGTCCATTTCACACTCATTAGCTAGCAAACTAATCTATTTGAATTATGTTTTTTTGCACTAATTCAAAACAAATTGTTTTGATTAAATGCGTACGTGTCTATAATGAGGTATAGCCAAAACTTTAATGCTTGTCTTAAATTCTGTTTGGGAGTGTGGTTACGGTTGCTTTTTAAAGTATTTTTCATGTATAAATGTATTAAAATAATATTTTTTTTAATTTTTTAAAAATCATTTTTGATATCAGCCCATCAAAATGATTTAAAAACACTAAAAAAATATTAATTTGAAGCAAAAAAATAAAAAAAATTATTTTTTTCAAAAATACTTTTGAAACGCAAAAACAAACAGAATCAACACTTATGCTAGTATTTACATCTTGATATTCTAAAAAATAAAAATACAAAATCTAAACCCTTTTTTGTTTTTTGTTTTTTTTTTTTTAATTGAGAATTTTTTTATATTTAATGCCTAAAAAATCGTAATCTTACGTACAAGGAAAAGGATAAAAATAATAGATATGAGATTCCATGCTATAATATAGATCAGCACTCCCGTACAACTAAAAGGAAACGAGAAAAAAAAAAACAGAGAGATCATTCTCTTAAATTTTGGGTTTTTTTAAAAAAATATTAGATTTTTGAAAGATAAATAGATATTGTGTTCCCGAAATGGATTGCTTTTATAATTATTAGCTGTATTTTCTATATGAAATACATTATCAACGTTTAACACTTTATACATATTAAAAAAAAATAGCTGCTGAATTATTTTGTATAAGATTACTTATAACAAAAATATATTTAATGTTTCCGATAAAAAAAACAATGCTAGTATGGTTTTTGTTTTTAATGAGAGTTTAGGCAACATATATATAGGTTGATATTGCAATAAATTGAAAGTCAAAGTTGCCATTCAAAACAAACATTCTATGAGTCGATATGATGAAACAATTAAGATTTGCTATATATAGTTCACTTTTATTTCTTTGAATTCTCAGTTGTCATGCGAAAACATGTGTGTTAATGAAGAAGTGAAGAATGATGTATTATATACTCTACTTATTCCCTTTTTTTTTTGTCTCTATGTTTTCTTTTACGTTATGATGAGGTAAATCATTAATTTTTCACATTGATTGATAAAAAAAAAAAAAAATACCTACTCCACATGGTGGGTTAGGGGTAATAAAATAAATAAAGACACTGTTTAGAAACGCAATGTAAACCACATTCCTTAAAAATTTAATTTAATTTTTTTTGTTAAAAATTAGATTGGATCCAATAAAGTTTTAAAAATTTAGATTGATTTTATTTTTTTAAAAGTGAATATAGGGTGTTTTAGGTTAACATTTTGATATATTAAGGTTTGTAAGATATATTTTGCAATATTCTCTATTTTATTTTGTAAAAATAAACTAAAATTTAGATTTTTAGGTTCTAAAACTTTAACCTAAACTTTTTATCTATGAAAGGTGATCGGAGAATTCACTCAACACATCTTCTAGCTAGGTGAACAATGTGTTATTTGTTCTACAAAACATGTCGTGGGTCCTTTAAAAAATAAATGAGACACACCTATATGATTTTCTGTTGGACCAAGCGCATAGGCCAATCCTCCCAAGCTTGATCTCTTTTTAAATTACCCTTCATTGTTTTTATTTTGAATAAAATGCACTATATATATATATTTGCTTAGTTTTTTAGGCTTTATTGACAAACCTTTTGTATTGGGCTTTTTAAACCAATCAAGCCCAACTCTAAGCAACCTAATGCAATACCTTTAAATTCCAAAACTGCAAATTCATTAAGAAAGTAGCTAGTGGTGTTCTACCTGGCAGCAAACAACAAATTGAATTATTCATTCATGAAAACTATTCAATATCAAAGTTACAATTTACAAATAAAACATGCAAAAAGATCCGGCAAGTCAACAATAAAAAGATCTAGCAAGGAATGTAAGTTTCTTTTTTTATCAAGATTTTCTGGACCCTGCAACAAAATCAAATTCATCATTTTTTTTACAAATAAACGAGTGAAGATTAAGAAAGATGAGCAAAGAAACCCTCAAAATACAACTAAAAAACACAACCTTTTCAAGCTAAATAAATAGGCTTTAAGCACTGAATATATTTCAGTCATAACAAAAGATCTAAGCATTGAAGTTGATAATGCTGACCTGCTTTTCCCAGCCTGGAACACAAAAGTTTTCAAACTCTCCAGTTCCAATCCCTAATAAAGAAGAAATAGAAAGTGGCGAGAACCTAATTAAAAAGTGCATGCTCTGTTTATCAAAATCAAATATGCGAAGGAAATAGGTTATATAAGTTCTTTACTTACAAATTTCAAACTAATTCATAACCACGAAAAGAAAAAAAGTATCCATAACCATAATCATAACATGCATAAGAGGGGGGAAAAGGGGGGGCATTAGCATAAATCTCAGAAGTAATTGCAAGAGATCGAAGAGGAAAAGAGAGGCAGAAACCATTGATGGAGGCTACCGGAGCTTGATATTGACAGATCAGGGAGATAGAAACTAGAGATAATGGGTGTCGTTGTCTTTAGCTTTTGGTGAACTGAATTTAGAGTGGATCTCGATGAAGCCCTTGACCAATTGAAGAAAAGAAGATTTAATTTGGTACCACACCTAAGAACACCTAAGAAGCAATCACATTAAAAGATTATTTATTTAGTAGTGTGTTTGAAATTATTTTTTAAATAATTTTTTATGTTAAAATATATATTAATAATATTTTTTTAATATTTTAAAAATTATTTTTAATATCAATATATTAAAATAATTAAAAAATATTAAAAATATATTAATTTAAAATTTTTTAAATTATTTTAACAGAACCACGGGAGAGAATAAGAAAGAAAAAGAAAAGAGAGAAAGAAGTGTAGCGCGACTTTAGTATCGCTAAGTAATGAGTAGTGATTTAGAATTTGGTGAAACTTTCGTTATATATCTTTTTTTTTTAAGTTGAATAAGTGTGGTTGAACCGATTCAGCTCAATCGGTTCTAACTTTTTGAAATCAAAATCAAATCTGACTGAATGTGTTTTCTTGTTTTTTAGTTGGGTTTTCTTTTCTTAGTTTAGTTTTTTCAGTGTTTTTTTCCTTATTTCAGTTAGTCAATTTGTTTAGAGCACCCTTTCTATTTGTCTTCTTCGTGGTCTAGGCTTTAAAAAGTGCAATCAAGAATCTTCTAGTCTTTTCTGTTTTGCTGTTGCTTCTGCTTGCTTTTGTTTTTCTTACAGCGGTTGTTTTGTTCACTGGCCAAGAGACACCTACATTTGAGCTAAGTCATTAGCTACTTCATTTGTCATTATGCAAATTTTCAACTTCTTCTTCCAAGTTTTCCAAATCTAACTCTGTTTCGCTGGGAACTTGCATACATTTTCATGCACTTTTGTGATGCTAAGAAATTCTTTAAACACTTTGACATTTCATTCTTCTAATCTATCACTTGGTATATTGCTGCGCTTTGACATTCCATTGTCTCAACTACCACTACATTTGTATCTTCTGTTTTTTTTCTTTTTTTTCTTCCAGAAAGCTAATGTCACTTTCACTTTGCATGTATAGGACTGCATGCGAGTTCCAAAACTTGCAGGAGTATTCTTTCTTCACTTTTTGAAAAAAAATTTCCTTCAATTCCATCACCAGTGTAAAAAGATTCTTCCACTTTTCTTCCTTCGTCACCATTTCATGCGTTGAACCTCCAATAACCCACCCTTTGCTGTTATTTTCAAAGATTTTCTTTTTCTTTTTCTTTTTTTCTTTCCAACCCTTCTTTACAAGAACTCAGTATAATCAACACAGTTGAAACGGACAGTCAGTCTGCTGTCATGTTCTTCAAGACGTTGTTGTTGCGCTACCCACTGCCACCTTTTCTTTTCTTTTTCTTTTTTTGCTTTTTTTTGGTGGCTGAACAATAGTTTCTTCTCATCCCTTTTGTGTTTGAGCTGAATTGGTATTTGGTAAAGGTTGGGCTTCATCCTTTCCCACTACTTCATTTAAAGGTTTTCATTTAAATCCTCCATGCTAAGTACTTAGCTTCGCATTCAGACTTAAACTTCATAAGAAAGAATCCTGCAAGATTTTTTTAAATGCTGATTCTCCCCCCACCTTGCCCCTTGTATCATTCAGATATTATTGATGGCATTCGAAGAAATTTATCTTTGCTCGTTTTTCCTTTTAGTTAGTCTTCAATGAGTCGCCCATTGCTTTCCATTTTAGCTTCAAGTTGCTATATGTTTGTGACGTTTTGAAAACAAAAGAGAACGAATTCTATGTAATAAAGCATTATCATTTGTTGAATCTAGATGAGATATGTGTATTTAATTTGATAGCTTTTCATTTAATTAATGTCAACTCTTCTATTATTAGATTTTATTAGAGTTCATTATTGTGTTATAATTTATATTATTTTGTTGTACGATTTGTTTAGTGAGTTATAACCTTAATTATTTTGCAAACCAATTTATTTTTTTATATTAACCAAGTCAAAATATGTTATGAAAATTATAAATATGCAATGTTAGAGCTTGTAAGTGTTACAAATTATTTAATCAAATACTTATATCATTAACCTCCTATAAAATTTTAATATATATTAGCTTTATTTTTAAAGATAAAGGATCTCGTTATATGTAAAACACTACAACCTATTTATGATAGTCATTTTAAAATTTTATCCTATTATCCTTATCATCAATACAAAACAAGCTCATTGATGCTATTTTAGATGTACAATTTGTTTTTACTAGGAATAATAAGCTTCAACGAATCCAAATTTATGAGCAAAATGATATAATTTAGATTATATTTGAATCATTGGAGAGATATTATTGTAACTTGATTCTGATTTTTTAAAATATTATTGAAATAGCATGGAGCTATACATAACAGGATAAAGTTTTTTCAACTCCAGAAAAATTGATGAAAATACAAAATCGAGATACAATTCACACACATATATAAAAGATAGCCCAACTTCTATTTTATTAGATTTTATTTTAGGTTTGTTACTTGCTTAATTTATGTTATTTTATTTGATGAATGAAAAGCCCAATTATTAGTATCTTGCTATGTTTTTTCACATTATAAAAAAAATTGATGAATTAAAAAAAAAGTCAAGGAATTTTGATCTATTCCCCTAATTTTCCCATCTCTCTCCGTGGTTCATCGACAACCATGGCAGAAGATTGCTTAGCCAAGCATGGAACAACAGATAGCCTTGGAAACCCTGCTTTCAAGAAGAAAACATGAGCTTTGAAACTACCCTTGTATTTTAGGCAACTCTTTTATACCTTTCTGATGCTATCTATTTCCACGTATGTTTCTTTTTTGTTATAGGCTTACGTGCTCGTCTTGACTTGCCTGCAGGAAATGAATGTTGTGAAAGAATGGTGATCAACACAAATCTAGTAATTACCTCATATTTCAAGCAAACCAGCGCGTGGTTGGTCTGGCACACGCTATTTCATGCCATTGCTTGCAGCTTTTCTACTAAGCAAGATAATGGACAATTGCTAGCTTCTCTATAAATGCTGTGTATGATTGGTATTGTGTATATGATATTTTTTTATTTTGAAAATATATTAAAATAAATTATATTTTTTTTTATTTTTTTTATATTAGTACATTAAAATAATTTAAAAATACTAAAAAAAAACATCAATTAGATATTTTTTTTTTAAATAAATACATCTAAAAGTAGAAGTTATCATACTTCTAAATACTTACTCGCATTTAGTATTGGGATAGCTTTTTTTAAAAAAATATATATTTTGCTTAAAAATACATTAAATTGATATTTTTTATATGTTTTTTTAATAATATTAATATTAAAAATAAAACAATAAATCTAAAAAAAATAATGAAGTGGTATTAATCATAAGATACTTGATACTTAAGCATGTTATTAATCATTACAAAAGAAAATTTGATTTTAATCATTGTCATTGAATAAAAAAAAACTATCAATCGTGTGCATCAAATCAATGAAATGTTCACACTTTAATATCTTTCTCCTCTTTTTTTTTTTCCATACTTGAGGAAGTCTAAAATACTTATACTTTTTCCATACTTTTGATATTTTTAAAATATTAAAATATTGGGGAACCTATTCTATTATTTATTTGACGAGGACGACAACAACAGTAGCCACAAAAGAGTCCAAGTACACAATTAATTATCATTCATGGGCAACATTTACTGCTACAAAATCGACCATAAATAGGAGTTTTGCCAGTTCAAGAATTTTAATGTTAGATCTCTGCTTCCTATCTTCTCTTAAGGCCTCAAAAGAGTCCAAGTACACAATTAATCCTCTCTAGCAACTTGTTCACAAACCGAAGCCAGCTCAGCATGTTAAGAAAACATAAGGATTAAAAAAGTGATTTTCTGAACTTGTGATACTAACTTGTTAGTCTCTTAAGAGTATAGGTATTAAAGTGTAATTTAATAAAAATATTCACCTTCCGAGAGTATTAAAATAATACACGGCAAAAGAGATTCATCCAGCTCCTCTCTCTTTTGTACAGGTTCAAAAACGAGTTGGAATCGGACCTTGTTTCTTATTTTGTGTCGAATCTCTTTCTGATTTGCCTTTTTGTGCGTGTGCGTGTGTGTGTTTATATTCCCATTACCACCCGAATCATCTTACCTTACCTGCAACGACCAGTGCCAAAAGAGAGGTGATAGATTTCTCTCCAGAAAACCTTGTTCCGTCCTCATACACTCATCACTCTCCCTCCCTCTCTCTCTGGTAAGTTATTTCTTTTGCATGCATCCAATGCATGTTGTTTTTTCAGCGTAGTCTCGTTAGAATGTTTTTCATTGTTTTTGTTTTTGTATTAATGATGACTGATCCTTTTCTGCTTTCTTGAGAGGCTGCGTGGTAAATTTGAGGACTTTTGTTTTTTGCTATGATCATCTCATAAAAGAAACTAGAGGGCTTTTCTTTTCTTTCTTTTTTTGCTATGATATTTTTGTTTTTTTGTGTTAACTTTGGGATTTTGGTTTCTGAGAGTCATCACCTCATCTAGTCTTTCCATTTGCCAGATGGGTTTTGCTCTTTACACTGAAATAAAAATTCTCTGATGCTTTCGGCATGGTTTAAAGCAACTTTTTGTATTTGTGTATCTCTCTTGTTTTTTATTTTATGTAAAGGTAATTATTCTTGGATTCTATGGTGATTTATGGTTATCTCTTTGTTGTTTTCTAGTGCTATCTATCAGATAAAGATGACCCTATATTATTCTTTTTTATCTGTCTAAAATAAAAGAAATTCTTTTTTTTATCCAATTATATTGGAATGGGATTTGGTTTAACTGGGTTTGGTTATTTTCTGATCTCTTCTTCATGTTGTTTTTTTCTTTTCTTTTCTTTTCTTTTCTTTTATATAAGCATGATTTCTGAGATGTGTGCTAAATCTACGAGTACAATTTTTTTTTTTTATTATTCTCAACTAAAGTTCCTGTGAATCAGATCCTCAGTAGTAAGCTGAAGAATTAGCTCTGAATTAGTTTACTTGGCAAGAAGGAAAAGAAAAATATTACTAGTTATGTGTGATGCATGAATTTATAATTCTGAATATATAGCAAGTGAAATCTGCAGATTATGTTCTCTGTTTGTGGAGGCAGGGGAAAATTAATTACAATCCTGCAATGTATTTTAAGCATTAGAATATTGTCTTAATTTCTCCGAGTCTAATGTTTGATTTTAAGGAAGATCCACTAATTTTATATTAAATATAAAGTCTAACCAAATCAAACGTGTTGCAGGTCACCCAAAAAATTATGGCACAAGATGATTACTCAAACGATGGGACGGTGGATATCAAAGGAAATCCAGCAAATAAAAAGAAAACTGGAAACTGGAAGGCTTGCCGCTTTATTCTTGGTATGATATTTTGTCGTATCTTTTCGAGGCCAAATTCCTTGTATCGTATCTGACTTCAGGTTTCCATACACTAAAATTGTTTATAATTTCCTTGCAGGAAATGAATGCTGTGAGAGGTTGGCATACTATGGGATGAGTACCAATCTGGTGAATTATCTTGAGGACCGTCTCAACCAGGGAAATGTCGCTGCATCAAACAATGTTACCAACTGGTCTGGAACTTGCTATATCACACCACTGATTGGAGCTTTTCTAGCCGATTCATATTTGGGAAGATATTGGACAATTGCGAGTTTTGTTGTCATCTACATCATTGTAAGTTTGCTTTCGAGCAAGTTCCATCTGACCTGTAAATTATATGAAAGTGAACTGAGTTTTCCCATATCTTTGATCAATGTTTTTTTATGTCAGTTTGCATCAAGGGTTTCATTTCTGTTTATGCTCTTCATTTTGAGCCATTCTAAAATGTCATCTCTGCAAAAAGTTTGTCTTGGTCTGCACATTATCAAGACATTTTATAGTCGATGGGATACTTATTTGTTAATTTCTAACAGCATTTATGCGAAGAGTTTTGGTTGAAAAAACCTTAATTTTTCTTGAACCTTTGCCACCATAAACACTTCCTGCTTCTGTCTCTTTTGGAATTTTAAGAGAATATTCTCAGGCTTGGTTTTATTTTTCTTGAGATTTTCTCTTTGTTTCTAAAAGTAGATTGATGGTCTTAAGCCATCCTAGAAATTCGGTCATATATCGTAAACTTTCTTTCGAAACTATGTATATGTGGAAATAATGAACTCTTCTTGTAGGGAATGACACTCTTAACATTATCTGCTTCAGTCCCTGGGTTAGAGCCATCTTGTGACAAGGATTCTTGTCACCCGACCACAGGACAAACTGCAGCATTCTTTGTAGCACTTTACTTGATTGCTCTTGGAACTGGAGGAATCAAACCATGTGTTTCATCTTTTGGAGCAGATCAATTTGATGAAACTGATGAGACAGAGAAGAAAAAGAAGAGCTCCTTTTTTAATTGGTTTTACCTTTCAATCAACATAGGTGCGCTTATTGCATCTTCTGTTTTGGTCTGGATACAAATGAATGTTGGTTGGGGGTGGGGATTTGGAATCCCTGCAGTTGCAATGGCTGTAGCAGTTGTGTTTTTCTTCTTGGGAAGTAAGCTATACCGAATTCAAAAACCTGGTGGGAGTCCCATTACAAGGATTGTCCAGGTTATAGTTGCATCCTTCAGAAAGTACCGTGTTCAAGTTCCTGCTGATAAATCTCTTCTTTATGAGACTGCAGAAGAGGAAAGTCAAATCCAAGGAAGTCGTAAGCTCGAACACACGGATAAATTCAAGTAAGTTCCCTGAAGCCAATAATTTTAAGATTTACAACGCAAGTTGATTGAATCCATGGGTCCAAGTTTAGTCACTTCTGAATTTTTCTAGTTCTTTTTTCGATCCACAAAATTCACCGTGTTGATTTTATTCCTCTCCTATATATTTCCAAATATTTAGTAGCTCAAGAAATTCCTTCATCAATTGGCTCGTACAAGTTTATAGCAAGAATAAGCATGCCAATAAATCTTATGTAGCAATCCATTTATCCAGACAATGGATGTTTTGGGTACTTAAGAAGTATGTTTTCTGAATATGACCAAGAAACCAGGCAACGTTGTTAATACTTTGCACCATGAATGGAGAAGGCTGTATTTTGCAACAAAAGTAACTAACGGGAATCTTCACCCATATTCCCAGTCAGAGTAACACTTATGCTAATTAGCCTGCAAGCACAAAGAGCAGCTTTTTATCTTCTTTTACACTTGCATTTCCCAAATGCAAACCATTCTTTGAAATTCTCCTAGGCTGATTCTCATTATCTATCCTTGATCTAATCGAAATTTGTCAAGTTTCAGGTTCTTTGACAAGGCTGCTGTGGAAACCCAAACTGAAAATATCAAGGGCTTATCAAACCCATGGAGACTCTGCACAGTAACTCAAGTTGAAGAGCTCAAGTCCATTATCAGGTTGCTCCCAGTGTGGGCATCTGGAATAGTCTTTGCAACTGTATACAGTCAAATGAGCACCATGTTCGTTTTGCAAGGAAACACTATGGACCAACATATGGGTCCTCATTTCAAGATTCCATCAGCATCGCTCTCCCTCTTTGATACCCTCAGCGTCATCTTCTGGGCTCCTGTATATGATCGTATCATTGTCCCATACGCAAGGAAGTTCACGGGTCATGAACGAGGCTTTACTCAGCTCCAACGTATGGGCATTGGCCTCGTCATATCATTGGTCTCCATGATCGTTGCGGGGGTATTGGAGGTTGTTCGACTCAACTTTGTCCGAGAGAACAATTACTATGATCTTGAGTACATCCCGATGACCATTTTCTGGCAAGTACCGCAGTACTTTCTCATAGGATGTGCAGAAGTTTTTACCTTCATTGGACAGTTGGAGTTTTTCTATGACCAGGCACCTGATGCTATGAGAAGTTTGTGCTCAGCTCTCTCTCTTACTACCGTCGCATTAGGAAATTACTTGAGCACTCTGCTTGTCACCGTTGTTACTAAAGTTACAACGAGAGGTGGGAAGCTTGGTTGGATCCCTGATAATTTGAACAGGGGCCATCTTGATTACTTCAACTGGCTCTTGGCAATTCTCAGCTTCCTGAACTTCACTGCGTATCTCTGGATTTCAAAGTGGTATGCCTACAAGAAAGCTACAGAGCGTCCTCATTGAGACAGAATGGTTGGTGGACAGTGCAGGAATCACATTTCAATTTGTTACACCTCTTTGCAACACCATAGATGGATGACCTGTTGTTGTCCATGACCTAGGCTTATTTGTTTGTTTGTGAGGAAGTGGTTTCCTGAAAAATACTTTTTACTTTCCCATGTTTGCTGGAATCGTGAGGAATAAGTTAACGGAATTTATTTTCTCGTCAAAACTCCAAATGACTGGAGGAAACTTGTGCGGTGGAAAGAAATTGCTTGAGATCTCATCAAGTATACAGGGAAAAATACTAATTTGTGGCGGGATTGCTGGCACCCACATGGTCCTTTATTTAAGAGATATGGCATTCAAATTCACGGTCCTCTCTTGATGCCAGAATTCCTGAGGTCATTCATGGTGGTGATTGGAGTTGACGAGGGGCAAGAAGATGGAATGATGATACCAATATTACTGTTATTATTTTTTTCAAAAAAAAAAGAGCCAATCTATTCAGGCGAGCCCAAATGGCTTGTCTCGACCCAAACTAAGAACAAATAACTATTTGGGCCTTGACCCAATATCATGGCCCAACAATTAACACAGACCACAATACATATTACAAAAAGTCAAAACAGTGTCAGGCACCACCCATACAAGGTCAATGCGGCACTAACCTTTTTCGCCAATGGCAAGCACAGACCTGCCAGTCTAACCAACAGCTACCATCACCAGCCTATGTGTCTTGCCTATAACTTCCATTAATAGTAAGTAGAATGCCTGCCATGTCTAGTGAGTGACGCCTACACTCATCAACTCATTTTACGATTACCTGTGCAAAAAAGGTATCTCTTCTCCCCAACTCCTTCGTCTACGAGACCTCTTGGTCTCAAAAGCCATGGATATAAATACCTCATGCCACCTACACAAGGCAACAGAGAATAACACAAAGCAGAGCAACCCACATTCCTCTCCCCACATTATCATCCTCCTCACACTCTCCTGCTCCCATACTTGTGCTCCTCACACTATCATCTTATACATTATTTTACTGTTACATCTACTAATTAATCGGAGGGTTTTTCATTATGATAAGAAGACTTGTTTCTGCAAGATAGCATCGACTCATAAACTAGTGGCCAAATCCAATCACCACGCCAACCCATCTACCAGACACAGAAAGACCTAGATCTAATTCAAAGCTTTTCCGACTTCATGGGAAATAATTTTTCTTTTTCCTGATGCAACTGATGAAGTTATCAGAAAGCTCTCTGTTGATTATAAGTTATAATTAAGAAGTGCATGGGATTGTGTCAGGAATAGAGAGAGGAGTAAAAGTGGACAAGCACAATCTCATCTGGGTGCCTTGGCGCGCATATATCAAAACGTAGTTTTATATATTTAAGTACTGGCTTGCTAATTAAGCTCAACACACTTTGTGCTAGAATAAAGTAGGCTAATCACAATTCTGAAGCTCATGTTATTAATTATTTGAGTTCTTCATATTGCTAAAAGCAGATTGACCAACTAAAAAATGATGTGTGCTTTGAGCTATGCAATTGCTGGCAGTTTTTATATTATAAGTTTGTTTTGTTTTAACTGTTTTAACTTCAAGGGAGCTAGCTTGTTTGTGTTTCTGGACTTAGCCCTTTGGTTCGTATTATTATAGATGATGATTTCTAATTTTCTTTATGTATGTATTAAATGTATTATTTAATATGGAAGGCTCGGGGAGAAGAAGTAGATAAGATGGTATGTGTCCTGCCAATAATATCATCAATTTCAATTTGTGTTGTAGTGTACTTTAGAAAGCTGGGAAGGCAGAGCTTCTCGAAACGGCATTAGTGAATAATAAGATTTTTATTTTTTTGTTAACAAGGACACTTAGTTCCGTAGATAGGTCCAAGCTGGGGTGATTTTAGTATTGATCCGTTTACGAGCGCTATGAGCCTTTCAATGAGCTGAACGAGTTGGAATAATACAAGTTTATTCACAAGCTATGATAATTTTTAAATTTAGTTAGATTATATACTTTACTGTTATAAGAATTATGAATTTAGTTTAAATTTAATAAAATAAATTGTGGATTATATTTAATTATAAATTAAAAATTTTAATGAAATGTGAATTGATAAGTGTATTGATTTTTTAATTATGATAAGTGTTGGATTAAGAATTGTTGGATTGATTTTTTATGTCGAGGGAGTTTAGACACTACAAAAATAATTTCATTCATATATTTCTTCCGAGTTTATAGATGTTAAATGTGATTCATAAACTATATTATTTTTTAAAATTTGTTATTTTCCCTTTTTTTTTAACTGTTAATTTAAAAAAGAAATCCAGATTGCAATGTCAAATTCGAAAGTCAATGGGCAAACTTGAACAAATATTATACTCATAAATAAGGGATAATGTCCACCCAACGAAAGGCCCAAAATAAACCAACTGCCCATATAACGTCTCTCCCCTTTCCTACTCCCTCTATCCCTCTCCCTCTGAAGTCGAAAGAAAAATGTTTTCCCTCAAAGCCATCAACACCTCATTTGCTCCTACAAATCATGGTTTTTTCCACACTAGAAAGCCATCCAACACAAAGAACTCCATCCTGTTCCTTTGCAAGTCAAATGATTCGGACTCTGAGGCTCCCCCACCTGAAGGTGATACTAAAAAACAAGAACTGCTTGCGAAGATAGCCATGCTTCAAGCTCAAAAAGTCCGTCTCACTGATTACTTGGACGAGAGATCAGCTTATCTAACTCAATTTGCTGAAGAAGCCAATGCTGAGTTTGATAAAGTTGGAGAGGATGCTCTAAAAGAACTTGATGAAGCAGGTGCCAGGGTCTGTTCAACTCCTTCATTCTCAATGCAAATTATGAAATGCTAAAGGAACAACAAAATGGTGTTGCTTAGCACCTCTGTTGATAACCTGCTTCTTATTCATTATTTATGCTTAGCAGATAATGGAGAACATAGAGAGCCAGATGCAAGCTTTTGAGGAATCTGCAGAATTGAACAGAACGGAAATTGAGAAGAACGATAATAAGGTAGCAGATTTTGAAGTTCAAATGGAAAACGACCGGAATGAGGGGATGTTCTTCAAGAACCTTGGCCAGAAAGCACCAGTTGATAAAGCCAAAGCTAAGGAGGAAGCACAGAAGATTAAAGATCTGACTAACGCAAAAGCAGGGTCAAAAACCAGGAAGAACATTTACCTTGCTTTAATGGGTGTACTAGGCATAGTGATTGCTGATTCCTTCCTCTCTTCTTCACCTGATTGGCGAAAAGTTGCAGTTCTCGGAGCAATTTTAGTGGGTTTGATCACTCAGTTCAGCTACGAGCAGAGATTAGCATCAGACATAGAAAGAGCAGAAAAGGAACAGACAGACAAAGAAAAGTAAAGTCCTCTTTTCTCAGTATAAGGAATTTATAGTGTAAAATCTTAGACATGCCATTTTGAATGAATATAGCATGATAAAATAACCCCAAGTGAAAACTTCCAACTTGGATTTGATACATCAAGCTATTTTCTTTTGCATCATCCACATCTGATCTTGGTGATATTACTGCATCACCAATATCCAATTTTGATGCTTTGCTAACTTTCCTATCACTGTATCCAAACAGCCAAAAGGCCGTAGTACTCACGTTGTTGTGACAATTTTCTGAGAAATTTTTATAATCATCTTCAAATACTTTTTGCTGTACAGCTATTTCTCTGGCTAAGCACTTTCGTGAAATTGCTTGAAGTGTTTACATATATATATATATATATATATATATATATGCTGAGAAAACCAGAGAAAAGAAGCATAAGAATTCAAATGTCTAGGAGAAAGATAACATACTTGGGACTTCTAGGAGTCAAAATGTTTGATACTGAACGTTACTCATCCATAATGAAAAAGAAGATTTATGGGCCCTGAATTAAAATGACCAAGCAAAAACTAGATGTTGAAGGGCTAGATAGGCTATCTGGGCCGTGGATGCTCGCTGTTTGCCTAACAGATGGTTGAAGGTTGTGTTCAGGTTTGTCACAAGGAAGATCCAATCACATCTGCAAGTATTGCCATGACAACACGAAAACAACATCACCTGCAATTAAAGTAATCATAGTGTCTATGTCCAGCTGAAACCCATATTTGAACATGCAAGCCCACATCACTGATGCCTTTTCACACTCGCTGGCTTTATAAATCCCGTCCATAAGTGTGTAATGGGTAACAAGATTGGGAAGACAGTTCAGTTCGACTGCTTCATATTTGAATAGAGCAGCAAAGCATCTCCAATTTTCCCAGCAGACTCCAAACCCTTGTCAAGAGCTTGGCGCCGCAAGTTGAGGGCCACCATCAATAAGCTACAAGTGATCGAGTCTGGCTTCCAGTCTTTTTTTAGCATTTCCTTTACAAAAGAATATGCATGGCAGAATCTTTCTGCCTTTCACAGACCATTTATAAGAGTGTTATAGACGACAAGAGGAGGAGAACAACCTTTGGATACCATTTCCCTGAAAAAGTGAATTTCCTGCTCAAGTTTGGAAGCTCGGACAAACCCTTAATCAATAGATTGCAAACATGAGGACTCAACTTACAGCCATGATTATCCATCTGATGCACTATGCCCAAAGCTTCATCTACTCTTCCTTGTTTGCTTAACCCATCAACCATCGAGGAATGTGCAAGAGCATCCAGCTTATCTCTTTCATCTTCTGCCTCGTTCAATATCGTCAACGCCTTATTCAAATGACCATTCTTGCACAACCCATGAATCAAAACTCCGTAAGTAGTAGAATCAGCTCCACTCCCCTTCCTACGCATGAGTTCCCAAACAGAAACAGCTCCACTCCCCTTCTTCAACCTTCCTATTTTCAGACAATCCTCTAAGAAATATGTTGTAACTAACAACCTTGCGATTACTCTTCAAAGTTGTTTTCTTTTGAGAAATATACCCCCCCCCCCATTTCTTTATAATTCTTCACAGCTCCATCAAAATTTCCCGCCTTGCATAACCCACATTTCAAGCTGCTATACTGAAATGAATCCATTCCTTCTTCATCCTCTCCCACATTTCCAAGCTCTCATCAATCCTCCTCATTTTACACAACCCAATAAATCATATCAATATACGAAACCACATTGAATAAACACAGGACCCTTTAACCAACCTTTCCCTAATCTCTTTCCCCTTGACATATTCTCCTCTTTTGAAAAACCGATCAATCATTATTCATTATACTAAAACACATCACATCAGGAACTAAGCCCCTTTCAAACATTTCATCAAACACCTCAAGTGCACTTACCAAACCCGCATTTTAAACCATCTCTTAAATCATAGTACTATAGCTATACACATCAGGCTTTAAATCTTTACCCCACATCCAATCCATGCCTTGACAAATTGTCTCTTCTTAACAGAAATCTTGATCAAAATATTATATGTTTGCAAATTAGGCAAGATACCTACTGTTTCAAAATAATCGGAAAAAAAAACTGCTTTTTCTAACTGATTGACTTTGATAAAAGCATCGTTAGATCTTATTCCATGCTTTCACCTAAAAATCTCCTCCAATTTCTTAAAGCAATCTAAAGCTTGGTTTGGCATCTTGTTTTTTTGCATAAGAAACGCTACTGCCATGGTGCGACAGAAAAAACAAAGACAGTAAAAATAGATACAGAACAAACGATAAAAACAAAATTATATTTAGTAATGATATATAAGATAAAATATTTTTTATTATTTTTTATAATAATCAAAATAAAATAAAATATAAAAAATATATTCTCCTCTTTAGTAAATAACAAATTTTAAGACTATTGTATAGAATACTTTTTCCCTCTGGATAAAAGCCTATCTTGAATTACATTGAATCTTATGACAAATTATTATACAAGTCTGATTTACTAATAAGCCATTAACACAAAATGATGAGCGCCATAATTATTTTATGGTGAATCTCAAATAATTTCTGGGAGCACGCTTCATGATGAGCTTTGCCCAGTTAACCCCTACGGCATTCTTTGTTATCTCAACGTTCTGTCCTTGGAGATCGTGTGGAAGATGGTAGATGGGCTTGACATGCCGAAAATCCATTGCAGATAAGGTGCTTTTGCCAGTGAGCTGAGCCCGTTTCAGGACGTGGATTTATTTGACATTATAATTTTATTTATTAATTAATCTTGATAAAAAGGTGAGTCGAGATAATTCATCCAATTACTTCATCATATTGCATGCTTCTGGTAATCGAGAATTGAAAAACTTTAATCATATATAAGAATATGAGTACTTCTTCAAGCTCTCTCTATGGCTTTGTTAAGGAACAATCCAACTTCAGAAAGGAACAGCCACCGCCAGAAAAGAATGGAGTAAAAAACTGCGGAGTGTAATTAGATAAACCCCTACGCCTGTGCAAGGCATACTTGTTTGGAACTCATCCACCATGGTAGATAGCAAAACCACAAGCTAAACTGTGAGAGCAGAGCATTCCACGGGAGAGAAAAAACACTGTAATGACTTCACAGCAAGTTCATGCACTTGCATTACAGGAAAATCTGCTATCTTTTGAAAAACTTCAAGTGATCCTAAGTTTCGACTTAACCACCAATGGGGGGATAATTTAACAAAATCACAGGATATAAAAGATGGTCATGTCAGTTGAATTGGATATGACGTTGAGCACAGAAGGAATGGACTTCAAATATAAGGGGAAAAAATAAGAAACGAAGAAAGAAACAACAAATGTTTTAAATAAATGTTGACATAATCTTCTATCTATTCATGCAAATGTATTATCAGCGCAGAGGACCATTGAAGCTCCAGGATCATAACAAAGAAATCAGAGAAACCTTACTCAAATTACAAAAAGTTGCCTGGTTAGTCAATACTAAATGAATTGGCAGTACATTGTTGATTTGGAAACAGTGACAAAAGGGAGCATGAGCCCACATCATGAAACTCTTTTGTCCCAAAGAATATGGACCATGCCAAATATTTGAAGTAAGATGTCTGAAACAGCCTTGCAGCCTTCGCACAGTCCATCAGCAAAATCTTTGCTATGTAGGACAAGGATGAAAAGAAGAAGGAAAAAACCAATTAAATTCAAGGGCAAGAACATCTGCACAAATAGGCAGGCACGCATATTCTCTGTCCTAACCAGTTCTGGTAAAAAGACAAATCAGAATAACAAAACGGGAGACGGGAAGAAGAATTCAGCAATTAACAAGAGCGTGACTGGAGACACCGAGAAAAGAACACTAAAAATCTCTTGTTATTAGAATAATTGAAAAGAAGCAATGCAATTCACAGTAAAGGCAACAAATTTAGGGGTGCTTTTTATCCAACCAACCAACCAACAGATGAAGAATACATCAGGCATGTGCGCTTACACAACAAATGCATCAAAATTAACATTAAACCAAAGAAACACCTTATGGACTTGCCGATTCAGTATAATCGCAATACGCTCCTTGCAATGGATTGTGCATGACTGGACTTACTCTTCCCCCAACCATTTCGACGACTGTTCCTCAACGGCGTCAGGTAGAACCTTAACAGTCCATTATCCATGTTGTTTGGTGAATACCTTGCACTCCTGTTCCTCTCCAACACAAACTCATCCCTCTTCTTTCTCCCATTCCCGTTAGTCTCAACACTGCTCTTCCTTGCACTGCTAAAAGATCCACCGCCAAAATTATGTGAATTTCTCCAACTAACACTGCTGTTGCTCCTCAACATCTTCGGATTAAAACCCCCCCTTACATCTCCATTTCGTTCCCCTCTCAATTCTGGCCAAGACTCTGAAAAGGACCTCTCTACCCCATTTGCTCTGCTATACCTATCCTCATCCTCATCTTTGTTAACACTTCGTCTGTGTATAAAACCCCAAATATTCCACGCCTTGCTCCATCTCCGAGGTTTCTTGACCCCTTTCCTTTCACCATTCCCCACCACAGATGCATTGTCTCTGAACCCCATGTCAAAATTCTCAGAGCAATCATCCCTCAAAGAATTCGAGTTCGAATCCCTAAAATCCCTATCAGGAACCACCAGCTTAGGTCCATGGATATAATCCACAGTTGCTGGTGTCACCTTAGCATTGGAAACAGCCTTCAACTCATCAATCTCAGCCACCACAGCCGCAGCAGTCTTCCTAATAGAATTAGACCTGTCAAGACTCTTCCTCCTCCTCGATGAAGAATCAGAGTAATAATCCCTAGTTTGGACAGACCCACCAGGGACAGTCTCATCTTCATCATCTTCATTGATTGAATTCATAGATATTCGCGCCGGTTCCTCAACTGGGATTTGAGTATCAGACCTTGAAACAACGTTAACAACGTTAACAGGAGCATCCTCAACGACAGATACCATTGTAGGCATTCTTGGAAATGTCCTTCCAATCAGATATCCATCCCAAGAAGCACGAGGCTCGTCGAAAGAATACCTAGGATCGTCAAAAGAAATCCTCCCAGCATCAAGAGAGAACCTCGGATCCGTGTCGCAAGACCTTCTACCAAACCCATAATCAGCAATCTCCGACTGAGTCTCCCTATACTGCCTCCCAATTGGCTTCTCTACAGGCAACGTAGCTGAACCAGGACCGCCATTTCTCTGCTTCTTAAGCTTCTGCTTTTGCCTCCATTTCTGCAATTTCTTGCTGAAAACCGAAGCAGCAGACCAGAAACTACCAGCAATCTCTTTCAAATCCCTCCCTGAGGTTTTTTTAGACTGTGAATCAAGATCTATATGGTCCTTCATAGTCTTAAGCTCCTCCAAAACTGTTTCGTGAACTGGCTCTGGCTCTATAACAATCCCTTCTTCTTCGTCCTCGTCTTCGTCTTCCTCTTCCTCTATAATTTCATCAATTGGGTTTGCATTCGAATTTCTCGCAGTCAAATTAGACTCCTCTAAAACCCCATTAACCAAAATATCTCCACCAATATTGGCACTGACGCTGGTATTCGAATTCTCATTTTCAGTGTCGGTTTCGCTTTCGATTTCTTCTTCTTCTTTAGACTCCTCTAAAACCGGACCTCGAACACTAGAACAAGAAATTCTGGGCTCAACAGCCTCAATTTCAGGTCCTCCTTTAAAGGGCTCTTTTTTAACAGATGGGTTTCTCTCGTCGTCCTGAGTGAAGAGAGACCAAAGAGTATTTCTCTCTCGAACGTCACAAGATTTTCTTTGAGGCTCAAAAACCCCGGAAAACCCTTCGTTTTTAGAGGCAGAAAAGGATTTAGTACGGCGGAGCTCAGGAAAAAATGAAGACGACTTGTTATTGTTATTATTATTATTATTATTATAACTGGAAATAGACAGTTGAGAAGGCTTGAAGATGGCTTTAAGGGCGGCGGTGGCAGTGGGTTTGCGGGAAGAGGAAGAAGAAGCGGCGGAGGAGGTGTTGGGATCGAGCACGGCAAGACGTTCGCAGAGGCATGAAGGGCAAAAACCAGTGAAATGTTCTTCTGGGTGACGGTCACAAGAAGTGGAATGA
The DNA here is from genome assembly GCA_030145905.1 of Populus davidiana. NCBI lineage: Eukaryota > Viridiplantae > Streptophyta > Magnoliopsida > Malpighiales > Salicaceae > Populus > Populus davidiana. The sequence goes on along the minus strand of CM057794.1, from coordinate 2,253,724 downwards.
CGGTGGGGTTGCGGTGGTTGGGGTGGCTGAAGTTGTGGTGGTTCAGTGGTGGGATTCATAACCGGTGGTGGTGTGTAATGCACCCTCTGCTCATATTAGAATGAAAGAGAGAAAGAGAGAGGGAGGGGGGGGATTTTCTGTTTGGTTCCAACGGACAGTTAGGGGGGGAGAGAGTGAGAAAAATGATGGAATCAACGGGAAAAATAAAGAAATGCTAAGAAAAAGAAAAAGAAAATCGACGCGACGAATTTAGAATGCCCCACTCAGACAGTCTTTTTTTTTATTTTATTTTTTCTAAATTCTCTAGCCTAGGGGCACTCGATTGTGAAAGGACTATTTTGGGGCTATTATTACTCTACATCCTTAATTTCATGTCAGTCTGTCTAGATGTCCAGGTTCAGTTTTGTTTGACAATTGGATCTGATAGTGTTAATCCCTGGATAACCTCTTTTCTTAATCAAGCTTAGACCCATTCCATTCCTAATTCACAAGGACTAGCTAGCTAATATGCATGCCCAAATTCTATTCATTACTCGTCATTTCGGAGCTCTAGGACCGCCTCCGATCCTACTTTTAGATTATGCAACCTTGTTAATCTCAAGTTTTAGGTTTGAATCCTAGTTCAATTTGTAATAATTATTGATGAAAAATAAGAGGTTTATGAGCATAATATCAGGTTCAGGTTCAATAATTTTGATATATTGGTATTAAAAATAAAAATTAATTATTTTAATATATTTTTAAATAAAAAATTATTTTAAAAAATACTGAAAACTACAATCACAAATATACACTTTATTTAGGGAACTTTCAAATAAAAATTTAAGGAAAGATTCATTTAAGGTGGGTGCTTGTTAAACCAATAAATGTGATTAAAATAGTAAAACAAATGATTAATTAAATCCAAATTCAATTTCTAAAAATACTTGTAGATCATGTCAGCATCATAGCAACCCTTCTTGAATTTCCATTTTGCAAGCTCTCAGAAAATCAATAAACAACCCATCATGATTTCGGATGCTTGATCAAACATGGTACCATGAACGGGATCATGTCTTTCGATTCGCAATTTCTTTAACTCTTCTTTTTTTTTCTTTTATCGGGATATTTCCCCCTTTTTTTTATTTTTACTTAAAGGATGCCTTTCGATTTTCAAAGATTCCTGTCGAGAGAAAAAGCAAAAGCAAACCACGCCATCACTAGAGGGAGGTGGTGAAAAAGAGAGAGAGGCTGTGTGTGTTCTCTCTCTCTCCCTCTCTCTCTCTCTCTCTCTATCTCTCTTTCTCTCATTTCGCTTTCTTTTTTTCTCTCTTTTTTTTCCATCTTCACTTTTTCTTTTTTTCCTGTCTGTGGCTCTTTTTGTTTTTCCTGCTCTCTTTTTCTCCCAGACATGCTGATAAATCTGTTTTTTCTTATGGTTTTCCCTCTCGGATTTATTTCGTGCCACCAACTTGTATGTTTCACCAATGGGTGCGTGCACGAATTATGTACTCTCCTTGTCATGCTCTTACACGAAAGAGACACCAAGACAGGAGGATGGTCAGTCTCAAGAACCAAAACAGAGTTACTTTGGCATTTGGACCTTTCATTATTCAAACCATGTACGTACGTAAATAGATGTAGTTTTGCCCCCCTTTTTTGTCCTCTCGATTTCCATACTGGTTTGGTCGGAGAAATGAAACTCTGAGCTTGGCTTTGATCACTCTGAGCTTGTATTTGGTAAAAAGGATTCATAAATGGTGCATCTTCTTACAAGGGCTCCATCAGAGACACGAATAAGGAATGACAGCATGCTAGGCGAGAGCTACGTACAGGCTCCCCAGCCCGTTTCTTCCAGAGGGAAACTTGCCTTTCCGAAACAAGCACTCCTTTTTCCAGAAGGAAAATATATAATTGCAATCAAATCCCGTCCTGTGACTCTTCTCTAAACAACAACTTGGCATGCATGCATGATTGAGTAGATCCTATTTATTAATTAAGTAATTGAGGAAAATATATAATTGATTAATTCTTGCTTCTCTTTAGGATCTGTAAAGTCAATTAAAGAGAGCGACGATGGAATCAACATTTGTGGCTGATAACTTCATTTTCGCAGGCAAACAAAAGCTTCTATATTTTACTAGGTGTCTTCTTCCTTTTACTAAAGGGAGACAAAAAAAAAAGGTGCCAATTTCTATGCCAGCTTACCGGTTCTGGGGCTCCGTTCTGAATAGGAACAGTTGAGATCTGGGAAAAAGGAAAAAAAAATTCCTGATATTAATTTCAGTACATTACAAGAGGATTGCCTAAAACTAAAATTCCTGATATTCAGATAATCCAATAAAGAGCTGAAATGTGAAGAATAAACATGCATCTCATGCAAATCTAATTTCTTGATGTCAATGTTTTACACTGCTTTTGTCGCTTCTTGATCACTTTCCTTCTTCTTTTAATGTTTTTTTTTTATTAGTATAGATTTGTTGATATCTGAATTAATTTGTAAATATCTTAACTAATCTTTTATATATATTTATTATGTTTTATACACGGGAGATGTTTTTCATATAAGAAATAATTCATTACTCGTTGCACATATATTTTATAGCTATATTTAGTTTTAATAAGAAAAAGTTTTCAATTGATTTTATAAAACAACTTTGGTTTGTTGATTTGATTGGATTCACGGTTTTAATGAATACACCTAAAATAATATTTAAAGAACTAGATTTAATTTCTATTGAATATATATTTATTATATATATTCTGATCACTTAGATCTTAATTCACATGATATTTGACACACGTATAATATTAATACTCTTTTGAGATATGTAGACGTACTTGTTAATTTTTTAGTAAGTTTTATACTTTTTATTATAATTTTAGCACAATTTATATTATACATTATGCTAGTATATTGTTCCAAGCTATGTTACGGGCTGAATTAACTTTTTTTAATGTAAAAAAAATCCATTTGTTATTAGCACAATATATATACACACACACTACGTAGTATCCAGACAAGAAAAACCTCAGTGGAAAAAAAATCCGACAAGAATCCTGCTGGAATGGTGCGCTGGCAGTAAAATTTGGGCAAGAAAATACCGTATATAGAAAGAATAATAAGCAAATAAGAGAGTACATTTGTCTACGTATATTGCAGAGCAGCAGGAGAGGTATTTTAAAATAGAGGAGTACATTATTTCGTATAGTACAGGTTATTCTTGTAATTCCAGATTGAGATAGATCGATTAGGATCACGGAGTATTTATACAGAGCGTGTGGTAGTCACGCCTTCGTATCCAAACACCATAAAACATAGGCCCACATAATATACTCACCTACTCGATGGTAGGGGCAGCTATGTATCTGTCTATTTTGAAAGCTATGCAGATGCATGTGATTTGAAAGTTGCATTATAGTATTCTCACGTGTGGCAAAGGACACTGCAGTCTAGCGGGAGTAACCATCGCTCCAGGCCAGACACAAACGACATGACACTGTAGTCGTTCGGGTATGGCCTCGATGACAAGAAATCCTAGTTGTCTAAAAAGTCTAGCCTGCACAATTCAACCCACAACGACTCGTCACGCAAGCTACTTACGTATGCTTTGAGTTTCAAGTTTCAACTCCTCCTCTGCATGCAGCAAACAGACCGGTGGCTACCACCACCGAATCAACCTGACCTTCTGATAGCCTAGCTAGTGCTCGCCAAGCATAATGAATAAGCAGCCCATAACTCAGGTTGCATAGAGGAGAAGATAACATTGCCTGGATTGCTGAGTGTACTGAATCCATCCATATTCACTTGAACCCATCATTTTTTACCAAGTAGAAAAATAAAAATAATTATAATAAAGATATTTCTGGATAATTTGATTGTTATGGTTAACGTACTTTCTTGTGTAGGATGTTGGTCTTGATGATGATGCGACATAAGCAAAAACCAATGGAATGGTGAGTTTTTCTTTAATGAATCTTCATATAGATTTGTATTTAGAGTTTTTGGTTAATTTTATGAGAATAATTAATTAATCATGGTATATTCCATTTCTATTATAAGCAAAAAATAATAGGGATTTCACAAACCCTGTCTTGAAGGGACGGCATGGGGCATCTTCCATATATATGGCATGGACATGATCGTGAAGAGTTCAGACCGATTTTATATATTCTTGAACAATTGAATTTTGAAAATAAATTGTTTTCGAATTTATCTTTATATATTCATATTTTCATTTGTACATTCTTTTGTCTCTTTTTTGGACGAAAATATGTATGTCATTGCAACCATATAAAAAATTATTTTTCAAAAACCTAAGTTTAACAAATGGTTAATAATTAAAAAAAAAAACTTGAAGAAAAAGAAAAAGAAAACCAACCCTTAACCGCGAGACTAATTTTTTTTTTTCCTTTTCTTTTGATAAATGAATTAGCTTTGATTGATCAAAAGAAAACTGGAGTTCATCCTACCACAATACATGAATCAAGGTAAGATTACATGAAAATGGAATACAAAACCATTACCTACATGCTGTAGCAAAACTAGGGTCTGAAGAAGGTCCTTTAATATTTCGGTTCTATACAATTAACAACAGAGAATTTGACAGATCCATTTCACTCAACTCACATGGAGCGGGATACCACTGTTGCATGCACTCTTTGTTCTCGTAAAACATGACGAACGATTAATGTAGATGCACCTTCAATGGAAGGACTTGCATGCGCGGGGGGCTTGAAGCCTTGAAGGTGATGCGACCCGCCGCTGAGTCACGAGATAAGCCCGGCAACTTTATTTATTAAGTAGAGCTCCAGCCTCCACCTATCTACTTCACTTAGCAAGTGGATTCTCTCCCTTATGGGTCCAATCGCCAGCCTCTTTCGGTTGCACATCACGAGGGTCCCAGAAACAAACCCTGGCACTTGCAATTAATGAGGAGAAACCCAAAAAACTATATACAGCCGCAACATATTCTGAGGCTTCCTTGGTGGTGTTATGATATTTTAGTAGGATTTATGTTTCTACAGTACACTGTTCTCTGTATAATTTTTATCTGTTTAATTACAACGAAATTACGCGTTTACATAGAATCAATATATGTTAAGTAGAATTAAATTGATGACAATAATGCAAGCAAGCACCTCCAAGGTCTTTATAAGGGATTGATGGGATATGATATGAGTATGAAAAGTGAGCAACGCATGTGGGAGAGGTCCATGCAATTTGTTGTTGGTGATGGCGGTGGCGGTGGTGGGGGATCTAGCTAGGCCAAACATATAGGAATTGTATTAATTTGTGCGTGGAATGATTCGTAAAGCGAAACCATGTCCTCTACCTTTATCCTCGTGTTTTCTCAACACAACCGATTTATTAATCTAAAGAACAACAAGGGTTAAGGGCTTGTCTCTCTTTGTTATCCTCTTTAGGGGTTTGTCTTTTTAGGGTTTTGTTTGTTCATGTATCGAAGTGGACATGTGCCAAGAAAGTTTTTAAGTGGGAATAAAAAGATTTGGGACAAGAATTCTCTCCCTAGTGGCCTGTGGCCCCACGCCCATATGATCCCATCACCCATTTTCAAAGTCATTTTCCTCCCCCCAAAAAAAAGAAGAAGAAGAGCTGTAGCTATTTTTTCAAATAGCTTTAACCATGTATGATGTGTATGTGTGTTCTAATCTGCGTAGCAAATTCATGTTGTTTACACTGTTGTAGTCCAAGATAGCCCCCACCAAAAGCTATGTATATTAGACAACTTGGCAATCGGCCTGTCTCTCTCCAATCAATCATTGTGTTATATGCTATGGTCGTTGGAAATATTGTTTGCATTATTGCATCTATTACTTGATATATTCTTGTTGTCGATTAATCTTCACCAGTTGATGTCCAATATGGACACATGTTAGTGTATTATTGTCATTGCAACAAGAACAGTGTTCTCTTTGTTTAATCTGTACTTCCCCTGCAGCATTGCGCATAATTACAACGCAGTATCAGATGCCAAAACGGAGTAGTATAGCTAGCGATCGATATGGTGCCTTGGCTCGCGTGAGTATGGGAGATAGAGAGAAGGTTCAGCCATTGCAGGGTTCACGTCTGCTGAAAGGGCAGTCTCTCTTCTGTACATGGTGTCGCGTTTTTCCTTGAGATGACATGGAAAGGAGCTGATTAGTACTGTCCAAGCATGCAAACAGAAGATTAGGAGGATCCGAAACATGCATCTTTGGATTTCGGAAGACAATTTTTTTAAGTTTGTTTTCTGTTCTTTTGTGAGAACTGAAGATTCTGCAGTCAGACTACTATAATACTGTCTCTCCCAGGCTTTAATGCAGTGAGAATTGTTTTCTCTTTTTAAATTTTTTTTTTTATCTTTTGCTATTATTCTAAATGAAACGCAAAATCAAACCTCAACAAAATATAGCACAGCAAAACCTTATAAAAAACCACACACAAGACAAGGATACCACGACCAGTGCTGTCAACATTGTACTTAGATCTTGGTCTAGTGGTGATAGGAGATTGTTCTCTTCCTCTGTATCAGGGTTCAAACTTTATTGTGTATGTCTGTCACCCCGCGATACTTTACATGTATTTACAGGATATTTAATGGACTATAAGATTAATCGTGGTATGTACAAACTGACCCGAATATGTAAATAAAAAAAATAAAATGTGGGGCATCACTACCTTACTGGAAATCACTCAAATCTGGGATTCTACGTACAATAATTATGCTGTGGATCTTCCCTTGCATCATTAATTCATTATCCCTCTTGCACACAGAACCTTAATAATGATCATAAGCATCCTTCACAACCACAGTATGATCCATGTTAGCACCGAGGGGTGATGCTACGTACGTACATTAATTACTCGAAATTATGATGACAGTACTATATATATATAGTGCTTCTACTGTAACACCATTGATTAATTCATCATCCCTCGATCGTCCATGTACAGTTCCTGCTCTTTTTAGGGTGCTGTTATACATATGATTAAATGGAGTATCTAATTCTTAGGTTTCATTCATTTCAAGTTTTACTTTTAGAACTATAATAAGGCTGCCAGCCTGCGACTGTACGTATGAAAATGTTTTTCAAGTGCATTTGAATTGAAAAAAATAAATATCAATTTTCATTTGTTTTTAGATGGATTTAATCTAGTGATGTCAAAGCTATAGAAAATGTACCAAAAATTAAATAGGAAGAGACTAGTCTTGGTGCATTCATTGTGGGCTGAACTATTTTTTAGCAAAAAATTATGTTCAACAATCATAATTGTGTTTTTTTAGATTTAATTTTGATAATCAGGATCGAGCTAATCGGGATATCTTGCAAAAATCACCACTCAAATTATGAAATTGAAATAATCTAATAAAAAATTAAAGAGAATTATAAAATATTATATATAATGTTTTATAACTCTCTTTAATTTTTTTATATATAAAGTTATATTAACTTTTCAAACTTATGATCCAATTTATTAGACCTCAAACACACTATTTGATAAAATCATGAAGTTCAATTTCCAATTAATTAAATATTAAATGATGAAATTGAAAAAATAATTTTCATTACAAAGGCATTTTTGGATGCTGGGAGGTGCCACATGCACCGTCTCAAATATGCGTGTCTTCCACGCGCCTTTTAGTGTTGTACACGAGCCTGTCCTCTTTAATTTTTTTTATTTAGCTACATATCAAATTGTCACTGAATTTACTTAATAATAACGAAGTGAAAAGATGAAAAAGCACTTTGACTCTAGTTTTAAAATTTTTGTTTTTAAAAATATTTTGATCGTTTTATGAGCTTTTTAATTGTTTATTATTTTTTATACTTGATGAAATATCAAATTATCCCTTGGCTAACATTATAATAATAAAAAAACCATTTTAAAAATACAAAAATACCCATTGAGATCAATCTTAGTCACTTCACCGTGCAATTGAGATAAAAAAAAAATTAATTATTTATTCCTGGTCAATTTAATAATAACTAATAATCATGTAAAAAACCTTTAATACCCTTAAAAGCAGCTAGTGTTATTGTTCTAGTGGAGAGATAAAACTATTATCATACTGTTTCAGTTAACAGTTTAACAGTGTATATAGATAAGGAGCTACAGTGTTTTCCCATGTAGAACTAAGTTATTTTAATGACTATCAGGCCTTGGAGCTGTGGAGCTCGCCTTTAAAATCATGGACATGAGGAGTGGCTTTAGCTTGGCACATCTCCTGTCAAATAATGCAAAGATAAACGTGCGCACCCAATAGATTCCACAAATCTCGCCAAAGCCATTATATTCAATAATGTTGTCTTACTGGAAGGCTTAAAACATTATAGTCCATAATTACTTAAACCGATTTCCTCTTCGTCTTTTAGGAGAGGAGGATTGAAAAGAAAATGGGTTTGCAAATAAATACCACATTTAACTGTGAATAAAAGAGCAAAAGGTAATGAACACATCATTACAAAAGAAATATGAATGCAAAAAGGACAGTCTAATTGAGAGCCCTTTACCCCACACAGACATACAGCTCATATTTATTCAGAGCCTTTTTTTTATTTTCCCAGTTTAAAAACATTGTAACAAATGATAGTCCACTTTAAACAATGCCTCTGTTTTGGACCCCGCATGCCTACCAGCGCAACACTCTCTTCACATTTTGTCCATCACTAGGGTTTTATCTTGATTTATTCAGGGAGGACAAGGACGCAATTTACTCCATGCGGCTTCTTCCCCGTAGAAATACAGGGGTGGCTCTATCCTTGATGCCTTACCAGTACAAACCTGTATCATCAATCTATTTTACGGTGCTTTATTCTGGGATTTGTTTTTTGGGCTTGTACACGAGTTATAGTATCGGCCGCTCCTACGGGCCTCTTTATAGAGTCTAAAATGGCCATGATTAACCTAATCTTTAGGGATTAGATGTACATGAACACAGTTTCTAATCCTTAAAATTCTAGCAATCATAGGTTCGAAGAACCTATGGTAATTATTCATGTGGAGTGAAGGAATCCCAAGAAAGAATTGCGAGTTTGGCATGTTACTAAAGCAAGACAAAGTCATACATACGTACAAGAACATATTTTCCAGGCATACCTTCATAGGGATTTACAAATATTCCAACATATCTCTGCTAGTGTTATCGCTAGTGCTAGGAGAGCTACATTATTGACTGACATGCCTTGAAACTTACAAGAAAGGTGGCCAAGTCGTGTAGTTTAATATTAAAATCGCACGAAAAATCATAAGAACTAATTCTCAAGGGTGAGAGATAGGAAAAAGGTAAAGATGATTCTTGCTTTTGCCCCTTTTTTTATTATTATTTTAAAGTATTGAGGCCCATGAAATATGCACAAAAGCATGTACATGAAATGTACAAGCAAGAAAGATCCAAAATCTTTCACCATTCCTTTTAGATGGATCTCGGCTTGCTGATTCCAGTGCATCAAGATCATGGCTTCACAAAACTTGTGGCAATGAGGCTACCAATGGGCCAGACAAAGCATTAGCAGGCCCACCTCTTCTTTGAGCCGAGTTGGCAGTTGGTCCGCAATTTGAACCCTTTTTCTTTTACATGGGCTCTCTCCCTCAAGTTGTGGGGTCTGGAACCTTTAGTTTTGTGACGTTGAAGGATGAAAAACAAGTTAATCCTTGCTCTTGGTTAGGTTCTTCTTCAGTATCTCAACTACCCTTTCGGATAGACTCTCAGCAAATGTTCCTAGCAAAGGTTCCAGTCCTGAAACTTCAACCCTACTCTTGCATGAAATGTGGCTCCTAGATTGCACCAGTTCAGCAATTGCATTGAGCTTATTGGCGATTGATGGAAGTAGCTTCCCTGCATCGCCATATAACTTAGCTCCGGGACTGTTTGGTATTTCTTCTGTGGAGTCGCCATATAACTTAACTCCGGGACTGTTTGATATTTCTTCTGTGGAGACCATAGTTCCTAATTCTGAAAATAAATGGACTGCATTGTCAGCTGCGTTGTCCAAATTTATTAGTGCTTCCCAGCATGCAGTTAGTCTTTGCTGCAGATTGTTTCCTTCAGTTTCAGGAGCGCGTTCCTTTTGATCCGTGGCCTCTGTTAATTTCATGTTTAAAGAATCTTCTGCGAGATCGCACTTGGGCAATTCACCTTGTGAGAGAGCATAGCCCTGTGTTGAGTTCTTTAGGTCCTGCAAGAGGCATAAACAGTCAAAACAATTCAATGTAGCGATCTGGGGTTGTCTTTTCTTTGTAGGAAGTAAGAACACATTAATTCCTTGAAGCTGTTCTTGAAACGTCGAAATTTCTTTTCATATGATTGATTAAGTGCTTCATAATTTGTCTGGATAATACATTAAACCAAAAGAAACATATCCATCTTCAACATATGGTACTTGAATTATCCATAGTAAAAAAAAAACGCAAATATTGTTTCTTAGATATAATAAAACAAAACCCCACACGTAATCATCAAAACATTTACCTTCTACTGTCTATTTTTCACTTTTTCCAAGAAGGTCTGTGAATTTAAGAACAACAAAAGAACCTGAACCACGAGGATTTGAAACAATTGAAAGACAGACCTGTTTAGAAGATTCTCTCTCTTTCTGTTCTTCCGGATTCTGGGTCATTGGATCCTCTAAGGTAATATGTGGGACAGATTCTGCCTTGTAGGTCGAGATTTTATTGTGAAGATTTTGAACAGGTGTGTCAAACAGGCTCTTGCCTCCTCCAGCATAGTCCTGGCGCACAACATATTTTGCAGAGTACCTTCTTCGAACAAAAGGATTACTTCCGTCCACCTGTAAACAAGATATTACATGGTGAATATCACTGTAAATCTGTAAAGCTTCACGTCCTAATTATTTGGGTCAACGAAACATTGGTATTGTATTATATTTCCTCTGTCCTATTATTTTAGTATGTCATCGAAATCTATTTGGATAAATATACCTATCAGTTTAATTTCTCACAATCCAATTCTCAAAAAAAGTGGTCAAAATATCTCTGTTCCTTATCATGCAGCAGTTTGTAACATTTGTGTTTACCAAAACCCCTGCCCAGTCCCCAAAATAAGAAGAAATATTTTCCACATATACTGCAAAAAATAGTACCAACCTTGCATGTGGTTGATAAACTGCCAAAATAATGCTTGAAAAAATCACTTCCTTCTGACTTCATATGATCAGCTTCGACTTCCATTGCTTCTTGAATTTGGCATCCCGCTTTATGTGAATGCAACTGCTCTGTCACATGACCAGCAACTGCCTTATGGCATTTACTTGTACTGTGGATGCCGGATAAATTTTCACTTTTCCCAAGAAAGCCATAATTATTGGAACAGGCATGTCTTTTTGAACTAGCTTTGCGCTCCTCTTTTACAGCAAGGTTAGCTTGCGCGGAAGAGCACTCACCATTACTTGGTATTTCTGTTGAATTTTGTTATACAACAAACCCGTTATAAGAAGAAGAAAGTCATTTTAAAACAGGAATGACTTACAATCTCTAATCATGGACTTTTAATGTTCTATAAACTTCGCCTTCAATAGATGCTTGGCAAAACACCTAGTCAGGAGATACGTATCACTTTATAATCACAGCACCACCATTTAGCTTAATTTAGTAGATGCTGTGAGAAAGCGAAAATGAAAACAAAATATTAAATCACAAACAAGAGGGGGAACTGATCTACCTAAAATTAAAAGGTATAAACTCCGAGCCCATCCTTTTTCCATGTCAGCAACACAAAAGGATGACCAGTATTTACCAGAGAAATGCTCCAACAAACAGCAATATCAAGGAAGCTTCAAAATGAAATCTCCTAGCACATGATTCAAGCAAGTATAGCTAGTATTTTCCACAACCACAAGGATCATGACACAGACAAGTTGCAACGAAAGAGAGAACCATGTGATAGAAATGCATAAGTGCGGTCAATAAAAATAGCTGTCTCTCTGCACCTAGAACTCTTTTTCCACAACCACAAGGATCATAACACCGACAAATTTGATTATTTAGGCAAAAGGTCTATCAAACCAACTTCATCAATACACCAGATAGAATTTTACTTCAATTAGTGATGGAAAGAATTACTACTGTAAATTAAACCAGCGATGACACAATGGCTCAATTTGCAGACAATGATGTCACCTAGCTAGCACCCATTGAGTTTATCAGTGTTTCAAGACAAACCAGAGAAATATGCTTCCTCCAAAGTCATTGTGTAGCCTGTTGGAGTGCTTAATAACTAGTACCAGTGTGCTACATAATATTGCGGTTCTTATAAAAATACCTATCCTAATGGGTCGGGAAATCACATTTACTGGAATTTTCCAAGCACTGAATAGGAGACAGTGAAGGAATATTGATACAATCACGTGAATCCATGACAAGGTGATGCATAAAGCAACTTAAGGTCTTAAAAGTGTGCTACTTGATATGCGTATCCCCTCTGGTCAACATAATATTTCCTAGAGAAGTTACAGTAGGCTTGGTTTGAAAACTGTCATATTTATCCTCTGTGCCAGCTTTGTTCACCAAGAAAAGTGACTAAGATGTCATGTGGGAGAATAAGATCAGCCTTACTCGAATTTGGTGAGGCAACTAGCATGTTCGGATCTGCAAAATGAGGCATCTCCGGAGAATTGAGTGGATCCAAACATACAGTATAGACATTCAGCCAACGTTTGTCCATGGCAAAGCAACTGAAGCACAAATGTGGCAATGAGAAGGAGAGAATAGAGTGCCTACTATTTCCAACAAATAGTTAATCGACATCACTACTGCTTGCTCACCTAAGAGTATCTAGAGGCATTGGTGAACTTTGGTTGTTTTCACTAGCAGAACTTCCAGATAAGCTACTGATGTTTGACTCCCTGCTTCCCAAAACAGTACCGAGTGGACTTTGAACTTCTGGGCACAATGCACCACATTCCCCACCATCAACGTCCGGCGGGCAAGTTTTTAGTTCTAGTTGCTGCTGTGGTAGGCATCAACAGTAGGAACCATCAAGGAGAAGATAGCAATCAGAATAAAAAATGCACAGAATATCTATACTTCATGAAACTTGCTACAGAGCTAGAAGAATGAGTAAAAACTTCTTACACAGATAAAGTAAGGGATTACATTTAGAAAAATAATTCCAACTGAAATTTTAAGAGTTTTTATTTAGCGGAATCAACAGCATTTGATTGATGAACAACTGAATATACATGGTATATGAAGTCCTAATGTTTATAATGTTGTGAGTTACTACTGATGCCATAAATAGTATGATCCATTATTTTCTTAAACATCTCAAACCAGCACAGATGTCTGTTATCCAGTACATTCTTAAATTCTATATATAAAAAAAAATATTTCTGGAGATAAACGAAGTTCAAAAGTCTCACTTCAAAGTGTGCTAAAATGAAACATGTTGGGATAAAAATCCTGAAGTGAAATATTATAATGCAAGCAAAAGTGCGATAAGGAATATGAAATTTGATTTTATTAACAAACAAAAAACCTAACAACACATGTTTTCATATTTGTATGTTGAGGTCCTATAAAATTACCTGAAATGAAGCGAAATCTGGATTTTTTGAAACACTATTAGAGCCTTCAACTTTAGCTTGTGCCCATCTTGGAAGTCTCGAAATGCTAAATCTAAACATTGAGATCCGTGGAGGCCTCTCTCCTTGATAAAACTTTTTTTCTCCAAATTGGTTGGAGTTTTCAGGCAAAAGCATTTTTTCAGCATTGTATGTGCACTGCTGGTCTTCTGCTTCAGAAAACACGATTTGATTAAAAGCAGATGGTGGGCCCAGGTCTTTTGGGGACAAGGGAACAGCATTTTCCTTCATTCGCTGCAGCATCCTGGAAGACATACGACTCGGTAGTTTCCACACAAAAATACAACTATCGCCCCCAACCTGACAACAAAGTTAGGGATGCATGCATCATATGAGAAAGGAAAGGCTATGCAAAAGCCATGTTAAAAAAAAAACATTTTTACCAATCAGAAAAATAAAAATCAGTGATCTTAAAGGGGATCATTGGATGGTGCTGTCAAAAAGGTCTTTGGCTAACGAATCGCATGCATGCAAGCCCGCACATCTTGCCATACCAACACGAACGAATTTTCCTATCTACCTTTAGATCTCTACCTATGTGAAAGTAATGAGAAAAGTTAAGAAGGAACGGTTCCTATTTATCCTCATGCTATGTTATTCAATCAATGACGATCCAATATAGATGCTTTTCAAATCAGGTAAACCTCCAACATGAACCAGAAAAGTGTCATACGATTATTCAATCAATGACGATCCAATATAGATGCTTTTCAAAATCAGTTAAACCTCTAACATGAACCAGAAAAGTGTCGTATGATTATACATTCGAACTGATTTATGTTGAGAAAGACAGTATTCTGCATCATTAGATTATAGAAGCCTGATGACTCATGGTGATGAAGCTACAAATATATGCATAATTATGAGTTGGTTGAGTACAGAAGATTCCATAGACATGATGCATGTTAATCAAGAACTAATGGCATAATAAGGACTCACAGATACCACATGCTTGCAGTCAGGCAAAAAGATCACACCAGTTATTACTTCACCATGTCCCACAGCTCGTGTGACCAACTCTCCACTGATAGCATCATACATGCACAAAGACTTGTTAGAGTAGGAGCATGCCAAATAACTGCAGCTTGGGTCCATTGAGACCTGTAAAACATGATTATTCTCAGCTTCTGAACATGATGATGCTGCATTGCCAAGCTAATCATTAATGCAACTCACCTTTATTGGGTCTCCAAAATCTTTATCATGCTTGAATGATCTAGTTAGCTTCCCAGAAGCAATGTCGAATGTGTTTATCTTCTTATCCTGTTAGGAGATCAACTAAATCAATAACCATGCAAGTTCTGGCATCCAAAAACTAGACTTTGCTACTTGTGTCATAGGCTGCTAAATCAACAGATGCTTTGTTTGCATAATGTAAACACATGGGGAGCAATTTGATTGGGCGCACTTAAACCGGTAGTGGACACTGGAAGTTCCGCTACCCACTCATCATAAAATAATTCACTTCTGTTTAGGAAACTTTTAAGGTTAGTTACCTGCCCAACTGTAACAGCAAACTCCATTGCTGGATCTAAAGCCATGTCATACACGGTTCCATGAGACGCCATTTGATGATGACGTCGAGAGATCTTACAACAGCTCTCTACAACACAAACATCTCGGAACACCAGTGACCTATTGAAAGAAACAACAAGGTCAACTACGAAAGAGCACCAGCTAAAAAATGTAATACCAATCATAATTTGTCTTAAAACTGACCTAATGCATGAAAAAAAAGTCATTCATTTCAAATGCCAAAATAGATTGATTTCATTCCATTCTTTTTTGCAAGCTCTCTCATGAAAATTAAAGTTTCAAAGGTTTCTTAATGCATATAAAAAAGTGAATATGTAGCGGCCTACCTATCAGCACTGCAACTGAGAATCTTATGGCCATGGAAAGTGAGTTTTACAGAAGTCACGGCAGCTGAATGGTCATCAATACTTCCAATGAGATCAAAATTCCTGAAAAGTAGAGAAAACCTAATCAACCACAAGAACAAACAGGCTGAAAAGATCATGAACTAGGTAAAGTTAACCTTTCGACATCATAAAGATGGATAATTCGATCTCGCCCCCCTGATGCGAGGAAGCAATTGCTATCCACCACATCTCCAGAAATAACACGTTTCTTGCTTGACAAGCTGAAGCTCAATGAGAGGATCTCTGCCTCATGAATGCCCTGCCACAATAGCCCATATTTATTCATCATAAGTCATATTGTACTTAAACTTCCTGTCGTGCGAAAACATAACTTATTGGTTTATATTGATTTATCTCTTGAAGTAAGCATTTCAAAATGATAATTAGATGCCTAATTTTTACCTGAAAACATGCATAATCAGAAGTTAGTAGGTTATATATGTGAAGATTTCCCTCGCAATCACCAGCAACCAAGTACTTTCCATCTGAACTAGCAGCCATTGACCGAAACCCTTGAGTGTCAACTCCTGCCTCTGCAGTGTTTCGCTCCAAAATCCCAGAACTTACTGCATCAACAAGGACAATGGAGACAGTCGACCAGGCAAAAACACCAAGATGAGTTCAACAAGTAACTACTATAAGGCTTGCCACATGATCTTAACATTGTTCATGCATCTGTGCATATACATTTTTAAAGAAGTGTGATGGTCATTGCAATCTTGGAAATTTACCTAAACGTGTGCCACCCACTTGTTTGGCATTCAAGGATTGATGATCTGCATCATCCTCTACCAAATTGGATTGCAAAGTAAGATCCCACAACCTAATAGTACCATCTGCCGAGCATGTTGCAAATGAAACTCCACCAGAACAACCTCTTGCAACACATGCTAGAGATGGATCGTGCATGTTTTCACAACAAAGATTCTTGACATCCCAAATGCATGCAGAGTGTGAAACTAATGCGTAGCACCTCGTTGCCTGGAAGGATAAGAAACGTAAGGTTGCAATGAGCTGGCAATCTATGTACAAGTTCCATTAAAATAACTTTGGAAGCCGATCTTGAGCAACAAGCAATCAACATGCATGGAACAGAAAATAAATTAAATGTATAAGCTTTTCAAGCAAATAAACAAGAACTACAAGAACCAAGAATATACATTAAGCAATTACCTCTTTCATATCATGAATATTCCATATATAGAGAGTATGATCTCCATAAACAACCACTACAAAGCACAAAGAGTGGTTATTTTAAGTTGCAATCAAGGTGGATTCACACTAATACAACAATAAACACTTATTACCTAACTTTTCTGAGGTAGAGAATTGACAAGCAATTGCATCAGGCAGAGCAGGCACAAGTTGAGAATCCTTTTCAACTTCTATAGTCTGAAAATGAAAATTAGTGTCCCCCCGGAAACTTTTGGCATTGGAATATAGCATAGTTCCGGCATGATTGAGTGTCTCACTAGTAAAGAGTTTTACAATTCCATTACAACAAGCACAAGCAATGAGCTTATCGGATGCAGATAGTGCATAGCCTTGTTCTACCTGCAATTTAAGATTTAAAATTGTAAAACAAAGGCTGAAATCAGAAAAGAATGATGTATTTAACAGACATTGTGCAATTTTGATTCTTTCCCATTCAAAAAGCTTTAATCTATCAATACAAAACTTAAAGTACCATCAATCCAGCCATTGTAATTTATGGGTCACAACACAGCATTCAGAATAGAAAAATTGAAATTAGGTCTATGAAGAATTTATTAGGTTGTGACCCCTGTGCTTCTATAAAAACAGAATCAACTCCTAGGGAATCAAATCACAATCTACCTTTGCTAAGACAGAAGGTGATATCTAGAATCCATCATGAATATATACGATAATTATGTAAGCACACCTTTAAGTCCACCGTCTTTCTTACTGACAGCCCAGAATCCACAAGGCATAAAGTACCTGTAAATAAAAGCAGCAGAATTGGACTAACATCAAGAACTCCAGTGTATTAAACATCATAAAGTGATGGTATAGGAAATCCAACCTTCATCCGTCAACACATAAATGGGAAACAAATCACCAACTTGTTCAGCTGTGGCAGGACGATTATTCATCCCGATTGCAGATGTGACAGAAATGAATGAACTTCCTTTCTGAGGTCCAAGATTAACGGGCTTTCCATGCATTGCAAGTGATCCTGTCCCATTACTTAAGCGAGTCCCTGGAGAAGATCCAACTGTCCAGAATTTCAAGTGCTTTTTTCCGGCAGTTACAATGAATTTCGCATCTGATGAGAAGCTCACAGATGTAACAGCAGAACAAGATGAACTTGCTTTAAGCTTGGTCACCAAAATCCCACTTCTCCAATCCCAAAGATATATGTATCCTCCAACCGAAACAACATGCTCTCCTTGAAATACCAAAAAAAAAAAAAAAAAAAAACAAGAAACACGTACAGATAAAATTTCTAATAAGCCGTGACAAGAACCACTGAGAAACAAAAGCATCAAATTGATTGATCGGAACTAACCGTTGGGTGAGAAAGCAATACATTCAACTCCATAAAGATGACCCTTCAGTTCAGATACAAAACTCATGGTCGAACAGTCCCACACTAACACTGCAGGTTGATTCCCAGACTGCAAAATCATATTAGATGCATACAGATAGAAAAACACCTTTCTTAAATCACAACCTAACTTCTTTGAAAAACTTGTTAAACACATATACCTTGAATTAAACATAATATTTTATCCAATTACAACCCGGACTTTTAATCACTAATTTATACCATTATGATCACTTAATTTTCATTCAAAATCACGAAAGCTCCTCCTCCTATCATAAAAATTTCGAATTCAATTCGCAATCACGTCTAATTGGTTGTAATTCATTACAAGATAATTAAACAAATAACATAAACTATTCAAATTAAAAAATCAAATTTATATACCTCTCCAGCAGCTATGAACCGGCCATCACGTGACATGGCAACACAAGTCAAGGGTTTGGGCGGTCTATGAGACACCAAGAGATGCGATTGAGTAGTTGAATCCACATTGTAAACAACCACAACACATCCTGCAATATAAGCAAATCTTGCCGTTGATGTATTTGAAGCTAATCCGTTAGCATTCTTCGTTGTTAATCCAATAATTTCTTCCAAAACCAGCTGAAAATTTTTGAAAAACGCCAGAATTAGGGCTTTTTTAAAAAAGTTGGGGATTTTGAGGGAATCTTTATAATATTAGTAATGGTTCTTACCTTTGAGGATGACGATGTTTCTGATTTCTTGACTTTGCGATTGTTGATTTTCATTTTTATTATTTTATTTTCAGAAAAAGAAAATCGTGATGCGAGAGAGAGGGAGAGAGATTTTTTACGACTAGAGAGATTTTATATGGTAGGCTGTAGACGTTAGGCTTTTTGAAGAGGAATGAAGCGGGAATTCTCTTCAAAATTGTAAATGAGAGGAGTTTTTATTAAATTATGCGTTACATATTTCAGGAAAATTGCGTTTGTTTGTTGGAGATAGAATTTTTTTCAGAAAATGATTGGAAATTCTTTTTTGATGTTTATTTTGTATGAAAAACAAGTTTTTTATAACAAGTTAATGAAAAAAGATAATGTATAAGAATATACAATTATTACGTATGAGTAGGTATAAATATTAAAAATTTTAAAAATATGTATAAATTATTAGATTAGTACTGTAATT
This sequence comes from Populus davidiana, assembly GCA_030145905.1. Lineage (NCBI taxonomy): Eukaryota > Viridiplantae > Streptophyta > Magnoliopsida > Malpighiales > Salicaceae > Populus > Populus davidiana. Next base: position 2,234,500 of record CM057794.1, on the reverse strand, counting down.
TCTTCTAGATTTTTCTAAATATTTAACATTTCTTATTACATGTATATTTATTTTCATAATAAATAATCATTCTATTATATTTTGTGTTCTCATTCAATATAGAAAGTACTAAATAGTTTCACATTATTTCGTGGGTTGGGGTAATTTTGTTTTTTAATATAAAAAAAATTACGTTTAAGCAATGCTAGTATTTTCTAAAGAAACTAGAAAAATCTGAGACTCTAATTATTGACTTGGTTGAGTTCAATAAACTCAATTAATTTAATAATATGATAAAAAAAAACAATCAATAGTAAATAAAGCGAGAAAGATTTTGTCAAGAATAATTAACTATAAAAAAATAAATTGTCAATATCATCTTGGGATGAAAAGATAAAAACTCGTTGGAAACTCATCATCGTTCCGATGTGGACATCACTCCACAACTAGAAAGTGCTCACTAAGATGGTTTTAATGCCACTTTGAAAGGCTCCACGATGATACTAAAAAAAAAGTTGCACACGCCATCAAAGCAATGATTTAGAAAGCAAATCAAATAAAATATCATGAAGTGAGCATCTGATACTTAATGTAATTTAATTCAAAAACAAGATTTCTTTTTAAAAAACTAAATTTCACAAAGAACGACAAATAAAAATACTTAAGATAACTTAAGTCATTTTAAAAAATAGTGAAAATCTATATAAAAAAAATTAAAAAATAGATAACGGAGTCCAATCTCCAATTAAATAAATGTTGAGGGATAAAACTGAAAAAATATTAGTTTAAAAAAAAAAGTAAAAAAACAAGCAAATACAAGTGAATCTCTATATTAATGTTGATCATGTTGTTGGTTATCTAACAATGAGGATGCCAAGGTGTTTCATAGGCAAGCTTGATTACAGTAAGAAAACTAGAAAAAAAAATACTTTAAATACATTAATATTGAAAACAAAGTTATTTTTAAATTTGATGCAAATGATTTGGATTTTGATGATGATGTTGTTGTTGTTGAGATAAATGTTGATAGCATTGGAATGAATACAAATGATGGTAGTTTTGGTACTGAAAAAAATGAAAGGACTAATGTTGGCAATTTAGATAGTGGAAGAAGTAAAGGGCTTAATGTTATTACTTGTAGTGCATGTAAGGAAAATGATGAGCAGGAGGAAGATGATGGCTATATTCCTTCCAATAATAAAGGAGTTGAAATTTGCTTACAAAATATAAAACTAAATGGATTGATGTTTAAAAGGTTATTTATGTTTTGGTAAAAGTTTGATGGTGTCTGATAATCAAAGAATGAGTGAAAAATAAGCAGTGACGAGGATGATTTTTTATGTTGGAGCTTCATCATCTCAACACTAACCCAGACTAGTTGCATTGATTGAAGTATGTACAAGAACATATAGATTTGATGGGTTTATCTTCGGTTGTTGTTAGATACCATGAACAATGTCGCACGTGTGCGGCGTCGCGGCGAAAATAACATAGTTTTTCCATTTTCTTAATCTATAATGTAAATCTATCTATATCTATGGGGATACAACAAAAATATTATCTTTTATTGGTAGAAAATGGAATGGGAGTCGCCACCTAGTATTTTGGTCACTAGGAACCCTAACTGGTCTCAGAGATCGGGTACGGGGACTGGTTGCGTAAAGGGAAGGTATTAGCACCCCAAATACGCCCTACCTAAGGTAAGCTGCATTGTTTTATTGTCCGATAAAAACTAAGGTATTTTTCGTGTTTTCCTAGTTGTTGGTTTGTCTATGGTTCAAGAAAAATCCTCCTCGGTAAGAAAGGCTTTATCTTATCGGGTAAAATCCTAACCGTTCTAACGTCCATACCAAAATTTCATTAATAATATTTAGGAATACGTTTTACGTATAAATTCATAATCCCAAATACTAAAAGAAAACAAAAAAAAGATTTTTTGAATTTTTGAAATATTGGCCTAGTTCTCATGGCTTGAATAAACTGGTTATTAAAGCCAAAATGCATGCTAATACATATATTGTTTTGGAAATTTCCTTTGTTGTGTGAAAATATGATGTTATAATATTTATATATATATATTGGAGAGACTAGGCCGTATTTTAAAACAAAAACAATTTTTTGAAAATATTATTATTATTATTGTTTTGACGAAAAAATCGGGTATTTTAATATTGAGCTTGTATCCTTACGGTATAAAAATACAACCCAATACTAATCCACTTTGATAAAAATATGCAGAAAAATCAACAAAATTTTTAGGGACTTTTTAGAATTTTTTGAAAGCAAAAACATTTTTTATTCTGAAAATCTTTGATATTTTGACGAAAACCGGGTATTTTTAACACTGGTTTTGTATCTTTACGGTATAAAAATACAAACCAACATTAAACCACTTTGACAAAAATATGCAGAAAATAAACAATATTTTTCAAAGATTTTTCAAAATATTTTTTCTTATTTTTATACATATAATATGCAAATATTTTTTTTTATTTTTTTATTCTATAAAATTATAATACACACACACACACACACACACACACACACATATATATATATATATATATATATATATAATTCACGTCCTGCGTGAACAGTAGGACGTGAATTATATTTCACGCCTACTGTTCATGCAGTGAACAATAGGTAAGGAGGAAGAAGAAGAAGAGGAGGAGGAAAGGAAAAGGAAGGAGAAAGAAAGGAAGAGGGGCTCACTTGGCCGAAGAGGTTGTGGCTGCTGTGATGAGGTGGTTCAGCCGGTGGTTGCAGTGGTGGAGTTGGAGGAAGACGGCGTCGGTTTCCTGTTGTAGAGGAAGGGAGAAAGAAGAAGAAAAATCTGCAGAAATTGGGTGAAAATGCTGGTTTTTGGCTGACTTTGGACCCGAATTTTTCAACCCTCAGATCATCAAATCCGACTCTATTTATAGGCTGTGGAAGAGGGAAATCCTGTCTACGTTGGGGAAAAATTTCAGCCCTTTATTCAGTTGGGAAGCATCTCAACCGTTGGCTCAAAGTGTGCACCTCGAGCTGCCAAATTTGGCAGCTCCAGGCTGTGAACTGCCCGAGGTGGCCACTTTGAGCCACTCACCGGAGCCGTTTATAACTTTTTCGACCCGACTTGACCATTCTCCGGGATAAAGGGGTTTTATGTGGACATGTTGGTGTATGTTGTGTCGGATTTGGAGGCCACACGAGCCGGAAAACGCGCCTGAAAAGCAGCCACTCAGGCAGTTTTTTGAGGAAGAAAGTGAACAGTAATTTAAGGCACCTTTTCCAAATTGGTCCCTAGTTTCGGATTTTCTCAATTAAGTCCCTAATTGGCCATTAAACTTCAATATTTATGCAATTAAGCCCCTGATTTGACCTAATAAATTCCTAAAAATATATTTTGGCCCCAGGACTTAAATTTCTTCTAATTAAAGCCCAAATTGACTTAAAAATCAATTTTTCTTGCACTCAAATCCTCTATAAATTCAATTAAAAATCCAATTAAGTCCATAAACATCCAAATTTAGGCTTTTCTCCTCAAAATTAAATTTTCCTTCTCAACAGGGCTCTCATCCTTCAAGAATAAACTGTCAAAAATTCATCTTTGTATTTTTAACCTCCTTGACCGATTTTTCTGACCATTTGCTGAGCGCTTCTGCCTCCTGTTATTTTTCTAACCTCCTTTGGCTATTTATTTTATTTCATTTATTTGGGGACCCAAAAATGGGTTACAACAAACAATATTTTATGGATCATTTATTAATGTCATGAAAGGTTTAAACATTGGATTTGCCTTTATGTTTAGTGCAACTCAAATATAAATTTTTAGTGTTATTCATTTCATTTGATCATAATAAATAATATCATAATTAGAAATATTAAAATTAAACACACTAAATTAGTTATTAATAACAACTTTACAATTACCAAGTTAGCCTTTATATTGTGATTCTTAATCTAAACTTTACGTGATTCATCTTCAATTTTCTTCACTTTATCTAGTATTATATCAATATCATTTGCACCTTCTCTTACTCCAACAATTAATTCATTGTCATTAATAGATTTGCACCAAGAAATGAATGTACAGTTACATGATTTGTCATCACATTTATATAATAGTTTTTTTTTATTTGCATCTGATTTTGATATCCTGACAACTATATATATATATCTTACACTTCCTATTATTGGACTTTAATCCATCTAAGTTGTTTTAAACTTATAGACTAATAACATTTGATGAATATGATGACATGTATTCAACAACATATGCTATAAATTTTGGGTTATAAGTGAGTTGGATTTTATGTTAGCGATATTTGTTTTTGGGCTATTATTACTTGTAAGTACACTAACTTTTATGTTGGAAGTATGTGTAGTGGGCTTTGTGAGTTAGATTGCATGAATACAATGGTGGATTTTGAGTTGTAATGGTGTTGGGTGGCTTTATTGAAATGGTGAATAATTATTAAAAAAAAAATATTGGTATTTTTTTAATTTGATTACAGTGTTTATTAGAAATGTTAAAGGATGGGAGAGAGCATTTGTTATTGGTTGTGGAAATTTTGTGGGAATAGAGATTGAATTTGTTATAAACATTAACATAATGGTCTTTTATAAATATAAAGCCATTGTCAAAGGGCTATTTTTTTTCAAAATATTTATCAGTGGTAACGAGGTCGCAATTTTATTATTTTTAAGTGAAATGAGTTTTTTAGTCGTTAAGTTTAAATTAATAGCAAATCTGTAAATATTCTAATATTTTTTATTGATGTTTTTTAACATCCAAGCTTGAGGAAGTAAAGGGTTATAAAATATTAAATTTGAGAATGTAAAGTATAATTTCACAAAAATAGATCAAACTATAAGAGATTCAATGTAATTTTTCATTTTTAACTTGAATACTATGTGTAGAATATTAAAAAGGAATCATAATGAAATTTGAATTTGATTTTTATTGATGAATTATTTCAAGATGAAAAAACATATAGACTTCTCAAAACAAAATATACACACTCTTTTTATTAATTTTTAAAGGTTGGATTTATTCTCACTCTATGAATTGTTAATCCCACTTCTTGTTTATTAAAAGTTTTATTAATAGGTTATATTCTATCCTATATTTTTAGTATAATTATGGAGTATCTTGTTTTGACAAAATCAAATATAATTTTATAATTATTAAAATTTATAATTAAAAGTTGAAGTTTTGAATATTTTAATGACTCTATTTTATTTCTTGGTGTAGATATCTTATTGTTGTATAATATTTGGAGACATAAAACAAGAACAAGGTAGCATGACTAAGTTTTTCTTTTTGAATAAATTAAATTTGGTGATAAAAAAGACAAAAATTAAATATCCTGATTATAAAAAGAAGACGTTCTACTTTTAGCTATATTTTTTAGATATAAAGTAATACCGATATTTAATATCATCATTTGAGAAAAATCTAATCAAGGGTTTGATCTATCAAATTAGTTATGAACTGAGAATAATCGGCTTCTTCTTATGGCGCTCAGCAATGAGTTTTTCTATTATTTAATTGGATCTACTTTTTCTTGTTTAAAGAGTGTTTGGGAACACGATACAAACCGTGTTCCAAAAAATTTTGATTTATTTCTGTTTAAAATAAAAATTTTAATATATTTTTAGATCATTTTGATGTGTTAATGTCAAAAATAATTTTTTAAAAATAAAAAAACTTTAATTTGTTGCATTTTTAAACAAAAAACACTTTGAACCGCCACCGCCACATCATTTCCAAACAAGCCCCTTAATAACTAAAAAAAACATATTAATATTGATGGTTTTTAATTGAAATATTATATATTTTAACTACTATTATTACATCATGAAATAAACAATACTTTATATAAATTTGTTTTTATTGTTCCATTAAATTATTTGCAATTCCATCACGTACGAAATCAATCCAACAAGGACTACAGTTTCCATGGCTTTTCGAGCGTGCAGCAACATCAGGTAAAATATCATCACATCAGGTAAAAAAACATCAGGAACAAAATTGAAACTGCGATCAAATTCTGCAAATGTTATATCAACATGAAATCTCCTTCTAATATAATTATATAGTGTCATTAAATAATATTAAACACTAATTTTTCAAATAAAACACAATATCTGAGAAAAAATTTCAAGTTTTTTTATTTTACTGGGTCAGACCCAGACACTGGACATTTCGGTTTGGGCCGGACCCAGTCTGACCATGAATAATGGAGACACTCTCCACTATTCACTTTGCAGAACAATGGAGAGCAACCCAAACGAAGGGGAAGGGGATGGGGAAGAGTAGCATAGTGGTGATAGACTAAGGGATGGTGAAAACGTTGAAGGCCTGTCACTCTCCACTGTTCATATGCAACATGAACAGTGGAGAATGCAGAAGACAAGGGAAAGGGAGAATGACAAGGAGAAGGGAAAGAGGAATAGCAGTGGCTGGCGGTGGGAATAGCAAAGGCCAATGGTGAGTTGAGGGAGCTGCTCTCCATTGTGCTCTGTTTCTATTCTTCTTCTTCAAACAGTGAAGAATGCAGAAGACGAAGGAGGAGGAGGAGGAGAAGGGGAAGGGAAAGAGTAGTGGCTGGCCCTGGAAACGATGGATGCTGGTGGTGAGTTGCTCTCCACTACTCATATACAACGTGAACAGTGGAGAATGCAGAAGACAAAGGAGAAGGAGAAAGAGAAGGGAAATAGGAGGAGTAGTGGCTGGTAGTGGCAACGACGGAGGTCGGTGGTGAGCTCAAGGAGCTGCTCTCCACTGTGCTCTGTTGTGCTCTATTTCTGCTCTTCTCCTTCTCGCCTCCTGTTTACAAAAATAAACAGAGTAGAAATGTAGCTTGCGAAAAGCATGTAACAATAGCTTCTGCAAAACTAAGTTTTGACCGCATTTAATGGTGTGTCTCGTGCATGAAAATTGCGTTATGTTTTGTAACCAAACGAAATGAAATCACGGTTAAATAAAAATGCTGTTACAAACGCTAAGCTAAACAAGCTCTTAATATAGTTTTTCCCCGAGATTTAAGCCCTGATTTCCATCCAAAAAAAAATGAGTCTTCCTAGAGATAGACCCTACAACTCAGTATTAATGGTAGTTAGCTAGTGAGCAGGTCAATTATTCATAATTAACACAACAAGAGATGGATTGAACTTATTTAGCATTAGGACCCAAACAAGGACTTAATTACCACTACAAGAAGCGTTCAAGGGCTACTGTGCCATCTCTCAAATACGTGGAGTTAAACAATTTGACTCCCCATGCTAAAAGCCTAAAAACACGGATACATGATTAATACATTTTGTATATTAATTAACATGTACTAAAACAACTTGACATTTTCGTAGCACTTTGGTTTTTTTAATTTAGTTATGTGGTTTTTCTTTTATTATTTATTTTTAAGTTGAAAATTAGTTGTTGTTTTTTTTATTTCAATTTTTAATATTGCATTTAATAGGTATTACACTTCGTAATTTATTTTGATTTGTTTTTAATTGAGTTATTCAATTTCTATGATCCAGGTTTAGTAGGTTAATTAAAGTTAATTGAAATATTTTATTTATTTATTTTTCTTAACTTCATTATTTAATGTTATGTTGATTGTAAATAATATTTTTTTTATTATAGATTTATAACGATCTCATGACCGATTTTAACTTTTAAAAAACAAGTTCAAAATTATTAAATGACCAATATTTACATGAATTTTTTAAAAAAATCAAAATTATTAAGTGATCAATCTTAACTTTTAAATTTAAAAATGTATTTAAATTATTAAATGACTAACCCCAATAAAAAATTCAAAACTAGATGTAAAGAATCTCAAAACAAGAAATATAAGAAAATATGTTATTTTTTGTATTTATTGTTTTTGTCTTTTCTATCTTAAAACGGTAAGAAAATTCCAATGATATAATTAAAATTTTCGATTGTTTGATAGATATATCTATTTCAATAATTACGCAAATCATGATCCGTAATTCAATAATGCTATTTATGGAAATTAAATCATCCCATTCATAATTGTGTTAAAACCGTGTAAAGATATGCAATCATACTACCTAGGTGAATAAATAGAAAAAGAAAAAGAAAACGAGGAAAGAAGATTTGCTTTCCTTTCTGGTTCGAATAAATTTATTTTGTTTCCTAAATAGCATCAAACTTCCAAATAAAGAATGCCCATTTTAGTTTCTGGGACCTCTTTAAAGGGACTGAGAATACCATGAGACCGTAAAACGAGAGTTCAAGAAGTTACAGGTTCCGTCCACAACGATAGAAAAAACGATGGTGTTTTTCTGTCAACATCCATCATGGATATCCTTCATCCTTTTATTTGCAATAAGCTTTGCATTTTGCCTTGCTGAAGTGGATTCATCATCGCCATTAAAGGGTTGGAACTTCGGAGAACTTCCCAAGAACACTCCTCTTCCTCCATCTGGGCCTAGCAGAGGCAGCTCAGATTTTCCACCACCACCTCCAAGGCTACTGCTTAAGGGTTGGAGCTTTGGACAACTCCCTAAATATACTTCTATTCCGCCATCCGGGCCTAGTAGGGGAAGGTCAGATTATCCACCACCACCACCTCCCACCTCCTCGTTTAAAGGTTGGAACTTTGGACAACTCCCTAAACATACTCCTATTCCGCCATCCGGGCCTAGTAGGGGAAGGTCAGATTATCCACCACCACCACCTCCCACCTCCTCGTTTAAGGGTTGGAACTTTGGACAACTCCCTAAACATACTCCTATTCCTCCATCCGGGCCTAGTAGGGGAAGCTCAGATTATCCACCACCACCACCTCCCACCTCCTCGTTTAAGGGTTGGAACTTTGGACAACTCCCTAAATATACTCCTATTCCTCCATCCGGGCCTAGTAGGGGAAGCTCAGATTACCCATCGCCACCACCACCGTCGTCATTCAAGAATTAGTATTTCGGAATGTAATTTAAAGCTCTGAATAATCGAGGCTTAGTTGTGGTAAAAGTTATGGATTGTTTAAATTTATTTTCCTTTAAAGGTTTATTTTGTACCACTATCATCTTTCGTGGGGTTTTAACCACATGCAAGTGATGTCGGACTGAAAAACTCAATGAAATGCACAAACTTCCCCGCGTCACCTTAAATAGTTGTTTCAGATCACATTGCTGACAATGATATGAAGCTCACTTTTTTGTTTTATGTTGTATTTGTTAGCGATTTTTATATTTGAAGCTTTATGTTGCCACTATGATTGCCTCTGCGAGCATTTATTATGAGGATATTTGTTCATCTCTGGTCATTTTTCATCATAAAGAAATTATTTCCTTTAATACTGATGGTTTGTGATGGAGTTTTTAAAATTATTGTTTAGTTATTGTCATTGTGATGAACTCAAACAAATAGAGTCGTCTCTAGTTGTGTTCATTTTTTATATATATAATTATCATTATTTTTGTTAAAAACTTTGTGAACTATTCAAATGAAAATTTTTTTGTTGTAAAATATTTTATTTTTGTTTCTTTCAAGTTTTGGAATCAAGTCGTAAAATTTAATAATTGTATTCATACAGGTCCAATCATTAAAATAATATGACTAAAATCTAAATTTGAAAATATTTTTATCTAATTGGAAAACTTAATTTTTTGGTCAAAAGTAAAAAACATACCATTTAAATGCTAAGATATAATTTTAGATGTTTTCGGTGGCACATAATAAAATAGGTGTTGGTTGAAAAGGAATGGTTATTAGTTATTAGCACACGAGCCAAGTCTTTTATAGATCAGGTGTGTGAGTAGGCCACACCCTTAGCCTGTTTGTTTTTTTATTTTTTTAGAAGTTTTATTTTTTTTACTCCATGGGCTGCTAACCACTCCACCGTCGCCCTCTTGGCCATTGGTGCATTTTTCGGACTCGCTGAGGGTGCTGCTTTGCCATCATGGCTGTAACCCGCGCGTGTTGCATACACGGGTTACATTCAAATAAAATCAGTAATGCTTAACTATGTCCTCGTCTATCTGTGGTTAGGTGGTTTCCAAGCCATGAACGAGCAAGTGCAGTCGGAATTTCAATGGCTGGATTTCATCGTGGCAATGTCGTAGGCTTATTATTAACTCCAATTATGTTGTCAGCTATTGGATTTTCTGGCCCTTTTGTTCTCTTCTCGTCTCTATGGCTAACAAGAGATAGCCCTTTTGTTCTCTTCTCGTCTCTATGGCTAACAAGAGATAGCCCTTTTGTTAGCAAATCAACGCTGAGGTTAATCCAAGCTGGTAAAACTGATTCTCCAGCAAATAGTAGTGGCCAGCTTCCTCCACTTACGTCTCCTCTTACAAACGCTCTAAATTACAGGGATACTTTGTTCTTCTATCTTGGATGCCTCTTTATATCAACACTGTAAGTTATTAATACCTCTTATCTTTTATTTTATTAACGTCGAAGGATCATGGTGAGAGATTTGTGCTTAGAAACCAGCTCTTATGAGACGATATGCTATTTTGAATCAGTAAATAGCGTATTTAAGACTTTTATGATTAGTTTATCACAAATTTCTTTTTGAATTTAGGTATTTAATGTGAACTTGAAGCAAGCGGCATGGTTTAGCGCTGTTCCAAGGGGAACAATGGTGATTTCTGGTTACATTGCAGGGGTATTATCCGATTCGTTGATCAAGGCTGGCTACTCTTTGACGGTGGTCAGAAAGATCATACAGGTAATTCTTCTACTCATTAAGGGGAAGTGTGCTAGATACTTGGCCTGTGATTCTTGTTTTAATTGGAAAATAACCAGAAAAAGAAATAAATAAAAAGGAAAAAGAGAGCAGGGGGAGCTGAGTTGATTGTAAATCACAGTATTAGTGAGCTCTCTTATCTTAGGTATGTTTTTGGAAGACCTAACGGTGGAAGCTCAGACCTTATACATTGGTTTTGAAGTAAAATTTTGACACGCTTGATATGACAGATACCTTTTCATATGACTGCTAGGCTGATTAATATTTAAATGTGCAGTCTATTGGATTCATTGGACCTGGTGTTTCATTGCTCTGCTTAAATTATGCCAAGACACCAGTGGCTGCAGCTGTTCTAATGACATTAGCACTGAGCTTGAGCTCTCTCAGCCAAGCTGGCTTTCTTCTCAACATGCAAGTAAGTTTAACCATCATGTAGCTTGTGAATTAGCTCTACGAGTAGACTCACTGCTTCTCCAGCTAGTTGGATCACCTCCGGTTGAGCTCATTTTCATTTATTATTTTCTTTTTAATCAGGATATAGCACCTCAGCATGCAGGATTTCTCCATGGTAAGTTCAGGGCTTCTTGGCGATGTTTTCAACTAGATAATCAATGTTCTTTTAAAAACCTACACTTAAGATTTTGTCACCAAATGTAATGACTTGCTGTACAGGAATAGCAAGTTCAGCTAGAACATTAGCAGCAATAATCAGCGCAATTGGAACAGGTTATTTTGTTCAGTGGTCAGGATCTTCTCAGGCGTTCCTAAGAGTCACTGCAGGGCTCTATTTCGTTACAGCCATCTTTTGGAACTTGTTTGCTACAGGAGAGCGAGTTTTCTAGACTAGACTCGAGTGTAAGTGAAGTTTCCACTATTCTGGAAACAGCTCAGTTCTAGAACTAGGAATAATATCTACGTAAAAGGGTGAAGAATATGAGTTGATGCAGGTTAAAATCTTAAGTCAAATCAATCTAGGCATGAAATGCTTAGAATGGAGGGAGTTGGTGGTGTACAGTCTTTTTTTTTTTTTTTAACGTGGATATCCAGATCATCTTATGTGTATCTTGACTAATCCTACGAGTTATAAAATTAACAACCATATAAGCCTCAATAATCTTGAGAGAACTCGAATTCGTGATCATTAGAAAGCAAACCAAAAACCTGACCAGTTAAGCTATCTCTTAGGGTTATAGTCTGTTTACTGAGTGCATTAATGCATTCCTTGTGTTTTTTAGTGGTTGGTTTTCACTTCGATATGTCCATTAGAATGAACTTGTACAAGGAATTAGTGTACACAATATCAAACTGTAAGACAAAATTAGTGTCACACAACATAAATAATCATCTTTGTAACTTCTTGTTTATTATGACATGTTGTCTTCATCTTTTTGTAAAGCTTTAGATCGACTGATGGGTGGTGAATTACAGAATTATCACTGTAGTCTGACAGGTCTTCCAAAGACATGTAGGGCAAACATGAACGAGCTTCAACGATGAGAAGTTGGACTGAACTTCCTTGGTTCTCAGCTGTGAACAATCTTGCATTCGAACCATGTTTGCTGAAATCAATTATTATGAAATGTATCATGTAATGTTGTTAGGAATCGGCTCCATAGGCCTCCAAGGCACTCCAAAAACCGAGACGTTGGCTGTGCATAGCAGATTTTAAAATCGGAATCGAGCACTTGACTCTCCAGTCCAGGTAGGGCTGAGTATTTTCGGTTCGGTCCGGTTTTGGATCAAAATAAACAACCAAATCAATTTTATTTTATTTTTAGATTTGGAACCGAACCGAACCGAAAACCAGTTCAACCCGATTAATTTCTGTTCGGTTCGGTTTTTTCCCCTTCCAAACCAGTTCAAATCGAAAATTTTATACTTGCTTTCATTTTTCAAAAAATCAACTCCAATTTTCGTTTTGTTCTCCTTGTCCAGAAGTTAAACCCAGCAAAAAAATACACAAAACAAAAGGATTTGACTGCAAAAAAACAAAGAGAAAATCAAAAGTTATTGAAATGTAAAATCATCAAAAAACATGAAGGAGAAGAATACAAATTTGAGAGATGAGAGACAAGAAAAGCATTGATAGCATTGATACAGAAACTGTTGAGAGTGTAGAGTTTTTAGATCTTGGTTTTTCTGAAATCCCAAGAAAACCCTTTCATGGTAAGCAAAACAGGTGCGGGGATGTTTGGTGGTAGCTGTGTTGGTATTGATTCAAGTAAACTAGTAGTAGGCTCTTTTTATTGTATGATTGCCTCCAATTTATCAATGAAATCTAGGTCCAATCATTCGAATTCTCTCATAGAATCTAATAGTCAGGATTCATCACTAATTGATTTGAAGCTAGGGAGAGACCAGGGATGCCAAAAAAGAAAGGAAAACAAAGCGAAGAGGACAAAAGCCAGCACACACTCAGACATGAGAGCCCAACGAGAAGGAACAGGTAAGAATAGCAAAAATGCACAGGATAATAGGTTTTTGAAAAAGAGATTTTTGCTTTCTAAGGAGAAGAAGACAGATTTGAGAGTGGGAGACAGAGAGCAAGGAGAGGGGCGGCTAGGAATGTTGAAATTTAGGGTTTGAAGAAAATATGTTATTTATACTTGTTTTAGAGGGAGGGGGCGGCTATGTGACCTGTAATTTGCTAGGGTTAATGGGTAGAAAGCATTTTTTTTTATTTCTAAACCGAACTAGTTTGGTTCGGTTCGGGTTGTCCGGTTTAAGCATTACAAAACCGGAAACCGAACCAAACTGGACATTTTTCTAAATATTCTAATCGGTTTTTGTTTGCGGTTCGGTTTTTTCAATTATTATTTTTTCGGTTTTCTTAGTTTAATCAGTTTTTTTCTCACCCCTAATATCAATATAGAATCTCACACCGTCGGTAAATAGAAAATTTATCGATTTGGAGTGATAGATGTTGACAATAACACTCCAATGGCAATATTGTAGCAAACAGAAGAACGTCTCCCTCTTTTTGTATTTGATGACAAACATTAGCTCCTTTTATTTTACTTTTTTTTTTTGGCTTATATCTTGGTTGGATATCTTATGCCAAATTTTCTCCATCACATATTTTTTTCCCGAAGGAGCACCGAACCTACTTTGATTTCTCCACTAATAAAAATGAGAGCCAGCAACTATTCACCCTTCAAACTCAAATAACCACTCAACTTATGTTTATTGGTTGTTGGATCTTCAATTATATATATAATAAAAGCTAGGTGGGGAGTTAAAGACTCCACCAAAATCCAACTTGAAAACTTTCTCGCTCGAATTTACAGTCAACTCCGCCAAAAAAAAAAATCCCTTGCTTTCTGCTTCCAATTATTGTCTCAGCTTCGAAGCCTGTACCCCTTACCCAGCACCTCACAAGGCTGCATCCCTCTTTTGTCTCTTGGTAGCCACACCAAGCCCAGATAGAATTCTTGCTGGGTTTCATAATTGGATTTCAAAGATCATCTACCAATCAAGAGGTTGAGCTACAAGTCAAAGCAATCAAGATTCGTGAACTTGGTTCTCCTTGTTTTGTTGCTTGTCGAAGATAATGAATTTCAGGAGCTTAGAAGAGTTTTGGTCTTTCTATGTGACTCAACATTCAAAACCATCAACAAGACGTTGGCATTTTGTGGGCACGCTTTCAAGTATACTGTTATTGCTGTACTCTCTTGTTTTCAATTTGTGGTTTTTGTTCTTTGTGCCGCTGGCTGGGTATGGATTCGCTTGGTACAGCCATTTCTTTGTGGAAGGGAATGTTCCTGCAAGTTTTGGGCATCCAGTATGGTCTTTTCGATGTGATTGCAAGATGTTTGGATTGATGCTCACTGGTCAGATGGATAGAGAAATCAAGAGGCTCGGAAAGAGGCCTATTTTGCAGGGATTTTGATTATGTTGTAAGCACCTTTTCTGTTTTACCACCGAAATAATCATGCGTGGAAATTCTCAATCCCCATTCTTGCCGCCCCCTTACTGTTTCTCGCTAATGTAAACATTTGTCTAAATTACATGCTCTGAGTATAGAAATGTGTACATTCCAGAATCGAACCGCTGTTTTTTTGTTTTTATTGTTGAGAATGAAAAGCCAAAACCTTCTCATGCAAGTTTGGTGTTTTTGAATCACGGTACGGCTACTCCCGTACCTACAATTCACCACCGTCATCATCAGTGGCCAATATTGAAGATGAGCTTCTAGTCGATCTTCTATCAACACCCATTGTTTTGTTGGTTGCCCAAATTAATCATCTTCTTCGCTGCCTAAGTGGCTAGCTAATCCAGTTAGGTCAATAATTTCTTAACCACCATCCTTGGCACATTGGTGATGGCTGGGAATGCAGGCTAGCATTAGCTCACATCGTGTAAAGGACTCGCATCCTGGCACCGCGATTCATTTTGTTTACTGCTTGGCAAAGGAAATGAAAAATCACGGGCTAAACACCACCGTAAACAGGATAAAACAGGATAGCGGGCAGCATGTTCCGACCCCTCGTAATGCAATGCAGTTAACTGATACGAAATACAATGCCGGAAGGAGAATAAAGCGATTACCTAGGGAGCTTCAAAAGTAAATAATCTATTGATTCCCTCAAGGATTGTGACCTGACCCTTCAGAACTCGTATCCGATTTTGAAGAGAACATTTTTGTTCATTCTCCAGGTTTTGGTGTAAAAAATTCAATTCACCAACTCAGTTCAAGTATGTTACAAGTTCCAACATCCTAAAGACCAAAATCACTTCCTTTGATATTCAACATAGCCAAAAATCTATGATATCAGCCGCCAGGACTTTTTTCATGGTCATGAATTTTTTTTTTTCTCGGCCACCATTAGTTTCTGGCCTTTGTTCGGCTGAAACTATCACCCCCTTTGGTCAACTTGGCACATTACAGGTATTGAGTGGAAGATGATTATCACAAGTCAGTATTCCTTGAAAATGATGGTAAGGGCATGGCCTCTTGTGGACGAAGGATGACAAGCACACAAAACATTCCAAGCATTGGGAGGACTAGGAGCCACTTCAGCAGTTTATAGTAATGCATGTGAAATGTAAGGGAGAAGTCATCTGAGAAATAGAGTCCGTTCTTATCAACCATCTCCACCAAAACAGTTCCAGTAGTCCTCACTCCAACTGTTGGAAGTTTTAGCCGATAATTTCCTGGACGGTCAAAGATTTGGCTTTGCTTTATTCGTCTCTCACCTTGATAATTGCCGGGAACTAAAAGGGTTGTCTGCATTGTTCCAAATGAAAATTGGAATTTTAAGCTCTTTGGATTGCTGTTGAAAACCATAATTTAAATGTACAAGGAGCAACTTACAGTGACATTATAAGGTGCTTGAGACCCAGATGGGAATCTATACTTGTCTACAATCTCAAATTCCACCCAGAAGCTCTTCCCCTCCTCATCACGAAAACTTCTTGATGAAGGTGTTACATAAACCCCTTCACGGTTGTAGCGGTTCACCACGTTGTTTCTTCCTTGATTAGAAGATCTCCAAGCCTGAGAATTGCACAATATACTTAATACTTAAGCATATAACATACAAGAAGTCACCACAAATATAGATTCACAATTATCATGCCTTGAGAGGGTGATGTGGAACAGGAGTTGAAAAGCAAAAGACATTCCCATTCATTGTTGAGACTATGAGATCTAGATCATCTCCACCATCAACATTATCTGCCAAGACCATGCTGTATCTGAGCAAAGAGAGACATGATTTGGATAAATCACATAGTGCAATAAATAAATTGAAGAGTCAAAACTTAAAAGGATACAAGCATATCTTACGAAGTTTCACCAATATCAACAACATCAGCACAAGAAGTTGGTCCGTCTATAAGGTACAAATAACCATCAAATGATGTTGTAACAAGTGTCAGGCCCTTGCTTTTCTCCCCACGTTTACTCAAGTCAACAAGAAGAACTTGATTCATCACTCTCCCGTGAGTTCTATATGGGTAAGGCCGAACAATAGAACCATCCTTGCCACTAAGAACGTATATGTTCCCTGATAAAGTAGGAACTACAATATCAGTACGACCATCCCCATCAACATCACCTATAGTTGGACCCTGAGGAATGTCGCAATTTATGTTAGATCACCCATCATCAAACACACATGCAATTAAATCTTATTTAAACTAAGGAAGATAGCACACAAGTTGCATGCATTCCAAGAATCAAACAGTCTCATCATATCACTTTATCATCAAACACTCGAGCACTTTTTTGCTAAAATCTTCATTTATGAATCGGGGAAATTTCTTCATTATTCTTGGCATAATAATGTTTATTACATTGTTTCATTAATGGTTAAAATTTTTAGGTTTCTTCAAATATGGCTCGAAAGTTCCTATGCGGGATTATCTTTATTTACCTTGTATTTGGATCCTTTTTTCTGTTTAGATTAGGACTTTTAGTTTAATTAATATTTTACTATTTAGAGATCCTAATGTCAGATGAATTATATTAGTTGTGTATGTTTTAATTAGGAATCTTTTTCTATAAAAGGTTTCGGGTCTACAACTAGAATAAATAAGGATGTCTAATTTATTTTGATATTGAGTTTCAGACTATTATTCAGATTTTATAAAATACTATAAAGTTTTCTCTACATTTCTCTACAACTTAGGTTTATAACCTTAGGG
Organism: Populus davidiana; assembly: GCA_030145905.1. NCBI lineage: Eukaryota > Viridiplantae > Streptophyta > Magnoliopsida > Malpighiales > Salicaceae > Populus > Populus davidiana. The sequence continues at coordinate 2,217,158 of CM057794.1, read as the reverse complement.
CTTAAGAACTCTAGCTTGTATCCATGTTATACGTCGTGTTAATTGGTATTAGAGCAGTTGGTTTGTTTGATGGACATAGACAATAGCAACCCATTCTACGATGCAAGAGTGGAGGTCATCTGAGGGCTTAGAAGGCAGCGCAAGGAACCAATCGCAGAAACTAGATTGTTTTGAGCAAACAATTGTGGCAATATTGACTAATTTGGAACATATCATTCAAATGATGGGAGGCACAAATAGGGATCATGAAAAAGAAGAGGGGAATTTGCCTAGGCAGGCCAAACTCCGAACCTATTCTTGAATTTTATGATATTCCATTCTATGATGGGAGATTTTTTTTAAAAAAAAGATTTATTAATTGATTGATAGAATTGGAAGCTTACTTTTATTTCAACAAGGTTTCTTATCATCAAAAGATAAGACTTGTCGCACACAAACTTTCTTATGGTGGTTTGAATTTCTAGACTTTAGAACTCGTATTGGTATGCTTTTAATCCCATCTTGACAAGATTTGAGACGATCATTAATTTTGGAATTTATACAGGATGATTATGAAGAGATTTATATAGAATAGATAAGCAATTCAATTGTTATTAGTTGTCTTTTATTCAATCTTCTAAAATAGCAAGGAAGGAAATTAGGGAGGAGATGCCATCTTCAAAGTAGACGGTTTCAACATCACAACAATGACAACAACATTGCTACAAATACTACTCTACTTGTTGATGTTTCATCTACTAATGGTGAAGAATAAATCTAGAAAGCTCATAAATTAGTATCTTGTAGTGATTCTAGAGATCCTGCAAACAAGGAAATGGAGGACATGATAATTTCTGACAATTCTTCTAAAGATATTATGAAAGATTATCTTGAAGTTCTTTTAGATACAAAGGTTGAAGTATTAGAGGTCATTGATGATGATGAGCTCAAGTTTGAAGTAAAAGAATGTGGAAATGAACTACAAGCGGACTCCATAGGAACATAAAGTATTAACATTAAATATGGATTTTTCTTGAGCATACACACATCATAAATTAAATTTTGGAGTTCGCAAGTCAAAGACATGCTACTTCGAGAACGTGTTGGCTACAATGCTATATTCAAAGTATTTGTTTATTTGAAGTGGAAGAGTTCAATTCTTGACAAATAACTCGAGGGCAAGTTTTTTGGAAGTAGAGGGACTGACGTAGAGAAATTTCTTCATTACTCTTGGCATAATAATGTTCATTGCATTGTCATTAATGGTTAAGATTCTTAGGTTTTGAAAAGTTTAAGAGTCCATGGTAAATCAAGCATGATTTTTAATCTGATTGTTGAATCGAGCTGAAATTTTAACAGAAGATTCCGAAAGCCATGTTTCCTATTAGATTAAAATTTCATGATGATCGGAGATCGAAAAGACCTTCAAATAAGGCTTAGAAGTTACTATGAGGGAATGTCTTTATTTTCCTTGTTGTATTTTGATTCTTTTTCCTATTTAAGTTAGGAATTTTAGTTTAATTATTATTTTACTATTTAGAAATCCCAATGCTAGATGGATTATATTAGTTAGGTAGTTTTAATTAGAAATCTTTTCCTATAAAGGATTTTAGGTCTATAACTAGTATAAATAAGGATGTCTAGTTTATTTTGAGATTGAGATTTAGATTATTATTCGGATTTTATAAATTACTAGAGTTTTCTCTAAATTTCTCTACAGCTTAGGTTTGTAACCTTAGGGCTTGAGAACCTTAGCTTGTATTCACGCTACATGTCACGTCAATTTAAATGAAGATCGTACACAAGCTGGGATTCAGTTTGTAGTTTCACATTCAAACCGTTGTAAACACAAAAAGTATCATCCTAAGATATGTAATTACATGTATATATGTAGACATGACCATTATATTGATGGTTGTCATGCCTAGCAGTGCCCTCCAAAAGAAGAGGGGCAAGGTCTTGGGTTCAAAACCCACTCCAAGGACTAAAAGATATGCCCATGCCATCTACAAAGTATAGACAATGTTTGATTTTTTTTTTTTCTTATGCCGAGTCTAAGGTCAAAAGCATGATTGCCATCACCACCCCTAGCCCCACTCCAATCTATATTGTACAAGCATGATTTTAGAATCATAATTTTAGAATAATATTAGACAATGCTCATACATAAAAAAGAGAGAGAAACAAGCATATCCTCCATGCAAATAATATTAGAATCATAATTTTTGCATTGAATGACAAATTCCTGTAGGAGCATGACTTGCTTCTACAAGATAAGGAATGAAGCTTCTATTGCTCTAGAATTTCACATCCTCTACTGCAAGTAATAAAGCATCATGACACTTCTTTTTGCATAGTTACACCCATAATACAATAACAATTTCTTCGGTGATATTGTGCGTTTCTATACAAGTAATACGTGGAAACAAAGTACCTTACGTTTGTCAGATTTTGCAAGAATCTAAATCTAGAACAAGACAAGACCCCTTCCAGATCAAGCAATGAAGCACCCATTGCTCAATCTTACAATTGTACCACCAGTAGACCAATATTAACTATGAAATACAGTTTTTGGACATCACATATAGGAGATCATACTTAATTCATACAGACATCATCATAAGAAGAAGAAAGCAAGAAATGGAGATCCAACTGACCTGTGGAATAAGACTCTTAAGGTTTCTTTCCCAAATTTCTTTTCCTTGTGATGTCCACGCAGCAACATTTCCATGTACATCAGTGGTCACTAGTTCAATTTTCCCATCATCATTGATATCAGCTGCAACTACAGCACCTTGAATTTCAGCCATTTCAAGAGGGAATTTTTCCCTAATATTTCCTGAATAAAAGACTAACTTTAGATTCTAACTTCATTTGGAGAATTGGAACACCACACTTGATAAGCCAGTTAAAATGGAAGAAAATACTCTCAGATTTCTGCATAAACATTATTTTGTTTGAAAGGCATGAAGCTCAAAAGTAAATACATCAGATTTTGATTTGTAAAAATTGCAAGGCATGAAACTCAAAAGTGAAAACATCAGAAATTTCTTTTTCATGTCATTCTAAAAAAATATCAGGTAAAATTTAATAGTTCTCTAGATACTGCACAGATTAATAGTTGGATTGCATGCATTTAAATTGAAAAGCAAAGAGTGTTGATAAGACAGATTTTTCTTGTTCATCTTTCAAACCACTTGAATTCCCTCAGAGAACTCTAAAACAGGAAAATAATAATAAATTGATCCATGTAGTGACAAGTAAAAGAATGTATCAGTTGAAAAAACACAATCCAACTCAGCAACCAGAATAAAAGTGAAAACGATCATAAAATGCCTATGAAGCTAAGAGAGTTGCACAAGCTATTCCAGAGTAAAATAGGCATGATACGAGAGTTTGGATGCCAATTCCTATGTTGCATTTAGAACAGGAAAAGATCACATGAAAATTTGTACTCAAGTGATTTTGTATGAAGAATAACATAGCTGATAAAGCTGGAAGATAAAAATAAAAAATCAATGAAAGCTCATTTAGTAGAAGATAGGATGACATGATACAAAGAGGAAATGATAAAGAAAATGAAGGATACAAACTCAAGTTTACCGTGATGATCCAGGACATAGAACAAGCCAAATGAAGTCCCAACAAGAATGTCCAAATTCCCATCACCATCCAAATCAACCACTGAAGGTGAAGAGTATATATACGCACGGAAGTTTGCAGTATTTGTACTTAAATCTAGTTCTCGGGTCCACTTAACTAGCTTTGTATCAAGGTTGAATACAACAATAGAACTGGCAACATATTTCCCAACATCTATATCACCAAGTTCTTTCAAATGCTCTGGATTGTCATAATACCTGTCAATCAAATAAAACCATTCGTATGGACTTCATTGACTGAAAATCAACATTACTTCATTGACTGAGAGTGATAGGCTGGTCATTGTTCCAATATTCAATTAGGTTGCTAAAGTTCATTTTAAAAACCAGTGCACAATTAATATATGATTTTCACTATATAAGAATACGGAAAATATACAGTGGTGACACCATAAAGAGAACTCACTCGTTATCAAAGAAATATGAAACTGCAATAATCATTTCAGCTACTCCATCATTATCAATGTCAGCTATCACCTGGTGAAAACAAGAGAGAGAAAAATGTCATCTGATTGCTATAACTACATCTTACTTGCATCTGTGAACAAAATTCATCTATTGCAATGCATTACTGCTATTAGGTTTTAGACTCACAGGTGTGCACAAGATATGTGAGTCAATATTCACATAATCCTCCAATTTCTCATGTTGCCCTTCTGTCCATTCTTCATCTCCCCACATGGATTCGTCTACGTAATCATTGTAGTCATAACTGTACTCATCGGTTAATTCATCACTATCACGGAATAACTCGAAAGACGAATCAGCATCTGCTTCTAACCCTTCATCATTTTCAACAGTTGCTGCATGAACATTTTCATGGTCATTCTCTTTAGATTCTGAGCCACCTTCCTGTGAACCCTTTGAATTGTCATCTTCGAGAAGCCTTCTCCCGGTGTTTGTTCTATTTTCTGCATTATTGGTTCCCTTATCTACCGTATTGGTTCCATTATGTGCATTACTGGTTCCACTCTCAGCTTTATCGGTTCCATTTGACCTGGCACCTAGAGAAGAGTTATCCACATGCAAGGGCAGTTTGATAATTGGTTCCGTTTGATTCTCGTTCATTTTCTTTTCAGTCTCACTGGATGCATTTGCTGGATGACTATTCTCTGTTGATGTAGAAATCGAAGAGTCTGTTTCAGGTGTATTTTGATGTGTACTTCCAGTTGTGTCTGCAAATTAAAAACAGTCAACATTTACCAAACAAAGTCAGTTTCTCAAAGTTTCTTGGATTTTTTCCATCATATAATGTCAGATCAGGCCCAAATACACCTGGACATGTTAGAATTTCCTTGAAAAAGAAAAATTGATATTCTGCTTGCACTCCTGAACCAAGCTCAAATAAAAATCAATACAAGAAATGGCAGCACAATATGCATCCAGGCCTAAATGTGTATAAGGAGCCAATTGAAGCTTGCAAAACTGTTGAAGACATTGGAGATGATCACCCATATTTTGCTGCTTTCTAGTTCCTCCTATGCTTAGATTACTACTGGATTGAACAATGTGATTATGTTTTTTCTTTGCCTTCCAAATTAATAAGAACATAATTGGTACAATTATGATTTCAGCATCTTCAGTACTGTCATCCTTAAGGGGGGCCTGTTTGTCAACTTGGAATAAAGACTAGCAATGAGAATAGATAGGAAAGTTCATTCATTCACATCCCTGGTGCTAGGTACACAATAGTCAAATGGGCATGCAAAGTAGAGAAGAAATGAAAAGACATTCTTCCATATTTTATAACCACTGACAGGATCCAGGTTTTAAAACCAAGGCCAATAACACATCCACACCACTACACTCGTAACATCCACTCCCACCACCCCTACCCCACCCCAACCCTAAAGGTCAATACCCCTATTCCCTAAGGCTGTCATTACCATCATACAGTCAAATTTATTATTGATGCCATGTAGCTCTAATCTCCTTCCTAGTTCTTCACACCATGCACGTTAACGCCACTCATTTGCTTTCAGATTCCCTATCCATCATTCTAGGTTACCAAATGTGCCTGTAGACAAATGGAATGTAATGTCTTAGTTCTAATTAATCATGAAATGTGATTTTACGCTGTCTCATTTCATTAGGTACATTTCAAGATTCCGTGGGGTTTTTAGCCATGCAATGGGGAGCAGCCCTTCCTACATCCATAAACCCTCACACTCCCCCCTTGAAAGATTTGAACCGAGGACCTCCAAGTTCAAATTCCAAGCTCAAACCATTGGCGTCCCTTATGGACTCTGTGCCATATATATAATGGAAGATCAAACCAGCTGAGCAAAGCTTCAAAAGATAAAGAAAACAGGGACCGCAGGCAGCTTACTCAGATAACCAGTAAAAGATTGACGCTAAAGCAAATAAAATAAGCAGCACCAGAGGTACAAACTGTTATGAATCCAACATTTAACTTACGAGACTCGGATTTCTTCTTAGAAGCCTCCCTGACAAGTTGGTCATCGTGAACATCTGGATGAGAACGATCCACAGGATCCGGATCCAGACCCACATACCAATTCTTTTTAACTCTCCTACGAGGCACTTCCAGTTTATCAGTCATCATGTATCCTGACACCCTAGAATAGAAAACATAAATGACAAGTGAGCTCGAGCACACCAAAACAAAATATCCTAAGCCATTAACATAGCATTAGTACAAACATGCCTGAAAAAGAGAACTTCTCCATTGTAGGTAGCCAAAGAAATCTCCCTCACACCATCCTTGTCAATATCATACAGGAGAGGACTTGCGTGTACTGTTGACTGGTGAAATGCAGGCCAGCCTGATGAAAATGTTGCAGTTTAACTCCTATTCATAGCATCAAAGTGATCAAAGCCAAGATAAACGAAACTTTACCTGGCATTTTGTCTCCATCGGAACCTTCTAGAACTTCAAGATAGTGAACAAAAGAAGGAACCACTATATCAAGTTTTCCATCACTAAAAACAAATGCATACAAACTAACATTAAAATCCAAATAATAATTTAAAAGATAAAGTAAATAAATAAATAAAATGATGGGAGTTGTTTTTATCACCTATTGATGTCGGCGATCAACGGGGTAGCGTAAACGCTAGAGCTCACTTCAGTTTGCCACCTCAGCTCTAAATTTCTAGGGCACTGCGTATTCAACAAAGCATCCTCATCTCTAAACACATAGGAATTCAAATTAACCAAAATTATATGTATATCTATCTATCATCAGTTTAGCAGAATTCATTAAAAAGAAAAGGATTGAAATGTGAACTCACAAGTGAGGGTAACCAAGGGCATCATCGGTAGCTTCTCGGTCTCGAAATTTACTCTTGTTGGATTCCTCTCCATGGATGGAAGAGGTGAATAATAAGAAGCAGACCAAGAGAACCCTAAGCGCTGAGGGTTCCATGTGATGGTGTTTTTTATTTTTCAATGAATGTACGATTTCTGGATTTAACAGAATGCAGAAATGAGGAATTGATAAACCCTGCGCCTTGCTCTGGTTAGGGTTCCTTCTATGGGTGGGATCTAATGAGTTTTCAGGATGAAGAAGAGAAGAGTAGATTTAAATGTTTATTTTCGAAATGCCCCTTTGGTTTTTGTTTTTGTTGTGTTGTTGTTATTATTATTATTATTATTATTATTACTTTGTTATTATTACATGCAGGTAAGGTTGTCAAAAATATTTTTTTAACACGATACAAAATATATGATATAAACTCGGATTATAAACTCGAATCATAAAATCACAAGAAAAATATTTTAATTAATTATATATTGATAATTTCAGTCAAGTAGTAAATAATAATATAATACAATTAAAATAAAAGTGAAATAAACAATATAAATATCAAAATACCTTGAAATATATAATTCAAATAAAATTTTATATATGGTTTAAATAACTTAAAAATACGAAAATAAAAAAAATAAGATTGAACAACTATGTTTTATTGATAGAGTTTCATAACATTTTCTAGAGGACTGATCTTGAAATACACTGCAGGTAACTAGTGAGATGATACAACATTCTAAAGTATATCACCAACTTCAAAAAAAAATTTAACAGAGACCAATACAGTAAACCCGTGGCAACGAGAACAAAAACATACAAAATGACATCAATTTAATCTCGTGTCAACTCACCTTCCACCTTTTTTATGTTAGTAACAAATCCTAGAAATAATGTCCAAATATCCCACCAAGCAAGACATGTATTTCAAGTTCTCTCAAAGTCTTTGTTGTCTCTCTTGGAAGTTAACAAATGATTAGTCTAAAACACAATATTTCTCTCTATATAAGTATTTATATCTCTTATTTTACTCCTTTGATTCATCACCATCTACCTCTGTCTTCTCATGGTTTCGATCCTCCAATCATGCCTTCCCAGATTAAAATACAGTATAAGACTTTCCCATACACAAGATCCTCTAATGCTAGTGTTAGTCTGCTAAGATTGAAAATTTGAGATTTGGGCAACAGGGAAAGGGAAGACTGAGGAGTAGGGACTTCGTAGTGGAGTGTTAGGGAACTCGAACAGGAAGGTAGTAAATTTTTTAACTTTTGCGGGTTAAAACTTGAAATTGGTCAAACTTGGTCAAAATCGGCCATACTAGTAAAATCGGTCTGATTTGATCGATTTTAACCGAGTTTGACCGATTTCGAGTTTTAACCCGATTTGACATATTATATACATATTGACTCGTAAAATCATAAGATTTTAAGAGTCAACTCATAATTTTAACAACCTTACATGCAGGTACTCAGGTAGTATTTAAATTAATTAAGAGGCTACAGTGTCGATGAGTGTATTTTATTTTTTGCTTTTTTAAAATAAAGGGCGGAAAGTTGTTCTCCACTCTGTAGCTCAAATCTAGTGAAAGGAGAAAAGCAACAATTAACCAGAAACAACTAAATACGCATTTAACTGTTCAAAAACCATTGCACGCACTCCATTTTATTGTTAATTCACTATTATTTTTTTCACTTTCTTACATCTTGATCCCTGTAGTTTTGCACAGTTTATAATTCAATTACTGAACTTTATTTCTTTTCAGTTTCATATCTTGAAGTTATGTTTTCAAGGTTTTATGTGCTGAATTTTGTTTTAATTTTTTTTTATTGATGCTTCATTAAATTGACTAGCATTAAATTTACTATCATTTTTACGAAACAAAGTTTTAGCGTTTTGTTAAAAACAAAGATGGAGGACCAAGATTGACATAAAGGAGGAAACAAAGCTCTTTCCCACAAAAGGCACAAAAAGTTATTTATTTGGTCCTTCAAGTTTCAATTTTTTCACATCCCATCCCTACTCTCCACATTATTATGATTTGGTCCTACATTTTATTTATGTTTTAATTCTTGAAGGTTGAGTGAAGAGAGAGAAAATCATTGAAATCGTTAAGGAGAGAGCAAGCTCTTGACTATCAATAACTTTGATATTGGTGTTTATGGATTTAGTATTAAGAGAGAAACTCAATAGAGGTGGTTTTTACCTGTAACGCTTGAAAAAATGGATTGGAACTCAACAAAATTTAAATTTTGATTTCGTTTTGAGATTTTAAACCGATTAAAATATATTTATTATTAAAAATTGAGTCTTAAAAGTTTAGAAGATTTTTTTTCTCATGCTATTGGGTGAAAACGAAAAACTAGGTATGGGTCTAAAAATTCGAATCTTGATTTTTTAATAACTAGACTCACCTCTAATAACCACCAAAACTTGAAAAAAGACAAGGCGTCATTTTTTCAAGCAAGCAACACACTGCTATTTCAATTTTTAAAAAATAGGAGTGGTTGATTGCTGTTTGTCATTTAAGAAAAAAAAAATACCTTGGGCTTTTTCTTATTATGGGCTAAATGTGCTGGCCTATTCTTCTAGCCCACACGTGACTCGCCCTCCTTTCATAATGGCTATTCAATTTTTTATTTTTTTTTCTCATTTTATAAATAATTTAATTTAAATGATATATAGATAATTATTCTATTAAGTAAATGCTTTCAAATAATACTAGCATTTTTATACTAAATATTAATTTCTAAATAATTACATACTAACTTAATATGCATAGGTTTCTAAAATATTTACTCATAAATATTCAATGCCATGAAACATATTTTGTTATTTTTTTTTATTGTAATATTTTATATATATTTTTTAAAAAATTATATTCTTATATTTTATATACATTCATATTAAAATTATCAACTCAAGATTTTTTTTATTTTTTTATTAAAAATTTCTTTTAAAATCATGATAATTTCCATTTAAAATAATATTTCAAATAAAAAAAGATATTTTGTCAGGTGAAAGGAACGCACAAAGGGGGTTTGGTTAAAAAAATACTTTTATTTTCTCCTTATTTCAAATCATTGAGATTTTTTTTCATATAATTATTTTAATTGCTTTCAATTTCTATGCAATAAACACATTGCTAAAAAATATTTTTTTTTGTTAAAAAAATACATTAACAAGAAAAGGAGAATTTAGACTAAAAAATATATATTATATCAAATCATTACATTTCTTATAAAAATAAATTTTTATTATCATATAATTAAAGTAAAAAATTCCAAAAAAAATGTTATGGCATAAGATAAAATATTTGCACGTGCATAGGCATCTCCTGCTATGTCGTCGACCAAGCCAAATTATTCCTAACGTTAAGGATGCTCAAGCATTTTTACAAAAATAAAAAAAATCTAAGACTTAAATTATTGACAAGACTGAGTTCAATAAGTTCAATTAATTTAATTATATGATTATAAAAATAGACAACAACGGTAAATAAATCAAGATAAACAACAAAAAAGGCAATAGTTAACTGCAAAAATAAATGCTTGTCAATATCATAAAAAGATATCCTCTTAGTATTCTTAAAAGGTCTCCGTGATCTTATTTGATAACACAACAAAATCAAATGAGAATGAGATAACTCTATAAAAAAATAAAAATAAAATGAAGTTCAATTCATAATAAATCAAATGTTGAAAGAAGAAATGGAAAGAAAAAAAAACAATTTAGAAAAAGGAAAAGAAAAACCTTAGTCCATTCTAAATTGTTTCGACAAATTCTAACAAAATGTCAAGCAATAAAATTAAAAACAAAAATCCATTCAAAAAAGAATTCAAAACAAAATAAATAATAAAAAAAAAAATGTAAAATTTGATACAAAAACAAAATAATCACACCTTTTATTTTTTAAAACCAACATGAATCCCGATCAAAGGAGAAAGAAAATAAGGAGAAGAAGAAAGAAAAGGTTGTTAAAGTCTCGTTACCAATCTATCACCAACCCACGTCGGACTATTAAAAAGAGCTTGGTGCACCATTTCCATCTTAACCACATACAACGGTGTTATGGCACTAGACAAAGTTGCACGTGCCGCTAGAGTATAATAGCTTCACATGTATTAGTGTGTGTGTTGCACGCACCAAAAAATTTGTCATGCCTATTATTTTTAGTTCGTGGAATTGTTTTGGTGTCAAATTGGATCCCTCAAGCCTTAGTTTTTGAAAATCAATCAAATTAAATTTTATCTTGCAAAATTGAGAATCAAACACGTGTTAGAAATTTTCCATCACATCATGGGATCCCCGTGTATAGGCAATTGAAAAAAAAAACTATCAATTCTAATAATAATAAAAAAACTCAATGTAAAAGGATCAAATTAAAAAACAAAAAATAGAAAAAAGGGTTGAATTTCTCCCCTTCCCGTGCAATTCAGTCCCTGATGTCTGCAAGAAAAAAAGTGCTCAATACTTGTCGAGTGTTCATATTAAATCGTTACTTTAATTGTTTTGATTCAATTCAATTTTCCCAAATCAAGCATCAACCAGGAACTGATTTTCTTTCTTGACACCACGAGTAACCAATACAAGCCAAACAATGCATACAATTAACTTCAATTCCAAATTAATAAAGGATCAATTAAAAAAATAAATGACTGAAAAAAAAAAAAAGATGTTTGAATCCACAATGTTTAATCTTACACAACACAATACATCATCGCACTCTTTTATTTATTTTTATATATAATTAGCATTAACAACTTCTTTTTTATGATTTATTGGTATGATATATTTTTCAATTTATTTTATTAAACGCAAGCGTCAACTTTACAATTCTCAATTAAAATATTTTATGGTACTAATAACATGCTCACAAAACCTACACCTTCTTTTAGTTTAGAAATTAACTTGAAATCTTACCTGTGATTTAACTCGGCACTTAACTAGTGTAAAACTAAATTGTTGATATTTTCACTGTAAAAATGATTTTCTTCAAAATTTTCAATTACATCACGAGATTGCAACTTTACAATCATTTTGGTGTGTATATCTCTAACAAAATTAAAGGAAATTTCTTGTTTGTGAAAATTTCATATCACTTGAAAGATTCTAGGATGAACAAAGTGGCATATAAGCATAGTTGTTAAATTCATCCTGATTAGATAGAATCTTAAATTTAACCGAAGTTAGGTTTTATGTTGAAATTATTGTTATTAAATTAATCATTGACACAGTAATCCAAACTCATTATGAATCAGTCCCCAATTGGAGTAGACAACCCTGCATATAAGACAACTCAATTGGCCTTGTGTGTACAACATATAGCCGGAATAAGGGTGATGAAAATCCATGTGTCTTCCCATTCAAGCAATTCCTTTTTTAATCCGACTTATTTTAATCGGTTAAAGTGTCAACTGAAAATAAAATATTAAAAAAAACGTGAATTTTAGCGATTTTTCTCTTAAATTTTCAATTCTAATAATTTCCCTTCTTTCCACCCCTCTTTTCTAACTAGATTATGTAAAAGGTGGTTTGAGTTTTGATTTCCTATATATCCTGCTCTCTTGTCTAACCGATCTTTTGTTTATCCTCCATTCACGGCGTCCAAAAGCATGATCTCCCGAATCCTCCTCCCAACATTGATCACCTGAATAGCCCCACCAAATTTGTGGTTGAAGGCATACGGTTAGGGGATGAGAGGGAGGCAGACGACAGCCCATCTTCCTCATGACCCACTATGGTAGTGTCATGAGTAGCAGCTGCTTGTCATGTCTTGTTTTAGCACAGCGACATCAGCTGCCCTACCAAAAACACAAAGGAATAACTGCGGCCAACCATTCAGGCTCGGAGAGAGCAAAATGAAGGGGAAAATAGCACAAGTGAGAGAACCATCGCCACATTCCAAAACATATTCACATCAAGAGAAGAGGTGAAAACCATGTCCGGGAACTTGTTTCTACTAATAAAAAATGGCTACCTTTTTAAAACTTATTAATCACTACATAAAAAGAAAAAGAAGAAGAATATACGCGGCGATCCTATTTTCCTAATTCTCCTGATCTGGGCAACTATGACAGACATAATTTGGGTCTGATGCTGAAAACTATTCTGTTGCACTAAGTGCATCATATAACTCACCAGCACAGCACCCACTAGGTGGTTACCATTAGAGCTACAGCTAATTACATAACATCACAGTGACCCTCTCTAGTTGATAAGCTCCAGTACATACCCAACCTCAACCAAGTAAAACCAGCAAAGACCTAGAGCGAGCAAGCATCAAAGGTCCAGTATGGGGTTCTTCTACTTCTGCTAGCAATTTTAAGCATAGTGCCTACTCACCATTCTGTCCATCACCTGCGCCGTGCTGCATTTGCATGCTGCTGAGCTTTACTCTCAATCCTGATCCTATCAGCATACATGGGCAGGCAAATGATCTCATAAATCTCATTCAACAACACATCCTCTGTTATATTGTCATTGATGCTTCGCATCACCTATGTTGTGCATCAGAAAGAAGCTTCATTTAGTCCACTTGAGGAATTCATCAAATGCATCAGTGTGAAATTGATATGATATTACCATATAGGTTAAAGCATGGCAAATACATGAGACATTCATAAATAAGAATTGATATATACATACAGATATGATCGCATATAAAGGTGATAGAACAGACCTTCTTGTAGGTATTGAAATCATTTGGTGTTGATTTATCAGTCCGGATCCGCATACAGACCCACAAGCGTTCCTCTGAATCCCAAGAACACTCAACTATCTTCCCAGAGTATGTAGAGGGATCTAGAGCATCTGCAAGTTTTTAAGTATCGAGATCAAGAATGAAAAAAAAAATGGAAAGCCAGTAAAAAAACACAAGAAAAAAGAAAAGAAGAAAAAGTAGAAACATATAGCGAGCCAGGAACATGCCCAGAGGAAGAGATACAGGAATATGTGAAAAATGGATTTCAGCTCAAAGCAATGGACACCAATACAAATTGCTTGCATTAACAAGAGATACAGCAACTACCAATCTGAACGGCAAACTACCACTATCCAAAAACATAAGACCAAGTATATGATTAGCAACAGCTGGAATAGGTTATCAATTGAAATCCCAGTGTTTTCAGTATTAATGCAAGGGTTGCATATATTCATGATTTTTGATAGTAGAATGAAACACATGACATCAAAAGAAAGTTTGGAGGCATGAAAAATCACACCAACCTTTGAAGGAAACTCGGTGGCCTTCCATCAGTTTCTTTTTCCCTCGCTCGTGAAGATAAAGCAACTGACGATCATCATCATCAACCTGCAACAAATGTATTTTCACATCAGGATGAAAACATTAAATGAAAATTTCCAGTCAATAAGGCAAAGGGATGAAGATGGAAAAGCACCAAAACATCAAAGATAAACAGCTAGGTTGGTGGTAAGGTTGACAGACACACCTCAAATAGAAAGTCAACTGAGTTCATTTCAGGATATTTCCACTTCAGAAGGCCTTCATGAGTGCGAGTAACATAGGGATCATCCCAACCCTGGCACATAATATCATGAGTAATCTCTTGTTCACACCAGAATAATTACACTATAAAAGCATATGACATGACAAGTCTTTCCCTGTATGATATGTAAGAGGTGTAATGTACACAATTTTCAGGTGGTGATTGTACATGATATTTGTTATATCATTGACCACGAGCTTCAATATTGGATAAAAATTCTAAAAATATTTTAGAACAAAAATCTCCAGTGGATGGGTTGTGCAAAAAGTTCAAAAGCAATCCTAATCACCTGAAAAATAAGGCCATCTGCATCATGTGAAAGCCTTGGAATAAATTCCTTAAGGACCTTGGTAACAGTAGAAAGCAGCCAGAAATCCTTTCTTCTCACCTGGTAAACAATTCAAAAAAACATCATTAGGTAATAAGATAAGAGGAAAAGCATCATATATTGCAAATTCAATAAATTTTCTTCTCATACCCTGAAGGGTTCCAGGTCATATCTATAATTTGGATTTCGACTCTGGTAAATATTTTGGCGTTCAGAATTTCGGGGCTCAATCACTTCTCTTTCAAGCATCTTCCATCGTTCATGAAAGGGCCGCTGCAGAAATTTTGGATTAACGAAGCTCATAATCAGTAGATGGAATGAAGAACATTAGGGGAAAATCATTTAATTAGATTGATGGTATACAGTATACTGTGGTATGTATTCCTGAAACAGGCACAGCATATTCATCTAAATGTATGATTCTAATTACTCAAAATACTCCAAAATATATAGCTGAAAATCAGTAAAACATAATTCAGAAGAGATCGTTCCAAATTAAAACAGAAAAGGCCATTTGAGTATGATTTGCTCCTCCTTTTTACTCCTGGCAAACAAAATTAATTGCCAAACATCTGCTGATCAATTAAAAAAAGTTATCAAAGGACTAACATACAAACAGCTTTCTCCACATTCCCAGTTATTCTTCTTGTTGTTTGGTAGCTCATATTGGGGCCCACGTAGTTAATTAACCTGCTTCCTATCACTTGTTACACTTGTAGCAAATGATTAGCATCAGCACTCAAGAGATCCGACCCAATTAGTCTAGATAGGATAAAAAAAGTCTGCATCTATTTTTTTTAAGCCAATCCAAACAAAACAAAGCTCATTACAAAGCTGCAACAGGGTGAGAACTATTTCCATCAGCCAGCTTTGAAGAAAAGCTTCATGTAGCCCTGCTTAGTGCTGATTTTAATGTTAAAATACACAAATAGAAAAATCCTCTCCCCCTCAAATCATCCCTAAATTTCAGGCAAGTAAACCTATATCTTTATACCATATTGGATCTACAAATATCAGTGCATCTCCAAAAGTAAGCCAAAGATGGGGATGATGTTCAAGAATGCACTGACAAAAGGTTGCCACAGAAAGGTATAAATAATTAAGCATTTCTGCCAACGGCACATGAATGCACTTCATGATTGCACAATATCAATCAGGGTTGCACCACCAGGGGCAGATCCAAAGTGGGGAGATTAGTCCACATTGCCCACTGCCCCCACAAATTACACCATTTTTCATGTAGTTCACCACTAGATCAAAGATTGATTTTAGCCCTCGTTAGATGACCAAATATTGCTCCTAGCACTTGACTTAAAATACATAAATAAATAGCTCTCACAAAAAGCCTGTGATGGTGCATTGCTTTAGGGAAGAATGAAAACAAAACAATAAATGACTTTGTCTGCAGAAATAATGTTAATTTCCATAAATATCATTGTAAATCTAACCTCTATGACAGGCACTTGGTTGACTGCCATCATATCATAGATAAGGTATCTTCTCTCCTGCTTCTGTGAGTCCGGCATAGTATCAATAATCATCTCCCCATCAAGTAATGTAAAGTGGTGCATCTTATCAGGTGGACCCTTGACAAAAAAAGACACAAGGAGTCATGTCAAAGATCATCCGAACAAGATGCCAACTATAATGATGAGTCTTGAAGCGAGAAACCATCCTAGAAGAAGAAATGCATAGTTACATACTTCATTGGTGTTTCTACAAGGAAATCTCATCTGTACCCTTCGGAATTTAAAATTCCTATCTATCAAAAAGCACCCATCCACTGTAATTAACATCATGTATCTTGTTCCATCAGCCTTCCAGGTTGCATAATAATAACGCTGCCTTAACAGCTGTAAGTTGTCCCTGCATGCCACAAAATTGAAATCCCATTCTTATGAAGTGATACTGAGAAGAAAATTGATTAGACAGCCCATAAGCTCAAGGAGCACTGTAGCTGAATAGAATAAACTATAATGACCCGTGAACAAAACCATGTCTATTAATTTCTAATTTGAAAAGGGCAAAAAAGATTTTAAAAAAAAAAATTTGTTGAATTCAATCAGTCTGCTGTAAAATTCAGGCTTCACTGCATTCATAGTAAAGCAAAAAAAACACAAATTTCCTTGTCGCAACCACAACATAAACAGCCATTTTGAGTTAAGCACATGGAAAGGTCTACATGGCCCACTTTTGCAGTTCCCACTGCCCACCCCCTTTAAAGAAAAGGTCAGATATCATATAGCATCAGTATCTTTAGACATTTTTCCACCATGATAGATACATATTCAAGCCACTCCAAAGTGGAAGCAAACAAAAACATATCTTATATATGAAGTGAACCGAGTTATGAATGATCGTTCATTATCTGTTTCCCCTAGATATTATTCTTGCTGTAGTACATACAAGTGACAGCAACCTATTCAGTTGTTGATCGTAATGCATGGACTTCAATTGCTCTACAACATTCTAGCTTCGCTTCTTCATTACTATAAGATTTATAGCTACCATGGAAAATTATCATATTTGATGGTCAAGTTTTTAACCTAAACCATAGGCATAGATATTAGGGTTATATATATATATATATATATATATATATATCCTTGCACATCTAAATCATAGCTTAAGAGCTAGCAATTTGAGGCACCTTTATTCCAAGTCGTAGAGATCCTGCCTTAACAAACTGAAGCACCTCCACGTAATACATATACCAAAGCATAACAAACAACACAAAATAACAATGATTGAAGAAAATGCAGTTTAACCTGCTGAGAGAAACAGGGTGTGATCCTGGGAATTGTGAATTTCCTCTTCCCTGAAATTTAAGAAAAAAGTCACTACAAACTAAAGTCTGAATGAAGACATTTCAAGTTCAGGATTTTAACAATTAAAAAGCTATGAACAACATATTTTTTCACTTGTGATCTGGACACATTCCACAATCAAATTTTGAACCTTTTTTATGTGAACATAAAAAAAACAATTAATGGCATTTGTACATAAAACCTAGGAAGTGCAGGATGTGAAACAAAGAAAACTAAAATAGAGTGAATCCCATTTCAGTCAGTTTTATTAAATTCAAAGATGACCCTAAAGAATAAATTACATGAACTTAGAAGAACCAAAGACTTATATTTCTATGCAATAATTTCAACCAAGGAATTCACCCATTTTGACTGATTGTATCCATTTGGGATAATGCTAATTTTTTTATTTTTTTTAAAAATGAGATTCAAGAGAAAATGGTTTCGTTAGAAGAGTGGGATCAAACTAGGTATATGTAATATATATAATCGCTATAAGCCAACTTTCCTTTATAGATGTTTCGAAAAATGTTTTTAAAATACGACTGAATCCAAGATACAAATAGTTGGCTTAGGTTAAAGAAAGAAAGGAATGCATAAATGTAATGTTAGGATAGTTATATGTGAAGATATATCTAATCCGCACACCTATTACTGAGAATCTGGATAGGGATTCCAATAAAAGCCCTTATGTTTCATTTGGAACTGTGAATTCAATTCAATATTGAATAAAGAAATTCAATCAAGAAAAAGAACGAAGAGTTCGAATTCAAAGAATGGTTCGGAACAAAGAAAGAAATGGAAAAACAAAAGGTCGTTTGAATGATGGGACAACATGATGAAGACAATACATTTGTGCATACATGTAACTGGAGGAGCAAAACAACATGGGTGCCACACCAAATCTTGAACAGAGGCAAAGAAATATTACATTTAACTTAAGTGCTTGGTAGCAAAACTGCCGCAGAGCATCCAGCTGGTCATTAGGTATTTCATCCCCCAGAACATCGTCATTTGTCATTATGACAGCCATCTCATGATTGCCCTGAAATGATAAAAGGCATGCGCAAAATCTAAACAAACAGGACACTGCAATTTTCTACAGAAATTTAAGCTAAATGAGAGGCATTACTTCTGAATTCATGAAGCAAAAGAAAAAGAAAAGGACATGAATCCCCTATCAACTTATTATAGAAATAAACTACCACCACATATTTCATTTCATAAATTATCTAGATCACATTTTACAGCTAGAAACATTTATGTTTGACTTATAAAGGAAGAATAACACAACAGAAAACTAAAAATAATTAACAACAAAGCTTTCAACCTAAACTCAGCATCGGTCTCTAATGCCTGCAACCTCCAAACATTTTCTTGCTAGTATGAAGTTAGTAAAGAGCAAGAACATCCACTTCACAGCTTCCTAAACAGAATAACTGAGCTTTCTTAAGAAAACATAATTGAATAAAAAAGAACTCTTTTAAAAATTTTTGATCATCCTTACGATATAGATCCAGAACATACAAAAAACCACATGGAAAAATTATGGGAAATAGTTCAATAACATGTACCATTGCCATTTCTTAACTTTAAGCATGCGATAAAGAATAACATGTAATCGCCTATCATCAGGCACCCATTATGTTATTGATGTAAAAAAAAACCCCATCAAACTAGAACCTTCTAACTATAAAAGCACCACATTTTAAAATGTTCACTAGATTCAAGAGTCCTTCGGGCAGGCATAAAAGCTATCCTCCCTTAAAACACACAAAGTAAAGAAAAAGATCCCCATGCAACTTGAAACCTAAGACATGTCATTTAACTCTAAAATGCTAGTGAGACTCAAGCAAAGCAAAGAAAAATATTCCACAGGACAGAGGCTTTGGAGTCAATTTCACATATTAGGATACTCAGAGTCACTATAACTAAGGCCCTTTTTTCCCTGACTTGTTACCAACTCCAAATGAGAGTTTGAAACTGACATGTAGTCAAGTACAATTGAGCAATTACCAACAATACATCTGTCACTATGTCTGCTGTCGCATTTTTCTTTGTGGGCCTAAATAATAATAGTTCATCTAATGCTGAAGTCAATAGTTCCAAAATCAGTTCTCAGGTAGAAACAGCAACATACACGCAAAGCAACTCTCCACAACAACACCAGTTTATATCATGCCACCACAAAAAAATATGACAACTAGATGCTACATCAAAGAATTTGCATACATGCACGCTAGTAGCTGAACCTCCATCATCATCATCATCATCAGGCACTGCCTCACCATTGAGATCAAATTCAGAAGACCTCTTCCACTCTGGAGTTGGTGGGCAAACAACCGTTTGTGGCTTTCTTTCATGATAGAATGAGTACAAGGCATCAATATAATCTGGCTTGTATATTCCTGGAGGGCGTGCTTCAGAAAATATATCTATTGCCTGCGCAATTAGCAAAAGAAATTTCAAAACAATGACTTGTTGAATAAAACCAACTGAGATACATGTGAAAGGCGACATTGGAAACTTACCTGGGTGACAGTCATTGGTTGTGAACGCATTAAATAATGAGCTATCATATATCCTGTACGATTATGCCCATGTGTACAGTGAACAAGAATATACTTCTTTGTATGTTTCTGACGCAAGAGGAATTGCATGACCTGAAAAAATGATGTACATGCAGGACGGTTAAGTACAATATTACACTCATTCAACATTGTGTGTTTAGGTATGAATGGTTCCTGAGATAAGGATATGCTGCCTTCAAATGGATCACTAAATACCCCAGTTCACTAGGTTATTGTTGATTCTGTTTAGTTGGGAAGGGAGGGAGAGGGTGATGGTTTGACTTGGTGACAAGAAAGAATTACAATCAACCATTGCTTGCAACATATGCACATATGGACATACGAGGCATAGGCATGCAAGCACACACATGCACATGGCATGTTCACAAGCAAACTTGTGCTTCCATATGAGCTTCTTGGTTCGTATATGATGCTCTATCCTGGCATTGTTTACTACAGCTAGAGGTTCAAAACAGTGATAGCTTAATAGCATAAAAGAGACATAAAACCTTAAAAACTACCATGAAACCAAGCTAATGGCCTGTGCAGCACACAAAATTTGGGAAAAAAAACATGTATGCTACAAGAAGGTCTGAGGAAGGAAAAAACATGAAAAAACCTGAGAAGGTATTGTAAAAGAAGCATACCTCATAAACAAAGGTATTTACAGCTGTATTCTCTGGTACAGCATCACGCCCCTTGCAATATATCTGGAAAATCAAAGAAAAGAAGTTGATAATCAGGTGAGCATCTCTACAATAAAATTAGAGACTGAAGAAAATTAATATTGTCATTGCCAATTCACCTTGACATGCTTGATACCTTCTTTCTTCAAATCTACTGTTGAATAGTAGCGAGTAGTATTTGTCAAATCAATCACCAGACCAAGCTGAAAAATCAGTAGATAAACTTAGAATTATTCAAGATAATATTCTTTTTTCCTGCAGAGAAGAATTTATACTTCATTACTCCTTATGGTAGCAAATTACAAATATTGCAACCTTAATTGTGTAGCAACATAACCCTGCTAAATTGTGGAACATTTCCTCTAATTTGGCTCTATAGATAGATGATACAGATGATTCAGAAAATGCCAGGTTATTGAGAAATTAATTGCGTGTTCATGACTAGTTTTCCCACTGATAGTAGAAGAGATTTACTAGGAAGCAAAGGAGGTAAAAATGACTTTTAAGTTCAAAGTACTTACTTTCCTTCCTAAAACTCTTTGTTGATGAATGACTTGTTTAAAGGAGTATCTTTGACCAGGAGGAATGCAGTCATTGTAGGCTTCACCGAGTGGAACCTTAGAAGGAACAATACAATTTATTTCCTGGCCAAATGCAGGACAGTCCAACCAGCCTGCAGTTATGGATAGCAAATTATTGAATGAAAGTAATGATACCTATGATGAAACAAACAGTGTCCTTAAGCTAAGGACAGCATATGAAACACTGCAGAAACATGGACTAATCAAATGCTTAGAGATATAGTGAAGGGTTAAAAGGATAAAGGAAGAAGACCACAGCTCAGAGAACCATTCAATAATATCTTTTTATTCTCTTTCCCCCCCTTCTCTGAGTTCTTAAGCTAACAAAGACAATATCCAATCCTCCCCTACTGCAGCTTTGCAATGAGGAATACTACCATGCCAAATAACCATCAGCAGAACCATTCACTAGTATTAACAATACAAGATGACAACTAGTTTTCTAATATTTGTGGCTAAAAATATGTTTTATTGACAAAGGGTCCTCAGCCAAGGGAATCACCGCAGTAATATAAGACAAAACTATGACTGACTTCCAGGGAATAGCTTATAAGCATAATCATCTCCAGTACACTTAATTCATTAATTTCGGGTTTTGAGAAATCAATGTCTGTAGTAGTAATAAAAAAAAAAAAAAAAGCACAGCACAGTCTTGTTATTACCTTGGTAATGTAGGATGGGAATAGAAGGTAAGGGAGGAGATATGGAAAGAAATGTAAGTGATAAAACAGAGGAGCAGGAAGAAAATGTCAAGTTCTTTCAATAGTCAACAGCTAATTGTCAATCACTAAATAAGTTCCGTTTAAACATAGGGTGTGCTCTTATATGGATGCCAAAACTAAACCAAATAGAAATAAGAATTCCTGAAGGGGAAAATTGAAGCAACCAATATTGAATAGGAAAAAAATGAATTCTTGAATCAATACTACTGTGATAGGAAATAAAGCCAAACTCCTAAGTAAATAATATGCCTAACATCTAAGATTCTAAACAACCATGTAACTAAAGAGCAATCTTACAAATGTTGCATGTAAACCACCTTCTTGCTAAACATTTTGGACATAAAAATTGGTGAAGAGCTAATGATTAAGCTCTCCGAGACTCCCATCCTGCGGCCAATCCCAAACAATGGAGGAATAGTTGTGGTGGCCTAAAGGTACCCACAAATACCCCACTGCTTATAAAATATCAAAAGAAAAATGACAATTGTTTCATAGCCCTTTTTTCATTTTCAGTAGCAAGCCAGATCCACCATGTTACGAATTTAACCATCAAACAATCCAACAATAGATTGATATTCAGAAATGTAGTTAGGCAGTATCATGCACCTCTAATAGATAACTAATTCCATAGAACAATGGTTTCTGTAAACACCATTTAAAACCATCATAATGCAAGCCACGTAAACCATTTCTGCATAGAGCAATAAGACAAAAAACTTACCAGGAGGAAGTTTGCTTTTATCATATGATTTAAAGTGTTTAGATGGAAAGAATTGATCATGCACTGGTTGCTGAGACACATGTACAGGTCTGTCATCCGAGCATTCATTTCTCAAACGCTTACGTCTTTCTTCACGTTCCTAATCAAGATGAACATAAGATCAACAACCGTGCATATAAATGGAAGACAAACAAATGCCCCAATGCCATTATATTAATCATCAAAAAAACATAAAAGGAAAAAAGAGAACCCAGATATGGGAATAAGCAAGGGAGGGAAACATATTGTCATCTTACACAGAAGTCCACAAAATATGTTGGTGCTCAAAATATTTAACCCCAATCAAATAGAGAGTGCCTATGCTTCAGTATTCAAAAACTTCAAGGCATTCCATTTCACAGCACTAAAGATAGTAATGACAACATGTTAGTTGAAGGGAAGTTTTGTGTGCACTCTATAGCTACAGAATAGTCATTATTTTCCTTTGGGACTCGATGATCACAAAGAAGTCTTTAATTGTTAAGTTTACTAGCTTTACACTCTTCTCTCCATCTGCCAAGCTTTAAGATTAAACAGCCATTATATCCATAATGAAGCTAAATTTCCACACCTTTGTTCCTAATGTGCTTGCATAATTGCATTTGTATATTAACCAGGAAAAAGTGATAAATTGGTTACATTATAAGATCCTCATCCTCAAGTTCCTGCAACTGTTAAAGACTTCCAACAACTGAAGCAGAAAAGTAATACATCCTACGGCACAAACCCAATATGATTTATAACTTCATAAAATCTTAAAATGATCTCCAGATTCAATCAAAATACTTAATCTAGTTGCTATAATATAACAAATTGGGGCCCAATGACAAAGTTCCATGCGGCAACAGCAACTTCAAATCGTCTTTCCTGATAAAATATAGCAGCCACAAGGTTGGAATGACTGTTCAGATTACTGAATGATTCTTTACATATAACCAAACCACTTAGGAGTCATAAAAAGGGCCGTCGTGGAAAAAAACCAGATACAAACATCACAGCAATATATTTCATTCTTCCAGAATAGCAAAGCTCTGATAAATCTTTCCTGATTATTATCATTCACCAAAGTAACGCCATAATTTGGAACAAAAGTCGATTCTTCTGATGCAAAATACTGGAAACCGAAAGCAAGAATAGAATTTAGAAATACCCTGCGGGCAGTTTCGACAGCAGACTCTGACCGTTCACCAGCAGCACTGTATTCTTCTACGTGCCCTTCAGAATTATCTTCGTCGCCTTCAGGTACCGGCGACACATTTAAATCCATGGTAACAACCATTCAACATTTACCAGCATTAAAAATATCAAATTCTCTTCTTATAACAGCAGCACCTACTGTCGCAAAACCAAATTAACATATTAAATCACCAATTAAACTAAGTATCAAGTTTTGAGGTTGACCAAAAATCTAATAAAAAAAAAGTACCTAACTATTTTTGACTAATTATAATTTTTTTTTTCTAAACCAACTGATTGCACCCTAAATAATAAAATCAGAGAGTGGAAAGGATTTGTAGAAAGCGAGAAGTGAAGAAGAGTTCAGAACCTCACCATTATCAAGAAATCGAGGATAAATCGGGGTCAAAAGAACTAGACAGTGCAGGTGAAGTAGGTGTGGCACAGAGTCTCGGCCGATGAAAACCCTAGAATTATGGAGCGGGAGTTGTATGCGTACGTTTCTGCTTGAAATCTTTTTCGGGTTCGAAACCCTAGAGAGAAAGAGAGGGGTGGGTTTGTTGGCTTAGAGAGAGACAGGGCGAAGTGAAGATGTGTTTGTATTTCTCTCTCTTTTTTTTATTTAATTATCAAACCCATGTCGAGAGAGCCATCAGAGAGAGAGAGAGAGAGAGAGAGAGCGAGAGAGAGAGGAGACGACATTCACGAATCGGAGCTATAGTATTCAACGGGATAAATAAATAGAAAAATACTGGGATTATTTTATTATTCAGCCGTGCTTAAATGGAAGAACACAAAACTTATATATTAATTATTAATATTAATTAACAAATGAAAGGATTGCCACACTCATGAAATAGTGTTTTTTATTATTTCGGTTTTTTTTCTTTTTAATTTTACCCTTTAACAATATATTTTTTTAATTTAATTTGTTTTACTTTCATTTTTTATATTATTTTAAAAATTATATTTTTTATTTTTATTAACTTATCTTATATGAAGTTATCTTAATCTCATTATTTTAGTTTTTTTTTAATTTCAATGTTTAGCATTAAAAATATTAGAAATGAAAAAAAATTATTTGATTTTTATAAAATTAGCTTTGGTTAACTTGAATTGGTATTTTTTTTAATCTTATTTTTCAACTCTATTCTTTAATATTGGATTAGTTAGAAATTATGTTTTGTTATTTTTTTTATTTGTTTTCTATGATATTATCATAATCACATTATCTGAACTATAGGTTTGGCAAATTAACTCAGGTTGACTTGGATAGTTTTTTTTGTTGTTTTTTAATTTAATATTTTTTTTTCAATTATATCCTTCAACATTGAGTTAATCATGAATTGACCTTTATAATTTATTTTAATTTATTTTCTACAAGGTTATCGTGGTCTCATTACATGGGTTGTAGATTTAACAGATTAATCCATGTCAATTCAATATATCATCATCTCAATATTTAAAAAAAAATGTTATCCAATATGTGATTGTATCAATATTTTAAAAAACTATTGTCCAACATGCATTATATTTTGAGTTCATGATTAATTTTTTTATTAGAAAACATGTTAGCAACGCTTTGATTATTTTTATGTTAAAAAAATTGATCTGACTTGCAACATAAACCAATGATCTAGTAAAGAAACTAAAAACAAGATATACATTCATTATAGAAACAACATTCTTGTTATTTTTTAAAACTCTTCGTCTTTTCTTGTCTTTTTTACATATTGCATAATTGTGTTATTATTTATACATCTTTTCTTAACTTAGGTTTCATCCACATTAGTATTAGTGTAAGAGAATTACTACTGTTGTGACATGTTTTCCTATTTTTTTTCTTTTCTCCTAATAGCCATCATCCCTTTGTTCTTATCTTAGAAGATAGTAGAAGTTTACTTTGATCAAATTTTATATGCTTATGGTTCTTTTTCCACATCAACAATAAAAAACACACAAAAAAAAACATCTTTCAAATTTAATCTCAATTTCAGGTTTTCAATATATGGATTCACAATTAAAGGCAACCCACAATGGTATCATCAATGGTTGTTATTGAATTGTAACAAATCCATCGTCTAACACAACCCACATGTTTTACAGCCTCTCTCTAGATTTAGTTAACATGACCTTGGATGGAGAATTAGGTCGATGGTTATGTTTGTTTGTCTCGTGCTTTTCACCTCTTTTAGTTTTATTTTTCTTCATTTTTCTTATGTTTTAGGATTTTCTTAGCCTTTATATGATTCCACATAATTTACTCTTTTCCTCTTTTTTTTCCACCATTAATGAAAGAAACAATTTGCTCGTAAATTTTATGTTGCTTTAGGTGGGATGTGTTGGTAGAAAGATATGTTATTTTGTTTAGGTTTTTGGCATGGTGGTGGTCCTTTACAAACAATTATTTTAATTCATTAAAGCTTTCATGTAAAATTAAAAGAGATGTTTTTATAAAATCTCAAATGTAATTATTATTTTCTTATTCCTTGAACTTTAAAATAAAAGCTTTTTTTACATGGATTTGGTATTTTTCCTCTGATTTGGTTTGCCCTAGAGGATGGTTCTAACATAGATTCATAAGACATGGTTGCTCAGTTATTCCACATGGTTGCTGGTTTTTCAATTTAAGTTGTGTTGGTCTTTGAAATGAAAGTTTTTAGAATTTTGCTTAAGCCAATTTTGATTGTGTGCTTTTACTTTAGATTTGTTTGCTATTTGACCCAATAAAGTTTGCTAAAAAAATCTATGGTTGTTAATTTCTGAATATCTCATGATTTTCATTATCATGTCTTGCTTCTTTTAATAATTATAAGAATTGTGTTGTAGTACTTAAATGCCCTTAAATATGACTTTTTTTCATCATGTTTGCTTTATGCTTTGGTTTAAAAGCTTAATCACGTTATGACTATGTGTCTAACATCTTTTACCACATTATTCATCATTATTTACATTTTTTTACCCCAACTTAATAATAAAAAATGAAAAGGAGACCTACACATGTAAAACTCAATAAAACATTATAGCAAATCCCTGATATGATGAGAATGTTAGCTTTAACCAAACTATTGTAGTGTACGAATGCATATGTAAGCAATTTTGGTTCACAAGTTGACCATCTCATTCTTGTCTTTAAAAACACTAAAAAAGTAGATTTGAGGAAACAAAATCTACCAATATATTTATATCAAAATGGTTGGACATGGCATAAAGTTTTTTTATTGCTTTTGGATAAAACTAATTACAATATTAGGTATAATTCTTTTTAACTAGGTTCGAATTTACTAGTTTTGCCCAAGTTTGAAAATGCTTTCCTCACAACATCTATGTCTTTATATTCAGGTGACCATTTGCTTTTTACTTCTCTAATAAGTGCTATAATCTTTTTTTCAACATAAAAACCCTAAGTTGGAATTCTTTAATACATACCATTTTATTATAAGCCTTGGCAATCTTTTTTGATAAAACAAACCACGATAAATGGTAATCAATCTTTTTCTACTAACCAGATTCAATTATTCATACCGAACCCTAACCCGTTTTGATTCATCATGTGATGCTTCTTTTGATATCCTCAAATATGAGATTTCAACCTCTAAAGGTAAAATCGCTTTCATCCCATAAGTTAAAGAATACAAGGTTGCTCTCGTGGATGTCTTTACTATTGTTTGGTAGGCTAACAAGGTATAGGGAAGCGTTTATGCCATTCTCTATGGGTAATCACCATCTTTTCAATTATTTTCTTGATGTTTTTATATTTTGTTTCTACTGTATCATTCATCTTAGAATGATAAGAAGAGGAATTCAAATATCTCACCTTCTAACAGGTACATAAATTTAAAATCATCTTACCATTAAATTTTTAGCATTATTAGTGATGATGGTTGATGGAGCACCGTATCGATAAATGATGTTATTCTTTATTAATTAACTAACCACTCGTTGAGTAATATTGTTGTAAGAATATGCTTTTATCCACTTGGTAAAGTAGTCAATGGCCACTAAAATGAAACAGTGATCATTGTTAGCCTTTAAATTGTTAGGACTAATCATGTCTAGCCCCTATATTAAGAAAGGTTATAGTGACACCGTATTACACATGGATATAGGTAAAGCATTGATTTTATCATAATACACCTGACATTTGTGGCATTTATAAGTATGTTTGATGCAATCATTTTCAATAGTTATCCAAAAGGAACCATTTTTGTATTTATCATGCCATTATATGACTATTAGCATGCGTAGCATAAACACCTTCATGAATTTCTTCTATTACTTTATTTTTCCTTGCTTTATCTAAATATCTGATAAAAGTATTATAAAACCCTTTTTTGTACAGAATACCTCTATCTAAGTAGAAATTTGAGGCTAACCAGCTCATAGTTTTCCTATATATCCTAGTAGCTTTATCAGGATATTATTGATTCTTAAGGAAATTTTTTATATCATGATACTAAGGTTCCTCCTTTGTTTCCTTATCAATGTGGATGCAATCAATAACTAGCAAATTCTTTAATTCAATGCAAAAAAGTTGTACTTGAACCTTCATCATCGAGTTGAGCCATCAAAGTTACAGTTATGAAGCATTGACAAACTAATTCTTTTCCTTCCTCAAGTGTGTGAACTCAATTTCTTTAAATTACTCTTCTAATTTGGTGAGGTATTTATGGTAAAAAAACTAGCCCTTCATCTTTAGTTTTTCATTCACGTTTAACTTAATATATAATTAGAATGGAATCATCATACATTTTTAACTTCTAAGTCATTTATAACCCCTAATACATTCTTCATTTATAGTTATGTTGTTAATGTAAGTGATTATAGCTTAATTGCAACTAGATATTGTTTTTTTATCAAGAGAGATGATGATTGCTCTAATACTATTTCTAGATATACTAACAACTACATAGAACTACATTGTTTAAGAATCACTTTTGACCCTTGTTTAGGTTTTAACACTAAAATATCTTTAACACTAATTCAAAATTCAATGGCTTGTAATCATCAACCGTATTATATACTAAGTGATCAATAATAACATTTCATTTCTTTTCAAATTATATGAGCAATAGTGTAAGGACACCTGCCAACATGCAAATCTATTGGATAAATAAGATTTTTCAATAAGGTATTTCATAGTGTAATAAAATATATATTGCTCGAGACACTTTGTACGTCACATCAAAGCACAATAGGTCTTCTTTACAGGATTATATCAGGATTCACGTTTAGTAAACTTTTTGCTGAAATAGTAATGACTTGTTTTTTTTTTTTAGAATCATTATTCTGACTTAACATGCAACCCACAACATTATTTATAACTATTAAGTGTAAAATTAGGTCTTTTAGGTACGATTGGTACCAATACCAATGGCTTTTATAAGTACTATTTTATCTTTCAAAAGCTTTTTAACATTTCTTATCCCAAGTCCCAGGTTTTTCTTGTAAAGTAATCAGAAGATTAGCTAATATATAACAATAAGTTATGAAATAAACCTAGCAATATAATTAAACATTTCAAGGAAACTTAGATATCTTTGATCTTTTCTAGATATATTTTATTTCTTTTTTCTCTTATTATAAATTCTAATAACTTCCAAGATTTGACTCCAAATGAACACTTGGCTAGATTGAGCCTTAACTTGTACCTTCTTAGTCTTTTAAACAATTTACTTAACACTTGCAAGTGATCTTAATCCTTTATTGATTAGGCAATCAAGCTTTTAATATATAGCCCTGACATTCTTTAATACAAATGACATAACTTTGTTGCAAAATGTTCCTCGATAAGTAATTAAGGTAATTTTTTATTTATCCTTTACCATTTTGATTTGGTTATATCGATAAAACCAATTCATAAAGAAGTATGTTGCACTTTTATCCATATTGTCTGCCAAGATGTTTATGTATCGTAGCAAGAAATCATCTTATATGTTTGCATCATTCAGATTATGATAATTCATACACATCTTGATCCTTTCATCATTTTTTCTTATTAACACAATGTTGGATACCTATAATGAATACTCTATAACTTCAATAAAACTTGCACTCAATTGTGTACGAATCTCATCCTTAAATTTTAATGGTAGTTTTAGTCTTAATCTCCTTAGTTTATGCTTTACAAGTTTGGAATTTACAAGCAAAGAAAGCTTATGCATTATAATATCAATGTCTAATCCTAGCATATCAGTGTATGACCATGAAAAAACTTTGGAATATCAACTCAACAAATCAATCAACCTTTTCTTTCTTATGTTGAAACTAAAATGCTTATTTTAAGTTATTGCTTATTCTTTTCGGTGCCAATATCTACTATTAATTCCTCATAGTATGGTAAAACAACAAGTTCTAATTGTTTTATCAACTTAATGAATTTCTCAATTACAATTATCTTATCCTCCAAATCATTTTCATTTATAATGATTAATTATTTAAGATGCCAAACATTTTTAATGTGAATATTTGATGGTGATCTTTTTTAGGATCTCTAAAATAGAAAAATGGAAATGAAAACATTTTTATTAAAACTTAAACAATATATACATACAATAAGAATAACCTAGTTAAAGCTAGGTTCAATACAAAATATTTATTTTCAGCATTTTAACCCTAATATTGCAAATTAAGGAAACGTTATAACGAATCACTTCATCTTGATGACTGTTGGAACTTTTTTTTCTTCCTATTTGCCAAACTTTTCTTTAGGAGTGAACCTCTTGACAAATGAATCGGCCTTAACTCTTTCCTCTACTGTGTTGATGGTCAATAGTGGCGTCATAACAACTGTAGATCTTTCTTTAGCAACTTTAATTCTTTCATATGTAAAGTATAGCTCATGATTTTTTTTTACCGGGCTGGATGACATGACTCAAACAAGGAAATATATCTTAGATGTATGGAATCACCATCTTTGGATTATTGGGTTCACGACCCTCCATTTTAGCCATTATTCTATCCTTCCTTTTATCCATTATCCTCTAAAAATATTTACAGCAAGGTCAACATCCCAGGCCAAATCAATAATTATTATATATTTCTAGCTTGAATTTGAATAAATCATCTCTATCGGGAGATTCAAGTTCCATCTTGCTTTGGACCATGCATTTAGTTGTCGTCCTCGTAGCTTGAGATAATTTTTACCTTTCTATGAATGTAATTTTAGGGATTAAATTGGTTTTGACAATTTAAAAAAAAATACAAATTACCATTCGAATTTTCTTTATGTTATATATAGAGGACATAGGTATTCTTTAACAATGTTAAAGGTTCTTCAACTTTTACAATCAACAATTACTTTTTAGCTATGTATTTAACCATTGAATGTAATAAAGTGGCCACTACCCTAACAAAGTGCAACAAAGGCTTTCCCAATAACATGTTGTATGTTGATTGAATATCAATTACTTAAAAAGTGATTAGAAATTAATGAGACTTAATATCCATATTAATTTTAATTTTTCCAAGTACTTGCTAAAGGGTGTCATCGTAATCATGTGTCATTATATGGGATGAGTCAATTGGTAAGCGACCCATGATGTGATAAGGTAATACATTAAGTGCAAAACTATTATTAATGAAGACCTTAACAACGACAATATCTTTATATTTTATAAACATATATAAGGCTAGATATCTAAAAGCCAAAATACTCAAAGAGTATTTATCTACGAAGATGAGCCTAGATACATATGATGAACTTACAGACCCTCGAGAGCATCTCCAGAATGTGAGGGGGAGCCTTGAACTGGTCATCCATGACAATGACGTGATGTGCAAGATATTGCCCACTACCTTTAGAGGGAACATGAGAACATGGTATAACAGCTTGAAATCAGGGTCAATTTTTCCTTATATCTAGCATTTTTAGTTGGAAGTAAAAGCACTAAAACGACCTTATCAAGTCCATAATGTCTGTCTAAACGGGCTACATACCCATATGTGTGGTCTGGGACCCACATTTCTCCTTGATTACATATGACCGATCTCAATGGAATTTAAGAGTGTTGGGGCGGCCTTATCAGGCTCACCCCATCTATCCAACCCAAGTTACACACCCTGTATGCTGTATGGGACCCATATTTCTCCTGGATAACACGAGTACCAAACTCTACGACATCAAGTTTCTACCCTCCTATGTTGTATAAGGCAGTTAAAATCATAGGACTTTCTACAAGTATTTATTCCATAAGAGTTTTATATCCCCTAATAGAGAGATTTTCCCAAGAAGAAGCCTATATGGTCTTGAAGTGGAGGTCATTGAATTCACCATAAATAATGTATAGGAATTTCTAGGAATAATTCATCCCAGAATATTCCCTTTAATTTTTATAACCTCATCAAGTTGTATTAGTTGTACATAAGGTAATTAAGCCATGTAATTAGCATGAGGTAACCTATATATTTGTGGTGTGAATGATATCTTATAAGTGATCATGTCTATATTGGGTTAAATCTGATGTGATGCTTGTTGTACAGGCATATGATACTTAACATGAGGCTAAGGACTTTCAAACATTTCTGTTGAAGTTTCGGTTATGGTAGTGTATCCTTACACTTGCCCTTATATATTTGGACAAAAAAAAATGCTTGATTCACTATATGTAAGTTTGTTTTAAATTTGATTGAGTTATCCAATTATAATTTGCATGGTCATAATAACTATTACAATATTATTGTGATAAATTGTATTGGTTGTATTTTCCATATCCAGCCAGATAACCTTTAAAATCAATATTAGAGAGGTTTAAACTCTAATTAAAAGACATACATTTAGAAGGAGTCATTATTAGTTAATTGGAGTTTGGCTAAACTAGATGTGACCATTTGATCATACAACTAAACCCCTATAAGGGATAACCACGAGGTTAAACTAAAGGTATAAAAATATATTAATATACCTCCTAAAATTTGGTACAGGCCATAATATTAGGAAAGTTAGAAGCGTTATAAACTTTGAGATGTTTTTTGCCTTTCATACTCCCTGAAAAAAATAATTTGACGCTCGAGAAGTTTTTAGGATCTAGGTTGATATTTCATTTTTGGACTGATTAGTAAGACTCTAAATGGGTTTAATGAGGTCTTTAGAATATTTATTTGGTGTTTTTGATTAAAAACTGATGAGAGAAATGGATATTTTTAGGTTTGTTGAGGTATGGCCTGACTTCCAAGGCATCGTATGTGGTCAAAAAGTGAACCAATAAATGACATAATACAAAAAAAAAACTAATATGGCTCAGTGATTTCCTGTAGCATGCGAGGAGAAATATTGTGGATTCAGATAGTGTATTAACCATTTTGTCCTGCATTGCACTGAATAAATGTTTTGCTAGTAGGGGTAAAGTCATCTTTTCTAAGGAATCAAAATGTCATTTTTCAATTGACCGGGGACAATTTAGTCATTTAATGTTTTTTATATACATTAAAATCACTTTGTCGCCCTTAAAAGCTAAAAAATAGGATTTTTGTCCAGGGACTTTTATGTATTTTCAATTTTATTTGCATAGTTAAAGGACGATGATACCATTAAAACCTCAAAAGTATTGACCTTGTAAAGATAGGTGTTTTGTCTTTATATATTTTTTGTATAGTTAAATGAGATGTCTAACTTTGACTTTAAAAAAATCTAACCATGGCTTGCGAGGGCATTTTTATCTTTGTTGCATGTTTTTTTAGTAATATTAAGATGTCTTTAAGGGATTTTTAGTAAGTTGAAGTATATAAATATTAATAAATCAATATAAAAGGCTAATGCGTGCTATGCACACATCAACATGTCATCATCCCCTGTGCCAAACTAGAGGCGCATGAGGTGTTTTTGATGGTCAAAATCTATCGATTGACATTTCATCCAAAGCATCAGGTGGTGGCGCAATTGTTGGAGTGGCGTATTTGATCTGGTTCGCAGCAGTTTGATGACAATGGAAGTTTTTCCTCCTCCTATTTTTCTCTCTCATATGCCTTAGTGTTCGTGCCGAGCCTTTAAAAAACCAGTTGTGTCCTTCAATTTGTATTTGTTTTAAAATTGATTCTCGTTTTTTTTATTTGTATTTGTTTTTATTTTAGTGATTATTGAAGTTTTTTTTTTTATTTTAATTTCATCCCTCGATATTTTATTTCATTTAATTTTTTTTTATCCAGTTTGGTTCTCATTCTTTTTATTGTTATTTTTTTATCCTTTACATTATTATTTTTTTATTTTTTTCATTTAGAATTTAATTTAATTTTATTTGGTCCTTTTTTTTTTTACATTTTCTTTGTTTATTTTGTTTTTCAATTTAATCCCTGATTATTTTCTTTCAATTATTTTGTGAGCAAGATTTAGTTCTCATTATTATTATTTTTTCAATTTTTGTATGATTGAGAATTTACCTTCGTTATTTTTCCATGTTTGTCTTCTGCAATCGTGACCCGATCAACGAGTTTCCATGATTAACCATGTTTAAGTTCAGTCTTTTAAAAAAAAATTAAAGTTTTTTTTTATTTTCATCATTTGACATTAACTTATTGGGCCTTGAATTTTGTGATTTATTCTGCTTGTTTTTTTTTTTATGAGATTATCTATATCTCATATCCTAAGTCACAGGTTATTAAAGTTAAGTTAGGTTGACTTAGGTTTTATTTTTTTTATCTTTGTTAGATCTACCTCTTTTAGAAGGAATTATTTTAAATTTGATTCAATTAATTTATTTTATTTTTCAATATTAATTTGATCTAATATTGTCTCGATTTTTTTATGCTCTTTGTTAGATCTTGCTATTTTAAAAAGATTTTTTTATAATTAAATTAATTTATTTCACTCTTCAATATTGAATTTGTTTTATATTAACATTCTTAGTTGAGTTTATATTTAGAATTTAATAGTTTGTGGCTTTAAGAGATTAATTTTGGTTTAGAAAGTTCACCCACATTTATTTGGTTACCCCTTTTTGTTAGCTTATTTTTTTCGGTTTCATCCTTGGATGTATTTTTACTTTTTCCCATTTTCTACTGGATTTTCCATTTAATTTGAAAAAAACACTTTACATGGAGCTCTTTTGTTTTCAAGCTTTGTTCAATTTAGTTTTTTTATGAGGGTTTTTGTTTTTGAATTAAATATAAGCATAAAATATCTTTCACGCTTTGTTCCATTACTTTTGAAACGCGGGCTAAGCCGACTTAAGCCCCAGATCCCTTAGGTCACGAGTTAACCAGTCAGGTTTGGCATTTTAAGCATCAAATAGAGTATTTTAATTTTAATTTTTTCAAAAAAAAATTAATTTTATCCTCACTCATTTGATTTTTATTTTTGTTTTGGATATTTTTGTAAATTTGTTGGCTTAAGAATTTTCAATTTTGCCCTTCATTTCAATATTTAATGATATTTGAGATTTTCACCCATAATGTTTTGATCTTTAATTTTTATTCTTAGTCATTTTATCAAATTTTAGTTCATTTTTAATTTTATCATTAGATCCATAATCTTGATTTTTTTTTCAATTTCATCATATGGATTTACTTATATCTTATTTTTACTTTTTTTCATTGATTTTTCTTTTTTATTAATTTAATTCTTGAGAATTAACTATCGTTATTTTCAGTTCTCTTTCTATAATATTAGAGTAGTTAAATTTTTTTTCTTTTTTAAAATATACTTACAGCATTTAAATATCGTTTTTTAACATTTCAAGAAAATCAACCCAGATTGCAGTTTTTATGCTTGAAAAAAATCAGCTCGACTTGCAGCACAACACAGGCAAGCTATCTATTCGTCTACCATAACATTTTTTAAAAATATTCGATGTACGCATTAATAAAATCAAGCCCATGTGCAACCGCTGAGTTAGGCATGCAATTGACATGCTAGGCCAACACTTGTGAGTTTTTTTTTTATTTGCAGTTTTTTTTTTTAAAAAAAAAAAAGCTTTAATTTAATTAAATAAAATAAATACAATTGTTTGTTGGACATTATTCCATTAATATAATTTTTTTAAAAAAAAATTGGATTTATTTTTAAATAATATATTTTTTTGTTGAATTAGCAGGCATTGTATATACAGCGCTTCAAGATTCTTTTATTATTTAACTAGTCTTTGATTAACGTCAAGGTTTTTTTAATATTTTGTAGTGCATATATAATTCTCTTACATCAAAATAGAAAAGGCATCAATAACGCCTCCACACTTCTTTTTCTTGTAAAAAAAAAAATGGTCTAACCTTTTCCACGGAACAAAACCCTGGGGCGTACAACAATAATGGATGAGGTTGAATATCTTCTGATAAGAAGAGCACGGTGCAGTTCTGACTGCTTCGATGAAAGGCTGCAATCTCTTCTTTCTAAGCCATCTTCACCAGCTGCATACCTAGAAGGAAAGAGTCGTGAAATGAATGCAATAACTCAACTTGTTCATGCAAATTAAATATATTCCCTTCAGTGCCAGAAATACATAGCAGTCTATTTATTTACTAAATGAACTCTTTGAAATAAATTGAACTCTACAATGCCTTAGCAAAGGAAATGCATACTGAATTATGCAAATTGAACTGAGTCCACTTCGAGAAAGACCACTTGTGTTCTTCATCAAAGAGAGGACAAATACATCCTGGATTAAGAAACTAACACCCTCGGCCTATAGGATGTACTCTTGAACAAAACTTAAAAGAGAGCTATATGTATACTTTATCCATCAGAGAACAAGGAGACGTAAGAATCAAAGAACTCACTCTTAAGTGAAGCTGCGATTTGCACCCAGATTAATTTATACCCTGGATTCATCATACTTGGAACTTGCTTCCTTTAGATCATCATTTTTCAAACTCCCATTTAATCCTCCATCACATTCTAGAGCTTTGATCTCTGCCTGCAGCTCTTCGTGCTTCTCCTTTATTTCTGAGGAGCTAATGGCAGCTGAAAGCTTCCGCTTTATTTGTTGTTCTAAAGCCGCAATTTTATTTTTTGATGCAGCATCGGGTGTTTTCCCTGCCTTGGCCACTTCCAACTTCAGTAACTTGATAGTGTTTTTAAGATCCGATGACTTCACTAGATTTTCAATTTTCTTGTTAGTTTCCTCCTCTAAACTTTCTACCTTAGCCTTCAAGTCTTGGTCAATGAGTTCCTTAGCCCTTACAATTTCAACATTCAAATCCATGGACTTTAGGACACTCGCCAATTCCAACTCTATCTCTTTCTTCATCTTTGATATCCTCTCCTTTGTGCCGCCATCTAAATCTGCAGCACTGGAAGCCCCTGACTTCTGAACTTCTGCCTTTAGAGCTTGCATCTTCTCCTTCATTTCAGGCTGATCCATAACCTCTTTGAGTTTCTTATTGATATCCAGTTTCAGCTCCTCACCCTTGCCCTTCTTCTCCAAGTTGCTTTTGGCTATAGAAAACTCCTTCAACATGTCAAGCTTGTACTTCAGGCTGGTATAATTAGGAGCAGTTGGCAGGCCCTTGTTAAATTCATCACTGAGTTTTTCAATCCTGTCCATTAGAACTGGATGCATGAGTTGGTCCTGTGAATTTGCTTTTAAACATTCTTCCCGCAAATTCAAACACCTGCCCTTTAAGCCCATCGCTTCAACAGCTGCAGAATATTCAAGATCAATCTCCTTCTTTAGTTTCTCTATCATCTCATTTAAAGCCAACTCCGTGGGCTTGCTAGATGACTCCTTTGCCTTCGAAATTTGCTGTTTCAGTTTTTCAACCTCATACTCCAATTCTATAACTGGAGTCTTTCCTGCAACGGGTTCTTCTTTCTTCTTCATGTTGACTTTTCTTATAGGATCAACCGGGACCCCTTCTTGAAACCCACCAATTTTTCGGAACTTAAGCATGCGATGTTTTAGTAGTGCTTCTGTGTCCATTTTGTTGAGCTCCTGTTAAAATCCAAGATTAATTTTAGCGTACGATATTTAAAATTTGATTCTTAAAGAAGCATTGCAGGTGGCACTCACATCCATAGCTTCATTAATTGCATTCTTTATCTGTTGTGAGGTCCATGATGGATCTGCATGTGCTCCTCCCAATGGCTCCTGTTAAAAAAAAAAATTAGAAAAAAAGAATTCTTCAAGATGTCACAGAAACTAACATAAAGATCCAAAAGCTGAAAAACACAAAAGTGAAGCAGCTGTTATTTTTATAAAGGTAACAACATCTAGAGAGGCAGTCCAATATTGTTTTACAAGTAGCATCCCAGTATCATGAATTTGAACTAAAGTTCAATAAGAATGTCTCTGTAAGTACATGCATAGCTTCCTGGATTCAGCCACCCACCCCCTCCCATCCCGCAGCATACTTTATCATTTGTAAAACATGCATTTCATCATGGATTAATATCTTATAACAGCTTTATAAAATAAAATCTTAAAAAGAATATAATTACAGGTATGATTCCATCTGCAACTTGCAGCTTGCACAACTCAGGACCAGTGATTTTAAGCTTCTCAGCTGCCTGCAGGAGAAGAAAAAAAGGGGGGGAGTTATTATAATCAATTAGAAGTCCAAAAACAGACAAAGTCCAACAGTTGGAAGACTGTATAAACCTTTGGAGCAGCTTTGGCAGTCTTCCATAAAATTGCTGCACATGCTTCAGGACTGTAACACAAAAGGTTCAAAAAATATTAAGAAATATAATATTGATAGGCACATTGGTGTGAAAAATAAAGAATTAATTTAGAGCATAAAACAACATATCCTTATAAAAGAGAGAATGCAGAGAACAGTTGATGCCTTGCAAAGTTGGAGCCTCAAAATAAAATAAAGTTGTTAGTCATCACACTTCCTTGCCTAGGCCAGAAATATAATCTTGCTTAACCAGACAACTTCTAATCTAAATCAACAGGAGAATCATGACAAGAAGTGAGAACTGCGCTATAATAGACAGTCATCTTGCCAGTGACTGCATGTGCGAATCATGACAAGAAGTGATAACTGCGCTAAAATAGACAGTCATCTCGCCAGTGACTGTATGTGCACAATGCCAAATTGTTATGTCCTCCAAATTGACTATTCACTATAAGCAACAGAGTAAAGTAAGTCGTTCAGAAAAAAACCACCAAACCTCAGCACCATCAGAAAATGAAAGAACAACTTAAGGGTAATTTTGCCACCATATTCTCAACTAACAGTGAAAGCCAAAGGGAGTTTGCCAAACATATTTTCCAAAATCCTTTTCTTCTGTACAGGTTACAGGGTACAGGGTGATAATTTCTACAGCTGATTACACGAGCCCCCTCTTTTCAACAAGACAAGACAAGCAAATGTCCAACAGTAAATTTGCACAAACATTAGGAGTTTGGAATAAATGGAGCGAAACAAAACTAGAATTACCTTGCCACATAGAAAACTGCATTTTCAAGCATTAAAAGTTTATTGGCACATCCAATCGCCAGAGCACCACCAGAGCCACCTTCCCCAATAACAATAGAAACAATTGGAACCTTTAGGCCAAACATGGTCCTCAAATTATGAGCAATGGCTTCACCCTGTGCATATAAATAGCAGACAAATTAGCTAAATCTATTTAAAGAAAGCCTTGAAAAATTTGCAGTTCGATTATCCACATACTTGGCCTAGTTCCTCAGATTTAAGGTCTGCAAATGCTCCAGGTGTATCAATTAAAGTAACTATAGGGAAGCCATGGTGATCCGCATAATACATCATGCGTAAAGCCTTCCGATAGCTGTTAAAAAGCAGACATTTATCGGTCCATGACAGATACTAAATATTCAACTCTCCAAGTGGATTGCATAATGTGTGGGATAGAAATCATAAACTCACTTCGAAGTATATTAAAGATACACGCATGCATGCATGCCTAATTGAACTTACCCATGAGGAGTAGGCATCCCAAAGTTACGCATAATGTTCTCTTTTGTGTTTCTTCCCTTTTGGTGACCCATGAACATGTATCTTTTACCATCTATTGTTCCTATTCCAGTAACAATAGCAGGATCATCATAGCCTGCTCGATCTCCATGAAGCTCTACAAACTGGACATTTAAGCATACACAGATATTCACTAAGATAGTTCTATAGTATCAACACAAAATATCAGAATTAAGAACAAGTGCAATTAGGAAAATCTAAAAGTTAAATGAGCTCGTGAGTACCAAACCTTTTCAGTTATGCTAAATATGTGATCAAGGAATGTTGGCCTGTTCGGATGGCGTGCAATATTCACACGTTGTATAGGAGTCAAATGTGTGTATAAATCCTTAAGAGCCTGAAATCAATAGTTGAAAATCATGAAAATACTCAAAGCAACAGAATCCATTACCAATTTATCCCAGGCCTAAAACCTTAAGACTCTGACAGCACTAAGCAGAATGAATTGTGTTTTTTTTTCCTGCTTTCAAAAGAGGTTCTGCAAACGGCAGAAATGCATTAGATAT
The DNA here is from genome assembly GCA_030145905.1 of Populus davidiana. Taxonomy (NCBI): domain Eukaryota; kingdom Viridiplantae; phylum Streptophyta; class Magnoliopsida; order Malpighiales; family Salicaceae; genus Populus; species Populus davidiana. Next base: position 2,176,731 of record CM057794.1, on the reverse strand, counting down.
GTGCATCCCTATCATTAATTTCCGTCCCTTCTCCTAATCATACATTCTTATCATTCTGGGGGAAAGCGTCATAAACTGTCAGGTCTCACCATAATGCACAGAGAACAATAGACTAGCTCATCCAAATGAATTTTGATAGCTTATCACTTTCAGTTTCAGTTCAGATTTCCCAAATCCACAACTCTCGCAACCTTATCCACTCTAGAAAGTAGCAGAAGCACGGAAACAGAAATTTAGACAAACAAAAAAGGGCGTGTCGGGACCACAATGATGAAATCCAAAACTGTTAGAAACCATCAACACTCATTCTGGCTGTGATCACATCATGTTTAAAATGATACTATGATCAGATTAATGATATTACACTTGCTCTCAATCCAACAATTTTCATATTCACTGTACCGCAACATAACAAATACGGCATAAGAAGATTTCATTTTATTAGTATCGAAGTCAACTAATCAGCCTTCCCAAACCTGTTGATATTTATTCTCTAACGAGAGAATCTGATCGCTGAAGTCCAAACCAGTTTCATTCGCCATCTTCCGCACCTACAACAAACAAAAATGCACCCACATTTAAATTAACCAGTAACAAACTAGCAACTTGAAAATTCAAACTAGGACAAAAGCTTAAAGTGAATTACATCAATGATCTTCTTTTCCAGAGCAACAAGTGGTTTCTCGAAATCCAATGTAACTGGTTTAGGCTTCTCTTTAAGAGGCTTAAAATGCGAAAGATGAGTTAAAACCCCGCCTTTCACATTCGGATCCGGATCCTCAGGCCATGGATATTCATGCTTCTTAACTTTTCTAACCTTCGCAACCACCGATAAATCCCTGGTTTTCACACTGAATCGCGCTTTTCCTAGGGTTCTCAGTGGAATACCATTAGCACCACCACTCTTCGAGCTTCGAAGAAGATCAGAAGCTGTCGTTCCAGTAAATGCAACTGCTGAATTCGATATAGAAGCCATGACAAAAATCTCCAGAGCTGCCAGCCCCTCAAAAAAATCTCAATCTAGATCTTCAGATTTCCAAATTTAGACTCGTGTAAACTCAATTTAATCTGTGAAAACAGAAAAGAAAACAACATATTAGTCCATCTTTTTTTTTTCCAGAGGACGTGGAAGTAGTAGTTTTGGAATAAAAACAAGCTGCTAAAAGTTTCCACAACTTTATACACAAAATGGACTAAAAATACATTACTCAGAGGAGAGAAAAGGACAGGTCTGGTTACCAATGAGATCTCTCTGGAGAAGAGAGGGAGGGAGGGGGGGTCTAAAGAGAAGGAGAGGGTTGTTTGGCAAACAACTAAAGAAATGAGAGGGGAGATTAATATTTATTTAAAGCAGGGGAAAACGAGGGAAACATCGTAGAGATCGTCAATGAGTTAGAGAAGAGAGGAGAAGGCCCTTGTTTGTGTGGTTTGTTTTGTTTTCTGTTCGATACTTCTTATGTCAAGAGAGAGACGTGTACTCGAGTTAATTATAAACTCAGTCCCCGTGTTTTTTAAAAACTCATTGATTAATAATTACATTATCTCAAGAGCTATTCAATAGTCCTTAAAGAGCTAATCATCCTTGATTTAGTAGTTTATTATGTTCCTAACTCTCAGAAAAATAAATCTTAACAGTAAAAATTCAAACAGGTGATTTGAATTTCATCAATATGACAAATTATGCTGCTAATTGATGGATTAATTTATCTTTGATTTTTTTGCCTAAGTCCATTTTAAGAGGGTCAAAATAACATGATAATATAATATTCTCAGGCTCAGCAAATGGTTAAGCATTTAGATAGAATAGTAATATTTAATAAATATTATGTTTTTAAAACACGAAATTGTTAAATTATGTTTTTCATTAAATTTTTTTAAACGAGGTTATTCTGCTAAATTTTTATGTTTGATGTTCTAATTTTATATATAAAAAAATATAATTGTGTTCTCGGTGTTGTGGTATTTCTTATGAAAAAATATATTAAAGTAATTTTTTAAAAAATTCTTTTTATTTTTAATCTTACCATATTAAAATTATTAAAAATACAATAAAAATATTAATTTAAGTTTTTTTTTAAATTAAATATATTTTTAAAATACACGCAAACACAATTTAAAACATAAAACAAATGGTGCCTGAAATGATTTTATTCTATTTTTTATATTATTTATTTTTATAAATTTAAAAGTTTTACATGAAAAAATAAGGATGGTTTAGTATACTTTTCATTTTCAAAACATTTTCAGAATGATTTTGAATCTTTTTGGCAATAATTGTTTTCTTTTTAACAAAAACGCATGGGAAAATAACTGTCTCACCCTACATAATATTAAATCTGTAGAGAGAATATAAAATTTAACATATTTGAGATCATGCTATCGATATTATTTGAAATGTTTTTTATTTATAAATATATTAAAATAAAAAAATAATTTTTTAAAAATATTTTCAATATCAAGACATTAAAATAATCTAAAAATATAAAAAAATTATTTTAAATAAAAAAAATTAAAAAATTTTAAAAATATAATTCACACCATATTTTCAAACATATTCTTAGTCCACAAATGGATATTTTATAGAACATAAAGTTCAATACCTCTACTTCGTTCACAACTCCGTTATTTTTGACTCATTATGCAGGCTGTTAGAAACAAAACTAGTGAGGATGAGTGTGTTTGTCAATGTGGTAGCGGTTGCTTTTCAAATAGTTTTTCGTGCTGAAATACATGTCAATGATGTTTTTTCATTTTTTAAAAATCATTTTTGATATCAGCACATCAAAACAATCCAAATAGTACAAACCGAACTCAATTTTAACAAAAAAAAAATTTGAAATTTGACAAAACACCGTTTGAAATGCAATGTCAAACGGTGTCTATACCAACGCTAGTTTTTAATGTGAAATAAAAAGGTAATGCAACTGATAAGTAAAAGAAAAATATGTGTACATTTTATATTGTAATAAATAAAAAAGCTTGTTATAAATCAAAATCCTTAAAGATGAAAATAAAAACATCTTAATTATGAAGAGATATTTAAAATATAAAATTTTCATTCATTCAAATCTCACTGCCCAAAAAATATTACAACTCTTTATATAAAAAAAACTAAAAAAACTTTACTAATACTTGATAGAAAAATATAATAAAAAAATATTATTTGCAATATAAAAAATAAAATAATTAGGCTTTGATACTAATAAACACATTTATGAGTGGTAAATAATAAAATTTGTTATAAATTAAAACCGTCAAAATCAAGAACATCATAATTACAATGAAACATCTAAAATATTTAATTTGTATCCATCAAAATCTCACTTGACAAGAGATTATATATATATAAAACCCTATAAAACCTTATTAATACTAAATAGAAAATAAAAATAGAAGAATTTTTCCTTTAAATATAAAAACTAGAAAAGTCTAATGATATTGAAAAGGAAAATTTAAACTCAAAAATAAAAAATCTAAACCGGAAAAAATAAAAACATCAAAATATCTTATCTTGAATTTTATTTTTATTCTATACATTTTCTTTTATAAACATTATATTTATTACTATAAATAAATCATGCAAATACAACTAATTTATGAAGAAAAAAATTAATGATAAATTAAAATTATATATTTAAAGTATTATAAAATTATAAAAATAATTCAAAAGATAAATTAATATAAAAAAAGTTATTATTTATTGAAATAAAAAAAAATGCTTTTTTTAATCAAGTATTGGTGGGCCTGGCAAATTAGTTATACATGCCTAGTTTACAACTAATTTTTAGTGTCATCCGATTCCTCTTGCCGGCCTCTTAATTCCAAGGTGGCTAATGTGGAAAAACAAACATTTAGTTTTAGTTTGATGTTGATAATTGTTTTTTATTTTTTTTTCCTTTGGATTTTCATATAAACCCCTATATTTTTTAAAAGTAGCTATTTAATTAAATTTTATTTCAATTTTGATCTATATTATTTTAATTACTATTTATTTTATTTGAGATAATTTATGAAATTATATATTTTTTTTAATTTAATCCTTGAATTCTTTTCATCTATCATATTTGGTCCATATTATTTTAATTATTTTTTTTGTTTTTTTTTCCTGTCTTGATTTATTTTATTTTTAAATTTTATTTCTTATTATTTCATTTCATTTATTTTTTATACTAGATTTGATTCTCATTTATTGCTATTTTTTTTAAAATTTTTTCTTGATTTATTTTTATATTTCAATCTGATCATTTATTGTTTAATTCATTTAATTTTTATATCAGATTTGATTCTTATTTTTTTAAGTAATATTTGTTTTATTTTATTTTATATTTTTTGAATGATTAAAATTTTGCTTCATAATTTTTTTTGGGTTTGTCTTATAAAGTAACATGGTATCATGATTGAAATTCATCAGGCGCGCGGGCTACTATGAAATCTCGACTGTATCTTCTCGTCTCTACTGTTTGGAGATGATAACCAAACTTATTCAAGTGACAATTTTTTTTACACGTGTTAGTCAGTTCTTTTGCACGTGCTATTAACACTTCCATACATAAATTCAACTTCCAGGCGAAGTGGGAAAATTGGAGAAAAGAGCTTAACATAACTGCAACTGACAATCCAAAAACCTTATATAAAAAAACGCAGAGGAGAGTTCTAGGGTTTCCAATCTCGCGAAATTCGATCAATCAAAATGGAAATGGAAGGAGTGAGCAATGGAGGGATGTTGTACCACGAGGTACAAGAGGCCGAGCTATGCGCCGTACATTGCGTGAACACAGTGTTACAAGGACCCTTCTTTTCAGAATTCGATTTGGCGGCGCTTGCTTCCGATCTCGATTCAAAAGAACGCCAGATGATGCAAGAGGGCAACTTCATCACCTCATCCGTTGGTGATTACCTCTCCGCCGAGTCCCATAATGTGTCCTTAGGCGGTGATTTTAGTATCCAGGTTCGCTTCCTTCCCTTCGTTTTTGTCTTGTCAATTATTAAAGCTGTACGTTTTTTCTTCTCTAAAATTAAAGCAAAAGATGAGGGTATTGGATCAACTAGTTCGAGTCATTAATTGTTTAAGAACGAAAAAATCAGAAATTTTCATTAGTGACGCCTTTGGTTAACGTATTGTTTGCTTACTATAGTCGAAGCCAATCATGATTGTGCAATTTTTTCTTAATCATGCTGATAAACCTGGAATTAAGAAAAGAAGTTTGATGTTAGACGGTGCTTTTTTTTTTATTATTATTATTATGCTGCCTTGTCTCGAGGTTAACTCAAATTGAGTGAAAGTTGAGGCAGGTTTTGTTATCATTGCATCAGAGTAAACGAAAACCACATGTCCTGGGTGGACAATTATGGACCTTTTTAAAATTTTAGCAATAACTCGGTGTTTAGTGGGGAGGACGAAAAATGGTTTAGAGAGAAGGGAAGTATTAGCACGTTTATAGTCCTTCCTCAGAGGTTCAAAATTTGAGGCATTTTGAGAGATGTAGCTGGGTATAATGAATCATTTAGTTAACTAGTGTGCAAATTATTTTACTTCGGAGCATAAAAGTAGGGATTAAGATTGATGCTTTGACCATTCAGCTACTATTGGTGAAATATATCATATGGCTAGTGGAACCTTTGTTGTTGATTTATAGATAATCAGGTGGCTGGTATACTTATATAAAGCATGCGTGGCTTGAGGTGGGAAATGGAAAGATGGTAAATTTTTGGAAAAGTTATGTGATTTAGCACTCGCCATATTTTAAATCTCTTAGAGTAAACAAATATGATTTTTGTCAGTGTTTGTGGATAAATTCTTCGATAGACTTTTATGAAGTGCATGTCATGGTGTGAGGATAAGATATGAGATCAGCTAATATATACCAGAAATGTGGAAACCCCCGAGTTTGGTGATCTGGATCACACCTTTGGGATTGCAGTACATTTATGTACGGGATTGAGGTGGTTTGCGATATGGATTGTGAAAATTGGTGATCCATTTTTAGTAACAAAAATCTGTATTAATGGAAAGAAATTGAAAAAAAAAATCTGACTTCGCTTGATTTTCCTCAAAGAGCTGAGAGAGAAGCCATGAAGAAAGAACAAAAAATTGAAGGAAAAAAAAAATTCATCTGGTGGCGAGAAACAAAGAAGCATGCTTGACTTTTGAGAAAGACAGTCTCAAGACAGCTGAGATGTTGATAATTAAACCTAATAACAAGAGAAATCTTGGCCTTAGTAAAAAGGACAAGTTTGGACCTTCAGTTTTACTTTGGCCCAATATTCTTTCACACTCAGGTCTGGTTTTTAATTATATTCTGGCAAACCTACTTTATTTTGTATTGTTAATCCAATTTATTTGAAATAACTAAAGTTCTTTCTATTCTCTTATTTATTAGAAATGAAAACAACATTTTTGTTTGAAGTTTTCTTCCTTTATACTATTACCTCATAATTAACAAACGGAAAAAATGTTCCAAGTGTACGACATTCGAACTAATGTACCATTCTACCCCCTATGCACTGTAAATTAATCAAAGTGCATATCCCATCTCTGAAACTTGTACCAGAACCAAAATGTTAAACGTTTCTGGTAATTATGGACCAGCAAACAGAGGAAAGACTCACCTGAAAACTGTTTCAGTGATGGAAGTTTGTTTTAAGTTTAGATGAGGGTGGAAACACCCACTATACAGTGCAGATTAACTGGGAACATGAGCATGTAAAGTTTCATTGTTCATTCAGGCACAAATTCTCATTTTCAACTATGCAACCTTTAGAATTCATGTTATGTGTGCAAGTATTCGTTCAGTATGTATGATGAGCATTCACTTTTTATTCTTTACATGAGATTCCTTAAGAAATTACTGAACTGGCATGTCCTGGTCAAAAATTATATTCATGTTCTCTAGTTTTGTTTTACCGGTGAATTATTAATTACTAACCATGCATGGTCCATGTTGTCACTCACTAGTCGAAAACTTTTTATGAAATCATATAAATGGGCTTATTGAACAGTGCTACTTACATAGATGCATCCCTTATGAGCCACAAACTGGTATCATACTTACATAGATTAACTTAAATGCATATAAAGTGTGCTCCTTGTTTTGCTGGTGATTATTTCCTGGTATGTCTATGGAGTTGTACAAACTTAACTTGCTGTGAGAATTCTTGTTTGCAGGTTTTACAAAAGGCTTTAGAGGTGTGGGATTTGCAGGTCATTGCCTTTGACAGTCCAGTTGCTGAGCATGCGCAGATTGACCCTGATCTAGGAAATGCATTTATTTGTCATTTGCATGATCATTGGTTCTGCATTAGGAAAGTGAATGGGGAGTGGTATAACTTTGACAGCCTCTATGCAGCTCCGCAACACTTATCCAAGTTTTACCTTGCAGCCTGCATGGATTCTCTTAAAGATTCTGGCTGGAGCATTTTCCTGGTGATAGGAAACTTCCCAAAAGAGTTTCCCATTGCATCCTCTGAAGCTCCCAACGGTTATGGACAGTGGCTGTCTCCTGAAGATGCTGAGAAGATTACTAAATCCTGCAACACAACAGAGTCTCCACAGACAATCGATTCCACTCAACAGGCATATCAAGAAACTCTGTTAAAAAAAGAAGACCAGAACTTGAAAGCTGCATCAGCTGCCAGCAAGATGGAATCTTCCCAAAACCGTGGCTAGGGTGGAAACCAGTAGTCCTCAAAATGACGAGGAAGATACCGAAGATGGCAATGAAGATAGCAAAGACAAAAACACACAATAAGAAATATTCATTTGCATTTAATTTGCAATGAAAACTCATTTTCAAACAAAAAGGTTTTGAGTTACAATAAGGCTAGAATTTATTTTACATTTGGTTAGAAAATAATCCTCCCTACTTAGATTTAATAGTTTTACTGACAACTTTCTGTTGGTATGTTCACTTACAGTCTGTTGATACTTATTTTATCAATAGGAACAAAAACAATCCGTTAAAAAAACTATTGTTGTTAATTTATGATATGTCGGTAATAAACTGGATTTATAGATAAATAAATCACGAAAAAAAAAATTTATTAGCTTCATTTTATAATATCATTAGATTGAAATTTAACATATCACTGACAAGAAAATTATATTTAATTTTATTTGTGTTTTTATTTGTTTGTTGGTATATCCTAAATAACTTTGACATAACTCCCGGTTTTAGTTTTTACTGTAGATAACCTAAATGTTAATCAAAGGTATTAATTTCTTTAGTAAGTTTTAAATATTTATGTCACTTGATTCTACCTTCAAGTAAATCAATTTATAATGGTTATTGATAGAAAAACTTCATTCATCAAAAATTATAAATGAACCTTGATATTATAGGATAAATAAACTTGAACAAGTCATTAATTGTGAGTTCTGTTTAGCAACAACTTTTCCTAAAATGAGGATCGGGTTCAATTAGTTAGTGCTGTATTGACTTACAAATATCCATTCATTTATTTATCATCATGACTTAATAGATTATTAATATTCACAGGTCTTGATCTGAAATAAATGATTGTAAATATGTCAATTTACCAAGCAATTGTAGGTGACAAAAATAACCTAAAGTAGAATGAATAGACTCAAACTTATATATCCATTTAAGATTTAACTCATTATAGTAGATTTATTCTCTTCCAAGTAGATAAACCACCAGTTTTAAAAATAACAAACCATTAAAAAAATAACTTATCTTAGGTATGAGCTTTAAAGTAATAATATCTTACATCTATAATCAGTTTTTTATATCAAAACTTTAAAGACCACTTTAAGTTTTTTTTTTTTTTTTTTTATGACCCTGGGTGTCCGGGCCATCTTACGCGCACCACAACTAATCTCAGGGCCTACTGAATATCCTGCAAGCCCAGTAGGCAGGTAAGTCACCGCGGGGATGACAGGCTGGTACTCTTGAGGATCGAACCCAGGATATTTATAAAGATAAGCCTTGCAGTTGACTAATAAGTTAGACCTGAAGTGTACCACTTTAAGTTTCTTTGTAACTATAGGTGGTGACATAACATATATTTATAAGTTACACATTATCCCCCCTCACAGCACAAAAAGCTTTTCCCTAGGTCACTGTAATATTAAGTGGAACAATGGCATGTAAAGTTTTTTTTTTTTTTTGTAGTAAAACCTGATTGTAACAAGGCCCACCAAATCGTGTTTGAACCCTCCAAATTAACTTGATCCTATTAATTTAATTCTCACATAATTTAAACTATAATATTTAAATTGGTTGAAAAACATTGTGATAATATTAATATTTATTAGTGCATAGACGCTTTAATTAATTTTATTAAATGTAAACTAAGCTTTAAATTCCAATCAATTTTTTTCTTCCCGTTAGAAAACACATTGACAACTATTGCACATTTTTTTATATATATAGAAAAATTGATCCTACCTACTGTGAGAAGTAGGCCAGGTAACTAGTTTTAACTAAGAGTTCCCGTGGGAGAAAAATAAACACAAATAATGCCCATAATAGAGAAAAACAAATACAGGCAGGGGAAGGAAGCAAAAACTGGTAGGCTATATAGGCATATAGCTGGTCCAAGCAAGAGTTCCCTAAAATTCAATACAAGGTACAGCAGCAAAACAAAGCAATTTCTCTACTCCTGCCCACTTCCAAAACCATCACGGTTCTCATGCTGCCATCCAAAATCAGGTCCCTCATGGCCCATATCCCCAGAATAATATTTACCCCGTTTGGACTGTGATGCATGAGGCAAGGGAGGCGGAGGTGGTGGTGGATGTTTAAAGGGCTGTGGTGCCAATATACCTTTGCCATCTCGATGATCCATATTACCAGCATGTATAGCTTCCATCCCCTTGTTGGCAGTGGGTGGGGGAGGAGGGACCATTGGTAGAATTCCTGGATTTCGTCCATAGTCTCCTTGATAAAATGCAATATTTCCCTGAGAATCTGACGAGTTTGCAAAAGCATCAGGAATTCCCTGGCTCCCTGGTGCTGGTCCAGAATTCCAGGGCTGAGAGTAATTTGCCATGAAATTCATACCACCTGCTGGGCCTGGTGGGAAGCCCAACAAAGACCCTTGTTCTGCCCCACCATCTGGTGCTGAATCTGGCCTGGCCAACTGGCCCATCTCATAGGGTGCAACATAGAATGGCTGAGCTCCATCAGTTTGGAAAGGAGGAAGACCAAATTGAGGAGTTAATAGAGGATTCGAATTCATTGGCACAACAAAGTTAGGTGGTTGAATGGAATGCATAGGCGGGTATTCAGGCATGGGGGTCTCAGATACCATTCCCTGTTGCTTGTCTGCAAACTGGCTGGATTCTTGTTGTGGATGACCCTGTGTGATCTGTTGAAAATGACTCTGTTGGACAGGTCGGTCAAACCCTGGAGGAAGGTTATTATTTAGCTGAGGCTCCGATAGGTAATTTTGGGCTTGCCCAAAATATGGCGGTTTTGACATCATTGGCCTTTGTAGTGGTTCTCTAGGCTGCTGCCGACGAGCTTTGTCTTCAAAATCAAGAAGCTGAGAACTTGAACCTGGTGAAATAACTGGCCTTGGAGGAGCTCGAACAGTGGAATCTGATGCTGTTGGCTGTTTAGTACTCTGAACTTCATACTCGTTGCCCTCATCTTTCACTGCATTTGGTTGTAGAAGGTCAGCATGGCTATCATGAATATGAGCTTCAAACTCAGAACTCTTCAGGAAAGATTTAAGACAATGAGGAGCTGCACAGATGAAGATCCCCTCCATCATTTTGATTGTCTGAATCTTCTGAATACGTTCATCACAGCTGTGTTCCATGAAAGATCAGAAACAGATAGTGAATTCATTATCAATTCATAGATAAGGTAAGGATTTGAATATAGATTGAATTAATGAACCTTAGTAAAATTGCTCTCTTTTGTTAAATGTACCCCACATAACTACAGTTATAGTAGCATAGTTCTAAATTCTCATCAAGACAATAGCAGGCAAACCAAACTAAGGTCATTATAGATATGCCAATAGGAAAGAGATACTGGCAGCTAGTCTAGCATCAACAGACTTTATCATCCTCCAATGTTTTATATACAAGCGAGAGTCACATCATGTAGATGAAATGAAATGAAGACACAACTATACAACACCAAGCATATCTTCAGGTTTGCTGCAAGAGGAACTTGAGCGGACCTGCCCTTTGATGGCAGCATGTACGGATAAAGATATTAGCAGTTGCTAGAGTTGCATATTCACAATTAAAGCATAAGAAATAAAATGTTCTCACTCTCTCTGTTTGTGTGTGTTGTTGTTTTTTTTGGAGAAAAGGGTTCTCTTAATTTTTGGCTCAGTAAAACAGTTAGGGATTTTTTTCAAGGCTGAAACTCAACATAAATCTGATTTACAAGACACTATAAATTCCAATAAATTCTGGTTGTGCTTGAAAAAGGTAGACGCATGAAAAACTGACATCTTGTAATGATTCACTCCTAGTTACTAAAGAATTCAAGGAGTCTCAACATAAATTCTTAGAAGCCTCCAGGAATTATTTCTCGGCTTCTCACATGAAATTAATTGATCATCACTCTGAGAAAAGAAGCTCAAAATCACATTTCAAAATTCTGGAAACCTACAAAAACAACTTCGCGCTACGAGTAATGAAAATCGTATATTTCAGTGGCACTATACAACTCGTAATTTGTTGCAGGTATAGAAAAGATCAGAAATCTCCTTACAGATAGCATATTGAATCGCTTCTAGCACAATCAAGACAGAAAGCATGCTCGCAAGGACTCTGCATAAACATAATTTTGTTAGCTCCCACATCAAGCTCTTAGAATAACTACACAACACACAGAAGTATCTTATCAAGCTATTATAACACTTCTAGCATTAAACAGAGGATCTTGGATTAAACAGACCATCTATTCCAAGGCACAGGTTGCACTGGAAGAAGCATTGACAACCCGTGCTTCATACTGGAACACGGTATAAATTTTCAAAACCTCACACATATGAAGCATTACCTTCTCAAATTCATGGTTCAATATAGTAGCCAAACCATTTTGAGTGGCTCTTCATTCAACTTTTTAACAATGACTGCCACCTCCACCTACCTACAATGCTTTTAGTTTTCAAACATCCATTTAACATTCCCATCTCCACTGCACTTGTTTTATAGTCCCTTTAAATCTTTCATTAATAAGAAAAAAAAAAAAAGCTTCAGGGGACACAAAAGAAGAGCACAGCAGCCGTCAGCTAACACTTCTGCTCCGACTGGTACCAATATCAATACTACAAACCCGAAATGTTTATTCAGATGGGCGAATATCAACATCATTTAGTAGCCAAGAATCTCGAAAATGTTCTAAGACTATATTACCCCCAACCATGTTTCTTAAATTTTCCCCTTTCCATAAAATTCAACCATTTCTTTATCTAAATTCTCCATTCAGTTTCGATTAAATTGTTAACTTTTAATTATTGATGTCACCAAAAACATAAATAAATAAGACAAAACAGGAACACTCAAAATTAATTTACCAGGCGACCGTAGATGGCAATTGGGAAATCACAGCGGACGCAAAAATGGACTCGCTCGCCAAGCTGACGCCGCGATCTGCGGCCCACAGTCTTGGCAATGGTAGCAGCGGTTGCACTCCCAATGCCTTTTGCTACGGGAAGATCAGCAAGTACAAGGTGGTCTGGGCAAGCAACCGTCACTGTTTCTGCCGTTAAGGGTTTCACCACCGCCCCTCCTCCACCACTACCAGCACCGCCGCCACCAGTTTCTGATGATGGCTTGCTAAGTCGAATCAGCATCTTTCTACCAAACCCTAAACAATCTGAAACGATAACTGGGATTTTTCTTCAATAGGGAAGGCTCTTTGTATTCTTTTTTGAGTAATTGTAAACGACGGCTCGTGTCGATTTAGAGGTTGCAGCCACTTGTCGTCTGCCAAGCTAACAAAAAAAATCCTAATTATACAACCAATAACAAGTCATGGAAATCATGAATATTTATTCTGAATTGAAATCAATCAGACACCAAATTATCTTATCTTATCTTATTTATTTATTTTACATTTATGATTGAAGTATTTTTAAGTTCCTTTTCTTCTTTAATATTTTTTTGTCATTCAAAATTTTGCATTTTATGACTTGATTTTAGGGTTTGGACCAACTATGAATGAACCAATATACAGATCAAATTTATTAATTAATGGAAAAGAAACACTAGGGCTTTTAGTATTTTATCATGTTTGTTTGTTTCATTAATAATGATTTTTTATAAATTATTTTTAAAAATTATTCATGTTTATTTATTATTAAAAATTTTGATTAATAAAAAATATTATTCAGACAAATAAAAAATGGTTTAATTTTAAAAAAACTTATTTTGAGCGAAATATACTTTTTAAAAGTTATAAAAAAATAAAAAATATTATATTTTTGTTGATTATATTAAATTTGATTCATAATTTTTTGATTGTTATATATTTTATTTTGAATCCTATAATTAATTTTCTTTTATTTTACTATTATAATTTAATTTAATTTATATTTTATATTAGCTTTGATCCTCTTTGTTTTAATTTTTTTTTTCTTAGATATAGTCTCTATTATTTTATTTATTATTTATTATTTATTTTATATAATTTATGAAATTAATTTTTTTTAATTTCATCATCTTTTAACTTTTTTATCTTTCAAATATGGTCCTTCATTCATTCTTTTAATTGCTATTTTTTATTTAAAATAATTTTATAGAATCTAAATTATTTTTTAATTTCATCTTTTTTTTATTTTATTTTTATTTTTCAATCTTGGTCATTATTCTTTTATTAAACTTGAAAAAAATATTAATAAGTTATTTTTTAGTTTATTTTTTATTGTATAACTAATTATTAAAAAAATATTTTTCAATTTATTTTTTATTATATTGTCAAACAAAAAATAAATAATTTATTTTTCAAGAATTAACTTTTCATGCAAAAAACTATTTTTCAAAAAGCAAAAAAAAAAAACATTGAGCATTGTGATAATATTTCCAATCAAGTGCCTGTTAATATATCAAATAAACCAATCTTAAGCATAAAGAGAGAACCAAGGACCAATTTAAAGACGATTAAGAAAATCAAGTAATACCGAACGATGTACACTGGTTAATTAAAAAAAATAAACTACTTAGGACAAATTACAACTTGTATTTATCCAATTTCCACATGAGAAAATTTTTCTGACTATCCTACAATTTAGTCATTTATTTTTCTTAATTTCCTCGGAAATTATAATTTAAATCTCACTGTTTATAAGCTATATCACATTTAGCCAAAAATAAAATAAAATAAAAATCTAATTATTTACTTATTTGTAATTATATTCTAATGAATAACTAAATAATCCTTATATTAAATATTATAATTTTACCATCAAATTAAAAAGAAAACAAAACCTAGCCTTACCAGAATCCCGCTATCCAAATTCCAAAGTCCAAACCCAACGAAGGGTCATTTGTCTCAGAAACTCAATTCTATCTAGCAATTTTCTATCGAGAATACCGTCAACATATATGATTTGATGGCCTAACATGGGCCCGAACGAGTCCTGGCTTCTCACCAGATGGGCCTCCCTTTTCAGCTCCAGGCCAGTAAAAAAGCCCAATAGACATTAGTTTATATTCAGAATACAACCGAGCATCAAAACCTATATTGTGGTTGTTTATACCGGAAAGTGAGTTTTTGTTTGTTTTTCAGGCGATTATTAATTTTAAGAGAGGAAGAGTGAAAGGGGGTTTGTGTTAAAATTGAATTTCTCAGTTCCCATGAACCTAAGTGAATAAGTCTCCCACGATGTTATACACAATAACCCTCAAAGATGGAGCCACCGAGTGAAGGCATTTATATATACTGAAAGAAACACATCTTACCACATAGTTAGTCAATTAGCGAAGAAAAAATCAATATTATGGATACAATGATTTTTTTTAAGCATAAAAAAAATGACAGACCTGTAAATATATTTTAAATAAGAAAATGAATTAATAGCTCCACACCATATAAAAAGAATAGAAAAAAAAAATACTGAACATCAATCCCATGAATCTAAATAATGAAAGATGGAATCGAGAAAAAAAATCAATGAATAAAAAAAAGTAAAAACTAAATGCTAGCAAACTCGGGGCAATGAATTTAAAGAAAAAATCTAAATTTATAAATCCCATGATGAAAGGTGCTAAAAACAAAATTAAAATTTGATAACGGTGCTAAAAATAAAAATTTAAAACCAAAACAGGGAGTCAAAAACTAAAATATCATCAAATATTGAACTGAAAAGTCAAATTAAAAATTCCTAAGTCCACAAGTTTACAAAAGAATTCAAAATAAAAATAAAAATAAAGTGAGAGAGGTTCAAATTTTTAAAAAAAAATTAAAAAAAAAAATCAAAATACATCAAATGCTCAAAATGCTTGATCTAATGCATTAACTCGTAACTTAAGGAACCTGGGGTTTAGGCCAGGCTGGGTCTCAAAAACAATTGGAAGAAAGCACAAAAAACATCTTATGCTAATATTTAATTCGAAAGCATAAATCCTCATAAAAAAAACCTAAATTGAACAAAGAAAAAAAAAATACCCTCTAGGTAATCCAGGGATGAAATCGAAAAAACATAAATTAAAAAAAAAAACAACTAAGCAGATTTGGGTAAACCTTCTAAGCTCAAGTTAATCTTCTAAAATCACAAATTGTTAAATTCTAGACCTAAACTCAACAAAAAAAGCTCAATATAAAACAAATCCAATGTTAAAGGGTGAGATAAATTAATTTAATTAAAAAAATTATTGTTAAAATAGTAAGATCTAATAAAAAACACAAAAAAAATTGAGGTAATTTTAGGTCAATTTAATATTAAATGATTCAATTAAATTAAAAAAATTTATTCAAGGTAAATCCAGCAAAGATAAAAATAAAAATTGTTAAAATAAACATTGCCTAAAGTATCAGTTGTCGGATATACACAAAAAGATAAAAAATATATATTTTTTAATATTTTAAAAAATCTCGTTTATAATTTTGTCAAAGAACATAATTCACCTTAAGCTCACTTTGGAGCTAATAATGTCCTCTGGTTTCACGAATCAGAAAGATCACAAAGGATAGGGATTATTAAATCTGTGATTTAGTTTTGTGAGATTCTGAGTGTTGTTGAGGTGTGAGATTTGGTGTTCATGGCAGAGGAGAAAAGAAATCGCAAAGTGAAATCGATCTATTCTAGGGTAATTAATGTGATCAGTGTGTTTATGTTATATTATTGTTGTACACAATTAATCAAGAAGAAACAAAGTCTGTGTCAGGAAGAATGGGCCAAAACTTAATTACAGATTAGACTTGATAACGATCCAGACTTGTGTAAATAACGGGCTGTTTCAGATATGAATCGATCATTTAACAGATATACCCACAAATTCGTAATATACATCCATCGAGACACTTGATTGTGCTATTATTAACAGTGGAACAACTCAATTTATAAAAATTATAGTT
This sequence comes from Populus davidiana, assembly GCA_030145905.1. Classification (NCBI taxonomy): domain Eukaryota; kingdom Viridiplantae; phylum Streptophyta; class Magnoliopsida; order Malpighiales; family Salicaceae; genus Populus; species Populus davidiana. The sequence continues at coordinate 2,160,226 of CM057794.1, read as the reverse complement.
GATGCGTTCAATTGTAAAAATAAAAAAAATCCAAAATCCAAAATCCAAACATTTAAATATTTTTTTTTATTAACATGAATATTCAAACTAGCTTACGCGCACCTCAACTAGTCTTATAGACCCTAAAATTAACTATTATGTAAATCTTCAATGACTCTAAAATTTATAGAACTCCAACAGGTAACCTCTAGAAAACAAATCTACAGCCTGACAAATTAAACTACATCTCTTAAAATTTTAAATATCATTATCTTAATTAGTAAAGAGCTTGCCGATAAAGATATGTTTATGATTTATATCCAAGATGTGAGGAAAATAAGCCATCTCCTTGGATAGAGAGGTTTCTTTGGAGGAATGGTTCATACGGAGTTGGTGATTGTAGAGGCCTGAGAGGGAAAGTTGCATTTACATGAAAATGAGAACCAGGGAAGAACAGCAAAAAGCCTCGAACCCAAACTAGCTGGAGAACAGTAAATTTTGGAAAAAAAAAGAATTCTAGCGATATGTAGATTAAAAAAAAAAGAGGCAACAAATTCATTCCATGATAATTCCAAGTTCAATTCTTTTACGAAAAGGAAACAATTAGGACCCAAGAGGGTAAATCAAGAAGTAAGAAAAATCGAGTACCAAAAAATTATTTCAAAGCTTTTTTGAGTTACTATAATTTCCCTCGCAGGACTCCTCATCTAATAAGAGAAATGACAAAGGCAGACGAGGAACTTATTGTTATAGGGACTACTTCCATCATCCCCATGCATTGTAGCTTCGCCATCATGTTGAAGCTCAAGATGATTCCAAGTTTCAGACAAATTTCTTTACCTGACATAGGAAAGAAAATAAAAAAAATAAAGTGTTAAGCCACTAAAAGTAATTAGTAAACAAACAACCAAACGTGTGCCTGCTGAAAATAATTACATAAAACAATGACCGAATATGTTTGAGACACGCTACCTGAAGGAAGTTGAAAACCAGTGCGCAGGCCAGATTATTAGAAACACCGCAGAAATTAAAAGAAACCAAGCTATTAAAGGAGGAGAAACAAATACCAATTGGAGAACGAATTTCTACAACTTGTACCTGCTCAAAAGTTAGAAACATTATCACATTCCAAGATCCCAGCCTTCCAAAATTTGGAATAAAGCCCTTATAGAAAGCGAGCGGACCCTGCAAAAAACATCATATTCTATAGTAATTTGCTCTAATTACTTGCACATGTAGATATGTTGAAAACATAAAATGGCCTAGAATATTCATGCAAAACAAACGCTTCCCCTTACAGTTAAAAGCATAAGCATATGCTAGAGATGCTAGCTAGTTAGCTAAATTTCTTTTATTAACTAGTAAAGTGACATCTGAGAGATGATAAATTAATAATCAATTTTGATTATGGTATGTATGGAAAAAAATTGATAGGGCCATGTCATCATGATTTTATCAACTTTCCTATGTACTGACAATTAGTAAATGACAATTGCAAACTTTTAGCATCCCTAGCATTACTCAAAACATAAATGTTATTTTGGATAAAATAGAATATAAGATGCAATAATATCTAACATAAAGTACTTGTACTTAGCTTATGATATAATTCATGGTAAACTTATTAACATGTCAATGACTGGAAAACTAGTTTTCCTTTCCAGAAGAGAGATACATAAATTGAAAGGTAATCAACATACATCATTCTTCAAAGTCTTGATGAAACAATCAAGTGTGCTTTTGTATGCAGAATCTCCCATCATTCTTGACTTGACCTGCAACAATAAATTTATAAAAACAAAATGCATTAAACGAGCATGCAACTGAAATATACTTGGCAGGAATATAACAAACAGGTCATTGACCCAGGAGGCCAAGACCAGTGGGAATGCAAATGAACGGACTAGTTCATAAACAAAAGTTGCTAACTGCATTGTAGATGCTGGTTAATTTTGAACTAGTTATAATTTGAGCACATATTGCATATAATATCCTTATGAAATATTAGTGTTTATACAGATATAGACAGTTTACCACATCAACTGGGGAACCGATACAAACAGCGAAAAAACCAGCTCCCAGAGCAGCAAAAAGATGAGTGACAGTATTATCTGTGAATCCAGGAATTTTCAAAATTGTCTGCATTGAATAGTAAAATTAGAAATAGTATATAATATTCTATGCAATTGTGGAAAAGGCATCAAATTGTTGCATATTGAGTTCACCTGCTTCACTTGATCATAGCCGGCCAGTTCGGCAGCATTTATAATAGAATTTCTTGCTACATTGGGTCCAATCCCAGTCCAGAGCGCCCCAACTCCTTCCTGAAAGTTAGAAAACTGAATTAAAACAGACTGACTAATATAAAGGCTATATTTTTCAATTGTCTTTATCTTCATTTAGATACCTGTCTCACAATCGTTGAGTATGCATTCAAAGCTCCAGAATAGCGCCTTGGTACACCAGGTGGTAATTTCCCTTCAGCCTGAAGTCTAACTTTCACAAGATCAGTTGGATTTGCCACAGTGATTCCAATGGCACCTGATTGATAAGAGAAGTGCATCACCAACACGGGAAAAGGAAAAAAGCAGGCATCCAGCAATTGTATCAGAATCAAGAATATACATATTAGTAGACAAATTTTTCTTTCAAGTTATATCTAAACATTGGCAAATTAAGCTCACCGGTAGTAAGTGCAGCAAGAATCTTCTTGGTCAAAGGAACATCTCCAACAAAGTCACTGCCCACATAAAAGTTCTTAACCTGACAACGATCGAGGTTTAAATGTCACAATAATCAGCAATCAAACAGCACATAATGAATTAACTCACTACTTCACAATAAAAGACCATTTAGAAACCCACCGGCTCGTATAACCCAATTCTTAACCCTCCAAAAACACATTGCCGATGCAATCCAGGTACAATTCCTTTCCAAAGCGCTGACAACCCTTCTTCCCTACCAATGGTAGCAACCGTGCCCAACATACCCCTGTATTTTGGCGAGGCCAATCCATCCCCTGCAACAGCCGACTTTTGTAACTGCAGCCTAACCTTTGCAGTGTCCAACGGAATTGTGCATATCTGCATTCATAGACAGTCAGCCTTAATCAGCTCTCTTGACTTATAAAACTTAGTCATTGCTCATCTAGGGTAATAAATAAAGAAAGCGCAATTCCAACAATTTAACTCAACAGGTATAGCCTAAAAACAGCATAATTCAAGATACAATCTGTATGAAAAAATGATTGCCCAGTTACCATTGATTTTCAATTAACATAATTAAACTAATTATTATGGATGATAAGATAAAGGAACTAGATTCAATTTAAATGGAATGAGTGATTTGTTTTTTTCTATAAAAAAATTACAGTAAGTGTTTAACTGATGATAAGAGTGATACAAAAGACAAAACCGTGTTAAAGGACAAAGATGTAGCTTTCACTAAAATATAAAATCTTCATTGAAAATCTTAATTTCGGATTATTACATTAGATTAGCTCAGATGTCAAAATCTTTTAAACAGAAAGACATGATTAAATCAACAAGACAAAAGCATGGTCATCAGGAGCAAAGAAATGGGGACTAATTCATGTATCGTTACCTCGGCAAAACAAGCGGCAAAAGCACTACTGGGAAAGGTTCTGGCGAAGGAGATATCGGATTTACCTTTGGAATCGGCCACCATCTTTGCTTCAATTATTTTAGCTGGAGAGCAAATGAGAAAGAAAGAGGGAAAATAAATTAAGGAAGGGGAAAAGGAACAATGGGAATCGTGCAAATCGAATCTTGGGAAAAGAGACCAACCAACTCGAGCCAAGCCGCAGGTGGCGCAATTGGTTCTTTTTTGATCTGTCTTGTTCACTTCTGCTCTTCATCGTCATCCCTCATTTATTCTTTTGCACCCCACTACCCACTACTCAAGATTATTAAGATTAAGAATTAATTAAGAAAAAAAACAAAATCGATCAGTATCTCGCTGTGTGATAGGAGTCTGCGTATTGGATATATATATATATATATATCCCTTAATCATGTTTAATTTTTGCTATTCAATTTTATTTTTTTTCAAATTCCTTCTTATACATTATATTGATCGGGATTTTGGGTTATCACGGCCTAAAAAAATATATTCAAGACTTAATTTGATGTTAGATAAGTCAAGACTCGTATCTCTTGATTATCTTTCCATCAAGAATAAAGTTTTCAAGCAGTAAAACTTTCAACTCTTGATTATTTTAAATAAAATAATTATTACGTGTGTATATATATATTATAATGTTAGATAAAATTATATTGTATATTTGAGTCATTTAATTACTCTTTAAAGGATATATTTCCTATATTATAATCTACTAATAACAAATCCACTGTATCTTCTAATGGATGAAAAAGGACAGCGATAAAATGATAATTACTATTTTTTATCACTTGCCGTTGTTCGGGTCATCAAGAAAAAACAGCTTATCCTCCTTTGTTGAGGTAATCTAAATTAGAGCCATGATGTACTTATGGAAGTCAAAAGAAAAATGTTGTCACTAGTTTCCTATAACAATTCGCTCGAGTGTAACTTTCATATATCAAAATTAAATTCATTTTATTCAGATATCTTTTGGATTTTTAATAGACCATGTAGAAATGGATTGGTGTAACTTTAAAATATATACATATTTTTACGACCTCCTTTAAAATTCAAATCTCATGATAAAATGAAAATCAAATTTATTTACTTCTTATTGTTGGACTTGAGTCGAAGTCTGACTCGTTAATTAACAAGTTGTGAGTTGACTTAAATAATAATAAGTTGATCAATCAAGTTAGATCGACATACCATATCAGTAATATTAATAAATAAATATATTTTAAAATATATCCATAACAAACTATTAATGATGTATGCAGAGGAGAAAGGGGAGGCCATACCAACTAGTTGTATTTTTTCAATATTTTCTCTTAATTTAAACTGAATATATAACATTAAAATGTCGAAATAAAACTTGATTTGATTTGTTTGGATGATCGAGTTTGATGATCAAACCAATTGCTTAACCCGCTTAACTTCAAATCCAATATAGATTAATTTTAGATTATTAAGTTTTCGGGTCAATTCACCAGCCGGTTTGACAACACTGTATTTAGTATTTACCAACCAAGCTAAAGTGCTAAACCCCTCTAAGGATAATTTTGTGATTCGAGAGTAACTTTTTGCAGTAAGCTGTAATTTACCCGTTTGGTGCTTATTTACGAGCCGTTGCGGACAAAGTTTTCAACAGTGGTGAGGAAGCCTTGGCTGTAATTGGTTAGAATGGGCAAGCAAGCAAACAATGCAAGTAGTTTACGAGGATGGAGCAAGAAATTATCCAGAATCTCGACGATATGATACTCCTGAAGAGAGACGAGGCTATGTACTTGAAAAGACATTCGGGAAAAAAACAATTTGCACTTGTCTTGAATGAGTTTCTTGCTTGTGATAATGACTTTTAAAGGGTGCTTGACAGCGTGAATGATGTTTTGTTTTAAAGTGTTATTTTTTAGAAATATATTAAAATAATATTATTTTTTAAAGAATTATTTTTGTAATTAATACATTAAAATATCAAAAATATACTAAAAAAAAATTTGAAGCGATTAGTTTTTTATATATATAAGTGGTTACTTTTATAATAAATTATGAGTGCTAATTATGTTTTTTTTATTATTATTAATTATATTTATTTATTTTTTATTACAGGAGGATTTGATAACATCATCCACTATTCATAAAGTTGTTGATGAGATACATTTTTTCTGGCTAACAATTTGTTTAATTTATATTGTGCTAGACTTAAAAAGGTTAGGGAGGCTAAATGTTTTTAAATAGAAAGATGAGATTACTTATCTTGATTCGGGACATACAATTAGAGAGGTAGGTCTTTCCAGCTAAGGTAATTTTGGTGTTGATCCTATATAGGCGCTACAAGCTTATTGTTGGATGATTTGGGGTGGAGCAAGCCCATTCACAAGCACTCCAAGCTTGTCCATGAGCTAGAGTGATTTTTAGATATAGTTAGAATTTCATGCTTTAATGTTTTAAGAATTATAAATTTAGTTTAAATTTAATAAAATATTATGTTAATTTTTATTGTGTTTAATAATGAGTTGTGAAATGTTATATTTAATGAATTGTGATATGTGTTGATTTTTTATTTGTGTTTGAAAGATGAACTGAGACTTGTGTTTCTAAATTGTGATACATCTTGTTTTTTTAAGGTAGAAAGTTGAGAGTCTGGAAAAACCTGTCATAACCATTTTTTAAAAGAATTACATGCCTCTCATATGACTCGCGAGTTACATGTAAGACTTGCAATATATGAATCATAAATAAGATTTGTGACTCGCTAAACATCATTTTATTTTATACTCTCGTTATTACATATGGATATATCAATATAATGAGATGGACTAGCTCCCATTTATATCATCTTCCAAGTAATTTCAATTTCTACTTCGAACAAATTTCAGTTAAGTTAATCACGATAACATTTTAGATAACTCACTAACATACATGTAATGTAATAGTTATGAACTCCTTACATCATTACATAACATTGTAGATAGCTCATTTTTATCCAATTACCTATTCCTGAGGTTTTTTTAAAAGTTTATAATGTTATTTTTTTGTTCAATATTGTTTTTATTTTTTTAATCATTTAATTAAAATAAAATTAATTTATTAACCCGGTAAAGCTATAACTCAAATTATTTATTTAAAACATGTTTGCAGTGATTAAACACCATAGATAAAAATTAAAATAAAAATACAGAACCACAGTGCAACGCAGGCCCATATCTAGTTGTTACTGTATGTTGTCTGCTTACTCTTTTTTATGTGAGGGAGGAAATGAAACGGTACAAAAATTAAAACCCGCTCAATCTGTGGGTCGGACCCGGCATGTGGACCTTATGTCCATGTCAATTGAATTGGAAGGGTTGACTTCGATGCGATTTGGTTCCTTACCAGCTAAGAAAAAAATAAAATAAATAGAGGTAGTAAGTATTGGTTTATATATAATCAATCAATCACCAATAATTTCCACTCTCTCATTAACAATCAATCATGGAGGAACCTCTGTTTTCAGGTACAAATTAATTCCATCGTTCTCTTTTTTGTATGAACTTATATCATTTCAATATTATAATTTACATAAGATTTCTGTTGTGTGTGTTGAAGAAAACAGGAGTGAGTTGGGAGAAAGCGAGAAATGGAGCTCCTATCAGCACGTGGGGAGAACCGGTTCGGTATTACCCACCGCTTCAGTCAGCGTCGATGAAATCCGGTCAGCTGCTGCCTCTTCCGATTATTACCCGCCCTCCATTCATGCCGCCTTGCTCACCTCGCCTGAACCCAATCCCAACGGTATATATATACATATATTTTCAGTGTTTGGAAATTACATCACTAGTTTCAATTTCCCTTTTCTATCTTAGCCTAAGGTTTTATGCAGTGAATTCAATCGTGCAGTCAATTGTTGTGACTATTTATTTATTTATGAATTGCATCACATGATATCTGTCTTTTGGAAGTTAAATGCATCCATCATTATTTCGATCATGAACGGGAATATTCCTTCTTTCCTGGGCAGAGCAAGAAGCCATTGTTTATCAGGGAGGATATGTGGGAGGTGACTATGGTGGATCTACCAATGAATTTCAGAGGTATAACAAAACCTTTTTACCCGATTTGATATGATGGATTTTATTGGGACTCATTATATGTATTGCTTGCTCGCTTGATTCATTACTGGTTTGGGTTTTGCATTATTAAGCTGTAATCCTCTCTCTATCCCCGTTATTTTCCCTTTTCACTTCAAGGATTTTACGCTTTCTTCTTATAGCCTCGTTTTGTATTATGAAAATACTAGCAAGATACGACGCAGAGATTAAGTTTGCACGATACTGAAGAAGTTCTTATTTGTCTTGCTATATGTCATGCAGTATTAATTAAATTTGTGCAAATCAATTCATCCATTATAACCTTATATTATGCGAAGATCTGAAGGGAAGTAAGAGTCAAAATAAGACTGTTAGACATCATGTTTACCTTGGTTATTTAATTCCACTGTTGATTTAATCTTATTTTGACAGGCAAATATTGGATGAGGTTGAGATTCGAGAGTTGCTCATTGATCATGTTGGCCATCGTTGCTGTTGGGGAAGTCGTCCTGCTCGGACCTGGAAGATTCATGCCGTGGAAGACTGCAATGTCTATATAGGATCTCTAGAAACTTTCATAGAGGAGAGGGAAATTATTAGAGAAACAGAGCCATATCACGGTGGGAATATTGTTGGAAAGGATACTGCACCTGAACTTGGTGTCTGGGAATTGGATCTAAGATCTCATTTCCCTGTACTGTTCATACCTCATAAAGAAACAAGGACCAAAGTTCCTCATTCTGAAATTGTTGAGAAATGCACAGGTATGCACGTTAGTATGTTGGAATAAAGGACTCTTTTGAGTTTTTACTATAAAATTCTTGATTCAGTCTGCTTGAAATTATATTTACCTAGGTTATTTACTTTCCCTGCTTTCCTGTACCTCTTTTAGTCTTATTTTTGTGTTTTCCAATTGGATAATCTTCTATCCATGCTGTGCAAGAGGCATCTGGTGCCTGTATTTTAAAATTTCAGTTATTACTGCTCACTTCTTACACAGCTTTACCAAACATTTGCAGATTGTGCTGGGAAGGGAGATATTGTATGTGCTACATGCAATGCCATCCAAGAGCCTGGAATTAATAAGGAGAATCAGATGTTTGATTGCCCAACCTGCCATGGAAGGGGTTTGATTGCTCATAGAGATGGGTCTGACACAATGTAAGCTGTTTTTTCCCCTTCCCTATCAGGTTATGTTGCATCGATAAACCAATCTATGGGTCATGACTTGTGAGCAAACTTTTAATGTTCTTGTTGCACATTACATTGTACAATTAACTAGTGTAGAAATTGTCAGTTTGTTGTCCGAGTAATATCCAGTCTGATGATCTCAACTGTTGGTGCTGGAACTAATAGCTACTAACTATATATTTTGTAATGATGTCATGTTTAACAAGGTTGTTGGCTTTGCTCTCACTAATTTTCCTCTATAGATGCACAAAGTGTTCTGGAAAAGGGAAAATCCCCTGTGCAACATGTGGATCTCGTGGGCTGATAAAATGCAAGAAATGCACTGGAAGTGGCGCTCTTTTGTCAAGCAATGTTGCCATTGTTAGATGGTACGGATATGAGTTTCTGCTGATATTCTCACTGCCTGTAAAACTTTGATGTTGATGGAATTTCCTTACTGTCTTAAATTTCTCGTCTATGTTTAAAGAGGAGGCCAGCTTCTTCATTTTAGTCACTGTTTTATGTTTCATCTACCAGCAGTTTGTGTTAAAAAAAAAAAAATTCTTCAACCATGCCAATGGAACAACAATCACTTTTCTATTTTAAGGATAAATAATTGTTGAAGTTATGAATTGAAAATACAACTATTATCATCATATCTGATGCCATAAATTCATCTCTGCTGACGTGGTTCCTCAAAACTAAGAATATCTTAAAGCTAAATCGTTTGAAATGGTTTGTATCTTCAGGATTCTGTGACTAGTAACCCTTTTAGATACTGCAGTGACATACTTTACGTGCTGTAACCTTACAATTGCTTATGCTACAGAATGTATGAAGTTTCCTTGGGTTTTTTTTCAAGGTTTTTTTTACCATGGCATGTATATAACTAGCTTCCAAGTATGTATCTATATCTTTTTTCATCAGCTTAGAATGATTTGTGCTTATAATGGTGCAAACCTTGCTATTAACAGGAAGACCCTTTCAACTCGCAAAGTTAGCGCAACAAGTGGGGCAGCATCAGTTCCAGAAGAAGTTTTTCATAGAGCCAAAGGTGTCCAATTATGCAACACTCAAGCACATCAATGCAGCCCGGCATTTTTCGCAGACTCCTTCTTCCTCAATAAGTTTTCATCCGAAGTTATTGCTGAGAGAGCTTCTGTACCTCCCACTGCAAGGGTCATATGTGAGAGGCATGCCATATCTGTTGTGCCAGTGACACGCGTCACCATGGCTCATCGTGACCGTTCATTCAGTTTTTACATTATTGGTTTTAGCAGGGAGGTATACTTGAAGGACTACTATCCTTCTAGGTTTTGTTGGGGGTTATGCCCTTGCTTGGAGTGGTTGAAGTTGTAATTAGGCGTATCTCTTAAATTAGAGAATTTGGGATCTCTGATTTAGTATGCTTCCTGTGTTTGTGAGCTTGTTTTCTTTTATGGGTGAGAATAACTAGCGGCCATCCTATCTTGAAGAGATCTTTTTATCTCAGTATTTTGTTGTATATTTTATGTCCCCCGTTACTGTGTAACATATAAACTCCTTTCTATTTTTAAATTATCCACGTTTATTCTTTCTTGTTTTAAGAATCTGGCAGCATATAAACTTCTTTTTTACCTTATAATTATTCACATTGATTGTTGCTCACCTTGTATCCTTATTCACACTATCTTTACACCATCTTTGATTTATATATATAAATTTTCAAATTTAGAATTCTCTCTATTTGAAACTCCTTTAAGTTCTTTTTTATCACCATATCTCTCTTAATTTCTAATTGCTTCAAACTCTTCTTCTTAGACCTCTCAATGCCTAGAAAAACCACCAAAACTTCAATAAACCCTAGGTATAATATTATGGATGAAGTTTCAGCATTTCTCTTCCCTCGAATGGTCAAAATCCCAGTCTTCTTCTTACAAGAAATTTTTCTATCTTAACTTAACCCCACTTTGGAAGAAGTTATATAGTTTTAGCCCTCTTTTAATCTAGATACCAACCTCTAACCATATTTTTGGTCCTGTAGTTCATCAAAATCCTGATTTTCCAGAAATCCCACATGTAAGCAAGGATGCGGCCATCAAAATTCGTAATCGTGTTATCCCTTTTTTGTTGATTTTTATGAATAAATTCTCAACCCCTTACAATAATATGCTAGACACATGTTTCTTTGCCGCTCTCCTTGCAAAAAATAACACAAGAGGAGACCAAAAAACCGAAAGAAAAATTAGGGAGAAACTAACAAAAATTTGAAGGTTGATGAACAATACGTTAATTGGTAGTATAGGTTAAGCACTGATCTGTAGTTACACTTATCATTAGGAAGCCTTTTTTCATGTGGGCTTGCCGCTGTTAAGATTAAAGGAGTATCTAATATTCAAATAAATCACGCGCGAGTAAACCTTGTCTATTATAAACCAAAAAAAAAAAAAACATACTATATATATATTAAAATAAATCAAGCACATTAATCTTATACCACAAAATTCTTTTACAGAACCGATTCTTATTGTAATTTAATTCAATTATATAGTTTAATTTAAATTTAATTGATAAATAAATCAAATTCAAATGTTTATAAAAGATAAAACTTAATTATTTTTGTTTTTTATATTACTTTATTTATAAAAAAAAAAAAAAAAAGAAGAAGACGAATGAATAGGTTTTTCATTATCTTTGTAAAATGACAATAGCTAGTATGTGTTGTGTTTTGATAATTGCTCCTAATTAGTTATGATTGTCTAATATAAATAAATTTTTTATGTTTTTGTTTTTTATATTAGTGTTTGAACCAACTTGTATGTATCTTAATTAATTTTATAGGTTTTAAAATTAATAATTATATAAATTTCTAATAACTTTAAAATTTATAAAACTAAAACTAATAATTTTTAAAATTTTAATCAGTAAAACTATACCTTTTTCCGTTAACAAATTTTGTATGTTTAACATATTGAAAAGAGACCGCATCCAGCGAAAACTCAAACTATCTCTCTCTCTTTTGTTTTTTTTTTTTGCAAGTCAAGAATTGGATTGGAATCCTCAACAAATCCCAATTTGTACTTTCTAGTGACAATTAACCAACAGTTTAAAGACACGCCATAGGGCAGCAGCAGAAGACAGAACGTGCCAGCTTGTAAAATTCTGCGGTTGATTTTCATTTTGGCGGTCAGTCAGTTGACAGTTGGCACCGGTCAATACGCGAGTTTTTTTTACTGATATAGCACACATGTCAAAGAAAGTACGGGACATATCACCGTTTTATCATAATCGAATATCGGTTATCACAGCCAAATATTGATTGTTTTAAAATTTATATCTCGTTTAAATTAATAAACTTTTACAAAATTTAATCTAAAATTTTATAAAGATTAATGGTCATGAGATAAAATTTAAGATTTAATAATTAAAATAAAATAAAATAATGTGCTAGAAAATAAAAATAAATAAATAAATAAAATAAAAATAAATAATTGAGATTACACTGAAGTTTTTATTTTTAAAACATTTGGTATTGCTAAAAAAATTCTAATCAAACGATTTAATTATATTTTAAAAAATAACTAAATAAAATTATAATTAATTAAAAAAATTAATTATAATTAATTATGATCTTGTTTGATGTTATTTTAGGTGTAATTAAAATTGTCTCGTTAAGATCTTCGTAATTATACCGCAAGTTTGGAAAACAAAGCCTTAGTGTGTTTCCCTATTCATTATTTATTTATTTCTTTTTTTTTGTCAAATCATTTTATTTTTATTTTTTTTCTTCATTATTATATCTTGAATTTTATTTATTAGTTATTGAATTTTTATAAAATTTTAGATTAATTTTTATTTAAATCAATTAATTTATATAAAAATATATTTTAATTTTAATTAAATAACTGCTATTGGATATATCCATAACTGTGTACAAAACGAATCTACATAGATACTGACGTGTTTAAACTGCGTCATCTTTCCGATACTTTCCTAACCTACTTTAACATTTACCAAAAAGTGTAATTTTCAAAAAATAATCTGTTTCACGTGGGTTCTATGATTAAAACCCGTGGTGGACCCACGACAGTGACCCATCAACAAAGTCCCATCGTTTTAACAAATAAGGATGAAATCCATCTAACGGATATAAAGTGCCGGAGTAACATAATATATTTATTAATTGAGTGCTTAACCAAAGGCGCAAGACTGAAAGAATGGCGCCACGTGTCAGTTTAAGATTCCGTGAAATGTCAAAGGAAAATACGATGCTCCGCGTATAAGCAAAAGTACAAGGAAAAAACTGAATCAGAGAGAAAGGGAGGACAAATCTCGAGGCACGTTCAAATGAATCACCGTTTTGCCCGTGAGAGAATTCTCGTATCAGAGAGGAGAAAAGGTACCTTTGAAATGTCCTAACTGCCCCTTTTCCCTTTTACTTTTCGAGTACAATTACCGTTTTCAGTTACTATTCCTTGAGATTTTTAATTTCCTTTTACTTCATTTATATGGGTTTCGAATGGTTTCATTAAAGCTAGGTGACCGGTAAAAGGTCATTTTAATATACGTGCGACTTCACTTTTAGAATCAATAACTTTATAGAAAAAAAAAATTTAAAAAATATATTCTGAAAATATATATTTTAAAAATATTAAAATTAAAAAGATTATAAACTTTGAGTTAAAGAATTCATGATGTATTTTTATGGAGAGAAGAGACTGAAGTATAATTTCACTCTTGTGATATTTTAAGTTATATTTTATTCAAAATAATACGTATTGAATCGGTTAGATCCATTAGAAATGAAAAATGAGTTCAAACACACTATCTGGACCTAAGCATGTTAGGCTCGGGATGCATGTCCAAATCTGAGAGAGTGCTATGATGTTTAGCCATCTGCTGGGCATTGAATGCGTGCCTAGTAGGATAGGCATACACCTAGATAGGAGTGTGTTCATCCCAGTATATGCCCAAGCCCATGCACCCGTGTCTAGTATGGGCTCCGGCTACCATGCCCGAGCCCATACTTCTTGAGCGCCAGTTGTATATTGGTCTCTAGATTAATAGCCCGAGCCCAATGAGTGTTTTTAAAGTTTATTTTGATGGAATTGTTTGAGTTTATTTTGAGGTTTTTTAGATTAATTTTATTTGTATCCATTCATATATAAAGAAACTTTTGTTTCCAGACTTGAAAAAAAACAGTGATTGCTAGGTTTTTGTTTAATTTGATCGGAAAAGGTTTACTTATGGTTAATAAAATTTTCTTTTTCTTGAGCTTTTAGTTTTAAACATTAAAAGAATTTATTAAATTTTCATGAATGTAACATTTTATTAAATTTGTATAAAGTGGGGGTGTGCTTTTAAAATTATTAAAGATAAATTATAAAAAAAACAGAGTATTTTTTCAATCAACACAATACTTTGTGTTGTTCCCCTCCTCAATTAGTTGTTGTTAATAGTATAAGATAATTTATTGTGTGTGTAATCCATTTCCTATTTGGTTACTAATAGTAAATTCAGTGCAGTTACTTGAAGACAATGACTCCATTGTCTAAATCTTCATATAAATTGCAATAAATATCCAACTTGAAGTAAATTTCTTCTCTTTTAATTGGTGTTTTATGCTGGTCAAGCTGGCTATGTATGGAGTTTACCAAAGAAGAAGAAAATCCAAGAGGTCATTTTGGTAACTTGTTGTGAGTGAAAAAGAAAAAAGAAAAAAAGAAACCAATATATATTTGTGAAGGAGTCAGACAGTGGAGGAGAGGGAGAGGGAGAGTGCTAATAAAACACCCAAAAACCAGAAAAACGAAGCGCACGCACCTCTGCTGTCCCTTACATTACGGACTTCCTTCCCTAACTTCCTTCCCTCCCTCCCATCCCAACTACAAATCTCACGCACCAACCAAACGCAACTCTCCCTTCTCTGTAACATATTTTCTTCCTGAATTAAGACCACAATGTCGTCTGGAGGTCCCACCGCTACGTCCTCCACCAATGCCAGCCCAAGGAACCACCCTGGTCCCACCACCACCAGACGACGGGTTGATGCCATCGCCGCAGACAGGACCTCTAACTTCTCCGATTTTAATCACGATTTCTCTGACGAAGAAGACAGTCTTAGCGGCTCTTCCACTACTGGCGGCCCCCACCATTTTCATCATAATTACCATTGTCATAACCATAGCCACCGCCACCACCCCTTGATAAAGTATCTTCTGCTTCGCAGGAAGTTTTTCTTTTTTGTTCCGGAGTCGTGGCTGCTTGGGGTGGAGGATTTGACGGCTACCATTTCACGTGGTTTGAGATCCGGCAAGAACATGGGTCGTAGGATTTTTTGTGTTTTAATGTTAATGGCGGTTTTGTCGGTTTTTCTGAAGGTCTCGTTTTGGAGTCAAACGGAGAGAAATATTCATGAAAATAGTAATTTAGTTATTTTCAGACATTTTAAAGATGACTGGGCTAGAGCTCAACGTTCTATCATCGAACACCACCCTTCCATTTCCACTCCCCTTCTCCACAAGCTTCCTCCTGTAAGTGACGTGATATTTTTCTTTCCCTTTTCATCTCTTTCCGTTTATTTGGTTCACGAGAAAATAAAAAACTATAGCTTGTGCTTTTCTTTTTTATTTTTAATTTATTTTCTTACGGATATAATTTGAATGTATTTCATGAATAATTAGTTGTGCCAAGTATTTTTTTTATCTTTTTTAATTTTTCTTTTAGGGGTTGAATACCCGCAAAAGAAAAAAAAAAGAAGGTGTTATGACTTGCAAGAAAATGGGTGGCAACCAATGTTTGGCCTGGACTTGTACTGTAGTGTTGGGATTGAAGACGTGGTAGTAACTGTTTTTTTAATTATTTTTTATTTATAAATATATTAAAATAATATTTTTTAAATTTATTTTTAACCAAGTACATCAAAAAATATAAAAATTTTAATTTTAAATAAAAATATTCAAAAAACAAAAACACTCTACATGTTTATTTTTCATTCAAAACAACACTTTAATTTATTTATTTTTATGATTTTAGATTATTTTATATATTAAAAATAAATTTAAAAAGTAAAAAAATATTATTCTAATATATTTTTAAATAAAAAAACACTTTTAACAAAAACTTTCAAAATCTATTTAGAGAATGCATGTAAATGGGCTGCTTTGAAATGATTAGTCAGATTATAAGTTTTCTACTTAGCTTTTAATTTTGTCGTTTCTCTTGGCCACCCTGACATATGCATGATTATGAATTTTGGTTTGTAAGTTTTAATCGTGAACAAACATTCTCATTTTTTTCTTCCAATTAGCTTGAATTTGTGTGATTGTTGTTTGCAGATTCCAAAAATCTGGATGAAACCCAATAGCGACGACTTTTATCAGTGCATACCTCCGCCAAGAAATCAAATAAGTGTGTGTTTAGCTCCTATCTTAAAAACTCGTTGGGCAGTACTTTGCAGTCGATGAATTCTAGCCTAATTTTTTTGAGATTTTAAAATGATTTAGGAGCCAGGAAAACAAATGGTTACCTCCTTGTTCATGCGAATGGTGGATTGAATCAAATGAGAACAGGAGTAGGTTTCAGTGTTGACACCCTCTAATTGAGTTTGCTATTTAGAGAAAGCTATCCCGATTGGCGCTGATTTTTTTTAATTTTTTTTTGGGATGTGCAGATTTGTGATATGGTTGCAGCTGCTATGTTAATGAATGCAACTCTTGTTCTTCCTGCTCTTGATCGTGAATCATTTTGGACGGATCCAAGGTATCGTTCTAAGTAATCCTAGCAGGTGTATGATAAATGTTCTGCTGGTTGTAAAGTTGAAATTAAGCAATCTTGTAACTCCTTTCAGCACTTTTAAAGACATTTTTGACTGGAGGCACTTTATGGAAGCGTTAAAAGATGATATTGATGTAGTTGAGTATTTGCCATCCCAGTATGCAGCCAAGAAGCCCCATGAAAAGGCACCTGTCTCGTGGTCTAAGGTTTGAAAACTTTTCTGTTTTATTTATTTATTTGAGCGAAAAAAACTTCCTCTGTTACTGGAATTATTGCTTTGATGGTTCATTTTCAGGCCAATTACTACAGAGTGGAGATGGCTACATTGTTAAAGAAGTACAAAGTTTTAAGGTTTACCCACAGTGATTCACGGCTGGCTAACAATGGCCTTGCAGCTCACGTCCAGAGGCTAAGGTGCCGTGCCAATTACATGGCTCTCCGGTATGCAAAAGAGATTGAGGATCTTGGAATGAAATTGGTTGATAGGCTAAGAAATAAAAGCGAGCCATATGTTGCTCTGCATTTAAGGTACTTATCTTCTGGTTTCGATTACCATTCTCTTAGCTGGAAAGATGTGTCATCTGATTTCGTGAGAAGAAAAATTAGCAAATTTACCAGAACCAATGTTGACTAGCAGATATGAGAAAGACATGCTTGCCTTCACTGGCTGCAGCCACAACCTTACCGCAGAAGAGGCTGAAGAGCTCAGGGTCATGAGGTACAAGACTCCGCATTGGAAGGAGAAGGAGATAGATAGCAAAACACGACGGCTCCAAGGGGGTTGTCCGATGACTCCTAGAGAAGCAGCTATATTTCTGAAGGCTATGGGCTACCCATACTCTACAGCTATCTATATAGTTGCAGGGCCAACATACGGAAGCGGTAGCATGGCACCCTTCCTTGCAGAGTTCCCAAATGTTTTTTCTCATTTTAATCTAACAACATCGGAAGAATTAGAACCTATCAAGCCATATCAAAATCGTCTCGCTGCCTTGGATTATATTGTGGCACTTGAAAGTGATGTCTTTATTTATACATATCATGGAAATATGGCCAAAGCTGTGCAGGGGCATAGGAGGTTCGAAGGATTTCGAAAGACTATAAATCCAGACAAGTAAGATAACAAATCTCACCCTTACTCCCATGTTGAGTTTTCTTCTTTGTTGGAAATTGGACTTTCAAAATCAATCTAATGATAGAATGCCATGTGATTTCAGACGAAATTTTGTCGTGCTGATTGATCAGTTGGATGACGGTGCATTATCCTGGGAAGAATTCTCTTTGCAGGTTCAGAGTTTACATTCAGACAGGATCGGAGCTCCATACCAGAGGCAGGCAGGCTCATCACCGAAGGAGGAAGAGAACTTTTATGCAAATCCTCTTCCTGGATGTGTTTGCAACATTTCCCAGGAGAAATTTGTGAGCCCGAAACTTGTCCAAATTGTAAAACCAAGTAAGAGGGCTGCATTGAATAGATAGGGGGCTAAGTTTGAATTTGAGCTTGTGCAGTAGACTATTTGATGCCCGTTGCTTGAAAGGTGGCGAGCCTGCGTTGAGCAGCTTTTGCCCAGACAGGGGAGGGTAAGAGCTGCCAGCAGGGTCAAGAAGTCCTAAGGTTTCTCAGTGGCAGGAAAGATACAAGTTTCATCTCTTCTTGAGACAGGAGGATCTAACCAGAAATTTAGGGACGCAGGGGAAAGTCAAGCATAATTCCTAGGTGAATCATCTCAGTTACAGAATAGATTATTTGATTTATTGGTTATTATTCTTTATACAAAATTATTATTATATATATATATATATCCTTCGCTTGGCCATCAAATTTAGTTGTCAGATCAGCAGTCCCCGTTGTAGATTGAAAGTAATAGATACATTTCATGAAATTAACCTTTTTATCAGCACGATCACAACAGTGCAGGCATATTTCTTCATTTTGTCAGTGCAGACACATTTACAAGTTACAACCCTCACTGAATCAACATAACTCCACATTCTTCACTCTGCAATTTATGATAAACGTCCTGCTGTGTCGAGCTAACATTACCTAAATTTTTTTGACATAAAAAAAAAAAAAAAAGCTAAGGCAATGCTACCATTTAATAAAAAAAAACAATTTTTTTTTCCAAAACTCTAGAAGTTGTTTTAAATGGGTTTAATAGGTTCGGCCAATTATAATAAATCGTTTTTTACATTAATGATACATTCTCTTTCTTCATAAAAAAATTCCAAGACCTGTTATATAAATATAAATATAAATATACCTAGTCGCACGGTAAAATCTAGATCCGATCCATGAACAAAGCTTCATTTTAGAACTAGAAGGAAAACTAGTTTGCACATTTTATCATGAGAAATTTGAGATCGGATAATTTATGGATTATCTTTAAAAATTGTGTCTATATCTTTTTAATTTCTCAATAAAATAGTAGTGTTTATCTATGAAAATTTTCATGACAAGATTGTCATGTTTCCATTAAAATTTAGAGCTTAGATCAAAAATATTTTTTGGTCTTTTATTTTGTTTTTTTTGTTAATATCATGTAAAGTTAGGGGCACTTAGATCTTTTGATAAATTAAATAAAAAAAATCATTAGTGCATGAAGCACGCTACATGTAGGAGGCACATCCAATAAGGCAGTGTGTGTAATGCGTTTCGCGATAATTAGATTGTGATTTGATTCCCCCCTCATTTTCTCTTTCTTTCCCTCGGGAAACATGCCAACTCAACCAAAATTAAAGATTGTCTTTTATTTTCTTATGTTAATTGTGCCCATCATTCTTTTGATTATTCTTTATTTGTTTTGGATCTTTCTTCTCTTTTTTTTTTCAATTTCATCCCTTAGCATTTTGCTTTATTGGGTATTTATATTATTTTTTATCCTCTTTCTTTTGATTGTTATTTTTTAAAAAATTATTTATTAATTTCATCCTTTATCATTTATTTTGCTTTCTATGACGCTGATTTTGCAATCTATATCACACATTTGTCAAGTTAGCTCAGACTTCTACATTGTTTTATTTTGACAACACATTTTTTTTCTCATTATTTGAATTGTTTTGTTAACCTTTTTTTTATTTTATTTTTATTTTTAACATTCAACATTGGATTATTGAGGATTGGGTTTTATTTTTTTATGTGATCATCCCCATTCCATGACCAGATCAAGGGTATGAGATGTTAGCCTACGTTGACATTAGTCTTCTTCTTTAAACTTTTTTTACACTTGTTTTCTTTCTTGATTTTAGTCTTCATGTTGAGATTATTAAATATTGAGTTTTTTTTCTCTTTGCTTTTGATGATAATATCTCAATTTTACGACCTGAGTTACAAGTTTTCTAAGCTAACTCGGATTGGATAGGGGCTTTTATTTTTCATTTTATATTTTTTTTTCATCTTTATCTTCTAGCATTAAAGTTTATAACTTGAGACACATAATTTTGTTTTACTTTAAAACGCTTTGGCATTGCTTTAACATTATTTTTTAGGTCACGAAAGAAATCTATTCGACTCGTGGAAAAACATGAAGCACCTATCTAGTGTATTATAACACTATATTTTTCTCCCTTCTTGCTTTTTTTTTTTTTTTTTTTTTAAATGATTGTGAACTATCGAATCTGGACAAAGGGTTCTTGATTTCCTCTGTTTATTTATTTATGAGAATTTTCTGGTTTGTATTGCTGTGATAAAAGGACCAATTTGATTACTTATTAAGTTTGGTGGTGATTGCAGCGTTAATATACTTCAGGGACTGGATTGACATCTGGACGAGACGTTGAGTTCTCCCTGGCCTAAGATGTTTTCTTCTGTTTTTTTCCTTTTTAAAAAAAAAAATACGGAAAAGAGTCAAAAGAATAAGGCCGTCTTTGAAAAATGACAGACGTCTTCAAACGCCCTCAAAGTTAATAATACCTTGGATCAACAGCGTGGTGTACACGTGGCCTTCATAAATGACAGTACTCTTTTTGGTTTTTATTTTTATTGTTTTTAAGAAGACGCTCCGGACATTTATTTCCTTTTCAAGGAAAGACGTCTCTATAAAAGCTCATATATACTTATATACACGTGTGTGTATTTTATTATTTAAAGTTATAAACTCCAATTGGATTTCATGAGAAGGGAAAGAAAACTATTGCTGAGATTGATCACAAAAATCAAAGCAAGGAAGAATGATTCTTATAAGAGTTTAGAAATCTTTTGGTGTCATTAATTATTTTTTCTTTTAAATTATTGAAATTCATTTCATAATTTTCTTTGTTATGAAACCTTTTATGGAAAAAAAGAAAAATCAACAACCATTAACTTGGTTTTTTTAAATCCAATTTTTTGGTTTTATAAAGTTTTTATGATTGATTGTTCGTGTTTTGCTTTTTTATTCCAGTGAAAACAAACAAATTTTATGTTATCAAAACCGTACAATAAATTTTCAATTTTCATTTATTTATTTCTTTAAATTTCGGGAAAAAATTATTTGTAATACATACTGATAGAAGATTTAATTGACTTATTATCTAACCTTAGTGAAGATAGTGCATTGTTAGGAGATGTTGGCATTGCCATCCAACTGTATTTGTAAATATTTTTTTTATTTTAAATTTTATATTGTGTTTTTGTGTTTTTCTGATGATTTAATATAAGAATATTAAAAATATATTATTTTAATATAATACTAACCGAAAATACCAACACTTCTGAACAGGCAGTTGGTGTACTTACAAGGAAATATCTGAACGAGGGGCTGTTTTCTCCAAGGCGCAAGACGTTCGGTTTAAAGAGCACAAAAGAGAAGGAAAAGGGCGTGGACGTCTTTGAAGACGTCCTCATACGTCCCCTGGAGTTTTTCATCCATCAATGCTTCTGGGAAAGGTCCGAACACTTGGGGGGGTGGGTGGGTAAATATAGATAGATAGACGTCTTTGAAAAATGATAGACGTCCCCGGGTGTTTTTCATTTTTTACATCAAGCTTCTGGGTCCTACAGCTTGAGAGTCTGACTACATATATAAATAGAGATAGATGGATGGATAGAAGGCAACTCAATTTCTTACAGTCCGAGCCTTGAAGAACGTCTCATAGAAGAAGAGAACAGTAAAGGAAATGGCTGATCACCCTATGCCACTTCTGGGATTTGAAATTGAGAGGTATGTTTCAAGCTCTTTGCTTTGGTTTCTTCTCTTTCTGTCAACATTTTAATTTTATTTTCTTATTCAAGACTTCACTCACTTTAATAGTATTATTTATCTTCTCGCATATCCATATTGGTGCTCAAGTTTCATGAGAAAATAACCAAGCTCTGGCTCATGGCACTGCTTGCCATTTCCCCTGTTCAGTTTCTGGGCAATAGGAAATCATTCTGTCCAAATTAAGGAGCAGATATTTAATACTATTTATTATCTACATGCATCGCTGTTCTAATACAATAAATACATAAAGATTACTAAAACAAAAACACTATTTTGGTATCCTAATTTTAATTTTGTTGTGACGGCAGCATCATCACGCAGCATGGCATTTTTGCTTTCCTGGTCAACACACTAAATGGCCAGATCCAGGTGATGTACAAATCCATGACAGCATCTCCATTTGACACACACGAGGGGGTCATGCTCGCATTCTTTGTTGCTCTCTTTATTTACGCCACCGCATCAGTGGCCGAGATCATGCTCCGAGCTCGGGAATCAATCTACCATCCTATTGTTAGCTATATCCGGTTGTTTGCTAGCGGCTTCGCCACGATTTTGCCTCTGGTGATTCTTGACCCCGTTTTGGGGTATATCATCTCTGTCCTATGGGGTTGCTTATTTGCGAGAGTAACGTATGAATCATGTAAGGAGTTGCAGGAGTTACGAAGCCACACAGCTCAGTTGGGACACAGCTTGTGGACCAAGGTGGTTGGAGTCTTGGGATACCACAAAGAGGAAGAACCAGAACAAGCTATTCGCCCGGCCGTGTAAAGTCCCAGTTAGCACTTTGTTGTTTTTGCATTTCAAAATACCTTAATTAGCTTATGCTGTACATTGTAAACATGTCTTGATTAGATGCGGAATGAAGAACAAAGAAAAGACACTGTTACTGTAAAACCCAGAGTGGAAGTAGTCTTCGTATCTGTAGCAGCAAAATGAAAAGAAAAACCAAAGCAATATGATGGAAAAAGGATCCCAGAGTGTTATATACAGTTGGGATCTCCAATAGTTCCCCTTCAGAAAGATAGCGAAGTTTTTTCAAACTAAAATCATTGATCCCCTCACAGATAGCAACAAGCTATCAAGGAACGCTCCAATCAGCAAAACAAGAAATCATGATGGTAAATGGATCTCAGCGTGTAAAACTTTTATCTCCATTTCATTGTTAGATGCAGGAAGATAACGCAGTAAAATCAATAACATCATTCATCCACAATTAAAAATAAAATTAAAATCAAATAAAAACAAAACAGAGGGAAAGAGCATCTCGCAGAAATCTGTCCCCATGATTTTCTTCACTGCAAAATCAAAGTGCAAGGATAACTATTTGGCTAACTCATCACTGATGCTCGTATAAGCAAATTTGAACAATTGAAAGCATTCAACGAAAATCTTGTTGATTAGTCGCATACGAATATATAAGATACCTTCTTCCAGTTCCACTGTTGTAGCCACGGTGGAGAGAGAGAGGTGATGGGTCTCATGGTGGATGAGATGGTGTTTGCTTTCCAATTTTTAATATTTAGTTAATTCCAACCATTTTTAATTAAAAACAGATCCATGTATGTTGACACTTTTTACAATTTGATCCTTAGCTTTTTTATTTTCTTTTTATAGCCAAATTCAACCATTATTTAATTTTTTTTTGTCAATTTTACCCTTGACTGCAATTGTTTTTATCTTTTATCCTCTCTATCTTTTGGGTTTTTTGAAATATATTTTTTGAAATATATTTTTTGAGTAAAATATATATTTATTTGATTGAAATATTGTTTTTTTTTATATGAACGAGAGAGATTAAAATTAGGTTTTGGTAGTAAATTGTCATTTTATACATTAATAACATTGTTTACCAATCAACATTTCTACTAGAAATCCACACAAAAACAATTATGTCATGACAGAATAACCGATGACTACCATGGCTAGCAAATAATAATATTCTTTCCATTAATAATTCATTTTTTTCTCTATAAAAAAATTCCAAGGCCGTATATAAATATACTCAGTCATGTGTTAAAATCCAGATCCCATCTTTGGACAAAGCTCCATTTTAGAACAAGAAGGAAAACACTTTTTTTTTCTCTCTATCTTGTCAATTTCTCAATAAAATAGTAGTGTTTATACATCATAATCTCCACGACAAAATTTCCATGTCTCCATTAAATTCTCCATGACTCCATGAAAATCTCCACAACAAGAGATCTCCATTAAATTTCTCATGTTTCCAAATGTATTTCCAGAAAAAGTCTTCAATATGAGATCTCCATCCCTCCACTAAAATCTTCATGACTCCATGAAAATTCTTCATGAGAATCTCCATTCAAATCTTTACATTTCCATATAGCATCTCCTTACACCATGCATTTTATGATCACAAAGAATTTTATATTTTATAGACAAAAATATTTTCTACTAGAACTTCATAAGATATCCTCTCTCTTGGAAAAAAATTCAACAAGAAATTATGAGTAAAGTTTTCATGCATGCATACAAACACAGAACACGAAAGGGCAATATCACCTATATAAAACAAAACATATTAGTTGCAAATGATTTAGTTGTTTGGGTGAATCTCTCTAACTGTTTGGATGAATCTCTCCGACTTCCATCTCAATTGGAATTTTTAGCCCGACATCTTATATAAACTTTTTGTTCACATAATGCTTTCTATGTACACACAAGTTTTTTTGTGCATGCATTATTTTTATGTCAATAACATTGTTCATCGCCAATATTTTTATCAATAACACATATGACACAAAAATATTTTTATGCATTTAAGGTACTTATCTTCTAGTTTCGATTACCATTCTCTTGGCATGCCATGCAATTTGACCACGCCCTCAACAAATTTGTCGGCCACTACTTTAGCCGTGAAAGGATGAGATAATGCCATAAAGTGAGCATATTTACTCAGTCTATCCACCACCACAAAGATTGTATCTTTACCTTATGACAGTGGCAGACCGATAATAAAATCGATAGTAATATCATCCCATACCTGACATGGAATAGACAAAGGTTGGAGTAGACCTGCAGGTGGTAAAGTTTCCGATTTAGTTCTTTGGCATGTGTCGCAGCTCTTCACGTACTCCTGAACTGATTTGTGCATGGAAGGCCAGTAGAACTGGGTGGCCACCTTTTTAAAGGTGCGTAAGATGCCCGAATGACCCCCAATTTTAGTATCATGGGCTTCATAAATTAATTTGTTGCGTAGAGTGACATCAGAAGGAACCACAATTCGGCCTTTGAAAAAGAATAATCCATTGCGTGCAGTAAAAGGTCCTTCGGGTTGAGTTTGAACCAGGTTGCGAATAACAACCATATAGTCATCTGTAGTGGCTGCGTTTTTAATTTCCTCCCATATCGCAAGCTGTGGCACGAACAAATTGTGTAGTGTAGGACTGGTTGGTCGACGAGAAAGTGCATCCACAACAGAGTTTTAGCAACCCATTTCTGTTGTTCTGGCGTAGTGATTCGTTGTTCCAGAAGATATTTAAGGCTGCGCTGATCGGTTTGAATGATGAAATGTTGTCCTAGCAAGTATGGGCGCCACATGCGAATGGCTTCCACCACTGCAAGCATTTCCTTTGCATAAGTAGACCATGAGCATTTTGAGACACTAAGAGCTCGACTCATAAAGGCAATAGGCTTGCCTTGTTGTTGCAGAACTGCCCCAATTCCATTACCTGAAGCGTTGGTTTCCACTATGAAAGTGTCATTAAAATTAGGCATGGCTAAGATAGGCGTTGTTGTCATGGCCTTCTTAAGTGTCTAAAAAGCTTCTTCTGCCTCCGTATTCCAGCCAAATTGCCCCTTTTTGAGAAGATTTGTAAGAGCCCGAGCAATTAGACCATAATTCCGAACAAACTTGCGGTAATAACCTGTCAACCCCAAAAATCCACGCAGCTCAGAAATATTAGCAGGTCGTGGCCATGCCACCATGGCTTCAATTTTGTTATTATCGACCTTCAGCCCTTGATGAGAGACAATATGACCCAAATATTCAAGCTCTTGCTTACCGAAAGCACATTTACTAGCCTTGAGATAAAACTGTTGTTGCCTTAAAATGTCCAAAGTTTTAGTGACATGATGTAAATGCATTTCCCAAGTAGGGCTATAAATCAAGATGTCATCAAAAAATACCAATATGAATTTTCGTAAATGGGGCTGAAAAATTGCATTCATAATAGCTTGGAATGTAGATGGTGCGTTACTCAAACCAAAGAGCA
The DNA here is from genome assembly GCA_030145905.1 of Populus davidiana. NCBI lineage: Eukaryota > Viridiplantae > Streptophyta > Magnoliopsida > Malpighiales > Salicaceae > Populus > Populus davidiana. Next base: position 2,134,216 of record CM057794.1, on the reverse strand, counting down.
TAACAAGATATTCATAATGACCGTTGTGTGTACGAAAAGCAGTCTTATGAATATCTGAAGGTTGCACTCGTACCTGATGGTAGCCGGCTCGTAAATCGAGCTTGCTGAAATACGTTGCCCCATGCAGTTCATCCAACATATCTTCCACGGTAGGGATTGGAAACCAATCTTTGATAGTGGCTGCATTAAGAGATCGATAATCGGTGCAAAAACGCCAACTACCATCCTTTTTTTTAACTAGCAACACCGGAGAGGAGAAGGGGCTAGTGCTAGGTCTGATGAGTCCAGAATTCAGCATTTCCTAGACTTGTTTTTCAATCTCTGCCTTCTGGAAATAAGCATAACGATAGGGTCGGACGTTGACTGGCTCAATTCCTTCCTTGAGAGCAATAGTGTGATCAATCTCACGTTTGGGTGATAACTGTGTGGGTTCATCGAAGATCTCTGGATATTTAGCTAAGACCGGACACATACTCGGTGACTGGATCCCTTCTGTGTCCTACATGGTGGACTGTGGACAAATTGCAAATACCGAATGGCCTTGACGAAACTCTTTGGAAATCTCCTTCAGGGACGCGGCTTGAATAGGCTGATCACAAAACCCCTGCAGCTGTCTGTCCATGTTCTTCCAATAGAATTTCATGGTGAGAATTCGCCAATTACATATAACAGACCCCAACATTTCCAACCATTGGACACCCAGAACAATGTCTAAATCTGCTAGAGGAAGTGAATAAAGGGTAAGGGAAAAAGGAATTTCCTGAAGAAGGATCTGCACCTTTTCGAATTTTCCTTGACACTGTAACCGTGCCCCATTAGCCACCCGAACCGTAAATGTCTCTGTAGGGACTACTGGAAGCCGTAGCCGATCAGCCATGCGAGTGCTTATAAAATTGTGGGTAAAACCACTAGCGATTAACACCACTGCATTAACGAACCCCACTTTGGCATCTACACGCATGGTTCTAGGTGCAGACCATCGCGTTAAAGCATGCAGAGTAATCTCAGGTTCATCATTTTCCTTGGTCACCTCTTCTGCGTCAGCTTTTTCAGTGACTTCTTCATACGTGATTTCATTGAAATCGGTTGGGGCCTCCAGAAGCAAGAGCTGCATTCCTTGGCATTTATGGCCGGTAGTGAACCTCTCATTACAATTAAAGCAGAGTCCTTGGGCTCTGCGTTTTTGCATCTCTTCCCATGGTAATCTACGAAAGGGTGCATTTGGTGTTGCACGTGTCGTTGTAGGTAGCGTCAGTGGCATTCGATTGACTTGAGTTGGTCGTAGGAATTGGCGATGTCTCTTCATCTGTTCATCCTTCATGCGGGCTAGGCTAATAGCTTCCTTTACTGACTGTGGCTTGAACATACGAATTCATTCTGCAATTTCCGGTTTAAGTCCTCCCATAAACGTCCCAACCAAAGCTTTTTGGGACTATCCACGAACTCTGTTCCCCAACTTCTCAAAATCACTCTGATAATCACGTAAAGATCCCACTTGCTTTATATGTGATAAAGCTTCATCAAAATCCTCACAGTCAGTAGGTCCGAATCTCGCCCATAATTCCTCTTCAAAGGCCTCCCATGTCATCGTTCGTCTTTCCTCTCTATATGTCCGACGAGCCCACTGCCACCATTGATTTGCTTCTCCTTCCAGATGGAAAGAAGCTAGTGATATCTTTTGGTTGGCTGGAGTATTTTGAAACTCAAAGAACTGGTCCACCCGATTAAACCATTCTGTTGGATCTTGTCCAAAAAATCTTGGAAATTCCAGCTTGGCCATTTTAGAAGAAAAAACTTGTCTGTTACCTTCGTTCTCCTCACGCATTGGACGAGAATTGCTCTCTCGGTTTGTGTTGCTATGGCTTGATTCTCCCTTGTCTGATAACAATGCCTTGCTGGATATCAACGCCTCTGACAGTTTATTGATCATTTCTTCTAGCTGATGCATTTTTCCCGTCATGCTCATCTCCATTCTCTGTACTCCTTCTTGCACTCCACCAAGCCCCGCCTCCAGCCTTTCAATTCGTTCTTTGTTAGTCGTCATTTAAACCAGCTCTGATACCAATTGATATGGTCCCAGTCAGGAGCTAATTTGTAATAGCAGAATTCACACTGATTCTCTTCGGGTGAGAACGTACCACAAGATAAACTTTGATAGAAAAATATTGTATATCTCCTTTTCTTTCCCAGCCTTATTATAAAGCTCTGTTAGAATGGTTACAATATTTGAATTACTGCAACAATAAAACAGAATAAATACTGAATGGAAACTAATCAATATTTCGGTTATGCAGCCGAAATATAAAGACCCGTTATAACGGTTACACTATTTAATTTATTAGAACAAAATAAATACGGAATGAAAACTGAATAAAAAACTGATGCTTAGCACTGCTTCATAATTATCTGACGTTCACGCCTTAAATTGCTGTCATCAATCTTGCATGACTCACTCCTGGTTTTGTGCTTGCCTTTCACTGCACTTTACTATACTTGGGGTTCGGTTTTGTTGCTCTTTCAGATCTACGTGGTGGCTTATCACTGAATCAACATGACTCCACATTCTTCACTCTGCAATTTATGATAAACGTCCTGCTGTGTCGAGCTAACATTACCTAAATTTTTTTGACATAAAAAAAAAAAAAAACAAAAGCTAAGGCAATGCTACCGTTCAATAAAAAAAAACAAAATTTTTTTTTCCAAAACTCTAGAAGTTGTTTTGAATGGGTTTGATAGGTTCGGCCGATTGTAACAAATCATTTTTTACATTAATGATACATTCTCTTTCTTCATAAAAAATTTCCAAGACCTGTTATATAAATATAAATATACCTAGTCGCACGGTAAAATCTAGATCCAATCCATGAACAAAGCTTCATTTTAGAACCAGAAGGAAAACAAGTTTGCACATTCCATCATGAGAAATTTGAGACCAGATAATCTATGGATTATCTTTATAAATTGTCTCTATCTTTTTAATTTCTCAATAAAATAATAGTGTTTATCTATAAAAATTTTCATCACAAGATCGTCATGTCTCCATTAAAATTGAGAGCTTAGATCAAAAAGATTTTTGGTCTTTTATTATGTTTTTTTTTTGTTAATATCATGTAAAGTTAGGGGCACTTAGGTCTTTTGATAAATTAAATAAAAAAATTATTAGTGCGTGAAGCGCGCTACATGTAGGAGGCACATCCAATGAGACAATATGTGTAAGGCGTTTCGCAATGGTTGGAGTGTGATTTGATTCCCCCCTTCATTTTCTTTTTATGTCAATCGTGCCCCTCATTCTTTTGATTATTTTTTATTTGTCTCAAGGTTGTCAATTCCGTTTCGGTAGGTGTTTCGTTTTTTTAATTGGAACGAAATGTTTCGGTTTCGGAGTGTTTCGGCGTGCCGTTTCGGGGTTGTACTGTTCATATATATATATAGATATATATTCCACAAACATAATTCAAATTCAAGATAAATTAATTATAAATTATGCAATACAAACATAATGCCAAACAAATATAATTTTAAATTTTAAAATATTTTTAAATAGTAAAGATTAAATAGATCTTTAACTTAAAATAATATAAACCATATATTAATTTTTTTAAAATAATATTTTTTGGCCGAAACGGAACAACCGGAATGAAACCGGAACGTTTCGGCCGGAATTTGGCCGGAATTTCCGGAACGGGCCGAGATTTAAAATGAGATGGAATTTGTTCCGTTTTGTTCCGTTTTTTGAATTGGTATGGAATGTTTCGGCCATTCCGGACGGAACGGAACGGAATTGACAACCTTGATTTGTCTTGTATCTTTTTTTATTTTTTTTCAATTTCATCCCTTAGCATTTTGTTTTATTTGGTATTTATATTATTTTTTTTATCCTCTTTCTTTTGATTGTTATTTTTTAAAAATCTATTTTTTAATTCCATCCATTATCATTTGTTTTGCTTTCTATGTCGATAACCTGACTTTGTAATCTAGATCACACATTTGTCAAGCTAGCTCAAATTGGCTTGGGGCTTCTACGTTGTTTTATTTTGACAACTCATTTTTTTTCTCATTTTTTAAATTGTTTTGTTAACCTTTTTTATCTTTTTTTATTTATTTTCAACATTCAGCATTGGATTGTTGAGGATTGAGTTTTATTTTTTTATGTGATCATCCCTATCCCATGACCAGATCAAGGATATGAGATGTTAGCCTAGGTGACATCAGTCTTCTTTAACTTTTTTTACACTTGTTTTCTTTCTTGATTTTAATCTTGATGTTGAGATTATTAAGTATTAAGTTTTTTTTCTATTTGCTTTTGATGATGATGTCTCAATCTCACGACTTGAATTACAAGTTTTCTAAGCTAACTCGGATTGAATCGGGCTTTTATTTTTCATTTTATAATTTCTTTTTGTTTTTGTCTTCTATCATTAAGGTTTATAACTCGAGACTTATAATTTTGTTTTACTTTAAAACGCTTTGGCATCGCTTTATCATATTTTAGATCACAAAAGAAATCTATTCGACTCGTGGAAAAACATGAAGCACCTATCTAGTGTATTATAATGCTGTATTTTTCTCCATTCTTGTTTTTTTATATATATATAAAAAATTGAGTGTTTTCGAACTATCGAATCTGGACAAAGGGTTCTTGATTTCCTCTGTTTATTTATTTATGAGAATTCTCTGGTTTGTATTGCTGTGATAAAAGGACTAATTTGATTAATTATCTAAGTTTGGTGGTGATTGCAACGTTAATATACTTCAGGGACTGGATTGACATCTGGACGAGACGTTGAGTTCTCCCTGGCCTAAGATGTTTTCTTTTTTTTTTTTCCTTTTAAAAAAAAAATACGAAAAAGAGTCAAAAGAATAAGGCCGTCTTTGAAAAATGACAGACGTCTTCAAACGCCCTCAAAGTTAATAATACCTTGGATCAACAGCGTGGTGTACACGTGGCCTTCATAAATGACAGTACTCTTTTTGGTTTTTATTTTTTATTTGTTTTTAAGAAAACGCTCTGGACTCTCATTTCCTTTTCAAGGAAAGACGTCTCTATAAAAGCTCATATATACTTATATACACGTATGTGTATTTTATTATTTAAAGTTATAAACTCCAATTGGATTTCATGAGAAGGGAAAGAAAACTATTGCTGAGATTGATCCCAAAAATCAAAGCAAAGAAGAATGATTCCTATAAGAGTTTAGAAATCTTTTGGTGTCATTAATTATTTTTTCTTTAAAATTATTGAAATTCATTTCATAATTTTCTTTGTTATGAAACCTTTTATTGAAAAAAAGAAAAATCAACAACCATTAACATGGTTTTTTTAAATCCAATTTTTTGGTTTTATAAAGTTTTTATGATTGATTGTTCGTGTTTTGCTTTTTTATTCCAGTGAAAACAAACAAATTTTATGTTATCAAAACCGTACAATAAATTCTCAATTTTTATTTATTTATTTCTTTAAATTTCGGGAAAATTTTATTTGTAATACATACTGATAGAAGATTTAATTGACTTATTATCTAACCTTAGTGAAGATAGTGCATTGTTAGGAGATGTTAGCATTGCCATCCAACTGTATTTGTAATTATTTTAAATTTTATATTGTGTTTTTGTGTTTTTCTGATGATTTAATATAAGAATATTAAAAATATATTATTTTAATATAATACTAACCGAAAATACTAACACTTCTGAACAGGCAGTTGGTGTACTTACAAGGAAATATCTGGACGAGGGGCTGTTTTCTCCAAGGCGCAAGACGTTCGGTTTAAAGAGCACAAAAGAGAAGGAAAAGGGCGTGGACGTCTTTGAAGACGTCCTCATACGTCCCCTGTAGTTTTTCATCCATCAATGCTTTTGGGAAAGGTCCTAATGGGGGGGGGGGGGGGGGGTTAATAGACGTCTTTGAAAATGATAGACGTCCTCAGACGTCGCCGGGTGTTTTTCATTTTTTACTCCAAGCTTCTGGGTCCTACAACTTGAGAGTCTGACTATATATATATAAATAGAGATAGAAGGCAACTCAATTTCTTATAGTCCTAGCCTTGAAGAACGTCTCATAGAAGAAGAGAACAGTAAAGGAAATGGCTGATCACCCTATGCCACTTCTGGGATTTGAAATTGAGAGGTATGTTTCAAGCTCTTTGCTTTGGTTTCTTCTCTTTCTGTCAACATTTTAATTTTCTCTCACTTTAATAGTATTATTAATCTTCTTGCTTATCCATATTGGTGCTCCACTTTCATGAGAAAATAACCAAGTTCTGGCTCATGGCACTGCTTTCCATTTCCCCTGTTCAATTTCTGGGCAATAGGAAATCATTCTGTCCAAATTAAGTAGCAAATATTTCATACTATTTATTATCTACATGCATCGCTGTTCTAATACAATAAATACATAAAGATTACTAAAACAAAAACACTATTTTGGAATCCTAATTTTAATTTTGTTGTGATGGCAGCATCATCACGCAGCATGGCATTTTTGCTTTCCTGGTCAACACACTAAATGGTCAGATCCAGGTGATGTACAAATCCATGACAGCATCACCCTTTGACACACACGAGGGGGTCATGCTCGCATTCTTTGTTGCTCTCTTTATTTACGCCACCGCATCAGTGGCCGAGATCATGCTCCGAGCTCGTGAATCAATCTACCATCCTATTGTTAGCTATATCCGGTTGTTTGCTAGCGGCTTCGCCCCGATTTTGCTTCTGGTGATTCTTGACCCCGTTTTGGGGTATATCATATCTGTCCTATGGGGTTGTTTATTTGCGAGAGTAGCGTATGAATCATGCAAGGAGTTCAAGAAGTTGCAGGAGTTACGAAGCCACACAGCTCAATTGGGACACAGCTTGTGGACCAAGCTAGTTGGAGTCTTGGGTTACCACAAAGAGGAAGAACCAGATCAAGCTATTCGCTCGGCCGTATGAATCATGCACTTGTCTCTAGGATTTAAAATTGAAATCAAACAAAAAATGATTTAAACCGATTATTTCCGATTCGGTTCGGTTCGATTATTTAAGATTCAAAACTGGAAAGTACTGATAAATAAATGTGCTTCTATAAAGAGACAAAAAGGTTCAACAATGAGGGTAGCTTTACGAGCCTTTGGATCTCTTCAAAATGCAACTACAAATAAATGACCATCCCTAAAATAATACAGTAAAACAAATAAATTAAAAAAAAAAGGTCAATTAAAAAGTATAAAAGGAACTAACAAGAGTAGGCAATTAGGAAGTCATCAGGGGGTTTGATGAAAAAAAAACCATGGTCACTCAATAGTTCAAGTTTTTATGATGATGTACGGTACATTGGACACATAACCCAATGTTTCTCAAGACACCTTAGCATTCCTTACAAAATGATGAAGAGAGAAGACCAATAAACTTGAAGGAGCAAGAGGCAAAGAGCTTGAAGGAGCAGCTTTGATTTAGAGAAGAGAGATTGAAAGACAAAAATATTGATTTAGATTTAGAGATTGAGAATGTGAGGCTTTCGTGATTTGTTTGTATGACGAATTGTTCTTGTTCTAAGTAATGTCTCCATTTCTCCACAACCATGAGAATAACTGGGTATTCTTTTTCATAGATGGACAACCCCATGTGTTTTGGACTTAAGGATTTTTTGAAGTAAGCTACAAGTTTACCTTCTTGGCTTAAGACCGCCCCCAACCCTGAATCATAAGCATCGGTTTCCAAGTCATGATGGTAAATGGATCTCAGCGTGTAAAACTTTTATCTCCATTTCATTGTTAGATGCAGGAAGATAACGCAGTAAAATCAATAACATCATTCATCCACAATTAAAAATAAAATTAAAATCAAATAAAAACAAAACAGAGGGAAAGAGCATCTCGGAGAAATCTGTCCCCGTGATTTTCTTGACTGCAAAATCAAAGTGCAAGGATAACGATTTGGCTAACTCATCACTGATGCTCGTATAAGCAAATTTGAACAATTGAAAGCACTCAACGAAAATCTTGTTGATTAGTCGCATACGAATAGATAAGATACCTTCTTCCAGTTCCACTGTTGTAGCCACGGTGGAGAGAGAGAGAGAGGTGATGGGTCTCATGGTGGATGAGATGGTGTTTGCTTTCCAATTTTTAATATTTAGTTAATTCCAACCATTGACACCTTTTACAATTTGATCCTTAGCTCTTTTTTTTTAGCGAATTTCAACCATTATTTAAATTTGTTTTCTCAATTTTACCCTTGACTGCAATTGTTTCTCAATTGTTTTTATCTTGTTATTCTCTATTTTTTTTGGATTTTTTTGAATAAAATATATATTTATTTGATTGAAATATTGTTTTTTATACACATACGCATGAAAAAAAGATTAAAATTAGGATTTTGTAGTAATTTACCATTTTATTCGTTAATAACATTGTTTATCATTTAACATTTCTACTAGTAATCAACACACAAACAATCATAGCATGTCACAATAACCGACGACCACCATAGCTACCAAATGATAATATTCTTTCCATTAATGATACATTTTTTTTCTCTATAAAAAAATTCCAAGACCCGGTATATAAATACACTCAGTCATGTGGTAAAATTCATATCCCATCCTTAGACAAAGCTCCATTTTAGAACAAGAAAAAAAAACAGGTTTGCACATTACACCATGGGCTCCTACAGATCAGATAATCTATGGATTATCTTCAGGAATTGTGTCTCTATCTTGTCAATTTCTCAATAAAATAGTAGTGTTTATCCATGATAATTTCCATGACAAGATTTTCAATTTTCTATGTCTCCATTAAATTCTTCATGACTCCATGAAAATCCCCACAATAAAAGATCTCAATTGAATTTTTCATGTCTCCAAACGTATCTCCAGTTCTCCATTGGAATCTTCATTAAAATATTTACATTTTCATACAACATTTCCTTACACCATGCATTTTATGATCACAAAGAATTTTCTATTTTATAGACAAAAATATTTTCTACTAGAACTTCATAAGATATCTGCTCTCTTGAAAAAAAATCAACAAGAAATTATGAGAAGAGTTTTCATACAGCCATATAAACACAGAACACGAACGGGTAACATCACCTATATAAAACAAACATATTGTTTAAAATACTCAAGGGGCAAATGATTTAGTTGTTTGGACGAATCTCTCCAACTTCCATCTCAATTGAATTTTTTAGCCCAACATCTTATACAAACTTTTCGTTCACATAATGCTTTCTATGCACACACAAGCTTTTCTGTGCATGCATTATTTTTATGTCAATAACATTCTTCATCACCAATACTTTTATCAATAGCACATATGACATAGTAATTATGACATGACACAATAATCGATAGCACTATGGTTAGCCAAAGGTAACAAACTAATTTCTCCAATAAAAATATGCTCTACTTCTCCATGAAAAAATTTCAAGACCTGGTGTATAAATACATCCAGTCATAGGAAAAATCCAGATCTCATCTTTGATTAGATATCTACTTGGCCATTAAAAGTTAGGCCTTGCAACATATACTTACATTCTAGATCATATAAACCAACCAATAGGATAATTTTTTTGATAATTTTTATGTATTTTTTTATTAAAAAAAATTATTCAAACTCCATCCATTATATCCATACTCATCCCATTGTGAGTACCTGGTCCAATAAGATCTATAATGTTGATAACTCGAGCATATTGGCCATCTTATAATGTCGTGCACGTGTGCCCCTCGCAGTAATTAAGAACAATATGCCATTTGTGGTTTCCTTTTCTTTGATAAGAACATTAGCTAAGAAACCACGTTATGTTATATAATAATAAGAGCTAAAGCATCGAGTTAATTTTTATTGTAAGAAGCAAAATATAGATGAACGTGTAGATATTTTATCCCATGTAGTGAGAAGCTCTTTAAGTATTTTTATTAAATTATATGGCAATAAAAATGGATCCTTATTAAAAAAAAAACTAATGATTTAAATTCTATATATAAAAAAATAATATTTTAATCTAAATTATCATTTTATTATTAATATATTTTTTTAAGAAAATATTTTTCTTAGTTATGTGGTTTATTGCATACAACTAAAGTTATTTAAAACAAATATATGAAATAAGTTTGATGATTTTAAATGAAAAGAAAAAATTTGTCTCTATAATCAAAACCCTATTTCCCTTTCTTTACGTGTTTCTTTTCTTCTTCTATTTTGATAAAAATATGTATTTTTATCAAAAGTATTGTATTTTCAATAAAAATATATAATAATCATAAAGGAAAGTTTTAATAAAAGAATCTTGAATTGATAATTGTGATGCAAATGTGTTTAAAAATATAAAAAAAATAAATCTGTGAAAAAATATAAAAAATATTTACAATAAGAAATCAACAAAATAAATATTTTATTCACATTGAATGTTTATGAGTAAATGTTTTAGAAAATTAAGCATGTGAGGTTTATATATAATTATTCAAAAAGCAATTGTTAATATTATATATATAAAAAAGCTATTATTATTTGAAAATAATGACATAATTGAATAGTTATTTGATTATGAATTTAATAACTTTACTTGAGGAGAGTCTTATTACAAAATGCATAAAAATAACAAAGAAGTTAAAATTAAAAAAAAAAATGAGCATTATATATATAAGGCCAATCGTATTTAGGCTGAAAAAATAAGATTGTGTTCTATAATAAAAACAATACAAATCTCAACCATTTTCTCACCCAAGAATATGAAAACAACATCTTATGACCTTTAAGAACACATTTATAACAAAAAAAAACATTTTAATTGAGATTGCAATAGCTAATTTTTTTTTTTTTTTTAAGATTGCAACATTCGAAGAAGAAGTGAAAAAGGTTGAATGGTAAGATTTAAAGAATAGAGTAAATAAAAGGGAGCAATCAGAGAGGCAATTGCTAATTTAAATTAAAAAAAAAATTTAAAAGAACTTAGTATTTTATCATGCACATATTCACAACTTATTATGAATTTACATAATAAAATTATTATTTTGCCATTCATAGTGAAAAAACATGTAACTTAAAGGATAAAATTATATTTTGCATAAGACTTTTTTTGTCATTACTAGATCTAATAGGGGCAAAAAGGTTTTTGAATTTTTTATTTGCACAATGTAATATTTAAAATACCTTTAAAAGTTAAATTTACTTTACTGTTTGGGTAAGGGCATTTTTAGTTTTTTATATTTGTTATCATAGTGTAATTATTAAGGTACCAGAAAAAAAAATCTATAGATTAGATCAAAGGGCTTTTTGATCGGGGGCACTTAAATCTTTTGAAAAACTAGATAAAAAAAGAAAAAATTTATTAAATTGTACAACATGATTCATGTGGGAGGCTTATCTAATGAGATGATGTGTGTAAGGCGTTTCACAATAGTTAGACAATGATTTGTTTTTTTTTCTACCTCTCCTTTTCTCTCTCTCATTCTTGAAAAACATGTCAACCCAATCAAAATTAAACGTTGTCCTCCATTTTTTTTTATTTCAATTGTGTCCCTTATTTTTTTATTGTTTTTTATTTGTTTTGAATTATTTTATTATATTTTTTTCAATTTCATCCCTTAGCATTTTGTTCTATTTGGTATTTATATTAAATTTGGTCATCATTCTTTTTATTGTTATTTTTTAAAACATCTATTTTTTAGTTTCATCTCATATCATTGGATTTAATTTAATTTTCATGTCAAATTTGACCCTTATTCTTTTAATTATTTTTTTGCCTTGGTTCCTTTTAGGAAATTGATTTTGTATTTTTCAATTTCATATTTCAATATTTGATTTGTTTAGGATTGAGCTTCTTTAATCTTTTCAGTGCGGTGATCACGATTTTATAACTTATATCATGAGTATGAAATTTTAACCCTAATTGATATTGGGCTTTTTTTTTGGATTGATTTTATTTTTTGATATAGTTTACCTAAAATTAAGTTGTTGTATTTTTTTTGCTTTCTATGACAATACCTAGCCTCGCAATCTAGGTCACACATAATTTTTTTTACTTTAAACATTCTAGCAATGCTTTTAACATTATTTTTTTAGGTTATGAAAGAAATTTATTCGACTCGCGGCAAAGCATGGGGTATCTATCTAGTGAATTACAATGTTGTATTTTTCTCCCTTCTTTCTATCATTGTTTTAATTGAGTGTTTTCGAATCGGCACAACAGGTTTTTGCTTTCCTCTATTTATTTACGAGAATCTTCTGGTTTGTATGTATTGTTGTGATAGATGAACTCATTGATTAATTATCTAATGATTGCAACGTTAAAATACTTCAGGGACTGAGTTGACATCTGGACGAGACGTTGAGTTCTCCATGGCGTAAGATGTTTTTTTTTTTTGTTCTTAAAAAAAAAACGGAAAAGAGTAAAACAAATAAGCCCGTCTTTGAAAAAGGATAGACGTCTTCAAACGCCCTCAAAGTTAATAATACTTTAACAGCGTGGTGTACACGCGGCCTTTATAAATGACAGTACACTATTGTTTATTTGTTTTTAAGAAGACGCTCCGGACTATTATTTCCTTTTAAGGAAAGACGTCTCTATAAAAGCTCATATATACACGTGTGTTTATTTTATTATTTAAAGTAAGAAACCGGAATTATAAAAAACGACCTCTATTATTTGGATTTTATTATTTTTGTTACTTGAGATAGATTGAGAGTGAAAGTGAAGCAGAATGAGAAATTTCTAAAATAACTTTTCCCTTTTAAAACTTTGTTTTATATATTATCAAAACTGCACAATAAATTTGTAATTTTAATTTATTTATTTCTCTGAATTTCAAGAGAATTTTATTTTGTAATGCTTTACTTAAATACTGAAATAATATGTAATCGACTTGTTATTTAATTTCAGTGATCACGGAGTATTATAAGAAGTGTTTAGCATTGCAGTTGATTAATATTTTTTTAAAAAAATATTTTTTTATCTTTAAATTTTTTATTGTGTTTTTAAAATTTTCTGATAGTTAATATAAAAAAATATTATTAACTGAAAAAACTAACACTTCTAACATGCAGTTGGTGTACTTACAAGGAAATATCTGAACGAGGGGTTGTGTTCTCCTAGACACAAGACGTTCAGAGCACAAAAGAGAAAGGAAAAGGGCGTGGACGTCTTTGAAGACGTCCCCGGACGTTTCTAATTTTTTACTCGATGCTTCTGGGAAAGGTCCTTACAATTGAGAGAGAGATGTATATTTATATATAGACAGATAGATAGAAGGCAACTCAATTCCAAAAACAGCAGCAGCACCACCACCACCACCACCACCACAAATTTCTTTGAGTCCAAGCCTTGAAGAACGTCTCATAGAAGAAGAGAACAGTAAAGGAAATGGCTGATCACCCTATGCCACTTCTGGGATTTGAAATTGAGAGGTATGTTTCAAGCTCTTTGCTTTGGTTTCTTCTCTCTGTCAACACTTTAATTTTTTCTAACTTTAATAGTATTTTATCTTCTAGCATATCCATATTGGTGCTCCAGTTTCATGAGAAAATAACCAAGTTCTGGCTCGTGGCACTGCTTTCCATTTCCCCTGTTCAATTTCTGGGCAAATGAAATCATTCTGTCCAAATTAAGGAGCAAATATTAATACTATTTATCATCCACATAAATCGCTGTTCTAATATAAAAACTACTTAAAGACTACTTAAACAAAAACACTATTTTGGTATCCTAATTTTAATTTTGTTGTGATGGCAGCATCATCACGCAGCTTGGCATTTTTGCTTTCCTAGTCAACACACTAAATGGTCAGATCCAGGTGAGGTACAAATCCATGAAAGCATCTCCATTGGACACACACGAGGGGGTCATGCTCGCATTCTTAATTGCTCTCTTTATTTACGCCACCGCATCAGTGGCCGAGATCATGCTCCGAGCTCGTGAATCAATCTACCATCCTTTTGTTAGCTACATCCGCTTGTTTGCTAGCGGCTTCGCCACGATTTTGCTTCTGGTGATTCTTGACCCCGTTTTGGGGTATATCATCTCTGTCCTATGGGGTTGTTTATTTGCGAGAGTAGCGTATGAATCATGCAAGGAGTTCAAGAAGTTGCAGGAGTTACGAAGCCACACAGCTCAGTTGGGACACAGCTTGTGGACCAAGCTAGTTGGAGTCTTGGGATACCACAAAGAGGAAGAACCAGATCAAGCTATTCATGCGGAATGAAGAACAGGGCAGAGAAATATCCTCCTCTTTTTTTATTAGACTTGCAAAGATCAAGGAGATTGACTTTAATTCAGAGAGTTTTGTTTGTCAAATCAAAGTTTTCCTCACCCTTTACTTTAATACAAGTTTTCAAAAAAACAGTTTATCTGCATGTTTGGTTACTGAGAAAATGAAGCAGAGGGCAAATTCGGTTTAGCCGGTTTGAAAGGAAAAAAATAGAGCCAGACCAATTGGTTTGAAACAGTTTTCGATTCGGTCCTGTTGACATTCTAAAGAAATCACAACTCCTGCTTCGGTTAGATTTTTTGGCCCAAACCGGACCGGACCACGAACAACTTTGATTGGCAGTGTGGTTGTGGTTGCTTTTCAAATAGTTTTTCTTGCTAAAATGCATGCCAATTTTTGACATCAGCACATTAAAATGATTTGAAAACACTAAAAACATATTAATTTGAAGTTAATAAAAAAATAAAAAAATTTCAAATTTTTTCAAAAGCGCTTTTGAAAGGCAGAAACAAACAGGCCCTTTATAGATTACTATTGTCCTACAAGGAGTTCCTTTCTTGTCATTCTGGCTGTTTCGGTGGTTTTACATCATATATGAATATTAATTTGGTCAGATTTTGAATGGCGTAGACCTAAAAATCCCAGGAAAATTCCTCGATAAAAATTGCAAAGGCCCAGCTAGCTAATGAATCTAGACAACTGTTGAATCAAATCAAAAGAATTTCAGACAAGATAACACAGTTTCACAGTAACAACATTGATTCTGTGATAGCAAGCAATATCAATTTATAAACCGAAATCAAGGGGGGGAAACATAGAGAAAACATTCCGAGTCACATGAACAGATCGTTTCTACAAAAGAATTATCGCCTGGTTGAGCGGGTGGCAACTTTGCTCCTCCAAGATCAAATACCCACCCGATTTCACAGAGTAAAAAAGACACCGTTACTGTAAAACCCAGAGTGAAAGTAGGCTTCGTTTCTGTAGCAGCAATGAAAAGAAAAAAGAAAGCAATATGACGGAAAAAGGATCCCAGAGTGTTATATACAGTTGGGATCTCCAATATTTCCCATTCAGAAAGATAGCGGAGTTTTTTCAAAGTAAAATCATTGATCCCCTCACAGATAGCAACAAGCTATCAAGGAACGCTCCGATCAGCAAAACAAGAAATCATGATGGTAGATGGATCTCAGCGTGTTCAAAATTTATCTCCATTTCATTGTTAGATGCAGGAAGATAACGCAGTAAAATCAATAACATCATTGATCCACAATTAAAAATAAAATTAAAATCAAATAAGAAGAAAACAGAGAGAAAGAGCATCTCAGAGAAATCTGTCCCCATGATTTTCTTCACTGTAAAATCAAAGTGCAAGGATAACAATTTGGCTAACTCATCACTGATGCTCGTCTAAACAAATTTGAACAATTGAAAGCACTCAAACGAAAATCTTGTTGATTAGTCGCATACAAATATATAAGATACCTCCTTCCAGTTCCACTGTTGTTACAACAAAACCCTATAATTTGTTAGCGAGGCATGCCCGCTGCCGTGCTTTTAAAGGCGGCTAGGTTTAGGTTTTAAGCTTGGAGTGTGTTTGGTATGAGAGTTAGTCTATCCCGTGCTCCAGCTGAGATCACCCCGCCCAAGCATGAATACATGCCAAAACTCCTGGGCGTTACCCCTTCTTATGTTATACGACCTCGGAGTTATTATTTATCAATGAGATGACATTGTCGGGCGGGACCCGCTAAAAACTATAACACATCACAAGTGTTTTTTTTTACACACACACACATAACAACTCCTGCATGTTGTTATTATGAATTTAAATAACTTTATTAAATGAAGTGCAAATTTGAATTTAAATAATCTTTTTATTTCTTTGAAAAAATTGTTTTTAGTTATTTGAATGGGTCAAGATCTGAGTATATTCTTAGTAATTAATGATTTTGTAAATCAGTTTTTCTTGTTTTAAAAATTTAAGTTGGTCACTAAAATGTTACGTGCAATCTTTAATGTGCATTTTGTACGTGAGTTGATATTTTATTTTTTTTCATTAGATTTATTACGAATAAATATTATACTTGCAATTATATATATATATATATATATATATATAGAAAAAGAGAGTTATGTTTGCTAAGATTAGACGGCCACTAAAACACACATAGCCAGCTAAAGAATAAGTGTCATTGTCTTGTAAATAAATTTTATATTATTTTAGGAGTAGTTGCTTGATAGGAAGATAGATAGAATTAGAAGATAAAATTAAAAAAAGTTCACCCTAAAAATAAAAATAAAAATAAATAAATATATATATATATAAATTATCCTAAAATAGTAAAAAATAATTGTTTGAATGAATGGCAACCAATAATTCATTTGCTGACATCTTTAAGATATTTAGGAGTAAGTTTTAACTCTTTTATTTTTTGTAAAATTTTGAATTTGTTTTTGATTATTTTAGTGTTTTTTAGATCGTTTTGATATACTGATGTCAAATATAAATTTTAAAAAAATAAAAATATTTTTTAAATATTTTTTTAAATAAAAAAACAAGCACTACTACATTCTAAAATACTTTTTTTACACGGGGGGGAGAGGGACGGGGCCAACTCCCTCTAGCACAAAAACTATAGTCATTTATTAAGAACAAATTAATAAATTAAAATAATATTTTTTTATTTTTTAAAATATATATTTTAACATCAAAACAATACAAACACATAAAAATAAAATTAATTTAAGCATAATTTTTTTTTTTTTATGAAATGTAGTTCAAGACTTCAAGTTGTGTTTTTAAACAGCATCTATGTACTAATTAAAAGCCTATTTGGTATTATGATAGTGCTTGTTTTGATATGAAAATGTTAAAATAATATAAAAATATAAAAAATTAATTTAATTTTTTATTTATTTATTAAAACGAAAATAGAAACATACTGTAAAGGTATTAGAAAAAACAAAAACTAGTCATTCATGGTAACATCCAGCTGTGTCCTCACGAATTTTGAATTTCAAAAATCTCCATTCTTAGCGTTACAACTCACATGCACTCACTCGCCAATTCAAAACCAACCCCTTTCACTCTTCACCGTTCATACCCAAACCCACTTCCAACCGTTAGATATATCTTCCTATAAAAGCCCCCCCTGTCCCTACACCCTCCTGGCCTCCTCTCTCTCTCTCTCATCCTCTCCATTTCCTCTGCCGAAATAAAATAAAATATAAACACCTTCCGAATTCTCATTTCGTTCAAGATGCGTGAGATTCTTCACATCCAAGGAGGCCAATGCGGCAATCAAATTGGTGCAAAATTCTGGGAGGTGGTTTGTGCAGAACACGGAATTGATGCAACTGGGAAATGGAATGGAGATTCTGAGCAGCAGATTGAAAGGATCAATGTTTATTACAACGAGGCAGGTAATGGCCGGTATGTTCCAAGGGCTGTCCTTATGGACCTTGAACCTGGTACTATGGATAGTGTCAGGTCTGGTCCTTATGGCCAGATCTTCAGACCTGATAATTTTGTTTTCGGACAATCTGGTGCCGGAAACAACTGGGCTAAAGGCCATTACACCGAGGGTGCCGAGTTGATTGATTCTGTCCTCGATGTTGTCCGAAAAGAAGCAGAGAATTGTGATTGCTTGCAGGGTTGGTATTTCTTTCTTTCTTTCTTTTTGAAATGGAAATTTGGTTTTGGTCTTGTTGCTAAGGTGGGGTGGGGTTTGTTGGATTTGCAGGATTTCAGGTGTGCCATTCTTTAGGAGGAGGGACTGGATCCGGTATGGGAACTCTTTTGATATCGAAGATCAGAGAGGAATATCCAGACCGGATGATGCTTACATTCTCCGTCTTTCCCTCTCCCAAGGTTTCCGATACGGTTGTTGAGCCTTATAATGCAACCCTTTCTGTGCATCAGCTTGTTGAAAATGCAGATGAATGTATGGTCCTTGATAATGAAGCTCTCTATGACATCTGCTTCCGTACCCTCAAACTCACCACTCCAAGCTGTAAGAACTTTGATGTTCATGCTAGGGATTTTAATTTCTTTTATGTTTTTGTTATTTATTTCACTGTTCTTTTCGGCGCAGTTGGTGATTTGAATCATTTGATTTCTGCTACAATGTCTGGGGTCACATGTTGCCTGAGATTTCCAGGACAGCTTAACTCTGACCTGAGAAAGCTTGCTGTGAATCTGATCCCCTTCCCTCGGCTCCATTTCTTCATGGTGGGCTTTGCTCCTCTAACCTCACGTGGTTCGCAGCAGTACAGTGCCTTGACTGTCCCAGAGCTCACCCAGCAAATGTGGGATGCAAAGAACATGATGTGTGCAGCAGACCCGCGCCACGGTCGGTATCTGACAGCCTCAGCAATGTTCAGGGGCAAAATGAGTACCAAGGAAGTTGATGAGCAGATGATCAATGTTCAAAACAAGAACTCTTCATACTTTGTTGAATGGATCCCAAACAATGTCAAATCAACTGTTTGTGATATTCCTCCTACAGGACTGAAAATGGCATCGACATTCATTGGAAACTCGACATCAATTCAGGAAATGTTTCGTCGTGTGAGCGAGCAGTTTACTGCCATGTTTAGGAGGAAGGCTTTCTTGCATTGGTACACCGGGGAAGGAATGGATGAGATGGAGTTCACAGAGGCAGAGAGCAACATGAATGATTTGGTTTCTGAGTATCAGCAGTACCAAGATGCCACAGCCGATGAGGACTATGAGGATGAAGAGGAGGAACTCCATGACATGTGATCTTGATCCATGTTATCATGTTGAATGAAAATGCTTGGAGTTGGGTTGTGATTGAGGTAGTAGACGTTGAAAGAAATGCAAGCCAACATTCTGCGGTCAGTCTCTGGCAACAGAATGGATGATTCCAGGCGGAAGGAGGCCATTTTATTGTCATACATATAAATATTTGTAGTTTTGGTACTTTCTTTCTTCCTTTCTTTCTTGGGTTTCAGGAGGGAGGGAACAAGGATTGTCAAACAAGTACTCTTATATGCGGATACATATAGAGATGTTAATCTAGCATTAACATCTCTTCTTCAATCAACTGTTGCATTCTAATTATGTTATTATTTCTCTCTAAAGTACCTACACGATGTCTGTTCCTCGAGTGATTGATAACTTAAACTTCATTTGCCATTATAGATCAATGATACAGCATTGGACAATGTTGCTTATGGCCACAAAACATTATGCAATCATGTTAATAAAACTTTCCTCAATAAAACATTATGCAATCATGTTAATAAAACTTTCCTCAATATAAGGAAGGCTGGAAAGCTAAGGTCAACTCTGTACACAAATAGAAAGAAACGAGACGGTTTCTCCGAGCTTAGAGAGTATCTGGGGATCATTCTATTTTCAGCTCTCTCATGAAATTGACCACCATGGAGCACACAAAACACGGATTCCTGTGAAACTGCACTCCATCAGATAGCACTAGAAATTAAACCTCTGAAGAAAGGGAAAAAAAAAAAAAGTTGAACTGTAGCAGCTATCAAAGATGAAACGGAGTACAATAGCATGGGCCTTAAAGAGAAGCCGAATAAGAAACTTGAAGTTTTGCAGAGATTCACAGATTACTTTTAGCAAGTTCCCGGCTGTATAACATTCTGATCACCTTTAGAACAAACCTAAAGGTTACAATTTTATCAATAACCACTTAAAACTCACAGAAAAGGGCTTTCAGGAAAGGAATTTAATCAAAGCAGAAACCCACCGCAACATAGAGTTTTGAGAATAAGGTCTGAAACTGTTTCAGTTCTGAAGTTAAACACCAATGCTCCCATCACTAGACAGCGTAACAAAAAAAACCACATTTGGTCAATCGTTCATGGTACAACAAATGCTAGAAAATCTGTGAAGAGCAGCATGGAAAGGACGGGAATTTACACAAACAATCCAAAACAACCCAGAACCTCGCCTCTTACATCCGCGGTTGCCCCCTCACAGCTGCTCTTGCCCTCAGAATCATGCACGTGGGAAAAACAGTCCTCTCGCACCAACGGATGCCCCTAATGTCAAAGATAGTCGATTGATGTAACACAAACAATTCTCCCGGTAGTCCACTAGCAGGTACTAAAGAGCACTGCAACATTCTCATAAGACAACTATTCTGAAATACCACAGGTTTCACCGTTTTAGCAAAAGTTAACAGAATAGCTACGAGACACAGACTAGCAATCCCGAAATCTGCTTCCCAGTAACATTTCCCAAACAAAGTAATCTGGCAAAAGTTCATACCGTATCTAGAGATAAAATGCTACGTTGAGAAAAATCTCAACTCAGTAAAACACCACTGCTATCGACCATCAGGTTATCATTCATAATTTCCACTTTTCACTCATTAAAAATGATAATTAATTGCAAGCTTTTGGTGTGACTTTCACCATGTACATGAACTTAGTCTAGCACCAACTGCCGGTATTTAAATCACTGTAAGGATCATAATTATAGAAAACTATTAAACAAGAATGACTACAGTAGCATGTGCCTTTGCGATTTGATAGCTCGCTCTGTTATGCTAAAAGGCAATGACAATCCAGTGGTCTTGCGCATCTTTGTTCGCTGTTAGAAAATTTGGAACATAGAGCAAAGCAAGTAAAAACATATGAAAGTTGATTATAGAATGAATTAGATAAGTGGGATAAACCAAGCACAGACAAGGTTATAAACATAATAAAGGCTAAATTGCGCAAGTGAAAATGGCTTCACAAAATGAATTAATGCAAACCATTACATCAATTCAAAGTTAATTTCAGTGCTCCCGTAATTAGACAATATGCCACAAACTACATTTAGATAATTAACTATCAGTTACAAGTTACAACAACACAATAAAACCTGCTAAAAAAAATTACCAAAAAAAAAAGAACAGGGATTTACAACACAGCCTCCAACAGATCTAAGCTCAAGCACCTAATGCTTGCCATCTTCGATGGCTTTATCTACAATAACTTTGACTTTCTTGTATTCGAAATCCGCTGGGGGGACAGAACACTCTTCTGGCATGACAGGGCGCCTATTGCCAAAAATGGTCCAAAGATACAACACCATGAGCGCCCCCAGTGCTCCACAAGCAGCACCAAAGATCATTGCAGTAAGCATTTTTAAAATACAATCACTCTTCTTCTGAACCACCATTGGTTTCTCATGTTTAGCAAAATCCTGAGGGTCCAGTGGCTGAGAATGCATCCAATGCGGAACTCGCCTTAGCTTAAAGTTCCATGAATGGAGGAAACATGTCTGGGAAGAATTACCATTTGATGAGGTCAAGCCTATCAACACTTTCTCATCATTCCACATTTTTGACAGGTCAATTGGGTGAGAGAGCAATGGGTCAATTGGCTTTATATCACCAGAATGACTCAATCTAACCTCTAATCTTTTCGAACCAGCTTCATAATCAATCCAAGAATGCAATCTTTTTCCACTATTCAACACCATATTATTAGATGAAACGTTTCTCACTTTAACTGATACAAAACCACCCACATCAATTCCCACATGGTTATCATTCAAATCACCATACTTAGCATCCCTCATTGTATCAAATTCAACAGCAACAAATTTAGGACTACTTTTCTCGGGTCCTAAATAAAGCCCAAATGGGTTGTTATCAAACACACTTGCATTAAAACCACTAGGAATCACAACAAAAGCTAAACCGTCTCCATTATCAGGTGACATCAAGAATGAGAAATAAGTGGAAAAGGAAACCAAATTCCCAGGATTACCTTCAACAAGCTTGATGGGTTGCTTGTACATGACTCGTCCAGCACTTGAGCTCACTGGGCGAGTGAGTTGAAGAGAAGAACCATTACCAACAACCTTTGCATCACCATAAAGAGCAATGTTGGACTCAAAGTTTGGATCTTTATCAAAACTTCCAAATGAAAAGGAGTAACTTGAGACAGCATGTAGCATTTTCAAGTGGAAAATCATGAAAGTTAGCACTGTTAAGCAGGTAGAAATGGAGAGCTTGGCCATGGCTAAAGTGGTTTTCCTAAGCTGAGACTGGGTTTGCTTGCAGTAAGATTTCTAGGGTTTGTGAGGTGAACCCATTTACAAGTAGGTGACTATTTTTTATTATTGTTGGTTGTTGTTGTTGTTGTCGTCTGTAGAATGTAGAAACCAAAGAAGGGAAGTAAAGAATATGCGGAAGGTGGGCTTGGAGGTTGTGAAAATTAAATACGTTTACTCCCTTCTGAAACCCTCTGACTCGCTTTCTCTGAGCGGATGCTAAGTGAGGAAACATTAAATTATTAATATTATAGAGTGTAGCTTATTTTGCAGCCATGCCCCTAGATTTAACTGAGTTTGCAAATGTATACGAAATCTTTTTGGTTATTCGCATTCCCATCATTCAATGCAAGTTCTGATGGGTAATCAAATACCAATGGATGGATTAAAATCCGTACCATAATCACTTCTTTTTCATTGGGAGCATAATTCCTTCCTCTAGTATTGGTAAGAAGCAATAATGTCATAGATTGCATAAGATTCTACTGCTGCTATATCATTGAGGCCGTTTGGGATTGAGGTGTAACCTGTTTTTCGAAAAAATTCAATTTTTTTTATTTAAAATTGAGTGCGGTTTGTACTTTTTAGATCGTTTTGATGTGCTGATGTCAAAAATGATTTTTAAAAAATAAAAAAAAATATTATTGACATGCTTTTCGGCACGAAAAGCTATTTAAAAAGCAACCGTTACCACACTCCCAAACACCCTCTTAGTGTAGATCCTCCTCCTATGTCTAATGAATGGATGGATTAAAAACAAGTTTTAGAAAAATCAATTAAAATTTTTGTTTTCTTACTACTCAATTCTAGTAATAATTATTACAACTTTCTAATCACAAAATTATAGACATTTTAAAAGAAAAAAAAATTAATAAACTAACTCTTTTTCATTGCTTTTAAAAATACTTTTAGATGCAAATCAAAACTAATTTTCTAAACTTGTTAAAAATAACTTAATCCATGCTACGATAATGAAATGGGATAATTGCAAACATTCTCAATAACTTGATTTGAATTTTACTTTTTCTTTGTATTTTTAAAAATTATATTTTTCATCGTGTAGTTTATATATTCAATAAAATTACATTTTTTATCGTGTAGTTTATATGTTTAATAACAGTTTGTATACTCAATAATTTGTTTTATTTGAATTTTTATTTGATCATGATATAAAGTGTAATTTATAAAAATATAGAGAGAAAAATAAAGTGTAAATCAAATTATAAAAGGGTTTTTGTAATTATCTCTAATGAAATTCAAAAACCAATACTACATTCCACATTACAAGATGAAATATGAAATCCTACAACTTAATAGCCAACAAATACAAAGCCAAATCAAATAAAGTAGATTTGACAGAGCATTGTTTTTTAAAGTATTTTATATTTGTAAATATTTTAAAATAATATTTTTTTATTTTTAACATCAGCACACTAGAATATAATTTTAAAACCCGAGCCAGCTAGGTGGACTGACCCGGGACTGAAATCGAGTCAGGATTAAAAAAAATAAGAAAAGCAAAAAAACCTGGGTGATTATTGTTATTTTTTAAAACTAAAATGATATTATTTTGATTTATTGGGTGACCCAAGTAAAACTCATAACTCGAGTTTTGAACCAAATTAACTATCAAACCAGATTTTAAAACTTTGCGCCAGAATAATCTAAAAAAAAAAAAAGACAAATATATTTAAAAGTACTTCAACGCAGGGACCATAATACACGAATTGTTTGCGCGTAGACAGAACTCTAATGTGATACGAGATGAAATTAATGAGAAACAGAGGGGGGGTATTCGTAAATAAAATAACTAAAGTAAGGAATCCAGTTGTCAAACACCTTAATTAATTCAAAGATAGACTTCAACTGTACTCTCAAGTGCTTCCACGCACTTTTGTCTTTCCTTGAACTGACTTCCAATAGAGCACTTGGACCGACCGGCTAGCGAGTTGCTTACACCTTACCCTGTTTCTCTTCTAAAGCAAAACCCACTTCTTTATTTCTACGAGTCCTTTCCTTTTCCTTTTTGAATATCTCTATTCTTTTTTTATTTTTGTTTCTTGTTGATAAAAGGCCAAGAATAAGAAAATAAAAAAGGCCACGGATTCCCCATCTCATAGGACCACTAACCTGCGCAGTGGGTGGTGATACATCAACCTCGTTGGCTTTAATCCGACATGTAAAAACACACCTAGAATGAGAGAAAAGATAATGGGTAGTGGCTGCTTTAGCAAACTCTTTTCCAGGCAAAAACTAATATGCGCGTGCTCCATTGTCTTCTTGGTAAAAAATAAAGTAGGAAAGAGCCACTCAGTAGAGGAATATACAGTCCAAATACCATTAAACTAAGTGGTTCTGCTTGGAGAACCTTCGGCCATGGCTGTTGTCTATCTTTGAAGAGAGTTTTTTTTTGTGTGTGTGCTGTTCTCACTGTACATCCTCACTAGCTTGGACAAAGCACTCAATTCACCGTAAAAAGGCTTGGCCTTATATTATGGCTTGCTTGGCCGGCGAAGGGCCATGTCCTCTCCTCTGTTGGAATAAAGTTGATGATTCTCCAGTGCTTGTGGGTCACCTTTTGGTGGGTGAAATTCTCTATCTGTACGTTTAAGATTGGCTACCTACATGGGAATATATATATATATATATATATATATATGAACACTTACCTAGCTCATGCAGTTTCCGTTACCACAAAAAGACTTGCTAGTAGGTATTTTGAGCACTGGATCTACGCTAAACTGTTGGTATTTCCTCAATGAACATGAAGGAATTTTCCAGACATATAATAACGTATCTATTCATGAATGATGTAGAGTTCTTTTTTTAAAAAAAATTTTATCTAATATTTTAAGGTTTTTAACTTAGTAGATTTTTGCTTTTTCATGTAACCAGAGTCATTGTGTTATAATGGACCTTGTAGAATTGTTTCCAAGGACTTGTAAATAAATAATTGTAAAATAGGTCGGCTGAATAGTAGAATTTCCGGTTGAACCATAGAAAATCCGATTGAATCTAATGTGGATCCACCATTAGTTTCATTACTCATCTCATGGCCATTTTACGTCAATGATCTTTAATGGTGTTAAGTTTGGAAACACATTAAAACCGTGTTTTTTAAAAGTTAATTTTTTTATATTTTTATATTGTTTGGATATATTAATATCAAAAATAATTTTTAAAAAATAATATATATATAATCTTAATAATTTTTTAAACAAAAAAATTATTTAAACCCCAACCACTTTTACATTTTCAAACATATTCTAACTATGCAATTTCTCCGCAGCGTAGTTTACATCACTTTCGTAACTTTATTTTAAATTATAGTGCAGCAGATATTTGTATAGAGGCGGGGGACTGTGTGAGCAGGGATGGACTGAGGCAAAAGGGAATTACAAAGCAGAGCTTGCTCTGCTCACTTGTCTATTTGGATGTCAGCGGAGGTTAATTTTTAAAATATTTTTTTTATTTTTAATATTAATATATCAAAATAATATTAATTTTAAAATAAATTTTAAAAAATTCAATTCATCTGCATTTTCAAATGACTAAATGGATGCAAAATGAAGACAAGCTGGAATTCTCGTTGTGCAACATTGCTTTCCGTGTGTTTAGTCTTAAGGTCAAAAGGTTATTTGTTTAAAATTTAATTTTTTAATTTAAAATTATTTTTAGTTTTTTATTATTATAATATTAATATCAAGAATAAATTTTAAAAAATATAAATATATTATTTTTTATAAAAAATTATTTTAAAAATCAATTTCTAATCTCGTTCCCATCATGCACTTCACTTCATCGTAAAGCAGACAAAATTTAAAACCATAGCACGTGACCTTTGCTTGAACACTAAAGTAGAGACATGGGACCACTTGACCTCGTGACTCTTATGAATAATGACCCAGGGACTAACATTGAAAGCTACAAGCTTCGGTTGGTAGCCATGGACCCTTAGCCTTTGGGTTCAACTCAATCTTTGATTATAGATCCATGGTTAGATGATTACTTTACAACACGCAAGTGAAGTTTTAGTCGTTGATTTTAGATCGAAAACAAATATACTAGTGTTGTTTGAGACAACGACATATCATTTAGAGATTTAGATCAGCTTGAATTCACCTGTAAAATATACTTTACAGATCACGGTTCCAACTTAATTTGATTACTTCGTTTTTTTTAAGCTATCTTTTATATAGATTTAGATAAGTTTGACCCATCAAAATTTAGACCTGACATGTGGGTTAGACGGGATAAATTAACATGCCTAGATCTAAATATTTTTGTAATATTTTATATCGACAGGTGAGGGAGTGATAATTAACTTTATTAAGAATGTTGATTGATGACTTGTAATGAGTGTTTTAAGACGGGCTTAGATATGAGTTGCGCCATAAGAAACAAAACTATGAAGATGGTAAAACCCAAAACAGATAATATATGACAAGTTGGGTCAAGCTATTATAATTTTAAGTTATATAAATAGATAAATTGATGGACAACCCATCATCTACTCTTTAAAAAAATAAAAATGAGGTGTTGTCTGTAGAGTCAAGCGACATGTTGTTTATAGAAGTAAAAGACATATCGTCTACAAACCTAGTTTCTAACCATCAGCGGTGGTTGAAAAATTATAGTTTGATATTTGTCTAAAAAAACCTAATTTTCAATTAATTTTCACCTAGAAAAAAAAAAACCTCTTATAATTCTAAGAAACTAGTCCCTCGAGTAAAACAAAAAAACACAAAATC
This sequence comes from Populus davidiana, assembly GCA_030145905.1. Taxonomy (NCBI): domain Eukaryota; kingdom Viridiplantae; phylum Streptophyta; class Magnoliopsida; order Malpighiales; family Salicaceae; genus Populus; species Populus davidiana. The sequence continues at coordinate 2,107,230 of CM057794.1, read as the reverse complement.
AAATATAAAAAACTCTCTCGACCATGATTTTTTTTTCCTCTAGTGATATTGAACCCTTATACATCTTAATGACACTCATCTCGTTAAGAAATAAATGCTTAGACACCAAGTTTGGCAATCTTTTTAAACAAAATTGAATCAACTAATCTCTTCCTCTCTTTCATCATTTATCAATAACTCTCTTTCTTCTCTTTCAAGTCTAGGGACTAAAACGCAAAGAAAATAAATTTATGTATAAAAATGTAAAAACCTTTGAAAGTAGGGATTAAAAATGAAAAAAAAAAATCAAGGACAAAAAATGTACCTTAACTATAGTAAAACAAAAAATAACCTAGAAATTTTTTCCGGTGTTTATTTTGGTCCTTAGAGTTTTAACTGTGTATAATTAAGAAAATTGTTTTTGATTTTTTCAAATCGAGCACTGATTCAATACCACAAATCATCCGTCATGACCTCGAATTAACTAAATACAGAAAGATTATAATTTTTTACCAAAAAGAATAAATAAAATAAAAAATAAACATTGTCCTGGCCTATAATGTAATGTGAGTATGTCTAAGTGAAAATGACATGCCCTGTTGTTTTTTTATATATACAATTCAAATTCTAATTTAAATAGATGACCATATTTTTCGTTTAAAATTTAAACTCAAACCATCTCCTTTCTTTTTATAAATTTTGGAAAAGTCATCCATTAACATTTTTTTTTTAATTTGGATTCCCTAACTCTTTTATTGTCTAGTTAGAATGCATGGTTTTCTCATAAATTTCAGCTGGGCACAAATCAAACAAAATTGAATTGTACAAGTTTTCCACACAATACTATGTACTACCTAGTTTCATTTCGAAGGCACTCATGAGTTCCTCGATTATTTTCAAGCAGTTTATAGCTACTAGCCTACTATAGAGTATTGTTGTTATTCAATTATTCGTCAATAATACAAAATTAGTATTTTTTGAATCCATGAGTGTAACGAATCCAACAATACCCAATAACAAAAATTATTGAGCTTGACATTTTCAAAAAACACCCGTCATGCTCATCTCATTGGCCTGGCAGCGACCCAGACCAAGCTACCAAGCTACGTAAGCATCCATATTTGTTACGTTAGTTTTTGAAAATCTAGAGGAAGTAACATATACGCGGTGAGGTCCGTCACTTTTCCATATCCTTGAATTTTTAGGTTGTTAGTCAAGGAATAAACTAGGAAAGGAAGAAATTGAACTGATTTTTGTTCAATTCCCTCCACAAACAACACCATTGACAAAGTTGGAGAAAAATTTAAAGGATTATGGGCCTTTCCTTGGCTGGTTAATGAGCTTTATAGATTGAATTGTTAAAAGTGGCTGCTGAACCAAGGGTTTTAAGAGCACCTTCAAAACAAGTCTCGTAATAGGCTAGGAGGAACTTTCGATGCTTCTGTTAGAACTAGTGTAGCTGAAGGAAGACATGCGAGGTTGTGTTTGCAAGAAAAATACAAGAGATGGTGTGAGATTGAATGAGAAAGTACAAGTCCCTCTCTTTCTATGTTTATGGAAGAGTAAATGAGCATAGAGCTTGTTCTTGTTTAGGCATGGGTTTTTATATATCCATGAATCATGTGAATTTATTTGTTATTTAATCATATAGTATGACTACCTTTATTATGGATGGTCGCACTGTCATGTAAAACGACGCGTTTAGGTTGGCAGCCCTGGCACGAGTGTATTTTAACACAATATTTATGTGTTTCGTGGAGAAGAGCAGTCATGGGAGCATTAAAAAAGAATTGCATGAAACATGCGAAAATAAGAGGATTGATGGGCTTCTGTTTGAGCCCATTTCCTTTGCATAATTTGGGCTTGGTTTAGAGCCTTTTTTTCTCTTCTTGGGCTTGGTTTACCGCCCCTTTATTCTTTCTCATGGTCTCGGTTTGCAGCCAAAAAAAAAAAATATATCTACAGCTACACTATACTACTACATGCCATTTTCCACCGTGCGATCCATAAAATAAAAAAAAAAGAAAGAACAAATCAGCATAACAAAGCAAGGCTTTAAAAGCACACGGATTTAGTCCATCTGTGTACATTTTTCATATGAATTTTTAAATGCTACAGGTACTGTATGCTATATCGATCTACAAGAAAGTGGTTGAACTCTAGTGTACCGGCATTTGACCTTGCCGATGTCAGATAAATTTATGGATTTGGACAAATGCAATGGTCCAGTGCCAGCAAACCCCCGTGACATTTCTGTCATTCCGTGGTTTTCCTGAAAAATATGAATATTTACATTCTGCCTTTATATATGAAATTGTAATATGATACACTCTGCATATATCATATGCTTTGAACGGACAAAGCAAACTCACATGCTTCCACATCCATCTCAGTCATCTAGCTGTGTAGGTTGGTAATTCCGATGGATGCAAGTGTCAATTAAAATCTTAGAAGAGAACTGTTTTCGAATCACCATCTGGGGCAGGGCAGCTATTCTACCTTCAGGAAAATTGTTGATCTATGAATAATATAAGTACACCAGAGAGAGATCTTTGAGCTAAGTATCAACCAAAGACAAATTTTATATAAGCTTTTGACTTGAAAAGCAAGAACCGACGTGACTTGGAGTCAGCACGTTTCCAGTGTTTCATATTTAAAACTATGCATGTTACCTGACCAGATGCGGATGTAATATAGTGAGTTCACAGATATGTAATTAAACTGCACTTTGTAGAGGAGTGGTAGAAACAATCATTGACAAGAGAGGGAAAATCTAATAAAATTAGCAAAACTCGCCATTCAATGATTATCTGGAGAAACCACATAGTTAAATCATTTCATCTCTGCTACAATTTCACTGAGATCCAATTCTACTAAGCTCTCCTTGCCGAAGAGAGTAACCACCACAGTTGCCTGCAATAACACAATTTGGCGAGCAATAATATTCAGTGTCTTGAATAAATATGTATATTAAAGACATGATTGCAGATGGAGTTTTTTCATGTGTATGCCATTTTACTAAGTAACGCATTACCTAATGAGGTCATTTAAAATAGCAAGTGAAATTAGCTCACGCAGCAAAGAATATACCTTCCCAGTTTTGCGATTTAGTTTCTTAAGGCTGCCAACAAAGTCTGCAAAAGTTCCAGATACAACCCTAACAGTTGAACCTGTTTTTGGGAGGTCACCCTTTATTCTGGATGAGCTACTCACAAGAGGGCCAGAGATTTTTCTCATTCCCCTTTCGGAATTGGAATCTATAAAAGATTGTGCGATGTTATTGGAACCTAACTTCACAGAGTTAGCTCCCTGTGCTTGCTGCTCTTCCTCAAAACCTATATCAGCCTTTTCTTGTTCCTCTTTTGCCTGTTGGAAGACTGCTTCCATGTCATCATCAGACACTGGTCTAGGCTTGTTGATCTGTCGTTTTCTGCTCAAGTGAACAATGGTTACTCAAAATGAATAAGAATCACGCCAAAAGAAATAACACAGTTTATGTAAATCCAAGATACGAGAGTGCAGAAGACACAAGGTTAGATATTTAGAAACTCAGAAAAAGTCAGCATGTAGGAACAAATATCAAACTTTAACATTCATGTCTTGTTAGAATATAAACTCTTCCCATTTTATACATCAGCAACAATGTGATACAAAACATAATCTATTCTATATCCCCTGCCATATCCCTATTCATATTTTCATGTGCAAGCTCTCATCTGAGACTTTTTAGCACTGGATGATAAAAATATTATTATACCTAAAACATGCCTGAACGTTGTAAACAACTGATATTAGCATATAACAAGTAAACAGAACAAAGTAAGCACTCACGTATTTCCAACCTTGGCACCAACAAAACCACCAACTCCGTCGCACTCTCTTACAAAATCATGTATCTCTTTGTTTAGAACACACCATAGAAAAACACACCCTGGAAAGATGGGTTTTGGTTTAACAGAGTAGGTACCGTTTTTCAATTTTCTCCTCTCCTTGACGGAAGGAGCATAGACCTGGAAACAAAAACCATTGCTTTGAGAAAACTAAAAGAATCCCTGTGCAAAATTCTTAATCATCAGTAGTGTATTAAGTAATAAAAACCCCGAGATAGAACCCCTGCCCAATGAATGCTATTATAATTTTTTAAAAAAACAAATAAAAGAAATAAAGCAGTATCCTAAAGTTAAAAATACTAAAACCATGGTGCTGGTGATTAATATCTACTAAATATCCAGACCAAGAATGAGACAATGTGATACAGAATACAGTTCAATGTAACCAATTACAATTAAAAGGACTTCATCATTAAAGTAAATCAACAAAAAATATGGTATTAAGTTCAGGCTATTTTCTATAGCAGAGAGTTCATATACAGAAAAAAATTTAAAATAAACGTCAATTCCATTCAGATTTAGGCTCTTGGTCATAGCAAAAACAACACCATTTGCCACAAAAGGAGAAAAACTATTGTATAAATAGCAGAATAAATATAGTACACAATAAGTGACCTTAAAGTCCATTTGAGGGAAGTTCCTAGCGAGTAACCGAGCAAGAACATCAGCAGTTTCATCTCCTCTAATTCTAGAAACCCGAACAATCCACCATTGAGGACCTAAAAGAGCAAGCTTATCAAGATTGAGCTCTTCAGCCATAGAAGTAGTAGGTTTCTTCTTGGGTTTCTTAATAAACCTATCTTCAAGTTCTTCTCGCCAATTATATCCAGCCTTACTTTCTCTCTTCTCATTTCTGAGTTGCCTTCTCTCTCTTGCTGTTAGCAGTTGCTGTTCTTGATGGGTGGTTGTGGAATCAAGAGTTGCTGCTATTGGTGAAAGGGTGTGTTTGGTTCTTTGGATTGAGAAAGAAAGGAAGGGAAATGAGGGTGGAGAGAGGAGAGAGTGAGGGCAAGGACTCCATAGGAGAAGCCCTTGCTTCATTGTTTTGTTTCGATGGGTTTGGTTAGTTGTTGGGAAAGAAGATAGAGTGGACGGTGGCGGTGGTATTTTTATGATTTTGTAATGTTTTTTAATACTCATTTAACAGGCTCATTGGGCTTTTAAATCTGTTTTGAAGCTAAGAAAGATGTCCATATCCATTTATCGATAGGCATAAATGGGCCTGGACAGATGCATAAGAGTACAGATGCAGAAAAAGCAACAAAGAAAGAACATAAAATGAAAACTCTTGGCATGTATCGTTAGGCATGTGAGATCTTTATGCAGCTGACATTGAAATTTGAATTCATGGTTAATGTTAATGTCGTGTTTTCATGTATTATTAAAAAATATGTGATGTTTATGGACAAGTAAAAAAACATGATTTAACTTGTCTTCTTCTTCTTCTTCTTCTTCTTCTTTTGACAAATACATGGTGAGATCCTGTTTTTTTTGTCCAAAACAGGATTCCAATTGTCTCCACGACTCGCGTCTGTTTGGCTGTTGGCCTATTTGCCAAATACGTTTGGCCTAAAAGTTGTGGGTAAACATACTTCCTTTACACACACACACACACACACACACACACACACACACACACACACACACACACACACTATTTAGCCTGCATTTTAATGTGTGCTGTAAATTTTTTTAGAAAAATATATTAGGTGTATAGACCATCTTAATGTGTTTTTTTACATAAAAAAAATCAAAATATAAATCAAAAAGTCTATGCAAGTATCTACTTAAATAAATTGATAATTATCTATGTAAATAAACAAAAAAATTGTTAATAATAACCAAAAGAGAAATTAAAAAAATTAAGAAATGAATGTAGATTAATATATTCAATCATACAAATTGAAACATTTATCGGATTGAGTTTATTTAACTTATTTAAATCAATAAAAGATAATAGAAATACAAGTAATAATTATTAAATAAACTTAAACCCTAAAAACAATATTACGCAATGTCGAACATATAAGAAGTATTGCTTTAAAATGACTATTTTTATTTTGAAAAATAAAGTTCATATGTAAAAAAGAAAATTATAGATGAATTAGAATAATATCTTCAAAAATAAAACATAAACAAAACAATTTTTTAAAAAAAAAAACTTCTATCTAAAAAAGGCATGCAAAACTCATGACCTAAGTCATGAGATTAGGATAAACTCATAGAAAAAAAAAATCAAAGTTAATTACAAAACCAATATTAAAAAAAAATCTAATGTAGAATGATAAGATCATAAAAGAAAATGAGAAAAAAAATGTCAAACGACATTAACTTTTCAAACTCATGACTTGAGTCATTAGATAAGAAGCGCTACAAATGGGAAAAATGCGAAGTCGAATCCCCAACAAATCAAATTTTTAAAAACAAATCAAGAAAAAAAATCAATTAAACAAAAATGATCTAAGAAAAAATTTTAATTAAAGGAACAAGGGTGAAAAAAAAAGGATCAATTAAAAGGCAAACAAAAAAATTCAGTTAAGGCAGGGTTAAATTGAATTGAAAAATAGTTTTAATAAAAGAAAAAACAAATCAAAAGAATAAATGTCAAATTAAAAAAAAAACATAAATTTTGATTGAAGAATGAAATTGAAAGCCAATAAAACTTTCACAAAAGTCAATTAAGGACTTAATTGAACAAATAAAAAACTAATAACCAACTTGTAAAACATGGACGACTCTAGAGTTTGAAATTGATGAAATCAGGGGTCAAATTGGGAAAAATTAAAAGTTTGATAGTCATTTAGGCGTTCAATTGACCAAATCAGAAACTAAGGACCAAATTGTAAAAGGTGTTCAAATTTGGAGCTGACAATTGAGTGTGGTAGGGGTGAAATTGCATGAAATCAAAAGTTCATGAGGAAATTACAAGAGAAATTAAAAGAAATGAGAAAAATAAGGATTATAATAAAGTTTGCCAAATCCCAAATTAAAAACCCTAATTTGTGGGGTTTGGCCTAGACGGCTTATCGTTTGACTATTATTCATCTTCTTCTTCAACAGTTTTGGTTGATCAAGTAGACACTTTAAGATGAATGAACATGGCGTTTCTGACTACTTTTGAGATTGTAACTACCACCATTTAAATGAGAAACACTCTCTCCACAACCCCATTTCCATGAAATTAAACATTTACATCCCATTTTTTCCAATTATCTCAACAACATCTTATCCACAATCAATCATCACTATATTTTTAGATTCTATGCTAATTAGGTTGATATTTTCAAACGAATAAATATGAAACTATAGACCTTCAAATTAAGCAATATTGGATCCAACATAAGAGTATGCAGCATGCACCCTCTTTACCAAGTTCATATGGTCTCAGGCAACATTGATGTTCGAATTGTTGCAACAAAGCCACGAAAGTAGCCAACCAAGTCAGCTTTGTTTAAGACACCTATTTGCAGAAAACCACTCAACTTTTTCATGTGTTCACACTTAAAAAAACTCCTAGATGGTTCTTATTAAGGGTTTAAAACCTTTCTCTCAAAATCAAAAGGCCAAAAGCACTTCATCTTAGCCTCTAAGTTTGTTACAAAACCACCTAAACCTAAAACCATTGATCATGTGGTAAAAACAACCTAGTTTTGGTTTGTTAGAACCCTAACAAACTCATCTATAAACTTTCAATTCTAGTTTTTGTAAGTTCGTATATCATTATTAGTAAATAATCTAGGGTTTTCAGACATCGATAACATGTTTTTTATGAGTTTTAATCTTAGGGTTTTGATTTAAACCGAAATTCATTTATGATAAAATTGTGATGTGTTGAGTGATAATCGAAGCAAACTGATACTTGATTCACTACCAGAAAATCGATAAATACAAATGAAAAAACTGAGGGAATATTTTCATTGGTAAATTACTGACGGATTTTCCCAACGAAAATATTCCCTTGGTAAATACCGAGGGAATTACAGTGGGAAAAAAATGAAAAAAAAAAGCAAAAAAAATGATAACGTGTCATTTTTACCAACGATATTAACAACAGAATAAATTTCGTAGATAATTTCATTGGTAATTCCGTCGGTAAAATCATTGGTAAACTATGAACACTATTCATCATGTTAATTACAAAGGGAATCACCGACGTAACATTCCGTCATTATTTTATAGAGAGCTTTGGAACTATTCACTTTCCAATTGCATTGTTAATTAATGTTCTTTACAGACAAAATCACCGATGGATTGAACAGTCATCAGTGTTATTTGGTGGTTTTCTAGAAAAATTAAATTAAATAAAAAATTTAAATCAAATATTACAGATAGAATCACTGACGGATTGAAAGTCGTCGGTAATATTTGGCGGTTTCTGAGAATTTTTTATTAAATTCAAAATTTAAATTAAATATTACAAACGGAATCACCGACGGAATGATTAAAAAAATTAATATTTAATTATCCATTGGTAAAAGGCTCCAATAAAAAGCCTAGAATCCCTAATTTCACAATAGACCCGTCTCCATTATTCTTCTTCTTCTTCTCTTCTCTCCTCAACTTCTTCTCTTCTCTTCAATGCTAACATATGTCTTCTTCTTCTTCTTCTTTGTCTTCTCTTCTCTCCTCAACTCCTTCTCTTCTCCTCCATGCTCAGGTATGTCTTATTTTCCTTTTTTATTTTTGCTTCTCAATTTTTTTTAATTAATATACTTTATGAATTTATTTGTTTTTTTTTCTATTCTTAGCTTCACTTGCAACTACATCAAGGTAAAGAAAGAAATTTCTTTTTTTTTTTCGTGTTTTTTTCACTATATTTATTTTTTATTTTATTTTTTATTGTTTTTGTTCTTAATAATTGTATGAATGTTGTTGTAGGATTTTTTTTTATATGAGATCAATTTTTAGTTGATTTATTTATAGGATTTTTAAATTTTGTTTCATATGAATTTTTTTAGTTGAATTTATTTTTTCATGTTATTTATTTGTTGCAATTTTTTTTTTTGATTTTCTTCTTCTATTTTCCAAGCATGTTCAGTATTATATAGTATTGATTAATATTAATTTAATTATTTTATAGTTTTGTAAAATATATATTTTGTAAAATATTTTTAAATAATTATAGACGGAATTACATACGGTTTGTTTTCGAGGGAATTATCGACGGAATGAAATATTTTTTTTGCTCGCTTTTTCCTTCAGTAAATCCATCGATAATAATATTTTTTTTATTACCAAAGGACTTACCGAAAGATAAAAAATTACCAATGAAAGATTCACCGACAGAGACTTTCTATCGCTAAACCTAAAGATTGTGGTAGTGATTCTTGATCTATATATGCTTAATTGCAATTAAAACCTTGTTTTTTATTGCTTGAAATCTGGTATGGTTTGATGTTCATGTGTTGTTGGGTTTAAGTTTGAGTGTTCTACGTGTTCTTTAGAATTGATGATTTGAAGTTGTTTTTATTCTTCAAATAGCTTGTGTGTGTGTGTGCGTGTGCGCGCACATGTGTGTGTATATGTATGTTTCCAGCAAAAACTAGTCGTTAATAATCGTTATTGTTGCTCTGATAACTAAAACAGTTGACCAATACATATTGTTAAGCCAAACGGTCAACCGATTCCTGTAAATTCTCAAATGTTCATCATGTATGCACAAGTGGTCGATCGTTTCATTTGGTATCACTAAACGGTCGACCAGTTCATATAGAATACTAGATTTATCAGTTTTAATCATTGCTATCAAGTATGATATAAAGATTTACATTTAAATAATAAAACGAACACTTAAAAACTAAGTTTGTACTTGTTTTGCATTTTGAACTTATTGATTGATTTCTTCATTCAATACATTATGCTTGTTGATATGATCTTTATATAAATCTATTTAAACTTAATCTCATTCAAGCATATTATTAGTCCATTTCTATTTAATTATTATCATCAAAATACATAAAATATTAACATGTGACCCAAAGGTCAACACCTTCTTCTTCTTTTTTGGTAATAGTAGGTGTTCGGGTCAGCTTACGATGCGCCCCTCGACTAATGTCCCGAGGCCCTGAAGTTTGTAACACTCAAACTAGTAACTTTTGAAGAATAAATTCAGAGCTTCACTAGTTAACACCTTTTTAATTAGGTGTTTAGAGGTGTGTGAATGTGTTTCCCTCAATTACTTTCAAAATCCCTTGATTTTCTCCTGGTTTTTCTAAGAATTTTGGTGAAAATTTGAAATTTTATTCTCTTTCCCCTTTGTTTAAAGTTGCCGGGTTGAAGAGAAGAAAATCTTTCATTTTTTATACTCTTTTCTAGGATAATTTATTCATCTGCCTCTTCTTAAGGATAATATAAATTGTTTTTTATTATTTTATGTCATATTTTTTTTAATTTTATTTTTGACATAATAATTTTATTTTTTAAAATAGTAATTTAATCCATTTTTTAATTCCAAGTTAAATTTATTTATTGTTTTATTTTTAACCTGAGTTTACGCCCCCACAGCTATATTTTTGTTTAACTTTGGTTTTTTCGTGCATCATCAATAAGCATACATCCAAGCCACAGATTACATAAACAAACACCAAAGATTCCTTAAAATCACAATTGTTTTTTTTATCTGCGCATGTCCTTTTGTATTTTGTTTTTGGAAAAAACTATTAATTTCCTAAAAAAAATCAAAAGATTCATCTTATATATATATATATATATATATATATATATATATATTTAAAAAAAAATAGGATAAAAAATAAGACCCGAAAGTAAACAGTCAACTCGTTGATCGATGAATGATTTACACGTTACGATTATTAAAATCTCAAAAACAAAAAATAAAAATGGAGTGATGGACAGAGCCACCAAATTCAAATGCAGAGAACGTGGCTCGTTTCGAAGCACAGACCATAGGGATCTACGACGCCGTGAAGATGCATGGGATGATTCTCGACGCCGAGAATAGCTGGGTTCTGTAACACCATCTCCACCGTGGAATTATACTTCAACACCTTCACGCTTGTTGATTTCGGAGTAATTAACAGGGATGGATTTAGGGTGTTGATGCTGGCATTGGTGTAGTCAAACTTGATCGGAGGAGTATCAGGGAAATCGGGAGTGTAGATTCCGCTTACATTGAAAAAGAAGGCCTGCAGCAGGGACAAAGTTGTAGGACTCACAAATGAGAAATTGTTCATACTAGCAGAGATTCGCGTCCCGTTTGAACACGTTGGGCAAATTGAGATCCCTAAGCCCACTGTCACAAACATGTGCTCATCAATCTGACGTGGGACCGGGACCCAGTGAGGCCCACCAGCCAGGCCAGTAATGTTGGTGAAAAACTTATTGGCGGTTGGGGTGTCATTGAAGGCAGGCATTAGAGGCATTATGGGAGTTGCTGACGACGGTGCTCCTTCGTAGACAACAACTCCTCTAGTCGTCGTGTTATCAAATGGTGCACCAGCAGCACTAGCATATGCGTGTGCAGCCATGTAATAAGATCCCACTTCCTGGTCTGCTGCGAGGAGAGCGTCCACCGTCTGGCCGGGGCCGATGACAACAACGCCAGTGACGTAGGGCACCGTGTACCCGGCATCAACAGCAACAACTGTCATATTATGATCGGCTATCTTGAAAAAGAGCTCATTATTGAGTGCAGCGTTGATTATTCGGAGGAGATATGTCTTTCCTCTCTGCACCTTGAGCTTGAATGTTCCTGGGATTGCACGGGCAAAACAAACCATAAACATAATAAGAGCAAGACGGTTTAAAATGAAAATAAATGTGTCACCATTAATATGCTTGGACATTTCATCTTCTATATAGACGGACCAGTAATATTTATACCATGAATACCGACGATGACCGATCGATGATGATGGCGGCATAATATTATTACTTACTGTTTTGAGAGCAAGGGTAGAGGTCCCCGGGGAGTCCATTTATGGTGAAGGCATCCGAGGTGTTAGGCCCTGAACCACTGGCTAGAGCCTGGTTTTCGACATCAACAACATTAGCATTCCACCACTCTCCTGCAATCATATAAACATATTTTAATTACCACGCATTGTCATTAATCTTAAATTCATAATATATAGTTGGAGCATTAATCATGCGACTTTAAATTAAAAACCAAGGGTTACCAAATAAAATGGGAACTTCTTTGTCGGGTTTTGGGAAAGGGTAAGGATGACCGGATCTTGGACGGATAATGAGTGCCCCATGAACTGTTGCTCGGAGCCAGCTGACATGAGCATGCCACCATAGAGTGCCTTCTTGCTTGAGGAGTTTAAATTGGTAGGTATAGCTACCTCCAGGCGGTATTGGACATTGAGTTACCATATTAGGTCCATCCGCCCATGCACTAAGTAATTGAAACACTCCGTGCCTGCATAAAAACAAAAAAAAGTTCAATAATTAGTCACTAATAATATATCGAATAATGATAAATTTAAAAGAGTGATAATAATGACATTTATATATAAAACCCAATCTTTTAATAAATTTTTTTAATCATGATTATATTAGCCTGCTCGGTAGTTGAAGAATAACTTTCTCAAGTTTTCAATTAGAGTTTTTTAGTGGATAACATGAAGACAAATTTGATATTTTCTTGGGAAAATTCCTAGCTGGGTACGATTTCTTGGGAAAATTCCTAGCTGGTTTTTTCGTGCATCATCAATAAGCATACATCCAAGCCACAGATTACATAAACAAACACCAAAGATTCCTTAAAATCACAATTGTTTTTTTTATCTGCGCATGTCCTTTTGTATTTTGTTTTTGGAAAAAACTATTAATTTCCTAAAAAAAATCAAAAGATTCATCTTATATATATATATATTTTTTTTAAAAAAAAAAAAATAGGATAAAAAATAAGACCCGAAAGTAAACAGTCAACTCGTTGATCGATGAATGATTTACACGTTACGATTATTAAAATCTCAAAAACAAAAAATAAAAATGGAGTGATGACAGAGCCACCAAATTCAAATGCAGAGAACGTGGGTCGTTTCGAAGCACATACCATAGGGATCTACGACGACGAAACACCATATATTTTTTTAACAATCAAGATATCTTTGAGACCATCTTTTGTGTATCGAGATTGATAATCAAGTTTTTACAGAGACAATTTACACTTCAATTAATTAATTAATTAAAGATGCCAAATGCTCTTTCAAGTTGATTCTCTCCATGCACTTGGAGGAATCCTTTTGTCTTATTATATGAAATATGTCATTAATCAATCCAATTCTATTAGACATGTGTATCTGGGATTGAATATATTTTGTTTCGGTATCCATTGGCCGCAGATCTTATTCTAATTCGCTTCCATTTGTCTGTGTAGAATTGACCCTCAACAAACAGCACCTTAATGGTAGCTAGTTACGCCTATTTAACAGAAGCAGAGCTCATTTCAACATACTAAGCCATGGAGTGTTTGTGGCCTTCAAACCTTTCCATTTCCCTCAGCCTTTTCTCATTAGCACTCCTATCCCTGCTCCTCCTCCGTGCAAAGTCCGGCCGAAAAAGGCACCCTCCGGGGCCATCAGGATGGCCAATACTTGGGAACCTGTTCGATCTTGGTTCAATGCCACACCGGACTCTAACAGACATGAGACAGAAGTATGGTGGTGTTATTTGGCTAAGACTCGGTGCTATGAACACCATGGTCATTCTATCAGCTAAGGCTGCAACTGAGTTCTTCAAGAACCATGACCTATCATTTGCTGATCGCACCATAACGGAAACAATGCGTGCCCACGGCTACGATCAAGGCTCCCTGGCCCTTGCACCTTATGGTTCGTATTGGCGCGTCCTCAGGCGGCTGGTCACTGTAGACATGATAGTAACCAAACGCATCAATGAAACAGCTTCTATACGTAGAAAATGTGTTGATGATATGCTGCAATGGATTGAAGAGGAGTCGTGTAAAGTTGGGAAGGATTCCGGAATTCGTGTTGCACGGTTTGTGTTCTTGGTGACATTTAATATGTTAGGAAATCTTATGCTTTCACGTGACTTATTAGATCCAGAATCAAAGGTGGGATCTGAATTTTTTGATGCAATGACGGGGCTAATGGAGTGGGCAGGGCATGCTAATCTGGCGGATTTTTTTCCATGGTTGAGGCGGCTAGACCTACAAGGATTGAGGAAGAACATGGAGAGGGATCTTGGGAAGGCCATGGAGATTGCTTCAAAGTTTGTGAAGGAGAGGGTGGAGGATAAGAAAGTGACAAGTGATTCGAGGAAGGATTTCTTAGATGTTCTGCTTGAGTTCAGAGGCAGTGGAAAAGATGAGCCTGATAAACTCTCAGAACGGGACCTCAACATTTTTATACTGGTAATTCTCTAGTTTTACCATAACTTTCATTTATTTTCCTTGTAGATGAAGTTGGATATTCGCTTATGAGTATTACAAGTTTATGATGCCTTCGTTTTTTCCCAAGTAGAATAAAATAAAGACGCATCATTGCAACTGTTCATAAATCAAATAGTAATTGCAAATCCAATTCAGGAAATATTTATGGCCGGTTCAGAAACCACCAGCAGTACTGTTGAATGGGCACTGACCGAGCTCCTATGCAACCCAGAGTCGATGATCAAGGTTAAAGCAGGGCTTGCTCGAGTAGTTCGAGCAAGCAAGAAGGTTGAAGAAAGTGACATGGAAAATCTTCCATTCTTGCAGGCTGTGGTGAAGGAAACTCTGCGACTACACCCTCCAATTCCCTTTCTAGTTCCAAGAAGAGCAACGCAAGACACCAATTTCATGGGATATGATATACCCAAGAACACACAAGTTCTAGTTAATGCTTGGGCTATTGGAAGAGACCCGGATGCATGGGATGATCCTTCGTCTTTCATGCCTGAGAGGTTCATCGGAACAAGAGTTGACTATAGAGGTCAAGATTTGGAGTTCATTCCTTTCGGAGCCGGGAGACGAATGTGTGCAGGTGTGCCCCTAGCTCATCGAGTTCTTCACCTTATTTTGGGGTCCTTGCTTCACCATTTTGACTGGGAATTTGAAGCTAATGTCAACCCAGCCAGTGTAGACATGAAAGATAGAATGGGAATTTCAGTGCGTAAATCTGAACCATTAATGGCGGTGCCTAAGAGGTTTAATAAGGCGTGAGGCTTGAAATGTATCATCTGCTACTCTGCTGCTTAATTTGATGCTATGAACTTCATGATCACTACTTGTATTGTCAGAATTAAAAGATTTTCTTGTTGAGTTGAGTGGGCTTTTATTATTATTAACTGGATTGGACCTAAAATATATTTCATTCTGGGAGATGCCTTGAATTCCAAGGCCCCAGGACTTGTTTTACTTTCTCTGGATTCAAGGGTGAGGTTGCCATCCAAAAAAAAAAAAAACAAGAAGAAATATTTACAATGTTGATTAGCCTAACAAGACCATGGTTTTGCTAGGATAGGTTTTAATTTCAATCTGAAATGTTAAAGTTCAAATTCTATTATTAACTTGGATTATTCCACTATTGGAATTATTCATAAGCTTCTATTTATATACCCATTACAGCTAGAAATTGCTTTATTTTGTATTATTGCATTGTGTATTTCTTTCCATGCATGTTTTTTCATACGTGTATAATATGGTAGTCCTTCCCGTACAAGATAAAACATCCGAAATTAGTTTCCACTTGATACTTGGCATCATTGTTTTAAAAATTGAAATGATTTGGGTCTAGGTAAAAATATGACGGGGAGTTGGCTCGGTGAAATCTGGTCGACCTAGAACTCGGGCGACCTGGATAAACCCGGCTGAGACCCCGCCTCTCAACAGCACCAACAAAATCACCTAAGCTGCCCTTTCTATTAAAGTTATCATCTCCTTCGAACTGATAGATAAAAGAGCCAAATAGTAATCAACGAGGGAAACCCATTAACCTAATAATCTATTTGTCACGACCCGAATCCCGGATCCGTGACCGGCAACGTAGGAGCGGTGTCGAAAGGACACCTCACCTACGCTAAACCTTAGAACGGACATCAAAATAATAATTTGTTCAAAAAAATACACAGCAGCTCATAATATTCAGAAATATTATATTATTCAAATACTGATGAAACCGAAAGATAGTTATTAAAACAAAAATAATAATTCATAATACTCATTACATTGTCAAAATCCAAATTTAATTAAACCAAGGTAACAGTGGAGCGTCTAAGACATCAAATCAAAACTGAGAGGAAAGCCTCGCGAACAAGCAAGGCATACCGACCAGAACTGAAGAAGCGGAAACACTTAACAAAGTCCCAGAAACTAAGAACCTGAAATAATATTTAAAATGAGAGGTGAGTTCAACCAACTCAGTGAGGGAATAACATTTAATATACATATACATACTAAACATATTATCATAACGTAACATATTATCATAATGTAGTGGATTACATGTCAGAGATCAGATGACACCCGAAGGTGACCAGATGACACCCGTCGGTGACCACTGTGGGATGATCAATCGCCACAAGCTGATGCCTCTCTCATCAGCTAAGTATACAGAATATTGTGTGCACACATGCTAACTACTCTCCGTTAGCATGGAGTTACTGACAAGTCCCATATCAAGGCATAATAGATATTCACAGAATCATCAAAGAAACGTATATCATATCAAATAGAATTTACTTTGACAGATTGCGAGTGCAAATTCAAGAATAAATGAGTACTCGGAAAATAAAGCAACATATATAAATATTAAAGAGTTGTACTCATTGTATAATCAACATACATATTTATTTATATTATATGCATATTAAAGATTATTCCACTCACCTTACTCAACAGCAAACAAAAGTCAAAAGCAGACACCAAAGAAAATCCTATTAAGGATCGTTAGGAGAACATACAATAAATATATGAAATATACTAAAAAACAAATCAAACAAAAGATCCCAATGCATAAAATAAAACCGGGCTTAATCTCCCAAGTTTAGGGACTAAAGCGACAATTTTCCAAAACAAGGACCAAAACGTAATTTTACCAAAATTTGAGGACTAAATTGTAAATATATAACCATACTGAAATTCTGACCATAATTAATCCTCAATTCTTTCCAGGATATATCATTATGCTCCAAGGACCATTCTGGAACTTTACCAAATTTTTAGGGTCAAATTATACTTTTTGTCAAATTGGAGGACCAAACTGAAAATATTAATTATGCTGGAATTTTGTCCTTAAATCATCCTCAGTTCTGTTCAGAACCTCAATTTATGCCCAGGGACCAATCTGTAATATTTCCAAAGTTCGGGGACTAAACTGCAATTTTCGCAAATTGAGGGACCAAACTGAATTTTCGTCATCTTCAACCTCAAACCCAGAATTTCAACAGATCACCTACTGTTATCCCCTGATTTCTAACACAAATTTCACCATTCAAACAAAACTATAACTCAAAATCATCACAATCTTCATAATCAACTAAATCATCAATTAAACACAACAATCAACCTCCATCATTCAATTTAATTCATCAGTTAAACTCAAAACACAAACTTCATAACCCTAACATTTATCAAAACTAAAATTAAAGCTTAATTAACACATATTTATACATAACATTTGTCATAACCCAATTTTTGACCATTCTTATTTTTATTATTATTATTTTATTTACTGAAAATGAAAAAAAAATGATGATGATAAGAAAAATAATAATGATGAAAAAAAGTAAAATGAAATAAATGAAGAATGAATTAAAATTTGGGGGAATCAAGGTTGGAAGTTTTGGGGTTTAATTAGAAAATTGATAAGTTTTGAGACTTAATTGAGCTTGAAATTAATTTAATTAATCCAATTAAAGGTTTAATTGGAGAATTGATAAGTTTTTGGACTTAATTAAGCTTGAAATTAATTTAATTAATCCAATCGGGGACTTAATCGAAGAAATATCAAAGTTTGGGGTTTAATTGGGGTCCAAATTGCAAACATTAAAATCCAAGGACTAGATTGAAAATGACACGGAAATGCAAGGTTTTAATTACATTTTAACCAGGGACTTGATTGCAAAATTACAAGAATTACAGGGACCAAATTGAAGACAACCTTTAGAACTGGAAAACGGAGTCGTTTTGCAGCGACTGTTCACTGTCTTCTTCCTCCGTTTCATCAGTTTCCAGCCAACGCTTGAGTTTCATCATTGAAGGCAACCAGTTACAGGGCATTTAAGTGGCGACCGTTACAGCGCCAATCGATCTTTGGCCTTATAAAAGCTGGGCAAAGGCAACCTCGCGACAGGAGGAGATGGGCTGGTGGCAGAGTTGTAGAGAGAGAGAGGAAACCAAAACCGAAAACGATACCGATACAAATAAACCAGAGAGGCTCCTAAGTTTTTTTGGTTAAACCCCAGACCAGGAGTAAACCTTTTCCCAACCTATACCAGCTTAAAACAAGAACACAGAAACGAACCAAGGGACTGGGAAGAAAAAAAAACCATGCACGACAGAGACGAAAAACCAGAAGAATACAGGGGAAAAAGAACAAACAACAGTTAACAAAAAAAAAAACAAGCAGAGACAGCAACAGAGAAGGAGAGAAGTTAGCTTTGGCCAATCAACACATCTCCGCCATTGTCTTCGTCATCAAGCTCCAGCACCAGGCAGAAGCAGAGAGGAGACGAACGAACAAGGAGGAATGGAGGAAACCGGGGAGACTTGGAAACGCAAACGGGCCGCAAGCAGGAGGAGAGACAGAGACTATACAGGGATGGGACCATTGCCTTAACCATCTCCAGCACCAGGGACAGACGGAAACAGAAACAGAGGAAGAACTGAAAATAATCGAGGAAGAGACCAAGAACCACAGAAAAATGGACGACGAACCGTGACCAGAACCAGTGTCACTGCTGCCTTCGGTTTTGCCAGCGCCAGGTAAGTAGCGTTTTCTTTCCTTGCATTTTAATTACATGTTCCTGTAGGTAAAAACAAAAATAATGGCCAGCCGGGTCAAGCCTTGACCCGGCTAGGCCTGCTGGGTCCAGCCCAGCCCATGTGGGCTGAGTTGGGCCCAGCCCAAAAAATAAAAAAATAGAAAGCAGAAAAATAAAAAATAAAAAATAATAAAAAATGTCTATGCATGAATAAAAATAATGTAAATTTATTGGTTTATTTACTGACGCCAGAGTCAGGAATAAAAATACCAGTTTAAATTTATATTATTTTTATTCGTTGTATTTTTATTTTGTTTAGCTAGAAAAATAAAAAATGTGTGCATGCGTAAAAATAAATTCATTTTTATTTATTTATTCACTGGTGCTAGAGTAGGGAATAAAAAATTATATTGATCTAATTTTTGTCGTAGCTACGAATTTTTACCAACGCCAGAGTTGGAATTATTCGGGCTTGAATATTCACTGGCACCAGAGTCAGGAATATTATAAACAAATCATCACATCATAAAATTAATAAATATTTAACAATTTAAGACAAAACCAACAATGCAGTCTGCCTTAGACAGAACGTTTAAGGGGTGATAATATCTTCCCTTTTACGTAACCAATCCCGAGCCATAGAATCTCTGTTGACCAGTTAGGGTTCCTAGTGACCATAATACTAGGTGGCGACTCCTCAAACAAGACCTTTTTCCTAAAAGAACCGGATGCCATAAATCTGTTCTTTTTCCATAATTCGAGAGAATTATTTTTAGAGCCGCCGCGATGTCGGGTGCGACATCTAACACAAATTTCACCATTCAAACAAAACTATAACTCAAAAAATCATCACAATCTTCATAATCAACTAAATCATCAATTAAACACAACAATCAACCTCCATCATTCAATTTAATTCATCAGTTAAACTCAAAACACAAACTTCATAACCCTAACATTTATCAAAACTGAAATTAAAGCTTAATTAACACATATTTATACATAATCTTACCTTTAAACTTATTTCCTCCCAATCTCCTCCTTTTTCCTTTATTTTTCCCTTCTTTTCTCTTCTTCTTCTTCTTCCTCCCTTCTCTCTTACGGTTTGTTCTTCCAATTTTTAGATCCCTCTTTTTTTTTTCTTATTTATATTTATCAATTATTGGTTAATTATCACACTACCCTTCAATCATTTATACTTACTCTTTAAGCCACCAAGGGCTTTATTGTATTTTCCAACTCCAAATATTACACTATTAGAAGAAGAATACACGACAAAACCAAAAAAAATTAGGGTTTAAAAGCAACCCTAATGTTTGATATCTAAAAAACCCTAAAAAGAAGAGGAGGAAATGCAGGCAAATAGAGGATAAACAGAGGAAGGGTTTTAGTAGATCTATCAAAAAAAGAATAAAGTGAAGGAAATGACGAGTGACATTTCATAATAAAAAAACTTACCTGGTAGAGCGAAGAAGATGGGTAATAAGTTTATTGAGAGAAAGAAATCACATCCCATGGTGATTGGTTTAGCTGAAGAACCTTTGTTTGTAGTGGCTGAACTCCTGAAGAACCTTGCGAGAACATAAGAGATGAGAGCTCTGTGTTCTTTCGAATCCTTGTGTTTTTTTTTAGTTGACCTGGGTCAACCCATCGGACCCGCGATCCGATCATTAGACCAGGTCGACCATCGGGTCGGTTTCAAAACTATGCTTGGCATACGTTGCACCATTGATCGGATAATCTTTTCAAAACTATAAAAAGATGTGTATGTGCCACTAACATGTTTTTAAATATATATAAAAATCAACAATGAATTAAAAATAAAATGCAAAAAATATCTTTTTATATATTAAAATAAAAATAAATTAGATTGATTCGGATCAACCTTAATTGACTTATAAAACTTTCAACTCGAGTCAGAAGAGCATGACAATCCTATTTAAAGCAAGCGAAATAAATTAAAAAACTCAATTTTCAATAAAAAAATCAAACAATGAAAAAAAATTAATTAAAAAAAAAAGCCTAACCGGGATAAACTCGCTAAACTTGTAAACCAGGTTGTGAGAATGAGATTATCATATAGAAAATAATTTGAAAAAAAATATAAGGCCAAAATCAATGCATTTTACTTCTACTTTTAATTGTTTTTTAAAAGGGTTTTTCCTTTTAAAAAAATTAAATTAATGTATTTTTTAATATTTTTACATGTCAGTACTAAAAATAAATAAATAATTTTTTTTAACAACATTAAAAAAAAAAAACATTACCAGAACGTAAAACACACTTAAAATCGACAGCAATTAGCGCTTAAAATCCAGTATGAGTTTCCCGCGGCGGGAACCAAAATGCAAAGGGTAAAGCCCAAACAACCGCTAAAAAGTAAAAACCTTTCACCTCCCACCCAATTATTTTAAAACCTCCCGCCCCCTCTCGACCTCTCCTCTGATAAACTCTCCCTCCCACCATCTCATTTCCCTCCTCCTCCTTTCGCTCTCTCTCTCCCGCTCTCTATCTCTCTCTCACACACACAACCGCCCGCCCACCCACCTTCTGAAAAATCAAAAGATGGGGAAGCAAAACAAATCCAAGTCGAAAAAAAGCGATTCTCTTGTTGGAAAGGGGAAAGTAACTCCGCTCCAAATCGCATTCATCGTCGATCGATATCTCTCCGACAACAATTTATCCCAAACTCGCTCCATTTTCAGGACGGAAGCCTCTTCTCTCATCTCAAAATCTCCTGTTCGTGAGGTACGAACCCCTTTAATTTTTTTTTAAAGGTAATCGATATCTAGAAACAAATAATCTAAATGTTTTTTTTTTCTCAGGCACCGAAGACTTTGTTGAGTTTGGGGGCGATTTTGAATGATTATATATCTTTGAAGGAGCAAAAGGTGATTTTAGATCAAGAAAGGGTGCGTTTGGAGCAAGAGAAATTCAGGGTACAGAATCTTTTGCACGGTATGCAACAAGTGATGAATGCTTATAATGCTAGTGGAAACGTAGCACCAGCACCACCAGCAGCTACACCAATGATTCAGGCTTCGGTTACAAGATCTGCGGTCATGGTTCCTCGAGCAGATCCATTTCGTGGATCCCCTTCAGCTGCAGGTGAGCTCGACAAACCCTTTTCATGATTATATTGATATGATTATTTGAATGTTTTATGTTAACGTGCTACAGTTTTTTTTTTTTTTTTGGCCAACCTGAATTTGGTGGTTCGAATCTGGGATCCCAACTTTTAAGCCTATATAAATGGCGGTTGTAGTTTATTTGCTTGATTTCATCTGGTCTTTGAATTGTATGTTTAACTGCACTATTAACTGTGGATTGATAAAATAATTTGTTTGTTTGCCAGGATCTTGTAAATGTTTTTTTTTTTTTTGGAGAAATCAATGCTCAAATTGGGAATTTTAAGAAGAAAAAGGATCACGTTTTAGTGGCTAATTCCCTAGATGGATTCCATTGTTGTATGCTACTTAAAATGAAGCTTGCTAAATGATGACAAACCTTTGATAATAAATAATTATGGAATAATCATATCAATCACTCCAACACCAATACTTTCAACCTATGTTAATCTCGCCATTGTCACACATTGAGCCTTTTCCAGTTTCCACGGACTCTGGTAGTGAGTTTTTATGAGTTTGTGCTGAATTTGGATAATTGATCATTCTCTTTATGAGAGATTACAAGTTCCCTGCATTTATGAAAGACATGTTTTTGAAGGATTTCTTTGTAGGCTGTTGGTTTTCTGTAGTGTTACTATCAATATTCAAAAGAAGTTTCCTTCTCCAAAACAATGAAAGAAAAGGGATTCTCTTACTCTAATAGGTTCGGGGTTTCTCCTCTTAGGAATTTCCTTGCATCTTCTTCCCTCTATTCTTGGAGAAGGCAGAACAAAGATACGAAGACAATCTCTAGGAAAACATTCAGAAATTAGGAATTTATTTACTCATGTGCTTTATTGATTATCTCTTGCTAGGTTGTCCAGTGTACAAATCACCAAATTGCTTTCCAGTCTCCACACCCTCGAACACTACCACGGAACATATCAATCTGTCTTCAATTACCAATCAGCCATCAACAAGAAAGCGAATGGGTTCAAGTGCTGTTTCAGACTCGGATCCAGATGCTAAAAAGTCTCGCAGCAAGTTAGCCCTAAGGAAAATACCAAGTAAATGTAAGAAATTCATGTTCTTGCACATTTCTTATCCTCAAAATTTGAATTTGTTTTTTTTTTTTATATATAACTTGTTATGTCTTCAGGTACACTCAAACAATCTGATAATGATGCCGCTACTCAAGAAAATGTTCAGCCCTCTCCAATGATTGGATCATCAACACAAAATTGCACACCCACTGGTCCAATAGTTCAAGCATCCAGTGTGGCTAAGAGTTTGTTCCGTCAGCCTTTACCGTCCCCTCCAACTAGTTCATCTAATCCCAATACACCACCACAATCATTTTCTCCTCACAATGACAACTCTGCATCTCCAAAGGATATTTCTGCCAATGCTCACTGCAGTAGCAACAATACTCCTCAACAGGTCACTCCTACCAACTGTACGGTGATCACATCAGAGAGAGTTACAGTGAGCCCATTCAAAAACATGACGTACTACACCATGGAGAGAAATCAGTGCATCTCTTCTTCCTCACCAGTCAAGACAACCTTGAAGAGGATGTGCAAGAGGGATTGTGTGAAAGGAAGGCTAGACTTCGATGGTTCTGACGAAACAGTGAATTTGGATAAACCAGTTGACAATGAGTTCTCTACATCCGAGTCTGATAAGGATGGAGACTTTTTTGACTTAGACTTGCCCAACTTAGATGTATTCGGGGCTAATTTCTCCTTCTCTGAACTGTTGGTGGATCTAGACCTTGATTGTGAAGGAATTGCTTGTCCATGCCAGCCAGCCTTGGGAGCTTCTACAGACACCATTTCAGGGTATTGGTTTTCTTTGGCTATATTCTAGTAACCTAATACTTCTCTATTGTCTTTTTGACTCCAATGAATCCTTTCTTGGTTTCTTTTCTCTGATATTTTGGCTCCGTATGATATACAGGTCATCACACGAATCTAGGGATTGTAATCTGGGGACTGATCAAGTCATGTCGGAGTTTTCCTCTACCATGACTGAGGTGTTTTCAGGAAACGATATACATATGCAAGGTAATCTGAATGATCTCCTCAACATAATTGACCAGAATGCATCCATCATTGTGCATATATTGAGTGATTTTTTTTTCAGGTCCTGATATAACAGCTGTGAAGTCTATAACAAAATGCATAAGAATTTTAAGCCCTGGTAAATTTGTCACTTCACCTTCATGCTTTGTGTATTTTCTAAATTTCTTTTTTTATGCTACCTTCCCTATTTCTTGGAACCCTTGAATTATTTGGCCTTTTCTCAATTTGCAGCTAAAAGTCAGAGGAGTTCTTTGAATCAGGAGAATTGTTTGGCTAGTAACTGATTGACTTGAAGATTCAAATGACACTTTAGACTGACCTGTTACCAGTACAGCACTTACTGCAGAAGATTCATAATCATCTTCACTAGTAATCTAGGTTTATAATCTCGGGATCCTTTATGGCTTTTGTCTATCAGTTGACCAAACCCCAATTTTTAGCTCATATGTAAGCTTCTGTTTGATGTACTATTCTTAATATACCCACAAAAGTATTGATTGCTCTGCCAAGACTCATTGCTATAAGCATTCTATGCTACACAATTTAGCTCTGTATCACATGTAAAACAAGTGCTGAATTCTTCTGACATTTAGTTTACGTTTTTGATGGAGATCACTCTCATCAATTTTATGTAAGGTTGAAATTCTGTAAGAGTTCTTCATTCAAATGTCACAAGTATTTAAGCATGCTGCAAGAAGGGGAATAAATGGCAGAATCAAGATATCTAAGCTCAAGCAAGATACTGAAGAAGTTTGTCCACTTCATCTGAATTTCCAAAGAAAATTGGTGTGCGTTGTTGTATCTGCCACAAAACTACAAAGTTAATCCAAAGTGCCAGTAGTTATTTGATTCCCAAGGTTCATTCTGTTTCTGTGGTTATGAACTGTATGTAAATGTGATTCAAATCATAGTTTCTGATCCTAGCGCTCATAATATTCTGTGACTGTCACTCCCATGGTTGTTTTCTTGCACAATTTCTTAAATTGTGATTGATAATCTAAAGATGAAGCGGTAAAGCTGCAATGCAACGGCTGCCTGCGCTGGCTTGACGTCAAGGATTCTCTGGTGACCATCTGTTGCTTTCCACCAGCTTGTTCCACAATATAACTCATATAGAAGCATCCTCTGTATTTCATCAACAAGGCAGCTTGTATAACGTCCAGAGTAACGCTTGCCGTTGGGTGGCCCTGGCTGCCTAAGGCAGCTCTTCAGTTTATCATCCCACGAGTCACAATTTCCTTGACTGAATGAGTAGATTTTACCCGATTTCGAAATTTTGATATATGTTAATATAATTCCCTAAGTATGGGATCCAAGGTAAAAGCAAACACCCCTTTCCCTATAGATACTGGGAAGACAACCGAGTTTGAATAGAGGCGGTAGCCCGCAGCTAGGAAGTTTCTGCCTGGCCGGCAAACGTTGATGATCATGATGCACCTTTGTTTTGCTTCATTAAGCTGTGGTTTAAGCGATGAACAATGATTGGGCTGTTGTCCGATCAAGTCTAGTCTCGTTTTTGCAAGAGCTCATTGTTTCAGTGTGGCTTTAGCGCGCAACTCGATCATTCTGCGGTCGAATCAATTTTATTTTTAACTAAAACAATTATTCAAACATTGATAATATGCTTTCTAAAATAAATATTTAATCATAAATTTAAAATATAATACATTGAATTGATAAAATACTTTTTAACTAAAAAAAATATTTATTCAAACACAGATAATATGCTTTCTAAATATTAATATGGTGATATATCAAATACTATTTTCTTTCAAATTTTGAGGCTATAACATTGAATTGAATTGATTTAGGTTAAACTATTAAATTTACTATTTAAATTATGAGATCGCAATAATCTTATAGAAAGAAAGTAAATTAAAATAAATTATGAAAATCAATTCATAATCAATCCAATATTAATTCTTTTTTTTTTTTTTTAAAAAAAATAACCAAGTCAATATAAGATAACAAGCCGAACATGTCATGAGATTAGAATAACCTTATATATATATATATATATATATATATATATATATATATATAATTAAAGTTTAATTCCCAATCAATCTAATATTGAATGATAAAATAAAAAAACAATTAAAAAAACAAAAAAAAACCTAAGTAAGTTTAGAATAACCCATTAAACCCGTGATCTAGATAATAAAATTAAAATAACTTTATAAAAAGAAAATGAAAAATTACAAAGCTTTATTTCCAGCAATCCAATATTAAAAGCTAAAATCAGGAGAAAAAAAAATCCATGAGATCGAGTTGTTGAAAAAAGATGAAATTAAAAAAAACCTAAAAAAAAGATTGAGTTGTTAGAGGTTGAAATAAAAAAAATATTTAATTAAAAATGATTAAAAATAATAATAAAGTCAACCTAGATTAATCTGTCAAACCTACATTCTGGTTCCTAAGATCATAATAATTCCATGGAAAATAAATAAATAAAATCACAAAACCTAATTAAAAAATATTTAATAAAAAAATTAAAAAATAAAGTTAATTTACCAAATTGATGGCTTAGATTATAAAATTAAGATGATAACATAAAAAATAAATTAAAAAAATCTATAAAATCTAATTTATAACTAGCCCAGCATTAAAAATTGACATTAAAAAAAATTCCCTATCAAACTAATTTAACTAAACTCAGCCAATACAACTAAAAGAGGAAAAAGAGGAACTCACACCGATAGAGAAAGGGAATCAGTCGATCCAACAAAACTTGTAGACTGTAAAAATCCCTGACAGACAAAATCTCACTCATAGATCATCCTGTTTCTGAAGATGATCTGAGGCTATACCATCCTCCATGGCTGGTTTTCGTGAAATTGCAGCCCTATTCGTGCACAAGGCCGTCCAATCACATTTGAAGAGTTACATGATCTTCTTGGAAGTCATGATGCATATCTACGTCGCCTTGAAACCATTTCTCAGCAGCTGTTTGCCTCTGTAAATTACTCTAATCGGCGAACTGGTTCGTTTTCCCCCGGAATTCAGCCTCCTAAAGGCTCCTCAAGGTCAAGTAGTTTAGACCGCTACAGTGGCTATGCACCACCTGACTTGATTTACGATGACGTTTTGGGGTCCTCTGGTTCAATTGGTGTTGATGGATCACGTTACTATCTCATTTTAGTTGATCACCTCACCAATTATATTTGGATCTACCCATTGGAAACAAAATCCAAATGTTCACACAATTTTTCTCAAATTTGTTTTTCTGAATGTTAGACAGACGGATTTCTTGTAATTTTACAAGAGCTTCACTTTCTATAGTTAGTAAAAAGAAAAGGCAGTTTTTTTTTTTTTAATTTATTTTGAATCATGGTAAGTTCTAGAACATTAATAATAAACACAATGATTTGATGATCTCAAAGCCATTCTCTTTCGAACTTTGGAGTAAAAGACTCGTGTTTTTTGGTCATCCATTGCGTAAGAGGAACTCCATGGCTGCTGCTACAAGGACGGATTAGCTTTCAATTCAACCATAGCCGCCTTCGAAGAAGACTGCTGCTTTTCTTGGAAGCAGGCTATCACCATTGGATGATTGACATGTTTCATCTTGGAGGTGACCGACGGACCAAAATAGCATCACCAAGGCAGGACATGCACGCGTCATTTTCTCTTAAATTGTTGGCAAGTCAATTTTTCACCTCTTTTATTTATTTAATTTTATAGAGGGCAGTTAATTCCCATGTCCGCTAATTATCCTCTGTTCAGACTTGAGCCGTATTGTGATCCAGGTCAAGCAAAATTTATAACTACTTCTGGCCTCAAATCTGGAAATTGTCCACTTAACAAAATTGCTGTTAATTTCCTCGTTCCCCCCCCTGTTCAACCCGCCATAATTAGTTAGTTCATTATAAATAATAATAATAATAACCATTTAGGTGGTGGAAGTGGTAAAAGATTATAAATAATAATAATAAGAGCTTAGAATTAAAATGTGTGATCTCTGTGTGTTTTCAGGTTCGAGCTCTAAGTTGCTCATATAATGATCATTGAAGGCTCTTATGATCGTTAACTTCAGAGTCCGTGTGATTAGTCGAGGTGCGTTCAAATTAACCCGGACATCCACGTTAAACTAAAATAATAATAATAATAATAATAATAACAACCCCATTCCGTTCATGATTAATAGAAAAAGTCACCGGTTCTAGTGTTTCTTGGAGGCGAAGGAGTTGAAGAGCCGCAGAGTCAATACAAATGGGGTAATTTGACATGGTAAACTATAAGAAGCTTCTGCATGGTTAGGAAGCCAACCGAACAGACATCCAAACACGTTGTTCTTAGTTTTCCACATCTGAATGTGGACGCACAAGAAACAAGAACAGAGTGCTTTATGCCTAAATGGAGTAATAAATTAAGGAAAAACCTGCTGTGCAAATAAAAACAGCAAATGAGAGCTCTGCCTCATGGGCTGCACGGAGAATATCAATTTAACGCGTTCCAAAAATAGGTTTACGCGTCCTTTTCAGAGACAAGTACGATTATTACAAGCAAAGAACCACCTCAACGCCTGTTTATATTCTCTATATAAGCCATTCATATCGTTTGCCTTTTGAATAAATTCGTTCCCCTGTATTCACTCTCCCCCCCTCAAAAAACCCTCTTCATTTTCCTGTCAGTTAAGCGATCATCATCCCGGGAAACATCACTATCAATCAACCTTACCGCAATAACATCTTGTATCTTATCAATGGCTTCCTTCAAACTCCCATTGGTTCTCTTTCTCTCTTCTCTATTCCTCCAAGCAGCTTTAGGTAATTATATGCACTACATTATGCACACTTTATATATATATATATTACATTATGCACACACTAGGTAACATTCTTGCTTGTTATTTCGTTGATTTTTTTTTTTCTTTTAATGAGTTTTCTTGATGATGGTCGGTTTTTAATTGGCAGCCGAAATTGTATGCGAGGAATTGCCAAATGATATTTGTGCCTTTACCGTCTCATCATCCGGAAAGAGGTGCTTGTTGGAGACATATGCAGAACAAAATGGTGCAGTTGAGTACCAGTGCAGGACATCCGAGGTGGTTGTTGAGAAAATGGCAGATTACATTGAGACCGATGCTTGTGTCAAGGCTTGTGGGGTTGATAGGAACTCGGTAGGAATTTCCTCCGATGCACTCCTTGAGCCTCAGTTCACCGGCAAGCTTTGCTCTCCTGCCTGTTACCAGAACTGCCCCAACATTGTAGACCTTTATTTCAATTTGGCTGCTGGAGAAGGTATGATCTTACAATACGTGCATGTGTTTAATTGGAGAATTTTGTTTCTTCAATTCCTTTTTCAAAGGAATATTATTTGCTCATGGTTAAAAACAAAAGGAATAACGTTAGAATACTGGCCTGGGGTTTTGAAATGTAAAATTGGTGAATGCCATGTTCAATTCTTGGTTGCGGCTATCCATTTTGTTTTTGAATTTCTTGTCTTTTTCCTCTTTTTGGGTCTCTTTTCGCATCTGAGGTCGGATTTGATAGCAATAAGCATACATATTTTTAGAAAAATCAAAATCCGCCTTGGTTTCTTCGAAAATCCGGCTTGTTTGATGATTTCTTACCTTACAATTAAATATCGTTCTGTGGGATGCATAAAATAAGACCAGGTCTAAAGGACAAACCCTTGATGGTTATGACTTTTCATCTCTCACAAGTCACAATAGCTGTGGAGCAGAATATTATCTTGGGCTTAATTAAATTTACAGTAACGTCTTCCGATGTCTCATATTCGAAATTCCTTTCCCTTTTGTGCATAAGGGATAGAAATTAGAAGTACTTGTTCATGTTCTTGTTTGATCTTTCCTTTTCAACTAACAAAAGGATTTTGGTGGTTTGCTTACTTCACCTTTAATCAAAGAATTATCCTTCCTTGTGCAAAGGCAAGGAACCATGGCTTAAAATTCTGCAGGAACTCTTAATTTTATTACAGCATCCATCAATATTCTCCCCAATGGCTATTTTTTCATAATGTCTTTTGACACGTGCAGGTGCATTTTTGCCTGACCTCTGTGATGCTGCCCGCTATAACCCTCACCGTTCCATGATTCAGCTGATGAGCTCCGGCGCAGCCCCTGGACCTGTTGCTTCCGAGACCGCATCTTTGATCGCTGCCCCTGCCTCTGCTCCCATGTAATCAAACATTATTTGGAGTCTTCAAGATAATTTTCTGTTGAAGACTAGTTTATATTGAAAGAGTAATTAATTATATTATATATCTAGTGAATTAGAAAGACTACGAGGAATTCAACGCTACATATACTGGTCTTCAGGGCTGCAATTTGATTGTATTCTGTTTTTTGAGGATTATTTTGTGCGATTATGCCATTGAGTTTTGCGGACAGATAATTTGTGTTCCTTTCTTTATTTGATGAATAAATAAAATTGATCCAATCTTTATATAATAAACCCAGTGTAAATCAATTGGAGCATATCTTCATCTTTCATGAAACATAGAATAAACCAGGAACAAAGTGTAGAGACAGATATCATTAACACTTTGGCACGTATCAAAAGTCTAAAGAAGTGATTTAATTGGACTTGAACTATTATGGAGAGAAGTAGCATAAGAAATTTCGAACACAAAGCACAAATTAATACAACGTAATTCACAGCTGCACTAGACTATTCCCTAAACATGCACCTAATTAAGAGCCAATTAGTCAAATCCCAAAGAAGCTCAACCGTGAGGTCTCGTATTGCTCAAAGGCCGGAATCGCCAAGAAATCATCAGGTTCCACCACAACATAGGGATGAACGGACTAGTGTTGCTGTGGCTAAAACTCTAGAACGAGCAGAAGTTGAAGAGGCAAGAACGATGGTATATGGGATCAAGGAAGAAGATGGTGAATGGCTTAAGCAAAGTTTGGTTGGTGTTATTTTTTTTAATATGGATTACGTTGCCATTAAACCAAAGCTACTGCGAAGTGGAATGGAATTGATTGACTTTAAATTATTGGGAGCATCTCAAGCAGTTTTAATAACTTATATGATTCTATGATGACGGCTACTATTTCCCGATGAACTCAGGCCATGGAAATGCTCAGATAGGGCTTGTGATAAATTTGCATGGGTTACTATCTCTGGCTTACCTTTGGCAGCATATAGTAAGGATTGTATACCCTATACATCTTCTAATGTTCGTGTTCTGCTTGCTACATCTTCTAATGTTCCTTTGAATGACAGAGTTTTTGAAACTTTTCCATCACGTCATGTCATATGTACTAGAGAGTGATTGTTTTGAATAATTCCATGAGATTACCAATTAAATTTACTATTTTAATATTAAATTTTTATATTTTATTGCCAAAGAAATAAAAATTGGTATGATTTGCAAATAGACGATGAAATCCCATAATGGATTCAATCAAAATCAAAATGTACAAATATTTTATATGATGTGTAACAATTTTGCTAGTGAATCCTTTATCTTTTCGATATTTATTATTTGAGTACTTAATTTATATAAAATTAGCATTTCTAAATTTATTTTTAGAGTAAATGCCCACTGGGCCCAAATGAAAGGAGAAACCAATTATAAAATAAATAAATTGCTCGATGCAAATCCAGCTAAATCTCCCCAGCTACTACTAAAGTATAAGATAATAGCCCTGCGCATCTGCGTGAAATCATGTGGATATGCCAAAATAGACAGCTCAACATACTCTAACCACGGATTATAGTACCTTTCAATTATTATTATTATTATTTACTATAAATAAGTTGGATGACAACCATTATATATTCATCCATTCTTTTTTAAGAGGGAAGTGTATATAATAACCTATTTAAAGTGCATTCAGTTTTATTTACGCCTGTGTTTTTTTGGTTAATATATTTTTTTAAATATTTTTAAATTATTTTGATGTGTTGATATCAAAAATATATTTTTTTAAAATATATTTTTTTAAAATATATTTTTAATATATTTATAAATAAAAATATTTTTAAAAAATAATAACTAACACAGTAAAACAAAATGTATCTAAAGTTAAACTAAAAATGTATCTAAAGTTGAACTAAGAAACCTACCAGAGGTCTCCGAGATTATTTAATGATAAGAATCATAAATTTTTCAATGTATCAATATATGCGTGTACAACCCTTGAACAATAATATAATAAAAAAAAAAGTTAAATCACTATGAGTATTTGTTCATGATAAACAAATCTTGCACAAACATCAAACAAATTTTGAAAAATAAAATAATAATTATGACATTCAATTAAAGAATTTGAACTCGGTGTCACACGCATGCTTGTAATAACAGAGCATCAACTTTCTTGGCCGCAGTGAAAGAGACGAAAACGAGATGTAAGAATGTTGAACAGCTACTAACATTGAGGCAGATCAGCCGGAGGCGGTGGCAAAGTAGAGTCTGCCGTCGGTCCATTCTCAACGACGAAAGCTGTAGCTAATCCCCAGGGCAAGTGCACATCTAGATGACAGTGCATGAACCAAACACCTGGATTATTGGCTGTGAATCTTATGACTGCCCATCCTCCCACCGGAACACCAATGGTGTTACGTGATTGTGGATTGACGAGATTGAACTTCTTGGGGTCTTTAACGGGATCATAGTTTCCAAACCCTTGAGCCAACACATGGAAATTGAAACCGTGGAGATGCATGGGATGATTCTCGACGCCGAGAATAGCTGTGTTCTGTAACACCATCTCCACCGTGGAATTATACTTCAACACCTTCACGCTTGTTGATTTCGGAGTAATTAACAGGGATGGATTTAGGGCGTTGATGCTGGCATTGGTGTAGTCAAACTTGATCGGAGGAGTATCAGGGAAATCGGGAGTGTAGATTCCGCTTACATTGAAAAAGAAGGCCTGCAGCAGGGACAAAGTTGTAGGACTCACAAATGAGAAATTGTTCATACTAGCAGAGATTCGCGTCCCGTTTGAACACGTTGGGCAAATTGAGATCCCTAAGCCCACTGTCACAAACATGTGCTCATCAATCTGACGTGGGACCGGGACCCAGTGAGGCCCACCAGCCAGGCCAGTAATGTTGGTGAAAAACTTATTGGCGGTTGGGGTGTCATTGAAGGCAGGCATTAGAGGCATTATGGGAGTTGCTGACGACGGTGCTCCTTCGTAGACAACAACTCCTCTAGTCGTCGTGTTATCAAATGGTGCACCAGCAGCACTAGCATATGCGTGTGCAGCCATGTAATAAGATCCCACTTCCTGGTCTGCTGCGAGGAGAGCGTCCACCGTCTGGCCGGGGCCGATGACAACAACGCCAGTGACGTAGGGCACCGTGTACCCGGCATCAACAGCAACAACTGTCATATTATGGTTGGCTATCTTGAAAAAGAGCTCATTATTGAGTGCAGCGTTGATTATTCGGAGGAGATAAGTCTTTCCTCTCTGCACCTTAAGCTTGAATGTTCCTGGGATTGCACGGGCAAAACAAACCATAAACATAATAAGAGTAATATTTATATGTGTCACCATTAATATGCTTGGACATTTCATCTTCTATATAGACGGACCAGTAATATTTATACCATGAATACCGACGATGACCGATCGATGATGATGATGGCATAATATTATTACTTACTGTTTTGAGAGCAAGGGTAGAGGTCCCCGGGGAGTCCATTTATGGTGAAGGCATCCGAGGTGTTAGGCGCTGAACCACTGGCTAGAGCCTGGTTTTCGACATCAACAACATTAGCATTCCACCACTCTCCTGCAATCATATAAACATATTTTAATCACCACGCATTGTCATTAATCTTAAATTCATAATACATAGTTGGAGCATTAATCATGCGACTTTAAATTAAAAACCAAGGGTTACCAAATAAAATGGGAACTTCTTTGTCGGGTTTTGGGAAAGGGTAAGGATGGCCGGATCTTGGACGGATAATGAGTGCCCCATGAACTGTTGCTCGGAGCCAGCTGACATGAGCATGCCACCATAGAGTACCTTCTTGCTTGAGGAGTTTAAATTGGTAGGTATATTTACCTCCAGGCGGTATTGGACATTGAGTTACCATATTAGGTCCATCCGCCCAGGCACTAAGTAATTGAAACACTCCATGCCTGCATAAAAACAAAAAAAGTTCAATAATTAGCTACTAATATTATATCGAATAATGATAAACTTAAAAGAGTGATAATAATGACATTTATATATAGAACCCAATCTTTTAATAATTTTTTTAAAATCATGATTATATTAGCCTGCACGGTAGTTGAAGAATAACTTTCTCAAGTTTTCAATTAGAGTTTTTTAGTGGATAACATGAAGACAAATTTGATATTTTCTTGGGAAAATTCCTAGCTGGGTACGATTTCTGGCAGAAAATCAATGTGTTTATTTCCTGATCCACTCACTTCTAGCTTCTTATGTAATTAACCAAGGATTTACCATTACCAAAAAACCATGGATTTACCAGTGAATTGTCATGTTGTAGGGTGACTTGTTAAAAACATGGACTTTAAGGGTGTCGCCCTCTTGAACGCGAAGTGTTGGGCCTGGTAGGCTTCCATTCACTGCAGTCACCACTTGCTCAGTGCACAGCCGACGAACTGTAAGGTTTTTCACCTAAAACATTCACAACAAAACCCATCAGCCTGCAATTAAGGTTTAAGAAAAGTAGAAAATCGTATTGCCTATATATATATAGCAGACTCATGTACTAGAATATGCAAACTTGGTCGGTCCAGGAGATGAAAAACTTTTCCCACTAGATTATTTAAATTATGGACAGAACTGTGTTGGAAGTGTATTGAGTTGCCGACACCCATGCTTCCTTCCAAGTTAGTAGGCATCTCGAGCTCGAGCCTCTTTTGCAACGAAAGATAAAAGAGTTTGATCAAATCTTTTTCCTTGGATATCCTTTTCATTCAAAGTGTGAACATGGTTTTGATCTTAGGAGCTCAAGATGAAACAAAAGCGTAAGGTTTATTTGATGAATGTTTTTCCTATGTCAAAACTCTAAGTTAACTTCCTAGGAGGATATAATAAACCCGCCTAATTACCATCCTATCCTCACCCCTGATATTTCTTATAACGACCAAAAACCCTAATGCAACCTTTGCATGGCATAATTTATCAAGACAGGAACCTATAAGGACCCTTCCACAAAAAGGGTGAGTACTAATACAAGACAGAAGAGCTTAAAGTCAAAGAATTACATGGAATGAGTGTTCCACAATCGCAGCAGAAGCCACTGAAGAAGCTAGAAGAACCAGAGCACATGTTAACCAAAACACAAGACGTAACATGTTAATTTGAAGAGAGAAGAGTGTTATGAATGAATGGAGAGAACCTCTAATTTATAAAAAAGTGGCTTTAGCGAATGTTTGTTGTTGCTATTTCGGTATCTCAACACACACATATTTATAGAAGAAATATACAAGTTTAGATGGTCATAGCCTCCACGCGATTGCGTGCTTAGGCACTTAATCTCTTCTATGGAGTTTTTCAAGTGACTTGAAGTCGAAAAATTCAATGGGTTAGCAAAAACTTCGTTTTCTAATAGCTCAAGCTAGCCATCTAAATATACATAAAGAAAGCACAAGTGTTAAGAATCTTGATTGCTCAAGCAAACAAACATTTTCGGCATTTGTGCTGTGGTCGCGAATTTGTTTTTTTTTTTTTAAAAAAAATAAATCAATTTCCTAATTATAAATATTCCCTTGCCAAAACATAACGATTGTAGAATAAGTATTTTCCATCTCATGATTAGTCAAGGACTAGCTATGAATATAGTTAAAAAGAAGCCGGTAGTCAAATGACAACTAGAGTTGGCAATCTGTCATCTCGAGTGCCAAACATGCGCTTAAGGGAGACCTTTTCCATTTTCAATTACGTTTTCAATTACGTCTGTTTTATAAATATCGAATTAAAAAAATGAAGGCGTGATGGAGCTGCAAGAGAAAATACTATTCAAAGAAAATGAGCAGAGGCCAGGTTGGAATTTTATTTCCTTGAAAACCAATCTAGTGATTAAGTTTCTCTAATAATATATATCAAACAAATTAAGTAGTAAAACCATTGGATCGAGTAAACTGGGGGGGGGGGGGGGGTGGGGGACAACTCATGAATTCCAATTTTAATCACAGATTATTCGAACCTTTCGTTCATAATTATGCTATGAACGGGCCGGGAGCCTGGCCCCCAGCTGATTTTGTTTTATAACCTAGCTTAAAAATACGTCTTAGTAAAACAAATAATTGATAAAAAAATAAAAATAAAATAAAAAACATAGTCACCAACTCTCTCTCTTTACGCGCTCCATGCCAAAAATTATTTGCCCCTCCATATCTTTCATCAAAATTAAGAAGGTAATCCAAACTCAAAAACTATATATTATTTTTTCTTGTTTTCATTGTCTTTTGATGATGATTTTGTATTGTTTTATTGATTTTCTATTTTGTTTTTATATTTGGATGGTTATCATTAATTTTTAATTTGATTGAGTTTTCATGAATTTGAGTGGAATTAAAGATATCAATTTTATTAATTTATGGAGTTGATCTTTTATTGTTGTTTTTAATTTTGGATTCTCTTAATTAAGGTTTTTCTATGTCATCTATTTTGATATTAAGTTGATGTTTTGATTTCAAGTTGAACCATGAATATGATAAGAAGAATTGATTATTATTATTTTTTTAGAAAAAGAGGAAAATTTTTGATGACTCACGATATAGTCTAGTAAACCAATTTCAGTGTGTAATATTGAATTAGTGGTTGAACAGTCCTAGCCTACTTTAATTTGCAAAGAACTTGCATTGATTATTAAGCAGCCTCCTACTAGAATTGTATGTGCTAAACAAAAATATTGACATTGTTTATTTAATTTGAGATCCAAATAATTGACCTTAAATTTAGAAATACCTAGTTAATCAACAAGATGAAATTCAAAGGGCTTACGTTAATTTAGAGCCATATTAACCTTTGATGTTTGAATTTATGCTAATGGGTAACACGTATTATCATCTATTTCAGTTTTATTGGTTCAAAATTAAAACTTTTCCTAACATGGATATTAAGAGAAAATATTGTTTTTCCCCCCTGCTATTTATTTGCAAGTAAACCAACTGGAAAGAACATATACATTTATTGTTAATAGATTCAATTGTTGGAAGAAAGTTAATAACGAGGAACAATGTGTCTTTTTGACTCATATGAAAAAAAGTCCAAATTCAGCTTATAAATTTGATGTTGGATGTTTAGATAATTTGAAAAATCAGTTATATCATATTGAGAAGGTGGTTGGGAGGAAAACTTCTCAAGAGATTATAAATAATTAATTGCATATTAAATTTTTAATAAATATTGTTTGTTAGCTGGCATTTCAAGCATGTACAATTAGAAGAGATGATGAACGAGCATAATAATAAAAAAATAGGGTAATTTTCTTGAAATAATAGAATTTTTAGCATTATACAATGAACAATTAGGTGCTTTTATTTTTTATAATGCTCCATAAAATATCACATACACATCATAACAAATTCAAAAGGAAATTTTGCATATCCATGTTAGAAATATTTAATCTTCAATTCATCATGAGTCTGGTGATGCAAAATTTTGTTTGATTATTGATGAAGCTCGATATCAAATTAGATGAGAGCAAATGACCCTTACAAGAACATTTTGTTAGCATAAAGACATTGAAGTTTTTTTTTTTTAATATGGGACAATCTAACCGTAAAAGAAATTAGTAACAATTGAACATACTACCGAGTTCATATATTTACAACTACCATTAATCAATAATTTCAAGAGCTAAATAATAGATTCAGTGAACGAAAAACTAGGCTTTTTATGTTGAACGTAACTTTGAATCCAAAAAAAAAAAAAACCAACACATTATTTAATGTTAAAGATATATACAAGCTTGTTGATAAGTTTTATCGTAAATATTTTTCTGACCAGGAAAAAAATTAATTGAGATTCCGGTTGCAAAATTGTAAGCTTGGTAGACCTAATCATCCAGAGTTAAAAAAATTGTCATCCATTGATGATTTATAATAAAGATTGGTAGAAACTAGAAAAATAGTAATTTATTCATTAATTGAGAGATTGATTTGACTTATTCTGACTTTTTTTTATGACAACCATTGAACAAACTTTTTCAACAATGAAGATTGTTAAAATAAGTCTTTGCAATTAGATGAATGATGATTTTCTTATAGATTGTTTATATAGAAAAAAACAATTTACTGAAAGATTCTTAATAAATATAATATTTGATAATTTATATTTTATGAAAAACAATGAGCACAATTAAAATAAATATATAAGAAACTTTCTTTATTATTTTATTGTTATTGTAATTTATTTCAAAAAATTTACAAAAAAACAATACTTTATTTTAGCTAATTAATGTTTCTTATAAACTTTGTATGTTTATATTCTATGTATGAAAATGAACAAAATTAAAGTGGTGGATTCATTATAGAGATGGAATTAATTTCATAGCTTTAATTTAATTCAGTATTTCTCTTAACTTCTTAGCCCATACAAAGATGGTTTTATGTTTGTAGTCAGTTTTTACATTGCTTATCTTATTTGAAGTAAATCTTTCATTGTTCTATGTTTTTCTTTGCATAAAACTAAATTATGCAATCTTTTTTTGTTTACGATTCATGTATGGTAGATAAGAGCAATTTATATTCTTAGTATGTTATTGTAATATTCAATTCTTTCATGTTAAACTAACCCTTTTCAGTATTATTATATTTGTTTTACTAAACAATGAATTTTCTATTTATTTCTATTTCTATTTTTATTATTATTTATTTTTTTCTTTAGTTTATGAGTGATATTGAGATATTTCATAACTTCAAGGATAAAATTGAAATTTGCACACATTTTCCATTACTATTCTTTAAATAAATTAATAGAGGACTAAAATTAGAACAAAAAAAAAAATGAAATTGAGATAACACACTCAAGAGACAAAATAAAAATTGCCCAAATAAAAAAGAACAAAGAAAGACAAATTTGTCATCCCATTAAATAAATTCAATCTAAAAACATGCAACAAGATTACCAACTCCTAATTAATTAATGGTGAGTTCATTATATTCTCATGGGTTAAAATGGGGACTCTTTTGGAAATCAATATATTAAAGGTATAAAAAGAATTTCGTGCTCCATGGGAAGAATTGCCTATATGGTATGTTTGTGCAGTTGATTTTTTAATTTAGTATTTGGTCAATAATTATCTTATTTAAGAATCAAAGTATATAATATTTTTTAAAAATTATTTTATTCTTGAATTAAGTCAAGGTATATCTGCTTTTAATTAAAAAAAAAGTGTTCATCGTGTGGAGAATATTTTTTTCTTAAGAAAATTATATATATTTTTTCAAAGCTTGCCTATGGCTATATATATATAAGTCTAATTACATGACTTCAATATCAAATTTGTAATCATTAAATTTGATTTTACAATGTTTCTCTGCATCTCTTCAAATCCTAGATAAATGAAAGAAATAAAGTCACAGTTACCCTAATTATCCATTATTATATATATATTACTCTACCATGGAAGCTTGTTTCTTATTACAGGATCAGATTTGGCTTTGACCATTTAAAAACAAGCAATCGAAAGCATGATGTATACGTAAGGTACTTCTTACCAGTGGTGGATACAACTGGAGAACTAACAAGTCTTCGTGTTAGTTTTAATGATTACCATTAATTAATTGAAGCCCCCCGCCTCATCAAGTCGTTATCTTTTTTCTTCAGAAGTTTCTAATCTATTTCATTGATTATCTTTTAATAAAACAAACAAACAAATAAATAAATAAATAATAGGAAGAGTAAGAGGACACGTTTAGGAATACTTCTTGTTCTTGTGCAAGGTAATCCGTTGACTATGGAATCTGGCCACTTCCCTTAAGCCTTGAATGAGAATATACACCTAACAAATATTTTTATGGAAAAATGGTAAATGACAGCTCACCTCACCCTTTGATTCATAAGTAAATCTTTTTATAGTTAATGTTTAATTATTATTTTGGGATGGAAAACATAAAAATAGTAAGAATAAAAGAGAAATGTCTTAATTACATGTAAAATAGCTACTTTTCTTGAGATATTGGTCTAGATTCTAGGTGGATTTACATTCTAAAATATTGTTATTAAGATTTTGATATAAGATATTGTGAAAAAGAAATTATCATTTAATTAAGCCATAAATAGTGACTTCACTTTTTAGAATAAAGAGGATGCGCCCATGATCATTGCCAATAAAATGTTGGTTCCTTGGTAAACAATTGGGCATGCAATAGCTATCAACACCAAACAATGATTAAAAATTTAAACTAAAAGTTAAAATTAAAAATTAAACGAGCGAGGTATTTTGCCACTATTCACCTGCACCTAGCTACAACATGAACTGCATTGTTCATCTACTATGCAACAACTGCTTTTACATCCCTTTTTTATGGTCTTATTTTATTTTGGTCCTTCAAATTGTTTTAATTTGCTATTACTGTAAGCGCGCAATTCTCTAATTATAAACATAAACAATCAATTAAAATCTTGATGTTTATGATCTTAGAACTCATGACTTTCACATTCAAACAAATATTTAAAGAAAGCTTAAAAAAATGTACCCAAATCCATAGTAAACCCTTTGTGTTTCTCTTCTAACCCTTTGAGTTCGTTACATAAGTCTTGATGAAATAAAACCTACAGTTTTGGGTATAGACAAGACTAATTTTTCTAAATAGACTCTTTATTTTTACACATTCATCAAGTATGCAATTATTGAAAACTAAATCAGTTCTTCAAATTGACTATTAGGGTTTTTAGTATTAATATTTATTAAATAACTTAAGAGTTCACTATCTCATTCATATAGGCAACATCTTACACTCTTTCACTTGTCTCACATGAGATTATATTTCTTCATGGTTTAATAAATGTCTAACATAATTTGCATAGATTGACGATAAAACTTTTTATATATTGGTCACATCATATATCATAATTAAGTAAGAACTAATAAGAATCATGGAGTTTGTACATCATTGATTTGACATGGTCCCTTCCATATACTACAATATTAGTATTCACTTAACATGACTTGTAAATCATGTAGTTGGTCCAACAATAACATCCTTGTCAAAAACAATTCTTATTATCATTGTACTAATTTGATTATGTATAACAAATGATAAAGAAGAAATATCATAAACATCTTTATAAGTGAGCTTAGAGTGTCAAATTTATAATTATCATAAAGTCATGACAATATCAATAATGTTATCTAATAATACTCGTTCCTTCAACATAATCTTGAGAATTAATGAGCCTTTCATTAATGGATCGGAAATTATAAGATTGGTTCTAATATGTTCAATTCACACTCTTTGTTTCTAGATTTCTTATTTAACAACAAATTATTTTAATTTCATATATTTTGCACCATTTCAATACTTGTCATTTTTAGAAAAGAAGAGAATTATGGAATTATCACAATAAATTTTCAATGACTTAGCATAATTGTCGACTATTTTAAACCCTGAAATACGGTTCCACAACTAATTCACCTAAATTATGACCTCAAAGCATGCCACAAATTCAACTTTCATAATAAATGCAATAATAATAGACTATTCAACATTCTTTTATAAAATTGCTCCTCAAGATAAAAGGGACAAATATCATAATGTGGATTTTGAATCTGAATATGCAAACATATTAGGATGAGTAAAATTTTTTATAAGCATGTAATTTCTTATTCCAATACATTCTTCATAGTTTTCCGGTGATCCAAACTAGATTACTTTGGTATCTGCCTAGCATTCCAACATCAAACTTGATGTCCAGTATGGTACAAGTCTGAATATACATCAAACTTTCAATAATTGATGCATACAAAATTCCTTTCATTTATTTACATTTCGATTCATACTTTAGGCATTAAATGAGACGAAATTTATCTTTTTTCCTAAATTGAAATTACATTTATTAAGCGTTTATAAGCTTTTTTGATATATTCATTATGAGATAACCCTAACAATTCTTGTGATTTGTCTTGGAATGTTTTTATTCCAATTACATAAGTTGTCTCTGGCATATCTTTCATCTCAAAATTATAAGAGAGGATTTTCTTGGTTTCATATAGTAAACTAGGATCATTAGTTGCAACCAAGATAAAATCAATATATAAAATCATATATATAAACTTGCTTTTACTGACCTCTATATATATACACACACACACATACACACACATTGATCAACTGTGTTTTTCTTAAATCTAAAGAAAATAATAGCATCATTAACTTAAGATATCATTGTTTAAAAGCTTGTTTAAGTATGTGTATTGATTTCTTACATCTAAACACCATATACTCCTTATACTCCTTTTCTTTATTCATTTGGTTGATCCATATAGATTTATTGTACTAAATTTCCATTTGGAAAGATAATTTTCACGTCCATTTGATGTAACTCTAAATCATAATAAGCTACCAGAGTTATGATAATTCTAAACGAGTCCTTTCTAAAAATTGATAAAAACATTCTTTGTAGTTAATGTAATCTTTCTAAGTAAAATCCTTAGCAACAAGTATGATTTTATATCATTCAATATTATCATTTGAGTCTCATTTGGTCTTGAAGACCCATTTATATCTAACTCTTAGACAACATTCAGATATTTTAACAAGGTCCCAAACTTTATCTTGTTCCATAGAATTAATGTTCCAACAAGTGACCTATCAGTAATGTGAGAATATTCTTCTATAAATTTTTTAGCACTTTCAATTTTAGAAAGAGTAAACTTGATACTCATTTGCATAAATATTAGGCTCAATTTATTTGATCTTTTTCAAGTATTATAGAAAAACTTGTTTTTAACATTGCTAGGATCAGTAATGATAACAAATTTCACAGCTTGAAGTATTAAATTAAGATCCAAAATACTTTAGTGACATTGGAATCGTTCACACTAGTAAGAGAAACTTATCCCATTTAATATTAGAACATGCAAAGCTTGCAAATGGAGAGAAATAATAATAGTTACTAAGGTTAATAAAATAATCATAAATTAATGCCCCGGGCCAAAACTTAAATATATAATATAAATTCAAAAAAATAATTCACATAAATAATAAATGTATATCAATGATCTCAATATTTGGGCGATACAACAATATACAAAAAAATAATTATAATGATGCTAATAAAACTTTACTTTATTCACATAAGCATTTACTATCTTGAACAAATTAGTATTGTTACCTAGCACCACTTTGTTTTTGTCTCATGTCCAAGTCATATTTAATTAATCGATTATGGCAATCAATAAATTCCTCGCAAAAAAGAAAAAAAATATGACTTGCTCATATTTCCTTAGAATCTGAGAACAATTTACCGACAACAGGAGATTATGTGGTGTCCATAAAATTGGGATTCAAGTACACTGTGCATTAAAAAAATGTCTTCTCAAGATTACCGTATGAACAATTCTTGCCAAGTCTTCAAACAATAATCATCTCAAGACAACCAATTTTCCTCTAGTTTTGGAGCGATTCATGTCCTCGCTAACTACCCCTTTTTTTTATTATTTGCTTCTTTCTAATTTTGTTTGTGAATTAAACAAATCATCCTATGAGCATATGAACTCTGAATGATAAACAAATACCAATTCCTTTTATTTCTTTCTTTTTTTGTTTCAAATAAATTTAAAATTTAGCTTCAAAAGAATGAATAGCAAGCCTTAATTTATTTCTCTTTTTCACCCGGGACTTAAAAAAAAAATACCATGGGAGAATATATAAAGTTCTTGACTCTAATACATGGATTAGTTTAGATGATAAAGAGTAAATCTATTCAATTCGAGGTGTGACTCTTAATTTATTATTAAAGTGATACATTTATATCTGATTAACTACATTTATAAAGATATTTAAATTTCGAATGTAACATAAATATAATGGAATATTTTTAAATAAATGTATATTCTAATTTAAATTGACAAATTATTCGATTGGGCATCTCAACAAACAATAAGAATCGTGCCAAAAATTCAAAATTATGCTATGGTAATTGGCTTTTGTGACATTCAATTCTACAGACAAGAATCTTGAGAAAATATATTTTAGTCATATTCGTGTATATAGGGCAATTATTTATGTGCCAACCAAGAAATTCGTTTATGACACCAATGAATTTGCATAATGAAAGGTAAAAATAGCCAAATAATTAATTAGTTTTCTTTAGCTAATTCTATAAATTTTATAATACCATCACCTTCACAATCTCATAAATTCTATACATTTTATAATATCGTTTTCCCGTGCGGCATTTGCTTGAAAGAGGAGGCGATCTATCAAACCAGTTGTCAATTGAAATTGGTTTGTATCGTTGGACTTTCGGAATGTTGGAGAGTTGCATTTTCCAATAATGAAAATAAGACACTTTATGCCGCTTTATTTCCTCCTTATGATTTTCTCCATTTTTTCTCTCTATTTCTCTATTGGTCATATAAATTATATTTATCTTCTAGTGTCGATATAAAATTTATAACTTTCAAAATTAATATAAAAGCATTGAAAGTAGAATTATGATGGAGCAAGAAAGTTATGAAAGTTGAATGGAATTTCAACCCCAACTTATATCTTGCATCAATGGATTACATTTATGTTCATATCATTGGATTTTTATTAACATAACAAATCCCTTTTAATTATGGGTAATGCCCATAACATGTATCCTATCATTTTTAACATTTAGTAATATGTCATTTAAAAGTTGTGGTTAGAGATGGTAAAATTATCCATCTCGATGGATATCCAACAATGTAAGTTTAGTTATGGTTTAAGATTGTTTTTTTTATATAATTATCATCGGTGTAAGATTATTTATTTGTATCAATAATCTAAAATTTCCTTACCTAATTTAGAAATTTAACTCTCTTTTTTAAGAGACATCTAATGCTAGCATGGTTGCAAAATTAGGCAAAGATGCTTCCATTCATCCTCCTCGTGACCCTTAAGTATGACTGAAGGTTTTTACCA
Source organism: Populus davidiana (assembly GCA_030145905.1). Classification (NCBI taxonomy): domain Eukaryota; kingdom Viridiplantae; phylum Streptophyta; class Magnoliopsida; order Malpighiales; family Salicaceae; genus Populus; species Populus davidiana. Next base: position 2,062,247 of record CM057794.1, on the reverse strand, counting down.
ATGATAAACTCAATAGAAATTAGGTTTATAGTATACTTATAGCATAGGCCTAAGAATTCAGGACGGACTGTACTATTTCAACTATAAACATATAATATTTTTTTCTCAAGCTATGCATCAAGGACTTTGACGAGATTGTTTTGAAAAGAGTTTAAGAACAACTATTTATTAAAATATAAAGTATGAGATCAAAAATGAGAGGAGAACTCCAACTAGAAAATATGTTGTATTGAGCTTATTAAAGTGCAGTCATGGGTATACAGCTTCCTCCTCTTCTTGAACCTTTAGATATAGTATCTTCTCCTCCCCCTCCACCTTCTTAGAAATTTTAATGTGTGGTTCATATCTATCTACATTTGTTTAAAAAATGTTTGTATATGAAATTTTGTTTATCTTATTTTTGTGAACTATTTAAATAAATTGTGAAATTTATATTAGTGAATTTTGTTTTGGGGATTTGTTTTTGTTGTGGTTATAATTTATTGTACAAATTGTTGTTAGGTTAGTGATCACAGTATACAAAAAAAAAATCGCAATCTCTAACAGAACAAAATTGTTAGTTGATGATTCCATTGACATTTCCATAAAAAAATTAACAACTAATCAATGGAATCACTGAACAACATTTATGTTGGGAGATTAAATAGCAATAGAGTTACCGACTGAATATATTGATGAAATAGAAAGCCTGACAAGATGCTTTCTAACGATGGCTTTTCATTGGTGATTCCCTGAATATTTTTTAATGCCAATGAAATCTTCATTAAATACCAATGAAATATTTCATCGGTATTTTATAATTTTATGGTAATCACTAAAAAAATAGTTATCAAATAAGTTGTAAATATATAATATTTTATCTCTCTAGCTTTAAAGATAGCATGATTGTAAGCATATCATATAGTTATTGATCATAAACATTTAGATACAAGAAAAAATAGAGATCCAAATTAACTCTATAAAAATTGTGTATTTTATTGAAACATTTTACTTTCCTAGTTTGAAGTTGGATTTTTATGTGCATGGAGCATAGAGCATAAAGTATTAAATTTTAGATAAAATATGTGATGAATTGTTAGTTGTAAAGTCATATTGTCTACTACTAACGAGTTAATAGTTTAGCCTGATAAAAATATTCTACAACTTAAAGGACCAATTAAGTTCATGAATTCGATAATGAATGAAAAAATAAGAATTTTTGTTTTGTGTATCTTAAATTATAATATTTCGCATCTATATCATGGAGCACTTGTGTTTGGCATCCAATGCTTCTAGAAAGTCTATATTAAAGACTTAACAAAACCATTAAATCAAGAATGCAAAACGAAAAAAAATAAAATTTAAAGGATTGAATGAAAATTATATTATAAGGACTAAAATAAAAATACGTAGACCATATCTTTTTAGTTTTTTTAACAAACAAACACCCTCGAAAGCAATACAATAACTTCCTTAAAATACTAAAAAAATATAATCCTCCAAAACCAATCAGAAATTTCTTAAGTACCATTAAATGAATAATGAAATGAAAAGTAAAAATTGTGTTTTTTTTTTTCTTTGATTCTTAATAGCGATTTGTTTCTAGAAGATGTGTCCTCATATATTTAGCTGTGGGGGCATTGTCTAAGATAAATATTGTGATTGTTAAAAACAAATATTATAAAATAGATTAATTACTTAGTTTTTTATCCTTTAAATACGAGACTTAACAAAACACAAGTTTCCTTAAATTTAAAGCGCCCATTCCCTATATATCGAATAATTTGAAATCAAGGAGTAAAATTATATGCGCTTAATTGCATCTATGTCATAGATGATCAAATGATAAAAACATTTATAGCTAATTGAAACTCTTGTGATATACCTTCATTACTAAATTCATTTATCATGGAAAAATAAGAAAAAAATAACCAACACATATATGAATATAAATAACTTGTTTAATAAATCCAATGAATAGTTGAAAACAAAAAAAAAATATAATGTTTGATACTTTTATAACAATCAATTGGCCGGTATCAATTAATTTTGAAATAAAAACTTTTAAATCCATTAGATTTTAATACAAAGCAATACTATGTGAATTGTTGAAATACCTCAACATTATGTAATCAATTTTTTTATTATTATTTTGGAAACCTTCGACATATATATATATATATAGCACACCTCACATTAAAAAAAAACACAAATACAAAAAACATTCTTTTTTATAAAATCTCTTAATTTACAGATAAAAATTCAATTTTTTTATTTATTAGATTTTTTTATTTATTAGATTCATCACCTCGAATGAAACTTAAATATACTTAGTTATAATTTTTTGTTACAAAACATTATATTAAGATTTTTAAAATAAAATTTTAACTTAATTTCATTTATGCATAAAATTAAATATATGAAAATATATTATAATTATTTTTTTTATAAATGGAAGGAAAATATAGGGTGTTAACAAAAAAAAAAAGGGGAACTTAAAGGGTGGGGAGGGGGGGGCAAAAACAAATGGTGAGGGGGTGGGCCTGGCTGGTGAGTTGCCAAAGCCCACACACTCCTAGGCTAGAGGTGCCCTAAACAATTTTAAAAAATATATAAGAGCCAATAAATGATGGATCGTTTGAAAAAGCAGATGAGACATCATTTTTTTCCGTTGATATTCTGCTGATGAGGAAAACTCATATCGCTAGAATTCATTCCAAAATTCTTTGTTTATCATTTCTAGTCCTTATCACCTCAAATATGCATCTCGAAAACTATTACCAACCTCAAACTCTATTTTAAGCCTAAAATAACCAAATTAATTGAAATATAATAGAAATAAAGTTTGTTGATCAAAATAAAAGATTTACAAATTACAGAAATCTATTACAAATTAACATATAAAATTGTTGTTCATGAAAAATGAAGTCTACATTGCAACTGAGTGTAACCGTTGAAAAATCACAATCTATTTTAGTTTGTTTAATGTTAATTACTTTCTCATTAATGGAATCATTTTTTTTTTGGGTGCTGGCAGCATTACAGACTACATAAGAAGCAAAACATGGACTCGAAGATTGGGACAATCTAAAAATCTACTCACGCAAATGACTAAATAATTAAAGTCTTCACACGTTTAGCGTCTTAATTAGGAGATCGGCAAGAGCACACCGTGCAGGTTTGTTACTTGGTCATTATCATCTATCTTTATATATATGTGCACAATAAAAATTCAGAACATTAATTAAGTATATATGTATGTATTAAATAAGCTGTAAGGAAGTTTCGTGAGGAGGAAGGAATAAGATTACCAAAAAATGTCTAGTTCAGCTGTTAACAAGTATAGAAGAAAAAGACTGATATCGAGAGGGTTGATGTCTCTCTGTTTTTTATTTATTTCTATTATTATCATTATTATTAAACCCATCCATGTGATTTACGATTGTTAATGATATGCATGATCCCTTTGTCACGGCCATTAGTAAAAGTGCTAATTAATTTTCTGTACTTCAAAATACATATCTTGATATAGAAAAGAAAATAATTTCATAATTATAGCCCTGGATTAAATTAATGGAAGAATACCGCTATAAGCTATTGCTTACGAGAAAATGTCAACAGTATCGAGGTATATATAATTCGATGAATTATCTTTTAAATCTGACGAATTAAAAAAAAAAAATCAAGGGTAGACCACAAGATTTCTCCATTTCAAGTACAGGGGGAACAAAAGGTTATTAAAAGAAGGTATTTTTTATGAGCGCTCGCGTAGAACGAGGCTCGAGGCCGTTTAAAAATAGGCTTGCGATTTTTTATCTAACCAATCTGAGCGCGTTGCCTTCTTCAGCACTGAAAGGGTACAAATTAAAGTTTGAACATCTCTAGCTCTTGGTCTGCACTTTTTGGAGGTTTGACGTTTAAGTTTTTAGTTCAAAAGACATGACAGAGACTGTTCTTCTTTTGTGCTGCTTTAAGACAACAGAGACTCATGAAGATGCTGATGCTGGGATAACGAAAGAATACATCAATTGTGAAGTATGTTATACAACAGCTCTCTTTTATACTTCCTCTAGCATAAATTTGATTAATAACAACGGAGTTATCGATAGAAAATACTTCATCGGTAATGTCCAATGAAACTCAGCGATTAAAGCTGTTCTGTTAGTAATTACTGATACAATTATCAATGGAATAAAAATAAATTTTATACTATATTATATTCCAATAGAAATACCTATAAAGATATTTTATGATAGTTTTCATTAGAAATTATGCTAGTAATTTAAAAAATATTATAACCGATACCACCTCATCCTCTTTCTATTCCTTATATTTACAAATCCAACCAATACTTTGTAACGTCGGCATTTCTATTTTATTTAAAATTTTTTAAAAAAATTCGTTGCACCAAGTAAACAAACATATCTATTTTTTATATTATCCATTTATTTTTTAGGTTAACTTATTGAAATTGTTTTATTCTATATTTTATGTTATCCATTTATTTCTTAGGTTAACTTATTGAAATTGTTTTATAGTATCTGTAGTTTGCTTGTATATTTAAGTGTTTTATAATTATTCCCTTGAAAATTTTGTTATATGATATGTATATATATTAGGGTTTATTTGAGATTTGAGGAAAATTTGTTTATAATTGGATGAAATTGAGTTTTATTTTGTAACGTAAGTATATTACAATAAAAGAAATAATGGGTTATTTAATTGGTATCAATTATATTTATTGATTTTATTGTTAAGTTGGAGATTTGAAGAAGATTGAGTTTTTTTAGAATTGATAATAATTAAAAAGTATTGATTTAGATTAAATAAGTTTGAAATTGAATACTTAATATTATTAACTCAGTTGTATAAATCCTTTCCGATAACATTATGATGAGTTTCATTGGACATCTTATCTAGTTATCTAGTATCTAAATATTATAGTCAATATAACAGTACACGTTGAAGTTGGCAAAACCTTCTTCTCTTTTATTTTTTTCACAAGCTTGACGTGCTTTTTGTCAGGTAACCTAATCCAGAGTAGGCATAAGTGCCCAACGAAAAAGATCAGACAAAAGATTAGGTTAATCCATTTAACAAGCATTTATTTATTTGGGTGTTGTTTTTTTTTTTAAAAAGAGCAGTAATTTATCTGGGTACACGTCAGTTTCCCATGGCGGGTGATAATTTGTTGTTGAAAGTTTATTGGATTTTGTCCAAATCCTTGGTGATGAATATCTGTTGAACAAGTAGGCATACTCTATTGGTCACGATGCTTGGACAGAGCAAGCCCAGAAGAGGACAACAGCTTGCGATGTTGCTCCCACTTGCCAAAAATGTTCAAGTAGTGACCGGACCCACCTACCAAGATGTCCGATCATTGTTTGCCGCACGTTACAAAATCCTCGTCGATGAGACGACCTTAAGCTCTATCTTTATCTATATATCTTATTGTCTCCGTTTTTCTCTTCTCTTTCGATCCCTTCCGCTTTGGAATTTTCCTCCTTTAGGTTATTGTCTCCGTTTTTCTTTTCTTTTTCTTTTTCTTTTTCTTTTTCGATCCCTTCGGCTTTGGAATTTTGCTCCTTTAGGTTTCCGTCGTCCCCCCAATTATATTTCATTTTCCAGACTACTCCTCCTCTTAATGTTAATTCGTATTAAAAAATAATATAAATTATATTTTAAAGTTTTATTTAAAAATTTAAATTATTAAATTCACATAATTTTTTAATATAGTATCAAAACTTTAATGACCAAGCAGTTATGAATTCGAATCTTACCATATTTATTTATTTGATAAAAATTAAATAAAACATAGTATGAATCTATGTGAATTTAAAGTTCAAAAGACTTTCACATAAAAAAATTTATTAGAAAATAATATAAATTATATCTAAAAATTTAAATTATTATGATTTTTGTTTTATATATATAATTAGTGCCACCCGCCCGAGTGCTCGTCAACTGCTTGCTTCGTGTCCCAGGCGAAACAAATCACATGTTATGCCTGACGTCTCTCTTGAAGCACGCCACCATATCCACCGTTAAATGGAAGGGACAATTTCAGTGCAGATTATGGATCCAATGACATGACATGAAATAAGAAGCTAGCCCGATTCAAGACTGCTTTGCCTGACTCACTGCTTTTCTTATTCATAAAAAAAAGAAAAAAAAAAGAATTGCACGGCAAAAATACAACTGAGGAGCGTATTGGTTAAAGAAAGACCTACAAGGTCTCCTTTTTCAATTTCTTTAATGAATGGTGGCGTGAAAAGGACTCCCATTTCACTCTTAAGCGTACAGAATGATTAGCGTATTGATCAAACTGAAACCTTAAATAATTAGTGCTTTCCATTTTTAACTTCTTGTTCAGTTACAAAGTACTGAACAAAGGATTAAAGCCCGGTTTATTTGTATGTTTTAAAAATATTTTTAAAAAAATTAATTTTTTTTATTTTAAATTAATATTTTTTAATATTTTTAAATTATTTTGATCCACTAATATAAAAAATAATTTTAAAAAATTAAAAAATATATTATTTTAATACTTTTCTAAGTAAAAAATACATTAAAAAATAACAACAACTACACTTCCAAACTAACACTAATTACCTCAATCAACCTTTTAATAACCGCTTGCTGCTTCTTCTTCTTTTAAGAAATAAAAATAAAAAGCAAAAGATATGTCCCAAATACCCTCATAAGACCCCCTCATCTAATACACCATTTCTATTTAGAAAAGTGATTTTGGATTCATGTTTTTGTGAAATTGCCATTGCTCTTTAGAAATAAGGTGATGGTGGTCTTAAATTTAAGGCTATGTTGCGGAAAAATCAATTGATTTTTGAGAAATAAATTCATAAAGTTGTTTTTTATATTTGATTATGTTATAAAAATAAGTTAGAAAATTTATCTAAAAGAATATAGATATGCCACTATATTATTTGCTTACAATAAAATTAATATGACCTAACATACATTAGCTATCAATAAATATAGCATAAATTATTGCATAAATCTTGAAGGTTTTTTCTTATTTATGAAATAAAAATGGCTTTGAAATAAACATAGGTAATTGAGCTAGCTTAATTGCACCTTGACTAATTCCACGAATTTTAAAATTAACGACCATGTACGCCTTCTAAAACCATCATATTAGCAATCACGGGGCTCAAACCTAAGACAACAAGAAAAGCAAACATTTTAGTTTCAAAGTCTTACCACATGGTTCATCTACTATATGATTATGACAATTTGATCTTGCACATCACAGTAACTTGATTCCGTTACGCCAAATCTCCCAACATGAATTTTAAATAAACCTAAATCGGTTCCCCAACTATAAATATATTTTCAATATAATCCCCTAACTAGTAAATTTATCAATCGGACCCATCACAGATATTTCCTTAATTGGACCCTACCACTAATCGATGTCAGCTTATGCAGTTGAAATACATGCACATAGAAAATGCTAGTATCACACCCCTCTGTACCCACTTTCATGATTATTTAGATGTTTTATTCTATATGAATATGAAAGATTATAAGTGTATACTTTTTGACAGAGATAGAGTATAAAACCTTGACAATTACCTCCACTAATTAAAGATTTAAAGGGTTAGTCTTTTTTAATCTTTTAGGCCATCTTTAGATTCTACTAAGAAGCGTTAAATTTTGTGTTTTAAGAAACAATTATTTTTTATTTTAAATTTATTTTTTTATATTTTTAATTAATAAAAATTTTAAAAAAATAATTATTATCACACTTAAAAAATCAGGTAAATGCATTATAATGTGGTAAATAAAAGATGCTTGAAATGATTGGTTTTCACACTAAAAATGGCGGTGGAGGATGTAAAAGGGTTTGGTAGTGGCTCATGATAACGTTTAACGACATATATAAGCTGGTAACGGCAGGACCCCGTCAATAGATGGCGATAAGATCAGTAGTTGGGGGACTAGAATGAGAATCTATTAATGGTTGGAGGGCTAATTTAAAGTTTTCCCTTTTCTTCGAGTCGTGTAGCGCCACTTAATTATCATAAAACGAAAATAATAAATCTCCTTGCAAATTCTCTGCACACCCACTTCACGTCTCTGTACTCTGTAGTAGCTTTGCAGTTTGTCCGAGGTCCAAACCACAAGTTTTATACGAACAAAAGCACACCAGTGTTTTGTCTCTGTGAGCTTAAAAGGACAACCTTCTGTCTTATTATTACATCCTCTGATAATGATAATCAACAGAAATAAGTCTCCTACCTCTGTAATTACTGTCTTTTTTTCTTTTCTTGCAAATTATTGATTTTGGTGACGTTAATGAGTTGCAGCTGTTGTTGTCACCTAATCCAAGAATACCCACCTCATCGAATCCTTTGAATTTATGTCGAACTCCTTAAAAACCATCCAAAAAGTTGCCAAATTTATACTCCATCTTTTGACTGTTTCTGTGTCTCAATCTTTAAAATGTCAGTTCATGAAATGTCCCACCTGGATTTAGAGCCAGGGACACACCACCGCTCCGTTGCTGGAAGTGATATCAGTTCTTTTTCTGATGCAGAAAATGGGTCTTGCTACTCTCAGTTCTATTCAACCACTGCTGGGTCTTATGATGATTACAGTTTCGCTTGTGTCTCTGAACCTGAGGGCATAGACGGTGTGGTTTTGGATTCTAGGAGGGTGTCTTCAGTGTCTGATTGTTCAGTGGAGGTGGAGATTGAGAATAGGGTGCCTGAAATAAAGGTGCATTTGAGTAAAGTGGAGAGAGATTGTAGGATTTGCCATCTGGGTTTGGAGAGTAATAGTCATGAATCGGGCGTTCCTATTGAATTGGGTTGCTCTTGTAAGAATGATTTAGCTGCTGCTCATAAACAGTGTGCAGAAGCTTGGTTCAGGATTAGGGGAAACAAGTAAGTACAAGGTTGAATTCTGGTTTTTGTTTACTTTGGTTTATTTTCTTTTGCCGTTTTCTTTTGTTTTTTGTTTTTTGAATATTTATTCGCGGTGTTGGTACGATGGCTAAAATTTTGGATTATGTTTGATTTTCTTTGTTTGTGAGAAATGTTAAATATCGACTTTGTGCTTCTTAGTAGTATTATCAATGATGCACTAAAGCGGGATTTCATGAAGGGATAATAGTAACTATTTTTCACCAAAGAGGACAAAGGGTTCAGTGCTTGAGGCTTTTGGATATTAGATTGCTGTCTGCTTAGTTTATGGGATACGAAGCATAATGTGGAAGTTAAGAATTATGATGAATAAAAGGGAAAGTGGAAGGGGATTCTGTTTATTTACAAGTTGAAAGAGTACAGCTTTAAGACACCAGTCCCAATGAAATGTCTAGCTACACCGACAATTTCTTGCCAATCTTTACTTTTTTGAAGTTTAGGAATCTAAATAATGCTCCTTTCTGAATCTCCTCCTCTTGTTGATACCTAGATTAAAGAACTTGTGGGTGCGCTACTTAATATTTGTGTTTGTATAATCGCTAATGCAGATTCCTTGCTTTCCTCTTCGTCTGATGTGGTTAGCATCAAATGATAATTGACGTCACAAGACAATATTTAAGCATCATAGGATTCTGAATGACGGTAGAAATCTCCTGATATCTGTGAATCTTAAACTCATGGTTGCATTTCACAATCAGTGTTTATCTGTCACTCGTGTCTATATCAGGCAAATTGGTTGATACCATACCCCGAAAACATGGTGAAATGGATTGTCTTGGTATCCGCTTTAACACACTCATTTCTAAACATCTGAACATTCGAAACTGTTAATTCAAGCACCAACATTTGCTTGTTGATGCATGCATTTAGTGGTTGCAAGGATCTTCTGTTGATCTTACTTCTCCTTGCTGGAATACTGTTAAATGATGTAAAAAAAACCTGTGTGCAGGAACAAGTGATGGGATCTAGCTATTGGGGAGGTTCAATGTAAATTATCCATTATTTGATAGTAATACAGTGGTATCTCTAGTCCTTAATCTATCACCAAATTCTTTGTTTGTCAATCGCAATTGGTATTCTTTATGCTTTGAATTTGAGGCTTTAACTGTACATATGTTGCTGGGTAAAATTTCCAAAATCACTGTTCTATCGACATATGATTTTCAAATATCTCTCTTTTACCTGGTATTCTAGTTTGCAGTTAGCCAGCTAGCCTCCTTTTATCTGGACCAGGCATCTATTTTTTGCCAGTTGTTTTAAGCCTTCTGCTATTGTACTCGCTGAACAGATGAACTACATGAGCTATATTCCTTTTAGGGGTTGCATTAGTCCATATTACATGATCAATTAGCAGTATTTATTTGCATGTAACTTTCATTTCAAATTCCTAATCCGTGGCAACTATCATGGTATGTCTAATTAGTTCCTTTTGTCATGAAAATTAGTCTCGTATATGTTCTGGTATTTATCCCTCACCTATATTATTTGGTTCACTTGGTTTGTACCAGGACCTGTGAGATTTGTCATTCGATTGCACGCAATGTTGTTTTAGCAGGTGACATAGAATCAATCGAGCATTTGAATGAGATAAACAATGGCATGGATACCGCTATGACCGCAGTCTCAGCATCAATTCCCACTGCAGAAACTCGAAGCTTTTGGCAAGGCCACCGCTTCCTGAATTTCTTGCTTGCTTGTGTGGTATTTGCTTTTGTCCTGTCGTGGCTCTTTCACTTCAATGTGCCATCCTCGTAAACTTCTGTAGAAGAGGGTTGAGAGAATAGGAAAAGGAAATAACTTTAGAGGAAAGCCTAAGTAATCTAAAAGAGCTTGCAGAGATTGTTGTGTGATGAGTGAGGAAGACTTCAGTGCTTCATGTGGTTTTATAGGCAGTCATAATATTTTCCTTTAATACGCGTAGGAGTTTGTTGATCTATATACGTACAATGATATTTACCAGAGCTTTGTCAGCCTTGAAAATTATTCGTAGGTGTCCTGATGCTGGGTTGATTCATAGCTCTGCCTTGAAAAATATTTATAGGTGTTTGGAGGTTGCATTGATTCATCTAAATGCTGCTCTCTTTATGGTTAAGTTTTTCTTTATAATGCCTCGTACTATGGAGATATAGTTATGTCCATGACAGACATTCCCAAATCCGATTTTGATTTTGTTAGAAAATTTTGATCAGATTTCCCGCATACAGCATTTTGAAGATCCAGCAACCACGAAAATGTCCGTTGTCTCTCTTATTTTAATTCAAGTCTTGGCCACAGTTATTCTTTTTATGTTCCCCCAAAATGGTCATGAAAAGGGTTCATGAATGTCGGATTCCCAGGCTGAAGTGTTAACCAGCAATCTCGATCTTGGAAGCAGAGATGATCGGTAACAAACAACCTCTAAAGAGGCCTTGCTTGACGAAAATCGCAGTGATGTGTCCCCGTTGAATCTGGCATTGCACTAATCAACTACTAAACTCAAAAAGATTGAAGAACTGAACTGCAGAAGCATAATTTATCCACTCAAACAAAAATAATTGAAGAATACTGTAATTTTGACACAAGGTCAAAATATGGATGTAGAAAATGAGAAGCAAGAATACATACATGAGCCTACACAAAATTACCAAAATAGTAAATAAAAAAAAGACCTATACACTTTCAGTTTTTGTTTCTTTTGGCTTCCAAGTTTGTGCCATCTTTGAGTGTTTCTTGTGCATCAGTCTCCATTCCAAGGCTGAAAAGGCAAGCTGCTTGAAGGTACGAGGCAGTGGACCACTCAGGAGATACCACTTGGGCTTGCATAGCATCCCCTAGAGCTTCTTGTGGCATGTCACTCATTAAGTAAGATAAGCAACGCCTAGCATAAACAGTTGGTGACACCATGGTTCCGCCATCGATGAACTGCAAAAGACAAAGGAAAACTTATTCTCCTTTCACAAGCCAGCATAAAGTTCTATTGCCATCAGGATGCAGAGGATAAACTCGAACCCATATTTTATAACAAGAAGATTCAGTGCTAACAATAAATCTGTGGAAGAGGCTCGATTTAGTGGTGCTATCCTGCTAGCAGCAAACTGTACAAGGTATCAAGAGCTTTGGCAAGAACAATTTATTTCCCTAACTTGATGTAGGCACGATTAAAATTTTATCAAGGGATAAGATTTATCTCTTGTTCTTTGTTCATAAAATATAGTTCTTCATGTCTGCTAAGCAATCCAATAGAAAATTTTCTTCTCTAACTATAGACAAAATGATACTAACTTATCAACGAAGAATTATAACAGTGATATATAGTGTCAGTTTCTATGGATAGTCTTGTCTAATTTATAGCTACAGAATATGAACTAATTTATCATGTTGGGTTGCTTGTAACTATTTAAGAAAATAAACCATCCTAAACCACAGATTCCAGATTCGACATAACAAGGGAAACTCACTTGAGTGTAGCAATCAATGGCAGTCGCAAAATCCTTTGCTCGAAAAGCAGTATCTCCATGCTTCTTAGAATTCAGGGTCTCTTGCATTTGATTAGTCCACATTTGGAAAGAAAGCTGCAAGGAAAGAGGAAGACAATTACGAGCTAATCAAACATTTAAAAAACAGGTTACATAATGAGGCCAGAGCAACATAATAAGACTTCCTCCCCAAAGGTCCCTGGTATCTAGTTCCTAGGATGAAATTTTTAGATTCAGACACAAAATCCAGGGGAAAAAGGGGGTTAAGAGCTGTAGACATGGTTTTTAATTGACAGGTAGACAAACTAACGTTTTTTTTATTTTTTGAGTATGGACAAACTAACAGTTAGACCATGAGATAATAGTTACAACCGTAGACAGTGTTTTTAATTGATTGTACAATAAATCAATAGGACTTTGTTCTGGCCTTACAGGGCATAGTTATGACTATTATAAGGCAAAGTGGCATGACTCAAAACAAAAACAATTCATTTATCTATTTGTTTTATTTTTATTGCAATGAAATGTGGAAACCACTCAAATTTCCTTTTCCTTCAGCTCGCTCACTCTTGATATGCATGTGACATGGACTCCTAATCTTGCTATTTTATTGATTCGGACGTCAATATGGTTACATTTTTTAGTAACAAAAATAAACCATCAATTACAAACAAGAGATGGCAAACCTCATTGGCAATCCCCTCATCGTCCTTGTATCCAATCTTTTCCAGTATTTCATGTATAGCAGTGAGATCCGTTCTCAAGCATGCCTCGCCAAAAGGAGTCAATGACAATGGCTGAGTTGATGATGCAGTTTCTTGTCGGATGCCCATTAAAACATATGACGGGACCTGCTAAAACAATATTTGATAAGAAAAAGGTGCATTTACAAACTTTTCAACCCAGCAGAAGCAGACCTAATTTTAAGAAAACTATGTCTGCCTTTCTCCACGAAGACACACAGCAAAGCCAACTATTTTAAATACCTCTGTTTCTTTTTGAAGTGACATAAGTGCAGTGACAAGGGATTTAGCATTTGGCCTTTCACGAGCTTCATACTGCAAACAACGTGAAGCTAATCTAACCAACTCTGTTCCGTCATCTTTTGAAAAATGGCCTTCTAGAGCAGAATCCATCAACATCAGGAAATTTTTGCCACGAATCAGGTCAAGTGCCTAAAAAGAAGACAGGCAGTGGAGGAAATCCTCAAGTTTTTAATGCTTAAATGACCATCAATCACAATGCGAATAACAATAGTTCATCTGTACTACAAGGGACCAAGAAACCAATAAGATGGGTTATTACAGCATAAGAAAAGCAAATAACTTACATGACTTGGAGGAATATGTTTGCCACTCAGAAGATCCAACAACAAGGTTCCAAAGCTGTAAACTACACTTTCAGGTGTCACTCTACCTGCCAGGATAACAGAACAATTTTTATCATCAACCATTTCTAATAATTTAATCATTTTCAACCTTTTCCCTAGCCCTTGGTACCCAAAACTAATCAGATTGAGAGGTAACTGATCCATTTATGTACGCAAAGGTCATATCAGTTTATAGTGATCATGAGTTCAGATGCAGACACAGTCTTTACCAGTTCTCAAGTACTCTGGCGGGGTGAAAGCCAAATTGGTACTGTAACTTTTGCCATCACGACTATTCTTCATGAGGCCAAAGCAAGATAGCCTAGGATTACCATCCTGTCAACAGCTGGACCAAAATTAGGACCGAAACAATACAGTGGATGAACCAAGCACAGAGAAGATTCTACATCGCAGAGACGCAGACAACCACACTTACCTTATCAAAAAAGATCCTGTAGGCATTGAGATCATGATACAACGCCCTTCCTTTGCTGCTACAGTACTCCAGAGCTTGTGCCAAGTACAGGGCTACCCTCAACCTCATTGCCCATTTCATGGGCTGGCTCTCCCCTGTAATGACCAAAATATCAAGAATTCAAACAAAGCATGCGAGGACGAAACCAGTTAAAGTTCATTAACTCTAACCCTAAATACCATTATATTCCCTAATCAAATCTGATCAACTAATTTTCAATGTTGGGAATTTTTGGCTAACATAAGAAAAAGGCAAAAAGGGTCTCCTAGCAATAAACAAACAATAAAAGATGAAAGGAAAGAATTTCAACAGCCAAAACAAACACATTAAAATTCAAAAGAAAAGAAGTGCTTACAGTGAAAAAGATGCTTAGCAAGGGTTTCATGAGGCATGAACTCAGCAACTAGCAGCCTCTCCTCTCCTTCACAGCAACATCCTATCAAATTCGCCAATCTCTCACTCCTTAAACTCCCCACTGTTCTCGCTTCCTCCTAAATTACATTTTTACCAAATCCATTTTCAACTTAAGAGTATATTAGTGACTTCTCACAATTTTAACAGAACATAAAGAAATCATTAAAAAAAAAACTGTTAAATTGAACGTACGAGGAATTGGCGAGAATCAGGCCAGGCGAGTCGGTTAAATCGTTTAACAGCGATCCAACTGTCATTGTCTAGTTTGCCTTTGTAAACAACGTTCGGAGCTTTTTCACCATGTTCCGATACTATGTTGTCCGAAGAGAACCCAGACGTGGCTGCTTTCAGTTGTTCGAAACTGAACTCGGTGAAACTCGGGAATGCATTTCTGTCACTTTTGCCCCCATTTTCTGCACCGAAAGGCAATATTACCCCAACTATTACCCCTCATTTAAAAAAGAATAAAAATAAAAATAATAAAAAACAGAGACGGAGAAGATACAGGAGGCTTGAATTACCGAGATCGGAGGATTCAAGGACTGAAGCCTTAAGGTGAGACTGGAACCAGCAGAGAGAGAATTTGGAGCAGCGGGCTCCCATTGATTAGAGAGGGGGGGGATAAACGAAAATGACCAGACGGTGACGAGAGAAAGTGAATCAAACGGTTTGCATCACTTCTGGTGCTGATCCTTGTCTACAATTTACTGGAAGTGGTCGAATGCTACTTCACAAAAGGGGGAGAAAGCGGGTTGATGAGGATCCTAAGTTTTTATTGAAGCCAGCAAGCTTTAGGCTTTAGCTACTTGTGTTGTGTGTATTTGGGCAATAAATTGCAAAGGGCCTTTCAGGTTTCAGCTTCTGCCTTTTTTAGCAACCTCTGTCTCACCATTCCTCGCTCTCTCTCGTTTTCAAATTTTCTGTTTTTTAGTGGTAAAAACTTTGGATGGTGTCTGAAGGGTTATTTTGGGTATTTGCACTTTAATTAATTAATGGAATGTTAGAAAATGTAATAATAGTTGTTTTTTAAAGTGTTTTTATATATATAAAAATTTATTAAAATAATATTTTTATTATTTTAAAAAATATATTTTTGATATTAAAACATTAAAAAAAATTAAAATAAAATAATAAAATAATTTTTTTCAAAAAAAAAAAACACAAAAAGAAACATGCTAACCGTTATTTATTTCTATATGATTGGGCTAAGCTTAAAAACTAGCATTTTTCAGAGTGAAGTGTATTTTTGCCTTTATAGATTCAGCAATGTTCTACTTCTACTCCCATAGTCTTCATTTCTTAGCTTTATCCTTCTAATTTTTGTAAAGTTATTTTTTCTTGTTTTCCTCTCTTTTTCCTCTCAAATATCCAGATATGTTACGTTGCAGTATCTCAACTTAAAGATTTAAAGAACATGAGAGAACCTAAAAACCAAATCCAAGTTTAGGGTAATTGGGAGCTTTTTGGAAACTAGAAGGGTAACCTTACAAGATTTTTTTTTGTTTTTATTGACATAGGATATCAGAGTTAATTTTTTCATATCTTAATTAATCTCACAAATCTTGAATTTAACAATAAATAAGTGAAAATTTTCAACTATAGAGATAGAAGTAGGCATTGAAAAAATCAATGGAGTTGAGGTGGCAGGCTGATCCGATTGAAATCATGGGTCGACGTAGTAGAAATATAATTGTGCACATGGAATGATAATTTAGCTTGATGAGACCTGGTATTTGACAGGGAATTTATGTGTTAATTAATTTGAGATTAGCTGTTGTGTTTGGTTGCTGTGATTGTGTCTTATTGAGGAACCTTAATTGACAAGGACTCTGTCTCTCTCTGTTTTTCGTTGAAATTGGATCTTGCAGATCCTTTGTATTTTTCTAGAGAGCCCTTCTTCTTGTTGTTCATAGGCTAACTTATTATTATTCAAAATGTAGTCTCTTTTTTTTATTAGAATGATTAATAATAGTAAATTGTTTGTTTGCGTTTTGACTAGTTCAAACTAGGAATTATTCATATTAATCCCTAGTTTCCTTTGCGGGTCGACAAACCTGTAGTCAAATCTCTTCCGCGTATTGTTAATTTAATTAGAACGCGTTTACTCTTTGATTTTAAAATTTTAATGTGTTCAAATCGTTTTAATATATTAATATTAAAAATAATATTATTTTAATATATTTTCAAACAAAAAAACATTAGGATAAACTACTATTACAGTACCATTGTATTTTAATATTGTGATTAAGTTAATTATAATAATATTTGTTTATTAAATAATGAATTTGAATATGGTGAGTGATGTCAAAGGCTCATTCCTTTGAACGGAGGGAATAAAAAAGCCATGCGATCGCCTGAAAATGAAGGAAAATCTTATACGTAAAAAGCAAGTGTTCCTATAAACCGTTGCCGTTTGATAGATTACCACGGTAGGGTTTATGTTCAATGGGTACTTATCCAAGAAAAAACTTAATCAATGGGAAAAGGTTGCTGCCTTTCTAAAATTATTTATTTTGCACTCGTCTCCATCGATGATAACTTAGTTATCAAGTAGTGTGTGAATCATTAGCTACTGAGTAGGGGTTTTTTTTTAGGATTTTGTGCAACGGAATTAAATTATTTTAAAATTATATTTAAATAAATCATTTATACTTAACTGTTACATTAGTAGGAAATTATAACATTTTATCAACTACACTTTATATTATAGTATGTTTGGTATTGGAATAACAGTTACATTTTAAATTATTTTTTTACTTGAAAATATATTAAAATAATATTTTTTTTATTTTTAAAATTTATTTTTAATATTAATACTTTAAAACAATTAAAAAATACTAAAAATAATAATTTTAAATAAATAAATCAATTTTTTTAAAACAAAATTTTTACCGCAAAAACAAACAAGTTTTTAAACTTATCTATTCTTTACCCTAGCAAAACCAAGGAGAATAGTGGTGTATAATTTTAGTAGTGATTGATATTAATGTATTGAATAAAATGATCCAAAAATAATAAAAAATTAATTTAAATTAAAAAAAATCATTTTTTTTAAAACACAACCACCGACAAATTACTGTAACAAGGCCATGTTCAGAGAACCTCAGCATGCTATTTCTAACCATTGACCAAATTCATTCCATCCCTCATGGCTTTTCCTTCTTTTTCTTACATATTGAACGATTGGCCTTTTGTTTTATGTTATAGAGATTCCAAAAAATGGCCTCCATTTCCATATGTCCAGCCTGAAAATTGAAGATGATGAAAGCTTCAAGGATCAAAACAGAACAATCCATCACAGGTCAACAAACAAGCTGTGCTGTGGTTCCTCGTTGCATATATTTTTTAACGAGGGCTAGAAATCTTTGAACCGGAGCTAGCCTTGTTCTCCCTTTGCACTTGCATTATTCTCTACTGGATCTGAAGCATGCTAGCTTTTGATCACACACTGATCATCATTCAATAAGGATAACAACAGGAAAAGAGGAGAGCAAAGCAATCCTTTTGTCTGACAGTTGGAGTTATTATTTGCACCACCCATTTAGGGCTCAAGAGGACCCCTCTCCCTCTCTTTTTTTACAAGGAAAAGAAAGAGCATGTAGAGAGAGAAAGTGGTTCTTATCATAGCTAGACAGACCATTGGTCTCTCTCCCTCTTTATTGACTGAGTTTCCAAAGCTTGATTTGCGCCGGCATCACGTTCAGGGCATAGACGGTGGTGGGGCAATGAGTGCCTATCATACTCTACCATATGAGACGAGCAAGCATGCATGGGGCCAAGCTCATTTGCTGTCAAGAGCAACAAAAACACACTTGAAAAGAGCCCACATGGGCAACAAGATCAAATTGCGCTACAGCCCATGTTCTTGAATCATTGAGAATGCATCGAGGAATTAACAAGAAGATGGGCGAACCTCGAATTCATGTGTTTTATTATATCTGTGCTTCCTTTCACGTCCACAAGTAGCGTCATGAAAGCTATAACCTCAACACAAAAGAACACATTTAGAAACGTGGCTGACAAATATGACGTAAGTCTGCTTATTTCTCCTTTCACAGCACTTACCCTAAAATTCATTTTTAATCTTTTTCCATTTGAGTAGTAAGGGAAATCACTTGCCGCGCTTTGCGACGGCTGGGTCACCTTTTTTTTAACTTGAAAAAATAATTTGGAAACATTGCTAGCATGTTTTGAAGTATAAAAGAGATTTTGTGATTGAGACACAAACCATACTGGGCCTAATAAGAATATCGTTTGACTTAATTATAAGATAAAAGAAAACAATGAAAACAAGTGTATTGAATCTAAAAAGAAAAGATGATAATGATGACCCGAAGAAAAAGATCTATTGCCATAAAAAAATATAATTATAAAATTGAATTTCAAGATAACACAATGTTGAAGGATAAAATTAAAAAATAACAAAAAAAAAATCCTAAGTCAATCTAAGTTAAACATGGCAAACTCGCAACCTAAGTCATAAAGCAGGGTTATCATTATAGAAAGCAAATAAAAAAAATTACTAAATTTTCAATAAATTTAATGTTGAATGATAAAATAAAATAAAAATCAATATAAAAAATATTTAAAAAAAATTGTTGTCAATTTAGGTTAACATTTCATACTTTTAACCTGGATCATAAAACCAGAATCACCACATAGAAAAAAAATTACTGAGTCCAATCCATAACAATTCAATGTTGAATGACAAGATTCAAAATACAAAAATCATTTAAAAAAAAAAAGATCCAAAGCAAAAAAAAATTAAAATAATAAGAATCAAAATAAAATGAAGTTAAATGATGTAAAAGGCCCAAGTTAACATGGAAACTCATAACACAAGTTGTGAGGTTGGCTATCCACATAGAAAGAAAAATTGAAAAAAAAAAAACAAGAAGTTGAATCTTCAATAAACTTGGTGTTGAAGGATTAAATTAAAAAAAAATCAATGTAAAAAAAATTAAAAAAAAAACCGACGTCAATCTGGTTTAACATTTCATACTTGTGACTCAGGTCATGAGACCGTGATCACTGCAATGAAAAAAAATAAGAAATTCAATGTTGAAGGAAAAAATTAAAAAAATAAAATCAATTTAAAAAATTATAGGGACCAAATTTGACATAAGAATAAAAAAAATGATGAAGAGTGAAATTTAAAAAATAAATAAGAAAATGGATGAAATTGAAAAGAAAAAAAAAGCAATTCAAAAAAAGATTCAAAATAAATAAAGAGCAATTAAATCAAAAGAATGAGGGCTACAATTGAAATAAAAATAAATGGGAGGACAACTATTTATTTTGGTTGGACCGGTGTGAATCCTAAGAAAATAAGAGAAAAAAGAGGGGAAAGAAGAAAAAATTATATCATCATTGAACTGTCATTTATAATGTCACACATGTCACTCTATTGGATGCATCATCACTTCACCCTTTTGGTGACACAACAGTTGGATGTTTTTGACAACCAGGGAATGTCGCACGTATTTTCTAAAGAGTGCAAGCAACTCCTACCTATTAGCGTGTGCAAGCATTCATTACATGTACCGATTATCTTTTTTAAAATAATATTTTATGTTTGTTAAAATATCAAATTGTCTCACTCAACAAGATTATAACAAAAAAAAACATAAGAAAATGATGAAAAAAGCATCTTGTTATCGGTTTAATAATTTTGTGATTTCATGAATAATTATGTTATTTTTTTGTTTTTAAAATAAATAAAAAACTAAAAAGGTCATATAGGGTAGTTTTATATTTATTTATTTTTATTTTAAAAGATAAATAAGTTATTTTACTGTAGAAAAAATTTAAAAAAATAATTTATCCTCGAGCAATTTGATGATGAAAAATAAACCATAAAGAAATATTATATTGCTCCCTAATCAAGTTAATAAATTCTGTTTGAAAAAAGGTAAAATAATCATTTTAGTATTTCAATCAACAACAGTAATAAACTGTATTTATAATGAATTTATTTAATCCCCAAGAAAATCACAAAAAGTTTTCCACATCTGCAAAGGTAGGTTGTTGACGCAGACGCATGAAAAGCATCAATTAGGTGTGCCTGTGTGTGTTTTTCTTTTGCAAGAAGGATCTGCTTACATTGTCTAGAAGGCCATAAATAATACATTAAATTGCGATCAATTCTAATATTATTCGGTGCACGTTTGATCATATATACTTGGAATTGATTCTTGTTTGATAATATAAAAAATCATTAATTTGATATTTTTTATTTTTGAATTAGGGTTTGGCTGGAGAAGCGGTGGCTTTTAGCTGAGATTATGATTTTTTAAAAAATTATAAATTATAACTTTTAAAAATAACACCTGTAATAATAATTTTTAAAGTATTACTAGATTAGTAAAAAACCACAACTAAATTGATGATTCATTAACCGACACTTAAACTGCAATACCACGTGGCTGCACAGTGCTTGTCTCAACCAAGAAACCGTTGATGGTAAGAAACAGGTCACTGGTATGAGCATGGAAGATCCTGTCGCCTAGGACAAACAAGGGGAAAGGTCCGGCATGTCCCGAGTCCTGACAATAAACAAGCATGTGACGTAAGGTGCTGTTTACAATTATAACTATGATTTTATTTTTTTTATGTATATTTTTTTTCAAAATAGTTTTTTATTTTAAAATATATTAAAATAACTTTTTTAACTCTTTTTATTTTTAATATTATCACATTAAAATCATAATAAAATAATAAAAGAAATATTTAATATTTTTCAAGATAAAAATACTTTTAAAAAATCAATCCTAAACACACATCAAATATTATTAAAATGCATAGACACAAAGAGAATGCATAGACTTATTAAAATGCATAGAAACAAAGGGTGTGGTTTTTCTCAAAACCTTTTTTTTTTATTTCAAATTAATTTGTTGATATAAAAAATAAATGTCAGAAAATAATAAAAAAATTAATTATTTAAAAAAAAAACACTTGAAAAAATAAAAATAAATAAAAACACCATCTTGTGTTCTTCACAAGGTAGATCACTCCACCATCGATTTGCTTGTACATAATTTTTCTAAATGCCTGGGGCGTCACCACACCCGACAAAACACCAGAGGGGCTCTAAACCCACATATAAGACGCCACTGTTTACCATCAATCTATCATAGAAATTGATATCTCCAAAATGGGAACTTTCTTCGCCCCTGTTTAAACCTCTTTATATTCGAGTTGGAATTTCAGCTCTAATCTGAGTGTTTCCAGAATTCTTTACCAAATCAGATCACAATATTCTATTCTCAGTGATGACAATAATTTCGCCTATTTGATTAAGTGACAAAGGAAAGGGTCAAGAAATACAAAGGCTCATTCCTCATCACATTCGCAGTTAAATTCTAAACGAGAATAGCCTTCGGCTTTGCAAACAATTATATTCACATAGTTACATACATAAGCACAGTGCAGGTGAGTTTCAAGGGCAACACAAGATGCGGGATGCTATCAGAGGAACCATGAAGATTACCATGATACATAGTGATGCTAGTGAGGGATTTTTTTAACCATGAAAAGGAGCAGGACTGCCTGCAGTATCAATGCACAACCCGTGTTTCATTCTCTCTAGAATACAAATCAAATGTACTAGCAGTCTTGAGAATAGAAGCTGACCGCAACAGCTACCAAATCTTTCTATCCAGGGTCATTAAGATAAGAGCAGCAGTTCCTGCAGCATTATGGCTATGATAGCAGCCGCCTCCATCATCTATGCGCCGTTCATTGCAGTAGCATCAGCGTGGACTAAATTGACGTCGTCCAGAATCTTGCCATTGACCTGGGTTCTCTGCCTCTGGAAAGGATAACAAGCATCACTATTAAGTACCAATTTATATCACATTTCAGTACCGCGCAGTTTCATGAAAAGAATAAGAAGAATTAATAGATTATTGACTATACCCAATCTGCAGGGTCTACTGAGTTCCCATTCAAGAGCTTGTGGTTCTCTTCTCTGGTCTTGCTATCCTTGTCTTTGTTACTTAATGGCAATAAGAGAGAAGCACCGCCAGTCCGATCAGGTAGCTCTGCATTCAACAACTCAAAAGTTAGTATCATCAATCAATGATGCCCCAAGGAAAAGGTGTAGAGAAAAAATTAGAACAAAAAATTGAAGGACAGCTTACCTGGTAATTTCTTGTCTAGAAAGAATACCACCAAATTAACAGTGTACCTGGAAAGCATCAATTTTTAAAAAATCAGAGTGACAGAACATTTGTTTTTTCTAATAGAAATAACAACTGCAGTATCAAAAAGATCATACATACCATGCTACAACGACATCAACAGTGTAATGCTTGCGTGATGCTATAATCAAAAAGCTCAGAACTACAGCAATCAGCCAACCTAACTGCTTTATACACCTACAAAAATGCTCCAAGACAATCTGAAATTAGGTGGGCTAGTAAGGGCATTTGATTGGCTAGAATTGTGCACATTGTGAAACAAAAGGGAAGGGGTGGTGCAGACTTGAGAAAACCAGACCACTTCTTGCACTATTCTCTAACAAGATTGCTATCACATAACCAAAAATCATAAATTGATTCCCTATTATCGACCAAATTAAAAAAAATAGGGGGGGCCAAGCCAACTAGAAAAGTCTCTTTTTCCATCTGTGAGGAAAAAAACAGCATTTTTACAAGCTATATTATACCTTTTTGTGCCGTACTTCTGATATGTGAGAACAAAGACAAGAGTAAATATCATGTGTGATGAGAAAATCAAATCACCGCAACCATGTGTGATGCCCCGAGGAACTGCATGGTCAACAAACCAAATTAGCTAAAAAAATCATGGAAAATAACATACAAAAGATCAAATTAAAACAATGGTTACTGACAATTAATTAAGAGTACTTCAAATACACTTTGTGGATGGGGCAACCTGGCAAGTTTTGATCCCTGCAATGCAGAAGAGCTACCCAGTTATATATCTTGATTTGAAGCTCCAATTTTTAATTAAAATAAGTGAAAAGGAAATGTTCAAGCTAAAAGAGCAACTAGATCGATGTGTTCCATTCATTTAGTCTTTTTCATTTCTTTAAAATAGGAGGAGGAGGAGGAAATAGACATTATACCTCACGACAATGATAATTTGGACCTGGAAGCTGGGTGGAATAGAATGTGATGATCCGGAGAAATTGAGAAGCCTAGAGAAGAAAAATAAGTCAGAGAAACTGTCAGAAGGCATAGGGGAATTGCATATTCTCCTAAAACAATCTGCAAACCAAAGTGTTTTTAGTGCTAGCTTACAAGTTTCAAATAGCTATCTCGCTAATTGTCCCAGCATGGCATTGTTTGTATATCATTTCAGGGCATAGAAGTTTCTCGACAAAAGAAAAAGAACTTAGAAATAGATTGGCACTTACAACTAGAAATGCAAGAACCCTGCACCAAACTAGAACTGTGTAGATCTTTTTGCTCTTGAGGATGAAAGGATGGAAAGTCCACTGCAACAGAACATATTCCCAATTAAGGATACAAGAATAAAAAATTTAGCTTTGAAGTCACTCAAGCAAAGCTGGAAATTAAAGAATAAACACCACAAAAATGGGAAAAAAAATATAAATATGAATAAATAGATAAACAAAACAATGGGTATCTTCAAAACTATTTTTTCTCAAACATCGTTTCACCTATAATATAAATAACCAAAAATGTTTATCAAGGTTCCTAGCAAGCGCAACCATTTAATAAACGCTGCATGGGCATGACATTGAATAAGATATGGCTTCAGCGAACTTGTTGAACTTAAATTCAACTCAGATAGGAAACAGCCCCACATTGAGTGAAAGATAGATTATCAGAACCAGAGGAGATTTTAAAATCATTTTCCTATCCATAAAATCATCAGATATGTAAGGTGGCAGATACTCTGAAGATAAGTATAACCAGACTCTAAGCGAAGGGGTTTCTTCACCATGAGCATGTGATTTGAATATACTTCGTTGATAAGAACTACTTCCCCACCAATCAACGCAAAGGCTTTTTCAAGAGTACAACAATGACAACACTATTACAGAATTCTAGGCATATGCACGAGTTAAGTGCTCGTTCGACTGCCAATAATAAACAATAAAGATCCCATGATTAAACTATTTAAGGCTTCACCTCTAATAAACAGTGTTACTATTTTGATGACTATGATTCAAGAAATGGCAAAGCACATTGAACTCCATGTGCATTTGATTTTATAATATAGGTATATATAAAATCCAGAAATCCTGATCACAAAAGAGGCAGGAATATAACCTATTGAAAAGAAGTTATCAATTAGGAAAAGTGGACAGGGAAAACGAGGTCAGAAAATTAAACAAGAAGTGGCAATGGGATCAAAAGTGTAAGGGAAACTATATAGTAACCTTACCACAACAAAGGATAGAAATACAGTGGTGAACAGCGTCTCACTAATGTAGGCTTTATCTTGCCCAAGCTCCTGAATTATCAAACATGGTTAGACAATGGGAAACGGGGCATACCAGAAAAGGGAGAGAAATGAAATGCTAGAACCAACCGGAAGAAGAAAGAACCCAACATCCTGCAATATTGGCCCTGGGCGATGTAGATAATGAACTCCTCGGGCAGCCAAACCATGAATGTACTGTGGACAAAAACCATGTATTACAGATGTTAGGAGATAAACATCAAACTAGAATCAGAAGGGAAAAAAAATAAGATGGGGAAGTGCAAAAACACAAAAACTCAACCTAAAAATCTGATGGGACAGTGCATACAATTTAAGATATCCTAATAAGTAAAATCACATCACAAGTTGATTACGATGATCATCAAACGCACTAGTAACACATGCCCAGAATATGCAATTCAGCAACTCAAAACAGCACACACTTTATTAGTAAAATCCCACAAAAATTGTTAATATGGGAAAACAGATGGGGAATTTAACTCATGCTTGTGGTGTTTATTATTCTTTATTGAACTTAACATACGCTTATGCTAAAAGTATAAGTTCTCTCAAGGTGGGGCAAACGACAACAATAAACCTTTACCAGATCCTTCACCCTTTTTCACAGTCCTAAAAATCGAACTAACAAATTGACCAAAGAATTCAAACATTAAAGTCATTGAAGAAGAAAAACAAGAGAGTTAGGTAAAGGGATAGCAAACAACAACAACAACAACAACAACAACAATAATAATAAGAGAGAAATTGAATTGAATTGAGACCTGAAAAATTAAACCTCCAAGAATGTATTTCCAATTATCTGCAAGTAAATTGATCTCTGTTGTCGTCTCTGCACATATTCTCTTCCATAACTTCACACGCCAAAACAAAACCATTTAATCGAAAATCAAATTCACAAATCATAGGAAGATTAAAAACATAAATAATTCAGTAAATAAAAACCTTAGAAGCCTCGCGACGAATGTAAAGACTCATCTTGCTGTTATTGGGTTTGTGTATGTTGGGTTTTAAGCCCCAGTTCCATAATACCTCAGAACCCAGCTGTTAAGGTCACCATCATCATCATCATTATTATTCTCAAAAACCAAACATAATCAAAAACCTCTACACTTTTTCAACTTGAAATTCGAAACCTCTTCGGTTCTTCACCGATCGAGATCTCCACTGAAAGAGTGAAAAAAATCAAATGACGAGTTTATAAGAGGAGGAAAACAAAAGTAAAAAGCCCCGTGCCTTTGGATGGATGTTCTATTTTATTTTATTTTATTTTCTTTTCCTTTTAATGGTTGCAAGTAGAGAGAGAGAGAACGCGAGCTGTACACGGAGAGACAGATTGACGAGAAAGAAAGAGGAGAAAAGGGAGGGGTTTATATACTCTACTATTTTCAACTTTCAAGGTTAATAAAAATTGGAAGCTACTGCTTTTCTCCCTCCTTTCGTTAACAAGAGGGAGAGAGGGACCCTACTTATGTTCTTATGTGCGATGCGATCTTACTAGGAAAATGAGAGAGATTTTCGACAGACATGTAGATCTTAGACAGACAGGAGAAGATTCATTAAAACCCAGTCCTATCATTGCTTACCACGTGTATTTATTCAAACCTTAATAATTTCCTCTAATTACATGCTCCAAAACACAGTTAATTAATTGAAAACATTATTTTTTTGTTATCAAAAATCAAATCATTAAATTGATTTTGATACTATATTTATTTCATAGAATCTGGTACTATTGCTGGGGGGGAATACATAGATAGTAGCTGTTTGAAATGTTTTCTCCAACTTGTTAGATATTTTTTTCAATAAAAAAACATAAATATATAAGCTTTTTTAGTGTTTTATTGCATAAAAAAAGTTTTTAATATTGATTGAAAAATTTTATATCTTAATAAATAAATTAAGAATCATATGTATAAATAAATAAATCATTGATGATAACTAAAAATAAAACTACAAAAATCATGAGATCTGTATAAATCAAAATATTTGATCTTATAATACAAATTATTTATCTAGTTATACTTAGTGAATTTTTTTATCAAGATTAATTTTTTATTTAATCAAAAAATAATGCAAACAACCACACACAAGAAACATACTAAATAAAATAAAAAGAAAAGGACATTATATAAACCTACACATGTTATAAATATTATTTTAAATAATAATAACTAAAAACTTGTATGAAATTACAATCAAGCCCTTGAAACAAATGCTAAAAATTATGAATGACAGGTTTAATTGAAGAATCCAACTCTTATTAAAGTTATAAAATAATAAAAATACCCCTATGACTAAACAACAAAAACAATAATAAAAAATTATTAAAAAATAACAACCAAGCCCCTAAAACTAAAATTAATAAATTTGCACAATAAAGGTATTTGTATAATTCAACTAAAGGTATTTGTATAATTCAACTAGATATGATAAAATTAAAATTATTATACGACTTCAGACCAAAGAGTCTAATTATTTACTCTTTAAAGGCAATTACTGTTATTTAAAAAATAAAAAATAATAATTTTATTCTTAAACAAATAAAAAAAGACAAATTAGATGTGTGTCAAGAATATGATACCCTTCAATTAAATCTTAAAAAAATAAAAGATGACTCGTAAAAGAGTAATTTTATTGTAACCTTAGACGTAAATTAAAAAAAAAAAAGAAAAAAAAAGGAAGAAGAAGAACGGGTTTAGTATTTTACTTAATAATGTGACTAGTTTGCTAGTTTATCTAAAACCAGGCAAATAAAATAATTCTCAACCCGTTTTTTATCCTCATCTTCGAGCCATCTGACAGGTATTTTAAATAGATTATTTACAGTAAAAAAGAGACTGTAATTTCCCTTCAAACTTCAAATAATAAAAACATGGGCCCACACAACTACCAAAGAGGCTGCAAAAGTAAAACTGTGAAAACAAAAACAACAGATATTCTCTCCCTCGAAAGACTACACATGTTTTTGTTTTACCTGCTGCGAGGGGGAGGGGAGGGGTTAAAAAACCTGGTCCCATCCGGGTATGGCCCGCCCGCTACATCTTGTAACTTTTATTAATTCTGGTTGGAATAGTATGAGATGGAGTGATGGATCAACGAGACTGTTTAAGAAAAAAAAGGTAGACTAGGCTCGAGTCACGGGTATCATGGCTCGGCCGACGAGGGAGAAAGAGACGGCCTCGTTTTCAAAATTTGAAAAAGCTTGCTTCTCGTCTTTATTCTTAAACCGGTACAATCATGTTCATGCACGCCTCGTCATTTCACTTCTCTCTCTATCTCGTAATCAACGAGGATACACGTACGCACCCACCACTTGTCATCACCTGATCACCGCCTGCTCCCGTCTGTTTAGACGGTTATTTCCCAAATTACTCCCTCTTTCTTTTGCATATTTTAAGTTGGGTAACTCCAACTCATGCAATGATTCAGCGTGCTTAACATCGCCGTGCTATGTACTTTTTTAAGATTTTTTTAAAAAATATATGTTAAAATATTTTATATATATACTAATACATTAAATTTTTAAAAATAATATATATTTTTAAAATAAATATAATTTTATAAAAACACGTAAAACAAAAGCTACAACACTCTCGAATGGGTTCTAACAAGTGTATTTGTATATCAATCAATTGGTTTTCAAAGGCAAAACCCTATTTTGAGAAAAATAAAAAATAAAAAATAAAAAAGAATACTTGTTGATACATTATTAGTTTGATTCTATGCGCTACACTTACGAGAAGAAATATTTTTTTCTCAACGCTAACAAAAAAGTGTTGACATTGTTAAATTTTTTTACTATCAATAAAAAATTTATTGCAAGCTTAAAATTTTGTTTACATGCATTTAATAAAATAAATTAAAAATTATATATACCAATAAATAATAATAAATATATTAATTACAACAAAAAAAATTGTGCTGAAGAGTTGAAATGAAGATGTTACTTTTTATATTAAAAAAAAGGTTCAATATTTGTTTCAATTATAATTTAGGTCTCAAAATTTTAATTAGTTTAAATTAATAAATTTTATTTTTATTTTTTCAAATCAAGCATTAACTCAATGTCAAAACTTATTACTAATATTGCTATAATAATATATAAAGCCAACCAAAACAAAACATCAAACTCAATTCTAATTCAACTTAATAATAAATTGAAAATAAAAATAATCAAGTGACAAGAAAAAATTAAAGAAAAAATTATTGTACTTAATCATTGCAACTTACGGTTTATTGTGTCTTTTTTATGCTGTATTTTCTTGATTTTGTTTTAAAAATGTTTTCTCACATTTCCTTGATCGTATAATTCCAAATATCATTTCATAGTTTATAAAGTATTAATTTTTAATATTTTTGCAGAGATATCAAAATCTTAAATTTTAGATTATGTGTTAATTAAGTTAACCTTAATTAATCCAAGTTATCATAATCCAAACAATTTTTTTTACATTAAAACAATTAACTTAAGCTGCAGCTGGGCAGAGCAGGAAAAAAAAAATTATTGTTACACATTATTATTTGTTTTTGTGTTTCAAAAGTGATTTTGAAAATACTTGAATTTTTTTTAATTTTTTATATTTCAAATTAATATTTTTTTGGTATTTTTAGATTATTTTGATACACTAATATAGAAAACAATCACAACCATACTTTCAAATACACGAACCGTTATGAATTATAACTAGAACACCAGCCACGCATGACAGTAGAGCATATCATACACATTAGAGTAAAAAAACCCTTATGATGAGAAAAGTGTAAAATAACCCACATACCTTCTATTTTTGCCACCATAAAAAACCATGCAAATGTGGAAATTTAACACCATCTTCTATCAAACATCATTCCCAAATTAAGACGCCAATAGTTCATCCACTGCATATGCGTAAGAATAGATCATGCATGGTTCCAAGACCATGCATGCATGATCTGGTAAGATTGCAGAGTGCATGCTCGGGTCATCAAGTGCGTTAGATTGCAAGGTTCCAAAAAGACAAAAATAGGAGGACGAGGTACAATAGGTTAAATATAAAAACAAAACGGCTCTTAAAAAATATCATATTACCTTTAAGTATTTTTTTTTCAATTAATAAACAGTCAAAACGGTATTTTGAGAAGGAAGATAGTTGAATATTCAGTAACAACTTACTCGACACTTTTATTAACAAACACCTAATAAAAGGAATCAAGTCATAAACGAAAAAGAAATAAGGATGCGATATTGGATTTTTTTAAATTAGAGGGGCTAATCAATTATTTTGTTAAAAAAATTACAGAGAGCAAAATAATAATATATAATATATATAACTTGTGAAAAGCCATCAAATGTGGAACCATGTTTAAATCTCTGTGTTGCGCCTTATGTAGTCATTGGAAATAGGTGCTGCTTTTACAAGGGTTAATTTAGAACTATTTGTAGTCAACTTCATGCTGGTTGAGATCTTCCAAGAGCCACCAATCCCAATCGTTCAACAAACAATAAATGGTCTTAGTGGAAATTATTTTTTATTGTTTTAAATTAATCTTAAACACTTTTAAAAATAACGCTAACACAGCTTTTATCTAGTAATGGTAAAATAAGTCTAATATAAGAAACATGAAAAATTTGAATGTAGATTTTTCAAAATTAAAGAATAAGAAAGTTACTTAAATTATTCAATTATTAAGTAATATTCTAAAACGCGTAGGAAAAGCAGTATAGTTTTCCCCACGCTTTCTATGCATAAGTTATCGAAAGCTCTTTTTTTTCATGCATTTCACTTTACTCATTATTAATATATTATATAACAACAACAACAATAACAACAATATATTATATTATATTATATTGTTTAACTGCCTTCTTAATTTTTTTGTTTTTAATTTTTTGTTTGTTTTTTTAATAAAATTGTTTGTTTGATTTAGTTTGTTAATGTTAATTTTTTTATTTAGTTATTAGATTTTTATGATACGAATCTCGGGTTTGATGGGTTAATCTAGTTTGACAAGTTAACCCAGATTTTTTTCTTTTTAATTATTTTTTTCGTTTAGTTTTGTTTGTTGATGTTAAATTTCTTTCTATTTAATTATCAGACTTTCATAACACGTATCCTGGCTTGACGGGTTAACTTGGTTTGATGGGTTAACCTAGTTAATGCTAGATAAACCCGTCAATTTTTTTTTCTATTTAGTTATCAAACTTTCATGACGTGAATTCCAGGTTTGACGGGTTAACCCAGTTAATTCAGATTTTTTTTTCTTTGTTTTTTTCTTTTTAATTAATCTATTTAATCATCACACTTTTATGACATGACCTTACAACTAAACCTACATCCAAGGCTGTTGAATCTGGTATTGCAGCTATACCTACTTAAACTTGGGTCATGCAAGTTTAATGTTATTATTAATATTATAAATATTATTTTTAGGTCAAATATTGTAGTCAAATCCAAAACTCTTGGGTATAGTTTTATAAAAAGACCTAACATTTTTAAAATTTAATTTTTTTATATATATTTTTGATGTAAAAAAATATAACCCACGGCAACAAGTATATTTATCAAGAGGGGATGAAAGACTTGGTCCAAGCTCATATCACATCACACATTATTTTGGCGGTTGATTAACCCTCTTGATGACATGGAATATTTAATTGTCAACCACAACCGCAATGATATTCGTCAAGAATTTTGACTAAATTGCAACTTAGCAGAAAACAACTTGTCTTTTTTTTTTTTTTTTTTTTTTTATTCTCTTGACTTTTGGGTAGGCATAAAATGCACCGGGTTTATTTGAAATGGCTAACGGAACTTTAATTTTTAGCTAGGTCCCTCCCGCTCATGGAGTGAGCAATTACAGTGCTAGAAGAATTTCTGTCCATTAATTAAAATAATGATTAAAAAAGAAAAAAGAAAAAAGAAAAAAGAAAAAAGGGAGAAGAAATTGTATGGCGTGATTATAAATAAAATTCCAAAGAAGCAAGCACTGCAATTTGGACTTTTAGCAGTCAATGGTCAGCAGGGGCGGAGGCTTGGAGCCATCGAGCCAAGTCTGAGTCATGAGATGGAAAAGGTTTAATTAATGGATGCATCGGTGGTGTTGGAGCATGAAAACGGGAAGGGCGGCTCGGTAAACGTGATCAAGACGTGTCAAGCAGCTCTACAGTCAAATTATTCACGTGTTTGTTTTACACTTTTACAAAACTAACCCCAAGTACACGTGTGCTCATGCAGTGCATCCCCATGTATTTGTCGCCACGCTCTCTCTTTAATGGATACCACGAACACGAAATTGGAATAAATAAGTAGAAGAATTCAATTTCTTTTTTTATATATATTATTAAATCATATTACAGGTATTTGTTTTTCATTTTTAACCAGAAAGGAAATTATTGGCGTTGATATGCTTGGTTCATTACTGCTCGCCGATTCTCCATATCTCAATTTTTCATAACAAGAAGCATTAGAACTTACTGGTTTTTTTTACTCGTGCTAACCCACATGTCGGATAAATCTTTTATAATTCAGGATCAATTATAGTTAACCTTTATAACTTGAAATTGAAGGTGTGAACAATTGGGTATAATAAGCTTGGTTGAATTAGAAATGCTAAAAAAGAACAATTCTAATTTAATAATATACAAAATAAAGTAAACCAAGACGAATATCCTAAGCCCAGGTTAATAATTTAAATTTATGAACCGTCAAATTCTAGACCCGAGATCAATCAAAAAATCTAATTCTTAACCAAATTAATGTTTAATGATGAAATAAAAAAAACAATCAATTAAAATAAATTGCCAAAGAAAACAAATAGCAATCAAATAATGAGGATCAAACATGATAAGAAAAAAATAAAAAGGATGGAATCATAAAAAAAAAATTAAAAAATTATCTCAATAAAAAAAACAACAATCAAATTAATGTTAAAGGATAAAAAAATTAATCAATTAAATTAAATTTCCAATGAGAAAAAACAAATCAAAGAAATGAAGATTAAATTTGATAGGAATAAAAAATTAAGGAGGCTGAAGTCATTAAAAAATCATCTAAATTAATAAAATAGCAATAAAAAAAAAGTTGATCAAAATTGAAAGATAAAAAAATAATGAAATTGAAAACAATTTTCAAATCAAAATAATTTATTCAAATAAAAAAATCACAACTAAAAGAACATGAACTAAATATGAAGTAGAAACAAATTGAAGTATTCTAGGGTTGTCGTGTAATTCGAGAAGAAAGAGAAAGAGAAGAAATAAATAAAATCCAATCGGTGACAAACCGGTGCGGGTTACCATATACAAGCCACTCAAAGAGTTAAGTACTATCAAGACGAATTAAAGAAGATTAAGGATAACCTTTTTTTCACTACAAGCCATCGCATGTACCGCCTAAAACTAATAGGGTGACTCAGATGCTGGTTGTTGCTCTACACATACCAATAACTGTTTTTTTATATGTATATTAATCAAAATATCAAATTACCTTTAAATTCATTTGAGAATAATAAAAAAACCAATGTAACCCCATAATGAATTATACCTTTTCCACTGCCTTTTATCTTTTATCGTACTATAATTAGGTTATGTTAATTTTTGGATTGGATAATTGTACGAACTTTATAACTAACATGATATATTGAATTCAATTCATAATTTATTATAATTATTATGTTTTAAATAAAATAGCAAATCATATAATTGAATTCAATTATATTGTTCAAAATACATGTCATAATAAACTGAATTAGCAATCTTAACTATTTTATTTTTAATTTAGAAGATAATTCTCTTACAAAAATCTTTTTTGTTTGTTACAAGTACGCTTGTATTTATTTAAAATAATATAAAATATAGACATTTTAAAAAAGATACAAGTAAAGGGAAAGATTGAGGCAAAAAAAAAGAAAAAAAAGTTGAAAATTCATCTCCCCTTTCTTCCATCAGAGGGCCCCCCAATTCACAGCTCAGGTCCCTGACTTTCTTTAATGGCTATTTGTTTGTTGCATCAGCTCCCTTTCGGCAGTGGCAAAGAGGAGCGATGAGGAGCCAGCCAGTACCTTTAGATTTTGCGTAAATGGCAGAATCTTTCCTTCACGATCTTGTGATTGGCTTAGAACCACAAGATGCCATCAAAATATGGAAACAACTTGGTGGTACCATGAATAGTCAATTTAAACTTTAAAATCCCGATGCCCTTGGACTCAAGAAAGTCTGCCTTCTCTGCATATCAAAGCTCTCCAGATTGGAAGGTCCCCACGATCGTGGTCCATAGAACACAGCTTAACGAACAATATTGTATCATCCCCACGGCTTTTTCTTGGATATATGGTGCCTGGGTTCCTCTTCTTTCTTTTTAGATGGGGGACAGTGTTGGATTCTTGAAAAAGATTGTTATTTATAGCTTTCAAAATACATTAGCATATATGCTCTGAAAAAAAAAGACATTTTGTGCACAACGTAGAACTTGAGTTGGTCTCATAATTTGTGCTCCGACTGGGTTTCAACTGCGGCCAATTTGAAGCCACGAGTAGCTACTACTTTCATTCGGATTCTTCGCAACAACAAAAAAAAATCAATTTCTTAGAATAATATTCTGATGCTACGTTTGTTTTTCACTGATTTTAGTGTTTGTGGCAAAATATTTGGTAACAAACTAAATTATATTTTATATTATGGATTCACTAAAAAATTAAGTTTAAAACGTAATTGTTGTCTAGTAGTTTTTGCATGTTTTTTTGAACTGTGTTTTGTAAAATTCTGTTTGTTTTTTAAAAATATTTTTGAAAAAATTTAATTTTTATTTTATTGTTTTTTTATTTTAAATTAATATATTTTTTATGTTTTCAGATATTTTGATATGTTAATATTAAAAATAATCTGATAATAAACAGTTTTGATAGTAGAAAACAGTTTTGTAATTACGTGGAATCAAATCCATTTATTGAAAACAAGAATGCTTTTCTACTCGTTAGTTAACAGTTAATTGCTCGATCTGCCTTTAGATTAAAAAAAAAAAAAAACCCTCTTGTAGTCTGGCTGCTATCAACAAAATTAGAAGTTACAAGAAGACTGGCATGATTATGAACATAGAAAATCTTTTTGATTCATAAAAATAATAATTTTCATTACACCATTGGAGCTGTCAGGTAAGGTTAGCTGGTGGGTTCAGCGAGTGACTCTTCTCGAGAAGATGGAGTCTGTAAGAATACAACTTTCCGACCAAGTTTTTCCTCTGACGACTTGGTAGGTGGTGCCCATAATCTGGTCAATATCACAAAAAAAATATTGACTTGACTTCAAAACTGGCCCATCACCAACCATCGTTATCTAGAGGGGGCACGTGATTTGGCCATTTTTTTAAAAAATCTCATCAACAAAGGCATCAAATTGCAAGTATTTTGCAGCTGAAGTTTCACAGCAACTGTACAAAGGAAATTTCACAAGGCATCTGGGGTCATTGGCTTGTTGGCATGTGCAATGAAATGGATGGTAGTGAAATATTTGTTTTTTATTCTATAGTGATTAGTTTTAAAATAATTTTTATTTGAAAATATATTAAAATAAATTATTTTATTTTTAATAATTTATTTTGACATCAACATATCAAGACAACATAAAAATAATTAAATAAAAAATAAAAAAATTAAATATTTTAAAAAATATTTTTAAATCATAAAAATAAAAAGGCTCAAATATCATCCATCAAAACTTAATGTCATGTTTGTTTTTGTGTTTTAAAAATATATATTTTTTTAAAATAAAATTTTTTATTTTTTTAATATTTTTTTATGTTTTTACATCATTTTGATGCGCTAATATTAAAAATAATTTTTTTAAAATAAAAAAATTATATTATTTTTTAAAATACAACCAGAAATACACTCCCAAAATTTAACTCCATTTTCTTGTAAAGAAGACACATGGCTTATCTACATAAATTCCCGGTATGCTCTTGATCTACAAGTAAAAAGGGCGTTTCGTTTTTCAAACTACAAAGCACCTTGATTGATGGTAACATTCTCTCCTGCACTATTTATCTAGCACGTGTTCACTAATGAGATGTATATGTTTTTTTTTTGTTTTTTTTTAAGGTGAGTTTGAGTTAAGAATTTATAAAATTTAATGCATTTTCAAATGTTTCTTCATGGTTATATCAAAACTATATAAAATAGATAAAAAAAAATGAATTTATTTTTTTATTCTAAATATAATTTTTAAAAAACTTCTAAACACAGTCTAGATATATCATTAAACATAATCTAAATTCAAATAAAAAGTAAAAATTATATAAATACATGGTTCTACGTTTAAAAGCTGAAAATATCTTGTAATTTTTCTCTTGTGGGTTCTAAACGATCTCCTGCAGCCCATGAACGATTGTTTTGTTAGCTTTTTGAGCAGAAATCAGAATACAAAACAGAAGAGCCCATTCTATGATTTTCAGGGCTAAGCCCATGTGAAAGTCGAGATCTATCATCTTCCTCAGAATGGCCTTAACAGATGCAGAACAACCTCGCCCTCTTCTGTTTCCATTCCCATCTACCAGAACATTCAAAACCCTACCTTAACTCTTGCCACTATTTTAGGTTTTGTCAAAAACCCAACCGAGTCATGGCTCTACATGGATCTAGCTCTTGCTACAAAGTGAGTTTTAATTCTCATTATTACTCCTTTTTTTTTTTTCGTATTGGTATCTGACTCTGTTTGTTAATCTATCCATTACCACCCTCGAAACTTCATTTCTTTTTTTATTTTATCTTCAAAAGATTTGAAATTGAATGTTCATTTTAATCAACCAGCTAATCCTGAAATTTCATTACGTTAAATTGAGGCTCATATAAGATTATTCTAATAATCATTAGCTTGCACGTTGTTGTAGGTAAATTTTATTGATATAAGAGAGTCTAAGAGACAGCAATGTTCATGGATCAATAGTTTCATGAGAATCCATAGTTTCTCTTCACCTTCCCTGAAACCAAACATATTTTTGTCTGAAAGACATCATTGTCTTAAAAAGTTGCACATTGGAGGAGGAACCCGTAAGTGTCTTTGCTTTTCCATCTCTTTTTTCTTCTTTATAGTCTGACCTTGTTATTGGGCAAGTGAACCACAGCACTTACAGACGACAGCAAGTCTAAAACTTCTATTTTTTTAGTTTTTGATGATATCTGATTGAATATATTTATGTCACTTCAGTGTCTCTTCCATATTGATGTTCCAACTTGTATTGTCCTCGTCTCTAGTTGCGGCGGCAAACGTTTAGACATATTCTCAGATAGATTGATTAGACATTTTTATGTCATGGGCAATGAGCTTGGTAGGTTCTAGGAGTCACCCCCCTTCTAACCATGAAAAAAAAAGGGAAAAAAAAAAATCCAAGACTAGCGAGATAATTAATTGGCTTATGATTTACTCCTCGCAAGCAAGCGAAAGGGCCCCTAGTTGAACAGTGTTTATTGTGGGTTTGCATTTCTTCCTTTTTTTAATTGTTTATCAGTTGCCTGCATTCCTCGTGTCTAAATTAGTGCTAGGTTGGAGCAGGTCTCTAATTGTATATTTGTATAGCACAGAACCCTTTGCACAGCCTGCCCGCTTATTGTCATTAAGAGCATGTCAAGTAAGAAGTGAAGATTCAGAGGAAGTGTCAAGTGGTGAAAGCATTGTATTGGATGAGCAGACCTTAATGCGTGAGCTTCAGGTTGCCATTGAAGAAGAGAACTATACCCAAGCTGCAAAAATCAGGGACAGCCTTAAGGTACTCCAGGAAGATAGCAAGGCTTCAGTACTGGCTGCAAATGCTCGGTTTTATAATGCTTTCAGGAAGGGGGATCTGGCTGCCATGCAATCCCTTTGGGAAAAAGCAGATAATGTATGTTGCGTGCACCCAGGTGCTAGTGGAGTTCTTGGTTATTATGATGTCATGGAAAGCTGGGAGCTTGTATGGATGAACTATGATTTCCCACTAGATATTGAGTTGAAAAATGTTAGAGTGCATTTCAGGGGAGATGTAGGTTATGTTACATGTGTAGAATTTGTGAGAACAAAAGGTCGCAGTTGGGGGGCACAATTTGTAACAAATGTTTTTGAGAAGATTGATGGTCGGTGGTTCATCTCCATTCACCATGCCTCACCTGTTGACTTGTAAGCTCCTCACAATTACATCACAATACATGCAAAAGATGATTGCCCCTATTTTTATTATGTAGATTCACTTGCATCACAGTTCAGTCCTGGTAATAAATGTTGGTTGAACAACTGCACACGTGCTCGCATGGCTTACAAAGTTTCAGCAACCCTCTCTCAGTGATCTTAACACCTCAAATCTATTACCTGTAGAGTAGATTGTGAGAAATGTTTCTGAAAATTGCATTCATAATCAGGTTAGATCTTAAAAACTATAGCGTATCGTGTGTGTTAAAACTTAAAAGGGTACTGTTATGTTTGGGTATGTGCCCAAAGTATCTCTTAAACAAAGAGGATCATTCACCAGGCATTGGATTGCAGGATATGGTTTATCTAGCGTGGTGTTCTTGACAGAGCCTGGGCAATTGGCATCCACTTATGAGCTCAAGATGCAATTCCGGTGATTGGATCAAACATTCAAACAGCTGCCATGATTTCATAGTAACTGTCAAGAATGGGCTTTGATATCCTACTAATATTGTGAAAACTAAGATGAGCAAAATCATATGGTTGATGTTTTCTTTTTGTACAGCATAAACTCAGCACCAGCACATTTCTGGTTAAAACAAGCCACTATTAAGTACGACGATACCTCTACTTTCTTAATCATCCCTAGTTCTTCCCCTTTCTAGCCACAACCCGCTTCATTCAGTGTCTTACGAAATTAGATTTTCGAATACTGCAACAATATCATGATGATTTAGAAAAGCACCGTTACTTTAAGCCCTCATAATTTACCACATCAATCTACAGATTTATCATTTCATTCTAAAATGGAAAGCTTAACATGAACGCCACAATCTTTCCTGTTTCAAAAGAAATTTTGCACGAGGCACTGTATAGTCGCTGTTCTGTGATGATAACGTAAATTTTTGCCTTCTAAAAACTGTGTACTCTCTGAATTTCAGAGCTGTGTATTTCATGGCATTGTTTTCTTTACACTAAACACAAGGGTGGTATTAGTGATGATTACAGCTGATGAAAAATCATTCCGACCCAAGTCAATGAAAACCAATGCGATCAATCATGAACGCCCCATTTCTAATCCCTCTTTTGCCATTTCAAGAACTTTAGCAACTATACACCAACAGCAAACAGCATCCTGGCACGAACCCACTACACCCTTTCAAAAGGGGAAAGCGGGGGGCTTAGAGTGTATTTCACATGTGTCTTCCCTGGGGGCACGGTGTGGATCTTCTTTGTTACATCACTGGAGTTCCTTGGTTCCTGTTGAAACTTTTCACCGGAAGCATTGCTGACATCCAGAAGATCAGTTGATTTTTGACAGCTTATAACCGTGACTCCAATGAAGAATGCCTGTAATGAAGAAATCGATGAACTGAATTCAATCGAATACATTCCCTTTTCCACTTGTGCCAAACTGAAGATAGGCTGATCTTGTTGGTTTGCTCCCTGCATGAGTGGAAATACAAAATAAGATGCCTGCCTATATAGTGACACCACGAGAGCGGTGAACATAAATTCTCAGCTAAAACACAAATGCAGTACCTCAGTGAAAAGTTCAAAACAATCTGGCATAAGGCAACTTTTGGATGTCCTTGGAATCTCACTACACTGGCTTCCATTGGAGAGTATGCGTAGTTTACAACCAACATCCCAACCTCCACAGTCGCATGATCCACCAGATCTCCACCGATGTATCAATGGAGAAGGAACTCCCTCGTTTGGCAAGCTATGATTACCACCGGGAAGTATGACAGTAGTAGCACTATTTGAGTGTTTGGTTTTCCCAAAGTTACCAGAACATTGACTTTCTGGAAGGCACTGTGAGGAGCCCTTGTGCATCAAGTTTTCATTTTGATCAGTCTGCCGCAGGTCGAGGTTTGAGATTTCATTAAGCATTTTGACAACAACTGCTGCAAGCTCCCTATTTGCCATGAACCTCGGCAATGCCTGATCTGCCTGACTTAGGTCGACACCAAACAAAACAGACTCTTTCACCTTAATCTGGCAAATAGAGCTTGGTCCAGTCAAAGCAGAGAGAGAAGAGCTATTATTAACCTTCATGCGGCCAATCACATTGTAGATATAGCCACAGCTCTTCTCTTTACTACCTTGATTTATCCAGCTACCACTCTTTTTCTTGATTTCATCAATTGTATAGAATGTATAGTCGCAGCCTGAATCATTCTTCTGAGGTGATGATAACTTGTTCATGGTGGCTGCAAGAATGTTGCTATTGTTGCCAACCGCAAATCTGAACAAAGGAACTCCGTTCCTTATTGTAAGCTGCAGGAGAGCTTTTACTCTTGGTGGCTCATGCTTTTCATCCTGAAGTGGTTCAGTAGCATCAAATCGCTTCAAGGTGAAGGAATTCAAGCTATCCTTTAAAGAGTCATTTTCAGCTGAAAGAAGTGTCCTCGAGCTCCTGGACTTCAGCAGAGGATCTAGCATCCTTCTCAACGGGCTGGATCTAGCTCTGTTATGACCACTTGCCTTCTCTCTGTTTGAATTTTCCAAACAATCAGAACCTTCAAATATCACGGGGCCAGACTTCGTGGAAATGTAGGTGGGGCTCAACTGTGGGACAGCTGAACTCTCCTTGAAGCTGAAACTCCTACTCATTCGACTTAAGCTGAAGCTAAACCGGCGATTTGGTGAAGGATGCCTGCCTTTTCTTGCCATGACTTCCATTGTTTCTTGATCCAAAGTATTTGAAGTTTCAATTACACTTCCTTTCGCAGCCCTACCACTGCTCTCTCCTGCAAATTTATCTTCAGACAGTCTAATTGGCATCTTACGTGAACATGCAGATGTGTCTGATGCATCAGCTGACATCTCTGCACCCCGCGTAACCATTGCAGCGTGCAGCGATTTGTGGGGTTCTGTGTCAGTTTCCTTTCTAGAAATCAGCGAGCATGAGTGCATAATTTCAGAAGAACGTTCTGAAGACTGAACTTCCACATGAGAAAAAACATCTGACAAGCTCTGTCGGCGTGTTTCATTCAAATCCTTATCCAGCGGTGTCCTTGGTTCCTGAAGGGAGCAATTTGTGGAGAACGATTTTGGTACAAGGAGAACTATGTTGTTCTCCATGGATTGGTGTTGAGGAGAAAGATCAATAGAAGATTCTTGCAACTCCTCTATTCCCTTAGTTTTACCATCAGCAACATTCTTTGCCTTAGAACTGGGCGAAACATCATGGCTTCTCAACTGTGATGATGGAGCTCTGATCCTTGATGTCGTCTGATCCAATGGTTTTCTCTTTACTTCTAGTCCTCCCTTCTCCCCAGCTCTCTTCTTGGCCTCACTGTCACAAGCACTCATATTCACCTTGGACCTGATTGAGATACTGTCATATCTTGAGATTGAAGACCGACTTCTAACTTTAGAAGTGATCTTCTGATTTACATCTTCTCTTTTCCCCTGTTCAAGAATGACATCTGAATTATTTCTGCCAACAGACTTGTTGGTCCTTCGTACTTTTTTCTGCCCGTTCACACTGCTCTTGGAAGAAGTTTCAAAATCTTGAAAGCATGAAGCATTCTGGATAGGAGGTTTGGAAGCTCGAGGAACATGGTCTTTGTGAGAAGAGTTCGGACTTGAAGAAAGAGAAGAATGCTGCTTGCTTCGGTGAGCGAGAGTGTTATTGTGAACTGCATTTGGAAAGGTAGCGGACTTCATAGTAATTTTACTTGGCAAATTGCTGCTAGTCAATGATGTACTATCGCTATAACTTGCTGCAACCCCCCATTTCTCTAGACGTGACCAGTCCAAAACTCCAACATTCAAAGCCTTATCCTGTATGCTTTCACTTTTCTCCATGCGCTGGAGATAACCTGGCAAATCTGACATATACTTTACAAGCTCGTCATCCTTTCTCGAATTTCTCTTGACAGAGTGCAGCTGGTGGTTGTTCCCTGAAGTTTTTGGTTGGACCGAGATCCTATCCTTTGCATGAAGTTTCAGTTCACGAGGCATGTCAACACATCGCTGACTACCATAATATTTTGCTTTCAACTTGTCTTGATGTTTTAGACTCTGCATTGCTTGTGTTGGAAGAGCAGTATCCAAATGTTGCTGCCATCTAGAACTCTTCTTGAGCTCCAAACCGAATCCCCTTTCACTTGAAGGTTCTGAGTATGTACGACTTGATTTCACATCAGATGACATTTTGGACCCTTCCATTCTTCACCGACTCATTTTACCTGCAAAAGAACAAGGAAAAAGGGTTCTGATTCACTCTCCAGCAACTTCAGTTTCTCACAATTCATAAGTTCACAAGTTGTTAGGAAGCTGAAATTAACTCAACCTGATGCCTGCAAGAGAATATGCATACATATGTTTTTTTCACAAATCAGAATGGAAGCAAGTAAAACATGGAAAATTGAGAAGTGGCTAGAAAGACAATAGCCCGTGAGCAAGAACAGAGATAGATCCT
Source organism: Populus davidiana (assembly GCA_030145905.1). Classification (NCBI taxonomy): domain Eukaryota; kingdom Viridiplantae; phylum Streptophyta; class Magnoliopsida; order Malpighiales; family Salicaceae; genus Populus; species Populus davidiana. Next base: position 2,019,597 of record CM057794.1, on the reverse strand, counting down.
AGGGGGAAAAGCAGCTACTGGGATTTATGGAATTTGGTTCTTGGTTGTTGAGACTGTTTCTTCACTAGTCGTGGAATCCTAACACTAACCCTTATTCTAAATTTCAGATAAAGTAATAGAGATCCCTTCAGATAGTATCCCAACAAATCACCCAGCCCATTTCAAGAATCCACTGTTTTCGTCAATGGCAGTTCATTTCAGTTTAAAAACCAGAAAGAAATAGTATCTATATTCTTTGGCTGTTTGACATGGGAAATCCAAATCATCTTTCAACAAAACAATCGATTTTCAACTTCCAATAATTTTAATCAAGCTAAAATCATTATCACAGTTAATGAAAAGAACATGCATCAGGGAAAAAAAAACAAGAAGGAAATTAAATCAGAATGGGCGGTCAGGTATCTCCTTGTTGATCTTCGTCTCTAAACTGATGCAATTTTCATACTTTCTTGCTCCAATTCAAACAAAAACCCATGTTCAAAATCAAGTCAGAAAAGTAACAGATCTAAGCAAAATGCAGGTTCATTCAATAATTTGGCGACAGAGAAATCTAATAGAAAAGGAAGAACCCTGAAAATCATGCGTTTTCCACTAACAATGGAAGCCAGTCTAGCCATTAATCATCATTTGGTGGAAAAGACAGATTAATTATTATATCACAAAAAGAAACATGAATATTTCCACATCCAGTATTTCCCTCCAGTTTCTCAGAAACCGAACAAAGCTAAGAGTAAAAACGAAAACGGGACTAGAAAACATACCAGAAAACGAAAAAAGGAGGAAATGCAGGTTCAAGAAACGAAAAAGAAGAAGAATCGCGAGCCCCGAAAAAGATCCGATACGTTAAAAAGCAGGCAGTCGTCTCTCAGTCCTGATGGGGCACTGGAATCATTATCATTATTTATCTTTCTTGAAAACAAACAAGCGTAACGTGGATTATATGCAAAGAAAAGAATTACTCCTCCGGCAGAAATCAACAAACAAAATAACAAGTCTTCCTTCTTTTCTAATCCTCCAAGACGAGGGTTTCTTTCGTATTCCTTCGAAACGGCAAAAAAACAAGGAGAGAGACAGAGAGAACAGCGAGGTGGTGAGTGAATAGAGAGTTGGAGACAGAGAGTGGCGTTTTGTTTCGTTATCAATGGTCAGACGCATAAAAGCAAAGAGGGAAAGCAGAGAGAGTAGAATAGGGCAATACACTAGACTAGACGAGGGCTTAGGCTAGCGAGGTAGGGTCCCACAAGCATGACTTCTTTCCTCGTAGCGAATCCCGAAGCTCAATGGGGACACTTGAGGTGACGTTAGCGCCACACCCCCGCGCTTTTGTTTCCTTTCATTTTGGGATTAGTATTTCTCTCGGGGGAGGTTTAAGGATAAGGCAAATGTTAATTAAGGGGGTTTTAATTATTTGTTTTACTACTAATAATAACTCTGCTTCTAGGCGTTTCAGATTTTTAACAGCTGAAGGCAAAGAATTATATAAAAAGCTTCTTTTATTATTATTATTATTATTATTATTATTATTATTATTATTATTATAATTATAGTAGTAGTGATTATTTTTTAAAAAATATATATTTACTGTACTTACGTTTTATTAGCAGTTTCAGGGGTTGGCTGGAGTATAATTTTGAACAACTTCCCTCTTTAACTAATGCAATAAAACATTATAAATACGAGTTAAAAACGCTTTTTTCCCCCTGTACAGAGAAAGTAAAAGGGTAGAGAAGCTGCTTTTACATCTTGCAAGACACAATAGTAATAATCTCTTCGAGCTTTTTTCTTTAAACAAAAAAATATCTCCGTGTGTTTCAGAATAAACATTATAATTACGACAATTTAAATAAATTACCTTGACTAGAATAGATATTGTAGAGCTGAATATTTTGCAAGGATATAATAAACATAACAATAAAAAATGTAGCAGCTATTAGGATTTGTCCAGTTATAGGAAGATAGATATTAAAGTTATTTACTCTTGCTAGCTATAGAGATAATTACGGAGACTTAACTAGTCAATTAGCCACTAAATTATATATATATATATATATATTTGCTGGTAGCTACCAAAGTCATAGTATTTTTCATGATCAGTGTAAATTAGATCATCCTAGTTTGAAAAAGAGGCAGTCTAGAAAGGAAAGCAGTGGCCTCCTTTGAATAAACAAGAGCATGCTAAAAACCCCACAAGAAATATTTGATTGCGGGGAATCTTGTGCCCATTTTTTCCTTCCTTATCTAATCCCCACCTCCTTCAAGCTTGTCGTTTACCAATCTTGGCATGCATGCTGTCATTTTCCATCCTTTTATTGCAAGACATTTTGTTTTGTGGCCGATCTGATCGATCTCGACTTTGATAAAGAAGCTTAATGCATGTGAGGTTTCCTCGTACAGTGAATTAATTGCGAAAACAAGTCCCTTTTTTCTAGTGAAATGGACAAAATATGCAGTTGCAAAGGAGAGTTTGTTTTACCTTAAGGATCAGTGCCCCTCTTTCCTATGATCATGTCTTTTTCTGTCGAGGGTTAATATCGTACGTTCTACGCAGGTGTCCGGCTTGTGGTTTTCCATGTATATGATTTCTATCGTAAAGCCTATGGTGATAAATTCACAGCACAACTTGCCCGGAGTTTCGTCTGTTTCTTTGCTACGTACTTGAGCCAAAAATCACCACCACGGCTCCTCATAGTAACGATGCTGACGGGTTAGGTTAGACACCATCGATTGTGGATTGGTTTCTTTCTTGAACTGTATTACTATTTGTCATTTTGCGGTCTTGCATGAACCGTTTTTGCAGGGAGCCTGTTCCCTTTGTTGATCTATGTGTATTCTTAATTATGCTTTGCTGGGCAGTCTGCCTTTTTTGATATGGCTTTACTATATCCAGTTTTGTTTCCCTAGGGGGTTTGCTCCCTCTTTGTCTTCAGTCTATTCTATACATGTTTTTGGATATATATATATGCACAAAAAATCCGGATTTTTCATGGACTCCGTCCGAGAGTGTGCCCAAGCAAAGCTGGATCAGGCCTTTTGATCTTTTTTTTTCTTTATTGTTTGTTTTTGCTTGGCACATAAAAAGTATTTTCGTATTGCGTACGGCTCGGTGTATTGTTAGTTATGGGATCATCATTATCAAAAAAAAGAACGGTGAATATCATCGAGTTTTGCTCATTGATACCAAAATGTGAAAATATTTTTCTCTCTTAAGAGATGTAATAATATAGCTCAGTTTGAATGTATGTTTTAATTTCTCTGTTAATCTAAATTTAATCGAATTTAAGTATAATTAAAAACAGATTTTATTACCACAATATATCTCGTTTACACAAACATGCATTTTCTGAGAAAGACAAAGGATACATACCAAAGATCATACGCAGAAATATAACATCACAAACATTGATAAAATTAACTTTGCAGAATCACAAAACGATGGATGACAAGACAGAGACATTTACTCAGCCGCTGATCTCAATGGACTTGACCTCAGGCTTCTTCTCCTCGGCCTTGGGAATCGTAACAGTCAAAACCCCATTCTCCATTGATGCCTTCACTTCATCAACTTTAGCATTCTCAGGCAACCAGAACCTCCTAAGGAATTCGCCACGACCTCTCTCGACACGATGCCACTTATCGTTTTTATCCTCCTTTTCAACACTTCTTTCTCCACTTATCTGAAGAACCCTTCCTTCTTCAATCTCAACTTTCACTTCCTCTTTCTTCAGCCCAGGAAGATCAGCCTTGAATACATGAGCTTCTGGGGTCTCCTTCCAATCAACATGCGCGCTAGCGAAACTTGATATCTCATTAGTACTTGAACCAAATGGTGACCAGATCTCAGTGGAAAGGGGGTTGCTAAGCATTGATCGAATCAGAGACATGTTGAAAGCTTGTTTTTGTTTCGAGTATTTGATAAAATTTGGTTAGCAAGTGAGAATCCAACTCCTTTTCTTTCACCGATGATGGATATCCAAAGAAGGAGATGGTCATATAAATAGGGAGTGTTGTGGGGTCTTTGAAGTTTCTGGGCGCTTCTCTCTTGAATGATATGAATGAGGTCTGGATGAGCCATGCTTCATCTATAACCTTCCACGGCCTTCTGTTTCTTCATCCTTCGTGGCGATGTCTTTTGAATCCTCTGAATGTTCATCATTGCTTCTTTTTTTCTTCTGGATACTTCCTTTGGGCTTTTAGGTTATTGGATCAGGATAAAGTGAATAATTTCAAATGTTAATAAATTGAACGTTTAATGCTGGAAGTTCTTTAACATCCTGACGCCCCTGATCATCCTGTTCATAAGAGAATAATGGGCTTTTCGCTCTTTCGATTAACTTAATGGGCTTTTTTGTTTTAATATATAAGCTAGTGTTTTATTTCTCTTATGAGATTAGTCTCCACCATAAATTTTTTTCCTTTTTGCCTATTAGAACAGAATCACACCATTGTGTTTAAAAAATAATTAGTTATATTTTATTAATTTTATAATAAATAGATATAATTAAAAGAGAAAATTTTTAGATTGAGATATTTTTATAATTTTTTGTTCTTTTTTTTCTTTGTATCTATTTTTTTTTTTCGAGGTGAGTTCAAAGAGCAACTAATAAGATATTACTAGAAATTAATTTTATAAATACAAAAGGTTAGGAAAAGAAAAAAAAATCTTAATTATGAAATTGGAGCAATTTGAGCTAATTTTCATTATTATATAAATAAAAAGATTGCTCTTTACATACAGCATAATTCTTTATTGTATTAATACTTTTGAGGAGCTGGGAAAGGTAAGTGGGGATTACTACCATTAGCATTTCGTTGAGTTTGAAGGCCATTTATATATATTTGAAAGAATTACACTTATTATATTTTGGGTTATCACTAACTATTTTTATTTATTATACTTGACGGGTCTGGAAGAATAGGCCTTAATGTATGGGCCTGATATTGGATGGGCTTACGAACCACACTCTTAGATTCACAAGTTTGGTATTCAAGGCCCATCCTCATTTCTGGCTAGGGTCCCTATATGATGAGCCCAAGGGGAGATTCCTTGTGCAAGTCCAAGAAACTTTATTTGCCTTCTGGAGACCCGACGGATTGGACTCAAAACTTTAATGCTTGGGCTCCACACATCACCTTCCATAAAGACTCCACCTATCACATGACCGTCACTTTGCAGTTTCACACAGTTTCTGTTTTTTTTTTAAAAAAAAATATTAAATTAAATTTTTTAGTGTTTTCTTATTTAAAATGATGATATCAAAAATAAAAAATTATTTTGATACGTTTTTAAATAAACAATTCACACTGCAGTCCCCAACACTTGTATATTTTTTCACGGAAGGTTATTTACCACCAATATATAAATAAGCACCGACTAGCAAGCAGGAAAGGGTATTTACCACCATTATTTTTTAAGTCTAAACATTATATATATATTTTGGTGGATTGATGCAGCCCTGACATAAAAAAAAAAAGGTAAAAAATAAATAAAAAGAAAGCTGTTATTCTGATAAGGAACAGACAATTATGCACAAATGACAGCCATGTATAATCAACCAGAATTTCATTCCAGATTCTTTATATCTCGCTATCATTTATTTCAAGAATACTATTCTATTTCCACACTTCCATAAAGATGATTCTCCCCAGAAAAAAAACCATCCACTCGTCTGACATGGAAGACAAATATTAACCACGATATTCCCCTGGTTTTGCAATAAAAATACAGGTTGCATTAGCTTCCCTGACCCAGCATCGAGCAGTACTGAATTGCGAGTTCTAGACAAATTTGTGCTTGCAGAAATGTCCCTACCATCATGACAATCACTCTGGAGCCCCTGTCGCTGCACCACGCCCAGCTTTCTCCTACGAAGCAACAGTGCCCCTTGTTAGCACCAAGATACACTGGAAGGAGACTCCAGAGGCACATGTGTTCAGAGTTGATCTTCCTGGGCTTACAAAAGATGAGGTGAAGGTGGAGTTAGAGCAAGGCAATGTCATTTGCGTAATTATATTGGTGAAAAGATTATCGAGAGAGAAGAGAAGGCCGACCATTGGTACCATTTCGAACGTAGTGGTGGCAAGTTTGTTCGAAGCTTTAGGTGGCCTGAGAACTCGAAGGCTAAGAACATGAAGGCTTGTATGGAAAATGGAGTGATTACCATCACAGTTCCCAAGAAGGACATGAATAAGACCTCCAGACTCATCCACTTTGGATGAAGATGAAACTCCTGTCGCGTTACTCTACACTCTACATGAATGATCCAGTCATGGAACGAATAATTGTGTTATCACTTTTTTTGTTTTTTTGGGGGGAAAAAGCAAAGAGACATTACTATATCAAAAGAATGTTATTGTAAGAGATCACGGTTTACAAGCATATAATTTAATAAAGAAGTGGCTTTCTCTCTAACTTAATTCCAATATTTTGCTGCATATAGACACATATTTAAAGCAAACAATTTCTGCTCAAAGTCCCAACAACTGTTGCTTACAATTCAGCAACGATGTATAATAACATGAAGTTATATAACAATTTGCCAGGAGTATCGATGTAAAATAACTTATCCCTTAGTTTTTTGAAGTTTTGGAACTTTCAGGATACTAAATGTAAAAAAAAATATTTCTAAATTTAACACAGGACAAAACAAACAATGTTTGTATTGAATGTTTAACTTCATCATCATCTATGAAATTCAGCATCCAACCAAGTTTTCTATTTCTTTTTGTCACAAAGAAGATGTTCTAAATTTGAAGTAAAACAAAACACAGCTAGTATTAAATTACTTCAACAATCAAGACCCTCCTAACAGAATTATTATTTTTTTCACAAAGAAGAGATTTGAAACACAAGATAGAAGGGTTTCGATGAATAAAAGAAAATACTTACCTCTTTCTCATTTATTTGTGGCATCGATCCGGAAACGAATATCTGAGATGAAAGTTAGGAACCTGCAGGCACATGGTTTTTCTTGAACTAAAACCAAACAGCTGTGGCACTTGGCAGGCGTCTTGCCGCACAAGCCGATTCTTTACGTGGCATAATTATTTTTGCCTGACCTACCATTTCCAGTACCATCCTAATTTCCTGCTCACTTTCGACCATGGATTGCTTCCAAGCGAGTAATTGCATATTTGTGGGAACTGAAATAAAGATTAAGTATGTTTCATTCCATTTTTTAAGCACCATATCACCAAAAGTGAAAGCATAAAATCCCTGCTATATAACCAAAAGCCCTTTTGAAAGATAGAAGAAACTTGTAAAAGTGGTGCCCATTTTAATGTACAAGTAGAAAGCAAGGTATTTCAAGAACGTAATTTCTGCATTATCTACCTGAAACGTAATCTTACTGTCCTCCTATAAACCAATATAAAAACCCAAGCACAGAGATAGAATCTCATTCCACTCCACTTATCTCTCTCTCACTCTCACTCTCTCTCTCTCTCTCTCACACACACAGAGAGTCTTGAATAGTTTAGCCAACCCAAAGTATACCAACATCGCAGCCACTAGAGAAATGGGAGATCATGAGATGACGATGCCACACCACGGTACCACCGTATCTTCTTCTCTGACAGAAGCATGGAACACCGTAGGCTTCACGCATCCCCACCGCAAAATGATGATGCACATGACCTTCTTTTGGGGCCATAAAACAGAAATTCTTTTCAAAGGTTGGCCTGGTTCAAGCACTGGGATGTATGCTGTGGCCTTGACCTTTGTCTTTGCTCTTGCAGTCCTCGTGGAGGGGTTCAGTCTTTTCAGTGTCATCAAGCCAGGAACTAACAAGGCTGCTGCAGGCTTCTTTCAAACTGGAATGTATGCAGTGCGTTCTGGGCTGTCTTACATGGTAGTGCTCGCTGTCATGTCGTTTAATGGAGGTGTCTTTCTTGCGGCAGTGGGTGGCCATGCAGTTGGCTTCGCTCTTTTTGGGAGACGGGCTAAGAAGTCTGGTGGTTCTTGATATGGGTCTGAAAAAGGTCCGGATCTTCCTCCATCGAAATGTTGAATTGATCTGAGTGATATTGTGTGATTGGTGAGCATAACGTTTTAGAGCTGACCGACGTTTATGGTGCAGATTTGTGTGAATAACACGGAAATAATCTAAGATAGAGAGCCCGAGTCTCTACTTCATCGTGCGTGATTCAAGATTTTAATGATTTGTGCTTGGCTTTGTAATTATACTTTGTAGAGCATGTTTGATTATAAGTTTAACATTCTCAATTTTATATATTTAGTTTAAGAGTCTAATGGCATGGTTTCACTTTTAGGCCAAAAAAAAGTGCATATATTTCTTGGAAGATTTAGCTGTAAAGCATATTGTGGACGTGGCTAAACTAGCCGAGAAACTTAACGGTAAAGGCGTGAAGAGTAATGAAATGACCTTCAATCTTGAAATTATCTTAAAAGCTGTCAAACAATCACTTTAATTTCATAGTTTAGGATATTATATAAATTCTTATAATATAATTTATATTATTTTTTAATATATTTTCTTAAATAAAAAAAATTTTAAACCTGAAATTTATACTATTTTTATTAAATAAATAAAAATAATAAAATTTAAATCATGATTACTTGGTTAATAAAATTATGATGTTATATTAAAAAATTAATTCAACTTAATTGTTAGGTTAACATAAAATTTTAAAATATAATTTATATTAATTATTAATAAGAACATCATGAAAGAAACTTACCTTAAAAAAAATCAACTAGAATATAACAACCAACTTAGCGGGACCTGCACGTTGCAGGCGGTGAAGTTCGAATGAAATAAAATAATTTTTGGCTACTATTATTCGGACTCTTTTGTGTGTTTTCAAGGGCTCATTAAATTAATAAATTACTAGGCAATTACATAGTGAAAGTGATGCCTTAATTTTGTTATTATCACATCTAATTTATAAAAACCAATATATATATTCTCAAAATTACATCCATTAAAACAATGAGAATAAGTTATTTCAAAGTCTAAGATTGATAGTTGATGTTTAACCATTTGCGGCTGTGTTTTAAAATATTTTTAATTTAAAAATATATTAAAATAATATATTTTTAATTTAAAAATATATTAAAATAATATATTTTTTTATTTTTTAAAAATTATTTTTAATATCAGCACATCAAAATGATTTAAAACATCAAAAAAATATTAATTTAAAATTTAAAAAAATAAAAAAAATTTAATAAATGAATTGTTTATAATTTCCACAAACATCTGAAGTTCGAATGAAATAAAATAAAATTTGGCTACTATTATTCGGACTCTTTTGTGTGTTTTCAAGGGCTCATTAAATTAATAAATTACTAGGCATTACGTGGTGAAAGTGATACCTTAATTTTGTTATTATCACATCTAATTTATAAAAACCAATATATATATTCTCAAAATTACATCCATTAAAACAATAAGAATCGATCGGTTATTTCAAAGTCTAGGATTTTAACTATTTGTAATTTCTTTTTTAAATATTTTTTTTTAGAAATGTATTAAAATAATATTTTTTTTTATTTTTAAAAAATTATTTTTGATATCAACACATCAAAATAATTTGAAAACATAAAAAAATATTAATTTTAAAAAATAAAAAATAAAAAAAATTTAATTTTTTTCAGAAATACTTTTAAAACAAAAACAGAAATAAAACCTTAAGAACCTGTGGAGAACATGTTCAATTCTTCCATTATTTTTGTAACTCATTTTAATCATGTATTTTATTTTTTAATATTTTTATTTGACAGTAATTTACATGATTTAAATCCATTAAAACAAATGATTATCTTAATTTACATACTAGATTCTGATAAAAACTTAACACAATATGTGTTATTTGAAAAGCTGAAAATATATAATAAATATTGTGGTTCTAAACTATAATATTAATTTAAAAATTATTTTTGTGAAAAATGGTATTATTTAAATGTATATTTTAGAAGTGTGATAAGTTTAAAATGTATTATTTTATCAAATATATTTTAAACATATTATTGTATCAAGATTCTAAGTTTATTATGCTAATTTTTATTTTTATTTTTTAAAAAAAGGTATAAGCTGGTCATGCGCGCTTTTTGACCTATAAGCTGTCTCTTTCTCCTTGTCCTAATCACCTTTTAACACTCCTTGTGTTTTTTGTTATTAGCAAGAGAAAAAACAAGGCCTTCTTGTTTTTGTACTTGCTTTGACCTCTCTTGTTTAAATTAGATGCACCCAAGAGAATACGATCCTCACAAAATCAACCCTTTCTAATCTCGATACTTGATCTCTCTCTCCCAAAAAAAAAATGTCTCAGGGTCATGATCACGATGGCATGGATCCTGGATCCATGTCTGATGGTGGCATGCATATGAGCCCATCAGACATGATGATGCATATGAGTTTCTACTGGGGAAAAGATGCTATAATCCTATTCTCTGGATGGCCAAACGACAGCCTCGGGATGTACATGTTGGCTTTCTTCTGTGTGTTCTTGTTGGCTGCTGCTATCGAGATATTTTCGGTCTCCCCAGAAGCTAAAACAGGCACCGACAATCCCAGAGCGGGTGCGCTTATTCAAACCTGTGTTTATGCTGTTCGAGTAGGTTTTGGTTACATGGTCATGCTTGCTGTCATGTCTTTCAATCTTGGAATATTTATAGCAGCCGTGGCTGGTCACACCGTTGGGTTCTTCCTAGTGAAGGTTCGTGCTCTTGCTATTGCCAGCCAAAACGAAACCGCTCCTAAAGTTTGAAGATGATTCAGTATTCATTTCACTGGCCATGTATTTTCTCTTCTGTTTCCTCTGTCTGGCATGTTTGATCAATCATCTTTATGCGTGTGCTCTGTTTTCTTCGCCCTCTTTTGTGGTTCAAGCTGCAGAAATTAATATAAAGTGTGCCGTTAAACTTATGTTTATATAACCCTATGATGAATGATCGTATCCTGAACATGAGTCGATTGCTCCAATATGAATGAATGTGTTGATGTTGCTTACATCCTTCCTGAACATGGTTTTTAAGCTTTTGATCTTTCAATATAAAGCTGTTTTTTCTCACCGTAAATAATTTTATGGGAGTATTTGGATTCTTCTGTTGGCCTGCCTGGTTCAGGAATTTTATCTTAACCTCCGGATTCGAATCTGTCAACGTTGGGATCGATTGCAAAAGTACCTCCAGAATCCACAAACCATATGGTGGATCATTTTTGCCGAGCATTAATCTGAAATTCAGACAGGGATTTTTTTCTGAACTTATCTTAGCTTTTCTAACTTGATATGTTAAAAGTTAGAAAGCCCATCAATTATATTACGAAGTGGTATTAACAGCGAATTCCCAGCAGCTCACGGTAATCGTTCCAAACAACTTGCGGTATTTAATTTGGTGGAACTGCTTTATTATACAAGTTGAGTAAAGGATCAATACGAGACAAGAATCGGAATCAAAAGTTTCGGGTGGCTTAACACTTGCAAATGCCAGAGAAGTTTATTTTATTTCCTAGTTGCCCCCACAAGGGAGTTTTCAAGACCTTAGGATGAGGGGTGGATTTCTAGACCTTCTAGATGAAAAACATCGGAAGCTTGAAGATTGGCAAGCGTGCCTAGCCTCGCACGGACTAAGGTCCAAGCACTCTGTCTCCATTGTCTTCAAGGTTCTATATAAATGACAGCCACCACGAGCACAAGGCATCAGATTGCTCTGACTCGCAGGTTGAAAATAAATATACCGTCACATGATTGAGATCAAATGTAGTAATTCAACAACGTCCATTTTAAGCTTCAATGAAAATAGTATAATGAACCTCCTGTGATATGTTTTTCCATGGATATATATAGTCATAAACGGAGCCCAAAAAATTATTTTCTTTGTGAGGCTGCACTGAAAATGGTATATTGAACCTTCTTTAATATGTTTTTTTTTCCTTTCGAAGTCTGAATTTGCCAGCCAGGATAGAAATAATGCTGCTTACGCCCAACCCCAAAGCTTTGTCACAATATCGTGCATCGTTGAAGCCCAAGAGCTGAATACAATATTCTACCAGTTGGCCACAGGAGAGAGAACCATCCTTCTCTTGGTGGTTTTCAATTGTACTCTGCTCTTCCCCTCTGTTATCCGTTCCAGCATCAGCGATTTGCTCGTCAAAGCATGATATAAAATGTCTATCTCCGTCAGAAATTGAAAAAGAATATGGTTGCAGGTTACCCATCTGCTGCTTCTGCTTCAGCTTTTTAAAGGCTGCTGTTGCATCAGGTTCAAATGACTTGTCGGCTTTCATCATCTAACATCCAGAAGCATATTCAGATAATGGATGTCAAAGAATTTGACGCTCTTCGCTAAAATCAACCACAGGCGTTACCATTTCAAAATCACCCCTTGCTTCCTCGAAATCTCCAACTTCCAGGTTGGCCTTTCCACGGCGACAGAGAAGGGCCTTGACATGTGCAGGATTTGCTTCCAAAACCTGCAGAATTTATCAGTAATGAATATCAACATCCAGATTCTGAAGGATGGCAAAGGCCTTCAAGATAAATTAACTTGTAAACAAAGCACAGACATTGAAAAGCAAGGTATTCTTTTGGTTCCCACTTCCCTGATAGGGGAACTTTTCCGCTCAATCGCCTCATTGGAATCTGTATTTTTTCAGAGTGCTTGTCCTGGGAACCTATTAAGGATAATCTTTGACAAGAACACCACATGTCATCCTATGGTTTGCTCTCTATTGCTAGCTGACAGCCATTTCAATGCTCGACCTCTTAAGAAGTCATAATCAATTAATAAGTGGGGCTAGTAAATGACTAGCTGCTTTCTGCACAAAGTGTTCTGCCATAGGGAGTTTGGACCTTGTCATGTTATACAAGAGCTAAATCTCTTGTGTATTGCAGGTTGTTCTTCTCATGAAATTCCTCATCATATTTACTTTCAAAGCCCTGAATCCCTAGTAACCGACTTTGATTAATAATATACAATTGCTTCCCTAGATAAGTTGTCTTCTCACCTATATCCAATAAACTACAGTAGGAACATCAATGACATTTTATTCCAGTATCGTGCGGCTAACATCTAGTAGTGACTCTTGCTAGACATGATTTCAATTTAAGAAAACAAAAACAATTTGAATTATAACTGATGGTGTTTTTGCTTTTATTTGAATTATTATTTTTTAGGAATCAGAGATCATCAGGTGATAACCTAGCATCCCTGGTATCAGCTAAATGTTGAGCTCACATACATATAAAGATACTTTTTATATGATAAAATCAAGGATATTTTCCCTCTCTAAATAAGTTAGAGATATTTTCTTTTTAATACATAAGAGTTTGGGATGTGATCAAGAAAAAAGAAACCTTTTAGTCCTCACCAAGATAAAAAGGTGAGGATGATAAACTATAAAAACCTATTAGATCTTTAGAAGAGAGGGTTTTGAATTTTTATTCTCCATGACATATTTATTTTCAGAATCTCTCTTTAAAATATTATTATATTTTCTCTCAAAAAGATACTTATTTAAGCATCGAAAAGTCTATAAACCCACAAAATAAGGCTTTTTACATGTATTAATCATCAACCACCAGCCACTTTAGCAAGGGAGAATGAATCGAATAGCTAGAAATAAAAGATTAATCGATTATCCAACAAACACATAAGCCATGTTCTTAAGCTACTTGAAATTTTTGAACCTCATCAAGAACATACCTTATTGCATGTCTTAATGGACTTTCTAAATTCTTCTAATTTGAGGTAGTATGCAATAATATTTAGATTTAACAAATTCTTCAAACATCCAAGTAAAAAATGAAAACATCAAGTGGGAGATAAGAAGGATATATTCGATAAGGATTCTTTTTGTACAATGTAAGGGGCAAAAAACTAATCGACGTCTATAAGAATCTAATAAAAAAGTCATCGATAATCAACGTACGTTGGAATCTAATAAAAAAATCATCGACAAAATAGTTCTTCCATAACTGGTTTATCAACGTCCCAATCACCATCAAAGGCAGATAATCAAAGCCTTTCTACAATTATTGACACATTTATTCCATTAAAGCATCAACAACTCTTCAATAAGATGGAAAGACTATGCAATAATTTGATCACCCTATAACAGTATGATGTTTCTACTTGTCCATAGGCTTAATGAAACAACAAAGTTTGAGTTAGGCATTTGCCAACTTCACGAATACAGTTGGAACCTTGAGATTTTAAAAAGCTTTCAACAAGTACTAGTAAAATATTAATTCAAATCATAAAACATGTGATGTATGTTTGTCAACCACCTAGAAGACATCTTTTAGAGAAACTCTATTATCTCCTTTTTTGGAGCCAAGACGATGATCTCTACATAAATGACATCCAGTTGATTATACCTCAAAAGGAAATAAAAATATATCATCGTCAATAACTAGAAATATAAGTTTCTATATGTGAATTAAATTATTCATAGTAATGATGTTTTCTTTTATTTAAGTGATATCCAGGGCAATGGTCTTATAACCTTTCAAGGATGGGATGGACTCGGTCTTCTTAGTGTGATTACACAATTTATTTTTAGAATGGATCAGTTTAGTCTTTCTAATGTGATTGCATAATTTTTCTTGGAATAGATGGATATAAAGTCTCCCTGGTGTAATTGTACAACTCTTCAATGGTAGGACTGAAAACAACATCTCTTTAAGGCAATAACTTTACAACCTTTTAATGATAGGATAGACTCAATCTTCATAGTATGATTGCATAATTTATCTTGCAATGGATCGACTTGGTCTCTTTAATACAATAGCATAATTTACTTTGGAATGTAAGTATCTGAAGTTTCTCTAATGCGATTATACAACTCTTCAAATATGGGATTGACACGACATCTCTATAAGGCAACAACATCACAACCTTCTTAGCATGGGATAAACTCAGTCTTTCTAGTGCAATTGCACAACTCATCTTAGAATGGATCAACTTGGTCTCACTAGTATAATTGTACAATTTACCTTGGAAAGAATTAGCTTGGTCTCCTTAGAGCGATGAGACATTTCTCCAAAGATCGGGTAGACTATCTTAACAACAATGCTCTACCTAAAGACAACAATATCAATTTTAACCTCTTGCCTAGCAACTTTTTAATACTCTATTATTCAAATTAACAGGATTCTACCCATCTTGGTTAAAGTTAAACAAAGTTCAAATTTAATAAATGCTTTTCTAAGTGCGGTTGTAGGACTCGTACAAATGTTTAACAAATTTTTTAGGATTTTTGGACCGTGTATAGAATTTTTAATGTGGATGTTGTACCATACCAAAAAATATTTAGAATTCCATTAACTTTTTCCTGGTATGAACATGGGACCCTTATAATATTTCAAAGTTTTTGTAAGGGAGGGCATTGAACCCCGTAGTAAATGTATAGTGTTGGTATTAGATCCATACACACAAGTAAACAAAGAAATAAAAAGAATCAAGATTAAGAAAAATAAGATAAACTTGACAAAAGTCAAAGAGCTCCCTCGAGAGTCATGGAAAGAAGAAAACCGGAAAGATTCTGGAAGAAAAGAACGAAGAGGAGGGGCGGGCGGCAGTGGCGCATGCACATGAACACGATGGTCAAAACATGCACACACCATCAGAGCACACTCACCACCACAACATGCACGACCATCACAGAGGACACATCAACCGACGAAGCCACGTAAAAAGGCAAAAAGAAAAGAAACACTCCTCTCCTACGTTCTCCCCAAGCGCTATTAAGGCGCGTTAACCCCCTCACCACCCAACATAACACAAGAAGCAAGGAGTGCGCACCACGTTAATCCAAAGTGCATGGCCAGCGACGTGGCCTCTGCCTGGTAGTACCACAAACCCACCACCTTTGCCGGCAAGATAGCGTGCTGGCTGGCCATCCACACACCACTCTGAAGTCTGAAAGCAACCTGCCATGCCATGCCTTGCCTTGCCTCCTGTTTGTAGTCGGATGCAGATCACAAAAAAATCAGGCCTTCAAAATGACAAAAGAGATGCGAAAAGATCTTCAGGGAAAGGACACTTTATTGTTTGACACGCGTTGCCCTCCAAAATGATAATAGTGTACTACTTACCCCCGTTCGTTTACGCTAAAACATTTTATTGATTCAAATATAATTTTATATCTAAAAATAATATAAAAATAGATTAAATTTCAATTATTTTGATTTATAATTAAAAACAATAGGGTAGAAACTAATTTTTCTAAAATATCTCATCTTTTTTAAAAACTTTTTAAAAAATAAGATAAAAACATAATATAACAAATAAAATGAATTGCATTTATTTTTTAAAATATATAAATTTAATTTATTTATTAATTAAATTCAAATCAAATACTATAATTGAATTCATATAAAATAAATAAATAAAGAAAAATATATTTTTAAATAATAAAATTAGTCTTAAAAAAAGTCCCTTATTAACTTGATTGATGAACGAGGGTGGTAGCGACAACTCTTTTAGATCAGGGGGTAGCGACAACTCTTTTAAGAACAGAAATTAGATCCTTCCCGGTTGGATTATTAATATGATTGATGAACGAGGTGGTTTGATAGTTGAAGCAACCGCGTATTCGATGGCAGCGCATTGCTCTGGAAAACAAAGCTTGCCAATTCCACTAGTCAAGAACAGTACGAGCAATGCTGGCTCCAATTACTATACTTAATAACAAGATATGTTAATACCATCTGGATAGATCAATCTGAGAAAATATATTCCCTTTATTACTTCATGGCTTCGGCGTGAGTGGCCAGGCAGAAATTAATCATATGAACTTCTACAGGGACAACTTAAACATTTGATCATTACAGATTGCAAGTTTCCCTGCAAAACATGGTTCTACCCTCAGTAGATCAGTGATCATCCCCTTAACACTAGCAAAAACATGGAATTTATTGATTTTTTTTCCAAAACACAACAAAATATAGTATATCCCCAGCCCACCACTTCCCCTTGAGCCGCCACACAAAACGAACAAAAAGGCTGGCTGCTGCAGACTTCCCTGAAAACAGAAATTTATTTCTCCTAATTCTATCCCAAAAGAACATTTCTTCATATTTCTTTCATCAATTTCTTTTTTTCCCTTCTCCTTTCGCTATTTTGTTTGTGCAACCTTTTCCTACAGTGACCTTGCTAAAATTATCGTCATCCGTTTTCTTTTTTTTTTCTTTTTTCTTCTAACCTTCCAGATCTCCTTAAACTTTTTTAAAAAAACTACTAGTAAAAACAAAACCCAGAATAATTGGGGGGGTCAATAAGTCCATTCCTGGGGCAATCTGACTTCATTGTTCATTACTGGTTGTGGTCTGCTGTTGCGCAGCTGCTTCTGATGAGAAAGAATGTTATCATTGCGAACCCTTACAGCAGCATCTACACATCAAATAAAAACCAAACCAAAATAATTAGTCAATTCATCTGGTTAATCTTGCACTGAAAACGAAAAACTTGCATCCAAATGAGAAGGAAAAATATATATATTTACCACTGTAGGTTGCCAAACTTCCATTATACCGAGGCCCGAACTGGGCCTGAGCACCCATTCCTTCCAAATTCAAGTTGAGGGCCTGTACCACTTTCGCTGGAAGCAGAACTGTGGAACACCCTGTTATTATAATATGAATCACAAGAGAGCTCGGTACAAGCCAAAACCGATTCCAAAACACGAATAACTCGGAACAGTAATTAAATAAACGAAAGTAGCACTAATCAAATTCATTCTAATGACCAGATCTAGCAAAGGAAAACATGAAGAAGTGACAGTGAATTCACACCCATCCCAAAAAAACTGAAGTAAACATAAAGCAAACTGTGACAGACCTGGCTTCTTTCGAGATTCAGTTCGGGCACCGATATGACGAGGCAAGAAAACCCCAGTACCGGCACATTCTTTTTTTCCTCCGGGATTACCAAGGAAAACAGCCCGCATCCCAGAACCGCCCTGACTGTTGCTATGTTGTTGGAGCTGTTGCTGTGCGCTGTTTCGTAGAGGAGGCCAAGCAGATGCTGACAAACCCAATGGTCCTCTACTCACACTAGTAACATTCCTCCCTCTGTTTTGGACCACTGACTGAGTTTGTTGCGGCTGTTGAGGAAACAATACTCCTGTCCCCTTGTTTTTCCCTCCCCAAACACTCTGTTGCTGTTGCTGTTGCATCATTTGCTGTTGTACTCTCAGCTGCTGAAACTTGAATAAGAAACAAACAAAACACAAACCCCAATTAGTAATCAGCGAAAGAGGATCTTATCTTCATTCTCTTGATGTAAAAAGAAATTACAATAAGGTAATGTTTGGCTAATTACTTGAGAAGCCTGCAACTTCTGGTAAGATAGGGACTGCTGCTGTTGGTAGAGACTAACATCAGAGTTGGGATTTTTGAACGAAATAGAGACTGGAGAGGGTTTTCTTGGTGGACCTAATAGTCCTCTACTTGGATTGTTGAAGCCACACCCTTCTTCGTTGTTCATTTTCATCCTCTCTACTTCTCCTGCAGCCGCATACAGAAGATCCCAGGTTGCTGGTGGTGAAGATCCACTTGGGCTTCCACGGCTTGACCCTTGTTCACAACCGCACCCGCTACCAACTGCACAAAGCGTTGATTGAGGCGATCCAGACAAAACCCATCCCTGCAAACATACAACCACCAAGACCCAAAAGTTAGTCCCAAAGAGCACAATCGCTGAAACCAGAGTAGGTTTGTGTTACTTCAAAAGAAGAAAAGGAGAGGGCAATACCTTTGATTTTTCGGTGCCAAAAGTGAGGTCGTTCCTCTTGAAATCATCTTCAAGAGTGGAGTGAGCCATTTGGCGAGTTAACCCAGCAAGGTAATCTTCCTCATCACTCTCTGTCTCAGTAGAGCTTACCACAGACTCAACAGGAGAACTGAGATCCGAAGAGAAACCAAAGGAGCCAAACCCACAAGGAAACTCTAATGGGAACAAAGATTTCCCAGAGTCAGTTTTAGAGTAGCCAAACACATCCCTAGCACTCCCGTTCAAGCTATTGTCACTGTTCTTTTCCATGAGTACTGTATCGTCGTCTATAAGAAACTGCGGAGGCAGCCAAAACTCGCCGTCATCTAAGCTTTCTGTCATATTCAAACAGAAAAGCCAACACCTCGAGAGAGAGAAAAATATCAGTGAAGGTAGGGAGGCTTTTGATGGGGGTTTTTTTTTTTTTTTGCCGCTAGCTCAAGCTTTAATGATAATAATCTTAGTTGGGGTTCGCTGGATTTGCAGGGAATAGGGACCCAGTGAAGGGCCAAAAAGAAGAAGAATAGAAGGGGCTAAAGAGCTTGTGCTTGTGCTTGTGCTTGTGCTTGTGCTTAATCAAAGGCAAACCCCTTCCCTCTCTGGGCCCTTATCGCAACAAAAAAATCTCGGATCTTTTATTGTGAGAGTGAAACTTACTAGAGAAACAAATTGCTTTAAAAGAGAACGAGAGAGGAGGAGAGAGATTGGAGCGCTCCGTCTCCTGTACAGCCGAAAAGCAATAAAGAGAAGGGTAAGGCAAGGCAAGGGGGTCTAGGGAGCGAGGGGAGAACAGATAATAAATTCCCAGTTCCCCAGAAACAAAGTGGGAATCACGCGCGGTCTCTACAGTGCTCTAATACCACTACTCTCTAGCTAGCCCTAGGATCAAGGAGGTGGGGGCCATGACGAAGTTGCCGCCAGGTAAGGTATTAGTGGGGAGACGTAGTTAGTGGGTCCATGTAAAAGAAGAAGAATGGAGCTGTGTTTTTACATTTGAAAAATATATATTAAAAGAATTTACATTAAATTAATATATTTTTAAATTTTTTTTATAGATGATTATATTAAAAATAATTTTTTAAAAAAATATAAAAATATTATTTTAATATATTTTTTAATAAAAAATAATCATAATTACACTCCCAAATATTATAATATAAAATATATTTGAAATGCATCATTTCACAATCTATGGTATTTTATATATATTAGTTTAGTAAACTTTTAAAGTGATGATGATATAACATTAGCTGTTTTTTAAAATATTTTTATTAAAAATTATATTGAAATAATATTTTTTATTTTAAAAAATTTTATTTTTAATATTAATATATCAAATTATTTAAAAATATATATTAGTTTAGTAAACTTTTAAATGATTGGTAATATAAAAGTAATTGTTTTTTTAAATATTTTTATTAAAAAATATATTAAAATAATATTTTTTTATTTTTTAAAAAAATTATTTTTAATATCAGTATATCAAATTATTTAAATATATATATTAAAATAAAAAATTTTAACCATTTTCCAAACATTGTTCATTTTTGTCCCTGTGGATCCACGAATGCTTCATTTCTACAATATTGTTTAAACTTTCTCAAAGGGCTGTCAATTGTTAAATAGCCCGCTCCTTTTCATTTGGTTTATGATTTTTTTTTAATAAGATTTAAATACTTTGGTTAATATATCTAGAATTTTGAATATTCTTTTTTTAGCTGCTGAGTAGTGAAAAGCAAAATCCCAACAGCTTACCCGTTTGTTTGAAATTATTTTTAAAAAAATTATTTTTTAATTTTTTTTATATTTATTTGTTATTAATAAAATTGATAAACAAAAAACATTTTTTAGTCAAAAAAAATTAGATTAGTTTATAAAAAAATGTTTTTTGTGAAAAATATTTTTTAAAAGTTATGAAAAAATTAAAAATATCATGTTATTTGTTGATTATATCAAATTTAATCCTTAAACTTTTAATTTTTATATATTTTGTTTTTAAGTTTTTTTTTTCAATTTCATCCCTTAGAATTTAATTAATTTGATTTTATATCAACTTTGATCCTTATTTTTATTATTGTTATTTGTTTTTCTCTTATTTCTTAATTGAACTTTTTTATCTATCAGATTTTGTCCTCATTATTTTGATTGTTATTTATTTTATTTTAAATAATTTATAAAATTTTAATTTTAATTTTATCATCTTTCAACTTTTTTATCTGTTAGATTTGATCTCCATTGTTTTTATTGTTATTTATTTTATTTGAGGTAATTAATGAAATTAGATTTTTTTTTTCAATTTCATTTTCATTCAACTTTTTTTGTTTGTAAGATTTGTTCATTTTTGTTTTAATAAAATTAAAAAATTAATTAATAAATTATTTTTCAGTTTATTTTTCATGACATAATTAAAGATTATAAAGTGTTTTCTAACTTATTTTTTATAGTATTACAAAATATCATAAAATAATTTATTTTTCATGAATCTATTTTTTAAGAAAATCACTTTTTATTTAAAAAAAAATACTTTTCAATTAACAAAGAGAGACTTGATATGAAAAAATAAAGGAGACACTTCTTAAAAATTATAAAAATAGATTGAGAAATTTCTAAATGCAGTAGAGAGAGAATCAGACCCTTTGGGATTGCGTCTAAAAATAGCATTTCAAAAAAAAATTATATTTTAATTGTTTTAATATATTGATATTAAAATTATTTTTTAAAAAATATTATTTTAATATATTTCTTAAAAAAAAATTATTTTAAACCTCCACGCGAAGACACTGTTTACTCAAAGAATTTTGCATAATCTTGCAGGAGGGGTTACCTCTGAGGTGGGGGGTTAATGGGTAAAGCTGTATAAGGGGGTGGTGAAACAAATCTCAACCGCTAAGCACGGCGTGGGAAGCAGCAGCGCCTCTGTTAGGGTAACAGACATTTGTCTTGTAGTCAACATGGCACCACGGATGCTTTGGCAGTAAGCTATTAGTGTTAATCAATATTCTTGTCTAGTGACTAGTTTGCCCTTCATTTTCTCTACGTATTTACAAAGGGGGGTGGTGAAAGTTACAAAAGTAGCCTCATTGTATGATCTGAGATTTTGAGATCTATGATTGGCGGCAAGAATGAGGACGCCATGCACAGTACACTTTCTTTTTCAGATAAAAGCCTGCGCTAAGATCAAGCATGGCACGGGAAGATATTTTACCACAAAGGACGAGTATCATTCCAGAATCCAGACCCCAACCGATGGTTAGGTTCTTACCTTATCCTATTTTGCTAAAAGATCGTTTTGCCCCTGGGAAAAGCTTCATTTATTGAAGCATTATTTTACAGCCAAAAAAAAAAACGTATAATCAGACCTTGTATCAGATTCATCTGCTAGCTTCGGACACTGTTCATTGTGGTGAGAGGTTTTTTAAGGATGTATTCAGTAATAGTTTTCCATTTTCTTTTCATTTTTTTTTTAGTGTTTTTCAATAAAAAAAGAGTTTGTTTGTTGAAAATGAAGAAGATTTTTTTCACCGAATAAAATATATCAAGATTATTACTTTTTTTTTATAATAGTCATCTCGATATTTTGTATTTGTGATAATCTGGTCATAGAATATTAATTTTACTTTATTTGAATTAAAAATTATTGTTAGCTAAAAAATATTTATATTAAAGGTATAATAAAATAAATTTATTAGAAAATATTTTTGAAAAAATTTTATGATATTAACTAAGTATAAAAATAAAAATAAAAATAAAAAATTCATATTTTATTTTTCTAAATAATGCTTCTGTATAGAAGAAAAATTTATACCATTCATATTTTTTTCATTTGAAACACTGTGAAAAACTTTTGTTAGAAAACTATAAAGAAACTGTGTTTTCTAAACTCAATATAAAAAAAAACTAGAAATTAATTTTTTAGTTTTTATAATAAAAGAATATTACATTTGAATATGAAATTTAGTTTTTCTTTTTCTAGCTTTGATTTTTTTTTTAAATCTGGGTATTATTTTATTTTTGAATTGCCCCTGCTTTCTCATGAGAGAACAATCTCAAGTGAAATAATTGTCCGCTAAAAAAAAAAAATTATCCATTTCCAAAAACGGTCTCATTAACTAACAAAGTTACTGAAAAACCGTGAATTAGATATTAATTACTAGTAGATCCATCACGAATTCAACATTCCAGAAATGTTACTATTTCATTAATTGAAAAAAAGTATCGATTAATTGCTCTTCCACCGAAATCACATCTAAACAAGTGTTCTATTTCTTCGAATCCAGATATCTATAATTTCATTATCCGTGACACCACGTACAAGACCAGAACTTTGTTTAGGAGAAAATTGTTTTTTTTTAGATAAATAAGAGAATTCTGACTAAATCTTAATTATTTTCATGATATGGTCAAGAAAAATAGGCAATAATAACAGTAAATGAATAAAAAAATATTGGTATGGGCAATGCTAGATTAACATGCGAGACTCTTGACTTGACATGTAAAATCGGGATAATTTTATAAAATAATAGAAAGGATTTGATCAAAAAGATTTAAGTCAGTTTGGTCCAACAATTCAAACCCGTGACCAGAAAAGTTAACAAAGTCTCAATAAATAAAATATTGAAAGATAAAATTAAAATAATAAAGTTTCAATAAAAAAAATTAAAAACAAAATAAATAATAACTAAAAAAATAAAAATAAATTTTAACGTCGAGTCAGATGAACTAAAATATTGAAGGATGTGGTTATAAAAATCAATTCAATTAAAAAAATGATATAAGATGCAGAGGGATACAATATCAAAAATTATTTAATCAAGAGAATAAAAAAAATACAGTAAAAAGAATATGAATCAAATATGAAAAATAAAAATAAAACAAGATAAAATTTAATTTTTTTTTTAAATCCTAATTATATGGACAGTTTAAATTAAAACAAATAGCAAAAAAGTACATAAACCTAATCCAAAAGAAAAATAAATCTAGTGGTTGCTCTGAAAATGTGCAAGAGAAAGCTATGGAGCCGAGAAGAAGAGAGCAAAGATAGGAGAAAAAGAAATAATCACCAACTTAAACGCCAATATTTTTGCCAAGCGTGCCATCCAGGAATGGAGGCGATGCCATGAGAATTAAAATGTCATCGTGGAATGAACGAAATTGATTTGATATTTATTATCTATATATTTTTCATCTTAAAATAGTAACTAAATGATACATGTATATAAGATAGAGAGGGAATAAAAAACTAAAAGAAAAATAAAAGTCAAATTACATGTGGATTTGCTTTCCACGATATATTTTAAGAGCCCGTTTGGCAACAAGGTAGAAATTACGTTTCTTCACAAACGCAGTGGCTCAGTGTTTGGTTAAATAAAAAAAGATGTTTACTGTACGTGGGTCCCTCCATTTATTGTGTTCTCGCCGCAGGAAAATAAAAAGCAGCAAATTGCTGCTTTTTGCATGGCAGCTACTGTTCAGTGAACAGTGGAGCATGCCTCAACTGTTCACCAAACAGTTTTTTTAAAAAAAAGAACAATGGAGGCATGCATTGTTCAGTGAACAATGGAGCATGCCTCCATTGTTCTCTGAACAGGTTTTTTTTTTATTTTTTTTATACCAATGTAGTTAATTGATTTAACTAGTACTATTCACGTGAATAATAAAAAAAAAATTAAAATTAGTTTAAGGTGAATTAAATTTACTCGCAGTGTAATCTTAATTTTATTCTTGATAATATTTTATATAATTTTATAGTTCTTGTCGGATGAATTTTGTTTGTAATGGAACTGTAGATAGTTTTTTGTTAAAGTAATTTTTTAAGTGTGATTTATTCCATGATGTAAAAGCAATAGTTAAATCCATAAAACTTAAACCATTAATATTAATATATATATTTTTAAAATTATTTTATAACCTCAATTTCAAAAGCATTTTTAACCAGACACATTAAAATTATTTTTTCTTCAACCTCAATTCTAACCACAGTTTTAACCAAACATCTATTTTTTCAAATCAACCTCAACTAAAAATACTTTTTATAAAACAACTTTTTTCAAACTACAATCACAACAGCCACCGCAATACCAAACACATTCAAGTTGAAGAAATACTGTTTTGCAAAAAAAACCATTTTGATCATATTTCTTCTTAGAATATCTTTATGAGTATAATTTGTTATTAAATTATTAATGGATTAACTATACTCATGAAGATATTTTAGTTGATGATACTTGAAAAAATCATACAAGTGTTTTGTATAATACACACAACTTCATAAATATCTCTATAAATATTATATCTATATTTATATTAAATATCCAATTTTTTTTAAGATATTTAATTTTAAAAAGTCTATATAAACAGAGCTTCATCTCTAAATCAAGTGGAAAAAAGTTAGAGCTTATCTTTCTAGATTTAAGGTTTAACACAACACAAATTCAATATAAAATCTAAATAAGGCATAAAAGAACATTTAAACAATGAGAAGATTATTTAACCGCGTTATCTATATAAATATTATACTTATTTAAATTTTAAAGTGTTTTTATTGAAGGTGTTATTGGGTTTGTAAAATTCTTTAGATTCAATTTTATCAGTCTAAAAAAAACTATTCATATTTTTGTTAATAAAAATTAATCAAATATATAGAAAGATGAGAAGTGCAAAGGGTTCTTCGATGAATATTCAAATCTATCTGCGCATGCAATTATTTATTAAGAAATATTATCAAGATTAATAATTTTTGAATGAATTGCAGTTTTCTTGTGTGTGTTTTTTTGCGCCCGAGTGTCCTCATGCACTTCTAGACCTTTTTTTTTTTTATTGTATCGTCTCATTAGAAGGACTAGCCCTTTGCCATTGGACGCAGCCTTCCCTAATCAGTTTTGTTTATTTTTGTTTTTATATTTTAAAATTATTTTTTAAATAAAATATATTATTTTAATATATTTATAAATAAAAAATACTTTAAAAAATAACTACACTTCCAAATAATCAAACATTTAAAGTTATAAAAAATTAAATGATCAAATGTTAACCTGTAAGGATTTGATGCATGTATTAATAAATAATGAAGTCAATCTCTAGCCCTTAAGTAGATAAATTTATTAATGAGTCTCCCTAACAAGGTAACAAAAGAATAAGAAAGTGGGTGACGTGGTTATGGCAGGTTCTCATGTGCCTATGATTCGGCAGTTATAACTTTAGCACATGTCTCGGTCAAACATGTTCCTTTTGTCGTTTGTTTCAACGGCCGCTGTTTTTCCTTCTAAAGAGTGTGGACGTCAATTACGGCGTGTCGTCTAACACATTTTCTTTCTTCCCACTTGCCCTTCTGCCGGCGTTGGACGGCGCTTCTCTCTCTATCTTGCGTGGACGCAACACACTGCTATAAATTCCATTTAATAAGAGTTAAGGTCCAGAAAGATTTTTTCTTGTTCAGAAAATAAATAATATAAAAACGAGGACGTGACATCTGAATTCTGACATGGATGTGCTTTCCCGTGGGACAGGGACGGCACAGGGCTACAAAAAGTTATCGAAGTGCGATTTTCAGTGGTGTTTTTTTTTTATTATTGTTTTTTTAAAATATATTAAAATAATATATTTTTTTATTTTTTTAATTAATTTTTTATTTTAAATTTTAACGCAATTCCAAATTTCAGCCTCTAGATCTACCATTATTTCAGTTTCACCTTTTTTTATATATATACTTTTCTAATATTACTTGTATAATCCCATTTATCCCTGTCAGTTAAATAGTAAACATTAATAGCGAACTTCAAGGGGGTGTGCTAAATACAAACCTACAAATTAAAAAATATTATTTTGATTTTTTTATATACTTGTATTAAATAAAATATTAAAATATTTTGTTTCTTTCACAAATATTATTTTTTCATATCTCTCAAAAAAATTAAAACCAATAAAATATAATTAATATAAAATAAACCAATTAAATATAGTCATGTAACAAAAAAAACCATCAAATTGAGAAAAAATAAAATATTTATTTCTTTCATTTTAATATAATTAGTTTTTCAAATGGATTTTTTTCATTAAAGTATATACATTGTAAATAAATCTATATTTATATTATTTAAAATATTATTTTATTAATTTAGCTATTTAAAATAGAAGGAGATGCTCTAAGTAACCACGTACTCGCTTTTTAAAATTTACCGTTGACTCTATATTTTTTAGTTGGAATTATATTTAAGGTATTATCATGACATGTATTCATATTTAAGAGAATAAAATCTGGGAAAAAAAGGGGTGAAATTCTCAATTGATTCCATAAGCTTTTAGGAAATCAAAGGGAGTATTTCTAACCATAAGAGGGAAAATGAAACATTAATTAATTCGTAGGAGCAAAATCCCATCCCATTGGAAAAGGAATTCCGTATATCCAACCGCAATGAATTATCAAAAGATGGTATACTCGCTTTGTTGACCGCTTATTTTTCTGTCGGATAGCATCTTGTCGTTCCTTTTCGTTCATTGGTGGCGCGTGGTTCTGTGACTTGTAAATTCGAATAGGATCCTTGACTATTCGGGTTTTCTAAATGGAATTGGAGAAGAAATTAAAAACTTTTTGCTATTCCCTTGTGTAAAAGCGCAATAAATCAAAATAAATTGTTCTGTATTTTTTTTTTTTTTAAAAAAAAAAACTCTTCAGCCGAAAGAAGGTGTGAATAAAATGTCTTTCTTCGTATATCCTTTCCACCAGTGGAAGCAGCTGCCGTGATTTTAATTCTTTCTTTCAAGAATTTTGTGACTGCAGGTTCCCCAATAGTTCAAAAATCCTGGTAAAGACAGCCTCTCCACCATCACACGCTAATTGAATATAATGAATGATTCGGTGAACGGCTTATTTTTTGAAAAAACAAGAACTCTCTGATCGGTTCAAGATCTAAAGCCGTGGATGATTATTTGTCGCAGTCACTTTACACATGTGTGTGTTGTGGGGGTATCTGAGAATGTTATATTGTTTATATTTTAAAGTATTTTTTTTAGGTAATATTTTTTTATTTTTTAAAATTTATTTTTAATATGATCCGTATATATAGATATTAAAACGTTAGTTATAGATCATGTTTCTTTTGGCTTTTTTTTTAATAAGTTAATCAATATTCTTGAAAAATTGTTATGAAAGTAAGGCTCATTCGTGCCTGAAAATTGGATAAGGATGATGTGAGATTTCCTTTCGACTGGGCGGTGCATGCAAAACTTTAATTTATAGCTAAAGAGATTTCTCAACAAGCAATGTAAATGTAATGACCAGGCTTTGATGCATGCCACAAATGATATCAAAACAAAGAAGCACTGATAACAGTGAATTTATTTTTACAATGTGTTAAATAGAGGAAACTATAAAGCTTCCATTGAAATTACTGTGCATGCAGAGTTCATCGACTATAAATTATAAAAATAAATTCTTTTAAAATTTTGTGGGGTGTAACTTAATTAGTCAGATTTTAAATTTATATTTTAGATGTTAATAATTTGAGTTTTATAAACTTTCAAAGTCAGTAAAAATTATATGATTATTAATTTTAGGATTTATAAAATTAATTGAGGTATTCACAAATTAACTTAATATTAATTTTTATAAAATAAACAAATACTTCTTAAATTTTTTTTTGTTCTTTACACGTTTGGAAAGTATGATTTTCTTGGTAGTTTTGCACTTTAACAGGTTTTTCTTTGCATAAATGTCACTTTTCAAATACTTTTTTTATTCATTTTTATATCTAGAAACGCTTATAGCAAACCTTTTTATATGTACCTTCAATACATTATGGCTTCTATCGGGTTTTTCCTTGCATCCTAGTAGATTATTTTTTACGTATTTTTTATGCTTTTTACTCCATGATCATCTTTTGATCCAGACATCAGTTGTGGCACAACTTAAATATTACTTGCGGCATTGTGCGAGCACCATGGTTAGTAATTCCTCTATTTATTAAAAAAAACAATGATGAATGCAGTATGTCTCTCCGTATGAAATTGAGAGCCAGATCAAAATCATTATATGTTCGAAGCACAAAGTAAAGAATACAAATCATAATGATTACATACATGAAAATATTCCAAACAAGTTTATAATGTATACCCAAAATAATGCATGAGTTGTAGGATATATCATGCTAGTATGGGTGTTTATGTTGCGCCGTGGGCAAGATCTAAAGTCGGTTTGGTCATAAAAAAGCACAAGTGGATGATGTTAAATTTTGAGTTATTGATAAAAAAATAATAATAATTAAATACGAATAGAAAGCTTGATCAACATGTTCAATAATTTTAATAGAAAACTATATGCTTAAAATATTTACTAAAACAAATTATTAACAATAAATAAAGATTGAAATATAAAATCGAGCAATTGATATATATTAATAAACATAATCTTATGACATAACATTCAATTCAATATATTTATATAATTATTGTAAATAACTTTTTACAAGTATAGATAAAAAATAAGTTAAAAACAAAACAAAATAACTTGTTAGTATAGTTCCTTTACTTTTCATAGGTTCCAAATACACTCGTGTTGGAGGTGGCTCAACATGTACTATTTGACCCAATTTCCCTCATTCAAAACTTAATTTGGCCATGTAAAAATTTAAGGACATTGTCATTTCAACCATAATTATTAAATCCGGATCAGACTGGTAGGTCAACCCGGTGGCTGGACCGATCCAGGTAAAGTGAAAGACTAGCAAAAACAAAAAACAGTCAAATCCGGTCAACCAGTGACCCAAGCGACCCTATAGAGACCCATTTTTTTAAAAAAAATTATTTTTTCTCCTAGCAAGAAACCTATCTTTTTTTATATTTTTTTGTTGGTTATTGACTTGAAAAGTTCACTATATAAATACTAGAATAATATTTGATTTTTTCAATATAAGATTTGAAGTCATTTAATATATATACTATGTGTTCACGATAAAAAAAAATTATGTTTTTTCAATGCAGGATAAACAACCCTCTGGGTTTAAATACTTTAACTTAAAATGATAACATCGTATCTTTTTAATATGAGATTAAAAAAAACTTTTTTGAGATAATATTTTAAATTTTATTATTTACAACATATATAGTCTATATTTACATGGATTCCTTTTAAATTATATATAAAAACTTTAAATATATTTTTTAATTTTTTTTGGTTCAATTCGAGTTTACCTATGTAATCTGGGACCCGACTCCTTGGTCGGGAAAACCCTCAAATAAGGTTTAATAATTATGATTTCAACCCTTGCCTGACTTGATGAGTTGGCTCAGTGTATGCCATTTGACAAAGAGACCCAGTCGCGACCTGATTGTCTCATTCAAAACCTGATATGCTCTAAAAAAATTCAAGGACATCGTCATTCTAGCCCTAGCCCTCGACTAGGCTCAAACATGAAACAACAAATATCAAGGGAAAAAATTACAAAAAAACATAAAGAATTAAGATAGCGAAATAAAAGGCTAACGCTGTATTGGATTGACATCGTCAATCCAGTTTTACCCATTAAATTCATGGGAAAGGTCATGACTATACCACAATGAGCTAATCTGGTTTAGCCATCCTTATCTTCCATTTTTCTTTCTCCCTAGTTGGATCTTTACTGGGCTATGAATAATTAAAGTTTGGGACTAAACTAGAGAGCCATAAAAGAACAGGGATTGCAATAAAAAAATCAAAGAATTATTAAAGACTTAAGGACAAAATGAAAAAAAAAATCTTTCATCCCCCCTTCCTTTCTCTCCGGTTAAGTTTTCATTTCATTGTGCTCGAGTGGAATGAAGCTTGCGACCAACCTAAAACTAAAGAGTTATAAAAGTAGTAGGATAAAATTAAAAAATTTAATAGTTAACAAAAAATAAAATAAAGGATTAAATTAAAAAAAAAATAATGAGCCAGATTAAAAAGAAAAAAAAAATTGAATAGCACGGGAAAAACACGCGCCAGCGTGTGAGGCAACTATCGTGTTTGAAGTTTGAACGGCATGTGAGACTTTCTCCAAGACCCCATAATGCCCTTCTTTGATGTCACCATGATTGTGTCGTCAGCCCTCCTATCTTACAGCGACACGTGTTGTTGTTGGTGAAGACGTGATGGGGCTCCTATACAGTCTTTTCTTTTTCTCTATTTCCCTTGATTTTCGTGCAAGAACTGGAAAATGAAAAAAGCAATTATAGCCATCCACAATGGTTCATAAGGGGAGTTACAGTGCATTCTCGACTAAAATTAGTTATTTTTTTATATTTATAACAATACATATGCTTTCACGTGGTCAGCATTATGTACATTCACACACAATTTTTTTAATATTTTATTTAGAGTAAAATTTATTTCTCATGGTAAAATTAATCTATAGTTTTAATTATAACATTATAAATTAAACTTAATATCACAAGTGTGGTCCGATTTTGTAGTCACGTTACAGTTTTAGGGTTCTGGTTCCAAATTTGTAATGGCTCCACATAACTAATTAATTATGCAGTTTTTCTTGCGGCGCCATTAATAAACTATCATTACAAAGTATGAATAGCATAATTATGAGATCCAATCTAAGAATCAATCCAATTCAAGATTTAAATAACAGATTAAATATTGACCGAGTCAATTTAACATTTAATTAAAAAAAAATTAAAATAATATTAATTCAATAAATATTTTTTTTTAATTTATCAATTGAGGCAAGAACCCAATCCAATAAGCCAGTGGTTTATTTCACATAATAGTGGTGAATAAAAAAGGAAGCATTCACATTAATTTCTATTTATTTGCTGAAGTTTTTTTTTTTTTTTGGAAAGCAAGTTTTATGGAAAGTGGAATTATAAAAAAGTGAATTATTATTTATATATATTTGTCAGTATTATAAAAAATAAATTAAAAAAATAATTTTTAATATTTGATTATGCTTTAGAAAATGAGCTGAAACAAACTTATTAGTATTTTTTTTCTAGTTTATTGAAAAAATAAGAATTATTTCAAATAAAAAAATAACTATTAAAAAAACAGGGATTAAATCTAATAAGTAAAAAAATAAAAAAAATATATATATATATATATAATTTCATAGATTATTTTAAATAAAAATGGCAATTAAATTATTGAGGATCAAATTTTATAAATAAACAAAATTAATTAAAAATAACATAAAAAATTAAAAAATAATTAACAAAATAAAGAATAAAATTGATAAAAAAATAAAATATAATGGATAAAATAAAAAATAAATAATGTATAAATTTTTTTAAAACCAACTTTCATAAAACAATCAGCCACGTCGATTTCCATTAGATTTTTCCCTTCACAGAACTGTGGTTCATGATATCACTGGCATATATATCCACGTAATTGGTGGGTCCAATGGCTAATCCAACCATGGCAGACCGTGGTACCTGGTGGACCCATGAATTTCTGATTTGTTTTTTTTTCTAACACAGTAAAAAAAAAAAAAAAAAGTTGTGCGCCCAACCGCCATTGTGATGCAACTTTCTTTCCATGAAGATTATGGAAATTCATTAAGCAGAGATACCAAAATCTTTTGCGTTCTCCTTGTTATGATAATTGAAGCCGTGAGTGAAGGCGGTAATTGCCAAATGACATGTGGGTGGAGTCCAGGTGGACGACCATAAGCTGAGTGTGGATGTTTTATTTACTTATTTTTATTATATTTTGAGTGATTTTTAAGCTTCCTCTCGGCATAAACTCGTTTAATACTCTTACTGACGTTGTTTTATAAAGTATATTTATTTTAATTTTTAATATAATATATTAAAATGATCACATATTAAAATTAATTTAAAATTAAAAAAAATTAATTTTTTTTTATAAAATACAAAACAAATGGAATCTACATCGTCACGTCTAAAGTAGGCAAGTAATTTAAAATAAAAAAATATTATTATATTTGAAGATCCTCCATCTCATGCATTTGTCGCAAGAGAACAGCTGGCACCACGCAGACGAGTGATGGTTTGCTTAATCGATTAGTTCAGAGCTGCTGAAGACTGTGTCGTGTAGTGATGGTACGTAGAAAGGCAGGCACATGGAGAGTGATGGAATCTAGCTAGAAATCTCTTTCTTTCACTCAACAATTTCAATCGATCTTATCACCGCCACGCACACACGTGAGAGCAAAAACCAGAGGGAAAAGATAGAACAAGGTGGTGGCACCGCCCTACCACTTCAAGGACTGCTTATTCTTCTTTTTCTAAGGATACAATGATTGAGCTCTCTCGATTAATTTTAGGATCTTTCACGTAGTATTTTTTCATTTATTTAAATATTCAAATCTTAAATGATAGTACAGGGAGGGAGGGTGTGTAATTAATTATCAACCAAGATATCTCTTCTTCTTCTGGATTATTTATTACAGTATCTTATCCGTTGTGATTGTTCTCCACTAATCTTACTTGGAGTTCTTGTTACGTAACCTCGGTTTAAATTAATTGGTTAATTTTTAGATTTATTTTATTAATAATAATAAAAATCCTTGTTACATGATATAGTTGGATGACAACGAGCATGGACGAGGAATCATCCCAGCACATGGCGTGGAAAGCAAGAGCTTTTTTTTCTTTCTTGATAAAAAGCAAGAACGATTGTATTTTAAGGATCCTTTAGTTGCTTTCCATTGATCCAACATGTCATCATGCTTCAAGGCGAAGACACCACCAGTAATACACAGTGACCGGAAAAGAAGACAGTAAAAAAGTAGCACAACAGGTGAAAAGTAATGTTAACGCCTCCCTCTCTCTCTCTCTCTGACACTTCCTGTGAGGGTGTTCTGATGTGTAAGGAAAAAAGTGTCAATATTATATTATGCATTTTTTGATCTCATGATTGTTTTGATTGAGAAACAAGAATACGATGTTTAAACTGAATAAAATAAATTAAAATACATGTTAATTTACATATATAAAAAATTGTTGATACTAATTAAATAACAAGACACAATGCTAATCTTCTTATTCCACACAAATAATTAACCCCGACTGTTCCTTTTATTTTATGCCTTTTTATTTGTTTTATCTCATATGTTGATTTTGATCGTTAAAAACAAATAATTTTTATTTTGATAAATATATCACGTGAATATAATTTAAATATAAATTGCAATAATCTCTTTACATATTATGAACTTAAAAATATTAACTATAATTTTAAAAAAGTGAACCGAACAATTTAAAAAAAACGATGAGAGAGTATTAATTAAAATTCAGATAAAAAATTAATGCAGAGTAAAAAACAAAAAAAACATTATATTAATTAAAATTAAAAAAAATTAATGAAATTTAAAAAAAGACACTAGCTCAACCAATATCAAAAAACCCAAGCATGCTTGGACTTGAAAGCCTAGGCACGTGTACCTAGTTGGTTTTTTTTGTATTTTTTAGTGTATTAAAAAAAAAAATTGATAGGTTGTCTACTACGCTGATTTCTAGTCACCCCTATTATCAAGAAATCAACTAAAAAACCTAATTTTTAACTTGTTTTTATTTAAAAAAAATCTTTGAAATCTTAACAATATTTATTTTCAACAATAAAAAAAAACTATGATCTAAATCATAAAACTAGGATAATCTAATAAAAAAACAAATTAAATATTAGATATAAAGAAAATATTATTCTAAAATCTTGATTTGTCGAGGTTATTAGAGTCGAATGATTAGTTTTCATGTATGTAATACGTTAAGGTTAGATGGATATTAGAGTCGTTTGTTTCGGTTATTTTCTGCAATGATGGTCATGTTATTCTTTGGTACTGTAGAAAACTTCTTCCAGTGTCGCCAACTGTTTTATTTTCAAACATTATGTAGCCCTTACATTTAGTTACTGTTTTAAAATATAAAAGATAAAGATAATAAAGACATATAAAATAAAAAAGCTAAAGAAAAATTATGTTTGATTAATTGTGGTGTACAAAACAAAGTGATTACCTCTATATTTTATTTTACTTGACATTATAATGAATAAGACTTAATAAAATATAAAAAGCTTATTTTTTCTTATATATATATATATATATATATATATATATATATTACTGTGAAGCTTATATTAATTGTTGAAGTTAATAATGATATAATATATAATTCTAGTTATAAATAACTGATCCAGTCTAACCCGGATAAAAAAAATCACATAACCCGGGAGCAGTTATGTGATAAACAAACACTGTTAATATACCAAAGGTAGTTAAAAATAGTTGTGCTTTAAAAGCACTCAATACTAATGGGGTAAAAAAAAAAGCCATAAATTCTTTCTCTGTAACTGTTGTAGAACTCGTACTTAATTAAGATGAAATTGTACAGTTTATGTATTTAAGAGTTTTCTTGTAGTAAAAGTTTTCATTTGACGGGAATATTGGTCGGTTTTGTTGTTGGATTCTGTCCTGCCAGGAGTACCAGAGGATTTACTATCTATTATATTTCTCTATTTTTTTGTATTTTTCATTTTGGATTCTTCAAATTCAACTGTGAAAATTAATTGCTGTAGAACTAATGATTTAAATGTGAAGAAGGATTTTTCAAATTCAACTGTGAAAATTAATTGCTGTAAAACTACTGAATTAAATATAAAGAACAGGAAAGAGATGAAAATTATGATATGTTGGGAGAGATTATGAAAAAAAGATTTAATTAAATTTATCTTATGGACTTGTTTTATTAACCACTATCCAAATAACATTCCTGATTTTTTAAATTTTACATGTTTTTAAGTTTTAAAAATAATTTTTAAAAAAATTATATTATTTATTTATTATTTATTTTTATGTTTTTAAATTATTTTTATGTTTTAATATCAAAAATAATTTTATAAAAATAAAAAATATATTATTTTAATATATTTTTAAATAAAAATATTTTAAAAAATACAAAACCAAACAACCGACCGTGGTATACGTGCGATGGTAGACCAGGAGACTACTTTATGCAATGATCAATCACTAATCATAAAGAATTAACAGAAAATGAGGATGCAGGGAGAGAGGATAATGATGAAGATGTCGCCTTGATTAGTGGGCAAGAAAATGGGTTTTACTGTCTCTACCTTGTCCTCTTCCTTCGTGCGGTGGGAGTGTGAGTCTCTCTCCTGTCTATGGAAGAATTTCGGAGATTCTCTCGGGGAAACTTTGACCATCATCTGTTCCCTTAGCTCCTTGCTCTGCTGCTGCGTCTTTGACCACATAATATTTAAAAAACAATTAATTTTTTTCAAAAATATCTCCTCACCGAGGCTCTAATGCGGAAACAACTATTTTAGATATGCATAAAGAATGAATCTCCACTGTTTATTTTCCTTCTTGGATCTATCCTGGTGTGCTTCTTGTCCCGTGATTAAATTTAGGACATATTTATTTTTTAGAAAATAATTTTTCAAACTTTTATATATTTATTTGTTGTTAGAAAAATTAGTTAACAAAAAATATTTTTCAGTTAAAGAAAAATTTGGTTTGATTTTCAAGAAAGTGTTTTCCTAAAAAATTTAGAGGCAAAATACTTTCTGGAAGTTGTAAAAAATTTAGAAATATCATATTATTTGCTGATTAATTTAAATTTGGTCATCAAACTTTTGATTGCTATATATATTTTGTTTTGAATATTTATTTTTTAATTTCATCTTTTAAAATTTAATTTTTATATTAACTTTGATCCTCATTTTTATAATTGTTATTTGCTTTTTCCTTATCATTTTTTATCTATCAAATTTGGTCATCATTATTTTGATTGTTACTTATTTTATTTGAAATAATTTATGAAATGTTAATTATTATTATTTTAATTTCTTCATATTTTTTTATTTTTTTATTTTTTAGATTTGATCTCTATTATTTTCATCATTATTTATTTTATTTGAGATAATTTATGAATTTTTTTTTCAATTTCATTCCTATTCAACTTTTTAATTTGTAAGATTTATTCCTCATTATTTTAATAAATTTGAGAAAAATAAAATATTAATAAGTTATTTTCCAATTCTTTTTTCATTACATAACCAAACACTATAAAATATTTTTTAATTTATTTTTTATTATACTACCAAATATAAAAAAAATAATTTTTTTTTAAAAAAATATTTTTGACCAAACAAACAGGTTATAATCTCTAACCTCTAAGAAGACAAATTGACAAGTGTAAATCGAATTTTGTTTTTATTCACTGAATGTACTTGGAGTCATTTATAATATAATTTTTTAATGTACTTTCAGATTGGTCAAGATCCAGGACAGTTGGAGAAGGCACGGGGATCGGTATTTACTTTAAAGACTGCACGGAACCCTTTATCTTCTGTATGGATTCAGAAAACGATTCATCTATCCATAGTTATTAAACCCGGCCCGGCCCGGCGGGTCGACCCGGTGGCTGGACCGGTTCGGGTTTAATAAAAGACCGGCTGTGGCAATAGCCCGGCCAAACCCGGGCGACCCGGCGGGTCAACCCGGGACCCGGGTGACCCGGGTGACCCGGGCAAACCCGGACGAGACCCGGGTTTTTTTTTTTTTTTTTAAATGTGGGATAAAAAAAAATTTAGTTTAAATATTTCAATTTAAAATGATAACATAGTATCTTTTCAATGTTGGGTTTGAAGCCCTTTCATATATATACTCTATGTTCACATGAAAAAAATTATATTTTTTCAATGTGGGATTTGAAACCCATTAGTATATATACTCTATGTTTCCAAGGAAAAAATCATGTTTTTTCAATGTGGGATAAAAAACCTTTTGGTTTAAATACTTCAACTTAAAGGGATAACATAGTATCTTTTCAATGTGGGATTTAAAGCCCTTTCATATATATACTCTATGTTCCCATGAAAAAAGTTATGTTTTTTCAATGTGGGATTTGAAACCCATTAGTATATATACTCTATGTGTCCCAAGGAAAAAATCATGTTTTTCCAATGTGAGATAAAAAACCTTTTGGTTTAAATACTTCAACTTAAAGGGATAACATAGTATCTTTTCAATGTGGGATTTGAAGCCCTTTCATATATATACTCTATGTTCCCATGAAAAAAGTTATGTTTTTTCGATGTGGGATTTGAAACCCATTAGTATATATACTCTATGTTCC
Organism: Populus davidiana; assembly: GCA_030145905.1. Taxonomy (NCBI): domain Eukaryota; kingdom Viridiplantae; phylum Streptophyta; class Magnoliopsida; order Malpighiales; family Salicaceae; genus Populus; species Populus davidiana. Next base: position 1,981,781 of record CM057794.1, on the reverse strand, counting down.
CAAGGAAAAAATCATGTTTTTCCAATGTGGGATAAAAAACCTTTTGGTTTAAATACTTCAACTTAAAGGGATAACATAGTATCTTTTCAATGTGGGATATGAAGCCCTTTCATATATATACTCTATGTTCCCATGAAAAAAGTTATGTTTTTTAAACCAAAATGTTTTTTATCCCACATTGAAAAAACATGATTTTTTCATTAGGAACATAGAGTATATATACTAATGGGTTTCAAATCCCACATTGAAAAAACATAACTTTTTTCATGAGAATATAGAGTATATATATGAAAGGGCTTCAAATCCCACATTGAAAAGATACTATGTTATCCTTTTAAGTTGAAGTATTTAAACCAAAAGGTTTTTTATCCCACATTGGAAAAACATGATTTTTTCCTTGGGAACATAGAGTATATATACTAATGGGTTTCAAATCCCACATTGAAAAAACATAACTTTTTTCATGGGAACATAGAGTATATATATGAAAGGGCTTCAAATTCCACATTGAAAAGATACTATGTTATCCCTTTAAGTTGAAGTATTTAAACCAAAAGGTTTTTTATCCCATATTGAAAAAACATGATTTTTTCCTTGGGAACATAGAGTATATATACTAATGGGTTTCAAATCTCACATTGAAAAAATATAATTCAACTTAAAAGCTTAACATAATATCTTTTTAACGTGGGATAAATTTTTTTTTAAAATATTATTTTAAACTTGATTATTTATAATATATATAATCTATATTTACATGAATTTTTTCATATGAAATATTAATTTTTTTTTAATTATTACGGGTCAACCCGGGTTGACCCGGGTTGACCCATAAAACCCGAGACCCGGCCCCTTGGCCGGGTCAACCCCCGGGCCGGGCTTAATAACTATGCATCTATCCAGCCACCACTTTTTTTGATTTTCTTGTCGAGTCCCTTTACTTTCTCTCTTGATTTGATTTAGTCCCTGTAATGTTATACAGTGTTTATAGTGTGATCCTTCTCCAAAAGTTGATCATTGGTTAACAGAATCAAACCAATACATGATTGACCCGTGTCTCTTTCTACTACAAATATTAAAAAATAATCTTAAGATGAAAAAGAAATTCAATATTCTTAAAATCAACTCACAATATAAATTCACATTCACCTCAATAAAATGACTAATATTGTATGCTGATTATAATAGAAGTTTCTCTATCTATAAAGAATACCTTCCTATGCATAAAATATTTTTTTCTTAATTAATCCGTTGATTTAATAGATGGTTAAGATTATAGAAGGATATATAATATTAAAAAGGAAGTGGCGATGTGGAGTGCGGGCTGTGTACATTGATGGATTGGATTTCTCTTACTCTACTCCTAAAAGGGTTGGTCCAGGGTTTGAGAATTGGAGCCATTATATGGTTGGGCCATCATATTGTGCATTCGTTAGGAAAAAGAGGACAATCCAATGAATATGAAATATCCACGATTCCCTGGAATTGAATTGAGTTGAAGGGAGGGCTAAGGTTTACATAAACAAGGTTTTTGTATTTTAAAAGTAGTTTTTTAAAAATTAATGTTTTTATTTTTTTTAAATTAATATTTTTTTAGTATTTTTAGATCATTTTGATGTGTTGATGTTAATTTTTTTTAAAAAATATTATTTCGATATATTTCTGAGGGAAAAATACTTTGAAAAACAACCGCTACCATACTTTCAAACACCTTTTTAATCCCAGCCTATTTTGCATTTTAAACGGGGTTGATTAAATTTTATATTTTTTAAATTTTTTTTTTTATATATTTGAATTTTTTTAATGTGTTGATGTAAAAAATAACTTTTAAACAATAAAAAATTATTTTAATATATTTTTAAATAAAAAAATCACACTCAAAAACATTTTTAAATGATGAAAACCTAAAGGATTGGTGAGGTGAAGGTTTAAACATTATGGTTTTCGGAGTCTATCCTAATAACAAAAAGAGGAATGTGCCTTTAAGATAGTTTCCATTGATGTTTAAATTGTTCTAATAATACTCTTACTGTTGAAATGAAAAAATTAAAGGAGCCGAATTTGAAATTAGCCTAAACTGAAACGACCGAGTTTAAATTTCATACTTAAGGTTCATTATTATCAACACAAACTGAGCCCACTCAACCCAGCTCGGTTACTCACGGCCCTATCACTTACTTTCGGCGCCGAAAATTCATCGTCTGACACCAAAAGAATAAAAATGTTTATAGTCAAATTTTAAAAAATGAAAATACTAATAAAAAACCTTTCATTAAAGCATCCGTTTCTCTCTCGTAGTTTATTAAAATAGTTTATTCGGTCAAGTAAAGATTATTCTTTAAAATTATATTAAAATAATATATATTTTTATTTTTTCAAATTTATTTTTGATATTATATTGATTTAAAATATAAAATTAATAATTTAAAATTAATTTTTTTATTTTAAAAAATCTGTTGTAAAGTAATGCCAAACAGTGCCTTAACCCCAACGTAACTCCACGGATCCTTTCAAATCATTAAACATGCTTTCATTTTATTATTATTATTATTATTATTTACTAAAATAAAACACTCTCCAGCAAGCAAGCGAAGCTCGAACTTGATTTCCTGGAGCCAAAATCAGGTTTGGATCCTAGCTATAGGGTTCTTAAAAAAAGAAGAAGGAATTATGGCTCAGGCTTCAGGGAGGAGCGGCAGGGTTGTTGGAGACTACTTGGTGGGTAGACAAATAGGGTCGGGCTCTTTCTCGGTGGTTTGGCACGCTAGACACCGAGTCCATGGAACCGAAGTAGCGATAAAAGAGATCGTTACGAATCGACTTAATAAGAAATTACAAGAAAGTCTCATGTCTGAGATTTTTATTTTGAAGAGGATCAATCATCCTAATATCATTCGCTTGCACGATATTATTAAGGTTCGCCTTTGCCTTTTTTTTGCTTTTGTTTTAGTCTTATTCTAGCCTTTGTAGTTACTTTAAATTTAAATTTCTCTGCTTCGAGTTTTGAGGTTTGATTATGCTGCTAAAAGAGTGTCATTCTTTTTTACTGTGAATTATTGAGGTGTTGTTAATATTAAATATAATTAATTAGGTTCCGGGGAGAATGCTTATAGTATTGGAGTATTGCAAGGGTGGTGATCTGTCTATGTATATCCAACGCCATGGGAAAGTTCCGGAAGCAATTGCTAAGCACTTCATGCAACAATTAGGTATCAAGTATATTTTATGCACTCTCTCTCTCTCTCTCTCTCTAACTTCATTGCATTTGCGGTGGCTTGCCAAGTCTGATAGTATTGTGTTTAACAGCTGCTGGTTTGCAAATTCTCCGGGACAATAATTTGATTCATCGGGATCTTAAGCCGCAGGTTTGGTTAATTCTTTGTTTTGTTTTGCTATAATAATGTTAGGCAAAATCAGAACTTTTATGCAAGGCATTAGTACAGTTTAGCTGAGTGTGTGTTCATGAGGTTGTAGCTCTACGGCAATAAATAAATTGGGAGATTTGGAAGAGAAGTATACTGGCACATACATGTAGGAGTAGTGGCTTACTGATGTTAGAGGGTCTTGTTTCAAGTCTCCTAATCTTGTCCTTGAAAATAGATTTTATATGTGATGCCCCAATTTTTGTGACAGAATCTCCTTCTCTCCACGAGTGACAATAATGCAGTTCTGAAAATTGCAGACTTTGGATTTGCCAGGTACCTAATGATCATAATCTTCCTTCCATTTCCATTCATTACTGTTAACTTGGTCCAAATGAACCTTTAATGTTATTGTTTTCTATAAAGAGAATTGGTTTATTGTCCTCTGCTGCATCCCTCCCTTCCCCTGTGTGTCTTGCAAGCTCAGACCTAGCTAATTAAAACCACTCGTATTAACTTCCTGTCTAACCTAGAACTTCGACACACACATACACATGCATCAGGTTCACTTCAACTAGGGTGGTGGTCAATGTAGGAAATTCATGTAGGTAGCATAACTTGAGTTTGTCATTAGAAAATATTAGCTTGAACTGATTGTAATGGATGCCAAGTTGTGCGCCCATGCAAGAGGTGTTTAACAAACAAACTTGTGATAATACACTTTATTTATCTTGACTTTATTTATGGAATGTTGAAGATATTAATGATTAAAGCTGGCTATTTTCTTAAAAAAAAAATGTTAAATTGCATTTTCTCTGAATTTTCAGTTCTATCTTGATCTCTATTAACGATCAATTTTTTTTCCTTTTAAGAAAAACTGCCCGATATCCTTTTTTTCCCCAACAATTTACATCAACATCTATTCCGAATTTGATTTTAGTTCTATGTTGTCAGATCTCTACAACCTCGAGGCCTTGCAGAAACCTTGTGTGGCTCACCCCTCTACATGGCTCCAGAGATAATGCAACTTCAGAAGTATGATGCAAAGGTGACATTCACTGTTATGAGAAGTCTTGATGATATGTTTATGAAGTATCTCCTGTTAACTTTGATCTCAATACACAGGCAGATCTCTGGAGTGTTGGTGCCATTTTATTTCAGCTTGTGACAGGAAAAACCCCATACACTGGAAACAATCAAATACAGGTCTGATTAGCTTTGTTTATGTGCAAAACCAAATGATTTTTTAGATTGATAGGTATTGTAAACTTCTAGATTCCATGGCTTTGATAATAAACCTTAGTTAAATTAGTGATTTCCATGTGGTTATTGTTACCTTACATATATATTTTGTATCTTGTGGTGCACAGTTGCTCCAGAACATTGTGAAATCAGCTGAATTGCAATTTCCTTTCGATAATAAGGATTTGAGTGCTGGCTGCAAAGATCTATGCCGGAAATTGCTGTGTTGCAATCCAGGTATAGCATGCTGTTGCTTGAAATTTGAATTCATATGGTTATAAAGTGAATCATCGTCAAGTTGGGAAAAAAAGGAGTCCAAGTATACACAGACATTGGCACATGTGATCATAGATAAATTGTGTATGAATGCCAATTTTGCATTTTCCAATCATGCCAAGTACAATCAAATTTCTTATATTGCATGATTGATTGTTTGATGCATGTCTTCATCTGCATACAGTTGAAAGGCTTATGGACGTCTAATTGATGGGCCTATCAATTTTTTTTTTTTGAAACTTTGGGTTAGCATATATGGTTCAATTTGAATTTATTTGTTAGAATATTTTCCTCAGTCCAATTAATGAACAACTGCATGCAAAATCCAAATTTACTGTTATAATTCTCTACTTTTGTCTTGATTACATTGAATGGTTTCATATAGACCTACTGTAGCATTGCCCTTGAATTAGATTGGTAACACAAATTAGTTCTCCCACTCACCCATAAAACAATGCAAACGCACACAAGTAACCATGCTAGAAAACAATTGATGCATTAGCCATTGGCACCCCATTAACTGTGTTACAAATATTTGCTTAACATCTTATCCCTTGTTCATAAAAATTCTCTCTTCATATTATACAGTGGAACGGCTAACCTTTGAGGAGTTCTTTAATCACCCATTTCTTTCTCAAAGGAAAAAAGACGAATTATTGAGGTACAATGAGAAAATGTTTTCTTCTGCATGATCTTAATATGTGTTTCGTCCAAATTCTTAAATGATATATGGTATGCACTCACAGGTCTTCAAGGTCAGTTGATGGCTTTCCTTTCTCTGGAAGCAATCCTGCAAGGAATGCTGATGACAATTCTCAGGAGGATTGCCTGCCTTTCCTTCTGGATGATGATTCTAGTTGTCCTGAGGGCAGCCCTTCTGTTTCTAAGAGGATGTCCCCAATGAAGTCTACATATGGATTTTCTCTTGATTCAAGATTTGGAGGGAGGGATGCAACATCTAACGTTTTCAATAACGTGGATCTTACTTCCAGATATAGTAGTGCCAGACAGAACTTAGAAAATGCTAGTTTTAGGCCTGGCATCAATAAAGCATCAGATGAAAATCTAAATGAACCTCCAAAATCCATGGACCAGAGATCAGTGAACATCCGATCAAGAGGTACCATGAACTCCATAGTGTTCCGTTTCCTTCTCAATAATGTATTTAGAAGTCCTAAATTATATCATATCAAGGGATGTCTGTCTTTAACTTACTTTCTTTCACAATTGTACTACAGTTGTGGATTCACTGGATTTGATAGATCAAGATTATGTTCTTGTTTCTGGACCCTCTTTGAATGTGTCATCTTCCACAGCAAGTACTTACAAACCAGGCAATGCACCATACAAGTCAGAGGGTCCCTCTCAAGCATTTACCTACACAAACACTATGCCAAGTATCCCGATGCCCATAATTGACACTGCCAACAATAATCCTTGCCGCTTTGGAAGCTTGGAAATTCCGGCCTCTGCTCCTGGAACTTCTGAAGGATCTTTGGATATGGGAGATGCTTTGGAGCAGCCATCAACTCACTGCATGACTAGGATTAAGTCATTGCAGCATTGTGCATCTGCCATAATGGAACTAGTGGTGGAAAAGGTTAAGTCACTACTCTCTGTTGAACTAGTTTTCTACTGTTCACTTTAAAACTCCCTGGGGATATTTGAAAACCATTCTTTCTGTTTAACCTGAGAAATGAACTGTAAATGGTTTATTTGATAGGCTGCCTCTGTTGGATAAGGCAATAGAGTTGTATATGCATGGTTCATTAGCTCATGCAGACAGTAGAATTGTATATGCAGAATACTTCTACTACTCATTTTATTATTCTTTTGAAACTTTACGTGTGGGCTATTTTAGAAAGTTAATGGCATAGTTGATGGGTTTCTGATGGAAAAGGATGCTACACTTTCTTAACATTAGTTAGTATGCTGGTTGATATGTAAGACTACTTCAGTTGTTGACACACAGTGCTTTGTGGTGTTTCATAGTTTTGACTTGTCATGCAATAAATTGATATGATTTTTTTTTTCTTCTACAAGTTTCATTAATCTAACTTAATACTGCTGGTGTTCTCAAATTAAAATATTGCCACTGTCCTTTTTAGATTAAGGCAGGTAGGCAACTGGAAGCATTTTCGATCCAACTTGTTATTCTTGCGATTTGGAAGCAAGTACTGCACATCTGCCATACTCAGGCTGCCTCAGCTATCGAAGGAAGTCCAAGCCAAGAGAGCTCGAGACTGAGGAGAAGCAGCAGCAAGAAGCATGGGACCCCTGATACAGAAGATTGTCCTGATGTTGGGCCAGAGAATATGTCCACTCAGATTGAGGCAGAATTTTTACAGGAAGTTGAGCGGGCAGAGGAACTTGCCAAGGCTATCGAACCTGGTATGGGATTAATGTTTGGTCCGTACACTGCAAATTTAGACAAGTTTCCTGTCTAGTGTCTTCCTCGTACCTTTGTTTCCTGCCATGAGTATATGGGATCCCTAAGTTAAGTGAACGGCACCTGATTGTCCTAGCCTGGTTCCTGTATATTAGTTGCAAAGGGTGAAGAAGTATCAAATACTTATGTAACATACAACAAGTTTACATGCATTTACTGTTGAGTCAATAAATGGCACTTGTAACTGTGCTTGTCTTGAAATGGTACCTTGTCGGTACCGAATGACAGCACTTCAGATTTCTTTCTCATGATGTTCCAAAAAACCGACAGGAACAGAGTTCTCAATTACTCAAAATGATTTCAGGAAGTACGGAGATGCCTGATGCAATGGAGATGATATTTCAATCTGCCCTTTCTCTGGGAAGACATGGAGGGGTGAGTGTTTTTATTCTAATTTGATTGCATTTGGACACTGATTTGCACCTTCCAGGTTTAAATCTTTTTCCTTTTTTGGGTGGTGCCTTATGCACACCCACAAGTCTATTGGCACAGAATCTCGAAGTGAAATGTAAAAAATGTCTTCCACAAATGCACTAACTTGTTAATTTATATCAAATTAAAGGATTTTGGACATTTCATTATAGGAAAAAAAAAAAAAAAAGTTGTGCCAATGGCATCACACTTCCTTTCCAGTTTTTTCTTCACACTTTCTAGCTGTCACTAATTGACAAACTCTCTAATATTGATGTGAAGAAAATGTAGGTCCGTGTAGAGAAATTCTGGAGTACATGTCTGTACTTTAGATAGGGTTGAAAAACTGCAACGTGGAATTTCTTGAATTGTGGATACTAGTTCAGAAAGAATAGAGCCTTTCATAACCATGCTGTGTGTCTTGTGAGTGGGGAAATTGAGTGTGCAGTGAATGGAGAGAAGAGTTACAAGATGGTAGAGTCTGTATAGCATTTAGTACTAACGAATGTTCTTTAGATTCGAGTCTCAACTTGTGTGCATTTGAGGTTGTCTGATATTCCTTTCATGTTTAAACTCATTTTCCCCACTCAAAGAAGCATCTGTGTAACTGTCAAAATGCAGCTAAAGAAGTATTGTTTGTTCATGTAACTGGACAATGCTAAAGAAGTATTGTTTGTTCATGTTATGGCAGGTTGACGAGCTCATGGGGGATATGGAAAATGCAGCTTTGCTATATTCAAGAGCAGGATGTTTGTTAGTTTTCCTTCTAGTGGAAGCACCATCTCTTATTCTCAATCCTCCATTTTCTCTCACGAACTCGGATCGGTATAGGCTCCGCAGTTACATAGATATCCTTAATAACAGGCAAGACCATTCACGATCCCAAAGGATGGCACTTCTCAAATGCGAGGATCAACGATGCTCACCATAGGGCAAGTTTTGTGCACTGTTTCATGGTTTCGTACCTGTTTTAACATGTAAAATTATTTGTTTGTACAGTTATTCTTTGGGTGACTGGGATTGGGGTATTGTCAGAGGTCAACCTGTGTATAATGGCGGGTATGGGAGTTTGCTGATATTGTAACTTTCTTATGTCTCATATTTAAAGAATGATTAGCCAACCCAAGAAAAAAGGAAAATGGAAGCAAGAAAGAAACGAAATTTTATTTCCATCTTTTGTGTCAATCCTTTGCTCATGTACTTGTAAACTATATGCCCGACATGTCATTCTTATAAACTACATGTGATTTGGTGAGATTTTCTTTTAACGGGTTCGTGATTTGCAGGAGTTGTGAGAAAGTGGGTGGATCTAGGATATTTTGGATGGTGTTGGGTGAGATTCTTGATCTATGATGTTGTGATTTTTATCTTCTTTTAGCTCAGCTTCGCTTCTCAAGCGCTGCATTTTTGTATTTCTATCTACAAATGCAAAAGCTAATCAATCTTCCATTTGGTTTTAGTGTTTGATTATCCAATAGTTATGGTGATTTCACATCTCTATAATACAAACTAACATTTATTCCTAGGAAGAAATAATAATGATAATGATAGCAAGTAAAATAATTGCATATCAACTCGGCCTTCAATTTGTTTCTCCTTCATTATCGATATTTAAATGGAATGTATTTTATTTTCCCAGCAATATCATCCAAGATTTTTGAAGGTATTTGTTAATTTACATGCCTTTTATATGCTGTTAGCTACCATCAGCAAGTTGGAAATTTTATCTTTAAAGTTTGTAAAGGATAATTCACTCGTAACTTACATTCTTCTTCTTCTTCTTTTTTTTTTTTTTTTGTGATAACCCGGTGTGTACGGGCCAGCTTACGCGTATCACGATTAATCCCAGGATCCACTAAACATCCTGCAAGCCCAATAAACAGGTAAGATACCGCGGGGGTGACAGGCATGCACGCTAAGGCTCGAATCCAGAATGCATAGGCAAGAAAACCCTTGCCAGGACCGTTGGGCTACAAGCCTTGGCACCCGTAACTTACATTCTTTTACATATAAGATGTGGATCTAACTTCAACATTAAGAGATCTTTTAGAAGTTTTATTGGGTTTAGTTTTGAAATTTAAAGCAAAGAGGTTGAGTGATTCAATTAATGGATTTTTTCAAGATACAAGAGCTAAGATGAACTTTAAAAAGATATCAAAGAATGATGAATAAGCCTTGATTAATTTAATTCGTGTTGAAAAAAGTCTTATAAAAGAGGAGCTTGCTTTCGGACATTACATACAAATTAAAATAAAAAGATTCAAATCTCCTAGTTTTTACCTTTTACTACTTTTTTAGCTATAAATATAGCTACAAAATGAACTTTGATGTAATTCTAGTTGCATTGAAAAGTAAACATTAATACATTTTTATTGATATATGATAGACCTTTTAATTTATTAAGATAAGAGAGAACCATTTATTTGAAATTGTGCTTCAATTCTATTAATAAAATACAAAATTCGACTTTAGATTTGTTTTAATTAGTTAGGCTATTATTTATTTATTTATTAATTTATTATATAGCCTACAGAATTTAAAAGTTATTTGGGTTATATTTTATTTTATTATTTCAATTATTTTAAGTGTTTAATGTGTTATGAGGTATTTATCGAGTTTGGGTGTATTTACCAATGGGTAATCCAATCACCTCACACTCCAGAAATTTTGGTGCTCAGCAAGTCAGCATGAATAAATTATCACTTGGCCCCTCAAGTGAAAAGTAAGTTACATATCACTCATTTATGTTTGAAAATATAAAATCATCCCCTTTCTCTCGTTGACTGTCATTTATTTTATTTAATTAAAACATCTGCTGATTCTTCAAACATAAGGACTAATTTGTACTTAATTTAGAAAATAAGGACTAAATAAAATAATGTAATCTTCCAATTTTTCTTTTCTTTTCTTTTTCACAGAGGCAAAACACGAACAGCAGCGCTACTAGCATCATTTTATAAGTGAAAAAAATTAATTAATTAATTAAAAAAAAAGCGCACACACTCTGTCTCTCTCAGATCCAAATCTCTCCTCCTTCTCATCTTCTCTTCTCTGAGATCTCTAAAATTATATATCCGGATCTTGATCACCTTATTCGGATTCTCTTGATTGAATCCCCGGGTCACGTCGCAATTTTTTTTACCAAGAGTTAACTTTCGTTCTCGGATCTGATTAAGCTTCCAGGAAATTCTCGGAAACGGACCCAATCATGAATACGTTCTTTTCCGGTACGCGTCTTAGGTGAGTACGATTTCTTTACTCTTCTCATTTAGTTCCTGAAATCCGACCCGTTTGGCGGCTAGAATTATGCAATCCTGGTTTAGTTTAAAGATTAGGATTCCTTTTATTTACAATTTTTTGAGCATGAATTGGATAATTTTTGAAATGAAAGGGACATGATTCGGGCAATACGGGCTTGTAAAACGGCGGCGGAGGAAAGAGCTGTTGTGAGAAAAGAATGTGCTGCAATTCGAACGTCGATTAATGAAAATGATCAAGATTATAGACACCGGAATTTGGCAAAGCTTATGTTTATTCATATGCTTGGCTACCCAACACATTTTGGTCAAATGGAGTGCTTAAAGTTGATTGCCTCCGCCGGATTTCCTGAAAAGAGGATCGGATATCTCGGCCTCATGTTACTCCTTGATGAAAGACAAGAAGTTCTAATGCTCGTTACCAACTCGCTAAAACAGTATCCGAATAATGTTTATATGTTCTGTTGTTTAGGTTTTCTTAATTTGCAAGCTATGTTTCATCTGTTTCAGTTGTCTGGGATTTTTTGGAATTGCTAGTTGAACAAATGAATATGAAAAGAGAAAAATCTTTGTATCTGTTTAGTGGCCTTAACTTATATTCAGAGATCTTAATCATTCAAACCAGTATATTGTGGGACTTGCACTTTGTGCTTTGGGAAATATTTGTTCAGCAGAAATGGCTCGTGATCTTGCACCAGAAGTGGAAAGATTGCTGCAATTTCGGGATCCAAATATTCGGAAAAAGGTGAGTTGCTTTTAATATAATTTCCTTATTATACTTTTGCATGAATTCTTGTTTATTTGTTTTGGTTCCAATAGTTAGTGAGTGAAAAGATGATAGGTTGGTGAGGGAATAAGCTGTGCGACCCCTGAAGTTTGGAATGCTTTAATTCTTAAAAGCTCTTGATCCGCTGTAATGATATAGAAACTGAGTGAATCAGATATATGTAATGAAAGAATGTGGTTTGTTGTATGTTTTTGGACTAGTTTAATTTCCTAATCACATGAGACATTTTGGAGGTACTTGGTTGTGCATTGTTCTGATTTAAGTTCTCCTAAATTGCTCTAAAGTTGATGCTTATCTGGCTTCACTGTTTTGTGGCTTTCTTTTGTGTTCTTCTAATTTTTACTGCACTCTTGCTCAAACATAGGCGGCATTATGCTCTATACGGATTATTAGGAAAGTCCCGGATCTGGCAGAAAATTTTATAAATCCTGCGGCTGCCTTACTAAAAGAGAAGCATCATGGAGTCTTAATAACGGGAATTCAACTCTGTACAGATTTATGTAAAGTCAGTCCGGAAGGCCTCGAGTTTTTGAGAAAGGTACTCATCATGGCCTGTATTAGGAAGAAACAAGCATTCTGACTAATGCTAATTTTGAGTATTGTTGAGCTTTTTATTTGGCATGGCAGAAGTGAACTCTTCATCATGCATTAATGAACCTAGTTCTTTATATTAATGTTTATATTATAGATATATTGTTTAGGGATTTTTTCATGAAAATAATTGAATTTTTAAGGTAAATTTATGGTCAGTATGCTTTTTATTCCTTAAGTGTGACAAGTTATAAAATCATTTTTGTAGAAACACACAGAAGGGTTGGTCAGAACTTTAAAGGATGTTGTTAACAGTCCATATGCACCGGAATATGACATTGCCGGTATCGCGGACCCTTTTCTCCATGTCAGATTGCTCAAACTTTTGCGTGCGTTGGGCCAAGGAGATGCCGATGCTAGTGATGCCATGAATGATATACTTGCTCAGGTTAGTTTCCATTGCATTTTGTATCAGTCTGTCGTATTACTTATATAAGTGTTTGAGATTTGCTGGTTCATAAGCAACATGTCAATTGTTGATGGCTTGGATCACATCTGTTGTGTTGAATTGGAAATGAGAAAAGTATAGAAATGATATGAGTCTGACAAATGTGATGAAATTGTGTTTTTTTTTCTGTGCCTTTTTTAGTCAAGCTTATGAGTGTAGAGCACGTCAAATCCTATAGACAACAAAGTTCCTTATACATATTTGAATTCTAACATTATGAAGAAATTAAGTGGGTGGGCTGAAGAAAAAGGCCTTGGCATTGATAGTAGAATGAGACTTGCTTTAGAATGTTTGGGTTTAATTCTTAATAAACCTGTGAATATGGAATCTTGTTTTCCTATTTCTATATGATTAGGCTTTCTTTATTGTTTTTTGGTGATTGGTGGTCTCTGTTGATGAGTATGTTCTTGTTCATTGTTACCTTGATGATGGATGAAAATCACTAAAGTGGGTATTTTGGTTTGAACATCCTCGATGGAAGAGAATTTGAAGTCAGTTTGCCTAAATAATAATTAAATTGTCATTTCTAATTACAACTGAATGAAGGAAGTTGATCCAGGTAGAAAAGCTCAACCAGTTTGGGATAGCCAAGTAGAGTTGAGTAAGTACATTTTTTATTAACAGTGGGTTTAATATGTAGTCTGTTAAGAAGTAGGATTCTGCAAAGTACTGGCTAGTAAGCTTCCCTTCTGTAGCCTTGTTTAACAGTTTGAGTAATCTAATTGGGCTAAATTTCCATTAACTGGGCTAAGCTGTGCTTTTTAGTAAATGCATTTGGTCAATGATTGAGAATAAATTGATCAACATGTGAAGCTGAACATCTTCTCAACCTGTATGACTGATCCACACATTCTAGCCTGTCAACTTGTTATCACCCTGTACATTGTTATAAACGCTCATGATTCCTTACAATTGTTTATCTTTGATCACTTTACTTCTTAATTTGACAACATTTTAATCTTTCTTGTTTGCTTGATATCTTCTTAGGTGGCAACAAAAACTGAGTCAAACAAAAATGCTGGAAATGCTATTCTATATGAATGTGTTGAAACTATCATGAGCATTGAAGATAATGGTGGCCTACGAGTGCTTGCTATTAATATCCTGGGAAGATTTTTGTCTAACCGTGACAATAATATCAGGTTTTGTTTCATAAGATTATAACTTGGATATGATCTCATGACTTGTCATTTCATCCCTTTCATGTTGTTTTTTTAAATAAACCAATTGCACTAAATACTGCTAGACATATGTTTTAAGGTATATTTCTCCTGATTCAATGAGAAATGATCTGCCATTGGCACATAATATTTTTTTAATGTTCTGTTGAGTTTGTTGAATTCCTTTGAACAGTGATTATCCATATGATCTTCAAAATATAAGATGATTACCTGTTAAACAGGGAGGCATATTTATTAACAGAAAGTTAGTTTGACTTGTTTATTTGCAGTGTGATTATCATCATTGTCTACTATATATAGGGGTAGTTACTTGTTAAAGGGTGACCTTAGCTGCTTGCACACTGGCTTGACTCTATGGAGTATGGACTAACATTTATTCTGATTCACATACAAATTTGGGACATTATATTTTTTCAAGAAGTAAAATAATAAAAATACTTAACTCAGGACAAATTGCTTCTTCTTTTTTTCCCATAAAAATTCTCAAGATAAAAGAAAATGCTGTAAAAAATTATGTTTACTTGTTAGAATTGTTGTAGAAAATTGTATTCTCTAGTTTTTCAATTTTCCATAAATTTTCCTAAAAATTTACTTGTCTGAAATTTTATTCTTGGAATACAAGTGCTGCCAAATTAATTGTTGCATTTTTTTTTCATTTTGCTAAATAGAAGTGAATGAATTGAGTCTTGTTTTATATTTTAGAAAATTAAGTGATAGGTTAACACTTTTTTATATATCTTTTATGGTAAAATGTAGTAGATAACTGGAAAATATTTCTATAATACACGCGCATCATGTTAGTTTATTGTTTAATCTCTGGATATAAAATCAGACACATGCTCTATTACAGCTCCACAGTGCTTCATCTGGATAGTAGTAATTCTTTCAGAAGCTGTATTGATTATTAATTTAAGATCAATAAACTTGATTTGTTTTATTTTGCTTGTTTTACTAAAAATAAAACCAAATCCTAACATTTGTTTCAGATATGTTGCATTAAACATGCTGATGAAGGCTATTACTGTAGATGCTCAAGCTGTACAAAGGCATCGGGCAACAATCTTGGAATGTGTAAAGGTATGGGGTTCCACCACCTTGATCTCTTTTTTATTTTTAAATAACTAGTAGTTGTAGAGAAGGTTAAAATTCTATAATATATGTAAATCATATCCATTTCACCTTTTTAATACCATTTTCCTGTCTAAAACTATGATGAGCAAATGTGTGCTATAAAAATCCAAACTCACCATTTTCATTTAAATTATTACAAATTTTGGGTGTATGGACAAATCTTCTTTGTGTATCTTTTTCGCGTCAACAAACTTTTTACCTCTGGAATCTCTAGTTCTTTCAATTGCATGTTCTATTTTAAGGTGTCATAAGAGTTATAATCTGCTCAAATAACTGGATTTGAACAGCAAAGAATGAAAAAAAGGTTAAATTGAAAGGAGATTAGGCGTATCATATTCTGGCAATGTCTTGGTCAGATATAGAATAAGATGGTTATGGTTAACAAAAAGGATGTATTTATGTCTTAGTGTCCTCTCCAAACAAACATGATTGGGTGTTGTGGATTTGGGTTTGGATATCAATTCCTTGCTTACTGTTAAATGTAAGTAACTCAACTCCATATGTCTCAATCTCAAAAAAATTTGGGTTTGGCTACTTGGATTCGTGATTTCTTGTTTAGGGCTTTGGAGAAATAAATAAGGTAGATTTGTCATTCAGGACCAGACAAAAGATATTGCAGCTGAGGTTGCAAATAATCTAATGAAGACTATTATTCTGCCTTTTTTTATATCAGTAAATTTTTTTCTTTCCCATCAACCTTTTTTCCCGTTCCGTATTACTTCTGTTTGGTAACAAGAGTTGATCCATTAAACCTGAACTCGATGTATTACTTTCTCGCTTCCTTGTTAATGTTATTGACAAAACAAATAAAGATTGAAAATTCAGAAGCTCAGGTTGTGGCCTTTTTATTTCAGGATTCAGATGCTTCAATCAGGAAAAGGGCCCTTGAACTTGTTTACCTTCTGGTGAACGAGACCAATGTAAAACCTTTGACAAAAGAGCTAATTGATTATCTGGAAGTAAGTGATGAAGAATTTAAAGGGGATCTTACTGCCAAAATTTGCTCCATTGTTGAGAAGTAAGTTGTGCAGTTCTTGAATTAAGACATCCACTTGTTTTCCCTGACTGATTGTGGGATATATTAGATTGTGTTTTTCTTGCATGTGTCTGTTATTTTGATGAACGCAACTATTGGTTCCGCCTTTTCTTGCTGGAAAAAAGGGGAATTGATACTGGCCTGTATTTAAACTTGCATTGAATCAATAATGCTTCTAGGCTTTAGCCTCTAGAGATATCAAGTGATCTGAAACCATATATTTCTTTGTTACTTTGGTTGTTTGAGATGCAAAAGAAATTTGTTGAAAGGGCTAAATGGGGGTGTCTCCAATCTGAGTTGAAAAAGATAAAAAAGCTACATAGAAAATAATGAATTGTATAAAAACAACACTCTATAATATCATCTCCTTAAGTAGGCATCTTTCATCCTGGAATTCACGCTTTGTACCGAGCTGCATCCCTGTTGTACTAAAACTATCATGTGAGTTTAACATAAAATGTTAAAATGGAATTAAAGTATCTGAATTTATTATCTGAACAGTGATGTATTCATGTTTCACTGGTCTGAAATTGTCCCACAGACAAATTTCTTGATTTGTTACCTGGACTGTGCCATGCTGCACAGTTTTGTTTTCCCCGCCCCTTCAAAAGCAGGAATGTAGAATTATATAGTTTAGTAGTATGGTTTGGGGATTCATAAATCATGATCATTCAGAACTACCTTTCTCCTATGTTTAATCAATTTACTTTTGCTTTTTTATGCTTTAGGTTCTCCCCTGAGAAAATTTGGTACATTGATCAGATGCTCAAGGTTCTTGCTGAGGTAAAAATGTTAATGTCAAGTCTGCCATTGCAGTTTTGCTGTTTGTTTGAGCCTTGTTTGGGACATTTCAGTATGTTTATTCATTATATGATCATTGTCTTGGCTCTAAGATGCTTTCTATTATCACATTGTGGGGCAGCTAGATGAACATTTTCATGTTTGCCATTTATATCACACTCTATTGAAAATGCAGGTTCTTTCAGCTTAAGCCAATCTTTTTCTACAGCCACCACCCATGTTCATGTCTTGTAGCCATCCTCGTGAGACATTTTCAGCTGGGATGATAATGGTGGCCTCACTTCTTGATTTTGCTAGTATCATAATACATTGTTCTGTTTATGCCATTGCTTTGTGTGCATGATGGTCTCTTATTGAAAGATTGGGTCAATCTTATTGTTTTTGTGTCATTTACTATCAGGAGCTTATAATCTCTCATCCTTGACCGTCTTCCTTTGGTTGATTTATTTTGTTGAACTCAATGTTGAGCTTCCTTCAGCCATGCGTTATGCAGCATGTTGTTTACCAGTAAATCTAGATAATTAAAGCCTGCAAAATGAAGATGTTTTGGTAAATGGAATTACATGGAATTGATTTTTTATTTATTTCACTTTTTCTGAAAACTAAAACATGGTGAAAGATGAGACCTGAAAGAACTAATTGAGTATATCAAAGATCAATTCGAAGTGCATGAATCTGGTAATTGTTATTTTGGCCTTTTATGCTCTTGAGTAGCGATATCTTTTACAAATCCATATTCTGATCTTAATATTGTGCTTAGTAGGCTGGAAACTTTGTAAAAGATGAAGTATGGCATGCCCTTATTGTTGTGATAAGCAATGCTTCCGACCTTCATGGATATACAGTCAGGGCATTGTACAAAGCTTTCCAAACATCTTCTGAGCAGGTATTCAATGTTTCTTTTGATAAAAGAAAATGCTTTATTTGGCTGTCTATGAGATTCTGCATTTAACTGTGCATGTTATGCTTATCCCGAAAAGGAATTGTCATTTCTATCCACTTTGATTTTTTTTTTCCCCATCAGGAAAGCCTTGTTCGCGTAGCAGTTTGGTGCATTGGAGAATACGGTGACATGTTGATGAATAATGTTGGAATGCTTGCCATAGAGGATTCTGTAACTGTAAGTATTTTGTTATATACTCTGCTAGGTATGCGCTTGCTTTTGTCATCTTCTTTGTGCTACCTCAAATTCGATGGGTAGTGTTGTTACCTAATTAGCACACATGGTAACAGTAATAGGGAACTTCTGACAAAAATTACTCCCTTAATACCATTATATTTGTCTACTAAAAACAAGAAAAAGTAATTTATTTTGTAGAATAATTTTATATAACCAATTTGTAGAAAATGAAAAAAATCTACAAGCTGTATGCATGCATGTGATTAAAAAAAAAATAAAAAATTATTGTCTGCATACTGGACTAGTATTATAGGATGGAGGAGTATAAAAGAAATCAAATTGTGGACCTTCTTTGTGCCGTGCTTTGTTGACTTGGAAGATAAAAATATGGGATGTTGATAAAGCAAACTTCTATGGCTTTGCCACAGTGAAACTGTTCATGGGTCTTTTACTTATTTGAGTCCATTTTGTATGATGTATAATTTCTAGTGGAAAGTAATACAAATATGCTGCTATTATGCTGGAGTGTTGGCAAAATATGTTTTTGGGGCTGAAAGCAGTCACATTTAAATTGTTATTTTTCCTCCTGTCCTTTCCCTGGGATTTAGGGAATACAATAAGTTCCATGTAAGAATGTAAAACTGAACTAGCTCTTGATATTATCATTTTCACGTGAACAAGAATATCTTTTAACATTTTATCTAACCCAACTAATTTGTTATATAAGTAAATCGATCCATTTCCTCCAATATTTAATGATGTTTGATAACAAAAGTTGAATGGTTGGACTTATTAGTTTGCCAATGGGACTTCATCTCTGCTTTGCTTACAAAAAGCTTGATGAGACCAGGTTGTCAGTTTGATCCAGCAGAGTTGACTAATGGCAGGAAGCAAGATTAACAATCATTTGTGTGTTCACCACAAACACAAAAAAAATCTTTTGTTTTGTGTATGGCAGTATTATTGTTGGTTGTCTTTCTCATTTAATTGCCTGCTAAGTTGAGTTTTTTTCTGAGCAGGTTACGGAGTCTGACATTGTGGATGCTGTTGAGATTGCTTTAAAGCACCATGCCTTAGACCTCACTACTAAAGCAATGGCTATGATTGCTCTCTTAAAACTTTCTTCCCGTTTCCCTTCTTGTTCTGAGTATGTGTTTTCTCAGTGTTTATTTTATTTGTGC
Organism: Populus davidiana; assembly: GCA_030145905.1. Classification (NCBI taxonomy): domain Eukaryota; kingdom Viridiplantae; phylum Streptophyta; class Magnoliopsida; order Malpighiales; family Salicaceae; genus Populus; species Populus davidiana. The sequence goes on along the minus strand of CM057794.1, from coordinate 1,962,508 downwards.
ACCTTCCATTCCCTGCAATTCTATTAGGCCTATGTTTTTCTATCCTAGAGGCATTGCATTTTTTTTAAGATGCATAAAAAGAATGAGATTTCGGCTGTAAGTCTGAGTCTATTATTATTGTCAGCCAGTCTTTCTATACAAACAATTTGACAATTCTTTTTTTTTATTATTATTATTATTATTATTTCTTCTTACTGTTAATGTAACTGTTATTTTGAATAATATTTGTGGCAAGATATGGGATCTAATTGTATAGAATTGTTCTTTGAATCATTTCCAGAAGGATCAAGGATATAATTGTTCACCATAAAGGCAGCCTTGTGCTTGAATTGCAGCAAAGATCCCTTGAATTTAATTCCATCATTGAGAAGCATCAAAATATAAGGTATGCAGTTAAATTTTTATTATTTTACCTTGTTAATCTCATAAAAGTTTTTCCATATCTGTAGCAATTTCATTGATTAGTATACTAACATATGAATGCAGATCTACACTGGTCGAAAGGATGCCAATTTTGGATGAGGCTACTTTCACTACAAGGAGGGCTGGTTCTTTGCCAGCAGCTGTTTCAACTTCTGGCGGGGCTTCCCTTAATCTTCCAAATGGAGTTGTGAAGCCCTCCACAGCTCCTCTTGTAGATTTACTTGATCTTTCAGATGATGTTCCAGCAGCACCCGGCTCTTCTGGTGGTGATTTTCTTCAGGATCTTCTAGGTGTTGATTTGTCACCAGCTCCAACACAATCAGGTTAATTTCTAAGCTGTGACATAACTTGATTATGCACATCTTTGAAACAGTATTTTAGTTTACTAGAACCTGGGATGCCTTATTATAAATCATCCTCACAAGTTGAAAGTCCTGATTGCATTATCGTTGCTGATGCTCATTTTACTATCATTTGTGTTGGAGTTTGGAATCATCTCTGATAGCCTTTGCAGACATTAGCTACAATTTAGTTGGGTTCCTGTTGTCTGAATCCGTGTTGTCCCAGAACTGTGATAATTGAACAAGCATCTCCTGCTTTCAGACTGTAAAACCTAGTGGGGAGCTTCGCATAAATAAAACCATGTAGGCCTTAACAGTTTTGTGGAATGAACTAAAGTTTTGCTGGCTGTTTCCTTGAAAGCGTTATTTTGAATCTATGACAATCTCTTTGATTTTTTCTGAAATGTGACTTCATTAAAGCAACTGTCAATATGTGTTGTCATTTTGTTAAAAAAAAACATACTCTTTTTCATACATCATAAATTTTGTGGTTGGACTAGTACTTGTTTGACCATTCCTTTGTTGAGTGACGGACTTACTTCGAAGTTAAACTGTTTCAGTGTTCTGTCGCTGATTGTTCATTTTGTTTGCTGTTAATCGCATGTGTAATCTAATCTATGATTTCTGTTTGCACCTCTTAGGCACAAACCAGGTTCAAAAAGCTGGCACAGATGTTCTACTGGATCTATTGTCAATTGGAGTGCCTCCTGTACAAAGCAGCTCATCTACAATTGACATTTTATCACCCATTCAAAATGAAAAATCACCAATAGCCACATTAGATGCACTCTCGTCATCTTCTTCACCTTCTGCACAAGCAACTTCTTCTGCTAGAGCCGCTCCAATGATGGATTTGTTGGATGGCTTCGGTCCCAGCCCATCAAAGCCTGGTAAAAATTGTTGTCCACCTTGAATTTCTGTTTTGCTGCTTGGTTGCTGTCCCACTTGTTGATTTCCTTTTCTTCTATGAACAGAGAATAATGGTTCAGTTTATCCACCTTTTGTGGCATTTGAGAGCAGCTCTTTGAGAATAACATTCAACTTCTCAAAGCAACCAGGAAACCCGCAAACAACATCAGTCCAGGCAACTTTCACAAACTTGACACCCAATGTCTTCACCGATTTTATATTTCAGGCAGCAGTTCCAAAGGTAGATTCAGATGTAGTTCAGTCAGCTTTTTTCTTTTTTTCTCTATCATGCTTTCCAATAATATCTTTTTCTTTGGCCCACATGCTTTTATGATATTTCTCCTTTTCTTCTGTTGTCCTTTTACAGTTTCTTCAACTGCACCTAGACCCAGCTAGCAGCAATATTCTTCCTGCAAGTGGTAATGGATCCATTACACAAAATATGAAAGTTACTAATAACCAACACGGGAAGGTATATCTCTTATATAGTCATCTAAAATTGCATTCACTTCAGTTTCTGGATTTCATGGCATTATACGAGCATTCTAGTATTACCATGTGATATTCTCTTGGCACTCTCTCCATCCCATTGAGTGTCCTGTTTCCTTTCACCCACATTTTATCGACTCTCGATAAATTCTTTCATCTCACATAGTTTTGACTTCTTCCTAACTGATCCCTTGTTATCTTACTCAGTAATCTTTTAAATCTAGTGTTTAACGAGGGGAATAAGAAATAAAATAATTAATTCTTTACTGATGTATGTCAGGACAAACTAAAATAGAAATATGGTCACTTACAAGTAGGAGAGTACAAATTTCTGATGAATAGCTACAAATTTTATTTTTGTTTACTGAAGAAATTTTACTTCCATCAATGTGGTTAACTCTATGAATTACGGGGTTGTTAAGTATAATATATTCTCTTAAAAACAAAATAGTCCAACCTGGCACACCTAGATGTTTCATAAAGCCGTTGTCCGGCCTTAAACACACCTAGATGTTTCATAAAGCCTTAAACAAATGGAAACAGCTTTCATTGAACTAGTAGCTTCTAGTGGATGTGATTTTCTGAATGAGTATCAGCGATTATGCTTGAATGTCCTTTAGTCTTGTAATTTTGAGCTGCTGTCAACTTGAGCCACTGAAGTTGCAAGAGAACACCATTTCAGATTAAACTCCAGCGAAGTTTATTCCTACTACTGAAATTAATTTGGTCTTTGGCTGGGAGACTAACTAATATGCTTGGTTTTTGTTATGTATGATGCTTGATTCTGGGAACCCAATAATGATCAAGGTTTGGTGAAATGGGAATCGAAATGTGCTTCTAGTTACCTGTATCTGTAGCATGGAACATGCAGCCCAGTAAACATTAGTGCAAGCAGACAGCATAGGTCTTTATTTAAGCTTGAAAAGGCATGATGTGAGGAGTCTGCTCACGTAATAAATGATATTTCTGAATTCTGATCAAAAAATTACTTAAGACAATTGGGATTAGGAACAACTACTATCTATTGCTTCATCATGTTTTCCTGGTTCATATCTCATAATTAATTGTAATACTATGTTTTTAAGCTGTGGATGATATTAGATCGTTACGAAAATCATGTTTTCAGAAATCCCTCGTTATGCGCACAAGGATATCATACAAGATCAACAACAAAGATACACTGGAGGAAGGACACATAAACAATTTCCCGCGTGAGTTGTGAAGTTGGTTGATCCAGAAAAATGGTGATGATGCCCATCTACAGGCGCTTATTTTTTGTCCAACGAGAAGCTCCTTCTCACCGTTTGTAGTGGTAGTTAAATCCTTTTTGGTATTCGTCTATTTGGATGAAATATGGCTTACAGCAGTTGGCATTAGATTTTCCTCGAGTTTGAAATATGTCCATTTTCTCATACAATCTTCTCTGTTTTAGGTGATTTGTGTAAATTATACAAATTATTTCTGTACGTACGGAATCGTGAGAATTGATTTGAATTTTGCCATTGAGGCGCATACAGAAGGGACTTTGTGATATATTGCTGCTGTTCGAAACATGAGTTGCTCTTGTGATTTAGCAGGCTGCAAGTCTTGTTTATTGGGATCAACCATGTCGACCTCAAACTTCAACGCTGATGCTGTCAATATAAAAGGAATCGATCTATGTGTCTTATACATCGGTTACCGTCGGTGGCCGTAGCTCGTGGCGTTTCTTATTGCCATCGCAACTGGTCACCTTGCATAGGCTTCTCTAGGATCTTCGGGTCTGTCACTTGTTTTCAAGCTCGATGAACAGGGAATATGAGTGACTTCTTCTTTCAAGAAGTTCCTTCCTTGCTTCATTTGTTCTGCACTTGAGCATAAGGAAAAAAGTTATTCAAGTACTTGACAGGTTTCTTCGGCCAGGCTAGACATTGATAGATTGATTCCTTTTTCTTTCTTTTCAATGGGCCCATGGAAAATTGATTCCTTATTCTTTCTTTTCAATGGGCCCATGGAAAATTTAGGGTTTAAAAGTTTGGAGATGTTTTTTTAAATATTTTTTATTTTGAAATATATTAAAATAATAATAATTATTATTATTATTATTATTTAAATTTTATTTTTAATACTATCACATTTAAATAATAATAAAATAACTTAAAATTAAAAACTAAAAAACTTTTAAATGTACCGTAATGCCGAACAATGCATTATTAGCAGGGGTTCGTTGGTGTCAACCCATACTAACAACTAACCACTAATGTATTTGACTGCTTATTGAAAAAAAAAAAAAAAACCCTTAAAAGGGCAGAACAATTTCTCCCACAATCATTTGATTGGATAGATCTTCTCTCTAGCTCTTGTTCTCATTCCGTCTATAAAAGTTTATAGTACATATTAAGTAACTAAATAATATCTTTTAACTCTTTGGGACTAACTTTAAAGAAAAAGACAAATACAAGAAGACAAAATAAAATTCAACACGACAAATACAATTCAATAATTCATCGCATTTCATCAATTCAACATAATTGAACTAAATTATAGATAATAGAGTCTTCATTATAGGGTAAATTCCTTATATTTTATTTACAATTCAGTCCAATTTGATAAAACATGACAAATACAAAGTGGGGCTAATTTTATGACTTAACGAGAGTACAGGGGCTAAATCGGCCGGTATTTCAAAATGAGTTTGTTCCTATATTGCTATGTTTGAGTTCAAAATCGGCCGGTATTTCAAAATGAGTTTGTTCCTATATTGCTATATTCCTAAAATCAACATGCCAATTGATAAAAACTATATATTTGCATTTTATTATTGGTTTAATAAGCTTGCTGACAGGGCAAGCTCGTGCTTGTGCATTTTGGTCGAAGTTCTCACTTCAAGGTCTTTAACAATATTAAAAACTATCCCTCGTGAGCACTAAAACAATACTGCTAATATTAAAATTTTAAAGAATATTTATGGCTAAAAAGATTTGTTTTATTTTTTTTATTTCAAATCTTAGAGTTATTCTTCAGGAGATTTTATTATTTTAAATGCATCAAATAATGTAAGACAATATAAAGAATACTATTATTAAGTTAGATAAAGCTATTTCGAGAATATAATTTTAAGACTAAAGTAAAAAAAAATAGCCGAGCATTTGAATGTCTAGATGAATCCCAGGTAAAGGCAACGATAGAAATCTTTTATGATTTTATGGACAAGACAAAGAAAAAGAAGACGATGATCCGCAAATTTTGGTGTTAATTATTTTGCTGAATGCCTCCATCTCTTGACGTGCAAATTTGATAATTATTCTGCTGTTTATTTATTTTTATTTTTTTGCATTGATTGATTCCACTGCCTTTTGCTTTCAGATCTTGTTTCCATTGTCGCATGCTAGACATTATTATTCCTTTAATTATCCTCGTATTTAAAAAGGGTCTTAAACTTGTTTATTTTATTATTAAATTGGACAGGAAGTACAACTGTATTTGGATACACCATATGACAAGGACAGAGGAAACTTCAAAGCAGCTTCCTGCTCTTCCCATGCTTCAATTTTATGATTATTAATTAATTAATACTAGTTAAGAAATAATTAATTAATTTTTGCTTAGACCAATTTTTTCGAAAAGTGAAAAACTGAAATACGGTATGTTTCAGAAACTCTACTTGGGTGGGTAATTAACGTCATACCAAGGTTATTAAACCTACATATCGTGACTTTATCGGTACAAATAAAAAAAATTAATATAAATAAAATCTTGATCTAAAAAAATCTAGTTGACAATTTTTTTTTCATCAAATATGTTTTTTTATTAGTCAAAAATTTATTTTTTAAAAAAATTTAATTGATTATTAACATTTTTAAAATTCATGTTTTATTTTTTTAATGTGTAATTTAAAACCTTTATATATTTTATATTTACAAGAAAAAAATTATATTTTTTTATTTTGAAATAAATTATTTTTAATTTAAATAATTCAACTTAAAAAATTGGATAATTTTTTTTTTACAATAATTTTTAAAATTTTATTATTTATAATATTTATAGTGTCTTAATATTTTTATATAAAATATTAAAATTTTAAATATTTTTTTATTTTTTTTTAATTTATCTAAATTAATCCATATTACTCAAAATCCGATTCATTAACCGAATCAATCCCTTGTCGAGTCTGATAACTATGCGTAATACAGCGTTAGTTTTGAACACAGAGAGTTTTCTCGAAGAGTTCAAATTGTGACCAATACCCACTTATTACGCAATGCTAAATGGGGCCCGCATGGCGCTGGCAGCAGGCAAAACAAATAGTATCGAGAATCAAAGAGACATATGCAGAGGTGGACGGCCAAGATGCAAAGTATCAAAAGTAGAGGGCCCCACAAAAACAGAAGACGGTCGTCACCCGGTTTCCATGTAAAATAAAGGAAAAGAAATCCTCTCTTCCCCTCGGAAACAAGAACCAAACGCAACGACAGCAAGGTTTCTCTCCTTTTGCTTTCTCTCACGCAGCCAACACCTTGTTCTTGTACCTCATACCAAGACAGAGAAGAAGATCAAAATGACGGGAGATAGAAACATTGGTGTGGCTATGGACTTCTCGCCTAGCAGCAAGAACGCTCTCAAATGGGCCATTGATAACTTGGTTGATAATGGTGACATTCTTTATCTCATCCACATCAATCCCAACTCTCATAACCAGCTTTTTGCCAAGTCTGGTTCTCGTAAGTAATTAATTAGTTAAATCCCTTTTAGTTAAAAACTATACACACACAAACACACGCATATTTATCTGATCTGTGTTCTTGAATTTCTTGATGATTCAGCTCTTATTCCTCTGGCTGAGTTTAGAGAGCCCGGGATTTTGAAGAAGTACGACGTCGAAGTAGACATTCAAGTTCTTGATATGCTTGACACCATTTCACGACAGAAAGAGGTACTGGCTAGCTAGGTAGCTCGGCTACTAGTATTGAATTGATCTGCGTGTTCAACGAGCTGTTATTGAATTGTTTTCAAAAAAATATAGGTGAAAGTTGTTTCAAAACTGTACTGGGGAGGAGATGCCAGAGAGAAGCTCCTTGATGCTATCGATGATCTGAAGCTCGACTCATTGGTCATGGGAAGCAGGGGACTTGGCACGATCCGAAGGTATTAGTGATTATATTTCTGAAGTCCTTTATTTCATTAATCAATCTACAATTACATTACTAATTACATGACACTAAAAAGATCAATTCCAAAAACAAATAAGTAGATGATTTATGTGCTTGTCTTGGGGTCGTGTTGTGAAAACAGGATACTTCTGGGGAGTGTGAGCACTTATGTGATGACCCATGCTCCATGCCCTGTGACAATCGTCAAGGAAAAGCAGTGAAGAGGAAGCAATCATCTGGGCATGGCCTTTTCAATTTTACACTGGAGTGGTCCTATTTATTATGCTTTGTTTTTCAAACCAACTTTCACTGTTTGGACTATTATTCTATAAAAATAGAATAAAAAAATGATGATGGATGGACTTTCTCTCGTTGTAATTCCCATGGTTCACATCTATGAGAATTGAGAAGTGAAGTGCTGTAATGTACTACTTGCTTGGTACGATTATTTCAACGGTGGTTAGAGGGTTGAAATTTGTGTGCGCTGGCAGGCAGTGCACGGTGGTTTTTTTCTTTTTTTCTTTTTTATTTGTTATTCATGCTGTTTACAAGTGTGGTGTTTTAAAAATGTTTTTTATTTATAAATATATTAAAATAATATTTTTTTATTTTTAAAAATTATTTTTTATATTAATTTATTAAAATAATTTAAAAATATATGAATTTTTTTAAAAAAAATATTTTTAATTTTTTAAAAATATATATTTTTAAAATAAAAAAACAAACAGCAAAATCTCTCTCATGGCTTTCTAGTTAGGATTATGCGATTTTAGATTTCTAAAAGAAGAAATTACTCAAAGGTTCTGATCTCGATTTCACTATCTTTTACGGGGTGAATGTAAAATTTAAATTTTAATAAAAATATAACAATATTCTCTTATGTAATCACGTTATAGTAATTCGAGGACAAATATGTCCCTTGCCCAAACAAGTGGTTGGCCTCCAAGCAACGGGGAATAATTTACTGGGCTTAATGAGGAACCGCAGTCCAGATCACCAATCTAATAGCCCAGTTGAAAGATGATTTTGCTGGGCTCCTGGCTGACACCAATCTAATAGCCCAGGTGTGGCGTACTTACCGGAACTGCAGTCCGATCACCAGAGCTCAAGCCTGACCATTTCCAAATCTGTCTCCGGCAGATTGCGCAACGGTTATATTGTTAGCTCTGTGTGCGCGCGCCAAGGATGGATGTTAATCATGCATTTGATTACCAGATACACAACAACAAAATTAATGTTGTAGAAACAGTATTAGTAAACAAAAACTAAAGGCAACGAGGAAACCACTTTTCATCACACTCGTTACATTATAAATTACAATAGGAATCCATGTTATTTTGTATTTTTTTTGTTATTGAATTTTTATTATGATTTTTTTAATTTATTTTTATTGATTTTATTTTTTAATATTGGAGTAGTTGATAATTTAGTTTATTTTTTTTATTATTATTATTTTCTATAAAATTAGTGTGATTTGTGAATTTTTCAGAGTAATACAGGTTGCCCTGATTTATGAGTTTGGTGGGGTGTTTTTTTTTTTTTTAATTAAACTTAAGTTTATTTTATAATCTATCCCCCCCAATATAGTTAAAAAAATAATTTAAGAGAAAAACCATGTTTTTAAACTTTATAAAGTCTGATGAGTTTTTTCTTTCATTTCAATTTTATCCTTAAATATTAGGTTAATTAAGAATTCAATTTTATAATTATTTTTGTTTCATTTTCTCTATCTTGTTGTAAAGAAAATCTCAATAGTGAGTTGGTGTTTGATTTTGTGATCATATATTTTTGTTACTATATAGTTAAATAAGAAATAATTTTGAAAAAAACAAATTATAATCCCAATAAAATTTATAATCTAGTTCACAAGTTTGGTGTGCTAACTTAAGTTATCTAATTCACAAGTTTGATAAGTTTAACTATCCATTAAATATGTGTTTTTTCTTCCTTTAATTGTTTTTAATTTATGTTTTTTTATTGCATTCTTTAATATTAGATTGGTTGGAAAATAGGCTGTATGATTTATTTTTGTAGCTAATTTTAGCCAATATTTTCTAACTAATTTTAAATCTTGTTTTGCCTTTGACATGAGTATTTTTTTATTTACCAATTTTTCCAATTTGAGCCGAGCATAGGAAAGTGAGAAAAACATTCCCCCCTAAAATAATTTCTTGGCTCTCTGTCTTTAGTTCCATAAGAAGCAGAAGAAACTATTTTGATTGTATGTCAAAGCATAAAAATTCATATTCTCACGTAACGTGTGTATGCCAAGCTCTCATGGGTTTACCCTAAGAAAAAAAACCCGGCTTTCATAAGCTCAACATCGAAGAAGAGCTAATACCATGAGATAATATGTAAGAGATATTGTGTAAAAATTCTTTAAGTATCAATTATATTTTCATCAATATTAATATTTATATAAAAAGTATTTATCTCTTATTAATACATGTCAAGAATATTTTTCTATTAAAACTATCAAGGAAAAAATTACACGTCAACCCTTTATTTTTTTAAAGCGACAAGACTCATGAAGTATACATACACCGTAAATCATTCAAACAAAAAGTTCACAATCTCTATTTTTTACTGCATATATATATATATATATTTAGAGTATTTTTTAAAAATATCATTACATTTTTTTTTAAAAAAAATACTTACTTAAACACCAAATAGTCCCAAAATACATAAAAAAAAACATTTTGCAAGTATCAGCCACCTGTCACCATAACTAACCAAACTCTAGGCACTCGACACCCATCACCAATAATCTTGGTTAGAAAAAATAAATTAAATTATAAAAACTAATTATTTAAAATATAAACCTCAACTCAAAGCTAGTTATATTACTTTGACATGTATAGTAATATACTTTTTGCAACGCATATGATATAAGATTTAAAATAAAAGTAATGTTCCATATATATGTGTGCTCGTGTATTGCTTTACTTGTGTAATTAACTGAAACATCTTGGAAAGAAAGAAAGTTTCCCCTTTCCCTATAAGGTTTTTCCAACATAGAAGTCAACATCAACCAAACAAGTTGGTATACAGTGGCTAGCTGTTGGGGGGAGCCTGTCTGTCCACATTTCAGTTGGAACAACCAGCAATATGATATTATGATCATGAAAAACCTTAAGAAATGTCAAGGATTTAAAGCCTTACAAGGAAAGTTACAAAAAGAGAGAGTGGGGATACATATTTTGTACAGAGGCTACAGAACATGTTGTTTGTATTTTATTACATAACATCTCAACCACCACTCTAATGTCATTTTCACCATCATTATTACCTTAATTACTTTATATATATATATATATATATATATATATATATATATATTCTATTTCGTTAATTTGTTGCTTTGTAGTCTTTTATACACACACACGCACACTTTGCAATGAATTAAGGTTAGAAACAAGGAAAGTTTTGTTAAAAACTAGAAAGTGAAGTATCATATGACCAAGATGTCCCTTAAGCCCTAAAACATGTCCTGCTGGAACTGGAAAAGAAATGGGAAGGCAGCAAAGCATGCCCCTCGCCACAGAATAAAGATGACTGCTCCTGTCCAATTTGTTCGAAAGCTAGACCATATATTATAACAAAAGGTATAAAGAGAATAGGTTTCATTATCCATTTTTAAAGGTAAAACTACTATTTTGCCCTTAGTTAGCAAGATAATTTAGCTTTGTTATAAGGACAGGGATATCTTTTTCATGAAACTCATTAGTCATTACAAGAATTAATGAGGTTAATGGTCTTTTTGTATTTTTTTTATACAATGTAATTATTTTATTACCCTTGACAACAAAAAAAATTAATTAACTTTTGATCAAGAAAATTTTTAGTTTTTAATTTAATTTTAAAACAGTTAAATTACATCATTTCTTTTAAATTTTAAAAGGTTTTCCTTTGATTTAGGAGTTCTTTTCTCTTTTGTATTTGATTATTTAGTAATTATCAGGTGTTATTAGAGGCATCATGGTAATTTTATAAACAAGCAAAAACAAAAAAACAATGTCTGCATGATGCATACAGCATATGCAATACTGCTTGGTGGTCAAAACCTTACTTTTAGAGAAGAGGTTGAAACATCATAACATCCTCTCCTTGTAAAAACAACACATGTTTCTTAATTATTGCAAGTTTGGTGGTGTGGCCTTTCATCCCCTCCTTCTCCTACTCGATTTTCATGGTGGCCTTCAAAAAATTCAAATCAACCCTTTAGATTTGTTGTCCTTATTCTTGTATAATTTTTTATATTTAGAATAATTTATGAAATTAATTTATTTTTTTTCAATTTCATCTCCATTAGATTTTTTTCATTTATCATATTTGGTTCTCATTTTTTTTTTATTATTTGTTTTATTTCAAATGATTTTTAATTTTATTTTTACAATTTCATTTTTATTTAATTTTTTTTCTATCAAATCTATTTCTTTACCTTGCAAGACTTTTTTAGATTGATTTTTTATTATTATTTCATCTTCTAACATTTAATTGGCCGAGTGTTTAACTTTTTAATTAAGTTTGATTTTAGAATTTAATAGATTACAGTTTTAAAAGATTAACCTTAATTTATGGATTTGACACGAGCTTCCTTGGTCTTTTTTCCTCCTTTTCTTAATATTTTTTTTTCATCCTCCAGCATTTTGTTATTTTTTTTATTCATTTTCTATGAATTTTTTAGTCATTTTAAAAATAACATGAGCTATCTCGTTTTTTTATCTTTGTTAAATTTAGCTTTTTTAAAGGCTTGTTTGAGTTTTTATTCCCTTTTCTTAAGCTTTATATATATATATAAGGGTTGTCTCGGGTTTTTTTCGGTCTTTATTAAATTTATCTTTTTTAAAATAAATTATTTTAATTAAAATTATTGATTTTATCATTTAACATTTAATTTGACGGGTGTTAAGCTTTTTAGTTTAGATAAGGTCTACAATCTAAAAAGTTATGAGTTTGAAAGATTAACTAAAGTTTATATAGTTCACCCGAATTTATTTATTTTTATTATTATTTTTTTAAGTATATATTTTTCAGTTTTATTTATCAATATTTTGTTATTTGTTTTTTATAAGAGTTTTATGTGGTTTTGAAAATAATAAGAGTTAACTTATAATTTTTTTTAAACCTTTGTTGAATCTAATTTTTTTATTTTTTTATTTTAATTAAATTAAATTAATCGCGTGAGAGGAAGCATAAAATACTCGATTTGCAGTTTTTTTTTTCTTTCCAAGTTACTGTTCTGAAAACAGTGTCTTCTTTACTAGCAAAGAAAAAAGTGAAGTTTGAACTTGATCTTTGTATTTGTGCGCGTGCGCGTGTTCACTTGGCTACACATGAACGTTTTTTTGTTTTTTGGTTAACATATCTCAAATCTGAACTCTAAGGTTAAGCTGTAGTATTTATGAGAAAATAGTTCTTAAAATATCCACATAAAACAATCTCATTTACCAAAACTAGGTTAAATATAGTCTGATGTAAATAAATTTATTTACATCTCTAACATCCCAAGAAAAAAGAAGCATTCGATGCTTCTGATTTACTTTCTACTTTTGTGTAAAGATAACTTAATGTGGCATGGGTTACAAGTGAAGCTGGAGCTTAATAATGCGAATGCATCACCTAACGATGTGCACATTTTACAGTGCTGCAATTTACATGTAACATTATAGCATTGCCGAGATAAACAAGTATAAGTTTCCCTGTACAGAAACTCAAGTTTCATCTGTGAGCTTGAAGGAACAAGAACAGCAGATGGCAAGGAAAGGAATGGAGTGAGTCCCTAATCACAATGAAGGATAAATTAGGAGACCATCATTTTGACTGATCCGTCGCATGCACGACTCCCACCACCTTACTTTATTATATTTTTCAAACCAACTCTGGGAATCATTAATGAACTTATCATTTATAACCCTTGTTTAAGCAAACCAGAGACAAGAAGCCTTTTTTTAAATTTATTTACTGTGTTCTTGAAAAAAAAGAGAGACAGAAAAGAGAACAGTTAAAAAATAATAGAATCATCATCATCATCAAGAAGGAAGAGCCTTTTCCTGTCTTTTTCATGTCGTGTACGAGCGAGTTTCAGTAATCAATTAATCATAACTAGCTTCACTCCACACATGACACATAGGTTTATATAGGAAGCTCCCCACATTTACCAAATTAATAAACCGAAGAAAATTTTGTTTTTAGCCCCACTGAAGCAAACATGGTTAAGACTTAAGACCTTATGGATAGAGCTTTCATCCACCAAAAAGACACAGAAACAGCTCACCAACAAGAAGAGCAACATTTCCAGCTCAAGCTTTGTGTTCCAGTACCAGTGAAGCTAAGAAGCTCCTGAACCCATTTTCTCTATTGGGCTCCGGGGTCTCAAAATCTCTTAGAAACTTGTATTGCAAAGCTAGGTTCTCAGATGGGTTTTGCTTGAAAAGGCTAGAGTTTAATGGTATGGTAGTGAACGATTCTGTTTTTTTTTTTTTTTGTGATTCACCTGGGGTGGTTTTGAAAGAAGAGAAGGGAGAAATGGAGGGTTTGATTGAGAAGAATAATGAACGTAACAGAGAGAAAGACACAAACTTTGGTGAAAAGAAAGGTGAAGTCCAGACATTTGGTGATTTGATTGAAGACAAATGTAGAGAAAGTAGTTCAAGTTCTGACTTTTTAACTTCCGAGGCCACAGGGAATGAGGAGCATGGTCATAGTAGCTCTGAAGAGGGCTCATCTTCTCCTCATACAATGGGTTGGCCTGTACTGAAAGATGAAGCACCTGATTGCACAAGTACCGATGGTGCAACTGATGATGAAGAGAAATCCCACTTTAATGATAGGAAGTTGGAGAAACAAGGGTCTTCGGTTTCAGGTATTGATTTTTCCCCTTCTTTATTTACATTTTGAATTCTAAGATAATGTGTTTGATGTTATGAGTCTGGTTTATGGTCCGATAGAGACTGAGATGATGAAGGAAAGGTTTTCAAAATTGCTGCTCGGAGAAGATATGTCTGGCTGTGGAAATGGGGTTTGTACAGCATTGGCGATCTCAAATGCCATTACTAATCTATGCGGTAAATAATCTATATATATGACTTTTAGTATTATTGATCAGTTTGTTTTGCAGGAGGAGGCACTGGCTTTTATTTTGATGCATGTCTGTTGTTTTTTCTCTGCCAAATTTGCAGCTACCTTGTTCGGGCAACTATGGAGGTTGGAGCCTCTACCACTTGAGAAGAAAGCTATGTGGCGAAGAGAGATGGAATGGCTTCTTTGTGTGAGTGATCACATTGTGGAGTTGATGCCTTCTTGGCAGACATTTCCAGATGGAAGCAAGCTCGAGGTATAATGTGCATGTGTGTGATTTTATTTTTATTTTTCAGAATAGACACGCTTCATAGTTCTATTTCAATCGTTACAGACCCTGATTAATGTGGCCAGCCATTGCTTTCCTCTTCTATTGTGGAATGCTACAAGTCTTTGCAAATCTAACAAACTCGAATGTCGGGTGTCTTTTTTGAATTTGACTGTTGGTTTAACTAATTGATTATTGTTGTGAACCAAAATAATAATAATAATCAAAGTTTTTATTTCTACGAGAATGGAATTTCATTATGGTTAGTTGGGAAACTATAAGCTTATATAACAAATAGAACCAAACTTCTATAAAATAGATTTCAGTACTTTAAGGCTATACCATTAATTGCTGTAATGGTCTAATTATGGCTTCTCTTAAAGATTAATCAACTTGTAACTTGAATCCTATTGTAAAACAAGGAAACATTTCCTTTCCAAGGATGTTCAGAAGTCCCTGTGACAATAGAATGAGTGCCAGCATTCTTTTATAGCTGCGGGCAAAAAGCTACGTAAAAAATGGATGAGTGATTTCTGGATTTGTTCTTTCTTTGTTTTTGTTTTTCAATGTCGTGAACTTGTGATCCAGGTTATGACCTGCGGACCTAGATCGGATCTCTACATAAATCTTCCAGCTCTGCGCAAATTGGACAACATGCTTCTTGTAAGATTCACCAACACTTGTTAGTTCATAAATGCTAGTATTTGTCACGACATTCTGAATGTGAATTTCTTGCACAGGAGATATTAGATAGTTTTGACAATACTGAGTTCTGGTACGTCGACCAAGGGATCCTGGCCCCTGATACTGATGGGTCAGCCTCTTTCCGAAGAACCCTGCAGCGCCAAGAAGAGAAGTGGTGGCTACCTGTGCCTCAGGTACCTCCTGGAGGCCTCCATGAAAATTCAAGAAAGAAGTTGCAGCACAAACGTGATTCTACAAATCAAATATTGAAAGCTGCCATGGCTATCAACAGTATTACTTTAGCTGATATGGAAATCCCTGAATCTTACTTGGAGGCTCTTCCAAAGGTATAATCACCTTAGATCTATGAATGGAGTTAATATAACAAAAAGTCAAGTTTTTTAAAAATTGTTGTCCCCACCTTTATTTCAGAATGGAAAAGCCAGCCTAGGAGACCTCATCTATCGATATATTTCTTCAGATCAATTTTATCCAGAATGTCTCCTTGATTGCCTAGATTTGTCTTCTGAACATCAAGCTATAGAACTTGCGAACCGAGTGGAGGCCTCAATCTATATATGGCGCAAAAGAACCAATTATAAACCTGCCAGTAGTACAAATCGATCCAGTTCAAAGTCGTCATGGGAATTGGTCAAGGAACTGATGATTGATGCAGACAAGAGGGAATTGCTTGCTGATAGAGCAGAAAGCCTCCTACTTTGCCTGAAGCAGCGATTCCCCGGTCTTCCACAGACAACTTTGGATATGAGCAAAATCCAGTACAACAAGGTTTTGATTTCTTAGCCGGATAAAATTTATTTCATTATTGTGATTGTCTTGTAATATAATTTCATAATCAGTTTATTTTACTTAATTACGTAGGATGTTGGGAAATCCATTTTGGAGAGCTACTCGAGAGTTTTAGAGAGCTTGGCATTTAATATTGTGGCCCGAATTGACGACCTGCTCTACGTGGATGATTTGACAAAACATTCGGATCATTTCTCTTCAATCTCTAAAGTCAGTGTGATTGCTCACAAAAGTGTAACAATTCCATACTCGGTCCCCGTCTCAAACACTCCATATAAAACAGCGTTCAACACACCAAGCTTTTCACCAGGTCAACCACGAGGAAGCCCTGCAAAGGGAGACCGATCGCCTTTCATGACCAGTGGCAAAATTCCTCAGCGTGGTCTAGGCGTAAAAAAGGTGTTGACAGAGTATCTCAGTATGGATACAGAAGGCAGGGATGGCGGCAACATGATCGAGGGAGCAGACAGTGTGATTCGAAACACCTCGGCTTCTCAAACCGGAGTTGAATCTTTTGGGTCTATAATAGAAACAATCAGCTCACCGGAGAACAGATTTTCTGATATCTGCTAAATTCATCTGCTGATGGCTCCTTCGTGCATGTCTTTTTTCCCCCATAGAATTAGGAAGATGTTTGAGTTGGGTAAAGCACATCATGTTATTTAACCTTAGATGTAACGAGATTTATGTAATGATAATGAGTTGAGTGCTTCATGAATCGTTCATGTAGTTCAAGCTTTCTAATGAATTTGTTGTTTGTCGATGACCTTTTCTTGATTGACCCTACTGGGTAGAACCGAAGAAAGAGAGAAAATAGTGGCACTCCGAGAACTAAACCCGGGACCGCTTGCACCATGAGCGAGAAGCATATCATTAGACTAAGCATGTTGGGTGTTTTTGTAAAAATAATATTTTTTTTTCAGCATTTATTTTTAATTATTGATATAGTTATATTAAAACCATTGAATTTTTTTTAAAAAAAGAACCTCATATTTTTTAAATGAAAAACATTTTAAAAAACAAATTTAACCAATAATAATACTTCCAAGATGCCCTTTGTGCTAAATTAATATTTTCTATGAATGTTTAAAGAAGAAAAATGATAATTCTCAAAAGGAAAAGGAGGTCAACTTCGCTGACTTCTTAATTACTACCAAGAAGA
This sequence comes from Populus davidiana, assembly GCA_030145905.1. Classification (NCBI taxonomy): domain Eukaryota; kingdom Viridiplantae; phylum Streptophyta; class Magnoliopsida; order Malpighiales; family Salicaceae; genus Populus; species Populus davidiana. Next base: position 1,945,210 of record CM057794.1, on the reverse strand, counting down.
AAAAAGAAAGCATACGAGCGTTGTTGGTTGGGGAAAATAATGGTGTATACAAAATAAATAAATAAATAAAACAGTTGAACATCCCCTGTAATATTAAATCTCAGGTGTATGATCTTCCACATTTCACCTAGCGAAAAAACAAGCCATCAACCATTGGTGGCCCCATCAAAAACTTAACAATCAACTACATGACAAAAATCCAATCGTATATCTACAATAGAATTCAATTTCTTAGTCTAATTATTATAGATAATTAAGACATCTTCTCCTTTTTATGATATATTTTACTTCAAATATTATGTTTTAATTCGTATACTTTTTTATCATTCCAATTATAATTACGATTCATTTTCTAATTTTATTATTCAATAACTATTTGTTTAGTTTAGAAGAGGAAAAAAAAAGACATGGAAGATACCCTTTTCTACCTCATAAAATTATTAACGACTCATTGGATTTATTTGGGATGTTTATCGAGAAATGATTTATATGAATAAAAAATATAAAGAGCATTTATGCACACTATTTGTAGCAAGGAGCTTTCAAACCCAAGCCTCATTTACATAGCGTATACGTATAGACCATTTAATTACTATTATGATACACAGAATTGACAAAGAGGTCGTTGTAGTATAGTGGTAAGTATTCCCGCCTGTCACGCGGGTGACCCGGGTTCGATCTCCGGCAACGGCGTTTGCTTTTATATTCCAATTATTATAGATAATTAAGACATCTTTTCCTTTGTATTATGGTAGTTGGCCGGCTCAAGGGGGGACTTTTGCTTGCTCATTGGAGTTGTAGCCACTATGTAACCTTTTCTTATCGTCACAGGATAAAAAAGATATGAAAATAGTTGGAATAAAAATATATTTAATTAAAAAAATAAAAATATAAACATAAATATGTCATCTATACTTATAAATGGGATATATTTCTAAAAATAATATTTTTTATTTTTATCCTTAAAATATCATTATAAAAAAAATCTTAATTCTAAACTTGTTCAATTTAAACATTAAATGATAAAAGTAATTATTATAATTTTCAAATTCGATCTAGGATAAGACTCAAGAGTGTTAACTCAAATTGATTTTAAAAAAAAATCAAAATGATATTATTTTTTATCAAAAAATCTTTTAAAAAAAAAGTTAACAAGTTTTTGATTCATGTTTTGACTGAATTAAGGGTTGATTTAATTTTTTAACCAAGTCAAGCTAAGTCAATATATCCTCTATTTTTTTAATAAAATTTGGACCAGGCCTCGAATTGTTTGAGCCTCAAGGCAACTCACTGGGCCAATCCGATTAATATAACTAGTTATTATAATATTATTAATTTTAACATTTAATGTAAACTAAAATAAAAAAAATATTTTTTTTTTAACATGTAAGTTTAACAATAATACATATTAATAGTAAAATAAATTTTCAATATTTTATTTTGTTTTGTTCACTATCAACTAAATAGGATACAGAGAGAATCGCCGTATTTTGTATATTATTATCAAATATAATTTTGTCTCCGTTTTTTATTTTATTTTATTTCATTTATCTGCACCATCTTTGTCTTTATTTTCTCAGAATTATTATCTTGGTACGATAACCAAATACTATGTTGAGACAAACTTGTGTTTGTGAATGTTGCTGGACAGGTTGATGCTGCAGGGGAATGTGGAAAAGCTTCTCCTGACAATGAAGCCATGAAGCTTGCTCCTTGTGCAGCAGCAGCAAAAAATGGAAAGGCTGTTGTTTCAGACAGCTGCTGCATTCAGGTGAAGGGTACAGGTCAAACCTCAAGCTGTCTTTGTGCTGCAATTCTTTGAGACACTGCTAAGGCATCTGGAATCAAACCTGAAATTGCCATTACCATCCCCAAACGTCACATTACGAGAGTGGAGGTGAGTCAGCTCGTTCCTACTTCCTAGTTGTATGCATTTTCTTTCCACCTAAAGTTCTTGCCTTCCAAGTTTTCACTCATTGCTCACTCAGTAAAGTAAACATTGCTGGTTTTGCGGTTCATACACTTCCGTCATGGGAATATATCTGAACTACGTTGGTAACCACGTTGCTTTCCTTCTCCTTCTAGTGACTAAAAGCTAGCAGCTGGAATGTATCTAATCTGAACGTTTGAAGAGTCAGTATAGGTTAAGCTTTGAACATGGACTTGACTTGTGCTCTCTTTTATACTCTGTTCTTACCCCTCCCCACAAAAAAGAAAAAGAAAAAAAAAGGCCAAGAGCACAAAGCTCCAAGCCCCAATTGATTGAAGCAATTCGAAATGACAGATAAGTGTGGGTCTTTCTAAACCTAGATTCAGAAACATCAAAATCAGATTTAACGAGGCCAAAAATGTGGATGCAGGATCTTTGTCCTGGGCTTAGAAATCTTCTTTCACGACCAGAACTTCTACGAAACCACAAACTCGATGACAAGGACTGCATCGGAAACGTATCAAAGGATGAAAATGCAAGCTAGGAATGATATGATATGACACATCCATCCGCCACAGACAGAAAAATTGAATAAGTAAAAGCAGGAAGAAGAAAATTTTTCAACCACAAAGCATTTCATAACTTGGATTTTTCTAGCAGTAGATTGATGCTAGAAAAAGCTTCTAAGCCAAGTACTTTTATTGCAAAAAGACCATGTAAACCATGCATCTGCCTTACAGCAAAAGATAAAAAAAAACGCCATATAGCCTTGTCATATATATGTGTGTGTGTGTGTGTGTGTGTGTGTGTGTGTGTGTTGTTCCATGGCTGGTGAATTTACAATAATCAGCTTTGCGCTCCACGCTGACTGATATTTCCTATTCCATATAACAAAAGGTAGATTAAACTACTACCCTATAACTTGCCTTTATACCTGCAAAAAAACATGAAAAAAATAATCATATACAAAAGATAATTACTGGCTGTATTAATAACTATGAACAGACCGAGAAGTAATTATTTATTTGTTTTGAAAGGAAATAAGACAAAAGGGAGTTACTGAAGACATATTTAGGGCAGTTATAAATAAATAAAAATAAAAAAGAACATATAGAGCATTTACAAACATATTTTCAACTCATACCAGATGGCGTATTCTCTTCTAAGGGCGATGTTGTGGCTAAGATGCGAAATGTCTCTCATAACCAAAAGGTAAAACATATATGGTAAACGATTAGATGAAAAACAACTCAATGGGCATGAAATATATTTACTACATTTCAGACAACTTTTAAATGGAATTATTTCAGTCCAATAATAGTTTAACCACATCAAGTGACTAAATTTAAAAGGTTAAACGCCAAAAATGGGAAGTTGGGGTGAAACTGAGAGCACAAAACTTTAATCTATAAACAAAGTAATGAAACTCCAAAATAATGCAGCCCGGACAAATATCTAAGAAGCATGTTATATTCCCAACAATAAGTAACTCAATCCAGATTATATCAGGATACACGATATCTAATATCCAAATAAGACCCATCTAACTAGGTAAGGTTATTACGATACATATTAGGTTGAAGTAAAGTTAAGTATACAGAGAAATGATGAATCAAACTGTTACAAAAAGTACATGCAGTACGTGTCTTAGTGAATCAAATACCTAAATATATATATGCCATGGCTCGTGAGATCTTAGTAATAGAGGCCCCCTGCATGAAGGAAAATTTAAAAATAACAAAAATGTGAGTTGAATTCAAGTTATTTTCATTATGCTATATGCTACTAATAGGTCATACCCTGCCACCAATTTCCTCTTGAAGCACTGCCTGTGTCATCTTCAGGTCCATCCTTTTTGAGCTAATGAGAAAACAGAACATGTTAGCAAGTTCCTCCATTTGTACCCCCTAACAGCAGGCTTTAACATGCAAATAAGAGTCTGCACAAAAGTTTCAATTAACTCGTTCCTTGCCTGCATACTTGGATATTAAATTAGCCCAGATACTTAACACAAACCGGTAGATGAACTTGATGCTGACAGAGTGACAAGCTAAAATGTTGTCATCTATATATGTTCTGTATAAAAATTACTTTGCCAATTGAATTTTTAAGCTTATGGGATTATTTAAAGCATCACAAGAGATATAATTACAGAGAACAACCTACAATGCTCCAACATTTGGCCATGCTGATTGCAATGATTATGGTTATGGATAAGACTAAAACTACAACCTCACATAGCATACTAATATTAATCCATACATACAATTGGGTTCATGCTTGAGGTATGTGCAGTCTGAGGATGATGATAGATATCTTGACCCCCATAATAGATTGATGAACTAAGATGGCACGGTTGTACTCTTTGCTCCTGATAAATGGAACTCATATCTTTGTTTGGTACGCTCTGACTTTCACCTTCATTCATTTTGGAAGTCAAATCTGAAAATAATACAGCATAGAGAGAAAGGCTGAACTGAAGATCTTGAAAACAATGTGGATAACTCCTTTTGTATATTATTTATACCTTTTCTCATGTTTTTACAATTTACACAGATATATATAAAAAAAAGTATCTAAATATTAGAGCAAAGTGGCAACACAATGTATGATTCTATGAGGAGCATGTGATTTATTTTGTTTTCATAATTTGTCAAAAAAAAAAATTGTGAGCAAAGAAAGTTGCAATGCCATATTCTTTCTTGCAATATCCCAGAAAACAACTAAAATTTCTAGTATTCATAGAATTTGAGGAAAAAAAACAGACTAGCCAAAGCAGCACAAGCCACATGAGTATATGTCGACATAACGAGCAAATCTTGATGTAATCAGTGACACTTTCCTGTTCATTCTAAAGACATCGTAACGGCCAGCATAACCATGATGCATATTAATCATGCCTGGAAACAATTGTCTGGCACTCAAGTGTACAACTTGCATAATCCAAACAAGCATTGAAGGGACAAGGAGAGACTATCGATACATGGCATAGAATGATGCTTGTAATAATTCTGGAACCAAAAGGAAATTAAATTCACAAGCTACATCTAGTACCTGAAGCTGGAGTTCCAGATTTGGTATTCCAGGCGTCATCTGCGGAATCCTGCTTTTTCTCAGCCACTTCGAAGTGCAATGACTCTCTCCCTAAGACCTGTATCAGGACCAACACGATGAATTTCGCACCTCAACACAACAAAGAACAGAACACTTTAACATAGAAAGCACTATAAGCTAAAACAACAGATGTTATTCAGAGAAAAGCCAAAAGAAGAACAGGAAAGTCCCACTGAACAAACATCTTATCGACCACCTCCATTTAGTCATACAAGCATGTTAAGTTTTCATTGTAAAACTCGTCTTTGTGTTCTTAATATATTACTACAAAGCTAAAAACAGTTAAAATGGAACCACTTCTCCACTTTCCTTATCAATCTTTACTCAATCATGTGAATATATATTTACAACCTGAAATCTATATATATATATATATAACCCTTTAAACGTTATATCGACAGGTTACCACATACAAATCTAAAAAAAAATGAAACTTCATAAGAAATTGAAAAATTAGCAGCAAGACAACACCACAAAGAATGAGACAGCCCCCATTAGAAATATCCAATGAGATTTATCGTATGAACATGAAAAAGAAAAACTGAGACAGAATTTAATACGGCGGGCAATTATTAAAACCTTGGGGGAAGCAGGTGCAAAAATAGAGCCAAAAATCCCCGTAGAAGACGGTGAGTACTCCTTCGAGCCAAACAAGTCAGAAGTGAAAGAAGAAGACGAGGACCCCGTTTGTTTCTTTCCCTCCATTTCTGTCCTCCTTTCAAACCCAACCCAGCTCCTCCTCTTTTTCTATATAAATGAATATTCTCACTCTTACCAGATACAGAATCTCTTACGCTTTCATAATTTTTTTTCTTAGTTTAAGGAACAGAGACGGAGAAATGAGAGAAAAAGCAGAAACGCCAGAGAGAGGGGGGGGGGGGGAGGCGCAAGAGGCACGTGAAGATCGAGCTTTGGTGTAATCGGAAACGTAACCGTCGCCTAACCAATTTTATAAGGCAATAAAAAATTCAAATTGGCAAGACACCTGTGGTCCTGTACTCTTGTTTTAATTTTAGTTGGTCAAATAAAATCACCTCTCTTTTCCTTCCTTGGACATGTAGGTCGACAGAGTGGTAGATTTGAGCCACGTGTGAATGTGGGACCTACAGTCTACGCTGGATGTTCCAACATTTTACTGCCACGAGTACCCCCGGTGGATAATACCAATCCCCCTATTTTCGTATGGGTCGGTTTCTTGGAACCCATTTTTGATATATCCTTCGATTTAATTGGGCTCCTCTTGGATTTTATTTTATTTTATTTTATTTCAGGCACTGAAAGTTAGAAACCACCCAAGGGAGGGAGGGGCAGCGGACCTTATCTTCTTTTTTATCTTGTCGGCCCAAAGTTGGGGGTCTCTCTCATAAACTCACTATGAAGGGTTCAGGTTGATTACTTTTTATTTTTATTTTTTAATATTCAGCTATTTTAAAAATTATATTTCGTAATTCTTTAAAAAAATTTATCTTTATTGAGTTATATACCGATCTTATAGAATTATTTTTTTTCAGTTTTAACTTTTAATATTAGATATGTTAGAAGTAACATTTTATAATTTTTTATTTATTTTTATGAATTTATTTTGATTTCATTACACATGGAATAGATTTAACTAGTTAACTTGGGTAAATTTAAGTTTTTTTTTTGTTTTTTTATAATAAATTTTTTAAAATTTTATCATTAAATAATGAGTTAGTTGAAAATTAAACCTCATAAATATTATTTATTTATTTTATGTGGAATTATCTTGATTTCATGGTTTTTTTCAATTTCATACTTCAACAATAAGTTAATTGAAAGTTAAACTTTATAAATATTTTTTTATTTGCCTTATGAGATTATCTTGATTTTATAATAAAAGTTATAGATTTAGTAGAAAGATCCTGATTGACTCTATTTATTTTTTGGAATCTTTTTAATTAGGTTTCATAGTTTTTTTTTCCTTTCAATATTGTTATCCTGGTAAGGTGAACTTGAGTTATTTATTTTTGTTTTCTTTAATTGATTTTGTTTTTTAATTTCACCCTCCAACAACTCAATTTTTTTTTTTATGTTTTTTTCATTTTTATCTTTCAATGTTAGGTTGTTTGGGAATTGAACTTTGTAATTTTTTTTCAACTTGCTTTTTATGGAGTTATCTTGGTTTAACCAGTTAAGTATTTTTTTCTCGATTTCATCCTTTAACATTAAGTTGGTTGGAAATTGAATTTAATAATTTATTTATTTATTGTGTATGAGAATATCTCAATCACGTGATCTTATTTATGAGTTTGGCAAATTATAGCTTGTTGACTCGGATAGTTTCTTTGTTTTTTTTTTAAAAAAAAAGTTTAATAGTTTATCTCAATTTAACCCTTTAACATTGAGTTGATTAGAAATTGATTCTTATAATTTATTTTGATTTATTTTTTTTAGGGTTATCACAATCTCATGATCTGAGTTATAGATTTGACAATTAATTCGAGTCGATTCAATATATTATTATTTTAATACTTAAAAAATAACATTTAGTTTATCCTTATATTAATATTTAGAAAATACATCAATAACACTAGAATATTTTTTATATAAAATAAAATTAAAGGTCAATAACCCAGTGTATCCTAAATACACATTGAATAGTCTTTTTTCATGAAAAACAAATTAACTATTTGACCGACCCGTGCTCCATCACGATCACGAGAAATGAGAGCTTTCGTTATTATTATTATTATTATTTTCTTATGAAAATGAAAGGGTGTGTGCTGGAATGAGTGGGGCCATGGGGGGGGGGGGGGGGGCGGTGTTTTGCTTTGTTTTATATCCAGTGCACTGACAGCTAAGAGTTGCATTCAGTGCAATGCGCGTGAAAATAGGAGGTTCCATCGCTTTGAAAAATACATGCTTTATAATTTTATTTTTTTAAAAAAAAATATATTGAAAACTAGAGTTTGAAACCAATAGCTAAAAATTTAGTGATTAATTTTTGAGTTTCGGTATATCTTGGCACCCCCAAGCTATATTTTCGTGGTCCGCCCTCCGAGTATCCATCCCATATTGAAAGTCTATTAAATAAAACAAGAAGAATTCTGCTTTAAATTGAAAAATGTAGAGAATAAAATAATATAATATAAAACATTAGTAGTCTACCTAATCTAATAAATAAACTACAATTTTTTGTGCAACGGATTCTCAAAACGGACAAATAAAATTGAAGGAGGTTAAATGCAGGGATGTTACCATTTAATCCCTCTGATATTAAACTCTTACTAGTGGGAGACTTGGATGGTCATTATTTTAGTGTTTTGGATAAGAATTTTAATACAAGTGGCTAGACCAACATTTTTATAAAACCACCATGTAACATGTTACTAAAAATAAATATATATTTAGTAATGTGATGCAAATTATTTTTTAATTAAAAATACATCATAATATATATATATATTATATTTTTATATATTAATATTATAAAAAACACCTAAATTTAGGTGTTTTTTAATGATATTAATTTGGGTGTTTTTCAATAAAATTAATATATTAATATCAAAAATATTTTAAATAAGAGTTTCATCCATGATTAGATACGGCATGATACTCCGATATAATTAGATAAGAAAGAAATAATAAATAAATACGTGACAATGAAAAGAGAGTGAAGAGATAACTTAGGTTAGGGTCCATATGGTTGCAGTGACAAGACGAATGGCCACTGTGGAAGGTGCGGTCGTTAGCTACCCACTGTGGGTCGCCGCGTGGTGTCTGTGTGTCCAATTTTTAGCCACATGGAGTGTCGTCGTCCTAGATGTTCCACTGTGGCATGCATCAAGTTTCCTTATCACATGTCCATGTAAATTACTGTTTAGTCCCTACTTGGTAGTGAAATTATTAGTTGGTGCATTTAGTTTTAATATTTTTATAACGTATTCCTATATTTTTATATTCATTTATAATTTAAGATAATATTTAATAATGTAATTCCAGTTACTTTTTAAAGTAAAATATATTAAAATAATATATATATTTTTATTTTTTAAAATTTATTTTTAATACAAATACATCAAAATAATATAAAAAATACTAATTTTTTTTTAATTTTTTTTTATAAAACACGATAACACTACAAAAATAAACTAGCTTTAAATGTACTTTAACAGATGTTGAATTGTCATCAATTTTTTCCCTCCTTTCTAAAGTTTTAATCGTATTTAACTTTTTACACAAACTAAAAAATGTAATTAATGGTATGCCATATCCTTTGTTTTTAAATTACTGCGTACTATTATACTATAACTTAAAATGCATGGGGTTTTTTAATCATAGAGGCAAGTATTGTTCATGCACATACAAATTATTGTGGAGGGCACCGTGCTTCCTCTACATTTGTTAAAAATTCATTTTGATTCTTAAAATTTTTTTTCTCATAATTTAGTTCTAATTAAAGGAAAATTAATTATGATTTCTTTGAAAAAAATAGGGTTGAATGAAGAGGAACTAGAATGAAAAGGAGATAAAAAATGAGTGTTGTTCCATAAGTTTCAGCAATAAATACACTTTGGTTATTAAATTTAAAAAATAACATAAATTATACAATTTCAATACCTTAATATATTTCAAGTTGAATTTTGATAAAAAAAATTTATTTTAGTTATTTTTCAATCACCGACTAAAGAGAGAAAAAAGAGAGGCAGATGGATTTCGACGGTAAAGAGAAAAAAATATCATTGACACCAATTTAAATCACTAAAATAATCAATATATATGTCAAATGGTTTCATTTGATAAATAGAGTTCATATTACGTGTTTTTTTTTTTTTGTCTTTAAAGTCTTTTAAAAAAAGATTTGAGCTCGGTTTGATTTTTGGTTTCAACTTAATTTTAATTTTTGATTTTTTTTTTATTTCTTGAAGCTATAAGTAGGTCTATTTTGATTTCTAAGGTGTTTTCTAGGTTTTTGGGTTGAAAATATGTTGAAAAAAGGGAATTTGGGTCAAAAAAAGTTGAAGCCCAGTTTTCCAGCCACCACAATGTCTGGAATCTGAACAGCATTAGACGACACGTTGTCTTATTTTTTTTCAAAAAAATCCAAGTTGCATCAGCCTTTTCTATTTTTCTTTCAATTTTTTATTTTATTTGTATTTAGATTAATATCACTTCTCTTTTATTTTTTTGAGTGAGTTTCTTTTAAATGATAATTATTTTTTTGTTATGAATTTAATTTTTCAAAAGATTTTTTTTATTCATCTATATTTTTATTTTTTGTATAGATGAACTTTGTTTGAAAGATTTAAATTATGTAGAAAAAATAGTATATTTTTTAGTACAAATCCTTATTTTTTATTTATGTATTTTTTTTTCTTGTTGTGATGAAACATGTATTTTTTATAACAATACACAGGAATTCAATAAAAACTTAAGGTAACTAAAATAAATAATTGAAAATTTTTATAATTTTAAATCATGAAGAAAAATGTATTTATTTAGTAAAAATCTCCTTTTTCTTATTCATTTCTTTTATGAAAATATGTCATTTTTATTATAAGCATGTTTTTTCAATAAAAATTTATCATTATTCGAAAAACAAGTTTCAATAAAAAAAACTAAATCTTGATAATTTTTATATGCTTTTATGAAAATAAGAATAATTGAAAGCTATATAAAAATTCACAATAATATATATATTCTCATTGAATATTCATGTTCAATTTTTTTTATATGTTAGATTCATATATAATTATTAATAAAATAATTGCAAATATTATCATAAAAGCTCTAATTTTATTTTTAAAAATTAAATAACTGAATGATTTTTTAAATATCATTACAATTATTTAATAAAACACATCATTTATCATTTTTTTTAAATAGAATGGACAACATGTCATTTGATTAAATAAACAATGTGTCTTTCACTAGAACATTTTCCAGCCACCATTTTAAAATTCAAACCCTTTAACATCCATCAATAGAGTAAAAACTAAAAATAAAAAAAATAAAAAATACCTTGCCAGCCTCAATAAACTTTTTTCCATTATGTTAAAAGAAAAAAACCACTTTTATTGAACTCTTCTCTTAATTGAATTTATTAATATCAAGATGAATATTTTATTACTGAAATGTGGTGACTAAAATCTATCTTTCCCCTCCTCCTGTACCAATGACTTTCTCTATCTTCTCTTAACATACAAGAACTTAATGTGGGGAAAATAAAGTTGCAGGACCAAAGTATAAACACACAAAGCTATAGGGATGAAAAATGTGAAAATGAAAACTTTAGGGACCCAATTGAACTTCTTTGAAAATTTCAAGATCAATTTAAAATTCTTGCAACATAAGGGATTGGAACATGAGAAAAATGAAGCCTTATAACCAAAATATAAACAAATAAAATTATAGGGACCAAAAAATCTAAAAAACAAAAACAAAAACTATAAGGACTATAATGTACTTTTCTAGTCATGAGATGGTTGCCCATCAAAACACCCAGCTTTTTAGTTTATTAGTAATAATAATGTGAAGAGTCCCCATCTATTCAAGAAGGTTGGCCGCCAGAAAATACCGTTTCTCATTTTTATATGGAAACCTATCATTTTCAGCTCTCACTCATGGGTATGAGTTGAGTCTTCTTTCAATTTTTGCAACCAGAGCTTACATTAATTGTTATCTTTTTATATACTTTTAGTCTTTGGCTCTTTTAGGCAGCATCTTTGAATCGTCAAATGTTGATCCATTTCACCTATTTAACTTCTCTATCCTCGTTTTGTCATACTTATATATATATAAAAAAAAACATGTTCTGTTTTGTTCTTTTCTTGTTTGATCTTTGTCTTGAAATGAATCTCGTTCATTAGCCAAAACATCAGAGCATAAAAAAGGTAAAAAATCCCTCAATGCAGGAGGGGACGGCTTTCCCAATCAATAGATATACCTACATTCAGCAATCTACTTGGTTGCCTTAGATCCTCAGTCTGCAACTGGGTTGATATTCCTAGATATAAGGGAGATTGCTTAATGAAGAATCTGCTGCAATGCTATTTTAAGAGTTCTTGAATCTGCCATGGAAGGCCCTTTGAATCTCACTTCTCAGAGACATGTCCGACTAGCTTGGCACCAGTTTCAATTATTATACCCTTCGGCCCTTTATTAAGTATCAACAGGCTCCAAGCATGCCGTTGATCGCTTCTGCCACCAAATTACAGGAGACTGCTCCTCCAAGCCCTTCCCAGAATCAGTCAGCCCCTTGCCCCTGGCATTTCTTCCCACAAAGGCAAGCCCCCTTCATCGCAACTATTTTTCAAAGAGGCATCGCAGATTCACTTTACTTGTCCATTTCTTGGAAGGATCCAATGCTCGTTAACCTGTTTATTATCAGCTCAAGGTCTTTGTACATTAGCATCATATGGGAGACTAATGTCCATAGCCTCTATCTAAAAGCCCTGTCTGCGTTTCTTGGAAGGATCCAGTGCTCGTTAACCTGTTTATTATCAGTTCAAGGTCTTTGTACATTAGCATCATATGGGAGACTACTGTCCATAGCCTCTATCTAAAAGCCCTGTCTGCGTGCCTGGAAGGATCCAGTGCTCGTTAACCTGTTTATTATCAGTTCAAGATCTTTGTACATTAGCATCATATGGGAAACTACTGTCCATAGCCTCTATCTAAAAGCCCTGTCTGCGTTTCTTGCAGTCATCACTTTGATTGGAAAAGAAACTAATTCCTTGCACTTCTTCAAGGTCCCCGCTACAAGCTTTCTGCTCTCTTTCCCTCCAGGCTCCCATCGATCTAAATCCAATAGAATCTGGAGAGTATCGCAGATTTATTAAAAACCAAGCCGATCTAGCAAGCAGACAGAGAAATAGGATTCGCTATACCGTTTCCTGCATGCTCACAGCCACACATAGTACACATGGGATCTGGCAACATCTTCCTTTCAATCAGTTCAACTTGGGTTGGCAGTGAGTTGGTAATAGCTCTCCATAAGAAATTGACAATTTTTGGATGATCTTTTACAGCCCATAGTTGCTTTGACAACCCTTTCTTAATCATCCCAACACTAGAATGGCATGCTCGATACCATAATATGGAATTCAAGTTACAATACATCTTTAGTGAAGTTAAGCTTAAAATATTTTATGTAGTTTTAAATTTGGCTATCGACCAAATTAAGCTTGTCAAGTTAGGAACATTTTATGAATCTAGAACATGGCCAGAGCTGGAAAGCTGCTTGAATCATTGATCGAGTATGACTACATACATGTACAAAAACAGCTAAGAAGAGAAGACGCAAGGAAATCCCTGACTAGTCTAGTCTATATCTTCCATGGAAGACATTGGAGATTACGGCAAGAACCTGTCCAAGTAGTTGCGCACTCAGCTCCAGTTTCATCACAACACTTGCAAACAACTCCCAGTGTCGAAAAAATCTTGGAGTATTCTGCGAATTGCATGATCACGGTAAGTAAGAGAAAAAATCAATCAATCAATGAATCAAGAATCATCATTGAGAGAGAGCCTTAAGTGTAAATAGTGATATATACTTACTTTGTTTCTGCGACAAAAGTGTCCTTGCTTCTGATGTTACTTGTTTCTGGGATGCAGAAACGGTGACTATAAGCAACAGCAGAAGCAGAGTAGAAGAAGGCTTAGGCATACCCATGATTGAACCTTCTGTCCTCAACGAAACATGGGGTTCAGTTATAATTTCCAGCCGACATAAGGATAATTTAGGCAAGTGGAGTTGCAAGAGACATCATCTCGGTCATCTTCTATAGACAGAAAAACAATCTATATATAAACAAAGATAACAATGGTGGGTGAGTTTTCATGGGATTTAAGTGGGGGCTTCTAGAGCAAACACAAGAATCGTGCCACACGTTTCGAAGTTGCTTACTTTTCCACACAAGGGCAAATGAATTAGTTGGAAACTTCCTCTTTCACGTCTTGGTGTAATTAATTGAAAAATTGAAAAATTGAAAAATTGACATATAATAGACATACGTTGGATACAGACATGTGGCCCTTGTCTGATATTCTTTCTTTTAAATAAGACTGTATCAGATCACACAGGGAAGACGGCCATTTCCGTCTAGAATCTCTGCATCTAGAAGCACTTTCTACGTAGACTTTTCTGGCTTGGAATTTGGATGCAGAAAAGTTGTATACAACTTTTTATAGGAGCTTTATGTGCCTTCAAAAATGAGATTCCTTTTATATAAACTGTATTTTAATTTCTTGGACAACATAGAAGTTTAATTTAAGGCAGAGATAAATTACTCTTATAATTCAAAAAATGAGATTTTTTTCCCAGTTTGGAAAGAGATCAAGAGAGTGGAAGTGTGGAATCAAAATCTTGAGCATGTCTTAGTTAATTAGTATATACGGCAAAACTTTAGCATGTATAGATGAACACAATCATTGATTTGAAATAGAAGCCACGCACATTTGCTATCCCACGAGACAACAAATTAATGACAGCGAAAGATTAAGAAATGGAGAAATTGTTTAATGATAAAAGTACTAAGAAGCTGCATTGAAAATTCCATGAAAGAGAGCGAAGCGACCCAATATATTATATTTAACAGTGTAGTTGAACTATATTTTTAAAATTTTCAAGGGCTTTAAATTAGTGTTTTTTTTATGTTTTTAAATTGTTTTTGTATATTGATATTAAGATAAATTTTTAAATTTTTTTTAAAAAGATAAATTTCTTTAAAAACTAAATTCATCCTCAATCCCTTAATCATCATTATTGTTATCATTACCTCGTTTTATCCTTAAACAACTACCCGCCACTTAAAACATTTATTTCAAACCTAAAGTTGACATTTGCCTAAAGGATTTGCTTCTGAGAGCGGAAATCAAAACAGAGTAAAAAAAACAAAATTAACGTGAGCGGCAGGATTCGAACCTGCGCGGGCAGAGCCCACATGATTTCTAGTCATGCCCGATAACCACTCCGGCACGCCCACAGGATATGAGAATTAGGAGAATTTTCATATAAATTCTAAAATATATTTTCTAAAATATATTTTTAAGGATAAGAGACGTGAAGCTCTTTATAAAAAATACATCTCCTAACTTCCTATTATGAGAAACACATTCTCTAAAAATTTATACATTAACTAATGAAATTTCTTAACTGTATAATTTCTGTTAAAACATATTAACCTACAATTGACAGCTAATTGAAATCAATTTCATTTGTTTGCATGAATAGTAAAGCTACTCTTTATTGTTTTTGTCTTTTTTTGCTTGAATTTGATCCTTAATTTTTTAAAACTTTATTTTTTTTAGTTTAATTCCAAGATATAAAGCTTTCGATTAAATTAAAAAGACAATTTAAAGTGAGATGACCACAATATAAATTACAGAAAAAATAAATGGTAAATCTCAAAGTTTTTTTAAATTTTCATTTTAATCCCAAAATTTATTATATTTATTTTTTAATTTTTAAGTTTGAGAAAGAAGAGAAAAGCTCACTTGACAACGTTGTTATTTCACCACAATCCAATCATCAAAATAAAGGATCTTTGTGTCAATATGTTTTTATTCTTGAGAGGATATTATTGATACATAAATTCGGTTTTGATTTTTGAGATTTAATTGATTTTTGTTTTTCCGAGTAATTTTAAAGTGTTTTGAGGTTGTCGGGTGACTCAAAATCTCTCTTGCAAATAAAAAATACAATAGCAAGAATGCATGTTTTGTTTTTACATTTAAAAAGTAATTTGATATGGATTGTAGTGAAGTGTGAACAAATTATCTAATGTACTTCTAAATACATTCCAAGCTCGAACTAATAATTAACTCAAAAGGAAGTTTAGGTCATTGTCTAACCTAGTTAACTTGCGTTTTATCTAGTTAATTCAAGTTGATTATTTTTATTAAAACAATGTGTTTTTTTTAAATCACTTATGATCTGGTTGAATTTTAATAAAATTTTGTTAAATCAACCAAATCATTAAAAATTCAGTCAAAATAATATCTTTTTCGATTCAATTTAAAACTTGATTAAAGTTTAATTTAATGTTGTAGGTTTCTTGAATTAACTTGTCGAGCTAGACCAGGTTCAATGTAATTTTTTCATTGAAATTTATATTTTTGAAAAAAAAAATCATTGGAATTTTGTTTGTGAATTGTAATAGGTTGAATTGGTGGTTTTTTAATTAATGAAGAAGAAGTAATAGAATAGGGATTGGTGAGAGAAATGGAAGTTGTGACACATCATCATCATCATCACTGTTGAATATTTGAAAGACTTGTTGATAATGTTATAAAGTGATAACAATGAGCCTGCTCAAATCTATTTTGTTCCCTTTAACCCATTGGGCTTCTTAAGAATGTTATTCAGCCCCAAGTTTTCCAAATAAAAATACTGCCTCGGCCGTTTTATTTCACTAACCCGGAAATAAAATTCTTTATTTGTGTGATTTTTTAAATGAATTAGGCCACAAATTTTGCAGGAATTTTATAAGTAGATATTTTATAAGTGTTTTGTTTTGTTTTTATTTTTTAAAGAATGTTTTTATTTACATACAAGCTTTATTTTATAAAAAAATATATTTTTTAAAATAATATTTCAGATATGTTTTATCTTGCATAATATTTTTTCATTTTATTTTATTCATCCAATTTTATATGTGTTTTTATTTTTATTATTTTTTATTGATTTTAATAAATATATTTAAGTAGAGACAAACATATAAATATTTTATTTAATGAGATCAAATATTTTGATTTATATTTATTTATTTTATTTTATAATTTTTTTTTTATCAATGATTTTGTGTCAATTGATCAAGTTTTAGCAATAGTAAGAGATGGCCACCTCCCCCACTTTAACAGGGGGGGGAGGTGGTTCATAAAATGTTATTTAAAGTTGTGGAAAATCCAAATTTAAAAATTAAAATATTTATCATAAAAATAGTTTCTATCTAACTAACTATAAGTAATCTCAATTTCAAACAATATTTTGTATCGATTTTATCTTTAAAATTTTAAAAATACCCAATTAAGTTTTTTCATTCATATTTAATTATAAATTCCATTTAGTTTTTTTTTTTTCAAAAAACACACCAAACTTAATTTTTTTGTAAGAAATTAAATTATCAGGTGATAAAATAAACATAAAATATCATTTAGAGACAAAGTTAATACTATTCTAATAATTGGGGATTATATTTGATGTTTTCCCATACATTTAACTTCAAGCAACTGTCACATTGCCTGACACTTGTAACATAGAGAGATCTTATTATTCCAATTCAAGATTCAATTAAAGAATAGGAAAGTTTATGCAAATCCAAAACAAAAATATACTCATTTTCACAAATATAACTTGGAAATTAACCATATTCTTGTATATATTGACACTTATTTTCTTTACAACGTTGAAGATCAAGATGTTTTTTTCCCTATCATATTCCTACAAGACTAGCTACAGATAACTCAGGAAGTAGTATCTGCTTTGTGTCTTCCAGAAGCTCTAATGTAACAGAAAACAGCCACCAAAAATGTGGTGGCAAGACCTCCAAGAATGACACCGCCCCCAGCTACTGATTTATCCACTGAATGATGACGGCCTGGAAGGTGAAAGTCCTGCACTTGTATGCTAACGCTCTCTTCATGATCCGTGTTACTGTGCTCAGAAGAAGACCGAGTTTGGTCCAAGGAACTGGTTCCTTTTGTAGAACGAACGTTCTCTTGAGCTTGAGGAGGAGCTATAGATGGGCTAAGTCTCGGTGCAACGAAGGACTGGACCATTTTATGGTGATGGTGTTTACCAAGTTTCCTAATCGCGGGAGCTTGAGCCTCGTATGAATTCTGAGATGGAGCTTGTGGGTACGAGGATGATACAGAGCTAGACTGAACCATGGTTTGAACCTTTTCACTGGTCATTGCTAGACCCACAACAGCATCAGCTAAAACAAGGCAAAGAAGAAGAAATTGAGCCATTAATAACTTAGGGACTGGGTTAATAATATTGTTTGAGATCGATGCTTGATCTTTAATTTGGAGGCTGAGGCCAAAACAGAGGGTTTAGCTATTATATATAGGAGGAGATTGCATCAATTAAGAAGAAGGAGATCCAAGCGTGTGGTGTGATGGAAATTTCCTCCTTCGATTGATAATTATTACAATTTCACATTTTGTTATTGTTGTGCTGTCCCTTGAATGGGAGAAACCTGAGGGATATACACGTGGAAGCATTAGGATATTAGAAATACAACTACGAATGCAATCAAGGGAGCAGGATCTCTAACATGTTTATTTGTAGAGCTGTAATGCATTTGGTGGCGGTTTTATTTGAATTCTTTTAAAAAAATAAAAAAAATACTTGGTGTTTAAATAGTGATTCTAGCCTCTAGTTTATGTGGTGTTGGATATTACGTTCAACTGTATTTTTGAGAATTTTTAATTTTATTATTTTCAACTTCAAATTATTAATGAGTTCTTACTGTACTAATACTCGGTAACACAAACAGATTCTCCATTCCCTTTGACAACGGAGAACAAGATACAAGAAACTTATGTGTGCAGACGGATTCACACGGCAACTTTGTAATCTGACACAGGCGTTGCCGGAAGATTGCTTATTTACAGGGGGGTTCTATATATATATATATATATATATAATGCAATCCCATATTTGCTAAACTAATTAAACATTTGCTTTAGCCTTCAGGAAGCTTGTCTTTAGCCAGCAAACAATTGGAAATTAACAATGAAAGACAACAATCTTCTCGTATGATTCTTTCTCCATAATTATCACTAGCAAATTTGAGACAAGAAGGTTGAACAGATCCAATATAATATCATGTTGCTGACCTAGCTACAAGAAATATATGTTGTCTGCAAACAATCTGAAGCAATAAATTAAGAGAATTATGTTTTTACAGGAATTGATTATTACAATCCCTTGACGTCAACTACCGATGACCTTCCACATTTCAAGGTACTCCACTAAACTGCCTGTTAACTACTAATAACCTTCTATTTTTCAGAATTCCTTCCACAATCTCACATTCATAATTAATACGTGGCTTATTATACTTGCTTTTAGAGTTAATCTTGTGTGTGCATGCTTCTTCTTTTGTACGTGTCAATAACCCTTATGTTTTAAGTTTCTTTCATTTAATCCAATATCGGTTGGTTATCATAAAACTCTCTTTATCTATTTCCCATAAAAATTTGCAGTATAACACCATTAATGTCACATGGGAACTTGGAAATCTACACTCACGATGAGTGCTTCGAAAACTGGAGACATGATATCCAGAGTTCTAAATTCTAATGTAATAGTATTTGAGAGGACAAAAACAAATAAGGTAATGCCTCTTGTATAGGAGGCAATGGAGTGTTTGGACACCTTGAGATCAAGAGACCGTGTGGCAGACTTTTAATTGATTAATATCAGGAAGTTTCCTGTCTTTTGCATTATGTAACTGTGATTTGATTAGCCAAATCATATTTAAACATCGGAATTGGCTGTGCCAGCCAATGAGCTAGTGATGGTCACAACCCGGTGGGGTAACATGCCGGTAAGTTGCACGTGCAGTGGTCTCTGGAAAACGAGAATCCCGGTTCCCAAGCCCAGGCACCGCCACGACGTCCCCAGGCACCGAAGCCCAGGCACCGCCACGACCTCAGGCACAGAAGCCAGTGATTATTATAGCTCTCAGGGCTGGTTGATCATCTACTCATATGTTTTACAATTGATAGTTAATTGGAGAGGTACAGCAAGCGGATCGTTACAAGTAAATGGCATCATCTTAGGCAGAAACTCACAACTCAAAATTTGAGAATTTCAGCATAACCCAAGAAAAATAAAAAGTAATGGCATGCTCTTTGGCAATCTGGTAAGATCGATGTCAAAAAGATGACTCTGTGAAAATTAATTGCACCAACCGGGTTTCGAACCACTAGACATCTAGTGCTTCATGCAACCCCTTTGAACATAAATAAGATGGTAAAGTAGTTCAGTTAATCCTATGTAACTGTTGAAAAGCCAACATGCAACTTAATTGATTATGTGAATGTCATCGATGCAGATCTGAAAGTTAAAGATCTTTGGTGCAATGAAACCTGGGACTTCAGCAGGGTGGCAACACATATTCCCCAGCTTATCAAGCATTGCATTATGGAAGTCCCCATCCATTCGCTTCATGTTGTTGATGATTGCGTGGTTTGGGCTGACAATATTTCAGGTGTTTACACTACTAAAAATGAGCCAACCTGTGGCTGTTACATAGAAATGGACATGTCCATCATAAATCGGAAATGGAGCTAGCTTTAGAAATGAAATGCCCCTGAGAAGATCATCATGCTTATTTGTCTGATATTTCATGACAGCCTTCCAACCAATCCGTTGCGTTTTAGACGTCATCTCTCTACAAGCTCTGTGTTGCCGCCACAACCAAGCAGAGGAAGATTCTTTGCATTGTCTGTGAGATTGCTAAAAGGTTCTCCGCATTTCTAACAGACCTGACTTGTAGTGTGCAGATGTCAACCAACTGTTAATCAAGCTGCTGTCGGGTGATCTTGATTGCATCTTTCTTTGGGAGTTTGGTGGCTATGGAGAAATAGAAACATCATAGTATACAGTGATAGTTACAAGGGTGATCACTAGCTGTTAAGACAAATCTCTTAGCTAGCCGAGGATTGTCGCGTTGCTTGGAATGATAAAGAGGCTGCACGCAGACAGATCTCGGCTTTCTTAAAGTGGATGTGGACGGCATCTCTCTGGAAAATCCTGGTAAATTTAATTAGGTGGAATTTAATCCTGGTAAAATCATAGAAAACAAGTTTAATTTGAAATGCAATTTTTATTTTGCATTTTTCTCCAAATGAAAAACAATATAACATGAACACATTTACCAGTTTTGGGAGTTGGAAATTGTTTTTTGAAAGTTTGAGAAGTGAATATCTTTTTTATTTTTTATTGGAAAAAGAAAAACTGTAAGATAAAAATAAATTTATATTTTTTATATAGCTTAAGAGTGCTTTTAGAAAAAGAAATATAGTTATTTAACTTTTAAAAGAAAAAAACTTGAAAAACAAAAATTAGAAAATTAGATATCATATAAATAGATACAATTATAAGAAAAACAAAATACATATAAAGAATGAGTGATTTACTCAAAATATAATTTTAACATTCAAAAGCCACGAGCGCCTGCTCCTCCTCTCCTCCACAGCTTCACTCCCTCCACTGCATTCCTCCTTCCTTGGACGAACTGCAAAATCCAAAGGAACCCTTGATAATTTCAATGTCTCTCTCAATCCCAACGCTGCACCTCTCTTTCTCTAAAACCCTCTCATCCCAAAATCATCTCTTCTTTCCAAAACCCTTCAGCCTCACTCTCCCTCCTAAAAACACAATAATAATTCGAATGGGCGGAGGCCCAAGAACATTCCCTGGAGGAGTCTCCAAGTGGCAATGGAAACGAATGCAAAAAAAGAAAGCTAAACAACTCCTGAAAGCTAGGCTTTGTCGAGAGAGACAGCTTTACGAAATGAGAAAAAGGGCAGAGCTCAAAGCTGCTGTTTCTGAATTAGAGCGTCCTTGGGAGGTTGTTGAAAAAGCACCCAAGTTGTTTTCTGTAGGCGCTGATGAACAAGTTAAGGTTTTGGCTGACCGCTTTCAAAAACCAGGTGGGTTTGATTTGTGGAGTCAAAGAGACGGTCCCCAGTTGTTTGAGACCCCTGACGGGGTTCCATCTGCCAGATTTTTTCCAAAAGGTGTTGTTCAAACTGTGAAACCTTATGGTAAGGTTTCTGCTTCTGCTTTTGGTGAATTGAGTGCTCGAATGCTGGATTCTGATTTTGGAAGCTACACTGAAGGTGAATATCAGAATGACGGAATGCCCGTTAATGAGAAATTTAGTAATTTATCAGAAATTGAAGATGGGTCGGTTTCAGAGAGTGGATATAGGGGAAATTCTGATGGGAAATTGGGGATGGATAAGAGGAATGCAAAGACAAATACTGGTAAATATAGGAAGAAGGGGGATAGGAGGAGATTTGGGAATGTTTCTAATGCATTTGATTCAGGGCAAGTTGGTTTTGAGAAAGAGAAAAGAGTGGGTGGCACTACCAATCGCAGTGCTGGTCGTGATAAGAGGATTAGTAGGAGTAACAATGGCAGTAGGATTAATAGGAATGGGAGAGATTCCAAGTCTGATGTTTATGATATAAGTTTGCAACAGGATGGGAGTTATGGATTCCAAGTCGAGAATGAGAAGTTCAATTCTAATTCTTGGGATATGGAGGTATTTGAGTTCGATTCATTCTAGCTTTAGACTGGCTATTGTGAGTTGCACTTGCAATAAAGGGTGCTGTTAAATTGTGAAACCCTGTTGCATTGTTGGTCTCTTTGGAGTTCTGACACTTCATGTTGTAAGAACTGATTTATGTATATGATTGTAGAATATGTTTTGTGCTCGCTTTTACTAAGCTGTATATCAAGTCTTTCACTCTTTGCTGAAATAATAGAAGGAAGTTTCGCTATAATTTAGCATTTGTCACTTCTTATGTTTGATTTCTTTTTCCTTGAGTCCAAATTTTGCATGGATGGAATGGAACTAATATATATCTGAAAGTTTTCTATATCTGTTCACTTGTCAAAATAGATAGGTGTAAATCGGATTAGACATTAACTTTTGATGTGCGAAACTCTCTAGGCTGTTGAAGAGGCTGAAAGCAAAAGAAAATATTGTTGTTTTCTTGTCATGAATTGATATATCTGTTGTTGCTAAGAGATATAGGCATTGTTAGCAATTGCATTTGTGCGCCAACAATGGTGCCATGCAGTTTGGTGCAATAGAAAACAGATAATGCCATTGATGTTCAAGAGATAATACAAGTTGAATAGGTTTGCAGTCACCTTTCATGTGTGATATATGCTATTAACTTTTTGACATTGAATGTATTAGAAAGTGGAAAAAGTGTAGGAGCTAACTCCATCACTTCAAGGTTGAGTGAAGAACAAATTTGCCCAAGCTTTGTCTAGTTTGCAGACACAGTTTATGTTTGTATTTCTGTCCTACATTATGGTGGTTTAGGGTTTTGAAACTAAGGGATTAGGTGTTTAGCTAAAGAAGAAAGTGTTTTAGGATTTGTAAATTGAATTGGGGATGAAGATGGAAGAATACTAAAATAGAAACCAGATCTATAAACTTCCAGAAAACATAAAAAATTGCAGAAAATTAACCTTGACTAGTGAATTGAAACAAATTAAACTGTGTTGGCAGCTGCATCATTCTCCCCTGGTTGGAGAAAACGTGACCTCGAGCTTTGAAGTGCAGAAGTAGCAAAACATGAATATGAACAGCTAGTGAGAACTTGATGGCAGCTTCTTCTCTTTGTTGGAATGATTATAATTTTTATCCTTGGATATGAAATGGTAGACTTTTCCTGGAAATTTTTATCAACAATTGGCAAGAACTGGATTAATTTCATTCTTTACTTGAACTGCTCAAGCTCAAATTTTCGTAACTTCATCCTTTTCAATCTTGATTGTCCTGGACGAACTTTCTTTAATCTAACATCAATGCACTCATCAACTTGTGCTTCAATTTTTCACTACTTGTTCTTGCCTTTTCACTGCTGTAGTATCAGATCCAAAATTGCAGTCTGGTGCCTTTCTTAAAGCTCTTGGCAACTTGAAACTAAGCAGTTTCTAGATTCCACTGTCCTTGAAACTTCTTGGATGTTGGTTTATCTTTTTCTCGGATAGCTTGATCGAATCATCAATGATCAGCATTAGCTTCTTTCACTTCATTTTTTCATAGAAATATCTTACTTAAAGACAGATTGTAGTTTGATGATTTTTCTTTTAAGTAGTAGGAAACAACTCTTAAAATATGTCCTTTGTAGCATCTCTTTTCATTTGACATAGGCGTAGTTAGGTAGAGGGTAATAGAAGATTTATAGTAATGCCTGCTTCTGTAATTTTCAAGTGAAGCTTTACCATATCCATATTGTGATGGCTTGACTTGCTGATTCAAAGGTTAGATGATATCACTACGGTGCTTATTATTCCAGTACATTCTGCAGACACAAAAACTGAATATCGAATATCCATCTTGCAACTATTACCATAAACACAGCTATCATGCAGGGAAAATTGTGCCAAAATAGCACTCCGCACAGATTTGAAGTTAGTGCAGGCCAACTTTTCATTCTTCAAACATGATTACAAAATCCACATAGAAAATAACTATGGATCATTAAACACTTGATGCTGCTATTTCTCTGTAGTAGGAAATAGTCTGAGAAAATTTGACCTTTTCTTCATGGACATCTTCTGCGCTCAAGTCTCATTGAGTCTATCCTACCAAATTTAGCAAATAAACTCCACTTCTAGAATACATCTTCCTTGCCAATCAGTTAGCGTTGACATACTGTTTCGGATTTTTTTGTCTGTCTCAACAAAGAAGATCTTGAATTTAGATGTTAAATTTGATATTAGTAATCTGAACTCTAGATACTGTTCTTACAACTTCAAACTTGTAGTTCTAGACTTTTAATGATGTTTTAAAATTTTTATGATCTTTTAATATGCAGAAATCAAATTAAAAGCTGTGAAGTAATCAAATAATCTAAATGTTTTGAATATAAAAGACAGCTTAACAGCTTATGATTATGGAACTTATATTTATTAAATGATTCTTTAATTGATTATAAACATGCACCATGCATTGGAACTTCTTGACAGAAGAACATGAACTGATATATATATATATATATATATATATATATATATATATATATATATTTTGGTATTTTCTGGGTTTTTTGATAATGAAAATTGCAAGCCTAAAAAATTACAATGGAAACTGCAAGGCCTAAAAAATTTATAAGTCTATTGATTATTACATACAAACTATTAGATTACAAACTAGATACTTACAAGTTATATGCCGCCTATAGAATTACAAGTTTATTATTAAACAAGTTTTGAAGCTCTTGAAAACTTGATTCAATTGTATAATAACTATTGCTATTGATTTGTTGAGTTATTCATCCATCCTCGATATAACTATCTACTAAGTACCTACTTTCTCCATTATTCCATATTTTGAAGATGTACAAATGAAGCTGTCTAACTTCACTTGCTGTTTCTTTTACAAGTTTATATCACATCTTTTCTATATTTTTTCTTTTATTAGTCCAAACTTCATGATCCACTAATTAGTTCTGAACCGCATCTGTTCTTTATTGTTTTTTTTATTAGTACAAATTTCATGATTCACTTCGTTCAGCCTATATCTAAGTTTCTCCTCGTTATCAAACTGGCCTAGACTTTGTTTAATATGAAAACACTTATTAAATCCAGTCTGCTATTTTATCTTTCTTACCTTTGACTCAAATTACTTGTCTCACTAATAAATTTATTGAGCAACAAATACTGCCAAAAATCAATCACTAACAAGTGTCCATGGCGTTTTAAGACTTGGAAAATAAGGAATTTAGGGGTTTAAGGGTGATTGAATCGAGGATGAAGGTGAAAGATTACTGCAATAACGTAGACTTAAAACTTTCAGCAAAAATTAAAATCATAGAAGTACCTCTGAACATTTGGAAATACAAAATGGACTCTGACATATGAAATCAAACAAAAACACATCTTTTTATTGGCTGCGTCATTCACTTTTTGTTTCTTCTTTCTTCCCAACTTGTGTTTGGTCTCTGAACTGATGAATGAGAAGCAGGAAAGCAGCTTCTCCTCGCTACCCGTGGGAAGGAAGAGAATTTCTCTTGTATAAATTGGTATTTTTGAGTTGCCTATTTTGAATAACATGCATGCTGCTAACTTTAGCAATGAAAACTTGAATAATTGAAAGTGAAAGTTAAACAGAAATGTAGATATTTTAGATGGTATGGGTTCTTGAGAACTCGTTAAGCCAACTTGCAGCACAAAAACTGATTTTACCTTCTTTTCATATTACGGGTTTTAAATGACACAAGGAACTTAAAGTGTGATTTTATGCAAAATTTCATACATTTCTGTTTGGAGAATAAAATAAAAATCATGATGTGATAGCATCATCTGCATGGGACTAGCACGCTTGTTATAACTACCGTTGAGGTGTTAAAGAATCCCAGCCCGTGGCTCAGGCTCTCCTTTTATTCCTGTACATGTTCAATAGATTTTTGAAGACAGTGCATTTAGAAATTTGGACTTTTGGAACCAGACTGTAGTGGTAACTATGACCTTGAGGAACCAGACTGCCAGATTGTTCAGGGGACATTAATTAGTGGTTGAGTTTTGAGGATTTGTTTTTTTTTAAAATGATATCTTGAGTGTAATGTTGGAGCGTTGATAAATAGATTGAAATATTTTTTCATTAAGGAATTTTGACTGATAAATTAGGGCCCCAAGAGAATTGATTAAGATATATCCGAAGAGACACTGTGGGCTGTATGAACAGTATCGACTTCTTCTCAGTTGCACTTCATTTAGGTTAACTGTTGCAGGGTCTGCTTAAGACAGAAAAAGGAAAAAATTGTGGTTTAACTGCCCCCTAATGTGTTTTTACATCCTCTGGTGTGCCAGCTTTAATGACACGAACAGCACTGGTTGGAAGCTACATTGGTATGGAAGAACAGCTTCCACTGTGAATGGAGTAATATCTGTCATAGGTAAGGAGTTGTTTCACAACCCGCCCTTTGTCGAACAGTTGGGAAATGTAGCTTGAGCTCACTATGCTTGAATTGAACCATTTTCCAACTACATAATCAAGGAAGTGAGGGGGCTAAGGGGAATGGGCGGGTGGCTATCTCCACAGAATGTCTTGGAGAAATGGTTTTGTTTATGTCATCTTATTCTCAAGATTTTCGCTCTCTCTCTCTCTCTCACGCTCACACAGAGACGTACACACACAATGTCCTGGAATTGAAGCTATGGTCCCTGAATTTCAAGGCATGGGATATCTTTGTTAGGACTGCAGTTGCATTCTCCAGTTTTCATGTTTTGCTCAGGAAAATTAGAGGCAGTCTTAATGCGGAATATAGAATGACCTTGAGATCTTCCTAAACAAGATACAGGCTACTTCTCTGCCCAAAAGGCTCCTTATCTTCTGAGATATCAGGTTTATCTCCACTTCAAGAGGGTTTAGTTCTGTGTCATTGTCTAAGTATAAATGTCAAAGAATCTCATTGGATACATGTACACCCAGTTCGGTTGTCGGTAATCTAATCCAAAATCTTATGAGGTTTCCATTTCACTTTTGTTCATTAATAGTCAACACTGCTGCATCCACATGTTTTCCTTCAAAAGCATGAGTGATTTAGTGGGCTGTTGCACCTCATCTTCTCCAACCCACTAAAGTTCATGCTAGTGGATTCCATTTTCTATCATCAAAATTGCCGTCATTATTTATCTTTAAAATTTGACTTGAGATTGAGGATTTGTGGGCTGTCACACTTCCATTTCTTCTTTGGTGCCTAAACAAGACAGTTAACACTTTTCATAACGAGGGCGATCGTACCTGTGCTTTTTTTACCTTGATTTTTTGATGAAGTCTTGATGTTTCTTTGTCTTTTTCCCACAGATGTTCTCATAGATTTAATCCAGGCATGCTTCTTTGTTATATATGTTGGGCCAACGACAATCTGAACTTCCATGGTTTTTTTGGGTTTTCTGCTTTCATACGTTTTTCAAATGCTCGTTGAATTGATGCAGGCTTCAAGTATGAACAAGCCACAAAGGATTCATTTAATTTGACCATTTAGAAAGTCAACTTATCCGGCATGCAGTTGTTTTGAATGTTCGCTTGCTCAATGATTAAAAGATTGTAGTGGACACCTTTCTAATGCATTGTTGTTAAATCCAAGTTTGCATCACTATGGTTAACAGGGCTAACAGAGGAAATTGTTATGGTGTTTACTGTTTAGTGCTCCTACCATGGTGGCGGCTGCTGCTACTGCTCTTAATTCTTTTTCCCCCAGCTAATTTGTCCTGTCGGGATGAGAATGTGTAGGGTCTATGTGGTTGCAAAAAATGCGTGAACCATATGGATGGATACATGTTGAAAGAAAAGCATTAGAAATTAAATGCGTGGTTTGTTGATTTAACAGGAAAAATGTTGCTTAATGCGGCTGTGGTTGCTTGTTCTTTTGGACCTACTTAAAAGAAATGAAATGACATGCTTCATGTTGCGTTGGCAACAGTTGACGCCACCATCAGCCAAATTATAGTGGCTCAAGGGACCGCCTTGTGCTGGTGGCAATTGAGCAACCGCGTTATCAACCTTCAATCCTGCAAACCTTCCATTTAAAGATCAAACATGATCCTGCCTGACTCAGCAACCAAATTAGTCGTGGCTCATTGATAGCTGTACTCTTAAAGCAATCATGGACTCGTTTTAAGACACAGCTTTTTACAGAATAAACAGCAAAAAGATAAGAAGCGATCCAGGGCAGATCTTGGGAAAAAAGCTAAGTGTTTTTCTATTCCACTTTTCATCATGTGAAAATTGTGGTCATCTTTGTTTACTTCCCTACAGATTAACTATACTTTTTTAAAAACCTTGACAATAAATCTTCCTTGGAATATAACGATGATGATGCATGATGATGATGATGATGGCCTTGAGGATTAAGATGCATCATGCTACAGCTGGCATTATATGAATCGAATAAAGAAGCCATCAGAATCAATATATGCAGAAGATGATATGACATGGAGTGGAGATAAAGATGAGCTCGTGGTGACATTGAAGATGGCAATAGCAATAGATGAATGGAGTCAAATTATAGCTATGTCATCTTTTCTAGACATAAAAAAAGAAAAGAAAAGAAGAAGATGATGCAGATA
Organism: Populus davidiana; assembly: GCA_030145905.1. Classification (NCBI taxonomy): domain Eukaryota; kingdom Viridiplantae; phylum Streptophyta; class Magnoliopsida; order Malpighiales; family Salicaceae; genus Populus; species Populus davidiana. The sequence continues at coordinate 1,916,366 of CM057794.1, read as the reverse complement.
TTGAACGACTACCAAGTGATGCTGGCGCACTTCCTTGCTTGAAGTAGACTGCAAAAAGAAAAGCACATTATCTACTTTCAATCACGTTTAGATTTCTGAAATGTTGCTGTAACAGGAGTAATTTACACTGCATTTATAATACACAAGCACTGTTTTTGTCGGGGAAACAGGATGAAGATACACGAATCTTCTTTTCTTTTCTTTTTTCCTGCTAATTTAACCACGTTTAGAGTTCTTAAATATATAATTACATTACCTGGTCATTATTTTGGCACAAGAAAACAAAACGAAAGATACTACTGAATCTTCTTTTCACTAACCTCAAGAATTTTAGTCTCGCTTAAAGATTTATTATACATATTCTAGCCTTTGACTTAAAGGACGCTTGCTTGTTCACGAACCAACAACATAACCATGCATAGATTTTCTTACAATCAATAGATCTACAATGTTAACATGGTGATGAGTCTTGTACTGGCCTTGAACGCTTGAGATCCCAGTCATCGGGGGGGGAAGAAAAAGTTATTTCTGGTTGAAAAAATTGAAAAAAACCTGCCGTCCAAAAAGCACCTCAAAAGCATAGAATCAATCTACAATGGCCATCCCTCACTTGTCTCTTTCAGGGTTGATCAGACATCAACATTCCATGCGAATACATAACACTGCATGGAATGACATGAACTGCCCAGTTGTTCGTGTCAGAGAGCAAATCATAAGTCTTCAAAACTTGAAACCCGACATGAAATATTTTGCATATATATAACATGGCATGCGGTTCATGTGCTCCCTTAATCTTCATCCTTGAAGATCTTCGAATAAGTTCCCTAGATCACGGATAACCAATTAATTTCTTAGGCTGCTTTTGATGCACTTACAAACAAATTCCAAGATACTGTTGATTTTCCAAAACTGCAGGCTGCCGCTAGATATATCATCACTGTGATCTGAGAATGACTGCCTCTAGCTACAAATACAAAGTTCGTGTCAAAACTCAGAACTAGTTCCAGAAAAGACTTTGATGGGAAATGGTGGATTTTGACACGCCATCATAACTTAACTGGCTAGTTGAAAACGGGCTTATACCTCATCGTGTATCTGTCTATCTCTATCACTGCTGATGAGCAGTGATACCTACATTTTGATTGAAATCATGGAAAGGTGCTGATAAATAAAAGCGAGAGAGAGAGAGATTAAAAAGCAAGAAAAACACATGGTTCATTGGCTTCAACTGCAAGCATGTGCCCACATTTTTTAATAATGTGTTAGCTTTGTTTAATTGGCATTAAAAATTATTAATTATAAACTAAAAGAAAACTCCTCCTTCACAAAGCAATATTCTTTAATATTAGATTTAATTTTTTTATTTTGTTATCTCACTCTCATTATAGATAACGAGTTTATCAAGTTAATTTAGTTTAACGTATTGACCCTATTAACTTGGGATTTTTTCTTAATTCATTTTTTTGATTAACTTGGAGGACTGCTTTTTAAAGTCATTTTCAAAGTGATTTTTTTTCAATTTTATCCTTTAATATTGATTTGATTGAGAATTAAACTTTATAATTTATTTTGATTTGCTTTTTACGAGGTTATTATAGTCTCATAACCCAAGTTACAGATTTTATAAGTTAACCCGGGTTAACCCAAGTCAATCCAATATGTTGTCATCTTAATATTAAAAAATATATCATCTTGATTTTTGTAAATCAAACTATGTTTTTATGAGTTGTATGGATTTTTTTTGGACCCGCATATTCAACCGGGATATATTAAGTTAACCCTCACACAATTTAATTTTTTTTAACTAGAAAAAAAATTAGCAATATCTAAACATCTTTTTTATGTTTAAGAAAGATTTAACCGGATCTACATCATAGCACGAGTCAATTATCTAATATTTAACTAATTAATTAATTGGCAAATCCATGTGCCATTTAACAATTTTTGGAGAGGTTAATCATGATGTATAGAGCCAGAGTGCTCTAGCCACCATGAAAAAGTTAAGCACTAATTAATTCATCAACCACAGCCACTGAATTATGCTTAATGTTGTGAACTTGCAGTTGACCAGAAGCACAGACAAGTTGAGCTTGCCATTGAGTTCAATTATAGAATTGAATCATCTGTGTTTATCTTTAAACCTCAACCACACTCTTGATTAATTAATGAAATAATATAATCAGATGTGGACTTTGGAGCTAAAGTTTCTAAACGTTTCGAGGCTACAACTAATTATTATATATATCCTTGTGTAGGATTTGACTTCCGGCCTTGGTTTTATCTTTTTTTATTTTCTTAATTAATCATATTAATCTGCTTACCACTAATTTTTTTGTGCGTTTGTGTAGTGATCTAAAAGATTGTTAAAAAGGTGAAAGGTCACCCCCTCCTCTTGCATTTTTGTCACATAATTACTTGGCATTTAATCCCTGTGTGTCATCAAATTACGATTGGCTGCATGCCTTATATTCAATCTTAAATGATTATACATGGTATATTTATTTAATCAAAGTCTTTTTATTACATTCACATGCTGATTTTATTAAATAATTAATGTTTTATATGATCATTTTGTATTTTTATAATTGGTTAAAAGAAGATGTATGTTTTCAAGGAAATTGGAGAGAAGGCATTAAATAAAAAAATAAAATGCAAGTGAACTAAGATTATATCTTAATCTACGAAACTTTGATTTAATTTGTGTGAAAAACATAAAATAAAGTTGATTCTCTAAAAAAATAAATAAAAAAACACTCAACAAGAGAAATAAAACTATAATGAGCCGAAGGAACACGATCGAGGATTTGTATCCTGCAGTATACATATGATTCTTACAGCACGCAAATTTTTTATGATTTTGAATTAGCTGCCATGATTAAGTTATTTTAATCTCCCTTAATCCAAAATCCCGAATTAAAATTAAACTTAAGCACCATGCACCAATATCCAAACTTAAGTATGACTTTGGTTGGCAGTGGCTCCGCCACTCAGGGACAAAAAGAAACAATTACCCCATTAATTTTTTTTAAAATACTTTTTTATATTAAAATATTAATATAATAATTTAGTGAATGGTTGATATAAGAAAGTTGTTATTGCAGCTCATTTCCTTATTCTAATTATGCAAATTTCTCTTTTACTTTCCCTGCCTCTCTCCCATATATATGTCCAGCTAGTTCCTTGACTCTCTTCAATATATAAATTTTTCTTTAAATACAGTTAAGTAATTAATTTTTTTTTGTTTTTTATTTTATATTTTAGATAAATCTTCTTCATCTTTTTATTTGTTTTATTATCTAATTTTAATTTTAATTTTTTATAATTAGCCATTAAAAATATTAGGATTTGTGATAATTTAAGGGTTTTGATATCAATATATTCAAAATAAATATTTAAATATGCTAATTTAATCAATTAAATATTTATTTTCTTATTATAAAAAAATAAATTAATATTAATGCAAAACTATTATTATTAACATCTCTTGCATTGGTAGAATTGTTTATTGAAATTTAATATTTTCACATGATTTGTTTGTAAGTAAAATATCAAGTAGAAAACATGTTTTTCAAGTATTGTTTCTTAATTAAATGTCTAGACATGATTAAGTATAATTTAATTAACATACTTATTATATGCATATAGATATGTAAGTTTTATGAAGCGGTTTCAAAATATAAAAACTCGAAAATAACAATTATAATGTAAGTTTTTTTTAAAATTAATTTTACTTGATATGAATTACTATATATATTTTGAATTAATTTCTAACATATATCTACATAACATAATATTTATTAATAATTTTTCCTTCATGTGAAAACTCTGGCTCCATCATTGTTGGTTGGTGATGGAAACTAGATACATTAGGCTTTAGTGATGAGTCTCCATAAATAAATTAATGGAACAAGTAATTATTGAAGAAGTCATATTTCTTCTTGTTTCATAATCATCGTTATCATTAGATTGCTTAATTAAATTATTAATCATTCCTATTGAATTCCAGTTGTGATCACGCCATAGAGCACCACCACTGGCGTAAAAAAGGGCCAACTAGAGCCACCCCTGAGCCCCAACCACCGCCATTTTTTCCTTCCTTTCAAAATCAAGGAGTGCCGCTTCGAGGGGGGAAATGGAAAATTATGGAAGAAGGAACTGTCTGCAATCCACTCGACTCGAAACAAGACTAAAGGCATGTAGAACTATGCCTGTCTTCTGTCTTTCAAGTGCCTTTGGAATGCCTAGCAAAAATCCAGGAACACCAACATCAAGCAGAAAAATCCCACTTTCAGAAAGAGTGCCAAGTAATTAGGTCTTCATATCTTGTTCTTGTTCTTGTTCTTTTTATTATTTTAAAAAAAATAATAGGGAGAAAGATTTCGTACGTATCCATTTCAACCATAATCATGATTAGCTGAAAATAGAACCCGGTGATTATGACACTCTATATCCTCCTCCCTCTTATCTTATATTATTAATCAGTCAAACCACTTGATTAAGAAAAATAATAATCAAACACTAGGTGTTCTAGTCAAGCAGCCCTCATACTGTATTACATGTCTCATTAATTATTGGTAGAGCCAAAGTTTTACTGTGGGAATTGTGTTCTCTGTAACATCCATTGCCTCAAGATTCAAAATTTCAGTCTATTTTACTGTATCACTCAACATTTTTCTTCACAATTTGAAACAAACCCACTACAGATATCATGACTTTAAGTCATAGAATCGATTAAAAATTAATGCCCTAACATTTAAAATGGTGTCCACTGTTTAAAATTTGGGATTTCATTACCAAGATCTCAAATTAAAATCCTGTAAGAAAATGAGCCAAGTACGGAATGGTAAGTTAGGAACTAGAAGAACACTAACATTATCCTATAGTTCAAGATCTGTAACCTATTTTGATTTCCTTTTGAGTCAAAAACAAAAATGATAAACTTATATTGTATATACTTTATTTGATTTTTTGTTGACTACTATGACTCATGGAGCTGCTAACAACCTCTTATTTTTAATAATTGTTTGTTGCTAGTCTTTAATTTGAAAATAAAGCAGTCAATATGACTGTTATGTTTATCACTATTTGTTTGTTTAACAGACTAATTTGAAAATAAAGCAGGATAGCGATGAATAACACTAAGCTTTCTCAGCAGATTCAAATATTAGTCTCTAGTTATTTTTAATATTTTAAAAAATACTGATAAATTGGTATCAAAACGAAAATTTTGAGAGACCCGTGAAATTAAAAGAGTTAAAACACAACCCCTAGACACTTATTACCTAACACTACAAAAAAAAAAAAAAAAAACATGCAACTTATCCGATATAAATTCTAAAATTTCATCCACTAGGATTTCTCCTCTACTGTTTGATGGAACAAATTATCAAGTGTGGACTATCATAATGGAAGCATATTATGATGATAATGATCTATGAGAAGCTGTTTAAGAAGAGTATAAAGTTCCACCTCTACCAAATAACCAAACACTTGCACAAATAAAAAATATAAGTAGAGGAAGCAAGATAAATAAATAAATCAAAGGCAAGGGCAAGGGCAAGCTTGTTTACTATTGTCTTATCCTCTATTTGTACTAGATTAATGATTCTAAAAGCAGCTAAGGCAATTTGAGATTTTTTAAAGAAAGAATATGATTGAAATAAAAGGGTCAAAGGGATGCAAGTATTGAATTTGATTTGAGAATTCGATATGCAAAATATAAAAGATTCAAAAACAATAAAGAAGTATTGCGACAAACTTTTTTATCTTGTTAACAAAGTAAAACTCTTTGGTATTGATTTTTTTTAAAAATAGTTTAGAAAATCCTAGTTACAATTCCTAAGAAGTTTGAGGCTAGAATATCTTCTTTGGATAACTCAAAAGATCTGTCAAGTATTACCTTGGTAAAATTACCGAATGCATTGCAAGCACAAGAATAAAGAAAGCTTATGAGGCAAGAAAGGTATGTGGAGGGGCTTTTCTAGCTAAAACATAGAACAACAATGAAGGAAAAAAATAAGAAAAAGGCTAGTGTCACTATAACAAGCTGAAAGGTTTTATGAACAACAACAACAAAAAAAAAAAACAATACTCAAGTATTTCCATCTTATTTTTGCTGTAAAAAAGCAATTATACACAAAAAGAGTGATGATGAAGACTAAATGCAAGATGTCATAAGTGTGGTCAGTTAAGCTATATGGAAAAGATATGCAAGACTCAATATCAACAAAGTAAAGCCAATAATGATGAGGATGAAAACAAAGAGGAGTACTTATTTGTGGCATTATATTTTGCACCAACAATTCCATTGAAAGCTGACTTATAGATAATAGTTATACAAACCACATAACCTTTGATTAAAAGGTCTTCAAAGATCTTGATAAAAATATTATAAATAGCTAAAAGAGATTAGTATTTTACTGTGGACTGCACAGTGCAGTCCACAGTAAAACACTGATCCTTGCTGCTTTACGTTTTTTTTTATAAGTTTTTTTTAGCTGTTTTTTATGCCTTTTGGAAAATTATTTTTTGCTTCTTTCTTTGTTTTTTTTTCTTTTAACAAAATTTTTTTGTTTAATTTAGTTTATTAATGTTTAATTTTTTTATTTAGTTATCAGACTTTTATGACACGTTTTCCAGATTTAACGGGTTAACCTGGTTTGACAAGTTAACCTAGAATTTTTTTTTTTGCTTTTTATTCTTTTTAATTAATTTTTTTAGTTTAGTTGTTAATGTTAAATTTCTTTCTATTTAGTTATTAGACTTTCATGACATATATCCCGAGTTTCACGGGTTAACCTGATTTCACGGGAGAACCCAGTTAATTATGGGTTGACCAGACAACTTTTTTATTTATTTTTATTTTCATAAATTTTTTTGTTTAATTTAGTTTGTTAATGTTAAATTTTTTTTATTTAGTTATCAGACTTTCATGACATAGATCTTGGGTTTAATGGGTTAACATGGTTTGACGAGTTAACCCGAATTTTTTTTTGATTTTTTCTTTTTAATTAATTTTTTTCGTTTAGTTCAGTTTGTTAATGTTCACTTTTTTTTTAATTTAGTTACCAGACATTCATGACACCGATCCGGGGTTTAACGGGTTAACTTGGTTTGACGAGTTAACCTGAATTTTTTTTTTTTCCTTTTTTTTTCTTTTAAATTAATTTTTTTCGTTTAATTTAAATTGTTGATGTTAAATTTTTTTTTTTTCTATTTAGTTATCAAACTTTCATGACACGGATTCCGGGTATGACAGGTTAACCTGGTTTAACGAGTTAGCCCAGTTAATTATGGGTTAACCCATTAATTTGTTTTTTCATTTTTAATTATCAAACTTTCACGATACGAATTCAAGGTATGACGGGTTAACCTAGTTTGAAGGGTTAACCCAACTAATTCATATTTTTTTCTTTTTCTTCATTAGTTTTTTTCTTCCTGTTGGTTTTTTTTCTTTGTTTTTTTTTTTTTAACTAATCTATTTAATTATCACACTTTTCCTTGCAGTCAAACCCACGTCCAATGCTATTGGGTCTGGTATTGCAGTCCAGACACTTTTATGCTAAGGGTTAACCCAAGTTTAATGTTATTATTAATATTATAAATATTACTCTTGGATCAGGCGTTGCAATCAAACCTAAGACTCTTGGGTATAACTTTGCAGAAAAACCTAATAATTTTAGATCTTGACTATTTTTGAAATGCAAAAAATAATTAACCCGCGACATCGCGCGGGGCATATAACTATTTGTATCTAAAGTAAGGATTGGAAATGAAGCATAAATTACAGTAAAAGGCAAACGAATAGTGGTAATTGACGGCCATGAAGTTTGAAATTAATTTATTATATTTTATATGTTCCTGAAATTAATCAAAACATGTTGAATGTTACTCAGTTACTAGAAAAAAAGGCTATAGGGTGATATTTTATGGGGGCATTTCCATTATTTTGCTCTACTCTTCATGAAAAAGAAAAAACAAATTGGTGAAAGACTTGTCTGAATTAAAAGAGGAATTTTCTACATGTGTTGCTTGTCAATATAAGAAACTGTTAAGTTTTCTTTTCAACAAAGCAAGGCATGGAGAGCCATACAAAAGCTGTAATTGATACACACAGGTGTTGGGGGACCTATGAACACATTATCACTTAATGTTAATAAGTTTTATATTGCTTTCATTGATGATTATACAAGAATGTGTTGAATTTATTTTATGAAACTTAAATATGAAGTTGCTGACATCTTCAGGAAGTTTAAAGCTTGGGTTAAAACTGAAAGTGGATTTAAGATGTAAATGATAATGTGGAACTAAATACATCTTTGGAAAATCTAACAAGTTTTGTGAAATCCCAAGCATTGGACACCAGTTCAATTACTAATGATTCAGTATTTCATGAAGAGACGAAACACTTCTAGATAAAGTTTTATTTTCTAAGAGAGGTGCATGTAAAAGGAAGAAGGTAAAATGCGAAAATCAACATGATGATATCCTAACAAAATCACTTTCAAATGGTAGATTTGAATTCCTGAGACAAAAACTAAGAGTATGTTTTTCCCGAGTTAAAGGAGAATTCTTAATTAGTATGAAGCTGCTAACAACTTTTTACTTTTAACAGTTGTTTGTTGCTAGTATTTTTAAAATAAATCAGTCAATGTGATTGTTATATTTATCATTATTTCTTTGCTTAACAAACTAATTTGCTAGTACATTTTGTGTGCAAATCTAATTTCATTATGATGTATATATTGCAAGACAATGATCAATAAAAATAAGCTTTCATGGTAGATTCAAATATTAGTCTCTACTTGTTTTCAATATTTTTTTTAAAAAAATACCAACATTTTTTTACCATAGATAATCATCTATCTAGCTAAACGATGACATTGAACTTCAATTTCTTCGATCCCATAAGAAAACTGAAGGTTTTGGTTATATAAGTTATCATCTAATAATTTAGAAGACTGATTAGTTAGGTAAAGTCCTAAACTTTCTAATTTGAATTTAGCTTATATACATATATAATTAATTGAAAAGAGGAAAAGGATCAATGATATGAAGTATGCATTGTTATTTCTTGCACTGATGATCTAATTTTTACAAAACATAAAACATATATATAAATCAACATGTAAAAGAAAAATCAACTTACAATATTTATTGACAAAAAATAAACGCAAAAACTTAAATTGAATTAAGGATCAATCATCTTATCTTAAAATAGTGCTAATAGTTTAATTGCAATATTATTTCTCATTCTTACTCAATTTTTTTTATTATCAATAGCACAAACAAAAATAAACGGGAAACTAGATTTTATATGTTATTATTTCTTTATTAAAAGTTTTTGAATTTTTTATATTGATATGAATATTTGCAACCATATATCTTTATTATATCATTTTAGTGGCTTAAAGGAATATTATAAGGCTACACAAACACATGATTTTAACAATTAAAATAAACAAACACATCCTCTTAAAAAAATACAATCCTATTTAAAATGATACAATTTTATTTTAAATAAAGTTTTAACAAACTTTTAATTTAAAATCTTTAATAAACACATCTCTAGATTTAAGAATTTCAATCAACACAACTTTTCATCCGGTCCAATAGATCAACCACGAAGGCAATAATATATGCAATCAATCTTTATTATCATTTTAGTGGTGTACAAGGCCTACGAGCAGATTCTTTACCATTTTGAAGGGTCCAACGAGTCCATGAGTGAAGACAACATTTTGGGATGGATGCCATTCCCATCTAGAGAAGACGATGACATCTTCGAGTGAGTGGATGTGGGAGGATAAAATGACCACTTTCTCTTTCACAATAATTTCCATGAAAAACTTCTTCTTTATTATGGGGTGGGAATAAAGAGTTTTCAAAGCCTGCACTCAATGAGTCAACAAAGCAAATCCTTTTCTATATAAAGAGGTCCAAAACAAGCTTCTATCCCCACCATCTCTTCCACAAATCCACAACCATAGAAGCAGCTGCATTGCTCTTACTTAGAAATCTTAGGGCCCTGTAAAAAACATTATCAAGTGATCAGCCAGTCAGGGAATATTATGGAGCTTAAAAAGGGAGTCGAAACGAGAGGTGTTAATGAAGAGAAATGGGTTCATGATTCCTCGGTGGATCATAAAGGAAGGGTTCCCCTCCGAGCCTCTACTGGTGCATGGAAAGCATCGCTCTTCATCATCGGTAAGGACTAAATATTTTCATGCAATAACGTATAATAAGAGCTATCAACAAATTAATACACATACTGCTATATCTTTTCTGTGTATGCTGTGTTTGGTTACTGGTGAGGAAGCTTGCTTGGGAGCGAAATAAAATCTCAAATTCTTTCGATAATATTTTATTTTCTTTGTGTTCATGGAGAATATAGCTTGATCGAGTTTATTTAAAGAAAATCCCGTGAATATTACCCCTAGAAAAGGACTATTTTTCCTTCAATGCCGATGGATAACTCTTCATGGGACTTTTCTTCTTATTATCCCAAAACGAAAACATGTCTACCCATGCAAGAGAGTGAGGTGTTTAATACAATTTTCGTCGTTACCATGTGCTTTGGGAACTTCTTAAAGGAAAAATATGTGCTCTTACAAGTGGTCAAACTAGCTGGTAATGTTGTTAAAACCTGAAGTCAGCTAGCGTGTCAGATGGTCATGGAACCTGGGCTCATGCTAATACACAGCTGAATAATTCTAAAACTCCTGTACAATGGGAGCTAGCAACAAGAATACTTTTGCCACGGCTAATTTCTTTTTGGTTCAATATTTGTGTGAGTTTTTGCAAGATGAAACTCATAAATATATTATAATCACAATGAAATTTCACTAAATATTTTCTCAAAAGAAAACGCTGAGTTTCGATCGGTTAGCATACATGATTGGATGAGTGTGTGTATCTAAGGTCCTCTATATTTTAGGACATTTTGGTGTGTGTGTGTGTGTGTGTGTAAAAGAAACATTAAAGATAAGCCATACATGTTAGAATTTGGATAATTCCGTTGGTCTTATGCACAAAGTGGAGGGCCATTTGTAGCACTAACCAGTATATCAGTGCTTGGATGCAATGGATATATAACACAAAAATCCTCATCAGCTGTATCTTAAAAAAAAAAAAAGTACACTCCTAAAAAGAACATCTGTTATTCAGAAAAATAAGTGATAAAACCCATTACCCATCCTATATATAAAGCTCTCACACTCAAATCTGTCTTTTTGTGTGTGTGGATGCGTTCTAATCCTAATTGAAAGTTGAAAAACATTAAAGATTCTCCAAATAGGAGCTTAGATATAGTTTTTTTTTTTTTTTTTGAAAAAAGAAGAAAAAAGTTATCAGCTTGTACCCGTGTGTTTCTGTTCACTGGAGTGCAATTATTCTTAGTTCGTGGGCATGTTTTTGTCAACATCAGTAAAAGCTTCATACTTTTGATTCTTCCCTTACAATCACAAATAAGAAGAACTTGTGCTTTACATGGTCCTACTGCTTTATGAGGTCAGTGAATGAATGAATAGCCTGTAATCGCTACAAAGATACGTGGTAAGGTCCACAATCGCAGCACAAATCTTTTTTTTCTTCTCGTAAAATCCCATGACAAGAAAACAAAATCCACTAAGTGATTAATATAAATTTCATCACTAATGCCAAATGTAGCGATCACAATGGAGCAGTCCACAGCGGGTCAAGGCCCAGAAATTCTATGATCATATCATAACTTTAATTTTATCTTTTTGGAGTGTGAGAATGAAATTTGAAGTAATTATTATAACGGGGGTGTTATTGTTTGGCAGCGATTGAATTCAGTGAGAGATTGAGTTACTTCGGAATAGCGACGAGCCTAATCATTTATCTTTCCAAGGTGATGCATCAAGATCTTAAGACAGCTGCTAGGAGTGTAAACTACTGGGGTGGCGTGACTACATTGATGCCATTATTTGGAGGCTTTCTTGCTGATGCTTACTGGGGCCGATTTACCACTGTTTTTGTTTCATCCGTTGTCTATCTTCTGGTAATTTCATTTTCTATATATGTTTTTTTATTTATTTTTTTCGGAATTAGAAGAAGTGTATGATATATTTAACCCTGAATAGCTATTCCAAGTAGCACATCAATATGCAATGGATTTAATTCTTCTGTCACTGACTTATCACATGGTGATATAGAGAGATGGACCTTCAAAGGTTGAGGAGGACCGTGAAAGCTAAATTTGGGGTTCTTGTCCATTGGATCTCTTGAATGTTTTCGTTGATCCAATATATATATGGGCCAGGAAGAGCCCATCTAAAATGATGTTAATTATCGCCATCGTTTCGTCTTTGCAAAAGAGAGAAATAGTTTAATTCTTGATCCCACAGTTTCTTTCAAACAATTTTATATTATATTTCTTCTGAAAGTTTTATTCTATCTATCTGAACCAACAGGGCTTGATTCTCTTAACAATGTCCGCATTTGTACCAACTCTAAAGGCTTGTGAGGCAGCTGTGTGTCCCAAGCCTAGGAAGGTTCATGAAGTAGTCTTCTTTCTCGCAATTTACTTGATCTCCGTAGGAACTGGAGGGCACAAACCCTCCTTGGAGAGTTTTGGAGCTGACCAATTTGACGAGAATCACGATGAAGAAAGAAAGAAAAAGATGTCCTACTTCAACTGGTGGAACTTCGGCCTCTGTTGTGGACTTCTGTTTGGTGTGACTGTGGTTGTTTATGTACAAGATCATGTTGGTTGGGGTGCTGGAGACATCATTCTTACAGCAGTTATGGCTTTATCACTAGTTATCTTCATTATAGGAAGGCCATTTTACCGCTATCAGGTGCCAACAGGGAGCCCCTTGACCCCAATGTTGCAGGTCCTGGTAGCTGCCATTAGAAACAGAAACCTGCCATATCCTTCCAATCCTGCAGAATTGTATGAAGCTCCCAAGTCAAGAACGGACAAAGGGAGGCTTCTCTGCCATACCGAAAGTCTCAAGTAAGCAAGCGAACGAACTCATTGACATGATATATAATTTATATATATTGAATGGTGTTATGTATTCTTGTAATTAATTTAGATCGCATCATCATCCTAATTGTCTAAACTGCTCGTTTGGCAAATGAATATTACGTACAGGTTTCTTGACAAGGCGACTATTGTGAAGGATAGGGAAACTGGTGCTGAAAACCAAAATCCTTGGAGACTAGCAACCGTGACCAAGGTTGAAGAGATGAAGCTTCTTCTCAATTTGATCCCAATATGGCTAGCCATGCTACCATTTGGAGTTTCTGTTGCCCAAACCGCCACATTCTTCATCAAGCAAGGCACTACTTTGGACCGGAATATTGGTAACGGCTTTCAGATCCCTCCAGCCTCGGTTTACGCACTTGCCGCTATTGGAATGATAGTCTCCGTGACGATTTACGAGAAGATTTTAGTCCCAGTATTACGAAGGGCTACAGGAAATGAGCGAGGCATCAAGATCCTCCAGAGAATTGGCGTTGGAATGCTTTTCTCAATCGCAACAATGGTAGTTTCAGCCTTGGTTGAGAGGAAGAGACTAGGTGTTGTCGCGAAGGATCCGGTGAAGGGTTCACTTTCAATGAGCGTCTTCTGGTTGGCTCCACAATTCATCATCATTGGTGTAGGAGATGCGTTTACTCTAGTGGGCTTGCAAGAGTATTTCTACGACCAAGTTCCTGATTCTATGAGAAGCCTAGGCATTGCCTTTTACCTTAGTGTAATTGGAGCTGCAAACTTCCTTAGTAGTCTCCTGATAACAGCCGTTGATCATGTGACTGAGAAAACCGGCAAGAGCTGGTTCGGAAAAGACTTGAACAGTAGCCGCCTGGACAACTTTTACTGGCTTGTAGCCGCCATGACTGCAGCCAACTTCATCCTCTATGTGTTCTTGGCTCGGCGATATCCGTACAAAAATGTGCAGAGTAGCGTGGCTGTAGCTGACTGCTATGAAGATGGCCTGGAACGTTCAATGGCCTGAAATACATATGCCACTAGCTAGTATATATATGAAATAACCTTCGATGCTTAAGGTATACCATGTGAATGTAATAGTGTATGATCGATCAAGAGAGTTTATTTCATGTTTTTGCTTATTATTAGCGGTGGGAAATTTGCAGATGTTCTTCTCTGGTGTTTTTCAACTCTTCCTGCTTCATCAATGCATGTTTGTACGCAATCAACAATCTATGATCAAACTCAGTCCAGAAGCAAAAGCAGAAGAGCGGCTTTCAGGAACTGCAATGAATTATTAGTGTCATAAAATAATAACAAATATCAATAACTAGCAACTATTCATGGAATTGCCATTGCCATGAAGCAAAGGGTATTTATTGCCTTTATCGCAATCAGCCGCTAATATATAATAAAGATACCATAACTTTTTCTTTTTAAGTCGCCGACATGTGTTCCAAGATATTTATTTTTTTAAATATATTTTATTTTGAAATATATTAAAATAATTTATATTTTTAAAAAAATTTATTTTAACATTGCAAATTAAAAATAATCTAAAAATACTAAAATAATTAATTTAAAAAAAAACTTTAATTTTTTTAAAAATACTTTTGCAACATGAAAAATAACCATTATCTTATTGGGCATTGAAAACTTAATTTATTTGGGTACCTCTTAAAGAAATAGAAGGGTCCTTGAAGGAATCTTTAGAGATTAAAGCCACATCACCAATCTCAATTTTAGGGTGGATTTCATTTAATACTAAAGATTGTTTTGTTTTTATATTTTAAAAGTATTTAAAAAAAATTAATTTTTTATTTGTTTCAAATTAATATTTTTTTTGGTATTTTCAGATCATTTTAATGTGTTAATATTAAAAATAATTTTTTTAAAATTAAAAAATATATTATTTTAATATATTTTCGAATAAAAAACACTTTTAAAAAAACTATTATCAAATTCTATCTACATTAGCAATCAATAATATAGCATTATAAATTCCTTTAAATTAAGCCCCCCCGCCTCCATGTTCTTTTGCCTTCTCTTTTTGGAATTTCTTCATGTTATCCTTTATTTTACATTATGAAGTCCCTTTGACCACTTTTTCTATATCAACAATTACTGCTTTCCAATTGGTTCAAAAATAAATATTAAAAAGAGCAAAAAAGAAAAAGCATATAATCAGTTATGAGTAGGAATAAGTAAAAAAATCAAAAAACAGATTAAACCGAGAAAACCAGAAAATAAATAATAAAAAAAATCATACCGTGAAAAAACCGATTAAATCAATTAAAATTTTGAAAAAATTGACCGGTTTGGTTTTATAAGTCTGAAACAAAAAAAAACCAAACCGAACCGAAAAAAATCGAGCTAAACCAAAAAAATCAAGCTAAAGTGGTTTTTTTAATAAAAAACCAAACTAAAATTGATCGATTTGAATCTATTTCAATTTTTTAAAAAAAAATATTTTGGTTTGGTTATTTTTTTTAATAAAAATCAAACCGAATTAAAAATAATTATCTCTAGTTACGGGAAACACCTGGCACACCCATGATACGCCCGAATGGCATGTCCTCCATTTCCCAAATTGGGTCGAGTGATATAGCTACAATACACCCATAACTACTGTGCGTCGGGGTCTCAATGCCCTCTCGATGAAAACACCATACTAGGCCCCTCCACAAATGGCTATCACAGCCGTTGAATAATCACCTTGTAATGCCAACATCACTGATGGTCCAGCTGATAGGTAATTTTGGGGAAAACCATCCAACGATGGATATTCTTTCACCACTTTACTCGTTTAGTGATCAAATAAAATTGCTTTCTTATTAACAAAAACATTAAAAAATTCGAGGTGGAAATTTTATGATTAGTTGAACATCTCAAATCTTTTTTTTTTTGTTATTGGATTTTTTTTTTCCATTTGCATCCTTTTTTTAGAGTAATTTTTCTTTTCATTAATTGTAAAATTGATGCTCTATAAACCAATAAATGATGTTTGAGTTATAAATAGGGAACTATCTCGAACCTTTTTTTTTTCATTCAAATCCTTCTTTTTTTATTGAGTTTTTCTTTCATTAACATTCTTTTTTTATTGAGTTTTTTTTGCTTTTCATTTAATAATTGTATTTCGGTTTTGCAAACTTAATGCTTTGTAAACTATGAAATGGTGTTTGGAATCATGAACACATAAGATAATAGTTACCCACAATGTTTGAATTAAAAAAATATTAAATAAAATAATAAAAATACAACATAAAAGAAAGACTAAATCCACTTGAGGTTATAATAGTTATCCACAATGTTTTCTTTTTCTTTTACCTTTAATTTTTCTTTGTCACTTGATTTTTTTATTTTTAATTTAATCTTTTCAAATTAAGTGAGCTTAAGATTGAATTTGTTGTTTTGTTTTGGTAAGTGAGTTTATTTTAAGAACTCACTTGTTCCTAATGGCTTTACATCATTTTGTTAAATCAAACAATTTCCAAACTTAGTTTGATTTCATATATTCCACCTTTTTTCCATAACTTTAATTCATTTTTCCTTAGCAGAGCATGTAAGAATTTCATTTATATTTCTTGATCCCTTTTTATCATGTGGAGTAACAATAATTGCTTTTCCTTCAATTTAAAAACAATGATAAAGAATAATATGATGAGCATATTGTTGTAGTTGAAATTGATTCATTAATAAATCAATGGTAATACTACTTTTACTTGGATCAACAATCATAATAGACTCGCCATATAATGCAATTGAGTTTTAGTTGAAACTAATTCATCATTTCTCAAGATACTTCCACTTAGAAATGAGCATGTTTGTGTTAGGTTTTGCTGTCACTAGAATCCAATAGAGTTAAACTTGTTGTTTAGCATGATCTAATAAAGTTAGGCCTTATTTCAATATAACATAACTTAATATCATTGAGCTTTGCTATTCATTAAAATCTAATAAAGTTGAGTTGTCGTTAGATCTAAGATACTTAATATATTTTCTATAATTTTTTATATTTAAAAAAATTATTATTGATGTGTTGAGAAGTGAATATTAATATACTGTCGAGCACAAACCAATGTGCTAGAATGTGTGTGTACACACACACATACCACCAAAAAAATCAAATAATAAAAAAAAGGTAGAAAACCTCTTTGGATTTGGCAAAACTCTTTGTTCAAGCCACGCATATACCAAAAAATATTCCACCCGCCGCTAAAAGTCTAACTGCACAAACCCCCCTAATCAAGTGCCAAAATTGCGCACACTCTCATTAGGGTTTTACTCTCTCTGCTTTCTACTCTGGAACTAACTACACAAGGGTTTGTCTTCGCCACCATCACCACCACGACTTTCCCTTTTCTCACATTTGCACAACACTCAACACTCAACACTCAACCCATCTCATGTTACACAATCCCAAAAAGCACCAAATCTATTCTATTTATTTAAATAGTTAAAACAGAATATGAACATGGAAGCTAGAGTTGGTGCGGTTGTTGAGGGAGGGCAGAGAGCACTTAATTCTGCCGCCGCCGCCGCCCATGGAAGCATTTTGGATGCAGGTGCCAGGAGATTCTTGCAGCAACAACGTAACAATAGTCACCAACAACATTCACAGCTAGGAACTATCCAACAATTGCTTGCTGGTGGTGTTGCTGGTGCTTTTAGTAAGACTTGCACGGCTCCTCTCGCACGGCTTACTATCCTCTTTCAGGTTTTTATATTTTTTTCCTACTATTTTTTTTCTTTTTTTCTTTTGGAATTATGGGTTTTGGGGTTTAGCTGGAAGGGGTTAATTTGGTTCTGTTTCGGATTTCAATGCAAAATTGGTATGTGATTAGTTTCTGCTGAAAAACTTTTTCAAATCCCTTCCAGTTGGAGGGGAGTTCTGAAAATGAATTAGATGTCTGATAATGCCCCTGAATTTTGATATCTTTTTTTTTTTTTGTAAAAAAGAAAGAAGAGTTTTTTGATGTGTCCAATGTATTTTGTTACAAAAGGAGCTCGAGCAGTTTGCTCACTTCCAATTCTAGCACTGTACGAGTTTCATAAGAGGACTAACGTTTCTCTCTACTTTGCTGATGACAATGATTTGCTGGATTGGTTGCCCTTTTATGCTGTCCATATTCACATCAAATACTTATCCGACTGCCTTTTACTTCGTCATTCTTCTAGGTTCAAGGTATGCACTCTGATGTTACAGCATTGAACAAGGCTAGCATATGGCGGGAGGCATCTCGTGTTATGAATGAAGAAGGGTTTAGGGCATTTTGGAAAGGCAATCTAGTGACTATTGCACACCGCCTTCCTTATTCTTCAGTCAGCTTCTATGCTTATGAACGTTACAAGAGTGTATGTGCATCCAATTTCTTTCTTCAAAACTCCTATTGAAATTAAATTGGATTGACATGTCATCTCAATCTTGCTAAATTCCATATTGTTTTGCTCTTTTGCAGTTATTGCAATCAGTTCTTGGTGTTGAAAATCACAGGGGGAATGGAACTGCCGACCTTGCTGTGCACTTTATAGGTGGTGGGATGGCAGGAATAACAGCTGCTTCTGCCACGTATCCACTGGATCTAGTGAGGACACGCCTAGCAGCACAGGTAACTCTATCATGCTTGGCTGGCTAAAGAACTGCCATGGGTTGGGTGGGTTAATGAGTATTGGATCGCAGATTCGGTTTTTGGTTCTTATCTTATTGTATTCTTTCCCGTTTGAAACTTTGTCTTGATGCAGTTGCTTTTGAACCTTGCAGAGAAACACAATATACTACAGAGGTATTTTGCATGCATTTCACACCATATGCAGAGAAGAAGGTTTCCTGGGCTTGTATAAAGGACTTGGAGCAACATTACTTGTAAGCTTCTGTTACACATCTCTATTCTTTATCTTTCTTTTTCTTTTGCTTCTCCTTTTCTTTCAAATTTAACTGCGAACATGGATACTTTTGTGCTACAGGGTGTTGGACCTAGTATAGCGATAAGCTTTTCTGTTTATGAGTCTCTCAGATCGTTTTGGCAGTCTAAAAGGTGAGGACTCCCTAAATTAATTCAATTGAGCTATATTGAGTGCTCCATTATATTTGTATGCTTTTATCTCTTGCTTGGTGTGTTTGAGTTGGATTGGTGTTTTATAAGCTCGCTTCTGTGTTGTTTTCAGGCCCAATGATTCTACTGTCATGGCTAGTCTTGCTTGTGGCAGTCTTTCAGGCATTGCATCCTCAACAGGTTAGTGACCAGCACCTCAATTCAACCCTTTTTTTCAAACCTTATTCTATCTGTTCCTGGACTTTTTTTCTGTGACTCTTGTTTATCATGTCCCATCTGTTAGTAAAGCTTCAGATTTTACTTGGATACAATGCTATGAGGACTAGTTTTTTTTTTTTCTTCTGTCAATCTAGCCAGTGTGACTGTTCTAGAAATCACTGGGATAGGAATAAATTATGAAAAATTGTTTGTTGTCTGTCAACATCTTATTCTGTTAGATTTTGTTGTGTTCCTGATAAAGTGAACACAGTTTCCTCAAGTATCTACTAAAATGCTAAATTATTATAGGCGATCGCTGTATGCTGTATGACTTTGTTTTTCTTTCCTCATGATTTACAGCAACATTTCCTTTGGATCTTGTGAGGAGAAGAATGCAGTTGGAAGGGGCTGGTGGTCGAGCACGTGTCTACAAGACTGGCTTGTTTGGAGCATTTGCCCATATAATCCAGACTGAAGGGTTGCGAGGCATGTATAGAGGCATTCTGCCCGAGTACTACAAGGTGGTTCCCGGTGTTGGCATTGTGTTCATGACTTACGAGACATTGAAGATGCTACTATCGTGCACCCCCAGCGGTTATTAGTTGCATGAAATCAGTTTATATGGATGCTATCTATTTGAGCCCATAGCATGAGAAAAATGAATGAGAAGAAGAATCAGTTTGTTATTTATAGTTGAAGGTAGATTGGAGAAATGTCTTGAGTTAGTGTGTCAAGAAATTCCATGGTGGTAAATTTTGTCATTGCTGCCGTGAGACTATACTTTATTTAATGTATAGGTGCCATTTCATGCAAAGATGAAATGTTTGGAGAGTTGGGCTTACAACCGTAAGGATGCAGGTTTTGAGAATTGGCTAATTCATGCGAAGATGAAGGGTGTCTCTATATTTCTGTAGGACAATAACTTGGTGATAGTAGGGTAGATTAGATTGCGAGAGCTACACAAGTGTATCCGATACCAATATATAGTCGTTAAGTTAACAGTCGTTGATGATCTCATCATCTCAACAGTTTTGTCATCCCAGCTTGTTTCGTACTTGCCTAGCAGTCTTGTAATCCTAGGCTTGTGTATTACTTTTGTTTGATCAGCTACTGTTTGAGTGTTCTTATGGAAGAAGTCATTTCCTATTTTCAGTGGGCAATCTCCTCAATCCCTAAACATCAATACTTGGTTGAAAACTTGAATGTTGTATTGTTGCCAATAGTGCCGGTCATCAATGCAAACTGGGACTTGCATGACTTGTGACCAGAGGACAGGGAAGTATATATTTTTATGTGGTGCTAAAATCATGACACCAATCTGTAATGTTTTTTTTTTTTCTAGGGAAGGCATAAATTTGCGGCGTGAGATTGGAATGAAGTACAATGAATGCGAGATAATGACAGGACAAGTCGTCCTTGGCCCTCAAATGTGTTTTCCAGTTTTGCTCAAACAGGAGTTACTATGTGGGATCCAGAAGACAATTTTGAAGTGTTGGAAATCAGGCAGAACACAATTCGCCCCGGAAATGGAGTAACCTGTTAACAGCTTACAGTAAAGAACACTTACCGTCACCACTTGTGTTCGATAACTTGCATGCTGACATGAATCTTTATTGCAAGCCCCTAGCAAGGTTACATAAAGGTAGCTCTTCCCTCATGAGAAGTTTCCAGTATGAGAAATTGAGAATCAAGCATTAAAACTCAATTGAATACACAGGTTCGATCGATCAATTTCATTTCAAATTACGATCTGCGTCTTTGCCAGCGAAGTTGGTGCATTCGGAAGTCACTTGTAGAAGCATCTGCATTTGATTATCAGCATCACCCAAGAAGGGAATTAATGCTTGTGTAGCCCCGCTCTATGAATTCTTGAAATGGTTTCTGCTTAAAAGAAACTATGATCATTCACGAAAATATTATATTGCACTTGTAGCCTGTGATAATTAATGATGTGTGTTTCGATAGGCCAAGGAATAGAATATGCTACTGTGTAAGAAAAGAAACAAAAGCAGATGGTGACCATCAAACTAGATGGTAATACTACAAGAAGGCAGTGCGGCTAGACTACCTTTCCTTTTCGGTTCACTGTCTTTAGATTTGATAGGATTACAGAATCATGAGCATATGAGATATGTGTTTATAAAGCTTAAACAGATGGATTCTTAACTACAGCCTCCAGTAAGCTTCAAGCACACTAATTGAATAGCCACACGAGACGATGGTGACGGAGTTTGTGATGTGGGTTTTTTCTTGTAGCTTGAATAGCGTTGCCATTATTTGAAAAGAATCGTTCATAATTAGCAAGAAGATCTTCCAGTCTTGTTGAAAAAGCAGTCAAGATCAACATCATTGTCTATGGAAAGTAATCTACCTAGCCTATATGATTGGTTTAGGAAGAACAGAATCTCCAGGGCAGAGCACCTTATCATCGCTTTAAAGCAATTATGCATCCCTTTCTTGCAGAATAATCATGTTTAGCTTTAAGAACCATTATAAATTCCTGCAATCAATCATTCAAATGAGCATCAGCCAGCAACTAACCTTCAACTTATCACTTTCTTTACGTCTCTTCTGTTTTCCTCTTGAAATTAATTACTTCATCCTTGATATTGGGTCAGGATTGGGTAATCTGCATCCTGAGGTTTGGATCACCACATGTTTTGATCTAGTCCTTGGGTTGCAGATTACCTCTTCCTCACTGACAATGTAGAGCTTTCCGTTCGCACCTGGACAACTCAAAGTTACTTGAGGTGGCTACTGGCTACACTAAAACCATGCTCTTGCTCTTCAGGTCATTTCTTTCTGAACTCTCCTTTTTCTTGTCAATAACAGCTGATGAAAAATTTTATTTGCTTTAGTTGGATGCTATTCCCAGAGATATACGTTCTATCGACATGTATTAGTTTAAAACTTCAAATGCTTCTTTCGTTTGGTAGGCATGTCAAACAACTGAGAGCTAGCTGCCAACTGCACTGATATTTCTTCTCCACTTCTAACTCTAGGTCTTTGATCCTGTTGGAAAACTGCACATTTTACTTTGGTTCCACTCTCTTAAGATAGTTCAGGTATGGCCATACTTGAAAATAATGATTTCACAGCCACCCCTGACACTTAGGTCTGTTTTCTAATGCCCTGGCAAAGAAGCATAACAGAAAAAGGAGCGAGTTCTCTATAATTTAGATTTCTGGTTCTAGCAAAATTGAACATTCTTGTCATATTCCAAGTTCCTATCTACAAGTTTTCAACCTCTTGTAGCATATGGAGGTTTTCTGTAAGACATGGCAAGAAACTATATGAATCTAGGTCTCACTTTTCTGGAATTGCTGCTGCACTCCAATAGCTTCCTCCTTGCTTTCACTGAAGTCTCTGCCATCTTTGAAGATTAAAAACTCCATCATCTCCACCCGGAAGAAAATGTAACTTCCACTTAAGTGTGTAATGCAACAGCCGAAGTCCTTTCCAACCACACAGTGCCATGCTGGTCCATAAGCATCATCAAATTTCTGTTTAGCAGTTACAAATATTGTTAGCTTGAACATTACAACAATAGCTTCATTAAGAAAAATCTCCAACACCATCATTCTTTGATGTCCACCAACATCGATGCTAGTTGTTCATGTTAATAGATAGAGGGATAAATAACACTTCCACTGTGAGCTAGTGGCGTTCAGAGAGG
The DNA here is from genome assembly GCA_030145905.1 of Populus davidiana. Taxonomy (NCBI): domain Eukaryota; kingdom Viridiplantae; phylum Streptophyta; class Magnoliopsida; order Malpighiales; family Salicaceae; genus Populus; species Populus davidiana. The sequence goes on along the minus strand of CM057794.1, from coordinate 1,893,481 downwards.
TAATTCAGACGTGAGAAACATTAATCTGTGGTGTTGCACCATGATTGTTGTCTGTGATTTTTTGAGAAAGAAAAAACGTGTGCGAGAGAGCGAGCGAGCGTGAAAACCTCTTTGTTTCATGCCCCACTTGGTAGTTGGCATATCCAAATTCAATACATCAAATTGAGCATTATTCGCCTAGTAGCTTATTCCAAGTTTTATTCTTAAGAAAATAAGTTGTTAAAGGCTGGGTATTTTACTGACAAGACTTTGCTACAATGAGAAAGATTTATGGATTAGATCCATTTCGGTTCCTCTAAAGATGATAACTCTTAGTATTAAAACCTAAAACCATGTATTGCATTGAATATGGGAACTTGTATAGCTCTTGATTTTCCGTACCAAGCAATGGCAGACCACTTCCTACATTCCCATAATATGCAAATTCTCCCCGCTGAGCAAGTAACATGAACTTCTTCATAATACCTCTTTAGAAAGAAAGAAAAAAAACTAATCGAAAATCATGAGATATTAACCAGATTGAAATAAAAAATATAGGAACATCAAGAAAATCTTCTCTCTTTTTTCTTTGATTTTTTTGAACAGAAGTGGATTTTCTTTAACTCTGCCCATTTCTGCATAAATTGGAAAGAGAGAGAGAGAGAGAGAGAACTGCTAAGGTTTCTGTGATGCAAAAGCATCAGTTTATTTATTTCCTCCCTATATCAATTATTCTTATGGCAGCAAGCAGAGCCTTTACAATCTTATATTGCTATGTTGCTTTTTGGAAAAGAAAGATACCTTTCTAATCATGCTTTGCTTCCAGGGCATAACACGCTAACCCACCAATCAGTATCTTATCACTTTAAGTGTCTGATATGTTTGTTGCCAAGAATAAGTACCAAGGTACAATATTTTTCACAAAAGATAAAAAAAAAGAGAAGAAAAGAAAACGATTTCTTTAATCTCTCTGATTGAAGTGTCAACAAGACAGACTACATATATAAGATAAGATTTTTAAGGAATAAAGGAGACCTGTTTGATGTAATGAGCAATGGATTGACAATCAGAGACCTCATGTAGATCAAGAGCCTGATAAGCTAATTCCATGGCATGGCTCTGCATCTGCTCTGGCATGTCTGTCTCACGCAGTACACCTTTTCCCTCCAACATCTTAACCAGTGACCAAAACCTAAAGTAGCTACTAGCGGGACTAGTTGATGCTTATTAAAAGCCTTTTTTTTATGAACTTATATACTACTACAAAATAGAACAGACTTGCTTAGAAATGCAGACTAATAATCATGTGGTTCAGCTTCGAAGCTGCATGATGATATTTTTTTCTGCAGAACTACTGAGAACAATTTTCACCTTTTGTATTCCTAAAAGCTGTCAAAATCAGAACAGTTGTAACATAAATATCTTATCTTAAGAGCGTGGATCGTTTCTTATTAGTAATCCGACCCAGTATTTTGCAGCAATCGAAGGACCTGTGAGACATTTCAGCTGGAATATTGAGTGGCTTTCAAGTTTTGGTTCTAATAATAGCCATGTTGCTTGATACATGACAAGCTGTAATAGATGACTAAAAACTACTGCAGAAGAAATTGCAACCACAGGTGATTCTTACAGAACCTAAATTTGATTATCTGTCTGTATAAGCTGTCAGCACTTGTCATAACAAAATAGTTAGGACAAAGAGGTCAATTTGAGACTTTGAAAGGCCAGGAAGATTCGAATATGAGATTTTGTGGATGGTAGTCTCCCCAATCCTACGCCATTCATTAAGCCACTACAACGAGGCCTACATGTTGCTTTATAGAATTTCTTCAGAACTGCTTAGTTTCCCAACAGAGACCAAGTGTAACACTACTCTGGTTCCTGTAACTTCATTTTTTTTCCTGAATAAAAAGCTTGCTGTATTTATTTTCTTTATTCATTCATTCATTAAAAAAATATTGAAACTTTCTCAAATCAGATGCACAGGAATTTTGAAGCACGCCACTTTTAAATTTTAGAAACCTTCAGCTTCAACAGTAATGAATCATTAACACTGACATAGATCAAAGCACACATCTACAGATACAAGACTTGGATAAAATTTCGAACACTCTCTTGAAAGTGAAATGGTACACAAATCAGAGTCTTAATGATCCTTATATCCATCAGAGTTAGCCCTAAGAACCTAATCAATGAACAATTTAAATAATCCCCAAGTATGGAACAACCTCAATATAATCTAGCCCTCTATATTACAAAAATTAAATGTAATTAGCCATCTCTTTTTATCAAGATCACCCTTCCTAATTCTCAAAATTCTTGATGAAGAATCCCTCAATCAAGAAAAAGCTTTGTTTTCTTTCATGCCCCTCTTCCTAGTAAAGAAAGAAAAAAAGGCATTCTAAACGTCAAGATTTACTAGTACCAATTTATCAAGGCATATAAATTATTTAGGTCCAAGATTATCAGGACCTCATCAAGAACACACTGAGTTCTTGACCAGGACACTCATCTGGGTTAATCAAATGAAACAATTCTGAATCGGCTCTGCCAACCATATGCTCATAGTTAGCCCTCATATACATGATCTCCTCCGAATCCGAAGATGACCCCAACCTGGCCGGAATAACACCCGCACCAACCGTCATTGACTGCACTGTCTTCAACATCAAACGAATCTGCTCACTTGAATTTCTCCTTAAAGCAAAACCTGCTTTGTTCCCATTGCAATTCACTGTCCAGATTGGGACTGCTCGTAGCGGGACAGAGTTCAACTCAGATCGATTGCACCCAAGAGCGAGGCGGACCAGCCCACATTGCATTTCTTTGACGAGTTGGTGGGTGGGGATTGAGAGTTCAAGAAGGAGAAGAGGTATAGTGGAGAGACGGTCATGTTGGATGCAGAGCCAAACGTGGCCTCTGCGGTTGCAGAAAATGGTACCGATCACCATTGTTTTTGAAGGGCGTGGTGGGGCTAATGTGATTATGGGGCTGAGTTGTCGATTGTTGGGGGCTGGATTCTTGGTCTTCTTGGATTTGAGGTTCTTGATTGGTGGTGATGGGGTCATCAAGATCATCACGAAGGGAGGTGCTAAGGCGTTTCTTGGTGGTCGTTGTCGTGCTGGTGGTAGTGGGAGGAGAGAAACAAGGGAGGAGGAATCGACGTAGGGCGTAAATCTTAGTCATCTTTGTTTTTGGCTACCCGAACAAAAGAAGAAACGGGTTGGTTTTTCCTTGGCAAAGAAAGGAATGGAGGGAAGAGGAATTAGAGAAATTGAGAGCAAATTGGCACGATGTATTATTCCGAAGAGTCGCATGGGATAATCAATAATGTGATGCAGATACATAAATATAGAGAGAGAGGGGGGCGGGAAGAAGATATAGCCGTTGAGATTTGTTTGTTAATACTGGTTCAAGATCGAGAGCTTTCTGTTTTCGTTCGGAGTAGGAAATTAAGTACAATCATCTTAAAATTGTAGGGAGGTCTAGAATGGGCATGGCCATTAGGCCATCGGCAAGGTACCAACCCCTAATATTTCCTACAGTCTTCTTTCCGTGTGCAGGAATTCTGTACGTAAATCCTGTTTCTAAGCATTTCCCCCTTGGAATCTAACTTCTTCACATATAGGCATAGTAAAGATCAGTTACTTACCTATTTATGGGATGTAAACCTTTAAAAAGGCAAAGCTTATCAGACTTTATCTTTAGAAATAAAACTACGTCTTAGATTATGTTTGTGACAAACTCTATTTCGGTCAATTCTACATCTCTCTTACTAGTTACTATACTTATTGTGCTTCCGCCAACATCAAAAGTCTTCAACGTATGAAAGATAGCAATTCTGCGCGTTTACAAACTAATTTCACATCTTAAGAGGGGAAAAAAGAACAAAAAAATAGAAGAAGAAGAAGAAGAGAAAACCCTTGCAGAGGCGAGGAAATAGAACACACCATAGATGCTTATAACACAAGACGATGGTGAGCCAGAGGTGCGTGATACCAGGAAGGAATCGAGACTTCGCCGCAAATCATTAAGTTTTTGAGTCGTTAAGCAGCTTCATTCATCTCTTCATGCCTTGATTCATATCTTTTGTCAACTTGCTTTTCCAAATAGCGGCATGAAAAGAGATTGAAATACAGGAGATTTAATGCTGCTAAACTAGCAATAAGGTAGTAGAAGTAGTCGAGTTTAACTTTATTGAGGTCACGGCCACCCAACCATGGAGATTCTTTCCCATTGTTTGAAGTCACGAGGTGGACTAGGTTGATAATAGCCGTGTTCAAGTAGCTGGATGCAGAGAAGCTGAGAAAGAAGATTGCCCCAGAAAGAGTCCTCATGGTTTCTGGCAAATGGTTGGTGTAGTATTCCATAATAGAAACAGCAGCAAATGCTTCGTTCAGACCCGAGAACGCGAACTGCGGCAGCAGCAGCAGAATACTTTGAGGTGACACTAAGGTTCCCTGTTTCAAAGCTGCGTCCCGGCGGCTCTTCTCAACAATTGCAGCCACCACCATGCATAGGATTGCCATTACAATACCAGTGTTGATTCTGTGTCTCGTTGTAAATCTAATATTCTTTTTTGACCTTTTCCTTGCCTGAGGCAGGTAAATTTGCTCGTAAATGAATATCCATGTTGAAAGGCAAATCATCGAAATAAGGCCCATCCAACCAGGTGGAATTTTAAAATTGTGGACTTCGTTGTTCGACTGAATTGCTTGCATCAAGCCAAAAGTATTCATTTGGTCCATGGTAATGAAGCAACCGATTCCTGTAAACCAAACTGGCACAAGTCCTACTATTAGTTTCAGCTGTTCAACTTGCTGAACACTACATAATCTCCAAGAATTCTTGGGCGAGCCTTTGTCATCCAATTCGCTTGGATCAGTAATTAGAGCTGCCTTGTCAAAGAATTTGAACATATCAGTGTGAGCAAGCTTTGCTACACGATGATCTGACTCAGTCAAAGGAGGATCATAGAGGGGATGCCCGGAAGATGATTCAAGACTCACTGCACGCTTCTTACAGGCAGCTACAATCACTTTCGCAATATCGACAAAAACGGTTCCTTGGGACTTTGTGATTATGTAAGTGTGTTTGCCAATCAAGAAAATGACAATAGACGACAAGAGGCAGGCAGCTGGTATGGCATAACCTATAACCCAGCTAACATTGGTCTGAACGTAGACCACTGCAGTGAGAGCTATCACGAGAGCCACTGTGAAAGAGAAATACCACCAGTTGAAGAAGCTCTCAAGCTGGGCTCGTCCCTTTTCAGTTCTGGTGTCGAACTGATCAGCTCCAAAGGCAATGTTGCAGGGCCTAACACCTCCCGCTCCGACGGCTAGCAACCCAAGACCCGAATAGAGGACTCCAAGCTGCCATTCCTGAGGTTTTTGGCAATTGGATACTCCAGGGCAGTCGAGGGGTCTTAACTTTGGTATGCCTGCAGTTAGGGCCAGGACCACCATGCCCTGTTAAAACATAAAAGAACATATTCAATGGATCATGATCCTTATTCAGTGTTAGTAATTTAAATCTCCAAGTAAAAGTAGAGAATACATGTCCAAAATTCCTAACGGTAACTAATTAAGAAACAGCCATCCTTATAATTTGTTCATTCAAGCGAACGGAAGTAGAAGATTAAGGATTTCGTAGAACATGTTTATTTACTATATCACAATCTACGCGAGTCTTTGGAAATGTGCAGACAGATGATTTTACCAGGAAAGAGGACATGGAGCCGAAGAGAAGGGTGCGGAACCTTCCCAGATAAGCATCAGACAAGAAAGCACCAAGCATGGGTGTGACATTGGTGGAACCAGACCAAATATTGTACACATTAACCAATTGAATACCATCCATGTTGTATCTTGTTTGTAGATACACTGTTAAATTGGCTACAAGACCCATGGAAGCCAGTTTCTCGAATGACTCGTTCCCTTGAAACCAAGCAACACAAAATACGTGAAAACAAATTAATTATAGAAAAAACATGCAGATAATTCTTATCGACTGCATTAATTACCAAGAATGTATTTTACAGATCTCCATCCTCCAGGTGCCTTTTTAGGCGGAGGCGGAGGAAGAAAAGAGATAGGAGGAGGTGGAGAGATATCGTCATCTGAAGGAGATGAAGTCTTAGCAGCAACGACAACATTCTCCATCTCTTCCTTCTCTGCTCCGTCTCTGGGTTCTGTTCCCCCTGCCCCCTTCCTGTTCAAGGCTTTATTCTGCATTTCGCAATCCTTATTTCTCGCATCAATTGACACCTTCTTCCTTGTTTTTCTGTTTCTTGTATTTTCAGAACCTCGCTGTTCTCGATCGGTTTTGTTTCTAACAGTACAAGCTGTTTTTGTTTGTGCACTTAAAATGCGGATGAGAAATATCTGCCCTTAATTTAAGCTGTCATGTTATAATAAGAAAATAGCAAATCAGAAAACAAAAGACCTTAACCAGCTACAGTACAGCCCTTTCTGATGCTCTTTCTTTCTTCCACTAGTTTGTTTGCTTGCTTGCACAGCAAGAATGGCAAGAACATAACATATGTGGTCGATCTCTACGTAAGATCGAACATAACATATGTGGTCGATCTCTACGTAAGATCGAACATAACACATGTGGTTCGAGTAGTTTTTTTTTCTTTCTTTCTTGCTTCTTACAGCCTCAAACTCAAAGAAGCTGTCATATTTAACGAATCGTTCTGTTATTTCCTTTGGACAGCTTAATTATCTTTCTACGTGCCTGAATAGATAATTAGTACGTAGAAGCATGTCACCCTTCAACGTAAAGTTTTGAATAACCTATGAATAGGGTTCTTTCTAGCACTGTATATTTTTCTTTAAAAAATAAAAAAACATGTCCTCTCAAGCATTGCAACCTGCATCCTATGAGGAAGAGGATAAATCAGATTAGACAGGACAACAAATGGCAAACAATATGGATAACCGTCATACATCTGACGTTGAACCCAACATATGGTGAAGTGTTGCAGCTTTATTTATATCATTAAATCCTGATCACTTGCCCCAGATCTCCCCCCCTCAACGACGAACTAGTTATGGTCTTTTACTAACGAAGTGTATCTCATGAGTTGACAGCGAAGGTTAGAGTTCCCGCGTCAAAGAAGCCTCGTTTCCAAGACTATTCTTGACAAGGCAAGTGTTGAATCACAAATGGTCAAAGCCCTATAGACAAATCAGTTAATGAGAAATTGCTTGAATCCGCACAAAACATCAGGTCATGAATCCTTCTCTTTTCATGGTTTGTTTTTTCCAATCATAGGTTGATGAAAGATAATTAAGTATTTTTATTTTGATTTAAAGAATTGTCATTTAACATTATACATTATAGTTACTAAAAATCTTAATTAATCAATAAAGATTCTATAATGTGGTATTAATTACATAGAAAAAAAAAATTATCAACTCTTAAACGTCCTAACTAAGATAAGTTGCATTACTGATTTTTTTTAAATTGCTAAGAGTTTGTTGGATTATGGTATGATGGCTTAGTCATAATATTCTTGACTTTGACGTCAGTGAATATTCAACTATGAATATTTTCAACTCTAGTGTTGCTAAATATTATGCAGCCAAAAAAACATAAAGTATTCCTGACTCTAGCGTTAGTGAATAAATTAATAAAATAAATTTAAACCAATGCATGCTTACTTTGTTTTAAGAGAAAAAATGTATTGTATACTGAATTTGCATTTCACAATAAAACATCATAGATCAATTATATAGTGAAATACCTAAAAAAAACGCGAGGGATATAAAAATAAATTCAAAAGGGCCTATGAATTTTTTTGGAATTTTATGATATTAAAAAAGAGCTTGTTTGTTCAGAAATCAAAACAAAATAGAATAAAATAAAGGGGATTGGATTGGTTGGGCCTGAACCCCAGGCCCAGCTTGGCCTCAACCCTTTTTTTTTTTCCTGTTTTTCTTTTTTAAAGAGATCATATAGCTATGCTTATGTGTTTTTTTGGTTTCCTGGCCTTTCTTTTTGTGCTTGTTCGTCCGGTTTTCTCCTTCTTTCCCTCTGATTTTTCTGCTTGTCGTCTTTTTCTCTCCACTGTTTTTTCATATTTCAGCTCCTTTGGTATGTGGCCTTTCTCTAGCTTTTATAAGGCCAGAGAATGCCATACGGTCGTGGCTTGGTAACGACATGCATCGTAGGGGCGAGAGATAACAGCCGGGAGATGTGGCTAATGACCGAAACAATTTTAATGCCTTTACTGCTCAAACGGTTCTAGTACCTTTGCTGCTGAAACAGTTCTTGAGGAAGAAGACGATGAATAGTGTCTTTTTTTTTTTTAAACGGCTCCGTTTGTATCCCTGGAAATGACTAGTTTCAAATTGCCCCCAAAACTTTGACATTTAACAATTAGGCCCTAATCTTCAATTATGTTTCTAATTTCATTTATTGAACTAATGCAAAGTTTAATTAAGTCCCAAAACTTATAAATTCTTATAATTGTTTACCAATTGACTCCCATATTTATAATTCAATAATTATTAATCCTCAAACTTTCGACTTGTGTTATCTTAAACCAATTCTCAAATTATTTTTTATTCATTTATTTTTTAAAAAAAAAATTCAAAAATTAGGTAATGACAGTGTTATAAATGATTTTCATATTTTGGTATACCAAGTAAAGTATAGCATAATACTCTTAATAAAAGATCACTTGTATGTGTAAGTTATATGATTGCTTCTTTGAAAATTTCGATAAAGCTTGATTTCTCCAAAGCACTTGTGAATCTATGAGTTTCTTGAGATCAAAATGAACACAACAATAAGAACTAAAAGAAATTTTTAGATAAAAAACTATATGTGTATTATTATCTTAATTTACATAAGAAAAAAAAAATAGTTTAAAACATCACATTCATTATTTAACCGAGTAAATCTAAAAGAAATATTCAAAACCAAAAGTTACTTGTCTTGATATAGTAATTTATTAAGTTAATATCTCCTAACAAACCTTTAAGTCATTTTCAAACAGGTTAAACAATTTCCATTCATGCAAAGGAGTTTTTGAAGATTTGTTAAAACATACTCATCTTTTGAGTTAAAACTTTGTTGGAACTTAATCTTAATCTCAAACATAAGCTCTTTAACATAGAAAATTTACACGATTTAAATAAATTATGGGTAATAAGAAATTAATCTTAAATAACTACTGATTTAACATGTTTTGGTGAAATCTAAAATTCTCTAAAAGAACTATATCCCATTTAGAAAAAAAAATGAAACTTTCTTGATGTTTATAAAGTAGAAAGTTAAAGAGTAAAAATTAAGTCAAAAAGACATCTAAACTTTTAGAAGTGAGATGTTGTAAGTAAAATGAGCTATGAACTTAAACCAACACGCACTCATACTGACCGAGTTTGACTTGTGCTTAAGCTTCAAGCCAAACTTATGATTAGGTTAAGGTTTATAGTAAAAGAATATTTTATGCTACAAAATATTATCTTTTACCGGGTAAGATTTGGACTTAGACTTAGTTCATAAAAAAATATTTATTTTAACTCATTGTTTTATCTAGTCTAACTCATGAATATTAACAGTTTCTTCTGGAAGCTATTTTTACAATTTTAAATAGTTTTTTTAGCTTAAAAATATGTATTTATGACCATTATGTTCAAGTTCAATTTTTAATTTATGGTGGTTAATCAAATGTTGATGACGATGGGAGTTAAAAAAATCTATTTACTTTAAACCTATGAATTTTAAATTTTTCTTGAACATTGTTTTGAATCCTCTTTTTATTATGATAAACTAAATATACTTACTTGCTAGTTTAATACAAGCAATTTTTTTTTTTTTTAAATATAATTTAGAAGTTTTTATAATTTTTTATTTTATTAAAAAAACAACAACTATAATCACAATTTTTTAAATTACAAAATTTTATAAAAATAAAATAAAAATAAAAATAAAAATAATATCGGATAAATAAAAAGTGATTTTGTGATATACAAATAACTAATAATACTCTCTCTCTCTCTCTCTCTCTCTCTCTATATATATATATATATATATATATATATATATATATATATATATATAACCAACTAAAAAAAAACTCATATAATTATTTTATTAACACAATAAGATTTTTCAATTAATTTTTCAAATGGGCTCAAATTAATATTTAACAGGAAAAAATATCGATTCCTTTTCATTTTCCGTCCTCACCTCTCTGACTCCATGCTAGACAGCACTCCTCCTCAACCGCCACCCACATCGCCACCATCAACGTCATTAACCGTCGTGGCTTAAGCCTCCGCGCCTCTAACTACCAACCTTTATTACGAGTTGCAAAAGAAACATTTGGAGGAACCTGTGTAAAATTGTTGAGGAGGTGATTCAGATTCGTTTCAGGGTTTAAATTAGCCAAAACCCGCAATGGTATAGCCTTTTTTATTTTTAACTTCAATCTTGAAAGCTTAAATTTTTATTACTTAAATTCATGTTTGAACTCTGTATCAACAAGTTAAATAGAAGTTGTGCGATTTTAATGCCTGATGAGGAGATTCGGAATTTTAATACGGGTGTGTGATTGCTGTTGCTAAAAACACTCTTCATACTCTTACTTTATAAATGGCTGTTAATATGACAAAGATGGTTTTGCTTTGGTTCATGTATTTGTGCGATTTTTGGAGGTTAAAATGCACATAACTGTCTATAATATTAGGCTTCAAATGTGATTATTAATCTCCATTGAACCCACTTTTTCCTTTCCTTTCCTTTCCTTTCCGTTTTGTGTGTGTGTGTGTGTGTGTAATGAGTGAAGATTGCCTGGTTAGTGTTTCGAGTTTAGGTTGCGCTGCTTTGACGTCTTATGCTTCTCGTGCCATTGTATGCTTCTGTTTCGGAACTCTACTGGTCTGGTTTAAGTAAAAAGATGCAGTTTTGAGCATGTTTCAATTCTGTGTTTATTTTCATTGTTTTTGGGATCCCTTGTTAATCTTGGTTGAGGATGGCTTAAAATCGGTTAATTTTTATTTTTCTTTAATGGTAAAAATGCTAACTTATTACTCTAAATGCTGGCTGATTTGATTTATTTTGGAGAAAATAGGAAACATGTTAGTTTTATGTGTTTGCTGAGTTTTGATTTTTTTATGAAACCACTGCTTGTTTGTTTCCCTTTTTCTAGCTGTTTCTCTATGAGTTTATGTGATTTTCGTATTCAGTCATCCATGCTGGAAAATTTAGTTAGCTTTGACAGGAATCTTGTATAACTGTCAGATTTTAATAAATATATGTGACTGCATGCTGATTTTTAGCAAACAGACCTCACCTGGCGGGCATAAAGAGATGAGACCTGGTTGGTTATAGTAGAAGGTTTAAAATGAGTCCAAATAATAAATGACTGATTCATTTTAACTGAACATGGACAATATATAAGCCAGTGGCTAAAACCCTCCAATTTGTGTTGACACCCGCTCACAGTGACACAGGAGACTCTCTGCCCATTCACTTGGTGATGGTGCTACAACTGAACCCAGTTCTATTGTTTGTGGACTTGTAGGAATTTTACAGCTCTTCTTGACTGAATTTTATTTTATTGGCAATTTTCATTTTCATTCTGTTTCTTAATCTCAGACCATGTTGCCCTCTCTTTCACTAAGGTTTGGTCTTCCCTCTCTCTTTTTGTGTCACTTTGTTGATATGGCATGCTAACTTGCCTTTTTACTTGTTATCCATGAAACTACTGCTCTGCTGCTACTACTTTGCTTTGATTAAACTTCATTTCAATCTATTATTGATTCAGATTGGGCATTTAAGGAGAATAGGAGTGGGCAGGGTGCAAACCTTGCTAAATCCTAGCTACAAAACGACAATGGAAGTTCAAATACTAACATCTAATACACACTCTGCTGCTAATGCTGCTTTGCCTTTGTCACAGGTGCTCAAAACAATTACTATCCCTATATCATTTAATAGCAAAACTAAAATTAAACTGTTCCTTATATTCTCATTAGTTTGCTTCTTGTTTCATTTTGATTGATGTTAATCTCCTGAATTATATGCATCTAATAATATTTCAGGCAGTTTGCCATGATGGAAAATCAGAGCAGAATCTGAGGCGAAACCAAATTGGTGACAATGTCTCCAAGAAGGACAGGATCAAATTTCTCTTTACCTCAGTAATTACCCAAAACACAAATTACCAATTGCTATCTATTGACTCCAGTACTTGGAAAAATCATTTCTGAATTTAGTGACATTGTCACTAATGCTGTGCGAAGGTTATTTTTGATTTAGTAATTAGGATAATGGGTTGCAGAGTTTTTGAGCCATTTCTGACCTGCATATAGCAACAACTAGCCAAATCCCTTTTCTAATTTGGTTCGCTAACCAGCTATTTTGTCGGTCTTCCATTTATTAAATCTGTAATGCAGCCTCTAGGGTTATAGAAATTGATTAAGGAAATAAACAACGAACCTACACATAAGAAAGCAAGTTAAGCACACTCATGGTGGCAATACATTAAAAAAAAGAACAGAATAAACTAATTTCTGCACTCAATGACCCATTCAATAGCTTGGTAGTTTTTGTAGTTATGAGGCATAAGCTGCTTGGTTCTGGATATGGTATTTGAGAGTTTCTAAATGGCATCAATGTCCAGAAACTTTCATCTTTTTGTTTCCATAGCTTGTACTATTTCAGTATTGTATGACAAGACAATCTTACATATGCAGCTTTTAGATCTAAATGACAGCAAGGATGCTGTTTATGGTGCTCTTGATGCCTGGGTTGCATGGGAGCAAAAGTTTCCTATTGCGTCAATTAAGCAAGTATTGATTGCTCTTGAGAAGGAACAGCAGTGGCATCGAATTGTTCAGGTCTGATACTCTCTCTCCCCCCACCCTATGCTACCCTAACCTGGATGCATGCTTTTCTGAATATGATGGTGTTTATGTACTGCGTGAACATTAAGAATAACAGTGGATTCTTGTAGGATTAAGTCTAAAAACTAAGCAGAAAACATGTAAAGATCACAAGAAAACTGTCATATGGATGCCAGATAAACCTTTCATTTTATCTACTTAAAAATTCATGGTTTTAGCACTCTCCTAGCTTGTGTAACTATATCTTTTTCAAATATTGACTAAAAAATTTCTCACAAGCCATATGAATCTAATATCTTAAGTTATGCTGGTGGGAAAAAATTCTATGACTTATTGCAAGTGATTTATTGCTCATTTGGCAACTGATTGTGTTATTCCCACTGGATAATCTTGATGTTATACCAAAAGTTGTTAAAGCTTTTTGGTATAACACTCTCTTTTCTTCTTCCTCTTTTTAAAAAACTAGTGACAATTGTTGATTAGAGTTTGTGCTGTGGTAGTCATGTTATTTCCATTAATCAAATCTGACCACTCATTGTTCTCTATTCTAGAATAAAACTTTAAATACAAGTTCTTTGTATTGATTGTATTTTCCTTTGTTTGCTAATACGGGGTAATATAATTGGACACCTTCTCTATTAATTTAATTGTTTTTGGGACAGATTTTTATCTCTCATGTTAAACAAAACAATTTTGATTGGCTACTTATATTCTTTCTAAGGTTGATGGTTGAGATCCTTGAGCTTTTCAAACTATGGTCTGGTTTTCTATTCATTCCCAGGAAAACAAAATGAAACAATAATAAAAGAAATGGTATTTTTTTGGGACAAATTTTTATCTTTCATGTTAAATGAAATAATTTTGATTGGCTACTTGTATTCTCTCTGGTTGAGATCCTCGAGCTTTTCAAACTATGGTCTGGTTTTCTATTCACTTCTACCAAAGCAAAGTGAAACAAGAATAAAAGAAATTGTATGTCCATTTAAGAATCTCTATTAATTATTAAAGACAAAAGTGAAGGAGCAAAGGCAGAAATTTCATCTTGCATTTTTTTTACTGAGCTGCAATTCTTTGCTGTTATGCTATCTTGATACTAAGTTCTTAAGGCATCAGTCTCTTCTTTTGAATCTTACTACAAATGACTAGTAAAATTGTATAAAAATGAGAAGGAAACGATTGGAATCAAGTTGATCAATTCTTGAGAACTGATGACTAGATACTGTGATACAAGAGTTTTTGTTTTTTGGTTTATCAACAGAGCCACTAGTAAAGGCAGCTGTATCCCGGTTCTTTTTGCCACCCTAAATTTGAGATCTAGGATTGTGGTCTAGTAAGATATGGAAGTGCAAACTTTACCGTGTTTTCTCTAAGAGAAACCAAAAATTGGTGCTTGATATGGATGTACATACTCCTTCATAAATCATGGAATAGGATTACATTGTTAAACTTGTTGAAGATGGTTTTTTAATACTATTATTGTGAAAACGCTTTGCTTATACTGTACTTATCTTTTATTGCGAAGCTGTTTTTTTTTTTTTTTTTCCCATGACTACCCATTGTGTAAACAAGGAGGAAAGCTCTATCTCACAAGAGAAACCAGAAAAGAAGATTTTGGTGTTTGATGCGCCTGAATCAATGAACAAATTTTGCGTACTAACATATCAATTGATCAAGTGGAATATGTTACCCTGTAACCAACCTGTGTCATTAGGTTACTAGGCAATGCAAGTTAGAGCTATTAGAATCGAGAAAAAATGTCATTTAAAAAGCATTAACCTGGTTAAATTTTGAGAAGCTTTCAATTTGATAAAATTGGATGACTCATTCTTTCACTCTCTCCTGGCTGCTGATAATTTTCTGGCTAGAAAAAATGATTCAAGGGAATGTCAGATAAACATGGTTAAAATGACAGCTGCGGTTGTTTCTAGGTAAAGAAATTAAGAAGTAATAGGTCAGTAGGGTTCACAATTCATCTAATGAAATTCCTTGAGAGGCCTTGGATGCAGAACTCTTAAGAATTCAAGAGTTGAGAAAGACTAATACATACTGAAGGAGTTGCCTTTAATGAAGATTGATCAAAGATTTTCAATTTGCACTTCAACCCCATATTCCAAATGATAGTAATACCGCTTGTTTCTACAGAGCTTGCCAGTCCTCTCTCATCCTAAAAGCCATGAAGTGGATATACATAACATCCACCTCACTCTACATAATGCCTCTGAAGACTCACTGTGAATACTAAAGATTAAGTGACTGTGCATCCCTTTGTTACCATGGTTCATAGCACAAAGAATATCAGGTGATGGAGCCTAATTTTGGCTTCCTGATTTGCAATGGATCACTAGTATTTCTCTTCTTGAGTACTGTAGTTTAGAAAAAGGACCTGAAGTTGGGGTATCTTGTCTGTGTGGATATATTAGCCTGAGGTGACATGGGTACATTTGTTGTCTGCACAGGATAGTATAGAAGTCTCACAAAGAAATATTATGAGGAACTGGAATGGGCCATGATAATTAGAATTATTAGGAGATCTTCATGGTGACAGCTGCAACTGTGTTTTTGCCCAGCTGCTTTGTGCTAACTTTTCTTGAAGAAATTGGTGAAGGCATTTTGTGAATCTCCTATTATAGCTTTGCAAAAGGTCTTCTTTCAGCTCCTGGTGATTAGTTTTCTTGTATTGTCATTAGAGAATGTTGGATATAGTGTTTGTTTGTTTTTGCTTTTATATTGGTAACTTTAGTTTAAGATAACTTCCAAGACCCACATTAGCTGCTCATGGAGCTGTGAACTATGGTGACTACCTACCTTGTATGTTTGACAACATCGAATTGTAGAATAATATTGTGAGCTTGGCTTTTAACATTTTCATGGTGGTGTTTGTAATGTTCTTTCAAAATATTACTTAATTTTCTTTGTTATGCTGCTTATTAATGCTATTTCATTAACAATGAAAATTATTTGATATGTTCATAGTTTGTTGTTAATCTCTAAAGGTTATTAAATGGATGCTAAGCAAGGGGCAGGGAACCACAATGGCAACTTATGCACAGTTAATACGAGCATTAGATATGGACTACAGAGCAAAAGAAGCACATGAGTTTTGGTTGAAGAAAATTGGTAGAGATCTTCATTCCGTGCCATGGAAGCTATGTAATAGCATGATATCTATATACTACAGAAACAACATGCTAGAGAATCTTATAAAGGTTTGCTTTGCAGCATGTCATATGCTCCTTGACATGGAGAATTGGTTGTGTGTAATGAACTTATTATGTTTACTAGGCACTCATCCTCACGATTTGCATACCATATTTTTTTCATTGTTCTGTAGAAAATGGTGGTTTTCAAGAAATACATCATCCAATGCAAGAAGAACAATTTGAATATTTTCTGTAGAAATTTATTTTCCAGTGAAGGACACAGAAAAGCTCTATCCTTGTTGAGGTAGCTGCATAGGAACATGAATGAAAATGGTAGAAAGGTGTTCATACTAACCGTTATTACTTTCTGACGCCTTGGATGTGTAACTAACTCAAGGAAATGTTACAAAACTTGAAGATTCTATAATGTTTTGAAGTCAGTGAAGTGAGATTTCTTTCTCAATTTTTCTATAGGATATGATGCTGGCAGTGCAACTGTATCCATACACCCGTAGATTGTCTATTTTTTCTTGCAATAGTTGCATGTGAATCTCTCTGATTTTAGTGGTGTAGTCTATATTTTGATATTTCTTCCATTCTATCCCAAGAATAAAGCAAAACAAAACTCTGTTGATTTGCTGCTTAAATTGAACAGAGTTTGGTAGTCATTGGAGGATGTGGAAGATTTTATCCTTTGTTAAAAAAGTACGAGGAAGGAGAAAAAGTGCTATAAAATTCATTTCTTGTTGAATCTACTGTTTATCTGTAAGAAAGGAATGTTAGTTTTGCCTTCCAGTATGCATTCTTTAGATTTGTCATTTGTTGTCTTTGTTAGTTGGTTATAGGTTGATGTTGGATTAGCTTTTCTTCTATCTTGAATTGTTTAAAATTGCACCTTGTATATTGGTTGGACTAACGCAGCTTTGTCATTGTAATTGGATGCAAAGCTTTTCAAGGGGTTGGAAGCTTTTGATCGTAAACCTCCAGAAAAATCAATTGTGCAAAAAGTAGCAGATGCATATGAGATGCTAGGCTTACTTGAAGAAAAGGGAAGGTTACTAGAGAAGTACAATCATCTCTTCATTGAGACAGGGAAAGGATGGAACAAGAATTTTAGGGTTGTCTCTTCCAAAAAAAATAACAAATCAGGTAAGGCATTTTTAAGTCACTTTCTGATAGCAACAAATTTTTGTGCTGTAAATTTGCTCAATAACTAGTTAAAAGGCAAAAACAAACTAAGCAAATTTTTGAAATGAATGTTCTGAAAACAAGATTTCTTTGGCCTATGATTGTACTTTGCAATTAGAGTGTGTATGATCACTGTGTCTTTGCCATTTGGTGCTGTAGCAAATATCATCATTTAGATTCTATACACAAACATGAACACATTTCAATTTAGTCTTCAAACCTCCAAACTACTTCCAATGATGGAAAATTGGATACAGTGATGGTTTATAGTATATGCACAATCTTTGCTATTGACCATCCCTCAAATTTTTCGTGATTGCAAGCTTTGAAATTTGACTGCATTGAAGATTATACAGTAGTGGATGGGGACTAAGCTAGACTTTAAGTTTGACATTTCATAAAAATATGGTTTTACCTGCTTTAGTCCTTTGGATGGTTTGATTTATCAAACCCAGCTCAACCTTGACCTGCCCAAGGGCCTGGAAGTTTCACCTCTTCAACAACTGGTGGGTCACTGGGTATGATGATCGTTTAGTTCAAATATATTATTTATTTATATTCAAAAACATTTATTGGATTATGCACAATTAAAATATAAATAGGTCCATTAAGTGAAGACATGCTATAATAATATGTATAAAAGCATTTGGTTTCATCCAATTACAGCCTTCAAATCTTAGTAAGAGATGTATTATTTAGGTATGTGCAGTTTGCTTTTCTAGACAAAACTATTATATCTTTATTCATTACCATCACTTACAATATCTTGGAATTCCCATTCTCTAATTGAGCATGAGAGGCGTTTTATTATTGTTTGGTCGCATTCAAGCTCTTTTTCCAACCTAGATGATTTTGATGATATAACATTATAAGAAACATGTGCTCCACATGAAGTTTCAAGGGCTATTAAAGAACACGACATTCAGAAGCCCCCAAACACGTGTTGGTATATGTCCTTGTGTTTCTAGAACTGAGCCTGATCATATGATCTTTTCATATTTGTGATAAGCAATGTATGTCCATGTGTTTGTTATGACAACTCTAGAACTGAACCTGAACTCTCTGTTGAGCCCTAGGACCTATCAAATTATCAATCTGTTGATTTTCATGTGCAAATTCATCTGCTTTAATGAGTGATCCTTTTACGTAGATGAGAGAAAGACATTAAAGGCCTTTGCCTCTTGATTTTGACACTATTCAGGGAAGGCAAAAAATTGAATATGCTTCAGATATGCTTGCTGATGCTGTGGATGGAAAACAGCAACTCCAAGATTATCAGAACATCGCAGATAAATTTCCTCTTGCTTGAATTTTTGGAATTGCTCCTTTTTCTTTGGAGAAACCTTTGCTGAGTTGATTTGGCCACAGTGACTGTCTGTTGAATGCTTTGCTGCACCGCTGGGAATTAGAGATTATGGTGACAGGGAGGACAAGGATGAAGACTATTTTATTTTGTTCACTCACCTTGGAGAATTATACGAATATTTTCCTGTTTTTATTCATTTATTTATTTATTCTCTCTTTTGAATAATCATATCATAAAGAACTGAATCTTCTTTAGTATGTAGTTTTTTCAATTAAAAAGCATATGATGTTAAGAATTTACATTTTAGATATGTTGTTATCGTCTGTACCATGCGGCATTTGTTTTTTTCCACAGAATATCTATAGATGGATGGATGCATATGCTACAAGTCAAGCAGGCAGCAGTCCGAACTTTGCTGCAAGTAAACCAGTTTTGAACTAAACAATTTAGTTGATTTCCAGTTGATGCATTATTTGTGTTCTCAAATTTAACAGGCAATTTATTAATATGTTGTGTAGAAATAGTAAACTAGTTTCCAATCGCAACCCTCGTGTTATTTCAAAGTCACTAGATCACGTCTGATACTGATACCTACGTGTGTTGGTATTATTGATATCTAAGTGTCTTTGATAATGTGGTAGCTGTTATTCGAGACAACAATTTAGACATACTAGGCACTATAAATCACGTCCGATACTGACAGGAAAATGGCACGAGTAGGATTTCCGCAACATGACTGTTATTTGATGACCAGCAGCAGAAAATTATGTTGGAGTCATAACTTTACAAGGAAAGATAATTACAAAATACGAGAATGCTTTTACTGACAGACCAGAAAACTGGGTTTTAGATTAATCTCGACTTTGTAATAGAGCTTGGATTGCTAAATCCATTGTTGGTCGCTTGTTCCTATCTTCCTCCACACAGATATACCAAGTTGAACGATAGTTGTTGCTTGGTTCCTGCTAAACTGACCATTCATCCTTGGATCCACTATTTCCTCTATCCAGGAGTCCTCTCCGCACTGAATTTTGCTTTTCACCATTCTGACAAACCGTGTTAGATCTGATTCGTGCTCTTCGCCGCCTTCTATATCCCAATTTGAGAGAGGGATTCCTTTCACTAACTCTAGAATTACCACTCCGTAACTATAAAAATCAACTTTTGCAGTGATGGGAAGATTTGTAGCCCACTCTGGAGCCATGTAACCCTTTGTTCCTCGAATTCGTGAGAAGTCAGAGCTATTACTACCCCTCTGAGACAGCTTGGCTAACCCGAAATCTGCAATCTTAGGTTCAAATTCACTGTCCAGAAGTATATTTCCTGGCTTCACATCACAATTTATAATCCATTCTAGACACTCTTGGTGAAGATAAGCCAAACCCTTAGCTGTCCCCAAGGCAACTTCAAGCCTGTCTTTCCATTCAAGAAACTTTGGGGAGAATAGATGCTTGTTCAGTGACTGATTTTCCATGTGCTCATAGACTAGGAGTCTGTGTTTGCCCTCTGAACAGAATCCCCACATTCTCACAAGGTTCATGTGATTGATTTTTCCAATTGTGCTAACTTCTGCCCAAAATACATCCTCCCCTTGGTACATGTTTTCAAGTCTCTTCACAGCTACAACCCTTTCATCCTTCAAAATGCCCTTGTATACAGTTCCAGAACCTCCCCTTCCCAGCTCTTCCTTGAAATTATTCGTCGCCTTCTTGAGCTCAGCATAAGTAAACCTCCTAAATCGATTTGATACACATGATATCCATCTCCCACCAAAGCTGGCACACCATGCTTTCTGAAAAGAAGCCACCAACCTGAGACTACAAAGAGAAGTTCAATAAAACCAATGGCAGAAGCAAATGAATAGAGATAAACACATCGTATTCTCTTAGTGTTGGTGTTATACATAGAAGGAGAACCGATCATTGTTTCCAATTCATCAGAATGGCAAATGGGGTCAGTGCCATTAAGAATAGCGAGCTGAGATGTCTCAACAGTCGCTGGCAATTTGAGATATATTTTGCCTTCAAAACTTGGAGACCGGTAACCATTGAAAAGCTCACTTTTCGTGTAACAATGTCGCTCCCCAGTTAGCTTATAGTTAAAAGCTTTACACCGATAGTCCCCCGCGCAGCTCTTCATGCAGGAGTCTATCGAAATGGATTCGGTGTAATTAAGATCAAATCCCCTGTAATCTACATGCGGCAACTCCACAAATTTCACTTGCTGTGACTGGAAAAGAGTTACGTTAAACAAAGGCTTGCAGCCTTTTTTCCAATTACCAGGTTCAGTGATCTCATACCCAGGAGGGCATGAACACTTGGGCTCTGGTGTATTTACACAAATCGCATTTCTCCCACAAACTCCATGAACATTACAAAGCTGAGAAAGAGCTTCCCATGATGTCACCCACAACCCAGTGTTATTGTTCAGGCTATAAAGCCTGAGATTCCCATCATAGTCCATTGTTAGCCTCCTTTTGATCCTTAACAAACCCATGTCAGAAGCAATGAACTGGAACCGACCACTAGATACAAAATGTCCCGTTTCATGCATTTCTGCTACTATTATAGCTTGTTCTACCATTTTCGAACACAGTCAAATAAGGTACAGGCCAGTATATGCTTGAAATATCAGAACCATCATATTTCAACCTCAGCACATTATCATTATCAAAAAAGAAACTAAAATATCCAGAAGCATAAGACCCTCCATGTAATCTAGCAATCAGCTTTGTACTCTTTGTAAATAATTGGTTTGGAAGAAGTGTATCAATCGGAGAATCAAAGCTTTGCCATAGAATTTCACCACCAGGGCCTTTAATAACAAGGTTACCAGTATCCAGAAGCTCTGCCATTCTAGCATCAGTGGAGGTGGTGTTAGTCTCCCATATGATGGAACCATCAACATCGGACAAGACCATGGCACCATCTCCTCGTAGAGAAACTCTTGAGCCTCGGCCGTTGGCAGGTCTGTCTCTGTTGGCCATCCAAACCACAGTCCTGTCCTTGGAATTGGTGAACCAAATAGAGAACCAATAAGCATTTTGTCCCATCCCATAGAACCCACAAGAGAATTTTATATGGAATCCGTTTTGACTTTCTTTGCCTACTAATATTGATACCGCGGGATATAAATTTTGTTTCGCAAAAAGATGAAACTATTTCCACGTTGGGAGATAATTTAAAGAGGATGTTCCAAGGCGCAAATAAATCTCCTCTTGTTTACCGTTCTCTGCTGCCTTGAAATTGAGATTTGAGGGTAATTTAAAGAGCCAAGTTGGCGAGTCTTTCACTAATCTGTTAAGAAATTAGATCAAAATTAATAAAAGAAGTTTGATTGGTATTGAGCTGCAGCTTTACCAAATATTTTTCTAAAACACAAATTCTTAGATTGTTCATCTTGTTTTCTGCTGTTATTTTTCCAACAGGGTGAAAGTTGTGTTGGGTTTTTCATGGAAGCTAGCTCGAAACATGATTTGTCAAGAACACAACTATATTTGCTACTAACAAATGCTGGAATTTCATCCTTATCTCCTAATTAACTTGGTGAGGGTTAATGGATGCCTATGGGTGACATGGAAAAAAACTGCTCCCGACTCTGAGCTTTTATGGTTTACATAGAGCACAGTCTATATCCATGCTAAAATTGCACCATTTATAGTAGAAGTAGAAACTCTGATTTCTTTTTTATTAGTAACATGTTTTTTTTATAATAAATAACTTATGAAGCCAGTTTTAAACAAAAATATAAAAAATAATGTCTTCGTAATTTTTTATGTGGCAATGTTAAAAAAATCAAAGAATATTTAATTCATGAAAACCATATAAAAATAAAAATACTATTTAATTCCCAATGAATATTCATATGCAATATTTTCATAATTTATTGCATATTAGACTCTTACATAATTGTTAAAAACGTTATTGCAAATATAATTATAAAAGGTGCCATATCATTTTAAAAAGTATGGTTACATCCATAATATACAAATTTTGTGTACATTTTATTAACAATATCGCATAAAATAAAATAAAATAAAATAGTTTACTTAAAGTACCATAAATAATAGAAAATTCAAATGATTATTATAGTGAAATTTTAAGGTAATTTTGGGAGTGAATGCTACCAAGACTAGTATAAATTATTATTTAAAATAGTTTCATATCTACTTTTATTTTTAAAATATGAAAAATATTCTTCTTAGAACATTTTTTCAATTTTTCCAGGCTTTAAATGGAGGCAAATAAAATTTTCCATTTTTATCAATTATTTATATACAAATATATGGTTAGGAACCTACAAATAAAACGTCTGGGTGGTGTAGTTGGTTATCACGTTAGTCTCACACACTAAAGGTCCCCGGTTCGAACCCGGGCTCAGACAATTAAACCATCGTTTTGCCTTTTTCCACAGGAGAAAAAAAGAGAATCCATTTCAATGGCTGCCTCGCGTCTTAAAACGCCCACGTAACGTCAACACTTTGAGAAAAAAAGATTGATCTCTCTCCTCTCTCAAGCCTTCGAACTTTCCTCTTCATCTCCTAAAAATCAGTGCCTTTCTTCGTCATCTTCGTTTCTTAACTGCTACTTTTCCTTCTTCTACGGTTTTGTAATAGTAATGGATTGGGGAAATGTAACGGCAGAAGATCTGATCGACGCGCTTCGAGAAGTTGACTGGTCATCTCCACCTCGACCTCTTTCTGAGTTCTTCTCTAGATTTACTCTCCCTAAATCCTCCTCCAAATGGAACAGCCGCCTCAAATGTAATCTCTACTAGTATGTTCTCTCCATTTCAATCCCTATTATCCAAATAATCTTGTCATTTTTTTTTTCTATTAATCTTAATTTTTTTTGCTTTAATTTGAATGGCGATTGCTGTTGTCGTAGATAATTTTTTTTTTTTAATTTGTTTGCAGTTACAGGACGAATTACTTCATTATGATGGTTCTCATTATGGGTAAGGAAGGAGACGGTGCTGTTATGAATATTGTTTGTGTCTAATTTTGCATATTATTGTTACTACAGGACTGGGATTCCTTAGGAGGCCACTTGCTATTGTCGCTGCTCTTTTAACAGCACTTTCCATTGCATTTATGAATGATAGGTAGGTTGCTCGGACCTCTTTATTTGTGTGCGTGTCGGAATTCATTTTTGTATTTTTCCCGTCATTATGGAAATGAGCGTGTGCACTTAATCTCAGAGAGATCAATATTTCTAGGGTGGCATAGAATTGACATGAAATGCTGCCTGTTAAAGGCTTGGGCAAGATAAATTGGGTAAAAGGGTTATGTCTTGTTATAGTGTCATTCCAGCAGTCCATTGTCTGCCCTGAAAAGTAGACAGAATACCTTTGTCACTGCAAAATGTAGTTCTGAATTACCACTGCGATCAAGAGTCATGATGAGCAACATAATCACTAATAACAAAGTTCCTTAGTTTTACTAGATCCAATATCTTAGCCAAAATTCAAATCCAAATTTGCCACATCATTTTGGTGTGCTATAGAATGAATGTATAGCTTATAAGGGGCCTATATTGAAACAGGCTAGGGATTTGCTTATTATTATTATTATTATTATTATAAAAACTTATGTCTAAGGTTTAACAAAAACAACTGGGCGTTTCCTTTCTCCCAGCCTGATTTTCATGGTAGGCATGAGGCTTTATTGATGTAGTACTTTTAGTCACATTGGCAACACCGGATCTGGTAAGTGTGAGGAACATTTTGGTTGCTCTCTAATTCTCATTTCTCATTGCTGTTTCACCCTTGCAAGCATATCAGCATCTTTTGGTTATCATCTGTTCTTGCTTTCTTTTTCCCATTCATGATTGTTGAGAATTTTTCATTACAGCTTTGCAGGTACTTTTAGCGAGAAGGTAACGAGAACTGTGAGGCAATTCTCTCCACATTTAGCGGCAAAAATGAGACCTCCTCTGACGTAGGTCCTTTTGTTTATATTGTTTCGAGTAGCATCTAGTTTGCTGTTTTATTCACTTTTTAGCTTTGACAGACCTGTTATTCGTGGACGACCATCAGCAAAAAGAGCAATTTACATATGTGGTCGGCCTCGCTGGTTCTTTGTCATGATATTTTCTTTTGGTACTTTAATTCCTTCCCGCATCTTTTTCCTCTTTCAAAGCAATATAAAACTGTTGTGAACCAGGTAGCATTTACTGGTAACTGATTGTATTTGCTTTCTACTTCCCATGTTCTGCAGTGAGTTTCACCCTTTGGTATGTCTCCTGTGGTCTCTTGACTGTTCTATGGGCACTTGCCATTGGACTTCTCGGTTCGTTTCTTTCTTGCTCATATCTTTCACACTTTCTTTAGAATTTCATGTTCTCTTTTCTTTATTCTCTCCTTTCTTTCTCAGCCACTATCCTACATGCAAGTTTCCGAACACCTAACCTGAAAGCTCGTCTGAACACATTTCGTGAGGAGTTTCGTTCAGTTTGGCGCAATTACAGTGAGCTGTAGCTTGAGCTTGTGGCCTGTGTTCATATCTTTGAATCTGGGGCGTTTATTTTCTTTGCATGTGTAAGTAAAAATGTGCTATTATTGCTGCTACATTAAAAATGTCGTATTACTAGTTCAAGGCCACCATCATTGCTGCTTGTAGAGGTGGTTTAACTGTAAAATATCCTTTTCATGGGGAATGCTGAAGCCAGCAGTTGCTTTTTATCTATCATGTTAATTATTTACAAACTTTCATAGTAACAACAGGTTTGCTTTTGTGCAGGGATTATTTCTTCATTTCGGGGCTTACATAGCTCACTTTATTCTGGGGTTTTAGCTGTTTCTGTTGCTACAAAGCAATTTTCTCTGACTGGACTGGAAATTCTCAGGCTAAGGCTGCTAATGTTTACATATCTCCAATATGTCATGTAAATTGTCAGGACCTCTTTCTGTAAAGTGAACAGTCCATATTAGAAGAAACCTAGAAAGAAAGGGAAAAAGGTTGGCATTTAGAATTCTTGGATGAAGTCTTAATGCCCAACTTGATTTCAAGGGTTCTATGTTGTTATGAAACGTGTCTGATGTAGTTTCTATCGAAATGAGTTGTTATCTACCGATTGTCCATTTTCAACTGATGCAATTGTAGCTTCTTGATCTACATCAATCAGCTGTCCGGGTGTGAAATTTTTTCATACCAGATCGTTCCTGTCATCGCAACCCACCACTTTGAGTTACTGAAATTCTGGAACCGAGCGAACCAGAGATGCTACTCAGCGTGGCAAGTGCTAATCAGGGACATGGCACAAGGCGGTCGGTCGGATAAGAAGCTATGGATTCTATACGATACTCCTGGTTTGGTTTCTTATGTGTATCAAACAAATTATATTCCTTTACAGAAGAAGCCAGCCCAGGATCTGAGTAAAACTTCAACGATAAGTAATGGGAAAGAGTTTACTACATCTGGACGAGGGAAAATCACTTGAGCTGTTTATAATTGGATCCGTTTGCTCTCTTCTACACCGAAGTGCAAATGGCACTCAACTGGATTTTGTGTTTTCCTCTCATTCCCAGTTCCACCGGTGCAAGCATGGGCCGCTTAGCTCCTTCTCCGGAATGATCATCTTTCTCAAAACTAGCATATTCTGTCAACATAGTATTATAAAAATTTGGACGTGTGGCAGGTTCCCTCCCTAGCTTTACAACGTGATTATATGTTTGCTTCACCGTAGTAATCATGCTCACTCTATTGATAACCTGACTTACCCGGAAACAATCTCTTGGACATCCTCAACTCTCCCCCCCCCTCGTATTTTGGGACAAAGACCCCTTCAATTCTTCTTAAAATCTTAGTTAAGGCATTATTTTATGGTTTATGAAAAGATATCAAAAAGGAAATTAAAAAAAAAACAAAAACCCGAGATACCAAATTTGAGATGATTGTGTTGCCATACTCACGTTGACACCAGCTCAGCAACACGTAAAAAAAAAAAAAAAAGAGGTGAAGGAACAGCAAGTGTTGATTCAACTTTATAAGATAAACAGATTAACCGCCTAATGATTCGAGTCAACTTTAGATTAAAAATGCAGTGGGGTCAAGGGTGATGTAGGCTGCATGAAATGGCATGGAACCGAATCGTTCTATTAGAATAAATCAAACGACAACTTTTGCCGCAACGAAATCATGAATCCTCATGTACTATTTGATACTTTCACGTAGATATCAACATATACTACAACGTTGATGCCTTCTTTAATTATAATTATAAAGAAAACCAAGACCTGAGGTGTTTTACTGTTGAAATGTATTGTTAATTTTCTTATATATCAATGTGAATTGAAATAATTTTTTTTTTTTAATTTTCAATTCGGTCTTTGATCGTTTGTTTTGCACAATTGAATATTTTTTTTTTAGCTTAAATCAGCACTCAATTGTTGATTCTTTTGGAAGAAAGGGCTGGATTGAAAAATAAAGGATTAAAGTGAAAGAGCGGGGAAAATAGGGGACGGCTTCAAATTTCATTTGAAAAATTCATTTTAGTCCTCTCATTTTTTTTAGTTATTAGGTTATAAGTCCCTTTAGATGTAAAAAATTCAATTTTAATACCAAACTTTATTTCCCTTACTTTTCAGTCCTTTTATATGAGAGAAGAAAGAGGCTCACTGGATTCCAGTGTAAAAAGAGAAAGTCTTTATAGGCAACAATTCCAGCCACAAAAATAGTCGATATCGTTGTTAAAGAGTTCCATTTGATAAAGAGAGTTTTACTTGGGTTTTTTTTTTTCATTCTCCTTGCTTGAGGTAGTAGATTTGCTCGCGATAAAAGTTTTTGGTTCATGTTGATTTCAATTTTCTGAGGTCATTAATAGATTTATTACAGTGACCAATTCTGCAGAAAAAAGACGATGTCCCTTCTACTGCTTTTAAATTTTTTTCTTTGTTGTTCATCGCTTTAAGAAATTAAAAAAGGAAGAAGCTAGGCCTAGGCGTCTAGACTTTTTTTTGTCTTCTTTATTAATTTTCTATTTTATATTTGGGTTAAAACAAAATCATTGAACCCAATTGAGTCCATGAGCCGAGTCATAGTTTTAACGAGTTAATTCGCAGCATCCTGGCTATTATTTATTGTTTTTTTTGTTTAATGCTTTTTTGTCCCTTAATTTAAAAGAAACACAATTTCATCATTTGTTATTGATGATTTATTTTTTTATTTAACTCAAAACTAAAAACAAAATGCAATTTCATCATTTGTTATTAATGATCTACTTTTGCTATTTCAGCCTCGTGTCAATCATTGTTTTTCTTCCTTTTAAAAAAGTTATTTCGTACAAAAAGATTCTCATGTGCTTTGTTTTTGTATAATTAAATGAAAATAATATTTGGGATAAAAAAAATTATTGAATCCAATGGTGTGCATAACTTGTATCGTGAGTTTGTTTTGTTGACTTGAGTTCATTTAGATTTTTTTTTAATAAGTGTTGTTTCTTTACTTTGTCATTCATCATTGGGTTGGGGATTGAGCTTCCCATTTAGTTTTTTCAATATTGTCCCCATGAGTTTTGCAGGTCAAACCAAGTTAATTTAGGTAGATTAATGTGTTTTCATCTCAATATTAGATAAAAATATAGTTCAATTCATGGTTAAAATCTTTTTTTTATAAGACATTTTCCCAATGCCTGGACATTTTTATTTTTGCTCTATTTTTTTTTTACTCCGACCCACGGTATAATGCGAGCCAATTGACTAGTATATACTATTAGGTAGTGTTTCGTTATTGTATCACCAATGAAATGTGTTTAGTTTTATGTCTATTTCATAGATAATTTTTAACTATTTTTTTGTTCTAGTTATGGGTTTGTAACGGGAATGCAAACATGTCATGCACTCGGTCAATTCAACATTTTCAAGGTAGTATAACATGCATAAATTAAGGCACATGTCAATTTTCTGGTATCCTAAACTGAGGGGTTTCATTATGGACTTTGCAACATAGAAGTTCTCTTTCAGCCTGTTCCCTTCAGGTAAAATGCTTCTCGTCCATTCAATAATTTTGTCATAATCGGCCTCACTCAACCCGTGATCTGACTTGATGGTGAACACATGTGCTATGACCGATAATTTATTGTGATTCGTGCACCCATCCCATACTGGTTTGTCAGAATCTTCAACATATCAAAAAACCTTACTGCATCTGCATTAGATTCTTCTTCTACAATTGGACTTTGACTGACATCACCTTGATTCATTCTCATTGCATTCATAACCATATTCCTGTAAGAATTATTGTTTTCATTACAACTTTATGCACGTTGCTAGTACTAGAAGTTGACCCAACCACCCTTTCTACCATGCTCTTATTAGGAACAAATAGTTCTCCATGTGCAGACCAACACATGTAATACTCCATGAACCTTTTGGTTAGAAGATGCATCGTTACAACATCTGGATGCAAAAACTTTTTATTTTTACACTTCCTTCATGGACACTAAATACCGCCATCAGAAAAATTCCTCGAAATAGATATTGTGAAATTAATAAAACCCTGAACCTCATTACAATACTCCATCCTCCACAATCCTTGGGGTGAGTCTCGGTACATTCATGCACGATCATCCATGACTTCTATCGAGCCTCTATAAAATTATGATGACAACATGTATTAATTAACTATGTTATGTAAATAAATTTGCAAAAATATTGGTTTGCCCCGACATTATCCAACAAGCTAAAAAAGCACTTATGTTAAATATTTATTATCAATTATCAATGTCTATACAAATTTATACATTTATAAATTTACGGAAATCACAACTCCACAATAGAATTGATAAAAATTAAAATGGACCCGTTAAATAAGCTATTATTTATTTCATCACAACACATCTAATTTGGTGTAATTCAAACAAAATTTCAACAATTTACATACAAATACAATTTGACAAAATCTAAAACAAACTATAACAACTACAAAATTATACATTCATACTACAAGTTTCTTTGACACATAACAATAAAACAAGTATATACGTTAATAAATATATATACTAAAAAAATAAAAATTAATAAAATTGACATTTAAATGTTAAAATTAAAAAGGATAGATTTACTTATAAAAATGATAAAATCCACAATAAATCAGAGAACAAATGTTGTGACCATGTACAAAAGTATAAGAAGATGAGTTCTTGTGTTAAGAAGAGGGGGGTATTTTTAGGGGGGTGGGTGGTTGTTTGCAGTTTGAGAGGGGAGAGTTGGGATGGGGAAGAAGAAGGAGAAATAGAGGTGGGCTTTTATCGATGGAATCACCAACGGACACAACCTGTCGGTAATTCTAACGGTAATTGGCCACGTCATTGTACGGAGACCCCGGTTTGAATTCCTCGGTTATTCCGTCGGTAACATCGTTTGAAAAAATTCCATGTCATCAAAGGGTTTCTTCTTTTCAAAATTCTATATATTTCATCAGCAATTTGATCGGTATATACCGACGGTATTATTTCATTAATATATACCGACTGAATGGCCGATATAATCTATGTCGTCGGTAATTATTACCAACAGAAAAGGTTTGTTGGTATAGACCAACAAAATCAGAGATAAAATTATATCCGTCGGTAAAAATTACAGACAAAATAATTCTATCAATAAGTATGTTGGTTTTCGTTGATTTTCTAATAGTATATTCATGGTTTTTATGTTTTGGTTTGTCACGGTATGCTTCGTCTGTATATATAATGCACAATTTTTCATTTCTAATGGGGCAAATTTGAAAGGAAAACATGGAATCTTCTTTTTCTTGGTGATGCTTAGAGTATTTGGCTAACTGATTTTCAAGGAAATTCAATTGTACTGGAACGCGTGTTCTCCTCTAACAAGTAAGCTAGCCCATGAATCATTCAATTACCTGGAAAGTCCACAGAGAGACGCCAATTTTTATTTGAATTTTCACATAATAAACTATAAGACTTGTCAAACCGCGGGTTTAACTGGACACGGACACGTCACTGTTTTTAAGAACTAAAGAAGAGTGGGCTAACAGCTAACTTCTCTGCCATGCACAACTATAATCTATAAAAGGAGCCGTAACTATGTTTGTATAACTAATTATTTTAAGTGCATAAAAGAAGAGAAAGGAAAGAATGTCGATACCAGACAGTGGACGTCCTTTTATCATCTTTGTTATAGTACTTGCGTGCGCAATGTTTGCTTTCGGTGTTATTTTGAAGTGTAGGCTCGACTGCACCGGTAGTTGTGGTGATGGGGATGGGGATGGGGATGGAGGTGGTGGTGGTGGTGATGGTGATGATGGGGATGATGGTGATGACGACATAGAAGATGGTGGTAACGACATAGAATGTGGTGGTCTTGATGGGACACCTAATACTGAAGGTGTAGGCGGTGGCTGTGATTTTGGAGGTGGGGGAGGGGGAGGGGGAGGCGGTGGCTGTGATTTTGGAGGTGGGGGAGGGGGAGGGGGAGGGGGAGGCGGTGGCTGTGATTTTGGAGGTGGGGGAGGGGGAGGGGTAGGCGGTGGCTGTGATTTTGGAGGTGGGGGCGGGGTTGGAGGTTGTTGACACAAGATTGACACCATATCTCTCTTGTTCGGGATTCATGATCGAGGATAAATCCTGAGATGTAATGTGATTATTTGTTGTACAAGTTCAATTATTGTATTTTTATCATTAATTTTTTTTAGCCCATATATTTGTTTAGTACGGATATTTCTTTAATGTATATAGATTTTTATTTATTTATTTAATACCACACTTATTATACTAACGAAGTTTTTTTTTTTTTTTATCTCATTGCACATCAATCGAAATTCATCAGATGATTTTAAAAATTCATCACTCTCATCGATTTAATACGCTAGGAATAATATGATGAATTTATTTAGGTTCTATATATAGCTTATTACAACATAGATAATAATATTAATCATTGCTATATATGGTGTTGATGCTATAACTTTACGGTAGAAGTCATTATCTGTTAATATATAAATCATAACTCGGATGATATAATTTTCTATCTTCTAAGAAAATCTCGAGTTTGAATATCGTTTATATATACATAACCCCCACTAATTAGTCTAATTTAATATGATAAAATTCATTAATCACAGAGAAATTTCTTGCTTGAGAAAAGGCATGCAGATAGATGAGGGAGGAATGAATATGTCATCTGGAAAAAAGATAATTTAGCTGCAACATGTCAGCACAAATTAAGTTTGTAGCCTCCCTCCACATGTTAAGAGCAACCTAATATTCAACAAACCAGATCCACAGGGAAGAAGAATAAGGCCCCCCCCAATGTTAAGAGCAACCTAACTATATATTCGTGGATTAGAAGAGAAAGAAAAGATTGAGAACTAGCTGTGGAAAGGGACATCTTGTCGTCTAACTATATATTCGTGGATTAGAAGAGAAAGAAAAGATTGAGAACTAGCTAGGAATCTGCAAAATGTGCCAGAATTAAGGTCTTTAGTGAGGAATGCGACGATATTAATCAACACAAGGAGAAAAGTTTGAATAGTCATAGACATGTAGATGATAGATAATTTCAGATTCATGAATACCCAAGAATTGTTTTACCTCTAATAAATACGAAAATCAACAAGACTGTATCACTCCGTGTTGATGATGTCTCGGTCTCGTCTAATCCTAGCCATGCATACTGTAATCTCCCATACCTTAATTACCTTTTACTATGATCGTGGCCCTATAGCATGTAAAATTACAAGTTCTTTCTTCAATTACTTATTACTTTAGGCCATTTCAATGCTATTTCATCTTAATAATATCATCCCATAATGATTTTATAAAACCCCTAATTTAACATAAGAACTTTAAATTCAAGAATTTAGGATTCAATCAAAACATCAACTAAACTTCTTAATATCGTGTTTAAATAAGCTTAAAATACTTTATTGGGCAATAATATACACTCTAAAAGCTAACCGGTTAAGATTTCTCCAAGCTTTCTCTTTTTTTCTTCACCTTCCTAACTTCTTCTCTCTAACTCCTTAACAATCTCACACTTTTCCCCACCCAGCTACACACATATGAATTTTGTTAATTATCACTATGTCTTTTCTTTACATCCTTTTATGTTTTTCTGGAAATATTTTCTAGATTTCAATGTTTGTTTATACCAAATTTAAGCTAGGCTAATTTGAATTTAATTTCATTTTTATTTTTATTTCTATATTTTTTATTTTTCAACCATTTTTTTGTATTCTTATTTTTAAAAATAGAACATACCCATTTTATTTCAAATTCCCAAAATCTGCTATCTTCCTCCTAGTGTAAATAGTCAATTTACTTACTTAATATAATATTTACTTCGTTATTCTTATAGATCTTATCTAGGGTTTACATCCTATTTTTAAAATAATAACTTACATGGTTTAAATTTTTTAAGAACTCATTTTACTCTATTCAATATGTTCATAATTATTTTCTAATTAGCCACTTTTATTTAACCAGGTAGAACCCAAGAAAAATTTCATTTAATCTTCTTACAATATGCCGAAATGAGAAAGAACGAGGGATTTGAATGAAGAATTCAAGAAACAATAATTCTAAAAATAATAAATTGATATGTCATTAAATTAGTTCAAGGATCCACATATCCATTCCTATAAATATATTGATTATTGAAGTAAAATAAATATTCTTTTACATCAAGAAAATAAATTTGATATCCCCTTAAAGCTGAGAAAAATCAATGAGATTACGAGTATATTAATTAGAAAAAGCTCTATAATCATTTTCTTACCATCAAACGAATGTAATATTGAAAGCAATTTTCATTCACTTGGCTGTAGTCTTAGGAATAAAATCTATGCATTTTTTCTATGCAAACATTCAAAAGCTTGACAATTTTAACTTAATTTATTCTTCTCTAATAAATCAAGATGAGAGTTGCAGCAATCAAATTAATTTCTTTTGCTTCTTACTATAGTCCTTAACAACAATTACGGATTGAAATAAACTAGAAATCATACATGACATAAAACAATTCAATGAGCTTGAATAACAATCAATAGCATAATTTTGAATAAGAAAAAATAAATACTTGAATCTGAAACAATTACAATAATAATGTTATTTCTCACACTATGCTAATGGAGATAATGTGTTTCCCTCTTCAACCAAATTTAGGAGTTTAGTTCATGGTTGTTGGAAATTTGACAAAAACAGAGAAGAAATGAATGTTTTTTCAACCCTGTTTTAGTTGTGTTCTGCTCTCTTTATCATCTCCCTTTGCTGTCGAAATCTCCAGGATTCTTAGGCTAATTAATTAGAAGTCTTCATGATACTAAATTCATTCCTTCTTTATCTGGTCTTTAAGGTTGGATAAATCTCTAAGAATTTGTGTTGAAATATGCTTCTGCTACTGTTACAATTCGATTGTAATACCAACTCTATTGCAATTTAGACTTTTATTCTGACTTGATTTTTTGTAATGTCCGATCATATCAACTATATTCTTTCATTCAAGATATGTTAAAGACTTGATCTATAGCTTTCTTGGTTCCTAGGGCCCACTATTTCTATGTAAGACTCTCAACCATATTGGGATGCTCGGCACTGTTAGTTTTCAAATTAGATCAAAGGACCCATTTTGACCAACCAGATTGCGTCCAAATTTTGTCCTTCAAAATAATTTTATCTAACTTTGAGTCCTTCATGAAAATTATAGTCCTAAATGTTTAGATGAATTTAGGTTTTTGAATCGCCTGATTTCGATATCACAAGCTCAAGATATTTTTGTTTGAATCTCTAGTATGAAAGTAGAGAATCCTACTGCAAAAAGGATTCTAGCCTGAGTTTGCAGGCTAATTCGAGGTCCAAATGAGATTGTAATTTTTTTCATAATATCTTCCTAGAAAACTTGACATGTGTACTTCAACTTAGATTGAGCCCACTTTCTCCTTCTGGAACTCTAACTTGGCAAAAAACTTGTCACAAGAAGTTAGGTTCAAAACATAAAATGCAGAATTTCTTATCTTTTAATGATTAATTCATGAAATCTTTTCTGTATGTCAAACTTATAAAAATAACTTCAAATCAACTCAAATAAATTTAAAATACATTAAAAATAATAGTGTAAAAGGAATATATATATATATATATATATAGCACTTATCAATGACACAAGAAAAGGTAGGAGAGGTGAATTTCAGCTGAGAATAGTAAAAGTTTTTATCAGGCTAAATTCTCATGAATAATCATTTATTCTCAAAAAAATTATACATAAAATATCTAAATTAAACTAAACTTTAACTTTCAGCAGCTTTTTTATAAATATTTACTTCACTAATTTTTTTTTTGAGGTTGCATTAATTCCAATAGCATAAAAATTAAAAGTGAAATGAATCCCAAAAAGTTTCCCCGGCTGTACTTGTTTTCAATTTTTTTACTCAGCGTGTTATTTTTTTTTAAAAAAAAATATCAGTTCTTAGCGTTTGATAAAATGATTTCCTAAGAAACAAGAAAATGAATTGACAGTTAAGTTTGCAACATAGAAGAGTCAACTAGCAAAATTAATTATTCTGGATCCCAATAGGACCGTGTGGGTTTAGCTCATTTTCCCAACCCAATTTATAGCCTAGATCATACCCTTTTTTTCATAGAAAAAACCCTCAATCTAGCCCTAATTTACATGTTAGCTGTAAGATAAAAGAATAGGAGAAGAAGAAGAGAAGAGCTGTAGACGGGAAGGCTAGAGAGATACAGAAGAATGTATTTTCGTTGAATACTCTTTTACTGTTACATGATGGTCTTATATAATACCATCTTAAATTCAAAATAAATCCTATAATCAAGAGTACAATTAATGATAAGATATACACATATTTTCTAATGTGATCACGTTATCTTCAGATTCGATGAATATCTCTTGTGCAGGTATGAGCAGGTCAGGTCAGGTATGAGCAGGTATGAGCAGGTATGATCAGGTATGATCAGGGATAACAATCCCTGATCATGATCTCTTCAGTATCCAGACTTCTTGATAATTATCGTACTCCATGATCATGTTTATCTTCAATATCAATATTATCTTTATTGTAGATATGCTTGGAGATCACGATTATCTTCAGTCGTAGTAATCTCTCTTGTTCAGGTATGATCAGGTATGAGCAGGTCAGGTCAGGTCAGGAATATCAATCCCTGATCATGTTTATCTTCAGTACCAGTATTATCTTCAGGAGATTGGATAATATTATTAACAGAGATTACGATTATCTTCAGTAGTAGTAATCTCTCTTGTTTAGATATGATCAGGTATGAGCAGGTCAGGTCAGGTCAGGGATATCAATCCCTGATCATGTTTATCTTCAGTATCAATATTATCTTCAGGAGATTGGATAATATCGTTAACACGCCCCCTCAATCTTGACGGGAGGTCACAAACGTGAAGATTGGAGCACAAAAAATTAAACCGTGCTGTAGAGAGTGGTTTGGTCAGAAGATCGGCTAGCTGATCACGAGTAGATAAAAACTTGACTATCAATTTCTGTTGAGAGACCAGATCTCTGACTAAGTGAAAATCAATTTCAATGTGCTTTGTGCGGGCATGGAACACCGGATTGGAGGATAGATAAGTAGCACCTATATTGTCACACCAAAGAGTGGGACTTGTGGAGAGTGGCAGACCAAGTTCGGCAGCTAAATATTGTAACCATTGGAGTTCGGCTGCCGTGTCCGCGAGAGCCTTGTATTCCGCTTCAGTACTGCTACGAGCGACTGTGGCTTGCTGTTTGCTTCGCCATGAAATTAAAGTGGATCCAAGGAATATACAATACGCACCAACAGAGCGACGATCATCTATGTCCCCTGCCCAATCTGCATCAGAAAATGCCTGAAATGTGAATGAATTGGAGCAAGACAACAGTAAGCCGTATGATATTGTTTGCTTGAGATAACGCAGGATCCTCTTAACATACAACCAGTGGGATAGCTTGGGTTGATGCATGAATTTACTAACACGATGCACGGCGAAAGCAATGTCAGGCCGAGTGAAAGACAGATAATGCAAGCCACCAACAATGCTTCTATATAGAGTAGGATCTTCAAACGTTGCTGTATCTGTTGCTGTCAAGCTGACAGAAGTGGACATTGGAGTTGAACACGGCTTGGCACCATCCATCTTGGACTTAGTGAGCAGATCAACAATGTACCTGCGTTGAGTTAAATAGA
This sequence comes from Populus davidiana, assembly GCA_030145905.1. Lineage (NCBI taxonomy): Eukaryota > Viridiplantae > Streptophyta > Magnoliopsida > Malpighiales > Salicaceae > Populus > Populus davidiana. Next base: position 1,856,841 of record CM057794.1, on the reverse strand, counting down.
GACCTGTAGCATCACGTAAGGCTTCAACGCCTAAGAAAAAACTTAGAGAACCAAGATCAGTAATAGCAAATTCTGTGTGTAGGTGCTGTATAATATCCTGGACAGCAACATCATTAGAGCCGGTGATGATAATATCATCAACATAAATAAGAACATAGAGGATGCTGGTGGTGTCGTTTAGAACAAAGAGTGACAAATCAGCTTTGCTGGCAACAAATCCCAGTTGTAGCAGCACAGCAGCAAGCCGAGAAAACCATTGACGAGGCGCCTGTTTAAGTCCATATAAGGACCGCTTGAGTTTGCAGATATATTCAGGGAATTGAGGATGTTTAAAACCTGGTGGTTGATCCATGTAAACCTCTTCTGAAAGTGTGCCGTGAAGGAAGGCATTTTGGACATCCAGCTGACGAATTTTCCAGTGTTTACATACTGCAATTGACAGAACCAACCGGATTGTTGCAGGCTTCACTACCGGGCTGTAGGTTTCATTGAAGTCCACCCCGAATTGTTGATGAAACCCCTTAGCAACAAGGCGTGCCTTGTATCTTTCAATAGAACCATCAGCCTTCCTCTTTAGCTTGAAGATCCAGCGACAGCCGATGACATTTACCTTGCGAGATGGAGGAACCAGTTCCCAGGTGCGATTCCGGAGCAAGGCATCAAACTCAGTGTTCATGGCAGACCTCCAGTGAGAACATTTTGAGGCTTCAGTAAACGAAGTTGGTTCTTTATAGGTAGGAGAAGCAGTAGCTAGCAGTGCACGGGGCAGGGGATACAAGGTTTGTCCATCAGAGGATTTTTTTGGTTTGGAAATGTGGTTCTTTGATCTGGTTACCATCAGGTGATTGTTGGATGGAGGTGGTGTTATGTCTGTGGGATGCGGCAGTGGCCTTGGTGAAGAGGATGGAGCTGTATCATCAGGTAATGGAGGTGATGGTTCCGGGTTGGAAGAGCATACCGGCAGAGCAGCATCCATGTTTGGCAATGATGGAGGAGAGTTTGTACCTGCAGGTGTTAGTGAAATAGAGGGAACAGTGTTTGGAAACGAAACAGTAACTGATGTAGTGAGTGGAGAAATAGTCAAATGATTTTCAGTAATTTGGTATGGGAATTTGTTTTCGTCGAAAACGACATGACGGGACACGTAAACTTTACCTGTTGCAAGGTCAAGACATTTATATCCATGATGGTCCGAACTATAACCAATAAAAATGCAATCTTTAGATCTAAAATCAATTTTGTATTTGTTGTACGGTCGAAGATAAGGCCAGCATGCACAACCAAAAACTTTAAGAAAACGATAATCAGGAGTATGACGAAAAACAATTTCGTATGGAGATTTTTGATTGAGAATAGGAGTGGGAAGACGATTGATGATATATGTGGCTGTGAGAAAAGCATCTTCTCAAAATTGTTGTGGGAGTTTAGAGTGAGAAAGCAATGAAAGACCAACCTCAACAATTTGTTTATGACGACGTTCAACTGCACCCATTTGCTGATGAGTGTATGGGCATGCTTTGCGATGGTGAATGCCTATTTGAGTTAATAGTGTTGACATACGACGGTATTCACCACCCCAATCAGATTGAATATTTTTTATTGAACGATTAAACTGACGTTCAACTGAAGTTTTAAAGAGCAGAAAAACTTTTTCAACATCCGATTTTAGTTTAAGAGGAAATAACCAGATGAATTTGGTGCAATCGTCTAAAAAACATACATAATAACGAGCGCCACTGTTTGACAAGATGGGTGATGGACCCCAAACATCAGTGTGCACTATGTCTAAAGGATGAATAGATTTATGATTGCTGGAATGGAAAGATAATTGACTACTTTTAGCTAGTTGACAATCCGAACAAACTGGAAGCTTTTTACTTGCAACAGGTAACGTAAATGTGGAAATAGTTTTTTGAATAACTGGAAATGATGCATGGCCAAGTCGGTGATGCCATATTTGATAAGGCTCTCGTACAGCAGTGAGTGCATGAGAGGAGAATTTGTCCGACAGGTTGGAGAAGGAATATAGCCCATCTTTAAAGGTGTCGCGATGAAGGATTTTCCCCAAGTAGTCCTTAATAAGAAAAAATTGATCATGAAATTCAAAAAACACTAGATTATCATTGCAAAATTGTTGAACAGAAATGAGATTTTTTTGAATTTCAGGAACAAGTAATAATTGTTTGAGCATAAAAGGGGTTTTGGATGGAGTAAAAATAGAAGAACCAACACGAGAGATTTGCAAACCTGCACCATTGCCAACCAGAACGTGATCTGAACCAGTATAGTCGTCACTCTGAAGATTTAAGTTGTCCATGTTATTGGTGAGATGATTTGTAGCACCAGTATCAGGGTGCCAATCAGATGCAGAAACAGACCTTGTTGTCGCCATTAGCCCTTGCGGAGTGTTGATTTTTGCAGAATTGTCACGGTATGTGACATCAAATCGATGGTAGCATTTTTTGGCAGAGTGACCAGGTTTATCACATACTTGGCATATCATAGCATCTCTATGAAAATTGTTCCTGCCATTAGAATTATTAGAGGATGAAGCATCTCGAAAATAAGTATCTCTAAAATTTCTTCCTCTGCCTCTATACATATTTCGTCCTCTGTAGGAAGAAAAGTGTTGCTGGCAGGTAGCTACATGAACAGCAGGCTGAATAGGAGGTCCATTGTTGTGTTGCAGCCGTGCTTCTGTGGTGAGTAAGAGGGCATAAACTTCCTCTAAAGTGACAGGATCTGTCCGTGCGGTGATGGCAGTGACAAGAGAGTCATAATCATGGCCAAGACCCGACAGTAGATAGGAGATAATTTCATCACAATGAAGAGCATGACCGGCAACAGCAAGTTCATCTGTCATGCGTTTGATCTGCATAAAGAAGTCATGGGCAGATTGTGACCCTTTACGGGTGTTGACAAGTTCAGTGCGGAGTTGAATAACTCTAGCATGTGATTGAGAGGAAAAAGATTTGGCTAGAGCACACCAAATAGCAGCTGAGGTGGTGTAAGATACCACTTGAATAAGAACATTTTCGGAGATTGTAGAGAACAGAATGGCAACTATAACAGCATCCTGGCGCTGCCAATGTTCATAGAGAGGATTGGAGATGACAGAGGAGGTTGCAGCAGCAGAAATTTCTTTAGATGGAATAGGAATGGTTCCATCAAGGTAGCCAAAAATACCTTGCCCACGGAAGAAGGGAATTAGTTGAGCTTTCCAGACATGATAGTTGTCTTTTGAGAGTTTTGTGACATTTATAGCAGGAGGGGAAACAAGAGCAGGAATGCTAATAGCAGCAGCATCAGAGGTATTTTCTGTAGAGGAGGCCATTTGTGTGACGTGAGTCAATGGCTCTGATACCATGTAAGATAAAAGAATAGGAGAAGAAGAAGAGAAGAGTTGTAGACGGGAAGGCTAGAGAGATACAGAAGAATGTATTTTCGTTGAATACTCTTTTACTGTTACATGATGGTCTTATATAATACCATCTTAAATTCAAAATAAATCCTATAATCAAGAGTACAATTAATGATAAGATATACACATATTTTCTAATGTGATCACGTTATCTTCAGATTCGATGAATATCTCTTGTGCAGGTATGAGCAGGTCAGGTCAGGTATGAGCAGGTATGAGCAGGTATGATCAGGTATGATCAGGTATGATCAGGGATAACAATCCCTGATCATGATCTCTTCAGTATCCAGACTTCTTGATAATTATCGTACTCCATGATCATGTTTATCTTCAATATCAATATTATCTTTATTGTAGATATGCTTGGAGATCACGATTATCTTCAGTCGTAGTAATCTCTCTTGTTCAGGTATGATCAGGTATGAGCAGGTCAGGTCAGGTCAGGAATATCAATCCCTGATCATGTTTATCTTCAGTACCAGTATTATCTTCAGGAGATTGGATAATATTATTAACAGAGATTACGATTATCTTCAGTAGTAGTAATCTCTCTTGTTTAGATATGATCAGGTATGAGCAGGTCAGGTCAAGTCAGGTCAGGGATATCAATCCCTGATCATGTTTATCTTCAGTATCAATATTATCTTCAGGAGATTGGATAATATCGTTAACATTAGCCCGTTATAAATTGGGTTTGAAACCATTTAGATTTTATCAATTTTACTCTAAATATAATAAATATCAGAAGAAGTCATCTCTCAATTCATCCACTATTAACAACAATTAAACATTTGTCCATTCTACGCATTCTCTAAGGCTTTCAATATTTAAGATGCCAAAATAAGCTCGAATATGTCATACATTTCATCCACTACACTAGCTCATAATTAATCTTATATATATATATATATATATATATTCAACACTTATATAATTCATGGTTTTTATGTTTTGGTTTGTCACGGTATGCGTCGTCCGTATATATAATGAACAATTTTTCATTTCCAATGGGGCAAATTAATTTGAAAGGAAAACATGGAATCTTCTTTTTTCTTGGTGATGCTTAGAGTATTTGCCTAATTAACTAGTAATAATATGATTTTCAAAGAAATCCAATCAAACTGGGAAGTGTGTTCTACTCTAACATTGCATTGGCTGTCAGCCTCTAAGCATAGTTATTTGTAAATTCAAATGTGATTTTATATTAACAGTCTTTAATAGGGTTTCCTTTCTGATTCATATCGTGATTTTTATTTTGTTGATAATCCAAGTATAGTTTTCATCCTTGCGTCTTAATTTTCTTGCCATACTATGGGATTTAAAAAAAAAAAAAAGAAAAAAAAAGAAAGAAAGGTCAATAAACTCTTGGAATCAGCAATCTTGACTCTCTAGCATAGTTTTAAGACCCGGCCCGGTCCAAGGCCCGGGTTCCGGGTTTTGACCGGGTCACCGGGTCGCCAGGTCGGCCGGGTCAATTTTTTTTTTGAAAAAATCAAAACGACGTCGTTTTAGTAAAAAAAAAAATCAACGGGTTTGAGGCCGGGTCTGGCTGGGTCAATTCCCAACCGGGTTTTGGCCTCCACCCGGACCGGTCCCATGCCCGAGTCGGCCGGGTCCCGGGTCGACCTACCGGGCCGATCCGGGTTTTAAAACTATGCTCTCAAGTGTTGCGTTTAGTTAAACGAGGGGTTTCTCTCATTAATTCATCCTTGTGCTCTTCCATTCTTTTTAATTAAGTTCCTCGATTGATTTTTGTTTGATTGAGTCCTTATAGGTCATGCTATGTTGATAATATGGTCCCTCTATTAAAATTGACTATTAGTTAACAAAATTGAACCCGTTGATGATTGACTTTATACATTTCTAACAAAAAATATATAAATATTTTTGAAGGAAAATAATTTATTGTATTAATTTTTTTAAAATAGAAAAAGAAATTCAATATGATTAAAAAAACGATCTCCAAAATAAATTCTCATTTCTAGTTAAGAATACAATGAGCAATAATAAACGTTAACATGAAATTAAAACAAGATTTCAAAATCATTTTTAGAAAAAATAAGAATTAGTAAAGTCTAAAAACTAGAATCTTATCATATAAAAAATTATCTCTTCCCTTATTAAAAGAAAGATATTAAAAGAAATCAATATAAAAAAATCTTCGATGTTTTTGTGATAAATAGGAATTAATATTGAGGGTTAGCTATAAAAAATCTAAAAATACAAAAAAATATTAAATTAAAATAAAAAAATACAAAAATTTTAAATTTTTTTAACAGTGCTTTTAAAATACAAAACAAATAATGAAAGGACCAAATTATAAATATTCCGTAATGTACAGTGATTCGAACAGTGAAGCTATAAAGGGACCCAATATGCTACCCTACGTGGCAAATGGTAATCCCTTGAAGAGAATTAGTCAGAAGTTGACCAATTGTTATAACAAGTAAGCTGGCCCATGAATCATTCAAGTACCTGGAAAATCAAGAGAGAGACGCTAATCTTGATTTCAATATTCACATAATAAACGATAAGACTTGGCAAACCGCGGGTTTAATCTGGACACGTGATTGTTTTTAAGAACTAAAGAAGAATGGGCTAGCTTCTCTGCCATGCACAACTATAATCTATAAAAGGAGCCGTAACTATGTTTGTATAACTAATTATTTTAAGTGCATAAAAGAAGAGGAAGGAAAGAAATACAGAAATGCAGCCTTTCATGATCTTTGTTATAGCTATAATCTTTGTTATAGCTGTGTGCTCAATGTTTGCTTTCTGTACTGTTCTTTTGAAGTTACTAGGAGTTGGTGGTAGGCTCAACAGCTCTGGCGGGAGCATAAAAGGTGGTGGTGGTGATGGTGGTGGTGCTGGTGGTGATGGTGGTGCTGGTGGTGCTGGTGACATAGAAGATGGTGGTCTTGGTTGGACACCTGATTTTGGAGGTGGGGGAGGGGGAGGCTGTGATTTTGCAGGCGGGGGTGGGGGTGGGGGAGGCTGTGATTTTGGAGGCGGGGGTGGTGGAGGTGGGGGAGGGGGTGGCGATGGGGGTGGTGGAGGCGGGGGTGGGGGTTGTTGACACAATGACACCAACTCTCTCTTGTTCGGGATTCATGATCGAGGATGATTCCTGATGTGTAATGTGATCATTTGATGTACAAGTTCAATTATTGTATTTTTAACACCATTTTCTTTTTTAGGCCATATATTTGTTTAGAGCAGGTATTTCTTTAATGTACATAGATTTTTTTTTCATTTATTTAAGACCAAACTTATTATAGTAACGAAGTTTTTCTCATCTCATTGCACATCAATCGAAGCACATCAAACGATATTACAAATAATATAATAATAAGAGGATTCAATCTTCCCATGCTCAGCTTGGTATGGATAGGATAAGCCTCTTTTGAAAAGAAAAAAAAGTGATTGTCTTGTTCCTTCTAAAACCTCTTTTATCTTTTCCAATAATATAATTCAGGTCCATAGTATTTAATTTTTATTTAAATTTTGTTTTTTATATATTTTAGTCCTGCATTAAAAAAAAAAAAAAAAAAAACTTACTAGATTCTGAAGAATTCTAGACGATGCGTTATCTGTTTTTTTTTTTTTCAAAAGCAGCCAAGACAAGCAATTAAGAAACCAAAAGGAGATGGCTACATAAAAACATTCCTCAATACTAATTTGCTCTTTCTTTTCATCTTTTTTCTCATGTCAGAGCATATAAAAAATAAAGTGTGGAAAAATATTGTGTGAACCCTCTCTAAATCTTTACCCACACCATTTAGTTTTTTCTGTAATGATTATCCATAATCTATAATTTCATCCATAGAGATTTCTCTTGACAGTCAAAAAATGTATCGGGTTTCCATAGAGATTTTTTGTTCAAGGTCTTGCCAATAGTTTTGGTAGAATAATCTATCCTCGTTTCGTGAAAGAGATTTCTTAGTTCCTTTTCCTGTATTTTGAAAACAAGGACTTCGAATTAGTTTTTATATAACATAAAACTAAGTCTTGGTACGTCGTAGTTTAGATCAGAAATATAGAATATATCTCTTCACTAAAAACTACACTAAGCCTCCAGGGATTTCTTCGACGCAATCTATCTCATATTTGTATTTTTGCATGCCAATGAATGTTATTAGATATTGATCTCATTTACGCACGTGGAATATATATGACTTCTGTTTGAGATTGTTGCGGGATGTTCTGAGGAGCATTGAGCGAAGTCTCCGAGTTTGTCTTCTTGGATATATCCTTAATTTCTACGTCATTTTCTATCATCCTTGGCCGCTACAGCCTGCGTGCAAACTGGAACTTTGACGGAGACCCTTGCAATACGCAAGAACTGACGTCTTCAAACTCGAGGCATGGATTAGATGGTAATGATTATGTGTAGATCGGGCAAGTCATCTTAAGTTGGACTGAGGAAAAATGGCAGTTCCTGTTCTTACCATCAATTCAGAGTTTTGAGTTGCTCGGGAAAATCAACAGACCAGGGTTTGCTCCTGTTGTGCCTGGAATCGTAAACTCGTTGTTTTCTTTTTCTTCGGAGTAACTAAAAGCGCTCGCTCCGCCTAGCTGTCTGCAAACCTTAGACAACCACTTGGCTATAAAAGAGAGAGAGGCAGTGATATTCCTTGTTTCTCAAGTTTCACTAATGGAGGATCGTAGCTGCATTTGTAGCAGCTTTCTTGTCGATTTGTCTGTGCAAGCTAGGTTTTAACCGCGAAGAGGTCGAGCAGTCCAAGCCAATTGAAGAAAATGGCACCAAAATCAAAGCTGTTGATGAAGATTATGGCACCATATATAGAAGAGGGTCGTGAAGTTGGTGGTAGGAGCGGTAACTGAAACTACTTTCACGTTCTCTATCATCTTTGTCATACTTGTTACTTCAAAAAATTTATCTAAAGCAAGAAAAACTGAAAAACACAGTTGGGCCATACAAACAAACAGTACCTTAATCGACCCAAACAGGTGGATCAATCCTCCTCCAAGCCTACTTAACTCATGCGCTTTCTTAGACCTCTTTGTTTTTAGGTATTAATGGAGTGGTGGGATATTCTGGGCCAGAGTACCACTCTATGTCCCCATCAAATTCTACAATATACGACTTGAAAGATATACCAGCTCCAAGCCAAGCAAATGGACGATCGCTCTCTCCCCAATTAAGTGAATTTGTGAAGAGAATTATCCAGCGTTTTCATTGACGATAGCCACTGTGATCCGTTTGAAAAAACCAAGGAAAATTAAAATTCCAGGATTCGGTTGCTGATCAATGATTCTGCAACTAAAATGTCGAGCTTGCAAACTGCTTATGCTTTTGAATTAACTCATTTTGTCATGAATTATTTATATAAAAAAAAAATAATAAGTTCAGAATCAGGACTCAAAAGTCAATAGTCATTTTCTACAAGTCGAAGTGACAATAAAAAGAATGATCATCCATGCTATCTAAGACTTCGATTTCAAGTGGCTGATGTGATTTTACTGCATGCTTTGATTGGTGGCTTCACAGTATGCCAAGCAAGCAAATAAACTTTTTGCCAATTAGAATACAATTTTCTTTTCTTTTACAAAATTCCTCAATTTCTGATTTTCCCCCGTCTCTATGAGCTGAACCATTGCAAAAAAACTCACGAAAGCCTTTTTAAGTCCTGAAATAAGTGACTCAAATCAAAATTGCAAGCCAGGACAATTAAGAACAGGCTAGAGGCATACATGAAAATCTACTTGGACTTCATGTTCCGAAGCTGCGATCTCCTGCATCTCCAAGTCCAGGAACTATGAACCTGAAAAGAACAGATTCATAAGAGGGTGAAACACACATCTTCACCTCTAACTGTCTGTTGGGTATAATAATGGTGACAGGTACTCACCCTTTGTCGTTAACAGTGGGGTCTATTATTCCAGTGTAAACATGAAGCCTGGAAAATCACCAAATAAGGAAACGGTAAATGGCTTACAAATGTTTCATCCATATTTACTTGCAAAAAATCATTTGAGGATATTACTACCCCGGGAATTTCTCGCTGAGCTTTTGAAGGGCTGGAGGAGCAGCTACAGCAGATATCTGTCATACAGCAGTTTTTCCTTCAGCAATCTACTCACTGAAGTTTACACACACACACACTTGAACAGAGACTAAAAGACCAGACTTCCAATATTCTACAAACAATTATCAATAACCCAAATCACCCACTATGCATCACACCTTAAACTGCTGAACAACTAGCATTTTATCTTGAAGCAGATTTTCTTCTAAGCAGTGAAAGCAAACCCCATATAAGATGAGAAAAATGAAAATAATATTAGAACTTCATTCATTTTCATGGAATGCTGTAATTGCATTTGGCAACCCTATGACATCTAATAATATTCACTCAAAAATACAATGCAAGCAAAGATACACATGTGATTGTCTGAAGCGCACAGAAAAGGAAGTAGATATTAACAAGCTCATTGAGTCAGATATATAGCTCACGAATCTCGGTGTCATGTCCCCGTCCTTTTTACCTCCCCCCAGCTCTCACTTTTGTCCATATAACAGAACAATAAACAACCAATGACAATCCTTCAACAAGCATTTAAATATAATAGATCAACACAGAGTTATATGATATGAATCTTTTCCTATCATTTCCATACTATATGAGATTTTATCTTTAATTCTGCATGATCATTTTTTTGGCATTCCCAATCCTAAAGCTATTGTTTCCAGGCCTTCAAACACTTTCTTGGAACATATAAGCAAGAGAAATCATTGGACAAGAATTTCCAATCTTATTGTAACACAAGATGTGGCAATAGATATTGAGGAAAGCAAATCACTATGCGCTAAACATTCAAACAAAAAATCAAGAAATATAACATGTAAGCAACTGCATATACCAAAACCCGTCCTCCCAATTTACTTCTGCAGAATAAAAGTGTGCCAAACTTGATAAAAAAAATCCAGGATCTCTGATTGAATTATTTACCACTTTGATCTGCTGGTTTTCAACCCCACGCTCCTTAATAAGTTGAAGTGACGCCACTATCGTCCCCCCTGGAATCAAGAAAAATGCCTCAAAATCAGGAATGGTTACAGGCCACCATTGAGGAAAATAACTTTCTTAGAAGATGCAACATTTTGTGGTAGTAATAAATGCAAAAGTATGCACAAGAAATTACACATCACATGGAGAATTTTTTTGGTGGTGGTGGGCAGGGGAAGGAGAAAGAGAGGATTGGAAATATTTTCATACGAAAATTGATAAATTCACAGTCATCAAGAGTTTCTTCTTCTCATCCAGCGAAGCAATGAAAGATTAATATATATATATATATATATATGATGAATAATATACTGGATAGTGGCTATATATTTCACCTAATCTGTTTATTAGAAATTTGTATATCTTAGAAAGATGAAGGAATAACTACGTATTTTATTTCTATTGTCCTTCAATGAAGCAATAATGGTTAGACTGCAAGCTTGCAGTAGAAATGAAAGACTGGTTATGCAAATCCTACTTGCTTTATATAACCAGTATTATGGTACTGCACTACTGGATGGTTTGTTATTTCATGTTGCAACATCAAAGAAAGACAGCAGAAAACTTTATTTTGATGAATTCGAATTTTATCAGCGTTGCCAGCATTCCTATTTATCAGAGTAGATCAGTACCTGTAGCCAGCATAGGATCGACCACAAGTACTCGAGACCCTTCAGGGAATGTGTCAGGGAACCTATTGAAAGAGTTGAAAAATGTGAATAATAAACATGAGGGTCTGAAAACGAATTCTAAGTTGAAATACAGTAAAAGAATCAAACCAGACAAACAAACAGGAAATAAAAGAAGATCCGGTGCACTGGAAGTACACATTAATAAAATGAGATGAGAAGATTCCAATTCATCAGTATTTGAAACTAATAGATGACAGAATCACATAATGCAAACGAAGGGTGTGATAAACATTTCCTTATTTCTCAGACAGAAAATTCTTACTTATTCAGATATATTGTTGGTTGAAGTGTCTCTTCATCTCTACTTATCCCTATTGCAAGAGAAGAAACAAAAGAACAAGACAATTACAATTCTTAAACCAACAATGTTGTCAATCCACAATAATAGACAATCATAGATCTCTCATTCTCTAGGGCAAATGGAAAAGTAAAATTTGAAAGCTACTTAGCTTGATGCAAACTGTTTTAGAATAACTGTCATTTTGCAGTTTCTTTTAAATAGCTGACCCCAAGAAAATAGGTAGTAGACCTACAGCCCATTGCAGGCATGGACTGGATTTAATCCCAAATCTATAGGGACAATTATAAGGAATCTTATCATTGTTATCATAACTTTGCTCTCATATTTAGCATTTGTGAACGTTCTTACCTAGATGGTATGTTTTGGTTGCTGGAAGAATTGATGATGCATGTTCTGCAAGAGCAAGACCAGCTCGCAAGATTGGAATAATCTTCAAAACAGAAGAAAACATTAACTCGTCACCCAGCTAGCAGCATTCAATTAGATCATAACACTTTCATTACAACCGTACCACAGAAACAAATACTTTAACATAGAAACAAAAATTGATTGACAAAGTCAATAGCAGAGTAGCAACAATAAAGGAAAAAACCATTGAAATTCTGCAATTATTAACTCACTGCCACAGGCTCTCTTGGATCAATAAATTCAACAGATGCAACTCCCATCGGTGACTGAATCTCTCCGGTGACCATAGGCTAGCAGCAACAAAACAGAAAATCAAGTCAGAAAACATGAAACCATTAAAAACAACTCACTAAGAATAAAAATTTCTCTCATGAAATGCTTAAAAAAACAATCAACAATGCACAATAGAGTTTCTTAAGTTCTTGACAAATCCAAAATTCCCATTTATCAGAAGTTCTTACTGTTTACTAAACCCCAGATTCCCATTTGTCAAAAAATTATAACGGACATTCAAAGAGAGGAAAAGAATCAAGGAAAGGACGAAACATAGTGAAATTAAAGAAACTAACCAACCAGTCCCTTGAAGCTTCATATATGAGTAGCCTGCCTAACTCAGCCATAGCATTCCCTGCAACAAAAAGATAAAAAAAAAAAAAATTAAAAAAAATACAGAAAATAAATTAAAATAAAAAAGGGACTGAGTCCAAACTAACTGAAAATCGGGGAAGGGGTTTGTTCATTTCTCAAAACGGAAACCCAGTGCTTTATCAATGGATGTGGAGGCACAAATACCTGGAAAAAAATACTAATTTTAATAAGACAGTAAAATAAATGGAGTTAGCAGAGATCAAGAAATAGGGACTGACAAGCATGCGGTCCTCAGAAATGGACTTCTCCTCGGCAGTGGCCATGTGAGACTTCACAGTAACAAAGCTGCGCCGAAGAGTAACGGAGCACGACATCATCTGGTAAGTGAAAGACAGAGACAGCCGGGCAATATTCTCCATTAGTAATAATATTTATTGAAAATAATAAAAAAGAAAGTACATGTTCAGTAATTACCTGTTTTGGAAGATGGGGTTTGAGGGTAGGAGGAGGGGGGAAGGAATGATTATTAAGTAGGAGAGGAGGAGAGTTAGGGTTTTGGTGATGACATTTGGGCGAGAAACGCGGAGTAGAAGGAGGGTATGCCCGGAGACAGTTGATATTACTAACGCGGCACGCCATGCATCCCAAGATGGATTTTGTTCGATCTCAAGCTCAAGATTCCTGCGCAGTTTTATTCTTTTCGGATAGAATTGGGACTTCTGGTTTCAATGGAGTGGGCGTGTACATTGGATCTTATAGCCTATTGGGCTAATCCATTATCTGTGGAGTCTCCTATTAAAAATAAATAAATAAATTTAAAAAACAAAATGTGAGCGATTGAATAATTATTACCTGCGCTGCTTTAAAGTTACTAAAAAATAAATAAACGAAGAAAAATCGTGAAACAACCGTTACAATAACAGGAGTTAAAAAATATATACTGGAGTTGTATGAGCTAATTAAACCGTTGAAACTATTAATTAATCCATATAATAGCAAAAATAATGAAATACTCTTTTTCTTTTTCTTTTTCTTTTTCTTTTTCACAAAAGAGAAAAAAGAAAATAAATTGAAAATAAATATGAAATTGAAGAAAGGACTAAGTTAATAATGAATTTGAATGGGGACTAAATGCATAGCTTCTAAAACCATGATGAGTAATTAACTCTTATTATGCCATAACTTTTGCCCTTTGATTCCAATTACTTCCGGTTATTGTTGGATTTCACTGGTACAGATCCCGCGTACTAGTATAAACTAGGTATTTTTGTTTTCTTGAAATATGTTACACAAAGTTATCAAAATATATATATATATATATATATATATATTTGTTGCGACTGTGCTAAATGTATGATGAATTGAATGAACGCTAGTTTTTTAATTGGAATAAAAACGAGGCATGCAGTCCTGTATAGAGAAATTACGATTCGACTTCTATGAAAGCAAGGGACTGTTGAATGAGAAAAACCTCTTCCTTGAGTTTCTTGTCTAATGGCAAGGGAGCTACAAGCTGTTACTGGTCCACAAATCTGACGGCTCAGTCAGTGGAAGCATTTGTAAAGAATTTCAAGCGTCTCGTCTCGCAAGGTGGACTGTTTCTTGCCTTGGCTTCTGGGTTCGGAATTCATGGTCATATGCTGAAAAGAACCATCTTCTCCAAAACCCCTACTTCCACCCTCCTCAACTTCTCTACATCATCATCTGCGAACCCACCCTATAATATCACTACCTGTATTATTGCTTCTCTTCAACAATGTGCTATTGACAAGAACCTCAAAAAGGGTCAACAACTTCATGCCCAATTGCTCATCACCGGCCTTTCCTCCTCCTCACCCTCATCCACCACGAGTCTCATCAACATGTATGCTAAATGCAACCAAATGAACCAGGCCCTTTTAGTTCTTAACCGCACCGCTGATTATGCCCGTAATGTTTTTGCATATAATGCATTGATTTCCGGGTTTGTTTTAAATGGGTTGCCACAAGATGGATTGGGAGCTTATAAGGAAATGAGACAGGCGGGGGTTTTGCCGGATAAGTATACGTTTCCGTGTTTAATTAAAGGGTTATGTGAGGTTATGGAGGTTTTCCAAGTGAAAAAGATTCATGGGTTGGTGCGTAAACTTGGTTTGGACTTGGACATGTACGTGGGCAGTTCTTTGGTTAGTAGTTACTTGAAGTCTGAGTTAATGAAAGAGGCACGTGAGTTGTTCGATGAAATTCCTGACAGGGATGTTGTATTGTGGAATTCGATGGTTAATGGGTATGCACAGATTGGTCGGTTCGATGAGGCGTTAGGAGTTTGCAGGGAAATGAGTCAAGAAGGGGTTTTGATGAGTAAGTTTACTGTTAGTGGGGTTTTGTCGGTTTTTGCTGTAAGGGGGGATTTCGATAATGGAAGGCTGGTTCATGGGTTCATGATAAAAATGGGGTTTGATTCTTGCGTTTCAGTTTGCAATGCATTGATTGATATGTATGGGAAGTGTAGGTGTGCTGTTGATGCATTAGAAATTTTTGAGACAATGAACGAGAAGGATATATTTTCGTGGAATTCAATTTTATCTGCCAACGAGCTTTGTAGTGATCATGATGGAACGTTGAGGTTGTTTGATAGAATGTTAGGTGATGGGGTTCAGCTTGATTTAGTTACAATTACTACCATTCTTCCTGCGTGCTCTCATCTTGCTGCCCTGGTTCATGGTAGAGAGATTCATGGCTACATGATTGTTAACGGGTTTGTCAAGGATGGTGAGAGTGAAAATACGTATAGTTTGCAAACTAGTAATGCTCTTATGGACATGTATGCTAAATGCGGGAGTATGAGAGATGCTGGAATGGTTTTTTATAACATGAGCAATACGGACACAGCATCATGGAATATAATGATCATGGGATATGGTATGCATGGTTATGGAAATGAGGCATTATATATGTTTTCAGACATGTGCAGGTCCGGACTTAAACCCAACGAGATCACATTTGTGGGAGTTTTGTTAGCTTGCAGTCATGCAGGTTTTATAAGCCAAGGGATTAAATTCCTCGGGGAAATGGAGCTAAAACATGGCGTGGTTCCAACCATTCAGCATTATACTTGTGTTATTGACATGCTTGGGCGAGCGGGGCAGCTTGAGGAAGCGTATAGGTTGGCTGTAACAATGCCTATTCAGACCAATCCAGTTGTATGGAGGGCTTTGTTGGCAGCATGTCAGCTCTATGGTAACGTAGATCTAGCTGAGGTTGCTGCACAAAAAGTAATTGAGCTCAATCCTGCACACTGCGGCAATTATGTATTGATGTCAAATACTTATGTGGCAGCTGGTAGATATCAGGAAGTGTTAGACATTAGACATACAATGAGGCAACAAGATGTGAAGAAGACACCAGGATGTAGCTGGATTGAACTCAAGAATGGCATGAATACTTTTATTAATGGTGACCGGAACCATCCTGAAGCCAGGTTGATTTATCCAGAATTGCACTTATTGGCTGCCCACATTCGTGAGCATGGATATGTTCCACTTCTCTAGGATTGGGAAGGTGCTGAATGGCTGTCATCACACCTTGTATAATATATTTTTTGGAATTCTTTTTCTCCACGATTGATGGGAAAGCAAACAAACTTACTTTCTTGATGAGAAGATGGGAGTGAATAAATTTTGGCTCTCATTCTAACGTAGAGTGCTTGTTGTTCCAGATCATACAGCACTTTAATTGAATGGAAATTTAATACATGGTCAAAGCGAAGGTCAAGATCGGTCTCTTCTTAGGTCAGGCCTTCAAGTTACTACAAGAGCTTCACCATGTACAAGTGAAATGTTGGTGAATGTGTAACCTCTGGAATTCTGGAAAGGACACTAATGGTTTTTCTTTTTTCTTATCAAATAAAAAACAATAAATGTACCCTACAATCTACATGCGAACAGCATTCTGCTCAGCTAGTGGGGATGTGCTTGTAATGGTTTTCTGGATGCTATTATTATTGTCATTATGATTTTGTCCATAGAACTTACGAAGATAGATTTCCATTTCAGCAGACAACAATACTGATGCTATTCATTGGTCTTAAAACCTGGTGTCAAAAGTAAAGAATAAACAATATGCAGGACGTGTGTGGTCAATCACATTACTATCAATATGTTACGAATCTAGTCACGCAATTCTGAAATGATAACTTCTCCAAAAAAAAAAAATATATATATATATATATATATATATATATATATATATATCTAGAGTTAATATTTGACGATTAAAAATGATGATTATAAAATCAATTATATTTTATTAAGTCAGATTTTTTCTTTATCCTAGCAAAAAAAAAATTTACTTAAACAAAACTGAATTTTCATTAATTTCTAAAAGTCACTTAAATTTACAGCAAAACAAAATATAATATAGTCTTAGATAATAACTCTAATGGTTCCATATTGAACTACAAACCAATAAAGCTTAACTAAAACTCAATTAAGCTCAAGTCTGATGTCTTAAACAAGTTTAAATATTGATTTTGGGTCAAAACAAACACAAGCCCTAAAACTAAAATATAATTATTTTAAATATTAATTAAATCAATAAATAAATCTTAAAAAATATTTAGATTAATACAAGTTATCAAAATAGCTCAAAACTGTATTTTCTTGCATTGGATCTCTTGTAGCTTAATCTGGAACTTGTAAATAAAAGAGTATCTCTTTGTGCCACCTATTAATCCTTTTTCCTTACTTAAAAGATGTTGTATTGAATGCTGAAGTTTCTTCTCTTGTTTAACCGAGAGTATACCCTAAAAAATACAAAGGAAAGTGATTCAAATATCTCATTTAAATAGCCTCCTATAATCTCTTTTTAAATAAAAAAAAAACCCTGTAAACTAAGAAAAAAACAACAACAACAAAATAATTTTAAGTCTCCTTGTCACCGTATACATTTCATAATGGATATAAAATCCTTGTAAACTATAGATAATAGTTGCTATCATAAATGTTTTATTGTTTGACATATTTTCCTTGTAGAATAGGTAAGGCAATAGCTACCACGCATGCTTTCAAGAGCATTAAGTAATCTTTATATTGAATGGAATCCATAATACACAATGAAATAATATTTCTTTAATTTTCTCACATTCCTAATAGGTTTATGTTCTAATTTTAAATACGTCGTTCTTTCTTATTTGAATGAATTAGCTAGCCCACCATATATCGATGAGAAGGTAAGGATGTATATTTTCCAACCCAATTGAAATATTATCAGAATTCCTTTTGTAGATCTATATATAGCTAGTCCAAAAAACAGATGAAGGTTCATGCAGACATATTTGACAAGATTCATTTAGTAAATTCAATTTTCTAGAATAATTCTTTACTGGACTCCAATCGGCATAAAATTTTAATCCAATGTTAAAAATCATGTCTAGAAACTCTGGTGTAAAGTGATTGAGTTGAAAGTTATGCATGATAATATAAAACTAGACAATAAAAATTTTTCCGTTAAAATTCAAATCTGACTTTACCTGATCGAATCACTTCGAGTTGATTGCAGCCAAGCTGATGTCTTTGCTTCTCTTTGCTGTTATATGCCTAGATTCTGGGACAGAAAAAGTCTTTCGTTCATATTTTTTTACTTTCTAATGCTGATTGCTTCCTTTTCTAATGTAGAATATTGGGGCATGTTCTCGGATGGCAGGTCTGTTGGCTCTACCACTAAGCAATATTAACCTTCATGTTATGCTTAGAAACGTGGTTGTTCAAGTGATCCGAGTCAAAGTTAATC
Source organism: Populus davidiana (assembly GCA_030145905.1). Taxonomy (NCBI): domain Eukaryota; kingdom Viridiplantae; phylum Streptophyta; class Magnoliopsida; order Malpighiales; family Salicaceae; genus Populus; species Populus davidiana. The sequence goes on along the minus strand of CM057794.1, from coordinate 1,838,631 downwards.
CGTATGCTTGTCAGAGAGAAACATGAGAGAAAAATATAGTGGGAAGAAGTGGTATCAGTGCGTTAAAGCAACTCTCTGTGAAGCTTATGCTGCTATCCCTGCTGTCATCATTTGGCATGACTCTGCACAGAATTGTTTATCTTAATTGATTGTTAAGTAATACTTGATTTGCTACTAATCAATCATCCTTCATCTAATTTTTGGGTTACTCTGTTAAGTAATACTTGATTATGTTTTTGGCTCATGCATTTCATATTGGAAATTAGTTCAAAACAGTATAGATTTTCTGACCTTGCTTTCTGAAACAAGATTGTGAAATCTCACCAGTCAAAACATAAAAATACTTTCATCTCCAATGATCCTATTTGTAATCAGTCCTCTTTGAAAGCAACCTCGTTTCATAATCAGTGGCCACTTACCATATAATGACAGGCAACATCATGCTTTGAAAATAATACTGCTTGGATAACCGAACATGTAATAAGTTTGTCCGTACTAAGCAGAACTACGCATATTCCATAGTTTCCGTTTCCACATGTTTTCAAGTGCGTAAAGATGATGTTGGAAGAAATAGTTCTGTTCCCAAACTCAAAAGCTAAAATGAAATTAACAAACACTTAGCTTCATTTCTTAGTGTCTCAAAATCCGAGAGGTAGGCTTCAGTATGTGGCATTGGTTTTCTGAAGAGAGATTAATAGCTTGTGTATCCAAAAATCACCAGAGGATATGTCATCTCATATTTCACCATCCCACAAATTTTCAAGTCTTTTGCAAGGACTACTAGTTTCCTGGAACCCCACTCGGAGGGGCCTTAGCTGCTCGACACAATCACCAGTTTAGTTAGTTAGTTAACATTTATAAGTATCCATCGTAGCGGGTTACAATTATATAATTTTACCTGGTGGATTTCTGTGAATTTTGAAAAGAGCTCTGGAGGGATATGCCAATTAAATAAGCTTAAGTTTTCCTTGATCCATTTACACTCTTTGGAAGATATTGTTACCACTCTGAATACCCCTGGGAAGAGCTACTTGTGCAGGCGATTTGTTAAGCTTTTCAGTAATTTCAACCGCACTGGTTCCTTTAAGATCTCTCCTTTAATCCAAGATCCTGGAGAACCCAGAAGGGCATGTGCCCGAAAGAGAGATTTTTTTCACAATTATAAAAAAGGTTCTAAAGATAAAAATCAGTGACAAACAAATTGTCTATAGCACTACCGAGAGACGAATTCCAGTTGATTTGCAAATATAACTCAATACATAATAAACGCTTACAAGATATAGATCAATATAATCAAGTTGCAGATCTTCTAAGCTCTTGCTCAGTACCCTTGAAACGTCTTCAGGAGCTTGGTCGCTGCCCCTGAAAATTTCATAACTAATACAGTCACAAGTAATAATGACTTGATTGCTAAAACAGAGGTGGCTTTAGGCCAAGGTCAGGGTCCTAAACTAAAGATCATGCTCCTGACTTCAAAATTTGATAGTGGTCACTAATAATCTATAAGCAATTTGTTTGAGTCTAAATCAAGAACGATGAGTGGCAAAAACATATAATAAAGTGCTAGAGGTAATGAACATCTCACTGCGTTCCCTACCCCACTGCAAAACATTCCTTCAATGCTACCCGTCTGCATTACATCAACACAAGGCTAGAAATATCTATGTTTAGTTAAAGGCCAAAAAAAAACAGGAATGATGACAAACACAAAGCAGGTGTCTTCAAACTTTGAAATGGAAGATAACTGGTGCTATAGAAGGTGAATTTATTCGCCTCAAATAACATGAAAGTAAGAAATGGTTACCTCTTTTTGGTTACCGTAGACTCTAGCACAGGCAACATGCCTGCAGCCGGCCTGCACAAAGTTGGAACCAATCCAAACTCAGTACATTTCCAGCATTTCTATAGAAATTAATCTTAGAGGAGTCTGGGAAGAACAGATGGAATTGATTGTAAGAAAAAAAGAACAGTGACAGAAGATTTGACAGCTTCCCCGATGATACCAGGTGGGGCTTTCCGTGTCCCTGGGCGAACATATGAGATCTTAGTACCCGTATTCAGATCAAAATAGAGGTCCATGTTTCTTTTCTTTATCCATTTTCTTCTGTCATACGTGTATAACACTGAAACTGCTATAGAAACGTTGTTCCTTTGGAACGGAAGATGAAGAGGAGACGTTTTTGGAGGCAATTATATCTCAACACGAATTTTCACGTGGGAGACAAGGTATATAGTGGTCAGTTGATGCCCAGCTTATAGAGATAAAAAGTAAATTTCATTTACTGGTTGAACGAATGAATTGATGGTCTCATTCCTAGAGCTTCACGGCAAGAAAATTGGATCTTTACATGATGACAAATGTGAAATGTTAATGGCATTTCCCTTTTCTGAAAGAGAATATCCGTGTAAACTATAACTCTGAATTATAGCATTAGAAAATTAATAGATCAAGCAAATATACTCCTTATTGGCTTAAATGACCTGACGGAGTTATGGACAGCTAATGATTGAAGATGCGGAGTAAAACTTTAGTTCTTTATGTTAAGCATTCTAATATGGTATCAGGAATTCCTAAAGTCCCACCTACCACTGTTAACAAATGGGGCACCTTCATAGAAGAAGATTCACTTCTAGAAAACCAACACAACGGAAGCAAAAACAACTGCTTGTATTTGATTGCCGGAGTCAGAGTTGCGGGCGGATTTGAGTCTTTATCTGGCACGTACATTTACTGGCCTATCAAAACTTTTAATCAGTTGCTAAGCAAAACTACCCCTAAATGCAAAGGAAAACAAAGTCTTTTTTTTTTTTTTTTTTTTAGCTGTAGCCAGAGGACCTGTACTGAACAATTAATCCTTTCCAAGGCGGCAAGAAGCTTGAGTAGTTCCCTCCTCTACTCCAATTATACGATAACAACCAGAATTTGCAAAACATTTTCTTCTTTAACTGCCAAAATCTGGAAAATATCGTGTGAGAACGAATCCATAAAGACAATTAGCCACTAACCTTTATCTGCGACAAAACAAGCTAAACCCAAGCTTACTCCCCAACCATTAACAGAAGAGTAATGAAAATCTTACAATAAAGAAACATTTCTTCTCCAATTCACTTCCGGAAAAATCTCATGGATTGAAATTTCCCAGGAGAGATTGCATATTAATTACTTCCCTTCAATGAAGCAGAAACAAGGCATGTGCATAAAAGATATACCGATTCCAAAGTTTTGCAGCACCAAATCAGTTGTGTAATAAGATTGTATGCGCATCAAGATCAACTTTAGCACCTATTTGCAAGCCTATCGCCAGCCAAACACTGTGTGATAAGGAAACATGACTGAGAATAGTTAGATCAACAAACCATGAATCATGTTCGTATCTCACAGCACTTATTTGAAAATAGTTTAGAACTTGGACAACATCTGCCCTTTCTTATCCTTGGCAGGTTAAAAAATGACTAACTAATATCCCTGACATGGGTTTCAATACTAGCTCCTTCCTAAACATGATCAAGTCCAGAAGCAAAACATTTCAAAACAAAACTATATCACTACAGCAGGCAGATATTGCCATCAGCTACATAAACTGGCCACCCTGTAAATAGTTGTTTCTCGTCCAAGGAGTTACTTCTCCACAAAATTCTTGAGGTTCTTCAGCCATAGCAAGTATTCTTTGTTGTCTTTGTTGGCCATGTAGTCGAACAAAACATTTGTTGTGCTAGGTTTGATCCCTCTAATCTCGAGATGCTTGTGGAAAGCATTCTGCAAATTCTCATCCAAATCACTGCCAAAGAAAAAACCATGTCAGAAATGAATAAAAAACCACCCAAGGATTAAAACAATGAACGGTCCACATAGTAAACTTACTTAAAATCAGGTCCTGCATATGCAAGTTCATCCGAATTTTCTGGGTTTTTAATTGACAAGCTATCAATTGTGATCTCATCAGGGAAAGCAGTGATACCAAACTCCATATACTGACCACTTCCCTTGGAAATACTCACAACCAATGGAATGCTAGAGACATCTGCGTCCTTGGTATTGTCATCAGTATCCTCAACATCAATTGAAACATTAGGCATGTCAACTTCAATTTTGATAGTTTCATCTTCGAACTTTCTATTTAGTGAAATGGTCCTCTCCCCGGGATTATCTTCAATTTTGAAAGGAAATTCACTTGGGATATCCTCTACCTGTTTACATGTCAGTAAAAACACATTTTTAATTAAAAAATGTTTCTTTGTTCATCAAGATTTTAGACTTTATTCTCTACCAGCACATAGCTTGAAAATTCAAAGAAACAAGAAAATAAAAATTGGGCAACAAGTAAAACAACTCTCAAGTTAAACAACAGAGAAAAGAAAACAGAGTATTATGCTGACAAAACTCTAAGCCTCGAAATTAAAAGACTAGATAATATATGTGAAGCATGATTAACCAAAAAACATATCATAAAAGAAGAGCAAAACTCATAATTTATGTTAAAAAAGGGAGAGAAAAAAACCGACATCTTGGGGTTCCTCGGCGCAATCGATCTCAGTTTCAAGAGCTCGAATCAAATTGTCATCGGCGATCGGTTTCTCTGAAGTGGCCGCTGTTGAGAAATGTGAAAATGGAAGGAAGTTTCGTAGAGTGGTGCGGTTTTCAACGAAGAGAGCGGTGGGGGTAGCTCTTTGGAAGGTTCTGGGAGACCCGACGGTGCGGATAGCGAGAGGCAAGAAAGATTTGGAGGCTCGGCGAAGAACTGAGTTGAAAGCCATATCTAGGCGAGTCGGAAACGTTAGGGTTTAAGTTTAACGTTTGAGCTTTGAGAGTTTAGGCTGCGTTTTATTCAGAGGCTTTGGGGTTAATTTGGCGTCGCGGTATCTCTCCTTGATGTTGCTCGTAAGTTGTAAACGGGCTCTAGTTTTCTTACCCCTAAAAAACACCAATTTGCAGCTAAGGGCCCAAATATGAATCTGAGATAAGGCCCAATCTACGTAAGAGCAGGCCCAGCCTGAAAGGCTTGCCTAAGAGACAAAACAATAAATCGAAACATAACCGGTACCATCGTGCCCCGACAGCCCAACAGGTTTGAATGGATGTCAATTATTGGATGGGCAAAGGAGTCCTAAAACAATTAAAAGGAGCGTGGTTGATTTAACTGCTTCAATCAAGTTGATGTATTTTTTAGTTATTTTATATTATCTTTGTGCTGCGAGGTTGATTCTTTTAGACGCCATATTTCTTTTAAAATAAATATAGATAAATTATTGTTTGTGTTTTTTTATATATAAAAATAAGTATTTAAGATATGTTTATTTTTGTATTTTAAAAGAGCTTTTAAACAAATTTAAAATTTTTATATATTTTTTTGATGTTTTTAGATCATTTTGATAAATTAAAGTAAAAAATAATTTTAAAAAATAAAAAAAATATATTTTAAAATATTTCCAAATGCGAACCTCCTTTAAACCAATGGATCTATATTATTAATGCTAGTTTATTAATGTATTCACTAACAAGTATTAGCAAAGAGCATATTTTATTAATAATTCTATCTATAATAATAAAAAAGTTATTTTTTTTCATTCTTTCTATTGACATATATTAAGGGACAAAGCAAAGAAAGATTTCATCATTATATATTACTGTAATTTATCGATGGATTTTGTTTCATCAATAATTTTGTTTTGTTTGTATTTGACATATATATATATATATATATTTTTTTTTTTATTATTTTTTTTTTTTGATAGTGTTCCATGTCAAACATAAATACGTGCACGAAACATTTTAAATCACGGATAAAAAATGGTAAATGATAATTGATTAAGAACCACGATCACAACCACCAATTTTGTTTATAACTGCAATTTCAAGCACGAAAAACAAATGTAAAATCTTCTGTCGTTGCTCATGAGCGCCAGCTAGAAATATCCATAAACAACCGCCTCTCCTGTGACGTCCCATTCCTTCCATTTATTAGCCTTAAATATTTTCCACCGTCGTCCAGCCTAACTGCTCAGATCTCACCATCCCAGAGTTCCTCGAGGGTCTTATATGGGCTGAGGGTCTCGTGGACAAATGAAGTACCTCTGAGTAGTCTTGCCTGCAGAAATGGGATGTAAAAAACCATCAGTCAAGAGCAAATTCTCTTATGATGACCACAATACTTTCAGAGACAACTTAAAACCCACTTAGTATAGCGACCCACAAATTTCTCTAAATAAAATGCGACAGATACGTCAAGTGGGAACTGTATCTTGGGGTTTGCAGCCAATCGCATCTTTAGCCATGTTACCATTTATTAATATGCTAAATCCACATTAACAGTAGCAACACCAAAGTGCATTAGGATACTTGCCTGCTCAATTTTCGAAAACTGGTCAAACAGGTCCTCTGGAATAGACCATGTAAAGACATCAAAGTTCTCCTTGATCCATGCTTCATGTGTACTCTTAGGAAGCACGCTATGACCCTTTTGAAGGCCCCAGCGTAGGGCAACTTGAGCAGGAGTTTTGCCCAATTTCTCTGCAACCATATTTAGATATGGGTTCTTGAGCACATCACTCTTGAGCCATGTGGTGCCAGGAGATCCTAGAGGTGAATATCCCTGAAGGAAATACATGTAAACAAATGAGAGCATTATAGTCTTGAAAAGAACTCTTGCCAACTTACAAACAAAAAGCTCTCAGAAAGAAGATGCTGAAGCAGGCAAGCAGCTGGCTACTCACAGAAAGGTGAACTCCCTTGGATTGACAAAATGCATGAAGCTTTGCCTGGTTCCATGCAGGATGGCATTCCACCTGATTCACAGCAGGAGGAACACGTGCAACCTCCAGCAAATCCGCCAGTTTCTTTGTAGAGAAGTTACTCACACCAATAGCACGAGCCTTGCCAGAATCATAGACTGCTTCCATCGCTTGCCATGTCTGGGGAAAATCTGGTTGGGCAAAGTTCTCAGGCTTGACGCCAATTGATCCCTTCTTCATCCGAACAGGCCAGTGTATCTACAAAATTGAGCAGCCTTTACTATGCGATAACTTCATCAATTACATACCAGTCAATTGAAACTTGAATGCTAAAGTATACATCTTTAGTATTGATACTTTGATTTTCTAGGTTGGACAGAGACAGAGAAAGCTGAATTCAATAGCTTCAATGATTTAGCGGTAATTGCCGTACTTTCCTCGAAGGCACCCAAAGGAGTATTTAAATTTTCAAAATTCTAATTGTATCTTACACGTTATTGGGACCGTGGTAGGCACGGTTTCTATCAAATGGATTGATTCGAGGTGAGCATGCAAGCAATAATGAAGCATCGACTCAACAACTAAGTTAATAAGAAACATTACTAGTTGTAGATGCCATATCCTTACCGAAGTACTGGAGTTCTCAAAAGAATTAAGCTCTGAAAAAAATAAAGACTTGCAAGATACAAATCAACGTAATCAAGTTGTAGATCCCTCAAAGTTCCTGCGAATGCCTCTGACACATCTTCTGGAGCATGATTAGAGCACCTGTATGGATTATCTCATTTTTTAAAAACTCAGCAAATGGGCACCAAACACTATTGAACCATTAACCAATACCTAACCACAGGGACAGCACCTCTCAGGAAATTTTCCCATGGTAGGGTGTGGAAGAGATAGAAACAAACCAGAGTTTTGAGGTAATAAATAAATCCTCGCGCTTCACCACGCCGTCTTGGAAGAGTTTCTTCAGAGCCAAACCAACCTAAAAGGACCAATTTCAAAAATTAGAAGCTACTGCTCAAGCATAACTCAATACATCCATGCTTAAGGTAGAGTCATTTACTTTAATTCAGGAAGAACAACAAAAACGGTGCGCAACAAATCGCCATAGATCTATAGTTATAGGCTTATAGCCATCACAATGAAGATCATGGGCCATCATAACTGTAGGAATCATCATGTTCTGTTGGGGATGATCACGATGACTCCTACAGTTATGATGGCTCGTGATCTTCATTGTAATAACCTTCTGATATCAGTTGCAGTTTCAGTTTCGGCTTTCCGTTTTCTTTCTTCATTTTTTTTAGTGTGAAACCGAACCATTATACAGGGGAATAAAAAGGAAAAGAAAACTGCAAATGGCACCAAACGGCGACTAGAAAATCCATAATAATAATAATAAAAATAAAAGCAATTACCTCCTCCTCATTTCTATAAACTTGAGCACAATCAATATGGCGGTATCCGATCTGCATGGGAACTAAATAAATAAATAAATATATTTATAAAAAACTGAAAGGCTAGATTAATAATAGGAAAACCTTGACGGCGGCAGTCACGGCAGCACCGACGACACCTGGATCAGACTGCCAGGTGCCGAGCCCAACCGACGGCATCTTAGCTCCTGTGTTTAATTCGAAGAATCGTATCTCATTTGCCATTTTTTCGCTCTGTTTTTAATTGCAATACGCAGATTCAGAGCGGTAAAATTAAAAGAAAAAAAAAAGGGGGAAAGAAAACAAGCGAAGAGAAAAGGCCAAGGATCGCAATGTGAATGAAGACAAATGTTGTTCTTGCTTATAAAGAAAACCGGCGGGATGAGTCAGAATTCAGGAGCCACGTGTAATCATTTATCTGGTGTATTACTACGTAGTTTACTGCTACCACTACTCTGTGATGCTTATCGGAGCCGTCGAAACTTAAAAGTCTTGATTCGATTTATTAAATGAATGGTCTTAGTTAAAGAAAATAAAAAAAGGAAAAAATGGGAGGGAATGGAAAGGTAAAGGGTAATTACTTGTCTAATATGCCCAAGTTAGGTTCCTCTTAAATTATTTTGGATAATAAAATTCACATTAATTAGCAAGTTGATTCTAAGAAATTTTTAAAAACTTTTACTTAAAAAAATATTATTTTAATTTTTTTAAATTATTAAACCAATATTGTTTTAAAATTAACACTAATTAACTTTATAATTTATAAATTAACTTAATGACTAATAAGTTCACCTGAAAATCTAATGATTTGACTTGGAGCCAAGTTAGATATCAAATTATGTCTAACACTTTATAATTTATAAACCGATGTTTTTTTTTTCTTGCTCTATATCCAAAGATCAAAATTAATACATCTCTAATCTTGAGAGCTGTAGCTCAATTGGTCAAGTTTCAGGTTTGTTATCTAGAGGTCACCAGTTCGATTTTCACAAATCTCAGGGCCACTAGAGACTTACATGGTCGTTAACTTCATAGCCTGTGGGATTAGTCAAGGTACACGTAAGCTAACCCAAACACTTACGTTAATAAAAAAAAAACAAATACATCTCTTCTTTCTCTTTTCCCATCCAAATTCTTTCCATCCTTTTAAACACTATCACCTTATTTGAAATCAAATTATATGTTACTACTGATTCATCTAATTTTAATGTTTATTTTTTATTCTTAGATATAAAAGGATGTATATACACAACCTTTATTTCTCATTATCGGAGTTAAATACAGATATGATACAAAAACCAACACCAATCAAATTTGATTTTCACATCGTAGATGTACTGTTAGATGTTTGTTTTTCACTTTTCATGTGGGCTGGGGAACAAGACATATTTTTTTTATTATTATTAACGTGGTGTTTGAGTCAACTTGCGCACACCTCAACTAATCCTACAGGCCTTAAAGTTAACGACCATGTAAGGTTTCAGTGACAATTATATTAGCAACCACATGGCTCAAACTTGAAACCATAGGGAAGCAAACCCTTTAATCTCAAGCTCTTATCATTAGATCACTTACTAGATGATTAAGAAAGCGAGATATTAAATCGGTTGGTTCAGGTCCCTCTTAGATTCTGCTTCTTGTCATTTGCTTCTCGGCGAAAGAGATTCATTGATTGTATTTATATGTCATTTATGTTGATGGGAATGCTTTGAGGGGTCGGTCGGCCGTAACCAAACCCCTAATCAGAACAATAATGCCATCATATAGCGCACATAAAACACTTATACATACAATCTAAAGCTTCACAAGAAAACAAATGCTTCAAGATGCTAGCTTTTCATGGTTAAAAAGAAGAAGAAAAAATATTGAAGTTGTCATAAAAGGATAAATTATACTTTATCCTTGGAAGTTTGAAATTTTAGCATTTTGTTAACGGGTAGACAAAAAAAATTAAAATACGAAGAGGGTACTTCACGGTAATTTTTAAAGGTGAAAAATAAGAAGATATTATATATAACAAAAACTATATGAAGGTATTTGAGTACTTAAGAGAGGATTCATTACTCTAAGTGAATTAGAAAAAATATTTTATATGTTCTCAAATAATATTGATTGTAAATCCTTGTATAAGATGCAATGAAATTTAGATTTTTTAAAAATAATTAATGACTATGGTATTAAGATCAAACATGATTTAATAGAATAGATACACTCCATGTTATAATGTCTAAATCGGGACATTGTTGATGAAATGATAATAATTACGTTATGAAATTGATCACTAAAAAATTAAATCAAATCACTTATAACTTTCATAATAGTTTTGTGGAGAGAGTTCAAATGTTCCTATGAGGTATTGTAATGGGGTTTTCAAATCATGTTGTCCTGGATATAATAGGATTCTAGGTTTCTGAATGTTATGTTTCTTGAACATTTTGGTTCTAACGTGAGCTTTTCCTTTTTTTCCTTAGGATTGTGAATGTTAGGTTTCTTGAACATTTTGGTTTTAACATGAGTTTGTTTTTTTTTTTTTTTTTTTATGTAGATAAATTTTAAATTTTCTAAGCTATTTTATCATCTTTCTCATCAATAAATCAGTAGATATTTTTCCTCAATCAAATAATCATAATTAAATAATTGATAACTCCATGTACTCTAATTTAATTTTTCAACCAATACAAAGAGCATAAAGAAGTAAGAACTTTTTACTAGAAAAAGATTATTAATTGTATTGAATAATTAAATACAAGCAAAGATTTATTATAAAAGATCATTTTCTTAATTAATTTACAAGTCAGATTTGAAAACTATACTATTTTCATGGATATAACTCTTTACAATTTTCTTTACATTTTTCTTTTGAATTCTAACTCATAATTGATTAGAAAATATGAATCTCTCCTTCTCCATCTTCTGCTACCATTTACTTTATTTCTCAAATTTTTGTTTGAATTCATCCTTTTTTTTTCTCATTTTATCATCCAAGATTTAATGTGGAAAATTAAAATTGATTGGTGATTTTTCTCACTGTTTCCCTATTTAGTAAAGATAAAGGCTATCCTTTTTCTGTGTTTGATAATTCTAATCTCGATTTCAGTTTATATCAAATTTAATCATCACTGTTTTATTTTTTTAAAATGAATTTGTGAGGACCTTAATAAGTAAAATCGAAGACGCACATTACACTGCAAGTGTAACACCTAGGGGATCAAGTCCTAACCCGTGTCAATATGAATAGCGTGAAGAACGTTTCCAAGAAGTGGGGGTGTCTCGCATGGCGTCATAAAAAGTCCATGACGCAACGTCACATCCTTATCTCCTGGGCTTGTTCATCTATACGTAGTAGATTTTAATGGAATCTTAAGACATCGTGTCGATGGGAACTGAAATTACGACAGATGTTTGTTTAAAAACTTTTTTTTTTTTAAGAAAAATTTTATCTATACAATTACGGGTCGGGTGGGATGATGATAGAAAACGAGGTGGTTATTATTTTTTTAAAATATTTTTTATTTAAAAATAAATTAAAATAATGTATATTTTTAAAAAATTATTTTTAATTTGTATCTCTATTAAAATAATAAAAAATATATAAAAAATTTAAGTTTAGCAAACTATTCAATCTGAAATGAGTGCTTTTTTTTCTACACGAACTGAGAAAGGGACACGGCATCCATTGTAGGACTGTGTCCTTTTTAAACAGCTTTGAGTGATGAGCCCATTCCTCAACTATCCGTAATTAGAGTTAAACCAGTCCAACTGAACATGAGATTCTGATTGTGATTGAAAACCATAAACCAGTCTCTTCAAGCAGATTGATAGTCTAGTAGAGAATCTGTGACTGATTTGATGAGAGTGACATTGAAACCTAGGGTTTTGCTTGAAGGGTTCTCTGAATAAGAGAAGGGCCCTTTGGTTATTGAGAGAGAGAGAGTGAGTGGAAAATGAAGGAGATAATAGGAGGGCCGGGGACAGTGAGTGGGTTATTACTGAGAATAGGACAATTCGTTTTTGCTGCAGCTTCAATTTCAGTCATGACCTCTGCCATTGGCTTCTCTACCTACACTTCTTTCTGGTACCTATTTTTTCAACCTTTCCTTTTTATGTTTTATTTCTTTATGCCTCTTCTTCTTTTCTTTTCTTTTTACTTGTTATTTATTCGACAGTGATTAGATTGCTTATTTTTATGATGTTTTATTATGTATGTAAGGAATTAGAATGCCCCCTTTTTTGCCCTTTTCGAACATTATTGTTATTTGTAATTTGTTGAGTTTTAGTAATTTACATGAGATTTAGATTCTTAGTGCAGATTGGGAAGCTTGCGTCTTGAAAGCTTTATGTGGGACTTGGAACATTTTTAGTTTGTTTTTCTCTGTAGATGCATGAATACCTCTTCGAAGCAGCTACTGTCAATCTGTCATTGAATTTTTGAGTTAATAATTGTAGATGATGTGTCGACCAATTGGCATGAATAAGCTTTAAATACTGATACTGGATAAGTGTTTGTGTGTAATGTCTCTTGCAATGTTGAAAATGAGCTTCTGTTGTTTGATCGTTATTTTTGCTTCTTTATTTGTAAGTCAATGTCCAATTTCCTTTTCCTTTTTCCTTCCTGTAGATTTAGCAGTTATTTTGCCTTCTATCCTTATAATGTTATTAGGTTAGTGGGGCTAATTGAAGTAAGAGCATGTTGACTGCTTGCCCGCTGCTCATGTACATGTATCTATGATTTGTTCACATGCACTTTTATTTTTATTCACTATTGATTCATCTCTCAAGCATTTGTCATTCATCTCTTTTGATGGTTATGTGGTTCTCTGGCTCAGCTATTTGATTGCATCAATGGGGCTTCAACTTTTGTGGAGCTTTGGACTTGCATGTCTTGACATTTATGCTTTGAGGAGAAAGAAAGACCTCCAAAATCCAGTCTTAGTGAGCCTGTTCGTCGTAGGTGATTGGGTACTGCTCTTGTCCTTTAGACTACTGCTCAGTCCTGATTAATTCTCTCTTTTACTGGAAAATTGTCTAGTTGATTTAAGCCAAAGCTTGTGCATGAATATATATTGCCAGTAATGTTAAGGCACCGATTGGACCTTACCAATTTCATGCATCAGCTATTATTTTGTTCCACTTGATTTTCTATTTATTCCTTTCATGAGTAAATGGTTTTAATTAAGACAGGCTAAGTTAGAGAGGGGCTTGAAGATTTGCTGTCCAAGCACAGGCATAGCTAGGCTATTGCTGTTTATTTTGTTTAGGAGCATGGTAAGGTGGTTCCCTCATGAACTGGTTTCTAATTTTAACAAGGCTGTACTCATCACAAAAGACTACAAAAGGATGTAGTAAAGGACTTATGTATGCCATTCAGCTTAAATGTTTTTGAATGGTAAAGCAAGAAGTCCTTGATCATAAATCTCTATTCAATCATCTAGTAGCCATATCAAAAAGAAATTGAAGCAACATTCCCCCGTGTTATTTCCACCATTGCACATGGCTTTAGGAATGACCACATTGAATACTAGTACAATGTGCTTTCAACTTTTGAATGGTGTTCAATGTCTCGGGCAGCTTCGACATTTAATGATCTCGTGAGAAATGCTTTTGAAGATCTCCATAAGTAAATTTAAGCAAATAAAATTGAATGTGGAAAATTCTTGGAGCCAAGGAGGCATTATGAGGGTCTAGATGTTAATAGAATATTCTTGAAGCTGAATTGTGTGTGACTGGGATCATCCTTCTTAGCAAAAAGGTGATTCTACAAATTCAGGCGTGGACATAAAAAGTTCCTGAGACTTCCCTCCTGCCTTGGAATTGTTCTAGGTTCCTATCTGGTCTTTCCTTAGAGAGAATTGTGCAAATGTTGTTTTGACCAGTTTTGAAAACTAGCTAGGCAGGTCTTTTTTTTTCACCAGCTTTGAGCCTTGCTCACCCCTCACCCAATATAGACCAGCTTGCAACTGTTAACTTGAGGACTTTGCGTTGAAAATAATGCTGCCAGTGTACATCTAGAAAGCGAGTTTGGATACTGAATGACATAACTGGAACTTATGTTGGCAGCTTACCTCATTTATGATGTGAACTTGGGTAATAGTTGGAATGACAAATAATAGCCTGAACTTGCAGGTAACAGCTATGCTATCACTTGCAGCTGCATGCTCATCAGCAGGTGTTGTTGTTCTTTATGCTAGGGACATGAACATTTGCAAGACCCATCCAGAACTTCCATGTAGCAGGTATGAGATTTCCATACTCTTGGCGTTCATCACCTGGTTTCAAGTCAGTATATCATCTCATGTGATGTTCTGGATCCTAGCCTCGGTGTAGTTGATACGTGTGTCTGTTTCCAAGAGTTGCAGAGTACACAAATGGTAATATCCTCTGCCTCACATGTAAATTTTTATCCCACTCTAACATGCCTTAATTTTGGACAATTTTCGGGATTCCCCTGTTTGTTTGCTATTTGTTATGAGTTTTCCTTAGGCAAATGAATGTTTTGGTTAATGATCATGTGTTCATATAAGCTCTCCATGTCCTCACTTGCTTCCAAAACTTGACCTAAAGTTTGAGCGAACTATAACATATAACATTTAGAGTTTGGAAATGCCGTTCTCATAACTAACCGGTAATTAGTAGGAAAAATCAGCCTGGTCTGATGTTCATTTCCTTTTATTTATGGAAATTTCATATTTGGTCAGATAAACGTAAATGCAAAAGAATTATCATGAAAGAAGGATCACACATACTCGGAAAGAATGCTCTTTTTTCTTTGAGTTAAGCCAATTCTCATTGTTACTAGCATACAAGAGCGAAATGAAATTGTTGGAAAAAAAAACCTCATTAAGATAAAAAGCAGTGCTGTGAAGTACGGATGAACTGTGGATGAAGAAAGAACCTTGCCTGCCACAAAGCACTGGCTATCTATTATAGGTAACTGACGGACAATAGGCTGTCGACGTACTTAAGGGCAGGTTCTATAAATTAAGGACTGTTCATGAGGGACAAAGCAATGCTACGTTTCTCTTATTCATCAGTGTCCTGTTTGTAATCTTTGTTTCAGTAGTATATTTGCTTTAGGTCATGGCCAAGGCCTCTTGTATGGACTTTGTAATGAGATTTGCCCTTTTAAGTTCCTTTGATGAATGCTTTTCTTCGCTCAAAAAACAAAAAGAAAAAGGAAAGGGCGATCAAATTCATGGAGATGCATGGATATTCATTTCAACCCATTAAAATACAGTCGGCGTCTATAAGAGGCCCGGCAGAGTTGAGTCGGCCCTGTTTCCCTCTTTCTAATCTATCACTGGCCTCTCCAAGTTGCTGGAAATAATTTGTATAGGTTTATCTTTCTCAGCCCTGATGGGTGCGCACATCGAATAGGTTAACCTATCTCTCTCAAACCAGATCAAAACAAACAGAAGATTTGATCATGGCTGTCGCTGAGATACCCTCATTGGTAATGGGGCATGGATATTCCCATTTTCATCAATAAATTAATAGTCCTAAACGGCTTTAAAAATAAAAACAATGGACACCGGATCATTTCCCGATGAGAAGAAATGTGGACCTAGTTCATCCAATCATACCAAAGGGATTCACAACAATGATTTTGGCATCCAGTTCGTCCACCAATCAAACGGTTTGGATCGACATGAATTCTTGATTTTTTTTATTAACAACTTATAACTAGATTGAGTTTAAACAAGTCAAGTTAAGAGTGTATTTAATATTTCTTATATTTTTTACTCGAAACAGTTTTTTTTAAATAAAAATAGTATAAGGTAGAATTCCTTCATCAAAAGTTTTTTAAAAATAAATTTGAAGTTATTAATACTTCTAATTAAAGTAAATTTTTTATTCAATTTTACAACCAACATTTGATTATACAACAAAGAACTAAAGAGCTCAGAAGTGCAAGTCTTTTTATTATAATACAGTAACCAAAACACCACCTAAAAACCGTACAAACAAGCAGTACATTTAAAATAACAGCAACAGTAAGAGAAACATTAAGTTACTGCTTGGGGTCGAGGTCATCAGGATTTGCCTGGGGTCATAGTTTGAAGTCGCCGTGCCGGTGAAATTAATGGAAAAAAAGAAGAAGAAAACTCCAAGCTTGATAAGCAGTCTAGTTTTACTATATTGTAAGCGCAAAAATGCTTCCATTTTGTAATTTATAGCAAACATCTGATACAAATTCATCACAAGAAAATGGCTCACTGTTGAATACGATTAACCAAACAAAGGAAAAATAAATAAAGAGTAACAATGAGGGGGGGGGGGATTCAAGACAATTGTTTGAGTTTCTACAGTAACATTTTTCCTCATTCAGAGTGGGCAGTTTATCAGTTAGTAAGAATGACTATGGACAAACAAGGAGAAAAACCTCAAAGCTCACATGACAATTTCTGGCTTCAAAATGCTAGACTTTATTTCCTTGTGAGGCAGGACAACACCCCCATTACTGTAAACTTCATCGCCAACATGAACATCTTCTCCTAAGATTGTCATGTTCTCTATGCGAGCCCATCTCCCCACAGTGGAATGCCATCCAATGATACTACTAGAGATGCATGCATGCTTCTTGATACGCACTCCCCGCATCACAGTGCAGCGGGAAAGCCTAACTCCTGAGTCTATTATGCAACCTGGGCCGATTGCTACATCTGGTCCGATTAGACATCCTTCTCCAATTACTGCACTCTCATCAACCAAAACATTTCCAACAATGTTTGGTCCAGTCGCCAGTTTTGGAGAGGACATTTTCCGCAAAGAATCCAGGTATAGTCTCAGACCTGTAACGTAGTCTTTTGGCTGTCCAATGTCCATCCAGAACCCAGGCAGGACCATGGCAAACAGCTTATTCTCTGCTGCAATCTTTGGGAAGACTTCTTTCTCTATTGAGGTGGGCCTCAGTTCAATCCGATCAAGAACAGAGGGGTTCAACAAGTAGATTCCAGCATTGATCTTGTTACCTACAAATATTTTTGGCTTCTCAACAAATTTCTCAACCTTCCCGCTAGTTTCTTCCAGCAGCACCACACCATACTTTGATGGTTCATCCACCTGTGACATGAAAAATTGGTTTAACATATAGGGAACGGGCTTGGTGCCCGGGAAAAAGCAAAACAATAGATTCAACTCACCTTGGTTACCATAATGGAAGCCTCCCCTCCATGGCCTTTGTGAAATTCAATCATTTGTTTTAACGGATACTCACTTATAACATCACTGTTGAGGACAAAAAAGGGTGCACCAGAATCGTCAATGAGCTTATCTCTAGCTAGGGCTAAAGGACCTGCTGTGCCAAGTGGCTCAGTCTCTTGTGAGCAGGTGATCTTAATTGCAAGCTTTTTCTCGTATTCTTTCAAGAAATTCAGCATAACCTGCATTTAAAAGTACATAATTACAGGGCATCGTAAGAAAATCCAGCTGCAATATTAATACATGAATATGATATGGAATTTCAGTGGAAAGGTGATCCTCTGAATTGTTGTTGTTACCTCTGGCTGGTAGTTAATTGCCAAGACCACTTCAGTGACTCCAATTGCTTTGAGAGCTTCAATCTGTTTATAAGAAATTCAATAATGCATCATACACGTAGCTGGCATGCGCTGCTTATCGGGTACAGAACAATTAAATAGAAAAACCATGGCCAGGGAAGTTGCTCAGTCTCAAAAAATGAAATCCAAAACAGTAAATTCACTAATAAATAGTAGGTTAGCCAATGACAAGAAGCAATCTTGAAGTAACAATTTACTTTTTTTCTGTAAAGAAGAATCAAATTTCAATCAATACATACATGCATACTCATTAGTTATGTGGGGGTGGAATTTCGGGATACAGAGCAGTAGATACTCCTATGTCCTATTTAAATAACCCTTAATATGAAATTTATCAAGTAATACCTGATGCAGTATCATGGGTTTGTTAGCAAAATCAACCAGCGGCTTCGGTACACTGAGGGTTAAAGGCCTCAAACGAGTCCCAAATCCTCCAACAAGAATGAGTGCCTTCATTTTGTTAAGCTCTCAACCTAGATCCTCTTCTCCTGGATTTTCAAAATAAAAAATCGAGATAAAATGGAATCATTTGATTAGTTCAAACCAACAAATATCACAAGAGGAAAGATTTGGATGGATTCGATCTCCAAAATAATGAGAGACAACAAGTTCCTTTATTAAAACCCAAATACAGTAAACATGCTTGATGTGGTTTAACAAAATAAAAAGGAAAAAAAGAAAAAAAGGGGACTATAGATTGATCTCAAAGCGACAGAAGTGAAGAAAACGTACTCTGTTGATTCGAACTTTAGAGTTGGGAATGGTAGATTAATGGCTGGCTGGTGCTGTGATCGGCTATGATGGTTATGGAGACTAATCTATCTTGTACAAGAAAAGGGGTAATAGTTGTGAGAGAAATTAGAAATCTTGAATGAGACGCTGTTTCTCAATCAAGGAACGGAATCGCGTTCGCATAGAGCAAGGCTTTTGACAGTCGCCGACTTGCTTCTCCTCTGTTTTATTTTTTCTCTCGTCTCTTTAACTTAAAGACAAAATTTTCAAAATATTATTTTTGTGCCAAGTTATTATTATTATTTTAAAAGAAGGTATAAGAAAAATGTAGTAGTTGTTGTTTTTTAAAATATTTTTTATTTTAAAAAATATATTAATAATATTTTTTTATTTTTAAAAAATTATTTTTAAGATTAACACATTAATATAATTTAAAAACATATTAATTTAAAAAAAAATCAAAATTTTTTAAAAATATTTTTTAAACACAGTGTCAAACACCCTCTAAAATATAAAAATAAAAATTAATATTGTGAGCTTTATCTTAACTCAACTAATCCTAGTTTTAAGAGTTAAGAATAGAAATGACAACTAAACTAACATTCTAAAATCTGAATCCAAACACAATATTGTTTATTGATTTAAGTTTGTTCCGATAGCTTTTTCTTTGTGTTAGTTAGCCTCCTCTTCGTATGATTTTCTAATGCATCAATATATTTTTTTATATATTTGCTTAAAAGTTAATTATTAAAAAAGCTAAAAGCAGGGTAATAACTCAACGTATTAATCAGACTTGGTAGAATGTCAAGCCTATATAATATAAGTCTAGCTTACTTTCAAGTCCAATATCCTTTAGTTTAACTGCGAGTCGAGTTATACACATGAGCCTAATAAGATGTTAGATCCAATTTTTTTTGGGTTTAACTATGTATTGAGCCTAAAAGCATATAAATTTAGCAAAATGACATACCCAACATCATTTGGTTCAACCATGTGTTGGGTCTAAAGATCATGTGGGTTTAACGATATGCTAGACCCAAACATCTTTAAGTTCGACTATGCACTGAATCTAAGTGCATTTGGGTCTGAAAATGTTGCAGGCTGAATATCCTTAGGCTCGGCTATGCGTTGAGCTCAAGTGCATGCGGGTTTGGCAAGGTACCAAACCCAAATATCATTGGATCATGCCATGCGCTTAGCCCAAGTACCTGTGAGTTTGGTAAGGTGTCAAACTCAACATCCTTGTATTCAGCTACGCACGAAGCCTAACTGCTTGTGGGTCTAGTAAGACGCCAAACCCTAAATGCCTTAGATTTAGCTACGTGCTGAGCCCAATGGTGTGTTTGGTATTGCGGTAGCTTTTGTGGTTGTGGTTTGAAAAAAGTTATTTTATAAAAAGTACTTTTAGTTGAGGTTGGTTTGAAAACATAGGTGTTTGGTTAAAACTGTGGTTGAAATTGAGGTCGAAGAAAAAGTAATTTAATGTGTTTGGTTAAAAAAAAATGCTTTTCAAATTGAGGTTATAAAATAATTAAAAAATATATATATATATTAATATTAATGATTTTAATTTAAATATTGTAAATTTAACTACTGTTATTACATCATGAAATAAATAATATTGATATCAAATATTTTTTATTATTCTATTACACTATGTGCAATGTCATCACATACGAAATCTATCCAACAAGGACTATATTTTTCATGGTTTCTTAAGCGCGTAACAACAAAAACTGAATCTTTTATTACGTCATCAAGTGATTTCCTTTTAATTTTTTGAATAGAACACAATTAAAATAAAAATAAAAACTGAATTTTTTTTAACTGGGCCGAACCCAGCAATAACATAATTGGAATTGCGATCAAATTTCACAAATGCTACGTCATTATAATTTTTAAAAAAACAATAAAAAAATTTAAACTCATTTTCATGGTTTTTCAAAAAAAAAAAAAAAACCAACTTGGAAACGTGAACAGTGCGTAGTGGAGCCATGCTCCACTGTTGACAATAACTTGTCAGCATGAGAAGCAACATTTTGCTGCTTCTCACAACCTGCAGTCCAACCACCAAAATTAATGGGTCCTACTAACAACCATATTTTTTTTCCTTTAACCAAACACCTGGTAGTGTGGTTGCGGGTGAACCTCACCCGCAACCACACTACCAAACAGCCACCAAGTGTGTATGGATCTGACAATGTGCCACACTCATGACCCTTGAGTGTGGAGTCATTCTAAGTTGAATACATATAGAGCTGATAATCTTTTTAGGTTTCATGTTGGATCACATGAATTTGTTTGTTTATTTTCATGTCTTTTAACATAAAATGTTAAAAGTCAAGAATAATCATTCTCTTATATCTATAAGTGCATACAAGTCTCCAAATGGCATACCATAATTCAATTAACATTAATTTTGTGTAAGAGATATCTATCCCTTGGTAATGCTATCAAGAAGAAATAATACTTCAACCCCTTCATTCAAGTACCATGATAATGTTTAAAGGTTATATATACCCTTTGAATTACTCAGGTAAAAGATTCACGCTTTTCTAATTCTTTATTCATGTTCTTATTTTATAGAATATTTATCATACATAACTAAGAAAAAACATTTTTATTCTTAAGAATTTAAAGTTCATTCTCTTAATTTTTACAATTCCTTATTAAAAGTCACTAACTTTATCAATGAAGGGTTCCTAAATCTCACCAAATTAAAAGGATTGTTTTGCAGGTTCTAAATCTTTTATCATTAATTATCAACTTCTTGAACTCTAGAGAAATGAACATTAACATGAATGTATGATCATCTTCTATCTAAACACTTAAAAAACCCTCATTTTTAAGTATAATAGATTTTGGAACATCATCACTTTCCAATGTCAATCATGTAGAGGAATTTATAATTTATTTTAAAATACACCTCTAATACTCTTCTTTTTTTTTAATTTTCTCTCATATTTCACATTCAAAACCCTATAAATATGAAAATTATAATGATTAAGAAAACTAGAGGGGCTCAATAAAACATTATGTATCAAGATTACTACACTATAATAACGATTTTGCCCTAGTATTAGCTAATGAAGTGCAAATTAGGGGCGGGGGAATGGTTTTTTCATGAGATTCATTTGGCATTTATCAAATTAATCAAGGGAGAATTAGTCTTCTCATATTTTTCACTGTGAAATAACTTAATTACCCTTTAAAACAAACAAAAAAAAATCTTTTGCTAGAGTCCAATGATGTTTTTTTTTTTTTAATTTTGTTTTTTTACAACCAAGTTCAATTAGGGTCTATTTAATCATTTCAATTCACCCTTTTTTTTTGTTCACCTAGGCTATCCCTTAAGGGTCCAACAATTGATACCAGAGCTTATGTTCTTGTTATAGAACTTAGCCATCTTAGAGTTAAAGATCATGGACTTTGGTGAACTTAAATTTCTTAGGACAATAGTATATGAAGAAGATAATATAGACTCATTTAACTCAAACTCCATTGAACAAGATGAATATATTAATATGAATTTTGATGACTTGATTACCTTATGTGAAACCTTACATAAAAAGAACAAGATGTATAAAAACACTAATAAAAACTTGAAAAGATTCACAAAAAATTGAAAAATAAAAATAATGATTTGCTTGAAAAATATGATAGATTAACACAAGTAAATGAATCATTATATAATATTGCTAGTTGTTTCTCATCATTAGATGATTTGAACAATGAAAATTATGCTTTAAGAAAACAATTTGAAGACGTAACTTCAACTTTAGCTAAGTTTACTCAAGCTAGGGATATCTTGAATGTTTTGTTAGGAGAACAAAACAAGAGCCTAAATAAAGTAGTTTAGGTTTCAATTGTGTAGAAAAACAAAAATCCAATAAGTATGTTAATCAATCTATCATGTCTAGTTGTTTTTCTAAATGTTATTTTTGCAACAACAAAGGCCATTTATTGCATAAATATAGATTAAATAAAAATAATATTTCTAAAAATATGATGTGGATACCGTAAGTACAATGCCTAACAAATAAAAACTAAATGTTAAAAGGATACTTAAAAATACTTCTTGCTGGAATTCTAGGAATGAAGGAGCAAGGAAAGGGTTCCAACAAGGAAGGAACACAAGTCATGAATAAAAAAGACCTAAATTCTATAATCAACAATTGAGAGGCGACTTGAAAAGGAGGATCTAATAGCAAAGGCAAAAAAAACCTTACTTCCAAAAACACTAAGTTAGAAGAAACCCACATTGGAAGAATGATAAAAGAAATGTTGGACCCTCATTCATTAACAACAATGTGAGGAGGAGAACAACGTACAATGTCTCAACCCTAAAGATATCAAATGAAAGGTAACCGGCATTGAAGACACATTGAAAAACAACTAAGACCTATAAAACAAGGCCTTTTGGAAGGACAAGTTCTATGATCCAAAATATCAACCAAAGACCAAAAAGAAATGCATATCAATCTCAACGAGATATACACCCACACACCCACCCACACACATCATATTATCAATGGGTTCAAGCCTTATAAGGTCATTAAAATACTGGGTTGTTACAAATTTGATTTATCTAATATCATTTTTTTTTTTATCTAATTGAAATAAAACCAACTTATTCAACCAATTCGAGGCTATGACCTGAATTGTGTGTTTTTTTTAATGTTTTAAAATCTTATAATTAGAATTCAAATTTATTTTCTTATATAAATAATAATATACCTATGTGAATATCAGGAATATTAATTAAATTAAAACAAAATCTTGTCTTTATATTATTAAATTATAGCTTTGTACATCAAAACTTATAATTAATTAAATTTCATAGTTGTATTATAGTTTTCCTTTGATTTGCTAGTTAATTTTTTTTTCTATAACTTGATCCTAATTTTATTGATTAGTTAAGATTCATTTATAAAATAATTGAGAAAAGAGATGAAAGAGCTACGATTTTATCAGTTAAATCTTAGGTTCACAGACATGGTGATCTTGGGAGTAGCTGGGTCAAACCTGGAGAATAACAGGGTGATTTATGCTTATTTCTTGGATGTAAGACATACAATTACCAAAAAAAAGAAAAAAGAAGAGGGATTTTCCAAGAGATGAAGAGAATAGAACCCTAAGGCACAAATTCTGCTTTGCTATCACGTACTGAAATAAGAAGGATTTTTCTGCAGTTAAACAAGAAAGCCACCAATACCAAAATTCTTTGAAGCGCTTATTGATTGGCTATACTAACTCGCACAACTAGCTAGGTTTTAGACACCTTTCCTGCTGCAATACTAAGGATGTACTCGATCTCATCTGCAACTTCTTTCATTGAAGGTCGATTCTGCCTCTTGTCATCCAAGCAAGCTGCCGCCAGGGATCCCAATGCTTTCATTGTTTCCAGTTCCAGCTTGCTAGCACCTTCCTTAAGCACCGGATCAATGACTTCCATCAGTCTATCTTCCTCAATCACGTTCTTTATATACACCACCAAGTTCACATTTTCTTCTTCTCGGTTAAAATCAATAGCCTTCTTAGAGGTCAGTACCTCCAGTAGAACAACTCCAAAGCTATAAACATCACTTTTATCAGTAAGCTGAAAGTTACGGTAGTATTCTGGGTCAAGATAACCAAGGGTCCCCTGAGCACAGGTGAAGATATGGCTATCGTTGCTTTCACTTGCCTCCACCAGCCTAGAAAGCCCGAAGTCAGAAACTTTGGCATTGAGTCTTTCATCAAGTAAAATGTTGCTGGACTTCACATCACGATGGTAAATGGGAGGCACGGCTGCAGAGTGAAGATAGGTTAGACCTTCTGCAGTTTGATATGCAATGCGGAGCCTTCGTTGCCAGTTGAGTGAAGTCCACTTGCCAGAATGGTGACAATGAAGGTGATCAAAGAGGGTTCCATTAGGGATATACTCATAAATCATGATAGGTTGCTCAAGCTCGACACAACAACCCAGGAGTCTTACAAGGCTTCTGTGATTGACCTGGCAAAGAATTCGAACCTCGTTAATAACTTGATCGATGCCTTTGGTGTTTCCAAGCTTGGCTCTCTTGATAGCTGTTACAGTTCCATCCTCAAGAATGCCCTTGAAGACCTCACCAAAGCCACCTGCACCGATGAGTTTGTCTTTGGAGAAATTGTTGGTTGCTTTTGTTATCTCCTTTCCTGTAAAGATCCTGGCTGATTTGCCACTATGTTTGGCATTTAACATCTCTTTTCGCTCTTTTATCAAATTCTTTTGTGCTCTTTTTGACCGATTTTGCTTCTTGAGGAATAAACCACCACCTAGGACCATGACTAGGACTGCAACCGCTCCAACTGCTGCACCTGAAATGATTTAAAAGACGAACCAATCAACCAGCGAAGAAAATATCATTGCGGTTACTTGTTCATATAAATGAAAAGAAATCATTGTTGTTACCTAATATATTTACACAATTATATGAAATATTCAACTACTCTATGAGACAATGCACGTTTTTGACATGGAAACACTATGGAGCAAAACTGCAAAAGCAAAAACTTGATTTGGAGGTTGTGCGTGCAGCTTAATTCTGATTTGTTTTTTTTTTTTAAAAAAAGAAAACTAAGATCAGTTCACTTAATGGGAGATATAACGTACCTGCAAAGACCACTGTCTTTTTCTTTCTTTTTTTGCAAACTTTTCCAGGAATACACTTCAAATCTACGAAAGGAGAAGATTATAAATGGTAAGAGTGAGATTGACTGGAAAACACCCTTCAGGTTTTGAAGAAAAAGAAAAACAAGAACGGTCAGAAAATTTAAAGATTAAACTCACTTTGACACAATCCGTTGATGGGGTCCCATTTAAACCCAGCATCACAGAAGCACCTTTTCTGTCCTAAGCTGATCGGATCAGGCAGACATTTTGAGTACAACAAGTCCTTGCAGTCCACTGGGATCTTGCAAATTGGCTCCTTTGGAAACGCCCATTCGATCTCCACACCAGGCTCAGGCCATTTCTTCATCATTCCCACCTCCTTAACATCCAAGTTGACAAAGCTCTGATATGCTGCACACCCTCCTTCATAGACCTTAATCATAAATGCACTCTGTAAGCCAGTACTAGTCTCGAATGTACAGCACACTGGTGCACTAGCACAGGCTGCAGCGTTCCCTTGAATATAGTTATGACAAATGCTACCAGTTGCACAATCTATGGGTGGTTTCGAGTGCAAAATTTCATTTTTACAATTAAGCAACAAGATTGTGTTACTATTAGTGATGCTAAAGGGGAGATTTTGATTGAGCTGGATTCCTTGGCTATGAAAATCACTTGAGATGCAAGTCTCATTTGCTAGGCTTGCAGGTCTAATAACTATCCGTCGGAGTACTGGGTTAATGGACGCGATCAAGTAGGATGATCCATTTAGAGCATCGAACCATAATTTTCCTAAAGAACACCTGAGCTTGTACTGTTGGTTGCCACAATCTGGCCCAGTGCTTAGTGGAAATGGCACCGGAGTAAGGCCACAATTCCCACAAAGCTGCACGGCTGTGGCACTCCAGGAACATGATAACAGTGTAACCATAAGAATCAACATTGATAGGATGCTCTTCTCCATCGATAAGCCTTGGTCTATAGATGCAGAAAGCACAATAGGGAGGCAAAGCCTGATAATAAACTATGGTACACACTCCTACTACATGTTTCGATATTCTTATATACTGAATAGGACTTGTGATAGTGTAAAGACACAACTGGTCAAGCTAGTCCTCTTTCCTGATTGGATACGAGGGATGGACAATTTTGTCTTTCAATCAATTACGACCCGAGAGTGACTTTATTCGAAATGCGCAAAACAAGGGACATCTATCCAAGTTCTTGCGTTGTACAATGCTAGTTTAGGTTTTCTGAAAATGGGTAGCATTTTCTTAGGAAGATACGTAATTAGTTCAATGTTTTAGAAACGAAAATGGTGATTGTCGTGCTTGAGGATCAGTCCCTTGTTAAAGAAGGAGGCACATGCATATTCCCACCTCACAGCTCATATATATATATATATATATATAACTCATGGAAATTTACAGTGAGCATGCATTGGCTTGTGTCGAAATCATGAGTGCAATTAATCTTGAACGGTTCTCAATCAGTAATCTTGTTTCAACATCGGTGGAATAAATTGTGTTTGATATTCAAGTGTTATTACGTACTTTGCATGAGTTGTTTTCCATGTCGGCTAATGGTTTCGAGATCCAAATTAATTAAACTAATCTTGTTTATCATCCCAGGGTGCTGTTCCCTAATTAAGAATTCCAAAGTGAACAAATTTCATTGGTTTCACTTCATACTGGTTCCTCTCTCAATGACAGTTGATGCGTCAACAGTACGAAAAAGCTTCCTATCCTGTTGGAAAGGACAGTGATCTAACATAAATTAGGTGCCGAGGAAGACAGCAGCCATATGTGTCGTGATCATTGCGCCTGGAAGGACTTCAAGGTCGGATGAACAGAAGTGACCATGTAATAATAACTCCTGCATTCTGCAAATAATATCAGCTTTCCACATTTCTTGCTAAGGAAAATACTAACCGTAGGCTCCTCTCACGCGATTTCAATCTGAATCTGATAATCTTCTTATCTTCCTATTAGTAAAACGATTTTCAAAGATCAAGAAGAATACGAATGCCGTTCACATAGAAACCAAGGAATTCAAATTGCAGAAAATGCTTGTACGTTGAGAGTGATAGCTTCTGAACTAAAGGAGAGCTCAGAATTCAGCCAGGCTTTTGGCTCCCCAAAATGGAAGGATCCACCATCTAAAAGTAAGCAAAAAGTCTTCAAAATCTTAAATTAAATGTTCAATACATTACTTTCCTATCTCTTTTTAATTCCCGCATGCAGATGGGGTCTTACTAAAATTTGAGTAACCAAGTTTTTATTTTGTCTTCTTTCAGGTTTCACCAGATATTGATATTCCATCGAAAAAGATTATGAACTCGATAGGAGGATATCTTTCGCATATCAACCAAATCCCCACTCTTGTGTGCAAATCTTTTTTGGAACTTAAAAATTAATCTACCTAGATGATTCATCGGGCATCCACACTTTTGCTACAACTTATAGAAATGCTCTTATGATTTTGAGTTTGTCGTTGGATGACTAAGAGGGTCACGAAGAATTATTGAAATTAATTTTAAATTCTAAATTTAAATAATCATTTTAGTTCCTCGATCTAAGTGAAAGTTTGCAAAACATTAATGAAGATGGTATTTTTAAGGTTTTATGTAGGGGTGTGCAAAAAAATCGAAAAACTGAATAAACCAAGAAAACCGAGAAAAAATTAACTGGAAAATAAAAAACTGAACTGAAAAAAAACTCGATTAAACCAATTACAATAGTTAGAAAAAATCCCGGTTCGGTTCGGTTTTCGGTTTTGTAATGCAGGAACCGGTTAACCCAGACCGAACCGAACCGGTTAAAAAAAAAGCATTATAAATAGAAAAATTATCCCCTTCTCTCACTCTTTCTCTCCAACCCTAGCCGCAACCCCCTCTCACTGTTTCTCTTCATCTCCCTCCCAGCAACCCCTTCTCCCCTCCCCCTCCCCTTCTCCCTCTCCCTCTCACCTCCCCCTCTCCCTCCCCCTGATATAGAACCGGTTTGAGTTTTGATATTTTTTATATATAAAAACATGAGTTTTGTTTTTTAGCTTCTGGATTTTCTTTTAATTGCAGGGAAGATAAGATTTATTTGTATAAGAAGATTTGGGGTTTTGATTTTAAAAAATCGGGTTTGGATTTTTAGCATTTGGGTATTTGAAAAATATAGGAAAAACCATGTTTATTTTGCAAGAAATTTTGGATTTTGATTTATAGCAGAGTTTTGAATTTGGAATGAAATCAATGGTGTTGATATTTGGCTTTTAATTCGTTTGCATATAGGTTGTCTCGGTTTTTTGAAATCAAAAACCGAACCGGACCGGACCGAAACCGGTCGGTTTGACTCGGTTTCGGTTTGTTTTTTTTTTTAAAAAGAGAGAACCGGTTTGGTTGTTTTTTTCAGTTCAAAACCGAATCGAACCGGAAATGCTCACCCCTAATTTTATGTGGAATTGGACCTCAAATAGTATTTTATAAAAATTTAAATTTTTTTATTTAAAAATAATTTTTTTATATTTTTAGACTATTTATTGATGTTAAAAATATTTTTTTAAATAAAAAGAATATTATTTTAAAGTATTTTTAAATAAAAATATTTTAAAAAACAACAATTATTAAAATTACAAACAACCGTAAATCCCTGTAAGTACTAACCTTATATTAATATAAATATATGTATTAAAATTACTGTAATCTGAGTCTATAAACTTTCTCTTTCAAGATAGTGCTATAATATAATATATAAGTGAGATTGTGTTCTACTATACTTTTAATTTTTTCTCCCCAACAAAATTGGCCTATACTGGTCTATTACTGGATTCTATAATGACTTGAGTCTGAATCCTCTGTTGAAAGTTGAAACTAGACTAAAAATCCCAACTCTAATCTAATCTTTCATTCCTAAATAGTTACTAGCTATATAACCTCTTAAAGCGCACGGCTGATTTATGCAGGAGAGTTTTTAGATGAGTTATTTGTTTTCCTAATTGTTTTAATCCTTATTTAGCTTAGAAAATTAATTTTATGTTTTTACTTTTACTATTTAGTTTAGAGATCTTATATTTTGTTCTTATTCAGTTTAGACACAATACTAGTATAAATAAGATTGTTTAATTTGCATTTTAAAAAAGTATTTGGAAAGAAAATATTCACTAATAAAATTTTGAATTAAACTTTTGTGTGGTGACGCTATTCGGCAGAATTCTGAGTTGTTTTGTGTTTGATATCTTTCTCTTGTTATTTCTATCTATATTAATTGGTATAAGAGACCAACTATTCTTAATGGTTAGTTACTGTCTGCTGTTGAATAATCATGGCTGAAAGAGATGGTCGCAAAATCGAATGTGCTCATATAGAAGGGGATAAGACGATTCCCTCTCAGGAAAGAGACATTTAGAAACTAGTGATAGAAAACATTCAAAAATAAATTATGAAATTGACCTATTAGTTATCGATGATAAAATTGTAAAGGTACGTTGAAGTCGGCAAAGATTAAAAAGATAAAATTTAAGGATTGAGATAAGAATGATCATCCATGAACAATTTTGAGAACCACTATAGAGGCAAGAACAAACGAGATATCTTCTTGATCGAGATGAATATCATAGAGATTTTGGTGATTATATTTATGATGAGATAAATATGAATTGATTTCTTCACCAATTTATTACATTTATTTTGATGATGATGATGATATATGTTGATAATGATAACATAAATAATGACAATAATAGTAGTGATGATGTCATCCATAGTAGACTAATTTTGATGATCTCATTCATGACGGGATAGAAGCTTATGATGAGATAGATGTTAATTGATATTCTCTACTAATTTATTATATTTATTTCGATGATTATGATTTTATATGTTGATAATAATAACATATACAATAAAAATAATAGTTGTGATGATATCATTAATAGTGCCCTTACTTGGTAAGTTAAAGGTTGAATACAAGAAGAATATATAAAAGGTGTACAACAATTTTTTTTATTATTGATTTAGGATATATTAATCCTTTTGATTACAAGCTTACTATTATCATAGATATAGGTTTGTTCTAGAACTATATAGATACAATATATGTCGATAAAGCAAGTTTAAGGTTTTAATCCATAACTCTAGAAGTCAATGGAAGAGAAATAATTCATCAATTATTATTTTTTACACAAATATTAACATTAAGGGATTGAAGTTGATATCTCAAATTATTATATACCTGAAGCGAATACGGAAAAGAGGTTTGAACTCAGGAATAAGTTCATTCGAACCCAAAAGGACTCTTGTAGAAAGATTTTATTGAAGATATTTGTTTCCATAGTTGTTTTTATTTCTATTTAGTTTAGAAAAATATTTTGGTTTATTGTGTTTTTATTCTTACTATTTAGTTTAGGAATTTTATTTTTCCTAATTTTCCACTTTTTTCAGTTTAAAAAATTCTTTTTATTTAGTTTAGGCTTAGAAATAGTATAAATAGAGTTGTTTAATTTATTTTTTAAAGACTGCTTGAAGAGAAAATATTCAACAATAAAATCTTGAATTATAGTTTTGGTATGATAATCCTATTCAACAAAATTATGTGTTGTTTTGTGCTTGATGTACTTCTTTTATTGTTGTCAATATTATAATTATCATTATCGATAAATTTTTCTGAATATTTTCTTAACATAAAAGAAAAAATTAAACTTGATTAATGTTTTATTATAGATTTTTATAGTTTATCTATGAACTTACACAATGAAATCATTATTTTTCTCTACACAAATTTAAATCTTATATCATGGTCCAAAGGGTAATATGTGTTTTTTTTATGAGATACATTTGCAAGATTGAATGGAGGTAGAAAAGTTTTTTAACATTTTTTCTATGTAATGTTAAAATATCCTTAAAAGTTAAATTTTTTTAGCTGTTTGGATAAAGGCATTTTAAATTTTTGTACCTCTTAGCACAGTGTAAGTACTAAAGTACTCTTTAAGTGAAAAAAATAAAAATAAAAATATATATATATAGTAAAAGGCCTTTTGGTCTTCTTTTATAGTTTTTTTTTTGTTAAGTTCTATAACTTTAATTATATATTTTTTTTTTTGCTTAAAAACATGTAGATAGCGCTTTAACATATTGTTTTTAAGTTACGAAAAAAACCAAGTTAGTCCACAGTAAAGCGCTTGCCACTAATCTAGAAATCCACTCTGAGTCCTCTAGTTGAAAGTTCTACAAAATAAAAACAACTCCGAAGTTACAACATCACTGTTGTTCGTCAAACAACTAGCTAGTATGTAATATAATTTTTTTTTGGTTAAAGTCTAATATAATTTCTATTGACATTTAACAGACTTCAAGCATTTGGTGAAATAATGTTGATCCATGGTTTCTCGGTCACTGAACTCTTTCAAATTTGCTGACCAAGTCCTGTGTACTTGTATGGTATTTTCTGTTAAAAATTTATTTTGTTCAAATCTATAAATAAATAACTGGCACGTGTCCATTTAATATTTATCATTAGTTAGATGACCAAGTCTTGGGTTTCATCAGTGAACAATAGTTTATATCTAACCAGTGGATCGAAAAAAGGGAGAGAGCACGCATAGACTGTTGTCAGATCCAACCAGTCATCCTAGCAAATTCATTTAAATTATGTTTGGTTTTTGTAAATTAATTTAAATTAAGTTTGTTTGATTAAAATTATTTTTAACTTAAATTACTGAGGATATTTGGTTTTAGGGGCAGTTTAATCAATCTAATTTTTTAAATAAATTCAAAAACCAAAAATATCTTAGAGTAATTAAATAAAAATATAACTTTTAAAGCTAACATAGTAATTTTACTGTCTAAGTAAAAACATGAGATGATTATAACGGCGCCCTTTATGAATTTGGCAATAGCATTTGAACTTTTATGAAAAAACTGAATTACCCTCTTATCAAATCTAATATTTTTATAAAGCATGAGCATAATGGTAAATTTACCATGTGAATCTGATCAATAGCTTGTTTCTTTTTTAAAAAACTAAAAATAAAAAAAGACTGGATCACCTTAAAAAACACCCCTGGATGCAATATTTTAGGAATTTGATTTTAGGGGTAATTTAGTCAATCCAAATTTTAAAATATAGTTAAAAATAAAAAATACCCCCTAAAATAACTTTTAAAAGCAATTTAATAATTATACTTTTAAACAAAATGAAATAACCATAATACGTCTTATCAATGTGACAATGACATTTGAGTTCTTATGAAAAGATTGAGTAACCCTTCGTATCAACGTTAAATGTTTAATTTGAACGGTTAAAAAAAATTTATTATGTGAATTCATAATAAATTATGAGCGTTTGCAGTGAATATTAAAATACCGAGGCTTTTTAACTCTTTTTTTTTTGTAATATCCTTATAGAAGACCCGCAGTTTTCTGCACCACCTCTCCCAATTGCTCCACCCGATTTTGCACAGTTCCACTGCCGGCAAAACCCATTTTGCAGCAACTTTTACACATTTTAACCATTCCGGATAAAATCTTAGAAAACTTCCAGAAACATAATTTAATCTTGGAAAGCTACTTTTTTAAAAATAATTTATTATGTTGAAATAGTAACTACCATTCTTAAAAAATTATTAGACCTTCTAATTAGCTGGACAAGAAATATAAAAATATGTCCTTGATTATATATAAAATACGATTCCCACTTTTTATTTTCATTCGATTTATAGGGATGTTCTTGGATTATATATTAATCAAACTTTTTGAGATAATCTTAAGAATGGATATTTCATATCCTTAAATAATAAGCTACTATTTAATGAAAATCATTATTATTTATTTGACGATAAGGATGTTTATGGACAATATCAATCACAATTAACTTTTTTCTCAAATAATCTCAAGAATATTCTTCTAATGAATTGGATAATACACACACACACACACACACACACACACACACATATATATATATATATATAAATGTCATTAATTGATTATACAAAATAATCAAAATTAACTTCTTCTTCAGATAATCTTAAGATTATGTCTTTCATATCCTTAAATAGTAAACTACTACTTGATCTGTCCATGCCCACAGCACATTTGGTTCAGCATATGTGAGTTAATAGTACTCAGTGAAACTGGTTAAAACTGCAAAAGGGATGCCTCCAATTTTCTCAAGTATAATTATAACGTAATGGGGAGGGTTATTATTGTCCAGGATCCTTCCTTTTTGTTCATCGGTTGTCTGTCTGTAGTGGTCTATTAGGTATCAATTAAGAGGAAAATATTCCGATTTGGTGGCAGCCGTGGTTTTCAATCGTGATGGATGATGAAGAACCAGCCAGCTGGGCCGGTGAATTTTTTTTTTTTTTTTTTTTTATGGGAAGATAAGAATAATAGGATATGAACAATACACATCTGCAGAGGCTAATTTTTTCTTTTCAACACGAAGGTAGATTGAACTTATGTCGAACATAAAGTGGTTGCCGTCTCTGAAACATTACGATTCAGAAACATAAACCCTTTCCAAACATTACAATTCAGTAATTACATAATCGGTAATGGATTAATACAAAGCATGCGTGCCCCTTTGGTTTTTCACATGCCCACATCTTTTTTTCACTAATAACACAAAGCTGTGTGGCCCCTTCGGTTTTCCACACGCTTATTATTATCATCATCCAAACCATGCATCAAATAGAATAACGATACACAAAGTCTCTACAGACAATTACCTGCACAACCAACACTTCTGACAAGCTAGCTCCATGCCTTGGGCTTTCTTCCGGCATGTCACAGGGACGTGCTGTAACATATACTTCTAATGGTGTTGATCATGATATTTTGCAGCGACACGGCGAGAAGTCAAGCGACAATTAAGAGGAGATTGAGCTCCGGTAGAAACAATAATTTGAGTGGTAGAAGAATTCATATTAGATGAGGATGTTGAAGAGGTAGAGAAGCCATAGTCGGATCCAAAGATTCGTATATCGGACGTCTGAAACCTACCGGAATCGCCAGGGAGTCGCATATACGAAGCTGAAGGTGACTCGCTGAACCATGACCCCAGAGGTCCAGCTTCTTTTCCGTTCTTGTATTGTATTATAGCCCTATACACGAAAGGAATAAGACCCTCCATTTTGTTGAAAGAAAGGGAGACTTTTAGGCTTTAGTCAGGTTTATTTTGGTTTGATGGAGGGAAGGGTAGGGGGGATGGTTTAAAAGAGAGAGGGTGTTGGTTGACGTGGAGTAATGATGGATTGGAGTCCAGCTCTTCACGCTAAGCCAAACGCAAATCCTGAGGGAGACTTTCAATAGAAACCCACACGAAGACCTTGATCAAAACATGAAAGCTCTATCTAAACTTACAGCTATCTAAATATTCATTACAGCTTACCAAAATCTCACTAGAATATTATTTCATGTGTGCCTTGTTTTTTTTATGCATTTCTTTTGATAGTTTGGTATGGGATCTATTAGTTTAATTATTTTAACATGGTTGGTCGACTAGTGATTACTTAGCATTTTCTTTTCTAAGAGAGAACAGGACCGTTCATTTCATCTTGCTATCCACCAGCTCGTTTAGCTTTGTTCATATATATATATATATATATATATATATATATATATATATATATATATATATATATATATATTTGTTTTGCTCTTGGGTGTAATGTCATGGAAAACACAAGGAAACAGCAACTCCGGATCTCTCTCAATTAAGGGCCTTTTCCATTGGACGTGCTAAAAGCAAAAGGCACGAACATTGCAATCTGATGATTCTCGATATCTTTTGTAATTAATTAATTAATTTGTCTTAAGAAATTTCAGGATCTAAGAAACGTCTGATCTGTTGCTAGATGATGGTAGTGAATAATGATATTTCCAACCTAACTAACTCGTAATTATCATCCCTCTCTCAATTAATATCGTGTTCTTGTGCCTCTTAACTCATCTTTAAGAGCGACAGAGTTATATTTTATTTCCTTTTTTTGTTACAATGCCACCAGGTAAAACCCGTCCAATGGTCAAAATCTAGTGTCATTTTGAGCTTGGCAACATCTATGGAGTCTGTCACTTGTCATTACTGTTAATGACTCGATTCGGGTTCTATAGAAGAACCTCAAAACACGAAGCCATACTTTAACATTTTTTACTTCCGATCATGACAGACAGCAGCACTCCCCAAAAAAAAAAACACCAGCAGGCTCTAATATTACTCAAATATAGTTAATGAGATCTAGCCATTCCCAAATCCTAGCTCTTAAAACACAAGTTTGGCATAAACTCTAGAGGGAAAATCAAGAGTAAATTAAAAGCAAAGGTCTAGTGTATTTATTTAACAACAAATAGAATAAAATGTATTCAAGATCTTAAAGTCAACTATATGAGAGCTTAGCACGCAAACCAGAAGATAAGGTGAAAGAGAATTTACGTGTTAAGAAGCATATATCGGATAAGATCAGTTACAAGCGCGTATTAAAGATTAGTGTTGGATTTCTACACAGATATAATAAACTTTAATTACATGCATATTTTCGATCGGAAGGAAGACAAATATATATATTTATTTGCCTGCTTCATCATAATACCTACTCCAATACTGTCTCCATCGTAGATGAGGTCAGGCTGCATCAAATTAACCTTGCTGTCCTTTTCTTAATCCAATATTTTGTTTAGCTTCAAGGCAGAGATGGATTACTCGCATTCTATATTCTATATCCTAAGCCAAAGCAAAACCTGCGTGCTCTCTTGCGTGACGGTGTGTTAGGTGAGGAGAAAGAGAGCAAAACTTATTGTGTCACACTGACAGAGAGTCTACCTTGGTATCATTTTCCCCTTTGAACACAGCCAAAACCTAACTAGAAACGTCAACTTTCATTTATATATATATATATATATATATATATATAGTGATACCATCATGAGTCATGACTAGCTCAGGTGCTAATGAATTTCGATTTGTAACTTATGCAATCTCTAAATTTATTTTGCATCTTTAATTTGCTGACAATATTGTGCGGGAGATTAAGGGATTATTATTAAGTCATTTTTTCTTTATTGGACAAGTAATTTGGGTTGTCTTCTAGAAAACTAGAGTGCAGATAAATGACAGGTGTGTCTGACTTTTCTTTAGTGCCGGTATGAATCACGTTTTGACCAATTGACAAGTGGTGCAAAAAATACTATTCAAATAAGAGTTAGGTAGTGTTTTTTATGCTAGAAAATTGCCAGGTTGGGTTCATAGGTCTAGCTGATTGTTTGTTGATTTAAGTTAATATAAAAATAAAATAAAATAATTATTATTTTTATTTTAAATTTTTAATATCTGATTAAAGAGTTAATTCGGAATAGGCTCGGGTTATGGGCCGAGTTAATCATTGACCTCTCAAGGAACCCTTAAGCTATTAGGTGAGGTTC
The DNA here is from genome assembly GCA_030145905.1 of Populus davidiana. NCBI lineage: Eukaryota > Viridiplantae > Streptophyta > Magnoliopsida > Malpighiales > Salicaceae > Populus > Populus davidiana. The sequence continues at coordinate 1,802,133 of CM057794.1, read as the reverse complement.
CAGGATATGATTTATATTATTCTCTAATACACATCCTCAAGTGAAAGTCTTTTGGGCTTGAAACTTGTATATGTTCACATTATCTTGTGCTTAATTTTTTTATCAAATAAATAGAAATGTTAAGATTCGAACTCATGATCATTTGGTCATCAAGACTTTGATATCATGTCAAGGAACCATCTCAGCCCAATAACTTAAGCTGTTAGGTGAGGTCCTAAGATATGATTTATATTATTTTCTAACATGGTCCATGTCAATATAAAAATAAAAATGATTATTATCATAGTTTTAAAACCCTACTTGGGGGTTGATTTGAAATCATACTCAAGCCATGGGTCATGTTGACAATTAAGCCGAGTCACCGCAAAGATAAAAATAATAATTATTATATTTTTAAAACTTAACTAAGGAATTGACTTGGAGCAAGGCCCAAACCATTAATTGGGATAGTCAACTCGGGTTAACCCAAAGCAACATAAAAATAAAAATAGTTATTATCATAATTTAAAAACTATACTCGGAGGTCGATCTAAGACAAAGCTTGAGTATCAGTTTAGAAGGATCAACCTGAGTTAATCCAAATTAAGAAAAAAAATTCATAGCCACCTCATTTTGATAAAAAAAAAAAAATATATCAAAGGGTTTTTAACCCGTGTTTTATCTTAGGTCGACCGGATTATAAATTCACTCGAGTTTTTGATTGACTCATTAATTCAGATCAAAAGCTTAAAATAATTTAATAACATGTTATATCTAGAAAGTAAATTGTTTATCACATTCGAAACACATCAAATACAAAATAAAATAATTATTTATCTAGTGCAATCAGTTCCATCAACATTATTTAACATATCAAACACCACGTCAAGTAACCGTATAAGCTATTTTAATTTAAGCTTGCGATAGGGTTGGACGTGAATACGTATTATTTCCTTGCGTCAAATCATGTAATATATTTGAAAAATTAATAAGCAGTTAAAACACAGTTGGGAAAAAAAATAAAATAAAGAGTACTCCCTTGCCATTTCTTTTTGGTATATAACCCTTACGATGTTAATTATTCCAGGTCGTTGATAAGAAATTGGTGATTGTGATGAATGAAGTTATAATGGTACATTTACAAGTATTAGGCTCTTAACACCTGCTCCCCACATATATGTAATATTATTTATTAAATTAAATGTTTAGTTTTTAAAATCTAAATAGTTTTATTTGAAGTTTGATAATTTTAATTAAATTAGTTTGTTGATTGTTAAAATATATAAATAAATTTCGATTTCATTGAAATAAAAACTATAGAAGAATAAATATTATGTGTATGTTGTACACTTGTATGTATGTGTATATATGATTGTTTATAATTAGATCTCTTGAAAATAGTAATGAGTAAAGAATTTGCATCAATTTATTTACTAGCATAATTAATTAGAATGAGAAATATTATTTTCGTATTTTATGTTGTTATAAAAAAGTTCTAACATTTTTCGAAAAAAATAGAAGGAGAAAAAGGGAAAAAAAGTGTTTCATTATTTATTATAATAGTCCACTTATATTGTATAAACATAAAAAAATATTATGAAAAAATAAAGATACAACTTAATAATTTGTTGAACTTTGATTTTTTAAAAAAGATTTTAATATTATTGATTTTTTTAAGAACTTTTTAGAGTTTCTATAGAAAAATAAAGTTATAATAATATCCTATATAAATTATAAATATTTTTAGAAATTTATTCTATGTTATTCATGGTTTTACGTAGTTAATAAATCAAAAAAATTAAGAAAAACAAGATTAACCTATTTTTTGAGGTTCTAATAATTTTTTTAAAAGAATTTATTTAATGTTATGTTTTTTCGATATTTAGAGGTGAGGTGGATTGTACATATTAGTATTGAAGATACGGAGATAATCAATCAATTTGTTTTTTTTTAAACAATTCATAAATAACGATATACAAATTGTAAATGGTATTGGTACTCCTTTACGGTAGTGACAATGTTTAGCTCAGGAATTCAGCAAATCCCAGAAATATTATCAAGTTGGCTAGTTGGTCAAATTTTGTATCGTGTCATCCAATACAACTTCTTCTTCTTCTTCTTTTAATGATAATCAAGGAATATATTAAAATAGTTATTAAGAGGATAGCCCAAGTAAAAGAACAAGAAGTTATTTGTTATAAAATTTAAAGATAGCTAAAAATAGAGTAAAAGTTGGAGAAAAAAAAGTAGATGTTAAACAGTCCATCACTAGAAATTTAAATATTATTTATCAATATGAGTGATTCTATTTTATTGATTATTGATGTTCCTAGATCTCCTCTTTAAATTATATATATATATATATATATATATATATATATATATATATATAACTTATAACTAAACTGATATGGTAGAAAATAATATAAATCATATCTTAGAATATCATTTAACAATTTAAATTATTGGCTTGAGATGATTCTTTGATATGGTATCAAAGTTTTGATGATTAAATGGTTATAAGTTCGAATCTCACTATCCTTATTTATTTGATAAAAATTAAGTATAATGTAACATTAGTCTATACAAGTTTCAAGTCCAAAAGACTTTCATTTAAGAAGGTGTGTTAAAAAATACTATAAATCATATTTTGAAACCTTATCTAAAATTAGTGCAATAATAAAGTGAAAAACACTTTTTAATCTGGTTAATTTATTTTTTAAATCAAATTATTCCTGATTAGCCAAACACTCTAAAATTTGACACAGGAATATTGGGATACAATAAAATCTCTAATACCAAGCTTAAAATACAAGCCCAGCTTGACCATGTTTCGAACAACACGTAAAAGGCCAGCAAAGACTTCAAGTAGGTTTGACTAACCATTTCCAAGCAACCCACCGATCCAAGCCCATCCACTGTCCATCTTTTTGCGGTCTCTTCAACAATCATTTGTAATAATTACAAAGAGCAAATTTAAAGATTTGGGGAAAAGAGACAGCTCCAATTGTTGTGCATGTAGACTCGTATGCGATGTGGCTTCCACTATTTATTTCTATTGCGTTTTTTTTTTGTTACTAAACTTTATTTACTTACAATCCAATTCTTTTTTAATTATATTAATACAGTTTTATTTTTTAATTTACATGTTGTTGCATATGCAAAGTGTCAAGAAATAGTGATCAAATTTCTAAAATATAATATTAAGTTGTAGTTAAAAATTAATAATTTGAAAAGCTAAGTGTGAAAAAAAAAAAAAACTGAGCACAATATTAAAAAGAGGTGGAGACTTAAGTTTAGTCTTTGAAGTTTGAGTTTATGTATTATATGGTTGCTAAAGTTGTAGAATTTTATATTTGAATTCAAAATGTATTTTCACATGGTTCAATTCTTTAGTGATGATAGAGAATATGGAGTTTTGAAAAAAAAAAACTTAAATGGTGATTTTTAAATTATATTTCTAGGCTTGGATCTCGGGCTAGGAAGCCAGATTCAGGTAGCTTTACTGAGTTTATTTCTAAAATAAAAAAATATTAAATTACTTACTAAAAAAAACAAAAATGATTTTTGAATTCTTAAAGTAAATTTATCAAACACAACTTTAAAACAATTTTTAAAACTCTCATTCTCATTTTTAGTTAAGTATATGTATAGCAAACACACGCCCTATTAATTTTCCAACATGTTTTCTTCATTTTCATGTTTTTGCCACGCAAGCCACGAGGAATCTCTAAATTTTTGAAACAATATTAGTGATGATGCACACGAGTAGTGGTAGTAGTACTCGAACTCGAGTAAGATCACGTCCTTCATACTTTACCAGAGTATTATTTGAGCTTTTTAGTACCTATAGCTTATATGCACATCGGGTGACAAGGAATGCGGTGCCCCTGCAGCTCTACAAGCAAACCTCAGCATGTTGAAATTGACTCTCTCTCTGCCCAAGTGGTCCTTGAACTTCTTCTTAATTCGGAAATATACCAGGGCCTTTCTCCAGCGCGTGACTAACAAGTAGAGAATGGCGAGGGTGGGCCTGAAAAGAAAGCGGACAGAAAACTGCAAAATCCAACCATCTTCCACCCTCCACTGCAAGGGTGCCTTTGCCTGGTTCGAGTTGGTGCCTTGAAAAAGTGGGACTCCACGCCCACTGCCCACCCTTTTTTCTCACTCCTCTTGTCCTGCTCTCTGCAAGCGGCACTGCACCCTATGTAATGGTCCCCGTCCGTGGAGTTCCCGGAGCATCCCTGGGGCAGTGGCCCTTCGCTTTCCACACTGCAATGATGAAGAGGATGCTAGCATTTCCTCCATGATCCATCCCAACAGCATCTCAAGAAATTCAAATAAACCCTGCAAAATAAATACAACTTGAAAAGTAAAATTTCAATTTGTCCGGTGAGGTTTATATATTGTTTCTATCAATTACCCATCTATAGTCTTAATGCTTATAAAGAATCAACGAAGAATATTTGAGCTCTCGCCTGGATATAAAATCTTGGGAATACAAAGTTTCTTGAGATTATGGGTGTTAATTGATGGTATCGAACTTCGTGATGGTTTGAAATTTACCCCAGAAGTTGCTCTAATTGATTTGGAGCAAGGAAGTTAGACAAGGAGGAATAAAACTTGCTTATGATTCTCCATTGTCTTCTCATTTAATGATTCTCTTGATACCTATTTTTCTATACAATAAGCTAGTAATATCTGAATAGTAGTTTAGAGTGCTACCTCCATGCTCTATTCCTTGAAGAATTAATTCTCTACTTCATTCTTTAATAGAGATATCTATCAATTCTTTTTTTTTTTTTTGGTTTTCTAGTAATTTTGATCTTTTTGGTGCCATAATTAAAAAAAACAAACAAATATAACACTCCCATTAAGATCGCCAATTGTTTTAGGATTTTTTTGTGCTTGTCTCAACTAAAAAGACTTTGAATTCTAAATTAGTTAAACACTATAAATTAGTCACTCAATGAAGTTTACAATTTAACTAACAAATCCAGACTTATAATCAAATTAAAATTGTTACACTTAAATATTGACAATAAAAGATAACCGAAATTCAAGAACAAGAAAGTTTATTGCAAATAAAAAATAACTTACAATTATGGAGTTATTCTTGATTTGAGCACAACCATACAATGAAGGTTTTTAATAGGAAAACATGTATGTTTTTTATTCTTTTGGATTTTTTCATTATGAAAGCTACTGCATATTGATTAGTTACAATCCTACTAGTTATTAGCCTACTGGTTATAAGCCTACTGGTTGTTGATTTGTTTGTCCTTAATACCTTCATTTAAGTAGGGAATTTGAAAGTAACTACTAGTAACTGCCATTTCAATCTGCGTCATTCCTTGTTTTAAGGATTTTGTAGCATATGGACTTCTTTTTGCCTTCTAATTACTCATGTTAATCAATTCCTTATTTTAAGGATTTTACAACACATAAACTCCTTTTTATATAAGTTTGAACTTCTACCAAGTTTGATTCTTAATCAAGTCTACCATGTTATTCTTGTTCTAGACTTCATTTCTTATTTAATTTTGTGTATAACACTTAAGTGCCATAAAATTGACAATAACTAGAACTTCGGACGCTTTAGATCTTTTAACCCCTAAATGCCCTGGATCCAACCCCAACCTAACCCTTGGATGAACTTAAACCTTAGTCTGAACCTAACCTTGACCCTATATAATTCCAATATGTCATGAATCCAACAACGTGTTTGACCCTGACTTAATTTTTAAGTGGTTAGATATGACTTTAAATTAAATGCCTCAAATTGACATTAGCTTAATCCTTAAACACCTTTAGACTCGATCTCATCCCATTTCAACCCCAAACACCCCAAACAAAACTCTAACTTGAGCCTATAGGCTATGAACTCAACCCCATATGGGTCTAAACCATAGAATCTGACCACCTTTATATATCCCAAGTTAGGTTTAAATATGATTCATTCATATTCTTTGACCTTTATATATACAACTTATTGTTGCTTTACAAGATAAATAAAATTTCCACATATTTGATAATAAAAAAATAAAATGAAAATGATATGCTAAACAACATTTATTATGTATACACTTGAATCATTGTTTGCACATATGATATTGAAACCCTATTAATTATAAATGTGAAGTATGAGATGAGTACAGTCAAAGGTTAGCCTTTTTAGTTAAATGAAAGAGTAAATTATTATTTTATCTTTGTGGTTTTAATGAAATAATTAGTTAATTCCTATGTTTTAAAAAACATAATATATATGTTTTCATATTTCATTGTAACTAGGTTCTTACGTTGGTTTTCCATTATAATAAAATTGGTTTTTTTTCACTAAAATATCCTTCATTGCAATCAAAATTTTCAATTTCATACACAATTAAGAATGCATTTAAAAAGAGTAATTTAAAAATTTTAGAAAAAAAATTAACAAGTCAACTTTGGTAAGTGAACTAACTTATTTTTTAAAGGGACTAACTAACAAAAATCATAAGAAATATAAAAACTAAATTATAATGTTGATCAATATATACAGGTCCTTGTAGCCCATGAAAGATTCCATGATAACCCTTACAAGGGGGGGTACATTTGTTACGAGAAGTGAAAGAAAGAAAGAAAGAAAGAAAGATTGGCTTAGGAGAGGTAACCACTAAAAAAGAACCATAAATAAATTATTTACTAGGTAATCCAGTGGTAAAAGCTTAGGACCTTAGGATCAATAGATTTATTCTCAATGTGATCTTAGGTTCGAACCCTGTAATTATTAATATAATGGTCACTGGAAGCTTACATGATCGTTAATTTTAAAACCCATGAGATTGATCGAGGTATACGCAAGCTGGCCTAGACACTTATCAATAATAAAAAAAAAAAGAACTGTAAAAATGCCTTTGCCGGCTTCCACTTGTAATCTTTTTATCACCATTACTAACAATTCAATCATATTAAAATAATAATAAATAAATAAATAATCCTTGCATTTCAATTGTGTTTTTTACATTTTTTTTCTTCTCAATTATCGATATAATTATAAGTTTGTAGAACTATCAAGACATTGACTTCTTTTCTTAACGTGTATCATTGTAAACCTTCCATATGGGATGAATCAAAGGCAAATGTATCTGGACAAAACTTTGATAACGGAAGCTTGAATAAAGTCTGTGATAACTGATAAGTACGTTTACTTTTCTTGGATTGCCAAAGTCGTGTGTTTAGCTGTCCTACATGCTTTTCACTCGCTGAGTATCCTAGATTTTCTCAGCAGCGTTTCAATTTTCTGGGTCCGGCTTAGCCAAAAAGAAAGAGAAAGCTTGTTTAATTTATCTCTCCCCTCCCAAATGGAGCAAGTTAACATCAAGAGTAGCTGTGAATCCTGCCGTTGATGCTTTCTTCTGAGAAAACAAATATTGATTATGTGGTTGAATAAGCATCGCAACGCGCAGCTTTCAATGTATATGCCATGCTTGATGCTTCGAACTTTAATATTGTTCTGTTGAAATTAATATTTTAGATGTATATCCAACATGTGTTATTGTTTATTGTGAAGAGAGTGGTCGGCCCAATCATTCCTTTACAACAAAAAGTCAAATGAATGGTAGGACTCGTCATTAGCTCAGGCTTTATATACTATGAATTTAGCAGTAAAATACTTAACTACTGATGATTAGTAGTAGTATCATTGCTTCTAGAGTGGATAAATTGGGAATTTAGCATATTAAAAAAAATTGAAATAATATAGTAGCACATAGGTTTGGGAAAATAGCATATCTTTTAATGTCACGGTTTTGAAATGTAATATCAATTAAATGTCATTGTTGGGGACCATGATAAAATTAAGATTGACTTTGTGGCTTTTAATCAAGACATCAATTAAACTCAGGACTAACTGGTTGACTGGTTTGTAAAAGCCAGTTAAATTGGTTCATAAGAATTATCACAAAACTAGCAAAACTAGACGAGTTTTTTAAAATTTAAAGATCTAAAGGTCAGAGCTATTCTAAGAAAAATGGCTTTCAGAAGTGCGATCCAACGATTAGATCAAAACTTGTGGCCTTTTTAAGCCATCATTTGGTCTAGCGTGGCCAGATCTTTTCTTGGACCTAGACTTATCTCGTTTGTCCATAAATACATATGTTAGATCATCCATGTAATCTGTCTATGACAAATCTCATCTAATTATGGTAGACTCATACCTAACTGTTGAGAATCACCTCTTATCACAAGTCCGATTACGTTATTGATATTGAAAAACAAAGGACAACTATTGTATGAACAATAACTTTTTGAGATTTTAATTGGATTTTATTTTTTAATTTAGAAGTTGGACAAAAATATATATTTTAACTCATAGAACATATATTTTTTTAAAAAATACATAAAATTATGGTTTGTATGGGAAGTATCAACTCGGCTTGTTGTCGTACCCAGGAGCAGACCAGGACACATCCTCCTTCCAGCTCCAAATGGAAGAAATTCAAAATCAGTGCCAATGTAATCAGATATACAAGTTAAGAACATTCTGGATATAATTTCTCGGGTTCAATCCAATAACCTGAATCCCTTCCCATTTCCCCTACGTTGATCATTGCTTTACTTTTCTTTTCCATGTATATCATATCCTTGAATCTTGCAACTTTGCCTGCATTATCTTGGAAGCAATGCAACAGGAGTTTCTTTGACCTTAGAGTTTCTTTGATAGTTAGCTTCACGTACTTCCCGACTTCCCTCACTTTCTTTTTGTGCTCTGGTCATTGCTCTCGGATTTCTTATCATTTCTAACAGTGCCCATTCCAAACTTTTGTTGTGTCACTCCCAGCGAGGAACATGTGAAGAACTATGAGAAAGTGCTTGTGAGCGCATTCCTTGGCATGAAAAACTGGAGGGAGAAGAGGCTATTCAGTATATTCCAATTTTTTAGAGGAAAAAAAGGGTATTTTTGAAATAATATTTTTGATTTAAAATTATTGTAGTAAATTAGAGAATTTTTTCTGATTTTCTTTTACCTCTTTTTTCTGATTTTAATTTCATATCAATACCCTCAAAAGAGTTCTAATTAAATATATGAATTGATTTATATCCTTAAAAATATTCAAAAAACACTCTTTCAATATGAAAATCAGAAGCACAAACTTTTTTTTATTGACTATTATATCCTTAATACAATACTAATATTATAATATATTTATCACTATAAATAAGTAAATTCAACCCCACCTCTAATTAAAAAAATCAATATTTATAAAATTATAAAAAAGAAAATTATTAATTCCTAAAACAAGGCTATTTTAGTTTAATATTTTTAATTATTATTTTTATTTATACACTACTTAAAACTCTGAAAAAACGTAAAAATAAACTACTTAAATCACTCCTAAACCATGCAATATTATATTGATATTTTATTTTAAATATTAAAACTATAAAAGACTTAAAACAACCCAATGAAGAACATAAATTATTAAAATTTAAAAATAATTAAACTTCATTAAAATTCATCAAATTATTAGAATATTGAATCCTTAATTATTTTTTATAGGTTATTGTAAATAACCATTTTAATCAGATTTTTAGTTATAACCATTTTAGTCAGATTTTTAGTTGACTTTGATAATTAATTCGTAAATATGCGAGGGAAGTATCTTCTAATTATAACCATTTTAATCATATTTTTAGTTGACTTTGATATTTAATTCGTATTGACAATATTTTAATAACCTCCATAAAATATCAAGGGTTGATATGATGGTTTGCTCATTTTTCTTGACTTTCTAAGTTCCTTGAGGTTACCATCTAGGATAGTTTATTAATTTTTTTAAATGCATCATGTGCTGATATAGGGTGCACCTTTAAAATCGTTTGGAGAGAGGAACTTAGTCTCATTTGATGTTTAAGCTAGCCTGTCAATATCCTTAACGTCGAAATGAACAAAAAAAAAACCACTCTAGGAATTAATAATTTCTTACATTTGGGAAGATATATATAAAATCAATTGTGAATTATATCCTCCATAATTAGTGATTTTTAATAGAGTCCTTACAAGGATTAGATAAATAAATACCAGTCAACTTATCTATGGTAATCAAATCAAAAGTTATTTTTCAAGAAAAAAACCACTATCAACTTGTTTTTCAGCTTAAAAATTTTGTTTTTATACAAGAATTATATATGCAAATTAATGTTACAAAGAGATGTCAACATTAATCAAAAACTAAATTGAAAATATAAGAAATTAATACAAATTAGAAAGAATTACAACGATCCACCTATAATTTGATTTTTTTTATCTCTATGTTTTGAAAAATTATATTTTATATTCTTGAAAATTTTTAAATAACATAAAATAATTAAATTACCCTCAAATATATATAAAATTCACAAACAATAGATCACACGAGTCTCTTTATCTCCTTTTTGTTTCAACCCTAAATCAATTCAATTGAAACTTATGGAGAACTCCTAAATCTCCCAAATTGAAGACACTCACGCCGGTCAACTACCCCATTCCAGGTAGAGCCGGCGCCTCCACTACCTGGCTTGCAACCCCATTCTCTATCCATTGAATGTTATCTAACTTTGAGTGTAGTCAATAACTTTAATGATCTTCCAAATTATTATTTTAGTGCTCCACATTTGTAATGGGTATTATTTTATTGTTTGTTTAATATAAAATTATTCAAGAGATGAACTTAATTTGTAGTGGATATTTTTTTCATTGTTTGTATGATATAGTATATTTGTTTATTTAGTCCTTCCTTTTGAATTGGTGAATTGGACACAATTGCTAGTGAAGTATCTGTACATTGTTAAATTATGCATTTGTTTTTTCTTATTTATGTCTTAATTCGTCAAGATCTAGGTACTTAGATCATAGCAATTTTAATTGGAGTTACTGACACCTTCTATAAGCATCCATATTTGAAAGAATTGTGAGTACTTCCTTTCCCCTTGGACAATTTTCATGTACAAGCTATGACTTATTGAGAAGCTAATATGGAATAAGAAAATAGGGTAGAACTTTGAATACTTGGGAAATTTGCATATACTTGAGAAATTGGGTTGTGGTTGATGGCAACCTCCATAAATATGTCCACTTGATAAAATTTCTCTTTGATTAGGGTTTTTAATTGGATGGACTATTTACGGTGCCATTTTTTTGCATTCAATTTTTTAAAAACATTTGGCTATTATTGGACCAAATTATAAGTTAATATATTGGGGGGATGGTGAAATTAAAAGATGGAGGAGTACAGTAAAAAATATGTAGAAACTTAATGAGTGGTTTTAAAAGTTTGGGCAATATGTTTCTTGTAGTCCCTATACTTTATAAATTATAGATATTGGGCCCCTTCAATTCCCAAAATTAAAAAGAAAATCAATTTTGGTCCCAAACTTTATTTTTCTAATTTTTTGGCCCGTAGTGTTAGATATGTGAGAGAAAGTTGCTGGAATCCAGCACTACAGAGGGAAACTTTTCCATTGACACTGATTTCGACCATCAAAACGATTAAAATTTATGTCAAATTGTTCCTTTCGACGAGGGAAGCTCACATTAGGGGGTTTTTGGTACCTTGCAGTTGTCAAGAAAAATATATATGATATTGATAATATTTTTTATTTCGGGTTGATTTCAATTTTTTTAGGAATTTTTAGGCCAAAAATGAATTTAACAAGTTGCCTATGATGTTTTCTTGGTGTTTTGTAAAAGAAATGGGTTGAAAAAGGCAGTTTTTTGGTCGAAAAACCATCAACCCCTTTTATTGGGCAATATAGATGATGTTTTGTTTGACTCTCTTTTAAAAAAAAAAAAAATTAAGGCACCCTAGATGCGAAAACAAATAAAAAGACCTAGTCATATGGGCCCTAACGAAATGGGCCAAACAAATTGTCTTGGCCTTTTTTAAAAAAAATTATTAATTTTTACCATTTTTCTAAATTAATGATTTTCTATATGTTTTTTTTTCAAAATCATTTTTTTATTTATATTTATATTAATACCCCTTGTCTCTTTTATTTTGTTTAGAAAGCCTTTTTTAAATGATGATTATTTTTTGCTTATTTTTTATGCATTTAATTATTGAAGAGGTTTTCCTAATTCATCTATAATTTTTATTTTTATTTTTTTTGTATAGATGAACTTTATTTTTTAAATAAAAAATATTTATTTTTAGGTAATATTTTCAACATGTGTAGCCTTGCATAACATTTTTTCCCCTTCTATTGTATTCAATCAATTTAATGTGTGTATCTATTTCTACTATCATTTGATTGAATTAAAAATTATTTTAATAAATAAATTTAGCAAAGACAATCGAGTAAACTTGTTATCTTATGAGATTAAATATCTTGATTTACACCTATCATTAATTTTACTTTTCTAGTTTTATTTTTAGTTCTCATTTATGGATTTGTGTATTGGAATCAACCACTAAAACTCGATGAGGATGATGATGAATGAGAAGATTTAGATGTTTTGATATGTAATGTCTATGAGAAAAGAACAAAATTAGATGTGGTTCTAAAAGTGATTTTTGATTAAGCATATTATAAAGGATGTGCCTCGTATGTATTTGAGAAGAATTTTAGAATTGATAGGGTCAAAGTTGATTTTATTGTGTTTAGCTTGTATTTTTGGAGACTAGATGAAAAAGAAATAATCAATAATAAAATTGTGAATTAGAGTTTATTTATAATCCCTTTTTTTTTAAAAAAAAAAAAGAAAGATCATGTACTTGTTATCTTTCTCATGGCTAGAAGATGTAACATAATAAAACATATTGGTGCATGAAAGGATGAGATGTTTATCAGTGTTTTGAAACTGGCTAGCTATAGAAGTATATATAGATAAATTATAGAATTGAAAAGAGATGTTAAAAAGCTAGTGATAAAAGATATGTAGAGGTAGATTACAAAATAACTTGTCAGTTGACAGAGGTAAAGAGCCCGATAGATTGTGAGAAGAATGTGTAAGCAAGAGTCCAAGTATGGAACGAACTCCAGCCTATCAGCTCCTGAAGAATAGGATTTTAAACTAGTGATAAGCTTTGTATAGAATGGAACTCTAATTATTGTGTTTGATTAGAACTCTGCAACGTTATCTCTACTGTATATATATACCTCTGTTTTCAATGAATAAATATAAGAGTTTCCTACGTTCCATATATATTCAGTTGTCTTCTCTTCATGGTATCAGAGCTGTTGCACTAAATTGCACAGTTTTTTTTTCTCTTGTCTTCGTCTCTTCACTCTCTTCTTCCCATCTTCTATTTAAATCCTAAATCACCATGAGTGATTTCCCAAACACAACCCTTGTTACCATTAATGTTACAGCTCAAGCTCCAGTGAAACTCAACAGCACCAACTATCTGTCATGGCGACTTCAGTTTCAGACGCTCTTCATTGGTTATGATCTGCAAGGATATATAGATGGCACAAAGCCATGCCCCACCCGATATCATACCACCAGCACAGACAACCCCAACACTCAAGCCTTAAATCCAGAATATCATACCTGGATACGTCAAGATCAACTGATTTTGAATGCCATCATAGGATCCATTACACCAACCATTATTCCTTTTATTGCTCGCGCCACAACAGCTCGCGAAGCTTGGAATATCCTTGCAGCCACATATGCCACTCCATCTCGGGGTCGCATCAAACAGGTGAAAGCCAATCTCAAATCGTTAACTAAAGGCACTCTCAGCATCACAGACTTCCTGCAATCAGTAAAGGCTAGAGCTGATGAACTTGCAGTCCTAGGGGCACCTGTAGACAATGAAGACTTGACGGACAAAATCCTAGAAGAACTAGGTGATGACTACAAGGAATTGGTGAGAGGACATACAGCAAAGCTTTGATGAACTCCAGAGACAATGCCATAAGCTTTGATGAACTCCATGAAAAATTATTAATGTTTGAAGCCTCACTCCAAGCAGCCCATAAAGGTATTAATTTCTCCCCTACAGCACATCTCTCCAGTAGAACTCAAAGCAGGTATCCTTTCAACAATGTTGGCCGATCAACATCCAACAACTCAGGTGGACACTGACGCCCCTCTACCTACTCACACCATCGCTACATAGGACAAGGTTCAAACACTCATGGCACCACTAACAACAGCCGCTCTCAGCCACGACCATATCTGGGGTATTGCCAAATTTGTAGCATTCAAGGACATACAGCAAAAAAATGTCCCTCCTTTCGTCTTGTTCCACTCCACAGCCACCCAAATTCCAGTCCTCCTCCATGGCAACCACAGGCCAACCTTGCTGAAACTAGTTCCTAGACTAGCTCTCCATGGCTTTTGGATAGTGGGGCATCCCACCACATCACAGCAGATCTTCAAAATTTGGCTCACCACTTGCCCTACACCGGCACTGATGATGTTATGATAGGGGATGGTAAAAGTCTGCGAATTACACACTTGGGTTCCTCTACTCTTCATTCATCCGCTCATTCCTTTAAGCTTAAAAATATATTATGTGTGCCTGATATTAAACGCAATTTACTATCTATATATCAATTTTGCGTTGATAATAATGTATCTGTTGAGTTCTTACCCTGGTGTTTTTTTGTGAAGGACTTATTGACGGGGGAAATTCGCGCAAAGGGTAAAACCAAAGAAGGTGTGTACGAATGGCCGTGCGTTGTCACCTCTCATGCCTTTTCCAGTCTCAAAATACCTTCCATAAATTGGCATTTTCGATTAGGTCATCCAGCTGTTTCTGTTTTAAAAACAATTTTAACTAAGCATAATTTGAATTCATCTTCAGTTTCAAAAGACTTTGTCTGCAATGCATGTCACTGTAATAAAAGTCACAAACTACCTTTTTCTGTCTCCACCTTGGTTTCTCGTAAACCACTTGAAATAATATTTTCTGATGTATGGACGTCCCCTATTTTGTCTATTGATAATTTTAAGTACTATGTTATTTTTGTGGATCACTTCACTAAATACATATGGTTTTATCCGTTAAAAAATAAATCTGATGTCAAAACCACTTTCATACGCTTTAAAGCAGTAGTAGAAAATTATTTCAAGACCAAAATTGTGACTTTGTATTCTGACAATGGGGGTGAATATATTGCGCTAAAGGAATTCCTTGTTATGCATGGAATATCTCATCTGACATCACCCCCTCACACCCCTGAACACAATGGCTTTGCTGAACGCCGTCATCGGCATATTGTAGAAACAGGCCTCTCCCTTTTAACTCATGCATCTTTACCCCGTATTTTTTGGTCATATGCTTTTTCTACTGCGGTCTATCTTATAAATCGCATGCCAACAACCACGTTACAAAATCTTTCACCTTATGCAGTTATTTTTCAACATTCCCCGAATTATGAAAAACTTCGTAGTTTTGGATGTTTATGCTATCCTTGGCTACGACCATACACTGCTCATAAACTAGATCCTCGTTCCAAACCATGCATTTTTCTGGGATATTCTCTTTCACAAAGTGCTTATTTATGCTTTGAGCCTGAGTCCTCAAAAATTATTGTGTCTAGGCATGTGTCCTTTATCGAGCATATTTTTCCATACCATGATTTACACAAACCGGAGCCTCCATGCATATCCAATTCACTTGACATATGGATTCCACCTGTCATCACCATTCCCTCGTCATCTTCTACACACTCTTCTACGGCAACACCTGAAGCAAGAAATTCCCCGCTAGTGATCCTTCATCCCTCATCAGGAACCACCACCCAACCATCTACCACCATTCCTATATCTGCCCCAGCTGTCCTCAACCCCACAACAACCATACCCCCACCACCACCAAATCTTCCTACTCATCCTATGACAACCCGGTCCAAAAACAATATTCACAAACCCATACAAAAACTCACATATACTACCACTCTTACCCCTCAGCCTCAAGAACCCACCACATTTGCTCAGGCCACAAAAGACCCACACTGGCAGTCTGCCATGAATGAAGAGTATAGTGCTCTGTTGCGTAATGGCACTTGGACTCTAGTCCCCCCTGTTTGTGCTTCTAACTTGGTTGGTTGTAAGTGGATTTTCAGGATAAAACGAAATGCAGATGGAACGGTGGCTCGTTACAAAGCCAGACTTGTAGCCAAAGGTTTTCAACAGCGTCCGGGACTGGACTACCATGACACATTCAGTCCAGTTGTGAAACCTACAACAATCCGTCTGGTTCTCAGCATTGCTGTCAGTAATGGATGGCCACTTCGGCAACTTGACATTAACAATGCATTCCTGCAAGGCACCCTTGTTGAGGATGTATACATGGCACAACCTCCAGGCTTCCATGATCTGGACAAACCTGAGTTTGTCTGTAAACTCAGAAAAGCAATTTATGGCTTGAAGCAGGCACCCCGTGCGTGGTATCATGAACTACGCAATTTTCTACATGCATCAGGATTCTCTAACTCCTTGGCTGATACATCACTTTTTGTCTTCCATCAGCAATCTCATCTCATTTATCTCTTGGTCTATGTTGACGATATTATTGTTACAGGGGATAATGAACAGGCAGTCAATCAATTCATTCGGTGTTTAGCAGATCGGTTCTCATTAAAAGATTTGGGCTCTCTGCAGTATTTTCTGGGCGTTGAAATTCGATCTCATCCCACTGGTGGCAAGCTCCTCTCACAGCACAGGTATATTATGGATCTACTGCATCGCACCAACATGGCTCATGCAAAACCCACATCAACTCCCCTGCCTCCAGGTTGTAAACTAAGCTTAAACATGGGTGCACCTATGGTTGACCCTTCACACTATCGTGCTACAATAGGAAGCCTTCAGTATCTATCTCTAACTCGGCCTGATATTTGTTTCGCTGTAAACAAGCTCTCCCAATTTATGCACAAGCCTCAGATGTACACTGGAAACTGGTGAAACGTCTCCTTCGATATTTACTTGGCACTGTCGACCACTGTCTGCTACTTCATCGTCATTCACCATTTTCGGTTCATGCTTTTTCTGATGCAGACTGGGGGGGGAACATGGAAGATTTATCCTCCACCAGCGCCTATGTCATCTACCTTGGCCGGAACCCCATCTCCTGGTCTTCCAAAAAGCAACACACCACGGCACGTTCATCCACTGAAGCCGAATATAGAGCAGTTGCAGACACAGCAGCTGAAATCAGTTGGGTGTGCTCTTTATTATCTGAACTACATTTTCCAGTGAGTCACACTCCAGTCATCTACTGTGACAACATTGGTGCCACCCAGCTAAGCTCTAATCCTGTGTTTCACTCAAGAATGAAACATGTTGCTATTGATTTCCATTTCATTCGACAAAGGGTTCAATCAGGTGCTCTACGAGTGTCTCATGTATCTTCAAATGATCAGTTAGCCGATGCATTGACAAAATCACTACCCCGCTCGCAGTTTTGGCTTCTTAAAGACAAGATTGGACTCATTGACCCCGTCCATCTTGAGGGGGCATGTAAGCAAGAGTCCAAGTATGGAACGAACTCCAGCCTATCAGCTCCTGAAGAATAGGATTTTAAACTAGTGATAAGCTTTGTATAGAATGGAACTCTAATTATTGTGTTTGATTAGAACTCTGCAACGTGATCTCTACTGTATATATATACCTCTGTTTTCAATGAATAAATATAAGAGTTTCCTACGTTCCATATATATTCAATTGTCTTCTCTTCAGAATGATCACGAATCCATAATTAATAATTTTGAGAACTCATTTCAAAGACATGAGAAGAGAAAACAACTTCTTGATTAAGATGAATATGATGTTGAAATATAATGTTTTGATAATTATAGTTTCTTTGTGAATTGAAATCAACCACTAAAACTTGATAAGGATGATGATGAAGGAGAAGATTTAGATGAAAAATTCCTCATCTATAATGTCCATGAGAAAGGAACAAAATTTAGACATGGTTCTAAAAGTGATTTTTAATTAAACATATTATGAAGGATGTGCCTCACATGTATTTGAAGAGAATTTAGAATTGATTGAGTCAAGGTTGATATATATATATATATATATATATATACTTCTAATCAACTTTTAATAGATTTATAAAAAAAATTATTTTCTTTTAATTTTTTCAATAAATAATAATTTTGAATGATAGCATGGAGAAAACACCTGCTTACTAACTAGTTAAGTAGATGAAGCTTCCTACGATAAGATAATTAAATCATACCATCCATCATGGATGGTCCATGCACTGTTTCAATTTTTTTTGGTGGAATCCAACCGTAGCAAGGGAAGTGAGAGTATTTATCTAGATAGCAGTTATTTTTTAAAATAATTTTTATTTAAAGATATATTATATTAATAGTTTTTTTAAAAAAATTATTTTTTATATTAGCATATTAAAATAATTAAAAAATATAAAAAAAATAATTTTAAATAAAAAAAATTTAAATTTTACCTGAACCTTGAAATACAATACCAAACAAGCAGCTAAGTTAAATATGGAAATCTATTAACCAAATTAGAAACTAGTCGATTCAAAGTTTAAGGAGTAATAACATCATCAGTGACATTACCATTAATTTCTTGTCTAAGATAGCTTCAACCATCAAGCAAAACAAATTAGGATGTAAAACATCCATCCATCCATCCAAATCACGGGGAATAAAATAACATATTTGAGTTAATAATTGTAAAATCTCGGTTTTCCAAAGTCTAATCTACAATGGTAGGGTCAAATATGTGCTCGAAGTTAGACTTTTTGTGCATAAAACTGATAATAATCATAGAAAAGAAAAAGGGACTTCTTCCATTCAGCTGCTAACACGAAACTGATGATGAGTGGAGGTTTGGCACCAAAGTAAAACTTGCTCCCGTATGCCCTACGTGGGTCATCAAGAAGGCAAAGCTGTTTTGGCATCGAACTCCCTCGATAAATAATTATGAGATGAAATCTCTGCTTAGTTAGTTTCTCTCAATAAAAACTGCATAGTTAGATTTTATTTGCACTATTATATATTGCTTAACAAAGTGATTTGATTCAAATTATCAATTGTTCTTGAGCAAATACTATTTTTAGTGCAAAGAATATTAAATTTTACCAAACAAAATAATATTTTCATCTTCAAACACTTGCGAGATCGTTAAACCAGGTCTGTTTATTTTTTAGTTTTAAAAATATTTTTAAAAATATTTAATTTTTTTCTTTGTTTTAAATTGATATTTTTTTATATATTTTTAGATTATTTTGATGTATTAATATCAAAAATAATTTTTAAAAAATAAAAATTATATATTATTTTAATATATTTTTAAATAAATATTATTTTAAAAAATAATTGCAAGAGACTACCAGTACGAGAGAATAAAACACAAGATTTGACTCACATCAATCCCCTAAATTCTTATTGAATGAAGCCTGTTTTTTTTTTTTGTGTGAATATTAAACACTATATTTAGCACATAATAAATTAAATCCTATCGAAACAGACTAAAATCCTCATCTTCAAACACCCACATTCTTGTGAGATAGCCGAACATAATTTGCTAAGGTGGTTACCTTTATAATTATAGAATAAAACACAATTATGTAAATAAACATAGCTTAATGATTATGTATTTGATAACTTCTTTCAATAAACTAAGCTCTAATCTTATTATGTATTTAATTATTATATAATGAGAAAAAAAACTAATGAATTATTTATTTCAAGACCTAACAAATCTCGCGATGAAAGAATTCATAATGAAAATAAAATACAATCTTAGAGAGTTCCCGATCACCCATATATCATATGCATGTTTTTTGGATAATCATATATATCATATGCATGTATATTATATTTCAGTTTTGATGAAGATGTCTGTAGTACGACAAGAGTTTTCCAAATGAAACATTTAACCTCACTATAATTAAATATTTGTATGAAGTACGGCCAGTTTTAGTTTTTTTTTTTTTGCTATATATATTTGTTTCTAGTTTTAGGTTATTGAAGGGTCAAGCACAACGGCTCCCCCATTAAAGTTTTAAGTCAAGAAAGTACTTCCACTCTAGAGGGACATATTGGCTCTTCGGACATCCTAGCTATATCCTAAAATAACATGATACTATTTTTTATTTTTTTTATGTTATTGCGATTTTGACATTTTAAAAAAAAAACAAGTATCGTTTGACATCTTAAATTCTGGATCGTAGAGTAGTTTGATTGATCTGGTCCAGCTTTTGGGATCACATCACTTCAAGTTCTCAAATGGTAATGTCATAATAAAGAAAATTTCCTTGTGATTTTTGCGATACTCTAATCTATATTTATGATTTAGTTTATCTATGCCGGAGCTGTATTATTAATTTAATGTGCAAGAGAGCTAGCACTACACGATATCAATACCACATATATTATACATGTACAATCGATGGAAGTTAACAAATAACTTTTTTTTTTATTATTAATGTGCTCGATCATCTTTTCATCATTTTTAGAATAAATATATATTTTTATTTTATTATTTTTTAAAATTTTAAATATTTTCTAGATTTTGAAAATTTTCAAAAGAGTACAATATCTAATCTAATAAAACAAGTATAAATTTTTATCCAATCATTAAATTAAACTGAAATTTTATTATATTGTTCTAAAAGCATAAATAGAATTGCTAGCCTATCTATTGTTTTGTTTTGTTTTTAAGCTCAAATTACGTTAGAAGCTAGTGTTTGCAGGTTTTGAGTTTTTTTTTTTGTTATTTAGAATTAAATTAAAACTTTTAATTTAATTATTATTATAGTAATTATGATTTCACTTACAATATGAATACATAATAAATTTTGAAGCATGTTGTTGCTTCATAGTTAATGAGTCAACATCAAATATATATAATGATATGACAATTTATAGTATAATAATATTTGAATTTTGAAAAGCTCAAGTTAGATCGAAACAAATTATTTTATTGATAAATTAGTTATTTAATTGTTGACTTCCCTCCTCCTCCTCCTCCTCATTATTATTATTATTATTATTATTATTAGGGTTAAGTATAAATTAGTCCTAATAAATTAACGAATTAATTCTTTTGATTTTATATTTTTATGTTTTATTTTTTTTACCTATTCTACATATTTTTTTAGAAATAGAATAAAAGGGAAAAAACAAAGCAAGCGAGATAGAAATTAAAAATTATTATTATTATTATTGCATTTTGTCTGCAAAGAATCCATCCATCCTAGCGGTGGGCCTGGAATCCTCACGTATCCAAAGTAAATAAATTCCGACATCGTGGATAAATCTAATGTAGAAAAGCAGAGGGGGAGGGGGACACAAACAAAAGTGACGATGTAACCAGTTACCGGTGGGGGAGGTAGTAAGTAGTAAACACTCTATTTAAAGTCAGCTTTAATGGAGGCAACACACTTCATTCATTGCTTTTGTTTCGAGTGGAAAAGCATTTCATAAAAAAAGCATTTTGCCCTCCCATGTCTCTCTCTCTCTCCGTCTCCACCCAACACCATTATGGAATCCACCGAATTTGAACCTCTCTAACTCCTCTCTGATTCTCCAATTCTGTCGTCTTCTCCTACCCTTATACATAAGCAGATATCTGGTAACCAATCAGCTGATCTTTCGTTGTTTTATTTTTTTTGGGCAGTGGATCTTGCTTCAGCCCTGCTTCTTCCATTCCTTCAATTTCAGGCAATTTGAAGAACCAGAGAGTGTTGCTTTCGTTTGATTGCAGTAAATTTCATGGAATACTGGAACAGAAAAACTGTTGAAATCAAGCCCATCTCTTTATTTTGTGTTGTTTGAGTGTTGTGATTATAACAGATTGCGTAAGAAAGAGTTTGTTATTGGGAGCGAGGGAGGGAGAGAAAGGGGGTTAAGGTTTAATGTTAGAAATGAGATTTTTACTACTTAATTTGACAGGGCCACCGATAAAACGAAGAGCAGGTTTGAGGATAAAACAAGCCGGACGAGGGTCTTATCGGGGCAGTTAGTGAAGGGTTTTAGGGATAGAAATAATTATTTGGCTAGAAATTGTTGTATGTAGTAAAGATTTGTGTTTTTGTCGAAAAGTCAACAGATGGGAACTACTGATCTGAGACAGCTGTTGGAGAGTCTTTGCAATAATTCAGACTGGAAATATGCTGTTCTTTGGAAGATGAGATATGGGAGCCCAATGTAAGTTGTTGTTGCCAAACCCATTTTCTTCATCAGATGTTTTGTTTGACTATATGTTGTTTTAATTCTATGGCTGTTTTTTCTGTTCTTGAATTTATGGGTTGTAATTTGTTGTAAAACTGTAAGATAAATCTGTAAATATCTTCTTGTTTCTCTTTTAATATATTGGAAACGGTTAAGATGAATTTGATGTTTTGATGGTTTTCAATTATGTGACTGGTTGGAAGGACCTTGTTGACATATGCAGAATCAAATGTCTGAACTAGAATGAATTACCATTGAGTATTTTCTAATAGCTCGGCAGTTGGTTAGTGGATGCATATATGGCTACGATGTTTTAATTCATGCCTGCTAATCAGAACATTTCTAAGAGCTGTCCCATCATATTTGGGTTGATCTTTTCGAATGTTTTCTTTTGATTTCTACAGTCAGGGTATCCTCGGGCCAACTTTGGTTCAAGGAGACTAAGTCCCTCCTTAGTCAGGTTTTAGGCAGGCCTTCTACATGGTGTCTTCATGAGAAATTTCTTAAGGAAAGTGTTTCCGCTGTAAAATCCCTGGTTATTAATTGCTCCACAATCTTGCCATAATAAATTTTACTGGAATAGACATGCATGTTTGATTCTATGTCTGCCAATGTATATAGTCTAGTATCATTTGAAACATAACAACTGATTACGTGAAGTTAAATATCTTCATTTCTGTGTCAGGATTTTGACTTGGGAAGATGGGTATTTTGATTGCTCAAAACCACGAGAACCTTTGCAAACTATATCCTCGGATGTTTACTGCAATGGTGGGAATGATCTAGTTTCTTCCCTCCGCGATGCAAGTGCGTCTAATGCTAACTTTGGGGGACATCAAATCGAACTTGTCATGGCTGAAATGTGGCAGCTTCAGTATCCCTTAGGAGAGGGGTATAATCCCATGCTTGACTCATCTAATTCAATATAACATGCTTCTTTTTTTTTTCCCTCTCTGTTTTTCTGAACTCGTTTCAGTAGACCCTTTGCAATTATGTACTTCACGAATCTAAAATTAGAGGACTGTATAATTTGTCTGTTGTTTACTTCTTCCAATCTCATATATTTACTTAAGAGATAATTTGCGACTTAAAAAGCGAGGTTTTATGCATGTCATTGAAAAGTTTGAAAAGAGCATAATTGATTTTGGATCCCAAAATTTTTCAGGGTTGTTGGTGAAGTGGCATATACAGGGGACCATTTCTGGCTTTCGTTCAACAATATTTTTTCTTGTGAAATGAGCAAGAATTTAGTTCCTGAGGTAAGATAGATAATCAAAATAACTAAATTTGTTTATATTCAGAAAATAACAGAACCTAAAAAATGGAATTCTTTCCACTGGCAGTTTCCAGAAGAATGGCTACTTCAGTTTGCATCAGGTATCAAGGTAATTTAATTCTGAATTCTATTAACAATAGATCATCATATTCAGTTTGTTGATTCCTCCATATTCATGTGTGCTCTCGCGTGTGCGTGTTAGAGAGAGAGATTTTGGCACTGCTTACGCATGCTGGAAGTTGGCTGTGAACATTTAAAATTTATCATAGTCCCCCTTCAAATGGATAATGTCAGTTGTGAATATGTGATTCATGTGCAGACTATCTTGCTGGTGCCTGTACTTCCACATGGAGTTTTGCAGCTTGGATCATTTGACGAGGTATGTGTTTTTTTATCTTTATCGCACTCATATTCTGTTGAGGTAGTTTGCTATTTGAATTTGGTTACTATAAAGGTGTGAAAAGTTATTTTTACCTCTGTCATCATTATGCACTAGAAATGGACATGGTAATTATTGTTAGGCAGTTTCTACAGTTGTGGATAACCTGTCAAGTTATTCAAAGGGATTTAATTGTGTAATTTATTAATCTGCTTATGATATCATTTTTCTCCCTATAAAAAATAATGGATGCCGGATCCTGGATGTCAGATCCTGGATGTCAGAATGAGGTCATCAGTGTCCTATGTGCATGTATACATGTATGCATGCATGATAGCGGGTATCTGCGAGCTTGTGTGTGTTCAAAGCATGCATCTGCCTTGCTTTGTTTCATCTCCTGTAAGGATTTATTTTCCTCTCCTGTTCTCAGGTTGCTGAAAATATTCAAATAGTTGCCTATATTAAAGGTAGATTCAATGATCTCCACAGTACTAGAGAAAATGCAGTTCCTCTCACTTTAAAAGGGGAGTTTAAAGCTCAGTCTACACTAATCTCTTGTCCTGTTGAGCAATTAAATGCAACTTCAGCTATTTCCATTAGCCAAGTGAAAAGTGAAGATTCAAATTATTCAATACCTGTCAATAGTGTCAAGCTACATAAAGATGAGCAACCAGAAGTTTTCAAATGTGAAAGCAAAAATAATAGTCCTTTGCCTATCTTTGCTGATGTGTCCCCTCCAAGTGAATCTCTAAGTGCCAGGCAACCGGGGATGGTTGAGAGTAAGATATTTGAACTCTCTTATCTGATGGATGAATTGCAAGCATATTCTGACTGTAATGAGTACAGTGTGGGATGGTTTGGAGAACCCTTGGATGGGATGATGAATACTTATCCTGCTTCAGATATGGTAGAGCATTCATTTGGAGGCATGGATGCCAATGATGTGTATCATAAAAATAGACAGAATTTTCTTAGCTTTCCCAAAGGCAGTGAGTTGCATAAAGTACTTGGACCACCTTTTTTGAGCCAGACCAATGAAAAGACATGGGAACAATCTTTATTGGTGGAGGATAGTTGCAAGAGCTCAAATTTCATCTTCAGCGAAGATCACAGTGCAAGAATTGAGCCTTCTTTGTTCGCTAGAGAAGGTGAGGTCGAGTTTCTGCTGGAACCAGTGGCTGGCAATTCATATAGCAGTTCAGATAACACGTCTTCTAACAGATCCCATAGTTTGAAGTCATCTGAAAGGTTGTCAGGACACCTTCTTGCTACTTCTCAAAACCAATTTCAAACAAGAACCTTGGCGGAGAATGATTTGGCACCATGGAGCCATCTAGCATCTGTATGTATTTCTGGAAGTGGAAATACTGATACTACAGCTGCTTTAGATAGCATGACGAGTACAATTTTTGACCAGGAACAACAGGAAAAGGATCAAAGTTACAAGCACCCTTGGAAAGGCCAGAAGATGTCAAACATAGCCAGAAGAAGGGCCAGACCCGGTGAAAACCACAAGCCAAGGCCAAGGGATAGGCAGCTGATCCAGGACCGGGTAAAGGAGCTGAGGGAGCTTGTCCCAAATGGTTCAAAGGTGAGGTTTCTTGGGTTTCTGTGTACTTCAGAATTATCTCACATGTTTTTCATATTCTGTATTTAAGTTTGCTCGGTGTGGTGTGGTAAATGCAGTGTAGCATTGATGGCCTCTTGGATCAAACCATAAAGCACATGCAGTATTTAAGAAGTGTGACTGACCAGGCCGAGAAATTGAGGCAGTGGGTGCATCAAGAGGTATGTGAAGTCACTTCAGGTCTCATAGATGCTTCATGTCGATCAGTCTCCTGGCAATGCATTGGTTTTGCCAGTCAAATTACTTGCACCAATTAGTACCATTAAATGTGCTATTTTGTCCATTGTTTTTGCGTGGAGAAAACCATTAGATGTGTTATTAAGCTGTAATCAACTTGAGAATAATTGGTGGTCCAGGAGTTTTGTTCCATCCTTTGACTTTCTGAGTTCAATTCTTGGAGCTAGCATTCAAGGAATTTTTTCACCTAGAAGCACCAGATCGATGTTTAAAATTACCTGGGGAGATGATTTAGTATTGGTTGATGTGCAAGCTGGCTTAAGGATACCCTTGGCAGTCAAACTAAAAGAAAAGAAAAAACTTGGGACATTCATAAGATAGCATCCTACTGCTGCAAGCTTAGTTGGTCAACATTGTAAAGGAGAATGATTTAAGTTTTCTCATCCCAGAAAATAGGGAAAAGGAAAATCGCAGAGCAATAGATCTTACACTTCATCCAAATTGGTCTAGTCATATTCAGTGTAGATGAAATATTATTAATGGTGTTCTTTTATTTTATGGACAGCGTTGGCTACATACTCAAAATTACTTAGAGAAAAGTTGTTCCGAAACCAGGAGAGAGATTTCCTGGATTTGGACAAATTGATACTGATCTAGAGCATGGTCTTTCAAAGTCGGTAGAAGTTTGAAGTTCAAATGAGCAAATGGCTCCGATTAGAGGTGGAGAAAGCCTCAAACACCCATTTATGCACCTCAAAGCTGTGTATTATAATCGAGTTAGGTCATAAGTAGGCAATGCACAATTTCTTTTTAGGTATTCAATAGATTAAACTAAATTAACCCATACCTAGAATGTCAGCTACGAGCATCCATTGAAATCTATTGACAATATGATGCATCCCATGGACCTGATCCTTGTTTGACTAGGTCAGGTCTTGTTGGACCAGGATGAGTATTTCAATATAGTTTGTGCAAAATAACAAAGGCCAGTGAAGTCTGATGACAGTGCATGATGAGGAAGCAGTTAGTTTGGGTCCGAACTCGGTTGAAAAAAAATGAAAACTAATATCAAACGCAACATACCATGCTAACAGGGAAAAACAGCTATTAATAAAAAAAGAGAACTCACTGCAGTGATTAGGTTACTCTGTATTGTGTAACTGAAATTTGCTATAATTGAACTGACATGCGTACAGGTTGCTGATCGCAAGAACTGCAGATTGTCTGAAAACAATGTGAATATCCAAAGTGGGAAAAGCTGGGCCTTTGAATTTGGAAATGATCTACAGATATGTCCTATTGTTGTGGAAGACCTTGCATACCCAGGACACCTCCTCATAGAGGTAGGTCCTGCAATTTTAAATTTTCTAACAACGGAAACTTTGTATGCTTTACAATGATTTGCTAACTAGCAGCTGCTGCAGATGCTTTGCAATGATCGTGGTGTTTTCTTGGAGATAGCCCGGGTGATCCGCAGTCTAGATTTGACCATCCTGAAGGGCGTGATGGAAAGTCGATTAAGTAACACATGGGCTCATTTCATTGTTGAGGTAATTGGATTCTAATAGAATCATTCCTGACATCATGTGCATATGTAACAATTGCCAACATTATTTAAACATCTGCAAATGTACTCAGGCTTGCAAAGGTTTCCATAGACTGGACATATTCTGGCCGCTGATGCAGCTTTTGCAGAGGAAAAGGAGTTCTATATCTGGCAAGATTTGATGCATCCTCGGCCCGTTAGATGAGATCTTATTAGAAAACCTGGATATGAGGGGCAGTTGTGTTTCTCATCAAACTAAATGTCCTTTGTATTTTAAAATACGTAATTGGAACTGCTGTTGTATTATTACAAGGAGTGATGGTTTGTGTACAAATGAAGAGAGCTTGTTCTTGCAAATGTAATGCCTCGTTAGAGCTTAATTAATTCTGAGAAAGGGGAACGTAGAAGCATGCTCGCATGTTATGTACATTGTACATGAAACGTAAAATGTCACATCTATTCAAAGCAAACTTGCTTAGAAAAGGAAAGTCAAAATAAAGGAAAATGATCCAGGCAAAGGAACCTAGCAAAAACTGCCGACTTTCCACTTGTTTCGACAAACCTATGATTTCAGGGGTGTTTGAGCTAGCAATAATGTGAGGCACCAGCCACATGCAACCCTTTTTGGTCGACAACCTTCGATGGGAACTTAAGAAGGAATGTTACGATCCATTGAATCAATATAGCAAATTTCTACGATGTTAGCTCAAGGTATGCATATACCACCGCAATTTCTATCACGAAACACAGAGCAGTAGTACCTGGCCGTGCTTGTACCATCCCCAGGAAAATACTTGGCCATCCTCTTCGAAAATCACCGAGAGAGAGAGAGAGAGAGAGAGAGAGAGAGCACGTGCTTCAGAGCGTAAAAACAAAGCTCATGATATATGCATACAGCTACAAACAATAGGCCATGCTGGTTTCATTGTTGCATCATCATGAAACTTTATTAGATAAAGGATTCCTCCAATTCAAGTGAAAAGAACAGGAAAAAGCACTATCAATGGTTTGCTGATGGAACTGTGTGGCTGCATCTATAAGCTCCTACCAATCACATGAATGTCTTTCACTAATTACGTGCCAGTTTACTAGATAGAATTTCTAGTGCGGTTGCTTTCTAATAAAAATCTTAATCCCCTCATCAGCATAGAGAACTGAAAAAGGAACTCTCGTGGACGATTCCAATATTGACTTGTACCTGTTAGAATAGCACTGTGTCGAGCTCCCCATGAAACCATCTTCGCCTGCTTACTCTCCAGACATGGAGCATCCAAAAGTCTTGGTATACTCTGAGATAGACTTGCAAATGCCTCGGTTGCTAATGAATTTCTTTCAATTGAATTAGTCAATACGTAAACTGTGTATGATCACAAACAAAACACTACTCAGGCAAGTTTGTTAACAGCAGCATAAAACTGCGATGTCAGTTGTATACACCTCACCCTGGTCAGATCCAGTTCCCAGATGTCCAAACTGATTCCCACTAAATGCATATACACGACCATCAATAGCGATGCACAAAGTGTGCCATAGGCCTCATGAATGAATGTGTTTGGAAAAGTAAAAATGGGTGAATATTGGTTAGTTTTAGGATAGATAACACGGTTAAGACTTGAATTAAAGAGATGGAAAACAAAATTTTGAACTTTAAGGCCAGCCATGCTTAGGGATTTTTGGGGGTTATAATATTTGGAGGAAATGCTAAATTATGCATATTGGTTATAGTTTGGGATGTCTATGACTTGTTATAGGGTTAAATTAGGGCAATGAAAAACCAAATATGGAGAAATTGAATTGTTTTGTGGCCGGTCATGTTGGGAAATTGGGAGATTGAGTAAATGTATTTAATATTGGTATTTTAATGATGTTAGACATGTTTAGGTTTGATTAAAAATGAGTAAATGTGGATTTTTATAAGAAATTACATGTTATGGTTATGTGTTATAATATAAAAAAATAATATAATTATGTAAATTTGATAATTGAGACAATGTTATATTATGTTTTAAATTGAATGTCTTGATGATAGAATGTATTTGATTTGGATAAGAATAACGTGCAATAATTGTAAAATGTAGTAGGATTTTAAGATGTTGATTAATTTTTTGGAATGCTTTTAAATTAAATGTTAGTCATAAATAAATTAAATTGTTTGCGGTTTTATTTATTGATATATATTTGTAGGTAATAAAATTTTGGTTTGTCTCTTATATATAAGAAGTATTACTAATTTTTTTAAAATAGGATATAACGGTAATATTATTTTTTTATATACTTAATTTCTTTATAT
This sequence comes from Populus davidiana, assembly GCA_030145905.1. Lineage (NCBI taxonomy): Eukaryota > Viridiplantae > Streptophyta > Magnoliopsida > Malpighiales > Salicaceae > Populus > Populus davidiana. The sequence continues at coordinate 1,772,728 of CM057794.1, read as the reverse complement.
GATAAAGAGAATGTCATTGGACAATAATATGGATACGAGGGGTGCTGGTTTTTCTAGCAACACTTTTGATGACTATGAGTTGTTAGTTGCTGACCATAATCAGACACATTAAGCACATGCACTCTTTCTCGATGTAAGCTCGTTGAGTGCAAGGATAACTCGTAGAGAGAGATTTTTTTTTTTAGTAGGATGTATGTATTGGGAAGTAAATTTCTCTATGAAAGTTTGACCATAATATGTAAGTTTGTTTTTTTTCCTGCACGATAAAAAAAAAACAACAATAAATAATTTCTTAATAATTAATTTCAATGAACAAATAAAATTTCAGATTTACAAATATGGAGGCTACTCGCATGATGAAATCATAGATGAAAATATGTTTTTTTAGTGGAGTTAGGTTTTTAAAAATGTTGAATAGAAGCATATGATTGATGTTTGGTTTAGAAAGGTTAAGGTTAGTATATACATAAATAATTTTTTTTTAATTCAGTTAGTTTTTTAATTTTAACAAACAAATTATTTTATGAAATTGACGTGTAAAGAAAAATTTTATAAAAAAATTCATATTTTTATGAAAAACTAGGGGCAAATAAGTCTTTTAAAGAAAATAAAAAATAATAAAAACAAAAAGTATGCACACCTCAACAAATGGCCACTGCCCACCCTATTTTTTATTTGTTTATTTTTTAATTTTATCCCCTCAACATTTTATTTCAGTTATTTTTCTTTATATAATTTTGGTCCTCATTCTTTTATTTGCTCTTCTTTTATCCTTTTCTTAGTTTTTTTTTTCTTTCTAATTTACAAGGATAAAAATTGATATTGGTCACAAGGTGTATAAATCTACAGTTTAGTACTTCAGTTTTAAATTTTTAAGTTTAGTCCCTTATGTTTTAAAATGTTCATTTAGGTCTCAAATTCATTTCTTTTGCATTATAATTTTTGAAACTCGACAAGGACCGAATTTTAACTACAAATAATTTGATTTTGGTGTTTGGAAATTCATATTTGATAGGGGAATTTAATAGAGGTTGTTTTCACTTTCAATTACGGGTAAGCAAAAAAACTGAAAAATCGATTAAACTGAGAAAATCAGAAAAAAAAAACCGAAAAAACTGAACCGTGAAAAAAAACCAATTAAAATTTTGAAAAAACCGACCGGTTCGGTTGCGGTTTAATAAGCTTGAAACTAAAAAAACCAAACCGAACCCAATTCGAAAAAACTAAGCCAAACCGGAAAAAAACCTAGTCAAACCGATTTGAACCAGTTTTTGTTCAAAAAACCAAACCGAAACCGGTCAGTTTGAACCAGTTTCAGTTTGGTTTTGATTTTTTTTTAAAAAAATTCAGTTTAGTTAGTTTTTTTTAATAACAATGAAATCGAACAAAAAATAATCACTTCTATTTTTAATGATATCAGAAAAAACAAATTAAGGATCAAAAAATGTTTTCTATTTAATTTGATTTTATATTTTTGAGGGCGATTTAAATATATTTTATTGTTAGAAATGGAGTTACGGTGGTTCATGTAATTTTATTTTCATGTTTTGGGGGGTTAATAAATCACTAAAATCTAGGTTTTTAGAGTCTAAGAACATAGAACATGATTTTCCAGTCACTGTAACCTCCTCTAGTTATCAAAGAAAAAGACCGACAAAAATTATGCATCATTTTGTGGGCAACAAATCATTTGTCAAGTTTGAAAAAAACAACAAACAAACAATTGGGTCCACCCTCTAAGAAAAAAATAAGGAACTAGACGTGGGAGTTTGGGTTTCCAGTTAAATAATTATTGAATTATGCCATTATTTTTCAATATTATATTAACAATTAATTTCTTAATATGTATATATGGAGCTAATATGTATACTTTTTTAAATGCCTAAGAGATATCTACTTGTAGAATTTTTATTGTATTTTTTTTAATATTAGTTTTTTATATCTTTTTAATATATTCACATCAACATTATCAATTCATCATTTATTATTTTGTTTTATTAAAACTTGTTATCAATTTCATGATAAGTTTTTTATTTTTAAATAAAACTTCTTATTAAAAATATATTTTATAAAAAAACCCCGGCCCATCAATAAGGAAATAAAGATTTGATTAAAGAAATACTTCTCTTATATAAGAATTATTTCAAATAGTTAGAGTTTTTTTGGATACTGATTTTAATTTCTTATAGAATAAAAATTCAAAGAGCCCGACATCATAATATCAAAAATCATCATATTTATCTATATTTTAATTTTTCACTTTATTCTTTATTTAATATTAACAATTTTTTTTATGGTTTATTAGTCCCTTCAATTTTCATTATATTTCATTCAACACATTTATTAACTTTTCAACTCTCAATTAAATTTGTTTATGATACAAAAAAAATACATTCACAATACCAACATATTCTTCTCTTACACTGAAAAATAATTTGAAATCCCGCACCCAGCTTAGTGCGAGTTGTTGGCTAGTTCTTGTATTAAACAACTTATTGAACAACATAAAACAGTACTTTTTTAAATAACAACAACACCAAGACCAACAACATAAAACAGTGTTTTTTAAAACAAAAACAACACCAACAACATAAAAGACTGTCCTCTGTTATCCAGAAGATGGTCAAAAACCATTAGCAGTATATCCACCATTTGCGGTATATCCACCGTCAACAGAAATAATCTGCCCGGAGATATACGAGGCAGTAGGGAGGCACAGAAATGCCACTAGAGATGATATCTCATAAGGCTCCCCGAAGCGGCTGATGGGAGTTTGAGAGACAACCCGACTCATACCAGCTCGCTGCCATGGGCAAAAAAAAAAAACACTGATGTTATTCATATAACATTACTTGAAATTGAAAGACTAATAAATGGATTCAAGCTTCTTTGAATTTCAAGTGTTTGAGAATTGGTTCTTCAATTAAAAAGTTGAAATTGTCTTCGTGTGATTTTGGTCCATTTAAAATTAGATTTTTCTTTTAGATTTTATGGGGTTGTGTCCATTAAATAATGGATTTTTGTCCGTGAAACTCACAAATTGATCTATTAACGTTTTTTTAATTTTAAATGAATTTGAAATTTGAGCATTAAATAAAATAAAATAAAAATATATGTATAAAATCCATGAAAATAATAAAAACAACAAGATTTTTTCCATAAAAATTGAAAAAAAAAATATATATTTAAAAAGTGACAAAAAACATCCGTGAAAAATAAATAAATAAAACTTCCAATAAAAACTTGAAAAGAAATTGGGTCCTTCTGTTATAATTTTTCCATAAAAATAAAATATTCATTTTTTTTTTGGAGTTTTACAGTTTTTATGAAAACAAACTTAATTATTATTTTTCATGAATAACTCTTAGCGCTTTTTAAATCCTTTTCTGTTCAAAAATCAAATTCATGAATTTGACATGCGAAAATCTGTTAATAAATGAATGGAATCCTACAAAATCTAATAGAAGAATACAGTTTCAAATGGATCAAAGTCACAAGAGGTCAATTCCCGACTCTTCTAGTTGGGAACATATTCTCAAATAACTTAAATGGATCAAAAGTTTCGATCAATTTGTACAAATTCAAATATTTTTATATGTAGACAGGAAATTTTCAAGAAGAAAATTGTGCAGCCAAAAGCTTAAATTGTACAAGTTTGAGTAAAAATCCAAGCATGTTGAGAGGTTTAATTCTTGAACTAAATTTGCAGTACAAGCAACACAAAAATTTCAGACACATTAGAAACTTTAGGGAACTCTGGGGGAAACCTATGCAGAACACAAACTAATTACCTGTTCACTTGCACTTTTAGCAAGACTAGCATCCAAAAGCGGAGTTTTGATGATCCATGGTGACACTGCATTAGCTCGGATTTTGTCATTTGCCCACTCACACGCTAAGCTCTTGGTCAACTGATTAAGCGCTCCTGGAATTAAACTACAACCTTCTGAGAAAAAAAAAAAAAAATTGACATGAGAACTGCAGCAGATACATAGAGATCCTCACCTTTAGACGCTCCATAGAAGGAAAGTGTAGGTAAGGCTACAACAGCGGCAACAGAGGAAATAAACACAATGCTTCCATTTCCTGATGCTTTTAAAAGAGGGTGTGCAAGCTGACAAAGGTGATAAGAAGCCTCAACATTTGTACCCAAAGTATTTGCCATATCCTCCGCAGTGACTTTTGTGCAGTTCTTGCTTACAACTGCTGCAGCGTTGTTCACCTAAGCAATATTTATGAAGACTTGTTAATTTTCAATATCAAAATCAAATTATAGACAGCCTCATATTTGTGGGGAGAAGAACATACAAGGATATTAAGTTTTCCTTGAAAGGTAGATGAGACTTTCTCTATTAGTTTGTCTCTTTGGGTTCTGCATGAGACATCACACACTGATCCAGTCACCCTAAAACCTTTGCTTTCCCATTCTCTTATGCATTCATCAAGCTTCGTCTCGTTACGGGAACAAGTGTGGACTGCAGCTCCAAACCCTGCTAGTTCTTCTACTATTGCAAACCTGTACAACTCACGGACAACAGAAGAAGAAGAACATTCAAGTCTCTGTTTAGTAAAGCGTTGGTGTACGCGCGTGGTAAGAAGAAAAATTGAAGAAAAAAAAGGAAAAGAAAAAGGTAGCATCATCAACCCTATGCCTCGTGTTCCGCCAGTGACAAGAGCAGTCATTCCTTTGAGAGACCATCTGCTTTCTCTGCTGTTGACCTCTGCTTCTGCCATGCTTATTTTCTCAATTTCCTGCTGAGACTAGTAGGATGAAGATCATCTTTATAAGCCAATGAAGCTGCAGCTGCCAAGCCTACTTGTAATTTAATTTGTCGAGGAAAAAAAAAAAAGCTTTCTTGTATTAGAAGCTATCCTAGTCAAGAATTTATGAATTTACACGACATAAATTATTGGTGAATGGCAATCGATTACGCACGCCACGCCATCTTTATCAGTATCGATTGCATGCATGATCGAGCGGGCAAGATTTCTTTACAGCAATTTTAGCCACCCCGTGTATGGTGGTTGGGCTGTCTTTAACTATCATTCTTACAGCATTAATATTGGAAGACATTTCTTCATGCACAGCATGGTTCGAATTTTTTAATTCAATTTTAAAGTCTTTGGCAGTAGAAGTCTTCTTTTGCAGTGAAGATACACAAGCAAGAACAATGCCTTCTTATTTTAATGGCGTTATTTCGGACTACTAGACGCAAAAGTCTAGTCCTCCAATTTGTGTTTTTGTCTCTCCCTGCAGACAGTTTAATGGAATATGACATCACCAATTTCTTTGCCAATTTGTGAAACCCAATTCAAGCCCCCTACTTTTTTTTTTTTTATTGTGCTTAAGATAGACATTTTGTGAAATCATGGATTCATTGGGTGTTTTAGTTTTCCTCTCGTAAATCTAGCAAGGGAGAAGAACAAATTAATTAAACTATATTTTTGTTAAGGAACTTACATACAATTTAATTCTGTATTTTAATTAAAACAATTTACTACAGTTTCAATTGGATTTGTATCCTTAAGTTTTATCAACATGAATTTGTATCCTTTAGTGTTATTAACATTAAGAAAAATGAGATTAAGAGAGAAGAGGGACGGAAAGGATGAAGAAGGGAGAGAGAGGGCAAAGAAATTAATATCTCCTATGTGTATTTGTATTTGTGCTATATTATTTATCAGGATATACTTTTTTATCTTATTTAGATTTTGAATTGATCAAAGATGTAAACTATAATTCTATTTCATAATATTAACTTTTAATTTAAAGTTTGAATATTCTATGATGCATCAGTGAAATCAATCTCAATATATAAAAAACTATGTCAGTATAACTATTAAGGATGAAATAGTAAAAAAATAAAGTTAAATAACTGAATTGGGAAAAATCGAAGAAGCTCAGAAAAACCTGTGAAAATATGACATAAGTAATTGTCCAAGTAAAAGTCATTGTGTAATAAGAAAAATTGACAGGGCTAGCGCTAAAACCAATGGACTCAACCTCCATTATTCAAAGACACGGCACCATAAAATTTCTCCTTGAAGAACACCAGCGTCCATGGCTTTGGCATCTTATCTTGTTCTAATTATTGCGCAAACTTTTTCGAGCAACTACTTCACAACATAATCAAGCAAATAAGATCCTTAAGAACATAATCAAGCAAATAAGATCCTTAAGAACATAATCAAGCAAAGATCATTAATTTAGAGGAAGTGATTAGTGACTATTATCTACGGTAGCTCTACTCAAGATTATTTTGACACCTTGCTTGATTTGGCTTCATATATTGTTCTTAATTTGTGTTATTTATATTACAACATGTAATTAATTAGAAAAAAAAAGGAGAGAGGCTGGCTACTTCACACAAGTTTTTCAATGCCATGAAGCTAGTGGAATATAGATGCAGAAGGGCCACCTTTTGACACCATCAATAATTGCACTTAATTATTGTTTATTTGATTTTGACCCTTTTATTGGAATCGTTTTGACGTGATATTTTGCAGAGTCGTGCTACACATGGTTAGTTTAGAAATAATGCAAAATCTACTATTTCCTCGTTGCCAGAATATTGGCTTGCTCATGGATGCAATCTTTTGATGAGGATTTGGCGTGATTCTCATTTAAATAAACAACCCTAGCTAATAACTTAAGGAATAAATAGATATGTTGGAGAATAATATAAATCATATTTTAAAATTTTACATAACAACTTAAGCTATTGGGTTGGGATGATTCTTTGATATTGTATCAGAATCTTGATGACCAAGCGATCACGAGTTCGAATCTCACCATCCATATTTATTTGATAAAATTAAGCATAAGATAATATAGGCCTGTGCAAGTTTTAAGGCTAAATGACTTTCATTTAAGAGAGTGTGTTGGAGAATAATACAAATTATATCTTAAAACTTTACCAAACAACTTAATCTATTAGCGTAATTAATTAAGATTAGAGATGAACTACATAATTTTATGATAACTATAAATCCTAATCAGTTGTTTGACACAATATTAGGAAATAATGGAGTGTTAGGGTACCAAAGCGTAATTAATTAAGATTAGAGATGAACTGCATGTAAAAGGATTAAAAAAAAAAAAATAAACCATCATATAATTTTATGATAACTAGAAATCCTAACTAGTTGTTCATAGATTTTATATAAAGGTTTGGTTATGTAACAAGAAAGACAATCACCTTATACATTTTATCTAAAATAAAATACAATGATATAAAGACGTGGTGTGCAGACATGCTAAAAGCTTACATAAACTAGTATGTGTATTCTTTTTTATTAAAAGTTTAAAACTATGATGATCAATTATAGTGATTTTGATAAGGTACAAACTAATTTGCATGTAATAAAGTATTTGGGTAGTCTCTTATACAAGGGAGGTGCTGCCGAATTTATTTTTAAAATAAAAATGTTATTATCTTTTTTAATCATTTAATTTGTGTAGATGACAAGAGAAAAGTTATTGGTGTGCAATATGGACAAGATCGTTGTTAGTTCTTCTAGATGCATCTAATGACCATGAATTGCTAGGTGTTAACCATGAAGAAGCACATTCACCTTATCTCAATATAGCTCATCAAGTGCAATACTGCTTCACAGAGGGGGTGTCCGTTCTGAGTGGGATGTATATATTAGAAAATACATTGTTTAGTGGAAGCCCGAGCACTCAATGCAAGTTTTTATTCCTTTCCTACATGATTAAAAAATAAACAAAAATGCATAATTTTTTAATAATTAATTTCAATTAATGAATGGAATTTCAAGTTTAAAAATATAGAGGTTGCTTACATGATTACATCAGCGATGAAATCATCGATGAAAGTTTCATTGTTTCAGTGAAGTCAGGTTTCTAAAAATCTTGAATGGAAACCCATGATTGATGCATGATTTGAAAAGTTCAAGGTTAGCATATAATTAAACAATTTTTTATTTTTTTTATTTTAATTTGGTTAATTTTTTTAATGTTAATGAACTAATTATTTTACAAATTTAGCATGTAAGAAAAAAATTCACTAAGACAGGGCTGACAATGTTGTTCTTAGTATGGTTTGAGAGAATCATAATGTAACTAGGTAAGATTGAACTATCAATGTTATATTTTTTATTTAAATGTTAAAATTTTATTTTTCATTATCTTAATTGATAATTTATTTCTATGATATAGGTTGCATGATTTTTTGTACGAGTCATAAAAAAAAGAAAACAATATGCTAAAGAAAGAGGTCTTTCAGGCTGGGAAGATGTGGCAATTTGAAGGGATTTCAGACCTCTACACGTCTCGAAGGCTATATGGGAAGCTTATATCCAACATATGATGTCTGAGCGTTTCTTGCGAGTCTAGGATGGATTATCAAAACAAGAAAATTAATGGTTCGATTACTACGCACACTACCAGATCCATTTTGTTCTTTTTGCATACGAAATGGATAATAAGATTATTTTTTATTATGTTCATTTTTTAAATTATTGTTTTATATGAAAATGTTTAACTAACAATAGTTTTCTTTTGTAGGCAACAATTCTTGAACGCGAACCAAGACCGATATAGCTTTTTATAGAAACTCACATGTGAAATAATGATTGTAAAAAATAGGTGCAACTTATGAATATCTGAGCTCAAAAAGTTGGATTTCAACATTTTTTTTTCCCTTAAGTTATTATTTGTTTAAATTAACTCTTAGGTTTTTTTTCTTTATTCTTAAAAAAATATACCACTCGATTGCATGAGAAATATGAGGACGATCCTTTGATCTATCCAAAACTTGTTATGGATTTGTGATTGAAGGTCGAAACATTAGGCGGACCCAATATAAATCAAGTATATAATATCTCAAACACTACAACAGAGGATTTACTGACGGGTCATAGTGTGTCGACCATTGATTACTCGGAATCGACTTTGAGCTCTCAATCTCTATAGTTCCAGGCGCTTGTATGAGAACGAGTTCAAGCTCAAATGACCTAACTTACTACCAGAACATAATGACCTAGTGCTGAGACAGTCAGGCTTCAGCGATTGTGCATGGAGCTGTTGTTAAACATGGGTGGTACATGTGGTTCACCTCATCCCTCATCTTGTCATGGCAAAGATTCGTCTCCTCTTCCTTCTTCAGCACCTGTTCTCTATAAAAATTGTATTCAAACTGCTACTTTTTAAATTTGCAATAAATATTTGATTTTTTTATTTTAGTTTTATTTCTTTTAATTTTTTTCTAGTTTGTTTATTTGAAATATTTTCTAGGTTTGCTTATTTGATTTTTTTTTCTTGTTTACTTATTTGATTTTTTTTAAATGAAATAAATTATGATGAAATTCTCGATAAACTAAGTCTATTAGAAAATTCCAGAGAGTTGAAAACAATTACACGAAATGCCACTTATTAGTATGAAAGGAATTGCTAATGGACTAAATCCCTCGAAAAGTTTTCAAAAAAAATTACAAGACCTTACCATTGAGAATATGTAATCACCAACGGTTTCACAGTTCATCAATAATATGAAATAAATCACTGATAGAATTACAAATGGTTTTATTTGTCGATAATATGACATAATCACGATAGAAGGATGCTGGTAAAAATTTGTTGTTTGGCGTACGTTTTCCATTTATAAATCTGTTTGTGATGCTATCAGTAAATGTTTTCTCAACTAAATTAGTGTTTAACTACCAACAGAACATTCTATCAGTAATATGCAAAAATCTAGTTGTGTAACTTCTCGAGATCTCAAATTTGTTTAGTGTGAAGTATTTATAGCTACAGCGTTGATCAATAGAAAACATTTTGTTTAATCATTCAACAACGAGAACTGTGGCAGATATTCTTACATGATTCAACAGAATTATGTAATACACTTTGACTTGACAAACACTGTCTATGATGTTATTCAGAACATGAGAGGATCTCAATATGAAAGAAAGATGGAAAAAGAGCGCCCCCGGCCCCTCCCTCTTTTTTTGTGTGTTTAACAGAGGACTTAAAGTTTGAGACACCTCATAAGGACTGGTTTTGAGCATGCGAGGCAGCTAGTTTGAATCAGAAATGAGTTGGCTAAAAAGCCTTGGCTGTAAGCCCCCCATCAACACAAATAACTTGCCCATTGATATATGAAGCAGTAGGAAGGCAGAGGAACACCACCAGTGATGAAACCTCATTAGGCTCTCCGATACGGCTGATCGGAATTCTAGAGTACATGTCGCTATAAGCCTCTCCAACGTCAGGGTCGGCCTACAGTAAATTAAAATACAAGTTAAACCTGTGTAATACAAGCTTGGAAGGCATGTGTTTCTGAAAGTGACTAATTGAAGGAAGCCTGCAAAGTTGAATAGTCTATTGATGCTTAAGGTTTTCTAACATAAATCATGTACACATGAGGGGAGAAATAGTACAGATTGATCTTGTCCAACCGTGGTTCTGATACCTCCTGGTGCCACAGTATTTGTGCGAATATTGTCCTTTGCCCATTCGCATGCTAAATTCCTTGTCAACTGGTTGATTGCTCCTGAAAATTTTGTTGATTTTTGCTATTGAAAACCAGCAATCTGTATATGGGAAAAATTGATCAAATTTTAAGCCATCCGACGTGGGAAGCATACCTTTTGTCGCTGAATATACAGATAGCATAGGTAAAGCTACGATACCAGCAACAGAGGAAATGAACACAATATTTCCGTTTCCTGATGCTTTCAGAAGTGGATGTGCAAGTTGACAAAGATGGTAAGGAGACTGAAGATTGGTATTCATTATGAATGAATAGTCTTCAAGAGAATAATCTAAATATTTTCGGAGTGCGACTGTAGCAGCATTGTTCACCTAATCATTCAGAGAACGATATTGTTACAAGCACAGGAAAATTTAGAATGGTACATGGAAAATTAGAGAGGAAAAAAAGAAGATGAAGAAGATCTAGTATAACAAGGTTCCGAAACTTTGTGTCCAATTTTTTGACAAAATCAAATTACAAACCCACAGATGTCAGAAAGAAAATCATGTAAACCTTTTAGCCTGGAACCATCTTATCTTGTTTTTAAATCATCGATAACCTTCAGAATTGACACGAGCATGCAAGATTATTTCCTGCTCATGTCTGGTCCTTCAACTTAAAACTTTTGGTAACTGAGTCATAAGTATTCACTATGGTCTTACTATGACAAAGACGCAGTAAATTGCATGGTAGGAAGCAGGAAAATGACCTTGATGAGTCACGAACAACCTTAAATTAAGAGAATATCTTCGGTACGTCAAAAACACTTTAACCATCCACAGTCTAGTATAAATCAAATTTTAATTAACCATGTTAACTTGCCATGTCTCATGTCTCAAGAAACATGAGAGCACTCATTGGTTATGCACCTCCCACCAAGCTTGGCCTCCAGATATTTGGTAAGTTTTCTTCTTTTTTCTCTCTCACATAGGAGATGCTCGAATTTAAAACCTTTTTGAAAAATATGGAATAGCTGGTGGACAGTGAACTTACAAGGATATTGAGCTTCCCATCGAAAGCAGAGGTGACGGAACCAATCAGCTTCTGTCTGTCGTCTTGGGAACTGAGGTCACAAACCGAGCCCCTGACATTAAACCCTTTAATTTCCCATTCTTTTATCCTCTCATTGAGCTCTTTCTCGTTGCGTGAGCAAGTATACACTCTTGCCCCAAATCCTGCCAGTTCTTCTACAATCGCAAATCTGATTCATCAAAAACAGTAATCAGCTATCTAAGGATTGAGACAGGAAATAATTAAAAAGGGCAGAGATAAGTTAGAAAGAGAACTAACCCAATGCCTCTGGTTCCACCAGTGACTAGTGCGGTCATACCCTTGAGAGACCACCTTTGCTCCCTGCAACCCATCTCTGTTTCTGCCATGATTATTTTTGTCTACCAGTATTTCTACTTTGTTGCTCCGACGTAAGATAAAACAAAACGATGAAAATGAATGAGCAAAGGAAACGTGAATCCCTAGACGCGGAGAGAAATGGTTTACAAGCAATTACACAAGTATGATGTTTAGTGCTTTGCGTTATTTATGGTGAGGGCACATGTCGCCAAAATACTACTGGCCGGCTTCTGCAACAGAGACACAAACTAGAACAGGGCAACAATATTTGCATTTAAAATCTATTATCTTCTACCCAAACCAATTAGGAAGTGCCACGTGTGATTATGAAGTACCAGTTTCGGCGCAATGACCCCCCTCAGTATTAAAGGCTACTGATTTTGATAATCCAACTAGTTTAGTTTATTCCTCGTGCTGCATCGCGATATTAAAGTGTTTTTTTTGTTTAAAAAAATATTAAAATAATAATTTTTTTTTTAATTTAAGTTTGACATAAACATATCAAAATAATCAAAAAAATTTAAAATAAAAATAAAATAAATAAAATTTTAACAAAAAATAAGTTGAAACTCACTCACAAACACTTCCTTAGTAGTATGCTAGTATTTTTTGTTTTTGTTTTTTGAAAGCATGTTTCCCATTAGTTACGCTTTTACTTGTTTATAGTTTTAAATATGTATGTTTATATGTGCGAATTATATATATCAATAAATAACAATAAATATATTGATTTCAATCAAATATATATCGAGTTATGAAACTGAGATAATAATATTATTTACTAATTTTTTTATAAGAAATTAAACGTTAACTTAACATCAAAACTTATTTTTAACATCACGGACGCTCCATCAACCAAAATAAAATATTAAACTTAATCCCTAGTTACTTTAATATAAAAGAATTAAATTGAAAATAATAAAGTCAAATGAAAAAAAAAACACTAAAAAATAAAGAAGAAGAAAAACATTATAGGTAATTATTGCAACCCACAATATTGTGTCTTTTTTCTATGTTACATTTCCTTTATTTTTTTAATATTTCTTTCATCATTTCATAATTACAAACATCATTTCATTTCATGCTTTATGTAAAGTTACTACAATTATTAAATGAAAAAAAAATAAATCCAATTAAAAAAAAATATTGATATAAAAAAAGAGTTTGAATAACCCAGTAAAAAAGAAATACAAATAAGAAAAGATTCAAGTAGGTTGACATTTCCTATCAACAGTATTTCTTACTCAAATCTTTTAATTTATATATATATATATATATATATATATATATATATATATATATATATTAACTACAACAATATTTATAGAGTCATCAGTAGGTTGCCGGCAACCCAAGTCATAGAATCACAACGGGAAGAAGCCATTAATTTGTTTGATCAGTTCACCCCAGCTGCCAGAGAGCATCTTAATTTGGTTGAGATCATTGTGAAATTGACCATAAAAATATCATTAAGGGCAGGGGAAAGGCCGTCCCTTTCCTCTTTATTTTATTCATCGTCTGTACTCGGTAGCAAAATCGTCCCTTTCACAACTGCATACTTGCATTCTATGTTTAATGGAAATGTTAGAGGCACAATCAATTAATTTATTTGCATGCACGTCTTTTCCGATGGATCGAAATACGGATAGATATAAACAAGTTAAGGTTAATTGCCTCATTGATTGCTGTTTGTGATTAGCATCTCAAGACACACATAAGACACATACAAAATATATAAATATATTTAATTGGAGATATGGAGATAAACCATAGAAAAAAAGAAGATAGAGAGCGACATGTTCCATTTTTATTTTTATTTTTTTATCTTGAGAGAATAATCAAAAGATTCTTTGAATACTAGCTAGCACTAGAATACACTTCCCTTTTTTTATGTAGTTTTTTTAACAAATGAAATTTGAGTTGTTTTATTTGTGGGGTTGATCCAATAATTCGTGTCCCTGCTTTTCAAATTTTTTTGAATGTTTGTTTTAAGAATATTGAATTTATTTTTCTATTTATACAAAAATTAAGGAAACAAAATTTTAAAAATTATTTTTATTAGAAATGGACACTTATTAATCATATTGGTTCAATTTTATTAACTAATAGTCGATCTTGATGGAAGAATCACATCATAGACATTGTATAAATGTGTAAAGACTCAATCAAATCAAGAAATAATAAAGGAATTTAATTTTAAATATCAACCTCAAAATATTCAAAATGAATGATCATTCATTTAGGTGGCGAAAGCATCTATATTTTCTTTTTGAATTATAATTATTTATTAATCATTAAAGAATTAGTGATAACATTCATTTTTTTTTTCATATTACAAAAATTAAGAATAGATAAATTTTATATCACCTTTCAATTCAAATTACCAGCAACAACGTCCCATGGTATAAGATTGATTCTAAACATTCATAATTTGCCTTATACCTTCTAAGAGTATTTTTGGTGGCATGTTGTTTTGATCTGAAAATTAGTTAATTGACAAAATATATATATATTCCTCACTCACTTCTTTATACTTTTTTTATGTTTCACTCAAATATAGATGTTTCGTTCAAATACGCTCATTATGTTTTTTTCCTTTTATTTCACTTTTCTTTAAATCTTGCAAAACTGATTTTAGAAGCTTAAATTTGATACCAATTGATGCAGACCTCTTGATTACGTGATCAAGTAAACCCCAATAAAATAAATAACAATCTAAAAAATCAAAACTTAAATACGATAGAATCTCACTCAAAAGATAATTTTATACCTAAGACCCAAAGACATTGAAAATTTATATTTGTGCATTGTTTTCAAAGTCCTCATATCGGCCTCTTAAGTTATATAAATTGATGATCAGTAATCATTACTATCATATTGTTAGTTGGATCAACAATCCTTCTGCTCTTTCTAATTAATCCATTGTTTTAAACCCCTTCATTACTACGATCACTCTTCCATATATTATTTGGATTTCACAATAATACATGTTATCGGTTAGGGTCCTCATGGATAACAGCCACAATATTTACATTAGAGAAGTCATTACTAAAACAGTTGACTTATAAATAGTAACGTTCAAATAATTGTAAAGTTTGTCCGTTGCACTTGTAAATGCTCACATGGATCTGCCCAGAGAGCAGTGATCCAACGCTGTCTCACAAGTTGAATTAAATTTCTAGCCGTTCTTCCTCTGACAGTTCAGTTTGGTGGAAAGAGGGATGGATAACTGCTGGAAGAAGGGGAAGGGGATAATGAATAGGAATTGTGAGTTAGTTGAAATGTTGGCAGAGCATAACTTTTTATTAACGTGGATAATCGGATTAATTTGTTTATATTTTAATTAATTTTATAAATTTTAAAATTAATAATTATATAAATATAGGTTGCTGGTTATTTTGAAGACAAGTGTAATGGTAAATAATTTGAAGGCATGGGAGTACAAGACTAGGCTTTTCCATCCTCAACCAAGTAAACTCAGACATAGTAAAATTTGGGCGAATATCGTTTTCCAGGCCCAGGATAAGGAGGCCTTTTGCTTAATCAAATATTATAAGGCCCCGTTTATTATGTGATGGGCTAGTTTCTGGCTCTCGATTCAAGGAAGTCACACGTCTCAGGACCAAGTCTTTTCTTCTCGAGTTTCTCAGGCAAAGTCCATGGCTTCCGCTCAACTCAATTGCCACCTGCCAACGAAAGATATACTGTTTACTACTGTTTGTTTGATGTGCGCAAACTGTTGGGCCAAAAGGAGAAAGATAGTCGTCATAGCAGTGTTATTAAATCCGGATTGATCGGGTTAATTCAAAAACTAGACCGTTCAGGTTTGTTGAAAAATCTTTTAGTGCAACGACCTTGTCAAACCCGGTCGACTTGGCGGGTCAACCCGTGATCGGGGCAAGACCCGGCCAAGACCCGTTTTTTTTTTTTTTTTTTTTCAAATGTGAGATTTGAAACAGTCCAAAAAAAATTATGTTTTTTCAAAATGGGATAAAACATCTTTTGGTTTAAATACTTCAACTTAAGAGGATAACATAATATCTTTTTAATGTGGAATTTGAAACCCATTAATATATATACTCCATGTTCCCAAAAAAAAAGTTATTTTTTTTCAATGTGTGATTGAAAACTCATTATTATATATATTCTATATTTTCAAGGAAAAAGTTATATTTTTTCAATGTAAGATTTGAAATTCATTAGTATATATATTCTATGCTTACAAGAAAAAAGTTATGTTTTTTCAACGTGGGATAATAAACTTTTTTAGTTTAAATACTTCAACTTAAAAGTTTAATATAATATATTTTTAATGTAGGATAAAAAATATTTTAAAATATTCTTTTAAACTTCATTATTTATAATATATATAGCCTGTATTTACATGAATTTTTTCTTAATTTTTTTTATATAAAATATTAAAACTTTATTTTGTTAAAAATTTTCCGGGTTGACCTGAATCGACCTGGGTCGACCCATAAAACCCAAAACCTGGTCCCTTAGCCTGATCTACCCCTTGACCGGGTGTATTAACTATGATTCATAGTATTTTCGTTGTAAGATAAGAAATTTGTTCAGGTAATCCTTTACATGATAAATAAATGTGATGCTTTTTCTATATATGTACATATATGTATATTGATATTCTATTCTTTTTAGTTTATTGGGAGTAGTGATGACAATATATATCCATGTTCTACGAAATTTATATTACATTCAGGGTAAAAAATTTAAATATTTATTACCCTATTCATCAAATTTATATTGATATTCCATTCTCTTTGGTTTATTGGGGGTAGAGATTATAATAAATATCAACAAATTAGATTTTTACAAAAAAAATTAAATTTAGATATCTTTTGTCTTATTCCTTGGATTTTGAGTATCCATATAAATATTCATTATCTGAATACTATTTATTATTTATTATTTATTTATTTATTTGTTTGTTTGTTTATTGAGGTTAGTTTTAATCAAATTTGAAAATATTCATATTTTATCTATTATTTATTAAGTAAGCTAATTGTTTGATTTGGATTAGTATTTATTAAGTTTCGATATATACAATGAAATTGATATCTTTAAGTAGAAGATATATACAATATCTTGATTTTAGGCCTTGTTACACATTTAATCACTCCTATTTTTATTTATGTGAGTATACGTAATTTGTTCCTAGTGATATTTTCCATAACTATAATTATATACAAAAGATAAACTTTTTATTGTAATATTAAGTATGTTTTTAAGAAAATCTCATGAATTAAAATGTATGTTCATGATAAATATCAAGTATAATTTTTTAATTTTAAAAAATTCTACATGAGAAAATAAAAAAGCCGTTATATATTCAAATTATTATTTCTCATATTCCATTTTGCCACCTTTTGTTAGACTAAAAAGCCCCTCAAAGAACCAAAGGTTTTTCTTTTTCTTTTTAAAAAAGTATTTGAACAAAAATGAAAGAAACTTGAAAACCTATGAAAAAAACTAGAAAACATAAAAACATTGTAAAACCTAGAAAAAAAAAATTAAAATTAACATGTAAAATCCAAAAACTAAAAAACCATTTCTATATAGCCTTATTATAGAATATGTTTATGCCAATAAAATAAGTTATGCACGAAATGAATATTTCCGTATTTTCTTTATTTTTTTTATGTTTTAAAAATATTTTTTTACAATAATTTAAGGGAAATTGTTTTTCTGAGAAGTGATGAAAGGAGATATGAGAAAAAAAAAATTGAACATATAAGGGCATATGAGAGTGAAATTTGTTTGAATGAGAATATGAGAGAATACATGTAAGGATAAATGGATCAGATTAAACATTAATAATATGATGAATTTTAATGTAATTTTATTTTTCTTTGTAGAATTATTGGCTTTTGTTGACTTGTTTTAAATGTTTTTAGAATTTTGATAGAAAAATTAATTAAAGTATCAATTAAGTAATAAATAGGTTATGAGAGGTTTAATGTAAACTTATTTTATATTATTTAAGTTTTATGAGATGCACATAAATAGACATATATAATAGAAAAATAAGATTAAGGTATTTTTAAAAAAATTAATATAGTAATGTTTTAGTATCTTGCTTAAGGGCTGATCGATTCATCTGCTCTTATATATTGGTTATGTTCGTTTAGCATAATTTTTTTAAAAAAGAATTGTTCATTCTTATATGCTTTTATTATATTCATATGTTTTTTTTTTGTTTTTTTGTCGTATTTCCTTATTATAAAAATATCTTTTAAGAGCATCCATATACTTCGGAATTTCTCAAGATTTTGAATGTTTTCCTCATTCTATTCTTAGATTCCACAAATCTATACTTCATTCCAAGTCAACTTCAGTTTATGGATGTTGCATCTTAACACCTTGATCCTCTTATACTTCATAAATCCTCTAAATTTTCAAGCCTTTTGCTTTTTTCAACGATCTGTGTTATTTAGACACATCCATATATCTACGGGCATGCATGTTTATGTCTTTTATAAACCATATGAATGGCATATTTGTGAACCTGATGCGCGTTGGAAAGGTGGCTTCTGGTGAATGCATATAATTGGTTTTTAGTATTCTATTAATGCTTTTATGTTATTTTAGTTGCATGTTTATATGCTCAATCAAAAACATTAAAAAAAAAACTAGGATTTCATTAAAGTAATCAAATAAAATCTACCATGGCTGAGTCTCTAAAAAAACCAAAAAAGATGTCTTTGCATGTTTTAGTATTTTATAAAACAATTGTCTTAGCATTTTCAACAAAAAAAAAAAAACATTTTGCATGTATTTTTGGGTTTCATAAAACAATTTATAAAATTTATTGGAACTTGACTCAAATTAAAAGGCCTATTAGACATTAATACTCAAATCCTTAAAAAACCATCATGTTTTCTCACAAACCATATAAAAAATATTTTGTTGTTCACAGACTCAGTAAGAGCAACTGCCTTGGATATTAAGAATATTAGTGCGTCCTCCTGATTTCCAAATAACAAGATTCTAATTCTAACATTTATTGAAAACAAAATTGAGAATATTAAGAAAAATTTTATTCTAATATCAACAAATATTGTGAGTGAAACTCATATGCCACTACACAAATGAACCTCATCAAGGCACCTTTCATAAACCTTTTTTAGGATTTAAAATAGGTTCACTGTGCTTAGCATAGGCCCATAGATCATTCAATCATAGATTAATAGTTAATCACATGTTATGATCAGGAATGATCCATTTTAAAACTGTTAATTCACCAAATGTTATCCAAAAATAATAAATGGGAGTTACAAAAATGAATTAGATCATAGAAAGGATAGATTTAACCAACAATCAAAGTTTAACTTGTTATAGTAAATTTATTATTGCCTTATAGATATATCATCGATAAATTATGCACAACAAATTGCAAAGAATAAAAAACAATATTTGCAATACAACATACCTCATGCATAATGTTTTAGGGTAAATTAATCTTGCCTTCAGCATAATTAATCCTTTATCTTAAATATTTATTAATCAATTAAATTTTCAAGTAATTATAATATAAAGTGATGACTTTTCTTTATATGTTTTTCTATTTTTTCAAACATTAAAAATAAACTTATTATTTTTATCAGATCGCCATGATATTAAGTATTACAAGGTCACTTGAGTTGTTTTTGGAACTTCGGATGAGCTATCACCTTTTCTTTTCTCCTCCTACCTTTCTTTTGACCCTTAGATTTGAGAGCTCAGCTTCATCTATGCAAATATGTTTGGGCTGGACTGTTTTAGTTTATTTTTAGGCCCAATAATTTTTGTAATATCATAAACATAATAATGATGCACAAAAATTCAAAAACATACTTGACCATCACTTTATTATATAGGAAGCTGGAGTGTGAACATATTCCATATGCACGCAGATCATGCAATTGCTATATATATATATATATATATATATATATATATATATATTAGCATATTGGCAGAAGCTGACAACTATAACAAATCATGGAACACTGACATCCATATATATATGCTCCTATCTTGCCGTGCCATTTAGCTTAGCTTGGAGGACTATTATCTAATTATATCTTTTAATTTATCCATCAATGTCAAACAAAGTAACCTCCACAAGCAATTTAGGGGGCCTCTCTTTCACATAATGTAGCATACAGTAAATATGTTTTTTTAAGGGCGAGGATGGTGATGTTCAACCAAATTCTACGTCCTAGATTTTTTTTTTTCTTTATTAATGAGTCGTCCTAATTCGGAGTATTTTTTAGTAGAATGGAACCTAAGTCTTTAGCAAGACATTAGGGTGAAAAGTTTTCTAAAGTGCTTTTATTTTTATTATTATTATTATTATTATTAATTAGCGATGTTATGGTTAAATGATTTTTGGACTCGAATAAACAAAACGTCATTAATAGCTTGTGAATATGATCAAAACTTTGGTTAATTCTTTTTCAAGCATGTTCATGTCGTGTATCCGGTTGATTAACATAGAGTGAACCATTCCTTATTCTTATAGATACATTAATTTTTCCGCTTCACCCTCCAATTAAAATTTTCAAATTTTGCCTATTTGTTTTTTTAAATTGTAGCTTTCCCTTTACTACCAAAAAGCTGAAATTTTTCTTATTTTTAATTTACTTTTCTCTTACTTTTTCCTCTTAATTCACCAAATTTGCTATAATATCTCACATAACAATTAAAACGTAAAAAGAAAATTGATTAAAAAAAGTACGATTTTTAACAATTGGAGAGGAAAATTGGGAAATTTTGAACTTTATCGCACGTGTGCGGCGGCGCGGCGATCGTCCACCCTCAAGGAAAAATCAGAATATTTATTCCCGACAAAAAAGGGAGAGACAAGGAATTCTTGTCTTTATAAGTGAAAATATGGACTGGGAGTCGCCACCTAGTATTATAGTTACTAGGAACCTTAACTGGTCTTTAGAGATCGGGTACGGAGACTAGTTGCGTAAAGGAAAGGTATTAGCACCCCAACTACGCCCTACCTAAGGTAGGCTGCATTGTTTTAATGTCTGATAACATCTAAGGTCGTGTTTGTGGTTTTTAATATTATTGTTCGGAATACGCATTACATGTAATGTCATATCCCAAGTTCTATTGTCCGAAAAGAATTAAATATCCAGAATATGCATTACGTGTAATGTCATACCCCAGATACTAAGAGACAAAAAAATAAAATTTTTGTTGTTTTTTTGAAATTTTGGTCAATATTCTCTTGACTTTAATAAACTGGTTATTAAAGCCAAAATGCATGCTAAAATATTGTTTTTTTCTTTACATATGAAAAATACGATATGATTTTTTTAGATTTTTGAGACACTTGGCCGTATGCACAAAAAAACATTTTGTTTTTGTTTTTGTATTCTTGAAAGTCGAAAACCGGGTATTTCAACACCGAATTTGTATTTTGTGATGTAAAATACTGCCCGATATTAATCAAAATGACATAAAAACTACGCGGAAAAATTATAATTAAAACAAATTTTTTTTTTGAATGGGTGAACAGTACCACGGTATGAACATAAAAACGGTACCATAAAAACCGGGTGAACAGTACCGTATGAACAAAACCGGGTGAACAGTACCACGGGACGAAAACGGGGCATTTTAATACCGGATTTATATTTTTACTATGTAAAATACAGACGATATTAAGCAAACATTGATAGAACAAAATGTGCTAAAAAAAAAACAAAAAAAAATCTAAAAAAAAAAAAAAAAAATTTATGGGCCGGACAGGCCCAGCCCAGGCCCAAACGGGCTGGTTACTGTGCATCAGCACAGTAACCAACCCTTCGTTATTTGCAGAACGTGAATTAATTCACGTTCTGCATGAAGGCACAACAACCATAACACAAAGGGAGGCAGAGGCGGGGCAACGGGATGGCGTACCTGCGGTGGCGTCGAGGCGGTGCTGCTGGCGGCGGAGGCACGGTGGCCGACGGTTTTCCTTCTCTCTCTCTCCTCTGTTTTTGTTCTCTTCTCTGCCGATTCTCTTTCTTCTTCTTCTTTTTTCTTTTTTCTTTCTGTTTCTCTCCTCTCTCTACCCTTTTTCTATCGTGCAATCCTTCTCCTTCTCCCTCTTCTTTCTTTTTTTTTTTTCTTCGGTCCTCCCCTGTTTTTATAGGCAAAAACAGGGGGGACAAATTGTGGTGGGGCGGCCACTGTTGGCCGCCCCTCCACTATCCGTTCAAAAGGAGGCAAGTGAGCGTCAATGGTAGGCGTCTTATTGCGCCAAATCCGGGAAAGAAGTTCGGCGAAAAGTGGAAAAAAAAAAAAAATTCTTCTCCCCTGTTCTCTGCGTGCGCAGGGAAGAAGACGATGGTGTCGTTTCAAAACGGCACCGTTTTGCGTTTTCTCTTTTTTTTTTTATTTTTTTTAAACAGTGCATGAAACGGCGCCGTTTTGGTCAAAACGCGCCGTTTCATTTAAAAGGAAAAGGCGGTAAAACACGTCAGATTCAAATTTAGTCCCTCAATTTGCGCGCGTTTTACGATTTCGTCCTTGGTCTCGGATTTCTGCAATTAAGTCCTTAATTGGCCATTAAACTTCATTTTTTATGCAATTAAGCCCCTGATTTGACCAAATTAACTTCCAAAAATTATAATTTGACCCCATAAAATTAGTTTCTTCCAATTAAAGCCCAAAATAACTCCAAAATCAATTGTTTTTGCAATTAAAACCTCTATAAATTCAATTAAACCTTCAATAAAATTTAATTGAGTCCATAAACTTCTAATTTTGCATTTTTCTTCCTCAAATTGAATTTTCTTTATCATTGGGGCTCGCATCAGTCAATGATATACTGTCAAATTTTAATTTTAATTTTTTTGAACATCCTCAATCAATTTTTAAACATTTTTAAGGCGCTCTGGCATTTTTTCACTGTTATATTTTTTGATAATATATTTTTTGAATTTTTTTATATTTTTTTAGGTGATGACCCAAAAATGGGTTACAACAAACTTTATCATTAAAAATGGGACATTATTCAATCTACAGGATAAGAAATGAATTTTATATTTGATGAAGTCAAAAAGCTTCATATTGGATTTGGATTTTCCACTATTGCTTTTAGGCTAAGGTACATGTGTTTGGTTGTTCCACACTTTTCTTCTAAAAACTAGTACCTTATCAGGACAAGGATCCTTTTGATGCTTAAATAGTAAATTGTAAGAGGAAAAGAATGTATAACAATCACAAAAAAAATAAAATATACAAGATTATATGTTGTGATGGTTGTGTATTTATCTAGTAACCTTAAGTATTTATATACCCCTAAGGACAAGATCCATATAGATGATGATCGGTAAAGCCAATTTCCTAAGGAACTAAGCATTTAGAATAATCTGGTAAAATTTAAGGATAATCCAAATATAATCAAATATAAAGTTATTGTTATTTTTATTAATTGATCCATCAAGGCTTCTTCATGGAATTCTTTTCAAACTTGCCCTTTTAGCCCTTTTAACAGGATCCATATTTATACGAGGATTATAACTATTGGCATGCTTAATTTCTCCATAACAAGTTCAATGTAGCACATTATTGTAACTATAAAATAGTTATTAACATGATATCTGCTTGCAATGTTTTTTGATAGAAACCATTTGTAATTATTTCCCGGCTAAAATTATTAAATATATACAAGTACGTGAATATTGTAGCAGTGTACGTATACATTTAATTAAACGTACCAGTTGCAACTAAATTTGTCCTTATTTTCTTTTGAAATCAATAAATTATGATGATAAGGACTTAATTAGCGGACATTTCCCCCCAAAATATATTGATTAAATATTGTAGGAGTAGTTAAGCTAGCATTTAGTTACTATACTAGAATAAAAAAAAACATAAATATAGTTAATAGAATTGTATTTGATAATGATGTATAAGATAAAATAACTGTTTTAATATCTTGATTGATTATGGTAAATAAAATAAAATAAAATATAAAAAATCTATTTTATTCTCAATACATATTCCTATCAAATTTACATATTTTTAAAAAAATTATTACATATATTTTTTTTAATTTTAGTATATATTGAGTGTTGACATTAATAATATTATAATAACTCTAACTATAAAATTCAAACTAGCCTACACAAGTTGACCTTGGGCTTGGGCCAGTTCAATTTTTACAAAACTAGAAAAGGATTGACTTGATTTGACTAGATCAAAACTCGGGTTAACCCAAGATAAGACATGAGTAAGAAATCTAGTGATTTTTTTTAAATCATTTTTGGTAAAAAACACATAGGTTGTTTTGATTTATATTTTAATTTTTTTTAGGTTAACACATGTTGACTCTCTTAATATGCGATCTTGGTCTAGGACAGTCGACTCCTAAGTTAGATTTTAAATCTATAATAATAATAATTATTCTTACATTGAGTTAGGTTAACCTGGGTCTTGCCTTAGGTCGAGTATAGAGTCGAGTTTTAAAACTACGATAATAATTATTTTTATCTTTACATTGATCTGGATTGATCCTCTTGACTTATGACTTGGCCTTGCCTCAACTCGACCTTCAAGTCAAGTTTGATAATAAATACTTTTATTCTTACATTGATTCAGGTCAACCCTAGTTAACCCTTCCAGTTTGTGACCCAAGCTTTGCCCTAGATCGATCTTGAATTGAGTTTTAAAACTATATTAATAATTATTTTTATCATTGCATATCTTAGTTGGTTAATTTTAAGATTTAGAGATTTTTACGAAAATAGTTTAGAAATAAAAAATAATAAATATTATCTATAGAAACATGTTCTCTTTATATTTTTTATTTTGAAAATACAAAAATTGATTTTAAAATTATCTAATGAATAGATTTATTTTTATGTCTCTATCTCTTTAACCAAGAATATTTCCATATCTACTTTCTTTGTCTTTTTTATCACAGGAAAATAACGAACACTACCTAAATATCATTTGCAATTAAAAAACAATGTTTAGCAGATGACAAGCAGAGTGGTATTTCCTCGGAGATAGCTATTGTTTTAAATTCCTCACTTATTCTCAAAGGAAAAAGTAATATAAAAGAGCAATAATTCAAATTGAAGGTTTTCTTTGTACGGTTTATTTTTAATATTTCGTAGGTAGACAAGTGTCATGTCAGATCCAATATCCGTTGCATATAATTAATTCCCCACAGTTGAATAATTTCTTAACCTTCATTTTCAAGGCCTTCATTCTCACATGAATTTGTTTTTTCTTCGAAATAAGTAGGTAATGAAGACAATTCCTTTTGGTCATATTTTTTCAAAGAAGTCTGTCCATATCCTGCAAATTATAGAGGTTGAGGGTCCTCTTGGTCATTTTTTAATAGGAGAATTTATAATTCTCACCTCCTTTTGTCTAATCTTTTGGATTTAATGAATGCGGGCCATATGACGAAGATTCATCCGAGCAAAGGCCGAAGAGACAAAGAATTTTGAACATGAGTGACTTATTTATTGAAAAATTATGACCTCTATTTATTCCTTAAGTTATGTAGGCATTCCCAATTGGATCCCTAATGGTTCATACATTTCTCAATTGGTCCTTTTCTCAATATTAATTAACATTTGTCTATCTAATCTGCATATTTTATCTGATAAAATAACATCATTTTGAAAGAAATTTAACTGAAAAATTAAGTCTCTCCAAAACATTAATACATGTTTAATTGCATTGTTATGTCTTCAATGTATTTTCTCGTTACATTTTCACTATCAAAACTAATGAAAATAAATCACATGACTTGCAAATGAATAGAATTAAAATTTTTATATATACAAAATAACTCTTATTATAAAACAAAGAGTATGAGAAAAAGATTTGAAATTTTAATTACCGTTTGATAAACAGAGGTTTAATATCCATTTTTGAAGAGTTATAAGCTATTCACACTTGAAAAGTTTTGAGCAAAATAAATTATATATGATGCCATTTCTTTCATTTTTTTTATAATTTTTTTTATTAAAGGACATTTTGAATATATAAAATCTGAATTTTGTAATGTGTAATTAAGTCACCTCAAGTATTTCCATTAGTTTTCATGGTGAAAGAAAGTATATACTAGTGACAGGCTAACAAATGACACTAACAATATTTTAAAGATAAATTAGACGTAATTATATATAAAATAATAGGTTGAACATAAGTACTAAAATATATTCACAGAGTCATTTTTTCTTCATCAAAAGTTTCTTTTTTCCAAATTAAAAATTATTTTTTATAATTCATGCAAAATGTACTTGAACTGAATTATTTCTTTCTCACTTTTTAACTCTTGCTTGTCATTAATCTTGACCTTACATAACCAGGTTTTTTTTTTAATCGTGAATGTCCAAGTCAGCTTACGCACACTTCAAATAAGTTTTTGAGATCCTGAAGTTAACAACTAAGTAAGGTTCTTGTAACTTTGAGATTTATGACACTCAAACTAGTGACCTCTGAAAAGCAATAACATGGATGTCTGGGTCAGCTTGTACGCATCTCGATTAATCACACATGCCATGAAATTAACGACTATGTAAGCCTCCAATGGCTATCATATTAATAATCACAGGGCTCAAACATAAAACCATATGAAAAGTAAATTGTTTAATCTTAAGTTTTTATTATTGGACCACCTACTAGATAATAAAACCAGAATATTCTTTTTTTTTTTTGGTAACCCGGGATGTCCAGGCCAGCTTACGCGCACCACGACTAATCCCCGAGCCTAATGAACATCCTGCAAGCCCAGTAGGCAGGTAAGGCACCGCGAGGGTGGCAGGCTGGTGCACAGAAAGGATCGAACTCGGGACAGTCGCAAAGCAAGCCTTGCAGTTGACCACTGAGCTAGACCCTCAAGTGCAAAACCAAAATATTCTTTTTTTTATTATTATTTACATGGATGTCCAGGCTAGCTTGCGGCACCATGACTAATCCCACGGCCCACTGAACATCTTGCAAACCCAGTGAGCATGTAAAGCACCGTGAGGGTGACATGTGTGCACAATGAGGGTTTGAACCCTGGTGTAGAGGAAGGGAACAAACCCCTTCCACCACTAGGCCAAGACCTCAAATGCAAAAACAGAATATTCTTAATTATATGAGTGGTTGAACGGTCAAAGTGTAGAAATCTTGACAAAAAAAAAAAAAAATTATACTCAAGATCCATTTTGAAAATATTAATAAAGAAAGGAGGTGCAATTTTCTAGATTTGCTGCCGTTACGGATATAATCATCTCGAAGGCCACTTAAGAAAAAAACATGCCAATATGTTACGTGTGATGTACAAAATGATAGAAACAATTGGACCCAGAATTCAAGGTTAATAATACAACCCACCAGCTTCGCCCCTGTTTTCTTATTATTAAATACACAGATTTATTTATTTTATATGTGTATTAATCCAATCACAGAGGTAGGTGTGCTAAATACAAAAATATGTCGAATCTAACGGTGAGTTGATTTCTATAAGAAGTTACAATAAAAAAAATCTAAAATAGGAGCTGTAGAATCCGAAAGCGATTTGGTGATCTGTATCGCTCAACATTAGCCTTTAACTGCTGCATAAATTAGCTTGGGACCTGAGTTTCAGGAAGGTGGAGTTTGATTCAGGAGCTCAAGTTAAAGCTTGCAAGCATCATAATATTGACCCTCACGATGACTTTTTGGCATAAAAAAAATACCATTTTTTTTATTATCATTTTAACTATAACTTCGTCATTCATACTAGTCTTATCATCCTAATTCTACTA
Organism: Populus davidiana; assembly: GCA_030145905.1. Taxonomy (NCBI): domain Eukaryota; kingdom Viridiplantae; phylum Streptophyta; class Magnoliopsida; order Malpighiales; family Salicaceae; genus Populus; species Populus davidiana. Next base: position 1,745,115 of record CM057794.1, on the reverse strand, counting down.
TTATCACTGTCACTATAATAATTATCTTAATTAATCATCGTCACAACTAGCATTACCTTTATCGTCATTGTTACCATCAACACGTCTTGTTATTAAAATTTATCATAGTGAAAATTATTATTTTATTATTTTTACTATATTACAACAATCATCCTACAACAACCACCATATATCATCGTCATTAATTTATCACAATCACTATATTAAATATTACCGCCATGACCATCACTAATTAATACAACAACAATTATCATCACTACTTTTATTACTAATATCATAACTTTTTTTTATATTATTATAATTATTAAAAAAACTACCAATGAAAAATAATTTTCTTAACACATAAAAAATAATCTAAAATAATTCATGAAAAAAAATATTTTTTTAGAAAAATATTTTTATTAAAAAATGTTTTCCAAAATTTTTTTTTTGTATAAAACAAACGAACCAATTAGGGTATGCTTTGCTTTGTTTAACATAAAATATGCTTTTGTAAAGTATCTCTTTTTTTATATATGGCTAATCTAGAAAAATTTTTATCAATATAAAATATTTTTCAATCAAACTAAAAATAAGAAAAAATAACTTACAATTCTCAAGAATTGAAAATATTTATAAGACTAACTTTCTCATCATGAGTCAATTACTAATCAATTCTTGTCTTTTCTAACAGTCAATTAGACTAATATTTATAAGTCCTTTCTCTAAAATATTTGAATTTTAAAAATATTTCATTAAACCTAAAATAGCTCCTCTAAAATATTTGAGTTTCAGAAGTATTTCTTAAAAAAAAAAAAAAGGCTAAAAAGACTCTCTTTTGTAAAGTCTAGCCTAAGGTATAGGAGGGTAATAGACAACGAAAAAGGGAGGATTTTGCTCATCTTATTCCTGCTTTTATTGTCATGAAGATAGCAGCTACGGTCACGCCCAAATGTGGGGCTGCTCAAGACTATGTGGCCTGGAAACACATATCCAATGGCGATTTGCTTTCGCCAATAACTCCTCAATACAATATTTGTAACGATGGTAGTTAATGTCATAATGGATTTAAACTTGGTTAGAGAAAATACTCTTAACACTAAGATGGAGATGCCATCAAACTTAAACTACAGGAACCCTTAATAAATTAATAGTTTCGTAGAGTCTGACCCGTGTTAAATCCTTCCGAAGTTATGTGGTCAAATTCTTTTCTTTATAGGTAGCTGTGATTAGAAGAGAAATCAGGCAGGAGCTTAAGAAATTCAATGAGGTTTGTGGTTTGAGATGCGAAAATAGTGAGGTTTTGGATATATAAGTTGACATGAAATTCTATTTTCTCACATAAATTTCTAAGGTTGTTCACATTATCAATATTTCACGAGCAGGCCGAATTTCAAGCTTCGGAACATGGGTGGATGGTACTTAGACTTGGAGTCTTACCTGGAGGAGAGAGTTGCGGGTTCTTGATGAGCATCATCTAACGTTTTGAAGGATTTTATTCAATCACAGATATTATCCGAAGCAAAGTCAGATAAGAAGATTTAGGAAGCGAGCAAAGATAGGATTTTACTGTAAGAAGTTGCAACTTATTATTAGATTGAATTCTATTCCAAGGTGATGGTAACTGGAAAGCTAATATATGGACAAGTATGGCTTCCTCAAAAAACAAAAATCCTATGCTGGTTAGCTATGAAAAATCGACTCTGTATAAAGGAATTTCTAGCCCGAAGAAATCTCATCAATATAGAAGCAGCAAGATGTTCTTCCTGCAACAGATTCCCTAAATCAACATTACAGCTTCTTATCCACTGTCATTCCTCCTGGTGTTTTGGTTTAGAGTAGTTTTAATCGCTTTTCTTGAATCTCTTTAAGACCTCTACAATCAATGGCTAAGCTACAGCTCGGGAAAGTTCCAAGTCAAACAATGGAAGTTAGTTTTCTTTGCATCCTTGTGGACTATTTGGTTTGCAAGAAATAATTTAGTGTTTAATGGTGAGCAGCCGTTGGCCATCTCTTTTTCAATTATTAATGAATAGAATTTCATTTTGGATTCACTACATAGAAGAGAGTTTTACATCTACAGGGTATGAATTGAATAGAGGATGAGAAGGAATTAGATTGAGGAATAACCTGCTAAGAAACACATGTTACTATTGTTTTTAGATTTTTACCCGATAAAATAAGAATTTCTTTACTGAGAAGGACTTTTCTTAAACCTTAAACAGACCAATAATTATAAAACACAACAATACTTTAGTTATATCAGACAATTAAACAATGCAGCTTACCTTAGGTAAGGAGTATTAGGGGTGCTAATACTTTTCCTTTACGCAACTAACCTTGTGCGTGATCTCTAAAACCAATTAGAGTTCTTAGTGACCAAAATACTAGGTGACGACTTTCATTCCCACTTTCCACTAATAGAGGACAATAATTCCTTGTCCAGTCCATTTCCCCATACCATATACATATACTTTGGATATTTTAGAAGGACGATCTCTACGATGCCATACACGTGCGACAAAGTTTATTACATATACACTCCTTTAGAAATAATTGTTCTATAGTTGATTGGTTATCTATTATGAAAATCAAACTTAGAGGTCGTGGCCAAGTTGTTCAGAATGATAATGTTAAAGTAACTACAGGAGACAATGTATTTCAACTTGATGAGTTAGTTGATCCATATCAAGTTGATTCATCTACTGACTTAAAAAAAAATTCAATTTTTCATGTCGCTGAGAATATTCTTGCTAATTTTGATGCTGAAAAGTTAAATGATATATTAAGAACCATTGGACATATAGAAATCGATAAAGATGATGAGATTGATAAGCTTCAATTCAATGATGAAGATTATAATGGACAAGACGATGATGAAATTAAAGAAGAAGAACAAGAACAAGAACAAGAACAAGAACAAGAACAAGAACAAGAACAAGAACAAGAACAAGACAATTATGATTAAAAAGTTTTTTAAGTGATTTTATATGTAAAACATCAATGTGTAATGAAATTGACATTAATGTATGTTTTTAATATGTTGTTACTTTACAATGAACCATTGTTAACACAATTGGATCGTTTATTGTTGTGATTTTTTTTTTATTATGTTATTAAACAAAATTGGTGTTATTGTGTTGTGATTTTACTTTATTTGTAAGTTGGATAGATAGAAAATATAAAAATATTAGGAAAAATAAATTATTTTATACTGATGAAAATATCGACAGAATGTCAAATATTAATGAAATTAATGATGGACCAAGTTCCTCGGAGAGTAAAAAAAAAATTACAGGACTTTGCCTATATTTTATATTAATGGAATTACCAACGGACTATATCCATTAAAGATTTCAAGAGAGTTAGAAAAAAAATTAAACACTTTGCCACTGAAAATTCAAATTACTAATGGCATTATAGATGGAATGAAATGTCATTGGAAAATATTAGGGGGGGGGGTTTCTAAAACAATCTTAGTGTTAATTACTAAAAGAATTACCAATGGACTATAAAAATTATTAAATGTTCAACTTTTCGTCAATAATTCCATTGATAATAAATGATGTGTTACTTTTACTAACAAAAGTTCCATAGGTTAAATTAGACTTAAATTTATGAAAGAATCCCTAAATTTTCCCAAAAACAAACATTCTCTCTCCCCTCTCTCTTATACAAAACGGTCAACATTCTCTCTCTCTTCCATCTATGATGACAACATTCTCTCTCTCTCTCTCTCTCTCTCTCTCTTCTTCTCCTATAAAAGATGTCACAACACTCTTTATATCCACCAATTAAGGTTTGTAAAACCTCCTTTTAAGATTATGATTAATTATATGTTTTTATTTTCTTATTTTTTTAATCCATGTTTAAGTTAAAGAAATGATAAGTGTAAATAGTGAAGATGGTAGAAATTTTGGAATGGTTGATTTGTGAATCGTTTGTGGGTTCTTAAAAGTAGAAGTAGGTCTTGCTTTGGTTATTGTTTTGGAGAATTTTGAGTGATTTTGATGCATGGTGATTTTATTCATGACAAAGGAATGATTTATGCTACTTAATATCTTTGTGAACTTGAATTTGCTTTGTTTTTCACAAAGTTTGGTGCTTGATAATTATCTTTCATGTGGTTGGTAGTTAGTACTAGATGTTAGGTCATTATTTTTACACAAAACTCATGTACCTAAGAAGCCTTAAAATCTACAAATTAATGTTTACACACCACAAATTTTTTAAAAAAAGATGATATGTAATGGTGAAAAAAATCTCTTACCTGATTCCTATTTGTAGAACATATATACATGTAATGGTGAATAAATGTTGATTTTTTGGTTTATAAGTTATGTTTCCTTAAAACTGGAGTAAGGAAAACAAAAGAAATAAATAAAAGATCATGACAAAGAGTTTTTTTTTTTTTAAATTGTATTTTATTACTTATACTTTGCTATTTACTTTAAGAAATAAAAAATATATTGATTTATTATTCAATAAGGGTATTTTTTTCCTTTTCACTCCTTTAATTTCCTGCAAACACTTTTAGGTCCTATTGCTATTTGTATTGGATTGTATATAGTTGTTTTCACTGTTTTAGTTTTATTTGGTTAATAAAGGTCTATGATTAGTTTAGGTTCTTGAAAAATGCATCTTGGATTTTGTTGAATCTTAATGTTTTTATTTATTTCATTGATGCACAAGCTTTTTTTGCTTGTCTTTTAAATAGTGGAATTTTTTCTTCTAAATATATACTTAAATTAAATATTAGTCAAATATAAAACCAACTGGTTTGTAGAATGAGTTATTGATGTGTATTTGCAAGTTTTAAAATTTTGGGTAGGTTCCTATATAAGAAAAGTGCTGCTGAATTTCTTTTTATGTAGGATATAGTGACCATGTTAATATTTTCCTATCAAATTTGTTTAGATGATAAAGAGAAGGTTAGTAGAGACATTTATGGACAAAAAGTGTTTCTGGTTCTTCTAGTAGTGCTTTTAATTAGCATAAGCCACTAGGTGTTGATCATGATAAGGCACCTCAATCACCCTCTCTAAACACAGGCTCATCAAGTGTAAGGGTTACTTATAGAGCGAGAGTCCTTTCTAAGCAGGATGTATACACTAGGAAGTAGATTACATACTGGAAGTCCAACTACAACATGTAAGTTTGTTTTCCTTTCTTTCATGATATAAAAATAAACAATAATAGATAGAGTTTGAATAATTAATTTTAATAAAGGAATGAAAATTCAGGTTTATAAATGTTAAGGCTACTCACACGATAACATCAATGATGAAATGGAGTTAGGTTTCTAAAATTTCTGAATGGAAGCATATGATTGATGCTTGGTTTAGAAAGTTCAAGGTTAGTATATATATAAACATTTTTTTTAATAGTTAGTTTTTTAATTTTGGTTAGTTTTTTAATTTTAATAAAATAATTATTTTTATAAAATTGACATACAAGGAAAAAACATTTTGGGAGGAGGCTGACAACGGCGTGGCCAAGAGAGTACGGGAGAACCATAAAGCCATTAGGTAAGATTGAATTCAAATTGTGATATTTTTTTAAAAAGAAATATTAAAATTTTATTTTTTGTTATCTTATTTGATTTTTTTTATATGAACGTTGTTGTGTGATTTCTGGAACGATGCTCAAAACAATTAAAGAAATATTCAAAACATAAAGGTCTTCTAGGCTAGGAAGACGTGGCCATGAGGGATTTCAAACCTCTGAATGTCTCCAAAGGTATCTGGGATGCTTATATCCAGCATGTGATGTCGAAGCATTTCTTGAATCAGTTAATTCCTTTCATTTCGTATGCAAAACAGATGGTGAGATTTTTTTTTATATGATAATTGTTTTTTAAATTGTTGTATTATATTAAAATATTTAACTAACAATAGGTTCTCTTTGCAGACTATGGTGTTTGGGCACGATCCAAGACCGATTGAGCTCTTTGTTGAAACCCACTTGTTGAAGTAGGATATACAAAAAAAAGGGTGTAGCAGCTCGTGAATAACCAAGTTTAGAAGTTTGTGGTAACTTAGATTTGAATTTTCTAAAGTTATTATTATTTTTTATATTTGTTGATTTGTTTTTTTAGGAAACATATAACACTTGATTACATGAGAAATAAGATGACAATTCTTCGACCCATTTAGAACTCGATCTAGATTTATGGTTAAAGCTAGATCTACTGGTGGACCTGATATAAATCAGATTTATGATATCTCCAACACTACAATTGAGGATATACGGGTGGGCCGTAGTGTCTTGATTGTTAGGACCACGCAACCTGGATCAAGCCAGCAATCACTAATCATCTATACAATCATACAAGAATAGTTCTAAGTTGAGATGGCCCAACTTAGGGTTAAGAAGACCAAATCAAGGGATAAAATAAATATCATCGAGCAGTTCTTAGCAACTTTTATTGGTACTTATGCTTTACCTCATTGCCCTTCTTGGTTCGATAAAGATCTGCCTTTGTTTCCTCCTTCAACTTCTCTCTACTAGATAAATACATTGTATTTAACCATATTTTTTAAATTGATAATACACATTTTCTATTTTATTTTATTTTATTTATTTTATTCTTCTTATTTTTTTTTAAAAAATAATTACATACAATACCAACAAAATATGAAATACCAATGGAATTATCGACTAACTAAGTCCTTCAGAGAGTTCCAAGAAAAAAAATTACAGGATTTGCTATTGTTAGATGTAATTCTCAAAGATTTTTTTTCTGTTGGTAACATACATATAAATGTAATTCTCTGACGGATTAATTTTGTTGGTAATATTCCACAATTAGTAATGGATTTACTAGCAGAATGATTGATGAAATATATATCACCAACAATATGTTTTTCAAAGACAATTTTCCATTCATGATTTTGTTGGTAATTAGGCTTCAAAACAACAATGAAATATTACGTTGGTGTTTTGCTACTTTCTAGCAGTGTGAGAAGAGGAACTTCTTCACTTATAAAAAAGTTAATGATGAACTCTTGTACATAAAAAAATTCATCAACCTCTAAAGTATTGTTCAAGCTAATATCACCAAGGGTGATCACCTCCGAACAAATTTTGAAAAAGAATTTGTTTATTATTGTTTTTAAATTTAACATAATCAACAATCCTAACTAGTGTTGGGTCAACACTTGTGTAAAAAATATGTAGGCACTATGAAGATAATGCTATTCACTTATAAAAAAATATAGAAGGTAAACACTTGTACATGAGATATTCATCAACCTTTAAGGTAATAGCATTGGAAAAGTCTTAATGAAGATGACTTCCAGAAGCTTCTCATGTTAACAATATGCTTCATGTTATTGACATTAGGAAGAACTTCGTGTCTCGCTTATTGTTGAGTAAAAATGCTATTAAGATGGTATTTGAGAGTGACAAATTTATACTCTCTAAAAAGGATATCTTGGCGATGACATTTTCAAAATGAATGTAATTGTTGTTCGTTTGTTACTAGGAAACCTGAGTGTACTTGTCTTTCTCAGAGATTCAAGGGTAAGGAACTGGTTGTGGCTATGAAAGGTGTTAGCACTCCTAGCACATGGCTATGAAAGGTGTTAGCACTCCTAGCACACCCTACTTGAGGTAATCTGCTTCGTGATTTGATGTGCTTTTAAAAATTAAAACATTAGCCAAATTCTTAAGGCTTTAATAAATCAGTTATCAAATCCCAAAATATATGTAGAAACATGTTCTTATATTTTCACGGGAAATACAACATGATTTTATTTGTACTTAAAATACTTGACCATATACAAATTAAAACATTAATTATTTTTGTCTTTTTATTTTATTTTATAATTCAATAACATACATAATAAAAGTACAAACACACACACACACCTCTTTTTTATATATATATATATATATATATATATATACACACCCACATTTACATGTTATAAATCCACAAAATTAAAAATAAACAAATAGTACATTAAACAAACCAAAAATTACAAAAATAGCCCCAAAACAAATCTGGAATTACAAAGAAGGCCTTCTGCGCCACCGGAATAGTGGCGGCACATCTCCTCCACGCGCCCCCGCAATTGGTGGCACGTGGGTTCACCGCCACAACAAAATCAAGGCAAACAGGGGGGGGTTTATAACGACTTCCTCCCTTCTTCCCTTTTTCGACGCTGGTGACATGCAAAACACCAAAAAAACACAACAAATTGTTGATTTTAGCTTTGCCTTCTTTTTTGTTTGATCTGCTCCTCTCTTTCTTTAGATCTGTCGAATCTGGAGCCAGGCTTTGTTACAAGCGCCGCCGAAAAACCAGACATGTGTATGGCTGGATCGATTACTTTCCTCCTTTTGCTTTATCTCAGTTTTCTCCATCTTCTCTGTAATGAGTTGTTGTTAGCAGTGGAGAGGAAGGGTGAGTGAGGGGGGAGAACTAGCGAGGTTGTGATCGGCTAAAAGAGGGAGACTGTGGGTTTGTGGCCGAAGGATGTGAGAAGGGGGCGATCTGTGAGGGGGAGCTGCTGCACTTAGGTTGTGGCTGAAGGCCGGTTAAAGGAGATAAATAGGTGTTGGCTGTGTTAAGGCGAAGACATTGCTGCTGGGAAGAGGAGATGAAGACGGTGGAGATGGGAATCTTGGGGTAGCCAGGGTTGCTGCGACTTTTATTGGTTCTAGTTTGTGGGTATGGAGAGGGAAATCAGATGAGGTGAGGGGAGGACGTGCTCGGGCCAAGGGAGAAGGAAATGGCGTTGGGGGGAAATAGTGATGGAGGGCGGCAACCGCTTCTTTCTAAATGGGTTTAGGTATAGGTTTTTTTTTTTTATGGTTTAGGGTTTCTCTCTCTTTTTCAAAATTACCCCTTTGTAAATTTTCTCCCTTGCGTTTTGTGTGTGTTGTGACCTCTATTTATAAGCAAAGTGACTTTGATGCAAACCTCGTGATCACGTGATCATCACGCAACCCACAATCAAGATTGAGATCTGATCTTGAAAAGCTGAAATAGGTCTAACAGAAGTGTGACACAATGAAAAACTGCCCCAAGGAACCTACATTATTGGAATGAGTAGTATGACGCCACGAAGCCAGTTAATCTTCAATAAGTCACATTCAGTTCGTTCAAGAACTAAAGAATACAAGAATCACTCTCACACGTTAAAACTAAAAAATTCAGAAGTAATAATCATCAAAGCTGCTGAAATTTTGGTTACATGTATTTAAATAGTTCTTAAAAGTAACCCTAATGGATCTACCCTTGTGGGCTGAATTGACCCCTTACAAATTTGACCTAAAAATCCTAAATTGGAAAGCCCATAACTTGATCCAAACAAGCCTTGGATCCTAGCTCAAAATAAAGTTTTAATTAAGCCCAAACATGAAATAAAATAATAAAAATAACTAATTTATCATTAAATACCACCGGCCCTTCATTCTTTGTGTAACTAGGATGAATAAGGAATCCTTATAAGAAAAGGATTCTGAAACATTAATGAATCCTTACCACACTTGTAGATTATATTGAAGCTCATTAAAAATCCTTATGGAACTAAAAAATTCTCAAAATCAGCTGCCACATCCTTATAGGAAAAGAATCCTAACCAAATAGGAAGTTCATAAGTCAAATGGAAGTAAATAACAATATTCGTACAACCTCTGTTGACCAGTATTGCGGTGCCTTCCCGAACTCCGATTGACCTGAATTTTTAACCCAAGGTAGACAAAATTGTCTGGAGAGTCCACATAAAATATTTCCCCGATCCCATGGTCGGATTGAAAATTATGATTGTTTCTGTAAACCTGGATTGTTGCACTTTTTACACCAAAATCTGAATCTGACCTTACTTGGGTCGTATCACAAGGCTGAATCATATCAGACTTGGTCTCCAAAACACATTGGCCCCTCAACTTCTTTAATTTATTTTTTTGTCAATTTTGATTTTTCTTATTTGTTTTGTATTTTTTTGAAAATGAGCAATATCAACGCCGACTTAATAAGAAAAATTAGTAGTTGTAAAATTAACGCGTTAAAAGTTGAACGTGTTGAAAATACCTTTGAAAATTTAAATTTTTCTGAGATGACGTTGAAAATGCTAAAAACGATGCAAATATATCAAAAATGCATTTTGGGTTTTTTTTTGTTTTTTGCTATTTTTCTTCTAAAAATTAAAAAAAAAAAACATGGGTTAAAAACTGGGTAACAATAGTAATAACCATTATAACAAAGGATGAGATGAATAATTAGAATAATAACTCTTTTTTATATGCTTGAGTCATGTGATATGTGGTATGACATGTTAGTATATATGCATTATAATATTATATAATGGTTAATTAGTCTTTAACTATTACCAAGTATGGTTTTTGAGAAAAATTATAAGTGTGAGATTTGTGTAGAATTGGAATTAACAAAACCTTTAATTAAAGTAGTGAGCCTCTTGATTTAATTCATGATTTAAAGTTTGTGCAAACTAAAGATGAAAAAAAAAAATACTATGTTACTTTTATAGATTATTATATAAGGTATTGTTATACGTATTTGCTTAGAAAAAAAGATAAGGCTTTTCAAATGTTTAAACAATACAAGAATGAAGTTGAAAATCAAATTAATAATAATAATAAAAAAAAATGATACGAAGTGCTAGAGGTTGAGAATAGAAAGCATGATCTTTTGGTGAATTTTATTTCTAAAATAGTATTATCCATACTCCATATTCACTTCAACAAAATAACATTAAGAAATGTGAAGACTTGACACTATGTTATAATATAAAAGTACAAGAACTTGTGGCCATTTTGTAATTTATAACCCATTTTTTAAATGTATTTTCAAAAATTCAAAAAGTACAAAGATTCTAAAAAAATGCATTTGAGACGCAATTTGGCTAATATATGGTCATTTTGTAATTTTCAATCTTTTTGCTTATTGTTTTATATTGATAAATTTTTTATAATAAGAATAAAAATTAAATAATAAAAAAAGAAGATTGAAGAAAAATAAGCAAAATAAATGAAAGGTGAAACAATAATTATACAATGAGAGATGGACAAAAATAAATACAAAGTTTTGACCCTGTCCAAGTAACTAAAGGATTAAGAGATAGGGATAAAATAAAAGAGTATAAAATTGGATAATATGAGAGGAAGAAAAATAGAGGGGAATATAAATAGAGATAGAGTTACACACAAGCACAAAAAGGGGAAGAAAAAAATGGAGTCAAAAAAGAAAAAACAAATTAGGGAAGAGAAATATTTTAGAGGAATATTTTGAATATAAGAAAAAAAGAGATAAATAAAGAGAAGAAAAGAAGATGAAGAAGAGAGAACCCGATTTTAAAAAGGAAATAGAAAAAACAGAGAGGAAAAAAAAGACGAAAGAACAAAAATATGACAACCCTCTCTCTTACCTCTCTCCATCTTGAAACCATGCTTACTGCCACTGCCTTTATAATGTCAGAAACAAGCCACATCCACTAATCGCCAGCTGCCATAACAACCTTTATCAATACTAACAGAGCAGCAACCACCACCTCTTCCAAACCGGAGCCACTAACTCTAACAACCACTTGACCCTATTCACAGCAGCACATTCCACCTCTTCAAATAGCAGCAACCACCACCTCTTCAACCATCAACATACCGATCAAGCAAGGAGAGACAAAGAAAGAAAAGTCAAAACTTTAGGCAACCTGATCTCCTCCCACAACTTGCGGTGAAGCTTATCACTGGCATAGGAAGGAGGAGGAAGGATGTGCGCATCCAACCAAGTTTTCCACGCACCACCACAAAACAGTGATGCATGTAACCACACGTGATAATCCTGCAATGTTGGCAGTGTGTGAGCTACACACCCAGACATTGTCATCCACAACTCCAATTGCTCTAATCGAATCCAACTACTCATGGAGGTCGATTTTGTACACTAAGTGTTGTGAGAATTTTCCAACACTTTAAAATATTTGTTAATTTCTTTTACGGTTTTTAATTAATTATTGATTTATTGTTCATGATTATGTTAAAATATTTGAAGTGTTAGGTGCACATTATGTGAAAACCTTGGGATATGAAGTTGCAGGGGTGTTTATTTTCTTAAGATAGAATAAGATAGTAATCAGTTTCCTGAGATGGGACCATTGGATTGCAACAGATTTATTTAAGGCATAATTTTATCTTAACGTTAAATTTTGATGTAGATTGACGTTGTTTTTAAATTGTTATATTCTGTTTGATTTGTTATGTTGTAATGTTGTTTTTTGAATTGATGTATTATTATTACTTTTGATTTGTTATGTTATTTAGTGATGTTGTTTTGATTTTTTCTGGTTGCATGTTCATGGTTTGAATTCACAAATTCATTATTTATCAATTATTTTGATTTTCATAAATCCACCAGTGTAAATGAACAATTATTGAACGTTATCCTAATCGAATGACCTCCGGTTAATTTGGTGTTGGTGATATTTGTTTTCCCTTTGTTTCTTTTTCTATTCAATTTCCATGTCAAATCCTCTAATTTTTCAAAGAAATTTTTCAATTTATTTTTACTTTAAATTTTATTTTTTTTATTTGAAATAATTTATAAAATTAGAATTGTTTTTCAATTTCATCCTCCTTTATTTTTTTTATTTATCATATTTGGTCCTCATTCTTTTGATTGTCATTTGTTTTTATCATTTTCTTGTTTTTTTTTATCTTTCAATTTCATCCCTCATTCTTTTATTTCTTTTAATATTTATACAAGATTTGGTCTTTATTCTTTTGATTGTTGTTTTTTTGTTTTATCATTTTATTGATTTATTTTATTTTTCTTTTTCATCCATCATTGTTTTATTTTATTTATTTTTTATACCAAATTTGATCCTTATTCTTTTAATTTTTATTTTTTTTTTATAATTGAGAATTTGGATTTATGATTATTTTGGTCTTGCCTTCTATAGGGTAACCTGATTTCATGATACAGATCACAGGTTTTAATGAATAACCTAGTTTGACTTTAATTTTTTTTTTAAATTCAATTTTATCATTCAATATTATATTATTGGACTTTAACTTCGTGATCTTTTTTGCTTTTTTTTTTTCATGTGGTTATTTAGATCTCATATCTCGGTCACGTGTTAGTCAAGTTAACTTAGGTTGACTCGAGTTTTTTTACATTTATTTTTTTATTTTTTCTTCAATTTCAACTTTCATTATTTTTTTTATTTGAGGGTTGACCTCCATTATTTTATTAAATATTTTTTGTACAGTGTTATCTTAACCTCATAACCGGGCTACAAATTTGATATGATGACTCGTGTCAAGTTTTTTTTTAAAAAAATTTGTTCTTTTGTGTTTGATTTCTTGGTAAATGAGCTTTGAATTTTTTTTATTAGTCATTGCTATTTTTTGGTTCTCTTTTTGTCGTTGGATTTTTTATAATTATATTATTAAATTAATCAAGTTTATTGAATTTATTTAGATTAGTAACCTGAATTTCAATTTTTTTCTCAATTTTTTAAAATTTATATAATCATTTCAATATATTTTTTATATTATAAAAAACTTAAACTAGCTTATAGCGTATCACAGCCGACCTAGATAGTGGCAAGAGTAACGAGGATTTCATCTACGCAACATAATCATTAGCAAATTGATGATATCAGTATATATTCTTACTGCGCGCAATGCTTCAAAACAAATGTTATTCGAAAACTTCTAAATACAGTGGACAGGTTATGGCCAACGTTTTGTTTTGTTTTCTTTTTTGTTGTAACTCTCAGCAAGTTTATAACATGAATAATGCAAGAATTATTTTCAGCTGTTTAATAAGTGCATGCAGGTTAAAGAAAAGGGTTGAGGTAGAGTAATATTTCTCGACGCTATTTTCCTATTGTGTTTTTTATATAAGCAACAAAGTTTATGCCAACAAATGACAGAACTAATCAAAGACAAATACAACTGAGGAACACAAATAACCAAGCAAGACAACATAAACTTTAAGATCACCCTGCAACAAAGATACAACTCCTGAAATAAGTTTATCACAAATGACTAAAGTTGTCCTTTCCATAACATTAACCTTAAGTCCAAGGCCCCATCTTCTGCAAAAAAAAAAACTCAGAACATCCACTAGAAGCATTAGAACAAACACTGTTCATATGTTCTCTTAATATCACAACAACCAAAAATATATATATGGAAGGAGTAGTGTAAAAGAAGCAGAGCATGTGCATTCTTGTCTTTGAAATATAACCCATTTACCTAGTGTTAATGGACATTCTTTGAAGAGGGCGATCCGCAAAGGAAAATATCAAAATAATAATTAGTATAGTATAGTAGTAGTTTCGAGTCCAAAGGTATCGATACAGGGTGTAGCAAAAATATGTGCACATTTAAAGCATCTTTTCGTCCTTTGCTTGGATCTTTCCTAGGAGATTTCAGTCAGGCATGATCTCAGTTTGTCTCTAAGCACAGATAAACAGCGCAAGCAAGGCTCATGGACCCACTCAGTGAATACGGAACGATTGTTCCCCTTGACTGCAAAGAAAAGAAAAATTTGAGCCCTCTATACAGTAGACTGTTGAGAACCAATTCACAAAAACCAAAAAAGCAGCTACACTAAGACAACCAAGTAGAGTACCCACCAATCTATCTACCAGACAACTTCTCTAAGCAATCAGCTAAGCCCTTCCTCTGTCCCTCTTGCATATCCCATCTCCTCTCATTTTCTATGCCTTTTTAACACTTGTTCTATAATCCTGTATACTCTTCAAACTTGGAAGGGTCACTCTCCAGATATTGTCCAATATATGGAGCAAGCTCGGTATTGGATGTTGACTAAGCAAAAGCATAGTTTGAATTCTCAATTCCAGGCTTCAACTAATCCTTCATTTGATGATTCTTGGGAAGAACAAGCTTTCGCCGAAGATGCAGCGGGGCCTCTTGGAGGGTGTATATGGCCTCCAAGATCTTATTCTTGTAGCTTTTGTAGAAGAGAATTTAGGTCTGCTCAAGCTCTAGGAGGTCATATGAATGTCCACAGGAGGGATAGAGCTAGACTAAAGCAACCTCCAAGTCCTCACAATGAAATCCTTCAACAGGAGCATCAAAGTCCTCACAGTCACCTTCAAAATCCCTATAAATCTTTCGGTTTTCAATACCCAGCTCAGCTTTGTAATCTGGTTTATAGCCCTAACCCTAATTCTGATCCTGGTCCTATTGCATCCCCACCTTCTTCTTCTAGGGTTTCAACTACACCTACTCAAGAGAATTGCCCAATAAAGGGTTTTTTCCCTCCTTTTTCTTCTTTTATTGTTGAAGAACAACAAAAGAGATCCCCTAGATCTTCTCCTCCACCACGGACTAAGTTAGCTACAGAAAGATGTTATCATATCTCTGATCTGAGCACTGAAGGAGAACAGAATTCAAGGAAAGTGGAATCAGGATGTAGAGCAAAAGTAAACCGTGTCAAAACAGATTTGTCTGTCAGCTTGAATTTGGTAGTTCGACGTACTCGCCCAAGCATAACGGACAGCGAGGAGGATCCTTCGAGCTGCAAGAAGCGGAGGATCGATAAATCATCATTACCTTTCTCTCTAAAGTCTACTTCAGTCGACATGTCTGAGGTGCTTGAAATTAGCCCTTGCACTGTAGAAGAATTGGATCTTGAACTCAGGCTTGGTGACCGGCCTAAGGTAAAGTAGTTGCTGAATCCCGAGTGTTATTGGATATATTACTAGCCGTCTTGCCCCTTCTTTATTATGTTGCTTGATTTCCTCTTTGCTTTTTGGTTTTCTTTTTTCCCATCTTTAATCTTGAGATCATGACCTCTTCTCTTTGATCCTTGATCACTTTGGCTATATCTAAATCCTTTATGATTTCGCAGGGTGCATGTAACAATAACACTATTAAGAAAACAAATGACAGAAAAACATTAAGAGTTCATCTATCTTGCACAATATCTTGTTTATAATATATAGTAAATATTGCTGATTCCATCGACCATAGTTATTAACCATGGGAAGGTAACTAAGAACGGATTACGATAATCTCTATGACTGAACAGTTCAATTCATTGTTGCTTTGCTCTCTTATTGTCACATTTACTAATGATATTGATAACTTCGTGCATTTATTTTGAGATATTCATGTTCTCAAAGAAATAGTACAGTTCGTTTATGTGCACAATCGTAATGAATCTCCCCGGTATCTTCAATGGAGAAATTTTGGTTACTACTCTTAAGTTTAGGACAAGCTGTGGAAGTTTTAGCATGGACAACTGGGATGTGTTTGTCTAGAACTTTTAAGTTAAGATGGAATTAATTATAATAAACCGTTTGTTTTTCTGAGAGGGAGAGATCAATAATGGTAGTTTTGGAGCTTTGGGTGGTGAGATTAGTTAGAGCATGAATCCGGTTAAGGTGCGAAAGGTAGTGTGGCTAAAACTGCATGGAAGAACGTGAGCACTTTTTCCCATTCAGCACCTCAGTTCTGACATTCCTATCAGAGAATTAAACTAAGCCATAAGACACACACAGATTGGTTTCCAAGGACACATAAGTCAGATACATCACAACATCGATTCCCTTTTTTCTTGTATTTATTATCTTCATCATCAGATTTGTTGCCGTTTCAATATATCTTCCGCCACATAACTCCATTTGCTTGTGTTCTCTTCTATTACTTTTTCTCTCCCTGTCCTCGTGATAATCCCTCCAAAGTTTTCTACCTACTACAGGAATCTGCATTTAAGTATTACAAAACATCCATTTAAGTATTTCATATGATAATTTAATATGCCTTTAATTAATCACAAGGAGAATATTATCACGTCATGATTTTTATACATCTTCTCGATAGCATAAGCCATATGCCAAAAGAATTAGAGACTAAATTAAAATAGTGGTACCAAAAATAAGAGAAAAAAAGCCACCTGGCTGGAAACCTAGCTAACCCTAGGTTTAATTGTGCTCACATAGGAAAACCATTAACAATAATAGATTGGTGGGTAATTTTCTCCTTTATAGAACAGTGAAAAATCCATATATAGTCTTCGACTTTAAGGACATTTCAGAGGAAACTGAGAGATCAGAGCTAGCTATCATACATAAGGAAATAATTCAAGTCATACATACCCAAAAAATATTATCCACAAAAGGCTAAGAATTGAAGATTTATAAATGAATTCTACAAACAATTAAAATTGAACATTTTATAGATTTATAAAGAGGTGTGATTTACTTAGGATTCACATCTTAAAAATTAATCTCATCAACACCCTCCTCTCTCCTCCTCCCTCTCACACATAAGTTTCAAAGAAGTTTTTTTCTTTTTTTTCTTTTTTAGAGATAATAACAAGTTAAGTAAATGATGTATTTTTATTAATTCACGTAAAACGTATTTCACAATTTTATATCCTATTCAAAACAAAAGAATTCAATTGGCAAATCAAATTAATTTCAATCTACGTAAATAGTTGGAATTACTTCTAGTATAGAATTGGTTCAAACAAGCCGTTACTGATTTGAGGTGTTTTTTACAAGTGAGTTTTGTTCCGTACGATGCATGTCATAAAAGTTGCAGAGACTGGGGGTGTAGAGAGGAAAGTGAGATTGTTTGCCTAGGTCTCAACGAAGGGCTACATCTGTGAAAGAGGGTTTAAATATGATTGGTTGATGTTTGTCTGCATTAAGGCTATGAGTTGGATAGGTTAGCGAGCAGCGAGGTCTGAAGAAGGACAGAGAGAGGGAGGTGTCAATGGAGTCAAGTGGGCAGTGGGTGCAGGGAGTGCACATGGGCATCATATGTCGTTTTTCGGTTTCTTTAAGGAGTTATCATAGGATTAAGAGAGGGAATGAGATGTTATTCTCAGCTTGCGTGGGTTTCCTCTGTCAAGGGCATTTGTCATTCCAAATTAGTGTTTTAAAAGAATGATAATTTTGTACAATAATTCCTTAGTAATTGGATTGGTTATTTGGAAGTAGCTGTTTATTATTGTTTTGACAACTAAGGGTATATTTGCATGCGAAGATGCTCCCCTCGATCTCTTAGTCACGAGCTATCCCTTCACACTGCCACTGTCATGCTGCTCATGCAGTAACCTTCATTAAAAATATTGAACCCCATTCATCATGGAATCAACCAAGGAAATATATATATATATTAGGCTGGCCTTAATACAACCATCTAGATTAGGGTGAAACAAGTTCAGCTCAGGTCCACATGATCACTGGCCCAGCCCAGCAACCATGCTAGGGGCAAAAGAAGAAGAAGAAAACTTGCCTTACTAGAGTGGGGTTTGGTACAATATCAGGCCATCATAATGGTATATAGTTTGCTCGGTTTAGTGGGGAGAAAAAGCATTAAGTGCCCCTTAAAAGAAGCCACCCAACAGCTTTTTCAAGTGAAAAAAAAAAAAGATGAACAATAATCAAATAATAAATCATCTGGTTTTGCCCGGTATAGGGACTTGGGCAAAGTTTAATTTAGTCAGGTAGTTTTTGATTTCTTTTAATTGCACTCCTGACTGATTTAAAATTTTTAATTTTATGCAATTTTACCCCTGCTAAACCTCAACATCAACTCCGAATTTCAGCACCTTTATTGTTGTGGTCTTTAGTTTTGAATTTATGCAAATTGACCCATAATTAACCATTAAACTCTCAATTTTCTTCAATTTCACCCTTGTCTTCAATCAAATTAAGTCCCTAGAATTTGAAGCCTTTTCCAAAAAGATTCTTTGCTGTGAATTTCTTTAATTTAACCTTTAATTGACCACAAACTTTTATTTTCTTACAATTTTAACCCTGATTTCAACCAATTGACTATGTAAAAAATTCAATTTGGTTTTATAAAATTTCATTCTTTTCAATTAAGTTTAAATTGGGCTCCCAAACTTAATTTTTCGCTAATTAAGTTTCTAATAAAATTAATTTGACCCATTTTAAATACAATTAAGTCCTTGCATTTTATTATATCATTTAATTTGACCTAAGATAATTATTAAACATAATTAAACTTTTAATTTGGCTCATGATTAAATCAAATTAGCCTATTAAAAGTTTAATTGTATCTCTAGAATTTTTATGCACACTCGTCCAATAATCATTTAATTTGACATTGAATCTATATTGTCTCTCTAGTCTTGAGTACAATGAGGTATGATTAAGCTCCTAATTCTATTTAAAATTACAGCTTGATTCTTCTATACATTTGAAATCCTCCCAAAAAAGTTTTTTTTGCCAAATTACCAATATTCTTGCTATTATTACTTTATTTTTTAGTTTTTATTTTAAAAAGAAAAAGGGTAAATTTTAAGGAAATAACCCAAAAAGGGTTATGGCTGTTGGAGAATAATATAAATCATATCTTGGAACCTCACATAACAATTTAAGCTATTGAGTTGAGATGATTTTTTGACATGGTATCAGAGCATTGTTGACCAAGTAGTCACGAGTTCGAATCTCATCATCCCTATTTATTTGATAAAAATTAAGCATAAGGTAGTGTGAGCCTATACAAGTCTTAAGCTCAAAGGGCTTTCACTTGAGGGGGGTGTTAGAGAATAATATAAATCATGTTTTGGTAAATTTTTTTAAAAATCCAAAAATAGCAAAAAACATCGAAAATCCAAAAAAATACGTATTTTTATTATATTTGCATCGATTTTATCATTTTCAGCATCGTCTAAAAAGAATTTAAATTTTTAAGGATCTTTCGAACACGTTCAACTTTTCATGCATCAATTTTAAAATCATTGATTTTCCTCATCGAGTCAACGTTGATATCGCTCATTTTCAAAAAATACAAAAAGTTAAGAAAAATCAAAATTTACACAAAAAAAAAAGTTGAGGGACCAATTTTGAGGCACAAACAACATTTTGTCTATAAATAGCAGCATTCAACACACACAAAAAGAGAGGGGGCAATTTTGCATATTAAAAAAAATACAAAAAAACTCAAACCCTAAACCTAAACCTAAAACATATCTCTACACCAACCAGCCTCCCATTCACGAGCCCCGCCCCCCCCCCCCAAGGCTTTTGATTTTCCTCTGTTAGCTGGCCTCAAGCCAAAAGCTTCTCCCTTATTGACAACCGATTTCCACATAGCATACTCTCCCTCCCCCCGACCAAGCTCTTCCCCAGCTTTTCCACAGTCTTCTCTCCTGAACCGACTGGTCACAAGACAACCCCCTCTCCTTCTCCAAGACATAGCAGCTCCATTTTTCTCTCCCAGCCAACCGTAACCGTCTGCCCTTCCAGCCTTCTCCCCTTCACCAAACAATCTCCTTGCGTTTCGTTCTCCTTCCTAAATCGGTTCTTCCCTTTCAACACAAAACAATCTTTCCCTCAACAACAACTAACACTCTCTTTATCCTCTCCTCTCACGGACAACTTGTTCTCCTTCTTCATTCATAGAAGTCAACCGGCCATAGACTCACAGTCTCCCCTTTTAGACGTCGTCCCTCTCCTCTCCCAGTAGACCCGAACCAGCCACCAGCAGTGTCGCACCCCAAAAAAATCCTGGCGCGCGGCATCGGCTGGCGATCTTTCGTTATGTTTTGCTGATTTGGTTCTTTGGAGTCGCCACCTAGTAATTCATTGAGGGCTACTAGGAAACCTGATGTATTGGTCTTGTCAGAGATCGCGTGTGTCGCACCCCAAAAAAAATCCTGGCGCGCGGCATCGACTGGCGATTTTTCATTATGTTTTATTGATTTGGTTCTTTGGAGTCGCCACCTAGTAATTCATTGAGGGCTACTAGGAAACCTGATGTACTGGTCTTGTCAGAGATCGCGAGTAAGGGACTGGTTGTGGTTAGGGAAGGTATTAGCACCCCTAACGCACCCTACCTGAGGTAAGCTGCTTTGTGGACTTGATGTGTTAAAGAAGTTTTAAAAATTCTATTCTTTCATCGAATTTTAGAAAATACAACTTACATGTAAGTTCATGATTCTTTATCCGTGATTAAATCAGAATATTAAATTCTTCTTTATTCTTGCAATTTTATCATAATAAAAAAATATTCATAATAAAAAATACACACCACATTCACTTTCAAGCTTCGTGGACTTGCTGTGATATTAAAAATAAAATTTTAGCCCAATTCTAAGGCTTTGATAAATCAGTTATTACTTTTCCAGACTATATGTAGATACATATTCTACATTTTCATGGAAAATTCAACATGATTTTTATCTATCCTTAAGATATTTGTACATATAAATTAAATTCATTTTTTTTATTCAATAACATAACATAAAAAAAATTACAAGCACACACAAACATTTCCTTTTTTTATTTATCACTTTCTCTTTCTTTTCTTTTCTCTTACATGTTCTTTTTGTACATCACATTATAATAATTATAAAAAAAAAATTAAACACTAAACAAAAAAAAAATTACATTACATAATTTAGAAATTACAAAATAGTCCCTAAACTCCCAAAATTGCAAGGAAGCCCTTCATGCATGCCGAAACAGTGCCGGCGCGTCTGGTCCACGCACTGCCGCCACTAGCGGCGCGTGGACCCACGCGCCACCACGAAAAGACCGGGACAAGGGAGATCCTAAACGGCTTCCTCCCCTCTTCACTTTCCTGCCGCCCGTGAGGACTCCGTCCCCTGCAAATCCAAGAAAACACAACAATGACAGTTGATTTTAAGCATTTTTCTTCCTATTTTCGGATCTGCCTCATCTCACTCTATCTTCTCCTTTAGATCTGCTTCAATGGGTTTTCTCGCCCTCCTCTCTGCTACGGGTAGCTGGCTGGTTGAAGATCTAGCGGTGGCCGGCTTTGTTTGTTGGATGGAGAAGGCAGGTCCGGCGGCGGCTGTGCTGCTGCTGGTGGCCGATCTGCGTAGGGGAACGGTTCTGTGGAGCTGCTTCTCTGTTGCTGTCGGTAGCCGGCCGAGGGAGTGCGGGCGGCGCGACTGCTGTTCGGCCACCGCTGGGGAAGAAAACCGGAGGGGAAGCAGTCGTTGCTGCTGTTCGGCTTCGGCTGAGGAAGAGGGCTTGCCCGTGGGTGAGGGGAGAGTGAGCAGCTGTTGATGGCTCCGGGTGAGGCTGGTTCGGTGGTGCTCCCTGTTGGGGAAGAAGAAGAAGAGAAATGGTGATGAAGGGGGAGAGGGTGGCCGGGTCTGTCGGAGCAAAAATTCCAGCGGGGTGTTTAAAAAAAAAATCAAGCCGGGGAGGAGAGATTAGTCGTGGCCTCTGGTTTTGGGAGAGCTGGTAAATGAAGGCAGTGTGTTCATGACCGGTGGCTGGGTTAAGGAGGAGGAAATCCGGCCTGGTTTGGGTCGAAAAAAATCTGAAACCGGGGAGGAGAGGCAGCTATGTGTTGTTGGCTGGAAAAGCCAAACGAAGAAGGGGGAACAGTCTGACGGCCGGCTTGGTAGAGATAGATTTTAGGGTTTTTGTTTTTGTGTTGTCTCTCCCCTCAAAAATATCAAAATTGCCCCCCCTCCTTTTTTTGAGTTTTCAACCCATATTTATAAGTGAAATTTTGTTCAAGCCTCCAAATTGGTCCCTTAATTTATTTATTTTTTATTTTGATTTTTCTTGTATTTTCAAAAACGAGCAAAATCAACGCCAATTCTATGAGAAAAATTAATGATTTTAAAAATGACGCGTGAAAAGTCAAACGCGCTCCAAAAACCTTTGAAAATTTAAATTCTTTTTTAAACGACGTTGAAAATGCTAAAAACGATGCAAATATATTAAAAACATAATTTTTTTGGATTTTTGTTGTTTTTCGCTATTTTTGGATTTTCCAAAAATTTTATCAAAAAGGTGGGTCAAAATTTGAGTAACAACAGCGGGTAAGGGACTGGTTGTGGTTAGGGAAGGTATCAGCACCCCTAACGCACCCTACCTGAGGTAAGCTGCTTTGTGGACTTGATGTGTTAAAGAAGTTTTAAAAATTCTGTTCTTTCATCGAATTTTAGAAAATACAACTTACATGTAAGTCCATGATTCTTTATCCGTGATTAAATCAGAATATTAAATTCTTCTTTATTCCTGCAATTTTATCATAATAAAAAAAACATTCATAAACAAAATACACACCACATTCACTATCAAGCTTCGTGGACTTGCTGTGATATTAAAGATAAAATTTTAGCCCAAATCTAAGGCTTTGATAAATCAGTTATTACTTTTCCAGACTATATGTAGATACATGTTCTACATTTCCATGGAAAATTCAACATGATTTTTATTTGTCCTTTAGATATTTGTGCATATAAATTAAATTCATTTTTTTTTAATTCAATAACATACATAAAAATAAATAAATTACAAGCACACACAAACATTTTTTTTTTATCACTCTTTCTTTTTTTTCTTTTTTTTTACATACACATTTACATAAAATACAAACTATATAAGAAAAAAACTCAAAATTACACAAATATTACATTAAACAATTTTACAATTACAAAATAATCCAACACTATTCAGAACAGTGGCAAACGGATTTCTAGAGTTGTGGAACAGTGTTAAGCGGATTTTTGGGGCAGGAACAGTGGCGGCGCGTGGATCCACGCGCCGCCACTAGAAAAAATCCAACAGCAGGGGGGCTGAATCGCCTTCTTCCCCTCTTCCTTCCCTTGCCGGCGGTGAGGACCACCGTTACCTGCAATCACAGAAAAAAATGCACAACAATTGATTTTATTTTGTTTTCTTCTTCTCCGATCTGCTCTTTCTTCTTCTTTTTCTTCTTCTTCTTCTTCTTCGATCGACTTCTCCTCTGCCTCGCCCCTTCTCTGTTATGGGAGGGAGCTGTTAAGTTGTAGATCCGGCGGTGGCCGGCTTCGTTCATCGGGTGGAGAAGCTAGTAGAGGTGGCGGTCAGATCTCTATGGAGGCCGTCGAGGACGGCGCTGCTACGCCTGACACTGAAGACCATGGATCTGTGGGTGTTGAAGCTGGGTCGGCCAGGAGAAGGTCTTGGGCGGGCTTCGGCTGTGAGTGGCTGGTTTCTGTGGGCGCCGAGACTGTGGCTTCGGAGGAGGCGCCGTCGAAGGAAGATCGATGGAGGGGGAAGCAACGGTGGGAAGAAGAGCTGCAGCTGGGTCAGCCAGGAGGGTTCTTGGCCAGGGCTGAGACGAAGAAGGAGCTGCGTTGATACCGGTGGAGAGGACTGGAAAAGTGAAGAGGACAGGAGATCGAGGGGTCTGTTTGGATTAAAAGTTTGTTCAAGCCTCCAAATTGGTCCCTCAACTTTTTTTTTTTGTAAATTTTGGTTTTTCTTGTTTTTTTTTTGTATTTTTTTAAAATGAGCAAAATCAACATCAATTCTATGAGAAAAATAATGATTTTAAAATGACGTGTGAAAAGTCGAACGCGTTCGAAAAAACAAATCGAAAATTAAATTTCTTTTTAAAAGACGTTGAAAATGCTAAAAACATTGCAAATATATTAAAAACATATTTTTTTGGATTTTTGTTGTTTTTCACTATTTTTGGATTTTTTGAAAATTTTATTAAAAAGGTGGGTCAAAAATTGGGTAACAACAGATGCCCCCTCTTTACAATGCTTTGTATAGTAAGCTTTGTAAAGAATAGAAAAAGAAAATGATATTATTATCTTGGGCGACATGCCCCTTTTGAAGAAAAGTGGTTTATTTTCAGGGGCGACCGGCCCACACAATCACACTGGTCTACTTTCACGGGCAACCTGCCTACACATACTCACTCTGGTCTATTTTCAGGGGTGACCGACCCACACTCTCACACTGGTCTGTTTTCAGGGGCGACCTGCCCACACATACTCACTCTGGTCTATTTTCAGGGGCGACCTGCCCACACTCTCACACTGGTCTGTTTTCAGGGGCGACCTGCCCACACACTCACACTGGTCTGTTTTCACGGGCGACCTTCCCTTTTGATTGGGTTTACCTGAGATCCCATCTGGCGATCTAACAAGAATAAAAATCGGTGCATAGCTCGATCAACCTGAAATCCCATCTAGTGATTCTGCGTGATTAGGCTAAATTGAAATCCCTTCGCCGATCCCATTTAACCATAACCAAGGTCTGTGTGGTTAGACTGAACTGAGATCCCTTCGTCGATCCCCTTCAACCAGAACCAAAATCCTTTCCAATTAGGTTAAACTGAGATCCCTTTGCCGATCCCCTTTAACCATAACCAAGGAATGTGTATGGTTGGGCTGAACTGCGATCCCTTTGTTGTAACCCATTTTTGGGTCCCCACATAAAAAATAATAAAATACAAAAAAAATAAAAAAAAAATATATTATCAAAAAAATATAACAGTGAAAAAATGCCAGAGCGCCCTAAAAATGTTCAAAAATTGATTGAGGATGTTCAAAAATATAAAAATTAATTTTTGACAGTATATCATTGACTGATGAGAGCCCCGATGATAAAGAAAATTCAATTTCAGGAAGAAAAATGCAAAATTAGAAGTTTATGGACTCAATTAAATTTTATTGAAGGTTTAATTGCATTTATGAAGATTTTAATTGCAAGAAAAATTGATTTTGGAGTTATTTTGGGCTTTAATTGGAAGAAATTAATTTTCTGGGGTCAAATTATAATTTTTGGAAGTTTAATTTGGTCAAATCAGGGGCTTAATTGCATGAATATTGAAGTTTAATGGCCAATTAGGGACTAAATTGAAGAAATCCGAGACCAGGGACTAAAATGCAAAACACGCGCAAATGGAGGGCCGAAATTTGAATCTGACGCGTTTTGGCGCCTTTTTTTTTCTTTTAAATGAAACGGCGCGTTTTGACCAAAACGACGTCGTTTCATTCACTGTTGCAAAAAAAAAAAAAAAAAAAACAGAAGCCCAAAACGGTGCCGTTTTGACGGCACTGTAGCTCTTCTTCTTCCCCTGGACACGCGAGGCAGGGGAAGAAGAAGATTTTTTTTCTTCCCCTTTTCGCCTAATTTCTTTCCTTCTTTTGCTCAAAAAGACGCCGAAACAAGTACACCACTTGCCGACCACTTTCCACGTGTTGGACGGGCGTTGGACGGGCGGCAGCACACCGGCCACCACCATGACGTCCCCCCCCCTGTTTTTCGCCTATAAAAACAGGGGAGGAAGAGGAGAAAAAAGGAGGAGAAGGAGAAGGGAGAGGAACCGAGATAGAAGAGAAGAGAAGAGAGAGGGCAGAGAAGAAGAAGCAGCAGGGAAGAAAACGAAGAAAAACAGGAGAGAGAGAGAGAGAGAGAGAGAGAACCACCGCCGGCCTCCGCCACCATCGCCACTGTGCCTACGCCGCCAGCAACACCGCCACGACGTCACCGCAGGTAATCTCTCGCCGCCCTGTCGCCTTCTCCATTTGCTGCCTCCCCCGTTTGCATGCAGAACGTGAATTAATTCACGTTCTGCAGCTGAAGAAGGCTGGTTACTGTGCTTAGGCACAGTAACCAGCCCATTTGGTAATGGGTCGGGTTGGCCCAGCCCACTGATATGGGCCGGACCCGGCCCATTTCATTTTATTTTTTTTTGAATTTTTTATAATTTTTCCAGCACATGTTTTTTTTTTTTATCAATTTTGCTTAATATTGGTCTGTATTTTATATCGTAAAAATATAAATTCGGTATTAAAATACCCGGTTTTCGTCCCGCGGTACTGTTCACACATGCATAAAAAAAAAAAATCAAAAATATTTGTTTCAGCATTTTATAATTTTTCCGTGCAGTTTTTATGTCATTTTGATTAATATCGGGCAGTATTTTTACATCGTAAAAATATAAATCCGGTATTAAAATACCCGGTTTTCGACAAAAACATTACAAAAATAAAAACAATTGAAAAAAAATAAAAAAAATGTTTTTGTGCATACGGCCAAGTGTCTCAAATCTAAAATATCATATCGTATTTTTCATATGTCAAAAAAACAATATTTTAGCATGCATTTTGGCTTTAATAACCAGTT
Source organism: Populus davidiana (assembly GCA_030145905.1). Lineage (NCBI taxonomy): Eukaryota > Viridiplantae > Streptophyta > Magnoliopsida > Malpighiales > Salicaceae > Populus > Populus davidiana. Next base: position 1,718,257 of record CM057794.1, on the reverse strand, counting down.
TATTAAAGTCAAGAGAATATTGGCCAAAATTTCAAAAACAACAAAAATTTTATTTTGTTTGTCTCTTAGTATCCGGGGTATGACATTACACGTAATGCATATTCTAGATATTTAATTCTTTTTCGAACAATAGAACCCGGGGTATGACATTACATGTAATGCGTATTCCGAACAATAATAAACCACAACACGATCTTATATTTTATCAGACATTAAAACAATGCAGCCTACCTTAGGTAGGGCGTAGTTGGGGTGCTAATACCTTCCCTTTACGCAACCAGTCTCCGTACCCGATCTCTAAAGAAGACCAGTTAAGGTTCCTAGTAACCAGAATACTAGGTGGCGACTCCCATTCCAATTTTTCACTTGTAGAGACAAGAATTTCCTTGTCTCTCTCCCCATTTTTCCAGGAATAAAATATTCCGATTTTTTCCTTGAGGGTGGACGATCGCCGCGCCGCCGCACACGTGCGACACCCTTCGTCGATCCCCTTCAACCAGAACCAAGATCTGTGTGGTTGGACTGAACTGAGATCACTTCGTCGATCCCCTTCAACCAGAACCTAAATCCTTTCCAATTAGGTTAAACTGAGATCCCTTCGCCGATCCCCTTTAACCATAACCAAGGAATGTGTGGGGTTGGGCTAGACTGAGATTCCTTTCGGCAATCCCCTCTAACCAGAACCAAAATCCTTTCCAATTAGGTTAAACTTAGATCCCTTCGTCGATCCCCTTTAACCATTGTTGCTACCCAATTTTTGACCCATGTTTTGATATATTTTCAAAAAAATCCAAAAATAGAGAAAAACAATGAAAATCCAAAAAAATATGTTTTTAATATATTTTCGTCATTTTAGCATTTTCAACGTAGTTTAAAAAGGAATTTAAATTGTTAAAAGATTTTAAAACGCGTTCGACGTTTCACGCGTCATTTTTAAATCATTGATTTTCCGCATTTAAGTCGACGTTGATATTGCTCGTTTTCAAAAAATACAAAAAAATAAGAAAAATCAAAATTTACAAAAAAAGAAAGAAGTTGAGGGACCAAGTTGAAAAACCTAGCAACATTTTGCCTATAAATACTGGTTTCCTCAACACATTCAAGGGGGGGTTAATTTTGGAAACACCAGAAAAATACAAAAAAAGAAAAAACCCTAAACCTATCTTCTCCCCCCATTTTTCTCAAGGCAGCAGCCCCCACCCTTGACATTTTTTTTTTCTTTCGAAACCAGCCAAACAGCCCCTTCCCCCCCGAAACCGCCGCTCATTTTCCTCCTTCTTACAGATCAGTCGCCGCCTCCTCCAGCTTGGAATTTTTTTTCTCTGCACCGTAGCCCTACCTTCTTCTCCCTCAGTCCCGCAGCCTTTGGTTGGGACTTTCCCGGGCATCTCATTTTCTCTTCCAGCCTCCACCCTCACTTCAACCTTAAGCACCGAAACCTTCCCCCACATCATTTCCGATCTGCCCCTTTTCCCCCGTCGGCGGCCCGTTCATCCCTTCAGCCCACAGACCAGCGGCTAGGCCAGCATCACCGAACACCCCCATCTCCACCGATCAGAGAACGGGCAGAGCCGTTCTCCATTTTCGCAGACCCACGGTCTCTTTCTTCGGCCGACCAGCACCAGACCCTCTCCATCTCGGCGGCGCTCCTCTAAGCCATCCACAGCACCGCCACCGAACACTCCTCAACCGGATCTGCAACCAGCGAAGGAAGAGAAACAGATCTGCAAAACAAGAAAAACAGATCTAAAAAATCAATTAAAATCGACTGCTTGTGGTGCGTTTTTGTCCTTGTTGCAGGCGACGGCCACCCTCACCGCCGGTGGACGAAGACAAAGGAGAAGAAGGCGCTCCCGATCCACTGGTTTCCAGCCTTGTCGGTGGCGCGTGAACCCACGCGCCACCAGTGGCGGTGGCGCGTGGGAAGACGCGCCGCCACTGATTTCTGCCCCAGCAACCTTCCCCCACTGTTCCCGAGCACTGTTCCTGAGGATTCCAGAAAATTTAGGATGTTTTAGGGTCTAGTTTGTAATTTTAAATGGTTTGATGTAATTTTTTTATTTATTATTGAATTTTTATTTGTATTTTATAAATATGGATGTAAAAGGAAAAGAAAAGAAAAAGAAAAGAAAAGAATAAAAATAGTGAAAGTGTATGTGTGTGTTTGTATTTTGTTTTATTTATTTGTATATATTTTTAAGGATGAAATTGCAAATACATTAAAGAAGAATTTAATATTTTGATCGGATCACGGTTAAGAATTATTAACTTATACGTAAGTGATATTTCTAATTTCCGAAGAAAAGACAATTATTAAAACTTCTTTAACACGTCAAAGCCACGAAGCAGCTTACCTCAGGTAGGGTGCGTTAGGGGTGCTAATACCTTCCCTAACCACAACCAGTCCCTTACCCGCGAATCTCTGACAAGACCAGTACATCCGGTTTCCTAGTAGCCCGAAATCAATTACTAGGTGGCGACTCCAACGAACCAAATTCAAGCAAACACAATAGACGAGATTTAAATCGCCAACCGATGCCGCACTTTGATTTTTTTTTTTTTTTGGGGTGCGACAACCATAACCAAGGAATGTGTAGGGTTGGGCTAGACTGAGATTCCTTTCGGTAATCCCCTCTAACCAGAACCAAAATCCTGTGTGTGGTTAGGATAGACTGAGATTCCTTTCGGCAATCCCCTCTAACCAGAACCAAAATCCTGTGTGTGGTTGGGATAGACTGAGATTTCATTCGGCAATCCCCTCTAACCAGAACCAAAATCCTGTGTGTGTAGCTCGGTCAACCTGAAACCCCATCTAGCGATTCCCTTTAACCAAAGCTATATGAGATTCCATCTGGCGACCTCATTCAACTGGAACAAAAGAATGTGTAAAAAGTGGTCTCATTATAATGGGTGACCTACCCCAGTGGAAGATGTGATATGACAAGTGAAAAATAAGACTTACCTGGCGAAGTCTTAAGGGGATGACAGAAAAAGGGCTGGAAAACTTGGTGCTTCCTACTACTTCCCGATCATAGGTTTTGAAAACTCGGTGTTTCCTGACTGCAAGGGTGATCTTTTCATTTCTTTGGGATTTCCCTAATGGTAGGGTTCATCCCATCTTCCCTTTTATTCCATGATCAAAACTGATTCTGTATTATCATCACCACAATGTTTCTTTCTTTTTCCACCATCTTGCTAGACCTCATTAAGGATTTTCCCGTAACAATTCAAAAATATGTGCAATTTTTTTTTTTTTTTTGAGGTTAGATGACATGCATGCATCCTTACCTGATTTGAAATATAGGTCCCCCCCTCTTTGATGCTCCATCGTCATAGGGTGCCCTTGTTTGTATCCCAAAGCTTTCTTTGTTCTTCCGATGTATTGGCTCATTCATGTGCTAGCCATCCACTCAGCTGTAAATGCAGTGCCTATCCCGAGCTGTCTTCGACAATTACTGCTCGCATCGTTCATCAAGTTTGACCCTGCTTGCAAGTGTGGTGTTGCTCGATTCATCCTGAAGGAATGGAACAAATCATTCATCTCCCATATTCTCTCAAGAATTGTCCTTCGATTGGTTGTGCGTGCCAACGCCCATTAAAATTGTCAATCAGTCATGATCTTGCCTCCAGTTGAAACAGTACTCTTCAAGTACATGTTAACATCAGCCTTCTTGGAAATCATCCAGTCGTCCAGACATGCATCTCATAGCTTGCAGTACAAAGGCGCATGGTTATATGCTCAGTGTTCTTCTCAATAGATTCCTTTCAACTCTTCTAATTAGATTGTGAAAAGAAATGTCTCGGCCTCGTCAATGATGCTACTTCTATCACCCATACTCATGCGGTGAAGCGCTCATCTGGCTTCAAAACAAATTATCCCACAGTCAGTCTTCGAGGTGGGTACCTTCTTGACATTCATTCAATGCAGTTGTGTGATAACATCTGTCAACAACCATGTTGCAAAGGATGACAATATGAGATTGTCCTTCAAGTACGGCATTGTTCCACAGCCAGTCTTGGTGATGTGCATCTTTTCACCATTCAATTACATTCATCTGTGTATCTTCATCGATTGCTAACCATGTTTCAAAATATAATGATATGAAAGTGTCCTTCAAGTACATCCTTGTTTCTCCATTGCCAACAGGGTTCACTAGAGCATGGGCCATTTTGGAATGACATTGCCCCCAGTATGATCTGAATGTGCTCGTTCATTGACTATCTGTCTTTGAACATCATTGTCTTCAGTTCACTGATTCATCATTTAATCATTGTCTCATAGCTGATCTAAGCACTGCTTGTTTTTCCTTTTCAAGGTCGACTGTATTGCCCCCAACTGCTCAACTTTTCAAGGAGTGTCGAGGACTTCAATGTCATTTCTATCAATGATTTTACATACTCAATCGATGTTCTTCTGTGTTTGATAATCTTCCTTGTTCTGGAATCAACTCTCATATTTCAAAGATCATGTCTATTCAAAGTCTAGTTTGTTGAAATGAAATCAGAGATGTCCTTTTTGAAAATCATTTGAAAATCAAGCTTTTTTTTATCAAAGACCCAACACACGTTATTCGAAATACACAGTCCTTTGATTGTCTCATATTTTGAAAACAGAAATCGACCCGTTGTAAGATTAAAATGGTTTTTCCAATGGTTCTTTATATCCACTTTAAACTCTGATTTTGGGTATATCTTTTGATGGTCTGTGATGAGGTGACATTTTTATGAATTTCAAAAACAAGATGCTCAGGCTTTATCAAGAAAGGTTGTTTCTTAGCATTTATTTAATCAGCATGCATAATAACCAGTAGCTTAATTCATGAAGTCACGACCCTTATGGAAAAAGCTCTTCAAGTTTTGAGAGTGTCATTTATCGATTCAAATTGCTTGCTTGATTAAAAAGGGCTTTTGAAAAGCACGTAATGCAGGCTATGGTTCATGGCTATTAAAGAAAAGAATTTCAAAGGCAAAAGGTGTTTGAGGGTTTCAAAGACCTAGGATCAACATCAACTATTCATCAACTTGTTTTCTATTGTTGTCTTTGTAGAGGAAACGACATATAACCTTGTTAACCTCAAAGTTCAGACTTTTCTTAATCATAAGTCATAATGTAAATCCCCTTTTTCTTGATGAATAACCAATCTCAATCATCTGATAACATCATAGGCTTTATAATAGAAACCAAAAGTCACGTTTATAGCTTAGTTTTTTTTTTCTAGTATTGACTTTTGTTGTGTCCCTCCTTGATTGAAATTTCTTTTGCTTTTCATAGACATGATAGGCGTTCTCCATCCTTTATCTTTGACTTGTATTTAAGTGAAGGCAATTTCAACTTCCTTTTTTTTCATTCTTTTTTTTTTTCTATAGCCTTCCTCAAAACTTTCTTATATGCCCCCAGTCTATGTGTCTTCTTCTAGCTCTCTCTCAATCATTTGACTTTTGTTCTAAGCTTTCCTCTTTATCCATTAATCATATCAACGTCTTCAAAATATCTCTCATTTGCCCCCAGTGTGGGGTGTGATCCTAGTCAGGGTTTTCATAAAAAAAATATTCTATTAAGCTCAAAATGGGACTACAAGGGATATAATCTTTAGAAAGTGAAGGGATATCAAAGATGGCCTTTTCTCATTTCAAGCAAGGTCGGTTAAAACCGATAAATTTTGACCCCATCCGGTGTAATGATTTGGACTTGTAAGAATCATGATTCACGAGTCCATAACTACCGAATCCACTACATGCCATTATGCATACTGCTAAAACTTAGCTATATGATGTGCGGTTCAATTTTATGTGTGAGCTCAAAATTTGTTCGGTCGCCTCCTGTCATTTCAACAAGAATCGAGTCATTTCTGCAATCAAAACACTTTTAATCTTCAGGATTGATTAACCTTTATCGCATGTTGGAGTTTGATCAAAATATTTTGTCAGAATAAAATGCTACACATCTGTTGATTTCAAAACAAACAAAGAGACAAAAGCAAGGCATGTTTCGTTTAAAGATGAGATGTGATCCCAAAACAAAATGCAGAATTCCATAACAATATGATTGATAGTTCATCACCATTCTTGAATCAGCTTTTCTGGCAATATCTGTGTTTTGCCAAGCATTTTCGATCATATGTCATCCTGAAGATGTTCGGGGAACAATATAGCCAATGACACCCTCCTTCACAAACTCTACTTGTCTTTTGCTCTCCAACTTCCGGACTCGCTTCTTGAAATTCTTGCAACTGTTGAATTGAAATGGTTAAGGACCTTACCATGACATCACATCTCTTGTCTGGATTAAACCACCTAGAAAATGGTGGTTGCATGGGAGTTGTCGGAGTCAGGTAAAAGTCTGGAATCTAGCGGATGCTGGTAAATAAACTCACATGGCAACTGTTCAATTGAAATTCTTGCAACTATTCAATTGAAATGGTCAAAGACTCCACCATCACATCACATCTCTTATCTAGATTATACCGCATGGCAAATGAATGTCTATCTTTGGCAAAGACATCGAAGTAGTCGATGATACAACGAGACTTGGCTAGACCACATAATTAAGATTTCCCACCGTCAGAGTCTTCTTTTGATTCATCTCTCATCATTGTTCTAGAATCCTTGGCAGATCCTTCAATCTTTCCTCTCTTCATAACTTGTTCAAATCTTCGGCAAATCCTCACAGCATCATCTCAATCTTCCAATGTTGTCGTGGTTGGTTGAGGATTGTTAGAAAACTTTTCAACAGCTTGGTAATCTTAGCAGTGCCCAGAAACTTGTAGTATCGCCACTACTGACATGTGGAATCATGTCTTATCTCTTTTATGGGAGAAGATGATGGACATGAATCTCCTCTATTTCTTCTTTGATTCCTCTCGAACGGTGCAGCAAACAAGCACCAATAGAGGAAGTTCTGCTCTGTTGAAGTTTCAGTCTTCTTCATGTTTTTTAGTCTAGGCATGTCTCTTCTTTCTACTTTTGCATTTTAAATACTGGCACTGTTGGAGGAAAATCATAGATGATCTGAAACTACTGTATTCCTTCTTGGATTTCCCATTTACAGGTCCACAAATAGATTCCTGCCGAGAGATCTCTGCAATGTTGAAGTTTGATGTCTACTCAATGTTTTTCAAACCAAATCTGGCTCTTCAACCTGCTACAGTTTCTTCGTGCTGAAACTGATGAGAAATATTTGTAGCATATGCAATTAGTAAATCCTCTCTTGCACTCTCAACTTGCAGCATCATAAATAGATTTTTGTAGAGAGAGCTCTGCCACGTTGAAGTTCGACGACTACTCATATTTTCAGACCAGGCCTGACTCCTCGGCCTAGTACAATGTTTTGCTCGTGCCACTGGTAGGAAAAAGTTTCAAAGCATATGTAATTAATACATCTCCTTTTGCATTTTCCATTGGCAGATCCACCAATAAATCTCTACAGAGAGAGCTCTACCACGTAGAAGTTCAGTGTCTGATCATGGTTTTTTTAGACCAACATCTTGTGCTGTTGAACTAGAATTGAGCTCATAATTGGGGTAACTTCAAAGCAGCCTAATGCACCATGAACAGGAGGCTAGTAGTCGATTGGTTCCATTAGATGATGTGGAGGCGATGAACACTTAAGAGTGCAACTGGACAGGAAGTAGAGTTGTCATTAGTTGATGACTGAAGGCATTGTTGCTGTTGTTCATGACTGAAAAGGAGAGGCAGCTTCAATTGGACATGGACAAGCAGTGTTCCCACAGAAGGCTGTGCAAACATTCTCTTTCCATTTGATGCTCAACACTTGTTCGAGCAGATCTGAGTCTAGCTACTTCACCTTTGATGCTCTCAACCTCAATCTGATAATGAACCTCTATCTGACATCTTTCTTCACTTCCACCCTTTCAATCACTTGCAGCACGGCTTGTGCGGGGGACCTACCCTTCAACCCGGTACATGCATGATAAATGTATGAATATGTAATCTATATGACGAACTCGCCCTTCGAGGGGTGACATATGGTCGCAACTCTTGTATGATGAAACAAGAATCTTGATTCTTGCACAAACTCTACAATGAAAATTTTCTAAGCGACGGTCATTGTGTCACCCATAAGTCTAGAGTTCAAGATGCTTCAAGAAAGGCTTGCTCGGATGCAAAACAATGTCTACGGAATAGACATCCTAAAGACAGGTTCTAATCTTTTTAAGTGAGACAAAAGGTAGGTTTACTATTTGGTCTCTAAAAAGGGGCTCTTGTTGTCCCAGTGATCGCCCTCGTGGAGGCAATATGGGGGCTTGTAGGCAATAAGATGGCACGTGTCCAACTATTACCAGTCTAAGCACTCAACGAAGAGTTGGGGTTTACACAAACTTAAACCTTGACTAAAAGTCGTAAGGTAAGCTGCTAGTCCCCCTCCTAACCTGAAGCTTGTGTGTGCTTTAAAAAAAATTAACTATGTGATGCATGAGATAATTCTACAAAATGCATGGATAAAACAAAAAAAAAACACAAAATTGCAAAAACATACACATCAAATATACAAAGCTTAGTCCAATAATGTTGAAAACAATACCGTCCCCAGTGGATTCGCCATTCTGTCGCACCCCAAAAACATCCTGGCGCGCGGCATCGGCTGGCGATCTTTCGTTATGTTTTGCTGATTTGGTTCTTTGGAGTCGCCACCTAGTAATTCATTGAGGGCTACTAGGAAACCTGATGTACTGGTCTTGTCAGAGATCGCGGGTAAGGGACTGGTTGTGGTTAGGGAAGGTATCAGCACCCCTAACGCACCCTACCTGAGGTAAGCTGCTTTGTGGACTTGATGTGTTAAAGAAGTTTTAAAAATTCTGTTCTTTCATCGAATTTTAGAAAATACAACTTACATGTAAGTCCATGATTCTTTATCCGTGATTAAATCAGAATATTAAATTCTTCTTTATTCCTGCAATTTTATCATAATAAAAAAAACATTCATAAACAAAATACACACCACATTCACTGTCAAGCTTTGTGGACTTGCTGTGATATTAAAGATAAAATTTTAGCCCAAATCTAAGGCTTTGATAAATCAGTTATTAATTTTCCAGACTATATGTAGATACATGTTCTACATTTCCATGGAAAATTCAACATGATTTTTATCTGTCCTTTAGATATTTGTGCATATAAATTAAATTCATTTTTTTTTAATTCAATAACATACATAAAAAAAAAATTACAAGCACACACAAACATTTTTTTTCATCACTCTTTCTTTTTTTTTCTTTTTTTTTTACATACACATTTACATAAAATACAAACTATATAAGAAAAAAAACTCAAAATTACACAAATATTACATTAAAAAATTTTACAATTACAAAATAATCCAACACTATTCAGAACAGTGGCAAACGGATTTCTGGAGTTGTGGAACAGTGTTAAGCGGATTTTTGGGGCAGGAACAGTGGCGGCGCGTGGATCTCACCAGAAAAAATCCAACAACAGGGGGGCTGAATCGCCTTCTTCCCCTCTTCCTTCCCTTGCCGGCGGTGAGGACCACCGTTACCTGCAATCACAGAAAAAAATGCACAACAATTGATTTTATTTTGTTTTCTTCTTCTCCGATCTGCTCTTTCTTCTTCTTTTTCTTCTTCTTCTTCTTCTTCGGTCGGCTTCTCCTCTGCCTCGTCCCTTCTCTGTTATGGGAGGGAGCTGTTAAGTTGTAGATCCGGCGGTGGCCGGCTTCGTTCGTCGAGTGGAGAAGCTAGTAGAGGTGGCGGTCAGATCTCTGTGGAGGCCGTCGAGGACGGCGCTGCTTCGCCTGACATTGAAGACCATGGATCTGTGGGTGTTGAAGCTGGGTCGGCCAGGAGAAGGTCTTGGGTGGGCTTCGGCTGTGAGCGTCTAGTTTTTGTGGGCGCCGAGACTGTGGCTTCGGAGGAGGCACCGTCGAAGGAAGATCGATGGAGGGGGAAGCAGCGGTGGGAAGAAGAGCTGCAGCTGGGTCGGCCAGGAGGGTTCTTGGCCGGGGCTGAGACGAAGAAGGAGCTGCGTTGATACCGGTGGAGAGGACTGGAAAAGTGAAGAGGAAAGGAGATCGAGGGGGCTGTTTGCAGCGGCCGGGAAGAAAAAATGAGAAGAAAAAGGAGGGACGGCGTCGTTTTGGCTTCAGGAGAAGAAAAAATTCAAAGGGAGCTGCTGCTGGGTAGATGGTGGCTGCTGTGTTTTGGAGAAGAGTTACTGTGCAGGCGGCTGAAGAGTAAGGCTTGTCTGGCGGCTGAGGAAGAAGAAAAATCAGAAGGTGAGGGGGGTGGCCGGCGGCTTGGTTTTGGTGAGGGGAGAAAAAATTAGGGTTTCTGTTTTGTGTTCCCTCTCCCCAAAATTACCAAATGACCCCCCTTCCTTTTCCTTTGAGTTTCCAACCTATATTTATAGGTAAAAGTTTGTTCAAGCCTCCAAATTGGTCCCTCAACTTTTTTTTTTTTGTAAATTTTGATTTTTCTTGTTTTTTTTTGTATTTTTTTAAAATGAGCAAAATCAACATCAATTCTATGAGAAAAATAATGATTTTAAAATGACGCGTGAAAAGTCGAACGCGTTCGAAAAAACAAATCAAAAATTAAATTTCTTTTTAAAAGACGTTGAAAATGCTAAAAACATTGCAAATATATTAAAAACATATTTTTTTGGATTTTTGTTGTTTTTCACTATTTTTGGATTTTTTGAAAATTTTATTAAAAAGGTAGGTCAAAAATTGGGTAACAACAAGCAGCAAGCCTAATCGCCGCTGCTACCACTAGGAGAGAAGATCTCAACGCCACCGCCCCCTCCATAGAACCTGCCGATCGTTAGCCACAAACGACCTGACCTCAGATTCGGTCGCCTAAGACATAGAAGAGAGGAGACAAAGAAATGGGATAGATCTAGAAAAAAGAAGAAATCAAAGCAGATTTGAAAAAAACAAAGGAAATAAAAAAACTAAAATCAACTGGTTGTTGCAATTTTGTTGTTGTTGCAGGTCACCGCCGGCATAGGGAGACAGAGAAGAGGAAGACGACCCCAATTCACCAGTTCTGCCACCTTCAGCGGCGGCGGCACGTGAATCTACGCACCGCCAAAGGCGGTGGCATGTGGAACAACGCACCGCCACTGTTCCTGATTCTGTTTGAGGGGTTGTTTTTTTTGTAACTTTAAGTTTGTTTATTGTAATATTTGTTTATTTTTGAGTTTTTTTTGTAATTTATACTTTGTAAATGTGGATGTAAAAGAGAAGAAAAACAAAAGAAAAGAAAAGAAAAGAAAAAAACAAAAAAATATATAGTAAAAGTGAGTGTGTGTGTTTGGATTTTCATTTATTTGGTTTATGGATGTTGTTTTTATTTATGATAAAATTGCAAAGATTAAAGAAGAATTTAATATTTTGATTTGCTCACGGTCCAGAATTATTAACTTAAACAATTCCAATGCTCTCTAGAAAATGCCGACGGAATGTTCCGTCGGTAAGTTTCTTTGTAATTGACATGATGAAAGTGTGAGGGAGAAGTGAATAATTTAGCAACAATATTACCGATGGAATGAAATATTAATATTTTTAACTATTTTGTTGGTAATTCCGTTGGTATAAATGACATGTCATCATATTCTTTGGTTTTATTTTATTTCTTGTTTTTTCCCACCGTAATTCCCTCAGTATATATCAAGGGAATATTTTCATTGGTAAAATTCACTGTAATTTACCGACACAAATATTCTTTTAGTATTTTCGTTTGTATTTATCAATTTTCTAGTAGTGAGAGGAATGCTGACACTATTAATAGATTTTGGTCAATGCATGTTGTTGGAGGTGGCTGGATTTGTGAGAAAAATGGGGGGAGGGAATGTTGTTTTGTTTTGGCAAAAAGAAGAAAAAGCAAAAGAAAGTGGGGAAGAGAGAATTATCGGTTTTTTAATTCATTTAATTATCGGGAGAAGAAAATTCAATCTAGTATATTGTTGCAAGAAAAAAAGGCTTTTATCATTGTTGTTCCTGCTTCGACACCTCGCCAATGCTGCTGCTTTCACCATTTCAACCAAATATATAAGACTAGCATTGTTACTTCCTCTATTGGAAAATTTAAAGATCTCGCTTGCCATCCCTGTACAAGTCTCTATTGAACAACCACTCCAAATCACCAACAAAACAACCCGTGAAAACACATTGATCTCCTATAATCACTCATAAAAATACTATCAAGTCTCAACTATAACTTCCAACACAATTTGTTGTGATAAAAACCACACCAGATACACAAACACTCTTTTATTACTATTTTTTGTTTTGAATCCTCTAAATTGATTTTTTTTTTCAATTTCTTCTTTAAACATTTGATTGGTTAAGAATTAGATTTCATGGTTTTTTCAGATAGAATATTTAGGACCTAATGATTTGGATTATAGATTTGAAAAGTTAATGTCGGATGACATTTTATATATATATATAAAAACAATTGCCTTGTGATTTTCATCGTTTTTTTTATTGGGTTATCTTGATTTTATGACTTAGATTATAAGATTGACGGGATAATCTAGGTTAGCTCGATTCTGATTATTGGGGTTATAAATTTATCATCTTAACTCGAGTTAAATTAAATTACATCGATTATTTGTTCACTTTTGAAAAAACAATTAATAGGTTATCATAATTATTATTTTATTAATTTGGTTCATGTGTTATTATTGTTTATTTTTTTATTCTTTAATTAAAATAAAATTAATTTATTTGATCCATTCGAGTTTATAAATAGAGTTGTGAAATTTTCTCTCTCTTTAAATTTATTGGCGGTATTTGAATATTAAAAAATAAATAAATAATCGGGCAGACAGCTAGCAACAAACTAATTAAGACATTAGTTGAGTCCACCTTCGGAAGGTTGGAGTTTATCTAGAAAAAAGTAAAGATTCGATCCACAGACAAGTGATGGATTAAAAATTATAGAGCACACGTATAGCTTGTTAGTCCTATAAAATAACACATCTGTCGGTTGGTCTGGCACATTAATTATCCACGTGTCTTAAGCTTGTGATTTTCTAATGCTAGTTCTTCAAGAAAAACGAACAACTAATGTACATGCATGCTCTCAAAACTCATCTTCGTTCAAGTAATGATGAAAGAGTCGGTTAACCCATCAATGTACGACCGTAGCTCCTCAACTCTTTCTCTTGTAGCCATATGAATATATATGATCAAATTAACATAATCGCGAGGTCATACAAATTTGGACGGTGATGGCAGCGTGCGTATTTGCATAAGCAACAATTATTAATTAGTAAATTACCATATGATCAGTTTTTATCTGATATTTACTAACCCACGACATTAATTATATACTTCGTTGATGAGTGTCTCTATCTTACATGTCGACAGCGAGCTCAAAGGACCCGCTGAGCTTCAAGGGACGGTACCAAAACTATTTGTGTCCCAATTTTACTTTATTATACACTCACATTTTTTTTTTCCCAAGGATAGTTGAACTTTAATCTAATAAGAGATTGAAATGAGACCATGCCACATGAGCTGTGGGACTTATTGACTAAGTATATACTATGCTTTCATGTTACAATAATATGATAATTATTATACTTTCAACATTATTGAATTAAAAAAAAAAAATTAAATCCCAAAGAGATAGGCTAGTAGTTAAATAATTTTTTTTCCTCTCTAATGCATAAATTCAAATATTTTGTTCAACACAATTATCTTCCTAAACTCAGATATAACCAAAACAAGAAGCAACCAGCATTTGCACAATAAAAATAAATTGATTGATACGATAATTTTGTTAGATCTAATTACAGTAACTAAATCCCATACACTTCACCTTAGTTAATTTTTGACATTTTTTCTGACTCCAAATAACGAGTGAGATAATTAATTAATTAATTATATCGTCCCTTAATGTGTTGGAACAAAGAATTAATTAATATGTGTTAGAAAAAAATAAAAAATATATTGATTATAAAAATTTTAATAAATATTATTTTAAATGGTAATATTTTTAAATTTTGTAATAAAAAATGAAACCAGAAATTAATTTGGATTGTTAAATTACCGTTAACAAGTGATACAAGCCACCTAATATATTTTTTTCCATGATAAATGTATTTTTAGATTTTTTTTTATGCATCAATCAAGACTAAATCTTTCTCTACATGATTTTTAAACCACATCCTCCACATTAACATGATGCTTTTAGAAGATTTTAATAAATTTTCTTAGTTTGAACTTAATTAGAAAGTCAAAATAATGGAGCAAATTTTGTCTTAATTATCATGTATACTTGTTTAGATTATTTTTTTATTTATATGATGAACAAAGAATTAAACAACTTAAACTAGATTTTCCAAACTACTCTTACTCTATTTAATAAAAAGAGCCGACAAAGCTGTAAAATATAAAAGAAAAATAATAACAACAATGATAAATAAATAAAATTACAATAAAACTTGGTGCATAACACCTTTGAAGGCTAAGAGATCTAGTTGCTAAATAATTTTTTTTTTCAGTATTATCATTCTTGTTGTGCATAGCTCTACTCAAGACTCAACGTACGAAACGGAAACTGAAACATTGGAATATAAAAACTGGTCCTAAATTAATATTATTCTTTGGTGCCATGTCATAAGCAGACAGCATCAATGTCAAAATTGTAACTGCAAATTTGCAAAGAGATCCTGGATAATTAAACAAGCTGAGCCCATACTTTAAGTTTACAAGTGAAAATTACGTAGTGGTGGATGTGACTTGAATATTGTATTAGTTAGAGTCAACAATATGCTCTTCGAACTCTGGAGTTTAAAATTGATCGATCAGCCTGGCCGTACAGGAAGCTATTTTGCCACCATCTTGGTCAAAGTTTCGAACTAGTACCAGCTGAAACCGTCTGTTGACATTTTTTCTGTTTTAAATTATTTTCTTTTGCCAGAGAGAAAGACAGATAGCGAGAATGAGAGACCAAAGGAGAGGGATGTACTTAGTATATATTGTCTACAAGAGGGCCAAAACGGTTTAATAAAGGCTTGGAGATACTTAATGTTATTTTAGTAGATTAATTCTTAGGGTTTATTATGTTATCTTGATTTACTTACTCCTAGAAAAGAATATTGCTTTCCTGATTCCAAACACTAAGATGATGCCAAAAGGGAGGCTGTATCCCTATTGTAGCTTGCAAAGCGCGAGGACTCGTTAGACAAACATGCATGTGTTTTAACCTATCAAGCTGGGGTATTCCATGTTTAACGATCAAGGTTTTCACTTCAATATCGAGAAGCGGCATAAACTCAAGAACTCCGGCTGATTAGTATAGGAAATCGGAAAGTAAATCTAAATTACGAAGCAAATAGTTGGTTTAATTCACTATATATATATCACTTATTAACATATGACGTATCCCTCTTTTTATTTATTTATGTTTCAGATAAAAGACAATAATAGCATACATTTTATTGATGTCAGAAGAACTCAGATAGCCCATAAGAGTATGGCACCTCTTCTTTTTTTTCTTCCTTGTATGAACCCTCCAGTTCTTTTAGCAGTCCAGTTCTTTGAAGCTATGGAAGCAAACTCCAAAGAGAGGAGTTCAAATTTACACATCATAAGATATGCTCACATCAACTCTCAACGATGTTGGAAAGTTGCAATATGCCAATTCTTTCAGTGTGTAAATATCCTTTCAAAAGGTCTAAACGTTGCAAATTGAGTTTCTTATAACCTTTGTATTATACATATAGGCTTTCATAATGGCATCGTACCGCATGCCATCACTGACTTGTTAAACCAATGTGCTCGGACAAATAAACTCCCAGCTATTATTCAACTTTGTGTTTTTTTCGGATCGATTTAGAAGGGCAATTTGGTAATTAAAAGTAAATTGATAAAATAAAAGTTTGTTGTTCATGTATCAAAGCTACCTAGCAAGAAGAAAAATTATCCACGCCTGCTATACTTCCTCTAAATGATCAAAGCCTCTCCTGTAACCGATCAGTCGACCAAGTCTACTATTGACTCCATCATTTATCTTCCTCTATTTTCTTAATCCTTCACCGTTTCCTTCCAGGCATGAAATAATGGATAGTAGTCTCACGAGCAGTGCAGGAAAGTCCGACCAAATAGTAAGCGATTCAGATTGTCTGCATGACTCAAGCCATGTAAGGTCTTATACTTGTGCTTTCTGCAAGAGAGGCTTCTCAAATGCACAAGCATTGGGAGGCCACATGAATATCCATAGAAGAGATAGGGCAAAACTTAAACAAGCTTCCGACGAAAACTTTCTTTCTTTGGACATCACAAAGTCCACTGAGGAAATAAGTAGAGCGCCTAAAACGCCATGTGCTCTGCCAGTTGATCAACATGTTAGTGTTACTCTTAGAAATAAAGCTAGCGAAGAAGTTCAGCCGCTACCCTTTATTGCTGATGTGAAGGCAGGTACTGATGGCGATGAAGATAACAAGATCCAATTGAATCAAGCTACGATGCAGGCGGGATTGGACCTGGAGCTTCGATTAGGGTCCAATCCACACGAATCATCTACGAGGTCGAGTCCCAGAGAATTCCTTTGATCGTAGTGAGCTGCAAGTTGTTCGGGATCTGCAGAGAGGTTTTTTCTCTTACCCTTTAATTGTTCTAAGAAATTTTATCAAGTACTCCACGTTTTTATCATAAAACCAAGGGAGGTTGTGTTTCTTCTTCCTTTTCCATAAATTTCAACTGTTGTGTTGTAAGAGAAAAAGTTTAATATACTTCTTCTAAAGTTATTCACTCATTGCTCCATTCATTTAATTAAAGCATCAAACTTTCCGTATATTCCACTTTGCGAATTAACTGCTGCTTTTATGACTCTATTGTTAATTTATTTGCACTATCGAACTTAATTTTGTTGCTTATAAAACTTATATCGCATATGAAATGAATGAAACAAGGATCAAAATATTTTTATTGAGCTACGTACCAAGTTAACTTTGCTGGTTCATATTCGAATCTTGGATAGTACCAAGAAATTTGTTGCCTACAATGACCAGAAAAAAATAAAATTGATGTCAAATTAATCTGACAATTATATGGATTTTTAAATTCAATTTGCTTGCAGGCAATTAATGCATTTAGTCATTATGCAAGCTCCACGAGATCCAAATTTCCCTATCATATATTATTGAGTTTATATATATATATATATATATATATATATATTGGTAGTTGCTGCTTCTTTCTGGTTTCTATATTTATTAGGGCAATTGATGAGGCATTTTGTATCTTAAATTTAGAATTAATTTCTCAAATAAAATAGATTTTGAACATCGAACTAAATACATTGAAAAGACTGCATTATTAAAGCCAAAGCATATACTTGACTAGCAATGATCAATCAATCAGTAACGTAAGATAATTCATAGACTTTATCATAATCTCGCATCTAGAGATAGCATGTATTCACTTTACTTCGACATAAGAAATGCTTCATATAAAAAAGAAAGTTGCAATTAATTAATAATGGCATAGTTTGCTACTCATTTTTTGTAGTTATATAATTTCTTGTTTTTTTTTTTTTACTTTCATTTCTAATCATTCACTAGTCCCTACAAATCATTCTAAAATTAACTATGCTAATAGTTGTTTGGCCAATTTATCATGAGATAGTTGGAAAGTGGATGTAAGATCTTGAGAATTTTAACTTACCTTTTAAACTTTACCAGATGCTTGCTAGATGAATGATCAACACCCAAATTCATCTAAATTATCTCTTACTATATAGTATTCATTATTGTGGTACGTACGTACTTATAGTGAAAAATGCTTTTCTCATATGATTGAGAACCGAATAATTAAACTGTGTATATATGCTGTATTGTAAGGTATAAGTATATAGTACTTATAAGAAAGAATTGCATTGTAAAAGTCTGTTAGCTGTACTATGCCTGTCATCATACGCCAGATGGTGGAGCGGATCTTACACATGACTTAAAACACCATAGAGAAACTGATTTGCAGGTAGGATCATAAACATGTCGTACACATAGGGATCGTGGACGTGGTTGGCATAACCATGAAAAATAAGATTAATTAACAATTACATTGCACCACTTATCAAACTAGAGCATAGGAATGCGGGGGAAAATTAATAACAAGTTCGCTACTCGATTTCAGTTTGGGGTACTTTTGATTTTGGTACGGGAAAGTGAAGAGATCAAGATGTTAAAGTTGTTCTATTATGTAGATCGAAGAATATTGCTCGGCTCTTAGGTGCACATGACCAAGAGTTGTGCTCTCATTCAATGCATGCTTCTATGTTTTTTCCTCGTGGTTAGTGTTGTTATCCAACTTTTTATTCATGTTTTGATGAATTTTCAGGAAAAATAAAAATAAAAAAACAACCAAAAAATGGTAAAACAAAACAATGAAAACCCCCCAAAAAATACATTTTTATATATTTGCATCATTTTTAGCATTTTTAACGTCATCTTAGAAGAATTAAAATTTTCAAAGGTATTTTAAATGCGTTCAATTTTTAATGCGTTAATTTTATAATCACTGATTTTTCTTGTTGAGTCGACTTTGATATTGCTCGCTTTCAAAAATACAAAAAAAATAAGAAAAATCAAAATTTACCAAAAAAAAAAAGAAAAAGAAAAGTTGGGATCAATTTGAAAACCTAGCAACATTTCTTCTATAAATACCATGCTACAGTGAAAAAAAAAAAGGTAAAAAAAAAATTGACTGACAGGTAGAAAAATTTACTCACAGGGAAAACATTTTGGGGGGCGGAGAAAATTTTAGGGGGAAACAAAAGAAAAAAACCTAACCTAAATTGAGTTTTTTTTTTTTTATCCTAGAACTAGTAAAAGCTGGGGGCTCTCTATTTTCCCTGTAAAAAGGAGTCGACCTCCATTTTGGCTCTGGCCATCTTCCTATTGGTCGCTCCCTTCTCCACCCACTCTCCTTATTTGCCCGACCAAAAACCATAGAAACAAAGCCATCTCCAACCATTCCCTCTCTCTCTAAGCTACAACCGCTTCCCTTCCCTTGGTAAAGAAACTAGAGACCCTTTCTCAATCCCCCTCTTCAGTCGGCCATATATCAATAGTTCCCTCTCTCAGCCAGCCAAAACCAAACCTCCCACCTCTTCCTCTGCTTTTCTTCCCCAAAATTGTTCCCCTGCTTTGTGATTTTTGCCCCCAAAGCCAGCCAGCCACGCCCCTCCTTTAGCCATTGCTCTCCCTTACGGCGAAAACGACAACCGCAAAAGCCCCAACGGATGACAGCAGCAAGGGCAACCACCGCTGCCACCAATAAGAGCGAAGACCATCAATGTAGCGACCACCGTCGACAGCCACTACTCCGATCTTCAACCATCAAGACAGCAACACGCAACGACAGCGCCAAACCCAGAAGAAGAAAGGATTAATGGAGGGAGATAGTGGTAAATCTAAAAGAAAAGAGGGAAAACAAAAAGTGAAATCTACTACTTGTGTTTGTTGGATTGCCTTACAGGTGAGTGAGAGATCAACTGCCAGTAGGGAAAGGAAGGGGAGAAGAGGCTGAGCCAGATCCCACCGTTTCCAGTTTCTTCCTCACGATAGCGGGTTATCCCATGCGCCAATAGTGGTGGCGGCACATGGAGGAGACGAGTCGCTAGTGTTTTTGGTGGTCCAGAAGCCTTCCTAACTGTTTCCTTGATTTTTAGAGGCTATTATGTAATTTTTTATTTGTGTAATGTGTTTGTTTTATTTTAATTTTTTGTTATTTGTAATTTCATATGGGTGTATGAGAAAAACATAATAAAAAGGGATGTATGTGTGTGTGTTTGTACCTTTTTATATATGTTATTGAATTATAAAATCAAAAAGATAAAAAAAAAATTAAGTGTTTAATTTGAATAGGGATAAATATCTTAAGGACAAATAAAATTATATTGTATTTTCCATAAAAATGTAAGAACATGTTTCTACATATATTCTGGGATTTAATAACTGATTTATTAATGCCTTCGAATTTAGCTAATATTTTATTTTTTAAATCACATCAAATCATAAAGCAGCTTATCTTAGATAGGGAGTGCAACTAGTCCCTTACCCTCGAATCTCTAACAAAGACCAGTACATTTGGGTTTCCTAGTAACCCTTAATCAAATACTATATAGTGACTCCCAAAGAACCAATCAAACAAACGAATAAAAAATCATCATCGGACGCCACATGGGTGACGTGCGACTGTTAGCATAAGACAGACCAAGTTTGATTAAGAATTAATGTATTTAAGTGTAGTAGTCCTGCCCAAGGGTTGCTTTTCATAAAATCTTAGTGAACCTCTTATCTTAGGGTATTGTCTAGTTAGACCATATAAACACCCAGGATCTAATTTGATGGTGTATGATTTGGACTTATTAGGTTTCTTTTTGGAAGAAATCAATATAAGCAAGGGCTAACTATAAGGTAACCAAAAATAAGATACAAGAATAATAATAATTAAAAAAATATAGAATAATACAAATACAGAAAACATACAATAAAAGATAAAAAGTCAACAAATATTGATCAGAAAAAGGACATCATGACAGAAGGAGTTGATGCGCCACACTTAAAGCCTTCATTTAGTGTTGTTATACCAATCTATAATACCTTCAAGCCCCATAATTAAATCAGTTCCAGTAGTCATGGAGAACTTATCTACCGACTTGAGCCAATTTGAGAGACGATATAGAATTAAAGAGAAGTTGTCTTTGAAGGTTGTGGTTCTATCATTGAAGATAACCTTGTTCTTCATAGGCCATATACTTTAGTTAACACAACAAGAAAGCATACACCAAGCCTTACTCTGAAATTTTGCAAACACTAGGTTGGGCTGCTGAAGTAATAGATCATCCACACAGCAAGGAAGACAATCACTAATACCCCATTCATCCAAGAATTTTATTCATAATTTCCACACTGGTCTACAATAAAGAAGAAGATGATTTGAAGTCTCAATCTCATTTTCATAAAAAAATACAAATGACTTGACCAACTGAGATTATATTACATTAAAGCAAGAGTTTCTTAATGTATAATCTATTTTGAACAGCTAGCTAAAGAAAAGATTGAACCTTAGAAGGGACTCCTTTTAGCCAGATCGAAGCCTTAAAAGTTCTAAGCCTTGGATTCATAATTTTGTTAGTAAGTAAAGAGCAAGTTTTAACTGTATAACCTTCGTTTGCTGATGAGGACCAAATTTTCTTATCTGAAGTTGTTGCCTTTAGCCGAAAGCTTTCTAAAAAAGAGAGAAGGTAGACTATTTGTTCAGTTTCGAAGAGAAGCAATTGTCTCCTCCAAGAATAACTCTCACTTCCATTCCCCTTGCTCCCAGTTGCCCATATCAACAATTGTGGAATTCGGTTTAGTGGAGAGAATATAGAGTAGTGGGTAAGTGACTTCCATCAGAGAGCTATTGAACCAAACATCATACCATAATCGAGTTAGAGTCTCATTTCCAACTACAAATTTGCAATTATTGGCCAAACCTGGAGAGATAGAGTCTAATGAAGTCAAATGGGATGTGATGTCCCTCTAGATACAAGACAATCTTCTATAAAATATAGGAAGACCATTTTCAAACACCAGATTGAATTTGTTGTATATCATTTTCTTCCATAGCTCATTACTAGGAAGACAGAGCCTCCAAATCCACTTCAAAAGCATTACTTTATTCTTGGCAACCAATGACCCAATCCCAAGGCTACCGACCACACTTCATTGGACTATGCAAATTTTTCTTATTCTGACAATTCTTGACTATAAGAATTTGCATTAGATTAAAGTAAGCAAACAACACATACCTTTTGTTATAAGGAAGATAGACATGAAGTACAAAGGAAAAGAGTTCAACACACTTTTCATAAGATAAATGCAACTCGTTATGCTTAATATTCTCCCTTTCCATAAAGTGAGTTTCTTAATATTCTCCCTTTCCATAAAGTGAGTTTCTTTAAAAACTTATCAATGGACTTGTTAGGTTTTTTAGGCTTCACAGTAATCAAATCGATAATCCTTATTCTAGAAGAATATTAGGTCACATGATACTCACAAACTCGATTAGATGTGAGCTTTATTTAACTTTTGAATACATGGATGAGCTTCATCATCATAACTTTGGATTTATGTCCATTATATGTATAATTTTTAGCATTATGGCATAAACCATATGTAGAGGGTCCATCACATGTTATACTCATTATTTTTACAAAATCTAAATAGTATCTTTGGTGATGTAATTTTATTTGTTGATTAATAATGAACTTTCATAAAAATTCACTAATTGGGATTAATGTGGATGATTCTCTGGTGTGAATTGCAACCTAATCTATTTCACATAAAATGAAAAAGTGACAGAATAAATTTAAGACTTACTATATGGAAATGCTTCTATTTTCATTTTAGACCAGATGACTTTAATCAAGTCAATTATAATAAATTTGTTTTTCTATCACTTATCTTCATTCAAAATTCCAAAGGGTTTAGAAAGAACATTAATAAGATCTTAAGGCCAGTTTTCTTAGGTAATGATGATGAGGCTAGCAAAAATTATTATATTAGTTGAAAACACTTCATAAAAAAACAAAGACCGAGAAAGACTGAGGTTAAGGTATTTGATCAATATTTGATAATAACAAGATTCTTATTTAATGGTTGTGGAGGTTTGGCTTGAAAAAAAAAATTATAAATGATTGATATTAGTGTCAATGAATTTTTCTTTGAGATACGGGTCCAACCAAAAATTCTTTTTTTTTTTTTTGAATAACAATAATTATGGACAGACTATGTGTTTTTTTCCCATTGAAAACAACTAGGTGTGTCATCCTGAACTTTTAGACCTCTGTGTATCTAGAATTTTTTCTAAAGCTAGGCACACCTGGCTTTTTATGGATATTCGTTGCTTTGTTTTTTTTTTTTTACAAGAAAATTATTTAAATTAATTTATTATAATAATATTTAAGTGATTCTTAAATTATGTCTTTATTTTTTATAAGATTCGGCATTTTTTTATTATGATATTATCAATTGCTTTATAAATAATTATGTATTGGCCTGATATTTAGACTTCTTAAAATACTTTTTCTCATTAATATGGAATTAGAATAAAATATCTTTTATTTTATTTTTTATTATCATTGTTTTATATAATTTCCCAAATTTAGTTTTCCTAATTTTTTCATATTAGTGCATGAAGAATGATCGATTCATAATTTTATAATTTTCAATTGAAACCTTCTTTAACTATCTTAATAAATTTTTTACTTGAAATACAAGGCTTCTTAAAGCAAAAAAAAAAAAATGTTTTTGTTGAAAAATCTTGAATAAGAAATTTTTGTTTTTGATTAAAAATATAAGTTTTTCCTTCTTTTTTTTTTCCTTCTTATTGCTATCACTTTTTATTCAATGAACTACGTTTCCTAACTTTCTAGTGAATGTCTATTTTTCTTATTTTATAATTAAATTAAAAATAAATTTCAAATAGTTACTCGTGGAAGCGCGCGAGCAACTATGATATTACATTCTAAAACTGAAAGAAAAAAAAAGATAGGTACTACCCATAATGAAGATATAATTTAATTTGACCTCATATAAGGTGATCATTTAAAAAATATTATATTATTTCAAGCTAAACACTTAATATTTAATCTATAGGAGAGAGATAGATATTATTAGAGAATAATAAAAATTATATTTTAAAATATCATTTAAGTATTTATATTTGTGGAGGGTTGAGATGATTTTTGATATGTTATCCAATACTAAAAAGAGTACAAGACTTCAATTAAAAAAAATATACAAAGAGTATTGGGACCAGATTTTGCCAAAACACATGAAAATATAATTATGTCAAATTGGATAGAAAAATTGGACAAAGAAAATCTTGAAGAACTGGATATTATACAAAGACATAATGGACACGATTAGAAATGTAGAAAATTATTAGAGATTTCCCCAATATAGAATATATCGAGTCATTTTCCCTATAAAAATCATGAAGAACATGCACATATCCTATTTGTCTTTGTCAATTTCTAATACTTAGCCTACTTTGCATGGAGGTAAGTTTCATATTAGCATATTTGTAATTAACAAATACTAAAAGAGATGCTTGATTTATCAAATTTTTTGAATACATGTACTTTAATAAAAAAAAAATTTCATATAGGTACTAAAATATAAATAATGATAAAGTACAAGTACTTTAAATGTTATCACCTCTAAGAAAATAAAATAAAAAATATTAAAATAACCAATTTCTAATAAAAAAATTTTAGGAGTTTAAATACTTAAATTAATAAAATCAATTAGGTACTCCAACATAAAAAAAATAACCATAGAGTACATGTACTTATTATGTCATTCTCTCTTTCAAGACGTGAAAGGGCTTTTGTCAAATCATTAAACTTTGGAGCAGTTTCCATCATTTTACAAGACTTTATGGGGTTATCTTAATTTATCAAAGTTTTAATAAACATCACATGTCATAATACTAACGACATCCCACTAAGGTACAATTAAATGTTGATGAATATTAACAAAAAAAATAAAAAAACGATTGAGAATTTTTTTTATATTTGAGATGAAATTGATAGAAATTATAGATCTGAGACTCAATTAAAAATGCGAAATATATTTTGGACTAAATTGAGATTTTTTCCAATTCCTTTTCTCTTTCTTTAAGGATCCAATCGGAATATCACCTATAGTCCAAGGACTTCGTAGTAATAAAACCACCAACCTCTCGCTGATTGACACGAAGTGTAGAGACTAGCACCCAATGCTCCCATTATCCCATCCACACATTACACTTGGATATAATGGTTTTGTCGTTAAAAAATAAATTTATAAACTATATGTAATTCGCAGGTGTAATTTATGCTCATATATTTAAGAAAAAAACATGTATTGAACAGAAAAATATTTTGGAAACAAACATAGACAGAGTTATTTTCTCTATATTATTAAAACATACATATATATATATATATATATATATTCTGGAGATATGTTAAATTAGGGAATTAGAAAACCTATAAAAAGGTATGGAAAAACTTGAATAAATTAATGTGATATTTTCTTTTCTTGGAAATTAAGTGATTTGACAAAACGTAAAATAAGGTTTTTTTTTTTTTTTGTTCGCTTTATTATGGTTGAAGCTACTTGGATTAATGTCAGACTATGTCTATGCTATTGAAGAACAATTCATGTAATTTTAGCAACAAACCTGAAACATTAATAACCATTTGTTTTTAGCTAACTTAATTACCACAACTTAGCTTACATAAATCAACTTCATTAGTATCCTAATTTAAGGTTGAAATGCACTAAATTTAAAGTGCTTTTAAATTTTTTTGTCAATATCAAAAATAAATTTTTAAAAATAAATAAAAATATATTATTTCAAATATATTTTTAAATAAAAAAACATTTTAAAAAATAATCACTACTATAATTTCTAAAGCTACCTTAATAATATACAGCAATAATATTTTTCCTTAAAAGGAGTAACTAGCCTTTTCTTCTATAGAAAAAGTACCATGTCAATTATTGAAAAAGGAACATTTTTTAAAATTAGCATAATTTTAAAAAAATTTAGTAAAATAATATCATTTTAAAAAAAATAGTAAAATAATATATTTTCACCTTATCGTGCTTCAACAATCCAACAGAGTAAAACTCTAATCATTTGGCCCAACTAATGGACCGGTTGGATCCAATTGTATGAATCGGTTGGTTGTTTCATACAAAAACCATAATTTAATTAACATTTTTTTCTAAATTTTTTTTATGAGTCAAAACATATATTTTTCTCTAACTTGTAAACTCAAAAATAGACTTCAATTAAAATCTCAAAAAATTATAATAGTTGTCCTCTGCTTTTTCAATGTCAATAATGTAGTTGTATTTACGATAATAGGTGATTCTAAGTAGTCAGATGTGTCTGTCATAACTAAATAAAGATTTGGCCCCAAACATGTTATGTGGATGGCCTAACATATTCATTTTTGGACTAGTAGGACATGTCTAGACTTAAACGGAGGTATGGTCGCACCAGACTAGACTAAAGGTTCAAAAGGGCTATAATTTTTTTTATCTAGCCATTAGATCACACTCAAATTTTTACACGAGTTTCTGGATATTGTTTTCTCTATAATATATACTATATCACTACGCAGACCATCGGATCTTTTGATATCAAAAGTCTCGCCGAGATGATTTTAGCAATTTTAAGATTGTTCTTGTTATTTTTAGAACCAGTCAATCAATTTCACTAACCATTACAAACCAGTCAATCGGTTGAATCAAATATTTTGAGTTTCACTTTATCACACTTTAGAAATGCAACAATTACTAAATGTGGCTATTTAGAAATGTAACAATTATCTTGTCATGTTTAAAAATAATAATATTTATTATATGTCAGGTAAAAGGATGTTATTTAACTAAAAGTTTTTGCTCGATTCACCCATTATTTTGATTTTGTGTGTTAATTTCCTAATTTATCCTTGCAAAAGATCTCCTGTACCTAAATTACTCGAATTGACGTATTAACCCTCGGAAAGACAAATGTGCCTGCCACTTCTCTGTTTGTTAGGAAAAGAAAAACCTTTGAAAGATTCTTAGTGTTATTATCATGATCAACTAATTCATTGATTTTCACTTCAAAAAATCCCCTTTAAAAAGGAAACCTTCAAGGCGACAAAAACTAAAGTACGTAATCTGCTTTACATAAAACTCTTCCTTATTTTCTTCTTTATCAAAAACCAATATCTCTCTCTCTGAAACTCTGTCTTTCAGGGGAAAAAATGTCATCTCCAACACCATCTATTCAAGATCCTTTCAAAGCTTGGAAATTCTTGGTTTTGCCGACGCTAAAAGTCAGTGATGTCTTTTCTTTATTTCTAAAAGCAACCATAGCTATTTGCACCTTCCTTTCAATCTCCCTCGTCTTCTACTCCTTCCTCAATCAATCTCAATGGCAACCTTGCCCAGAATGCCACAAGAGTTTAATCTCTGATCACAGGAAGATAACAAACGGTAATGTTTCTGGTGATTTCTATGAGAAGACAAATATTTCACACATTTTATTCGGCATTGGTGGCTCCGCAAAGACGTGGAATAAACGCAGGCACTATACTGAGCTATGGTGGATGCCTAACATCACCCGTGGCTATGCCTGGCTCGACCAGAAGCCTCCAGAGAATAGAACGTGGCCTGAAACTTCACCCGAGTACAAAGTCTCAGCCGACACGTCACGGTTCAAGTACACCTGCTCGTATGGCTCTCGGTCAGCTCTACGGATTGCGCGGATAGTGAAGGAGAGCTTTGAATTAGGAGAGGAAAATGTGAGATGGTTCGTGATGGGAGATGATGATACAGTATTTTTCATAGAGAATTTGGTAATGGTATTAGCAAAATATGATCATAATCAGATGTATTACATCGGCGGCAATTCGGAGAGTGTTGAGCAAGATGTGATACATTCATATACAATGGCATACGGTGGTGGTGGGTTTGCTATCAGTTATCCACTAGCAAAAGAACTCGTCAGGGTTTTAGATGGCTGTATTGATCGGTATGCGTCGTTTTACGGCTCTGATCAGAAAATTCAGGGTTGCATGAGTGAGATTGGAGTTCCTCTTACTAAAGAGCTCGGATTCCATCAGGTTAGTTTCTTTTATATATTTTTTTTATTTTCTCTCTCTAGAACTGTACAATCCCGTGCTAATTGTAAATTTTGTTACAGCTTGATTTTCCATAAGTTTCTTTTTCCAGTAATTCTTATTGTTTTCTGTTGCAATGGATGATGA
This sequence comes from Populus davidiana, assembly GCA_030145905.1. Taxonomy (NCBI): domain Eukaryota; kingdom Viridiplantae; phylum Streptophyta; class Magnoliopsida; order Malpighiales; family Salicaceae; genus Populus; species Populus davidiana. The sequence goes on along the minus strand of CM057794.1, from coordinate 1,690,457 downwards.
TTAATTCACAGGTTGATATAAGAGGAGATCCATATGGTTTACTGGCAGCGCACCCATTGGCGCCATTGGTGTCCTTACACCATCTAGACTACGTCCAGTCAATATTTCCAAAGCTGAACCGCATTGACTCAGTCAAGAAGTTAATATCTTCTTATAAAATGGATCCGGGTCGGGTTTTACAATATAGTTTTTGTTATGATTTGACGCGTAATTGGTCTGTTTCAGCATCTTGGGGTTACACCATACAGATACATCCTTCTTTGATGACGGCAAAGCAATTGGAATCAGCGTTCAGAACGTTTCAGACTTGGAGGAGTTGGAGCAATGGACCGTTCACATTTAACACCCGACCCATGAGTCAACATCCGTGTCTAAGACCAGTTGTGTATTTCTTGGATCGGGTTGAAAGAGTCGGGGATGGTACATTGACCACGTATAAAAGGTCTGTGCAAGAGTTTGGTCAGGTTTGCGACCTACCGGAGTATGCTCCAGTTTTGGCCGTCAAGTTGGTCAATGTCACAACTTCTACATCGTTGAAACCTGACATTTGGAATTTGGTGAGCTACTTTTCTCTTTTAGCATTCCTTGAAAAACTTTAAAACTGAAAACCCAAATCAAATGGCTTCCAATTTGTTTGGCTACAGATGATTTGGTGGGCCTGTTAGGTCAAAATTTTCAAGTCCGATAGCCTTAATTTAAGGCAGGAAAGTGTTACCCTTAATTTGGTTGGGTACTGGTCGGAAGGCAATGACTGTATCACTCCTTCTCGAAACAAATTTAACACCTTAGCAAACATAGCAAAATCTAATTAGCTTTGCAACGTGGACCCCCTCTAAGGAATGTTGGACGCACAAACGTTCAAACCATGAAAAACAGCATGTCAGTATTTTTTTATACGCCATTCGTCAATTTATGCGCAATTGGTGCTGGAAATATGAAAAGATGGGTTGAATATTTTTGTATTGATGCATGCATAGTAAACATCGGCTGTTTGATATCTTTGATGGATCTGTAAAACCTTTAGTGTCTAACACGTTTGAAAAATAATTGAACTATCAGGCACCACGTAGACAGTGCTGCGAAGTAATCAAGGGAGAAGACGGTCTGAACAGCGTGGTGCAGGTCAACATTAGAGGGTGCAATCAGTTTGAGAGCGTGACTCCTCCATAGAGAACATGTCGTATTTTACCACCAATTTTCACATCGAACTGAAGCCCTTGCAAGAATCCCAACCACATACCATGATTATGGGAGATCAGAGACACTCGATAGCTTACCATTATTAGCTCCAGCTCTCCATGTAAATATACTTTATATTTTATTTTATTTGCTACTTTTGTTGCTACCCTTTGGCATCTATAATGAACAACAGTTTAATTCATAAACTTACTCTTTTGTTTTCTTAGTCTGGCACGACTTGAAGCATAATTTAATTTTGACAATCTATCTTGCAACCACGCTTTACCAAACTGTTATATATCTTACCTACTTGGAACGGCTATGAAGTAGATGGATTAATTCCTTTGTGATATGCCCACAGTTATTAAACTGAGAGTATCGGCTTGGCGGGTCGACCCGATATCCAGGTGACATGGTGATTGTACCGGTCTGGGTTTGTTAAAAGACTGGTCGGTGCAAAACCCGGCAAAATCCAGTTGACCCGACGGGTTGACCCAATCGAACCCAGACATGACCTTTTTTTTTTTTCAAATATAGTTTTTCTCCTATACCTCTCTTTTTTCATATTTTTTTAGTTGGTTATTAACACTTTTTAAAGTTCACTATATAAATATTAAAAAATATATATTTTTTCAATGTAAGATTTGAAACCCTTTCGTATATATACTCTATGTTCATAATAAAAAAAAAAAAGTTACGTTTTTTTAATGTGAGATTTGAAACCCTTTAGTATATACACTCTATGTTCCCAAGAAAAAAAATTATTTTTTTAATGTGAAATTTAAAGCTTTTTCATATATATACTCTATGTTCACAAGAAAAAAGTTATGTTTTTTCAATTTGAGATAAAAAAAAAAACTTTTGATTTAAATTCTTTAACTTAAAAGAATAGCATAGTATCTTTTCAATGTGAAATTTAAAATCCTTTAATATATATATATATATATATATATATATGTTCCCAAGAAAAAAAAAATTTCAATGTGGGATTTGAAGCCCTTTCATATATATACTTTATGTAAAAAAAAAAAAAGTTATGTTTTTTAATGTGGAATTTGAAACCCTTTAGTACATGTACTCTATATTTCTAAGAAAAAAGTTATTTTTCAATCTGGGATTTGAAGCCCTTTCGTATATATACTATATGTTTACAAAAAAAAAAGTTATGTTTTTTCATTGTGAGATTTAAAACCCCTTAGTATATGTACTTTATATTTCTAAGAAAAAAATTATTTTTTCAATATGGGATTTGAAGTCTTTTCGTATATATATTATATGTTCACATGAAAAAAGTTATGTGTTTTCAATGTGAGATAAAAAAAATTTTGATTTAAGTACTTCAACTTAAAAGGATAACATAATATCTTTTCAATGTGGAATTTGAAACTCTTTAATATATATATTCTATGTTCATAAAAAAAAATCATGTTTTTTCAATGTGGGATAAAAACACTCTTTTGGTTTAAATATTTTAACTTAAAAGGATAACATAGTATCTTTTTAATGTGGGATAAAAAAACTTTTTAAAATATTCTTTTAAATATCATTATTTACAACATGTATAACCTATATTCACGTTGATTTTTTTATATGAAATATTAAAACTTTAAATATTTTTAAAAATTTTCCGAGATGATCTGGGTTGACTCGGGAAACCCAGAACCTGACCCCTTAGCCGGGTCAACACCCAGGTCAAGTTTGATAACTATGGATATGATTGCCTTGTAGGCTTTAAATAACCTATAACCTTTTATATATATATAACTCGCAATCCATTGGGGTTATAAAATTTTTGTTCTAAAAAATTATCATGTGTAAAGTTACTTCAATATGTTTTTATATAAAAAAAAAACTTTAAAATGCAAATTGAGAAGTTTATGTAAGCATCTAAGTAAATAAATGAAAAAAAATCATTAACAATAACCAAAAGAGAAATAAAAAAAATGAGAAATAAATGTAGATCAAAATATTCAATCACACAAAATAAGACATTCACCAAAATATGTTCGTTGAACTTTTTCATTTAAATTAATAAAAGATAAATTCACACCATAAAAAACATATGATCTAAAAGATAAACACAAATGAAACTGAATGAATGAACTCGCATTCTAAAAACATATATTACGCAAGACTGAACACATTAGAAATATTATTTAAGATCATAAGAAACCAAATCCCTAACAAATCAAATATTGACATATAAAATTAAATAAAAACATTAATTACACAAAAGGATCTAAAAAAGTGAGTGAAAATAAATAAAAAATCAAAGGGTAAACAAAAATTTTCAATCGGGGAATTAAATTGAATTGAAAATAGCTTTAACTAAAGGAAAAATCAATCAAGAGAATGAGGGTCAAATTGAAAAAAACAATAAAAACAATAAAAACTTTGATTGAATGATGAAATTGAAAGCCAAAATAAACTTTAATAAGAGAGCAAAGAAAAAAAAATCAAAAATCAAAAGAATAAGGACTGAAATGAAAAATAAAACATACGAGAAATTGTAATTGAAGAACCAAATTGAAGAAAGAAAAAACTTCTATTAAAGGAATTAGAACAAAATAATAAACTAAAAGAATGAGAATTGAAATTGATAAAAAAAAAAAAAAACAAAAAAAAGAGGACAATCATGCACTTTACTTGGCTAGAGAGCGAAAATAAAAAATAAAAAAAGAAATGATCGTCGACGACAATCCAACTACCATACGTTGTCACACGCCAACCATATGATAGAGAACATGGTGGCGCATCCAAGCAGATGACGAAAGACCAGGTTTAGACACAAGGTGACGTTACACTTGTTGCTTCAATGATGCAGACGTCACCCACTTGTTGATGTCTACTAAGCAGGCACCAACAACTTTTTTAATTAAAAGGAAAAAAAAGTCAATGTGAAAATACTAAAACTCCTATGACCTTGATAATTACTAAAAACCTGTGTGAAAATATAAAAATACCCCCAAATAAAAACCTGATTTTTTGTCTTATCTAATGCCAAAAATGCACTTTTACTATACATGAATATTGGAAAAAAAAAATTGTGTCCAATAGCTCAATAATTTTTGGATCATATGGGTAAAGAAGTATTTTTATTGTTTAAAATTTATGAAAAGTTCAAAAAACTCATGGTCAACTACTTTATGTTTTGTTGACTACAAAGGTAAAGACTATGTAGCATTATTAACCCTGATGAGTGTAGCTTCACTAGTCAAGTCTTGGATTTGTTCCTAGAGATCACCAGTTCGAGTCCTACAAACTTCAGATCACTAGAGATTTACATGGTTGTTAACTTCAGAGCCCATGAGATTAATTGAGGTGTGCGCCAACTGACCCGGACACCTACGTTAATAAAGAAAAACTATGTAGCATTATTTGTTAAAGGAAAAAAAAGAAAAACTTTTTGATGTTGTACATTTTAAAAATAAAATATGTATTATTGTTTGTATCACATATAAAATAAAAAAATATAAATATAAATTACAATAGCCTTGGTGAAACATTATAAAAATACAAAATCATTGAAAAAATAACTATTATTTAAAAAACAAATCTACTGAAAAATTTAACAAATAAGAGAGATGAGGTGTTAATTTAAATTGAAATAAAAAATTATATAAACTTAAAATACATAAAAGGGAGGATATTAGCTAAAATTTTAACATAAAGTTTTTTAGATCAAAATCAAATTTATAATGACTTTGGAAATGACAAGTATTTTCTCCATGCTTTACATTTAAGCATTCTCTATTTTAATTTTTTTTTTCTAATATAATTTTAAATTTTATTTTATCTAATTAGGTTGTAAAAAAACTCAATTAAAAAAATAAAATAAAAATAAATGACAGCAAATAAAAAAAATAGAGATTCAAAAAATAAAAGTTATGAATAGTGAAGCTCCACAGGAAAATTCAAATCTCTCATTTGTCTAGGTAATACTATAATTAAGCTTCAAATCCAATTGGAAAGTTTGAAAGTTCAATCTTGACCATTTTCTAGTTTCAAGGGAACATATTTGTTTTTCCTCGCAATAACTTTCCGTATGGATGCCATAGCTATCAAATCTGGAGCATATTTCCAACCGAGTTTAATTTTGAATTTTCTAAGATGATTAAAGTAACTGGTGACTCAATTAAAATCTAATTAATTTTATTATTATTTTTTATCTAAAATCTTATTATTATTATTATTATTATTTCTTTTTTTTTTAATGAAGGTGGTTGTGGCTCTATAATGTTGATTCTTCCATGAAAATATTGATTTGGTCCAATTAAAATCTAATTAATTTTATTATTATTTTTTTATCTAAAATCTTATTATTATTATTATTATTATTTTAATGAAGGTGGTTGTGGCTCTATAATGTTGATTCTTCCATGAAAAGATTGATTTGGTCGGAATTGTGAATTAATTTGGTTGTTTTGGTTGAATTAAGGTGACTGGAATGAAGGGACGCCTTTGTCATGTCATTATAGCCTCGTACTAGAAAGATGTATTATTCTTTTTTATGTATGGATTTATTTATTTTTCTCATTCACATGAATGCGGATCCAAGTTCTTATATGGGTCATTGGCCTCGTGGGCTTGATTAGTTATTCTAGCTGGTGGTTCCTTTTTGGACCGTTTTGCTCCTGCAATATTATTTTAGCCCAAATAATTAATTATTTGGATATGTGAAAAGTTATATGGGATGAAAGTTTGGTAATACATAGATGCAAAAATCTTAAGATTATTTTATTTTTTTTCCTTTTAAAATTTTAAGATTTTGACGAGTTTGCCAGTTCATAATAATAATAACAATAACAAAAATAACTCCACTACCATGAAAACAACAAAAACATTAAGTTCAACAATATTGCAAATTCAAAATGAATGCAATTTGAAAACTCTAGCCAGTTTCTAGCCAGAAAGAGAATAGATAAGCAATTTTCCTTTTTTACTTTCAATTTTCTTCACCCTTTCCATTTTTTTTCCAATGAAAAATAAAATAAAAACATGTTACTTTCTTAAAGTTTTAGAATGTTTTTCCAACTCAAAATACTAAAAAATGTGTTAATATTATATTGTTTTCTATGACATTCTTTACATTTTGACATATATAACTTTTTTTCTTATTTTAATTAAAGGTATTATTTATTTATTTATTTATTATTTTGAAAGAAATTGTATGACACTCATTAATAATATTAATTCAAGATCATAAATAACTCTGCATTTGATTGAGTTTTTTTTATTGGTTATTGCTTTTTTTCTTCTTTTCCTTCTTTCATGTATTATGTGGAATTGTAATATATATCATAAAAATAAATATAGTGTTGATGTGCCTTAATTTTTCAACCCTATATTAATTTGGAAGCAATTAAATTAACATCTTGAAATTGTTACTTCGGGATTATAGTATGGAATATATATGTTACATTATAGAAACACATCTCTTTCATCAAAGCATAGCCTCAAATACTGTAACATATGGCTAGAAAATTTATGATGTTAGTGATGCAATGTACACAATCAAACCATGAGCCAAACTATAAATTTATAAACTATATGTAATTCGCAGGGGCTATATATATATATCAGCCAATGCTAAAATTAGAAATATCATCTTAATATTTACTAATGCTAGAATTAAAGGTATTTATATTCATCAATAGCATAATTAAGAATACTCTTTATATTCATTAATGCTAGAGTTAAGAATATTAGCACTAGATTTAGAAATAACTCTTAGCCTAGTATTCACTAATGCTAAAGTCATAAATATTAGATTTTTTTTTCTTGTAACACTTACCAATGCTAGAGTATGAAGTATTTTTAGTTGAATATTCACTGATTCTAGAGTCAGGAATATTATAGGTAAACCATTGATAGCATAGCACCACAAACCCCTAGCAATTTAAGGTAAAATCATCAATACAGTCTATCTTAGATATGATGCTTTAGGAGTGAAAGTATTTTCCTTTTACTTTAACCAATCTCGTACCATCAAATCTTTGTTGACTAATTAGGGTTGTTGGTGATCATAATATTAGGTGACAATTCTTTAAATAAGATTTCTTCCCTCAAAAAACAAAATGTCAATTTTTTTTTTTTTAAGGTTATCGTGATGTCGGAAAGTGACAAAGGATAATGTAAGCAATTTGATCATTGACAATGATAATTGTGAGAACATGGTGTTAGTCAAGGTAATAGAGAAGTTGCAATTCAATATAGAAAAACACCTCCAACCTTACAAATTGAAATGGCTAAATCAAGATAGCATGATAATGATGGACGAACACTGTCTTGTTTCATTTTATATAGACAAGAGATATTTTGATAGTGATTTGTGTAATGTGATGTTTATAGATGCATGTCATCTATTGTTAGATAAATCATAATAATATGATAGAAATATCATCCATGACAAATGATATAATACGTATATTCTTAATATAAAAGGGAAGCGTATAGTATTAGAGTCCAAGAGAGAAGGGGTAGTTGTTGAGCCCAATGATAAAAACATGTTGTTTTTATCTTAGTTTATGGAGAATAAAGAGAAGTAAGAGATGCAGTAGATTATAGAAAATAAAATGAGGTAAGAAAGGGCACGATGTGGAACAGAAACTTCATAAATGAAAAATCCCTCCTTGATAACAATATCCCATTCCACTCACTGACAAAAGTTTGCAAGATTCCTCTATTTTTTTATCATTTTATTTCGGTTGATCCAAGCAAGTTTAGTTTAAGAGACCCTAAGATTTAAGAAACAAGACTTCCTTCTTATAATCATTACACAATTATGCCTACAAAATGTAAAAACCTATTCGTTTTTGTTTTTTTTTTAAATCATAAAAAAAACTAACAAAACATTTTGATTTGGTTTTAAAAGTTTTCATAGTTGGATTTAGTGCCATCAACTTATGATTTGGTAGCTAGATTGGATTCAATACGTAAGGAAATGGGCTAGTATCAAGTCCAAGATAGATCCAAAATGTATTGTGTTGAGCCACCTAGAGTTTAAGCCCGAACTTGGTCAAAGGCATCTGGAAAAATTCTTGAGCACTTGTGGTCAAGCCAAGAAAGAGTAAGCCTGAGTAGTTAAAGTTGAGTGGAGTCCAAGGTGCCTAAATGTTAGACGAGAATCGAGTTCTGCACACCTAATGATCTAAGGCGTCGGGAGTTGAATTGTGTCTGGTCCAATGCACCCAGGCTCGGTTTATATATATAAGAAAAGGTAATAAAGCCTAAGAAAAGAACAAACCACAGCCCATAAGGACACATGGAAACAATTACATCATAACTCAAAAGACCAAGCAAAATAAAAAAGCAACCAAGGTAGAATATTGTTAGAGATTCATCTCTTGCTCGATTCTATCTCTTATCAATTACCACCAATCTACTTCTTCTCGGAAATTAATGAAATCAAAGTATCGACTCGAACTTTAAAGAAGCCAAAAACATGAAAATCTCCATGGTGATCATAACATATATAAGTAATTTTGTTGTTATCTATTTTTGGGTTTCCACACAAAAAATAAGAAAATACAAGAAAATATATCAAAAAAATATTTAAAAGAAATCCAAAAAAATAATAGGAGCGAGAAAAGGATGCTGGAGTGCCCATAAAATAGTTAAAAATTTGTTGAAGAGGTTCAAAAATACAAGAATTAAAATTTAACAATATATTTTTTTGACTGATAAGAGCCCTGTTGATAAGAAAAATTCAATCCGAGGAAGAAAAGTCCAAAATAAAATGTTTATGAACTCAATTAAATTTTATTGAAGGTTTAATTGAATTTATGGAGGGTTCGATTGCAAGAAAAAATGTTTTTAAGTCAATTTGGGCTTTATTAGGAAGAAATTAAAGTTCAGGGGTCCAATCACAATTTGTCTAGGGCTTTGATTACAAAATTGTGAAACCACAAGGACCAAATCAAAATGGCCATTTGAATCGGAGAAACAAAGACGTTTCATGAACTGTTCATCGTCTTCTCCTCAGTAACGGTTTCAACAATAAAATGCCGCAGATTGCTTCAGTTATGGGGATCGTTTCATAGCTACAATCTCTTTGCACACTGCCGACCGTTACTAATGCAATAATGCCCGAACACCTTTATTGTTAGAAAAAAAAAAGGCATGCATTCTTGGGCTATAAAAGCTAAAGAAGGGACCAAACAAGGGGAGAGGAGCAGAAGAACCCGAAGGGGGGAATAAAGAAAGACAGAGGAGGCATAACAAGCAGTATAAGAGAAAAAGAGAGTAGAGTAGAGGGAGGAAAAAATATTTAAAAGGCACATAAAGGAACAAAGATGAGGGAAGACGGAAGACAAGGAAGATGTGAAAACAGTGAGGAGCTTGTTTTAAAATAGGGGAAGAACACCCGTTGGTGGCCATCGTCTTTTTCTCCCTAACTGCAAACCTCTGTCATTCTCCATCACAAATGCACCAGCACCGCCAACGCCATCGTCATTTTTCCTCAGCTCACCATCTTCTTCCCTCGCTGCAACACCATTGAAGAAAAGGCAGAAACTTGTGCTTCTGCACAGACAGGAAAAATAACAGCAAAACATTGCTTGTCACCGTAGAGAAGAGCCATCATCACTCTTCCATCATCATCACCGCCAGCTGCCATTGTCCTCCCAGTCGACAACAACACTGTGAGAAACAGAAGAAGAAAATAGAAGCAGAAAAGAACAAAGTAGAAGAAAAAACACAGAGAAGAAAAAGAAGAAGAAGAAAGGCTGACCACCGTCCAAGCCATTCTCTGGTCAGCAACCGCCAGCAGCACCGCCTTCATAACCACCACGGGTCGGCCCTCTTCCCCTTCCTTTTCTTCTTCTTCTTCACCTCGATCTCCACTGTTTGGCTGAGGAACAGTGGAGAGTGAATCATAATTCACTCTCCACTGTTCATGTGAATAATGGAGAGCAACTGTTCATGGTTGGGCCAATTTTAGCCCTACCCGCATAACTGGGTCGTCCCGACCCACGTCAAAATAGTTGGGTCGGGTCCGGCCAAATCCAAAAAAAACATTTTGGAAAATTTATGATTTTCCCGAGTATTTTTCTACTGAGTTTTGCTTAATATTGGTTTGTGTTTTTATATTGTAAAGATACAAATTCGGTATTAAAATACCTGGTTTCATCAAAACATTGAAAAATAAAAAAAAATGTTTTTTTTTATTTTCATGCATATAGTCAAGTCTCTCAAAGAAAAAAAAATCATATCATATTTTCATGCAACAAAAATTCAATAATATATATTAGCATGCATTTTGGCTTTAATAACTAGTTTATTAAAGTCACGAGAACTAGACCAATATTTCAAAAAAATTCAAAAAAAAACCATTTTTGTTTTCTTTTAATATTAAGGATTACGCATTTATACGTAAGGCGTAGTCTCGATATTAAAAAGATAGCTTTAAAAAAAAACCTTTAGAATGGTTAGATTTTTTACCTAATAAGATAAGAACCTTCTTACAGAGGAGGACTTTTCTTAAACCATAGATGGACTAACATCTAAAAAACACGACAACACCTTAGATTTTATCAGACAATAAAACAATGTAGCTTACCTTAAGTAGGGTGTATTTGGGGTGCTAATACCTTTCCTTTATGCAACCAGTCCCCGTACACGATCTCTGAGACAAGTTAGGGTTCCTACTGACCAAAATACTAGGTGACAACTCTCATTCCATTTTTCTACTAATAAAAGACAAGAATTCATTATCTTCCCATATTTGCCACATTAGATACCGAGATGAGGGTGGATTTTTTTGCCATGACGCCGCACATATGCGACAAACCTGAAAAAAGAATGGTTAAAACCAAGTCATCAATTCAAAATTTCCAGTAACACCTTATTTTGCAAGGGCATCTATCATACTGTTACCCTCCTTTAATATATATATGTGTGTGTGTGTGTGTGAATACTTTACCAGTTTTAAACTTGAAGAAAATATAGATGCAAGGATGAAAAACACGTGGAATTTCCACGGTCTATTAGACTCTTTAATCATTCGATTGATCACATTAGAGGAATTAGATTCAATTATAATTATCTTCCCTGTACATTCTTCTCTAGTAGATGATAGTTCCAATGCTTTAATCACTACAATTGGCTCTACTTCATTGGAATCTTTAATCCCTACTGGTATAGATTTATACATACATTGTACCATACCTTTATGATCTCGAAGAACACCCTCAGTACTAGGATCACTAGGTTTTCTAGTGGAAGATCCATCCACATTCCATTTTAGCCATTGATTTTCCTATGAAGACCATATAATAAGAGGTCTAACACTTTTAAGATTAGTCCATCAAACCAATCCATCAGCAAATATAAGCAAATCTAGGACATTATATGAAAAATTAGAAAAAATAGATAGTAACCACATATTAAGATAAGAAGAAACAAAGTATCAGGTCATTATGAATGAGCTATAAAGACCATATAATCACAAAAAAAAAAACATAAATTATACCTTTCTTTGAAATTTCCCTTCAATCATAACTTCCCATTAGTAAATAAAAGCTGATAAACTGTTGGGACAACATCAGGATAAAACCCACCATTCCATGAATCTAGACCAAATTTTCTAGTGGTTTTGATAATAAATAAGGAGATGTTCCATTAACTCTTCATATAGGAAACATATTGGACAAAACACATCCTCAACTCCAATAATGTCTTTTTTGGCTAAAACTCCTATGGTGTTGATTCTATTAAGAATAGCTAGCCAACCAACAAAAAACATCGACTTTAGTAGGGATTAAACCTTTTCATAGACCATTAAAAGAAAAAACAAGTACCATATTAAGGAGGAGATGATAAGAGCCCACACATGGACTTGACAATATACATCCCAATAGAGTTTGGCTTTTATACCAATTTATCCTTTACCTCACAAGACATTACCACTTTGGATAATAAATTAGATAAAAAGATTAATAGATTTCTCCTCCAATCTCTAAGGAGCCTTCTCCACTTAAGCTTTTAAATCTAAACTAAATCATCTCATACACATATATTTGCAATAGATGAATCTTTGTCATTATTAGGGGTGATAATTTTCGGTTTGGTTCGGTTTTTACCTATAAAAAACAACCAAATAAAAATTTGATTGTAGGTTTGGCCTGTTTACCTAAGTTTACGCGATTTGTTTTTTTTTTTTGTTATTTTTTAAAATTGATTTCTTATAGGGTTTATGGGCTTTTTAGTCTTTTAACTTTTTTATTGCATGATGAAATAAAATAAATATATTTGTTTCTGAAAGGAAAAAAAAAAGCTAGGTACATGTAACTTAGTATGTGTGAGCTAGGTACATGTCGCATATTTTGAGTAAAAAGATGCAATAATGGGATGATAGAATTGCTTTCTTCCAAAAGGGTCACAATGAAATTAGATCTCAAGTAAGAAATATTCTACTAGTGAACTTAAAAATCCTAGTGCCTTGGGCTCGAGCTACTAAGCATGAGGAGCATGAGCTCGGGCATGACAGCCTAAGCCCTACTAGCTGTAAGTGCATGGGCCTAGACAACATGCTCGAGCCCATTTTGTGATGGGCACACACCTATCCTACTGTGCTTGTTGTGCATGTTGTCAAGCCCAGCAGGTTTTGGGTATACACCCAGTGCCTAGTAGAGGGTTGGGCACCTCAGCACCCCCTTCGACTTAGGCATGCACCCAAGCCCAACATACTCGGGATTGGGAGCGCTTCTCGAGCCCAATATGTTTGGATCCAAACAGTATGCCTGAACCCATTTCTCACTTCAAATGGACTCAAGCCCAACACCTTCCAAGGATCTTTTTTGGGATTTCACACGAGTCTTTTAGTATTTTATATTGATCTAATACGAATTATTTTAATTAGAATACAACTCAAAATATCACAATGATGAAATTACACTTTAACCCTTCCTCTCCATAAAAGAAAAAGATTTATGAGCTATAAATACATTGTGAATCCTTCAAGTCAAAGGTTCTCAATCTCTTCATTCTTAGCATATTTTTAGCATACATATTTTCAGAGTCTATCTCTCTAAAATATCATTGCACTTTTTCTCTCTACAAAGTTACTGACCCATTAAAGAGTCCCCACGTCCATAACAAAGGACCTTTTGCAGGTGTTAACTACCAACTACCTGGTTTGCTAGGCACCACTTGGCACTACCACAACTACCGATCACAAGATTTACTAGGCACCATCTACTACTAGCACAATTATCGGTTATTTGGTTTATTGGGCACCACCTGCTGCCGGTTACCAACTCTCTAGGCTTTCCATATCAAGTCACCAAATGCCATGACTACTTCTTTTTCTCTAGGTGCTTCACCTGGTAAGCACCGTTTATGAGTGAATTTCAATATGCTTTTCGTTAAAATTTAAAAAAAAATTTTGCTTCAAATTATATATATTTTTTATGTTTTTGGATCGTTTTGATGTGCTGATGTCAAAAATAAATTAAAAAAATATATATTTTTATGCTTTTTTCGAGTAAAATACACTTTGAAAAGTAACTGATACTACACTTTCAAACACCCTTATAGTCTAATTTTCTACCTCAACTTTTCTTTACTTTATTAAAAGAAGAAATGCCACGTGTTGTTATGTTACGCAAGATGCGAGTTCCCTTTGTTGGTTTCACGGATATTTGTTTCTTTCTAAGATGAATTATAGATTATTATAGTTAAGTTTTCTATAATATTTTTTTAGAGGGTATTTGGAAGTGTGATGATGGTTTTTTTTAAAGTGTATTTTACTTGGAATTGCATAAAAATAATATGTTATTATTTTAAAAATATATATATTTTTTATATCAGTATATTAAAATGATTCAAAAATATATAAAAAAATAATTTTAAATAAAAAATAAAATTTCAAATTTTGCCAACTCTTGTTTATAACGCAACAACAAAGAAGGGATTAGTATCTTAGTTTTTGCGATGAGTTGGAATTGATTTATCTCACACCTACAGTGTATCCCGGGCAAATAGCTATTCACACCTAAAGCTAATGAAATTAGCATTTTTTTTCGAGGTTTTAGGCTCTTAGAGGCGGGGGAAACAAAAAGAATGAGCAACTGGTTGTATTAGTCAACCAGCAACATAAATCTGAAGTCAACACATTAATAGTCAAGTAACAAGTATGAATCCTTATACTTTAGAGCAACCTTATCGTGAGGATGGGAAGTTGAGAATATTTTTTTAAAGTTTTTTTTTATTTATAAATATATCAAAATATTTTTTATTTTTAAAATTTTTCACATTCATATATAAAAATAATATAAAAATACTAAACAAATTATATTTTTTAAATAAATCTTTAAATTTAATTAAAAAAATTATTCAACTGCAACTCAAAACCATAGTTATTAAACCAGGCCTGGAGGTTGACCCGGTCAAGGGGTCAGGTATCGGGTTTCATGGGTCAATCCGGATCAACTCGGAAAAAAAATTAAAGTTTTAATATTGTATATGAAAAAATTAAGAAAAAATCCATGTAAATATAAGTTATACATATTGTAAATAATAAAGTTTAAAAGAATATTTTAAAAAGTTTTTTGTCTCACATTAAAAGGATATTACGTTAAGCTTTTAAGTTAAAGTATTTAAATTAAAAAAGTTTTTTATCCCATATTGAAAAAACATAATTTTTTTACATAGAGTATATATACTAATAAGTTTCAAATCCTACATTTAAAAAATATAACTTTTTTCTTGTCAACATAGAGTATATATATTAATGGGTTTCAATTCCCGTATTTAAAAAAACAAAAAATATCGGGTCTCACCCGGGTCGACAGGGTCGCTCGAAGTGCCCAAATTAACCAGGTTTAACTGAATCGTTGCATCGACCGGTCTTTTAATAACCCAAATTAATCTAATTTCAAGTCCGGCAGGCCAATCCAGATTTAATATCTACGCACGAAACCATGCCTAACCGCGAAATTTCACGGAAGAGTTGCCGAAATTGACTGGTTTTTCATATTGCCTTAAAATTAGGGTTGTGCTTTCTCATCAACATGAAAGTTTGACAAGTTAGATCATCTCAACCATTGAATGAAAAGATTCTCTTCATTGTTTGACTAATTGGCTCTCTCATTGACAAACATTATTTTACGGAAAGTGGTTCTTAAAAGTAACTTTTCAATTTTTTAAATTTATTTATCATTAAAATAATTGGTTAATAAAATAATTGGCTCTATCATTAACTCTTGGATGGACAAGAAACTGGTGGGTAGACACAAATACAGATGCAATGTTATTCAGGATTGTCTTGATGGTGCGTGTCTTGGTTAGCTTAGCAATAGCAGCCTCTCCAGATCTGAACTTCACCTTCTCTGGCTTCCGATCCACTAATCTAAGCCTTGACGGCATAGCTGAGTTAACCTCCAATGGCCTTTTGAGGCTAACCAATGAAACCTACAACCGAATGGGTCACGCCTTCTATCCAAACCCAGTAACCTTCAAGAACTCTATAAATAGCACTGTTTTCACCTTCTCCACTACCTTTGTTTTCGCTATCATACCTGAATATGCAACTTTTGGTGGCCATGGTATTGCCTTTGTCATTTCACCCACAAGAGGTCTCCCAGGAGCTCTTCCAAACCAGAACCTTGGTCTATTTAATAACACCAACAATGGGGATAAGACCAACCATGTTGTTGCTGTGGAGCTTGACACGATATACAGCACCGGGCTAAATGATATCAATGATAACCATGTTGGGATTGATATTAATGGTTTAGAGTCTGAACGATCTGCTTCAGCTGGATATTATTCTCAACTTAATGGTAAGCTCACAAACTTGACACTAATTAGTGGCCATCCAATGCAAGTTTGGATGGAATATGATGGCATGGAGAAGCAAATGAATGTCACTATAGCTCCGATTGATGTTGATAAACCCATGAGACCACTTTTGACTCTGTCTCGTGATTTGTCGCCAATCTTAAACAGTAGTATGTATATCGGATTCTCATCATCCACCGGTTCTGTTTTCTCGTCCCAGTATGTGTTGGGTTGGAGCTTCAAGATGAATGGCCTAGCTGAAGCACTAGATATCTCTCGCCTTCCTAAGCTTCCTCGCTTAGGACCAAAGAAGACATCCAAATTCTTAACCATTGGACTGCCTGTGCTTTGTTTAAGTCTGGTTTTAGTAGCAGTCTCGAGTATATCTTATGCCATCCGAAGGACAATGAAGTTTGCAGAAGTGCTAGAAGATTGGGAGCTTGACTATGGGCCTCACCGATTTAAATTCAAAGATCTTTATACTGCCACCAAAGGATTTAGAGACGAGGAGCTGTTGGGTAGTGGTGGATTTGGTAGAGTCTACAAAGGTGTCTTGCCAACCTCTAAGATTCAGATTGCAGTGAAAAGGGTGTCTCATGAATCAAGACAGGGGATGAGGGAATTTGTGGCGGAAATTGTCAGCATTGGTCGCCTTCGTCACCGGAATTTAGTCCCTCTCTTGGGGTACTGCCGGCGTAAAGGAGAGCTACTTTTGGTATATGACTACATGCCTAATGGAAGTCTAGACAAATACCTCTATGACCAACCACCAGTCGCCCTCAATTGGAGCCAAAGATTTAGAGTCATCAAAGGCGTAGCTTCAGGGCTATTATATCTACATGAAGAATGGGAGCAAGTTGTGATTCATAGAGATGTCAAGGCTAGTAATGTCTTGCTAGATGGTGAATTGAATGGAAGATTAGGGGATTTTGGCCTTGCAAGATTGTATGACCATGGAACAGATCCTCAAACGACCCACGTTGTCGGAACTCTTGGGTATCTCGCACCTGAGCATGCACGAACTGGGAAGGCCACGACAAGCACTGATGTGTTCGCTTTTGGGGCCTTCCTGCTTGAGGTTGCTTCTGGTAGAAGGCCAATACAGCCAACTGAGGATATAATCTTGGTTGATTGGGTGTTTATTCGATGGTTTAGAGGTGAAATTCTGGAGGCAAGGGATCCCAATTTGGGTACAGAATATATTGCAGAGGAAATGGAATTGGTATTGAAACTTGGTTTGATGTGCTCTCATTCTGAGCCTGCAGCAAGGCCAAGCATGCGCCAAGTAGTGCAGTTCTTAGAGGGGAATGTTCCTCTGCCTGACATTTCACTACTTCGTCTTTCTTCAAGTGGCCTAACATTTTCACATCGTGAAGGTTTTGATGACTTTGCCAATTCTTATCCTTGTTTTATGGATAAGGCATGTGCACATTTGTCCTCGGTTACAGAGTCCCTCCTTTCAGGTGGCCGTTAATTCTTGCGTTTCTTCAAGGAACTTATCAAGAACTCATGTAAGATTTATTTGGTGAATGAGAGGAGAACATATACATTACCTTATGAGTGTGTTTTTTCTATATAAAAAAACAATATGTAGTAAACTGCCTTTAGGAGATGTACATGAAAGATCACCTGCAAAACAATGATGCAAATTAAATAAAATGCATAACACGATGTCTCTCCCTTTTGTTTATGTTGATGTATCACATAAGAAAGCAAACATGGTAACAAAGCATGAAGCAGGAGGTAATGTTTAAAAGACATGCATAGTTATAGTTGGAAGTAGTACAGCAAGTTATCTGAATTAATCTGCCAACTATCAAGACTCTGTCTGTTAAAGAACCGATTCAAGTTGGTTCTTGGCCATTGGCGACTAGTATTTTATTATATAAGCAACTTAAAAGAGCTATAATAGAGAGTTTTGATCAAAGTATTTATATGATGAAATATTTAGTAATAAAATTTCAAATCAAAGTCTGTGG
Source organism: Populus davidiana (assembly GCA_030145905.1). NCBI lineage: Eukaryota > Viridiplantae > Streptophyta > Magnoliopsida > Malpighiales > Salicaceae > Populus > Populus davidiana. Next base: position 1,672,518 of record CM057794.1, on the reverse strand, counting down.
TGTGACCAATTGGACATAATTTTAGGTTGCTTGTTCTTTTATCTTTCTTGATCTTGTGTTGCTTCCATTTGCTCTTAATGTGAAACTGGGCTTGGTGGGCGCCATTCAATTGAATTTCAGGTTCTCTTGAAATTCCTACTTGGAAGTGGGAATGCATTGTATACATACAGAAACTTCAGAGATGAAAAATCTTAGGTAAATTGACCAATCAGACAACCTATAGTGAATACATTGTATCATTTTCTTTCCGTTGATCCAAGTTCAGTTCAAGAGACCCTTAGATTTAAGAAACAAGACTTCCTTCTTATAATCATTGAACAATTATGCCGACATTTTTGGACCCCATAAATTTTATGACTTGTGTGCTTTGCCCTATTCAAGACAACCTATAGTGAATGATATGAAAAGAGAAGAAAATGATATCACACGACATTCACAGGGAAATTCACGTACTTACTACAAACACATGGTAAACCACATAGCCAATCCAAGATAGACTTGTAGACTCGATACATTCTTAACTAACACAAAAGCAAGATTAACCAATTCTAGGAGCTCTCTTGATTTTTCCGAATGAGTCAACGTGTAATCGTACTCTATTCTGTCGAAAATCCATGGTCACAAAGCAATCAGGTTGAACGACTTGAATTTGAGCGCCTGGCTTCTCCTCCTTTATCTTCCTTTCAGCTTCTTCCGCTGTTAAGCCAACTAGCTCAGGCCATGTTGTTTTTGCAGCAGGATTTGACCCCAGCCCGTACATTCCTAAAACTTGTCAAAACCAAAGCATTCATAAATGGAAAACTTAGATGTCATAATCGTGAGCAAGGAAAAAAAAAAGTTAAAACATGCCATAGCTGTTAGCAAACTAAAAATATCACTGCTAGGAAACTAATGTTTGAGATTATCCGAATATGATGGTTTTGAATTACTGATAGAATCTTAGGTATATCATCCTTTCCCCTTGTTTTTCGAGAGAAACTATAATTGTCAAAATCAGGACCCGAATGGTCGGATCATATAAAATTAAGAACCTCCAAGTCCTCGATGGTATAATATTTTTGAATCTCTGCCTTCGATCGTGATCGCCAGAATCACGTGATGGCACTTCTTACAAACAACAAAACATCAAAAAATGATTTTTCTTTATACTTACTTGGCAAGGGTGGTACTGCTTGATCAGCAGGTGGTTCTTGAGGGGACTTGATCTGTTGATTTTCTTCGGTCATAGCAAAGCTCTGAACAGGAGGGGACAGCTGATTTCCTTGTATTTGAGATTTTACACTTTGTTTGTTAGGAGGGTTGAAGGATGGATCAGAGGGGAGGGACTAGTGCGGAAGCATTTAGCATCATTTTAATCCTTCCTCACTTATAATTTTCAATCCTCTTAATTTGGGTTGATTGACTCTTATCCTTTCATTCATTTAGAATTTATGTGCTTGATATTAGCCTTTTACAGCACTTTATTTTAGCCATTTTAGTTCTAAGAGGCTAATTTAAGATAAAATAAAGAATTAATGCCTTTTGTTTTATTTTTTCAACTTTTGAAAACAAAATGTAAAAACCTATTCGTTTTTGTTTATACAAAAATCACAAAAAAAAAAAAACAATACATTTTGATTTGGTTTTAAAAGTTTTCATAGTTGGATTTAGTACCATCAACTTATGATTTGGTAGCTAGATTGGATTCGATAGTTTCGTCAGTATTTTATAGAGAGCTATGAAATTATTCACTTTCCAATTGCATTGTTAATTCATATTCTTTACAGACAAAATCATTGACGGATTGAAAAGTCATCGATGTTATTTTGCCGTTATCTGAAAAATTTAGCTTAAATTAAAAATTGACAGATTGAAAAGTCGTCGGTGATATTTGGTGGTTTCTGAATTTTTTTTATTAAATTTAAAATTTAAATTAAATATTACAGACGGAATCACCAATGAAATAATTAAAAATATTAATATTTAATTATCTGTCGGTAAAACACCACAATAAAAAGCCTAGAATCCTTAATTTGACAAGAGACCCGTCTACTTTCTTCTTCCTCTTCTTCTTCTTTTTCTTCTCTTCTCTCCTCAACTCCTTCTTTTCTCCTCCATGCTCAGGTATGTTTTCTTCTTCATTTTTTTTCTTCCTAGTTTTTTTTAGTTAGTATACTTTACGAATTTGTTTTTATTTTCTTCTTAACTTCACTTAAAACTACATTAAGGTAAAAAAAAAAAATTCTTCTTTTTTTGTTTTTTTTCACTATATTTGTTTATTTTATTTTATTTTATTTTTAATTGTTTTTCTTCTTAATAATTGTATGAATGTTATTGTATGATTTTTTTTTTCATATAAGATAAATTTTTAGTTGATTTATTTATAGGATTTTTAAATTTTTTTCATATGAATTTTTTTAGTTGAATTTATTTTTTCATGTTATTTATTTGTTGCAAATTTGTTTGAATTGATTTTCTTCTTCTTTTTTCCAAATATTTTGAGTATTATAGAGTGTTGATTAATATTAATTTAATTATTTTATAGTTTTGTAAAATAGATTTTTTAAAATATTTTTAAATAATTACCGACGGAATTACATACGGTATTTTTTTGAGAAAATTACCGACAGAATTACATATGGTATTTTTCTGAGGGAATTACCGATGGAATGAAGCGGGTAATTTATTTTTTTTATTATAAATTCATCGGTAATAAAAAATTTTTATTATCAACGGACTTAACGACGGACAAAAAATTACCGACGAATGATTCACCAACTAAGAATTTTCATCTGTAATTTCGTTGGTAAATTAATTACCAACGGAATGGTAGTGCAAATACAAATAGAAAATTCTGTTGATAAATCTAAAGATTATGGTAGTAATTCCATGAATATAGACCAAAATTTCTAGTGGATTTGAAAATGAACAAGGAGGTGTTCCACTGACTCTTCATATCAAAGCTCAATAGTGCTAAATTTGAAAAATTGGAACAACTTTTTGAAAAGGTTTTGTGAGACTCGGACAAAAAAATATAGAAGTCCAGGCTTCTGTTAGGTAAAAACTCGTAGACCAATATCGTTTCATCTCTCTTTAAATGCAGCATCCAAGAAGCCTCGATTCTAGTGTTGAAGTTTCAAAACATCTTTTACTTAATTTTTTAACTCATCAAGTCCTTGTCTTGAACTCTTAGAGAGCCTTTTGACAGCTATTTCTTATCCATGAATGTTCCACGCAAATAATGACTCAGCATCCTAAGAAAATCCTGTGTTGTATTTCTTGAAGAACTTTTTCTTATCACTTAATTTTTTTTAAGAAAAAAGCATGGCTTTTTTTATAAAAAATTTTTATAGAGTTATTCCAGTATTATAACCAATGTTGTGAATTTTACACTCGAATTGACTTAAGTTATTTTTCATTGTTTTTTTTTATCTATTTTATTTCAATTTTATAGTTCGGCAATAAGTTGGTTAAGAACCAGTCTTTAAGTTTTTTTATTTGTTTTCTATGTGGTAATCTTAATTTCATGACTTTAATCACAAGTTTGGCATATTTATCTAGGTTTACATGGGTTTTTTTTATTATATTTTTAAATTTATTTTTTCTAGGGTTTAGGAGCTTTTTAGTTTTTTTAATTTTTTATTACATTAGAAATTAAATAAATACATCTTTTTTAAAAAGAAAAAAATTGAGTACATGTTACTTAGCATGTGTGAGCCAGATGTTGATAGCGCAGTAATATGTATGAATATGTGAATTCTCATATTTTAAAGTAATTTTTTATTTTTATTAATATAAATATTTAGATGATTATCTTGATTAATTTTATAAAATTTAAAATTAATAATTATATAAAACTACAATAATCCTGAAAGATTCACTCATTAGAGCAACCTTATAAGTGTTTGGAAGGGCAGTGAAGAAGCCGCGAAATTTCGCGGAAGAGTTGCTGAGATTGACTAGTTCTTCATGTTGCCTTGAAATTAAATTAGGGATTGTGTTTACACATCAACCTGAAAGTTTGACAAGTTAGATTATCTCAACCACTGAATGCAAAGATTATCCTCCTGGTTTGACTAATTGGCTCTATCATTAAGGCACATTTATTTTACGGAAAGTGATTTGTTAAAATCATTTTAAAATTTTTCTATATTTATTTGTTATTAAAAAAATATTAATCAACGAAAACTATTTTTTAATAAAAAAAATTAGCTTAATTTACATGAAAATATCTTTTTATTTTGAGAAAAAATCATTTTCAGAAGTTATAAAAAATTTAGAAATATCATATTATTTACTGATTTTATCAAATTTAATCCTCAAATTTTTGATACTATATATTTTGTTTTGAATATTTTTTTTTAATTTCATCTATTCAAATTTAATTTGATTTGATTTTTATATTTGTTTCTTATTTTTAATATTGTTATTTTCTTTTCTCTTATTATTTTTTTAATTAAAATTATTTATTTATTAGATTTGGTCTTTATTTTTTAATTGTTATTTAATTTATTTGAAATAATTTATGAAATTGTATTTTTTTTTAATTTTATCATTTTTCAACTTTTTTTTATCTATTAGATCTCTATTATTTTATTTACTATTTATTTTATTTGAGATAAGTTATGAAATTAGATTTTTTTTTAATTTAACTTTCATTTAATTTTTTCATTTATAAGATTTGTCTTTATTATTTTAATAAACTTGAAAAAATAGTAATAATTTATTTTTTAACTTATTTTCCATAATATGCCAAATACTAGAAAATATTTTATAATTTATTTTTCATAATACAATTAAATATTAGAAAACAATTTACTTTTCAAGAATTTATTTTTTAAATAACTATTTAAAAAAATATATTTTTCAGCTACCAAACTGCCGACTCCTGAATTACATGGATACTCCAATATAACTGACAAACATGAACAAGAAACTGGTGGGTGGAGACAAACACAGTTGCAATGTTATTCAGGAACGTCTTTTTGGTGCGTGTCTTAGTTAGCTTAGCAATAGCAGCCTCTCAAGATCTCAACTTCACTTTCTCTGGCTTCCGATCCACTAATCTAAGCCTTGACGGCTTAGCTGAGTTAACCTCCGATGGCCTTTTGAGGCTAACCAATGAAACCAAAAACCGAATGGGTCACGCCTTCTATCCAAACCCAGTAACCTTCAAGAACTCTATAAATAGCACTGCTTTCAACTTCTCCACTACCTTTGTTTTCGCTATCGTACCGCAATATCCAACTCTTGGTGGCCATGGTATTGCCTTTGTCATTGCACCCACAAGAGGTCTCCCAGGAGCCCTTCCAAACAATTACCTTGGTCTATTTAATACGACCAACAATGGGAATCAGACCAACCATGTTGTTGCTGTGGAGCTTGACACGATAAACACCACCGAGTTCAATGATATCAATGATAACCATGTTGGGATTGATATTAATGGTTTAGAGTCTGAACGATCTGCTTCAGCTGGATATTATTCCAAACTTAATGGTAAGCTCACAAACTTGACACTAATTAGTGGCCATCCAATGCAAGTTTGGATAGAATATGATGGCATGGAGAAGCAAATGAATGTCACTATAGCTCCGATTGATGTTGATAAACCCAGTAGACCACTTTTGACTCTGTCTCGTGATTTGTCGCCAATCTTAAACAGTAGTATGTATATTGGATTCTCATCATCCACCAGTGTTTCATATTTCGCGTACCAGTACGTGTTGGGTTGGAGCTTCAAGATGAATGGCCTAGCTGAAGCACTACATATCTCTCGCCTTCCTAAGCTTCCTCGAGTAGGACCAAAGAAGACATCCAAATTCTTAACCATTGGACTGCCTGTGCTCTGTTTAAGTCTGGTTTTAGTAGCAGTCTCGGGTATATCTTATGCCGTACGAAGGACAAGGAAGTTTGCAGAAGTGCTAGAAGATTGGGAGCTCGACTATGGGCCTCACCGATTTAAATTCAAAGATCTTTATACTGCCACCAAAGGATTTAGAGACGAGGAGCTGTTGGGTAGTGGTGGATTTGGTAGAGTCTACAAAGGTGTCTTGCCAACCTCGAAGATTCAGATTGCAGTGAAAAGGGTGTCTCATGAATCAAGGCAGGGGATGAGGGAATTTGTGGCGGAAATTGTCAGCATTGGTCGCCTTCGTCACCGGAATTTAGTCTCTCTCTTGGGGTACTGCCGGCGTAAAGGAGAGCTACTTTTGGTATATGACTACATGCCTAATGGAAGTCTAGACAAATACCTCTATGACCAACCACCAGTCGCCCTCAATTGGAGCCAAAGATTTAGAGTCATCAAAGGCGTAGCTTCAGGGCTATTATATCTACATGAAGAATGGGAGCAAGTTGTGATTCATAGAGATGTCAAGGCTAGTAATGTCTTGCTAGATGGTGAATTGAATGGAAGATTAGGGGATTTTGGCCTTGCAAGATTGTATGACCATGGAACAGATCCTCAAACGACCCACGTTGTCGGAACTCTTGGGTATCTCGCACCTGAGCATGCACGAACTGGGAAGGCCACGACAAGGACTGATGTGTTCGCTTTTGGGGCCTTCCTGCTTGAGGTTGCTTCTGGTAGAAGGCCAATACAGCCAACTGAGGATATAATCTTGGTTGATTGGGTGTTTGGTCGATGGCTTGGAGGTGAAATTCTGGAGGCAAGGGATCCCAATTTGGGAACAGAATATATTGCAGAGGAAATGGAATTGGTATTGAAACTTGGTTTGATGTGCTCTCATTCTGAGCCTGCAGCAAGGCCAAGCATGCGCCAAGTAGTGCAGTTCTTAGAGGGGAATGTTCCTCTGCCTGACATTTCACCACTTCGTCTTTCTGCAAGCGGCCAAAAATTTTCAAATCGTGAAGGTTTTGATGAGTTTGCCAATACTTATCCTTCTTCTATGGACAATGCATTTGCACATTCGTCCTCGGTTGCAGAGTCCCTCCTTTCAGGTGGCCGTTAATTCTTACTTTTCTTCAAGGACCTTGTTGAATTAATGTCTCAGAAGCTGCTGATGTGGAAGATGGAAGTGTTTACAGTCAAATAAAACTCATGCTAGTTTGAAGTTTTAAAAGTTTGTACGGATTTGCAAATCTTCTTTTCTGTTATGTAATAAACAGCAGCAGATATTGCTGCCGTTTATTTGCTTTTACTGTTTTATGAAGTGTTTAAATAAGACTTCTGATAATCAATATTCAGAATAGCTTTGTTCTTTGTTAACGTTTACAATTTATTCTGTCAAAAACTATCAGACGTTATCAAGAACTCATGTAAGATCTATTTGGTGAATCAGAGGAGTTCCTGTATGCAACACATTACCTTATGAGTGGGTTTTTTTCTTAAAAAAAAAATATTATGTAGTAAACTGCCTTTAGGAGATGTACATGAAAGATCACCTACAATACAATGATGCAAATTAGATAAAATGCATAACACGGCGTCTCTCCCTTTTGTTTATGTTGATGTATCACATAAGAAAGCAAACATGGTAACAAATCATGAAGCTCGAGGTAATGTTTAAATGACATGCATAGTTATAGTTGGAAGTAGTACAAGAATTAATCTGTTAAATTTTTAAAATATAATTTATATTATTATTTAATATACTTTCCTAAGTAAAAAAGTTTTGAACTTGAAATTTACACCAATTTACTTTATTTTATATTTAATTTTATCATATAAATAAGAATAGTAAGATTTAAACTCAAAACTGTTAAGTTATCAAAATTCTGAAAACATATTAAAAAATTATTAATTTGTCCTTAGAAGCATGAGTCCAACTGCAAGCAAAGAAAAGATGCTAGTGAGATTCCTCAGCTTGCCTATAAAACACGCAGGAGGTGTCCAATAGGATGAAACATAATTTGTCCTTTATTTTAAGTTTTTTTACAACTGCAAGCCATATAAGGAAATTGTATTGTAGTAGAGACCAGGTTTCCCATACTACACGATCCCAGTTCACCTGAGTAGAAGGACTCCGGAGATATTCATAAGCTTTAGCTGAGAAGCGATGAACACCACTAGACCAACTTTTGAGTGGAGTTATAGTTTCATCTATACTCCCACAACTCTCTACTAGTTGATCTCTATGACAGATAATGAATTTTCATAGTGGGGAGAAGGATGTATGGGCACACACGATCCATATAGAGTAGGTATGTAAATAGTAGTGGTGAACTCATTAAATCCAAATGAAATCTGTCTTCAGATGAATATTTTAGAGATGCCTAGCAAGGAAGCTCTTGTTTCTAGCCTTTACATCAAATAAGCAGAGGCCCCCTTCTTTCTTTAAGAGGCAAACGTTGTTCCAAGCAACCAAAGTAGATATGCTTTTAGTAGTGTTACATGTCCATAAGAAATTCCTACAGGTACAGATGATTTGGTTGATGACAATAACTAGAAGAGGGAAGACATTTATCCATAATTGAACCATACCAAATAGAAGAGACTTTAAAAGCTCCAATCGACCAACATATGAGAGATTTTTACCTATCGAGTTCTAAACTGCCGACTCTAATTTGAATAAAAAAGGAGAAAACTGAATTGTTAATAGCCGTGAGGGCTAAGAGGAACACCCAGATATGTGATGGGGAAGGATCCTTCTTTAAATCCAGAATCATGAAGAAGAGTCAACTTCAAATCAATTTTCTCCTCTTTGATCCTTCTTTAGAGCAACCTTATTTTTTTTTTTTTTTTTTTTTTTTTTTTTTTTTTTTGATTAACCTGGGGTGTCCGGGCCAGCTTGCGCGCACCACGACTAATCCCCAGGGCCTAACTGAGCACCCTGCAAGCCCAGAAGACAGGTAAGTCACCGCGGGGATGGCAGGAAGGTATACAAAGGGGTTCCAACCCGTGCGGTATAGAGAGGGAACAAACGCCTCCCCCACTAGCAGACCCCCCAAGTACATGGGTGAGCTTGGGAGTCGAACCCAGGCAACTGAGGAGACTTCTGTCTCCCCAGCCGCTGGGCTGGGACCAACCTTATTGCGTGGAAGGGTAGTGGAGAATATTTTTTAAATTGTTTTTTATTTATAAATATATTAAAATATTTTAAAATTTTATTTCTTACATGAATATATCAAAAATAATATAAAAACACTAAAAAAAATAATTTAAATTTAATTTAAAAAATTTGTTTAACTGCAACTCAAACAATGCCTAACCGTGAAATTTCATGAAAGAGTTGCTAAATTGACTAGTTTTCAATGTCGCCTTAAAATTATGGGTATTGTGCTTTCACATCAACCTGAAAGTTTGACGAGTTAGATTATCTCAACCATGCAAAGATTCTCCCCATTGTTTGACTAATTGGCTCTCTCATTAAGATACATTTATTTCATAGAAAATGATTTTTTTATTTTTTAAAAAAATATATAAAGAAATTAGAAATATTAAATTATTTACTGATTTTATTAAACATGAGTTTTAAATTTTTTATTGTTATATATTTTACTTATATTTTTTTTAATTTCATCATTTATAATTTAACTTAATTTGATTTTTATATGAATTTTGTTTCTTATTTTTATAATTGTTATTTGTTTTTCTCCTATTATTTTCTTAATTAAATTTTTTTATTTATCAAATTTGATCCTTATTATTTTGATTGTTATTTATTTTATTAAAATCATCTATAAAATTATAATTTTTTTTTAAAACTTCATCATCTTTTAAGTTTTTGATATGTTAGATTTGATCCCTATTATTTTGATTGTTATTTATTTTATTTGAGATAATTTATGCAGATGATCTGGTTGATGACAATAACTGGAAGAGGGAAGACATTTATCCGAAATTGAACCATACCAAATATAACCGACTTCAAAAGCTCCAATCGACTAGCATATGAGAGATATTTACCTATCGAGTTCTAAACTGCCGACTCTAATTTGAATAAAAAAAGAGAAAACTGACTTGTTAATAGCTGTGAGGGCTAAGAGGAACACCCAGATATGTGATGGGGAAGGATCATTCTTTAAATCCAGAATCATGAAGAAGAGTCAGCTTCAAGTCAGTTTTTTCCTCTTTGATTCTTCTTTAGAGCAACCTTATTGCGTGGAAGGGTAGTGGAGAATATTTTTTAAATTATTTTTTATTTATAAATATATTAAAATATTTTTAAAATTTTATTTGTTAAATGAATATATCAAAAATAATATAAAAACACTAAAAAAATAATTTAAATTTAATTTAAAAAAATTTGTTTAACTGCAACTCAAACAATGCCTAACAATGAAATTTCATGAAAGAGTTGCTAAATTGACTAGTTTTTCATGTTGTCTTAAAATTATGGGTATTATGCTTTCACATTAACTTAAAAGTTTGACGAGTTAGATTATCTCAACCATGCAAAGATTCTCCACATTGTTTGACTAATTGGCTCTCTCATTAAGATACATTTATTTCATAGAAAATGATTTTTTATTTTTTTAAAATATATATAAAGAAATTAGAAATATTAAATTATTTACTGATTTTATTAAATATGATTTTTAAATTTTTGATTGTTATTTATTTTATTTATAATTTTTTTAATTTCATCATTTAGAATTTAACTTAATTTGATTTTTATATGAACTTTGGTTCTTATTTTTATAATTGTTATTTGCTTTTTTCCTATTATTTTCTTAATTAAAATTTTTTATTTATCAAATTTGATCCTTATTATTTTGATTGTTATTTATTTTATTTAAAATCATTTATAAAATTATAATTTTTTTTTAAAATTTCATCATCTTTTAACTTTTTATATGTTAGATTGATCTCTATTATTTTGATTGTTATTTATTTTATTTGAGATAATTTATGCAGATGATCTAGTTGATGACAATAACTGGAAGAGGGAAGACATTTATCCAAAATTGAACCATACCAAATATAACAGACTTTAAGAGCTCCAATCGACTAGCATATGAGAGATTTTTACCTATCGAGTTCTAAACTGCCGACTCTAATTTGAATAAAAAGGGAGAAAACTGACTTGTTAATAGCCGTGAGGGCTAAGAGGAACACCCAGATATGTGAAGGGGAAGGATCCTTCTTTAAATCCAGAATCATGAAGAAGAGTCAGCTTCAAATCAGTTTTTTCCTCTTTGATCCTTCTTTAGAGCAACCTTATTGCGTGGAAGGGTAGTGGAGAATATTTTTTAAATTGTTTTTTATTTATAAATATATTAAAATATTTTTAAAATTTTATTTGTTAAATGAATATATATAAAAATAATATAAAACACTAAAAATTAATTTAAAAAATTTGTTTAACTGCAACTCAAACAATGCCTAAGAGTGAAATTTCATGAAAGAGTTGCTAAATTGACTAGTTTTTCATGTTGTCTTAAAATTATGGGTATTATGCTTTCACATTAACTTGAAAGTTTGACGAGTTAGATTATCTCAACCATGCAAAGATTCTCCACATTGTTTGACTAATTGGCTCTCTCATTAAGATACATTTATTTTATAGTAATTGATTTTTTATTTTTTAAAAAAATATATAAAAAAATTAGAAATGTTAAATTATTTATTGATTTTATTAAATATGATTTTTAAATTTTTGATTGTTATATATTTTATTTTTATTTTTTAAATTCATCATTTAAAATTTAACTTAATTTATTTTTAAAAAATATATATTTTTCAACAAACAAACAAAACAGTTATCTCCAAAATTACGTCGATAATCCATTATAACTGACAAACATGAACAAGAAACTGGTGGGTGGAGACAAATACAGTTGCAATGTTATTCAGGATCGTCTTCTTGGTGCGTGTCTTCGTTAGCTTAGCAATAGCAGCCTCTCAAGATCTCAACTTCACCTTCTCTGGCTTCCGATCCACTAATCTAAGCCTTGACGGCTTAGCTGAGTTAACCTCCGATGGCCTTTTGGGGCTAACCAATGAAACCTACAACCGAATGGGTCACGCCTTCTATGCAAACCCAGTAACCTTCAAGAACTCTATAAATAGCACTGCTTTCACCTTCTCCACTACCTTTGTTTTCGCTATCATACCGCAATATCCAAATAGTATTGCCTTTGTCATTGCACCCACAAGAGGTCTCCCAGGAGCCCTTCCAAACAATTACCTTGGTCTATTTAATACGACCAACAATGGGAATCAGACCAACCATGTTGTTGCTGTGGAGCTTGACACGATAAACACCACCGAGTTCAATGATATCAATGATAACCATGTTGGGATTGATATTAATGGTTTAGAGTCTGAACGATCTGCTTCAGCTGGATATTATTCCAAACTTAATGGTAAGCTCACAAACTTGACACTAATTAGTGGCCATCCAATGCAAGTTTGGATAGAATATGATGGCATGGAGAAGCAAATGAATGTCACTATAGCTCCGATTGATGTTGATAAACCCAGTAGACCACTTTTGACTCTGTCTCGTGATTTGTCGCCAATCTTAAACAGTAGTATGTATATTGGATTCTCATCATCCACCAGTGTTTCATATTTCGCGTACCAGTACGTGTTGGGTTGGAGCTTCAAGATGAATGCCCTACCGATGGAATGAAACGGGTATTTTTGTTTTTGCCTGCTTTTTCTATCAATAAATCTATTGGTAATAATAATTTTTTTTATTACAAACGGACTTACCGACAGACAATAAATTACCAATAAATGATTCATCAACGGAGAATTTTCATCGGTAATTTTGTTGGTAAATTAATTACCAACAGAATAGTAGTGTAAATACCGATAGAAAATTCCGTCGGTAAATCTAAAGATTATGGTAGTGATTCCATGAATATTGACGAAATTTTCTAGCGGTTTTGACAATGAATAAGGTTTTGAAAAATTGTGCTAAATTTGAAAAATTGGAACAACTTTTTGAAAAGGTTTTGTGAGACTCAGACAAAAAAGTATAGAAGTCCAAGCTTTTGTTAGGTAAAAACTCGTAGACCAATATCGTTTCATCTCTTTAAATGCAGCATCCAAGAAGCCTCACTAGATTCTAGTGTTGAAGTTTCAAAACATCTTTTACTTAATTTTTTAACTCATCAAGTCCTTGTCTTGAACTCTTAGAGAGCCTTTTGACAGCTATTTCTTATCCATGATGTTCCACGCAAATAATGACTCAGCATCTAAGAAAATCCTGTGTTGTATTTCTTGAAGAATTTTTTCTTATCACTTAATTTTTTTTAAGAAAAAAGCATGGTTTTTTTTATAATTTGTTTTTTATAGAGTTATTCTAGTATTATAACCAATGTTATGAATTTTGCAGATTAACTCGAATTAAATTGAGTTATTTTTCATTGTTTTTTTTTTCATTTGTGTTCTTTTCAATTTTATAGTTCGGCACTAGGTTGGTTAAGAACCAATTTTATGCCCGGGGTTGTGTGTAACTTAGACTTTAGAGCCAGTGTTTGGATTCTTATTTTTTTTTTATTTGAATGTTTTGATCCGTTTATATATATTTTAATTATTTTTATTAATTTTAAAATTAATTAAATACAATATAAATCTTCAATAATTTTAAAAGGACTCGACTCTTAAAAACAAAAACCTTATTGTTTCGAAGATAGTGAAAATATTTTTTAAATTATTTTTTTTATATAAATATATTAAAATATTTTTTATTTTTAAAATTTCATTTATTACATCAATATATCAAAAGTAATATAAAAACATTAAAAAATTAATTTTTAAAAAATTTAATTTAATTTAAAAAATCTATTCAACTGCAACTGAAACAATACCTAACCGCGAAATTTCACGGAAGAGTTGCTGAAAGCCTGAAATTGACTAGTTTTTCATGTTGCCTTACAATTTGGGTATTGTGCATTCACATCAACCTGAAAGTTTGACAAGTTAGATTATCTCAACCACTGAATGCAAATATTCTTCTCATTGTTTGACTAATTGGCTCTCTCATTAAGAAACATTTATTTTACGGAAAGTGATTCTTAAAAGTTACTTTTCATTTTTTTTATTTATCATTAAAATAATTAGTTAATAAAAAATATTTTTCAATAAAAAAAATTAAATTAATTTACATGAAAATATTTTTTTTATTTTAAGTAGAAAATACTTTTTAAAAGTTATGAAAATTTTAGAAAATTCAAGTTATTAAATGTTCTATTAAATTTAGTTCTCAAGCTTTTATTTTGAGTAAAAAATTGTTATTTTTTTTAATTTTATCTCTTAAAACTTGATTTAATTTAATTTTTATATCAACTTTAATCCTTGTTTTTATTATTGATATTTTCATTTCTCTTATTATTTTTTTAATTTAAATTTTTTATCTATCAGATTTGGTTTTCATTCTTTTGATTGTTATTTATTTTATTTAAAATAATTTATGAAATTTTTTTTTTTAATTTCATCATCTTTTAACTTTTTTATATTTTAGATTTGATTTTTATTTATTTTAATTGAGATAATTTATGAAATTAGATTTTAAAAAAAAAAATTATTCTCATTCAACTTTTTAATTTGTAAGATTTGTTTTCTTATTATTTTAATAAACTTAAAAACAATATTAACAATTTATGTTTCAACTTATTTTTCATAACATAACCAAACACTAAAAAATATTTTCTAATTTATTTTCCACAATACTACTAGACATACAAAAATAATTAAGGAATACATTTTCTAAAAAAAACACTTTTCAAAAAATAATTATTTTACCAGCACACAGACTAACTCATGGATTACGCGGATACTCCATTATAACTGACACACATGAACAAGAAACTGGTGGGTGGAGACAAACACAGTTGCAATGTTATTCAGGATCGTCTTCTTGGTGCGTGTCTTGGTTAGCTTAGCAATAGCAGCCTCTCAAGATCTCAACTTCACCTTCTCTGGCTTCCGATCCACTAATCTAAGCCTTGACGGCATAGCTGAGTTAACCTCCAATGGCCTTTTGAGGCTAACCAATGAAACCTACCACCGAATGGGTCACGCCTTCTATCCAAACCCAGTAACCTTCAAGAACTCTATAAATAGCACTGCTTTCACCTTCTCCACTACCTTTGTTTTCGCTATCATACCTGAATATGCAACTCTTGGTGGCCATGGTATTGCCTTTGTCATTGCACCCACAAGAGGTCTCCCAGGAGCCCTTCCAAACCAGCACCTTGGTCTATTTAATAGGACCAACAATGGGAATCAGACCAACCATGTTGTTGCTGTGGAGCTTGACACGATATACAACAACGAGTTCAATGATATCAATGATAACCATGTTGGGATTGATATTAATGGTTTAGAGTCTGAACGATCTGCTTCAGCTGGATATTATTCCAAACTTAATGGTAAGCTCACAAACTTGACACTAATTAGTGGCCATCCAATGCAAGTTTGGATGGAATATGATGGCATGGAGAAGCAAATGAATGTCACTATAGCTCCGATTGATGTTGATAAACCCAGTAGACCACTTTTGACTCTGTCTCGTGATTTGTCGCCAATCTTAAACAGTAGAATGTATATCGGATTCTCATCATCCACCAGTAATTCTTATTTCGCGTCCCAGTACGTGTTGGGTTGGAGCTTCAAGATGAATGGCATAGCTGAAGCACTAGATATCTCTCGCCTTCCTAAGCTTCCTCGAGTAGGACCAAAGAAGACATCCAAATTCTTAGCCATTGTACTGCCTGTGCTCTGTTTAAGTCTGGTTTTAGTAGCAGTCTCGAGTATATCTTATGCCATCCGAAGGAGAAGGAAGTTTGCAGAAGTGCTAGAAGATTGGGAGCTCGACTATGGGCCTCACCGATTTAAATTCAAAGATCTTTATACTGCCACCAAAGGATTTAGAGACGAGGAGCTGTTGGGTAGTGGTGGATTTGGTAGAGTCTACAAAGGTGTCTTGCCAACCTCAAAGATTCAGATTGCAGTGAAAAGGGTGTCTCATGAATCAAGACAAGGGATGAGGGAATTTGTGGCGGAAATTGTCAGCATTGGTCGCCTTCGTCACCGGAATTTAGTCCCTCTCTTGGGGTACTGCCGGCGTAAAGGAGAGCTACTTTTGGTATATGACTACATGCCTAATGGAAGTCTAGACAAATACCTCTATGACCAACCAGCAGTCGCCCTCAATTGGAACCAAAGATTTAGAGTCATCAAAGGCGTAGCTTCAGGGTTATTATATCTACATGAAGAATGGGAGCAAGTTGTGATTCATAGAGATGTCAAGGCTAGTAATGTCTTGCTAGATGGTGAATTGAATGCAAGATTAGGGGATTTTGGCCTTGCAAGATTGTATGACCATGGAACAGATCCTCAAACGACCCACGTTGTCGGAACTCTTGGGTATCTCGCACCTGAGCATGCACGAACTGGGAAGGCCACGACAAGCACTGATGTGTTCGCTTTTGGGGCCTTCCTGCTTGAGGTTGCTTCTGGTAGAAGGCCAATACAGCCAACTGAGGATATAATCTTGGTTGATTGGGTGTTTATTCGATGGCTTGGAGGTGAAATTCTGGAGGCAAGGGATCCCAATTTGGGAACAGAATATATTGCAGAGGAAATGGAATTGGTATTAAAACTTGGTTTGATGTGCTCTCATTCTGAGCCTGCAACAAGGCCAAGCATGCGCCAAGTAGTGCAGTTCTTAGAGGGGAATGTTCCTCTGCCTGACATTTCACCACTTTGTCTTTCTGCAAGTGGCCTAACATTTTCACATCGTGAAGGTTTTGATGACTTTGCCAATTCTTATCCTTCTTCTATGGACAATGCATTTGCACACTCGTCCTCGGTTACAGAGTCCCTCCTTTCAGGTGGCCGTTAATTCTTGCTTTTCTTCGAGGACCCATCAAGAACTCATGTAAGATCTATTTGGTGAATAAGAGGAGTTCTTGTATGCAACATATACATTACCTTATGCGTGTGTTTTTTCTATATAAAAAAAACTATGTAGTAAACTGCCTTTAAGAGATGTACATGAAAGATCACCTGCAAAACAACGATGCGAATTAAATAAAATGCATAACACGGTATATCTACCTTTTGTTCATGTTAATGTATCACATAAGAGAGCAAACATGGTAACAAATCATGAAGCAGGATGTAATGTTTAAAAGACATGCATAGTTATGGTTGGAAGTAGTACCAAACTCTGTCTATCAAAGGACCAATTCGAGTTGGTTCTTGGCCATTGGCGACTAGTAATGGTTTTACAAAGAATCAGAGTGTTCAGGCCAACTTTATTCAAGTTGGCTAATTGTATAGTGTCAACGAGGTCAGTGAAGCACAAGGGTATCTCTTTTCATGGTCTCTAATAACAGCAATATAGGTGGATAGATGATCAGAACTTGATAACGAGTAATTTTGCTCCAACGCATGGACACTTATGTAGGAGATTTTTTTTCTTTCTAATGTATAATTTTATATTAACATGCATAAATTTTAATTCATCGTGATCGCCAGAATCACGTGATGGTACTTCTTACAAACAACAAAACATCAAAAAATGATTTTTCTTTATACTTACTTGGCAAGGTGGTTATTGAGGGGACTTGATCTGGTGATTTTCTTCGGTCATAACAAAGCTCTGAACAGGAGGGGACTGTTGGTTTCCTTGTATTTGAGATTAAAAAAAAAAAAGAGTGCCGGTGAAATGAAAGCAGCATGCCGATTTATAGATCACACAACAAGGTTTCACTATTTCAATTTCTAGATGCAATTGAACACTCGGTTTTCCCGACATAAAATTTGAGCAGAACAAACAAGGCACTATATTCTCCTATTTGGCGTCAAGTCCGTCCAAAACATTTGTAAGCAAAAATATGACTAAAGGTAACTACAAGTAAATCTCCCAACTATATAGGGTTAGTCTCAGTTAGTCCTCAAAGATTAAAATTGATCTATTTTGCCCTCAACTATTAAGCATTATCCTTTCTGTCTTCCTAATCAGCACGCCTTGAAAGCGATCAACAAAATTAGTATATTACGCATGTCTTTTGTGGTTTCCTATTTTGATTTGATTTTAAAAGTTTTCATAGTTGGATTTAGTACCTTCAACTCAAGGTTGTTAAAATCACGTTTTGATTCGTAAAATCGTACAATTTTACGAGTCAAAACATGCATTATGGGTTGAATCGCTTGAAAAAATCGAAAATGGATAAAATCGGGTTAAAATTGAGTGAAATCGCAAAAATCAGATGAAATCGCGCAAAATCGCGATTTCAGGACCGATTTTGCGATTTTGACAAAATGAGACCCTGGAACAAAATCCTCCCTCTTGAACACAGCTGTCAGATGCCTATTGGCTTATTCCTACACAGTCACGGACACGCACTTTCTAAAAAGCATAAAGCAGAAGAAAATGGGGATGCATAAACCTAGAGAAGAGGGAAAAAGTGGCCAAACACCCACGTGGCTATGCAAAATATAAAGGGCAAAACCCATAAATTCAAATCTCCTCTGTCATCCATTCAAATCGACAAACATTCATTTTGCTGTCTCGTGCTCACCGAATTTCAACTTAAAATATGGATTTATTCTTTGTTGTCAAATAGAGGCATTTTCTATATCACAGTGCTTTTATAGTATTTTCATGCTAGTAAAACCAAACTCGGGATCAATTCAACTTGGAACTTGAGTCGTTGATCAGGTAGCAACTTCGCTTGATGTTGTGCTGTGTTTGCGCAACAAAGTGCAGAGGGCTTTTTTACTCTCCTTTCTGGTTTTAGCTTTTTTATTTGAAACATGAATTTATTTTAATGTATTTCAAAATTTCTTACGATTTTACGATTTTACGATCCGATTTTGTGAAGGGCTTTCCATTTCGTTTTAAAATCTCGATTTTAACAACCTTGCTTCAACTTATGATTTGGTAGCTAGATTGGATTCGATACGTAACGAAATGGGCTAGTATCAAGTCCTAGATAGATCCAAAATGTATTGTGTCGAGCCACCTACAGTTAAAGCCCGAACTTGGTCAAAGGCATCTGGAAAAAGTCTTGAGCACTTATGGTCAAGCCGAGAAAGAGTATAGGAAGCCTGAGTAGTTAAAGTTGATCGGAGTCCAAGGTGCCTAAATGTAAGACGGGAATCGAGTTCTGGACACCTAACGATCTACCAAGGAAATCCGATAAATTGTTAGGACAAAGATAGGGATAAACCTCACTATTCACTGCTAGAAAATCAATAAGTATAAATAAAAATACTAAGAAAATATTTTTGTTGGTAAATTACTGACAAAAATATTCCCTACATTGGAAAAAAAATTTTAAAAAAAAAATGATGACGTGTCATTTTTACCAGCGGAATTACTGATAGAATTAACTCCGTCGGTAAAATCGTTTGTAAACTGTGAACATTATTCATCATATCAATTACAAAGGGAATCACCAATGAAAACTTCTGTCATTATTTTACAGAGAGCTCTGAAACTATTCACTTCCCAATTACACTTTTAATTACTATTCTTTACAGAAAAAAAATCATCGACGGATTGAAAAGTCATCGATGTTATTTTGTGGTTTTCTGAAAAATTTAGCTTAAATTAAAAATTTTAATTAAATATTACAGACGAAATCACCAACAGATTGAAAAGTAGTTAGTGATATTTGGTGATTTCTAAATTGTTTTGATTAAATTCAAAATTTAAATTAAATATTACAGACAGAATCAACGGAATAATTAAAAATATTAATATTTAGTTATCCGTCGGTAAAACGTCACAATAAAAAACCTAGAATCCCTAATTTCACAAGAGACCCGTTTCTTTTCTTCTTCCTCTTCTTCTTCTTCTTGTTTTTTTTTTCTCTCTCTTCTCTACTCAACTCCTCTTCTCCTCCATGCTCAAGTATGTCTTCTTCTCCTTTCTTTTTTTTTCTTCCCAATTTTTTTTAATTAGTATTCTTTACAAATTTGTTTTTCTTTTCTTCTTAACTTCACTTACAACTACATTAAGGTAAAAAAAAACATTTTCTTCTTTTTTTGTGTTTTTTTCACTACATTTTTTTTTTTAATTGTTTATGTTCTAAATAATTATATGAATTTGTTGTAGGATTTTTTTTTCATATGAGATCAATTTTTAGTTGATTTATTTATAGGATTTTAAAAAAAATTCATATGATTTTTTTAGTTGAATTTATTTTTTGATGTTATTTATTTGTTGCAAATTTTTTGAGTTGATTTTCTTTTTCTTTTTTCCAAGAATTTTGAGTATTATAGAGTGTTGATTAATATTAATTTAATTATTTTATAATTTTATAAAATAGATTTTTTAAAAATATTTTTTAATAATTACCGACAGAATTACATACGGTATTTTTCTGAGGGAATTACCGACGAAATGAAACGGGTAATTTATTTGTTTTATTACCAAACAAAATTTTGCGTGGTTGCGGGTGAACCTCACCCGCAACCACAAAACCAAACACCCACTTATTTTATGGACAGTGATTTGTTAAAATCATTTTTAAAATTTTTATTTATTTGTTATTAAAAAAATATTAATCAACAAAAACTATTTTTTAATAAAACAAAATTAGCTTGATTTACATAAAAGTATTTTATTATTTTGAGAAAAAAAAACTTTTCAAAAGTTATGAAAAATTTAGAAATATCATGTTATTTACTGATTTTATTATATTTGATCCTCAAATTTTTTATTTTATATATTTTGTTTTGAATATTATTTTTTCAAATTCATCTCTTTAAATTTAATTTGATTTGCTTTTTATATTTATTTTTTATTTTATATATTTTGTTTTGAATATTATTTTTTCAAATTCATCTCTTTAAATTTAATTTGATTTGCTTTTTATATTTATTTTTTATTTTTAAGATTGTTATTTGCTTTTCTTTTATTATTTAATTTATTTGAAATAATTTATGAAATTGTAATTTTTTTTTAATTTTATAATTTTTCAACTTTTTTGTCTATTAGATCTCTATTATTTTAATTATTATTTATTTTATTTGAGATAATTTATGAAATTAGAGTTTTTTTAATTTTACTTTAATTTAATTTTTTCATTTTTAAGATTTGTCTTTATTATTTTAATAAACTTGAAAAAATAGTAATAATTTATTTTTTAACTTTTTTTCCATGATATGGTCAAATACTAGAAAATATTTTATAATTTATTTTTCATAATACAATTAAATATTAGAAAACAATTTACATTTAAAGAATTTATTTTTTAAATAATTATTTAAAAAATATATATTTTTCAGCTAACAAACTGCCGACTCCTGAATTACGTGGATACTCCATTATAAGTGACAAACATGAACAAGAAACTGGTGGGTGGAGACAAACACAGTTGCAATGTTATTCAGGAACGTCTTTTTGGTGCGTGTCTTCGTTAGCTTAGCAATAGCAGCCTCTCAAGATCTCAACTTCACCTTCTCTGGCTTCCGATCCACTAATCTAAGCCTTGACGGCTTAGCTGAGTTAACCTCCAATGGCCTTTTGAGGCTAACCAATGAAACCAAGCAACGAACTGGTCACGCCTTCTATCCAAACCCAGTAACCTTCAACAACTCTATAAATAGCACTGCTTTCACCTTCTCCACCGCCTTTGTTTTCGCTATCATACGTCAATATGAAAGTTTTGGTGGCCATGGTATTGCCTTTGTCATAGCACCCACAAGAGGTCTCCCAGGAGCTCTTCCAAGCCAGCACCTTGGTCTATTTGATGAGAACAACAATGGGAATCAGACCAACCGTGTTGTTGCTGTGGAGCTTGACACGATATACAACAGCGATTTCAAAGATATCAATGATAACCATGTTGGGATTGATATTAATGGTTTAGTGTCTGAACGATCTGCTCCAGCAGGATATTATTCCCAACTTAATAGTAAGCTCACAAACTTGACACTAGTTAGTGGCCATCCAATGCAAGTTTGGATGGAATATGATGGCATGGAGAAGCAAATGAATGTCACTATAGCTCCGATTGATGTTGATAAACCCAGTACACCACTTTTGACTTTGTCTCGTGATTTGTCGCCAATCTTAAACAGTAGTATGTATATCGGATTTTCATCATCCACCGGTTCTGTTTTCTCGTCCCAGTATGTGTTGGGTTGGAGCTTCAAGATGAATGGCCTAGCTGAAGCCCTAAATATCTCTCGCCTTCCTAAGCTTCCTCGCGTAGGACCAATGAAGACATCCAAATTCTTAACCATTGGACTGCCTGTGCTCTGTTTAAGTTTGGTTTTAGTAGCAGTCTCGAGTATAACTTATGCCGTACGAAGGACAAGGAAGTTTGCAGAAGTGCTAGAAGATTGGGAGCTTGACTATGGGCCTCACCGATTTAAATTCAAAGATCTTTATACTGCCACCAAAGGATTTAGAGACGAGGAGCTGTTGGGTAGTGGTGGATTTGGTAGAGTCTACAAAGGTGTCTTGCCAACCTCGAAGATTCAGATTGCAGTGAAAAGGGTGTCTCATGAATCAAGGCAGGGGATGAGGGAATTTGTGGCGGAAATTGTCAGCATTGGTCGCCTTCGTCACCGGAATTTAGTCTCTCTCTTGGGGTACTGCCGGCGTAAAGGAGAGCTACTTTTGGTATATGACTACATGCCTAATGGAAGTCTAGACAAACACCTCTATGACCAACCACCAGTCGCCCTCAATTGGAGCCAAAGATTTAGAGTCATCAAAGGCGTAGCTTCAGGGCTATTATATCTACATGAAGAATGGGAGCAAGTTGTGATTCATAGAGATGTCAAGGCTAGTAATGTCTTGCTAGATGGTGAATTGAATGCAAGATTAGGGGATTTTGGCCTTGCAAGATTGTATGACCATGGAACAGATCCTCAAACGACCCACGTTGTCGGAACTCTTGGGTATCTCGCACCTGAGCATGCACGAACTGGGAAGGCCACGACAAGCACTGATGTGTTCGCTTTTGGGGTCTTCTTGCTTGAGGTTGCTTCTGGTAGAAGGCCAATACAGCCAACTGAGGATATAATCTTGGTTGATTGGGTGTTTATTCGATGGCTTGGAGGTGAAATTCTGGAGGCAAGGGATCCCAATTTGGGAACAGAATATATTGCAGAGGAAATGGAATTGGTATTGAAACTTGGTTTGATGTGCTCTCATTCTGAGCCTGCAGCAAGGCCAAGCATGCGCCAAGTAGTGCAGTTCTTAGAGGGGAATGTTCCTCTGCCTGACATTTCACCACTTCGTCTTTCTTCAAGTGGCCTAACATTTTCACATCGTGAAGGTTTTGATGACTTTGCCAATTCTTATCCTTGTTTTATGGATAAGGCATGTGCACATTTGTCCTCGGTTCCAGAGTCCCTCCTTTCAGGTGGCCGTTAATTCTTGCGTTTCTTCAAGGACCTTGTTGAATTAATGTCTCAGAAGCTGCTGATGTGGAAGATGGAAGAGTTTAGAATCAAATAAAACTCATGCTGGTTTGAAGTTTTAAGAGTTTGTACGGATTTGCATAATCTTCTTTTATGTTATGTAACAAACAGCAGCAGATATTGCTGCTGTTTTTTTGCTTTTGCTGTTGTAAGAAGTGTTTAAATAAGACTTCTGATAATCAATAAAATTAACGAAGTTTTCAGAATAGCTTTGTTCTGTGTTAACATTTACAATTTATTCTGTCAAAAACTATCAGACCTTATCAAGAACTCATGTAAGATCTATTTGGTGAATCAGAGGAGTTCCTGTATGCAATACATTACCTTATGAGTGGGTTTTTTTTAAAAATATATATATTATGTAGTAAACTGCCTTTAGGAGATGTACATGAAAGATCACCTGCAAAACAATGATGCAAATTAGATAAAATGCATAACACGGCGTCTCTCCCTTTTGTTTATGTTGATGTATCACATAAGAAAGCAAACGTGGTAACAAATCATGAAGCTCGAGGTAATGTTTAAAAGACATGCATAGTTATAGTTGGAAGTAGTACAAGAATTACTCTGTTAAATTTTTAAAATATAATTTATATTATTATTTAATATACTTTTCTGAGTAAAAAAATTTTAAGCTTTAAATTTACACCAATTTATTTTATTTTATATTTAATTTTATTATATAAATAAAAATAATAAAATTTAAACTCAAGACTATATTGTTATCAAAATTCTGATAACATATTAAAAAATTATTAATTTATATTATTCTACTCCACTTATTCCTTGATAAACCGATCCTCTATCTTTTAGCATCATAAATAGTCCAGTTATGCATCAATTCTAACTAGCTACGTGTCAGGATTGAATAACACATGACTCGCATTGACTCGACACGTAGATAGTAACGTTACGACTAGTCGGTTTAAACTGAAACAACCTTTTCAATCATCACTCACTCTTTCCCTAACCTGGAAGACATGCAACTCAATAAAACAGAGAAGACCACCAAAATTACTTGAGTTGTTATTAATTGGTTTCCTGTTTTGTACCAGGAAATTAGGACAAACTAAATTGGTAGCACGCGTTACGTGTTACGCTATCGGTCAAAACTAGTATTTCTCAGCGTAAAAATAGGTATTCAGGCAAACCTAATTAAGTCATTTAAAAACAAAATTAATATCTGAAACTCAGGTTATTAACTAACTCCATAGGATTCAATAAATTATGATCCTTTTTGTCATACTGATTAGTCCGCATAACGCAGATTCTCCTTTAACTTACTCGTTCTTTATTTTCACATTTCAAAAACATTTAAAAAATAAATAAATTTTTTATTTATTTTCTCTTTTACTTTAAATTAATATTTTTAGTTTATTTTAATGTTCTAATATCAAAAACAATTTTTTAAAAATACAAAAAAAATATCATTTTGATGTATTACCAAATAAAAAGTATTTTAAAAAGCAATCTTAACAACACTCCCAAACAGATTCGGTCCTTATTCATAAATATTTCTAAAAGCTATCCGATTATAATATATCTACAATCTAAGTGATTAAAATTACATTGAAATGTAATTTAATTGATCAAATTTTAAATTTGTTTCCTAAAAGTTATAGTTTGAATATCAAAAACCTCAAAATTACTAAAAACTTATATGATCATAAATTTCAAGGTTTTAAAATATTATTCGATGTACGTTTAAGCTGATATGAATATCTATAAATACCAAAAACAAAATTACTTGTATCGCTTGAACTGAAATCCACATACCAAAGTAGATCACGTTTCAATTTATTTTATTAAATATTTACTTTAAATTTCCGGTTCATAATATATATATATATATGCTAGAAAATGCTTTGAAAATTAAAGTGTGTATTTGCCTTAATAAAAACTTTTTCACCCGACTCACTCAACAGGCCAGTAGTTACTAGACGAGGCAGCAGTAAATTAATCCCATGATAAATTTATGTTAATGTGTATAAATTTTAATCCAATTGTTAGATAACTGTAAAATTTGCTAGAAGCTTCCAGAGACCTTGGTTTCTTTAGGGTTAAATTTTGTAGCAATTGATTAGGAGATATATAATTTTAGGTTGCTTGTTCTTCTATCTTTCTTGATCTTGTGTTGCTTCCATTTGCTCTTAATGTGGAACTGGGCTCGGTGGGCACCATTCAATTGAATTTCAGGTTCTCTTGAAATTCCTACTTGGAAGTGGGAATACATTCTATACATACAGAAACTTCAGAGATGAAAAATCCCTCCTTGATAACAATATCCCATTCCACTCACTGACAAAAGTTTGCAAGATTCCTCTCTTTCTTTATCATTTTCTTTCCGTTGATCCAAGCAAGTTCAGTTCAAGATTTGAAACAAGACTTCTTATAATCGTTGAACAATTATGCCGACATTTTTGGACCCTATAAATCTTATGACTTGTGTGTTTTGCGTTTGCCCAATTAAAGACAACCCATAGTGAATGACATGAAAAGAGAAGAAAATGATAGCAGACAACATTCATAATGGAGAGAAGGATGTATGGGCACACACGGGCCAAATAGATTAGGTATGTAAATAGTAGTTGTGAACCCATTAAATTTAAATGGAATCTGTCTTCAGATGAATATTTCAAAGATGCCTAGCAAGGAAGTTCTTGTTTCTGGCCTTTATATCAAATAAGTCAAGGCCCTCTTTTTTCTTTGGAACACAAACTTTATTACAAGCAACCAAAGCAGATATGCTTTTAGTAGTATTACCTGTCCATAAAAAATATCTAAAGGTGCAGAGGATCTAGTTGATGATAGTAGCTGGAAGAGGAAAGACAGTTATCCAGAATTGAACCATACCGAAGAGAATAGTTTTCAAAAGCTCCAATCAACCAGCATATGAGAGATTTTTACCCATCTAGTTCTAAATTGTCGACTCCAATTTGAATAAAAAAAAGAGAAAAAATAACTTGTCAATAGCCTATGAGGACTAAGAGGAAAACCCAAATATGTTAAGGGAAAGGATCCTTATTTAAATCAAGAATCATGAAGAAGAGCCAGCTTCAAGTCAATTCTCTCCTCTTTCCTTCATTAAAGCAATCTTATTGCGTGGAAGGTAGTGGAGAATGTTTTTTATTTTTTTATTTACAAATATATTAAAATAATTTTTAAATTTTATTTATTACATTAATATATCAAAAATAATATAAAAACACTAGAAAAATAATTTAAATTTAATTAAAAAATATGTTTAACCTAACCGTGAAATTTCATGAAAGAGTTGCTGAAATTGTCTAGTTTTTCATATTGACTTAAAATTAGGGGTCTTGTGCTTTCACATCAACCTGAAAGTTTGACAAGTTAGATTATCTCAACCATGCAAAGATTCTCTGCATTGTTTCACTAATTGGCTCTCTCATGAAGATACATTTATTTCACGGAAAATGATTTTTTAATTGTTTTTTATTTTAAAAAAAATATAGAAAATAAAAAATATTATATTATTTACTGATTTTATTAAATTTGATTTTCATATATTTGATTTTGATTTTTTTTAATTTCATCATTTAAAATTTAATTTAATTTGATTTTTAAATGAACTTTGGATTTTATTTTTAGAATTGTTATTTGTTTTTCTCTTATTATTTTTTTTATTAAAAATTTGTATTTATCAAATTTGATCATTTCTTTTTTATTATTATTTATTTATTTAAAATAAATTATGAAATTATAATTTGTTGTTAAGTTCATAATCTTTCAACTTTTTATATGTTATATTTGATCTTTATTATTTTGATTATTATTTATTTTATTTGAGATAATTTATAAAATTAGATTTTTTTAAAATTTTATTGTCATTCAACTTTTTAATTTATAAGATTTGTTTCTAATTATTTTAATAAAAAAAATATTAACAATTTATTTTTAAGTTTATTTTCCATAACCTAGTCTAAACACTGAAGAGTATTTTTTAATTTAGTTTTTATATATTACTAAATATTAAAAAAAACATTCACTTCTCATAAAATTATTTTTAAAAAAAAATAATTTTTCAACAAACAACCAGACTAACTCCTGAATTACGTGGATACTCCATTATAACTGACAAACATGAACAAGAAACTGGTGGGTGGAGACAAATACAGTCGCAATGTTATTCAGGATCGTCTTCTTGGTGCGTGTCTTCGTTAGCTTAGCAATAGCAGCCTCTCAAGATCTAAACTTCACCTTCTCTGGCTTCCGATCCACTAATCTAAGCCTTGACGGCTTAGCTGAGTTAACCTCCAATGGCCTTTTGAGGCTAACGAATATAACCTACCACCGAACGAGTCACGCCTTCTATCCAAACCCAGTAACCTTCAAGAACTCTATAAATAGCACTGCTTCCACCTTCTCCACTACCTTTGTTTTCGCTATCATACCTGAATATCCAAATCTTGGGGGCCATGGTTTTGCCTTTGTCATTGCACCCACAAGAGGTCTCCCAGGAGCTGTTCCAAACCAGTACCTTGGTCTATTTAATGAGACCAACAATGGGAAACAGACCAACCATGTTGTTGCTGTGGAGCTTGACACGATATACAACATCGAGTTCGATGATATCAAAGATGACCATGTTGGGATTGATATTAATGGTTTAAAGTCTGAACGATCTGCTTCACCAGGATATTATTCTCAACTTAATGGTAAGCTCACAAACTTGACACTAATTAGTGGCCATCCAATGCAAGTTTGGATCGAATATGATGGCATGGAGAAGCAAATGAATGTCACTATAGCTCCGATTGATGTTGATAAACCCAGTAGACCACTTTTGACTCTGTCTCGTGATTTGTCGCCAATCTTAAACAATAGTATGTATATCGGATTCTCATCATCCACCGGTTCTTTTTCTGCGTCCCAGTATGTGTTGGGTTGGAGCTTCAAGATGAATGGCCTAGCTGAAGCGCTAAATATCTCTCGCCTTCCTAAACTTCCTCGCGTAGGACCAAAGAAGACATCCAAATTCTTAACCATTGGACTTCCTGTGCTCTGTTTAAGTTTGGTTTTAGTAGCAGTCTCGGGTATATCTTATGCCATACGAAGGACAAGGAAATTTGCAGAAGTGCTAGAAGATTGGGAGCTTGACTATGGGCCTCACCGATTTAAATTCAAAGATCTTTATACTGCCACCAAAGGATTTAGAGACGAGGAGCTGTTGGGTAGTGGTGGATTTGGTAGAGTCTACAAAGGTGTCTTGCCAACCTCGAAGATTCAGATTGCAGTGAAAAGGGTGTCTCATGAATCAAGACAGGGGATGAGGGAATTTGTGGCGGAAATTGTCAGCATTGGTCGCCTTCGTCACCGGAATTTAGTCGCTCTCTTGGGGTACTGCCGGCGTAAAGGAGAGCTACTTTTGGTATATGACTACATGCCTAATGGAAGTCTAGACAAATACCTCTATGACCAACCACCAGTCGCCCTCAATTGGAGCCAAAGATTTAGAGTCATCAAAGGCGTAGCTTCAGGGCTATTATATCTACATGAAGAATGGGAGCAAGTTGTGATTCATAGAGATGTCAAGGCCAGTAATGTCTTGCTAGATGGTGAATTGAATGGAAGATTGGGGGATTTTGGCCTTGCAAGATTGTATGACCATGGAACAGATCCTCAAACGACCCACGTTGTCGGAACTCTTGGGTATCTCGCACCTGAGCATGCACGAACTGGAAAGGCCACGACAAGCACTGATGTGTTCGCTTTTGGGGCCTTCCTGCTTGAGGTTGCTTCTGGTAGAAGGCCAATACAGCCAACTGAGGATATAATCTTGGTTGATTTGGTGTTTAGTCGATGGCTTGGAGGTGAAATTCTGGAGGCAAGGGATCCCAATTTGGGTACAGAATATATTGCAGAGGAAATGGAATTGGTATTGAAACTTGGTTTGATGTGCTCTCATTCTAAGCCTGCAGCAAGGCCAAGCATGCGCCAAGTAGTGCAGTTCTTAGAGGGGAATGTTCCTCTGCCTGACATTTTACCACTTCGTCTTTCTGCAAGTGGCCAAAAATTTGCACATGGTGAAGGTTTTGATGACTTTGCCTATTATTATCCTTCTTCTATGGACAAGGCATCTGCACATTCGTCCTTGGTTGCAGAGTCCCTCCTTTCAGGTGGCCGTTAATTCTTACTTGTCTTCCAGGACCTTGTTGAATTAATGTCTCAGAAGCTGCTGATGTGGAAGATGGAAGAGTTTACAGTCAAATAAAACTCATGTTGGTTTGAAGTTTCAAAAGTTTGTAAGGATTTGCATAATCTTCTTTTCTGTTATGTAACAAACAGCAGCAGATATTGCTGCTGTTTATTTGCTTTTGCTGTTTTAAGAAGTGTTTAAATAAGACTTCTGATAATCAATAAGATTAACGAAGTTTTCAGAATAGCTTTGTTCTCTGTTAACATTTACAATTTATTCTGTCAAAAACTATCAGACCATATGAGTGGATTTTTTTATTAAAAAAAACTATGTAGTAAACTGCCTTTAGGAGATGTACATGAAAGATCACCTGCAAAACAATGATGCAAATTCAATAAAATGCATAACACGGTGTCTCTCCCTTTTGTTTATGTTGATGTACCACATAAGAAAGCAAGCATGGTAATAAGTCATGAAGCTGGAGGTAATGTTAAAAAGACATGCATAGTTATAGTTGGAAGTAGTAAAAAAATTATTTGAATTAATCTATTAAATATATAAGATTTTAAAATATAATTTATATTATTATTTAACATATTACTTCAAATAAAAAAAATTTAAACTTGAAATTTGCATATACTTATATTATTTATTTAATTTTTATCATACAAATAAAAATAATGAAATTTAAATTCAAGATTGCTTGACCATCAAGACTCTAATAACATATTAAAAACATCATTTTAACCTAATAATTTAAATTATTAAATAAAATTCTAAAATATAATTAATATTATTCTACCTCACTTATTCATTAATAAACCGATCCTCTATTTTTGAGCATTATAAATAGTCCAGTTCTGCATCAATTCTAACTAGCTACGTGTCAGATTGAATAACACATGACTGGCATAGACTCTATACATAGATAGCAACGTTACGACTGGTTGTGCTAAACTGAAACAACCTTTTCAATCCTCACTATCACTCTTTCCCTAGCCTGGAAGACAAGCAACTCAATAAAACAGAGAAGACCATCAAAATTACTTGTGTTGTTATTGTTTTCCTGTTTTGTACCAGGAAATTAGGACAAACTAAATTGGCAGCACGCGTTACGTGTTATGCTATCGGTCAAAACTAGTTATTTTCAATTGTAACGGAGCTAGAATATTTTAAATGAAGGTGCAAATTAATTAATAAATATATACTATATTATATAAATATACTTAAAAATTAATTTGAAATAAATATACTAACTCATATAAAGCAAAACTAATTTAAAAATACTTTTAAAATGAAAAAACTTATATTATAATTAAGGGTATTTCAAATGCGTTCGACTTTTCACACGTCATTTTTAAAATCTTTGATTTTCCTCATCGAGTCGACGTTGATATTGCTCGTTTTCAAAAAATACAAAAAAATCAGAAAAAATCAAAATTTACAAAAACAGAAGAAGTTGAGGGACCAATTTTGAAAACCTAGCAATATTTCTGCCTATAAATACTGGTTTCCTCAACACACTCAAAGGGGGGGCAATTTTGAAATATCAGAAAAATCACAAAAAACCCTAAACCTAAACTTATCTCTACCTAAAAAAACAAAAAAAACACAGCCGCCCCCCCACCCTTTGCTTTTTTTGACACCGGCCAAACAACCCCCCAAAACCCCCCAGATAATTTTTTTTCTTCTTCCTTTCTCCCTCACCAGCAGCCACACTCTCAGCCCCTCACTCCACAGCCGCCGGTCACCAGACCTCTCTCCCCCTCAACCTTTCCTTCTTCCCTTGGCTAACAACACCACCACAACTCCCCTTTTTTTTGTTCCTCTGATTTTCTCCACCCGGCCGGCCAAACAACAGCAGCAACAAGATCTGCCATCGGCAGAAGAAGAAACCCACCGCTAGAAACAGAGAACAACGGGGAAACGATAGCAGCGACGGCCCCATCCTCGTGCAGCGGCGCCGTGTTCCTCTAGTAGCAGCAATCGGGCAACTAACAGAGCCCATCACAGCGGCGACCGAGCTCCTCCAGCACGCTCATAGACCCCGATCGGTCCATTCCTCCGCCTAAACATCGACAGCAAGCCCCTCTCCACTGTGGTTTCAGCCGTCGAACGGACGACAGCAGCAACGACCACAGTCGTGACCCCCTTTGCAGCGCCGCCCGATCTGGCACCCGAAGTAGAGGAGAAGAAGACGGAACCCCTAACGAACTGACCCGGGGAGAAGACGATCTGAAGAAGGAGAAGAAGGAGTAGATCGGAGAAAAAAAAAAACAAAATAAAAACAATTGTTTGTTGCGTTTCTTGGCTTTGCAGGTGACGTACCTCTCACCACCGACAGGGAAGGCTGAGAAGAAGATGATCCATACACCCCTGGTTTGCCCGGTTTTCCAGCGGTGGCGCGTGGGAAGACGCACCGCTACTGTTCAGGCAACTCCAAAAAACATTTTCCTGAATTTTAGGGACTATTCTGTAATTTTTCAATTATTTGATGTAATTTTTGTTTAGTTGTTTTGAATTGGTAATTTGTAATGTGATGTACAAAAAGAACAAAAAAAAAAAGAAAAAGAAAAGAAAAGAAACAAATATAGTGAAAGTGTATGTGTGTTGGTATTTGTTTTATCATTTGTTTTATTTTTTTATGAAAAAATTGCAAAGATTAAAGAAGAATTTAATATTTTGATTGGATCACGGTCAAGAATTATTAACTTATACGTAAGTTGTATTTCTAATATCCAATGAAAAGACAAAATTTTAAAACTTCTTTAACACGTCAAAGTCATGAAGCAGCTTACTTCAGGTAAGGTGCGTTAGGGGTGCTAATACCTTCCCTAATCACAACCAGTCCCTTACCCGCGAATCTCTCACAAGACCAGTACATCCGGTTTCCTACTAGCCTTTAATAAACTACTAGGTGGCGACTCCCAACGAATCGGTTCAAGCAAACGCAACAACGAGAAAAAATTGCCAGCCCGATGCCGCGAGGATTTTTTTCAACGTGCGACAATCATTTAGAATTTAATTTCATTTGATTTTTATATAAAGTTTGATCTTTATTTTTATGATAATTATTTGTTTATCTTTTATTATTTTCTTTATTAAAAATTTTTATCTATCAAATTTGGTCATCACTTTTTTATTATTATTTATTTTATGTAAAATAAGTTAAGAAATTGTAATTTGTTTTTAAATTCTTCATCTTTCAACTTTTTTATATGTTATATTTGATCTCTATTATTTTGATTGTTATTTATTTTATTTGAAATAATTTATAAAATTAGATTATTTTTTTAATTTTATTGTCATTTAACTTTTTAATTTGTAAGATTTGTTTCTAATTATTTTAATAAAAATATATTAACAATTTATTTTCCAGCTCATTTTCAATCATATAGTCCAAACACTGAAAAATATTTTTTATTTTTTTATTTATTACTAAATATTAAAAATAAACATTCACTTCTAATAAATTTAATTTAAAAAAAAATTATTTTTCAACAAACAAATAACATAACTCTCCTAAATTACGTGCATACTCCATTATAACTGACAAACATGAACAAGAAACTGGTGGGTGGAGACAAATACAGTTGCAATGTTATTCAGGATCGTCTTCTTGGTGCGTGTCTTCGTTAGCTTAGCAATAGCAGCCTCTCAAGATCTCAACTTCACCTTCTATGGCTTCCGATCTACTAATCTAAGCCTTGACGGCTTAGCTGAGTTAACCTCCAATGGCCTTTTGAGGCTAACCAATGTAACCTACCACCGAACGAGTCACGCCTTCTATCCAAACCCAGTAACCTTCAAGAACTCTATAAATAGCACTGCTTTCACCTTCTCCACTACCTTTGTTTTCGCTATCATACCTGAATATCCAACTCTTGGCGGCCATGGTTTTGCCTTTGTCATTGCACCCACAAGAGGTCTCCCAGGAGCTGTTGCAAACCAGTACCTTGGTCTATTTAATGAGACCAACAATGGGAAACTGACCAACCATATTGTTGCTGTGAAGCTTGACACGATAAACAACAGCGAGTTCAATGATGTCAATGATAACCATGTTGGGATTGATATTAATGGTTTAGAGTCTGAACAATCAGCTTCAGCTGGATATTACTCTCAACTTAATGGTAAGCTCACAAACTTGACACTAATTAGTGGCCATCCAATGCAAGTTTGGATGGAATATGATGGCATGGAGAAGCAACTTAATGTCACTATAGCTCCGATTGATGTTGATAAACCCAGTAGACCACTTTTGACTTTGTCTCGTGATTTGTCGCCAATCTTAAACAGTAGTATGTATATCGGATTCTCATCATCCACCGGTGCTTTTACCGCGTCCCAGTATGTGTTGGGTTGGAGCTTCAAGATGAATGGCCTAGCTGAAGCCCTACATATCTCTCGCCTTCCTAAACTTCCTCGCGTAGGACCAAAGAAGACATCCAAATTCTTAACCATTGGACTGCCTGTGCTCTGTTTAAGTCTGGTTTTAGTAGCAGTCTCGAGTATAACTTATGCCATACGAAGGACAAGGAAGTTTGCAGAAGTGCTAGAAGATTGGGAGCTTGACTATGGGCCTCACCGATTTAAATTCAAAGATCTTTATACTGCCACCAAAGGATTTAGAGACGAGGAGCTGTTGGGTAGTGGTGGATTTGGTAGAGTCTACAAAGGTGTCTTGCCAACCTCGAAGATTCAGATTGCAGTGAAAAGGGTGTCTCATGAATCAAGACAGGGGATGAGGGAATTTGTGGCGGAAATTGTCAGCATTGGTCGCCTTCGTCACCGGAATTTAGTCTCTCTCTTGGGGTACTGCCGGCGTAAAGGAGAGCTACTTTTGGTATATGACTACATGCCTAATGGAAGTCTAGACAAACACCTCTATGACCAACCAGCAGTCGCCCTCAATTGGAGCCAAAGATTTAGAGTCATCAAAGGCGTAGCTTCAGGGCTATTATATCTACATGAAGAATGGGAGCAAGTTGTGATTCATAGAGATGTCAAGGCCAGTAATGTCTTGCTAGATGGTGAATTGAATGGAAGATTAGGGGATTTTGGCCTTGCAAGATTGTATGACCATGGAACAGATCCTCAAACGACCCACGTTGTCGGAACTCTTGGGTATCTCGCACCTGAGCATGCACGAACTGGGAAGGCCACGACAAGCACTGATGTGTTCGCTTTTGGGGTCTTCTTGCTTGAGGTTGCTTCTGGTAGAAGGCCATTACAGCCAACTGAGGATATAATCTTGGTTGAGTGGGTGTTTGGTCGATGGCTTGGAGGTGAAATTCTGGAGGCAAGGGATCCCAATTTGGGAACAGAATATATTGCAGAGGAAATGGAATTGGTATTGAAACTTGGTTTGATGTGCTCTCATTCTAAGCCTGCAGCAAGGCCAAGCATGCGCCAAGTAGTGCAGTTCTTAGAGGGGAATGTTCCTCTGCCTGACATTTCACCACTTCGTCTTTCTTCAAGTGGCCAAAATTTTGCACATTTTGAAGGTTTTGATGAGTTTGCCAATTCTTATCCTTCTTCTACGGACAAGGCATTTGCACATTCGTCCTCGGCTACAGAGTCCCTCCTTTCAGGTGGCCGTTAATTCTTGCTTTTCTTCAAGGATTGTTACATAATCTTCTTTTCTGTTATGTAACAAACAGCAGCAGATATTGCTGATGTTTATTTGCGTTTACTGTTTATGAAGTGTTTAAATAAGACTTCTGATAATTAATAAGATTAACGACGTTATCAGAATAGCTTTGTTCTCTGTTAACATTTACAATTTATTCTGTCAAAAACTATCAGACCTTATCAAGAACTCATGTAAGATCTATTTGGTGTATCAGAGGAGTTCCTGTATCCAATACATTACCTTATGAGTGGGTTTTAAAAAAAATAAATATATATATATATAGAGAGAGAGACACACACACATTACCTTATGAGTGCGTTTTTTCTACATAAAAAAATATAAGTAGTGAACTGCCTTTAGGAGATGTACATGAAAGATCACCTGCAAAACAATGATGCAAATAAAATAAAATGCATAACACGATGTCTCTCCCTTTTATTTATGTTGATGTATCACATAAGAAAGCAAACATGGTAACAAATTATGAAGCAGGAGGTAATGTTTAAAAGACATGCATAGTTATAGTTGGAAGTATTCCAGCAACTTATCTGAAATAATTTATCTAATACATAAAATTTTAAAATATAATTTATATTATTATTTAAAATACTTCATTGATTAAAAAAATTTTAAACTTGAAATTTATATAGGCTATAAATAAAGATGATGAAATTCAAACTCAAAACTGCTTGATTATCAAGATTTTAATAACATATCAAAAAATCATCTCAATTCAATAATTTAAATTATTAAATAAAATTTTAAAATATAATTTATATTATTGTGCACCACTTATTCCTTAATAAACCGATTCTCTATTTTTGAGCATTACAAAGAGTCCAGTTCTGCATAAATTCTAACTAGCTAGGTGTCAGGATTGAATACCACATGACCGGCATTGACTCTATACATAGATAGTAACGTTACGATTAGTCGGGTTAAACTGAAACAACCTTTTCAATCATCACTATCACTCTTTCCCTAACCTGGAAGACATGCAACTCAATAAAACAGAGAAGACCACCAAAATTACTTGTGTTGTTATTGTTTTCCTGTTTTGTACCAGCAAATTAGGACAAACTAAATTGGTAGCACGCGTTACGTGTTACGCTAATATATATATATATATATATATATATATATATATATCTGAAACTCAGGTTATTAACTAACTCCATAGGATTCAATAAATTATGATCCTTTTTGTCATCCTGATTAGTCCACATAAAGCAGATTCTTCTTTAACTTAGTCACTTAGTTGCTGTTTATTTTTGTATTTTAAATTAATATTTTTTAGTATTTTTATTTTATTTTATTTTAACATGCTGATATTAAAAATAATTTTTTAAAAATAAAAAATATATATCATTTTGATATATTTCCGAGTGAAAAATACTTTAAAAAACAACCACAACCACACTCCCAAACAAACTATAACCTTATCTATAAATATTTCTAAAAGCTATCCGGTTATAATATATCCATAATCTGAGTGATTAAAATTATATTAAGAGGTATAACTTATCTAGTTAAATTTTAAATTTGTTTCTTAGAAATTATAGTTTGAACGTCACAAATCTCAAGGTTACTAAAAACTTATATGATCATGAATTTTAAGATTTTAAAATATTAGTCGATTGTAAGTTGATTTGGATATCAACGAATACACAAAAAAAAATTACTTGTATCACTTTCAACTGAAATCCACAGACGAAAGAAGATCACGTTTCAATTTATTTTATTAAATATTTACATTAAATTTCCGGTTCATAATATATATATGCTAGAAAATGCTTTGAAAATTAAAGTGTGTGCATTTGCCTTAATAAAAACTTTTTAACCCGACTCACTCAACAGGCCAGTAGTTACTAGACGAGGCAGCAGTAAATTAATCCCATGATAAATCGACCGATCATCACTTTGAGACGTGGGCCCATGACCAGCTGGATAACGAGAAGTTTCGTGAAAACGCAGGACCCACTTAAACAAAAAAAAAATATCTTTCGATCCCAGACCACTATACTACTCTCCAGACTCCAGCTAGCTCCTCTTCCCGGCCCTGCTCGTAATCCCTGTACATGACTACAGTGTGCTCTTCCCCTACAATGAAGGCTTGCACATTTATGTATCCTCGTGCGCTCACGCAATTGGTTGCTGCAGTAAAAAAAAACCCTCCATGCAGCAGCATTTACCCCATTTCATGAGGGACGTCGTGTCCACCTTTCTATATCCATCCACGACGTCTAACCACCCCACCATTCCTAATAACTA
Organism: Populus davidiana; assembly: GCA_030145905.1. Lineage (NCBI taxonomy): Eukaryota > Viridiplantae > Streptophyta > Magnoliopsida > Malpighiales > Salicaceae > Populus > Populus davidiana. Next base: position 1,635,159 of record CM057794.1, on the reverse strand, counting down.
CCCTAAACCGCTAATCCTCTCTCTCCCTCTCTCTCTTACATACACTGCACATACACAAATTAATGATAATATACTGTATGGTGCTGTAATTTATACACATAGTAACTCTAGCTTGAATGATTTCCATGTCAGACCATTTCCCGTGTCCCCATACATATCAATATTAATTCGTTCCCGCTCTCTCTCTCTCTATATATATATATATGATAGAGAGTCTTGTGAATCACTAGCTCAATAATATGGATAGCTTGCTTTGTGATGAGGTCTGGCTTTCCAGTCCTGCAACTCCCGATTACCACATTAATCAACCACGGTATAGCCATGGAGAGACCTACGCAGCTGCTTCCTCATTCTACACAACCACAGAAGACTGTGAGAAGGCCGTCTCTATATACCTGGAGAAGGAGTTCACTTGCATGCCTGAACCCGGATACGTAGAACATCTTCGGACCAAAAATTTGTTGTTTGCTAGGCTCAGAGCCATTCAGTGGCTCATCAAGGTTTTGTTTCTCAACTTGTATATGTAGAAACATGGTAATCAACGAGATTATTGCTTTTACGTGCAAGTCACAATCACCCCTCTCATTATCCTATGCATATGTATGTTTTCAGTCTCGTCAAAGGCTCAGTCTCTCTTTCGAAACTGTTTTCAACGCTGCCAATTACCTTGACCGATTCATGTCGATGAATCAATGCCATGTAAGGGCTCGATTAGCTCTTAAATTTTCATTTATATTTTTGTCTTAAACTGTGAGATTTGATTAGTTATTGTCTTAAGATAACTAATTAAATCTTATGATCCCATTGATGTCCAGGGATGGAAATGTTGGATGGTTGAATTGCTGTGCGTGGCATGCTTATCAGTTGCATCCAAATTTACTGAGACACGTACTCCTTGCTTGCATGATATTCAGGTGGTTACTGTTACATTAATTACTGTTGGCCTTTCTTGATTATTATACTTTAATTACTAACCACTAGCTATTAATTTTTGCATCGATCTGTTCTTGTGATTAAATTAAGATGGAAGACCTGGATCATTCATTCCAACCAATCACCATCCAGCGGATGGAATTGGTGCTGTTACGGGCTCTAGGTTGGCGCCTTGGCTCTACCACTGCATATTCTTATGTAGAGCTGCTGGTTATGAAAATTGACGTCTTGCAAAAGGATTTAGTTGCCTGCAGAGTCACTGAGCTGCTTCTTGGAGCTATGCAAGGTACGTGTGGGTGTGCGCATGCATCCCCATTGATTGATCGAGATGATGCTACAGGAACACCGGTCAATAAAAATAAGAGATGTCCCTTGAAACTCGACATATATATGATTAAAATGATATTGCATGCACGCAGATTGCAGCATGGTGGGATTTCGACCAAGTATAACAGCTATATCAGCTCTCTGGTGCAGTCTAGAGGAGCTCGTTCCATCTAAATCCGATGCCCACCTTGCCCACATTAAAGGGTTGTTGAACGCTCTAGATCACAAGGTAATTAAAGACTCGAAAATCCTTATTCGGATAATTAATGTGAATTGGAAATTAATTTATACCATCATCAATGGACTAGGATGATGTGGTGATCAAATGCCATGGCATCATGGAAGCGCAGTTAATCAATCCAGTGTACAACTTGCTAGCCTGTGGGAAGAAGCACTCCTACTGCTGTCCTTCAAGTCCTGTCACTGTTTTGCCCACGGAGCGGATTGGCATTTACGACTGCGATGTTGATCTCTCTTTCTTTAACGATTCAGGATCAAACAACAAGCAAGAAACAAGCAAAAAGAAGCGAAAGTGGCACGAGAAATCAATTAAGGATGATGGTTTACAGAAACGAATCAAGTAATTGTTGATTTGTGGAGTGTTTAGTGTTTGTTAAACCTTGATTAGGGCAAACAATGTTGCCGATAGAAACAAGCCGAGAAATTAAGGATTGTTCTAACAACTCCATCTTCCATTCCTTTTAGTCTGGAAGGATATCAAGTGTACATCAAGGTGGAGCTCATTTCGGTCCATGACTTACTATTTTCTTTTTATTTAATTAGGGGCCATGCCATTCAATTAATCCCATCAATTACGTAGCTTAGAAATAAGATCCATCTAACCAATGTGGTTGAAGCTAAGCCATCCATGCTAGATACCAGATCCACTTTAAATTACGTAGTCTTAATTTAAATGGCTTAACCATCCAAAAGTGGTTCTCAACATGTAAAAGGAAATATCCAACATCCTAGATCATTTGGGTGTTTAAAAGCTTTTCAAAGTATTTTTTTCACTACATATCAAAACAATTTATTAATTCAAAAACAAATAAATAAAATAAATTCTTAAAAACATTTTTAAATCACATAAACAAACTATAACTGGGCTGGTTTCCTTTGTTGACCTCATTGGTATAGATTATTTAATGGTATTTTTCTTTTTCGGTGATGTGCAACATGTACTTGCCCTGCTTTTTGTTTAAAACCTCAATTTAATCCCAAATCTATATACTTATCCTTAATCAAATTTTAAACCACTTGATTTTATCAATTAGATCCCCAATGTTTCAAAAATTCTCAATGGAGTTTTTTTTTCTAATATTCATCAATATTTTATCAAATTTTCTTCAAGTTGATACTGTTTTAGTGTATAAATAACCTCATTAGACCCGAAATATTAATTTTACTATTAAGCCAATGACTTTGTGAACTATTTACTTGATGGAATCAGTATTTTGATCAGATTTAATAACATTAGATTTTTTACATACTAATCTGGGGTATTCATTTTTATTTCTCTTAAATATATCACTCCAACTAGTTGTTTTGCGTTTTGTATTCTACTTATTTTGTTTAATCCACTTGAAAAACAGGAATCAAAACATTATTGCTGCAAAAATCATGGAGATATGCCGGACATGGATACAACTTTATAAGACAAAGTTATGGGGTGGTAATAGAAAGTGGCCGAACAAAATCAAACCGGACCTAATTATTGTTATTGTAGACTATTACTACATCAAACTTAAAATTTTGTATGTAATACATACTTGCAAAAAATATAGGTAAAATAGCATAGTTTATACATTATTATCATGATTTAAAAATATAACATATTAAAAAGTCATGATTAGAAAATGCTACATAAATAAATATTATGTTTACAAAAAACAACTTCTTATATGTCTTGTTTTGAAAAAGTAATGGCCATCAAAACACCAACAACCCCTACATTTAATTTCTTTATTAAAGAGAATTGTTTACTGTGTTTGTCTTTATATATTTCCATCAAGTGAGAATAGTTAGGTTAGTGGTGAAATCAGAAAATAAAATTTAAAAAAGCTAAAAATTTAATTATTTTATCATTTAGACTAAAAATATAAATATGATTAAAAAAAAGGTTGAAAAAATAATTTTCTTACAAGGGTCGGGATCCTACCAGTCCCTCCTCTCTCTGCCCTGAGTTGGGCCATGTTGTTAGGACAATAAAGTAATTTATTCTAACATTATGAGAATACATTTGTTATCTCAATGATCTAAAAATAAAACTTTTTTGCAATATTTATTCTTAGCTTAAAACTTTTATCACCACAAAATGTTTAACCATAATCCAAGTAAAAATTATCCATTGTGCTTGTCCCCTCAGATTGATCTATTTGGTAATAACATAATCCTAACACCGGTTAGATTAGATTAGGCTTATTTTCTAATAAAATTAAGCGTTGCATAAAATTATATTTTTTTTAATTTTTTTTATATAATTTATGTGGTTTTAAATTAGCTTGTGAAAAAAAAAAAGATTTATAGTGAATTACATAATTATAAAATTAATTTTAAAAATAAATCAAACTTTGCCCCTTAAAACACAATTACAGACGGGGGCTTAATCATGAACAGCATTTAAAGAGATAAAACCCGAAGGGTGTGAAAAGCAAAGCAAAGAAAGGGCCATCGTTCATGAGCACCACAAACTTAAGAAGTGGGCCAGGCAATATATGAAAAGATTTTGCTTGCTGTAGATTGAGATTGAAATGGGGATTAGATAAGGGAGTGGTGGAAAGAAGTCAAAACACAAAATGGCTACTCCTTCATCTCTCCTTTCATCATCCTCTCTCCTCCTCACAAAACCTGTAACACTTCACCCTCGTAACGGGAAAGTCTCTCTGTTCAACCATCGTAGTCAAATTACCAGAACCTCCAAGGAGCCGGTCTTTAGAATTCAAGCTGCAAAACTTCCTCCCGGAGTATGTGCGCTGTTTGATTTTGCTCTTTCTTTTTCTTGCTTTTGGAGGTTCTTTTTTGTTACTTCCTTTTTAGTTCCCTGTGCATAAATATGATTGTTTTTTTTTTTTTTGTCTTCTTTTTTTTTCCCAGGTGGAATTGCCAAAAGTGGAGCCAAAATTCCAAGCCCCATTTCTTGGATTCACTAGGACTGCCGAAATATGGAATTCTAGAGCTTGTATGATGGGCCTCATTGGAGTTTTCGTTGTAGAATTGGTGAGTTTTCTTTTTTTCATTTATATAATATGTTAATTAAAGAAATAATTATGTCTTGCCAAGATTATAATAATGGAATCTTTTAATTAATCTTTTCAGATAATAAACAAAGGAATACTGCAAGTGATTGGGGTGGATATTGGGAAAGGTCTTGATCTTCCTCTATGAAAATACAACAATATATTGGATGACTAGCCTGCAGCAGCTCGTGTTACTTTGCTCGACTCTGTTGTAACTATGAACTCCATATGCATTGGAATTCATTACTTTCTTGTAGTTCATGAATTGTTTCTCTGTAATATGCAAATTTCATTTCAATCCTAGTCTTTAATCCCAGATTGATGCATCTTGTTGAGATGGCTCATGAATACAAATTTCAGAAGATAAACCTCAAATTTAACCCCCCAACTATTCATTTATATTTATCAGCAGTGTTGTCCAAAGGCGCGCCCAAGACAGAAGATCTCTCCCAAACCTTTTTTTGTATGTGAGAGAATTAGGTAAAAAGAGAGAAATGCTTCACATAAATTTGCAGTGTCTGTATTTCTATTGTCACCAGAAATTTATTTGACAAGGATTTATGGTTACTGTACAGCACTACTCAGCAGACAATTACTTGATAACAAACTTCCAAGCCACGAGGTGATACATTCATTCCTTCTAAAGAAACTTCTCATGTAACCTCGCTGAAGCATCAAATTAACATTGAATTGTCTCTTCCTTTCCAAGAGATAACTTATCGATTTGAGCATCTATAGCAGGTTGTTTCTCCACGCAAGTTCCCCACCTTTCAATAATCTGCAAACCAAATGATAAAATGAGCATTGTGGTGGTTGAATGCGAAGGGAAAAATATCTGCAAACATTTTCCCTGGCAATGGACCTTTGAAGTTCAACGTTGAAGCTTTCAACAGCTTTATCGATCTTCTATCAAATCTTATCATGTGGTACCAAGATCCATTGCAAAAGTTTGAAACTTGCATAAACAACAACGACAAGGCTTAATCCTGAGCTGATTAATTGTTGTACGATGTCATATTTGATGGCTTCAGTCAACAAATCAAGCCTTCTTTTGAAAAAGATTACTGAAATAAAAGAAGCAAGATAGAACCACAAAGATCGGCACACTAAAATCATGTTTCCACATGAAGAATAAAATGGACAGAATATTTGAGAGAAGAATGATATTCTATATTTGTATTCATGATGAATATATACAATCTTTACTAAGCATAATTAGTGGAGTAAGATTTGCTCAATCAATCAGACAATTACCATAAGACAGCAACACCATATTATGGGCAGCATATCGTGCACATCAGATACCAGCATATCAGGCATAATCCTTGTCCAAGACAAAGTATCCACTGGAGATTTCTTGTTTCAGCATGATTTCCTTACCCTTCAGGAATCAAGATGTGTTTTTGCAATAAAAAGCCTGGAATCCTCAATGGCAGCTTCTGTTCTCCTGCATTGTATGGAATCTTTGGCTTCATCGAAATGATGTCATCTTTAATGGCGCTGCCCCTAACCTTCAACTCTGTTTTTCCATGGTTCACCGAAGTTTCACATTATGGCTGAGGCTTGACTCCAATTCGTTGGACCTTGATGGCAAGAATGTTCATATCAGCTGTGATACAAACGGTTCTGCAGAAAGGAGGAGCTGATTTCAATTGTCTTTTCTTTTGCCCCCATGTTTTCCTACCCCTGTTTCAAAGTCTCAAAACCTTGTCTGCTTTCTTACTTTCTTTCTTTTTCTTTCCTTTGCAGATAGAACTTTTGTAACCTGGGCTATTATCTTTATAGTCATTCTCTTATTAATACTATTGACTATTATCAAAAAAAAAAAAAAATCCATGCTCCTAATCAAGATCGATCAACTTCTCCTTTTATCCATTCTATCAAGCCCCGCAAGCGCAATGCTTGGAACGATGTGCTTGAAATAGTTTTTTTGGAAGAGTTTTTGTGAGAGAATGTGCCAATTGATCAGCTGAGTGAACATGAGAAACTCATATTAAATGTATGGCAACTTGATCGCGAACAAAGTGGAAATCAATGGCAATATGTTTGATGTGAGAGTGAAATATTGGATTAGCACAAAGATTTGTGGTCTCAACATTGTCCCAATAAATAGTTTTAAGTTATTGAATGAGTTAGGTTAGCCAATTAACTTCTGCAGGAGTAGATGCAATGGTCTGATATTTTGTTTCTATTGAAGGTCTTACAACAGTAGGTTACTTCTTTGAGCTCCAACTTATTGGATTGGCACCAAGAAAGATAACATAAGCCGAGGTGGATGTTTTGTCATTAGTTTTACCAATCTAGTCTACGTCAGCAAAGGCATTGAGAGATGTTTGTTGAATGAATAAAGAAGTGTCACATTTTAAGTTGATGAAACCATTGTCAAGAAGAAAATTACGCAGCTCAGGATACCATGCATGTGGTGCTTGTGTCAGACCATAGATTTCTTTGTCTCAGTATACTAATCGGGATCTACCAGAAATTCATCTAGTCTATATATGTTCACCACAGGCATGATTTCTAACTTATAAGATCGAGACAATAACCCAGAACCAAAAATAAAGCAAACCAAATTAAACTTTTAACTAGTACAGAAAATAACAAAGTGTTAATCAAGAGGAAAATAAATATCAAATCCAAAAGTGAAGGAAAGGTTTTTTTTTTTTTTCATAACTAGAATTCTAATCCAAATTATAGGACTTGACAATAAAATCCTTATGAGCTTAGAATTGGTTTGGCCTATCAATGAAAATCCTATATGATTAGGAATTCTATATTTGTTAGGACTAATATAATCCTTATAAATCTTTACACTGTATAATTAACGGTATTAATTATATTTATAATGTATATGTTTCAGCTGACTATTATGCATATTAATTTGTGACCTTTTAATTGCTAATTAACTATTATAATGGACATAAATAGATGACACTAGTTTTGACCAACATAGAATATTCTATAAAAAATTCAAATCCATTTGGCTTATTCTCGTGTTTTATCAAAAACAATAAACTTTGATTTCACCATGAATCTTGCAATACACATTTTTTTTAAGGATTTTCATGACATGGCTTCTTCACCAAATATAAAGACATATCCACTTATGGATTTAAATTATTTATATTAGATATTCAATTAGCATTACTATACCATTATAATATTATTGGGTAACCAATATAGTGTGATACATAGTCCAACATGTAACTCAAATATTTGAGTATCTTTTTTATTACCTTTCAATTATCCATACTTGGATTACTTGTAAATTTACTTATTTTACTAACCGAGTAAGCAATATCAAGCCTTGTACAATTTACCTCTATTCTAATTGATTTATTCATTTACCTCTATTCTTGGATAAATATACATTTATATCAATTGGTGTTTTTTACAGTGATATTGTTACCTTTAGAAAATTTCTCAAGAATTTTCTTAACAAAATGAGATTAGAACAATACTAATCTATCAGATGTCCTAGAAATTTTTATTCCTAGTATAACATTTGTAACACCCAAGTTTTTCATTTCATACTTGATAGTTAATATTTTCTTAGTAAACTTTATCATATAATCATTATTGCTCAAAAGTAGCATATTATTTATGTAGAGATACACAATGACATAACTTTTATTATTGTTTTTTATCTAAACACATTTATCAACTTTGTTTATTTTAAACTCATTTGAAAATATAACCTTGTTAATTTTTATGTCATTATTTAGGTGTTTGTTTCAAACCATGTAATAATTTAATAAGCTTACAAACTTTTTTTTCCTGTCCATTTACAACAAACCTCTTGAGTTGTTCCATGTAAACCTTCTCATCTAAGTCATCATTTAAGAAAGTTATTCTTACATTCACTTAATGTATTTAAAGCTTGTTAATATATGAAATGACTATTAACGTTCGTATGGAAGATATTCTTGATACAGGTGAATATGTATCAAAATAACTCACACCTTCCTGTTATCTAAAACCTTTAACAACAAATCTAGTTTTATATTTGTCAATAGTACCACCAACTTTCATCTTTTTTTTGAAGATCCATTTATGGCATAATGTTTTACTTTTATAAATAAGGCTCACTAGTTTCCAAGTATGATTATTCATAATGAATTCAATATCATTATTGATTGTCTCTTTCTAATAAAAAGCTTCGAGGTTTATTTTCTAATAAGCATCTTAAAGAATCATGACTGAGTATTTTGGTTGTTTTTTTTTTCATTTTTACTCCTTTTTAATCTTAACTTCATCATCTTTTGATTGATAATGATTACTTGAGCTAACCTCTATCATTCTCTTAAATAAATAATTTTCTCATTCTTTTTTTCATAGAAACACATCTTTAAATAATATAGCATACATTGATTTCATAATAGTATTATGATTAATATCCTCTATACTTTATTTGTGTACAAAAAATTAATTTGCACTATTATTGTATACATATTTGATAAATACACAGTTTATAATTTTAAGTCATATCTTGATCGTTTTAGCATCAAGTATTGCTAGCTTTATAAGACACTCCCACATATTGAGATATTTATATGAAGGTACTCTACCTTTCCACAATTCATATGGTATATTTTTAACTTTTTATAGGGTACTTTGTTAAGTATATAATTGATAGTTAGAATTGCATCCCCCCACAAGTTCTAAGGTGCTCCCGAACTTATCAACATGGCATTCATTATTTCTTTCAATGTCTAGTTCTTACATTCTATGATGTCGTTTTGTTATGGTGAATATAGAGCAGTAGTTTGGTGGATAATACTATTTTAAAAACATAATTCACTAAATAATGCTTTATATTCTCCATCGCTTTCACTTATTATTGCCTTTATCTTTTTTTAAATTGATTTTCAATTTTATTTTTATAATGTTTAAACATTTCAAATTTTCAAGAGCTTCAACTTTGCTCCTAAGCAAATAAGTATAACAATACCTTCTACAATTATCTATAAAAGTATTATGATACTTTTTTTATCCTTTAGTTTTCATAAACTTTAAATCACCAATATCAAAGTGAATTAAGTGCAGAGGTTCACTACTTATTTTAATTGTTTAAAAAAAAAAAAAGTTTTGTGAATTTTGATTTTATATAAATTTCACATTTATGATTTTTCTCAAAAAACCATACTTGGTAATAATTTATGGTTTATTAACCTTTTTATAGAATTATAATTCACATGACCTAACATGTCATGCCACACATCACAAGACTCAAGCAAATAAAAAGAAGATGTAATCTTATTATTATTCTCATCATTGGTTACAATGGTCATTATATTCATTTAAAAAAAAATTCATTATAAAGATATTCTTTTTCTGCAAACATATCACTCTTAATAAGTATAGATTTATCAAACCATCTTAAAACCATTTATGCTCAACAATGAACCAAACACTAAGTTCTTCATAATGTCAGCAACATGCAGTACATTGTTGGGGATAGGAAACTTTGCAGAGGTCATTTTCAATATGACATTTCCAATATCTAGCATCTTTGAGGTTGATGATTTTCTCATATGTAGTTTATTTCATCCACTTCTTTGTAAGTTATTTCTAATATCATCAACATGTTGTACATTGTTAAGGATGGAAAACTTTACAGGGGTCATTTTCAGTATGACATTGCCAACACCTAGCACCTTAAAGGCATAGTTATTAAACCCAGCCCGGGGGTTGACCCGGCCAAGGGGCCGGGTCTCGGGTTTCATGGGTCAACCCGGAATAATTAAGAAATAAATAAATAAATATTTCATATGAAAAAATCCATGTAAATATAGATTATACATATTATAAATAATGAAGTTTAAAATAATATTTTAAAAAGTTTTTTATCCCACATTAAAAAGATATTATGTTAAGCTTTTAAGTTGAAGTATTGAAATTAAAAAAGTTTTTTATCCCACATTGAAAAAACATAACTTTTTTCTTTGGGAACATAAAGTATATATACTAATGGGTTTCAAATCCCACATTAAAAAAGCATAAATTTTTTCATGAGAACATAGAGTATATATATGAAATGGCTTTAAATCCCACATTGAAAAAACATGATTTTTTTCTTGGGAACATAGAGTATATATACTAATGGGTTTCAAATCCTACATTGAAAAAACATAACTTTTTTCATGGGAGCATAGAGTATATATACTAATGGGTTTCAAATCCCACATTGAAAAAACATAACTTTTTTCATGGGAACATAGAGTATATATATGAAAGGGCTTCAAATCCCACATTGAAAAGATACAATGTTATCCTTTTAAGTTGAAGTATTTAAACCAAAAGGTTTTTTATCCCACATTGAAAAAACATGATTTTTTTATTGGGAACATAGAGTATATATACTAATGGGTTTCAAATCCCACATTGAAAAAACATAACTTTTTTCATGGGAACATAGAGTATATATACTAATGGGTTTCAAATCCCACATTGAAAAAACATAACTTTTATACTAATGGGCTTCATATCCCACATTGAAAAAACATGATTTTTTCCTTGGAAACATAGAGTATATATACTAATGGGTTTCAAATCCCACATTGAAAAAATATAATTTTTTTCATGTGAACATAGAGTATATATATGAAAGGGCTTCAAACCCCACATTGAAAATATACTATGTTATCATTTTAAGTTGAAATATTTAAACCAAAATTTTTTTTATCCCACATTTAAAAAAAAAAAACCCCGGGTCTCGTCCGGGTTTGGCCGGGCTGTTGCCACAGCCGGTTTTTTATTAAACCTGAACCGGTCCAGCCACAGGGTCCCGGGTCGACCCACCGGGCCGGGCCGGGTTTAATAACTATGCTTAAAGATTGATGATTTTCTCATATATAGGTTTTTTTTTTCATCAACTTCTTTGTAAATAAAAAACATTCTTTTCTCTGCACATATAAATCTTGTAACACCAATGTCAACCCACTACTGCTCAAGATTATTGAATAGGTTGACTTTGAAAATAACACAAGATATGTTCATTTCTAAAACTTTATTATTGAGGTGATTAACCTCAATGATATTGACATGAGCAATCATTTTTTTAGTGTTTCCTTATTGACCCTTATTTCTACATTTCTTAGCTAAATGCTTAGTCTTATTAATTACAAACAAAATATTATGCCAATGAATTTCTTGGGAATTTCTTTTCCCCTCACACAAGCTTCTTCTTTTGATTCTTATTGCGGGACTTTCCCATTTATTCCATAATTTTTATTTATTTTAAGGGGGCACTAAAAGAGTTGGTTCTTCTTTTAGATAATTTATTATCCTCTTATATCCTTAACCTCTAAATAAAAACTTCAACCCACATCTCTTTTTAATTATGATTAAGGTAGTTCTTGAAGTCTTTTCAAGATGGTGGTAATTTTTTAAAGATTGCAACCACTTAGAAAGACTCACTTAGAGACATATATGTAGCATATATATAATGCAAGATAAGCTGAAACTCTTGAACTTGGCTTATTACGATTCTTAAATCAACCATCTTAAAATATAGAAATTTACCTACTATGAACTTATTCATACTAGCATCATAGGATTTTTACAATGTGCCTCCTAAGATTTCTACAACACCACCTTATTTTAGATGCACTTATAAACAAGGTATTTGAACTAAAGTAAAAGAATTCAATTATTTCTCTCAAGTAAATCTAAGCTCTAGATTTAGTAGGAAACACAAAGCATAAAAAGAGAAGGAAAACACTAAAAAAAAAAAGTGAGGAATAACGTGTAAAAAAATGGGGAAAAAAACTTTTATTTTTAAACTCTTCCTTCTTCACCCCTCTTTTTATAATGAATTTTGAAAGGTAAAAGACTAAAGAATTGATTATGGTAATAATCAGAATTAATTCTTATCATTATTAATTTTAATTAGTTGTCATAAATCAAGGATTAAATATAAACATAATGCCATAAATCTAAATTTTCTAGCTGAAAAAATTGTTAAGATTTGCAAAGAATGCTTCTGAAAGAGATTGTTAGCATTTATTGGATAGAGTGGACAAAACAATGGGTTGGAAGAAATTATTCACCATGACCAGACCCAAGTCTAGATTTTAGTTAGCAAAAAATAATATTTTATGACCTAAAATATTATTTTATAATAAATTTAAGCTCGAAATAGGTATGTTCAAAACTTATTTTTGTTATGACTTCTCCCCTAAAAACTTGGGTGCTCTTTGAACTTAATTTTAACTTTTTAACTTTTCATTTTATAAATACTAAGAAAGTTTTGTTTTTTTTATATAGGATAGAGTTATTTTAAAAGGTTTATTTATTTCACCAAAACATGCCTTGAGATTAATTTTTTATTTACCTATAATTTATTTAAATCATATTAATATTTGAATGTTAAAGAGCTTATGTTGAAAATTAAATTTCAATAAAGTTTTAATTTAAAAAATTAATAGATCTCATTTTAATTTGAACATAAAAATACTTATTAACCATATTTTAATAAAGTTTCCAATGTCTTTTTCACAAAGAAAAACTTGCACCGTTACCAATAATTTATTACAATAAATAGAACATGCGTTTACAAAAGTTCACGAGAACATTAAAAAATTTAATTTAGAGATATTAATTTTTTGGATGCAAGTATAACGTACTTAAGAGATTAAGAAATTAAAGAGAACGAAATACAATCAACCTATAACGATTGATGATTATCAAGATCAACCAACAATTGTAAGCAAGTGTCAAAACCACTTGTGATTTACAAGGAAGTCGTTGTTTACAAAAAAAAAAAGAAAAAAAAAGTAGTTTATGCCGTTAATTAATCTCGCTTTAGATAGCTGAAAGGAAGGAACTTGTGGCAGAAGAAGAACAAAGCGAGAGGAATGATTATATTCGAGGATAAATGTTTATTGCAACTTTTTCCTTTACTAATGATGAATATTATCATTGTTAAATTAAAGCCATAAGCATTGAGCTGCCACTTGAATTAGAAAACAGTGACAAAATGCAAAAAAGAAGTGGGTTTTATTCTCAAATCACATGATCAGAAGTACTTTGATCACATTAAAGTGTGATCCTTTGAAAGATGCTAATTGCAATTTTGTGAACTTAATTAACAATTCTTTCTTGCAATTTATTCCTCTCTGAGAGGCCCCTTTTGCTCCAATATTCAATGGAACTATATATTTATAGCTCAGTAGCCATAGGCAAACTAGCAAATTTAGTGAGTCAAGTTAGGAGCAAATATAGTGATAGAGAAAAGAAACCTCCACTGGAAGCAATGCACATATACCCTTCATCTTGAAAGTGAAAGTGAAAGTGAAAAGAGAGCAGAGAAAAGAAAAGCGAGATCAGTGGGACTCAGCAACATAGCCATCCATTGTTACACAATGTCCTCTATCCACATTAACTGCTTTACTTAAGAATAAGCTCCCAGTTGTGATCTTTCATTCTGCTGCGTTCATTTGAAACTATGTCGCTGCTGTCCTTTTCATCAGTTCTCCGGCTTTCTCTTCTCCTCTACCTCCTTGCTTCATTCCCCGCTACAAGTGATTGCTATGCTCTTTAATTTATATTTTACCTTCTGTATTTAAAGTGTGTTTTTAATTTTGTTTTTGAACACTTGTTTGCAGATGGGGAACAGCTCATAGTGGTGAATAACTGCAATGAGAGCCTATGGCCTGGAATACTTGGTGGTGCAGGTCACTCTACACCGAAAGATGGCGGTTTTCTTCTTGGCAGTGGTGAGGAAGCAGTCATTGATGTGCCCGACAAGTGGTCAGGGAGGATATGGGGTCGGCAAGGATGTTCCTTCGACAATGATGGAAAAGGATCATGTGACACCGGGGATTGTTCAGGCTTACTTCGCTGCCAAGGCACTGGTGGTACTCCCCCAGCAACCATGGTCGAAATGACTCTTGGATCATCTACTTCACCCTTGCATTTCTACGATGTTAGTTTAGTTGATGGCTTTAATTTGCCGGTTTCAATGGCACCAGTTGGCGGCGGAGTTGGATGCGGAGTTGCATCGTGTGAAGTCGACTTGAACATATGTTGTCCATCTGCTCTGGAAGTAAGGAGCAATGGCAAAATTGTGGGGTGTAAAAGTGCTTGCTTGGCTATGCAATCGGCCAAGTATTGCTGCACAGGGGATTATGCTAACCCGAAGACTTGCAAGCCAACCCTTTTTGCCCATCTATTTAAGGCTATTTGCCCTAAGGCCTACAGTTATGCCTTTGATGACTCCTCCAGCCTTAACAAATGCAGGGCCTCGCGGTATGTTATTACCTTCTGTCCTCCTAAATGAGGGCCGGCACGGGTAATTAATTATAGCTGTCTAGAAGTCAATGGTGTTAGCAACACCCTGGTATCCTTCCCAGCTTTTTCTTCTTTTAAAAAAAAAAAGATATATCAGTTGTTTTTTTACATTTTCAATTTTCCCCTGAGTCCTCTATTGTAGGACGTGTAATTTGTATGCTTCGATCGTCTTGATATTTTTAGAAGCGGTTTTTTCCGGTGTTGGAATGTATATCACTGCAGTTTTCTGAATTTTAAAAGATACTCCTCTGAAACAGGCAGCTATAATCTTTACACGATATGGACACCAACTTCCTTCAGGGGAACTCTTGCTACGGCTCCCAGTTTCATACTGACGGCAGCCTTTCAGAAGGAAGATAGTTGATGGTCCCTCCGGAGATTATTTAAGAAAAATATGCATAATTGAATGATAACAGTTAAAAATGAAAATCAACATTGAATGTAGCATTTTCAGCAACATCAGCTATTGCCCAGAAAGATATGAGCTTGTTACAATACATCTCTAACCATAGCAACCACATATAATTTGCCTTCGTGAAGATTCAGAAAAGTAATTGC
This sequence comes from Populus davidiana, assembly GCA_030145905.1. Taxonomy (NCBI): domain Eukaryota; kingdom Viridiplantae; phylum Streptophyta; class Magnoliopsida; order Malpighiales; family Salicaceae; genus Populus; species Populus davidiana. The sequence goes on along the minus strand of CM057794.1, from coordinate 1,619,812 downwards.
GACTAGCCAAAACAGATCCTTTAAAGAAAGGAGCCGACGACTTAAGAGATAGAGTCCAATTCATTTTTTTCATAAGCTGGCTTCCATTACACCATGATGGATATCAACATGCATTGGCAAGCTGTCCTTTCAGAGGGCTAAGTAGACGCTCTGGATTTCAACCACCTTTCTTTCTCGTGTTCCTGGCATCACTGTCCACCTAAAAGAGGAAATGATTGTAGAATTAGATGGCATGCAGGCCATGTAAAACCATGCCAATCTGTGAGCACAATGATCTCATCACGAACGCATGTCTTGTTACAATACAAATGTTTACAACCATTTCATACGCCCAAAGTCCTGCCTTGAAGAAGTTACATGTGCTGGATGATTGTCCCGGAGCAATGTCAAACTAATCGTATTGACATCCAGACAAAAAAAAAAACACATCATAATCCAGAGATCAAATTCGGCAACAAAATTGCCACACATTAGTTGAGGAATCCACACACTCAAAACACCAAGTAAGAAACATGGACAAATCTTTAATTCGTACTTGTGTTAAATAGAACAAAGTTACCATCCCTATTCCATTATCACAATCAAAGGATACGTCAGTTCAAGTCAAATTCGAATCAAGAGGTGGATATATATTTACATACACCATCAGGAAGACATAACATGACTTCAAGCCCCACGTATTTTACTTCAAATGTACACTAGGGATAATATAGAGTACCTAGTATGAATATTCGATCCATCCCACTTTACTACGAGCACAAAAAAAAAAATCCGCTAAGAGAAAATAAGTGCAGTATAAGCAGAAAACAATAATTAAGGAAAAGACATGACAAGTTACTCAACAATCTATAGATCACGTTGACAACCTTGGAAATTGTCTGAGCGTTATGTAGAGTTGTTGTTATGCTCATCACCATTGACTTCACTACTTGAGGTCCCTTGGACATTAGCAGCCTCAGGTGCAGGGCCCAATCCTAATAACAAGGGTGCTTGTTTCTTTTCAGTACCGGGAATTTTACCAGCATCAGGTCTGGCAGCCCAAGCTCTAAGAGGAGGTTCAAAATGCTTGCTGGCAACATCAGGAGGTGGTGAATCTTCACCAGGGAGAACAAGAAGCCCCTTATCACGTAGAGATGATGGTTCATTGTAGCAAGCATTCCAGAGGGAGTCTACAAGCTGCCTTTCTTCCCTAGCTGCCCCAAGATCTTCAGGTGACATCAGGCTGATACCATTAACCCGTTCTTCAAGCACTTGCTTCAATTTTTCATCATCTTCACATAATCTACCAGTGTTCCCATCTATTTTGCTTCGAGCAAGTTCAAGAAGGCCACGAAGGGCAGCTTCTCGTACTTCTGCATCTTCACTTGAGGCAAGGTGCAACATTATGCGGGGGAACCCCAGATCACTGACTATGCTGCCATCTGAACTATTCTCATGCAGTAGGTAATGGATCAAGTTCAATGCTTTTCTGAAAATTAAATTAATAAGAAAGTTAAAACGGGAACTAAATCAAGAATCAATTCAGTCAGACATGGAAGTACTAACAAAAATCAAACTTTCATTTCTCTCAGTTGAACAAAAGATTCGATTTTTTCAATTGTTTATAATAAATTTGTGGTACATAATTCATCAGTGGTCAAAGAGAGATTGATTGCAGAAAAACAGAGTACCACTCTAAATACCTTTGAAATCTCACATTCCCAGAACCCAGGGCATCTCTCAAAGCTGAAAAACCATTCGCTAGACGAAATGCAGCAATACCTGGCTTGTTATGTCGGATTAAAGCTGTGAATCACCAACAATGAATCTCGCATTAAGAACCTTCTAAACCAAGGAAAGTAGCAAAAACAAACCGACATGCAAGCTCTAATAATCAAGATCAACACATACAACCAAAAACAGTACTTACATGATATTGCACCTAGTGCTTTTGTTCTAACAGTCACATCAGGATCTGAAGTGAAATTAGAAAGCAGAGGCTCAAAACCATTTGCTTCCATAACCAGTTGCTGACTCCTAGGGTTGTTCTGGACTATGGTGGTTACAACTTCAGCAGCCTTTGCTCGAACATTAGCATGGGTGTTCTTTAGATAACCAAGGAGAGGAACCAAACCCCCGATTGAGTGAAGATCTGCCACATATGCATAATCAAGCAGATAAGGGAAACTCTACTTACAAGAGAAATGAACTGAATTATTGCATATTGATAAGTAACAGATCCAAGAAAAGATGAAATCACATTTTCATAGAAAGTAATAACTCCACAAGCATAATTTCATCTCATTTGTCACTCTCATTCATTAAAAGACATATAGCTCATAGAACATGTCATGATACAAACCCATGCAAGTAGATGATCCACAAATTTCCAACTTTATCAATAAGTTCCAAAATGTAACAATTTACAATAAACAGAAACAGACAGAGAGATATCACATTATAGAGTTGTGTTGCACAGAGTGTTACCCTACCCACGGTACAAAAGACTCCCCTGCCAAGTACCAACAATATCAACCAATAAGGTATTGATATGGAACAATATGGACTAAAGGGCCAGGCGAAGAAGGGACATAAAGCATCTATTTGAACAAACTACAGGGAACCCAGTATTTTGAAAATATAAAAGAATAGCAAACAAAAAAACAGAGAGAGGGATTTCTGTCATCTGAGAAATCATATAATATGTAAAATAGAGGAAAAACTGACCATTGGCCATATCAATGGCTTCAACATGTTCTTGTAGCTCATCCAACAAATCTGCCAAGGTAAGTAGATGATGATAAGTAAACAAAAACCCAGAAAGGAAAAGGCAATGAATGAAAGAGTGGTCTCACACTCATTCTAACCTTCGATATCAGCAGGAGTAACTCCTTGAGACTCCAACACTTGTTCAGGGGTCTGCATCACAAGAGTTATCTCCTTCATCCTCTTTACTACATCAACACTTTGTGATTGCATTGCTTCCATAAACCATCTTCTATCCTCCTCGCTAACATCATCCAATTTAAATTCATTTCATTTTCTTTAACATTAATTGAAAAAAATAAAAATAAAACACAACTACTACTTGTTGTGATGAGCATCAATTAAAAGTTACCTGAGATTGCGATTAGAAGAGGTCCCGTCAGAATGGGCAAGGCTCCACTTGAGCAATCCGTCCCAGTTGGGTCCGTCTTTCGCCATGCTTCTTCTTCTTCTATTAACTACTTCCTTCCAACCCTATATATTGTTGTTCTCGCTTTTCTAAAACAATAATGAAAATAATAATAATAGTAAGGGTAGCGGTGAATGTGCAATTGCAAAGACAGATAATAAGAAAGAAAAGGAAGAAGAGAACTAAATATAAATAGAAAGGCGTAGAGAAGAGAAGGTAATAAAAAAGAAGACCGCCTGGCTACTAAAAGCAGCCCTACTGATTCATTACTACTACTCTGGAACTCTCTCCAGCATTCCAGACTCTACGCGAAACCAAGCTGGACGTTGAGCGCTGCTGCACAATAAAAACTTCTAGTATGATTTCTTTTAGGCCCAATCATCTTTTGGGCTTGGGCCCTGTTTTAAGACAAGAAATCGAGCATGCTGATGTCATCCCTATCCATTATTTGAAAAATGATGTACAATTTTCATATATATGACTAGGAAAAGCATAGAACATATAAACAGCCAATAAATAATTGATTGGAGCAATATTTGTTTTAATTTAATAAGTTAAAAATAAATAAATAAATATTATTTTGAAACATTTAACTTTAAAGTTTAAAAATCTCAAATTGATTTACTTTTGAGGTCCAAAGATATTTGGCTCAAATTTAGTACGTAGTTGTACCTTATTTCATAAAACAATTATTTTCATTTTTATTTTTTATTTTACTTCAAATTACACCTGATTTTCATAAAATTTTAAGTTTTCTTTTTTATTTTATTTCGAATTAAATTGTTTTTGACTTTTTGTGTATCTAAATCAATAAGCCGAGAGTGTTGTGATAAAAGAGATTAGCATTTTGGCTCTAATCACCTTTATGGGCACTAATAACTATTATCTCCTACATCCTTGCTTAGCTTTATCATTCATAATCCCTCCAATAAATTTCAAACTCTGTAGATAAATAAATGTCCAAAGGCATGAACAAGCTACAAATGGTTCTTTGAATGTCTTGGAGCCACCAGGCCCCTGTGGAGCTTCCTGTCTAATGTTTTTCTTCTTCATCAAGTTCCCGCAGAAAATGCCTGACTTACAGCATTTCTGGTTTCAATGGCTCCTTGCCATCAAATAGAAAAGTTTTCATAAGAAAAAACCACATGAACTTCGAAGTGCACAGTAAAAGAAACCTTGAAGAAAGTTTTATACTATTCAAAAAGACATTCAAGCAGATTCAAGAGTCAAAAAATTTAATAGCATCCTATCTGCTGCAATTATATGACTGCTGAATAAAATAACAGTACAAAAACTCATCAACAGGTTCTTCAGGCCTCTGTTACAGGGAAATCAAAAACCACATCTTTCCCTGTAAGCTTCCTGTAAACTCCAGCATATGACTCCAGCTTATACTCGGTGTTGTTGCGCTCCTTAGGATCCAAGAAGATCTGGCAAACAAAAAAAAGGGGAGAATTCATGACAAGGGCAGAGATTATGGTGAGAAAGAACACAATTCTAACTACAAATTTTCAGTTCCTTTTGAATTAAAAATGTCAAAGCTACCTTGCTAATTTTGGATCCATCAATCCTGTATCTGGTGCGCTTTCCAACAATCTCAGCAGGATACACTAAATCCTCAAGCATGGCTTCATGCACGGCAGTTAGGGTACGGGAGCGGGGACGCTGAACAGCAGACCCTTTTTTGGGTGGCCGCACAATCCTTCGGGTAGCAAGCAGAACAACATCCTGCCAGATTATCAGAGGAGCAATTGATGCATAATTCATAATTCATAATTCAGATTCAAACAAGTAATGGACTGAAACTGGGATTTACTTTGTGTATTAACCATGAATAGGAACTTCAAATGTTGAGTTTCTTCTTCTAAGGACTTGAACCTGCAGCCTTTCAGGTTGCAAGCTCAGGTCCTTATTCCCCATCCACTACACATGTAGAAAACTAAGAATCTGAGATAATAGTACCTTCCCACTGAACTTTTTCTCAAGCTCTCGAACAAGGCGAAGATGAACCTTGCGGTAAGCTTTCCGCAGCCTATAAGGAACATAGATAACAATAGCTTTGCGATTTCCAGCAACATCTATTTGACTGCAACATTTACAAAGTTTAAGTTTAGCAAATAGACCTGGCACCACAGGGAAGACAGAAAATTGAAAGAACTGGATGGAAAAGTTTCAACATGCATACAATTATGTACATACACTGCGGAATTTATAAAGAGATCTTTTAGATCACTTTTCAGGTCTGAGTTGGTATTTTCCAAATCAAATAATGCCTGCAGAGAAGAGCATTTCGTTTTCAACATATTTAATTCCTTTAAAACATGAATCCAAAAAAACAGACAATAAGAGTAAAGAGCTAACCTGGGCAACTGTCTCCTCAAACTCAGTGGGTTCAGCATCCTTGTCCTTTTGGATCTTCTTCTTAGTCGTGAACATCTTCACAGATCTGGTTAGCCACAGCAAGAGATTAGATTTAATAATTGAACTAAAATTATCAAAATCCAAATTTATCAGAACAACCTGCTGGTCATTCATTATGAGCTGTCATCCTAATGAAAAATTAATTTCCAGTCATATATCTGCAAGTATGATTCTTTTTTGTTCAGAAACGAACTAGCCTAGAAAATAAGCATGCCTAAGTACAAGAATCCAACACCTAATATCAATCCATACAAGTCTTTCGCCACTAAAAAACTTCGCTTTTTCATAATCTTATTATCTGCTATATCTTCCCCGTTCAATTTACTAACAAACCAATTGCATTGCATCATCAAAATATCAAAGTTAGGTACACACAAATGACAGCAAGAATAATCCATCACTACAATCTACATATAATGAACAGTAAAACACACAAAACAGCAGCTTTGATACTTTAAAGAGGTACAAAACAAAAGATAAGAAAAACAGCCCATTTACTTTGGACACGGAATGCACCTATATAAGAAAACAGATGTCAAAATTCAATTTTTTACGAGAACCCAGTTCACAAACACCAAAAATTTAAACAGCCCATTCTATTTTACAAGCTAAAACAGACGCTACAAGAAAAATAGAGCAGGTTCAATCTGAGCATTAAAAGCTTGGCATTTGAAGAAACAGTATTTACCGAGCAGGCAGCAGGCAAGAAGTGATCTGGTTGCTGTCGATACTGCCGCTATGAGGTGAAGGGGGGTGATGTTGCGGAAGTTTGAGGTTTAATAGTAGGGATAAATTAGGTTTATAAACGCACCCTACTTTGGACGGCTAAGATTAGTCTTGGGAATTAGACGAACTGATTGGTTTCTTTTATTTTTCTCTTTTGTTTTTTTGACTATTTTTCTTTTTTCCTCCAATTATTTCACGGAGAATGTTAGAGGTGCCCTAGCTACCGTATATATGCAAAATACCGAATTTTTTATATCTGTATCATACTCCGGTAAAAAGTTTAGATATATATAATTATTTATCAGTTATCAGGAATGTAGGGATATTCATTATCTCATGATTATATATTATTAAATACAAAATTAAATAGTTATAAAATTATAAATATTATACATATAATGTTTTATGTCAATATTATAATATACATATATCATATTGTGTTAAAAAAATATAAATATTCTATAAATATATCTATATAATACAAACATGTATTTTGGGTTAGGTTTAGACGGTTTCATAAAAGTTTGATAATATTTATATCATATTCATTATCCGTCGAGTAAGGTAACTATCTAGAAAATACTCATTTATTTAGGTCAAGTTGGAATTAAATTGTCATCCCTAACTATATAGGTGTTTGTGCTATGTCACACGCCTAGTCAAATTTTTTATAACATAATAAAAAAATAAAAATAAAACTTAGATGATGATGGAGTACTAATGTGTTTTTTATTATAATAGTTTTTGTGGTTGTGGTTTGAAAAAAAATTGTTTTATAAAAAGTACTTTTAATTAATGTTAGTTTGATATTGATATATATTTGGTTAAAAGTGTGATTGAAATTGAGGTTGAATAAAAAGTAGTTTAATGTGTTTGGTTAAAAATGATTTTCAAATTGAGATTATAAAATAACTATATATATATATATATATATATATATATATATATATTGATTATTTTTAATTTAAATATTTTAGATTTAATTGCTATTATTACATCATGGAATAAATAATACTATATATAAAATATTTTTTATTGTTCCATTAAACTATCTACAATGCCATTATATACGAAATTCAACCGACAATGACTACAGTTTCTATGGTTTCTTAAGCATGCAACAATATCAAGGTAAAATATCATCAGGAACAAAAATGATATTACGATCAGATTTTGCAGATTGATAATGCTTTCGGGTAACCTACATTTGAAATGTAAATTATAATGGGTCTCACACACAGTAAATAACGTTTTATAGTTTACTAAATGTTTTGTTTATGTGGTTTGCTTTAAAAGCATAAGAAACCACAAAAACAAAACACTTTTTTAAAGGAGTGAGAAAAATTAAGGACCCATGTCACTAATTCGAAAAGGTTCAATAAACTCAATTAATTTAATAATATAATTATTAAAAAAAAAAGTCAACAACAATAAAAAAAACTAGAGAAAAAAATAACAATAATTAATAAAAAAAATGAATATTTTTCAATATTATAAAAAGATATTATTATCATCAAGAGATAATTACTTATAAAATCAAAATAAAATGGTTTTATTAAGAGATGATCACTCTTAACACAAAATAAAATAACATAATCTCATCAAGAGATGATGAAACTCAACATGAAATAAAATGGTTTACATGGTGAAAGACATGAGATTTCTTAAATCACTTTAAACCCTTATTTAAGATCACACAACTGATTAGAATGATGTTAAGCTCACTTATTTTCTTAAATTCAATTTTTAAAAAAGCAATCCAGTTACGAGCTTTCTATCCATTTCTCTTATTGTTAACTTTGGCATTTACCAACAGTTTTTGCATTGAAGCTTTATCCCATAAGATTGACGATCCCTATCATTAATTCTTTTCAAGGTTGTTAAAATCACAATTTTAACATGGTATAGAAAATACTAAACAAACTTGGATTATAAAAACGGATCGTAAAATTGTAAAATCATAAAGAATTTTAAAACACATAAAAAAAATTCATGATGCCATAAGTTAAGTGTTCAACAATTCAAGAATCAACTCAAATCAATCCTGTAATCAATTCAAACATTGTATGATTATAATTAATGTTTTGTTATACATAACAATTCACAAAATTAATTCAGTCCTATAATACTGAAATGACATTCAATTTAGTCAATTCAACAATTTTCAGTTCAATTTTCACCCCATTAATTCAGTCCAATTAATTCAGTCCTATAATACTGAAATGGCATTAAATTCAGTCCAATTCAATATTTTTCAGTCCAATTTTCACCCCATTAATTCAGTCCAATTAATTCAGTCCTATAATACTGAAATGGCATTAAATTCAGTCCAATTCAATATTTTTCAGTCCAATTTTCACCCCATTAATTTAATTCAATTCAGTCCAATTAATTCAGTCCTATAATACTAAAATGACATTCAATTTAGTCCAATTCAACAGTTTTTAGTCCAATTTTCACCAAGTAATATTTAGTCCAATTCAGTCAAGATATATAGTATATACCGTTGCATTCAATTCAACAATTTCCTCACCCGATCAGTTCCATTCACTTCAACATTATACATATACAAATTACAGGACCAGGCAAAATGAACTACAGGGTAACAGACTAACTAACAATTAACACTTAACAAGGCAAAATACAAATCTATTACAGGGGCAAAATCAACTACTGCAGTGATGATGATGAAGGCAAAATGAACTTACGGTGTCGCCTGCTGCTGTTGAAGATGATGATGATGAGCTGAACGACTACTGGTGAAAAGGCCCGACCGCCCGATGTCGCCTGCTGCTGTTGAAGATGGGAAAGAAAGGAGATCGTTGTTGGCGTGCTGCTGTTAATGAAGATTGCAGAGGAAGCTCGAAGTCGTGAGCTGTTGAGGAGATCGTCGTTGGCTCTTCACGGTTAAAATTGCGATAAACAGAAAAGGAAGCAGCGACCGTGAGCACTGAGGAAAGAGAAGGAGTGAAGACTGGAGTCACTAGACCGTGAGCACTGTCGTTAGTCGCTTTTGTGGAGGATGGAGATCGTTGTCGCTGCTTTTGTGGTTGCCAATTAGGGATTTGTTCGGTTGGAAAGAGTATTTTGTGCGTTGTGATTTGTGAAGATTGATTTGTGAGTATTTTGGCCTGAAGTGAGTACAGTCGCGTGAGTCCGTGACTGTGCAAGAAACATCCAATAGGTGCCTGACAGTTGGACATAAGGGGGGGATTTTGTTTCAGCGCCTCATTTTGGCAAAATAGCAAAATCGATCCTGAAATTGCGATTTTGCGCGATTTCATCCGATTTTTACGATTTCACCCGATTTTATCTATTTTCGTTTTTTTCAAGCGATTCAACACGTAATGCATGTTTTGACTCGTAAAATCGTACGATTTTACGAGTCAAAACGGGATTTTAACAACCTTGATTATTTCCAAAAATTATGGTCCGAAGATTGAATGCATTTAAGAAGAGTAACCTTTCTAGCTCTCTTTTTCTATATTTTAATCTTTCATTCCCCTTTGATGATTTTTTTTTTCATACCTTTATTTTCCCTTATATTTATAATTTATATTTGTGTAGGATCCTTTTGTTTATTAAGTCCATAAATAAAACTCAAATTTGTTTTCCTACTTCATTTTATTAACAAGTTTATGTATATAATATCAAAATTGAATAATACAATGGACAAGGAATGTGAATTTTTTAAAAAACCTTTTCCTTATTAACATTAATGCAAATAAAATATCTATCTAATTATTTTTTATTAAAGATTCCTTATATGATTTTCTCTCTCTCTGATTTTACATTTTTTGATATTTTACATAGAAATTATTCTATATTTTACATAGAAATTTAATTTAATTTTTTTATATTTGATAAGCTTAAATTTTAATAATATTTTTTTAAAAAATATATTGTTTTTTAAAAAACATATGAATAAAAAAATAGAGTTTTGATTAGAGAGACATTTTTCACTCCTTATATCAAATCAATAGATTTTTTTAAAATTTTAATTTTAATTGCTTTATTTTGCAAAAAAAATATGTTTTTTTAAATTATAAGAAAAGAAAATCTAACTAAAAAAAATATTTTTTTATAATTCAAATTATTTTCTTTCTTACTAGTATATTTTTTTATTACACAATTAAATAAAAAACTTAAAAAGTTATTCACAATTAAATATTTATTTATTTATTTTTCTTTTCTACGTTGAAGATTAACTTGTTCTCTTAATTTTTTATTTATATTAACTGATTTATTAATTTATATATATATTTTAATTAGTTTTGTAAAAACAAATATTATATTTTTAATTAAAAACTTATATAACATAAGAAAAATATATTTATAACGCCGGGTTTTTTTTTTTTTTCTTTTCCGATGTAAAGTAGCTTGGAATCTCATTGGCAGCACAGAGGTGGGACCTAGCTGGTATGTCCGAAAGCGGATATGCAAGAATGAGGCACCTTCCTTCTACATCCGTTAAAAGCTTAAGCCGTTGACTGGACTGACTTCCATCTTTAAACCCTATCTTATCGCTTGTATTTTAGTCTTTCATTTCTATCAAATTCATTTAACAATGGCTTCATCAATCGAGTCCTCATTCTGGTGCTACAGATGCAACCGATCCATCCGGCTCCCCACCCAAGATTCAATTCTCTGCCCCGACTGCGGCGGCGGATTCATCGAAGAAATCGGCACCACCCGTCCCCACCACCGACTCACCGCCGCCCATCGCACCCGTCGCCGTACCGGCGGAGACCGCTCTCCCTTCAATCCAGTCATCATCCTCCGCGGTGCCACTACCGACTTAGCATCCGGGAACTTCGAGCTTTACTACGACGACGGTGCAGCGTCGGGTCTCAGGCCTTTGCCCACTAGCATATCGGAGCTCTTGATGGATTCTGGGTTTGAACGCCTCCTTGATCAGTTGACTCAAATGGAAATCAACGGCGTAGGTCGATTCGATCATCCACAAGCCTCTAAAGCAGCCATCGAATCGATGCCAGTAATAAAAATACTGAATTCTCACGTTTCTATGGAATCTCAATGCGCTGTTTGCAAAGAAGCTTTTGAAATTAATACCGAGGCTCGCGAAATGCCATGTAATCACATTTATCATTCTGATTGTATTTTACCCTGGTTATCAATCCGTAATTCGTGTCCAGTTTGTCGTCATGAGTTACCCACTGAAACTGGAAGTGGGAGTGGGAGAAATTCGCCGGAATCAGATGAGGAGACCGTTGGTTTAACGATATGGAGATTGCCCGGAGGTGGTTTTGCAGTTGGGAGGTTTTCTGGAGGAAGGAGAGCAGCAGAGAGGGAGCTACCGCTTGTGTTTACGGAGATGGATGGTGGATTTAATAATGCGGGTTTGCCTAGGATTATTTCATGGGCTCCTGCTGGGAGGAGATCAAGAGAGAGTGGAGGAGTGGGGCGTGCTTTTCGGAATTTCTTCTCGTTTTTCAGGAGGATTGGAAGGCGTTCAAGTAACCATTCTGGTCTAAGAGCATGAAGTAGATCTAGTATGGTGTTGGATAGGTTCTCCATGAGGCGTGGTGGGATGCTGTAGAATGAGTCACTGAATTGTTATGTTTTGTCTTGGGAGTCTTTGTGTTACTTATCTGATTACCAAAACCATTAATTGTTTGTTGCAGTCCTCCTTCCTCTTAAGAAAGGGAAAACATCTATTTATTGTATGATGATTCAGATTACTGTAAATAACAAAACTTGAGGTTGGTTTAAATTATGTTGAAGAGAAGAATTTTGAGTTGGAGATCAATTTTCATTCACAAGGAAGAGGGAGAATAAGAAGACGAGGAAGAAAGCTGTGCATTTGGAGTGGGTCTTTGTAGAAGTTACTGAGGTACAAATCCTTGCGAACAACTGTTCCTCTGTCAATTTTAGGCCTTAAGAAGTGTTTGACTAGTGATCCTCTTACATAGTTTAATACTTAACTTTTTTTTCCGGTGATGTAATTTATTGATTGTAGTTTTGCTATGTTAAGCCTCTTCTTTATGGAATATTTTTGGAGTTCTTTTTCTTCCTTTGTGCATAACATGGTACCTGTCTCACTGTCTTTGCAGTATTCTGTTCCAGTTGCTTATGCCAAACTGTCAAAAGAAGTGGGTTTACTTTGCTTGGTTGTCCATAACTGATTACTAGGTAGTGGAACTAGTTGGCCACATAAATCATATTCCTCTTTTAGAACAATTTTTCATTAATCATTATTTTTGTTTATGATATCAGTGATAGATTGACAATGGTAGGACTTGAACCCTCTCCTTTTTTTGCAAGACTACCACTAAGCTGCAAGCTAATTAGTAATTTATTTGTTTTTATCTTTTATTGTTTGGCATGAATAATTCTCTATTGTCACAAAAAGAATTATGTTGGTGGTTTTCCCCCCCTTCAAAACCTCATATGATATGCAGAACTCAATTTGCTCTTGAGAGTTCATGGCAAGAGGTCGGCTTGAAAAGAATACAAGGAAGAAAACAATTGGTGCTGTCTTGTGCTTGAAGATCTCAAGAAAAACACTGGGTTATTTCTTGTATGTTCCATCCTTTATAATGTGTTCATATCGAGTTGGTTGTCTTCTTTACTGATTCTTGTTACGACATCACATCAAATAAAAAACCTTATAGTTTAATGTCAGTGGCTAGCACTGATTTACACATGTTAGGTATATCGTATACAGTGAAAAGAAGTTGACAGATTCTAATATGTTTCCTAGAAGCTCATTTTGGCAAAGGAAGGAGAATTATGATCTTCTTACACTAACCATCTCGTGTCTGGAAGTTTATTGCTAGGATGATGAATTAAGGTACATATCTTAGTGAGTACTTCCATGATATTTATGCCTTTGAATTTGGATTACTGCTGTTGGAGCTGTCATGATCTTCTTAACTGATATGCAAAACATGTACAAACAATAATGACAAGTATCTCTATTCTTCTCTTATGGCGTCCTATTTCTCGAGAATTTGGTTCATATACAATCATGATAATTTTTTTTTGGTTCGAATACATACATGGGAGATGTAGATTTAAACAGGACTCTGGAGGAAAATGACCTAGAGAATTGCAGCTAATTCGGGACCTGATTTGGTTAAGCTTATTTCTTTTCTACTCTGCATTAAATGTTTAATTCCGTGAGGGGTCAAATGTTTGGGAGTCGAGCTTCGCATAGCACTTTGCTGAGAAGCTAGTCATGAATGTTATGTTGGAGAACTCTTACTCCAAGACAAACTAGTAGCATTTTTTGCTATCCTTTCGCATACTTTTAGCGAAGGAACGGTGTTGGAAAAATGGCAGAATCAGTGCCTACTTTCGCACGCCCAGCTACAGGTTGTCTTTCTAGGCCTTCTCTGGCTTACTGGTTGGTCACGGAGGTGCGTGGCCTATACTGTGGTGTAGAAGACTTCTTCTTCCTGTTTCTGCCGGCGGTGTATGTCACCTTCACTACAGCTGAGAGATACGACGCCTGGATTTTTTAGGCAGCTTGCAAATTTTGGATTTTCTTTTTGTGTTTTCTTGTCTCTTTTTGTTATTTGATTAGGATTTTCTTTGCAAAAATGTCTTCTCCTCGGTCTTGATGTGTATCCCCCCCTCTTTTTATTCCAGATCCTTAAAAAAACTAAACTCGAAAAGTAATATTAATTAATTATATTGTTTTTTTCTCGACCATGTATTCTCAATTAATTAATTTTCTATTTTTAATGTGTATGATCTTTTTTATTAATTTTTTAATTTTGTTTGATCCTCCCAATTATTCTCCTCTCTTTTGCATAATCTCCAATTATTAATTTTTTAGTCCCTAATCATGATAAAAATTAAATTAAATATCAAAAAATAAATTAGACCAAAAATACAATTGTTGAAAACACAGAAAAATCAGGGGTAAAAAGTGGATTACAATTGTCATCCTCTCTTTACAATGCTTACAACATAAAATCATTAAAAGATTTATTTTTTGACAACGTTTTATTGTTGAATGTTTGTCCAACCTCCAAATCAAAGTTTCCTGGAAAATACCTGTAACTAAATGCCCAATTACAAAAAACAACAATTGTAGAGCCAGAAGCATGTCCAAACTCAAGAACAAGAAGTATTATTTCATTATCAACATCATCATCGATATCTACTATCACATTTGGGTTTCACATCTCATCATCTTCGTTATCACTAAACTCAAATAGCCATATTTATATTGGTTAGCGAATGAATTGTCAAATATAGTATCATCACTCCTTTATAGCAAATCATTCGATAATAAACTTATTTTCTCTTTCTAATTAACCTTGAAAGATCGATAAATTAAGATGCATTTATACCTATTTGACCAAAAACTTAAAACACACAAAGGATTTGGTCGATAACTCACATATACCACCATCATGTTTAATCCACTTTGAATAAAAAAAATCCATCATTATCTTGAAATTGTCATCACATATAATTGGTACAAGATAATACTAGTGTTTTTCACATGACACCTTTAAGTTATATAAATTTTAATATCATTATAATTTTACCTATATTCATGACATTCAGTTTTTTTCATTTTTATATATAACATGCCTAAATTACCATTTAACAACATATTGTTATTGTCATTGTAGGTATTGTTATTGCTTATATCAGGAACAATAGTATCACAATATTGACTGACATAACATAAAAATATTATAATAAATTATATATATATATATATATATATATATATATAAAAAAGAAACAAATATTATTTCGGTCAATTGAATATAATTTTAACTAAATTGAATTAAATTAACCCCGATTGTCAAAATTCATAGCAAATCGAAACAAATTTTCAAAATTTTAACGCCACACATATTTCACCAAAATTCAACATGATTTATGATATCAAACCTAATTGATATTTTCATACTCAATTGCATGAAATCAAACCCAAACTCATTGTAAATTTAAATAATTTAAAGAAAATATTAAAGTCAACAACTATTTCATAGTTAAACGGAACATGTAATTCATCACAACTCTACCTCATTTATGCTCTATTGTATGAAATCCTCAAGCATAATTGATAGCATTCGTAGCTGATTGCAGCCAATTCACACAAAATTTTTTATTTATCAACTTATACAAAAATTCATCGCAATATATAATTCATTGAAATGCTTAATTCTTAATTGATGTTATTTTTATGTTCAACTACATCAAATCAATCCTAATTGATGGCATTTATAGCTAATTTATCATTAATTAAAAAAGATTCTAAATTCAACCTCAACTTTAAACAATAATTTCATTTCAACTAAACGAAACACAAATTAAATATAAAATCAATATAATTAATAACAATGTAGTATGTTTACTTTGCTTGTAGAATTAGAAAGTGCTAGGGCGGTGGTAATAACGATGGTTTTTGAAGAGAAAAACATTATAAAAGGTTTGGAGACTCTGATGAGTTTGAGTTATGCATGTTTTTAAGAGAGAAAAAACAAGTCATTTATGGGTTTTTTTAGAGAGAGGCTCTTGGCATTGTTTTTAAAGAGAGGTGGCTGCTGTTTGTTTGTGTTCTTTGATCTAAGCATGGATTTAAATTTCATGAAATGTTATGTTTAAGTTGTTTTTTTTTTTGAAACACGACATAATAATTATCTCGTTTAAGAATAAAAATATTTACTAAATATAACTATTTTAAAACATAACAAGCTCAAATTATACTACTTCACAAAAACTTTTATAAACTATATTATTCTGCCAAAATTTATATTTAACCATGCTATTTTAAAAAAAAACAAAAATTCCAGAATCAGACGGCATAAACTCGGCTTACACAGGTAGCCTCTCAGTTAAGTCGTTGGGCCAACCTTATCCATTTAACCTCAAGAATCTAGATTTCTGTCCGACGTAGCCTTATCCAAGTAGTCATAACCAAATCCATTCAAACTGGCCGATATAAACACACAAAATCCACTTGCGTTCAAATTTTTACATCCAGCGATAGAAACACTGGTCCCTTTCTATAAATCTCCAGCCAGGAAAGCTAGCAATATTTCCTTCTCCGGTGGAAAATTAACTGCTGAAGTTTAACGATGGCAACTTTAACTCCTATTCAGACTTCTCTTTCAAGATTTTCACCACAAAGATGGCCAGTTTCAGGCCCAGGCTTTTCAGCTGCGATGCCTGCTGGTTCCAAGTTTCTGTCATGGAATATCAGCCAGAAGAAGAGCAAGAATAAAAGGTCATTGACTGTGGTTGCAGCGGTGGGAGATGTATCACCTGATGGCACCACTTACCTAATTGCCGGTGCTGCTGCTGTAGCTCTACTCGGAACTGCTTTTCCCATACTCTTCGCTCGCAAGGACCTGTAATTACATCCCCCCCCCCTCCCCCTCTCTCTAAATATTGAACTTGCGTGCAATTCTTTTTTGTAATTCAGGCTCTGGATTCATTTTAGATGTTATTAAATAGTAGTCATTGCAAGGATAAATTCAAAAGTTAACAGAAGTTAAGCCTAAACATGTTTTTCCCCTAAATTGCATTAAACTAGAGAACCTTGGATTTG
This sequence comes from Populus davidiana, assembly GCA_030145905.1. Taxonomy (NCBI): domain Eukaryota; kingdom Viridiplantae; phylum Streptophyta; class Magnoliopsida; order Malpighiales; family Salicaceae; genus Populus; species Populus davidiana. The sequence goes on along the minus strand of CM057794.1, from coordinate 1,602,968 downwards.
TCTATAGGGTTTGTTGGCTTTGTTAGTCTTCGCACCACTTGCTGATTTTTAACTACCTTAAGCCTATCGTAGGTGTCCTGAGTGCGACGGAGCAGGTTTCATTCGGAAGTCAGGAGCAGCCTTGAGAGCTAATGCAGCACGGAAGGACCAGGCCCAGATTGTCTGCCCTCGTTGCAATGGTCTCGGCAAGCTCAACCAGATTGATAAATAAACCTCGTCTTGTACAATTATCGTTCTATGGTTTCCCTACTTTCATTTTTAATCCCATGCGATTATGCGAAGGTTGATGTTTATATATAGCCGAGAAACACTGCAACTATTGGTTCCATTTTGTCTGGTTTTCTTTCCCTTAATGAATAACATCTTGGTTACTATGGTCTTATGGGTGAATAATACTATATAGCATAAAGGAGACAATGTAACCCCCTCTCTGGAAGCCTGAATCTGAAGTAAGGCAGGACAGGTGATGAGATGTTGCTGGCCTTTCACAGGGGTCCATTTTCCCTCCTCACTGATCGGAGGAGTGCTCTATCTGTCAGAAGAATGAGAGCAGTCGCTTCTCTTTTCTTGGATCAATTGGTCAATTGTATTGAAGCAGTAACTCATGTGACGATGCTGTCAATTAATTGTCCCTGTTTTCGAATGGCCTTTTTTTTTTTTGCCAGAAGAGCTGATTTTTCCAATGAACTTGTAACATGTATGGTGACCTAGTATATCACTTGGAGCGAGAATAATTTTTTCCAATGGGGATTTAGATGTTGGATTTCTTGAAATATATCAACCCAAGGGAAACAATAAATTTAAAATAATTTTAGAGACTTAATGATACTATTAAATAAGATTTATAATTGTTTTAGGGTTTTATACAAAAATTACCTGAAGCTCAAGTATTGTTTTTTGCTTTGAATATTTGCTTTAAATGCTAGGTTGTTGCAAATCATAAATCATCTAATTGTCCGATCCATAACAGTAATTCACACAAATCATTAGTTAAAAATCTCTTAAATTCTTTTAGAGAAGAAAAATTTTTATTCTTTATAATGTTAACTTTTTTTTTTTTTTTATGTTTATGTACTATACTCACCTTCACATAACATTCTCTCATAGAAAATAAAAGGCATGGCATTCATTTAAAGAAAAATCTAAAAACTATATAAAAAAATAAAAAAAGTTATCATTTTACTCCTTAAAGAATATTATATATATTATTTTTGGTTAATTTTAGAAATTTATTCAATCAAGTCTTTACTTGATTGTTTTTAGGTCTAGAATTGTAATCTCCTATATAAATCATACTCTAGTCCTCAATTTCTAAAACTTATTTATAATTAAGTCACACTTGATTAATTATCCCATCTTAATTTCTGACCAATGATTCTTATGTATGCGACACATTAGATTCCCTAATAAGTTGATCCAAAATTAAATCACAATCCTAAATAAAATAGGATTGAATAAATTAACTTATTATCTAGCACCCGGTTATAATCCTCCAAATATTAAAAAAATCATAATTTGTTTGATTTATCCATTTCTTGGTGTAATTTAGATATTATAGGATGTAATGTGTTTATTATGTCAAATCGTGTTTGTTCTCAACACCATAGTTATTGATTATTTGAATAAGATTTGAAACTTTTTCAAATCTCATTCTACTTTATACAAGAATTTACAATTAATACTATTTAAAAACAAATAAAACTGTTTTTTTCTAATTCATCTAGGGTGATGAATCCCTCTTTTAATTACTCAAATAACTTTATATAATTCATGTTATACACAATATTTTCCCATTTGTTATCCCTGATTAGGACAACATGTAACAAGATCAAAACAAAACGCTCTCTATATAAGATAATTTAGTGATCTCAAATTTAAAAATTACTTATACAACTATCACATGAGCATTTTCATAGACACATATGATATTTCCATATGAAATCCTCATAGTTAGTTCAATGTACGTGTCATGTGACAATCATCTACATATTAGTTATAGGTATCTCTTATACTTCAACTTATGAGAACAACTGCTTCAGGAAAGAATATAATATGTAACAGCCTTAACAACTCTAATTAATGTTTATTCTTAATAGAGCATCAGGAACAATTAGGAACAATGCTTTGATGTAATGACAATCTCATAATTATAACAACTTTATAAAAAAAAAATTTGCAAAATTTTTTTGTCTCAAAAACACTATCTATACTCTAGATTTATTAATTAAAATACTTGATGAATATTAAAAATAAATATATTTTATTAATATTACAAATATTTACATAAATAAAATTAATAATACATATAAATTATAGAACATATACATAGACATGCACGGAGACACGCAGGTATCATAGAAGAAGGTAGATTGACACTTGAATATGTGCAGAAAGGCAATAGACATGGCTCCTGGCTTGACTCCTCTTTCCGTTTGGTTCTTGAGAGGGACCAATATGGCGGGCACAACCAGTCAACTTCAGTTTACATGAGACGACGTCAAGGTTCAAAAGTCAATTCTTCACTAAGTATCCCAATCATCTCCGATCAAAGTTTCGGAAATGAAGGGCCAAGCTCAATACTGCCTGGGAAGTCATCTTCATCCTCACATTCGAAATTATCTATCAATGAATTGGCGGCATCATCACATCAAAGAAGTTCTTTAGCCCAATCAGTCATCAATGGTAGAAAAACTTATCATCTCTGAGCTTCTTTTTTTTCTCAATATTAATGTTATAAACAAAATCATTAGCCTTCTCTAAAATGGTCATTTCTCCCAATCAATCCAGAAAAGTCCTCAAGGACTTCATGCCATATAACATGCAAATATTAAAATAAACAAAAAATTCATGTTTTTTTTTAATGATGGAGGTTGATTTGATTTGCAGTTGAAGGTTTTAATGCTCTATAAACTACTGGATTAACCATTTAATTTTTGTTCGTAATCGTCTAAAACAAGGCCATAGAAGAGATCTGGCATTATGAAACTAACACCAATCATATGTTCTGATCAAGAGGTGACAGAGCTGGCTTGTTCCTTTTCCTTTAAAAGAAAAAATCAATATGAGAGCTTATGCTAGCTGATGGTTATTTTCTAGATTCTTTTGTTCTCTAAAACTGGCTCTATTCTATATTTTTATTGTGTAGAAATAAATGTAAGTTGTTATAGAAAATAACATAAATTATATTTTGAGGTATTATTTAACAATTTAAGCTTTTCGATTCAAATGATTTTTTGATATTATATCAGAGTTTTATAAGCCAACTAGTCATGAATTTCCGAATCTCACAATTCTTATTCTTTTTTATAAAAATTAAGTACAATATAGTATAGATCTGTGTAAATTTCAAACTCAAAAAGTTTTCACATTATAAAACATATTAGAGAATAATATAAATCACATCTTGAAATATCACCTAATCATTTAAGATTTTGAATGAGATGATTTTTTGACATAGCATTAAAATCTTGATAACCAAATGATCACGAGTCCAAACTTATTATTTTTTATTTTTCTCTTCTAATTAATAGGATAAGATAGCGAAGGCATATATAACTTTTAAATCCAAATAATTTAAAATGGTTATTTAGTGCTTGGCCTTGTGCCTTCAAAGAAGGAGGGTGGTTCAGACTTAGCCTCGTAATACTCTCACTACTTGGTGTCATCTGCTGCTACACAGTCTGGGATATTATTGAAAAATTGCTAAGAAAGCTCTCCTGGATTAAAAACTTGCCCTGATATTGGACAAATTGCTTTAGGAGTTACTGGGCGCTTAGTAATGTCAGCAAGTGAAATCATAATATATGTGATATGTCAACAATTAATAAATTTAAGCACACACAGAAGTTAACTTAATGCATTTAGTTGCTGTATTTGCTACATTAAAACCAGATTTCTCGTTTTTTCATAGAACAGACAGTTGGATTTGGGGCAATGCAGGTGGCATTATACGTTGAGTTACATGTAAGCGCAACGAATTCTTGCTGTATTATGTTCATCTCACTTCTCCATTACTATTAGTTTCTGGATCTTTTTTCCGAGAACTAAATGGACAATAGCTTCAATCCGTATGCTTCGTGTGTGGAGAACGTGATCATGCATGATGAGTGATAGCTTGTCATCATCGTTCCCAAACTCGCACATGAATTTTGCTGCAATACATCTGGATTGTCATCAAATCTTTTCCATCACGGCAACTCTCATTGTTCTTCCAACGGTCTGGATTCGAGACCTTACCTTGCGGTCATACCTTTCAGGCTCTCGTTTTTCCTTTCCCTCTTTGTTGCTATACTATTTTTGCTTTTTTATATTATTATTAATTTTATCATTTAATATTTATTTAATTTTAAATTAATTACAATAATTTATATTTATTTGCTTTCAATAAAATTATTAGAGTCTCAAACAACCATTCAAATATTTGATTAATACTTGATTTTGCAAGTATATATTTTTGTTATTATATCATTAAATAAAAAATAATTTCAAAAAACAAAATTATTAAACTCAATGAAATTCATGATCCAAATCACTAGTTTAATGGATTAAGCTATTCTGAGTCAATCTAATATATTATTATTTTAAATTAAAAAAACAAATATTATTTTGATATTTTTTTAGTCAAATTAATTTTTTAACTAGTTATTCGAGTTGTTTTTTAATCTTTTAAATTGTTAAAGTCATCTCAAGTCAGTACACATTTAACTTAAATTTTAAGCTAGATAAAAAATTAAGTTAGGAATTTTTAAAATTGATATGATGAGTTCACTTTAATACAACATCCTCACAGTCTACATATTTATTTTTAGATTTAAAAATCTTTTTAGAAAAAAATGTACGGCCATTACCAAAAGACCCCGACAGCAAAATGCATGGGAAACATCACCTCCTAGTTATGGACCCAAAAATGCACGATTAAATGTTTTGCTGTTAGACAACTCAGCATTTGCATGTGCTCCCACCTGGCTCTTATGTGCTTAACGAGGCTACCTGTTTCATCTTGTGAAAGCGGTTCTTGTTCCTGTGCAAGGTAGTGAACGCAGCTGCTAGTATAGTAACCCCACGTACCTGCAGACAAGTTTATTAATTTTGTTTAATGTTCTAATTAATGTTAACAAATTAAGTTAACGAAATTAAAATAAATCAATATTAATTATATGAATATATATTTCGTACTTAGCATTTAATATTATACATTTATATATATATATATATATCATGAATATGTTTAATTTTGATAAATTAAAAAAATAAACAGGCATCACCTAAAAATCTAATTAAAAGAAAGTAAGAATCAATTGTGAAATTGTGCTCGAGCAATCTATGTTAATTGACAACTACTTTTAATCATTAAATCCATATCTATTAATTAAAAAATATCATTATTAATATATGTCAAAGAATGTTGAAGAATCACGATCATTTTCTTAAGGACGACATCTTTTGTTATATCATCTTAGAATGATTAGTTATAAATTATCAAACCTTTATTATCTTAAGAAATATAAATTAATAGTTATTATTTACAACAATAATTATATTTCATACTGATTTAAAAAGAAATAAAAATCATGGAAGATAATTATTTTTTCCATGCCCTTGAACACCTAACATCTAAACCATGCCCTCCCCTCAAACAGAGATTCCATTATTTAGGCGAATCTGGGAGCAACGTATGTTGTTCTTGTTGTTATCTATAGAAGTGATTGGAGCCATGCTTTGAGCACGAGGGTGCCATTGTTTTATCTTTTCTCAATAATTATTCGGGATGGTGAGGAGGAGAAAAAACAAAACTCTCTATTCATGGTATACGGTGGCCGGTACAGTGTCAATATCAACTGGTCTTGAAAAACTAAAAAGTGATACCAGAGTATTTAATTCACCACAGAACAGAACCCATTATTTAATGTATTTTTTTTTTTTAAATATAAATGTAAAGAATGAAGGGGGAGATGGTAAAACTGTGAGATGAATGGGACGAAGAGAGAGAAGATTTGAAGAAATAATCAATGAATGCCGCGGTCCAGTGGCCGGCAGTCATGAATAACGTGAAGTGCGAGAGAAGTTGTGATTGGAAGAAAAGAGCATTTACCAACTCACCATGCAGCCAAGTCTTTTGAAGAGGAAAAAAGAAAAAGCTTAGGGCAAGAAGGGAACGTCGCCGTTTCCATTAACTGGGCTTGGTTTCACCATGCAGCCAAATTACTGGTTTAGTTCACCTTCATCAGTGAATGAAAGACCTAATTGTGGAGGATTCAAGTGGACTTGAAGCTGTAATTCTTTCAGAACGACAAAGAATCCACAGGTGGACCGGGTCCCTTTCTTTTCTCACGAAAAGGGATGTCTTCAGCCTTCAATCAATAAAAATAGATTGCTCTGAAAGCACATGCATTTGCTTCTGCTTGAAACAGACTGGTATAAGCTAAGCTAATTTACTGGATTTGCAAGAAACCATAACATATCAAAGACTCTTCTCTGTTTGGCAACACAGCTCCACCCTCTCAGCTTGTCTCTACAGACATCACCCTCCCAAAAAATAAAAAAATCCAAAATAGAAAGCGAAGTTTCTTAAGTCAGAGTTGGGTAATCCAAGCACGCGCGGTTGCAGATTTTCTTCACCAGCAGTGTCTAGTAATAGATCTCTGTCCACAGAAACGCTTCTCTGCTCAGTCTCGTCTCTCATTTCTAACAAAGATCTTTAACTCTCACTTAACCTAACTTGTAATGTTTCATTCCATCATGGAAAGCACTTTCATTCCCTGCACTTCTTACACAAACCCAAATCTCAAATCCCTTTTTCTTCTCTCTCACACTGTCTTGACACTTCTCTTGATTGTGGAATCTCAACACTGCCTGTCTTCTTCACCAAAAATGCTGATCCTGCCACTCAAAACCCAAGTTATCCCTTCCGGGTCAGTACCCAGATCACCAAACAAGCTTCCTTTCCACCACAATGTGAGTCTTACCGTCTCTCTCACAGTTGGCACTCCACCACAAAATGTCTCCATGGTTATCGACACCGGAAGTGAACTCTCCTGGCTGCACTGCAACAAAACGCTATCCTACCCAACTACATTCGACCCGACCCGATCCACATCTTACCAAACCATCCCTTGTTCTTCACCCACCTGCACCAACCGGACCCAGGACTTCCCTATACCAGCTTCATGTGACTCCAATAATCTCTGCCACGCCACCCTTTCTTATGCTGACGCTTCTTCCTCCGATGGAAATCTCGCGTCCGATGTTTTCCACGTTGGGAGCTCCGATATTTCCGGTTTGGTCTTTGGGTGCATGGATTCGGTTTTCAGTTCTAACTCTGATGAGGATTCTAAGAGTACCGGTTTAATGGGCATGAACCGTGGGTCGCTCTCTTTTGTTTCCCAATTGGGTTTCCCGAAATTCTCTTATTGCATTTCAGGAACCGATTTTTCGGGTCTTTTACTTCTCGGCGAGTCCAATTTGACGTGGTCGGTGCCATTAAACTACACCCCCTTAATCCAAATATCAACCCCGTTGCCTTACTTTGATCGGGTTGCCTACACGGTACAGCTTGAAGGCATTAAAGTTTTAGATAAGTTGCTTCCTATACCGAAATCAACTTTCGAACCGGATCATACAGGTGCTGGTCAAACCATGGTTGACTCGGGAACCCAGTTCACGTTCTTACTCGGACCTGCTTACAATGCTTTGAGAACCGCATTTCTGAACAAAACCAGCAGTGTTTTAAGGGTTTTAGAGGATCCAGATTTTGTATTTCAAGGGGCTATGGATTTATGTTACCTGGTCCCGCTAAGTCAACGTGTTTTACCATTATTGCCAACGGTAACTTTAGTGTTTCGGGGAGCCGAAATGACAGTATCGGGTGATAGGGTATTATATCGGGTTCCGGGTGAATTGAGGGGAAATGACTCGGTGCATTGCTTGTCATTTGGGAACTCTGATTTGTTGGGTGTGGAGGCATATGTGATTGGTCATCATCATCAACAAAACGTGTGGATGGAATTTGATCTTGAGAAATCAAGGATTGGACTGGCTCAGGTACGGTGTGATTTGGCTGGCCAGAGATTTGGCGTGGCCTTGTAGGATCCGCATAATTCATTTCCCCCATGAGAGATTTCTTCTTCTTTTTTTATTTTTTTATTTTTTTTAAAGATCATTTAGGAGTACGTGCGTGATGATTCTATTCTATATGTTGGATCTTGGTAGGGAGGCAGTAGGCAGTAGTTTTATGTGAAGGAGCTACTGTCCATTTTGCGGTCCATGCTCGGAATTTTTTTTAATTAATATGGATGACCTGTAACTTAATAATTTTACAAGTCTTTGATATATTTTGAGATTTACAAGATTTAAATTGATAATTTTTAAAAATTAAATATAAATTTTAATTAATTAAATTATATTCTTCATCTTTAAATCTTGTAATCAAAGGATGGTAAGCCACTTTTTTAAAATGAAAATAATTAATCAAAACAGAATAATAAGAATTATGACTTAATTAGTAAGATTTTAAATTTATTTTTTAAATATTATAAATTTAAATCCATAAATCTCAGGACAACTGAAACATTTACATGGTTATTATATATATATACATTGAAACATTTACATGGTTATTATATATATATATATATATATATATATATATTTATTGATCAGAACGGTTTTTTTTTTCTTAATTTTTCTATGAGAGTCAAGGTCATAAGGAGATATAAGAGCATTGCTCCCTTGTATCTTCCTCGATCAAATGTTTGAAGTTTGTCTATAATGTGAGATTTTCTTAAATTACATATTCATATAAATAGCAGCCCTCTTATATGTACTGGGGACAGAGAGTAGAGATTTTTCGCCATCTTCCACACAGCCAGTTGTGAAAAGCTGGAGTTGTGTACAATCAAATGCTCAGGCACATTCCAAGTTCAACCAATATTGTTTTTCTTTAAAATCTTTTTATATCTTTATTTTAGTGTTACGAAATAAAAAGTGGAAGTCCTTTTGATGCATGTATGTTGGATTCTAAGTTTGATTTTCTAAAAATCACTCTTCAATTTTTTTTCATATTTATCTACTATTAAAAGAATTGATTAATAAAAAATATTTTCTAGTTAAAAAAATATTTAACTTAATTTTTTAAAAGTATTTTTCTTTTACTTAAAAGCTAGTAAGTTGAACACTAATAGTTTTACCTTCTTTTAGTTTCTTTAACAATTATAATTAAGCTTAATTTTAGTTTCCAAAAATTAATACTATGTTTAATTTATGCTTAATTTTAGTAGGGAGATATTTTTTCAGCATTCCCAGCTCTCTTGGCATGTAATCATTCAATGTAACGAGCTTGAGCTTTTTTAAACTTCAGGATGAAAATTTCTCATTTTTAATTAGTATGAACTTTTATTTTATTTTTCAACACATTAGCTCATCAATTTCCTTCTTTACAATCGATAATTTTTGTTATCGTTAACTTTATCATGCATATATGTTTTTAACTTCCTATTTTATAAGTGATTAAAATCCATTATTTGTTTTCACAATTATAATATGAATCAAGCTTCAAGTTGCTAATTTAAGGTACAAGAGTTGTACTTGAAACTTGATTTAAGGACATAATGAAGTAGGAAAAAGAATGCCTAGTTTTATAGATTTAAAAGAACCAAAACTTATTGCTTGGAGTGATTAGTAAAAACTTAAATTCATCATGGTGGTGATATTTAAAGTTGTTATTTCAACATCGAGAACGATATCTACATTCTCATTTAGACTTACGATCTTGTATTTTAGCATAAAATACTTTTCTACAGGATGGCTAATCAAACAATGATATTTGTAATAATTTAGATTGTCCAATTGGTTTGCTTTTTTATGACGTTTCAACTCTGGTAACTCAATGAGATTTGCTTTGAGCAAATTATTTACCATTTTAGATATGTTTGAGTTGAAGAACATATTCAGTTCTTATCACTCTTTTAGGGATAACTTCTTTCTTTCACCTTTTAAAAAAATGGTCAGTGTTGCTCAATCATTCATTTTAACTCTAGTTGGTACTTTTATGACAATAGAGTTAATTACTAAATACTATTTTCCTCGACTTTTGAAGTGCTCTTTCTAAATTTATGACCTTTAGGTTTATTTCTCTTAGGCTCTTCCATAAGTAATTATGAGTTTTCAATTGCAATAATGATAAGTTACATATCATGTGCTCGAATGGCTAATTCTTCAAAAGACTTTGGTTTGATGCCTTGTGAAATTTAGCATAATCCATAATGCATCTCTCAAATACACATATAACACAAAAGTTTTGGTAATTCGATCCCTATAATTAAGGCTAAAGTTTCTTCATCGATTAGTGTTGTAGATGATAGGCTCCTCTGTTCATTGACGTGTATTTGTGAGTTTAATCATGCAAACCACATGATAAGTGTTCTAGAAATGGTTAAGAAACTCGCATTGTAATTGCTCCCAACTACTAGTTGAGCTAGATTCCAAGTTAGTGTACCAGTCAAAGGCATTACCTTCAAAGGATTAAACAAACTAATTTACCATGAGATCACTATCAATTCCGATATTATTGCAAGTCTTCACAAAGTGAGCTATATGTTTCCTTAGATTCCCCTTGTCATTGAATTATTGAAACTTTAGTGGTTGATAGCTTGAGGCATCCTTAACAGGTTGATCTTTTAGGTGTATTGCTTTGTATAAAAATATAATGGTTAAACTAAACTTTCTATGCGGTTCATGATAGCTTCCTTGATAAGTTCTTTCAATTGATTCGTGGTGAAGATGTAATCGATACTACTACAAATATTCCTTGTAGCATCGATTTTAGAATCCTCAATGGCATCTAAAGTTTTAATAACTCAATGACAACTTTGGTAGATGAAGTTTGGCTCTTTCTTTTTTTTTTTTAGTTTGTTTATCAACTTTCTTATCCCATGGTCTTTTGCCTTGAGAGAAGCCGAAAGCCCCTCAACGAGTTTTTTCAAATTATCCACTTGATCTCCAAAGATGTAGTCTTGCAGGTCATCATCATTAATATTATGCCAGAACCCAAAGCCTTATTTGGTGATTGACATAAAGAAGTCTTTACAGGTGAATTATCAATGTAGTTACCTTAAGTACCGAAAAAAAGTCTATATGCCCCACTTGACTTTTGTGGTGGAGTTACTTGTAGTTTCAGTATTAGAGTAACGAGATCCCATTCCTTTTTTGCATTCGACATTTGCTTGAGAATTGTCTTAGTTTGCACATATAATTCAATGATGGATTTTGTTTTTTGATAACAAGGTTAAAAAATATTTAATAGTGTTGGCGACTTAAATCAGCAGCCTTATTGCTTTTGAAAGTGACAATAGTTATCATGTTTTTTTTTTAGTTGTCATTAATAGGTTGTTGAAACTCTTTCTTCAAGAAAAGAGATGAGAGATAGAGATATCCCCAGTAGAGTCGCTGGAAAATTATTAATATAGTTTTGAGCACCTAAAATTAAACAAGCACATGTATATAAATATTTAATTTTATTAAATATATGACTTGGTACAATTTCTATTTAAAATATATAAAACTTAATTTTTTTCGTAAGGTTTTTCTTTGGCTTTTGAAAATAAAATAAAAACTTAAATATATGATTGATTAGGGTCTTCGATGGTGGGGAATTAAAAGGGGATTGATTGCTAATAAATTGCAACTCCACTTATAATTAACGTCCTCTTCCTTTTTTACAAGAAGTAATTAGAGAAAGATATTAAACATGAAATCAGCTGTGTTGAAATATATGTGATGTGAAGCCTGCAGGCAACAACAAGGTAGCTGTGGGTCTCGAAGATCCACTTTGTAAGATGTGTGAAAGAATCGAATCGCATCCAGCAAGAGTAACATCAAAAGCTGTTAAGACTGGGAGAGCAATGTATCTACCACCGACAGCCAACAAGATGGTTAAGCACCTTCCTCCTTCCTCTTTCTTCCCTTGATTAGCAAGCATCAACGATAGGAGGTTGAGGCTACCTTCACCAATTAAGCAACGATGCACGGATAGCCTCTCCTGCCACTAATGAATACATCTCACTAATTAATTTATATATTTTCTGCTCAAACTACTAATATATATATATATATATATATATATATATATATATATATATTACTGATTGTTTATTGGAATTCTATTAAAAAAGAAAAGGCCCCTTTGAATGACAATTGTACCCTGTCGGTGCATTGAGCACGAAAAGAACTCCCTAGAGAAGTAATCTGTCGACTTTCATTGCTAGGAACCAAGGATGACTCTTTTTATAGTAACTATATTAATAATAATAATGATTCCATGTAAGTAATTAATATGCTTATATCTTGTATATATTGAAAGGACAAAAAGAACATGTTTACCGGTAGAACTTACACCTCAAATTATTAAAAATTAAACATATCAACTATATATATTTCATGAATTAGAGTCTGGGTTTATGAATTATATAAATCAATAGAAATTTATAGTGTCTTTTAATATTCTTACAACTATATAATATTCATAGTTAATTTTACTACAAAAAACAATAATAAAAAATCATTTTTTATTTAAATAAATTACATTTGAGTGAAATTAAACTATTTCATTAGACACTCTAAATATCTTTTGACTATGATAATAGTGTCTTTTACCACAAGTAAAACACTTATAATTGTTTGTAAATATATAATTTATTAATTGTGTATTTAAATGTCTAATATAACAGTGTTAGATCGATTTTATAAGATATTTAACTATTTAGTTAAAAAAATCATAAATTTATAAATCCACAAGTTATTCCACTTTTTTTTTCTTATAAAATTGTTATATTTTTCTTCGATTCAACAGTTGAATGAGCTGGAGATTATTATTATTATAAATGTAATAATTAATGACTTCAAGTTAATGTAGCAATCACAATTAAGATTAAGAATTGACGGGGGGGAAATGAGAAATGTCTATATGTTTTTGACGCACCACCTTAAGTTAACCCATCACGTCGGACCAAATCTTACCGGTTTATGCATTAGTCGCAGTCATTAGCATGTCCCAAGTGGCTGTTTAGGGATTTTCTATTAAGAAAAAACCGTTAAAGAATATTACTAGCACTTAACTATCTCGCTTAAATATCACTCTAAAGTTAAGCCTCACCAGCTGCCAGTCGGACCAGAACTGCAATTTGCAGCTGAAGGCAATGGCTTCCTGCAAGAAAAGATTGATCTCAGCTAGCCACCTAATTAACAAACCTACCTTCTTCTTCACTGACTATATAAGCATCAGAACCAGCTCTTTCTCTGCATCGAATCATCAGCTTTCTCACACCAGTTTTTCTGCCTTCCTAGCTCTCCTATACCTCCATTAAAATCAAGAATCTCGCTAGCTAGCTAGGGAACGCAATGGGTTCTGCCTTTTTGAGGATTTTAGTAACTGCGTTGTGTGCTCTTTGTGTTTTCTCAGAGCTGGTAGTTGCAAAGCATGCAGGCATCACTAGACATTACAAGTTTGACGTATGTATTACGTACTCGATTGCTTTTACCATTTACTTGTTAATAATATTAGCATCTTAATTATATATCTGCGCGCCTTTCAATTGATGTTAGACTCAACATCCACGTTGTGTTTCTTCTTTCTATCTTTGTATAGATCAAGATGCAGAATGTGACGAGGTTGTGCCGGACAAAGAGCATCGTTACTGTCAATGGTCAGATCCCTGGGCCTCGAATCATAGCAAGGGAAGGGGACCGGCTCTTGATCAAGGTCGTTAACCATGTCCAATACAATGTCACGCTCCATTGGTATGGAAGCCTAACCAAGCCTCCCATTACTGTTAGCTTTAGATATCTTGATTTTCTTTGATATTGAAATGTCTGATGATCGATGTTGTGTATATGAATTTGGAGAGCAGGCATGGAATCAGGCAACTAAGGAGCGGATGGGCAGATGGACCTGCCTACGTAACACAGTGCCCAATTCAAACGGGACAGACCTATGTATACAATTTCACAGTTACTGGACAGAGAGGGACATTGTTCTGGCATGCTCACATTTCATGGTTAAGAGCTACACTTTATGGGCCCATTGTCATCCTCCCTAAGAAAGGCGTTTCTTACCCTTTTCCGCAACCTCACAAAGAAGTCCCTATCATTTTTGGTAATTCATGACTGCATGTTTATGAGCACTACTAAATAAAGATGGCCAATATATATATATATATATTAGCCACGTATTGTATTAATTAATTTATTTCTAATACTTCGTAAATGAACTGAAATTACAGGAGAATGGTGGAAAGCAGACACGGAGAAAATTATCAGCCAAGCCTCGCAAACAGGAGGAGCACCAAATATTTCTGATGCCTACACCATTAATGGTCATCCTGGACTTTTGTATAACTGTTCAGCCAAAGGTACTAATCTGTACCCATAATAGTAGCAGGATTGCAAGAATATGGACGCCATAAATTAGTGCAGTAAATACTCTCGGGATTAGCTAAAAATCAAACCAATTTACTTCATGCAGATACATTCAAGCTCAAGGTGAAGCCAGGAAGAACCTATCTCCTTCGTTTAATCAATGCTGCACTTAACGACGAGCTCTTCTTCAGCATTGCAAACCACAGCCTCACTGTGGTTGAAGCTGACGCAGTTTACGTGAAACCCTTTAAAACCCACGTTGTACTCATCACCCCGGGACAAACCACCAATGTTCTACTCATGGCCAAAGCTAAGGCCCCTAATTCCACCTTTCTTATGGCCGCTAGGCCATACGCTACCGGCCCAGGCTCCTTTGACAATACAACCACCGCCGGAATACTCGAATATGACCAGCACCCTTCTGCAACAAACTCCAAAAACAAGAACAAGAAACTCCCTCTTCTTAAACCGTCACTTCCAGTGTTTAATGACACAACATTTGCCACAAAGTTTGTCACGAAAATCCGTAGCTTGGCCAATGCAAGATTCCCAGCCAAGGTCCCAATGAAAGTTGACAGACGCTTCTTTTTCACAATAGGTCTGGGATTACTCCCTTGCTCACAAAACAAGACCTGCCAAGGACCTAATAACACCATGTTAGCAGCTTCTGTCAACAATGTGTCATTTGTGCAGCCAAATATAGCCCTCCTGCAGTCTCATTTCCTTAACCGATCAAAGGGCGTGTACACAACTGATTTCCCTACCAACCCACCTTTCAAATTCAACTATACAGGGACACCACCTAGCAATATCATGACTGCCAAAGGAACCAAGGTGGCGGTGCTTCCTTTCAATGCTAGCGTGGAGTTGGTGATGCAGGACACCAGCATTATTGGTGCAGAGAGTCACCCTCTTCACCTCCATGGCTTCAACTTCTTTGTGGTTGGTCAGGGTTTTGGCAACTTTGACCCCAAGAAGGACCCTCTCAAGTTCAACCTTGTTGACCCTGCCGAGAGGAACACTGTTGGTGTGCCATCTGGCGGGTGGGTTGCCATACGGTTCCTTGCTGACAATCCAGGTGGGCTTTATAATTTATTATAAGATATATACTATACCTAATGCAAATCATAATATAGCACAAAAGTTTCAAATCTGAAAGGATTATAATATAGAATATGAGTATTTACAAATTCTAAGTTATATGCAAAGTAGCGTCCATATCTCAATACTCAAATAAATTAAAAAAAAATACATGTCTCACTTGTTGATTTTTGGATGAGCAGGAGTTTGGTTCATGCACTGCCATTTGGAAGTACACACCAGCTGGGGCCTGAAGATGGCTTGGGTGGTCAATGACGGAAAACGGCCGAGCCAAAAGCTGCCACCTCCACCTTCTGATCTCCCCAAGTGTTAAAGTTCTTTTTTCTTTTCTCTTTCTTTTTGCCACCGTTTGTCCCGAGTACTTTGTTTTTTTCCCTTTTCTTTCGATTTTAGTAAGCTGTCTACCCATTCTTTTAATCTTTTTTTTTTTCCTTCCTTGTTTAGTGTTCCTTCAGCTGGCCTGAAGGGTGCAATAGTACTCTTAGCTCATGATAATTTCTTTGAATTCCAATCTGTAACAACCCATAAAAAGAGATCGGTGGGTGGGATTTGGACTTTGTTTTTGGTAGCTAGCTAGGATTGTAAGACGGGCTATCGTTGTTGAATGAAAAAATTATAATTTCTTTTATTGGAAATTTCATTGCTAACTCGTTGCTTTACGTTGTACAACCTTAGCAGACAATGCGATGTCAGCTCATTTTCTTTCTTATACTCTGACCAATATCTTTGCATGAAATATATGGCAGTGAATACGTAGTTTAGCGGATGATCTAATTACAATATATTTATTATTAATAAATATTTATTTATATTTAATTAATGAATCTTGAGTAAATATAAAGTAGATAAGATAAAAATATTTTATAAAAAAATTATAAAGTTGTTATAATTAAGAAAATTATATTGTTTTAAAATATTGTTTTCTAAATGTTTATGATCAGTATTCTATTAAGACTTGATATTAATTAAAGTTTTTAAAACTGATACATATTTTTTTTTAATTAATATGTAGATGTTTGTCAGATGAAATGTATACTAAACTAACCCATATGAGAATTACATATAAATAGATCACCAATGTTTATGGAAAGACTCGTGTGATAATTATGTAAGTGATTATTAAATTTAAGATTACTAAATTATCTTTTATATAAAGAATGTTATACTTTAATTTTGACTACACATTGTCCTGATCAAGAGTGATACGTGAGCAAATATTGGATATAATACAAACTATATGAAAGTATTTGAGTAATAAATAAAGGGTTCCTTACCCTATGCAAATTAAAAAAAAAATATTCAATATTTTCTCAAATAATATTGATTGTGAAATATTTAGCTAAGATGAAATGAGATTTGAAAACTCATTCAAAGAATTGATGATTATAGTGTTGAGAACAAAAATAACTCAATAAAATATACATGTTTCATGTTATAATATCTAAATTAGAACATTATCGATGAAGGGATATTAATTATATTAAAAAATTGGTCACCGAAATATTAATACAAACCACTTATGATTATTTTATTATTTAAAGGGTCATGACAAGTTCCTAAATATTGTACTTGATCTTCAAATATAAATGAATTAATTATTGAATTGATAATAAATTTAATCGTTTAATTTATTTAATTCTATTTTATTCAGGATTATAATTTATATTTAAGTCAATTTATTGTGGAACCTAATGGATCACATAGATAATAACAATTAATTAGCAATTAAAATAGGATGATTAATTAAGTGTGACTTGATTGCAAATAAATTTTAAAAATTAAGGACTAGACTTGATTGAATAAATTTTTAAAATTATCCTAAAATAATACATGTCATATTATTTAAGAGAAAAATTAATATTTTATCATTTAAAGGGTTTTCAGATTTCTCTATAAATAAAATGTTATATCTTTTATTTTCTATGCATAGAAAAAAAAAATTATGTTAGTTAAAGAAACACCAGAAATACAAAAGAAAAGAGTTAGAACTCGAAAGTAAAACAATCTATCTCTTTTAAAAGGGTTTAGAAGATTTATCGCTGATAGTTGATGTGTATTACCATTAAAGATCAAACACTTGAAAAACATGTAGTTTGCGACAACCTAACTTTAAAATAATTATTTAAAGCTAAAAAAAACATCTAATTTTTAAGTAATTTCCATATAAATTCTAAATAATTTTAGATTTGTTTTAACAAGATTCTTGAGACTCCAAAAAAAATTAAATTTATTATTTTCACTACGTATATGTCTCTAGAAAACCCAATAATATATGTCTATTTCTACCTTGTACACAGAATATTGAAACAGAAAAGAGGAAATCAAAATTTCCGCAAGTTTTTATCTTTAATTTTAAGGTTCTTTTTATCCAGAACATGAAACTGCAAACAAATTTAGTACCTAACATAGATTTTCAAAACATGGTTGTTATTTTGTGTTATATGGTAAAAAAGTGTGCTGAAATTGAAAAATGGCATAAAGAAAAATCCTCATATTTAGCACTTTAAATTTTACTTTTATTTAATTCGATACTCCACCTTCACTTTTATCTATTTAGTTTAAATTTATGAAATCTATTTTTTTTATAAAAGTGATGATGAGACTACTTTCTTATCCCACACGAGTCATTATTAAAACAAATGAAGAATACGGATTGAGAAAAAATAAAATAAATCAAGAAAATAAATTAGTATTTTGAAAAATTAAATTAAATTAAATTAAATTAAATACTATGAAAAATATAATATTTTAAAAATAATTAAATATTAATTTTAATATGAAGTTGTGAT
Organism: Populus davidiana; assembly: GCA_030145905.1. Lineage (NCBI taxonomy): Eukaryota > Viridiplantae > Streptophyta > Magnoliopsida > Malpighiales > Salicaceae > Populus > Populus davidiana. The sequence goes on along the minus strand of CM057794.1, from coordinate 1,584,669 downwards.
AAAAATAATATTTATTTAAATTTAAGATAATATTTATTTATTTAAATTTAAGATAATATTTATTTATTTATTTTAAAATTCAAAATTCAAAACAGTTTTTTTTAATTAATAAAATTATCTTTACCATAATTTTTTTTAAGAAGTAACAGATGAGACATGAGTTTTGAAAGTTTTTTTAAATAAGTTTTTTATTTTGTTATTATTATTTTTTTCTATTTAAAATCTCTCACAATTACTTAAAAAACTCGAAATCCAAAATCACACGTACGGGATCATTATCACAGCCATCTATGATTTCTTCACACTACCACCACTCTCCGCACTCAAGATGAGGTGTTTCAATCTTCAATATTAAATTTGTTGCAAGTGGGATTTCATTTTGTTTTTAGATTTGGTTTCTGTAAATTTATTTGATTTTATAATTTAGACAGTGAATTTCACGTGTTGATTTGAGTTTTTTTTTTTTAATTGATTTATTTTAATTCATTTTTTAATATTGTGGTAGTTAGAAATTGGGTTTTGAAATTATATTTTATTTATTTTTTTATGGGATTATCTCAATACCATGATTTGAGTTGCGAGTTTGATAGGTTGACTTGTATTTACTTTTTTTTGTTTGTTATTTTTTAAATGAATATAGTATTTTCTCATTTCATCATCCAACACTCAATCTTCTCCTTTATATATATATATATATATATATATATATATATATATAGCTTTTGTTTTTAATTTTATATTTCAATATTAAGTTATTTGATAATTGAGTTTTTTATTTTATTTTTTGTGAAGTTATCGCGGTGTTGTGAATTTGTTTTCTCGATTTTAACCATCAATATCGGATATATTGAAAATGAAGTTTCATAGTTTTTTTATTTGTTTTTTATGAAGTTATTCTAGTCTTATGACTTAGGTCGCAAGTTTAACAGGTTAGTTCAAGTTGAATAATTTTTTTTATTTTTTTTAATAAAATTATTTTTTTTGATTTTATTATTTAATATTAAGCTGGTTAGAAATTGAGTTTCATAAAATGTTTTTGACTTATTTTCTATAGAATTATCCTGAACTCATGATCCAGGTTGCGAGTTTGGCATAGATTGACTCAGATAGTTTTTTTTTTTTTTTTTTATCTTTTTTATAAAAAAATTTCTTTTAAATATGTCTTTCAATATTGAGTTAATTAGTAGTTAGTCTTCAGAACTTATTTTTATTTGATTTCTATAGTATTATCACGATTTCATGATTCATATTGTAGATTTAATAGGTAAAACCCAGGTCGATTCAATATGTCACGATTTTAATATTTTTAAAAAATATATAGTATTTAATATATTGCCATATTAAAATTTTAAAATAAATATTATTCGATATGTATTATATTTTAAGTTTATGATTAGATTTTTTATATTAAAAAAGTAATACTTGAACAAATTTTTTCACGTTAAAAAAATAATAATTAAACTTATAGCACAACGCAGACCATTGATGTAGTAAAATCTAAACAGAAGGTGATCCATACAAATCAAGAGACTGGTAAATATGACATTATACAGATTAATTAATTAATTTAAATAAATCTTATGGTTTAAGTTATAATTAAGGAGATGTTTGAGAGTATGGATATAGTATTTTTTTAAAATATTTTTTATTTATAAAAATAATATTTTTTTTATAATAGTATAGAAATAATCTAAAAATATATATAAAAATATTTTTAACAAAAAAAAATTAAAATTTTAACCCAAGAAAAAAACATGTTAACATACTTGAATAAGGTTTATATACACTTGAATGAAAAAGGAAAAGAAAGAAAAGGGCTTTGTGACGCAAAACAGGCAGTGGCCATTTGAGTAGTAGAAGCAAAGAAACCAAACGGCAACATCTTAGAAATTAGAAGCAAGCTGTCACCAACCTCCTCAACTCTGTCCTATTTTAGTCATTCCCTTCCCTTCCCTTCCCAGAGACGCCGTCGTTTCAACGCCGGTGCCTTTGGTTTCCTTGCCTCCAAACGATGAAGCGACCCCTCAGCTTCTCCCTTCCGGTAACCGTCGTCGTTTTAGCCATACTTTACATTTACTTGTCCACGATCTTTGTTTTTATAGACCGTTGGTTCGGTCTCATGTCTTCCCCAGGCATCATGAACGCCGTCGTTTTCACAGCTCTTGCTCTCATGTCTGTTTTTAACTATGCCATCGCTATCTTGACGGATCCGGGACGGGTCCCTCCCTCTTTCATGCCCGATATCGAAGACTCTGATAACCCAGTCCACGAGATCAAACGCAAAGTAGAGTAACAAAGGACTTTCCCTTTTGGAATTTTCCATGCCATTGTTCTGTTTCTGTTAATTTCATTGATTTCTCTGTTAGTTGAGTTGTAAATGTAATAGTATATATATATATATATATATAAGGTGTGGACATTGCGTCAATGCTACAACTTTCTTTATTGCCAAACGGATTAGTAGCTTAAATGAATGTTGTCTGTTGCTATTCAACTGATTCTGATTGCTGCAATATTCCTACGTTGGACAAGTAAGTGTATATATATCTAATTGAGTCCAGGTGTTAACACACACGTCTTGTTGACTATGTCTTGTTGTCTGGCTCCCAGAAGTTGATGTTTGGGAAGCTAATTGAGTTTGAAAATTTTGTGCGTTGAAACATTCGACTGTCCTTTTTTTCTTTTTGCACTGCAAATTTACAATTTGCAATGTTGATTTTATGAGCTCAAAAGTTCGACTTCCTTTGTTTGAAGTCATTTACATTGTACCTGGATGCTTGATTTTGATACATCATCTGAGTTGATGGATGTTTCAGGGTCTGATTTCATTTTCTGGAAATAGAATGCCATCATGACTTTCCTAACTAGGGTTTTTGTCGCCTCATTCTCTTTGTGGTTGACTGATCTGTTCCCATAACTAATTCAAATGCCTGTAAAAGAATAAGATACTGCTCTGTTCAAATGATTTTGAGGATAGATGAGTGGTGACCTAGTGGTTACGGCCTAACAACCTTCTGGGTTGCATGCCAGATGGCTTAAAGTTTAATAGTCACTGTTTCCGTGTGGTTAAATGCATGTTAAAATACAAATAGAAACAGAAAGAATATTTTCAATTAGCTGTTTTCTTTATTTGGACGTGTGAACTGATCATTGTAACATACAAATGCACTTAAAACCTGAAATTGCAACATTTCTTGAAAGCAGGTGATTTTTTATATTAGTGAGAAGCTCGAGCCCTGGCTTCCCATATATGACACTTCGGTGGATGTTTGCAGGGAGGAGACTTGAGATTTTGCCAGAAGTGTTCTCACTTCAAGCCTCCACGTGCTCATCATTGCCGTGTTTGCAGAAGATGCGTGTTGCGAATGGTACGCATGATCTAAGTTTTCATTCATCTCTTATCTCAAATGTCCTTGTTAATCTGTTAAAGTGCCACCTGTTGATTGTAAGGACCATCATTGCATTTGGATAAGTAATTGTGTGGGCCACGCAAACTATAAGGTCTTCTTCGTCTTCGTTGCGTATGCTGTAATAGCATGCATCTACTCCCTGGTATGTAACCGTTTATGTCCAACATCATTTGAGCATGTTCTCTTGAGAATTGTACTGTTTCTTTATCATTCTGTAACTTTAGCTTTTAATTGTTTGGTTGTCATTGTCCTTTTTTCATATGGCATTCCACCTTTCCCCTCTCAAGTTCTTACACTATTGAACTGCAGTTGGTGGATGACAACAGAGAAAGTCTACAAATTCATTTTCTTTATGATTCTCATTTAAAATTTTCAGGTCTTGCTTGTTGGTAGTCTAACTGTTGACCCTCAAAAGGATGAGCTGCAAAGTGGTGACTCTTTCAGAACCATATATGTATGTCCACTTAAATTTCATTCTTTTCCTAACCATATATGAATGTATGTATGTCCCTGTAAATTTCATTCTTTTCCAAATCATATATGTATGTATGTTTGTCCCTGTAAATCTCATTTTTTCTGTTAGTACATAATACATTAAACTCAGCGCATCACTTTACTATTGCAGGTCATTTCTGGGCTGTTGCTAGTTCCGTTGAGTGCGGCACTTGGTGTTCTTTTGGGTTGGCATGTGTACCTCATTTTGCAAAACAAAACCACTATCGAGGTTATTGGAAATTAATAAATTATTGTTTCATAACCTTTCTAATACCCGATTTATTCCTAAATTTTTATGGTATCTTGACAGTACCATGAAGGGGTGAGAGCTATGTGGCTAGCAGAGAAAGGAGGGCACGTCTATAAGCACCCATATGATGTGGGCGCTTATGAAAATCTGACAACGGTGAGAACATTGTGCCCTTTTCTTTATTTTTTTTCTTGGCTGAAAATTTGTGATTGACATGAGGCATCCTTGGAAATTTTTACCATAGTTGGTTTTCATCTCCTCCATGCTGATACTTTCCCCCTATTGTTGTTTCTCCATAAATGACACTGATTTAATCTCTTGAGGAACATGAGAAGGCTTGAACGTATTTTATAGCTTTCAGGTTGCTGCTTCTGTGTAGATGCATCCTGCATCCCAACGTGTTTAGACAGTCATGATCATGTAGACAGCTAGCAGTGATCATTTGAGTTGATTTGGGTGTGATGTTTTAGTGTTCATCTTGGTTGAAGCACTCTACATTTATTCAAAGTGGATATAAATTCAAGTTGTTTGGTTTCTTGATGAAAACTATTAGTCTCCACATGTCCACGTCCTTGAAACTTGGGACTTTCTATTGTGTTGAGTTGCGTACCACAGCACCTCTGTAGTCCATTCAACTTAAGCTAAATGGTTCAACCACATCAATTGCAAGACCTATTTGGTTCAACCACATCAGCTGCAAGTAGCTCATCGAATTGCAGAACCACTAAAGCTAGAAAAGTGACCCACTCTAGAGACAGGCTATGCTTAATTGCTCCATGTCCAGCTGTGGCAGCTGTCTGGACCAATTTGAGCTTCTTAGGTATGGTTTATGTTTGCACAACTTATGTTACCGTGTCAAGGCCCTGTGGCTTGGCTAAATTGGCCTGTCTAGAGACTTTAGACAATTCTGGTTAGCTACCGCCGTGGGAGTGTGGTGGATGATTTTTTAAAGTAGTATAAATTTAGCTGACACGTAAGGATTAGGACAATTATATTCTGCGTGTCAATTCATGAACTGACTCAATTTTTTTTTGGGGGGGCTGCTTTAGGTCTTGGGTCCAAGTATCTTCTGCTGGGTGTGCCCAACATCAGGACATATTGGTTCAGGTCTCCGCTTCCGTACAGCCTATGAGAGTATGACCGGTGCATCCGTGAGATAATCAAGTTACATTTTGTATCAGTGTAACTCCATTGGCAATTGCAGGGCTGGATGATTGACTGATTGTTGATATTGAGATGCTGTCGTTCAGCCCTCATTTATCTGCCCCAACTTGTAGACGTTTTATTTAGCGTGGCCCTTGAATTACCACCGCGCAACCATGGAACCAAGAGTCTAAGAAAAGCCGCTGTCTGCTATATCTGAGGAAGGCAATGTGATGTGAGTGGCCGGATCAAGAACGAATCAGTTTGGGGAGCAATTTGGTATAGCAAAGTGCAGTTCCGTGTCTTTTTTTTTTGTCCTGTTCTTGTTTTGGGGAATTTCAGGATAATGTAGAGCTCACAGACGATTAATACATTATGCATAAACAAGGATTTCGAATCCTTAATCTCACCTACATGAACGCTTATAACTTAGAATTGTAAGATTTGTAACATCAAACAATAAATTAATGAAGCAATTTTGTGTTTTGGCCTTCATTATCATACCCGAATTGCATATCCTATTTCCCAGATATCTTTGATCAATGGCTGCATCCTTGTATTATGAATTTTGCAAAAATACGAGACTAACTCAGTGTGCAAATGCGCTGTGTGTATATGTATAATAATAGGAGGGGGTTCTTTTCTAAATTTATAGATTCATCAATATTTTAGCCTCAAATCTGGTACTTAAATGTTTCAATTATTTTGAATCAATATAATTAAATATTATTTTGTTAAATTAAGTATTAAATCAATATCAAAATTTATTGTTAACATAGAGAGGATCATATATTAAACCAATTGAAACAAATCATCAAGTTCAATTTTAAATCAACTCAGTACAAAAAAATCAAATTAGAAAAAATAAAAATAAAATAACTAAAATTTAAAGGATAAACAAATAAAAAATAAAAATACAGTGCCATTGCAATCAAGAGTTGATTGCATATTCCTCACATGTTGCATTTATATTTTTTTCCCCTAATATATCTTTACTTTCATATTGCCTCTCACATTCATGATTTCGAACAACATTTCCTGGTTCATCGAGCGTCGAATTATAATTGTTGCTAAAAATAATAATAAAAATATCAGAAATTAAATTTAACCCAAAAAAATTGACTTGTTAATTTGCTATTTTAGAGAGGACAGAAGCACAAAAACCAATGAGAGAGAGAAGAGGGAGGATAATAAATTAAAAAAAGAATTGGTCGCTGGATTGGTGCCTTGCCATCGTCATGTGCCACCTCGTAAGAAAGCTTCAATCGAGAAGATTTCAATGGTACCAAGGAATTCAACCATTATAACTTGGAGGAAGTCACACACGCCACCATAATACGATGACCTCCTTCACTTGTTATACATGATATCCACTTCTGTGGTTTGGCAAAGAAAGAGTTTGAGCATTTGTTTTAATTTCAAATTCAGTCCCTAAAGATTCAAATATTTCAAATCAATAAAATTGCATTTTATTTTATCAAATCTAGCATTAACCAAGTCTGAAAATTTTTTCTTGGAACTCAAAATCAAGTCAAAAAAATAAATCATCAAATTCAATCCCACTTAAACATTATGTGAAAGGCTCTAAATGAAAAAAAAAATTAAGTGATAAAAAACTGAAAAAGGAATTGAACATATAGTTCAGGACAACTAGAATAAATTATTAAGCCCAATCTCACATAAATTTAATATAGAAGATCAAATTAAAAAAAAATAAAGTTATAAAAAAATAAAAAAAATATTGTAAAGAATTATTACAATCCTTGGTATTTTGTCTCTTGGTCTACAGTGAAACTAATAAATATTTTTGTTTTTTAAAAATTTTTGAGACCTTTATTTTTTTTTTGAAATATTGAGTGGGTAGATAATATTAATTTATAAAAATTTTTGTTGTATAGTGTTTTCATGTTTTTTTTTTTTTTTAAAGGAGATTATAAGTAGGTTTTAGTAAACAAATATTAGGGCCTATGGTGAAACGAAGCTCGCGCCATCCTTCAATAGTCCTGTGTGATATGAAATGGTGTTGCATCTGAGTCATTATATATAAAAAAAAAAACAAGAAGAAGAAGAAGAAGAAGAAGAAGAAAGGGCCTATTCATTCACCACACACACTCACATTTCATTCTCGAAACAAAATTGTTTAACTAGTTATGGGAGGTAAAACTATTTTGTTCATAAGGTACACTTATTAGTATCATATTAATTAGGTATAAATTATACTTTTTATATTTTATATGCACAATAAAATAACTTAAATAACCTTAAAGGCAAACAAAATTAAAATTAGAATCCAAGACGATTTGGTTTTTTAACGCTTTGATTGCGTAGTTAAAGAACTATATTACTCTTAAAAGCAAAAAAATAAAAACCGATACCCAGAAGCACTTTCATTGTTTTATTATAGTTTTTTTAGTTATAATTAATTTAAATAAGAAACAAGTGAGTCTTTTAACAAATATAAATATGATTAAAAAAATAAAAGTTACTAGCGCATGCCACGTACTCGCTAGTGAGTGGGAGACGCCCACACTCTTTAGGTAACGTGTTTGGCTTTTTCTAATAATCAAATGCCACCTTCTGTGATGTCATTGGAAGTGTCGCGTCGTCCTCTTCTTAATTGTTAGGTGTGAGTGCACAATGGAGTAACAATTGAGCTACGATGAACTTTTGTTTTCCTTCCTCTTTTTTCTTTTCTCACCTTGAATTTCATGCCAGCCCTTCAAAAAATCAAATGTGTCCTATCAATTTGTATTAGTATCAATTTCGATCTTTATTTATTTTATTACTATTTGTTTTTATTTTAAGACTTTTTGAAGATTTGTTTCTTCAATTTTTTCCATCAACATTTTATTTTACTTATTTATTTTATACAAATTGATCATTGTTCTTCTAAGTTTTATTTATTATTTTTTTTAATCTTGAACGATTAGGAATTTTGCTTTGTGATTTTTATGTATTTTTCTTCTATAAGATAATCTTGGTCTCATGATCTAGATCACAAGTTTTGAAAATTACCCGGGTGTAACTTCGGTCTTTTTTAAGGTTTTTTTTTAAATGATTTTTTTTAATCTTATTATTCAACATTAAATTATCAAGCCCTAAGCTTCATAATTGTTTTTGTTTTTCTTTCTTGTTGGTTATTATGATCTCATATCCTGAGTCATAAATGTAGGTTGACTTGAGGTTTTTTATGATATTTTTTTAAATTGATTTTTTTTTTCTCATTCTCACCTTTTATTATTCAGTTTTCTTGATAATAGATTTCTATTTTTTTGATCAATTTCTTCTGTGCAGGATTATTCTGATCTCATGATAGAATCACGAATTTAACATGATGACTCGAGTTATTTTTTTAATCTATTTTTTAATTTTTTTTAGTTCGTCCTTCAACGTTGCTTTGCTTTTAATTAAGCTTCATATATTTTTTTATATAATATTATCTCGTTTTTATTTAATTTTTACTTTGTTATCAAATAATATTATTAAATTTTTTAAAATAATATTTTAAAAGTATTTTTAATAATATTGATAAGCGTTAATGTTTTAATTAGTTATTATTTTATTTTTATAATATTACATTAATTAAGTTTATTAAACTCGCTCGAATTAACAAATTAATTAGCAATTTGTTTTTTTTTTAAATTATATAATTAATTGTATATATTTTTTTATTAAAAAAAATTTAACCCGTGTCACGAAGCAAAGCACGGTCACCTTTTTAGAGATGCCAGAGCTCCGGAACCTATTCGTTCGTGCAAGACACGCTCCATAGTGGCGCATCCAGTTGGATCACCACTGTTAGTTATAATCTCACAGTCCCATCTCATTTCGTTGTCTCTCTGCCTGATATGGATGAAGATAGCGATGACCCATCTGAGATTAACAGGTTTGCTTCCTGAATTTTTGGTTCTCTTGCTTTTTAATCACTATTTCTCTTGGAAGAAAGCTTGGATTTGGTGAAGGAAGCATGTTGAGACTTGGGGTTTGATTTTTATTGTTGCGTAAATCAGCTGAAATGTGCTAATTGTTTGAACATCAAAGGAATAGTTTTTAGTACTATTTAAATTGAAGTAGTTAAGCTAGTATCTCAAACATTTCTTGCAGTTCTATACAAAATTACTAAAGATATAGAGTAAGGTGGCGCAATTGAATAGTATTTAATATTTCTTGCTATTTTTTTTTCCTGTTTTCTTCGGCTAAAAGAAATTCAGCGATTGTTTTGTATGATCCTGGACGAGAAAATGTATAAAACATATAGATAACAAGGTTAGCGGCAGCTTGTTTTGGTTCAAGGCTAGGTTTCATTTTCTGTCTCCTTAGTTTGTAGCTTCTCTGTCAAAAATCCATTCATTTGCATTATTTGTTGGGTTTGAAAGCTTAAAGAATTTACATTATTGAACAGGATTGAAACTATGTCGATGTATTATTTATTCATTAAAAAGAGATGCTCTTAGAATAAATGAATCTAATGCTTTTACCTAGTCTCCGTAATAAGATGGAATTAGAGGAGAGAATTATGTTTTGAGCATCTTCTCGTATCTGTGGTTAGCAATAATGGAAACTTGTTCATCTCCTTAGTATGCATTTTTATCCAAATTGATGATCATGTACTTTTGCTTCTTGTCCATATTATCAGAAAAACAGCTTCTTACTCGTCGTATGGTGTTCGTTTTTTTTTTCCACTTTTGCTTTCAGCTTCCAGTTCAAAGAAGCACCCAACTCCAAATTGTTTTGCTTAAACAAGAAAAGGAAGTTGCAGGATGAGCAATTAGGCTTGCCCATTTCAAAGCATAAATGCTGGGATCATCGCTTACCTCTCGAAAATTCCACAATATGTGAAGAAAATCAAGAAGAGAAAGACTTAATCACACACATAATCAAGGAAAATGCTGAAAAACGGGCTATTGATGAAGGATCAGATCCTGAATCAACTAAAGATAGCAATAGCTTTGTTGGAGATTCTGACTCTGCCATGTCTGTGTCTGGCGAAGCTAAATTGGAGATGGAGGTTTCAAAGATATGGTCACCCGACAGGCCCTCAACTTCATCATATAACTGGGGCAATAGTCTCAAGGATACACAATATTCTCCAGACAATGCTGCAGCTCCAAGACATGCTGGAAAAGAGGAATTGGTGTTTGTGGAAGGGGAGGATGATCATTGTTGTCATTATGATGGACTGCAAGGATACCAGAATCTTGAAGAGCCCATCCTAGAAATTGAAAGCCCTTTAAATTACAGTTGCTCTGAGTTTGGGACCGACAACATTGAGCCATGTACAGATAAACAAGTTGATGACATTCTCTATTCCAATGAGTTGAATCTAAATGGGCATGTCCTTTCATCTGAAGGATGGGCCGTCAACCAAGGTAATTTAATTTGCCAGCATACCTGTGGTTTGCAAATTCATGGGTTCATCTTATCTCTGTCCTCTTTTGCTTGCTTAAATGACAACATAATTTGAATAGTATTTACCTGCATTTGTATTTAACTTGATGACATTTACTTTGATAGCAGAAGCTCAATCAGGCCCCAGAAAACCAACCATTGATCAAGAATTTGAGCAGTACTTTTCCATGCTTATGCTGTAACAGTGAACACTTGTATTTAGTACAACGTATCTGTTGCTTGTGACTGATTAGAGTGCCAGTCAAAATGTGAAGTAGCTTTTTCTGGCATGGGATAATTGTAAGTGGTTCAATTTAGATATAGCGATGCCCTTTTCCTTCCAATGTTTTGAGCCAGCTTAGTTTGCTTGCTGAACACAGCTGTTTACTGCTTCTCTATGGTTCTTGTATCATACAATTTGTAAACCTGTAATTATATTGACCGAGGTCAATCTTAACGGATCCTCATGTTGGTCGTATGGATTGAGAATTTGAGCGGAAACAACTCAACTTCTTAATGCAGTGCTTGATTCAGTACAAAATGAAGATTGGGAATAAAAAGTTACAATCGCACCAGCCGGGAATCGAGCCCCGGTCTGTTCCGCGGCAGGTTACTTTTCTACCACTGGTGCTTAATGGGATCCTTTTCTGCGTAAATTACTTCTTAATATGTGTGATTGAGGGATCCCAGGCTGCAGAAGCATCATGGAAGGCTTTAAGGAGTGCATGTCGAAATTAAAAATGTCATTGATACATGCTTGCAAATGATGGTGGGCATTTGTTTATTTAAATTTTATTACATTATTCTTCAGATAACCAACGTTGCCTAAGGTTTTCACAAACAGGATCTTCCACAAAACCTTCATTTTATTCCTTTTCAGTCTCTGGTTTCCACTGTTTGACACTGAAAATTGTATTGGTGGTTTCACGGAGGCCGAAGAACCCACGTCAGTGATATTCTACAAGTACGAATCCAGCTCTTGTTCAACTAGAACACACCGGAGAACGTGTAGTTTTTTCATGGAGGCCTAGTATGAACCAGATAGAACCTTTTTCCTTGCAGCATTGAATTGCTCCATCAAACATGTCGTTAATCCCGTACTTGTATTCGAAACCAGTATCCAGTAGTTGGGTCTAATGGCCAAGACTTTTAACTTCCTTCAGATATCTGCCAAGAAAACGAAATCAAACAACTTGTTTACATTTTCAAGACTAAAATTGGAATGTTGGGAAAAGGATAAGAATTACTCGCTCCAATGTTGGTATTGGGCGCTCAGGGTGCTTGGCAGAAAGAAGATTATTCATCTCTTCGATTTTTAGCTTGTCTGAAGAACAAATATAAATATACCTCCCTTTTGCTTAATTCAAGGTATTCAAAGAGGAAGATATATGATCTAACCGCATCATCAATGTTTAGATGTTTATCTCACCAGAAAAAAATAGATAGGGATTAAGATAAATAAATATTTTTTTCAATTTAATTTTATGTTTTTTAATCGATTTAGAGATGTTTAGAGTTGGATGATTGATTTATTGAGATTCTAAGAATGTTTCTTAAATATTCTTGGGTCAAATGGGTTAAAATGTAATTTTTAATACAAAACATTCCAAGTCGATTATTAGATTATTTTTCTAGTGTCTGGAATCTATTTTAACAAAATATGTATTATTAATTTTTTTTTTAAATAAACACGTGAGCTTAGCCTAGCAGGCTCACAAACCCACTTTATTTTTTTTTTGGTTGGGCCAGACGCTCGAGTATGGACATTTTCTATTTTTATTTTTGTTTTTGAGTTTTAATGTAAATGCGCTATAAAAATAACTCATGAATATTCCATTAAAATTAAATTTTAATATTTTTAAAACTTGTTTTTAAGATCATGTTAGGTTTTTACCGTTGAAAAACATGTTTTTGTTAAAACAATCAAGAAATACAATGCGATAACAAGGAGACTAAATTTAAATAGAAGATATACATTTTTCTTAAATATTTAGACTAGTGAAACTCCTACAAATATTTATTTATTTTAGATAAAACTAATATTCCATAAGGTACTTGAGATTCTTTAAGATATAAATCTTCATTATTACAACATTGAATAAAAACAGGTTTCGTACAATCGCCTCGCAGGAGCACATGGACAAGTGGCTAGTTTGTCCTAGATTCATTGAAGTAGAGAAGACCCTTTTCTTTGCAGCATTGAATGGCCCCGTCAAACATATCTTCAAGCCCATACCTAAATTTGAAACCAGAATCCAGTAGTTTCTTCGAGGATAAACCAGGGATTTTAAGGCCTTCAACATCCTTCAAATATCTGCCGAAAAAGAAACATCAACACGTAAGTACTTTCGGATTTTAAGATCAAGTGAAGAATATTGCAGAATTATTAAGGGACAAGAATTACTCACTCTAATGTTGGTATTGAGTGCTCAGGATACTTGGCAGAAAGAAGTTCAGACATCTCTTCCATTGTTATAGTGTCTTTAGAACAAATATACCTCCCTTTTGCTTCAGGATATTCAAGGAGGAAAATATGTGCCCTAGCCACATCATCAATGTGTACCATGGGTGCGTTAACGAGTAACCCGTACTGTTCCCGATCACCTGAAACGATGTCCGTGAGGCCAACAGCTTTCAGAAGAACACCATAGAAGAAAAGCTCGGAAAAGATAACTTACCCAGCACCATTGCCAAGGACATGTGGACTGAAGCAGGCATGTTTGGACAGATGAAGGGGCCATGAATGTAGGCTGGGGCTAAAGTTACAAGGTCCAATCCATGTTCTTGTGCGAATTCAAGAGCTCTTTTCTCCGTTAAAGTTTTGGAAATAAAGTAAGGGCCTATGGGCAAGTTTGAGGCTCTGATATAATCAACATCGCTCCAGTAAGCTTCATCCATCGTCTCCACACCACTGCCATTAAAAGCTACCGCTGATGCACTAGAAGTCAACACAACTCGCTTCACTGTCTTTGAGTTCAAGCAAGCCTTCAAGATTCCTAATGTTCCATCAGTTGCTCGCTGGATAACTACTTCCTCAGGTTCTCCATTTCCAAAATCTAGAGTCGGGGAAGCTACATGAAAGACACCAATACATCCTTTAATAGCCACGTCAAAGCCGCTGGGTTCACTTAAATCTGCATAGAAGATTTGTAGCCTCTCTGATCCTCCTGGTAGACTCGTCAGGAAGCTAACGTCCCTCTTGTGTTCTGGTCACATATACAACACAAAGTTAATATATTGAAAATCTTTAAATTATTATTTTATTTTATTACAAGCATGCAAAATCCTTCTATTTCTCAATGGATTAATTTTATGATATTGGGAATTTTTTCATAATGCTAATAGTTTTTTTTGCGTTAAGAATTAATTTATAATCCTATATGGGGAGCACAAACTAGTATAAACTGTACAAGAAAGTGTTTGTTTTGTTTATGATCCATAATGATGAATGTGTATATCCTTTTGCTCATATGAATTTTATAGGAAATTGCCGCGCGCTGTTCCCTATATTTTTCATCAATCCTAACATAAGAGGAAATAAATAGAAAACTTACCTGGGTGAGGTCTAACAGTCGTGTTAACAGAGTAGCCTTGCTCCAGGAGCTTCATGATCAGCCACGAGGCTACGTACCCAGTCCCCCCTGTAACGCATACTCTGCCTTTCTCTCCTTCCATCTCTCTCTCTCTCTCTCTCTCTCTCTCTCTCTCTAAATTAAGATAAGTTCAGATAATCAAATAATATTATGGTGGTGGTGAATCTGTTTTTTTTTTTTTTTTTTTGGTGTGTGTGGTGAATCTTCTTCCATCTCTAGCTAGCTTATGTAGCCATTGAAAGAAACGTGTCAACCCTTCATTGTTATTTTCGAAAGCGGTGCAATGAACAAAAAACTGTCATTTATTTGACTTTTCAATCAATCACTTGGATTTTTCTTTTCCGATCATTTTCCCTTGAAATTGCAGAAGCGGGGGCTCTGAGTCTCTGGTGCACGCCTCTGTTTGTTCGTTTTTATGTTTTTAAATGTTTTTAAAAAAATTAAATTTTTTTTATTTAATTTAAACTAATATATATTTAATATTTTCAAATTATTTTTATATACTAATGTTAAAAATAATTTTTTTAAAATAAAAAAATATTATTAACACACATTTTAATACAAAAAATTATTTAAAAAATAACAATAACCACACTATTAAATAATCAAATTTAGTTAATATTAACTCTATTTTTTTCACGTGGATCGACTCCAAAATTAGGATAAACCTCAGTTTGTGAAAAGTTTCTATAAATTTAATTAACATTGCAAAACTTTCCTGGCCGCTCATCTTCCCCTCTGTTCCCAAATTACTGCCATTAACTTGAAGGTTTTCAGGAAAACTAGACTC
Source organism: Populus davidiana (assembly GCA_030145905.1). Classification (NCBI taxonomy): domain Eukaryota; kingdom Viridiplantae; phylum Streptophyta; class Magnoliopsida; order Malpighiales; family Salicaceae; genus Populus; species Populus davidiana. The sequence goes on along the minus strand of CM057794.1, from coordinate 1,569,600 downwards.
CTGACAAGTGGCGAGATTCAGCGTCTTCAAAAAAAGATAAAAGAGCTTCAAACACTAGCAACTTTCTCATCAGCTCCACCAACAAAACGATGGTTCCCCTTTCCTTGGATGATGGCCACACAATTGATGTCATGGCCATGAATATGAGGGCGAGCAATTTCATGCCAGGATTCCTCGTTTGTGAGAGAAGACTATTTGTCAAAAGTGACTGAAGTTTTTTTTTTTTTTATAATAATAGTATTAATAAGATAAACTCTTAAAAAAAAATTTGTACAGGGGTTGTGTTGTAATTTTATTTTTACTTAAACATTAAAAATACTTGAATACTTTTAAAATCGAATTTTTTATTTTACTCCTCAAACTCGTTTGTTTTTTCATAATTTTAATATTTATTTGTATTACTTGGACTGACTTATTTTTTTATTCTAATTTTAGTTTTTATTTTAATTAATATCATTTTTATTATAATGTTTTTCAAATAATTAGATGACACTGAAAAACTTTTATGTATATACAAAAATTATTCAATTCATTATGTAATCATAATTATAAAATAACAATGTTTTGCCATTATATATATATATATATTTTATATATATAATTTTACAATCAAACCTCATACAAAAAACATATTAACCAAATACAAGAAATTATTTTTTTTTTAATTATAATTTCAAACGTAATTTTAACCAAACACATTAAATTTTAAAACAAACTTTTAAAAAATATTTTTTATTAAATTATTTTTTTTAAATTACAACCACAAAAACAATTATAATACCAAATAAACTTATAGTTCACCCGTGCGATGCAGCTGCCGGTTGATGAAATGGACAGGGAATTGTCTCTGATTTTTATTACCAACAATTGAACTCTTTTGCCATCTTTTGCACATAGTTAACAACATAATTCTTCTAGAATTCTTCAAACCATTATAGCTTGGACGAAGCCATCAAAGACGAAGCGTTCTGGTCAACTGAGTTGTTGCACTTGTCCAGCAATTCGGCTGTCATTATTCTGGATCAGGAATTTTATGGTGGGGAAAGAAGAATGAATTATTAGTCTTATATAATTTTAAATGTTTGGGTCTCTATCCACTATTTTAGTTACTAGAAATTATAATTGAGCTTCAAAGTAAACATAAAAGGAATAATTATATAGAGAGAGGATAATATCATTCTTAACGCATTATAATTAAAATAAGCTGTATTTTTAATTTGTCCGATTATTACTAAGTTATTATTGTATTTTTCTAACTATTAGTTTATATATTAAATAAAGCAGGTACTGTGCCCAGGCAAGATGTACCATTGTTCCATGAATTAAGCCTAATTATTCTAAACCCAAGATATATTTTTTATATTTTTTTAATATTAAAAATACATTACATGCAAAAATCATAAAAAAAATTAGGTTATGATATAAGTAAGGAAGTAACAAAGGATTTGCAGTAATGGCTTGTGGCCTCGATTCCACAGTATTGACCAAAAAATCTATTACACCTGGTATTTTCATTTGAAGATGGCAAAATAGAAATGATATATGCCTATGTTTGTGCATCTGCTTTTGGATTGAAATATAGCACAGCTAATTGTCATGGGTAGGGTCAAAAAGTGTGTGAACTACACAAAAACATGCTATTCTCTGCAAGTAATGTAAGTGAAATATCAATGGTAATCAAGTTATTCTTAACAGCACATGATGGGCTGTTTTACCTATTTAGCACAGTAGTTGTCATTCTCTTGAAGAATATATATATATCCTAGGTTAGAGTAGTCAAAGGAAGAAAGGTCAAGTGAGCCTATCACATGTACTGCAAAACATTATAAAAATAATATTCATTGCCAGAAATATTCTCTGAAGACAGATGCATGAAAAAGCAAGCAAGAAATTTTCATAATGTATTCTGAAACAACCGAGGAATTAGTAAGCAAAACAGAAAAAGTAGGATGACATGATGACATGACATGATCCACACAAAACAAGGTAAAGTCATAAAGTCCGAATCGAAAGTTTTAAACAAAACATTCGCAAATGAACACAGCAGAGCCATGTTTTATTAGAAAAAGCGAAGACAGAGATGTCATTGGCGCTGTCCATACAACAAATGCATCTCATGGTTTGGAGTCAGGCATCATGCAACAAGGACAAGAAATAAGTTTCATGCGTTAAAGTGAAAAAGAACTTGAAAGAGGATGTGAAAAAGGAGCTCGAGTCACTAATCTGTTCATGCCATGTTCATCATTCAATGGGTGGAAATTAAAAGGTGATCGCGATTTGCACAGGGTCTTATTTGGAAATAGCGTAAGGACCCCTGAAGAAGTTAATTTCAGGATTTAATGTAATCTACATCGCTCCAAAATCCACACCACTCTCATGAAACTCTACTGCTGACAGACTAGAAGTGCACACAAATCGCTTCACTGTCTTTGAATTCAAGCAAGCCTTCAAGATTCCTGATGTTCCATCAATTGTTCTCTTGGTTACTACTTCCTCAGGTTCTTTGTTTTCAAAGTCTACAGGGTTGCTAAATGAAAGCTATCTCTCCGGTGCTCCTGGTAGATTTGTTCGAAAGCTATTTCTCTCTTGTGCTCTGTTCACATGACAAAATTCTGTCATGATCCTAAAATGTGGTTGAAAATGACAATTGTATCTGGTTGAAAATGTGGTTGTTGCTCCATCAAACATGTCGTTAATCCCGTACTTGTATTCGAAACCAGTATCCAGTAGTTGGGTCTAATGGCCAAGACTTTTAACTTTACGCACTCCAATGTTGGTATTGGGCGCTCAGGGTACTTGGCAGAAAGAAGATTATTCATCTCTTCGATTGTTAGCTTGTCTGAAGAACAAATATACCTCCCTTTTGCTTAATTCAAGGTATTCAAAGAGGAAGATATATGATCTAACCGCATCATCAATGTTTAGATGTTTATCTTACAAAAAAAAGTAGATTGGGATTAAGATAAATATATATATTTTAATTTAATTTTATGTTTTTTAATCAATTTAGAGATGTTTAGAATTGAATGATTGATTTAATGAGATTCTAAGAATGTTTCTTAAGTATTCTTGGGTCAAATGAGTTAAAATGTAATTTTAAATCCAAAAATATCCAGGTTGATTATTATATTATTTTTTTAGTGGCTGAAATATATTTTGACAAACTACGTGTCATCAATTTTTTTTTTTTTAAAGAAATACTCAACACATGAGCTTGGCCTAACAGACCCACACACCCACTTTATTTTTTTTTTGGTTGTACGCTCGAGTGTGGACAATTTCTATTTTTTTTTTTATTTTTTGTTTTTAAGTTTTAATGTGAAAGCATTATAAAAATAACTCATGAATATTCCATTAAAATAAAATTTTTATTTTTTAAAAAGTTTTTTGACATGATTGTATAACATTGATTAGTTTCTTTTTCTCCAATCACGTATAAAATATTAAAATATTATTTTAATATTTTTTAAAACTTGTTTTTAATATCATGTTAGGTTTTTACAGTTGAAAAACATATTTTTGCTAAAATAATCAAGAGATACAATGCGATAACAAAGAGACTAAATTTAAATAGAAGATATACATTTTTCTTAAATATTTAGACTATTGAAACTCCTACAAATATTTATTTATTTTAAATAAAACTAATATTCCATAAGGTACTTGAGATTCTTTAAGATATAAATCTTCATTATTACAACATTGAATAAGAACAGGTTTCGGACACTCGCGTCGCAGGAGCACATGGGCAAGTGGCTAGTTTGTCCTAGATTCATTAAACTAGAAAAGACCCTTTTCTTTGCAGCATTGAATGGCCCCGTCAAACATATCTTCAAGCCCGTACCTAAATTTGAAACCAGAATCCAGTAGTTTCTTCGAGGATAAACCAGGGATTTTAAGGCCTTCGACATCCTTCAAATATCTGCCGAAAAAGAAACATAAACACGTACGTACTTTCGGATTTTAAGATCAAGTGAAGCATATTGCAGGATTATTAATGGATTAGAATTACTCACTCTAATGTTGGTATTGAGTACTCAGGATACTTGGCAGAAAGAAATTCAGACATCTCTTCAATTGTTATAGTGTCTTTAGAACAAATATACCTCCCTTTTGCTTCAGGATATTCAAGGAGGAAAATATGTGCCCTAGCCACATCATCAATGTGTACCATGGGTGCCTTAACGAGTAACCCGTACTGTTCCCGATCACCTGAAACGATGTCCGTGAGGCCAACAGCTTTCAGAAGAACACCATAGAAGAAAAGCTCGGAAAGGATAACTTACCCAGCACCATCGCCAAGGAAATGAGAACTGAAAAGGGCATGTTTGGACAGATGAAGGGGCCATGAATGTAGGCTGGGGTTAAAGTTACAAGGTCCAATCCATGTTCTTGTGCGAATTCAAGAGCTCTTTTCTCCGTTAAAGTTTTGGAAACAAAGTAAGGGCCTATGGGCAAGTTTGAGGCTCTGATATAATCAACATCGCTCCAGTAAGCTTCATCCATCATCTCCACACCACTGCCATTAAAAGCTACCGCTGATGCACTAGAAGTCAACACAACTCGCTTCACTGTCTTTGAGTTCAAGCAAGCCTTCAAGATTCCTAATGTTCCATCAGTTGCTCGCTGGATAACTACTTCCTCAGGTTCTCCATTTCCAAAATCTAGAGTTGGGGAAGCTACATGAAAGACACCAATACATCCTTTAATAGCCACTTCAAACCCGCTGGGTTCACTTAAATCTGCATAGAAGATTTCTAGCCTCTCTGATCCTCCTGGTAGACTCGTCAGGAAGCTAACGTCCCTCTTGTGTTCTGGTCAAATACACAACACATACAGTGATTAATCTTTAAATTATTTTGATAATTTCATAATACTTCAAAGAGAATATTAATATAATTTATCTTTAAATCTTTTATATTAAATTATATATAGATAAGTTGTTTTTATTACATGACGATGTATTGACTAGAATGAAAATCATGTGAGCTTAGAAATAAAAATCAACTTCCGAGATAAAAAAAAAAAAAAAAAAGTAAAAGAAAAAACAAGGTAAAACATACATGTAAATCTATCTTTTACTTCTTACAAGGAAGATTAAATTTTCACTTTTATCTTTAATTAACATAAACGACTCTTTTTATGATTTATCAATTAATATATTATTAATTTATTTTATTACAAGCATGCAAAATCCTTCTATTTCTCAATGGATTAATTTTATGCTATTGAAATTTTTCATCTGTCCTAACATAAGAGGAAATATATAGAGAACTTACCTGGGTGAGGTCTAACAGTCGTGTTAACTGAGTAGCCTTGCTCCAGGAGCTTCATGATCAGCCACGAGGCTACGAACCCAGCCCCCCCTGTAACGCATACTCTGCCTCTCTCTCCTTCCATCTCTCTCTCTCTATATATATATATTAAGATGAGTTCAAGTAATATTGTGGCGGTGGTGGTGAATCTTCTTCCATCTCTAGCTAGCTTATGTAGCCATTGAAAGAAACGTGTCAATCCTTCATTGCTATTTTTGAACGTAGCGCAATGAACCCAAAACTGCCATTTACTCGACTTTTCAAGCAATCATTTGGATTTTTCTTGTCCATTCATTTTCCCTTCAAATTGCAGAAGCGGGTGATCTGTTTAAGGGATATTTGAAATGGTGGTTGTGATTAATTTTTGAAGTGTTTGTTGGATTTAAAATATATTAAAATAATATATTTTTTTATGTTTTAATTGATATTCTTGATATTATAAATAAATAAATTGTTTTTTTTTTGTGCTTTTGAAATTTAGATCAAACTCTAATAGATATTTGCAAGCTTCCTGTAAAATTTGTACATGCAAAATAAAAAATAAAAAATTAGGTTATCACATAAATAATAATAATAATGAAGTAATAAAAGGTTGGCAATAATGATTTGTGGTCTCGATTCCACAGTATTGACCAAAAAATCTATTACACTCGTGATATTTTCATTTGAAAAGGGCAAAATAGAAAATGCCATATGCCTATGTTTGTGCATCTGCTTTTGGATTGAAATATAGCACAGCTAATTGTCAAAAAGTGTGTGAACCACACAAAAACATGCTATTCTCTGCAAGTGATGTAAGTGAAATATCAATGGTAGTCAACTTATGCTTAAGAGCACATGATGGGCTGTTTTACCTATTTAGCACAGTAGTTGTCATTCTCTTGAAGAATATATATATATATATATATATATATATAGTAGTCAAAGGAAGAAAGGTCAAGTGAGCCTATCACATGATCACATGTGCTGCAAAACATTATAAAATTATAGAAGACAGTGATTAAAAAATAATATTCCAGGGAGTTCTTTTGTTAATCAACCTCATGTTTCAACTGCAATATGATCATATATCTATCCATGAAATAACTTTATACAAAATAAATTCTAGTAAGTATAATATTGAAAAAAAAACAAAACAAAATATTAAAAAAAATTCACGAGGAGATGCATAATTAAAATCTCTTTTCTTTTAAATTTTACTATTTAAGATGCCTGCACTACAATGCAGACCACCTCTAATCACGTATTTGAAGTTACAACATTGGTGAAAAGACGATAGTCTAACAGATGCATTAAGAAGGAAAAAGTAAGAAAGAAATTTTCATAATGTAGGCTAAATGAGAATCAATTCAACCCAAAAATTTAAGCTGTTAGGTGAGGTTTCTAAATATGATTTATATTATTTTCTAACACATCTTCTCAAATAAAAGCTTTTAATACTTGAAACTTGTACATGTCCACATTACGTTGTTTTTAATTTTTATCAAATAAATAGTGATAATAAAATTCAAACTCGTGATCTTTTAGTCATCAAATCTATGATATGATGTCAAAAAATCAATTTAACTCAAAAATTTAAATTATTAAATAAATTTTTTTAATATAATTAATATTATTTTCATGCTGAAACAATTGAGAACGAGTAACAAAAACAGCAAAAGTAGGATGACATGACATGATCCACACAAAACAAAGTAAAGTCATAAAGTCCGAATCAAAAGTTTTAACAAAACATTCGCAAATGAACACAGCAGAGCCATGTTTTATTAGAAAAAGCGAAGACAGAGATATCATTGGCGCTGTCATACAACAAAAGCATCTCATGGTTTGGAGTCAGGCATCATGCAACAAAGACAAGAAATAAGTTTCATGCGTTAAAGTGAAAAAGAACTTGAAAGAGGATGTGAAAAAGGAGCTCGAGTCACTAATCTGTTCATGCCATGTTCATCATTCAATGTGTGGAAATTAAAAGGTGATCGCGATTTGCACAGGGTCTTATTTGGAAATAGCGTAAGGACCCATGAAGAAGTTAATTTCAGGATTTAATGTAATCTACATCGCTCCAAAATCCACACCACTCTCATGAAACTCTACTGCTGACAGACTAGAAGTGCACACAAATCGCTTCACTGTCTTTGAATTCAAGCAAGCCTTCAAGATTCCTGATGTTCCATCAATTGTTCTCTTGGTTACTACTTCCTCAGGTTCTTTGTTTTCAAAGTCTACAGGGTTGCTAAATGAAAGCTATCTCTCCGGTGCTCCTGGTAGATTTGTTCGAAAGCTATTTCTCTCTTGTGCTCTGTTCACATGACAAAATTCTGTCATGATCCTAAAATGTGGTTGAAAATGACAATTGTATCTGGTTGAAAATGTGGTTGTTGCTCCATCAAACATGTCGTTAATCCCGTACTTGTATTCGAAACCAGTATCCAGTAGTTGGGTCTAATGGCCAAGACTTTTAACTTTACGCACTCCAATGTTGGTATTGGGCGCTCAGGGTACTTGGCAGAAAGAAGATTATTCATCTCTTCGATTGTTAGCTTGTCTGAAGAACAAATATACCTCCCTTTTGCTTAATTCAAGGTATTCAAAGAGGAAGATATATGATCTAACCGCATCATCAATGTTTAGATGTTTATCTTACAAAAAAAAGTAGATTGGGATTAAGATAAATATATATATTTTAATTTAATTTTATGTTTTTTAATCAATTTAGAGATGTTTAGAATTGAATGATTGATTTAATGAGATTCTAAGAATGTTTCTTAAGTATTCTTGGGTCAAATGAGTTAAAATGTAATTTTAAATCCAAAAATATCCAGGTTGATTATTATATTATTTTTTTAGTGGCTGAAATATATTTTGACAAACTACGTGTCATCAATTTTTTTTTTTTAAAGAAATACTCAACACATGAGCTTGGCCTAACAGACCCACACACCCACTTTATTTTTTTTTTGGTTGTACGCTCGAGTGTGGACAATTTCTATTTTTTTTTTATTTTTTGTTTTTGAGTTTTAATGTGAAAGCATTATAAAAATAACTCATGAATATTCCATTAAAATAAAATTTTTATTTTTTAAAAAGTTTTTTGACATGATTGTATAACATTGATTAGTTTCTTTTTCTCCAATCACGTATAAAATATTAAAATATTATTTTAATATTTTTTAAAACTTGTTTTTAATATCATGTTAGGTTTTTACAGTTGAAAAACATATTTTTGCTAAAATAATCAAGAGATACAATGCGATAACAAAGAGACTAAATTTAAATAGAAGATATACATTTTTCTTAAATATTTAGACTATTGAAACTCCTACAAATATTTATTTATTTTAAATAAAACTAATATTCCATAAGGTACTTGAGATTCTTTAAGATATAAATCTTCATTATTACAACATTGAATAAGAACAGGTTTCGGACACTCGCGTCGCAGGAGCACATGGGCAAGTGGCTAGTTTGTCCTAGATTCATTAAACTAGAAAAGACCCTTTTCTTTGCAGCATTGAATGGCCCCGTCAAACATATCTTCAAGCCCGTACCTAAATTTGAAACCAGAATCCAGTAGTTTCTTCGAGGATAAACCAGGGATTTTAAGGCCTTCAACATCCTTCAAATATCTGCCGAAAAAGAAACATAAACACGTACGTACTTTCGGATTTTAAGATCAAGTGAAGCATATTGCAGGATTATTAATGGATTAGAATTACTCACTCTAATGTTGGTATTGAGTACTCAGGATACTTGGCAGAAAGAAATTCAGACATCTCTTCAATTGTTATAGTGTCTTTAGAACAAATATACCTCCCTTTTGCTTCAGGATATTCAAGGAGGAAAATATGTGCCCTAGCCACATCATCAATGTGTACCATGGGTGCCTTAACGAGTAACCCGTACTGTTCCCGATCACCTGAAACGATGTCCGTGAGGCCAACAGCTTTCAGAAGAACACCATAGAAGAAAAGCTCGGAAAGGATAACTTACCCAGCACCATCGCCAAGGAAATGAGAACTGAAAAGGGCATGTTTGGACAGATGAAGGGGCCATGAATGTAGGCTGGGGCTCCATGTTCTTGTGCGAATTCAAGAGCTCTTTTCTCCGTTAAAGTTTTGGAAACAAAGTAAGGGCCTATGGGCAAGTTTGAGGCTCTGATATAATCAACATCGCTCCAGTAAGCTTCATCCATCATCTCCACACCACTGCCATTAAAAGCTACCGCTGATGCACTAGAAGTCAACACAACTCGCTTCACTGTCTTTGAGTTCAAGCAAGCCTTCAAGATTCCTAATGTTCCATCAGTTGCTCGCTGGATAACTACTTCCTCAGGTTCTCCATTTCCAAAATCTAGAGTTGGGGAAGCTACATGAAAGACACTAATACATCCTTTAATAGCCACTTCAAAGCCGCTGGGTTCACTTAAATCTGCATAGAAGATTTCTAGCCTCTCTGATCCTCCTGGTAGACTCGTCAGGAAGCTAACGTCCCTCTTGTGTTCTGGTCACATATACAACACATACAGTGATTAATCTTTAATTTATTTTGATTATTTCATAATACTTCAAAGAGAATATTATAATTTATATTAAATTATATATAGATAAGTTATTTTTATTACATCACGTTGTATTGATTAGAATGAAAATCATATGAGCTTAGAAATAAAAATCAACTTCCGAGATAAATAATAATTAAAAAAAAAACATATAAAAGTAAAAGAAAAAACAAGGTAAAACATACATGTAGATCTATCTTTTACTTCTCACAGGGAAGATTAAATTTTCACTTTTATCTTTAATTAACATTAACAACTCTTATGATTTATCAATTAATATATTATTAATTTATTTTATTACAAGCATGCAAAATCCTTCTATTTCTCAATGGATTCATTTAATGCTATTGAAAATTTTCATCTGTCCTAACGTAAGAGGAAATAAATAGAGAACATACCTGGGTGAGGTCTAACAGTCGTGTTAACAGAGTAGCCTTGCTCCAGGAGCTTCATGATAAGCCACGAGGCTACGAACCCAGCCCCCCCTGTAACGCATACTCTGCCTCTCTCTCCTTCCATGTCTCTCTCTCTCTCTATATTAAGATGAGTTCAAGTAATATTGTGGCGGTGGTGGTGAATCTTCTTCCATCTCTAGCTAGCGTATGTAGCCATTGAAAGAAACGTGTCAATCCTTCATTGCTATTTTTGAACGTGGCGCAATGAACCCAAAACTGCCATTTACTCGACTTTTCAAGCAATCATTTGGATTTTTCTTGTCATTCATTTTCCCTTCAAATTGCAGAAGCGGGTGATCTGTTTAAGGGATATTTGAAATGGTGGTTGTGATTAATTTTTGAAGTGTTTTTTGGATTTAAAATATATTAAAATAATATTTTTTTATGTTTTAATTGATATTCTTGATATTATAAATAAATAAATTGTTTTTTTTGTGCTTTTGAAATTTAGATCAAACTCTAATAGATATTTGCAAGCTTCCTGTAAAATTTGTACATGCAAAATAAAAAATAAAAAATTAGGTTATCACATAAAAAATAATAATAATAATGAAGTAATAAAAGGTTGGCAATAATGATTTGTGGTCTCGATTCCACAGTACTGACCAAAAAATCTATTACACTCGTGATATTTTCATTTGATTAGGGCAAAATAGAAAATGCCATATGCCTATGTTTGTGCATCTGCTTTTGGATTGAAATATAGCACAGCTAATTGTCAAAAAGTGTGAACTACACAAAAACATGCTATTCTCTGCAAGTGATGTAAGTGAAATATCAATGGTAGTCAAATTATGCTTAAGAGCACATGATGGGCTGTTTTACCTATTTAGCACAGTAGTTGTCATTCTCTTGAAGAATATATATATATATATTCCTAGTAGTCAAAGGAAGAAAGGTCAAGTGAGCCTATCACATGATCACATGTGCTGCAAAGCATTATAAAATTATATTCATTGCCAGAAATATTCTCTGAAGACAGTAATTAAAAAATAATATTCCAGGGAGTTGTTTTAGTTAATCAACCTCATGATTCAACTGCAATATGATCATTTATCTATTCATGAAATTAACTTTATACAAAATAAATTCTAGTAAATATAATATTGAAAAAAATATATTAAAAAAAAATTCACGAGGAGATGCATAATTAAAATCCCTTTTCTTTTAAATTTTACTATTTAGGATGCCTGCACTACAATGTAAACCACCTCTAATCACGTATTTGAAGTTATAATATTGGTGAGAAGACGATAGTCTAACAGATGCATTAAGAAGGAAAAAGTAAGAAAGAAATTTTTATAATATATATTATGTGAGAACCAATTCAACCAAAAAACTTAAGCGGTGAGTTTTCTAAATATAATTTATATTATTTTCTAACATATCTTTTTAAATGAAAGTTTTTTGGACTTGAAACTTACACATGTTCACATTACGTTATTTTTAATTTTTATCAAATAAATAAAGATAATAAAATTTAAATTCGTGATCTTTTTATCATCAAATCTTTGATATGATATCAAAAATCAATTCATCTCATAAATTTTTTAGCAAATACAGCAAAAGTAGGATGACATGACATGATCGACACAAAACAAGGTAAAGTCATAAAGTCCGAATCGAAAGTTTTAACAAAACATTCGCAAATGAACACAGCAGAGCCATGTTTTATTAGAAAAAGCGAAGACAGAGGTGTCATTGGCGCTGTCATACAACAAAAGCATCTCATGGTTTGGAGTCAGGCATCATGCAACAAAGACAAGAAATAAGTTTCATGCGTTAAAGTGAAAAAGGAACTTGAAAGAGGATGTGAAAAAGGAGCTCGAGTCACTAATCTGTTCATGCCATGTTCATCATTCAATGGGTGGAAATTAAAAGGTGATCGCGATTTGCACAGGGTCTTATTTGGAAATAGCGTAAGGACCCTGAAGAAGTTAATTTCAGGATTTAATGTAATCCATGATGTCCACACCAATCTCATGAAACTCTATTGCTGACAGACTAGAAGTGTACATAAATCGCTTCACTGTCTTTCAATTCAAGCAAGCCTTGAAGATTCCTAATGTTCCATCAGTTGCTCGCTGGATAACTACTTCCTCAGGTTCTTTGTTTTCAAAGTCTACAGGGTTGCTAAATGAAAGCTATTTCTCTCCGGTGCTCCTGGTACACTTGTTTGAAAGCTATTTCCCTCCGGTGCTCTGTTCACATGACAAAATTGTGTCATGATCCTAAAAATTAATAAAATTTGAAGGGCAGGATCTGGTGGTATAGAAAAGCTCAGAATTGAATCTCTACGCCCCTTCTTAATTTGCACTCGAGATGAATTCACTGAATAGCTAGGATTAAGACACTTTTTTTTTTAACAGCTGCTGCTGGAGCTTCACATTTTGCAGGATCCACCAACGGAGGGGTGGGCAACAACTAACAAGTTTAGCAGCCGTGGTTTTGCTTAGACCCCGTTGATTTTTTTTAAGATTTCTGAAGTGGGCAGATCACAAATTTGCATGGATCAAATTGATGAAAGAAACCATGAAAACTAGCATAAAGCTCTGGTTTTGGGGCTTCTTACCTTCGAATATTGATTGGTTTATATCTAAACTCTTCACCCCAAATTATGAATTCCTTGGCTCACGAAAAGAGATGAGATGGGAAAATAATTACTCCATCAGACTTCAAACCCTAGGAGGAGGAGGGTTTTTGATCCGTAGACTATTTTTTCATGTGCATCAATTCCCCTTCGACGAGCATAACTCTTGCTTCTGGTGCTGCATAAATGTTCTGTTGTTGCTTCCTTTTTTCTGCATATGAATGATCAACTAAACCTCTCCCATCATCATCACCAGCCATAGTTCTCCTAGTACACAGTATCGGACAAGGAGCTTTATGCAGGTAACCAACCTTGCCTTCATGGAACAAGAAATTTTGTTTTCCTCTGATGCTGTACCATCTTATTTGCTTCTAGCACCATGCGGCCCATCCAAGCCTTCTCCAATTTCTTTAATTTTTCTTCCATTTTTTTACTTTCTTAATTAACTCAAATTAATGTCTCCCTAATTCTTTAAACAAAACACCAGGAGAAGGAGGTTATGTTTTATGGCTATCTGTATATCTCAATCTTGATCTTCAATTGTCAATAAAGCTAGGATGTGCATCTTCTCTCCTAGTATATATGTCCTATTTAACCCGTGCTTCAAGCTGATTGGTTGTGATAATGACTTTTTCAAATTAAAATGCAATTAAAAAAAAAACAGGCTGTTTCCAGATGTTTAATTTAAATCACCTTTTGATTTATTTAATTTTAATTTTGTTTTTTAGAATTTAATTTTTTTTATTAAATTTGAATCTTATTTTTTTTTCTTGTTATTTTTTTTTTATAATTCAAATTTTTTTTATCTATCAGATTTAGTTATCATTTTTTTTATTGATATTTATTTTATTGGAAAGAATTTATGAAATTATATTTTTTAATTTATTATTTTTTAATTTTTTTTATCTGTCAAATTCTCTCTTCATTTATTATTTGTTTTATTTAAAATAATTTATAAAATGAATTTGTTTTTTGCAATCTCATCTTTCTTCAACCTTTTCATCTATCAACTTTGATCTTTATTTAAAAACAAACTTGAAATAAATATTTAAATAATAATAATTTATTTTCTATCTTGTTTTACATGGTATAACTAAATATTAAAAAATATTTTTCAATTCAGTTTTCATTGACACTTCTAAAACAAAAAAAAATTATTTACTTTTCTAGAATTAATTTTTTATAAAAACCATAAAAAAACTAATTGCATTTTTTTTTAACTATAGCCTCTGTGTTTAATATTTTTATCGGTTAGTGTCACTATAAAAATTGACACATATCACATGCTCGCAACTTAGATTTTTAGTATTATTCCATCCCAGCTAAAACATGCTGGACATTAATTCTTCGTTTCCCGTTCATTAGGCTCTTTTTTTTTTTTTTTGGTAACCGGGGTGTCCGGGCCAGCTTGCGCGCACCACAACTAATCCCCAGGCTCACTGAACATCCTGCAAGCCCAATAAACATATAAGGCACCGCGGGGATAACAGGCATACACATAGAGAGTCGAACCCGAGATGGGGGCAAAACAAGTCACACGATTGACCACTGTACCCTCAAGTGTTTCATTAGGCTCATTTTAGTATTTCTAATGATTGCCTTTTTTTTCCCTCCATTTTGGTCCTCAACATTTTTTTCTTCAATTGCATCATTTTATACATTGTTTTTGATGTTCCGGGGCTTGATTGTCTCTTATCTTCATGTGTTTTGTCGATCTAGAGATTTTTTGTCAAATTTTAAAACTTGAGTGGGGTCTCATTTAATGAGCTATGGTTTGAGATTGCTGTGGAAAGACAAAATTCAAAGAAATAGAACCAAATTGTAAAGTAATGGAAATATGCATGATCAATCTTAAATTTTTGCGAAAAACTTGAGTGGGGTTTTTCTTAATTTCTTTGACTGACCAATGGCAATTCAAGAATTTAAGTCTGTCAGGACTCAGCTTTAGTTAAAATTAAAGCGAAATAGTAATTATTAGAGGGAAAGCTTGAAAGCTTGATGGTCTTCTTGTAGTTATTTTTAAAAATATTTTTTATTTATAAAAATATTAAAATAATATATATTTTTTATTTTTTAAAATTAGCATATTAAAATGATTTAAAAACATAAAAAAAAATATTAATTTGAAATAAAAAAATAAAATAAATTTAAATTTTTAAAAAAATAATTTTGAAAAGCAAAAATAAAAACAAACAGAATAAATATTATTTCATCCGATGTTTACAACTGAGCTGCTCTTTCGAATCTCAGTTTTAATTTGACTCTCGACCACACCCACTAGCAACAAGTCACAAACAAACAAGGCAAACACCTTACTTTCTTTTCTTTTTCTCAATTTTACCAGCCTCGCCTTCTCCCCTATGCTAAAAAAAAATCTCATAATTTTTAAGTCACAAGGCATTAAAAACAAGAATTCATAAATGATGGTATGCCGACCAGTGATCAGCCACAATCAGCACTTTGGAAGATCAGACGGTGGTGGTGGTATTTTTTGATTCGGTTGGGGCCCATCCAAGACTACCCATGCCATTCGTAGCCCCCAGCTAGTGTGCACATCAAGATGGCAGTGCATGAACCACACCCCTGATCACAGGTTTACACAAAATCAATATTGTCGTCGATCAAGAATTTTTAAGATTCAAGTTAAGTAATTCTCAATAAAATAAAATAAAATACAAGAATTATACTACAATTAGCATAACGCACCTGGATTGTCCGCTAGGAAGCGAATAGCGATCCAGCCACCAGCCGGAACTCCAGCCGTGTTCCTTTCCATAGGGTCGACCAGATTGAAATTGGAAGGATCTTTGTTGGGATCGTAGTTGCCAAAACCTTGTCCAACCACAAAGAAATTAAAGCCATGCAGATGGAGTGGGTGACTTTCAGCACCGAGGATGCTTGTGCCCTGCATTACCAGCTCCACGCTCGTGTTGAATGTTAACACCACTGCTTTTGTGCCATTGCTGACCATAGTATTATTTGGTGGAGTCCCCGTATAATTGAATGGTGTTGTTGGGTTCTGAGGAAAATCGGAGGTGAAGACACCATTTGACTGTCCGAAGAAGTAGGATTGCAGAAGAGCTACAGAGGGTAACACAAATGAAACATTGTTAACCGAAGCAGCAAATTTCGTATTATTGCTTGGTCCCTGACAGGTTGTATTTTTAGGGCACGGGTTAGTCCCAAGTCCCACAGTGAAGAAGAATTTCCTGTCCACTGTTTGGGGCACATTAGCTGGAAATTTAGCGTTGGCTAAGCTACGGAATTTCTTGGTGAAATTCGCAACAAAGCCAGTGGCATTGAATGGTGGCAGAGTTGGCTTGAGTGTAGGAAGCTTTTTCAAGTGATTATTACTAGATGGATGCTTATAAACCAGGACACCGGCAGTGGTAGAGTTGTCAAAGGTCCCCATGCCTGAGAAATAAGGACCGGCAAACATGTAGAAGGTTGCATTAGGGAGATGTGGCTGGGTTTTGAGTAGAACATTTGTAGTTTGGCCTGGACTGATGAGGAGCGTGTCAGCTTCAAAAGGCTTGACATAAACAGCATCAGCTTCAACGACGGTGAGAGTGTGGTTCGCAATGCTGAAAAAGAGCTCGTCGTTGAGTGCAGCGTTGATTAGTCGGAGAAGGTAGGTTTTTCCCGGCTTTACCTTCAGTTTGTATGTATCTGCGAAGGCCACGTTGATAGATAATTCTTTTAGATATCTCAAAATTCAATTTCTTTGAAAATTCATTTTTTATTTTATTTTTAATAAAATCTCGATCACACCTTAAAAAAGAAAATGACATCCGTATTATGATTTACGTAGATTATGAATGCCGTTTCTTGCATGGGTGAATGCTACACTCCATCCAACAGACATCTTAATTTGCCCTTTGACGATAGTATTGCAACTAATCCAGATTAAAGATAATAATTCTAATTATTAACTATATTCATTAATGTTAATTATGTTCTGTTTATTAGATTAAAAAAAAAAAGTAAACTATATGGTGCATGCGTAACATGCCCTTAATTCTGACCTTTCTCTTGCAACTTTACACTATTGCATGTTGTAAGGTGGTAATATCAACCGCATTTCTCCCTCGCAAAATCTAAAAAAAAACCGGA
Organism: Populus davidiana; assembly: GCA_030145905.1. Classification (NCBI taxonomy): domain Eukaryota; kingdom Viridiplantae; phylum Streptophyta; class Magnoliopsida; order Malpighiales; family Salicaceae; genus Populus; species Populus davidiana. The sequence goes on along the minus strand of CM057794.1, from coordinate 1,552,569 downwards.
AATGGCCGGCGCAGTCACTACTTATCATCATCAAGTGATATTTTACCTTTAGCAGAACAATTGTATAAAGGCCCTGGAAGGCCATTGATGGTGTACGCATCTGAAACATTTGGACCTGCCCCGGTCTGAAGAGCCTGGGCAATTACAGCTTCTGGGTCTACATCAAACCATTCTCCTGTAATCCCAAATTCATTAGAGATCTATATATTCTCTGTTGCATAGCTTAAAATTTAGGGAGAGAAAAAGAATAATTAATACATTGATATGCTACTTAATTAATCAATTACCAAAAAGAATGGGGACTTCCTTGTAGGGTTTCTTAAATGGGTAGGACTCGTTGAGCTTTGGTAGAATAATAATGGGTCCATAGAGTGATGATCTTAGCCATGAAATGTGAGCATGCCACAAGAGTGTTCCTCTCTGCCCAGTGATGGTGAAATTGTACGTATATGCCTGGCCAGTTTGTATGGGACATTGTGTTACGTAAGCTGGACCATCTGCCCATCCGCTTGTTAGCTGCCTTACTCCATGCCTGTTCCCTCATTCAAAATAATCATATTAAACATAATGCTTCGGCCGTAATTGCCAATATATACCTCGAAGACACATAAATATATATAATGCAATAACTTATAAATTGATTTAACTATATGGTAGACTATACATATTCATACCAGTGAATGGTAATATTATCAGCAACATGATTGACCACCTTAACTAGAACTTGATCACCTTCCCTTGCTACCAGGCGAGGACCTGGGAACTTTCCATTTACTGTCAGCAGGCTCCTTGTGTGGCATAATCTCGTAAAATTCTTGTGTGTGATCTTTTATTAATCATATCAGGAAAAATAAATGAAACAAATTAGAATAGGGGGAGAGAATTGGCCAAAAAAACTTTGAAACCGAAGTGTTAAAGATTTATGTACATTGAACGTGTACTGCCTTGTTATGGCCGCTGCAAAGTCCGGCACTAAAGAGAAAATGAAAAAACACAAGAGCTGCAGAGCTGCCATTGAAGGCAATACTGTGGGACGCGGAGGGTTGCCCATTTCGGACCTTTCTCTGCTTTCTATTGAAATATGTCTCTCACACACTGTTTGGTACGGAAGAAATTGGAGGAGGAGGAAGCTAGCCAACGGGTGCAGAATGTATGGAGATACCAATTGACACGTATTATATAGAGAAAGAGATTAGGTGATGCGAGTAAAGGAAGATTAATTAAGGAGCTTCATTCACTTCAGGTGATAGTTGAGGTGGTCACACTTGTCTCCTATGCTTTGCTTTTCTTGGTTGAGCTGAATTTTAGAGTGTTCATAAAGTAAGATTTTTCATTAACTATCTATTTAAATCCTGATTACCAGAATAACCTTTCCTTATTGCATCGTTCTAATCACATGAAGTAGACTACTGCAACAACAAAATAAACCATTAATAAATTTAACAGAAAGAATTAACCTTATGCTCTCTCTCAACAAGGTTCATGCCAATCTATAGATCGATGAGCAGAGTCAATATAAATCACATATATCTGTGCGTTTTATTTATTATCCAATGCCTCCCAGAGAATATATGAGTGTATAGTTTTATTGTTCGAAAGATGATTTTATTAAAAAAAATTTATAAAAAATAAAAAAATTATTTAGATATACCCGCCAGACCAACTTTCTTGATGTGAGGTAATAACTGTTGTGATTTTGTTAAAGAGAAACACTGCAAACTTGATGAAGCCAACATGAGTATGTATTGCAGTACGTTACTCTCTCTATATCTCTCTCACACACACAAAGCTTACCTTAATTTGAATATCTTTGTTCTTGTCAGAGTATGAGTGCATAGTTTTGAGAATTTTACATTTAGATTCCTTATAAATTTTTATCGTAACTTCCAATTAAATTCAAGTTTGAAAACGAGAGTAGAAAGCCAACTCCTAACTTGAAACCAACACCCCTTGTTCAAATGTTTAATTAAAAGATGGTATTTACTGCATTTGGAAGTTGCATAAAGGAACTCGTTAAAACTCTCAACTCAATAAAGAATCCAAAAACATGGATTCTGTCTTGTACAAATCTTATAAATTGCATGATTATTGATGCGATCCTTAATTATTAGGCCTTTAGCTTGTTTTAGGTTAAATTCCGCGATCAAATCTCATTCTATATATGGCTGCCTTTCCCCCAAGCATGGAAATTATATGATAACTACTTTGCACTTATAATTAATGATATATTACAAATGTGATTAATTGGATAGAAACAACTTCGTACAGCAATGTTCCTGAAAGTAAACATGTGAGTTTTCTTAGTCACTTCACCTTTTCAATTAATTTACCATACACTGCCTTCCATTGACTTCCTTCCATTTACCATAATTCAAGCGTTTATGGTGAGACTGTAGCTTTCTAGAGCAGCTGGTTAGTTGAAACCCTTGCAGGTACGAGCTAGCCACTTAGTCACTTCTCTTCACTTGATATTCTTGGGCCTTTCTCTACCTGTTCCCTCTTCTTCTTTTTTCCCGGAGAGAATACTCTACCTATCCTGTCTTTGAAACTAAGGAATATTATATTCATCATATATAATGACACGATGATTTTCATGTACGCAATTAATGATATATATATATATATAGAATTAGGTTCACGTCCAGCATTTCCTAGTCAATATTATATAACTCAATTATCAGCATCATTATCTTGGGTCACCTGTGAACCCTCGTGTTTGATCAACGAGTTCAAGATCTGGCTAAAAGCGGAAGACCACAACCAAAACCATCGATCCGTACTTGGGATGTTTTGTAGGTGAAGTTGCTTTCTGGCAACTCTCTGGAGGAGAAGGATGTGTCAACTGAATGGAAATGGATGTCTGCCCTAGCTAGCTAGCTCTAATTAGGATTGGGTTTTGAATGGCTGAATTGTTTAAGGGTTTAAGATGTCATTTCATTACTCTTCGCGACAAAAGCAATCATACAAATTCAGATGACCCAAACCTGAGTTTGGGGGATGCATGTCATTCAGTGGTCAATAAACACATCCTATGTCATCATGCTGTGGGTCTACATTATTTTTTAATCAAATATTTCAATTATTTAATGATTTAAAAAAGTTGAATTTATTTGAATCACATGAGAAAAAACAAGAGGCAATGATATCAAACCGAAAAACATACAATAAAATAAAAAATAATGTATTATCAACTTGGATTAAAGAGTAATAAAAGTAAAAATAATAAATTTTTTATAAAAAAGTTAAGGAAAAAAATTAAACATTATTTTTATAATGATTAAACTGAAAATATCAATGCACGATAAAAAAAAACTTGAACATGTAGAATCTTTAAACTAATTTTTTTAGATAAAAAAACATAAATGTAAATCGAAAAAATTAAGCACGCATTCAATCAAATAAATCACAAACAATTGTATAAATAAATGAAAAAAATTTAACAATGAAAAAAAAGATAATTGAAAAAATTATGATGCTAATATAAATCAAGATATTTAATATCTCAACAAGAATTATTTATCAAGTTGTGTTTAATGGATTTATTTATAAAAATAAATTTACAATAGAAATTGATATATATATATATATATATAATTTATTGAATAAAAAAAGAAAAAAATTTATTAAAGGTTACACATATGAAAAATATTATAAAAAATAAATATTAAATCTATATAAAATAATAAAAAAAACAATTAAAAATATACACACAGGGCATGTCATAGCTAGGCCTCACCATCTTAAAAAACGTGATGCCAGTGATGCCACAATATCATATGTAACTCGATAACTTTAAGCTAGTGAAAAACTATAATATCTGATACCATAATACCATTGTACTTTATTCTATTAATTAATAATTGGTGGTTTTGTGAGTTTTTATGGACTTAAAACAGAATTAAAAAAAAATTAAGAAATACACAGTCCAGGAAATATTTAGGAAAGTAGCAAGTCACAAATAATATCTCTAACGCATGTGTTACATGGGACTCTCTTTAAAATGATCTGCAAAAAAATTAAATTAAGGAGTTAGAAGAAAGTGGAGGAAAATTTTGTTTTTGAAGATACATCGAAACTTCGATGATGACACTATAAATACCATTGAAAAAATCTTAATGAGATGATTCTAACAACTTTAAAGAAGGTCACTAACAAAGATTAAAGTGGGTCATATGAGTTGTACCAAAGCTATGAGGTTCACTTATTTTTAGCTAGCTCGTGTAACCTACTTTGTTCACCGTTGGTACCTTTTATGATGTTGTTAGATTTGTCTCGTCAAAATCTTTTTGATAATACTTGTGGTGTTAGTATTGAAATTTTGGTATGCTTCCAAGATCTTTTCTCTCTCTCTCTCTCTCTCTCTCTCCACTCTCTTTTTTTTTATTTGTGAAGAGAGAGGAGAGAGGGAAAAAAAGAAAGAGAAAGAGATCCTAGAAATACACCGAAAATAACACCAACAGTACTATAAAAAAATCTTGGTAAGTTGAATCCAACACACCAGGCAAGGTCACCAACGATGACTAGAGTGAGCTACAAGAGTAGCTCAAAGTAAGCATTGACACTTTTTGACAACTTGTGTGACCTACATCAATTTTTGTTAGAAATCTTTTTTAGTATCATTGGATTTTCTTATTGAGGATTTTATAATGGTAGAGGTGATGTTGTTATTAGAATTTTAATGAGCCTTTGAAGTTTTTTTCTCTCTCTATCCTCTCTCCTCAATTTAATATTTTATAGGCCATTTTATAATTTAAAAGAATCACGTATGATGCATAGACTTTATGCGTTGTAAATATTATCTATAACTCTATCAACTATTTCCCTTTTCTAAATGTTTTCTAGATTTATTCATATTTTTTTAATTGTGTTAAAGTTTTAAAAAAAAAAACTCATAGTTTTCTGGTTAGATAGAAAAATAGATAGCAATAAAAAAAAAAAAGAGTTAATCCTTGTAGCAGTAGCAATAATAATAATAACTATATATAAGTAAAACACGTCACTCATATTTGGTAATTGTCACTAGCATCTCAGAGATTGAATTGTTTTTTAAACCACACAGCTGCATAAGATTTACATGCTGTGTCTCCACTATCGAAGTACCTTTGAGCTTAATCATCTTTCAGGTTGCTTGATTTTGAGTCACTAACATTTTTTTATTTGTTAATGATAACATCAGCGTCAGGATAACATTATATTTTTCTTCGGTTAAAGATTAAGACAATTTTTTTTTTTTCCTTACAATTCACCACCATAGAAAGTTCCTTCCTTTCTAGCCAAGAAATTACTAAAACCAATCCTCTCACACTGTTCTTGGTGGAGTAATGCGAAATATCACCAAACGTCACTACTTCTGCACATATATTTATTACTGGCACAAGGTCATGTCATGTTTAGTGAACCTTCGCTCTTCATTTCCATGGGCTCCTCCGTTTCAAAACATCATGATGTTTTATAAATTATGTCTTTGAATGTTATTAAATAGTTTATATTGCTGGGGTTAAAATAATTTTTTGGTATAATATAAAAATTAAATATAATATAGCATGGATTTTTTAAAGTTTCAAAATTTTAAAAATTTTATTTGATAAAATATGTTAAAGAATAATATAAACCGAATAATTATTTAAACCATAATTCATTTAAAAATCCTGAAATTAATTTTAAGCACCCCTGCTTACAAAACAGCAAAGAAAAAAGTTATGTGTGCTTTAAATATTAGACAATCGATAAACAAACAAAACATATTACACCAGATATATATATATATATATATATATATATATATATATATATATAAAAACCCCTACTCCTACAATTATATTGTTATATTTGAAAGAAAAGGAAAAAAGTAACGAATTGAACAATTAATCACCAATGACACTCTCAAAAGTAAGATCTAATAAATTATATAAGAAACCTGGCTAGCATTAACATAATAGATTAACATTATATGACATGTGCTGTAAAGGACTTGGAGGCGAATTATATGTAAAAATAGTAAAAATAAAAAGAAAAAAAAGCTACACATCTAATTTTATAGTATCTAAAAAATATAACTAGTTTTTAAATGTTCTAAATAAAAAATTATTAAGTTATAAGAAAGATAACAATTACTTTACATATCCTACCTATTACAGGGGTCATCGATGCAAACTAAAAAAAAAAAAAAAGTAAAGTATAACTGCCATATAGTTTTATAGTAATTAGGGATCCTAATTAAATTTTAAAGATTCTAAGTAAGAGGATAGTTATGTAATAGGAAAAATAATTTTAAAGATTCTAGGTAAGAGGATAGTTATGTAATAGGAAAAATAATAATCACTTTATATATCCTATATAAAATAAGTTACATTGTTATTTATTCAGGATAATTAATTTTTTTTAAAAAATTAAACTTCCCTCTTCACTTTATATATATCCCTTAATTCAAAAAAACTATCCCCATTTTATTTTTCACTCTTTCTCCACTCTCTTTTGGATTGCTTTCTCTCCTTCCAATCTTCTCTCTCTTTCTTTGAAGTCATTACCCTCTCATATTATTATTCTCTAATTAGAGTGTATTTGGCATTGCCACTAAAATGTTATTTGTTAAAATTTTATTTATTTTTATTTAGAATTATTTATTTTTATATTATTTTAATATGTTGAGATAAAAAATTAATTTTAATAAATAAAAAAATATATTATTTTTATATATTTTTAAATGAAAATTATTTCAAAAAAAAATTCTTAAAATATTAAGCATGCCCTAAAAAGGTGTGCCCGTTGATTTCTCTTATTCCTCTTCTCTATTCCTTGTAATTTCTTGATTGATTATGTAGTTAAAATTCTTTTCTCATTTTCTCATTTTCTCATCTTCCTCTTTTATTTTAAAATTAATCGATGGTTATAATAATTGATTTCTTCCATAATAATGTGTTTATCTAATACTTGGTGATTCGACATTATTAGGATAGATTTTAAGAGCAAGTTTGATTGTTGTTTTTTGTTTAATTGATATTATGATCTAGGGTTTTATGTTATATGAATATATTTTGTTAATGCTTTTTTTAAATATTGTTTGTGTGCATTGAATTGCAAAAATATGTATTATATAGTTTTTGGTAATACATAGATTTATAAGTTACATTGTAGAGTACTAAGTTTAAAATGGTATTAATTACAATATTATTTAAATTGAAAAAAAATCACCATTGATCTTCTTGTAATCATCAGGAGAATTACTTTAATAACTTACTTCTCAAATTTTAAAGTATTTTATAATTGCAAATTGAATATAGAGCATGGTGTTTAATTATTATTCTTTTATAGTTAGATATTTATTTTTACATTTCACGTATGATTATTTGTTATACTGATACTCTCTTTTAGGCTCTATTATTTATTTTTTAATTTAGCTTCCTACAAACATAATATAAACCTGTTGGAAAATCAAACATATCACCAAATTTTTATATCTTGAATTTAGAAAATTGCCATTTCTCTGTATTCATGATTTCATATATCATAACTTAGCCTAGTTCATTGTTAGGTGCTAGTTTCGTTACCCATGTTTCGCTACAATTATGAATTTCAAGGTGTTCATTAACATTCCTGTGAGCTTATTTTTATAAAAATTAGATTTAATCTATAAATAGATTACCTAGCTGTAACCCGATTAATAAAAACAAATCTAGAAGAAGAAAATTTTAAGGGATTTTGTTTTCTTGGACAAAAAGAAGCGGTCTTATCATGAAAAACTTTTTAATAATATCATTAATTAAAACTGGTCTAGGAAATAAATTCTTAAATCTCCAGCCATGATTGTTTGCATAATTCAAGCATCAAATTAATTATGTGAGAGTTGCATGTTATGATTTAATCAAATTAATTTAATAAGGCTTGAAATAATCGGGATAACTTATAAAAACATATATTGACTTAAAAAAAATCAAAATAATATATTTTATCGTTTTAATTTTAAGATAGAAATATAACAAAGCATTCCTAGTCAATCCAAGTTTAACAAAACAATTACAATTATGGTCACGGCACAATCACAATGAACAAACTGGTCAATCAACTTTCTTTTTTGTTTCCTTGCATTTATTCGCTTTCGAGCATAAAATAAAAATTTTTTAGATAATTAAGAATTGAATTAAAAGAAAAGGGCTCCGCATGTGAGATGACAATTCTGGGTTCTTATACAATAGGAATCAAAAAAAAAAAAATAGAGCATATGAAACAATCACCAGCGTGTAGGAGTACTCGCCGCATTATAACGGCACGTGTAGTGTCCTCCAACCTCTAAAAGCAGTTTTTCTTGGGGCATATGGACGCGTCTTGATGGCATCTTCCAACCTCCCAGGCAATGTGTGGCAAATGTTTATCCACGTGGTGGCGTTGGCGACAGGTTTTCCTTTTATTCCTTTTCTTCTTCTTTTTTCTCTTTCTCCTCCCCTTAAATTCTATAGTTTTTGTTTTTCTTTTTCTTCCTTTAAGTGATTGATTTTTTTTATTTGCCAGTTATAATCCATTGAGCTTTGATCTCTCCAAAAACAAAAACCCGAACAATATTGCACAACTTCAAGTCCGAGTCAAATGACAAATCTTTTTTATACCCTCGAAAATCTTACAGTGTGAATCCATAGTACTAATACATCTACGTTCATGGAACTTGAAATAATAAATTGCGTACCACAATTAGTTTTAAAAACCCACTAGAGAGTAAATTACAAGTACTTACAACATATACTAAAACATCAACCAAAGTTTATTTTCTAAGCTTCATTCTCAAATTCTTTTTTTTCAATTACAGCTTTTTATACCTAAATTAATTACTAGTTTATTAAAGTTTGTTAAGGAAAAAAAAAAACAATGGAGGGTTAAAGTATAAAACAAGGAGAATTTTCATTGTCAATGCCAAATTTGCTAGAAAACGTTAACAGTCCATTACTTTTGATTTCTTACTTTATAGTTTATTTATTTATTTTATAATTTTAATTTTGACCTAAATTTTTTTAACATTTTAATCTTCGAGTTTGAGAGCAAAAAAAAAAAGTCACTTTATAATAATAAACAAAAAAAAGTTGGTGAATAACTACTTTCTAACAACGCAACTCATTTTTCTTTGTGTCAATATGCTACATTTCATAAACTTGCTTGAAAACGTAGATTAGGTTTCATTTATATTTGCTTGAAAAAGTTATTAAACTAAGTAAAGTCTATGACAGGAGTCGTGGGTTTACTCAGTTAACTTGGGTTAATTCAAATGTTTTTTTAAAAATATATCATCTTGAGACTATTTTTAAAAACTAAATTATATTTTTACTAGTTATTCAGGTCATTTTTAGACAAGTCAAATCGACTACGTCACATGAAAACAACTCTTAAATGATTTGATTTGAAACTCGAGTTAGATAAAAAGTTAGGTTAGGAGATTTTAAAAATAATCCGCTCGATTGAGTTTAATGATATTATAAAAAAAAAAAAAAAATTTGTTCCTCTAATATTACTATTTTACTTTTAAATTGTTTTTCATAAAACCCCCATCATATTGTGCGCTACTTATCTGAATAACCTCTATTTGTGAAAATTGACCCAAAACTTATTTCTAAGACAAAAAAAAAAAAAAAAAGTTATTCCCGTATTGTTATTTGTACAAGTGCTTTATAGAATGGGAGCAGTCCACCGGGGAGTATTTGATAATTTCTAGTTGAGCAACGGAAAGAGGTGAAGGCCTGAAACCCAACAATGAGAAGTTAATTGGGTTAAGTCTAGACAAGACTGTTTCCTAAAGTCAATGAAGTGGGCTGATTGCCTGAAGCCCAATATGAGAAATAAAAGATAGGCCCATTGTAGTGTCCATTTTCTGAATTTATTGTTGGACCAACAAAATATTCATTGTTTCAAAATATGGTCCCGCCCAACAAACCAACACACCCAAGTATTTATTATACAGGCCCTGCAAAGAGTTCCACAAGGCATATTTAGTGTTCTTTTAATACACCCATATTTAGTGTTTCTATTACACCCTTTTGATTTCAACTTGACCGTGTTTTGCTGCGAGTTTGTATATTTTTTTCTATTAAAACTTTATCAAGAACATAGTGTATTAATAAATAAATAATAAGTCATGAATGGTGAATAAAGATGAATTTTTTAAAAAAAATATATATAAATCAAGATATTTGACCTCGCAATACAAGCATTTGATTCTATTGTGTTTAATGACTTTGTTTACTGAAATAAAATTTTTAATTAATCAAACGATAATAGAAATAGACACACATGAAATTAATTGAATAGAATAAAAGAGAAAAAAAAATATTATGCAAAGTTATACATTTTACAAATATATATATATATATATATATATAAAGTTCATTTATATAAAACATAAAAAAATACTTATAGATAAATTAGAATAATCTCTTCAAAAATTAAATGCATACAAAATAACTAAAAAAACTAACAACCATTTATAAGAGGCTAAAAAAAAAGGAAAGAGAAGAGGTATTAATTTAAAAATAAATTAAAAATATATTTTTAAAAAAGCATCAATTAAAAATTAAAAAAAAAAAAAAAGATCAGGCATTACTAACCTAACAAGCTACGACCCTTGATTTTTTTTATTGCAAATAGAAAGGATGACATGTGATCTGCCCCATATTATTATTATTTTTTAAAAAAATTAATTAGACAATATCTTATTTGATTTTGCTTAGATTTTGGCTACTATGATGATTGAAAAATTAAGATTGAAACTTTTTTTTACCTAAAAAATTATTTTTAACCCAAAACAACTATAAAATATCATAAATACATTGATAAACTTATCAATGATCTAAAAAATTATTTTAAAATTCAAAATCAATCCAAAATAAAAAATCTTCTTGAGTTTATATTTATTTTCTTAGGTAATTTTAAGGTAAAAAGATATATAAGTAAAATTTTCCTAATCAAATAAAATCATATAACCATACCAGAATACTATTTCTTCAGTGCCCTTTAGTATTTGACTTAATTATTATTAGATAACTTTTAATTATTATTTCAATATAAAAAAAACAGTGAAAATAAATACAGAAATATGTTTGTTTCGTAACAAAACATTATACTCGACTCTTGTGTTATTGTTAGGCAACTCTCCTAGGTGTTGTTAGGTACACCGTCAGTGACTTGGATCGAACTACTCCATTCATCTCCACACGTGAAAATCAGAGACTAGTAGGACCCAACTTAGTCATACGTGTCAGCCAATCACAGACCAGCTGGTCCCACCTGATAAAGGGTTGACTTTGGAGAAAACGTCGAGACAAATTATGTCAGCAAACCCCGCGCCCAGACCGCACCTCCCTTTTGAAACCAAGCAAACCTAAGCCACTCTGACAGTCAACCACAGATTGTCGTTATGTGTGGCGTTTTTAGGACTCGTAAAAGTCAAAGCCAGATGCAGACGTAACTTCCCTCACTTTGAAGCAACCGCACAAAAGGATAAATCTCTACCATACATACTTCAGTATTGCCCGCCATGGTGGTTGTATTTGTATCATTGAGATTATCGAGTAGGTATTTGCTCAATTATGAGAACAACATTTTGGGTCTCTTTCTGCTAATGCTTATCAACTATGCGTCTATGCATCATTGACTCAATTTGATAACATATTTCCCCCCTTTTTTCTTTCTAAATTCAGTTAAATGTAATATGAAGTGCATTTGATTTATTATTATTATTATTATTATTATTATATAAAATATTGTCTTAACTTTTAACCAGCACTACTAAAAAATAGCAAAACACCAATGAAAAAATATCATCGAAAAAAATGTTGTTTGTAATTTTTATTCCATCACTAATATATTCAGCAATAGATTTACAACAAAAAACTTATTGCATCAAAAAACATTTATCAACAATAATTTTGTCGATAAATCCATCAGTGATTATAGAAAATTATCAACAGATCTAATATGTCAGAGAATTACATTTATAAGTATGTTACTGTCAGAGAATTACATCTAAAAGTGGTAAATTCTGTAAAAAAAATTTAACTCTCTAGAACTTTTCGGGAAACTTGGTCCATCGGTAATTCTGTTAGTATCTCACTTTTCATCGGTAATCTCATTGGTATTATATGTAAATTTTTTAAAATAAAATAAAACAAACAATACAATTAAAAAAATTAAAATAGAATTATTTTTTTAAAGCAAATTTTTATTATTAATTTAAAAATATTATTAAATACAATTTATCTATAACTCTTTAGAACTCTTTGATAGACTTAGTTTATCGGTAATATTATATATAATTAATATTTTATTGGTAATTCAATCAGTATAAAACAATGAAAAAGTCCTATAATTTTTTAACTTTCTGAAACTCATCGATGGACTTAGTCCATCGGTAGTAAATCCTTGTAAGCAAGTGGAATAAGTGTTTGAATTGACACATAACATTCATGACTCTTAATTCTATACAATTTATTATTATCTACATTCACAAATCTAGATATGTTCAAAGCATATTCATTAGAAAAACACAGACTCTTAAGTCATGGTTAGACAAGTAACTATGCATTCTTATCTAGGATAAAGATGGTTTTGGTCTTTGTGACTCATCATAAAATCAACTTCATATTATTACGGTGACAAAACAAATCTATATTCATTCTAGCTATCATGTTGTTGTTTGTCTTTCCTTTCACATCCATCACCTTGTTAAAAATATTTTTAAACATGTTTTATACACACACACACACACACACACATACACACATAACATTTATATTATATCAAGGGAGATTAGTCTTTTAATAAGATAACTCTTAAAAAATACCTCTTTTATACCCAAATATAGTACACACTAAAATCAGAAAACTTATGCTTATTGAATTGAAAACTAAACACAATGTTCTCGTACTAAGAGACTACATCATACAGTTCTTCACCTGAAATAATTTATGGTACAACATCTCTTTTAACTTTACCTACAAAGAACTTCCGGTGGCAATTAAAACAAGTTGTTTTACTACTATTTATTAAGGTGAATGCTTTTTTATTTTTCATACAGTATGGCCAGACTAATTTTCCATGTGTGATCCAACCAAAAACCATTTTATATGTAGAAAAATCAATAATAATCTACATCAAAACTAAAAATCAATAATAATCTACATCAAAACTCTTTTCATTTAAAAGTTTTGTTTTCTTGAGACATTATACATCAAAGTCCTAGATGATTACAACTAATTCAACTCGTCAATCAACGGTCGGAGAAAAAAAATATAAATTCCTACCTATACTATTAGGACCGGGTTTGACAATATATAATAATATAAACTCCAACTTCATACATATTCCCGATGACAAATTATAAACCATGAGTATCATTGGCCAATAAAAATAGGGTGTAGCAAATGACCAAAATAGATTAAACCTATCTATACATAACCCAAGATGTATGTTTCGTGGTTCTATTGAAAATTGAGAATGCACTCTATTAAACAACTCTCAAGCTTTATCATTGAAAGGGTACACTATGACTTCATCAACAACGTCATATGAATGATGCAATGTCATGTGCTCAATAGTCTTTGGAGATATGAATAACCTTTACAACCTGTAAATAATTGAGAAGAATCTTAGTCTTAAATATGCGAAGTGTCTTTCCCTTACTAGTGTTTGATTTATACCAATTATGCCCATAGATTTTACACTTGATAACATTTGTATTTTCATGTTAGTACAACACGCAGAAGTTTGGATATATATCAATTTTTTAGTATCTCAAGCCAAGAATATCATAGAAATTCACTTTCAGCTTATTCTCTTTAGATAAAATGCTTTTTGTTCATTCGATGGTTTTGTCATAACTAGCCTCATATGAGCTTATCATATAACTTAATGGTGAAGACCTGTGTGAGGGATGATAATTTACTATAATTTGTGCACCTATCTTATAATAGTTCGTCAAGATCTTTCACAAGTTCAAAAAACATAGTTGTTTCTACATTTAGTTCTTCATCTACAATTGAATATTTACCTGCACAACCCTAATTCATTCCTATAAAGATTATTATTATCATCTACAGCTCCATGCACGTTGCTAAAACTAGAAGTTGAGTTAACTATCTTTTTTACCATGGTTTCATAAGGAGCATATAGTTCTCCATATGCAAACTAACATAAATATTGTTTTGTAGAAAATGCATTGTAACAATATCTGGATCGAGAAACTTTTTATTTTTACACATTTTTCATAAATATCTAATACTGACTTTACTAATATTCTTCGTATTAGATAGTGCATATTTAATAAAACCCTCAAATCCATTACAATAATCCATCATGCACAGCTTTTCGAGTGAAACTCGATATATCCAAGAATGATCATCCATTACTTATATGAAACCTATATAGAATATTGATGAAAACATGTATTAATTAATAACCTGAACTAAAAAATTATCAATACCCAACTAATTAGCTATTGTTTGTTCAAGCTTACTCAAACTATTTTAATACCTTTTAATCATTATCAATTTTCATCAAAAAATCAAATTTCTCTAAAATTAGTGAAATTTTCAAATTAACAATAGAATTGATAAAACGTGAAATATACCTATTAAAAAACTCATTATTTCTTTTATTATAACTCACTTAAGTTACAAAATGAAATCCAATTTCATTAAATGACAAACAAATATATTTTTTCAAAATCTTAAACAAAACTTAACATGTACAAATAAGACATTCATACAACATATTTCTCTAGAAAAAATCTATAAAACAAATAAACACACAAACAAACTATATATACTACACAAAAATATCAAAAAGTTAACATAAAAAAGGGTTAAAACAAAAAAAAAAATAGGCTTGCTTACTTGATGTGGCGAATCTTCAAAAGAAACTGAACCAATACAGGGATAATGTCAGACTGAGTGTTGGGGTGGCCGGATTTGTGATGATAGGAGCTAGATTTGTGACAAAATAGGAGTGGGGTGGGGAAGGGTGTTGTTTTCTGCAAAAAGAAAATGGAAAAAGAAAAAGAAATGGGAGAGGTGGAGAATGGGGTCATGCTGCTGGTTATAAATTTAATATTATCGACGGGTTCACCGATAAAAATTAGCAACAATAAATTATCATCTATAAGTCCATCATAAATATTGACACGTCAAATTTATCAAAGAAATTAATGAGGAAAAAATTATCTATTTTTTTTATTGAATTTTATTGGTAGTTTCCTCGTAATTATAGACGGTTATTAATAGAATCAATGATGTTATTTTACATTGGTAAATATCATTATAATTTTTTGATAAAAAATTTTTTATAAGTGTTTCTGTTGATATTTTTCAAATATATGACAGTGAAAGAATTGATTTGGGAATATCATTTTTGTCAGGTCACTTGTAATTCTGAAAGTAATAAAGTATACAAACATATTTGACTCTCGAAACCTTATTTGTAACCTTTTATCTTCACTTTTTAGAGGTTGTAGTAACAACTACTTTAAACTATTTGTTTACCCTACTACTATCAAATTACGCCTCACTGCAATAACGCACGCACATGCCGAAAAATCACCGTTATTTGTCAAAAAATTGCGTCTTCAAATATAAAAACATTTCTGCCATAAACGCACGCTTCCCCTACTCATAATTAGCCATACCATTTAAATGACAAAATTGTGTGAAGAAGTGATGTCACTAGCTATATCATCACCACCCCCAGAAGCTTAACAAAATCATGGAGATAACTTGCAAATTTTGTCCTAAATTGAGAGACTTGGCAACCCTAGACTTTGAAGCTGTGTCATATGTAAATGTTTTCTGATCGATTAAAAGCTGTCATCCTCGAATCTTCTTTTTAAATTTGGTTTAATTTCTATTTGGACAATAAGAGTGTATATGTCCATGACAAACATCGGATAGTTTGTCTGGGCAAAGTTTGGTTCTCTATCAGGATTGGTACTCACAGAAGTTCGTTTCTCTATTGAAACACAGGCTAGCTAGTTCCAGTGGTTGTAGGGCTTCCAGAAAATTACGTATATAAATTTGTATGATCTTTTTAGGGCTTCCAGAAAATTGAGATAATTCCAACTTATTTTCTATTTTTCATAATTTACTAAACTTTTATTGTTTATAAATTAAAAAAAACTTTCCACTTCAAAAAAATCTTGAAATTATATTGTTAAATGGACTGAATTTATATTAGCATCTTTAAAACATTTCATTAGACAACATCAAAATAGGAATAGTCAGTACTAACGATCGAATCAAACAAAGAGATAATAATTATCTAAAACATGATAGTTTAAGGATAGAATTTATCAATGATAATAAAAGCCTCAATCTTAGTAGTTCATAGGACAAAAAAAAAAAACATTA
Organism: Populus davidiana; assembly: GCA_030145905.1. Classification (NCBI taxonomy): domain Eukaryota; kingdom Viridiplantae; phylum Streptophyta; class Magnoliopsida; order Malpighiales; family Salicaceae; genus Populus; species Populus davidiana. The sequence continues at coordinate 1,536,196 of CM057794.1, read as the reverse complement.
AACTGTATGTAGTGTGTTTTTTTCCTTACAAACATCTATAGCAATTTCAGGTGAACCATTTCTCCACTATCAAAAGATAATTTGGGCGCATGCATGAATTGGCAATAATTAACTTGATCTACTAATGTTATCCAACCAATAATGTATGCTCAATTGCCATTAAGGAATTTATGAGAGAATGATACCAACACTAAATCAGAATAATTAATAACTTAGATAATTGAATTTAATTTGTTTATGGGAGATGTATAATTTTTATTGATTCTTTAGTGGTTGACTCTTGCTTTGGTTGAACTGGGGTCATGGGTCAGGTAGCTTAGGCCCCCCTCAAGTCACCTCTGTCATCAAAACTCCATAACAAGACAACGAAGACACTAAATGAAATTTCAGAGAAAACAAGTGTGCTAGCGATAAGTTGGAAAAAGAAAATTGTGAAGCTGTCTTATATAGAAGCTTGATCAATCGGCAACATATAATGGAAGGACACTACTCTTCAATCAACCAACTTTCCACAACAATTTTTACTTTCTCAAAAGCATCGTAAATGTTTTTTGCTTTGTTATAAATCTAGACGGTAGATGCTGCCGATTGCCTTGGTGTGCAAAGCAGCCTCGTAAAAAACAATGTGGTGGTGACCCAGTGCTGGAAGTGTTACCTGTTTGACAGTATTGGAATTTTTGAGAGAGTCAAGGTAGAAGACATACAAGATAGTAATGTAGTATAGCTCTTTCTTTCTTTCTTTTCTCTCCAACACAAACAAAGTAAAATCTTGCTTTAAAAGTCAAGAGGGCTCGTAGACGTCACAAATTCCTCCTCATCTCCTCCGCTCTCTCCTCCTCCTCCTCCTCAACCTTTCTCTTACTTACATCTCTTATCACTAATTACTCTTTGGTTTCTTGTTCTGTGAGACAGAGATAGATATTATTGCTGTAATGCACAGCTGATTAATTGAGTTCGTGTTAGAGAGAACAACATGGAAGAAGTAATGAAGAGTAGTTCATGGTTTGATCATGAGAGTGAAGATGAGCTTGTCAGAGAGCTTCTTGACGATGAATCTCCTTTCTTTTTCTTGCCAAAGGAGAAAAACCAATCCAAACCAAGTCCGGCGAATGAACAAACTATTAACCAGCTCATATCCAAAGTCTATTCAGGCCCAACAATCCAAGATATTGAGAATGCTTTGTCGATGTCAAGCAGAGAAGACCAATCCCAAGCAGTTTCACAAGCCAGGTTTGAAGTCTGAATTAACTCCCCTCTCTAGATCACTCTTAAATAAACTTGAATTATTTGTATAAATTATTTAAGGTGCTCTTAAAATGGTTTAATTAAACTTCTATATGTATTTCCGTCTCTCTCTTTTTTTTCTCCAGAATTTCATTGTTGCAAAAGGATTTGAGTAAGATGGAGAACAACAAGTACACTCTAAAACTGAAGAGATGTGGCAATGGGATGGCTGATGATGGTTATAAATGGAGGAAATATGGGCAAAAATCTATCAAGAACAGCCCACATCCTAGGTAACTAACCATCTCGTTCGTTACCTTTTTTCCCGTATAGTTTATATATTTTTTTTACGCGCGCCAACCATTTTCCTTATAGTTGATACGCTATTTTTAAGCCCTTGTATTATAACAGATCAAATAAAGTTGTTAATGATTAATTTAATTTGCCGGAATCAAGAATATTTAGCTGCAATAGTTTTGGTGATTCGTTAAATAATTTTAATATGTTAATGTTAAAAATAAAAAAATAAAAGATTATTTTAATACATTTTAATCAAAAAAACATTTTTAGAAAATCACTTCATGTCATAATACTAAATACACATTTACACACACTTATAGTTGATAATTTAAAAATCTTTTGTGGTCAATGCCAAGGAAATGCCCAAATTACCCTTCGAATCTTCTTTTCTTTTATTTTCTATTCTCTTCTTCTTTTTTTAATTTTTGTGAAACCTTTTGGGTCAAGTTAAGGGCAATTATCTCCACGTAATTAAATATTCATTGACATTAGTTTGTGAACAAATTTGAGGATTTAATTGGTTGCTTCTATCAATTAAGATTTTCAACAATTTCTCTAGCCTCTTTTTTATTCACCATATATCAATTTCTTCCAATTAAGCGTTAAGAATACTAGAAACGCATATGGCTTTGGAGGATGGAGGATTGTTCTTTGTTTCTTTTAGAGAAAACAACGTCATGCTAAAAACGTTATAGTTAACTATGGTGCTGTCCATCATGTGACATGTCTTTGGTATGTTTGTCTAACAAAAAAAACTTGTAAACATGAATTTTGTTGTGGCTGGAACAGAAGCTATTATAGGTGCACGAACCCACGGTGCAGTGCAAAAAAGCAGGTGGAAAGGTGCAGCGAGGATCCAGACACACTCGTCATCACTTACGAAGGACTCCATTTACACTTTACATACCCTTTCTTCTTATCGAACCAGCCACAGCATGGTGATCCACCTTCCAAGAAGCCTAAAGGAACCATTTCAGAAGCCGAGTTCCAGGCCCATACAGCCCAACGAATACCAGAACAAGCCCAAGAGTACGCGGCCCATGTCGCCAGTCCTGGTTCCCTGCCTAGCACCAGTACAGTTGATGATTACGTGCATGAATCGGGTTTGGAAGCAATAGGTCCTCAAGGGTTGCTTGAAGATGTGGTGCCTTTTATGGTTCGGAATCCATCAAACCACAACATGTCTTCAAATTCCTCCTCTTCATCTTACCGTTCTCCGCCTGCCTCACCACCTTCCTCCCTGTCTTGGTCTCCCAATCTTTCCCATTCATTTTTGGATATTGCCTTAGATACTAGCATCGCGTGAATCAGCATTCAAAAGTGCCCTAAAAGCCAGTAAACCTTTGTTTTCTTGTTATGGTCCACATATAAAGGTTTAATAGTAAAAAATTATATCAACTAAAATAGGTTATATATATATTCCCATTACCTTAGTCTTCTCTTGAGAAATTGTTACTTCGTTACGGAAGTACTTAAATTATCCTCTCTTTTTTTATTTGCTTAAATTATTTAATTTGATTAGATAATTCGAGTAACCCAAGTTTTTTTTACCCAATACCCATTATTTTTTTTACGTGAAGTGCTAAAAAAAGTTATAATTAACCATCCAAAGGTTTCATTTGTTTGCTAAAGAGCAAAAAAACTTTGAAAAAAAAATCAATTATGGAAAATGATTTTGATTTTTTTTTAATGTTTGGTTATATCTTAAAAAACTAGCAATAATTTTTTGAATATGACTAGTTCTTTGAATTGTGATACATCGCAAGTCTGATTTTTTTCAAACAAAAAAAATTAAATATGCAAACTTTTCCGACATGTTTTTTAACAAAACAAATCCTAAATGTAACAAAACAAATCCTAAATGTAAACAAAAAACTTTATGTACATATCTAATTAAATAAATCGAAAACCATTTATTGAAATAAATTTAAAAATTCATTAATAATAACTAAAACAAAACTGAAAAATTAGAGATATGTATAGATCAAGATATTTGATCTCGCAATACAAACTATTTACTCGGTAGCATTTAATGAATTTATTTGTTAAAATCATTTTTTATTAATTTAAATGTCAATAGAAACAAACAATCATAAAATTGATTGAAGAAAATAAAAGAAAAAAAAATCATTAAAAGGCTACACATATTAAAAATATTATCTAAAAATTAATACTTTTTTTTATAAAAAAAAAAGCTCATTTATATAAATAAAAAATAAATGAATCAAAATAGGCTCTTCAAAAATTAAATATATACAAAATAATTAAAAACAATTGCTATGTAAAAAAGATTAAATAAGCATAATAAAAAAATCATAAAAAATAAGTATTAATTGAAATATAAACAAAAATATTTTTAAAAAATACATATAAAAAAAATATCATTTAAAAGAAAAGAAGAAACAGGCTAGGCATTATTAGGACTAACCTATAAGGCAAGGGCCAATGCATGGGCCTGCAAGGGAAGGACCACCCATGCGACACTTATGTTTTCTTAAATTTGATGGGGCGAAAAACATGTCGTTTAACCAAAATATATTTTTAAAAAAATTCAGACAACAAGTCGTCGGTACTGGTGGCCAAAACATGAGGGTTTATAGTTTTTTTTGCCTATAAACTATATTGTCAGCCTATTAGTTAGCCTAGAAAAATAGTAGAGCAGCGAGTTGTATTTAACAGCACCGTGACACGTAAGATAACCAGGGCTTTCTATGGCGAAAAAGGAGGCACTCACTCGGTACGTCTGGATAGGATTTAACGTCTGTTAGATTCTTTGCAATCAGAGTGCATGATAATTAGAGAGTAGAATAATAAATGGGGTCCCCTGCAAATCATGGGGGGCAGAGTTTGGATTTTCTTTTTCAGCACAAAATCCTGCCAAAATAAGGCCCTCTCTGTTGGAAAGCAAACAGAGATGCTCTTCCACGGCACTAATAATTTGCGGGTTCGTGGCTCTGCCAATTATTAGCACTTTTTTATTTATTTATAGATTTTCTTTTTCTCCTTAATAATTGCCAGAGGATAACGATGAGTGAGATCCCCTTGAAGCACATTATGCCATTTGCGGCTGAAAAATGCCATGCCATCATCGTGGAAGTGCCTCTGAACGATGTTTGAGAATCAAACGAAATTAGCTTCTGTAACCAATTATTGGTTGATTGAATTATTGCCTTTTGTCCTCTTCTACCTACTTTGCTTTTTAAACTCTTTTGTTTAACCAATTAAAGGGTTTCCAAGTATAGTGATGTACCATCCGATAACAAGTAATGATGAGATAGTTGTGAATTTGCTATATTTATTTTATAAAAATTATGTGTATGGGTTAGCAGAGATATTTATTGCCAAGTTTAATTCTAAAAGAAGATCTAATCATGTCAGATTTAAATAATAATTTAAAAGAATCATAACTATTGATCAAATCGTTAGATTATACATGAATTTTTATAGGAGTTTTCAAATGTTGTTTGTCCTGTTTGAAGTCACTGTGTCGCTATGCAGATCATTAGATTTTTAAATATCAAAAATCTTGCTAAGGCTTCTAGTTTTGGTAATTTTATGACTTTCCTCTGTAATTCTGATTTTTTTTTATTTCCTACTTATTTTGGATTTTATGTTTCTTTCCTCTGTAATTCTGAATTTTTATTTTTATTTCCTAGTTAAGATAAGATTTCTGACCTATATAAGGATGTGTAAACCTCCTAAAAAAAAGACTTGATTATTATTTAAAGAGAATAAACATGTGAACTTATGGTTTGCATCTGCAGCTCTTTTCATCCATAAAAAAAATTATGAGTTTTTTGTTTAATTGTTGTCTTTAGCTTTCACCAGCATTAGTTGATATCAAAGTCCAACAATCTTAGGTTTATTGTGAAATGTGTGTTGCAATTCTATCATTGAAGATATGCAAAGACAGGTCATAGAATTAATCTGTAAGATGGAGGAGAGGGACCTACAAGATCAAATTCATATAGGATTGCGCTCAAATTCTTATAGAAGTTTCTGAAGACTGTTTTTCTTATTATAATCATTGTGGATATTTTCTCTATTACAACTTATGCCCTTGGTTTTAGTGATTTTTTTTGTTATTTTCAAATTTCCTACTTATTTTAGATTTTGTGCTTCTTTTCTTTGTAATTTTAGATTTTTGTTTTCTAATTGAGAGAGAGAGAGAGGGAGATAGCTAAAAGCCAAACATAACAAAGTTGAAAAATCAATATAACATTTTTTTTTTAATGTTAAGTTGAATACTAAATAACATTTACATATGGAAACAAGTGCAAATCGCGTACAATCTATGTACATAATGGAAAGATCTTCCCACCTTTTAAATTGATAAATGAAAAGACCTTCCCACCTTGTTCAAAAAATAAAAAATAGAAAGATTCTTACACACCGTCGACCACCAAAAAGAAAACAAATTGTCACATGTCTTCTGATTATTTTTCTCCGAGGAGGATAATTTTCTTGAAAAGTGAAGTATGCATGAATTATGGTTCGACAATCCTTGACGAATTTCAAAATTACTCCATGATAGACTGCTGAATAAATTACGATAATTTTTTTTAGTTATTCAATGAAATTTAGGTATACCCTAAAACATTTATGATATGACCAAAATTCACTTTGGGATTAAAGAAACAACACACAAATGCTGGCCCTCATTTATACAAAAAATAATCATACTAATTTTAAAATTCACTTTTTTATTACACATTAAACTAGTTTACTTATTTTGATGTTATGATTTCAGTTTAGCTAATAAAATAAAATATTTTTTAAATCAAATAATCTATTAAGATAAAGTAAAATACCCAATGAATCCATTTATTACAAAAAAAAATCATTTTTGTGGTGATTTAACTGTGGATTAAGAGACACTGGATTTCTACAATTCTCATTGTTTGCATGGCTTGGGATCCCTTCTCTATGATGGAGTTGCTGTGTGGCTTGGGACTGGGTGGTTTTCTAGGGCTGTGTTGGAGGCATCTTGGGCTCTATTGTCTTCGACGTGCGGTGAGCTTTGTGGTCGCGGCTTGGTGTCTGGGAGAGTTGGCGGGCGAGGGGTATTCTGCAGTGGTTTAGTGGCTTTTGAAAGTTGGGTGTTCGGTAATCACGTGCATTAAATGCAGCCTTCCACTACCGATTATTTTTTTCGTGTGTTACATCGGGGGAGCCATGAGTGATTGGCTTGATTTGATCTTTTATTGATTTTGGATGATGTGGCTCTTGTTTCATTTAGTCTGTCATCAATTCCCTTGTCTCTCATTTCCTTGTTCCAATCCGATTGTTGTCGAACTAGGAAGGTTGCGGCTTTTGTTTATTTTATTTTTTGCTTTGTTGGTTTGCATGTGTCTTTCTTTTGTTATAAACTCAGTCTTACCCTTCTCTATTGGACAAGGCCAAGAAAACGAACATTATTCCTAAGCACATCCAAGGAAATGAGCTTTCTTCTTTGGATATGCTTAAAGGAATGATGTCATCTCCCTTTACCATGTTTAAGAGAACAATCTTTCTTTTTTGGATGTGACCAAGGAAATAACTCTTTTTCCTTGGACTCAGTCAATGAAATGATCCTCTTACTTTGAGCTCAACCAAGAAAATGACTTATCTTTCTTTGACTCGATCAAGGAAATGACTGATGTCCCTTGGGCTCAACCAAGAAAATGACTCTTCTCTATTGGGCTCGGCCAAGGGAAAGACTCAATACACTTGGGTTCAGCTATTTGTTGAGCCCAAGGTAACATTGATCTAGCAAGTTGTCAGACCTAATATAATTAGGTTCAGTTAAGGGACCTAATATAGTTGGGTTCAGTCAAAGGAAAGACTCAATGCACTTGGGTTCAACCATGCACTTAACCAATGCAACATCGGTCTTGCAAGATGCCATATCCAATATAGTTGGGTTCGGTCTTAGCCCAATGGAGGAACCCACCTCTCTTGGACTTAGCCAAGGAAAGGACCCTTTGGGTCTAGTCTAAGGGAAGATTTGAAATACCCATTTGGACCGGATGTAGAACAAGTCTACTCGTTACTGCGAACACTCCTCCCCAACTAAAACTTTAACTACTATTCAATCGGGTCCAACTCCTTACAGAGTTAATGTTAGCCCTTTAAGGTGATACTTAATGTCCTTTTCAACAATACACTTTGGAAGGGATGAGTATGAAGCCTCCTTAGTGCAATAGCTCAATTATTTTAGGAATGTGCAATTCTCATAGGAATGGATTAACTTGGCATTCCTAGTGCAATAGCACAATTCTTTTAGGAAATGATTGACTTGGTCTCCATATGGCAATAGCCCCACCACTCTTCAAAGGATGAACATGATCTCTCTAATGATATATGCATCACTCTCTATAGGATAAATTTGTTCTCCCCAGTGTTATATACACCACTCTTCATGGGATGTACTTGATCTCCCCAAGACAATAGCTTCACTCTCCAAGGGAATGGTATGAGATCTTCCGATGGACTTGGTCTCCTTAGGACAACGACCCCACTCTCTAAATGATGGATCAGAGATCTCCCTAGTATAATAGTAACACCATCCAATCACCATTCTTTAGGGGGGGTTCATGTCACAAAAAAAAAAAAACTCAATAAACTCGTCATGGTAAACAAGTATTTTTACATGTCTTTGCATATAAATATCATAAAAACTTAGATAATTATTGATAAACCTAAATTTAACTGAACTGAAAAACCCTGAGAATCGAGAAATGAGTCTCCCTTGGGCACTAAGGGAATGGCTCTTCTTCTTTAGACTTAGTCAAGGTAATTACTCATCTCCCTTGGTTCCATAAAACTCTTCTGTTTTTAAATGTTGACTAAAACATGAATAGTTCTATAGGTGGGTCGATTATGCTCTGATTTGTTATGCTTCCCAGCTTGCATTCAATGTGGAGTCATTTTCTTTGGCTTCTTTGATCTCTGTACTAATCTACTAGAAACTGAAAAAATAAACTATTGGTATTCCATGTGTTTTGACGATTGGCCTTTAGTGGTTAGAAGTTGTAGGTTGTTCCAGTGGGTACGTTTTGGAATTGATATAGCTATTTTAAAGAAGATTAGCTATTTAAAGGCATGTCCCATCTGTGTGAATTGTTAATATTATATTAAATGTTTGAAACTCCCCGCTGGCTCCTTCCATTTTGAAGTTTTTTAGAGTAGGAATATGATATTATAACTTTAGTATCTCTAGCTAGCTAGCTGCAAATATCGATGTGTGGAGTGATTTGTGGGGTTTTGGTCGATTTGATGTGTGGGTTTTGATTCACTTGAACTTTGGTCTAACAATTTAGGAGATTATATGCTTAAAGGCTCTACCATTTCAGCAAAGAAATTGAGAACGCTAGATGCTTTTATTATTTGATTTGATGAAGGAATGATTTACATTTTAGTCACTGTTTTCAACATTCCCTATTTTGTTCACTGGAAATTCTCCTGGATTGAGTTTTGTAATACACCTTTTATTCATTTCTTCTACATTATCATACAGTTGCAAGAATTCAACTTTCTGTTCTTTTGTTGCGTGTTCTAGACAAGTTCTAAGAGATTCTTAAAGATTAAAAAATTAAGGAAATAAAAATGGGCTATGACAGTACATCCTTGCTAAAGCAAACATCAAGCACGTCGTTTGTGGAAGATGTTGAAGCTTATTTTTTATCTTTACATCGACGAGAGGTTTTTTACAGAAAAAACCAGTTCATATGGATTGGTTGTGCTTTACAAAGGAAGATCTGGATCACCAGCTCCCAGAATGACAGACATAGAAATGACAAGGGTCAGCGTTGCAACGATATCGTCGTTGTATCATCGTAGAATCCCATTTGAGTGAATTATAACAGCAGCTAAAAAAGATAAGTGTTTCACTTTGTAAATTATACAGTGGCTATTATTTTGTTCATGGTTGGCAAGATCAGTTGGCTTTATTTTAGGGGCAGGGAGATTTTTTCACAGGAGCCGTTGATCATGACGACAAAAGACAGGGTTAAATCACTACTTTATTGCCCAGCAAAAAACATTAAACTTTCATCAAGGGGCTTTCTCGTCTTTGGATTCAATTTTACAACAGTTAAATTACATTATTAATCTTGAAATTTAAAAAGCTTTGTTTTTGCTTTAGGGGTTATTTTATCTTTTGTATTTGGCTACTTTATAGTTATTAAATGTCATTATGGTGGGTAGTAGAGTAATTTTGTAAATAAACAAATAATAATAATAATAATAAAGTTTGAAGAGAGGGAACAATGTTTGTGGTTTCTGACGGCGCATGTGTCTCTATCTAGTAGCCAAAACCTTGGTTCCAAGAAGGTGGTCGAAGCATCTCAGCATCTCTTCTATGAATATGCAGCACATACAACATGATGGTAGCTGATTTGATGTATGTGGACTTTTTTTTTTCCTTTTTCCTACTTGTTTTTCATACTGGCCTTAAAAGAAATCAAATGAGATTTGTTATCCTTAAAATTTCATCCATTTCCTTTTTATTATATTTTTTTATTTAAAATAATTTATGAAATTAATTATTTCTTTCAAATTCATCCTTATTCTCTTTATTATAATTTTTTTATTTAGAATAATTTATGAAATTAAAGATATGTTTTCAATTTCATCCCTAATAGATGTTTTTATTTGTTAGATTTGACTCTGGTTCTTTTTATTATTATTTGTTTTATTTTAAATGGTTTTTTTAATTTCATCATTCTTGAGTTTTTTTTTTATTAATCTATTTTTATTTTTATTTTTTGTTTTTTTTTCCTTGCAAGGTTTTTTCCTATTAAATCTAATTTTATGAAATTAAAAATTTTTTCAGAAATATTTTTAAAATGTAAAAGTAAACATGTTTACAATGCATCGCTAATTCCTAAATAAAAAAATTATATTACCTTTTAAATAAGAGGGCTAAAGAAGGATCCTGTGATACAAGTAAGAGAGTGATAGGCCCCATGAATTAACATATAAAAGACCCTTTAAATAAGAGGGCTAAAGAAAGAAGGAAGGATCCTATGATACAAGTAAGAGAGTGGTAGGCCCCATGAATTAAAATATAAAAGAAATGTGATAACATTGTATTAGCTGGTTTCGTGCTTTTGCTGCGGGACCATTCATCACATAAATATATACTCCATGAGAAAAGTTTTTTAAGGAAAAGTTTTGTTGATTATTCAATTTTAAGGAAACCGCAAGGAATCAAGTGGTGAAGCGAACCGATCAAACAACAACAATTAACCGAGGGAGGAGGAATTTGTCAAAATCAAACTTATTAATCTCGGTTGATTTCATGATTTAGTTCAAGTTCTATATTAAAATTGAACGTTAGTTAAAATTGAACAAGTTAACTTAGATTGATTAATTTTAAATTTTAATAAAAAATAATAAAAAAAATCATTTTAATATTTTTATATTAAATCAAGTTTTAATCGGGTTAACCAGATTGCATATTAACCTAACTAAATGATTGAGTTAAATTAAATTAATTTTAAATTTAATTTTTTCTCTAAACTTGACTTGAGTGAAGAGCTGGGTTAGTCAAATCTCAAATCTACCCATGCAGCCAGGCCAAATTTTATATCTATGAGTATGGTCAAAAGGCACCAAGCTGAGGAGGTGCAACGTGAAAACAACAACAAAAATCCAAACACAAGTTAAGAAAGGAACAGAGAGAGCTAACCGTGTCTAATAAGGGTGTGAGCAAAACAACTAAAAGTTCCAAAAGAAAACAACGAGGAAATCATTAGAATAGCATAAAGGGAAGCTAAGTAAGGAATCAATTGAAGAGGCATCAGATCACAGAAAGGAGAGCAAGCCGCCAAATAGAATTTAACACTAGTTATGTGATATTCTCTATATATATATATATATATATATATAAAACAATACATGCAGTGTCAACGCATTTTATAGTTTAAAAAATTAAACTACAAAATTAAAATATATATGCATATATGTATTTAAGTAAATCAAAAATTATATGTGAATAAATAAATAAAAAATCATTAACGATAACTAAAAATATAATTTAAAAATTAAAAATAGCTATAAACTAAGATATTTAATCTCGAAAGTTGGGTCATTTATTTGGTTATATTTACTAAATTTATTTATTCAAGCAAATAATAATAGAAATAAAGATATAAATTAAATTAATTGAATAAAATAAAAAGAAATAAAAACATCAAAAAACCTGCACATATTAGAAATATTATTTGAAAATAATTTTTTTATTTTCAAAAATAAAGTTCATCCATACAAAAGATTAAAAAAAATTATAGATGAATCAAAAAAACTCTTCAAATTTAAATACATAATTAAAAAAAATAAAAGTAATTTAAAATAGCATTTTCAAACAAAATAACATAGAGAAAGGGTACTACTTTATATATATATATTTAAAAAATTAGGAAAAAAACCCATAAAAAATCATTAATTAGAAAAAACAATTTAAAAAAAAAAACAAGAAGAAGAAGCAATGGTCAGACGCTACCTAGCCTGACAAATTAGGCTAGCCTGTTTGACATTTTTTGTCAAAATTAGCGCACTAGGCCTTTAATTTTATTTTTTTTATTTGCAACCCCAAATTATTTTTGAAAAACAAACAGACAATGCATCTTTTTTTTATCCAAAACCCTGTTTGTCAACATATTTTTTACCCTAAACATTTATAAAACATTGTAAGAACTGTGATAAGTATATATATATCACCTTAAATAACTAAAAAAAATACCTCAAAAACCAAAATCAACCAGAGCTCAAATATGATTTTTCAAAAACTTTAAAAGTTTTTTTAAAAAATATCTAACATGAATTCTTCTCATCAAATAGAACCATTTAACACAAATATTGTCCGTTTTGGTGGCTTAAATTGATGTCAATGACACTTTTCTCTATCTATGGCCTGAATCTGTGTGACTCTCTCTCTCTTCGTTCAACTAGGGACTAAAAATAACAAAAATAAATTTTTGTATCAAATTGAATTAAAAAAAATATTGAGGCACTGAAATTGTATAATTTATGTAATTTTTCAAGTTCAAGGATCAAAGTGCATCTTTGAAGAAACTTATGACATACCACTCATGTTTGGTGCCTTGTTCATTCTGGTTCTTCTTTCAATATCGTCCTTTCATAAGAAATCAAAATTAATTGATCTTCAATTAGAACTATCACTGGAAAAAAAAAATTGAGGACCATATTGAAAAAATAAGAAATTTTGCATAGCCTATCCACAGTAGTGTGAGAGGATGAACAATGAAGCCTTATACAGTGAAAAAACTCACGCCTTTTAGAGTTATACTAACTATTTAACCCACACTTTACTTCAGGTTATATTGTTTTTATTTTTTTCAAAAAAAAAACTGGGAATGTAGGTTGTTTCAATGAAATTTAAAGTGTAAATCAGAAAGCTTATGCAAGCATCTCATTAAATAAAATAAATAACCATTTATATAAATAAATGAAAAAAAATGATAACAATAACCAAAAGAGAAATTAAAAAAAAATTAAGAGATGAAAGCAAATTAAGATATTTAATCATACAAAATGAGACAATCACCCAATTGTGTTTACTAAATTTATTTATTTAAATCAATAAAAGATAAATCTACACCCCAAAAAAACTCATGACTAAAAGATAAACACAAATGAAACTCACTAAATAAACTCATGCTCTAAAAACAATTATACAAGGTCAAACACATCAACGATATTATTTAAAAATAAATATTTTTATTTTGAAAAATAAACGTCATTTGTATAAAACCAAAAAATATATATAAATGAATTAGAATAATATCTAGAAAAATCAAACACAAACAACACAATTAAAAAAAAAAACCTTCTATTAAAAAATGACATGCAAAACATGTGACTTGGATCATGAGATTAGGACAAACCCATAAAAAAAATTTTAAGTTAACACAAAACCAATATTTAAAGAAAAATACAGGATGATAAGATCATAAAAGCTGAATCCCCAACAAATCAAATGTCAAAAGATAAAATCATGAAGAAAAAACAAATCAATTACAAAAAAGCATCTAAAGAAAATGAGGGCAAAAAATAATTTATTAGACAGCAAATAAAAATTTGATTTGACCCACGTTTTGTAGTGGGCCATAAATTTTTGTTAAGAAAAAAACTTAAGTACAAAGACTATTTCGATATGTTTGTTTACATAATAAAACTTATAAGTGTAAATTAAAAAGTTTATCCATACATCTAATATTCATCTATGTAAATAAAATAAAATAAAGTCATTAATAATAACTAAAAGAGAAAGTGAAAAAATTGAGAAATAGACGTAGATTAAGATATTTAATCTCGTAAAATGAGACATTTACATACTCGTGTTAATTGAACTTATTTATTAAAATTAATAAAAGATAATAGAAATAAAAACACATATGAAACTGTGTGAATAAGATAAAAAAAAAACAGTGCAAAACAAAATAAATAGAAATTAAAAGAATTAGAACTAAATTAAAAGAATTAGAACTAAATTTAAAATGAAAATTAACTGAAATTAAATGTTTTAGGGAAAAATGAAGTGAAATTAAAGGTTTAGGGATGGAATAAAAAATAATTAATTAAGAAAATAGATTAAAAGAATTATTAGGGATGGATTGAAAAAAAAAAAACAAATCAATCAAGAAAATGACTCAAGACAAAACAAATAGAAATTAAAAGAATAAGAATCAAATTTGATAAAAAAAAAATCGAATAACCTAGGATGAAATAGAGAATAAAATCAAATTAAAAATAATCAATATAATTAAAAAATTACAGTTAAGAGAAAAGGGACTAAATCAAAAGAAAAAGGAAATTGAAGGGCTAGTTTAATTTTTTGCATGGTCAACATGCAACTTGAAAAAAGAAAGAAAAGGAAAAGATAACAAGAGAAAAAGCAAATTGGTGTCAAACCTGACTAAACCATCACACATGTGCCACCTAAAGAGAAAGAAGATGTCAAGACAAATAAGATGATGCGACAGAAACACAATTACCACCATTAGAGTCAATCGCACGCGCCACCCCTAGACGGCGGAGCAACTAACGCGTGCCTCGCTTTATCTTTTTTTTTTTTTTTTTACAAAATTGAAAATGTTCTTAGGAAAAAATAATAATAAAAAAAAAACATTATGAAATTACAACCAAGCTTCTACAACCAAGGCTAAAAAAATTAGATGTTAAAGGGTAATGGAGTACATAACTCAATGAGAAACAACATTACTATAAGGCCCTCAGCCAAAGGTTATGACTATTTACCTTTTAAAGTCATTATTGTAATTTTACTATTAAAATCAATGTAAAATTATTATAACACCCTCATAACCCTTGAAAATAACAAATAAACCAATAGAAAAAGATAACAATACTCTATCTCAAGCCTTCAAAGCTGCAAAATTCTACTCTACAAGTTCAAAGTAGAATGTATCCATAATGCATATACAATTAAAACTCCACACAATTTAGAGTTTTATATAACACGTACCTAGTTATACTTTTTTTTTTTTATTATCAACGTGGGTGTCTGGACCAGCTTGCGCGCACCTCGACTAATCCCACGGGCCCTGAAGTTAACGACCATGTAAGCCTCCAGTGGTTATCATATGAGCAACTTAGGGATTGAACCTGAGATCACAGAGGAAGCAAACCTCTTGATCCCAAACTTTTATCGCTGGGCCACCACCTAGATGGTTACGTACCTAGTTATACTTAATAGTTAATAAGATGTCGAGTAAATGAACCAATAATAAATGAGGAGGAGATCATAACATAACAATGGCAAAATAACCGGCCCAACAAGTTAATTTATTTAATATATATTTTTAAAAAATATACAAACAAATGATGGAATTTTTGTTCAAGAGTGCAGCTCAAACTTAAATATCTCCAATAAAAAAAAATACAGTCAACAAAACAACAGGAAAGGAGCGGAATGGTCGTAACGTAGATGAAACACAAACACAAAATAATTAATGGTTAAAAAAAATCCAACCGAGCTGAAGGTCAAACAGGAAGTGAGAACGCAGACGAAAGGAAAACGTGCTTGGAAAAAGACAACCATCGAAATCAATGCTTGAAAAAGCGCGTGTAAAACACACAAATCGAGATAAATAATAATAATAATAATAATTGATGTTGCCCAATGCCCCATTTTAAAAAGGCAGAGAAGGGAGATCCATGGCTCCATGGTATGTGGGGTTGAAAAAATAAAAGAAAACGACGACGGAGGGGATAGGGAAGACGTAAGGAAAAACATTAAGATAAGAGAAAATGACAAATTAACAGTCCGATTAGAAAACTTGACAGAGTAAATAAAACGGTGATGCAAAAACAAAAATAGAAACACTTGGATTAAAAAACTCGAACTAAGAATGTCATCAAGCCATCTTATTTATATAGAAGCATACTTAGTACAGTGCATGCAATGATATTTCTTGTTACTATATTCTAAAATCTCAAATTAATAAATAGTGTGATTTACAGGCACATAACATTATTGGTCATCAGCTGGAACTTATCAAGGGAATATATATATATATAATGAAGCGGGGCATACTTTGCTCTATATCTATATGCCAGAAACTATGGACAGATAAACCTTTCACTAGATAATAGATATTTCCAGGTCCATGGCATTAAATATAGATCACACTCTTGCTCCACAATACGTCTACCATCCGAAAAAGTTGTGGGAGAAACCAATCCTGTGAGGCCAGGCTCGCGCATGTATGTACAGTTATTTTATCCATGTTTTTCCAAAATTCACAAATAAAATTAGACAGGAAAAATATTTTTAATTTATAAATATATAATATAATAAAAAAAATAACAACTTTCAATCATAATAAAACGACTAGCATGTCTAATATATATATGTAAACTTAAACGTTTAGAACCTTAACCTTAAACTTTCAATCATAATAAAATAAAGTGAATTTTAGCTCAAAACTCATTTTATTTAGAATCTTTCCTTTCTAAAAACTTAAACGTTTTTTAAATCTAATTTTAATTTATTAACTTCTCACGTTAATTGTAAACAAAAAAAAAAAACAAACAAACAATTACATGATTCATAACTTGTGTCTGAATCTAATTTTAACACCTTCACTTTCCACGTTATAAACAAAGAAAAACAACCAGACAACTCGTAAGTTACTCCTTGACCTCTCTCATAGTTTGAATAAATGTATAGCATTATTCGCAATAAAAGTATGAAGTTTTAAGAGTTAATAAATGGCCCTGACACAATAGCTTGCTTTAAAAAAACCGCACAAAATGGTTTGTCAGCAGTTGTCGAAGCACTCAAAACGTGAAAAACATAATTAAAATATGAAAAAGTTTTATTATCTCATGTTCTTCTTGTTGTTTGATTGCCTAAATCACAACATCGAGGATCTCTCTCCGTTGCTGTAGCTTTCTCCGTCAACCGCCCTCACCTAACAAAAAGCTAACCCCATTAGGAGCCAAAATACGAATTTGACGAGGCACAGGATGTGGTCATGAGTTTAATTTAATTATTCAATATTATGAGAAACATTAACAAAAGAATGGTCATAGTCATGGCCAGCCAAGGGGTTTGGAATTATTGAGGGAAAGAGTTGGAAATGGTTCCGTCCAAAGACCCCCCAGCCCACCACTCCTCCATTTATAAATATGCTCCTTTCATGTAACTATCTACTCTATAATTTATATATATATATATATATATATATATATATATATATATATATATATGCCAGCAACATCACTGTAAGATCGCTCTAGCCTCTATGTATTTCCTACCTCTAATTAAGCTAACGTGTTTAGCAGTGTGTTGGTGGTTACTTTTCAAATAACTTTTCGTGTTGAAATACATGTTAATAATTTTTTTATTTTTTAAAAATTATTTTTAATGTTAACACATCAAAACAATTCAAAAAATATAAATTATATTAAATTTTAACAAAAAAAAAATCTTAATTTTTAAAAACATGGTTTTAATTGCGTTGCCAAACAATACTTAATTTCATACCTCCAGCCCAATGAATAAATAAGAATAGTTTGTCGTGTCATAATGCACACTAGGCGAGGCTGCCGGTTATATATATTACCGGCGGCACAGACTCCAATTATACATTATTCATTGTATTTTATATATCAAATTACCTGGAAATTTTGAAACAAAGGCACTCTAGAACAAAGCGTTTTCTACGATATTACAACCACCCAAACTTTCGGTACTGTTGTCATTCGTCAAGTATTATATAAACTTCTTTATGCCAGCCAGCCAGCCAGTCCCGGATAGTTGAATCTTGCATGCTTTGACATGCATCCAGCTAATATTTAATTACCCTTTGATTTTTTATTTTTTTGATTGAAGAGTTTACATTCCTGTTCAAGATTGTAACAATACGTGCCTTCTAAGAACTTCCCAGCTATGTTGCTCCAAAATTAACCTTCGTCTCGGAGATACCATAGCAGGTAATCATGCAATAATTGAGAAACAAATTGCGTGAGTGATTTCTTGTCTTTGCATTCATTTATAGGAGCCACCAGCTAGCATCATAATTATAAAGTCTCGGATGAAAGCCAGACGAAGAGAGATGCAGACACGTCACCCGTTATTGCTTGAGGGATTAGTGTTGGAAATTTTGATTGAAAGATAAGCTCAATCACATGTCACTATCTAGTTTAATTATATGCATTAATTAGAGAATTAATGTCAAAGACACCAAAATTAAAGTTTATTAGACAAATCCTACATATATGCTTTAATTAATCTAGTGTTATCCATGATGTTTTTCTTTTTGAAAATTGATTGAGAAGTATTGATTGATCATGTATTGCGCCACAAAATGTTATTAATATGGGAAGGAATGCTTAACACTCTAATAGCTTGATTAGAGCATCTTTGTTAAAGAATATCTTATCTTAGAATAGTACTTATACAGATTAACGAGGAATCATTTTTATTCATGAATATAAATTATCAAGTTATAAATTCATATTCATCTAGTACTATCTTAATTTTTTTTTTTATTTGTGGTGGCTAATGTATCTAAAATTCGTTTTGAAAATGTAATATAAGTGGTTTTTTTAAGTATTTTTTTTTAAAAATATATATTAAAAAAATATTTTTAAAATTTTATTTTCAGTATCAATACATTAAAATAATTAAAAAACTCAAAAATTCATTAAAAATAAGGTTTAACCCAATCACCACCACCCATGTAGAACTCAAAATCTCCTTTGGATGGAATCATTGATTGGGGGTGATAAGGAGAATTCAACCAGACACGTGTCACTCACCCAATGGAATCCTAAGCTCTTTTATCCTTTGGTGAAAGGAAAGAGTCATCTTGAGTGTACGCACAAGGGACACGACCTCCAATGTAGAAGCATTAGGATATATATATATATATAGACCGCAACTTCCCAGTAGATGCATATGATTGTCGTGTCGTGTTTGGGGGTTGAACCCAGAAGTAGCATTTTACGTGCTTTTAAGAGACAGACGAAAAATGGAACCACAGACTTTTGTTAAAAAAAAACAAAACACAGAGGAGGATGGTCGTATTCACATCTCTTAACTGCTGTACAGCACTACACAAGTGTTGTATAGCCTAATAAATACAGCACTCCTCAGACAAAAAAAAAATCTAAAATTAAATAAAGCACCTCCCTAGTCCCTATAACTTCTTCTGAACAAAAATTAAGAACTGCTACTGCTATTCTTTTTAGGTCAAAGTGTCTCCACGAGAATTATTCCCTTCCTTTTTCTGCCCTTTTGTACAGCTGTGATCCCTAAAATAATCTACTATTTTGGCACGTGAAAAATTAGTTACAGCATTCGTAGTGAAGTATTGGGGTTCGTTTTTTTTTAAAAAAATTTTTGGGAACTAGCATGCCTCTAAAAAGAATGATGTGAAAAAACAGCACGTTGTTAAGAATAGCGAAATCCAATAAATTACTACTGTTAATGCAACTCCAAAAAATGTTATTTTTTTAAATATACATGTTTTTTTAATAAAAAAACTAGGATTATTTTATTTTTAATACTAATACATTTAAATTTATTCTTTAATTTACTAAATTAATTCATAAATATTATAATTATCAATTAAAATAATTATCAATAAAATTAAAATTATATATATATATATATATATATATTCCCATAATTTTATTGATAATTATTAATTAATTAAGAAATCATGGGTTTGGCAGATTTGAACAATTTTATTTCGATCTTTTTTTAATTAATATCTTTTTAATGTTATCATTCTATACTGAATTGTTTATGATGGGCTTTATATATTTTTTCTTGGTTTGCTTTCTATTACGTTATACAGGTCTTACAACCCGAGTCACAACTTTGGTAGGCTAACTTAAATTGATTCAAGGCAGGGTTTTGTCCTGTTTTTATTGATTTGTTTTTAAATTTATCTTTTAATATTGAGTTGGCTAAAAATCGATCATCATATTTTTTTTAACTTTCTTTCTATGGAATATCTTAATCTCATTTTCGATTTGCGTATTTGACAGGTTAACTTGGATTTACTAGTATTGTATTTTATCCTTTTTTAATGGTTAAGTATTATTTTTATTTCAATTTTATCATTCAATATTATGTTGATAAATATTATATATATATATATATATATTCTTAGATTAATTAAAAATGTATTTTTAGATGTTATTTTAGAAATTATTTTTGTGCATGCCATCATGATTAATTTTTATATTTCAATTTATTTACCATGATTGTTTGTTCTTTTATCACATAATTGAATGAAATAAACTGAAACTAGTCAATTATATAACCGGAATTGTATATTTTTTTTCCTTCTAAAAACATGCTAGTGGAGTCTAAATATTATATTTTCCGTTAAGAACATTAACATTTTTGGCCTAGCCTATGGTGTAACATTTTTTAGGATGACAACTGGATATCTTGCAAAATTATTTATGCCCATTTGTGAAGGAAGCCAGAAGTTTATAGTAGTATTTTTAAGATTTTTAATCTAGAAGCTTCTATTATAATGTATTAAGAATGAGGTAATGGCAAGGCAATCCCTTTCTTGATTTCCCGGATACATTTTAGGATTAATATTTAAAAGAATAAATTTGTTTGAAATCAAATTTATTTTTCGATATCCTTGAAAAAAAAGAAAAAAAGAAGAAGAAGAGAGGGTATAACTTGAAAAACCGAGAAAATGCTTCTCTGCACGCGGTATTAGGCTCTGTTCTTAAGTTTGTAACCAAAAGAACTACTATCTTCTAATGTCGGAGCCGTGAAGCCTTCTCCTTCTTTGAAATGCAGAAAGTACAACTACCTTTCAAATGATTACTCTATTTTTTTTTTGGGATTAAATTAATCAAAAATCAATTTAAAAATACAATCAAAGAGAGAGGAGGCAATGTGGTTTTCCTATATAAGCCCGTCTCTGCTCCTCTTCTTCCTCCCCCTCTTCCTCCTCTCTTCTCTTGCTTCTCAATCTCTCTCTGCTCCATTTGCTCTTCTTCTCATTACCACCAGAAATTTCATACAGAGGTATGATAATGACATTCCTCAGTCTTAGTCTTCCTTTCTTTGCTTCTCTTTAAGATTCTGGCATCTCACTGATGGAATTTTAACTTTCATTTGACATGAGCCTCTTGTATTTCTTCTTGTTTAAGAACCCCAGAATTCTGGGTTGATGTTTGTTGATTTTAGGAAGAATTTTATTTTCATGATTTCGTAACAATCCACATTTTTGTTCCCTCCAAGACTGATAACATACCAAATATCAAAGAACTGGTTTTGGTTTCACAATGAGTTCTGTGATCTTGAAAAGCTGTGAACTTTCTTGCGATGGATAAAAATGGATTTTTCAGTTCTTTTCCGGTAACCCTTTCTTATAGAGTCACTTTTTCTTATTTTCTAGGATTTGCTTTTTAACTCAATGGCTCTCTGTGAACCGCGTAGACTGTTAATTCAACTCTTAAGAAAGTAGTATGAGGTGTTCGTTTTTATCAAGTGTGATGATACTGAGGAAGGGTTACAGCATATGAAGTTGGCTATAGCATTTGTGATCAGGAGGACTTTATATAAGCCTTTTCAATGTCAATGGTTTTATGCGGTTGCCACAGAACTTCTAGCCTAATTTACGAGTCCACTCACTCATCATTCATGTATATCCTGTTCTTGTGGTTGTGTAATGTCCACTCATGAACTTAACAAGGATTTATTATCTCATCTACTTGGGATTGGACATGGACTTGTCCACCCATCCAGAGTCTTGACTAGACCCTTCTTTCAATACGTGTGGTGCTCAAAGGAGTTGATAAGGACCTTAAAAAGTTTCCCCAGGCCACAACCAATGAGAATTTATAATTTGAGATTTAAATTGAATCTTTATCTTAGCTTGGGCAGGTTTAAGATATCGTGGAGGTTAGTACTCACAACTTTCTATTGTGTGTTTTAAAGGTTTCTTGGATAAAAATGGAGTACGACGAACGCTACTTGCAGGCACAAACGCCAAAATATAGCTGCCTTCTGTTTGGTAAGCCTTTCATTTCTGGACATTTGGTTTACAGAGTCTAACATGTCCTGAGAGCATCTAATTGACTAGCTTGTTTGGAATTGCAGATCTTGATGACACCCTTTATCCCCTTAGTTCCGGCATCGCAGCTGCATGTGGCAAGAATATTAAAGGTAAATTTTCAGGATTGTTTATTCTGGATGCTACCGACTTTTCTTTAGTGAGGATATCTTAATTCTAACATCGGTGTCCTTCCGTAGATTATATGGTCGAAAGGCTGGGCATAGAGGAGAGCAAACTCACTGAGTTGGGTAACCTTCTGTACAAGAATTATGGGACAACAATGGCTGGCCTCAGGGTATGGGATTTGAACTTCTTATCTCCTCATTACATCCCTCTTAAATCTGAGAGGACCGTTTTAATGGAATGCTTTTGGGTGGTTCCTGTTTTGCAGGCAATTGGCTATGACTTTGACTATGACGAGTACCACAGGTAGCAACATCCCTCTTTTTCTGTTTTTATTGACAACAGGTCTTATTGATTGAAATAGATACTGCCTAGCAAAAATGTGCATTCGATATGGTTGATTAACCGGTAATTTTCGTGTCTGCCAGTTACGTTCATGGAAGATTGCCTTACGAGAACCTAAAACCAGACCCTGTTCTAAGAGGTCTTTTGCTTAGCTTGCCAGTTCGAAAAGTCGTAAGTATTTCATCGTCGTCGTCATCAGTTAATTAGCATTTCAGAGGCAAGCCATTTCCTTATGAGATCCCTCTCAATATTTTGTGCAAAACAGATCTTTACAAATGCAGACAAAGTACATGCTCGTAAAGTTCTTAGAAAGCTTGGCTTAGAAGACTGTTTTGAAGGGATCATTTGCTTTGAGACTCTGAATCCTACCCATAAGAGCACTGTTTCTGATGACGAGGATGACATAGAATTTGTAGGATCAGTTGTTACTCCCTCTGCAACTAATGGCTCTTGCACAACAACAACTAGTGCGCCTGAAATTTTTGACATTGTTGGACATTTTGCTCAACCAAACCCCAATTCGGTATTACCGAAGACACCTATTGTCTGCAAACCATCTGAGGCTGCCATCGAACGCGCTCTCAAGATAGCCAATATTAATCCCCAGAGAACTGTAAGTAACAGTTGTCAAGAATCAAAAGTTTTGATCTTACGGGTTTATTACTGACGTGGTAATTTACTAATAATGTCATAAATCTCTGTTTTTTTTTTTCCCAGCTGTTCTTTGATGACAGTGTCCGGAATATACAGGCTGGAAAACGTGTGGGTCTCCAGACTGTTCTGGTAAGTCCTTGAAACTGGTCATCAATACAGGTTATTCATTGCTCGAGTATCTGACACTGCAACTAAATTGTTTTTATTCACCTCTCTAACTTAATAATTGAGTTTGATTCATGTAATTTGGTTAAACGAATGCAGGTTGGCTCTCCGCAAAGAGTTAAAGGTGCAGACTTTGCATTAGAAAGCATTCACAACATCAGGCAAGCACTGCCAGAGCTTTGGGAAACTGACATTAAATCAGAAGTTGGTTATCCTGGCAAGGTTACAGTGGAGACACCTGTCACAGCTTAGATTAGATGTATGCTGTCCTTATTAGACAGAGAAAAGAAGGAAAACAAAGATGTGGGATCATCTTACGAGCCTCATTTCTCTATCTCATGTTTAAATGATGTAGATGTTTCGTTCTTATCATAAATTTGTTAATAAAAAAAGTGGGAGGGTGGGGATGCCTCTTTTCTTGGCTGTCCTTGAGTGCCACACATGCCACTGTCAATCGTCTCTCCTCTCTTTTTGGACGCCTTCATCACAGAAGCCATATTTAATTTTCAACCATTAATTCAAGCTTGGAACTCTATGCTTATCGTGCAAGAATAATAAAATACAAAGGCCGTTAGGTGCAGTGTTATCCATACATGATCTAGTAACAGATAGTCAGATACCATGCTCAAGATACTGCTGGAACATGACTTTGTTTAACTAGTTTAGTGCCAGTTAAGATATGGGTTTCTCGCATTATTTAAAGCCTGTCGATAAGATAGATCAGAAGAAACAAGAAACTTGTGAAGCTTTTAGGCGAAGCAAGCTTAAGGAGTTGAGTTTCTAATGACAGCAATTTGCATCCTTGCATGAGCGGATGGTCCACTGATTTTGTGAAGTTGCTACAGAACAAATTCAAGCTGGCAACGACCTTGATGCTGTAAAGATGCAACCAAACAGGATTCAAGTAGCCATGGATATGCTGGATGGTCCTCCCTTGATTGTGTAAAGTACCATATTTTGCCCACTATTTTAATCTATATTTAGCCTTTCTATTGATTTTCATTAAATCGTAACAATTGGATCCCTCGATCATCACTCAAAACCCTATTTTCATCGTATGAACCTTGTTTAGTCGTTGGCGAATGAAATAAGTCTTAAAAAAATTTGTGAGAGCATAAGAAATTGCAGGGAAGGACTGATATCTTGGGAACAAAGTCCAAATGCAACTGGAAGAGAAAGAGAATCATCTGATAGTGAAATTTGAATCAAGGGAGACAAACCCTAACCTGAAAGAGCTATGAATTAATAATATAACAGAATCATTAACTATAAAACAGGACAGAAATATTGGAAAGGAGAAATCAACAACTGGACTCAAAATTCAATAGAAGCACCGACAATAAAGAGCTGAAGCAAACAGCTTTGAATTACCTCTTCAATTCTCATCAACCAGAATTTTACGTTGTTTAGAGCTAGCCTGATAACTCCTGTTGGATCAACAAAAACATTACATACTAATTCTAAAAATAATAATTTAATTGATCATATTTTAGGTTTGTTTTTTTAATGATTATAAGTTCAAGTTCTTTCAAATTATTAAAAATTTATATATATATATATATATATATATATATGCATAAAAAAATATTTTAAATATAGTAAATACATTAGATCTCTCATAGACTAGACGTGATAAAAAAAATAAACTCATAATCAGAACTTAATGATTGTAATGATTTTAGTTATGATAGCGTTTACTTGATGATAAAAAAAAGAAAAAAAGCAACAGTGAATTAAAAATAAGTGTTGATGTGGCAGCAAGAAGACCACAAGTCACGTTGATTTTACGTCCCCCCCCCCCCCCCCCCGGGTAATGATAAGATGAGTTAGTTGAAAAGAAAAGAGTAAATTATTCTTTAGTCCCTGTTTTTTAATGTAATTATAACTTAGTGATTAATGTTATTATTTATTATTCTTAACTTGAGGTTCTTCTCTTATAATACAAAAAAGCAAGACATCAGATTTGGAAATAATTAGAAAAAACCAATGAATACCCTAACAAGATGAAAATCAACAAGAATGATGGGACTAATTTATGAGATTTATAAACAGAAGGTACTGAGTTATAATATCGTTAAGAAAGAGGGACTAAAGAATAATTGGCTCTAAGGGAAAGAAACGAATAGCTACCGAAGTAAAGGATAAGGGAAAGGGTTTGGTCGGCAACAAGCACAAACAATTTAACGGCCCAAAATAATTAATTGAGCTGTTCTCCGATGGAAACAAACTCAACGTCTCAAAGCCAGTACTAGTAATATAAAATCGTTATGACAACCACCGTCACCGTGACACGTGTTCCATTGATTTTCTCCGGTCATTTTCCTAATAATAAAACCGGCTGTGCTTCACAATCGACCGTAAACTTTTTAGGTAGCATTAGCAATAGCAATACTAGCAGTGCTAGTCGTAGCTCATTTTCTTCGTCACTAACAGCAACAACGCGCACAAGGAGAGCAGGGTTCGCTGTATTAGCTTCAAATTCAATGGCTCCAAGCATTGTCCTTGTCACTGGAGCTGGTGGCAGAACTGGTACGATCTCTCTCGCTCTCTGTTTACTTCTATATGTTCTCTGTTTGGTTACTGGGATAGCTCTGGAAATGAAAAGGGATAAGGATAATTTTATTTAAAATAAAAAAGAATCGGGTGCATTTTCTGGGAACTTTTGAAATTCAGGAGTTTCTAAGAGTTGGAAAATTTAGGAATTGTGTGTGGTGGGTGGTTTTGGGATCTGGGGTTTCCTAGGTTTTGTTTTGAAGGTTAATAAAATAAAGATTATGCTTTTCTTCACTTTTACATTATTATTATTATTATTATTATTTTCAGTTTGTGGCTTAGAGTTAAAGATATGTTTTGGGATAATGCAACCAGTGTTTTATATATTGAATTCTGTAATATTTTAAAGCAAATATTTGCGTTCAAAATGAATGAGGTGATGCTTCTGTATAACATTTTAGGCGATTGAAGTTTTTTAGGTTTTATTATGGAGTGCGATCATCTATAAGGGCTCTTAAATTAATTTAGTTTTGTATGAAGATTTTACTCTGTTCCCCTTTTCCATGCTGTGTTGAATGACATTTGTGATTTTCGAATCTCCAAAGGCAATGTCTATGAAATATTTGCAAAGAAAGCAGAACCACAAATATTTTTCCCTAATGTTAAACAACATGAAATGCACAATGCCAATTGGGTTAGTGGAAATCTGGATTCCTGCAATTATGTTTTGGAAAACAGTTAACTGCTATGAATTGTTTGTCACTATATGAATGTGTGTAGTTTGCTTGATTTGATCTAGATACCTTTGGCAGGTTCCATAGTTTATAAGAAACTGAAGGAGAGGTCTGAACAATATGTTGCAAGGGGTTTGGTAAGAACTGAAGAGAGCAAGGAGAAAATTGGAGGAGCTGAGGATGTTTTTGTTGGGGATATAAGGGAATCCGAAAGCATCGTTCCTGCGATCCAAGGAATTGATTCTCTGATCATCCTGACAAGTGCAGTGCCAAAGATGAAACCTGGGTTTGATCCATCCAAAGGCAGGCCTGAGTTCTATTTTGAAGATGGAGCATTTCCTGAGCAGGTAATCCTCATTTCTTTCCTCATAATTGGATCTTGATACTTCACTGGTTTCTCCTTCTTGATGTTATTTGATGCTAGATTTTTTCATTTTAGGTTGACTGGATTGGACAGAAAAATCAAATAGATGCTGGTGAGACCCTCGTCCCCTCTTGCATGTGATTCCATTTTCTTTCCTTGCATATCTAGTATGTTCTTGCTGAATTAGATTTGTGTGAACAGCTAAGGCCGCAGGAGTTAAGCAAATTGTGCTGGTTGGATCTATGGGTGGAACAAACCTAAATCATCCCTTGAACAGTTTGGGTAATGGGAATATACTGGTTCGTGATCCTTTTCTATATCATTTCTAAAATGAACAACTCAAATTTTAAGTCCATTGTGTGTGAGCCTTCCACTCTGCAGCTCAAGAAAGATAGTTCTCTTTCATTTTGTTAGAGGACTTATCTTTGTTTTATGTCTTCTCTCTTTCATTAATTTGTTTTTATTTTTGAGCCATCACAAGTCTAACTTAATTCATTCTATAATGTTTCAGGTTTGGAAGAGAAAGGCTGAGCAGTATTTGGCCGACTCTGGTGTTCCATACACAATTATAAGGTAGTAGATAAACTAGCTATCTCTGGTTGTTTAATATCAATCTATGTGGGTATATAGTATATTATGCTATATGTGAAAAAATTTCTGATGAATGAATGTGTTATGATGGAAGTAGGTGGTCTTTAAAAGGAAAAAAATGGAATCATCCTGTAGAGGAGCACACCATTTAATAGTTTATGCTACATGTCTCATTTTGTTTTTTCAATGCAAGTCTGTAACCCTATGAGAGAGAACACCCGTATTATTCCATGACTATTTTCTTCATCCATTCAAAATATAGGATGCAAAACACAACTGCCATCTGTTCCCCAGGCAATCTGCCGGTGTCCCAAATAAGTTGTTGTTTATTACCCCCTTCTCATCGGAATTCTAAACATGGTCAAGTTCATAATCACATTCATCCCATCCTAGCCAAAATGAATTTTATCATTGATCATATTTTTGTGCAAAGTTTAGATTGTTCATTAATGATTGATAGAAACTTTAGCAACTCCTTTGCCACGTTGTTACTTTGTTGCCCTTCTGGTTTTTCTCTTTGCTGTAGCTTGCCAATTGACATGAACTTCCATAATTAGGGCTGGAGGCCTACAAGACAAAGAAGGAGGTGTCCGAGAATTACTTGTTGGAAAAGATGACGAGCTTCTTCAGACAGAGACAAGAACCATTGCCAGAGCTGATGTTGCGGAAGTCTGCATTCAGGTACTAATAATAAGAAATTGTCTACTTTAACTATGATGTTTCCTCAAAATCAATCTGCCTTTCTCCCTTTGTAGGATTGAATGTTTGGGTTTGTTATTTCAAAGTACTGAGTCACATATGTTTCCCCCCCTTCTACTTACAAACAGGCACTACAGTACGAAGAGGCTCAATTTAAGGCATTTGATCTGGCCTCAAAACCAGAGGGAACTGGCACCCCAGCCAATGATTTTAAGGCTCTCTTTTCTCAAGTCACTGCTCGTTTTTGATTTGTGAAGGGCATTACTACATGAGATTTATGCGCCTAGTTTCCTTCAATGTTGTTCGTCAAGTATTTTGAATTATGGATAAGTGTGTTTCCAAGGATTTTAAACTGTAGATCTTTTCCTTTCCCTTTGCAATAACGTATGAAAAGAATCGTTATATGGATTTTGTTTCAATTATTTAAAGCTAATGAGAATGAAAAATCAAAGGTTGTCCTCCATTTTCTTTTTATTTAAGGTATGAGATATTAGCCTGAATTGACATCGTTTTTCTTTTAATATTTTTTTATATATTTTTTTAAATTTCAACCTTCAATATTATATTTATTAAATATTAATTTTTTTTAAAAAAAATTATATATGCTTTCTATTAGGATGTTTGGCCTTAAGATTAGAGTCACAAGTTTGTCATACTTATTTAGATTAGGTAGAGTTTTTTTATTTTATTATTTATCTATTTTTTTTATCATTATCATTTATTATTAAGGTTATTGTCATTTATTATTAAGATTTATATCTTGAGTTACAAATTTTTGTTTTGTTTTAGAACATGTTGGCAAAGCTTTAACATCGTATTTTTAGATTATAAAATAAATTGATTCATCCATGGTGAATTGCAGAACACCTATATAATATATAGTATGTCATAACTTAATTTTTGATCCTTTTATTTTATTATTATTTTATTTACTGAAAAATGATAATAAAAAAATAATAAAAAACAAATAAAAAATAAAAAATAAATTAAAATTTGAGTCAAGAGCATGATAGGAAGTTTTGAGGTTTAATTAAACTTTAAATTAATTTAATTAATCAAATCAAGGGCTTAATTGAAGAATCGATAAGTTTTAAAACTTAATTGATCTTGAAATGAATTTAATTAATGAAATCAGGGATTTAATTGAAGAAATATCAAAGTTTGGGGTTTAATTGGGTTCCAAATTGCAAAAATTAAAATCCAAGGACTAGCTTGAAAACGACGCGGAAATGAAAGGATCCAATTACATTTTAACTAGGGGCTTGATTGCAAAATTATAAAATTTCGAGGACCAAATTGAAAGCAGCCTTTGGAATTGGAAAAACGGAGTCGTTTTGGGAGACGATTGTTCGCTCGTCTTCTTCCTCTGCAATGGCTCCGCCATTAAAGGCAGAGACGTTTCTCCATTGAATGGAGCACCCCACGCCATTATTGCCAACCGTTACAGCACCGATCGACCTCTGGCCTTATAAAAGCTGGGCAGAGACAACCTTGCGAAGGGAAAGGAGAACTAGAAAAAAAAAAAAAAGGGGAGCAGAGACAAAGAACCAGAAAAAAGAGCAAAAAATATACACAGTAATATAGGAGAAAAAAATAGAAAACCGTGATGAAGACCAGAGAAAGACAAGAACGAACTTAGAGGAACAAAACACAGACGCAAACGGGAGGGCTTGGAAGTTGAGAGAAGTCAGAAGAAAACACAAAAAAACCAGCGAGGGACAGAAGACAAAAAGAAAAGAAATCAATACCACAAGAGAAAGCAAAGGAAGACAGAAGGAAGGAACAAGGCGTTGCCTAACCAGTGCACTAATCACCCGCAGCTTCGTCTTCGTGGTCAAGCACACCAGACCAGTTGAGTTCATCCTTTCCCATTCTGCAATTTAATTCACTTGACATTGTGGCTTTGCATTGTAATTAACCTTCACTGTACCGCACGCGACGTACGTGCTGTGATTTAGCCCAGCTAGGCTCAGCTAAAAAATTAATTAATAAAACAGAAAATAAAAAGTGTAGAAATAAAAATTTTGCATGTCTTAAAAAAAAATATATTTTTGTCAATTTATTCACTGATATCATGATCAAGAATAATAATAATAATAAAACAAAAAATATATTGATTTTTTTGTAATTACAAATTTTTACAAATACCAGAGTTGAAATTATTCGTGGTAGAATTTTTAACAATGCTAGAGTTGGAATTATTCGAGGTGAAATTTTTACCAACGCCAGAGTTGAAATTATTCAAAAACGAATATTCATTGGCGTCAGAGTCAGGAATATTATAAACAAATCATCATAACATAAGCAAATAAATGTTTAGCAATTTAAAACAAAATCAGCAATATAGTCTATCTTAGATAGAACGTTTAAAAGGTGATAATATCTTACATTTTACATAATTAATCTCGTACCATAGAATCTTTGTTGACCAGTTAGGGTTCCTAGTGACTATAATACTAGATGACGACTTCTTAAACAAGATTTTTTTTTAAAAAAAAATAAAATGTGAAAAATCTGTTTTGTTCTTTTTTCATAGTTAGGAATTATTTTAAGAATCTCCGTGATGTTCGGGTGCGACATAGTTTATATATAGAATGAACTGTGAGTAAGTTGTCCGAAATGAATTACGGTACAGTTTGCTCCACTGCTATGGAGTTTTGCCACTGCTTGTGCTATACAAAGTGATGGAATAGTCCATTCTTTTCTTTGATAACGACATGTAGCAATTTGAGCTACTAAGGCATCGTATAATTTCTAATTAGGTGGGAAGGAAGAAGCCAAACAATGCAGCTGTAGTTTATGCCACCACTCCATGCTTAAACATTTGAGCAAGGCTACATCTTCTGTTTCAAGAATTCATTCTACAAACAACGAGGTTAAACCGTGAAAACACACACGGTAAAGTTTGCATTTTTAAACTTTGACCACTAACCTTCATTGTGTAGTGTTTTCTGGGCATTTTAGACTGAAAATGGCAGGAGAAGGAGAAAAGATCCTCCAGACAAACCACTGAAGTTTCTAGTAGGAAGAAGATTGGGGTAAGGTGGAATGAACAGTGAAGATTGCACCGCGAGCTAGCTCCACCATGTGGACGGTCCAAACTCAACCAACCACCAGGCATTGACACATAAGAGGCAGCCCAACAAAATTCTCAAACGACAGTGTTTTTTATGAAAGGAACTAGTCAATCCAATTAGCCTAGTTCAAAATTTAAATTAATTTTCTTATCCCATTTTGGTTATTTAAGAAAAATAAGGTAGGATAGAGAGTTATTTTAGGAGTTTTAAATTTCTATTTTAGTTCTCATATCTTGGACTACCTCGACAGAAAATTTTAATCTCCTTTCATTCTAGCTAGTTCTTGTAATTTTCAGTTTCTAATTCAATCAATAACAGCTTCTTTTCCTTAAATTTTAATTTCTGGGAATTGTTACATTTTGATTTTAAAGCCTTCTGTAAGCTTGAACCCTGCTTGTGTTAATGAGCTTTGCCTTCGGATGTTTTGCAATTTCTCGCCATTTTAATTAAAGAATTAAAAAACACACTTTGCCTTCGCCTAATCTCAGATCACAATCTTCCTGAAATCCAAAGAATCCAACACATTTGCTTGAATTTCTTCACCACCAATGAACCATAATCTCGTTGTCTAGCTAGTACCTCTAAACTGCATGCTTTAGACTTTAGAGGTAGTGATGGTTCCATTTTTCGAGAGAAACAGAGGAGAGGAAGGGAATTGGCTTCTGCGAACGACAAGGTGAGTTTTTCTTGGGCTTCATAAGGGAAGGAGTAGTTGGGCCAGGAGTCGGGGGCTAGGGTTAGCGTCCGCTTAGAGAGTGTTTCTAGGGTGTGAAAGAGTGGGAGGTTGTTATGAAGAAGAAAGAAAAGATTTGAACTTGATATTTTCTGAACATTTTAACAGCAGAAACTAATGGAATGATCATAAATTTTTAATTTGTAATGGTGCAAATAAAAAGTTGTACTTGAATTTTAGCCCCTGCACGAAAATTGAGAGCAGTGACTACGGAATTGATCTCATAGTTCCCTAGCAATTCTGAACTACTTCAAAATTCCAATTACGTAATCTTAACTTTGGAGCTGTCAGCTGAGTGAAGGTGCTGGGTTTGTGCTATGAGCGAGTCAACTCACTTTGAACTACGAGCATCATGTAATAAAGTTGTTCCACTGCTATATAGGTTTTGCCATTGGCAATGCTCGATCCATGCTTGCCAAAGCAAAGTAATGGTATCCTCAATTCTATTTCTCTGATGACGACATTAATTTAGCAATTTGTCAGGCAAGAGGCATCTTATAAACGCCTGTTAAGTGATAACATAGCTCATGGACGAAGCCGAACACTGCAACCATGGTTTGTGGCACCATTCCATGCTTAAACACTTGAACAAGTTGCATATACTGTTTCTTTCTTTTCATATGTTGTTTGCCCAACCATGGATTGCTGATTCTTACTCTAGTTAAGAAGATTCTGCCAACTGGATTTGTGTGTTTGGTATTCTCGGCCAACAACTCCAGATTCCAAAGCATCTTTATTGATGATTAATTGTATTCTTTGCAAGTTGCTCTACCTCGTCCTGTTGGTTGTCTGCGAGGAAAAAACAAATAAGGTGCTCTTGGAAAGCATTAAGATTTTCTTTATTCACGTACCCTTTATTTTTTTTCTTTCCAGAAATCCCGGTGCCAAGGGCTTTTAGGTCTCTTAAAAGCAAAAGAGAGAGAACACGGTTTGAAGAAGAGCTTGAGATGGTCATAACGATATGAAAATGGATAAGATGAGGATAGAAGATTCTGAACTCGTAGAACAAATTGTCTCTGATGATGATCATGACCTTCCTCATTAATATTCTGCTGTTCCATCGTGCGTGGCTCAAAGTTTGTAGTTTCTTCAAACGCAAATGGTCCGCAGGAGATGTATTGTGCTCGTCTAGTGAAATGCTAATTGACTGAGCAAAAGAAATCGCAAACAAAACAACGAGAGTAAGCGTACAAAAGGAGGATCTGGAATGGAAAAGTGAAGAGGTTGCATGTGAATGGCTCAGTTTGCTTGACCAATCAACCATTTTAATTCTATGGTGGTGGGACTGCAAAGTCTTGTCTCCATCCCAGTGATGTGTGTTCCACTAAAAGAGGTGTCAGTTAATTAGGACCACCACTATCAGCACTCAACCCTATTTCAGATGCCTCTGGAACCCTGGCTATCTATATATATATATATATATATATATATATATATATATATATATATATATATTAACCTAGTATGGTTTTGGAAGGACAACGTTTTGGTTTTGTTTTATCTCACGTCTTACATTTCGCGCATGGTGCTCACTGCTCATATGGCACTAAGTCAGGAGATGCATTAGCATTATCAGGAGTTCTGTTGATATACTCGAAAAGCAAAAAGCTGGGGTTTGAGGGACACTACCGCAGATAAAGAATTTGGTTGCGCGTTCTCCGATTTATAGTGTATGTATGAGTTGCGTGTCTGGTGCCCGTGAAAAACAGAGCATTAGTTTTCTAGTAGTTAACAAAAGCAGCCCGTTTTTTCTTTTCTTGTTGTATTTTTAATCGTCAGTCAGGTAAATAAATCGAGGAAACATGAAACAAAGAAAAAGCAAAGCGAAAAAAAATAAAAAAGAAGATAACAAAATCAAACTCCCAGGTCCCCATCAGCTCTTTCCGATATTAATATTCATTAATTTTATCTGGGTATCAAAGGTTCACACAAGATTTGTTTGTTGCTTATTATGATACTTCTTGGGACCATTTTGGACAGGGACTTGACCTGAAAAGACTTGTTTACATTTAAAATTAATCTCTCCAGATTTCCTCCACCAGTTCACCAAGATATCAGCAGACCCCATGAACTCAGCACCCAACTCAGCAACCAGCAAGAGAACATGATTTGTGGGAATTATAAGTGGAGTGATAAGGCAACCTCAACCTATCGGAGGAATAAGTATTGCTATTCCCACAAATCTACCTATTCTAGTGGGGAGATGTTGGAGTATGAAGAAGATCCAGGAGCAACAGATTGTGGTTCAACAAGACAAGGAAACTGCAGTGAGAAATGAGCATATCTTGGATTTAAACTTATATCATATCCCTATAAATTATCACTTTAGACAAGATAGGATATTTACTATCACAGCTAAGATCTTTCCAGATACACTTGATTTTAATTTTACCATGTTTATCCATGAGTTTGTTACCACCCTCTCTTATTTAAATTGGACAGTACTGTATTAGATTGTTAGTTGTGCAGTCCACGTTATAAGTTTTAGTAAAAGACAGTATTCTACTTAAAACACTTTCTTCCTCTACTTCTATTTTTTTCTTTATAGTATCAGAGCCTGTGTTTTGAAACACACAGCAAAACGCGACATTCTTTGTCCCCATCAAATATGACATACCAGATCCAAACAAAACCACAGATGCAGAAATTTCTACGTCAAAATTAACAGAAGAGTACATTGTCTGGCGAACAGGCAGATCATCTACTTCGTAGGTGGATAATTGAAACTCTTTCTGAGGAAACTCTTGGCCTTGCTATTGGTTTAGAGACTGCCTGTGCAGTTTGGGATGCACTAAAAAATGAATATGCATAAAATTTACAAGAAGATAAAGTTACACTCAAACAAGAAGTTACATATCTTCATAAGGAAGATGACAAAAATGTTAGCGAACAATGTCGCGCCTTCAAGGGTTTATGTGATAGCCTTGCAGGCATTGAAAAACATGTTCCAGACAAAGAAAAGGTCTTCTACTTACTCACCAGTCTTCGTCTCAAATATGAAAATTTTAGCACCACCATCCTAAAACCACCAAGACCAACATATTTTGAGCTTGTCTCACAACTCCAAAGCCTTGACTAACGATGTAGTTAGTTCTCAAACTAGACAAACAATTCAAACTCATTAACTCAGCAAATGGCTTTTTATGGACAAAAACAATAGCGGTACAACCAATCTCCCTCAGGTTTCCATGGGAACAAACAAAGATTTACATCAACTAGGAGAGGATTTCAGACACAACAACTATAAGAACAAAACTATTCCTATCCTACTAGCTCCACCACAGGTTCTCAACAAAGACGCCCTCCACCACTAGGTGAACATATAATGACTCTTGCAAAACAAGATCAATATCATGAAGAAAAATGTCAATATTATAGCTTAATGGGACATATTGCAAAAATATGTTGATGGATGCCAAAAACAACCAACACAACAAGATGACATGCCTCAAGCTCTTGCAGAACTCACCTTAGACATCACCATCACCAAGGCATAACAGACCCCAGACATAGAAGTTTTCAATCACATGATAGGTAAGTCGGGTATTTTAACCATATTCAAAACTACTTTAGTGTAGATTCGGTTATTATTGGTGATGGATCTTTTATACCAATTCATATTATTGGAGACTCTAGTATTAAGCACAAAATAATAATACTCTATCCCTTTATGATGTTCTATTAGTTCTAGATTTTTTAAATTTTTTTAAAAATCTATTTTTCATAATTATGCTAATTGCTCAATTTCCTGTTAACTTTAAATTCTTTGATATTGATTTATGTATTAAGAAATGACAAACATGACAACCCTTAATCAAAGGGAGGCGCAAGGATGATCTGTGTGTCTTGTCAGCATCACCAAAAATTCTATTTTTCTAATCGATTAAAATCTGGTTCAACAGACTTCTAGCATCAACTATTAGGACATTCTCAATTTTTTTCTTTACATTCATTAAAAATAAAGAATTGATTAATGTTATAGGAGCGGTAAAACCAAAATATATTTATGATAGTTGTCAATTTAAAAAACTTAATGAGTTTTTTTTTTCTTGTTCTAAACACTCAAGTTCTTCTATCTTTGAGAAAATTCAATGTGACCTATGGTGACCTGCTTCTATTCTATCTATTGGAAAGTTTAGATGTTATGCATGTTTTGTTGATGATTTTTTAAAATATATTTGGATTATACCTTTGCAACATAAATCCGACTTTGTAAACATTTATTTGGCTTTTGAACAATATGTTACTCGACAATTCAACAAACGCATCAAGGTCTTTCATTACGGTGGAGGAGGAGAATTCATAAACTCCAAACTATCCTCTCATTTCCTCTTAACCGGTATCCACGATCAGGAATCATGTTCTTATACTCCAGAACAAACAGATAGGGTTCAAAGACATCATAGGTTAATACAAGAACTTGGTATGACAATGTTATTTCATAGTGGTTCACCTCTTTTTTTATATAGGTAGAAGCATTTACTATTACAGTATACCTTATAAATCAATTGCCTTCATCTGCTCTTACATTTGAAACCCTATATTACAAACTTATGGTAATCATCGTGATTACTCTTTATAACGTGTATTTAGTTCTAAATATTTTCCTTATACCTGGGATACACGGCAACACAAGTTTAGTCCAAAAATTGTTCTTTACATCTTTGTAGGTTATAGTGGCAAACATAAAGGTTATAAGTGTTTTCATCCCTCTAACAAAAAAAAATATTCATCTCAAAACATGTGGTTTTTGATGAATCATTTTTCCCTATAAAAATACTCTTAATCAAAGCACTAAACCTTCCACTTTTTATGTCAAATAACATATTTATTCTTGGTTATCTCAAATTGACATCAATTCTTTTATGGAGATTCAGCTACCAGTAGTGTCCACATCATACAAAATCTCTCTACAACTAGTACCAATTCTTACTTCAGATTTGCAAGCCACTGCTAATTCTTTTTACCAAATAGAAAACACAAGTCAACATGAACCTCAAAGACCAAGGTCTAAACAGGAACTTGAAATTGAGTTGACATTAATTGAGAGTGACTCTGAAATACATGAACTTCCCATACAATTTTCTCAATATATGCTTGAGATCTCTCTAATTGCCTCCACCAACTCAGAGTTAATAGATTAACAATCCATAAACACCTTCCTCACACTTCATGATTATTCACTAACAAAGAGGCATTATCAGACTCAATCCTAAATATGTCTTAACTTCTCTTACATCCTCATTTGATATCCCATGTGATCCTTATAATATTAGATCTACCTTAGCTCACCCCGGATGGAAAGCTATAGTAGAAGAAGAACTTAAGGCTCTACACAACAATAAGACCTAAGAAAGTTTTCCTCGCACACCTAATATATATGTTATTGGATCTAAATGGGTTTTTAGTCAAAACTTAAACTTGATGGGTCTCTAAATCACCTCAAAGATCGAGTTGTGGAAAAGGGATATCATTAAGTTGATGGATTGGATTGCATCAAAAATTTTTCTCTTATTATCAAACCTGGAACTATTCAAGTAATTCTTACCATCGCCCTTGCACACTTGTATGTCAACTTGACATAAAATATGCCTTCCTACATGGTTTACTCTTAGAAGACACATACATGGACCAGCCTCCAAGAATGGTAGATACCCAATATTTAACACGTATCTGCAACCATAAAAAAATCTTTTATGGGCTCAAACAAGCACCTTGTGCCCAGTTTGATCAATTTAATGCTTTTCTCTTGACATATGGCTTCTTTTGTTGTCCAGCAGATCCCTCTTTATTCATTTTTCACACTGATTTTGGTATACTAACTTTTTTTTATGTAGATGATGTACTTCTCACTAGGTCTACTATTGTTCTAGTCAATGATTTTATTCAAGTTCTTAGTTCAAAATTTGTAATGAAAGATTTGGGACCAATTCATCACTTTCTTAGAATTGAAATCACTCAAACCTCTAATGACATTCATTTGTCACAATCACATTAAGCTTTTACCATCCTTGAACAAGCTAGCATGATTGATTGTAAACCAATGAGTACACCACTTGAAGTAAAGACCAAAAACATTTCCAATAAGAGCTTATTAAAAGATCCAAGCTTTTGTCACGAACTTATTGGTGTTTTACAATATCTTACTCTCACACGGCAAAACATCTCTTACAATGTTAACTTTGTATCTCAATACATGCATTCTCTTACCGTGACACACTTAAAAATGGTTCGTTGTATCTTACAATACGTTAAAGGAACAATTGATATAGGTTTACATTGTACTTCCAACACTACACTTGATTTCCATGCTTTTGCTAATGCAGAATGAGCATTTTGCCCACCACACAGCGCTCCACTACAAGCTACTACACATTTCTTGGTTGAAACCTTATCTCCTGGTGTGTAAAAAAACAACATACCATATCTCACTCCAGCACTAAAATGGAATATCGAGCCATGGCAAGTATTGCAGCTGAGCTAACATGGATAACATTTATTTTAAAAGATCTTCATGTTTCACTCAGCTTTACTCCAATGCTGGATTGTGACAATCTTAGCACCCTTCATATGACTATTAATCTGGTATTTCATGCTCGTAGTAAACATATTGAATTGAATTATCATTTTACATGTGAACGAGTTGCACTTGGA
Organism: Populus davidiana; assembly: GCA_030145905.1. Lineage (NCBI taxonomy): Eukaryota > Viridiplantae > Streptophyta > Magnoliopsida > Malpighiales > Salicaceae > Populus > Populus davidiana. The sequence goes on along the minus strand of CM057794.1, from coordinate 1,497,470 downwards.
CTTCTCACAACTCAAGGTATCTCCATCACTGATCAAGTAGCAGACCTATTCACTAAACCAATGTCAAAGGCAGCTCTCGAATATTTCCAGACCAAACTTTGCTTCCAGCCCCAGCACAATTCGCGAGGGAGTATCAACAGACCCCATAAGCTCAACACCCAGCTCAGCAACCCGCAAGATAACATGATTTGTGAGGATAAGTGGAGTGATAAGTCAACCTCAACCTATAAGAGGAATAAGGATTTTTATTCCCACAAATATGCCTATGTTAGTGGAGAGATGTTGGAGGATGAAGACGTTTCAGGAGCAACAAATTCTGTTCAAGAATTTGGTTCAACAAGATAAGGAAACTACAATGATAAATAAGTATATTCTGGATTTAAACTTTTATCAAATCCCTATAAATTAGCACTTTATGCAAGATAGGATATTTATTATCACATCTAAAATCTTTCCGGATACACTTGATTTGTTACCACGTTTATCCATGAGTTTGGTAACATGCTCTCCTATTTAAATTGGAGAGTGTTGTATTAGATTGTTAGTTGTGCTTATAATAAAAGATAGTACTCTACTCAAAACACTTTTCTTCCTCTGCTTCTTACAAGACACCCACTTGAAAGCTCTAGAAAGGTGTACTCTTTGAGAAAATCTATTGGCTACTTCCTCATTAACTTTTCCAAGTTTTGCATTGGTATCCTGTCCAAAGCAATAAAATAATATAAAGTAAAGACTAGATGCACTCGGATAGAGTATAACTGGTGAGCTATAGCATTTATCAAGGATACTAAAGTTCACTAGCATTTTTGCTTATTTGGTGGGCTTAGAAAGCTGATAAGGATGCATATATAGAGCATTCCATGATGCCTTGTCCTTTTCCTTTCAAGGACCAAACTTATGAAACAGTAGTAAGAGAGGGAGTAGACAAAATGGAGAAAAAGAGATGCGTCTTGAAATTCACAAGAAAAAATTCCAGCTTATAATGTACAAGTGATTGTGAATTGAATGCATTTGCACTAGTTCATTTTGTCAGATAGCCTACTGCTATGAGAACTCAGCCAAAAAGACAAAGCGCACCATTTCCCAATTAAACTAAGCTTTCAAGATTGCTTTACCAGATGAAAAATGGCCCTGAGTTACCACTACAAAGAGCTCAGTCAAAATACAAAAATATCTGGTAAGTCTGCACCACGCGGCCTTCATTCTGCAAGCAATGATGTTCTTAGCATTCCGCATATCAGTCAACCATTCATATCAACTACCAGCAAACTGTAATCACATGTAAAACAACAACGGTAATAATAAACGGGGATGGAGAGAGTCAATTTTCAAGTATCATCTAGGATCATAAATTCTCACCAATTCTCCAATAGAAAACGCAAGTGAGAAGCAAATCCAAAGAACCAATAAGGATGCACTCAAACTTTTTTAGCAGGTTTCCAAGCAGAAAGGGTATAGATGATTCGTCCCTTCCATCCTTGCAATAGCCACCGGCTGTCTTCATCGATCAGAAAATCTTTGTGGTAACGCTGCCTCACTTTAACAGTTGCTTGCTTCAGTATCTCCCGGTCAAAAGGCAACTGCACAAACCCAGCCCTCAAGCAACGGACCTGCCATTGCTTGTATGTTTCTGGCCTCTCCACTCTCTCCCAGCCTTCACAAGCTATAACATTCAGAGCCTCCCAGCCAAAAATCTCTTTCTCAATCACCAACCTCTCTAATTCTTCACGGGGAACAATAGTTTCAAGCATATCAAACATTGCAGAAAAGTGAAACAGTGCCTCTCGAAATCGAGTAACATAGAAAGGAGCATTGTATCCCCCATTTGTAATCCCATGAATGAAAACTTCAGGATTTATCTTCCTTACCAGATCAAGAACAATGTTCCTTGGACTGTCCACTGCCACTGTTTCATCAAGTAAGTTCTCAGAACGATACAGACAGTTAACAACAACAACTTCATCCCGGTCAATCTTGAGTTCCTCTAGTTGTATGGTTTCCCATTTCTTTGCAATGGCATTGTACTCAAAGGGCACTTTGAACTCCTTAGCATAAGCTGCTAAGCGACGTCCAGTTTCCTCAACTCGCTCTGCCGGCCGAAATCCAGGTTGGGGAAATTCTATTCCAGTCATCCGAAGCTTTGGCGGTCCACCTGGTCTGCATGACAGCCGATGAATAAAGGTGGGCCATTGGAAACCATAAAGAATACCAAAATCGATAACATGAAGCCTCATTGAATTTTTTGCCGTAATACTTATTGTCTTGTTAGAGACAAAATTAGAGACCTTTCTAAAAGGGCATGCAGCAAGATAAAGACGGTATGCTTTCAAGAGATCAGCCGCAGATGTTCTCTTACTAACAAGGCCTTTGTAAATCTGACTTCCAGTACCTGCCAAGCGTGCCTCAAGACCATCAGCAAAGCAATGAGCCAATCTCCGATTTCCATCCCCAAAAGGAGAGGAATGCAGCCTAATCTGCTTTAGCAATTCATTTGCGCTCTTCCGGTCATCAGCCGCAATAGCTTGGGCACAATTTATTAAAAGGGTTCTCAAATCCACCACCTCCCTTTTCCCACTTTGTTTCTTACCACGACCCTTCCCACCACTGGATCCCTTTGCCTGTCCATTCTGCTCATTTTTTATCGATGCACTCTTGAAGGCCTCGCGAAGAGCTGTCAAATCAGGCTGACCTTCTCCTGGCATACAAAGTAATACCTTATCAAACATATCTGATCGCAAAGTGGGTTCGGTAAAAACAGCCAGTTGTTTGCTGCTCCTCCCTTCTTCAACATCCCCATCCTCCCTATGAGGATTCTTCTTTCCCCTAGGTCCACTAGGTGAGTGCTCCCGCCCATCTTGTTTCTCCACCTTGATAGCAACTTCACCGATCCTTACCTTTGGCTCTTGAGATAAAAACTTATTGGCCTCAATATTAAGAAACAAGTCATTACCACAGGGAAGAAATCTGCTAGCCTCCTCAACACCCTTCCTGAAGTGCAAAATAGATCGGCTCTCACCGCTCCAATCAGGGACTTTAAAATTACTGCTAGGAGAATCCACCAGCCCATCTACAGTAGTGATTACACTGTTTGAAGAGCTATATGATGATTGGGATATGCTAGAAACATGTGGAATCTGTAGTTGAAAGGGATGGTAATCGCTTGGATTGTGAATCCAAGCATTATCATCTACATAGCCACTATCACTACGACTACTACAAATGTAATTGCAGGGTAAACTATCAGGCAGGTTCCCACGATTTTGACTGATGAAAGTGGGGTTTGGTTCTGGTGAAGGAGGGTACTTCTTGCCAAGAACATCATAAAAGGATTTCTCGGCTACTTGAAAATCTAAAGAGTCTTGAAGCATGCAAGTCTTATCTTCAGTATCTTCTTCCATAAGCATCTGGTTTATGTACCTCAAAGTTCCATCTGAAAAGTCAAAATCTTCGGGAGAGTCTTCTTTTTGAGTCGGATTTGAATATGGGGTTACATCGGTTGGCTTTGGATAGGGCGGAATATAATGAAACTCCTTACAATTATGATCAACGAAAGTATTTTCGAATCTGGGTCTGGAAACAAGGTTCTGATTCGAAAACACAGATATAGGTTGGTTTCCCAATTGGGTTCCATTAATTGAAATTGAATAACCTCTTAACCGAGGATCCATTGAACTTACAAAAACAAAAACAAAAATCAAAGACCTCCCCCAACCCCAAAAGTTATATCAAAAAAAAAAAAGAGTTCCCTTCTTGTTGTTATTCAAAGAATTTAAAGTGAAGTCGCAAAACCATAAAGAGACAATAAGACAGGCAAAGAAACCTCCTAAAAACAAGAATCACGAACAAGTACAGTGCATTTATTAATATGCAGACACATAACAAGATTATCAGATAAATTTCGGTAGTGAAATTCTTTTTCCTCAAAAACAAAAGGAAGGAAGAATGACTATTATTAAGCTTATTGCTATTTAAAACTATATCGAAATCAGGAGTTGTTAATTTAATTAAAGGTAGAAGTCAACTTATAAACGACGATTGATTAAGTTCAAGAAAGACAGCTTGAAAATGATCAAATTTCAACTGTCAAGAAAAAGGGATAGGCTTAAGAAGAAAAGGAAAAAAAAAAAAAAAAGCATACCTCATAAGAACCCAGAGAGAGAGAGAGGGAGGGAGGGAGGGAGGGAGCGTTCACTGTTTAAGTTGTTTGAAAGAGTTTAAAGTTCAGATAGCAGTCGCTAATGCAACGACGAGAAAGTAAAGTCATCTTTGTGTGTCCTAAAAAGTAACCGGTTTTTTTGCTTTCACGACGAGTCTGTTTGCTTTCACGGTTTTTTCCAATTACTAAACTACCCTTTAAAAAATAAAAAGCTAAGGGAATGGACCGCGGACTTTTTTTTCACTTCTTTTATCTTATATTATTTTTTCTATTTGGATACTTATTTTTTTATTTTTTATTTTTTTCTGTGGTTTTTTTTTATAAATTTTATTGGTTTTTGATTTTATCCTTCAATTTAAATTTATAGTTTATTATTTTTAACAATTTCATATTAACTCTTGATTTTTTTTCAAAATTTTCCCTCTCGAGTTATCCCTATTTTATGACCTAGAACACAGATTTGAATAATCAACATGGACTGGCTCACCCCTTATCCCAAAATTACATATTTGTGATGCTACTTGGGTTGACTCACACCAGGTTTTTTTTTGTATTTTTATCCTATTTTTTCCTTCCATATTGTTTATGGGTAAAGTTTTTTATTCATGGTTATCATAATCGTGTTTTTTATTTATTTGCTAGCGTTGTCTTTTTTTCATATTATTCAAATAAAACCAAATTATTTGGTTGGTCGGAACTATAACCTAGATTATTGGATTTGTTTTTAAAATGTGTTTGTGGCACCTAAATATGTTTCTAAAACAATAACTCAAAACTAAGGCGTAACGCGGCCTTGTCTAGTTAAACATCTATTTAAACTTGAAATTAATACAAATAAAGTCCTAACATGCATACAACTAATAAAAATAAATATGTTTAAATGAAAAAAAAAAAGAACGGTACTTACTTGTTGAAACACTTTAAAGTAATGAAATTTTTATTGTTGTCAATGATGAATCATTTGTTTTTAAGGTTTTATTACTTTTTACATGTGCAACTATGATATTTGCAATATACCTTCAAAGATTTCACAACACCACCTAGGTTTAGGTTTAGATGCATTTTTAAATAAGATCTCTGAACCAAAAATTATGTAACTCAAAATATCTCTCAACAAGATGAACCTAAGCTTTATATTTAAGAGGAAAATAGAAACATAGAAGAAAAAGAAAACACTAAACATGAGATATCGAAGAATGCATAAAAATTTAAAAAATATTGTTAGAAACTCTTTCTTCACCCCCCCCCACCCCCCTCCCCTCTAGATTTTGAAAGTTAAAAGTTGAAAAAATAATTTTGATAATAAGCATAATTAATTCTTATATTATCAATATTTGATTAGTCACCATAAATCTATATATTTTTTAACTAAAAAAACTATTCAGATTTGGAACAAAAACTTCTAGAAGATCTTGTTAACTTTCATATGTTAGATTGGACAAACAATGCACGAGAAGAAATAGTTCTTCGTAGACCAAACTCAAGTCTAAATTTCAGTTAGCAGAAATTAATCTTTTGTGTCCCAAAATATTATTTTACAATAAACTCAACCACAGGCCCGATCCAAAGTCTAAGCAAAAGTCGGGCCGACACGCATCTAAAGCCCACTTTGCCTAGGATCTAACTTTAAAAGTTTAGGTGCTCTTTAAGGATGGATTTAACTTTTCGACTCTCCACTTTATAAACACCAATAAAGTTTTGTTCTTTTTCTATGTGAAATAGAGTTTTTTTTTAAAAGGGTTTTGGGTTTCACCAATATATATCAATCAATGGTTTTTTGAGATCAATTTCTCATTTATCCATAATTTATTTAAAACATATTAATATTTCATGTTAAAAAACTTTTGTTAGGGATTAAATTTTAATAAAGTTTAACCGAAAAGGGAAGTGGACTCTACTTTTAATTTGGCATAAAATATGTTCATTGACCATTTAACAAATTTTCCAACAAATGATCACAACAACTCTTTTATATTGTTGCTTGTTTTCAAGATAAATTCTTTGTGTTTGTGTGTAAACATTTCTCGATTTAGAAAGAAAAAAATATATCCACTTTCATATTTCTATTTATAAAAGGTTAATAAATGGTTGGCTTTTTTTAGCAGGCCTATCCGTCTTTGAGCAAGCCTTATAACTACATTCCTCAATGATATTATCAATATTTTTTCAACAACTTTTTATTGGCCTGAGCCTTTTTTTACAACGATCTGGCCCCTAGAGAGGATTCGTAAGCATTTTTTAGCCCAGCATCAAGCCTACTAACCTGACGCATATAAGCTCAGATGTCACGACTGGGCCCAACACCAAGCCACCTGTCTTGCTGCCTCTTAGGCTTAGGATCACTATATGGCACCCCTTAGGCTCAGACGTGCGGTATAAGCCCAGCGCAGGTCCACATCTTAGCACCAATAGAACGTAGCGCTCGCGGCTTGAACCTAGTTTCGGGCATTGTTTAGGCCCAACACTTGGCCCCCTAGGATTTTTTACTAGACTTGGGCTTTTTAGCCTAAATCCAAAATGTTAAGGGACTTTATGCATCCTATCCTTGGGGAGTTGGGTATTCTTTGACTTATTGCATACAATACAAGTAACTTACTCATCAAGTCTATACTTCACCAATACCACTAGGTGTACAAGAGTCTCTAATGAAATACCACATTTTCAGTTCATCAATACATGAGTAAAAGATATTTGTTTCTCATTAATGCATATGTAAGATATTTAACCCTCATTAATGTTACAATGATGGAATGACTCTTCAGCTCCTTTATCCAAGCACAAGAACAGGATTCATAAGATATAAACATCTCCTGAACTATCTATATAAAGGGTTCATAATTTCTCTATTTTCAAAATATTATTTACACAAAACATCATTTTCGTTAAAAAAATAATAATTAATACATACCAAAACAAGAACAAACAACCTAGTTCTTGAGATTTAATGTTATTTTGTACATTTATTGTGATCTCTTTATAAAAATATCAACTTAAGCATTTGAGGGTTTTCAAATTCACCCAAAATAGATTTTTTTGTAGTTATTTGACTTTTTACATCAAGCTATCACCTTTTATAATTATGAAAAATGAATCAAATAATAAGAACACTTGATTAAATACATTATTCAACCATCCAAAAAATTTTATTTCCGAGCATTTTAGATTTTAGAATATCATCCCTAAATTATGTGTATTAAGCAAAATTTAAGTAGATTTTGAAGTTGGAATCCCCACAAGAATACGTCAAACCTATAATACAAAATGTTGTGTGTTAAATCATTAAAACCACGAGAACAATTTAAAACAACAGTAAAATTAACTTTTAATCTCATATTGTTGCTACTTGTAGTTTCTTTTACATGGTAAAGAGAAAATAAATTGATGGAACTTTTTTTTACATTGTATAAAAGTTGGGTGATAATTTTTTTTTATTTGAAGATGGGTTGGGTTGAATTTATTTTCTCTTAGTATTGGGTCCTGCTTCCAGCTGGATCCAATAGCGTTGGGTCCTGCTTCCCAACAGGACCCAGCAACTTTTGAACTTCTTGACCGCCAAACTCAATGCTCTTGAGTCTAGCTTGGTCGCCAGACCCAAGGATATTGGGTATGTCTTTGTAGCAAAACCCAAGGCTATTTTAGATCTATCTTGGTTGTCAAACCCAGGACATTTAACATATTCTTTATATTTTTCATATATTTTCTTACATTTGAAAAAACATTATTGTTGACCCGCTGCGGAGCGCAAACTAATATAAAAGTATTTGTTAATAAATTGAAACCATCCATTAAACCTTTTTTTCAATCTGCCTACCTTCCATCTCTCTCTTTGGTTCACACCTAACTTAGAAGATGGGATAAATTGAAATTTGTTAGCGTCATATGGATATGTGTATGTGTACAATATAATATTACTCTTTAAGGTTTTATATTCGTAAATTTCCAGCAGCATTTTGGTGGCATTCTCCATTTGGAGTTCTTGAGTTAAGTACTTGCATTTTTTAATATTTTTTAATTTAGTCGTTACGTCTCAAAATGTTGTTCATAATTGAAGTTCTTTACTTAAGAAAATGATTATTTTTGGAAAAACAACTCAATTCTGGACAAATCATCACTTCAATAATGAAAAAAACAAAAGGAAAAATAATTTATTAACGAACAGGAAATTATAAAAATTATTAAATTATTTCTCATACTAAAGGCATTGATTGAGTCATTTCGATAAATCAACGGGACTAATCTATAATTAACTCTCAAAATTGAGAAGAAAAAAAAGATAAAATAAAGAATAATGGTAGATAAGTAATGATTAGGATTGTCAAAAAAAATATATTGATAAAACCTAAGATTTTAAAATATAGTGTTTAAAAAAAAAGAGGGGGAAGTAATGATTAAGAGTTACCATAATTCTCGATTTTGTTAATTCTTAACCACGGAGGACTAATTGCCCAATAATAAAACCTTCAAATTCTTTTACTTTTAATAGCTATATAATATTATAAAAATGATAGAAATCCTTCTTTAAACTTGAACTTGTAGAAGGATTGTTGGACAATATAACTTTGTTTTTTATGTTTATTGAATCCACTCTAAAGCTATAATCTATAAATCATGTAAATAAATTAATATATATATATATATGGTGGTCGGGCAGATTTAATGTCTAAGGACTTACGAAGTCTGATGGCTTAAACTATTGATGGGTGATGTAAAGTGACGACGAATGATCAAATTCAAGATGGATTTAGCTTCATCCATAGTAACTATTGATGGTAGACATATTTGGGTGCAGATGTCAGTGATGGACTACTGATTTCTCGTCTAAACCTATGGTGGGAGAGACGAGAAAGAAAAATTTTGGTGAGATTGAATCCAAATATATTATTGATGATGGATGGTCAAATGAGAAGGCAGATTTTGGACTATTACTCTTTTAATAGAAATTAATTTGTGAATGATTGTTTAAAAAGAGAGAAACTTGACGATGTTAATGTGGAAGATGGTGTTGGGAAAAATTGCACGCTTAGATTTCATACATGTGCATTGCAACTAACTTAGGTGCTTGGTCATATGGTCAGCCTAATCGATGGAAGAATTGGTGTGTGGCTGTTCAATCTTGGTGGAGGCAGAATCTAAGAATTTTGTGCATCTTGACGATGAACTATTTAAGGTGATGGAAGCAAAGATTTTGTGGCTTGGTTAAGAGACTTTGTCATATGGCCAGACTACTATTCGAGGAGGATTTGCTTAGCCAAATTGCCTAGGATAAAGGCAAAATTGATGTCTTTGAAAGGAACCTTGACAATGGACAGTATGATGTAAAGAAGACAGAACTAAGGACTATATTGCATAAGATTTGGTAAAAAAAGACGAGCCTTGTGGTGGTGGAGGTGGCTTGGCCGATTGCTTTGGGTGAGGCTAATTTGGGAACTGTTTTGTACACTTTGTTGATGGACAGATCATGGTGATGGAAGCAAGATAGTTATGCTAAAATTGTAGCTAACAGAAAAGCCATACAATGATGAATAATCAGAAATTCAAGACACATTGGCGATGGAGACTAATTGGGGTAAAGAATTCGACAACTAAGTTATGCAAATATTTAGTTTAGGAACCATACTAGATGGATTTGGTTTAGTGTATTGCCTTGGTAGGGAGGTAGTCCAGTGGTGGTATGGTATTGGGAGTCTACACTTTGACAATGTACAGTTTGGGTGAGAGATTCGGCAGCCAAGTCAGTGGGTTTGGTTAAGGAGTTAAAATCATCAACAAAGATGATTTGGTATGTTGTCTTTGAGAGGAGGTAGTATGAGTGGCTATTATGTGCATTATAATGACAAATGGTTCATGGTGATGGAAGTAGAATGGTATATACCTTTATTGGGTTAGCATGTTAGGAATTCTCGGTGGCCAAAACATGTGACAAAGGTTGGACAGTAGAGTTGTTGCGTCAACAAAATTTTATGGCCAATAAGGAAATGTCTTGGGTGCAACTGTGGCGTATGAAAGACTAGATTTAATGTTGGGATGTTATGTGTGTGCTTGGGCAGGATTGGGACTTGCTGAAAGAACTTTATATGACTTGTGGGAGTTGCATACAAAATTCAAAAGACATGGCAGCTTGTGATAGTGTGATGTTGCAGTTTATCATTGTCTAAACTAGATTGATGGGATTGATCTCGATAGTTTTTTGTGGGACTCAAAAGTTTATTTGACTATGTTAGGAAATAAGTAAGATCTTAGAGAAAAGCATAGTTATGGCTTAGTTTGGAAATTAGTTGACGATGGGACTATTAAGGCTTCCTAGGCATCGGAGATTCGATGGACGTCAACTTTTTCTGATGGGGGAGATTTGTAACGGGGTTAAATTTATCAGGGGTACACTGACAAAAACAGTGATGGAACAACATAGTGGAAAAGGGGCAAAATCAACAGCACTAATTTGATTGACAACGTCGATAAAATCAAAAGTAGGGGATAATGATAAGTCTAAATGATGGACAGTTCAAGACTTGACGAAAAGATTATTGGCATGAATGATAGCATGCATCAACAGCGGCAGCGGCAGCGTGCATAGGCATTGACAGATTCGAAAGCAGTATATATCTAGTGATTTGGTTATATTAGCTTGTTGGTAGAGTGGGGACTTGAACAACAGACAGTTCAATGCATAATGAAGCAATATTTGCTTATTGGTAGAGTGGGCTGACAAGAGTGGGGACTTGGACGACAAACAATTCAAGGCATGATGGGACATAATAGGACTGGCAACAAAGGTGTTGGTTGTGGGAGTTGGTTTATGGGAGGTAAACCAAGGGAGTTACGGCAATTTGGGACAATTAGTGGTAGTTTTCTGTAATTTCTTGTATGAGGAGAATTGGTCAGAACAGAGAAACATGTGTCTTGAATTGTGCTGGAACTTTGGGATAGTTTCCTATTGTAACTTCTAATATGTTTTTGTAATATGTAGGCTATAAATTTATTGTGTAACATGCAATGCATTGTAGGCTATGCAAGTTCTATGGGTAGGCAAAATCATTGTGCATAACGAACACACAAACGAACTTATGTATATTTTGAGTCAATGAAAGGTTGGGTTCCTGTAATAACTTGTGTGTTTGTACATATTGCATCATTTTTACTTGTGTGTTCTGCTTGTCTCATAACAGGAGAAAGTGTGGGGAAACCTCTTGGTGAGGGGAAACACTTGGTTGTTAGACAAATATGAATGAATCGATGGAGGGAAGGTTAAGTCTAGCAGAGTGCTAGGTTGTCGCATAGGGGCTAGGAAATTTTAACGAGAAAAATCCAACCATGTGACAATTTTATATATAAAGGGTGTTGCTCTTTTATTGTATCAATCATTGTAGATGTAAAGACATTACACTATGAATTGTGGTGAAGTAGTGACAATTTTGTCCTTTAAAGAGAATTTTGGTTGCCCAAGTTTTTGGTTGCCCAAAAAAATCAATTGGTCATTAAAGAATTACTAAGAGTTACTTTCATCTTTTCAATTTTCTCAAAATAGTATAATTATTTATTTGCCTTTAAGCTCAAAAAAACAATTGTTGGGCAAGGGTGTTTATGCCTTTATATTTTTTGTGAGGTTGTGAAAGGACCTTTTTATCCTTACAAAAAATAAGAAAATGGTTTAGGGGTGATTTTGTCTTTTCATGTTGGTGTTTTTTTTATGAATGTCAGAATCACAAGGGATGCTTTGGACTTTTCTCTTTGATTAATTAATTTTTAAATTAAAGAACAATTGTTTTGTATTAAAAAAAATAACATTAAAAAATAAATCATTGGTTTATCACGGTATTTTTAAAAAACATTGTTTTGTATTTAATTTTTGAATGTTTTTTTTTATTTTTTTGTTGATGAGTTTTATTTTATAAATAGAAAAATTATTTTAAAATAATATTTCTAATATGTCTAGCCTTGCATATTTTTTTCTTTTATTTTATTCACTCAATTTCAAGTGTGATTATTTCTATTATCTTTTATTGATTTTAATAAACAAGTTTTGTTGGCACAAATTAAGAAATGTCTCATTTTATGAGATTAAATGTCTTAATCTACATCTATTTTATTTTTTTTTATTTCTATTTTTGATGTTATTAATAATTTTTATTTATTTATTTACATTGATGATTATCAATTTATTTTATTAGATGCTTAGATAAGCTTTTCAATTTACGCTTTAAATTTTATATGTAAAAAATCATATCAAAATAGTATGTTTATCCAGAGTTTTTTTATAAAAAAAAAAAATATCAAATATCTAGTGTGCGTGCGTGCAAGGGCGTTGTTGTTTTGATGTACTTAAAATCAAAAGTTCTTCTACCTAGATGTTTGGGAGAAAATAGCTTATGGTGCCGTAAAAGAAAAAATTCTTGTGGTCTGCAAAATAAATAAATAAGATTATAAAGAAAATATGTATTAAATATGTTGTATAGAAAGAAAAATGAGATTGGGTACTGGATTAAAAGGGGAAAAATATAGAAAACATGGTATAAACAAGACAAAACTCCGATATTGCTAACCATTGTGTGAATCACGGCCATGATTTACCTACATCTGTTGCTAGAATCACTGACTTTACATGAACAACCACAACTATCCTTGGGAAAATTCAGTAGATTATAATGCTAGATGAGCGTTCCTTGAAGGCAATGATGCTACGTATCCTGATCACATCCTAAATATTTCTTCAAAGCTGTCATGGAAATTTCTTCCCTGGTCGTGATAGAGAACCACCCCCCACCCCCCCCGCCAAAAAAAAAAAAGAAAAAAAATATATAATAATAATAATAATAATAAATAAATACTCCGATCCTTCATATCTTGAGAAAAAAGATACTTCAAACTTGTCTCGGAAAAAAGAACAGTCAAATTTGAAATATTGTCAACATTAAAAACTACAATACCGAACAACGAAATAATTGAAAAAAAATATGATACAGGTAACTTTATCTCAGCAAAGCTCATTCAGCTGCCAAATTTTCAAACTGCCATGGGTTGAATTCCATAGATCGAATGTCAGTCTCTTCAATGCTACCTGAACTATCTATAGCAGCCCGGTGTTCAGAATACTTGCCATTGTACTGGTACACTTCCAAGTCCCCCCAAGGTGTAGGGTGAATCTCATCAGTTCGGTCAAACCATCTTGGAGTAAACTGGTGACCCTTAACCTCTCGGTTTCGCTTCTCGGCTCTCTGTCTCTCCTCCAGACTAAAAACCAAGGTAAAACACAATAATAGTATTAATTCCCCTTTTCAGCGACCAGAATGAACTCAATAGCAAGCATGGTCCATGTAACCATGAATTTTCCTGGGGAGGAGCCTTTCCGGATTCAATTTAGCATGCAAAACTGTTGGCATGGACTAACCCTATTTTTCTAGTGTTTAAGACACATGCATGCATGCATGCATAAAAGGGTGAGATGGTACCTGCTCTTCTCATAGCCAGCCTTGGATATATCACCGTGTTCAAGAGCATATCTATCAGGGCGTAAACGGGAATCTGATCCTAGTAACTTCTTTGGAGCAGTGTCAAAGCTGTTGATCTTGTGAGCAAAATGTGTATACTGGAATTTATCGTTCTTTGGAGCTTCTGCGACCCTCCATACCTGAAGAATGGCAATAATAGAATGATGAGCTATGGGCCCAGTTAACAAATAAGTCTTGCCATCACTCAACCCTATAATTACAATTCAATAACCATATAGCATATTCAAGTGATTTAAATATTTAAATAGAAGTCACAAATCCTTTCAGCTCCTGAAAAAATTACAAATTAATTAATAAGCAATTTCTTGGAGAAAACAAATACACGAACTATTGTCCAAGAAAATCCAGGTTATCAACAAGTACAAAAACTTGAACAAGGATCGATGAAAATCTTCCCATGTCAAGAGCTTCCCTTGTCATTAAATATGGTACTAAGAGAACACAGGTAGCTGCTAACTTCCAAAAAAAGGTTTTTTGGGCAAAGCAAGCAACATTACAGTTTTTCATCAAAAAATTCCCTTACACTACTATCTTTGGATTTATTTTTTTATAAATAAAATATGTGAACTTTATGTCTTCTATCAATTCTCTTGTTTCATAACAGAAAAATCCGTCTTTTCTTTTGCCCAGAACAAAAATTAAAAAGGCAAGATTAATTGATTCCACAGTATTAAAGTCGTTCAGAAATGGATGAGGTGTTTAGATAGTCTAAACAAATTGCACCTTTTTATTACTTGCAGGAAGTCCAAAAAAGAAGAAATGGGAAAGATTATGAGAGATGTAAAAGAGTGAGTAGAATAGGACCATGTTCTACCTAAATCAAGCAGATTCAAGACTCAAGAGTACCTATAATAAAATTTGAAATTCAAAATTCTCAAATTATTACAGCAATTAACTACCACTTAACTACAAAACCAACTCCTTAATGAGTGCCCTAAGAGCACCCACTAGCTATTCCCTTTTAATATTAGAATCAAGTGGTTTGACATGTACATCCTCAAAATTTTTTATGACACATGACAACAGATGTTTAAAATAGGCATGATGCTAACTTGGCCAAAGGTTGGTAACCTTGCGCCAAAATATACTAGTTAAGGACCCTTGCATTTCTTCATGGCACTATAATTTTGCTTTTTTTCTCAATTGAGTACTTTTCTATTCCTTAAACTGGTATAACTCAATTCTTTGTATAAATTACAGCAAACTTTGACAATTAGAGTAGATGGACCTTTTTTTGTGATATTCTTTTTACTTTTCATGATATTTTTTTGTTGTTAATATCGCAGAGGCTGCATATTAAATTTGAGAAAAAAACCATTTTTTAAAACTATAATCATGAAATAATTTTTAAAACTATAATCATGTAATAATTTTGTTAGCAAACACTAATTAAACAATTCTGAGAACTCGGTGAGAAATCCAACAAGAAAACATTATTAATCAAAGCATAATTTAATACTGATATGAAGAGTCAAGACTAGCTAAAAATTTGTTTCATTTGTCCCTCTGAATCCCAAATGACATACTATTTGATAAAAAAATTCGTATTCCTAACTATAAAACTTTAAGCCAATAATAGACTATGTCAAATATGTGATTGTATACTCTTAAATAAAAATTAACAAAATTTAACATGGTGTTGTGTTTGAAATGTGCAAGTCTTTTTTTCTTTTATTATGAAATGTAGATCTATATGGATTAATTTGTCAAAATGATAATGAGATTTCATAAACACTTAAAATGCTAAAAATAAAAGTTGAAGAGGCAGGTAATTTAAGCATTTGAAGTGTTAGCATAGAGCAACTACATGAAAGGTTAATAGCTTGGGGAATAAAACACCTATAGGATATCATAAATTGGTAGG
This sequence comes from Populus davidiana, assembly GCA_030145905.1. Classification (NCBI taxonomy): domain Eukaryota; kingdom Viridiplantae; phylum Streptophyta; class Magnoliopsida; order Malpighiales; family Salicaceae; genus Populus; species Populus davidiana. Next base: position 1,481,944 of record CM057794.1, on the reverse strand, counting down.
AACCTAACTAATTGAAAGATAACTTTCAATGAGGAAAAACAATTGACACATCCAGTGATTTACTAGAATCTCCATTGGATTTAATTATTAACTTTTATGTGTTGATGATGTCCTATTTTATCCAGATCTTTGTAAGATAAATAGTAAAATCTCATTCTTTTTTATTTTGAAAAAAAAAATTCAATTTTTTAAACAAGAATACATATCAAACCAAAGACAATTTTGGATTTGCCTAAGCAAAGATAAACCATTTCCATAAGAATTAAAAACATTCTGTATATTAAATAGTCAACCACCAAGAAACATTAGACAGCTTTAAGCAAACCTAACTACAAGATAACAATAAAGAAAGATATGGTCTAAAGACAATCAATCAGCTGCTCATGGTCTTACACCAAATATAAACAGGACCTGAGTAAAAAGGTTGTCATACATGGGAACAGCAAGGGTGTACAATAACCAATAGAAATTTATAATTAGAAAAAGACAAAAACAACACTAACCTCCTTCAGTTCAGTGCCTGCACGTGGCTCTCCTTCCATGTCACAGGGTTGATAACTCATTGATCCATTCCATTTCCCTGTCATCATTATCTGGGGCTCCTCAGCAGCATTGTATACATATCCATCCACCTCATAGCGACCAGCTCTGCAAAAGTCTCTTAAGAGTTAAAAATAATTTATATAAAGATTGAGATTATTAAAATATGCAAGTGATAATCTCATTGAATGTGAAATTGAACTTTTAGACAAGATTCATCAACCTAAAACTACACTGTACAATTTAAAGGCCTTTTAGTTTGTTGATACATGATCATGTAATAAAATAATGAATTTCCATGGTAGCATTTACACACAATATTCAACAATGGAATACCATAACCAGATGAAGATTTCAACCATACTAAATGGACTTAATAAGAACCATATAAAAATGCTGCCTCAAAAAGGCACCTGCACCCATGGTGGAGGTAAACTAAGTGGGGGACATAGGATTTGTTAGATGGATCAGCAACCTTATATGAAAAGAGCTTTCCCCAGTCTAGCATGCAAACAAATCATAAATGTTCCAGCAGAAGCATCCAACACTATCTAAAAGGTGAAGTAACCATACCCAAACCAGCCACATGGTTGAAAATACAGTACAACTTTGTCCCCTGTTGTCATGTTTGTCAGGACCATCTCCCCTGGTGAATCAATCCAAGTTCGTCCAAAGATTAAGTTACTCACTTTCGTTGGAGGAGGCACCAAATCAAGAACCACACCATCTCTTTTGAGCATCACACGTGTTCTGCATGCACATTGCAATGTTAGATATACATTTGTATATTTTTCTACAGAAGTAAATTCTTGGTAAAACTAGTTGTAGACAATAATCACTCTGAAAGCATCTCAAAAGGACTGTCCCAAATGAAAAAAGGTAAGGAAAAATGTACAGCTTTACTAGGAAAACATGACATTATTATACATGGTTAGAGTTCCAAGCCAAGTGATAGTTGAGGTTAGAGTCCCAGCCCACTTTCTGTGAAAAGGTGGTTCAAAAGAAAACAAAAGGAATCATCTAGTATAAGTTTCCTTAGGAAAATATTTATAATTAAAAAAAAATCAAGGAGAAATATTATTTAAAAAAAATTCAAGGGGTGAAACCAGAAAAGATAGTTACTGGTTGGTACACTAGTTCATACTATTGTTACATAATTTGAATTAAAGCTATTGTTAGGAGGAGGAGCCATTGTTTTCTAGTTTGAAAAAATTGATAGTACAGTTTTATAACCAAAAACTAAATATAATAAAGCCATTGTTTTTTTATTAAAGAAAACTAATGGAGCCGTTCTATTTATTTAGAAAGATTAATAATACATAAGCAAAAATTTTATTTTTTTATGAAATACATGAATAAAAAGAGAAGAAAAATGAAATTTATTTCCAGAAGAGGAAACACATCCCTGGACATCACCATCAACCAAATGATTTTCCAACAATCCAATGATATTAAATGTCGCCCTCATGCCAGAACACAGCAAGAAGAGGACACAAGGGGGAAAGTTCATCAGTTCAGTATACCTCCGATCAAAGGAGGTTAAATACACAGGTAACTGTATTACTTTAAAAAAAAAAAATTGTGATCGAGATTTCTGCATGTTGCCCCTTCACCCTTCAGCTTACATTTGAAATCACAACAAATAAATAAAAATAAAGATATCCACTAAACTGATTCCAAAGTTCTAGAATAGCATATCAAAGGAGACTACAAAACCACGGATGTTTTTTACCTCCCAAGAGGATAGATCTCGATTGAGTTCCCTAAAAATTTAGTTTTGACCTTGGAAGTGATATCATAAGTAAAATGTTCATTTTCAGCATGTCCGGCGCTTATTGGCGGATGATGACTAACCTGTGAGAAAAGATGTATTACAATGAGTTGAAAATTTGCTACCATATACGTAAATTCAACTTAAAGACCAAAGAAATGAAGGACAGGAAAGCAGTAGAGTTTGACAACTATCCTTCAAAGAAAAGGTTAAAAGATAAATCTCTAACTGCTAACATTTCACATGTATCTCACCTGTTCTGATATAAAAGTAAGGTCTCCATGATTTGTCAATTCATAAGTCTCACCAAGAATCGGATTAAACGGCTTCCATGTGCGTTGAAAGGCGTAGTATACAGATATGAAAAATGACGCTGCAATCACCACATCATCAGCCTCATACCACAAACGCATGGACAGAGTAAGTGAGTGAGAGAGGGAGAAGGAGAGGGAGAGAGTGATCATACCACTATACACCAACCGCATGTAGGGATCCTCGCATTCATCTGCAAGATCTAACAGGTGCGAGTACTCCATCAACTGTGACCATACAGTGCCATCAGTCTCTTCATAAAATTACATAGGATGAACGTTATAAAAAGTAATAGCCTAATGAAGCAAACCTCTGCCATTTTCTGCAGCATTGACATTGGCTCGAAAATAAGTACAGGAAGTGTAACCATAGATGTAACATCAGATCCTACATACGTTTGCATCATCTTCCAATAACTGTCCCGATCCTGGAGAAAAGCAAGAAAACAACAAATGAATATAACCACATGCACATGTTTCTCTGATTTATTGTATGAGAATACTAAATCATTTTATTCCACCAAATACAAAAGGCATCTTCTTGCTACAGGAGGGTTCATTTAAGCATCAATGAAACTAGATATTGAGTTTCTAAATGAATATCATTTCTATCTTACTATGTCAGACACGCACTGCATATAACTTTCCATGAGGAGGCATGAGGAGCCATAGGATATAGCCACTAGAGCTTTGACTACATGCAAGCTAAACTGATCTAATATATTGTAGGCGGACTACAGTTCAAAATTATATTCAATTTTAAAACATCAAAGCCTTGCCCCTGATGGAAGATGTAGAGTTTCAGCTGGTGCAGCTGATATTTAAGATACTATTTAATATGAACATGCGCCCCTGTAAAGCTAATCAAGAATTGTAAACTATGCTAAACAGGTCTTGAGCTGATGTGTCTTTTATTCTTTCCTTGCCAGCATCATGATGTTCCAAACTAATTTGAAGTCAGAACTCATCCTACAGATGCACAGAATTGCATGAACATATGCACTACAAAGCTGATTAGATGCACTGCTGTCCGGAACATGTTCCGGAAAGACCCAGTATCGTGTTTCAAATCCATCAACCGTATTCATTCGATTGAACCAGCTTCCTGCACTAACTTTATCTCGTCACCACACACAAAACACAGAAGAACAGCAGTGTACCTCTTGTTTCCATCTTCCTTTACTTGCTTCCTCTTCAGCATCTTCTGTGCCTCCTTCAGGATTGACGACTTCCAGTCCTTCATATGGCACTAAACTGCAGAAAAGAAAACCGACGCAGCTTGTCAACAACCAATCAAAACCACGAAACTGTTAAAAGTGTCAGAAATATCCTCCGCCTGGCTTACCAACCATATTGACAAATGCAAAAAAGTGTGATTCCCAGAACCTATTCAATATTAATCCTGCCAGCTTGAGCATGACAGGTGCTTAGCACAACTAAAATTAACCCAAGCCCGCTCATCATTTCACGATCAAAATTCGAAACGCATCTCAAAGATATAAATCACGCTGATATGGATCCTTCATAAAGCTAAATTATAATAAAATCATTGATAAATACTAGTAAAAAAATTGATTTCAATTCGAGCAAAACAAACAAGGAAACAAACAGATCATCAATAAATCCTGTTTACATCCAAGGCACTATACTAGAACATGATTACATCGGGCGATGAATCGTTTGTGACCAAATCCAAATCCATGAGCAACATATATCAAGAACTGGAGAAAAAAAAAAAAAAAAAAAAACGGATCTGGATACCCGTTGACTGATCTGGTCATGGCGGTACCAAAATTGGACAAACTGGAAGCGATCGAAGCGAAGAAGCCACCACCGCTACCGCTACCGCTTTCGCTTTGTTTGGGATCATTAGGAGGAGCCATTTCTTTGGAAACCCTAGGAAACAGATGCCGAGCGACAACTAGAGAAAGAGAGAATTGATGATGACGACGGTGTTCGTTTGAGATTTGTTTTTATAAATTAAGAAATGATAAAGGAGGGGTGATAATAATTATAATAATAATAATAATGCACTACGGCTATTTGAATATTATTTATTATTAATACTGGAAGGGAACAGCGATAAAGAGCACAGATGGAAAAGGATGCTTTGGCTGGCTAGTTGGCGCTTAATTGGTTTCAAGTCTAAAGAGATCAGAGATTTTTCCGAGCTGGAACGGAAAAAATATCTTTCATCATTTATAATTGAAATCCTCTTGGTAACACACTCGTTTATTCAGCGCGTGGGTTCTATAACACCAACTGATAACCAAAACCCCAAAAAAGTCCCCTGCTAGTTATCTCGATTAAGCTACAAAACCAACTTTTATCTCAATTAGATCCCTATTAAACCTTATATAATATAAAAGCAGCTATATCGGATAGATCCTTAATACTTTAGGGTCCAATGGATACAAAAACATATATTAAGGACTTAATCGAGATAAGGTTCATGGTTGGAGGACTCTCTTGAGGTTTTCCCTAGGATTAGAAAATCCAATTTCCAAATAGGCGGCTTTAACGGTGGACTTAAAAATGAACAGGTTGCGTGCCGGCTTGCCAGCATGGTTCCCTGGTCCCAGCACCCTTCACCGCGTTTAAAAACTTTTCAAGAGTACGTGGGCCTCACTTTTCCCTCAGCTTTTGGTGGTGTTGTGGACACGTAAATGCACATGGTAGGCACGTGGACAGATTTTCTCACGTCCAGCATATGTACTCTTGATTGGAATGCATGATTGCTGCGGGAATATTCATTTCGCGTGATTCAAAAATACAGTTATGGTGTCCATAATCCGTAAATTAATATCTTAGGGCTGTTTCTTTGATTTTTTTAAATTTTTTTCTTGAAATAAATGCCCTTGATATTTTATATAATTACATCCGCGCTATTGTATTTTATTTTTGAAAAAAAATCATGATATTTATTATTTTTCACGTTTGAGACCCATGATAAGTGGGTTTAAATCAATAACATGTAACAAGACTTGATTCAGTGAGGGATTGGATCGGGCATTAATAATAAGCCCAAAAGGGTTATATTGGTCTTTTCTCTCATGCAATAACATTAACGATCCAGCTTATAATACATGAAGAGGATTGCTTGTCGTGCTAGGCCTTAAGTTAGGTAAAATGACGATGAGCGTGTATTCGTTTACAGAGAATTAGGGACTCTAGATCAAACGGCATATATAGAATATTTCCATTTTCATTATGCTTGGATTCTACGTGCCAAATCCAATTTGTTTTTATGGTAGTATTATTCCACAAATTCAACACATATATTTGACCATGACTTAGTTTGCTAAATTTTGAATTGTCTAACCAGTGGTTAAAGGTTGCCCCCAGTAACGGTCATTTAAAATGGTTGGGCATTAACACTTGTACCTAATAGTTTGAAAGATGACACGAGAATATTAAGATTAGAAAAGATATTTCAATTCAAATTTCATGGATATCAACTTTACTTGACTCGAATAAATGATAATTTTTAGACCTGATAAATAATAAATAGAGTATAAATATTATCAAATTTGATTTGCAATATATATTTATATTCTATATATATATTTATAAAGTATTTAATTTTTTAATATAATATGATATATACATAACTTACATGATTTGGAATTGATTAACCATTTAAAGTTTGCCCTCAATAATAGTCCCTTGAAATAATTACATCTGAAATATATCAGCTAAATACGTTTACAAGTATATTTCACTTTTATTGGTTATTTTTCCTCCAAGGAAAAAAGGTGAATGATGAGAAACTTGGTTTAAGAAAAAATATACCTAAACAAAAACATTTTTCGTATAAAAATTCTTTTGACAAATTGGTTTCAATTTCCGAAGGTTTGCACACAAACCTTTCTAGGAAAAAAAAAATTCTCTTAAGAAAAAAAACCCCTCCTATTCTTGAAAGGTGTCAGTTAAAATATTTTTTTTTTACCAGGAGGTGAATTGAGCGTTGAAATATATGTCCCAAAAAATTTTGTCCCTTTTTTATGGAGTTTTTTAGTTTTTCTTTTCTTTTCTTTTAGATTTTTAAATTTAAAAAACATGGGCTTGTGAAGAAGGCTTGAGTTTGACGTGTGTGTATACGTGTCATGAGATATCTAGAGTATAAAGAGATACCTCTGCATGTTAGGATTAAAGCACTACGAGATAGGTCCACGTGAACAGGCCTTGATGAAAACCATAGAGAAATAAAAACTTCAAAGGCAATGTAAATAAATAACTTGTAAATAAAAGGAGCCAGACAATAATTTAAAGAAATTATAGATAGAGAATCAAGTACAATGATTTATCCTATTTCAATCGTATCTTGGTTTATATTTGATCCATAAGCTCCATTTAATATTTAGAATCCACTATCAATGAATTTACTATATCTCTCTTATTATTTTAGTTTGGTTTGATTTTTATTAAAAAAAATAACAAAATCAAATTTTAAATAAAAAAAATCGAAAACAATTCAAACTAACCGGATTCGGTTCTGTTTTTTAAGACAAAAACGATACAAACCGGTTTGGCTCGATTTTTTTCAGTTTTTTTGTTTGGATTCGGTTCGGTTTTTCGATTTTAAACTTATAAACCAAAGCCAAACGGGTTGTTTTTTCATAATTTTATTCGGTTTTTTTTACGGTTCGATTTTTTCAGTTATTTTTTTTCTAATTTTCTTAATTTCATCGATTTTTTATTTTTTTTGCTTATCCCTAATCTCTTTCAAATTCAAGAGAAACCTAATACTTTTATCTTACTATTTATAATGAAATAATACCAAACACTCTCTTAAAAAAGTAGATGATATAAGTTAGGCTCGCGCATTCAGAACATCTTTTTTTGAACTATGATGTTTATTGTATAAAAACTAAAATCAATTAAAATAAATATCTATTTTTTAACAATTTGAAATAAGAATAAAAAAATGTATCTCTTTAATAAAAATATACAATTCTAAGAGAAAGTTTTGATTAAAAAAATAATGAATGGGTAATTTTTATGTCAATATATTAAAAAAATATAAGAATAACAAATTTAATATATTTACATATAAAATAATTTATAGTAAAAAAAGCTAAAAAAGATATTTGATATGCATTCAATATTCAAGGTTCATATACAATTATTCTGAAAGTAATTATTAATATTATGATAAAAGATATAAACATTATTTCAAAAATTGGATGATTGAATAATTATTTAAAAATCATTTTAATAATTTTATTTAAAAAACATCTAATTGTAAAATGCAAAAGAAAAAAATAAAAATAAATTAAAGGGTTGGGAACATATCGGTTTGAAGTTTGGGCTTGCATGTCCGAGCTTGAAATTCCAAGTTTACCCACCTGAATTTTAGTTTTTTTAAAAATAAAAATAAAATAAAGACAACACATTATCCATTATTTATTTATTTATTAAAGTGAACAGACAATGCATCGTCCATTTACAACCTTCCAGGTTATTAGAGATGACTTTATTGATTAAAAAATCGAAACTCAAGCTCTTAGACTATAACAACCTAAATTTTCACTTTTCATGAATCTTTAAAACCTTGTTTTTAACAATGAAATACATTCTAATCAATTTAAAAATTCAAAATCAAATCAAATAAAAAAACATATTGAATTTTGATCTTTTTTTTTACATCATTAAATGTGAAAAACCACCTCATTTGAATTATCTTTAAAAAACAAATATACAAAACATCAAAATTTAAGTTATTGGTAATTAAAATGAGGTCATCAAAGAGCCTTTTCTCTCTTCAATTCCTACAATGATTTTCCTTTTCATTTTTGAAGATCTAATGACTGAAATGCAATGATTTTTTTTTTCATCTCTAAAAATCTAATGACTTAAACGTAAAAAAATGATATTTTATGTGAAAATAAAAAATTTAAAAACAAAAGGAACCAAATATAAAAACTAAAAATGTAGGGACTAAAGTATGGTTTATGTATCCCTTGAGCAATATTTATGAGAAAAAGGTTTTAAATTTTTATTAATATCAATTTGAAGGAGTTAGATGACCAAATAACAAATTTGAAGGACTTAAGGATAAATCTGCCTAGTAAAAAACAATGCCGTGAATAATGAAACGTGAAAGTATGAAATATGAATAGAGAGAGCACAGTAAACAACCAATCCTTTTTTAGTTTATTTGTTAATGTTAATGTTAATAATTAATTAATTTTAATGTCAATGTTAATGTAGGATTCTCACAACTTAATTAGGAGTGGATTAGGTAATTGATGGATTTTAAATACCAACTTGCTGCAATGAGGTGGCAAAAAAATGATATGTTGACACGCAAGGTGTCGTCTCGTTCAAAATATAGGAGTTGGTGAAGCCGCTTACTAAGCGCCCTCATTACATGACCGTAATCGCTCCCTCCCTTTTCAATTCACACCCTCTTGAATCCTGCTTGCATTCTTATTAGCTAGTCATTTAGGCTGATTATCATCTCTTGTTTCTTCTACGACTTTTTCTTCTTCTTCTTCTTTCAATGGAGAAAGAGCAATATCCAGTTCCTCCATCAGAGATCCAAACCAGGGTGAATTCAAGAAGAGGAGGAAACAACTCTATTATACACCCAGTAGAGATAGAAACACCTAATCATCAAGTGTCGCTGGCAATGGCATCATCATCATCTCCAAGTCCAGTGCCGTATGGAAAAGATAGGCCTTCCAAGAAATGGTGGCCTTGGTTAATACCTGCTTTTGTGATTGCCAATGTTGTTATGTTTATTATCACTATGTATGTCAACAACTGTCCCAAGAACTATGTCTATTGTATTGCTCGGTTCTTGGGTAGGTTCTCTTTTCAGCCCTTCAAGGAGAACCCTCTTCTCGGTCCTTCATCCATTGCGTAAGTTCCTGTTTATTTATTTATTTATTTATTTTTGCGTGTGTGATAAGACTGCTTGCAGTCTATACGACTCATGGACTGGTAAGTTTAAAAATCGTTGAGATATAATAAAGTACTGGTTCTGATTGTACTTAATAAATATTGTTTCAGGCTACAGAAGATGGGGGCTCTAGATGTACAGAAAGTGGTTGACGGACATCAGGGATGGCGGCTCATCACCTGCAATTGGTTACATGGAGGGGTTTTTCATTTGTTGGCAAATATGCTATCTCTTCTGGTTATTGGCATTCGGCTCGAGCAGGAATTTGGGTTTGGTGTGTTCTTCTAACTTGATTTTTCATCATCATCATCATTATTGACATTTGCATTACTACTGCATTGCTGTGCATAAATAGCATATATAGCAACTACAGATCTGAAAAATTACTGATTATCAAGTTTCAGCACCTGCTAAATTCTTTCAATATGATTTCGTGGACATTAAAAAAGATTGTAGTGGAATTAATTTTAAATCACCGTAAACGCTCTCAGGGAAACGATGTTGCTTATATGAGTAAAATGATTAAGAGTAAAAAACTTTCTGTAGTAATATTTGTGCTTGACAATTCCAAAGAGGGAAATTTGTCTTATTGGTGAGGATTATTAAAAACTTAAAATTTCAAATTATCTGAGTGAATAATTATTTTGAACAAGCACAGGATATTGGAAAATATGTTGAGTTTACAGCAATAAAAGACTATGGTTACTTTGGGAAGCATCATGATGCACATAGCTAGGCACATGCACAGTTCTCTTGACAATTTTGCTTTTCTTCTTCTTGATTAAAAAATGGATGTAGTGTACTAAAAAGAATAGAACCAAAAAGGGTAGAGGGAGAAGTGAAAGGAGAGGGAACTATTAGCATATTTTGTTACATATTAAGTATTTTAATGCTAAAGCAGTGATTTGAAAAAGAGTGATTTTTGTTATTCTGTTCAATGCCTAAGGCCTAAAACTCGTGGAATGTTCAAATTGCTTTGTTGTTCATACCAGTATCATCTTTTTGAAATTATCGTTTGGTCTGGAGGTGTCTGATTCCCAAATTAGTTTCAAGATGTTTTTCATTTTGGACTTTAAGCTGGCAAATATTCTGTTTTCTGCATTATTGAGAGGTAACACTTGCAGCCCTGTACATGATGGCGTGCATTACCACTAAGTTTTAACTCCCTTTTTTAAGTTGTTCCCCCTTAATACCATTTTTATTTGTCTGCATAGGAGTGTCCATATCTGAAACCATGCCTTTTTTCTTCCCCCTCCATTAGTCTTTTTTTCTTGTCCATATTGTTCTTCAATTGGGAAATATGCAAGTGGAAACTTTGATCTATAGGTATAAGTCTGATGTAGTCTAGGCTAACTGCCATGGACGTTGGCAATGCATATATGATACTTTTTGAGTGTATCACGATGTTTTCTGGTAGTTGAGAACCCTCAATATATGAAAAACAAGCTGTTCACAACAAACTTTTTTTCCATTATTATAGGTTAATATTGTTGGCTCATTTCTGTTTAATTGGTGGTTTACAGTAAAGGTTGGTTTGCTATATGTAATCTCTGGATTTGGTGGGAGTTTGCTATCGGCTCTTTTTATCCAATCGAATATCTCTGTTGGTGCTTCTGGTGCACTTTTTGGTTTACTCGGGGGCATGCTCTCTGAACTCATCACAAATTGGACTATATATGCTAATAAGGTACCTTTTGCACCACCTTTAGTTGAAGCATGATTTGTAAAATGGTAGCAGAATTCTACTAATTTCTATTTTTGAGCTCATTATCTTACAATTCTCGGCACAAGCTCAGGTGGCAGCTTTCATTACTCTCGTGGTGATCATCGCTGTCAATCTAGCATTGGGAATTCTACCACATGTTGACAACTTCGCCCATATTGGAGGTTTTCTTTCTGGTTTTCTCCTCGGGTTTGTGTTCCTGATCCGCCCACAGTTTGGATGGTTTAGTCAAAGACATGCTCCTCTTGGGTATATTCCAGCCTCAGTAAAATCTAAGTTCAAGACCTATCAGTGTGCATTGTGGATCATATCTCTAATCCTTTTAATTGTTGGGTAAGCATTTCAAAGTCTGTTGTCTATTTTTAAGCAAATTCGGTTCCTTTGATTAAATTATTCTTAAACAAAATCAAAAAGGAAAAAGTATTTCTGACCTCAACACCCCAAAACTATAGGAGACGTCAAGTAATTTGTTTGGCAACTTAGTATGCGCATGAGATTGATATCCCATGGTCTACATTACAACATCCTTTGTTGCTATCTCTTCCCCATCCAGCAATCCCCTTTATCCTGATTCTCAGTATTCATTAGTAATGCATACAGTTACATATAGCATGCTTTACCTTACGCTAATCTAACTGTAATTTGCAGGCTTACCATTGGCATGGTTCTGCTTCTCCGGGGAGTTGATGCAAATGAACACTGTTCATGGTGTCATTATTTGTCTTGCGTCCCTACTGGAAAATGGAGTTGCAAAACCGAGCCTGCATACTGTTTGGTAACAAAACTAATCCCCCCTTCCCAACACACACCCGCTCTCCTGCATGTAATATGTATATATATATACACATCAGAAAGTATTGTCCATTTAAAGATGGACCATTTCCTTTCACAAATCTGGATAACTTTGTCAAATGGATTCAATGGCCTAATTTATTTGTTTATTTACCGAATGCTGGATGGAAACATTGCTGTTACGTTTTTTGCCAATGCATCCTTTTAGATCAGGTGGTAATGATTATGCAAGTTGCGGGCATGTTGACAATGCTTTGTTGAAAAGCAAGAGTCACAATGTGCAGACAGAGTGTAGGGTCTAAATGCATGTTCGCCGTGCATAGGATTAGCCATTGAAAATAGTTTGTGATTTGCATTTTAATTTGTGTTTTGTGAAATATACCATAAGCTTAAGCCTGATGCTGCAAATATCTCAATATTGCAGTCCACCCAAATAGGCAACCAGCTGAACTTAACGTGCTCAAGCAATGGAAAATCCAGCGTGTACATATTGCCTGGCGCAACGAGTTCCCAGATTCAGGGGTTGTGCACTGGGCTCTGCCGTTGACTTATGCAAGTCGTGTGGATGGAAGTTGACTTTAGCCAGATACATGTACAAATCATATAATTGGTCCCAGCTTTTCGAAAGCAATTCCGTTCATATTTTTGGACAGTTACTATCCCCTCCTCGTCCCATGTTCCCACTTCCCGACACTCCTTTGTATTGAATCATTGTGTAAATTTCCCTGTTACCTTTGTAACTAGCAGGTGATGTTTTTTAAGACTATAAACAGCTGCAGGGCTATTATTTCGTGAGAATATTATAATAATTTTATTTTATAGTGAATATTTTACGCGGCTTTGGTGGCCAGGCAGGAGCGCATACAGTTTATGTCCGAGCATATAGGGGTGCAGCTTGTATTTGATTGTTGAGAATTATCAGGCCCAGGCCCAGGCCCAACAAGAGGTTTTGAACGCAGCGTTTCAGCAACTCTGAAAGAGTAGACAGTAGGCTCAGCTTATCTAAAGAAAAAGAAAAAATAGAAAAAATCTGTAACCGAGAAGAGAGGCTTCTTCTTCTTCTCTTACAAAAAATGATTTCGGTTCGAGCCGTTAACTCTTGCTCTATATTTCGCTCATCACCTCCCGTCTCTTCCTTCCGCTGCCGTCTCAATAACCATTTGAGGACCACCTCCTCCTCGCACCATGACCGCTACTCCAAATCAGGCTTTGGCTTCCCTATGTTCCGGTTCGACCTTCCAATTCTCGGTCATGGCGATGTACGAAGCTACTCCCTACAAAGTTTCGTTGACACGGTGTTGGAAGAGTTGTCTTCTTATCGCAAACGCAAACGCCAAGGCATTTGCTCTGCTATCAAGTTCCGTCTCATCTTGACCTTCCCAATCTATTATTAAGAAGAGATATCTGTAATTATTATTATGTGATTTTGATGTGTGTAATTGAAAAGGAAAATGATAATGACTGGGCAGATTAACGACGGGTGGAGAGGCTTTAGATGATAAACTGGTGAACCAAGCGGTGGAGAAAGGATTGTTAGTGGAGTTCAAGAAGGATTCAGAGAGGGTATTGCTGGCAGTGGTGCAGAGACGTGATGGAAAGAAGAATTGGATGGTGTACGATCAGGTTCAAGTAGAAACACAACTAAGGTTTTGTTTTTGTTAGACGCTTGAGATTAAATGACTGATTATTGTGCTTTCTCTGTGTAGTTTAGAATGGTGTTACTTCCTCGATTAAACCCCAACAAATTACTTATATTGTTCCCGGTGTTGATAATTTTGACCAAACCCAAATCTCAATCTTTATTCAGAAAGCTCAGCAAAACTTGGTTAGTTCATGTCTTTATGGGCCACCGTTTCAAATAAGTGTGAGTGTACATAAACCTAGCATGGTTTAATATGGTGCAGGACTCCTCGTTGCTTGAGTTTGCTTGGATTGAGCTTCTTGAAAAGAATAAGTCAGTTACACCAGAAGAATTAGCCGAGGTACTCTACTTTAGAATTTCCAATTTTTGTTACAGCTTCATGTCTCACTTCTCCACTAATGATGTTCCTGCCCTAATTTGCAGATGATTTTTGGCAGCGTGGAGCCTCTTGAAAGTTATTGTGCCCATCTTTTGCTATCAAAGGATGATCTATATTTCACTGTGCTGGAGACAAAAGGTTCTCGCTCTCTTTATGGGCCTCGGCCTACGATGCAGGTGGATGCTTTTTATTTTTATATTTCATTAAATTTTTTCCATAGAGGCATAAAATTCTTGCTAGCCTTGATTTATGGATTTTGTATGTTATGTTTCATTTGATGTTACTGTGGTTTGAGAAAAGCCAGCAGCTATGAATGATTTATCTGAGCAGTTGCATTATCTGGTTTTTGCTGTGGTAGTGCATAATTTATAATGAATCCTGGTAAAACCATATCTTGTTTCCATTGCTTTCATAGTAGGAAATCCATAGCAACTATAACATAAGAAATCAAGGAGCTATATCTTATTACCTTTTTCTTTAATTGTATATATAATTAATTTGATCATTTATTACTAAGGCACTTGTCCCAACAGGATTGTGATGATTTACTCCTGGTCTGAAGCTTTTTCTATCTTTCCCACCTCAAAACGATTTTAAACTTGCAGAGGCATTTGTCTGGACTTGGACTAGGTTTCTTACTATACTGGCTTCATATGCCTTTAAGGATGAGATCAGGCTTTTCTATGTTTGTCTTGTTTAACTGAAACCTGGTTAATTTTCGTCTTCTTCTTTGTTAACTCCTGCTTCTTGCTGGTGGTCTTAATATTGGTAGTTAATTAGTTGTTTACACTTTAAAGTGGATCTATTACTAATGCATGTTTTTTAGCAGATCACTTTTTGCAAATTCAATGTTTTTAGTTTTCTTCTATTTAATGGTAAGCAAAATTCCATTTATTTGAAAAGCTAGGTAGAAGAACTTATGCGTAGGAAGCTTGCAAAGGAAGCTGCTGAGAAAGAACTTCAGGAGTTTGTGCAACTACTAAAATCTGCCAAGGCAATGCCTTCAAATGCAAAACCGCCCAAAACTTCATGGGTGGTTGAAGAGAAAATCCGATGCAAAATTGAGTCTCTTGAAGCATATGCAATTGATGCATGCAAAAGCAATGACCAAAAGAAAATTGCAGGGATGGTAATCTTTCTTAACTTCACCAAGTTTGCTAGGCTGAACAAGATGAAACCTCCTACAAAATATTTCAGGAAGCATTAGTTTTCATGAAAAGAATAAAAGAAAACATGATATCTTTTCGTTGCTGCTTGTTTTTTGTCTTAAGTATTCAACATCTGCTATTCTGCATATGATTTTCTTTTCCCTTTTATTTGGTGGGTCAGATCCTCACAGCAATGGGAATGGGGAAAACAGCATCCTCTGCATTAAACCTCCTCATAGATATTGGATACTTTCCTGTCCATGTCAATCTTGATATGTTGAAGCTCAACATTCATACTGATCATCCGGATGAGATCATATCAGCTGCTGAAGATCTTCTATCAGAGCCGGTTGACCCTGACAAGGCAGGTTTGCTTCCCTTTTGGTTTTAATCTTGTGTATGCCAAGTTTCGAACAAGGGATACAATCATTTTCCTGGCTAATTTCAAGAAAACAATATATGAATTGCTCTCTTATCCTATTTTTTTTTTTGGGTCTGATACTCTTCTTGCTCATTTTGTGTTCTTTGTGTTTAGATTAACAGAAAAGATCTCACTCACTTGAAGGTCTATGCCATTGATGTTGACGAGGCTGATGAGGTAACTTCCACTGCATGTTTATGGATTACATCTTTTGTGAGACTTCTAAATTGCCCTTGATCTTTTCCTAATGTATGGATATTTAATCTCGAATAGTGTTGGTTTTCCTATAGCTTGATGACGCATTGAGTGCAACGAGGTTACAGGATGGGCGAATTAAAGTTTGGATACATGTTGCAGATCCAGCGCGGTACGTACAGCCAGGGAGTAAAGTAGACAGGTATTGTTTGGGATTTTGTTCCATAGATGAAGAGCTACCTTTTGTTTATATTAGTCATGTTCAAAATGTTGAGGCATTTCCTAATGTGTAGAGAGGCAATGAGAAGAGGGACTTCTGTTTTCTTGCCCACTGCTACTTATCCCATGTTTCCAGAGAAACTTGCGATGGAAGGAATGAGTTTGAAACAGGGAGAGGTTTGCAATGCTGTTACTGTATCTGTTATTCTGCATTCTGATGGCTGGTAAGTGGTAAAATAGATTTCTTGGATATGCTTTCTGTGAGATTTAATTTGCAATGCTCTAGTTTGTACAAGTATAAATGGAACTTCAGGAATGCTGTGCAGATTAGGATCTTAATATAGGTACTTTAGATATCTTGAGACTTATCTCTTATGCTAGCTCTGAAATGGCTTTTGATTTTACTCAACTAAGGTTTTACCTACAAATTTACAATAGAGAATTTTAAATAAGTGTGTTGTAGGAAGCCATCAGAGACATTATCCCGTACTTTGTTGGCTATTTGGAAGTCACTGTAGTGTAAACCCACATCTATCAACGTTCTCTAGATTATTGACCTGGCCTCTGGGCCTGTAAAATATTGGTAATAATTGCTTGCTAATTTCATTCCATATTTTGAACTTTGGTGTTGATAGGAGAATATTCTCTTAGGTACCACTGTCTTTGATTCATCAACATATTGATCAACAGTACTTTTATTTTAGACTGGTTGTAAAAATGCTTATGAACTGAAGTTTCAAGACTTGTAAAAGATGTTATTTTATTAATGAAGACCATTTTATGCCCTATGCTGGATAGCATTGCAGAATACTCTGTGGATAACTCAATCATTAAACCAACCTATATGCTGACATACGAGAGTGCATCTGAGCTGCTTCATATGAACCTGGATGAGGAAGCTGAATTAAAACTTCTTTCTGAGGCTGCATCTCTTCGGTTACAGTGGCGTTGTGAACAGGTTGGTTTGAATATACAATCAAATTATATTCTAAATATGTACAAAACTGTTAAGATTGGATTTGATCAATTTTTCCCCTCTTCCTTTCCGTACCTTTTATTTTTAGAATCTTTCTTGGATAATTTTCATTTTATCATTGAAAGTTATTCTCACTGATTATGCTAAAAGGACTAGCTGCTTTGCAATATGTATTCATGGCTTTAGGCTTTCCACAAATTGATAGTTGTGAAGATATTAATGATATCTGATGGATACATTGATGATTAGGGATAACAATAAAAACAAATACATATTTTACATGCGCTTGTTTCTTAGAAAAAGGTATACCTATCCTTGTCACTTTTATAGTGTCTCTGCATGGAAGGTTGTGCTGACTCAATAAGGTTGCGAACTCTTTTCTTATTAAGAATGATAATCTACTCTCAAATCACTGATTATGCTTACAGTTACACAGTAATGTGCTTGAGTTCATGATTAGGTTTTGAAGTCTGTCACTTTAGTGCAGAAGGATAAGGCTGTCAAGGCCAATATATTTAAGACTTTCTTGAGATAATCTATGACCTTGTAGCAAGATTCTTGAGCTCTTATTTCTGTGACATTTAAGTGCTCATGCATTTTTCAGGGTGCAGTTGACACAGCCACATTCGAAACTCGCATCAAGGTCCCTAATCCAGAAGATCCAGAGCCTTCAATTAACCTTTATGTTGAAAACCAGGCTGACCCTGCAATGCGACTTGTCTCTGAGATGATGTTACTTTGTGGGGAAGTTATAGCCACTTATGGCTCTTGCAACAATATTCCTTTACCCTATAGGGGGCAGCCTCAGTCAAATATTGATGTATCTGCATTCGCACATCTTCCTGAAGGACCTGTCAGGAGCGCAGCTATTGTTCGAATAATGCGCAGTGCTGAAATCGATTTCAGGAAACCTGTACGCCATGGAGTCTTGGGACTTCCTGGTTATGTTCAGTTTACTTCTCCCATCCGTAGATACTTGGATCTTCTTGCTCACTATCAGGTGAGTTTCTTAAATTCATGTCAATGCATTAGCTTGTTTTAGTTTATTTGAACATCCCTTTTACTTTCTCATATAAGTCTATGTATTTTTTAATGATATTTACGTTGTCACTGGAACATGGACTGTACAAGCTATATAAACTAATAAACATTTGTGAATGCATGTAGGTCAAAGCAGTTCTTAGAGGCGACTCCCCTCCTCTCTCTGCTGGTCAGCTGGAGGGTATGGCATCGCTAATTAACATGCAAACTAGGGTAATAAGGAGGCTCTGCAGCAGCAGTCTTCAATATTGGATGATAGAATTCTTGAAAAGGCAACCAAAGGAGAAAAAATATCGTGCATTGATCCTAAGGTTCATTAAAGATCGGGTTGCAGCTCTGCTACTAGTTGAGGTAAGGATAGTTTATTACAGTAACAAGTAAAGCCTGTTCCCCAATCCACTTTAACCACTTTCCGTTCTTCTCCCCCAATCCCTCACCCTCCAATCTAGAAAGGAGAAAAAAGAACAGCAAAAAAAGGGAAGATCCAAATGCTCTAAACTCTTTGGATTCTCAGGTTGTTTTAATGCCATGGTGGTTGAGCATGTTTATTAGTTGAACATTAGTGCATTCCTTAAGTATGCACTCTTTATTCCTCGTCTTTCCATATAATATGAAACTCTGAGCTGTTGGCATTTCCATTCCTTGCACATTGTTGTGTGCTTCTCTCCTGTAATATTTGATAGGAGTAACAAGTCGAACATTTAATGCTGTAGGTGGGGCTTCAAGCAACTGCCTGGGTGTCTCTGGGAACACAGATAGGAGATGAAGTGCAAGTTAGGGTAGAAGAAGCTCATCCACGTGATGATATTATTTCCCTTAAGGAGGTTGTAGTATAAGTGACATGAGGTGGTTGTTTTGAAAGAATTTTTATCACTAGAACCACCAATCCCAAATGATCCCAAGGCATCTTGTTCTTGACTATATCCTCTCTGATGATATTGTTATGCGACAGGATGGTCATTTATGCTAAATTGTTCATGCAACCTCTGAAGTCTTCGGAGTGCAGATTTTGGAACAGATCAATTGCACTGTCAACCGACGATCCATAAAGACATCACCATTGCAGAAGTTGCTGTCTGTGCAATAACTTTCAGTTGCCATATATCTGTTCAGTTATGCTCATGGAAGTATATAATCTGACAAGCAGAAATTGCCTCGAACTTGTTGCTTATGTAGCGGTCTATACAGTTCAGGAGATTTTGAGCAACCGGTTTGAAATGCATAATTGGCGCATTACTTGGGGTCAGCCTGCTCATATCTTTGTTTAGTTTTCTGAACAGAAAGGGTTTGTAGTGGTGAGTTTTAAATTTCCAGGTACCATTCATGATAGTCTTGGTAAATACCCTTAATGTAGCAAGATTTTGAGCCATTCCCCATATCTACCATTTGTGTTGATCCCGATTGTTTCGTCTCCAAACACGACTTGTAGTCGAACAAGTTAACTGCATGGTGACTGTTGGTGAAATATTGGATTTGCATGGACATGTGTCACTGTTAAATTAGATTGAAGTCCATCCTCCTAATAAACATTGGTTTGGCGATTTCCCTATTATTGTAATTTTGGGAAAACTGCAAAAAACTACGCGTGATTATAATTTGATAAAAACCGAGAGAATTATTAGGAAAATGAGTTCTCTTGTTTTTTTTATGCCAAGTTCACGTTAGAGGCGAGGGGATGCTTTGTAAGTTGAAAATGTGTGATCCTATGCAACCCTGGATCACACGTACTTGGCTAAAAATGTTGAGACAGAGATGCTCTTATTTAGATTAGAACGATAGCTACATTGAGAATGAGTGGTTTAGGCAACTGCCAAATTAACATTGACAAAACACTAAAATGTGGTTAAATCATTGTAATACTCATTGATACGGTGTTTTGCGTTTTTTTTTTCTTTTAATTTCACCATATTAATTTATTTTGAGAATTTTGTATTTCATATTATTTTAATTTCTTTTTAGTTAGGTTACATACTAGCCTCATAAATTTAGTTTTTTTTTTTGATAACCTTTAATATTATATCCGTGAAAATGGAGTTTCACTTATTTTTTTATTGTTTTTTGTGAATTTATCATGATCTCATGACTTACATTGCGAGTTAAACAAGTTAACGCAAGTAGATTTAAGTAAATTTTTTGGTTGCTTTTGTAATTGATTTTTTTTATTTCATTTTTTAACATTGAATTAGTTGAAAATTGAGTTTTATAATTTTTTTTTCTTAAGGAGTTATCTTGAAATCATTACCGGGTCAGGAGTTTAACAAATTGACCCAGTTTATTTTTTGGTCCTTTTTAATTGAATGTTTCTTTAATTAGGATTCATAATTTTTTTTATTTGTTTTCTATATGGTTACCCTGATCTTATAACTTGAGTCATGGATTTGGAAGGTTAACTAAGTTCATTCGGTTCTTTTTTTATATATTTTTTTAATTGAATATTTTGTTTTTTAATTTTACCATCTAACAACAAAAATAGTGTTTGAGATTCTGATGGATGTTGCTTTTGAAAGTGTTTTTTTACTTTTGCTTGAAAATGCATCAAAATAATACCTTTTTATTTTCAAAGTTAGCACATTAAAACAAATTAAAAATATCAAAAAAAAATTAAAGAAAAAAAAATTAAAATTCTTTAAAAACACGATTAAATTGAAAAAACAAACATAACTAGAGGGTTAAACAATAAGTGGTTGGAACTGTTTTTAATGCTCAAGCATCGTTCTGTTCATTTCATGTTGGTTTCGGGAGTGACTTTGATAAATAAGGAAATTGCAAACAGTACTGGATGATATCCTCATGATTTTGATTAAAACAAACATCAGCTATTAGTCTTTTATGGGCTTCGGGCATGGTGGGGTAATTTCATGGTTTGTCTTCATGTGCATGTGATCTGTCTTCTCCCAGTCACAATAGCAATATTTAATGCTTACCGTGATCTTAACGGTCACCACACGCATTACTCTCTGCTTACCAGCTTGCATGGCTACCTCCTTAGGCCAGACCGTGAATGGTGTTGTGGGAGCTGCTTCTCAAGCAGCCAGGACCCTACCAGATAAGGAACTCAGGCAAGGGAGAAGGACGCCATTTGTGTCTGGGCTTTCTATTTCTCAGTAATAGACCTATAGCAGGAAATGAAAGGCCATGAGCCCACTTTCACTCTTTTGTGTTGCTTGCTCACTTCTTGCAATGCTCCAACAGCCACATAAATCTATGAATAATACAGCATTCTAGGGTTTCTTTTTAGAAGTCTATCGAATTTTATGAATGAAACCCAGTTTTTAGGATTAACAACTCTTTTTATTCTTTTATTTCTTAACCTTTAGCCATTCAAAAAAAAAAAAAAACCATTGACGTTTTTGGAAGGAAAAAACGTTTTCCTTCTACATTTCTACCTAATAAATCTCTATAATGTGCGTTTACATGCTTCAAATATTCTGTATCTACAACCTCTCGGATTCAACAAACTATTAAGTGTCTGAATTTTGGAATGGTGTGAGCTGACGGAGTTTCCAGATCCTGACGGATCAAAAGATGTTTTTGGTGTAAACATGTTGAGTGAGGAAATGGCCACCGAAACTGGACAGAAAATCAAGTGGAAGCGGAGAAGACGGCGATCACATGGCTTAGGTCACGTTTGTTTTTGTGGCTGGTCTTGTCCCTTACAATAATTAAGGCGGCCACACCCACATGCTTGTGTTCATAATTTGTGCCTGCCCCATGCACCCGCCTTGATCCTGCTTTCCATAATACTTCTCTCTCATGTGCTATGCCATGTTCGTGTGGGCGTAGTTTTTCAAGCTTCACCACAGCTCATCTCCGATATGAGTCGAACACTATCTATGTTTTAGGCTTTTAGCAGATTTTACGACAAATTGCTGCGCTATTTAACCATTTTATTTAATTATTAAGGTGTTTTATCCTGTTTGCGTTTACTTTTAATAATTTTATAGATTTTAAATTTAATAATTATATAAGTCTTTGATTATTATAAAAAGACTCGAATTTGTGATATTAAAAAATAAATTTAAAATCTAATTAATTGAAGTATTTCTCTTGATTACTTGCTATTTAATCTTAGTTTTTAATTCTTAAACTTCTCAGATAAATAATTCTCCATATCATAAAATAGATAAAAACCTCGTATGTTTTTAGAGATCGGGTGATATGTCACCTCAATTCTGACCTTTTAAATTTTAATAGATGGATAGAATTATTTCTTTAAAATTCCTTCTTTAAATCATACTCATTATGGATGTCAAGAAAGATTTCGAATTTATATAATCCCTCGTAAATCATAGCAACTGTTGCTATTCTTCTTCTTGAACAAAAACAATATTTATTGCTTAACTTTTTTTTTTGGGTGGATGGGAAAATTATAACTAATCACTTTCTTCTAGATTTATCGCTAAAGAAAAGACACCTTGAAATAATTCACAAGAGCTCAAAGATTTTTTATTTGATGATAAAATATATACTCAAACTAGTTTGTGTGTTAATCGAGATTAAATTATAAATATGAAGATTATATTGGATTAATTAGACAAATCCTCAATGAAACAATATTATCATTTTGGAGGTGGGACAAAATTATAAAAAATCAAGATGAGATTAAAATTACTTCTAATCTAGACCCAATGCTATATTATAAATTATTTTCCTTTCTTTTCTCAAGGGAATATGTCAGGAAAAACTCTACCCTAGCTTTGGGAGAACATATATATATATATATATATCCATGATCCTTAAATAAATAAAAAAATATAATAAAAAATATGAAGTTTGTGAATTTTTTCCAATTAAGTACATCCAATTTTTGTTGTTTTAAATGAAGTATTTTATTTTTTTTATGGTTAATTGAATATATTTTTTTAAGTGAAATTTTTTTAGAAATGTTTTTTATTTTTAAATTAGGATTGTTGGAGATGGATTTAATTGAAATTTTCAATTTAAGTTACTTGTAAGGGTCGGGATCCTTTCTTTGACTTTCCTTTTTTTTTCATGGCTTACAAGCTTAGCATCAAAGGCCGAAGAGAGAATATCAAGATGGATTGTGTGTGTGTTTGTGTTATATTTAGAGTTGGAGATAGAGCTAGACTAGAAGGATTTTTATAGACTTTTCTACCAATTTCTCAATAAAAGAGGCACATTAAAAAAATCATATTATTTATGATGAAGAATAATGGATTTTATTTTGTTTAGTGGGGTATTTGTTTTTTCATTTAAATATAGTTATTAACTTGAACAAATTTAATAAGTTGATTAAGAAAATTTGTGATTTAGAGAATAACCCGGGTCAACTTTCAATCTGAATTGACCCGTGACTCAATTAATTTGACTAAACCCGATCCAAACCTACCTAGTCAACATCAATGAATTTTTTAATAAAAAAAATAAAACATTGTTGTTTTAATGATAATAAATTAATTATAATAAAAGATTAATTGGGATTGACTCGATGACTTGCGAGTTGACTCAATAATATAGTGATTTAAGCTTTTTTCTAGGTTAGACCCCGTGTCGGGTCTAGCAACTATATATTTAAGTTCAGAAGAGATTTTTAGAATTTGATCAAAAATAAAATGAAAATTATAAATTTATTGAAAATTGGAATATTGAAAGTTTACTGGTAGAAGAATGAAGAAGGAAAACATAGTAAAAGTCTCAAAGATTTGGAGGCAATCTTTGTTAGGTCCCAACCAATTTTTCATCTCAAAACTTAATCTTTGGGGTATCAATAAATTCTCAATAACATTTTTTTAATCAGTTTAATTAACAAAATTATAGGTAGTCAAGTGAAACTCGTATATTTTTTATTTTTTCATGAAAAGTCATCAAATAAATATTGAAAGATAGAATGAACATATATAAAAAAGATAAAAATATATTTGATTAAAGAGATAAAAACAAGAACATAAAATAAATTTATCTTTATGATAATTTTTAGATAAGTTTTTATATTTTTGAAACTTGAAGTATATAAAAACATATCCCTTCTATCTCTAATGTTTTGGAATATCCATCCAAGCCAGCAAGATAAGCCAATCATCAATTAAGAACAGTGCATGTTGAAAAAAAAAATTCATGTTACTATATTCCATTGACTATTAAGAAAATTATATAATTATTATTATTGAGAGAAAAAGAAAAAGAACTCGCAATTAAATACATGCTATCTGATCTAAGCCACCGATCTGTCCTCATTTTTTCAATTAAAAATACAAGCCAGCTAAGCTACTACATGGTGATGCCTAAACTGAACTCTTCCCGTGAAGAGGTGCGTACGGAAAATTGTTTTTTGAAGTTCGTCCTCTGTACTGCAAACAAATTCATTTACAATTACATTAAAGAAACAAGATAATAGAGTACTTTAAAAAATACATGTTATAGTATTATCAACAGTCCATTCGAACATGTTATGTAGCGAGTCACACCATATTTTTTTAAAATATAAAAAATATATATATTAAGAGTGTGGGAGATTCTTTGAAAATTTTATTAAACTCATTTAAGAGGGTTAGTTTTGAAATTTTCCGACTAAAATTTTTGTTCAACTTGAATTTCTACTTAAATTATATAAGAATTAACTAGACATGAATAAGATGATTTCATAAATTTAAAGATAATCTAAATAACTTGTGAAAACATAACTTAAATTTTTTTAAAAAACTTCAAGATAATAACTTTTTTTCTTTTTGTATATCGAAACGACGTCTAATTGGATTGATCTCGGTCACCCTGCGACTTGAATTATGGATTCCACTTGGTTTACTAACTTTATTGTTTTTGTAAACTATGTTTATTTCATTACATGATAAAAAAATATATATGTTTATAAAATCAAGCATCAACCTTAAAATAAATGTTTATTTAAGATTGTGATAACCCTATAATAACCAAATAAAAACAAGTCATGAAGTCTATATCCCAATGAATTCAATCTTGAATGATGAAATAAAAAAATCAATTAAAAAAATTTAGAGATCAAAAACTAAAAAAAAAAACGATATCAGGTTAGGCGGGTAAACCCATCAACCTATGAATCAAGTAACTTGGGTTAACACGTCAAACTCGCGAACCGGCTCATGGACTACACTAGGATTCATAACTTATTTTTTTAAGATATTTTTATTTAATAATATGATAACAAAAATAAACGATCGCAAAATCAAACACCAACCCGATACCAGGATATTTTTCTGAAAATGTAATAACCTCATAGAAAGCAAAATGAAACAAATTATAAAACTCAATTCTCAATCAACCCAATATCAAATGATAAAATCAGGTAAAAAAAAGAATTTAACAAAAAGAAAAGGAAAGTTAAACCCGCCTTCATTGGAATTAATAACTTTTTTAAAAAAACTATTTTTTATTTAACCATATGATGATAAAAATACAAGATTATAAAATTGAGCACCAATCTAATATCAGATAAATTTAAAAAATAAATATGCCAAACTTGCGAATAAGTTTAACCATATGTGTTTTTTTCAAAACTATTTTTTTAACTATGTGATAAAAAATAGATAATTATAAAATCAATTTCTATTAAAAAAAAGGTATCCCGCCAAACCCGCGAGTTAGGCTAACCCAAGTTACCTCACTAAACTCACAAGCTAGATCATTGACTCTACTAAGTTTAATAAGTTTTTTTATTTAACTAAATGTTTTTAAAAAATAAACGATACTATGATGCTAAGATAATTTTTTGATACCAATACAATTCTATGATATTTTTTGGGCATCGTGACAACTACATATAAAAAAATTAAAGTAAAATAATTACATTTGTTAATATTTAGTGCTAAATTTTTACATTGGATCCATAAAATGTATGATAATAAACATTTAATTTAAAGAAATCTAAAAAATATCTTTAGGAAAAAAAGCATAGATTAAATGAATTTACGTTGCAAAACTTGTAGTAAAGTATTTCAAAAAGGAAGAAGATAAACAACACATTTTTAAATATATTATAAGAAACCTGTAGAAAATATAATAAAACATAATTTTATTTGGAGCAAGATTTTAAATTGGAATTCTAACAAAAATATCATAAAAGTTATTTATTTATTTATTTATTTATACTATTTGAAACGAAATGAGAAATGAACTAATTCGTATCTCTCACTTAATATTATCATATGTTATAAATATCAATGACAAATACCCTTGGAGGGGGCACCAAAGAAACCTCCTCGTATAAAATACCAAATACCCTTGGAGGGGGCTCCAAAGAAACCTCCTCGTATAAAATACTAAGTATAAAAATACATTTGTAATTACAAAACCTAAGCCAATGGTATTTGTTTAAGGAAGTTGCAAAAGTGATTTGCCTTCCTCGAGTTATGCAAATGATTAGTAGACTAGCTGCCAAGAAAATCTAGCCATACCATCAACGCCAAAAGTACATGCGGTGGCGCGCAGAAGCGCACAAAAGCATGGTGCATTGTCCTAAATCATGCCCTAAAACATTATATTAACCACAAAAAACAATAATAATCATGGAACTCCATGTGATTGTGTATCCCCAAAATACGTTTTCACCGTACACATGCAAAAGTCAAACGCCAGAGAGAATATTAAATGGTGTTTAAAAATACAGAAATAATTATTTTTTAAAATATATTTTATTTAAAAATATATTAAAATATTTTTTTATTTTTAAAAATTACTTAATATAAAAGCATCAAAATAATCTTAAAACATAAAAAATTATTAATTTAAAACAAATAATTTTTTAATTATTTTTAAAATATAAAATTAAACCGGTCATTAAACCGTGTTTGGATTATTTGATGATACCCTTGCGTACATTTTATTCTTGTTAGTTTAATCTAAAAACAAATAGCAATTGATTGTACCCTTGCGTACATGTTCTTGTTAGTTTAATCTAAAAAAATTTGATTGTACCTTTGCGTACATGTTCTTGTTAGTTTAATCTAAAACAAATTGATTGTACCCTTGCGTACAAGCTGTTCTTGTTAGTTTAATCTCTAAAAAATGGCAAATTGGAATTGAATCTCAACCATACATTCTTCTCTAGACTGGAAGGTGTGGAGATAGTCGTTGATAGTTGATATATTTTCTCAACATGTTCAAACCATGTTCTTTCACCGTTATAAAATAATATAGTTTGCATTCCTTACTCTTTAATTTTAATGTCGCCTTTTACCTAAAATAATATTGGACTTAATGTGCTTATTACATAAAACTCTCACAATGAATTTTTTTTTCTTCCCATCGAGATATTATTGGATCAAGTCAAATTAGTATGCAAAAATATAAAATAATTACTTGGTTTCTGTTTGTTTTGAAAAATATTTTTTCAGTGAATTTTTTTCTATAAAATAAGTTATTTTTTTGTCATTAGTTTTCGAATGGTAGTTATAAGATAAGAAAAATTATATAAATAGTGTTGATGATAAAAATATTGACAATGGTTATAATAATGACTATATTATAATGACAATGGTAGAGGTGGTTAGTTGTTATAGTGATGATAGTGAATGTTGGAAATTTCTAATTATAGTGGTGATTATAATAATATTGGTAATGATTATAATTGTAATGACATCACTAATAATGGCTGGCAATGAAGGATTGTTGGTGGTTATGGAGGTGGTTTGTTGTTATAGTGGTGGTTGTGTTAGTGTTGAAATGGTTAAGTTATGGTGTTGACCTATATCGTGTATTGGTAGTACTAATAAGTGTGTTTTTTAGGAATCAAACTTATGTTTTCATCCTTATAGGGATATAATAGTGCCTTAACCGCTAGACCAACACTTCATTGGTTAATTATTATAACATTTAATCATCCCTAACTAGCACCTTTAACGAATATTCAGATAGCTACCAAGAAGCTTTCCGCATTGATTATATGTGTTTTGCATTTAAGTAATATGATAGTCTAACTTTTAGGGTTTTCGACCAAAAGAAAAAAAAAAGTTTAGCTAATGAGTGGATTTTTTTTTCTTTACTGATTATTTTTAGAAAAGTCAGCAATTCTTAAAATCTTAAATGAAAGATTACATACTTATGAAAATATAAATATTAAAGATAGAAAGACATGAAATCCGAGGAGGAATGAGTCGAGTAGTCAAGAAAACTATCAATCTTATAAATTTAAATTCTAAGATCATTTCCCTTAATGCATTAATCTAATATAAGATGTGAGTCGTAATAAATTATTATTATTATTATTTTAGAGTGAAGAATTTAGTCTTAATCAAAGTATAAAATATATAACACAAAAATATCATTGTTTTTATTTCTCAAAACAGCTAGATGTGCATATAAGATGTAATTAAAAAACAAATTGAGAAATCCTATCAAAATGAAAGGGGAGGGGGGCAATGAGTGAAGGCACATGGTGCCACGAATTATAGAAGAAGAAGCCAAAAACAATACTTATTCACATGCATTATCTCCTCCACAATGCAACTTTGATTCGGTGGCGGATGAGGGCACATGTCGTTGATGTGACACTAGCGGTGCCTTCCTCCCCAATTTATTTATATTTATATTTAAATTATTTACTATCATTCTCCGGAATCTGGATTGAATGAAGCGTCGGCTGCCGGGATCAGAGGGGACTCTTTTATGAGATGCAGATTATGGCCAAGGTAAAACCCATTTGGCACAGAAACGCAGAGGATGCTAAGATCATTTACACGGGTAAATAAAATGCACATAAAATTTGTAGATCGCAGACTAAAAATTGTAGTCTTTTTTACCTAAAAATATTAATATCAAGGCCTTAGTATATGTTAATGAACAGTGAAATGCAAGCCTTTACTCACTTTGGTTCTCAAGATTTTCAAGGATTTTTTTTTAAATTTCACATTTAGTTTTTAATTTTTTTAATTTTATCTTTCGGTATTAGGTTTATTGAGTATTGGATTTTATGATTTTTTTTAATTTACTTTTTAAATAGTTATCTCAATCTCATTACCCAAGTCGCGAGTTGACTCGATCGTTTTTTTATTTACTTTTTTCTCGACTTCATTCTTCAATATTGGAATGAATATTGGTAATTGAGTTTCATAATTATTTTTTGATTTGTTTTCTATGAGGTTATCACATTCTCACAACTCAAGATATAAATTTTACAAGTTAGTCAGGTTGTCTTGGGTTTTTTTTTCTTCAAAATTTTCAATTTGATCCTTAAATTTTTTCTTCGCACAACTAAGCTTTTTTTTAACCCAAATTAGCAGCCAATTACATGTTTTTTTTAAAAAAGGATTGAATTGAAGGTTAGAGGACTGAAGTGAAAAACACAAGTAAATTAAGTAGTGGCTTTTCAATTTGTTTGAAAAGTACATTTAAATCCCTTATTTTTTTTAGCTATTAGGTAAACGATCCCTCTAATTTTAAAAAAATTAATTTTGATACCAAACATTATTTTCATAAGTTTTCAGTCCTTTTTTGGTGGGAGAAGAAAGGGAAAATCAACAGATTTCAGCCTAGAAAGAAAAGGTTATTGTTGCAATGATTCCAGCCACAAAACAATAAATTTTTGTTCTAGAAAGAGAAATTTATTTTAAAAAATAAAAAATATTTATTTTTTATAATCTTGAATATATCTAACACCTTGAGTGATATATTTTTATTTATTTATTTAATAATTTTTTTTGCATATCAATTTCTAATACAAATTAATTTTAATAAATAAATTCATTAAACATAATCAAATTAAATTAATTAATGAATATACAGAATGTAACAACCAAACCAACATTGAAAACCGTAGGTCCTGCATGTTCTCAAACTGGAATAATTTATTTTCATTGAATTTATCCATCCCTTTACTCAATAGTAGCATGATTAATTTGAGAACTCCTCCCATTGAAAACCCAAAATCATGGTGAATGACAAGCGTGTCTTGGCAACATCCTTTCCCTCCGATCATACTTAAACATGACTTTAGTTATTGCAGCATTTAAATCAGAATGTGTCCCTTCTCAGATCAATTAAGAAAGTCATTTGCTAATTTTAAAAGAATATAACTTAACTAATCAAATTTCAAGTTTACTCCTTAAAAATTATAAATTCAAGTTTTATAAATTTCTGAATCACTGAAAATTTACATAGTTATTAACTTTAAAATTCGTAAGATTAGTCGAGGTATATGTAAGTTGGTAAAAAACCTATGTTAATAATAAAAAAAAGTCACCTACCCTTTTCATTGCTTAATTTGCCTGCTAGCAACAGAAAATATTGTTGTATATTTTGGAGTAAAAGATAGGAGGAGCGCATATTGTATAAATCTTGACGACTTTTAATGGATAGAAGATCAGGTAGTTGGGATTTGGTGCAGAGGGGGTTTGTGCTTCGGCCATGTAGAGACCCGACAGAAGAGTTAAACCGGTGGTCTGTGCACACTTAATTAACTCCTGACATTGACGAAATAATATCACTATTTAATAATACTCTTCCCTTTTTATTTTATAAATTTAAATATATGGTTGGTGTTCAATTTTATAAATGCTTGCTTGTGTTATCATTTTATTAGGTAAAAAATAATTAAAATAAATAAAAAATTTGATTTTTTTATGCTAGAAACCACCACCTTCAGATTTTTTTTTTTATTAAATCAAACCCTTTAACATTAAACTTAGCTATTTTAGTTGTGAGGAATGTGACAACCCACAACTTTTTTTTTTGTCATTCTCCAAAAAACTTCTCTTTCCTTTCTCTAACCTTAAAACTAAAAAAATATGCAAAATAAATTTTTATACTAAATAGAAATGGTTGTCAATATGGGATTTGCCATAAATTTTCTGCACTTTATAGTTTTTAGTTGTCCATCTTTTAATTTGATGTGTTTATCATAATTCCAAAACTAATTTCATCTCATTAGGCTATAGGATGATGCAATTGAAAGGGAAGAAAATTGAAAATAAGAGAAAAAAGTCAAATTAGGTAACCGGTATTTAGAATATATTGAATAACGTGGTTGAAACCCGTTCTCTTAAATTTTAAATTTTTTTTATTAAATTTTTTATATATATTTTTATATGTGTTGATTTTAAAAATATTTTTTTTAAAAATAAAAAATATTTTAAATTATAATAATTATCACAATCCCAAACATACCAGATTTTAAGAAAAAGATAAGCGCATGTATAAAAATTAACAAAATAAGAGCTGTAGGCATAATTTCACAAACATACAAAATAAAAGTCAAAATGAACAACGCCTATTTTGTTTGTTAGATTGAGATCCTCGTATAAATATGATTGTTTTATTCGTTAAATTTAAATAAAATAGATTTGATTTAAGTACATGATAAAAATGGCATAACTTAATTTCTTATTATTTTATTTATCTTCCTCAATTCAGATAATTGAATCTAAAATCAACAATTATATTTATAATATCATTCCGGATGAATATACATTAAATTAGTAGTTAAAATATCATACTAATATGAAAGTTTCCCCTTGGAGTTGAGAGCAGTGAATAAGAACTAGAGTTATGTATCGGTAAAGTTTAGTATTATTGCAATGGTTGTTTTAAAAGTATTTTTAATTTAAAAATTAATTAAAAAAATATTTTAAAAAAAAACTAATTTTAATATTAACACCATAGTTATTAAACCCAGACAAGCTCGACGGGTCGACCTGGGGGTTGGACCAGTCCGGGTTTGTAAAAAGACCAGTCGGTGCAATGACCCGGTTGGTCAACCAACGACCCGGTGTTGTTTTTTTATTTTTTTCAAATGTAGGATTTGAAACCCATTAGTATATATATTCTATGTTCCAAAAAAAAAGTTATGTTTTTTCAATGTGGAATAAAAAAACCTTCTGGTTAAAATACTTCAACTTAAAAGAATAACATAATATCCTTTTAATGTGAGATTTGAAACCCATTAGTATATATACTCTATATTCACAAGAAAAAAGCAATATTTTTTCAATGTGGGATAAAAAATTTTCTTGGTTTAAATACTTCAACTTAAAAGCTTAACGTAATATCTTTTTAATGTGAGATTTTAAACTTATTAGTATATATACTATATATTCACAAGAAAAAAACTATATTTTTTCAATGTGGGATACAATTTTTTTTTAGTTTAAATACTTCAACTTAAAAACTTAACGTAATATCTTTTTAATATGAGATTTGAAACTTATTAGTATATATACTATATATTCACAAGAAAAAAACTATGTTTTTTCAATGTGGGATAAAAAGTTTTCTGGTTTAAATGCTCCAACTTAAAATCTTAACATAATATCTTTTTAATGTGGGATAAAAAACTTTTTAAAATATTTTTTAAAACTTTATTATTTACAATATGTATAACCTATATTTACATGAATTTTTTCACTGAAATATTAAAATTTTAATATTTTTTTTAATTTTTTAAGGTTGAACTATAAAACTCAGGATCCAGTTTTTTGACCAAGACAACCCCGACCGGGTTTAATAATAATGATTAAGATGGTGTTTGAGTAAGCGGTTGCAGCTGCGTTTTACTTAAAACGCAGTTGGCAGCTGTTTGGTAATGGAAAAAAACGAGTTGCTTTTCATGGATCCCACATGTTTTTTACGGTCAGACCGCAGGTAATGAAAAGCAATGAATTCATGTTTTTCACGCACTGCATGCTAATTGCACTGTTCATTTTTTAAAAGTGTATTAAATTTTTTAATATTTTTATTTTTTATATATAAAAAAAAAAACAAGTTAAACAGTGCACACTAATGCACTGTTCACTTTTTTTAGTGTATTAAATTTTTTAACATTTTTTTTTCTTTTAAAAAAATAGTAAAACAGTGCACACTAATGTACTGTTCACTTATTTATTTATTTAGTGTATTAAATTTTTTAACATTTTTATTTTTTTTCAAAAAAAAAACACTAGTTAAACAGTGCACACTAATGCACTGTTCACGTTTTTTTTTTTTCAGTGTATTAAATTTTTTAACATTTTTTTTTTAAAAAAAACACTAGTTTAAAGTGAATTAAATTCACTCGTACTGTGATGTGAACAATATTTTTTTCCCGAAAAACTAGTATAGAGTGAATTAAATTCACTCGCACTGTAATATCAATTTTATACCTGATAATATTTTATCTACGCTAAAAAAATTATGAAAACTGTAATTCTTATCAGATAAATTTTGTACATAATGGAATTATAAATAGTTTAATGGAATAATAAAAAATATTTTATATAAAGTATTTTTTATTTCATGATGTAATATAAGTAATTAAATTTACAATATTTAAATTAAAAATTATTAGTATTGATATATATATATATATTAATTATTTTATAACCTCAATTTGAAAAACATTTTTTTAACCAAACACATTAAACTACTTTTTCTTCAACCTCAATTTCAACCACAGTTTTAACCAAACACCTATTTTTTCAAACCAACCTCAGCTAAAAGTACTTTTTATAAAACAACTTTTTTCAAAACACAACCACAAAAGCTACCGCAATACCAAACACACTCTAACACATTAAAATAATTTAAAAATATTAACAAAATAATTCTAAACAAAATCAAATCAAAATATTTAAGAAGTACGGTTGTGCTGAAAAACAAACTGCCACTAGCATGTAACGTGGCAGCGAGTGAGGGTGAGTACGCGCGCGGCTTGAGATGGGACGGGACCTCTTTAGTCTTTACGGTTATAGGGCCGTCGTCAGGGCTAGCTTATATTCGGACGATTGTCCCCACATTTTACGCGTTTGGGTTTATTGTTTTTTTGTTTTTTTATCTCTTACGTGTAATGGAATGCATCGGCGTTGTAAACGCGGCCTCCAGTCTTCCGCATTTTTCTTCGATCAACAAATTCAATCTCCGCTTGCTACGTGTCCTGAAGGAAAGTGAGAGTTTTTATTAGTAATTAAATCAGAGCCATTGGTTAGGCACCGCTTGAAACACAAGCAAAGTCTGTCCAGGTGGGGTTTCTCCATGAACTGGCTAGTATATGGAGATGCATGATTTGTCCACGTGTATTATACGGAACTTTTGAAGGCTAAATATGATCATTAAGTGGATTTCAAGATATAATACTATTTAAAAATTAAATTTTATGTGGGATTCATTTTTGGTGTATGGAAGTTGATTGGATGATATATAATATATATCGTAAAAAACCTCCAATATATTAAATTACATAAAGCCTTTTCTAATTTGATTGTTTTTTTCTTTGATTTCGTACTTTACATCCTATAATTTATAAATTATTTAACACTTTACATCCACTGATCCACACCAAAAAAAAATACAACGAAAGAGTTGGATTTATTTACAAATTATCACTCATCCTCTCTTTAACAAACATAAACCCTAGCCGCCATTTTTACTCCAACCTTTTATCAAACACCTTGCGTAATTTTCCATCTAAAAGGATAAAAAAAGGACCATCAAACACCTTGTGGAATCGGTGGCAGGGAAAACCCCTATGGATTGAGTTTTCCAGGAGATGAACTACAATACCACGAAGGGCGATCGACTTTCCGGTGATTGAAGACCAGGCCAATCAGACTCGGGTTAATAAGAGCTGAGCACAAATAATAAAGCATCGCCTTGAAAGCAATCACTTCTCTCTCGAATTTCATGGCCCAATATAGCATGCTAAGCCTTACCCTTGAAGAAAAACCCGTGGGTTATGTTGGAATCTTGAGGCGCTTTAGCATTGTCGATCAGCGAGAACAATGGGAGCACTGAGGCAGAGTTTGACTCAAGCATTCTCATACGGCATGTTGCTAGAGAAATATGCTTCAACTTAGAAGATTCTACCGCTGATAGCAGCATTCTTTCAGAATATCATATCTGCAAACTCT
Source organism: Populus davidiana (assembly GCA_030145905.1). Lineage (NCBI taxonomy): Eukaryota > Viridiplantae > Streptophyta > Magnoliopsida > Malpighiales > Salicaceae > Populus > Populus davidiana. The sequence continues at coordinate 1,447,074 of CM057794.1, read as the reverse complement.
TGTCTGAGTATATGCTTCATCTTCTGGTCATGAATCCTTCAATGTTAGTGGTAGGGATGAGTCAGTATGTACCATCATTTTTTGGGCTTTACTCAGCTTGTTGTGATCTCAGTTAACATTTGGACCGAAATTGAAAACCCCTTCATTGCTATTATAATGATTAACCCTCGGTTTCTTGACTTGAAACCATGTTGAATTCAATGATAATAATTTCAAAAAAAAAAAAAACTAATTTTGTTAGAGAGGGAGAGGGAGAGGGAGAGGGGATGCATGCAAGAATGAGAGTGAGTGCTCTGTCATTTTTCCTGTTTGCAATATATTATATATGAAGATATTATCATCATTTTTGCAAATTGAAGGTGTTCGGTTAATTTTTTAAATTTAATTAAAGGTGATTTAATGGAATCATATTTAAAGTTATGATATAAAAATAATTAAAAGAAGGAGAAACAAATTAAAAATGAAAAAAACATGCTATTAATAAAAAAGATATTTTAGCAAAGAAGATTCACCAGCAAAGAAATAGATTTTCTACTAAAATAAATACTTTTTTTTAAATAAAATAAAAATTTAAAAATTACTTCTTTTTTCCCCCTCAATTTCTTATATTGAAGATGGTTCAAGTTGCCCCGGCTCTGACCAAACAAAACTAACAAGAAGTGATCACGTGGAATGCACATGGATTCCTATTGGTGGGGGCAATTGATTCTTAAAAATAAAGGGGAAAAAAAATTAATGAGGACGACTTTAATTGCACAACATGGATCCAGGGAGAGAGAGAGTGGGGGACGAGACCGTAACAAAATAAGCAAAGAATCATTAATTACACAGCGCTGTAGTCCTAGCTGCACCGCAGTAAATTCTAGAGTCGATTCCCTTACCTCACACCACCCACACTCCATCCATAAATACCCCCACCTTCTTCCCGCTTTCCCTCATATCACACATCCAGAAAAAGACTTCACCTTTCTCTCAATGGCTCAGCATCGGTCAGGTTTGCTCTGCATTGTCTTCCTGGTCTCGGTCTTTGTGTTGGCTCATGCGAGGATCCCTGGAGTTTTCACCGGCGGGTCTTGGGAGAGTGCTCATGCTACTTTCTACGGCGGGAGTGACGCCTCCGGAACTATGGGTAACCCTCCCTTTCTTTTTTATTTCTTCCTCTTGCCCTTCTAACAGTTTGCATCTTTGAAAAAAATTAAAAAAATAGTAGCGGGTCATATATACTAAAGAAATGTCATAGCCAGGCTTGTAATAGACCAAGCATGTGAAATGTTGTTCGATTGATTTTGTTTGTTTGATAGATCTTGTGCGTTTATTTGTGTTCAGGAGGTGCATGTGGGTATGGCAATCTGTATAGCCAGGGATATGGAGTGAACACAGCAGCATTAAGCACAGCGTTATTCAACAATGGGTTGAGCTGTGGGGCTTGCTTCGAGATTAAGTGCGCAGATGATCCAAGATGGTGCAACCCAGGAAACCCATCCATCGTTGTAACCGCCACTAATTTCTGCCCTCCTAACTTTGCTCAACCCAGTGATAATGGTGGTTGGTGTAACCCACCTCGTCCTCACTTTGACCTTGCTATGCCCATGTTCCTTAAGATCGCGCAGTACCGCGCTGGTATTGTCCCTGTCGCTCATCGCCGGTGAGTAATCTGCTTTTCTGTCCTTTATTTCTTTTCTTAATGGTTTGCGTGGCCCAGATTCTGTTCTTTTCTTGATGTGTCATTTTCCTGTTTTTACTTCGAAGACGCAGGAGTAAAGTTACTTTTGCTTTTGGATTATTATTATTTGATTTAATGGTGTGTTTGGAAGACACGAATCTATACGGAATCTTGAAATGCCGCTTCTTCATTTTTGCTTTTTCCAATTTCTTTTTCTAGACAAATCGTTCTGCTATCTGTATTTGTATTTCCTAGAGAGTTTTAGGCCCTTCTGGGGAAGCAAATGCCTTGTATTGCTAAGATTAACAGGGTGCTTGATATGTTATTATGACAGGATAGTAGCAGCAGCAGTCCTTGAAAAAAAGAAAGATTCAATAGCGTGTAGTTGTACAACCCCCAACTTTAGCTAAGAATCGTTTTACCAAACAAACCAACGGAAACCCGCATCGGCGGTCTGCCGTTGCCGTTCTGTAGGGTTTTTAAAAGACTTTGATAGCCTTCCCATCATAAATGGCATTATTTTCCCGGAAAATCAGGGTCGAAGCGACAATACACCTCCTCATCGCCACTACCACCACTAATAGAATAAAATAACTCCATGCCGTATTTGTATTTGTCTTATCTTTATCGTATTCTGGCGGTGGTTAATTATATTTGGATTTGTTTTTGTTTACAGGGTACCGTGCAGGAAGCAGGGAGGCATCAGATTCACTATCAACGGTTTCCGTTACTTCAACCTGGTTTTGGTGACCAACGTGGCGGGTGCAGGGGATATCGTGAATGTGTGGATCAAGGGCTCGAACACTGATTGGATGACCATGAGCCGTAACTGGGGACAGAACTGGCAATCCAACGCCGTACTTGTGGGTCAGTCGCTTTCTTTCAGGGTTAGAGGCAGCGATGGCCGCACCTCTACTTCTAAGAACGTGGCATCACCTAATTGGCAGTTTGGTCAGACCTTCACGGGCAAAAACTTCCGCGTCTGAGCTCCCTCTTCCTCTTTTTTTTTTTCTTTTCCTTTCTTACATGTTAGTATTTACCTACTAGTACTGTAATGTGAGTTTCCCCGCCTTTAGTTTTCCTTAATTTTCTCAGGAAAACTTGGAAGTGATTGGGGTTCACGGGGATGAAAATAGGGGCAGGACAGTGACTCCAAAGTGTCTTTTTGAGTGGGAGAAGTGTCTTTTGCTTAGCGGACTGGTTAGATTGAAAGTTTTAAGAACCAGTCGAGCTGCTGGTCAAAGTAAAATGGCAGGAAAGGCTGAAGCGGCTGCAGTAAGGAACTTGTAGCCCGCAGCTCCTGTTGATGTATGTTTTCATCTCTATAATACTACTACCAAGTACCAACTATATAATTGTGATCTGCTCGATCTTGTCAGCTCAACCTGATGATCCCATGTGTAAATATTTCTTGCACCACAATGATGCTGTCTGAAAACAGTAATGGCCACCTACTTAACTAGATAGATAGCCAAGGATGAATGAGCCTCTCTGAGACGCCCAGCAGCTAAATGTATAATCATCTTGCCACTTCTGGGAAATGATGGGTTACTATTCTATGATCAGATAACGCAACATTACGTTACATAATAATCACAGTAAAAAAGAGAAAAAAGGGCGTTGAATTGCAACAACCAGTCTCAAATTGGCAAAAAGATTAGATGGATTCCTGCAAGTAGACCGTCCCCACTTGTCGGTGGATATGCTCACAACTCCCCATGTGCCACTCCACCGACACTGATCAGCATCAGTTCTTTTCTGCCAATTTCATCGTTCCTTTTCCTCGCTAGCACAGAACCCGTTCACGTATCTAATCATGCAACGCCTCCGTAATTTTTCCGCTCAGGCGTCTGCTTGTACCAAATGGCTTATAGCATCTATTTTTCCGCCGGAATAAGCTAACAAGGCAGGCCGGTCCGATCCACATGGTAGGAAACATGCCTCGTGAAGGAAAGTCATGGGAACCGGATTAGTGTACAAATTTATAACCCAAGCATTTAGGTTTGTTAGGGCAAGATGGCTCCCATTTTCACATGCAATGTTTTCCCAAGCTCAGAGCAGACAAATCACCTGCTATAAACCGATCTTTTCCATGCTGTGGGAATCTGGGCACGCTTGGCGGTCTTGTAAGAGATGACAAGAGGCCTATCCGGTTATGTTAAGATACCCGCTAAGCCCAAAAGAGGCAAACCATGTCTGGCATGCCATCAAGGAAGGCATTTATGCCTTATCAACAATATCTTTCGGATCATGAAAAATCAACTTTCGGCAAGAAAACAACAGGTAAAGTGGGACCGACTGCGACCATATACTTGTTATCGATCAATTAGCTTGTCAAGAAAAATCCTTAAACCCCAAATTATCCTCGTGATATGTAGATCATAACTCAAGTATATGGTGTGTGACTTGAAATAGCCTCTTGCAAAACTTTGAGGTTTATAGCTGGAATCATGATAAGGGAATTGGAATATATGCCACGTTAAATCATTCTTACGCTGAATTTCGGAATCCGATCGTACATGTCAATTTGTATCCAAATTCATGCCAATCCTTCTAAGAATTCAAGGTTTGTGATAGATGATGGTTTTGATTCACATCGGGAACAATCATAATCTCGTGCACCCGAGTGTAGCTAAAATAATAGATAGGTCGTGAAGGATATTTGTTGATTACCGAGTACTTAACAGTTAATTTAATTATTCTATTGATGGAGAAATTATTGGATGAGTTGTATGGTCTAATTATTTTTTTAAATTGAATCTAAGATTGGAGTACCATCAAATTAAAATAAGACCAGAAGATATTTAAAAATAACTTTTAGAACTCACGAAAAACATTATAAATTTATGATCATGCCATTTGGTTTAACCAATACTCCATCTATCTTCTAAGCTTCAATGAATAATATTATATTCAAATTTTATCTTAGAAAGTTTATTTTAATTTTATTTGATGATATAATAGTCTATAATAAAAGTGAGGAGGAGCATACGAGTCATTTAAAACCTATTCTAGACCTATTAGTTAAACACAAACTCCATGCTAAAAGATCTTAATGTAAGTTTTCTAGTAAGGAGCCGGAATACCTAGGCCATATGGTATTAGAGGAAGGGGTAAATTTCGATGTAAGAAAGGTAGAGGTTATGGTTCAATGACCCAGACCCAACAACATAAAATCCTTAAAGGGATGTTTAGGCCTAATCAAGGATTATAAAAGGTTCACATAAGATTATGGGTCCTAACAATCCAGGCTACCCAAAAAAAAACATCTCAACTTTGAGTTGGTCTTTTTGTTTTGTGAGTGTTTATTTTATTTATCTTATTTTTAAATAAAATAGAGTTTTTAATAATTAAAAATTATTAAACCCAATTCATTCTGTGACTCAGATATTGAGATTGACAAGCTAACTAAAATCACTAAATTTGATGGAATCTAGACTCTGGTTGCTAGTCAAGTCAAGTTAAAAAAATTTAAAGTATATATTTTTTAATTTTATTATCTAAAATTAAATTTATTGGGAATTGAGTTTCATAGTTTATTTTAATTTGCTTTTCATGGGGTTAACATGGCCTTAAACAAACATCACAATATTGGGTTGATACTCGATTTTACGAGTATGTATTTTTTTTTTATTTTTAAAAAAAGTTATTAAACTCAGTGTAGTTCATTACCGGGTAGCAGGTTTGACAAATTAAGACTGATTAATCTGAATCGATTTAATATATTGTATTCTTGAAAAGAAAACAAATGTTATGTTAATTTTTTTTTAAAAAACCAAATATTATTATTACACTATCAAAGAGTTTGTGACTGAAACAATTGATTTTTTTGTATGTTTAAATTTGTTGGGGTCCAACGGGACACGGAACAGTAATCTAGTTTGTTCTAAATAGCGGAGGTGGCTAAGACTGTCATTTGAATTCATTGGGCCGTGGGCCAGGAAATCTGAGATTCTTTTTACGCCTTGGGTGTATGCATTTCAAAGAATTATGTAATTTCTTATTTTGATAAATGGGCTTTATAGTGGGCCTAGTTTAAGACTTGATCAAAAGGCAATGAAAAGGAAAATCGCCGTCTGTGGGGATCGAACCCACGACCACATGGTTAAAAGCCATGCGCTCTACCTCTGAGCTAAGACGGCTACATGTTTTCTGTCCCTTGTTTGTCCAGTAACAAATTAGCAATAAAATTAATACCGCATCCAAATCAGACTCCCTGCATCTTATTATTCTACTCTCAGTAAGAAATCCGTGATTTATCATGGGATGAATAAATGTTTTGATAAAAAAAAAAAATATGGAGGTTTTTTCAACGTATTGTTTTACAAAAAAAAAAAACTAAAACTAAATTATAAAATCTATGCATGCAATTAATTAAAAAAATTGAACATAATTTGTGCTGAATATATATATATATATATATATATATATATATATAATGTTAACTTGTCTATTCTACTTGTTTTGCTATGGGTTAAATATTATTTTTAATACAAAAAAATAAATATATAGGTGTTATTATAATATTTTTTTGACATCAATTAAAAACTATAATTATGAATCAAAAAGCTTATATTTACATATAATAAAATAAAATAAAGATTATATATGTTAATAAAAACATGTAAGATGTCTAACTAATTTTTAATGTAATACAAAAACAAGAAATTTTTTCAATTGCTATGTTAAAACATCGTTTCCTTTAACTTTTTGTATAATAATTTGTTCTACAAAAAGTAAAGAAAGTGATTTTCATAAAACAAATTATAAAAAAATAAAAATAAAAATAAAAATAAGAAAATAACATAGATGGTCTGCGCGCTATGCCGAGGGCTTGGCTATTTTTTTCACAGCATAAAAAAAGACATTCATTAAACATTCACGTTTTCAAATAAGTAAAAAACATCTAAAATTTAGGTAATAAAAGACAGCCAATGTTGTTAGAATGGTGACCCAGAAAGTAAGTAAAAAAATATTATAAAACGAGTATTTCATTTTTATATTCAATTAATTAATTTAATTTAATTCAAAATAAAAAAAATTAAATTTAATAAAGAAAAAAAAAACCCAAAATAACTTGTGTTTTTTTTCAAAAGCTAAATCCAAGTTAATATTTTAAACCCACAATCTATTAAATTTTATACTCGTTTGAACCAAGAAGCTCAATACTAGACTAACCAATTAAATGTTGAAATTTTAAATATATTAATTTAATCTAATTAAACAAAAAAAATATTTTTAAACAAGTTAAATCTGACAAAGACAAAAAAAACCGAGCCAGTGTTATTTGTTTTGACTGAAAAATCTTTTCAAAAGAAAAAAATATAAAAACAAAAAAAAAACCAATGAAACCTAGATTACTATATCAAACTCGCAGGTAAGAAACGCTGAGAGGATTTTATCGTCGCTTTGAAAGCCACCGTTTGGCTGAACAAAGCCTCCGCACACGCCTCTACAACTTCACTAGAACTCCCACACACCACCCTAATGATTATTTAAATAATATTATATATGGGGTAAAAAAACATATCATCCCTTTTGTCAATTCAATTGTTACCGAGAAACCAGAAGGAAAATACACAAATTCCCCTGCAAGCCGGTTTCTTTTTTTAGCTTCTAGAGGTAATTTCGATGATTTATTTTGCATCTAAACCTAAAAAGACAAAAATACTTTCAAGTGATAGATATATATTATTTTGCTTTTAAGGATAAAAAAATTATTATATTGTTGTAAAAAAAATATGTAGACCAATTTGCCCCCAATTAATTCTGCAATGTCTAGTAATTCAATACTTTTAAGGATAATTCAATTGTTCTAATCCAGTGTTTTGAATATATTCCTGTCAATGAATTCCGTCTTCCGAGCTGCTGCAGGGTAGGATGACCGAGGTAACAGCAATTAACGACTATCAAGTATCAAGAACAGCGACGCATAATTTTCGCATCGTAAAGTTTAAACTTCATAAAAGGAATCACAGTGTAAATAAGATGATCTAAAGGAGAAATTGAAATTCTTATTGATCTTCACAAATTACAGGGGAGACGTTAACACAAACCATTATCCATGAATCACAATAAAATGAATAAGATGATGCTGCTATCTATTATTTTGAACATCGTTTTTTATGCTCACTCGACAAAGACTTGAAAGTCAATAGGAGCAAAACGTGTATGTATGAATACTAATTCCCAGCTGTATAAATGTTGATAGCAAACGGATCTCTCATATTTTCAATTGAATTTATCTACTACCTCAAAACTCTGTTTGAGCTCAAGATGAAGTTCTCTTCACCCGCAATAGTGGAGTTCAGCCTTCCTGCAGCCCAACCATTGTTCATAACACGAGCAGCAACACGAGCTGGATCACCGGTCACTCGACTTCCCTCAACCTGCTTTTCATATTCTGGAAGACCTCCTGCCTTTCTCTCTTGTCTTCTTTTCCTCTCCTCATCTCTTTCCTTCCTCAGCCAGCTCTCCACTGTTCTCTGCAAATCCCATTTTCATTTCAGCATTACACAAAGCAAGAGGATTTATATTCTGGAAATTGAAAAACTATCAACAAGTTGAAAAGTGGATTAGAGAATTAGACATAGCTACCAACCATTAGTGACAAATTACTAATCTCTTTCATTTTGGCCATTGGCATTGCGAATTGCAACTTCCCATGAGCAACATACAACTGTAAAAGAAGAAGCCAATTAGACATCGAGAAGAGCAAGCATTATATGTGATGCCTGTTGAACTACTGAAGAAATCAAGACATACAATATGCGTTGGCCACTCCTCCAAACCATCAAATATATGTGTTGCATAGATAATTGATGCACCTCGCTCTTCACATTCCTTTCTTAGAAACTTCAGAAGGTCAGCCCTTGCTAGCACATCGAGGTCAACCGTTATCTCATCAAGAAGAAGAACCTAGATAAACAAGGAGGTAAAGTCGGCTTATATTAAGACATGAATGGGAAAAGCGAAGAAGAAAAGATATCCTCAACAAACAATAACTCGTCCAAATGAGGAGTTACAAGAATTGTAATGGAAACTCATGATATAAGCGAGAGATATGAAGCAAGAAAAAGGGATACCTTGAATGGCCTCAAGAGACCCATGCAAATTTGCACTCGCCTTCTCTGGCCATCAGAAACCTTGTGCATCCTCCATGACAGATCAATGTCCAATACCTATCCAATCAAGATAACAAGTTGTAATGTCCCACTGCTGTCAATGGCACACCTAAAGAAATAGTTTCTCAGAAATGCAACTTGAATAAATTGAAACTCACCTTGATTAGCTCAGCTCTTCTTTGAGGATCAATACCTGCCACCCCAAGTATCATCTTCTCCGCAGAAATATCCATTTGTATCGGAACCTCAAAACCAGCAAAAGCAACTTCTCGCCTCCACTGCAAAAGAAAGACTTTTTATCAATAAATAAAACTTTGAATATGAAAATCTCGAAATCCGGATAATTAGGTAAAAAAACAATTTCCTATCGAAATGTCCCAAACACACCATAGTATAGCCAACGCCAAGCATATCATGCTCAATATTAGACAAAAGTAAAACAAACTATTCCATTTGATTATGATAGAGATCCAGTCAAACATTGTTCTCATAATTAATTTAAGCAGGGCCTCTTTTGACAGTTTAGGCTGCTCCCATTTCGCAGGCTGGAATCCTTTTTCATGTGGAAAAGAGCTATGATATGAAAGGAATATCCATTGCAATGCAACAAAGAATTTGTTTTTTTTATTGTTCTTCCAAGGATTAGATTGGCATATGCAATAACACATTACTGGAGGGGGTAATGTTCCTCAACGTCTTATTGAAGACAAGAAATAAAACACCAGTTTCCAAATTTTAAATTAAACAGCAACGGTCAATAATAAGAAAAGGCAAAGTCATGAATGAATTGTAATTTCTAACCTCTCCTCCAAGATAAGAAAGATCACCAGAAGAAGTTAAAGCAGTGTCGTGAAAAGCAGACCTTCCTAAAACACGAACCATTTGGGGTTCCACCATGTGTTTTCCTCCTAATATCTTCAGAATTGTTGTTTTCCCTTTACAACACAACAAAACAAACCCATTACTATTCTGGTGTTTTGCTTACTAATACTATTATCTTATGAAAACAAACAAAGATCTAACCAGCGCCGTTGGATCCAACAAGAAGGCATCGATCACCAGAATTGACGGCGAGAGAGAACTCATCGATCAACGGTTTAGACCCAGGCGGTGGGTGACCGTTGATTCCTGGGTACGTGAATCTAAGGCCGTTGATATCTATTATTGGTCCTTGATGCTCCATATCGCCCATCACAACAATCTGAGAGAGCGGTCTCTGTTTTTAAGCTCCCAAGTCTCATTTTCTTCTTCTTCTTCACCTAACTCGATGGGAAAATTTTGGGGATATGGATCCTACAACGTGGCAAATTTTAATAGTACTGCGTGGTCAGTCAACAACCGTTTAAAGTAGCATGTGGGGGCGGGTCTTGTGGAACGAACGATCAAGAGGGATGGATACACGAAGGCAATTTAAGTATTGTGCTCTCAATATCCTATAACTTGGAACCTGAACTAATTAAACTAGACTTCATAGTTTTCATAAAACATACATTTAATCTGTTAAACTAATTGAGATCAAACACAAAAAGGAGGCTAGAATTCTGAATAAATTGTATATTATGAATGCATTGTCTTAACATAATTACAAATAAAGTATATATAGGTTAAACTGAAAGTATTATTCTACCCTTAATAAATAAGACAACATAAATATTATTTAACAACTCCCCTCAAACTCACGATGCGGCAGCTACAAGCATCGAGAGTTTGCCAACTAGAAAACGAAAACGAGATATGGAATGCGCCTTGGTAAAGAAATCTGCAATCTGCAATGAAGAAGGAACAAAAGGCAAAGTAATGGTTCCATGCTTGAGATGATGACGAGTAAGATGACAATCTATTTCAATGTGCTTAGTCCGCTCATGAAAAACCGAGTTGTGAGCAATCTGAATAGAACTCTGGTTGTCACAATACATAGGAGTAGGATGGGAAAAGGAAACTCTCATATCAGCAAGTAACCAACGTAACCAAATAATCTCTTTGGTAGTAGATGCCATGGCACGATATTCTGCTTCGGTGGATGATTGAGAAACAATAGATTGTTTCTTGCTCTTCCAAGAAATAAGAGAATCACCTAAAAAGATACAAAACTCGGTAACAGACTTGCGATCTGTGGGATCACTACCATGATCAGCATCAGAGTATGCACGCAACTCCAAGGAAGAGGTGGATGAAAGTAAAAGACTTTGAAAAACTGTACCCCGAAGATATCGCAAAATACGAAGAACAGCTGCCCAGTGAACAGTAGTAGGAGAAGCAACAAACTGACTAACAACATGAACAGCATATGCAATATCTGGACGAGTAATGGTGAGATATACCAAACTCCCAACAATAGTGCGGTATAAAGTAGGATCTATCAAAGGTAAACCATCAGAAGAAGAGTACCTTGCGTTAACCTCAATAGGAGTATCCACAGTCTTGTTATCAGTAAGTCTAGCCCGCTCAAGAATATCTGCAACATATTTCGACTGAGAAAGAAGGTAACCTCTAAGTGAGTATGCTACCTCAATACCCAGGAAATATCGAAGATAACCCAAATCCTTCATCTCAAATCGTCTAGCCAACTCTGTTTTCAAAACTGAAATACCATCAATGTCATCACCAGTAATAATCATGTCATCAACATATAAAGACAGAATGATACGACCTGCATCAGTGCACTTAATAAAAAGAGCAGAATCATGACTGTTAGAAACAAAGCCAAGTGACGAGATCACAATAGAGAATTTCTCAAACCAAGCACGGGGTGCTTGTTTGAGACCATATAATGCTTTCTTAAGCTTACAAACATATCCAGAGTCATGTGAAATACCAGGAGGGGGTGCCATATAAACTTCTTCTTGAAGATCTCCATTCAAGAAGGCATTTTTAACATCAAGTTGAGAAATATGCCATTGACGAATCGAAGCTACGGCAATAAGAGTACGAATAGTAGTCATTTTTGCAACCGGAGCAAATGTCTCCTCATAGTCCATACCGTACTGTTGAGAGTATCCTTTGGCAACCAACCTAGCTTTATATCGCTCAATAGACCCATCAGAATTAGTCTTGATCTTATACACCCAACGACAACCAACAACACTCTTACCAGGAGGTAGAGGAACCAGATCCCAAGTATCTGTCTTATGCAATGCAGAAAGTTCCTCATCCATAGCTTGCTGCCAAAGCGGATCAAGAATTGCCTCTTTATAGGAAGAGGGCTCAACAAGACAATGAATAGAGGCTAAAAAGGAAGTAAATGATGAAGAATAACAAGAATAAGCAAAATCTGGTAGTTTTGTGGACTTACGAATGCGGATGGATTGACGTGGAGGTGGATCCACAATCTCAGATGAAGCTTGAGGGGCTGTAGATGAGAATGGAGCTTCAGGTGTGCCAGAGAGTAAAGTACCAGTACCTGCAGAGTTATAAGTACAAATTGATCAAACATGGGGAGAGCTATCATTACCAGAATCCTCAGAAAATGGATCTATACTAATAAGATCAGATTTAGTCAGGTTATGAGTAGTGGATGGAATAGAAAAGAAAGGTATATGCTCAAGGAAGACAACATGACGAGACACATAAAGTTTCTGAGTTATTGGATCAAAACAACGATAACCCTTTTTACCTTCACCATAGCCCAAAAAGACACAAATAACGGATCGAGAGGATAGCTTACTTCGTTCTACATGAGGACGAAGAACGAAACAAGTACAACCAAAGACTCTAAATGAGGAATAATCAGGGACATACCCATATAACTTTTCAAAAGGAGATAGACCCGAACTATGAGAAGATGGAATTGTATTAATCAAGCTTACAGCAGTAAGAACAGCTTCTCCCCAAAACTCACCAGGAACAAAAGCAGACAACAAGAGAGAACGAGCAGTTTCGACAATGTGCCTATGTTTTCTTTCAGCAACACCATTTTGCTCAGGAGTATCTGTACATGAAGTTTGGTGGATGGTTCCATCTAGGGCAAGCAATTGGCAAAATTTATTAGAAGTGTATTTCCCACCTAAATCACACCTAAAGCATTTGATCATAGTAGAATATTGAGTTTTGATAAGAGCTCGAAAAGCTGCATATATCTCAAAGAATTCAGAACGATGTTTCATTAAATAAACCCAACAATAACGAGTATGATCATCAATAAAAGAGACATAATATCGAGACCCTCCTTTTGTGGCAACAGGAGAAGGTCCCCATACATCAGAATGAATCAAATCAAATGGTGAAGAAGAAACAAAAATACTTCGATTAAAAGGTAAGGCGGAAAATTTTGCCAATTTACATCCACTACAATCAGAAATGTCACAAGTTTTCAAATTTCCTAAAGCTCCTGTGGATGCCAAAAATCTCAAACGAGAAGACGAAACATGACCTAGACGGGAATGCCATAAATAAAAACTAGAAGATGAAATACTCAAACGAAAGGAAGACAAATCAACTGTAGTAGTAGCAGCGGCAGCAGCAACAACTGGCACTTTTAACTCATCCAAAATATATAGTCCATTCTCCCTACGGCCTGTCCCAATCAGCTTCTGAGACTGCATATCCTGTATACAACAAAAAGAACCAGAAAACATGACTAAATAATCACCAGAATCACATATTTGACCAACAGACGCAAGATTCAATTTGAGTTGTGGAATAAGATAAACATTAGGGAGAGACATGTGAGGTGTGATAACAGAAACAACACATGCTAAGGGCATTTGAGTGCCATCAGCAGTCATAACAGGAATGGAGGACAAAGGGGATACAAAGGTAAAAGATGAGGAATCTGGAGACATATGATGAGAAGCACCAAAATCCAAGACCCATTCAGAATGTGACATACCTGAGGAACTATGAGGCAACTGACCTATGGAAGAAGAAGCGGACATTGCTTGTGGCTGCAAGGAGAGAAACTTCTGAAATTGCTCAACCAAAATATTAGGATCGGTAATAGAACTCGAGGAAGCTACTGCTGCAGTATTGTGGTGTTGTGGTTTATAACCCTGAGGTGGTCTATGAGCATTAGATTGTGACTGATTGCCAGGCTTCCAAGCTTGATTCTGATATCTCAACTTAGGACACTGAGCCTTCCAATGACCTTTCTGCTTACAGAAGCTGCACTCATCGAAGCCAACCCTTGTGTGAGACTTATTCTGATGATTAGAGAATGACCTAGAAGGTACTACTAGTACAGAAGGATTTGAAGCTGAAAGAATTCATTTTTCAGAATAAGACTGAAAACGTATTTCTTCAGCCAATAACTCACTGACAACAGAGTCAACAGAAGGCAGTGGAGAACGATGCAGAATTGAACCTCTAAGTCCTTCGAAATCACTGCGAAGTGCTGTTAAAAACTGTACCAATCTTTGCTGCTCTCTACGCTCAATATAGACACCACATGCTTTTAATTCTGTCGATTCTATAAGAGCCAATTGATCCCAAAGATCTGTCATAACAGAATAAAACTCTTGAATACTCATATTCTTCTGATGAAGAGCTCGTATGTCATTCTCTAATTGATTCTGTTTTGCAAAATTTGATTGTGTGAATAACCTTTGCAGATGATCCCAAACCTCTTTTGATGTCTCATATTTCGCCAACTGCGTACCTATTGAATGCTCAACAGAATTGTTGATCCAAGTAATGATCTTTGCATTATTTTCTTCTCATGTATCTATCAAACCAACATCCCCCTCCTCAATATTCTTAGGTATCACATAAGTTCCACTAACATACCCCCACATCTTCTTACCCTTAAGGAAATTTCTCATTACATAACTCTAATATGAATAGTTCTTCCCATCCAACTTCACACTCACAGACTGAAGCGAATCATCTCTTTCAGTAGCCATAATCAACAATCACAGATAACCAGAATGCAAAAGTAGCGGAAGACAAAATACTCAATTGCAGAAACTAAACAAATATCTTCTCGAAATTATACGATTACTCCCAAAACACAAAACAAATTTGCAAAAACTGAACGCAGATACCAAATTGCAGAAGCTGAAGGGAAGATGAAATACCAAAATAATTGCAGAGACTGTCGAAATACCTAATTTTGCAGAAGCGGAAGACAAAATATCACTCCAAAAAAAAATATCACTCGAAATAGTTGGATCCGCGAAGCTGTATTTGGGATTAAGCTTCGTTCCATAAAACCAGCTCTGATACCATGTTAAACTAATTGAGATCAAACACAAAAAGAAGGATAGAATTCTGAATAAACTGTATATTATGAATGCATTGTCTTAACCTAATTACAAATAAAGTATATATAGGTTAAACTGAAAGTACTATTCTACCCTTAATAAATAAGACAACATAAATATTATTTAACATAATCCATAAACTCTTTGGTTCGTTTCTAACTTTAGTGATTTTCCAATTTTAAAAAAAAAAAAAGTGAAAAGAGAAGCAGATAAGATGGGAAAGGAAAAACTATTAGCCGTGTTTGGGTTTAAAAAAACCTACTAAGTTGAATATGGCCAACTCTAGTAAAGAGATTATTTGTTGTTTTCTATAATACAGGGACTAATTGATTAGTTTTGATAAACTATGATGATTTAGTTATAACTAAGCTTTCTAACTTGTAAAAAAAAAATATAGGTAGTAAAAATTATCATTAAATTTCATAGAAAGAGTCCACTTTGAATTCTCGTAACTCTCAATTCTTTGTTTAGTTCTCATTTAAAATTAATATAAATAAAAATTATTTTAATATGATTTAGTCAATTTAAATTAATAAAAAATAATTTGAATGTTTGGTAAAAAATAAGGTTTGATTTTTAATTTTTATTTTAAATGATATTTTTTTTTATATTAAATGAACTCAAGATTTATAGGTTAACTTGATAAAGACATAACTCAGATGAATGTAATTATATTTTTATTAAATTTAAAATTTTATTTACATAAAAATTAACTAACATATTTAAACAACCCACAAAAGTTAAAAACATGTTGGCTTTAAGAAAAAAAACCACTAGGCCCACCAGGGAGTTTTTGAGATCAATCAAAAGTGTTTTCTTTCTAACTATGTTATTTGTTGCATGTGTTAATTTTAAAAAACGTCATAGTTATTTGGCTTCCTTCCGCCACCAGGTGACAGCAAGAAAGGCTTCGGCTACAAGGAAAGAAGCCTAG
Organism: Populus davidiana; assembly: GCA_030145905.1. Taxonomy (NCBI): domain Eukaryota; kingdom Viridiplantae; phylum Streptophyta; class Magnoliopsida; order Malpighiales; family Salicaceae; genus Populus; species Populus davidiana. The sequence continues at coordinate 1,431,156 of CM057794.1, read as the reverse complement.
TATCTAATAATATTACAGCAATGCCATCATCAAATTGTGTTGTCTGCAGCGAGTTTTGGAGTTTGTGAAGGCGGCACGTGTCACGAAAGAGCAGCGAAGATGAGCGCGACTGCAAGATCGATGGCTAACAGTTAGCAATCCTCGGAGAAAGTTTTTGATCCTAATGGTGAATTATATTATTTAAGGAAGATGTACTTCCTTCCTAGGCGAGGCGACAACTAATTGTGCTGGCGCTGCACTATCCTCCACCGCAAAAACTATTCGGCTTTTCAGAAATCAGAATAGAAGAGATTAGGCAGGATCTCCCTCAATTTTACAATAACGTCGATGCGTCAAATCACCTTTTCTGCTTTTTTTCACCTTTTGGCCCACCAAATATTTCTTCGAGATAGAAATTTCAGCTTCGAGTTCTCTTGGCCTGAAGCTTGATGGGAGATCTCTCTCGGACTTCGGTGTGTTTCTAACAGTGAACATCTTCGATGATGATGAATATGGCTTCCTTGCTGCTATCTTTTGCTCTCTTTTTTTATATATATATAGTTTTTTCCTTCCTATTTCAAGAACTACTCCATCGAATTTCTCAAGATTATGATTCCAATAACTTGCATTTGATAAATACTTGACAGTGGTTACAGCTCCAAAAATTACTCTATTCGAGGTGGAAGATCTTCCCTCAATTTTTGTTGGCTTAATTACATGTCATCCTTTACCGTGGCAATTTGATTATAAGGGACAAATGGAATGGCCTTCAAATGATGTTTTTTAAAAATAAAATAAAATAATATGAAAAATAAATGGACATTTATGTATTTTTTAATCGATTAAATATTGACATATAAGATGAGATATTTAAGATATTTTATCATAAATACAAGATTTTATAAATAAATAAATAAAATATCATATGACTTTGAAAAAAAACTTGAGTGTTCTCATGAATCTATATAGATATCTATACAGAGAGCCTCACCCTAGATAAGAAAAATAATAAAACTCAAAATTAAAATCAAGTTATTCTATATTTTTAGATATACGGTGTTGAAGTCATTCTTCCATTAGAATGTCAAATTCCATCTCTAAGGATAGTAATCTAAGAAGGACTCTTTAATGAAGACAATATCTGTCTATGTGCCAAAGAACTTAGAGCCTTGGATGAGAAGTTTTTTGAGCCGCAGCAATGTTTAGAATGCTATCAAACTTAACTTTAGAGGGCTTTCAACAAGAAGATGCAACCACTTTCATTTCTAATAGAAAATCCTATCTTGACAGTACACCAAATGATCATGTCAAAACATATAAGTTATAATTTTCTCTTTAAATGGGATGGACCTTATATGATTTAATAAGTCCCCACTAGTGGAGCTTATAAAATCATCAATGATAATGGATTGATGATTGTTTGTCAATGGAAAATTCTCAAGATACCATGCTTGCTTAAGATCTAATGCAACTCCTAGCATGTACAATCTAAAACTATGAATGGCATAAATAAAAAACTTTGAATTATATTGTGACTTGATTCTTTATCAATATAGGTATATGGACATCTTATAAATTATTTAAAGTACAATTACATCATCCTTTACAACTATCTTAACCTATATGATTGTTCATGTGGTGAAAAAAGAGTAACTGGACAACACAATAATAACACAAAAGCATGGGTACCAGGATGCAAGTAAGAGTAAAATCTAGACTTTGTTGATAAATAAAAGTAATAGCATCTTAACATGTGTGGTGGTAAAGGATCTAGTGGTTTCCTCTTCAAAAGCCTCAAAGGTTTTGAGATACTATTTAAGCTTCTCAATTTTTAAAACTTGTTCTTTTATGTCATCCTAAGAGATAGTGAAGATTCTATGTAATTAAGCTTTTTAACATCTTTAATGACCTCATTCATTATTTTTCTGATAGGAAAGTAATTAACTTTTATATCTTTGATTAAATGGAAGATCTTTTCAACTTGATTAGCTAAGTTAAAGACATAGTGGATCATTGTATAAACAATATTATTTATGATACTCTCTTCACACTTAATGATATATTCAGATTTTATCTCGCCTAATATATCATTAGTACAATACTTAGCTTTTTTTTGAATGTGCAAAGGTAGCAAGAGCTTTAGAAATATACAAGTTAGTCCCTATATTATTGAGGACTATCAAAAACAGTACTACAGATCGATGATTAGACTTCACTTATGACAAACTTGGTAATGTCAAATCCATTACGTATGACTTATTGACCAAGCTGAAACAAAGAACAATAAATAAAAAAGATGTTAATATATGATAATCAATATGAATTGAGGAAGAAAAAAAGTGTTTAACCAATTCATTAACATTATCTAGCATAATTGATGCACTAGAAATTCCATAAAAAAATTATGATCACAAGGATTGAACACTTTTTTAATACATTTTAAACTTTATCTAATTATGACCGTTGTCATTATTCTCACTATCTTTGGTATTAAAAATTGCTTCAATACCACCATCCTCCTCCTTCTACATACATATATCATTATGAACAAGTATTAATGTTAGAAATTGATGAAAAATTAAAAAAAAAGTGAGTTTTTATCTTTATTTACCAATTATGAAGAAAAAGATTGTATATTCCTTTTATTTTCTCTTGATGTGACCATAATAGGCTTTTTTTTTAGAGAATTTTTTAAAAAACATATTCTTTTCGCATTAGGAATCACAAATGTTGTATTAATGGGCACCTTTTTTAGCACCATCATCCTTTTCTAATTTAACATCCATCCATCACTTGATTATCTCTTATATATATATAGGGGTTGTTTCCATTGTTTAGATGTTATTAGTTTTTACTTTTATAGGTTTTTCATTTTGTTTTCAATTTTATATATAGGGATTTCAAGTTATTTTATTATTTTTTGAAAATTACTATTTTTTATTTTTCATATCTTTTTGTTGTGGTCTGAAGGGTACTTTGGTCCCAAAACAAGGTAAAAATACACAAGGGATAAAATATAAATACAAAGGGCATGTAAGAGTGAAAAAAAAAACTTGTTTTCAATAGAAAAGAAATTTAGTCCAACCCTATCTCACTAGAGAGGATTTTCCCTAACTCCATCGTGTTTGGAGTATGGATAGAGTTATAATTTTTGTCTCATAAATTATCTCAAATCTGTCTTGGTCCAAAGGCTTTTAATTTTGATTAACTAATAAACTAATTTAATTCTATTGAGATTATTCTACTTGGAATTTAATATGATAATATAGGAAATATTTGTTTTTAAAGATTGTTTTCAAAATGCAAAAGATTAGAGCTTTTTTTAAGTTTTTTTTATTTATCTTTAGCACTATATTATAAACATAGCTAAGTATGTTTGAGGACAATCATCTATCTATGTGTACTAGAAAAGATTCTTTTGTATATGTGGAAAGTAAAACTTGAAACTTGATTTCATAAATTTTTAACTAACTTGTTGCTTTCTATTATTTTTATTAAACCAATTTATTTGATGATTTAATCTAAGAAATCTTCAAAAATTTGACATAGACTAGGTTTTAATTTGAAAAAAAAATAAAATCCGACTTAGTTAAACTTTAAAGAATCAGTAGAAATATTTTTTTTAAATAAAAAATTAAATTATTTTAATAAATAGATATTAACTTAGGTCAGTTCAAAGAACTAATAATTCGTTGAGGAGGGAAAATTATTGTTCTCTCCGCGTAAAGTGTTGTTCCTTGAAATAATATATTGTTTTGTTTTGTTTTTTGTTTTTAATTTTTTTATTTAACATTAGATTTATTAAAAATTAAATTTTATAATTGATTTTTGTTTGATTTATACGAGGCTGTTTTGATCTCATGACCTGAATCATGAATTTTATGGGTTAATTTAATTGACTTGCGTTCTTAGGTTTTTTTTGTAATTGATTTTGTTTTTAATTTTATTTTTTATTATTTGAATTGATTGAAAATTAAATTTTTATAATTTTTTTAAAAATAATTTTAGTTTCATAATTGGTATTAAGAAAATTTAACAAATTAAATCAAATTTATATGGGTCTAAAATTAAATATAAGAATGGACGCAGGGGTAAAAAGGGAAGGGAGAGGGGGTAGTAGCATGGAACAAACCTGGGGTTTATTTGTACTGTTAACCAATAACCACAGGGATTATAAAAGGGAAAGGAGAAAATGGCCCACTAGCAAGTAGAGCCAGAGATAGATGGAAAGAGAGACAATAAAAACAAAGCAAAGGGAGAAAAAACCGACGTAACGTATCACTGACAAATTTGCTGCGCGTACCAGAGCGTCCTGTCTCTTTCACCTCTCGTCTCCTTGTGCCGCGAAACCCGGACTACAGTCTCCCCCACCTCAGTGGGCCCACCTTTCCTCCCAAGTCCAAGTAGGGTTTTCAAAAATCTTATTTCCTTAAAATAGCGTATTTTGGACGTATTTCCCACGAGAAGATATTTTCCCACGTAGATCTAAATTAATCTGATAGATATGTTTAATTCCCACACAATCACGTGCTCAGGAAATCCATTTTATCTAAATATCAAATAATATATATATAAATATCTATCGAAAAGACACTGTGTATCCAAACAATTTCATATGCACAAGATCTAGAAGACATTGCTGTGCTGCAGAGGGGGTTGTGGTTCGGAGAAAATAGCGCCGATGCCCATTTATTTCTTGGAAAAGTTTCCCTTTAATTCATCATCAACGAGGAAGAACATTTACAGCTGCGTGGCAAGAAAATCTCCAACACAAAAAGAAATTAACGTGAAGAGAGATGTGTTTTCTGCCCTTTTCTCCTGGGTTCCCTAATTACTTATTTGCGATGTGTTTATGTGGACAGCAGAGACAACCGGAGGTTGCCAGGCTTTGACCGTTAATGGAGTGTTAATGCAAAATTAATCTCGGACTAATTCCAATTTCCTTGTCGTTTTCTCTTGTCATGAATTTCAATGCCATCTAATCAATAAACCAGTTGTGTTTCAATGCTAACATTGGCAGAAAGCATGTCGTTTCGACAAATAAGTTTATAACTAACTACCCTATTCAAGGGATTAAAACTACAAAAATTAAATAAATAAAACCTCTCCCAGGTCCTAATGCAACACCAGCTCCTCTTTCCTGAAAGATCCCATCCTACCCCCCTCTAGTGAATCTACCTGCCCTGATTTTCTGGTTGGGATGTTATTCTTCTGTTAATTTTTTTTTTTAATTGTTTTGGTGTGCAAAATAAATTAAAAGAATAAATATTATTTTAATGCGCGGTATATGCTGCTAGGGAAACTAAATCAGGTGACTATGTATCTGCTAGGCCCGTCTTTATAGAATATAGAGTAGCAGAGAGCAGAGAAGCAGAGGCTAGTTTCTCAAATTGTTTCTGTGAACTGTAACGCAAGGGGAATTCAGAATTTTCTTGGGAATCATCAACGCTTGGTGTAACTATTAATTTGATGATAATCAAACGGCAAACGTGACGTCTATAGACGGGGCGAGGGGTTTGATGGAATAATAAATAATGGCGTGGTCGATAATTACTTTGCTTTGGTAAAATATCAGCCTTTTTTCTGCAGTCACTTCCATACCAGTTTATTGCATCGAAGAGGCAAGACAACAAGCTGCGCCCATTATTTACAGGATTCCTCCTGCGACGCTGAGTTTGACTTCGATCTCGAATCTTTTCTCTTTGTAATTAGGAATTGCTGTAATTCCTAAATTATTATAAAATCTTAAATAATAAAATTCAAGGCACCGATATTGTAACTATGTGATGGAAAATTCAATAGAATCTCGTAGAAATTTTGCATTGCATGCAGGGTAATAAACAGGAAACTAGCGGTTAGGCAAAATAATAATAATAAAATAATCTTGAGGGTATAACTTAATTAGTTATATTCTGAATTTGTTCTTTAGAAATCACTCATTTGATTTTTACAAATTTCAAGACCATTAAAAACTTATAAGGTTATTAATTTTAAAAATTATAAAATTAATCAAATTATATACAAGCTTAATCAAACAACGATCTTAATAAAATAAAACTTGTAATAATAATAATTAAAAAAAAACTTGATGATACGGAAGTTTTGCTATTGTGCGCTGAAACGGTGGTCTTAATACAAGCTACAAGCGGACTCCTCGTTGACTTAAGTTTTGATTAATAGTATTAAGTCAAGCAACAGATTAATTAGGATTATTATTATTATTATTATCACGGGCTTATGTTTAGAGTAATTGTGTTAAGAGCATCAGGGACCACGTACGTGCCTGATAGTGTCACGCTTCCCAATAACATAAAACCGCCGTAGCCCTCAATCACCTTGACTGCAGGTGGCATATGCAACCTTTATAAAAATCGAGAGAAAAGTTGACTTGTTAAAGTCAGAGATATCCATGGCTGTGATTTTGCCCTTCAATACCCTTAAATAACAGGCTTGTTGTATCTGCTATGTTTTTTTTTTTTTTTTAAATGGATTCACGTCATATGTGTTTAAACAGGAGAGCGCATGATTACAGGAGGAGGAGTGATAATCGACCCACAAAACTAGCAAGCAGCAAAATGACGGAATGTGGCGCATTTTAAGCGCTGAAATCGAGCGTACACCGTTGTCTCATTTTTTTTTTTTTTTGTCAATATCTCATCCTCTGTAAACCCCATTAATTTAATGCGCCTCTCACTTCCCACTCTCTAGACACTGCTACCTACTCTCTCTTGCTCCCCTAGCTCTGTCTTTCTCTGCAAACACTGTGCTGTCAGTTGCTGTTGTGGAGATATATAATGGTGGTGGCTGTGATGGAGGAGGTGCACCGGAGTAGCTGACCCTAGGACATTCCTTATTATTTTAAAAAAAGAGGAAAATCTTGTTTTTGCCCTTTGTCATTCGCGTGCCCCCTTTTTAAGCCTAGTGTCAGTAGTCAGATCTCTCTCTTTCTACATGTTCAAGTTTGTTAGTGTTTTTCTCGAAAAATTAATTTTATATGCAGTCTCAAGTCTAATCTCTCATTTCTGTCTTTGCTCTCTCGTATTCTGTTCCGTTCCTGCTCGTTCCTCTCTCTAGCTAGGCAGGCATCTTTCTCCCTCTCCTCCAGGGTTTGTTTTAGCCTTTTTCCATTCCCATTTTATATAAATTAACAGTATTTCATTCGAGATGCGTCGAAAAAGAAGTTCGGTTTCAACCACTTGAAGAAAAATGTACGTGACCATGTTCCTCTTTAATATAGTTTTTCTTTTCCTGCTATCCCTTGCTTCTTCCTTCCAAATAAGAGGTTTGGTTGCTGGATTGTTTTTTCTGTTTATATATTTCTCTGGATCTAATGACTGCAGCTCTTGCTTTCTCGTTCATTATTAGAGTAGTAAAAAAAACCCAAGTAACGGTAAAGATTTTCACACAAAAATTGTTTTGTCAGCCCGGTAATAAATTATAGCTGCTTGTTGTGTTTTTGTGTTTTTTTTTTTTGAGATTGTGTTGTTTCGATGTAGAGTGCTATTGTTAATATTTTATAACGTTGTTGCAGTAGCTTAAACGATTTTCTTTTTTCAGATGCCTCTGATTTGTGGCTAATATATAAGTTGTGTTCTTAGATTTTTCAGAAATATTGATATTTGAAACACGGCCATTAGATGTGGAGGATGATGATAGAAATTTGGTTCTTTGTTTTTCTGTTTCTTAAGGTGGCCTGTGTATAGTTTTATATTTTCCATTGTGGCTTGAAAAAATAAATAAATAAAAGTTATGGATATCAAGAACAATGGATCGTACGGTTAACGAGTTTGGCCTTTTCGCACCTTATTTGTTGGTAATTGATCGTGGGATGCTCACGACCATTATTAGTATTTTGTGCAGCAAATAAATCCACAAAGATGCATTTGTCATAATATGCCTTTTTTACATGCTGAAGTTTATGATTTCTTGAAGAATTCTGGTAGATATAAGTTAAGTTTCCCTGAATTCTTTTGGGTTTACAAATCATTGCTAAACACGTTTTTGGGAGTTACATATGATATGGTAGGGGAAACAAGGATTTGATGAGATTTTGTATTTGGATGAATTTCTCAAGTATTAGACCACACCACATGCTTTTTTCTTGGCATCAGCCTATGGCCCCATACCAATGGTGAATTATTGGTGCTGAGCATTTCTAAAAATGGAGCTACTTGGTGAATTATTGCTTGACATCATTTGCTGTTTGGGCTGGAATTCTATCATCATAACCCACTAAATTGCTCAATCTGCTATCGGTTGTAATTGCTTACTTGTGCCTGACTTATGACATGATAAGAAATTCATCTTGCTTATTCCGTGATTGTTTGTTGCCAATGATAGAAGCAATGTGTTTGTTGTGTGTTTTAGGATTATTTTATTTTTTATTAATTCTATCTCTTTTTAGGGATACTGCTACTAAACTTGTTCAGGTGTATAATATATATATTATAAACATGAAGACGAGCTTTTCATTACTCCGTTTGTACATTCTTGATGCAGGTTATGGCCCTTGTTCGCGGGTCCAAGGTTGATAATTTTGTTGGGATCCTTATGTTAATTTCTGCAGTGCTGACCTACTTATTTAGATGTTATATATTCATCTTGGGCTAAACCCTGCTTTTCTTTTGATGTGGAATAGCAGAGTAATTATTTACATGTTTTACCACGGTGAAGGAGACTGATGCCACGCTCTGCCATGTTTCAGATACATTATGAAGAGTTCAAGGCAATGGAAAGTGGTGCCTACACCTAGAAATGAAGGAGAGGCAGCGTTGGAGAGTTGAGGAGGACGCTTTACTACGTGCATACGTGAAACAATATGGTCCAAGGGAATGGAACCTTGTATCACAGCGCATGAACACACCCCTAAACAGGGATGCTAAATCTTGCTTAGAAAGGTGGAAGAACTACCTCAAACCAGGGATAAAGAAAGGATCTCTTACAGAAGAAGAGCAGAGTCTTGTCATTCGGCTTCAGGCGAAACACGGGAACAAATGGAAGAAAATTGCAGCTGAAGTTCCAGGTCGAACAGCTAAGAGACTAGGCAAGTGGTGGGAAGTGTTCAAAGAGAAGCAACAGAGAGAGCTGAAGGAAAATAACAAGACAGTTGAGCCAATTGACGAGGGCAAGTACGATAGGATTTTAGAGACTTTTGCTGAGAAGCTAGTGAAAGAGCGTCCTTCTCCAGCATTTGTAATGGCCACTTCGAATGGGACCTTTCTTCATACGGATCCCCATCCCCATCCCCATCCACATCCATCTACTCCAGCACCAACTATGCTCCCCCCTTGGCTTTCTAATTCTAACAGCACCTCCACTGTCAGGCCACCATCCCCCTCTGTAACGCTAAGCCTCTCTCCATCAACAGTCGCGGCCTCCCCTCCAATCCCATGGCTTCAGCCCGAGAGAGGTCCGGAAAACACTCCTCTTGTTTTGGGCAATTTGCCACCTCATGGAATAGTCCCTGTTTGTGGTGAGAGCTTCTTGATGTCTGAGTTGGTCGATTGCTGTAGAGAATTGGAAGAAGGGCACCGCGCTTGGGCTGCGCACAAAAAGGAGGCTGCCTGGAGGCTAAGAAGGGTAGAGTTGCAGCTGGAGTCAGAGAAGTCATGTCGAAGGAGGGAGAAAATGGAAGAGATAGAGTCAAAGATCAAGTCTCTCAGGGAAGAAGAAAAGGCATCTCTTGACAGGATTGAAGCAGAGTACAGGGAACAATTAACAGGGCTTAGAAGGGATGCAGAAACCAAGGAACAGAAATTGTCCGACCAGTGGACTGCAAAGCATTTGCGTCTTACTAAGTTTCTCGAACAGATGTCTTGCAGACCTAGGCTTTCTGAGCCTAATAGTCGTTAAGGAGATATCTTACGTCCAGCTGTATCAGCTCTACAGTTTGGTAAACACAGGGTCGTTGCTCTTCCTTCCATTTTCTCTGTTTGATCTGATATCCATCCTCTTCAGAAACTCTTATCTGTTGGCATCTATTTATATTTCCATGACTGCTTATGACTTGGACTGAGTGTTAGTATAAGCGTGATCAACCCTGTCTTGCATTCTATCTCTCCTTTTCAGAAATATATATCATAATTATATTGCTGATTGATGCTCGATATTTTCTAGACCTGCTCCTGAAAGGGATTAGCGTTGATGGGCTAGATTACTGCTCGTGAATAAAAATATTTTCGTTGTCCTGCATAAATTGCCGGAATGGATGCTGCGGCGTTTCTATTTACATGGTCGGAAAGTGAACCGGACGTTTGTTTTACTGCTCCTGATGTTCTCATCCCTAACATCACCTAGCTCATATCAATCAAGTTGAACACCAACAATTATTTACTATGGGTGTCTCAATTCTTGACTATCTTGCACGCCCATGATCCTTAAACACCTTCCCTTTACTTCTGAGGCCACACCCAAGATTAATCCAGATTTTATTATCTATAGCAAGAAGGATCGATGCCACAAGGACAGAAGCCGTCCTCTCTACCGTAATTGGCACGACCACTTCCAGGAAAGTCTGGTCCCTGTTGGCTATGAAATTTGCCTCTCGGTCAGAGCCTCATGCTACTCATTTAAAACAACTCGCCAAGACTACAAATCTTGCACAAAATATCTTCGGACAACAAAGTCTCGGGAACGTCACCATGACCATTGATGACTTTCAAGTAGAATTACGAAGCCATGAACGGCTACATCAAAGTCACACCCCACCTCCATATCTGATGAACATAACTTTGTCATGTCTCACCTTTTCAGTCGAAGAAACACGAGTATGGTGTCCACACCAAGTTGCTTTCCCTCAAAACACACTCAGAAGAGAACCATTTGCTTGTTTCTAATTATAAAATGTCATTTTGCGATCACTGCCAAGGAGCAAAATGCAATGAATTACCATTTTCACACTCCACTCAAGCCACTCATGCTCCACTTGAACTTGTAGACTTCGATGCATGGTCCTCACCCATATTATTAGTTGGTGTCTACAAGTTTTATGTGGTTTTTGATGCTTTACTTGGATCTTTCCACTTAATCGAGAATTTGCTATCTGCCAAAATCAAGTCTTTTTAGTAGGATGGAGGAGGTGAATTCACTTCTACTATTTAAGGTCTTCTTTTCATACGATGGAATCCTACATTGCATTTCATGTCCTCGTACTGTACAAAAAAAAAATAGCTTGATAGAATGCAAGCACACACATATTATTATTCTATTATTAATTTTAAAACCAATATTAACTAAAGTAAAAAATAATATCTAATTATTTTTTAAAAATATATAAGTTTAACAATAATACATATTAAAATAATATATATTTTTTATATTTTATTTTTTCTTGTTTATCATTAATCAAATAAGATACATAGATATTCATTTTATCTTGTACTCCATTACTAAACATAATTATATGTGTCTATCTTGTTATGTTTTGTATTCTGTCCCCAATATTTTCTTCATTTTTTGTCCTAAAACACTAAAAAAAAAAAGTTCTAGTTTTTGTTGTAATTATTATTTATTTATTTTTCAAATTTAGTGGTGTCCATTCTTTAATACATGGATCCACTCTTGATCTCGAGAGGCTATGGCTATTTAGAGTCATTACCTTGATACCACAAAAGAATTCAACCCAACAGAAATGAGAGCAGGTGAGCCCACTTCCAAACTACTATTGAGTTTGAATGGATCATATTCTCCATTGGCGAGGTCCTCCAAATGCCATGGTTTTTTATTGACTTTCTTAGCATTACTAAGATTACAAGCAAAGTTAGCCGCTCATCTGACTTATACCAAACTCATCTACAGTTGAATATAATCTACACTGCAATTTTTTTTGTTTGTTTTTTTTTGTTAATATGAGTATTTGGATCAATTTATACGTACTTTAATTAATTTTATAGATTCTGAAGTTAACGATCATATAAACATCTAGTTATTCTGAGATTTTTGAGATTTAAACGGATAATTTTTAAAAAATAAATTTAAAATCTAATCAATTAAGCTACACATTTTCAAATCAATTAAGCTACACATTTTCAAATTATCTAGAGTGTAATCTTTCCTAAGATATTGATAGTTATCCCATCAATGCCTTGAGTTGGAGAAGCTTTTAAGAAGCAATATAGGGTTCAATATAAATAAAAAGAAAACAGAGCTCTCTAGTGGTAATCGACGTACCTTTCAAGACGCGAGCAGGCTTTTCTCTCATGATCCTAGCCTGAATCAAGATGTGAAAATAAAGTTTCCTGGAAGAGAGAAGGATAGAGAAGAGTAGCATAGGAATCTCAGTTCAAGGTCAAATTCAGGTTCGCCTACTTATTAGCGGACTCGGACATCGTCTCCTAGGTACTTTCCATGGCTCTCTTTTGATTTCTCTACGAATGAGATTGAAAGAAGAGGGATGAAACTCTCCTGATGTTATAGAGGAAAATGTTTTTTTTTTTTTGAGAAAAGCATCGACAGTGAATAGAAAAAAATGGTAGTGCATATAAAATGGGTTAAAAAAAAAAGGTTAGCTTGTTGCTGTTTGTCCTCGACCCAAACGGCTATCTGGCACCTGAAAATTTCCCGGCCTGGCCGAATGCGCCGCCGCACTTTTTCCTCCTTTTTCTTCAGCAAGCCCCCATGTAATTTTTTGAGTCTTGAGATGGCAGAATGCCGCACCGGACCGCCGCACACAATATTTTCATAATTAATTGAGATATCTTTTGACTGATTATTTATAACTTTTACAGACACCATAGTTTTTAGTCAGTGATCAACAATGCAAGTCTGAGTTATTTTCTATGTAACTCAGCAGATTTATTTATTTTTGCTAATATATCGTTGTCTTTCACCACCTATCCCAGCAATAACAATGTCAAACACTAACATTTCTACCAATTAATTGCAGTATTATTCTACCCGTTCAAGATAGAAAAAAAACCATTGTAATAAAGTATATAAATATATTGGATCACCCGTAAATAAAAACAAAGTCTCACAAGACATAAAATTTACTTTTATTTTTCTCCAACATTATAAGACTATATCTTATCTTTAATATTTTGTTATATAACAAAGTTAGGGTAAACTTCTAATTAATCGAGCTAGGAAATTATATATTGAGTCTATTAGCACAAAATGTTACGAAGCATATATCATTATTGAAGAAATAAAAAAATAAACATAGGATAAAAAAGGTTCTCAATAATTAAGAAAGCAATCAAAAATGTGTTTCATAAACTTTGTCAAACAACTAATTAAATATGGAAATAAGACTTGAATCATTCTAATAAAAACAGAGGTCTTTATCTATAACATCTCCGAGATTAAATTGGCTGCCCAGGACCTGTACCGCTATTGAAGCATCCTCAAGGTCACCTAATTGACCAAATATATCTTCCACGTCTCCTTTTTTTCCCGTATTTGATTCGGTAGGGTTTGAAGTTAACGTTACGTTGTCCTTCTTCTCCACCACCACTGATTCAACAGGAGTTTGTATGGCAAGATCTCCTTGTTCTTCGCTAGAAACATTTTCAATGACAGTTTTATTCTGCTTCCCATCTCCAGAATTCACCAGGGCTTGATTTGTAGATGAGGAGTGCCCACTCTTCCCTTGCCCTTTTGGTTCGTAAGCTCTTTTGTTTCCTACAGACATCGGAAAACATTAAAGATAGAATAAACACAGAATGATGATTTTTGTAGTGATTAGCATAGAGAACAGAATTAATTACTCTTCAACCCCTTAATTTCCTGACTGAGAGGATGCTGAAAAGGTTGCAGAGTTGGATATACATCCTCATCACTTTCTGTAGCCTCACTGTCAGAGTTGTCTAAATTATCTGGTTTAACTTCAACTTCTTTATCAGAACTTGGAAGATTTTTATACGAATCTCCCTTCAATCCTACAAAGTCCTCTTTCGTTTGATTCTTGTTTAATTGCTCACGCACACCAGAACTCGAGGATGCTTGATTTCCATGGAATAATGTTTTTCTTTTCGTTCCAGATCCTTGTTCCTGAACAAGACATTGCAATCCTAGATTAAAAAATCACAGAACCAGCTTATCTTTCTTGATGTGTGTGTGTGTATAGACTTACCAAAGGGTTTTCTTGCAATGCACTCTTCTCAGTCACTTGCTTCTTGCCCGGATAAGCATTATAAAGTATGAAGTTGACTACCTCAGTAGTTGACCGGAATGTCACGTTTGATTTCTCATGATGATAATACTACATAGAACATCGAATATTCATGTTATTTTCTCATTTAAAACAAAATCAATTATGATGCATTCATGAGAATATATTAATCTGTCTTCTCTCTTTACTTTTATCCCTTCAATAATAGATGTTTACTTCATGATAAGGAGGAGATCACAAATAAAAACAGATACACTTTCAGTCGATGGAAAAGTTGCAAGAAAGTTTTTTTATATATACACATGCTCCTAACATCATCTTATCAACTTAAGAAGATTTCATATATATCCGGTAGATAATAAAAGAAATTACCAAATCATGTCTCTGATCTGTTCGCCTTCTACGCTCGAATATCCAAGCATTTGTTCTCTCAGAGAAAGGAAACGAGGTCAATTTTTTGTTATGAACCGGTGCTTCATGCACATCCACATTAGGCAGGAGTAGCTGTTGTAACCGTACAATTAACATGTCAACGACTATAGTACTGATATGTACGGTTTCAGGAAGAAAGAAATTATGCGACAAACTTGAGAAGAGAGCCCATCTAATAAAAATCGACTACCTTATCCATGTCCAATGCAAGATATTCTTCAGGAATTTCGAATGATAAGGGTAACAAGCCAACCAACACTGACTTAGTTACTTTTCTCTTCGAGGAATGCTGTGTGAGAGACTGCAACACAAAATCTCATCATTCCTACCATATATGCTTTGAAATCTGGTTAAACAAATCTAGTTTTATGGACGTGCACGAATTGAATTGTGAAAGACCTTCATTTAATAAAAATGGCGTCTATTACGTATCGCACGAATGCTTATTTTTATACAAAAAAAAAAAGGAGAGCAGTAGCAGGATTCAAAAGAATTTAATTATGAAACTACCTCTTGTAAACTAGCAGCATGCCAACCTTTTGGAACGCAAGGTACCAGACTCGTCGAGTCTGAAAAACCATTGATCTCTATTTTTGATGATATCCCATTCATTTCTATAAGAGTTTTTTTGGCAGCCTGTTAAGATTATAAGGTTAGGGATCATTTAACATGGTGTAAGAAAAAAAGTATTCAAAAACAATTTAAAAATAAAAAGATATATACTATATATTACCTTAATTTGGTCTTTAATCATCTTCGACAGCTTTGACAAAATCTCACTATGAACCCTTGAGCTGATAAACTTCATATTGTTCGAGACAATAGTTTGCACCTCCGACACGTTGATCTCAACATTATTTGGAAGGACGGGTTGAATCTGCAATATTCTTGTGGGATCCATCTGCTCTGTAATGGATCGAGGTGGTTTGTATCACCAACCCAACAGCCTGTGTTTGGTTTTTTGTGTTTGAAACGGTGCAGATCAGTGCTTTGGGATTTGGTTTGTAATATACTGAAACCTTTCAAGCTCATGCAAGTGCGGGCAGTTCTTAAGAGAAAATAGCCATATTGTGCCCTAGAGAAGAGGAAGATTGAGAGAGTACTGGTATAATTAACGAAGCAAGATGAAGGAGAGACTGATAGATGCTGCAGATGGAAGTGAAGACATGTTGAGGGGGTTTATATGAAATCTAGACAGATGGCGCTGATGCAAAACCCAAATAAGGAATTGCTTATCTTTCCATCTCTAGACTTTCGTGTTCTGTTATTAAAAGGCTATTTGACGATATACAGACAATATCTAATTTCAAATATTTATTTGTTAAGGAAATCCATTCAAGAACATGTTTCCTTACATGCCTCGTTACCATATTGCGCTCATGTCCTTACCCTACTTTGAAAAACCTCTTCATTTATCTATATCATTTTGTTGTCAGTTATCTATTATTTTTTAACTGTATTTAAAATCGAGAAAATTACTAACCATTATTATTAATTGGATGCTAAAATCCAATTCAGTGTTTTTCTTTTTTTAAGAAAAAAACAAGAAAAGATAAGTAATAAGGTGATTATATATAAAGTGAAATTTAAATTCTTTACTTGTAATTAACAATATATGAAATTAAACAATAACAATAAATTATATATAACAATAACCGATCAACGTCTACAACGATAAACGGTAAACGATAAACGATAAACAATCAATTAAGATATTTCGTGATATTAAATGAAAAGAAAATTTTTATAAGGTAATATATTACTAAATGTTTTTTTATAGCTATATCAACACATTAAATTCACTTTTTAAAATATTATATGCTAAATAATCAAGTTAAACAACAAAAGATAGAAGTTTCACTACCATATCTCGTCATGTTAAAAGAAAAGAAAACTTCTATAAGGAACTAAAATATTAAATATTAATCTTCATCAATTATTAGATTTTTGAATATTAATAAAATAGAATAAGAAGTTGGATGATGTTCAACAATATACTTAAATTCAATTTAGAATTACAAAAAATAATTCAATAATTATAGAGTGATACCACTAGAAAATTACTAAATGCCTACGTAATATTCCGTTGGAGTACATCCATATATATTCATTTTAATGAATGATATTATAATAATAGAAAAACCTACAAGTATTTTATTATTATATGAAATAATAATTTTTATATTCACAAAAACTATTGACTAACACATTTTATTTGATATGATCACGGAGAAAACATTACTAAACTGCGTTTTAAAACAAAATAAAATCTGCAAATTTTATATATCTTCTAATTATATCAACCAAATAAGATTTGTTTCCATAATATTAAGTGCATATTTAGTACTTGTGATTTTAAAGCACTTCTGCTTTTGATTTGAAATGAATGTTTGGTTAATGCTTATTTTGTTTTGAAACCAAAGCAAGTGTCATTTTAAAAATATATATATCGTTTTGCTTTTGAAACAAAGCAGGATACCCCCTGCTTTTAACCAAAATCACACCTACTTATTGTGGTATTTATTTTTATTTTAATTAAAATGATAATTTCCTCTATTAAGTTTTTTAATAATATATATTAAAGATGCTAGTGTTTTATGTAATTGTATTTCAAAATTATTTTGTTTATATCATTGATTTTATTAAAATGATGTGTTTATTATATATTGTTATCCTATTTTATTGTTTTGAATTTAAGAATCAATTTTATAAATAATATGCAAACATTTTGAGAAGTCATACATCGCATAATATAAATAAAGTTTATTTCTTAGAATATTTTTAGTAAGATATAGTATTTGTTAGTCATTTTATATCTCAAAAGGGGTTAATGTTTTTTTACATCCCTCTACCTTTTCTTTTGTGTTTAAAAGATCCTGTATCATTTTTTTATTATCTTAATATCATCTATCAATGTTATATTTTTTTCATCATCACATCCTTCCATTAGTTGGTGTCCCTAACATAATTAAAAATTGACGTGTAACATGAAATTTTTATTAATGTATATTTTGGTCCTTGATTTTTTTTTTTAAAAAGTTATTCTAGTCCTATATTTTATATTTTAATTACAAATAGGCCTTAATTAAAATATTTTTGGTCATCATATTTTATAATAAACATAATTTAGTCCCCAAATTAATTTCTTAATTAAGTCCCTACATATCAAATTGTAAACTTGGTCAAGATTAGTCAAATACTTTAAATGGGTTGATGAATAAGTTTGGAGTTAAGTGAATTTCAATAGTTATAACCATTTAAAAAATGAAACTTTTATTTCGTATAATATTGATACCTATAAGAATTTTCTTTTTATTTTTTTAAATATATATCATGATTTTAGCCTAAACATTAAGACAAAAAAAAAAGGAATTTTGTTTTATAATAGGTATATGATATTATAGGACCGAATTCTATCTCAAAGTAATAGCTTAATATCTAAACTTCTTGGCGATTTTTGTTCGATTGGATTCCAATATCATTAATGTGATTACTTTTTATGTTTATAGTTGATATTATTATTATTATTATTATTATTATAATAAGTTTTCGTTTCCTATAATAACATATATCTATTATGAGAATGTTGACAAAGTTTATGATTTGACATATAATAAAAACTTAATTAAAAAAATATATTATAAGAGACTGATTGTATTTATTATAAAATATGATGACTAAAAAACATTAATTCAAGGACTTTTTTATGATAAAAGAAAATATAAGTACCAAAGTAAATTTCTCAAAAACATCCAAGGGTCAAAATGTATGTTAATAAAACTTTATGTTGGAGGATTGTTGTAACCCATTTCTGGGTCCCCACATAAAAAAATAATAAAATACAAAAAAATTCAAAAAAATATATATTATCAAAAAATAGAACAGTGAAAAAATGCCAAAGCGCCCTAAAAATACTCAAAAATTGATTGAGGATGTTCAAAAATCAAAAATTAATTTTTGACAGTATATCATTGAGTGATGAGAGCCCCGATAATAAAGAAAATTCAATTTGTGGAAGAAAAATGCAAAATCAAAAGTTTATGGACTCAATTAAATTTTATTAAAGGTTTAATTGCATTTATGAAGATTTTAATTGCAAGAAAAATTGATTTTGGAGTTAATTTGGGATTTAATTAGGAGAAATTAATTTTCTGGGGTCCAATTATAATTTTTGGAAGTTAAATTGGTCAAATCAGGGGCTTAATTGCATAAATATTGAAGTTTAATGGCCAATTAGGGACTTAATTGAAGAAATCCGAGACCAGGGACCAAAATGCAAAACGCGCGCAAATGGAGGGCCGAAATTTGAATCTGATGCTTTTGGCGCAAACTAAACCCAAGTTGAACACTTGGGGGGCATGATCAAGCTGGGGGGCAAGCAAATACACATGGTAGGGCTGTCTCCATGATTCCTTTTCTAAAGAAAATGTCTGGCAAAATTGGCAACTCTTGAGATAAAGGGTGAAGGACAAAGATGTATGATGACATCAAACCCTTCCCAGAGGTCAAGATCACAATGTGTAACCCGAGTAAGTAAACGTGGAAAAGCCATCGAAGTTTACTACCAACACTACAACTTTTGAGAGAAAACAAAGACACCATGAAGAAATGGGGGCCTATATTTCTCAGGTAAGTATACATGCATATTAATCATAATGCATTTGCTTTTCAACATTGACAATCATTGTTTCAACATCAACTTTTGGGTAGTGCGTTTTATAACCCTACCTCCCTTTGAGTGCGCCTTTGAGCCCTCACCGCCTTTTGAGTGCGCCTTTGAGCCCTCATCCCTTAGGTAGTGCGTTTTCTAACCCTACCTCCATTTTGAGTGCGCCTTTGAGCCCTCAACTCCTTTCGAGTGCGCCTTTGAGCCCTCACCTCCATTTTGAGTGCGCCTTTGAGCCCTCATCCTTTGGGTAGTGCGTTTTATAACCCTACCTCCCTTTGAGTGCGCCTTTGAGCCCTCACCTCTATTTTTGAGTGCGCCTTTGAGCCCTCAACCCTTTGGTAGTGCGTTTTATAACCCTACCTCCTTTTGAGTGCGCCTTTGAGCCCTCACCTCCATTTTGAGTGCGCCTTTTAGCCCTCATCCCTTGGGTAGTGCGTTTTCTAACCCTACCTCCTTTTGAGTGCGCCTTTGAGGCCTCACCTCCATTTTGAATGCGCCTTTTAGACCTCAACTCCTTTTGAGTGTGCCTTTGAGCCCTCACCTCCTTTTGAGTGCGCCTTTGAGCCCTCACCTCCATTTTGAGCGCGCCTTTGAGCCCTCATCCCTTTGGTAGTGCGTTTTCTAACCCTACCTCCTTTTGAGTGCGCCTTTGAGCCCTCACCTCCATTTTGAGCGCGCCTTTGAGCCCTCATCCCTTTGGTAGTGTGTTTTCTAACCCTACCTCATTTTGAGTGCGCCTTTGAGCCCTCACCTCCATTTTGAGTGCGCCTTTGAGCCCTTATCCTTTGGTAGTGCGTTTTCTAACCCTACCTCTTTTCGAGTGCGCCTTTGAGCCCTCGTCATCCACTTCTCCATGTTTTTTTACTTGGGTAGGTCACCCATTACAATGAGACCATTCCTCCACCTGGGTAGGTCACCCATTACAACACGACCACTCTTCTTTTTTTTCATCTGGGTGGGTCACCCATTACAATGAGATCGTTTTTTTTCATATTTTCTTTTGTTTTGGTTAAATGAGGTTGCCAGATGGGATCTCATGTAGCTTTGGTTAAAGGGAATCTCCATATAGGATTTCAGGTTGACCGAGCTACACACAGAGGATTTTGGTTCTGGTTATAGGGGATTGCCGAAAGGAATTTCAATCTATCCTAACCACGCAGGTTTTGGTTTCGGTTAAAGGGGATTGGCGAAAGGAATCTCAGTTTAGCCCAACCACACACAGGACTTTGGGTCCGGTTGAAGTTTTAGGTCAATCAAATTTTGAGACGACCAGTTTCGGAAAACCAATTTTATTTTATCTTTACAACACTTACTATGCACAAATCTTTGCTCCGTAAGCATTATAAAGAGGGGGGCAACTGTTGTAACCCATTTCTGGGTCCCCACATAAAAAAATAAAAAAATTCAAAAAAATATATATTATCAAAAAATAAAACAGTGAAAAAATGCCAAAGCGCCCTAAAAATGCTCAAAAATTGATTGAGGATGTTCAAAAATCAAAAATTAATTTTTGACAGTATATCATTGAGTGATGAGAGCCCCGATAATAAAGAAAATTCAATTTGTGGAAGAAAAATGCAAAATCAAAAGTTTATGGACTCAATTAAATTTTATTAAAGGTTTAATTGCATTTATGAAGATTTTAATTGCAAGAAAAATTGATTTTGGAGTTAATTTGGGCTTTAATTAGGAGAAATTAATTTTCTGGGGTCCAATTATAATTTTTGGAAGTTAAATTGGTCAAATCAGGGGCTTAATTGCATAAATATTGAAGTTTAATGGCCAATTAGGGACTTAATTGAAGAAATCCGAGACCAGGGACCAAAATGCAAAACGCGCGCAAATGGAGGGCCGAAATTTGAATCTGATGCTTTTGGCGCCTTTTCCTTTTAAATGAAACGGCGTCGTTTCATTCACTGTTGCTAAAAAAAAAAAAAAAACAGAAGCCCAAAACAGTGCCGTTTTGACGGCACTGTAGCTCTTCTTCTTCCCCTGGACGCGCGAGGCAGGGGAAGAAGAAGATTTTTTCTTCCCCTTTTCACCTAATTTCTCACCCGGATTTGGCGCAATAAGACGCCCGCAATCACCCACTTGCCTCCTCCTTTTTATCCACGGATCGATAGTGGAGGGGGCGGCGGCCACCACCATGACGTCTCCCCTGTTTTTGCCTATAAAAACAAGGGAGGACCGAAGAAAAAAAAAAGGAAAAGAGAGGAGAAGAGAAGAGAAGGGAGAGACAGAGAGAAGAAAGCAGAAGAAGAAGAAGCAGAGAAGAGAGTCCAACATCACCACCGCAGGTAGCGTTTCCCGTCATTTTTTTTTGTTCTGCATGCAGATACAGCACAGTAACTCGCTAATTAATTCACGGTTACTGTGCATGTGCACAGTAACCCGCAGATTAATTCTCTGGTTACTGTGCACACAGTACCCCGGTTACTATGTGCACAGTAACCAGCCCATGCATTTGGGCCATGTTCGGCCCAGCCCATGTAAAAGGGCCAGGTTTGGCCCAGCCCATGCAATTGGGCCTGACCCGGCCCATAAAAAAAAGAAAAAAAAGAAAAAATATTATTGTTTTAAAAAAAATATTTATGATGTTCCCATTTTTTATTTATGTTATTTTTATTAATATCGGGTAGTATTTTTATGTCGTAAAAATACAAATTGGGTATTACAATATCCGGTTTTTGTCACAAACTTCCAAAAAATACAAAAAAAAAATTAAAAAAAACATTTTTGTGCATACGGCCAAGTGTCTCAAATCTAAAAAATCATATCGTATTTTTCATATGTCAAAAAAAAATATTTAGCATGCATTTTGGCTTTAATAACCAGTTTATTAAAGTCAAGAGAATATTGGCCAAAATTTCAAAAACAACAAAAATTTTATTTTGTTTGTCTCTTAGTATCCGGGGTATGACATTACACGTAATGCATATTCTGGATATTTAATTCTTTTTCGGACAATAGAACCCGGGGTATGACATTACATGTAATGCGTATTCCGAACAATAATAAACCACAACACGATCTTATATTTTATCAGACATTAAAACAATGCAGCCTACCTTAGGTAGGGCGTAGTTGGGGTGCTAATACCTTCCCTTTACGCAACCAGTCTCCGTACCAGATCTCTAAAGAAGACCAGTTAAGGTTCCTAGTAACCAGAATACTAGGTGGCGACTCCCATTCCAATTTTTACTTGTAGAGACAAGAATTCCTTGTCTCTCCCTATTTTTTTCCAGGAATAAATATTCTGATTTATCCTTGAGGGTGGACGATCGCCGCGCCGCCGCACACGTGCGACAAGGATCATGAGAATGTTTTAATAACTTTAACTAGGAAAGGATATGAAGATAACAAAAATGTAGTGTAGAAGAATGGTATTAAGATTAAAAAAAAATGGTGAAAGGGCCTTCTAAACACTAAAGAAAGAGTTGAGGGATCTAGGAAAACATTAATTCATCAAAACCAAATCAAAAGAATTTAACCATACCACTTAGCTGCTTTTAACATTTATAAATTATTAATTAGTTATCAAACATCATTTTTACCATAGAATACCACACCAAATACCAAATAATACATTACAACACAACAATACCATTCTTGTACACTAAATGATAAAGTTGTACTTGTATTTCTTATGGCTTATTTATCATAAACTTTATAACAAGGTAAGAAAGGAACTTATTCTCAAATTTCTCATTTCTTGATGGTATAGCTTTTTTACTAGACGTCGGTCTGCACCACGTTATAGGGCCGAATATAATATTTGTATTCATAAAAAATAATGTTCTGATGTTGTAAGCCAGTCTTTTTTTTTTCTTACTCAAGTTAGACCCGACTAAATCAAATAAGATAGTTTTATTTTAATTAGATAATAAAAAAAAGATCATGGCAGCAAATGGACAAAATAAAAAAATGATCATGATATGTTGGGAATTTTTTTTTTCAAAAAGAGAAAAATAATGCAGCTAAATTCTCATGTAATTAAACCTAGAATGATGAAATTGGGTAAAGAAATGAAAATAAAACTAGCTCGAGTTAGCCCTAATTAGCATGATAAACATGTAATTCTAATAATAGAGGTCAAGTTATCTCATGTTAACATGCCAAACCAGTCCATGTTATGATATCGAGATAATTCAATAGAAAAAAAAATAAAAAAAACCATAAAGCCCATATCTTTTTAAAAAATACTAATGTTGAATAATAAAATCAGAAAAGAAAATAAGTAAAAAAAATGAGTAGATTATAGTAATAAACATTGTTATTATTTTCTAAAGAAGTGTCTAATCCAATTTTACTGTAAAAAGCTAAAAAATAATATTAAATAATTGAAAGAGATGACAAATAAGAGTTACGACAAGCATAAAGATGTAGCTTTTACTAAGGTTAGTGAAGTTTATATAGTGATCTTCCTATGGTTGGCAAAGGTAAGGATTCATGAATTTTATACCCTTCTTGCTCCTTTTATATTTGTGCTAATAAGGATTGATTTGGTAATTATGAAGTCTATGATAGAAAATTTATTGCCTTTGGAGGTTGCTAAAATTAGTAGTATAGAGATTAAGATTCATGATGGTACATTTAATATGTTTAGTGATGTCTGGTATATGTAAAACATTGACATAAATTTGATTTTATTTGGTAGAACTGATTTGCGTGATTATAAGCATTCATTTAAAGTAGATTTATAAGAGCTAGTCGTAATACTTTAGTAGTAATAAAAGAAAAATTGATATTTAATAACTGAGGCAAGTTTATAAGAAATGCAATTTAAAATGGAGCATGTAGTAATGCATGTTGTAAAGTAAATAAAACACATTGTTTGGTTGTATAAAAAAATTTTTTGCTCTGATAACTAGTTGTGAAGAAGTTTTTATTAAAATAAATTTGGAAGATTTAAGCAAGTAGAGGTAAGGAATAATGAGTTGTTAACTTGAAAGAATAGTTTGAAGTGGAAAGTCATTTTTCACAATTTAAGTCAAGGTAGATATTTGTTGAATTGTTATGTAAATTAATGAGTTAGCTTATATTAGATTGGTAATTACATGATATGCTACATGTATTTGAAGAAGAATGGAATATGCTGACATATTTTGTTTATGAAAAGAGACCACCACTATGTTTGAGTTACACCAAAGGTTTTTTTTCTTTTTCTAATTAAAGAAAAATTATTTTTTGAATGAAGAAAGGACCTTATTATTAGTATCATTGTAGTCATCAATGGCAAAAAAAAAAAACAATGGCAGAGCAAGAGTGAGATTTGCTTTCATAGGTTTTGTTTGATGTAGTTTAGTTTATGGTGCGAGGGGGGAGAACTTGTTAGAATAATTGGTGTTATTGGTGGTAAAGAAGAGTGGAAAAGATAGAGAGGCAAAGAGAAAGGGTAAGTTTTATTGAAATATTAATTATTTTTCTAGGTTTGGTTTAAACTGTTAGCTAAATAAAACTTACCCTTTCATTTGTAGATGAGAGTTCCACTTAGGTGTTTTTTCATCTAAAAAATGCCTAAAAGCCCACATCTAAACCTAGGAAGATTTTTTGTTTTGGATTGATTTTTTATTTTGTGTATTTTTTTTTAGTTTTTTTTTAAGGCTATTTATTGATTTATCAAGGTTTTTAGGGTCTTTTATAGGTATTTTGGTTCAAAAATTTGTTAAAAATAAATTTATAGATTAAAAAAACCACAAACCCTGATTTTTAGCCATTGTTTAAGGAAAATCAAACAACGCATTGTGTAAAAAGTTTTTTCAAAAAATATTAGGATGGAAGATATGTTGCGTGCTCCAATTACATTTAAGAAAAACAAGGCCTCCTCATGGCCCTTTCTAAATGGTCTAGGTGTTGGCCTGACTCACTACACCCAGCGGCGCATGATCTTTTTTTTCCCTATAATTTTTCATTTTAAAAGAATATTCATGATTTTTTATAAATGTTTTTTAAATAATGTTTTAATTTATTTTTAAATGATACCCCTTCTCTTTGATTTTTTATTTTATATATTAAATATTTTTAAAATAGTGGTTGATTTTTAATTATTTGGCATGTATTTAACTTTTGAAGAGATTATTCTAATTTATTTATAATTATTTTTATGTTTTATATCAATGAATTTTTTTTTAAATATATTTTTGGATAGTATTTATAATAAGTGCAACCCTGCAAGATATGTTTTTCCCTTTGATTTTAATCAATTAATTGTGTGTATCTATTTCTACAATCATTTGATTAAATAAAAAACTAATTTTAAAAAAATTCATTGAACACAATCTAATAAATAGCACATGTTGCAAAATCAAATATCTTGATCTACGTCTGCCTCTCAACTTTTCTAGCTACGTATTTAGTTATTACTAATGACTTATTTTTTTCATTTATTGATATATATGGTTCTTGATTTATTTAATTAAATGCGTGCATCAGCTTTTTAATTTATACTTGATATATTTTTTTTGTAAAAAAACGTGTTGAGAAAGTTTGCATGTTCAATTTTTTGTTTGAAAAAAATATCTAGTTCGCAGCAAAGCGTTGGTTAAACTAGTGAGTTTTGATACTATGTGGTTTTTTTCTAAAATAAATTCATTTGATGTTTTACACTATCAAAAAATTACTAAATATAAACAGACACGCCAATGGGAATATTCCATCAATATATTGTTGTCATTCTTTTTGACTGAATATGCCCTTACAGTAGCCATCAATAAATATCAACATAAATATTCTTTCAGTATATACCCAAGGAATTACAGTGGGAAAAGAAAGAATGAAAAAAATTCCAAAAATGCAATGATGTGTCATTTTTACAAATAGAATTACTGACGGATTTAAATTCATCAATTAAATTCAATGGTAAATCTATCTGTAATATTTAATTGATGACCCGAGGAGCAACCCTGCTCCCTCCCTCCCTTATTTTTTTTTCCTTCATTTTTCTCTGTAACAAACATCATAACCCTTCTAATTTTATCACAAATCAATCTCCCACTACAAATCCAACCACCCAAACACTCGGTTTATTAGCATCTTTGTTCTGATTCAAATTATATTGAAAATTCTCCATTTTAAGTAAGCAAAACTATTCATTTTTTTTATTTGAACTCAATTTTAAAATGTTAATTTTTATTAAATATTTTTGTAGTATATGTATTTTATTTTGGTATTTACTTGTTTTATAGCCTTTTCTCATATAAATTTGTTGTATGGATGTATACATATTGGAGTTTGTTTGAGATTTTATAAAATTATATTTGTTTGTGACTTAGGTGTTTTGTGATGAAATAAATAATGGCTTACTTAACGGGTCTATTTTATATTTTGTAAATTTTATCGTTGAGTTAAAATTTTCGGTAAATGTATTGAAATTTGAATCTGTATAGATAATTGATAATGAGTTAGTTGCACTATTAAAATAATTTGAATAATGATTAATACTTGCAAAAGATTTTATTTGGTGAATTTAGGATCTCTCATATGATTTAGTCAATGATTTTTTGAGAGAAAATATAATAATATTACAGAAAGATATTCTGGAAATAAATATGCAGTAGAGAATAGAGGTTCTGAACCTATTTTTATTGGAAATATGGAGAGAAAGGGCTAAAGCATGATATTGCCATTATAGTTTTAATGATGAAAATATTCTTGATATATGTGTTAAGGTTGATAGAAAATACTCCTAACATATGTATTAATGTTGATGAAAAATATCTCTGACATGTGTATTAACAAAGAAAAATATTTGTAACATATATATTAATATTAATGAAAATATGATGGGCTATTAGAGGATTTTTACATACTATTCCTTACACAACATATATATATATATATATATATATGTATGTATGGTGGGTTCTTAGAGGATTTTTATACACTCAAGGATATAGAAAGAGTATGATTCAAAATATAGTTGTGCTTGCAAGACTAAACTCTTCCCCTGAGCTAAACCCAAGAGAGGTGGGTTTTTTTCTTGGCTGAGTCCAAAAGAAATTGTGTCCTTCCATTAATTGAGCCCAATGAAGGGTAAGTCATTCCCTTGGCTGAGAAAAAAAAAATCAAGTTTTTTCATTGGTTGAGCCCAATGTAACTGGGGTTCTTCCCTTGGTTAAGTCCAAGGAAGGCGAGGTCCTTCCCTATGGTTGAATCAAAGGGAAGTTTTTGAAGGGTTTTTTCAACTCATTATAAACTCATTTGCCTAAAACTCCATTTCGTCCTTAATTATAATAATACAAACCAAAACCTAACATATCTTGTTTTATCTCTCTACTAGGCAAACAAAAGATTGAAGTATCGACAATATTGGATGTAACTTTATTTTGGTGAGTATATGAGAAGAGATTGATAGGTCTTGTGATAAGATTATTAAGAGGTGAAAACACGATTTTTAATTTTTAAAGTCGAGATTTAATTTTAGAACCTTTCTCAGTTGTTTTTAGAAGAAAAAAAAGTTGCTATTATAGATGTGAAATTGTTTGCAATAATATTTGTTATTTCTATTTTGAATTGATGTAATGAAATATGAGATTTTGAAATGAGAAAAGGACAGGGCAAATTTTGTTGCAATTGTGAAGAATAAGGTGCATAACCAGCAATAAATTTGGGGAACAATTTTTTCATGAATTGTGTTACATTACAATAACTACTGTTTAGAAAAAAATATTACAGGAGGAATTTTATTTCTAATTAGACTCGTTTATTTTTCAAGTTTACATGACTATTAATATTATTATAAATAAAGAAGCATTCTTTATTACGATGACAACAATTCATTACAAGCTTTCTCAGGTTTCTCTATAAATTTATAAATTGTAATTATTAAAAAACAAAAGAGAAGAGCACGTGTCAACATTTAGTTCAACTAATAAAAGGATTTCACATTGTGTTGAATGGTTGTTAAAAAAAAAAGCAAATTGAAGATAAATAATTTTAAAAACAAAAGATTAACATTAGTACGTACAAATAAAAATAAAAGATTCAAACAACACAAAAAATACAAATATAAACTTTTGATATGTATTAAATAAATAGGTATTGACTTATACTATGTGGTGAATTTTTATTTTTATTTTTTTATAAAAAAGCAATACTAGAAACTAGTTTTATCGACGGTGCTACACCATATGAATAATTTTAAGTTACTTTTGAATATAATAAAAAAAATATCATGATATTTTTTTATTAAAAAAAAATAAACTGATAAATTAAGAAAATTTATTAATACTAATTAAATACTAAAATAAAAAGCTAGTTTTCTTCGATTAGTAAAAGATAAATTCATGTGTAAATATATAAACATGATATTTAAATAAAAATATATATGAACCGATAAATTAAAAAAAAATTTATTAATACTAATTAAATACTAAAATAGAAATTTAATTTTTCTTCTATTAGTTAAAAAACAAATTCATGTGCAAATATATAACCATGATATTCTTTTTTAATTTTAATGTTTTTATTTATTTTATCTTTAATATTATTCTTTTTTTTTTCAAGAACAATAAATTTTAGTATTATAAATAAATCATGCAAATTCAATTTATTTATATAAAACATAAAAGAATTTTGTTTTAAAATAAATTACAATAAAGTTTTTGAAAAATTATAAAATTTAAAACCACTTAAAAAATAACTACTATTTTAAAAAAATGAACTAAATAAGTTAAAAATAATACAAGATAAGGTATTAATTAAAATTTAGATATAAAAAAATTAATCTAAAATAAATAAATAAAGAGGGATGGTGTTAAATAAAACTTAAATAAAAAAGACTAATGCAAAAGAAATAAGTAAAAAGACAGGGTATTAATTAAAATTATAAAAAATAAAAACAAAAGAAGCTTGACGATGAGGGTCTGATAGGCTAGGCCCATATACCTAATTAGTAATCCAAAAGCTCAAACAATGTTGTTTTCTTTGGTTTTTGTTCATGGAGCATTGTCCATCTGAGGTGTTTTTTTTTTTTTTTTTTTAAATGGACAATATATCATTCACTATAGTCTACGATTAGTCATCTTTGGTAATATTTTTTTTATCACTTTTAATTATTATAAAATCAGGTTTTAAGTTTTGGAACCCCAAAACTACATTTTTCGGCTTGTTTTAATTTGAAATTATAAATGCATTATGTAAATATAATTATAATTTCTTTGAAGCATAGTAATTGTTTTTAAAAGGAAAAAGTTACGTATTTAAAATAGATGAACTAAACAAGTTTTTTTTTTTTTTTTTAAAGAGAGGGATGAATTAAAAGTTAAACTAAAAGATCCTAAAAATATATAAATAAAAGAGAGGGAGTGAAAGTAAAAAAAAAAAGAAAAAAGGCTGGGTGTTGCTAGGCTTTACCAGCCATGACCATGCACCCTGCCAACTCTAAAGCCCAAGCATGCATTGTTCTAGAAGCCTAGGGTTATGCGCCAGAGTTGATTTATTTATTTGTCTTTGGCTAAAAGGATAAATGACATGTTATTCATATTTTATATATTAAAAAAAAAACAGAAGATCCATCATCTCATCGTGTCAGATGATGCACTGTTTACAAATCTATTTTTTTTTTATCACAAGAGAGGTGATTGAAAAACTTAGTTTTGGATTTTTATACCCTAAATATTATTTTTCAACATTTTTTTATCTAAAAATATTTAGTAAGCATCTTTATAGTATCAACAAATCAATTTATCAACTCAAACACTCTGAAATTGATAAAAAAATAAAATTTAACTACATAAAAAAATATCTTTTAATCTCAATCTACTTTATCTACTTTACCCGACAAGTCAAAAATCAAAAAATATTTTAATAAAACTTTTCTCATCACATGAAATTTACATGGAATTCATTGATGTCAAGAACATTTTTTTTTATGACCAGAATATTACTAAACAATAATTTTTTTTTATTATTATTGTATAAGTTTCTCCAAACCTTTTCTGAAACTCGGAAACTCAAAATCAAATAAAATTAACTTTAAAATTAAAATAAAATTCACAAAAGTTTGAAATTCACAATGTATTTTTTATTTGTTTTACATTGTGATAGTATATTTTTAAATTTTATCTTTCTATTCTAATTTAAAATTTTATTTTTATGAAATTAGGTTATAAAAAATTAAATAAAAAATATTTTTTTTATTTATAACGAGACTTGTTCCATGAATGAATCAACGCTCTCATTCACAAATAAGCCACCGAGAAGGCGAGTATAATGGGCTATGGATATTGTTGGATTGAAATAATAGGCGAAAGCCCACATACGACTTGATATTTCACAAGCTTTAGCCTCACAGAAACTACTCCATATGAAAAAGAACAAGCCAGACTAATCAAGATGCCCACGCCACCCCCCTAACATAATTTTTTATTCGCTTCTTATTTTTTAAATAAAAAATTACCGAAAAAGAAGAAGGAGGAGGCTAGTAATCTCTTTCTTCCGTTGTCCTCCCTCATAGATTCTTCCAGATAAGAAAAACAAGGTTAACCCAACAAACCGAGAGCGAAGGAAGATACAGATACTGAGAAATGGTTTTTTGCTGATACAAAATAAAATTTTCATTGGTGCAGGTTTAGGGTTTGCAAGTATTATTGAGTCGTCGGTGGTGTTTTTCAGATTGGGTGTTGCGTTTTAAGATGACGGATAACATGGATATCGATTTGCCTCCAGAACCTCCTAGCTCCATCGAGCCTCGTGATCGACTTCTTTTGGTATTCTCCATTTCTCTGTTGAATCATCGTTATATATATATATAAAAGAATTCAGTTTCAGCTTTTACTTAGCAGGATCTCTGTGTCCAATTGAGTGCCAATTTATAATTTGAATCTACGGTTTTGATTACGAATTTTGCTCGCTTTATTGTTGTTGTTCTTTCAATTGTGTATGTAAATGGCGGTTACAGTGATGGTGGTGGTTCGGGAAGAGGAGTGGGAGATGGTGTCTAGTAGAAATCTAAAAAAGAAGAACATTATTTTTCTTTTGTGATTTTCAAAAGTTTTGATAACTTTTAAGAAAAAAATTTAACCAATGGAATTGATACCAAACGATTCTTTGGTTATTTAAAATGTGCCATGTCTCTCTACCTTGTTTTATATATGTAATCTTTCTATTTTGTAACAGAGGCTTACTCAGTTTGGAGTTCCCAAGGAGTACCGTGATATGTTGCATTCTGGCCTGGTTGATTATATCATGGATAATTGGTCTCGCATACCAGAGCTAGTGGCAGCAATCTTGCCTATTGATGATGAAGTGGCAGAGATTCTCCAAAATGCTAAGCTAGCCTCTAAAAAATCTGCTAGCCAGACAATGAAATGCTGTTTCAGGGAATGCATGGTTTGGTTACAATGGCTGATGTTTTTGGGCGAACCAGCTGTTGCACTTAAGAACCTATCTAAGATGAGTGCTGGGCGTGGTGTTTGTGGAGCTGTTTGGGGAAATAATGATATAGCATATCGGTGCCAAACTTGTGAACATGATCCCACATGTGCAATTTGTGTTCCTTGTTTTCAGAATGGGAACCACAAGGATCATGACTATTCTATCATATACACAGGCGGAGGTTGCTGTGATTGTGGGGATGTGACAGCATGGAAACGAGAGGGGTTCTGCTCAAAGCATAAAGGTGCCGAACAAATACAACCCCTTCCAGAGGAGTTTGCAAGATCTGTAGGGCCTGTCCTCGATGCTCTTCTAGGGTGTTGGAAAAATAAGCTAGTGTCTGCTGATACCATCTCCCAGAACAATCCAAATGCAGATGATCGTGCTGCTATGGGCAAAAAGATTGCAAATCAGCTAACATTTGCAGTTGTTGAGATGCTACTAGAGTTCTGTAAATGCAGTGAGAGTTTGCTTAGTTTTGTTTCCAGGAGGGTGATTTCTCTAGGAGGTTTATTGGAGATTCTCGTGAGGTCAGAGAGGTTCTTGAGTGAGGTTGTTGTGAAGAAACTTCATGAGCTGCTCCTGAAATTGTTGGGAGAGCCCATTTTCAAGTACGAGTTCGCCAAAGAATTTTTGCGTTATTATCCATTTGTTGTACATGAAGCAATGAAAGAAACTGTTGATGATACGCTCAAGAAATATCCTTTGCTATCAATATTCTCTGTGCAAATTTTTACTGTGCCCACTCTCACCCCCCGACTTGTGAAGGAGATGAACTTGCTAGGCTTGTTGTTGGGGTGCTTGGAAGATCTATTCATCCAGTGTGCTGGAGAAGATGGTCGTTTACAGGTAATGCATTTATTTTTCAGTTTATAATATTTTTGATGCTTTATCTCATACTTTACTCCTCATATCTTGTAGTGAGCCTCTTAACTGGATTATGTTTGCAAATAAGCTAGAATAAGTTTTACTCTGATTTTACTTTTGATAGAACAAAATTTTGTTAAGAAAGAAAAGAGTTTAGAGTTATGATAAGAAAATAGGGCATTTACTAAATTAAAGCAATTTAAATAAAGGAGCTTTCCAGTCTACTGAATGTTAGCTAAGCAGTGGCTTTAAAATGCTACAAGCATATCATCATAAATAATAACAAAATAGAACACTATTCCACTTTCTTAGTTAAATAATTTATTCTGGACAACTTTGGTTTTGTGATTCTTGACAAGCTAGGTTTGAAGAATTTGGGATTTATGTGGAAATTAGATAGGATTTGATGTATATGGGATTGAGGATGTGTTTTAGGTGGGATTGGGATTGTCACTGTTGTTGTGAATGTTAATCCAATAGCAAGAAGAAATAGAAGGAAAGGGCCAAGAAACAAAGAGTGCTTGGAGAAAAGAGAAGAGAAAGAATCAATGCATAGGGCTGCAACTCGTAAACTAAATCAAATACTCACAATTTCATTGTTCAAAGTCCTACGATTGTATAGAATTGGTGCTTCTTAAACCTCTAATAGTTCTGAACTAAGAAGGAAATAGAAAACCAAACAGGAATGGGAAATCATAACTAATAGAAAGCTCCTAATTAATATTCTTGCTCCTATATAAGCTTAATTAATATTCTTGTTCCTATATAAGCTAGGATTCCTAAATAATATTACTATATGTAAGGAAGATGGAATTCCTAAATAGACTAGTTTTACAGGAAATATCAAAATCTATAGAATTAAAGATTAAATAACTACAATTCCAGCTTCAATTTCATATCCCATACAGTCAGGCATTTAAGGAATAGATGGCTTTGTGTCTTCTATGCTTGGGGCATCTTACACAAATATTTCATAGCAAGGACTTGTGTTGGATTTTAAATTACAACAAATGTTTATTGTTGTCAATCATAATCATGCCTGAAAAGGGGAACATGTTGAAACTCAGCAGAACAAGGATTTTATAAGTTTGCATATTATCAAAAAGGAACGTGTTGAAACTTAGCACAAAAAGAATTTTATAAGTTTGCATATTTCCACGACACCTTATTGTAATTCTTTGTGGTTAGCTGGTATGGCATGCGACACAAAAAATTTTGATTGGTTATTACCATTATAATTTCCCCCATGGGTTCAGTTGTGAGAGAAATTGGAACCAGCAAATTAGATGACTAGTTTATCTGCTTGTGGAGAATTTTCTTGTATTAACCATGAAAATTTATGAAATCCACATTCTTCCTGTTTGAAATCTGGTAATCCCTTTGTTTGTGGTTTTACATTTTTGTTATGGTAAAATCTGTTCTTATTTTAAAGAGCTTTTGTAATGTATTTCTTCAATCGGCTACCCATTTTTTATTTTAGATTCTGTAAGTACAAAGTTTAAGACTGATTGATAAAGAGTATGACTACGAGTTTCATTTATGCATACTAAAAATATGAAAGTGGGGATGTGTTTGTGTAAAAATTGAATTGCTGGTGCATGTTCTATGTTTAATGGTTATTGATTTGACTTTAGTTCACACATTCTGTCTTTTTTTTCATTTCTCTGTCTGATGAGGCAAAATGGAGTGAAAATCCAATTTAAACTACTAATAAGATTTGTCCTCTGCTAATAGAAAACATATCCAAAAACAAAGAAAACCCTAGTGTTATAAAAGGAACACTATTAATTGTTCATTAAGCTTCAGGATATAACATACATCTTAGTTATTGGAGTGTTGATGAGATCCATGCAAACATTTCTAATAAGTAATCATTGCCATTCAAGATGTGGGCTTTCAGATGCTTTTATATTGTGTTATAAGAGACAAAATCAGATTTCTAAACTGATCTTGTTTTTATGCAATTATGTCTTGATGATGATGTTTAAAGGCATAGTTAAGCAGGTTAATGGATTCAATTTTAAATATTTCTTTTTCATTGCTTTTAGCAGCTGAAGTTTTAATTTTCTCTTCTTGTTATTCATGTTTCATATGTCAAATTGTTGGTTATTATCTTTCTGCAGTTTACCAAGTGGGCACATTTGTATGAGATTGGTATACGTGTAGTTGAAGATGTTCGATTTGTTATGAGCCATGGTGTTGTACCAAAAAATGTAACTCATGAACAGAGGGCTGTCTTGAGAACTTGGATGGAACTTCTTTCTTTTCTGCAGGGGATGGGACCCTTAAAGAGAGAAACTGGCCTCTATGTAGAAGAAGAAAGTGAGAATATTAATTTGCTTTTTGTTTTGTGTCATTCTATTGCCAACATCCATTCTCTTTTGGTGGATGGAGCATTTTCTATGTGTGAGGAGGCAGATGATGCTACTTTTCTTAACATGCATGGAAAAGATATGGATGAACAAGATAGCATAAGACACACAAAAATTGGACGGCTGTCTCAGGAAAGCTCTGTATGTAGCGTGACAGAAAGTACTTCATTCATTTCTGCAGAGAAGATTGTTGAAGTTGATTCAGATTCCACTTACCATCACTTCCTTCCTTCCTCAGTGACGTGGTTAACCTATGAGTGCTTGAGGGCCATTGAGAATTGTTTGGGAGCTGATGATTCATCTGGGGCTCAAGTCTCTGGAGTTACTAGCAGCATTTCCAATAGCAACTTTTCAGCATTTAAGAAAAAATTGTATAAGATTAGAAAAGGCAAATATATATTTGGTGGCCATGGCAGTACAAGCAAAGATGAATGTTTTTCAGTTGCATATAGTTGCAGCCATGCGAGTGTCAATGTAGATAATGCTAATGTAGTAAAGGACTGCAAAACAACAGTTCCTGGTGAAACTGACTGTGCAGGCTCCAGTGACGGTTTGATGGAAGGGAGCAGTTCATCAGAATTGGACCTCCTACGTTTTTTAAGTTTGTCTGATTGGCCAGACATAATTTATGATGTTAGTTCACATGATGTATCTGTTCACACTCCTTTGCATCGATTACTTTCCATGCTTTTACAAAAAGCATTAAGAAGGTGTTATGGTGGATCTGTGGTTATAAATGCAATCAATGCTAGCACTTCAACTTCATTATCTAGAACCGATGATGATTTCTTTGGATGTCTTCTTGAGGGTTGCCACCCTTGTGGGTTTTCTGCCTTTGTTATGGAGCACCCTTTGCGGAATAGGGTGTTTTGTGCCCAGGTCCATGCTGGAATGTGGAGGAAGAATGGGGATGCTGCCATTTTATGCTGTGAGTGGTACCGCTCAGTACGCTGGTGGGTACTTTATGCAAATTATATTTTTTCTGGATATTACTGGTTGCGGCATTTCTCACTTTTCTGTTATGCAGGTCTGAACAAGGTTTAGAGTTTGATCTATTTCTTCTGCAGTGCTGTGCTGCTTTGGCTCCACCTGACCTCTATGTCAGTAGAATTCTAGAACGTTTTGGGTTGTCAGACTACCTTTCTCTGAAAGCTGAGCAATCTACAGAGTACTTGAACTTTCCCTTAATTTTAGTAGTTTAGCATGGTTTCATATAATTTTAGGTGCTTCATGTTATTGATATTTCATCCAATGGAAATTCTCAGATTTGCTTCTAAAGGTGGTGTACATGTCTTGTTGGATCTTCTATTCCCAGTTTTTGTTATCATATCCTTAGAAGAATTAAAACAACTGCTGCTCTTAATTCCTTGAAAAGTCCAAGTCTGAGATACTCTCTCACTTCATGTGTCTAAGTTTTCAAATGGGCCTCTACTTATTAAATACGTTAGTGATTCATTTTTGAAATGTTTTGTTCTTTAACCTTTGGAATAACACTTCATCTTCCTAAATTTTCTTTTTCCAATTTGTTGTTTAATCACTGACAAGAGAATAGCATGATGTGCTTATTATTAATTAAGTGCCAGGCCAAGACATATGTGCATCATGTAATCTCTATTTGCATTCCCCACCCCCTCCCCACATGCTAAAGAAAAAGGGACTTCCTCTTCTAGTAGGAAGTTTATTTATTGATTCTCTTTAAAATGCCTTATATATGGTCCACATTCTGCATTTCAATGTCAGGGCATATTGAAGTTGATAGAATATCAGATCTATAATATTAATGTTATGTATGCTATGCTGTGTTTGCAGGTATGAACCAGTTTTGATGCAGGAAATGCTCATGCTTCTTATACAAATTGTCCAGGAAAGGCGGTTTTCTGGGTTGACTCCTGCTGAAAATTTGAAGAGAGAGTTGGTTCATAAGTTAGCAATTGGAGATGCCACTCGCAGTCAATTAGTTAAATCCTTGCCCCGTGATCTCTCCAAGATTGACCAACTTCAGGAAGTTTTGGATACAGTTGCTGTATATTCTAATCCATCCGGCTTCAATCAGGTTATTTTTGTGGCCCACAACATCTGACGGTGCTTAAAAGTTAAATGTTCATTTCAATAAGTTGCTCTATGTATTTTAAATCTTAGGGGATGTATTCTTTGCGCTGGGCATATTGGAAAGAGCTAGATCTGTACCACCCTCGTTGGAATTCACGGGATTTACAAGTTGCAGAAGAAAGATATTTGCGCTACTGTAGTGCTTCTGCAGGAACAACACAGCTTCCTAGGTGGACAAATATTTACCCTCCTCTTAAGGGCGTAGCTAGAATAGCTAGTAGTAAAGTGGTCATTAAAATCATCCGTGCTGTATTATTTTATGCTATTTTCATGCATAAGCGTGCTCCTGATGGTGTTCTTCTAACTGCACTGCACTTGCTCTCATTAGCATTAGACATCTGTATTCAGCAGAAAGAAATGGATATGTCATTTCACATTGAAAACTCCACTTCTATGTTTGCTTTTGTGGGTGAAGAAATCCAAGAGGGATTAAATTACGGCTCTGGTGGCCAGAGCTTGCTGTCACTTCTTGTCTTGCTCATGAGGATACACAAGAGAGAGAGTTCTGACAACCTCTTGGAAGCAGGCAGTTACAACTTCTCTTCTTTGATTGAAAGTTTGTTGAAGAGGTTTGCAGAGATAGATGCTGGATGTATGACCAAACTGCAGCAACTTGCCCCTGAGATGGCCATTCATTTATCACAATCAGTTCCAAATATTGAGAAAAATACATTGGGTTCAGCTACTGATAGTGAGAAACGCAAAGCCAAAGCTCTCGAGAGACAGGCTACCATATTGGTGAGATGCTGTTGCACATCTTGTAATTCTTTTCAATTTTCACAAAGAATGAAAATTGCATTAAGTTTGCTTCCCAAAGGTGAACCAGAGAAAGGGCACATTTTCTTTTTATTCATTCTTGTTAATATCACAGATTTAAGATGAATATTATTCCAACCAGTGCTGACCCTAGTTGTATTGTCTTTTCACTATTTAAGATGATTTTTTGACCCAAGGAAATATGATCTTGAATACTAATGAATTGCATTTTATCAAAGCTCACTAAACCTTCAATGCAGGCAAAAATGAAAGCTGAGCAGTCCAAATTTTTGTCGAGTATGAACTCTGCTACTGATGATGTTTCAAATACTGGAGCAGAAGGAATTGACTCAGATGGCACACAGAATTTGGAAGAGTCGACGCAAGATGTTTGTTCTCTTTGCCATGATCCCAATTCCAAAAATCCTGTGTCCTTCTTGGTTCTGCTTCAGGTAAGCTACTGCTTTGTAGGTCAGCTTTTGTAGGATATATATATATATTGGATAACTGAAATAGTTTTGATTGTTGACCGAGTTTCCTTCTGCAATGTGAATTTGATACTGATTTCTTGGACCAAGAAATCAAGGCTTTTGAGCTTCATTGACAGAGGCCCTCCATCATGGGATCAAGATCAGCTGCCTGATAAGGAGCAAAACTCTGTAATTGCAAAGGCATTGACCAATCAATCTGGAATAAGCTCTTCAAGTGGTTCGGGAATGATTTCATCTACTCAACTAACACATTTTGTTCAGGATGTAGTCAACCAATTTGCTAATTATGCTCAACCTGGGGAAGTAAATGCTATTATTGAATTCATCAAGGCTCGGTTCCCTTTATTAAGGAGTTCCCAAGTATCTTCTGCATCCAAGGATGGGAAAGATAAGACTTTGAATACTTTTGAGATGTTAGAACAAGACATGTACTTCTCCATGCGGAAAGAAATGCATGATAATATGCTCGCTTCAAATTCTGGATTGCAGACTGAGAAATTTACAGCTGCTGAAGGTGGTCAGATAAGCAGTCCTGTTGAATCTGTTTTGCTTGGAAAATATATAGCAGCTCTTTCTAGAGAGATAACAGAGCACCCTTCTTCTTCTGAAAGTTCTCCTAATGATGAGCTACAGGCAGAATTTCCTTCCCGGTCTCTCGCATATGATGGATTTGGCCCTGCAGATTGTGATGGGGTTCATCTATCTTCCTGTGGACATGCTGTGCATCAGGAATGTCTTGATCGTTATTTGTCATCATTGAAGGAACGGTAAGTGCCACTGGCGTGAAAAAATTGAAGCTTGTCACTATCAGATCTCTTACTTGACTTTTCAGTTTGACTCAAATATCTTGTCGTAAAGACATGGAGTTTTAATTTCTTTAAAAATGCTACCTGCTTTATTATTTTCTGCTGTTAATTTGTTGGGTTGGGATCAGTAATTGCTTTGGATGGTCATTTTAATCTCAAATACATAACTAATGGGCATTGAAAAAAGAAAAGTACACAGGAAGTTTAGCTGCCAATTTATTCCAGGATATGGTTTGCAAGAAAAACAACTGTAGATAAAATAAATGACTGGTATGAGATACAACAACATAAATGGAACTGAGCATATTTCTTTAAATTTCAATGCATCATGTTAATAAAGAAACTTCTCTGCTTTCTGTTAATGGTAAATGATACTGAAAATAGTAAAAAGAAGACAGCACCTCAAATATAAGAAAAGCTTGTTTAATGTCTTAATATGAGAATACCCTTACTTATGGCATATAATATGTTTGTTAAGGCGTAAAACTGCAAAAACACACCTTTTGCTTAAGGCAATTGCTTAATTGTAATGGCTTAAAACATTATATAATTGTGTTACCCTTTGGCAACAACATCTAGGACACCCAAAATGCCTTTTAGCTCCTGGCATTATCATCTGGATGGTCCTCGAGTATGAATGGAATGAATGCCTTTGAATATATAAGTTAGTGTCTGGATAGTTTTTCTCTCTCATTTGTGTGGTATTTTACAGCATGCTACAAAGAGATGGTTAAGCCTATAGTCCTTTTATGTGGGCATGTATTTGTCTGAAAAGGCTAAATTTTTGTGATCACATTCTTTACACAGATATGTCAGAAGAATTGTTTTTGAAGGAGGGCATATTGTCGACCCAGATCAGGTACTTCTTTTTTCTACAAGTAAATTTGTGCATTTTTAAAGGTTATTGTCCCCCCTGCAGGGGGAAGGAAAGAAAACATTACAGATTCATTTTTTCTCGCCTTTTTCTCAGGGGGAATTTCTCTGCCCTGTATGTCGTCAACTAGCAAATTCTGTCTTGCCTTCATTGCCTGGGGATTTCCAAAAGGTTTGGAGACAGCCCATGATTTCAACTGTCAGTTCACTGCATGCTGTGGGGGCTTTGGTCTCATCAAGTGAAGGATGTGATTCTCTTCAGCTTCAACATGCCTTGTTTCTCTTGAAATCTGCTGCAAAAATGGTTGAAAAGGGAGATATCTTGAAAGCTATTCCCTTGCAAAGGGGTGAAAAAATGTGGCCGGATCTTGACTCAATTTCCCGTCTCCTTATTAAACTATATTTCCCAAACAGATGGGATAAGTTCTCAGGATCTGCAAGGGTAAACCATTCCATGATTATGTGGGATACTCTTAAGCATTCCCTTGTATCTATGGAGATTGCAGCACGTTGTGGAGGAACTCAAATGACTCCTACATATAGCCTAAATGCATTGTACAAGGAACTCAAATCTACCAGTGGATTTACACTATCCTTGCTGCTCAAAATTGTCCAAAATTTGAGGAGTAAGAATCCTCTTCATGTGCTTCAGAGATTTAGGGGTATTCAGCTATTTGCAGAGTCTATTTGCTCAGGAGTTCCCAATGATTATCCCAGTGGTGCTTATAGGTGTGGAGGTGAGTCTTTTGTTATTGTGTTGCTTTAACGCACCCAATGGATTGCTGCTGCTGATTTCTTCTTGTAAGCACCAATGTTTTTTTTTCAAGTCAGTGGCTATCATTTTGTATGTAGTTCTAAGATCTGTTATGCCTGCACCGTGCCTATTGCATTGAAATATAATGTCAGCATAATTGGTTGGTCATAGATTTTAAGAGATAGGAGCTTGCTTTGTTTTATTTTCCCTTCTTCATCTTGTTGGGGGGGTGTTCAGGTCCAAAGGTGAAAAAAAGAAAAGGAACTGCTTACATGATACAGGGCTAAGAAACTCCTATCATAAACTCAGGGAAGCAAGCTGCCAGCAGCCATATGAAGATTATAAGATTGTGATGCAACCACACATTGCCCAACCAGTCCACCCATCCCCTTCTCTAATTATGTTGCATCCTCAATCTTCATTTTTTGACTAGGAGAATGTATTGGATCAGGGATGATTTTGTTCCATATTGTGGCTGGAATCTTTGGATCATTTGGATTTCATCTTGAAAATCAACCTCAAGAAAAACCTATGGGCAACCTTTCGACAAAGCCACAGAATTATCTATCAAAAACTTTGAAGGCCTTATCAAGTCCTTGTTTTGCATGATAAAATTGCTCATAAGATGGTTATATTTTTTATTGACTAATAGCCAATCTTGCACTGTGTTGTTTTGCTCTCTATTTTATGTTGGTAATGTTGATGCTATTCTACACAGAAAATATGTCGTGCATCTTAGCACACATTGGGAAGGAAGTTTCATACTCTGACGTTCAATTTTGGAATTGGGTTGCTGAACCTGTCCTTGCTCATGATGCTTTTTCATCATTGATGTGGGCCCTGTTTTGTCTCCCATGCCCATTTCTGTCTTGTCAAGATTCCTTTTTGTCCCTTGTGCATGTTTTCTATGGTGCTTCTGTAGCTCAGGTATGATAACTGTGCCCCCCCCCCTCAATGTCCCTGTAACTCTAGTTTCCTAATTCCTGTATTTTGCAACACAGGCTATAGTAATATTTTGTGGGAAACATCAACGTGAAATGAGGGAATCAAATTATGATGATTCTCTGATTACTGACATCTCCAAGGTTTTTGGGGAATCAAGATGCATCAAGGATTATTTTGTTTCCAACAACATTGATTCGTCTTCTGACATCATCAATGTAATTCGGAGATTGAGTTTCCCTTACTTGAGGAGGTGTGCTTTGTTGTGGAAATTGCTGAGTACCTCGGTCTCAGCACCATTCTGTGATAGGGATGTGTTGAATAGATCATCTAATGCTGTCAATTACATGATGGATAACATGAGTGGAGCTCAAGACGAGCTTAATGAAGTTCAAGAGCTGGAAAAGATGTTCAAAATTCCTCCATTATCTTCTGTCATCAAGGATCATACTCTACGATCTTCAGTTACAAAATGGCTCCATCATTTTTGCAAGCAGTATGAAGTCTTTAGTCCCCAACATGTTCTACATGTCACACCTGCAGTTCCATTCAAGTTAATGCACCTACCGCATATTTACCAGGATCTACTGCAGAGGTCTGCCATGAGTATTACTCTTCATATATGCTTTTAGATAAAACCTTTTTGAATAACCCAGTTCACTGACAGAATTTGTGTATGTTATTCAGGTATATAAAACAGAAATGTGTTGGCTGCAAGACTCTGCTTGATGACCCTGCTCTTTGCCTACTCTGTGGTAGAGTTTGCTCTCTCAACTGGAAGTCATGCTGCAGGTTCATGTCTTGCCCATTCTCATTGCTGTTATTAAAATCTCCAGCTAAACACTTGCACACGTAGTTGTTCTGAATTGGAATGTCATGTTTTAGAAGGCACCACTTTATGGATTTTAATTGATGATGCTTATTTTCATCGAAGGGAAAGTGGATGCCAAACTCATGCTATGGCCTGCGGTGCTGGTACTGGTGTATTTCTGTTGATCAAGGTATGGGCAGTACTTACTTTTACTAGCCTGCTTCTGGGAAGTCCTATCAATTCTGTTTCATTTCAAGTTTATTTATTTGTTGTGAGTGTCTTCTATTTGGAGAGGTGACAAATAATAGTGTTTGTAATTATAGAGAACTACAATTCTGCTACAAAGATGCGCACGCCAGGCTCCTTGGCCATCTCCATACTTGGATGCATTTGGTGAAGAGGCAAGTTGTTTATTCTGCTCTTGTAAAAGGTGTTTCAATGATGGAATCTTGTGTACTGGTTGTTTTAGGCCATTTTGATATGTTTTGTGGTAATTTTGGTTAAGAAAGAAATGGAAGTATCTTGTGAATGTGTGTATGCACGGGCAGGTGTGTTGTGTAAAGTGTTGAAGTCTTCATTCTAACTGGGGCCCATGTTTTGTTGACTTTTTTGTTTTCAAACTCCTTTGTTGCTCCCACTTGCCAATTTACCTCACCATACCCGTGTTGACATGACATGACATGGTATGGAAAACCTGCATTAGTTGAGAGAAAAGGAAGACGATGCACTTGGGATTTTGTTAAGTGTATTACAACTGGCAACATTAAATTACTTAATTCTTCTAATCATACCTATTTTTCTTGTTGGACTTTGGGCTTTTATTTTTACATTATGTGAATTTTGGGCCTTAACATATTGAAATTGAGTTCAGTTTGATGGTGTCAGGGCTATATCATATTGTAA
Source organism: Populus davidiana (assembly GCA_030145905.1). NCBI lineage: Eukaryota > Viridiplantae > Streptophyta > Magnoliopsida > Malpighiales > Salicaceae > Populus > Populus davidiana. The sequence continues at coordinate 1,387,907 of CM057794.1, read as the reverse complement.
TTTATTGGATTAACTATATAATAAAAATATAATTACCATAATTGAAATAAAAATATTCTTAGAATTTGAGAAGAATAAAATATAAATATTTATATATAAAATATTGGAAAATGAAATGATGTTTTCATTTATTTTATGAACTTTTCCCTGTTTCCCTTAAATTTTTTCTTCTCTTCCTTTTGGATTGCAAGGCATCTGCCATTTGCATTTAACAAATGATCATCATTTTTGGTTGATGATTTGATTTGCAAATGCACATCATGTTTGGTTGAGGATTCGATCTAGTTAAAATACTATGAAGTTAGAATTGCTTGTTTTGAGTTCAAAGTTCAGTGAAATCTTTTATGTGATATTGTTAATATTCCTAAAACTTCTTGCAGGATATTCAAATTCAGAGAGGAAAGCCACTATACCTGAATGAGGAGCGCTATGCTGCACTAGCTTACATGGTGAGAATGTTTGACAGGCTCTCCTTATTTCATAGTTTGTATACCTGTATATCTTGAACCACTGAATATAATTGGGGTTTGCCTCATCTGAGCATCTTAATATTGGCTAGTTGGAGTTTAATCCATTACTCGCCTATTCAATTGGGAGACAATAAAAAAGAAAAATGGTGTGGATATTGTAACTGTGGCAGCAGTGCTTTCAATTTAGTACGGAGTCTTTTCTTTATACACATTGTTGTTTGTCTATGTTTCTTTTTTATTTTTGTATGTTATTGTCATAGATTTTTTATTTAATTGTGCATGTTAGGTTGCTTCTCATGGCCTTGATCGGAGCTCTAAGGTTCTCGGCCAAACTACCATTGGATCCTTATTCTTGGTCTAGCTGGGAAGATTCATCTTCAAGGTTCATTTTTTTAGCTTGTTCATCGTGTTTTCTTATCTGTATTGATTTGCTTCTTGAAGGTTATTTTCTTTTCTTAGTTTTCCATATGGATTTCTCAGGCATAGAAGGATTTTGAATCAGATTGATATTGGAAGGATGACAAGTGCTTTTCTGTACATGCAAAGATTGCCAAATCGTCCACACATTTTGGGGGAAATTAGTTAAAGATCCAGGGTTCAGGCTATAGGTGTTCTGCAGTTGGATGAGCACTTCATACCGGTGAGTTCACTATAGTTATATTTTGTAGTGGTACTCTCTTTTGTTTCCCAAATTAATTTTAGTTTTTATGCCAAAAAGGCACCCTGCCTTCTTACTTGAAAAGGATTCGTGTTGTCCTTGTAGTCAACTGCAAAATGATTAGTTTGGGTTGGGGGGGGGGGGGGGGGTGTAAAATATTCTAAACTGTGGTTTTGTAGGGGAAGAGTTCTCCCCTAAGAACGCCAGGGCCTGAATACTTTGTAACATTATGAACAATAACTAGTTCCTCAACAGCTGAATGCACAGAGAAAATCTTTGCAACCTGTGGAATTCTCGAAATGAATGAATGGCAATGGGAGGATTCAAGTCAGATTTCTTTCTCGTCATCTTTAATGTGTCACTTTGAGGACACTCCTATTTGGCTGTGTACAATAGACTGGGGCACTGGTTTGGGATCTTAGTTACTAGTAAATTATTAATCATCCCATGATTACATTCAGTTGAGGGTTTAAAATGCCAAGGAGCTCAGAAAATGTTGTTGGAGTGGCCTGGTGAAGGTTTAGGGCATGCCTTTTTCAGACGAATGCCTCATCTCTTCTTTTCTTGCTTTAAAGAAGTATTATTTTTTGCTGGAGTTTCCCCGTTTGATTCTCTGGTGCCTGCAGATTAATTTCCCTTCTGCTGTGTTTTGCGGAGGAACCCCTACCTGTGTTTTATTCATTATTATTATTATTATTATTATTATTATTATTATTATATAATTGGATTTTGCAGATACTTCTAATATTCCTTCTACATGACTTGTAACTGCTGGTTCTCATGTATGTGTTTTTGTCTCATGTGCAGCTCAAAATGCTGGGAGGAACCTATGTTACTGGCTTTGTGGTCGCATGTGAGGCACGGTTGTTTATTATCTGTGCATTTGGCGACTTGCTCTTGTCAAAGGAAAATTAACAACCTTGTGTAAATGTTGTACATAAGTACATCCTCTGAGCACTTCCGCTTTCGGAAATTATAACGGAGCTCAAAATTTAATTTGTTTATCGTTGAGTGATTATTTCTTGGGAAAAATCTCTTTTTAGTCTTCAATAATAATAATAAAAAAAACGCTAAATTTATCGTACTTTAAATAGTCGTCGAGATCTTAAAACAAGGTGTCGTTTTTATTTAAAGTGGGATCTAATTAGTTTTTACACGCACGAAAGTGAATTAAAAACAAATCAACAGTATTAAAAGTAAGAATTGCGACTATTTTTAAGCAACGTAGCTTATTCAAGATTTATTGTGGAATCACATTGGCCAACGTGGGACCTTAAATTTTGGATAATTTTGTACATGGAAAATATGGCAATCAATCGTGCGCAAAGATGCGGTTTCTGCATTTTAGTTTATCTAAAAATGAAAAGGGTGAGAGAAAAAAAAGAAAAAGAAAAATTGATCGAAAACAAATTGAAGGTTTATTTGATACATGCACCACCTTAGTAGAATGCTCATTTCCTAGGAGTACTGAGGTTAGAGGACCTTGTATGTGCCGACTCAATGCAAAGGCACCTATATGCTAGCATATGTATTATACATCTCATTTTTTTATTATTATTATCTTTATTTAATTTGATCTCTAAATCTATAATGAATTTTTAATTGAGTCTAATTTTCAATCTACTCAAGCAATTGAATTTTTAAATAGATTTATCACTTATTTGAATTTTAAGTTAAATAAATATATTTTAAAAATATTAGTGTATAACTTCAGAGGGAATAAAGAAAATAATGTACAAGAAAAATACTGATGATTGGGGAATTAACCGAATTAACCTATAGATATTATAAGAAGAGGCAAAACTATAAATAATAGAAAAGTCTCTCCCCCTTTATCTTTTAAATTCTAGCCGGTTGTTATAGGAAGATAAATTTGCAAAATATCTCAAAATTTCCTCTCCTTTTTCCTTACAAGTCTGAATTAAAAAGTGTTTGATTAGTGAGGTTTGCCTAAGATAAAGCCTTAGTAAGTTTTAGTGAGAGTTTTAGTGGAAGAACTAGAGAGAGAAACTGGACTCAATTGAAGAAAAATGAGTGAAATTTGAAAGAGGAGGTTAAAGGGCTTGGAAGGTTGGATAGAAACTCATTAGTTTAATTGCTTTTATATGGTTTAATTTGTTAAGGTTGCTTAACAAGAAAGGAGAATTGAAGGAGAAAAGAAGACGAAATGAGGAAGAATAGAAGTGAAGAACAGAGAACTGTTCTGAGAATGCGAGAGAGAGAAGAATAGGAACGAATGTTCTGTATATTTTTTCTATATATCAACTGGTAATCCTTACATGTATTTATAGTAACAAAATGAACTACTAACGGATTATTCTAACTGAATTAACAACCTGCTAACTAATTCTCCAACTAACTAACTGACTTAACAACCAAAGGTTGCGTGCTGCAGACGTTAACCATTCTGCAATGCTTGACTTCATCTTCTGTAGGCTGCTTTCTTCCTTAGAGCTTAGGTACGTAACAGTACCCCCCCCATGAGAGATTCTTGTCCCAAGAATCAAGAGCAGGATCAGTTTACATAGCAATATTAAAGTCTGGAAATTGCAACTGTAATTCTGTCAACTCCTCCCAAGTAGCATCTTCAGGAAATGAATTCGACCACTGAATTAAGCCTGCTACAACAGCTATATTACCCTTCTTCATAAGCTTCCTCTCCAGTATTGTAACAGGATATACCTTTACCCTGCCCTCCTCATCCACGATTGGCAGAGCTTGAGAAACAATGGCCACTTCTCCCAATTTTTTCCTCAACAGCGATACATGGAACACTGGGTGCACTGCACTTCCTGGGGGTAGCTGGAGTTTATATGCAACTGGACCGATGCGTTCAAGAACTAGGTAGGGACCGTAGTACCTGGGGTTTAACTTGTAATGCTTCCTGTACATAACACTGCCCTGCCTGTAAGGTTGCAGCTTCAAAAAAACCCAATCTCCTACTGAAAATGCCCTCTCAGATCGTCTCCTGTTGGCCACTTGCCCCATCCGATTTCTTGCCCCCTCCAGCAAGCCTTTGATTAATTGATCCATATTAATCCTCTTCTGTTTCCATTCCCCTACTGCAGCTACTTGAGTGTCCTCTGTGAGCACCATTTCTCTGGCTGGAGGTTCGTAGCCATATAGAGCCTGGAAAGGGGACATGCCAATAGTGGAGTGGAAACTGTTATTATACCACCATTGTGCTGTGGAGATCCACTGGTGCCATTTCCTTGGGCAGTGCATAGTCATGCATCTTAAGTAGGTCTCGAGGCATTGATTCATCCTTTCAGTCTGCCCATCCATTTGTGGATGGTATGTTGTGCTTAATAACAGCTTGACCCCTAAGTGTTTGAACAACTCCTGCCAGAATAAGCTCGTAAATATCTTATCCCTGTCAGTCAAGATTGTAGCAGGCAAGCCATGGAACTTGTAGACTTGATCTAGGAAAGACTTGGCAACATCTTGAGCTGTGAAGGGATGTGCTAGGGTGACAAAATGTCCATACTTGGTGAAACGATCAACAATGACCATGATGGTGTCTCTGCCCTTTGATTTGGGAAGGCCTTCTATGAAGTCCATGGTAATATCCTGCCAAGGACCATGTGGAATGGGCAGAGCTTGTAACAACCCCGGATAAGACACCCTCTCAGCCTTGGCCTGTTTACAGATATCACATTGCTGCACTAGTTGGTAGACCATCTTCTTCATGGCAGGCCAGTAGAAATGACCCTTCAATCGCCTATATGTATTCTGGATGCCTGCATGTCCTCCAATATAGGAATCATGGGTAGTTTTAACGAGTTCTTCTCTCAATGTCCCTGCAGCTCCTATCACCATTCTTCCCTTATACCTTATCACCCCGTGGTTATAGGTAAAATTCGAAGCTTGTGTAGTATTTATCAGTGTACCCTGTAGGATGTCCTGTAGCTTGGCATCACCCTGATAAGAGCTGTAAACTTGATCATACCAAGTTGGCACTACCTGTGTTATGGCTGCGAGCCCTCCTCCTGCAGTATCTGCTCCTTGGGTATCTTCACTTTGCATATTCATTCTGGATAGAGCATCAGCAGCCTTGTTCTCCTTGCCCTTTTTATACTTAATTTGGTAGCTTAGTCCCAACAACTTGGTCAGTCCCTTCTTCTGAATAGGGGTGTGGATTTTCTGGTCCAGTAAGTATGTTAAGCTCTCATGATCAGTTTGTATGATGAACTGACCTTGTTCCAAGTAGTGTCGCCATTTGTCCACTGCCATCAAAATAGCCAGATATTCCTTCTCATAGATAGACAGTCCCAAGTGTTTAACCCCCAAGGCTTTACTCATGAATGCCAATGGCCTCCCCTCCTGGCTCAGCACTGCTCCAATTCCAGTGTCACAAACGTCTGTTTCCAAGACAAAGGGGAGGGTAAAGTCAGGCAAGGCTAGGGCTGAAGCTTCAAATAAAGCCTTCTTCAGATTTTGGAAGGCTTCTAATGCCCCCTCGTGCCACACAAAATTATTCTTTTTGAGCAATTCTGTCAAGGGTTTACTAATGACCCCAAACTTCCTGATGAATTTTCGATAGTAGCCAGCTAGACCAAGAAATCCCCTTAACTCCTTGATAGTCTTTGGGACTGGCCACTTCTGTACAGCTTGTATTTTCTCAGGGTCTGTGGCTACTCCTTCAGCAGAGACTAGATGCCCCAAGTATTCCACCCTTGGTTCAGCAAAACTGCATTTCGATCTCCTTGCATACAGCTGGTTGGTCTTCAGGATCTCCAAAATTTGCTTCAAATGGCTGAGGTGTGCTTCTAAAGAGGAACTGTAAATGAGAATGTCGTCAAAGAAGACCAAGGCAAATTTCCTCAGGACTGGCTCCAGAATATCATTCATCAAAGCTTGGAAGGTTGCAGGCGCATTCGTGAGGCCAAAAGGCATGACCCTAAACTCATAATGCCCTTGGTGAGTGCGAAAAGTTGTTTTCTCTACATCTTCCTCATGCATTCGCACTTGGTGATAGCCTGCCCTGAGGTCAAGTTTTGAGAAGAAACTGGATCCTTGCAGCTCATCCAGTAGGTCATCGATCAAGGGAATAGGGAATTTATTTTTTACAGTGACTTCATTCAGCCGCCTGAAGTCTACACAGAAACGCCAGGAGTTATCCTTCTTCTTGACCAAGAGTACTGGCGAAGCAAAGGGGCTCATACTTGGTTGTATGATGTTATTACTTAACATGTCTTTCACCATCTTCTCTATCTCCCCTTTTTGAAAGAAGTCTTATACGGCCTGTAATTTACAGGTGGAGCTCCTGTGTGCATAAGGATTCTGTGATCATGCCTCCTCTTTGGTGGTAATGCAGTAGGCTCTTGAAAAACCTCTGCATAGTCTGCTAGTAGTTGCTCTACTGCTGGGTTAGGCAAGTCTGACCTGGTTGTTGTAATGGATTCTACCAGAAAAAATTGTCCAACAAAACCCATGATGGAAGTTTTCAAGTTCTTCTGGACCTTCTCTAGTGTCATTGCTTGGAGGCTGGCAGTTTCGATGATGCCTCTGAGCTCTAGCATCCTTCCTTCCTTCTTAAATGTCAGTTTCATTTTGATGAAATCGAATAGGATTGGTGAAAATTTTCTTAACCAATCCACTCCTAACACCATGTCGCACCTCCCTAGCTTCAGAATTCTTAAATCTGCTATGAATTCGTAATTCTGCATAAACCATGTGAAGCCGGCTGTATAGGAGTCACATAGTATGATACTGCAATTAGCAACAGTTACTGCTAACACTGGAGAGTTCTCAACAGGAAGTTGTAGTTCCCCCGCTATGCTGGAATCAAGGAAGTTGTGGGTGCTGCCACTGTCAATGAGGATGATCAGATCTCTGCTTTGATAGCTGCCTCTAATTCGTATGGTATTGTGAGCGTAATTATCTGCTAATGCATTCAAGGATAAGCCATATTCTTCAATCTTGCTATCAGGTGCTACATCTGTACTGTTGTTCCCTGACGTGGCATCCATAAATTCCTCCTCTTTCTGGCCTTCCATCATGTGCAGTCCTTTGGCAATGCACTTGTGTCCTGGCATGAATTTGTCTCCACACTTAAAACATTGCCCCAACCTGCGCCTCTGCTCATACATGGTTTCTGATACCTTTGGTGTCTGCAAATTGTTGTTCACATAGTTGGCTTGAGGAGTACTAAATGATCTTCCCATCCCTGGCTTGGTAGAGAATCTGTTCTTCCTTGTCAATATGTTGTTTGATTCCTCCTGCCACTTTGCTTAATCAAAGGCTGCCATCAACGTGCCTGGCTTCAGTATCTTTAACATGGGTTTAATGTCCTCTTTTAATCCGCTAATAAAGCTGGAAATGTAGTAGGACTCGGGTAGTATGGGATTGAGTGAATGCATTAGTGATTTGAGATCTTCAAACCTCTCCACATACTCCTTCATACCATTCTCTTGTTTTAGTTTGTTGAATTCTTCCACTATATCCTCTCTACTACCAAACCGGCTGCATATAGCCTTTGAGAACTCCTCCCATTCTAGATTAACATCCAGTCCACATATGTGCCCTTCGAACCATATTTCTGCTTTTCCTTCCAAATACAGGGAAGCTATTTCCACCCACTGCTGCCATGGAGTTGCATTGAGTTTGAAGAACTTGTTGCATCGTCTCAGCCATCCTCTAGGATCGTCTCCTCGAAAAATGGTTAGATCCATCTTAGGCAATCCTGTATTGAACATAGCTCTATGTTGTTCCTCCCGCTGCTCTTGGATTTCTTGTTGCATGATCTGCATTCGTTCATCCAATTTCTTGCAATGTTCTTCCATATTTTTAACCATGGTGTTAGATCTTAAGGCTCTGATACCAATTGTTAAGGTTGCTTAACAAGAAAGGAGAATTGAAGGAGAAAAGAAGATGAAATGAGGAAGAATAGAAGTGAAGAACAGAGAACTGTTCTGAGAATGCGAGAGAGAGAAGAATAGGAACGAATGTTCTGTATATTTTTTCTATATATCAACTGGTAATCCTTACATGTATTTATAGTAACAGAATGAACTACTAACGGATTATTCTAACTGAATTAACAACCTGCTAACTAATTCTCCAACTAACTAACTGACTTAACAACCAAAGGTTGCGTGCTGCAGACGTTAACCATTCTGCAATGCTTGACTTCATCTTCTGTAGGCTGCTTTCTTCCTTAGAGCTTAGGTACGTAACATAATTGTGCTCTTTCTCTTATTTGTCTTAGAAATTGGAAAGTCCCTAATTTAAGAAAGCTATGGTTTATGTCAATTTTGGGGATTTTAGTAATTAATGTAATTGCTGTGAATTGTGGTGTTATAACATGAATTAAGGATTAACTAGTAGGCAATACAGGCCAATTATGCTTTATTTGTATTAATCTTATAAAAATTGGCAAATTTAAATCCTTGGACTTTGGAGAGGTTATGTTCATTGTATGGAATGTGGAAAGTTTTTTCTCTAAGGTGAAACTTGATTATGAAAATAACACGGGAATAATTAATTTGGTGATACACAATTAAAAATCGAGAAGGCCCATTTTTTTAATTTTAAGGTTTGTAAGAATAATTGAAAGAAATTTACCCATTTGTATGAGATTATGTTTTTATATATATAGTTTTTTTATAATTTTTTTTAAATATTACGTTGCTTGATAATCTAGATGGCTCATATCTAGTTTTTGTTTGTTTTTTTTCTTGTTTTTTTTATTATCAATTATTGTTATTATATTTTTTATATTATTTAATTTAAAAATTAAATCAATAACTTGAATTTTTATTTTTTTTACCCTAAAAAACATCAAAAAAAATTTATCCAGGCCGCGAGGAATCACGGCCAGCAAATCTAGTTTAAACTAAAATGGACTCCTGCTTGTTTTATCCTCATAAAAGCTGCCGTTTGAGAGAACAAATGGGATGTCCTCCATGCATTAGCTGACATGCGGAAAACCTAAGTTACATATTGATCTGAGTCGTGCATGCCTTAACTAATCTCAACCACTTAAACCCTAGCTCTTCCCTTCATTGTCGTCGTCGTCCTCGTCGTCTGCAAGAAACTCCCCTGAAATCTTGTTCACTGTCTTGTGTTTGTGCAGGTGGGCTCTAGTTCATTATAGAATTCCTAGTCGTCTTAGTATATACTTGGTAATAACATGTGATGGACAAAACCATACCCACTTTTCTACAAGACGTACGTACAGGCATAATAATTATCTCGCCATCAGCCCAAACTCACAAGAAGAAGCTTCGAATACGCAGACTACTCATTTGTGTGGAGTCATGGGTAAGAAGAAAGATGAACCCTGTAACTTCCTTCCTTCTATATGTATGATCGAAAGCATGCAAAATCTCATGTGTTGTTGAAGATGAATCATGTTAGAACGAAGGGTCCGAGAAACCGAAACACACACACCAGGAAAACACCTCTTTCTAGATACCTGCGCCTAGCAAACGTTGAAGAACACTAAGCCTGCCAAAAACACAAGGAAACTAAAGGAGATCCATATTTTAGTATATATATTCATTCTCCCACATTTTATTATTTATATCACTGTTCTCTGGGCAAGTTTATTTTCTAGGTCAGCATAGTGAAATGGCCATTTCCTCCGGTTTCCTTTCTAAGTAGCTCGAAGTTTAGATTTGTTTTAATTTGGTCATCAGACTTTAATATCTTCCAATTTGGTCTTTAAAAGTTCTATAAATTGTCCAGCGTATCAAAGATTATTTTAGGTTTAAATGGCAGGTTAATTAATGTAAACCCTCTTATAATTAATTGCATATTGGATTCTTCATACATATAGTACCATTTTTAATTGTTAGTTAGATGTAAAAGCATTCAGTTTAGTTTCTAAACTTTTATATTTTTTCATCTTTGTTCTTTATAGTTTTTTATTATTTAAAACTTCATTCTTCTTGGTTGTTGAGAAATGAGAGAGAAAGTCAGAGAAAGATACACGTCGGCAACATACAAAAAAAAAAAAGCCTTGGAATAGCGTGTGGGCAAACTATGATATATATGGTCAATGTCCTTTCAATAACACATCTCAAATGTCTTTTCACGATTCATTACGTTGAACTGTACATTTTTATAACTAAACAATTAGATTTTAATGTATTTTGGCATTTGAGGTATCATAATTCATAATCAAACCTTTGTTGCATTTTCCCTTGTGATTGTGTTCCTGAAGAGTCGGAGCTATAATTCTTTAAAAAAAAAATGTTGAAATTAATAATTCAAATTTAATAGGATTAAAACTTTTAATGGCACCAAAAAAAAGAAAGAGTTTAAATACGCACAGACTTAGCATCTTAGACTTAAGCTCCGCGCAGCCTTGACTTAGGTTCATTTTTATCCCTAACAGACTTAGGCATGAGCTCAACACTTTTTTGAGAATTTTTTTATAAGATTTCACATAGGTTTTTTAATATTTTATATTGATCTAATATATATTGTTATGAATGTCATACAACTTAAAATACCACTTTAATTTATAAATATCAAAAGAACAAGACTTATTAGTTATAAATACCTTATGCATCCACCAAGTTCAAGGTTCATAATTTCTTCTTTTTTAATATTTTTAACATTCATATTTTCAGAGTTTATCTTTTAAAAATATCATTTCATTTTCTTTCTCTATGAAGATATTTACTTAAACATTCGAAAGTCCTCACATCTATTAAAAATAGCTTCTTGCAAGCATCATTCCTTGACTTTTCAGGCACTAAATACCACCTATCAACCACTTTGGCTAGGAGAATGAATTAGATTATTAGAACCAAAAAAATAATTGATTATCCAACACATAAATCATACTCCTAAACTACTTCAACTTTTTAGGATATTATTAGAAATATACAAATAGCTAAAACAAACAAATATATCTTAACATATTAAATATTGTATAAATATAAAAATATATTATAGATTTCTTAATCAAAAGTGTGGGAAAAAAAAAACTGAACATAAGTAATCAATGTAACAAGCTAACAAAGCATATGGTTTTCTTTTACATATACATATCATAAACCAAAATAATTAAAACCTTGAAATTTTTTTATAATCAAAGAATTACATATTTAGAATAAAAAGCAATGAATAAAAGAAAATAAAAACTTACAAACTTCTAGTAATTTTATTTTTTTTTTACCTGGATATTCTCACAACCTTTTAATTTTGTAAAGGGTGACATTAATCTTGTTCGAGGTTCGTGACTTCCCCTCTCAATAAGTATGCTTTTTAAAAATCAAACTTTTATTCTCACTTTTGTAAATAAGTATGCTTTTTAAAAATCAAACTTTTGTTCTCACTTTTGTAAAGATATAGCAGTGTCTTAACCGCTAGACCAATATTTCATTGAATACAAACTTCTAGTATATATCAAAACATCTACCACTTCTTCATCATCATAGTTGTGACCACCATTAACATAGATTTTGACAACCAATATAACCATAAACCATTTATCTTTCATCTCTCATCTCTGTCGCCACCATTATCATCTTGTTTCCAACATAACTATCATCTAAATACAACCATCATTGCCATTAATAATATCATCTCACCATTGATTATTTCATGTTTTTATTAAGGACTTAATTAAAAGACTATAAAGATATAAATAAAGAAATAACAAGCCTAATGGGAAACGACCATCACTTGTGAGTTGTGACATAATTCTGGAGCGTCAATTTTTTTTATTTTTTTTCTTCTTATTGGGAGGTTCTGTACAGAAAGTTACATTTCAGGTAGCACAATTGGGACCTATATCTCTTATTCCACAGACCAGAAGCCTACAGCCACCGGCTCCTTTTACAGGATGGTATAATGTAAGACGTAGCTGTAAGACAAGAAAAAATGGTATCTGCATGACTGATTAGATAGATGATGCAGGATTCATAGCATATGAACAAATCATTTTGACTTGTCACTTCGAAACAGCTTCAAGATATTGGAAACTGTAGCCCGTGGCCAACCTCTAAAATATCTCCACTCTATATCCCTGAAAAACAATCACAAGGAAAACTGAGCAGTAGAATTCCAATATTTGATGCCCCCCCTAACTCGATCAAGATAAAAACAACGCAAGATTTCCAAAAGAAAATTAAAAAAAAAACTTCAAACGAATAAGTTTAAGAACCCACACCACAAGATGCATAAATAAAAAAAGCCTTGGTGAATGCATTAGTTGCACCTTTCACCAAAAGAACTCAAGGAGAAACGCATCTTCACTTGATCAACAGGTTTCTTAACCACCAGAAAGTTCCACTTCTACCTTGTTTTTCAATTGGTTTTGTGCAGGAATCTAGGTATTAACCAATATAAATACACAATGATATATCCAAGACTACATCTTTAAGACGCTTCACATGCTTTTTCTTTGAGAAGCCGTATCTTATTGAAGGCTTCTCCGCTCAGAATATGCAACGGGACTTGAGGCCAAGACTATTTCTTGAATGGGAAACGGGGTAATTCCCTATCATAAACTCAACATCCATTCTGGTAAAAATATAAATGAAGATGATCAGACCAAAATAGTCTCCAGAATAAAGAGGTTACAAGCAAACCAAAATACAAGAAGCTTAGAACTCTCTCATGTTAATTAGACCTCCCAACGAGAGACCAATTTCTTATAGTTTAGCAATCTCAATTTTATCCCAGAGACACAAGTTAAGCAATATATGGATTGTACTTATTGACACAAATCGGAAAACACTTTGTCATGGAAATATGACAATAATGAAGTTTTACATGAAGAGCTTGTAGCTAAGAACTAAATGCTGTCAAACAAAGTTGTATGGCTGCCAAAAGATTTGAAGTATCTAAAATGCAGAAATCCAGTATGGAAAATTGTATGCATATAGGAATGCATTGAGAATGAAAACGATGCATAAATAATGATAACAAATTTCAAACTCAATAAACCATCTAAGAGAATTCTTCACTACTACTAACCCAGCATGATATTAAAAATAAAAGTATCTCAAAAAATCTTTTTGAAAATTTATTGTAACTGAATTGTGATATCATTTTCAATGATTCCAGCATACAAAAGTTTATCATTAAAGATTCCAGTTTTTATTCTTGAGTAAACATGAAAATACAGTTTTAGTTCTGGATCATTACTCTGATGAAACATAATGAATGAAACCCATAGTGGAAGTATAAGGAAAATCTAATATCAGTAGGAAGAGCATAAATATTAGAAGCAATTCAACTTTAGACATGGCTGGAAACAAAAATTATGACTTACAGATTTTCTCTAGGTAACCCCCATCTTTGTTGCACGAGAACAATCTTCAGTAACAGGAGAGCCCCCTTTCACGGATAATCTCGTTGGTTTGGTACCATCACTCCTGCCCTTTTCAAATGTAAACTCGAGTTGTCTCTCCACTGACTTGAAGACAGCAGTCCGTTTGGATCTTAATCGATATGGAGGAGAAGCATTAAAGGGCTTATCATTAGGCCGAATAGTACCATTACCCAAAGAAGCAGGACTCTCACACAAACTTCCATCTTGAGCAGCTGTCTTTTCCAAAGTATTTTCAATTTTTTCATGTTCAACAGACATGTCTAACCTGTCTTTGACGGTTTCCTCACCTGCTTTCCCAATTTTACTAGGAAGCAGATCCACTTGAGCAGTCTTCCTCTTTCGAAATATTGAAGGGGTATTAGGGAAGCTCATGGCAGCAATTCTCAATATAGATTCTGGACTTTGTGCACTCAAATCACGACTCTTTACACAAGGTGGGGTGAAGAAAATAATAGGAGATGAAACTGGGCAAGAATTGTTCTCATGCTGCACGCTACCAGTGTTTGAAGGATATGAATCCAATTGTTCTACTAGTGGTGGCTCATAATACAAAGAACCATAAGTTGACCTGTCAAACTGCAATCCAGACCCAATACCTTTGTCTTGATGATCTTCAAACTTTTGCTGCAACTCTGAATCACAGCAGCTAAGATCTACAGAATCAGCATACTCATTTGGAAGAGCACTTGATGAAGCTGCTACATCTAGCACCAATGCAGACTCTAACTGATCTTTTCCATCTTCATCTAGCTTACATATATCAGTAGTTCCTGACGAAGTTTGGGCAGCTGAATCTGATTCTTTCATTGTTTTCATCACAGCTGATTTATTCGTATCTTTAGTTCCATTTTGGAAACCATTCTTTGAAATTGGAGGTAGTTTCCCCGTAGACAGATAAAAATCTAATTTTTTCTTCAAGGAACTATTCCAGTGGTTTTTAATTGAATTATCAGTCCTGTGTATAGAAAAGTTGAGATAAATTAGTGTAGCTTGAAATATCCAAATATATAAGCTGTTCACACACACACACACACATCTTGGAGAGGAATACATGACATGGCAAGCTGTTGTTTTTTACTATTTAATTAGTAACATTATCCTGCGCCATGTCTAGGTTTATAGCAGTGTCTAACTCCTTGTACAAGAATGAGGCATTAGACCCATAGACCCTTAACAAACCAAAAGTGGGATCAGACATGCAACAAAAGGAACTTTATATGAATTTTTGTATTTCGAATATACTGAATTGATCACCTGTATAATATTACAAGAGGATCATTGTTGAGATTCAAAACACATTTTTCTTTCAGTTATAGCTTTGATTCAGTCACAATAAGCCCAGTACGAAATATATAGACTTCTAAAAACATAATACATCTTAGATAGCAAAAATAAAAAGCCATTGCCTGTATTAAATTAACTCTAATTACCAAGACGCATTCTTAATCAAATCAAATCAAATTGGCAACCAGGCATAAATGACAAGACAAAATATTCTCATTCAGAAAGGAAAGAGTAATTTCATATAAACTCCCAAGAATAATAACAATATCAATGTACAAAATTCACTTTCAAATAAGCTGGATCCTCTTTTGAGATCAACACTACTGCATGAATCAGCAAATTTAACATTCTGCCTACCCTGCTCAGAAGAATGTGAGCATCAAATATTCAAACGAAGTTACTGAATTTAGCAACTAATTTCCTATAAAACATAAAATCAAAATCAACATAGAAACTAAATTTCCCTCATAGTTTTTACAAATTATGCAAGGGTACCTTCCAGGCAGAACCTTTGCTATTTCAGCCCATTTGTTTCCATATATCCGATGGGCATTCATGAGTGCCAATTCCTCCTCCAATGTCCAAGCATCCTTTTTTATATCAGGATTCAAATGATTGTGCCACCTGCAAATATTCCAAATAAACTTTCACTGGTGTATAAATTTAGGCTAACCCCCGCTCGATGACTGAAGGTACTGAAAAGATCACATAAGTTTTCTGGCATGATAACCACAACATGCAAGAAATAAGTTAAGTATTAGATTATTGGTCAGGTATATGATTTTCAACTGTTCTAGGACCATGTTTCCTGTTCCAGGGAGAAAGGAGGTTGCTGTGCCACTAATTGTGTTGTGGATGAAAAAATAAAATGAATCAATCAGCAACCTTCTTAAACAAAATCAACCTGAATTCATAATGAGTAAAAGTTACCTCTCTCGGCATTGCTTCCCTATACGACCAGGTAAAGCTTTTGCTATGACAGACCATTTTGTGGGTCCATATTTTGCTACCAGTTCAACAATTTTATCATCCTCCTACAAGCAAAAAGAGCAGATATTTTAGTGCGTAGTTATAGTCTACAACAAGAGATACATTACAAAAGGAGGTGCCGACCTCTTGAGTCCAAGGTCCTTTAACAAGTTCTGGATCAAGAACCTTCTGCCATCGATGCAGACATTGCACTTCTGATCTATCAGGAAAAAACTCAGCTGCATAACATCAAAAGTAGGACCAACTTAAGGTATTTGACAAGAATATTACACAGAAAACTAACACTTTTAACTATTTATCCATGTGTATATTATCTTATTGTCACATGTAAACCATTTTTTTATTCAACACAAACAAGGAAACAGTCATTTCAGACTCCAAACAGGTCCTCCAGATAGAGAAGGTTATTGGAAACAACCAGCAACTTGCTTGAAATGGACATGAACAAGCTCTTTCCATAATTGTAGAAAACAAGCACTGCTCTCAGATTGTGTGCGAGTATGTGGTTTGGCTCTGGCAGTGTTAACAACTAAAACAGTAGAGCCTAAATCTAAGTTCATTCATGCTCTAAAATATTCTATCACATGAATCTTCTGCCATAATTCAGAACCACCCACAAATCTAAACAGATTTAGGGTGACTTGGACACTAGGTGCAAGGAAAAAATTCTAAGAACGAATTTAATTGATTCCTATAACATTCTTTCAGTATAGCCCCACAAGTAGAGTTTCCTCCTTGTCAAGGGTGAAGTAACTTTTTGATTTTAGTGGGGCACCCAGATTGACTGGGGGTGAATCAAAAGGCAGGAGATAGATTAGTGTCAAATTTTTGAGGTTATTTGCTAATTAACTCAGCAAATATCATTGTAAACCGCAAATGATTAAGTTTTGGACTTCGCTTACAACGTATTTAACCTCTCTCATTAAACACTTTACAAGTAGAAAAGGAGTGTTGTTACTTCTGAACTCTATTACTTAAGCTCCTTACTTTTATTTTTTTGTGGATTGAGAATTGGACCGATCTGGTTTTCTAATAAAATGTGCACTGATGAATTGTGAGACCGAAACTTTTCTCTCTTGCACTTTCTCAAAAAACGTTTTTGTATCATGTTTCTTTGTTTAAGTAATGAGACCGATGTGGTTAGCCTTATATTCTTTTAACAGTATTTTGAATCTTTTTATTAGTTTGAAAATTAAATTAAGACAGTCAGATGCATAAAAGTTGTTTTTGACAAGGTGCTAAATTACTGAATGATGGCTCTGGAAAATATTCCTAGCTATGCTACTGACTCTGGTTATGCACTTACAGTTCCTAGGCTGCCATAATTCTCTTTGGGTCAGCCAGAGACAGTTTCTTTATTTTCCTAGATCTACTTCAAAATACATTTTACAGGATCTTCACAACTCTACGAGTCTCAGCTAGCTCAAGTACATTATCTAAGTCTCACTGTGACTTTTAAAGGGAACTGTACATGAAGCATGAACAATAGGCAATGCTGAAACAGAAAGCCATAAAAAAAAAGAATCGAGAATAATCATCTCTATTGCTAAACAAGTTTTAGACAGGCACTTCTGAGTTAAGAAAGAGACCTATTTTCTTCCAACTTTTCCCCTTATAAGTTGCAACAGCAGTTCTTAATGTCTCATCCTGTAACACATTAAAAAGGTTGTCAGTAGCAATTGGATTTTAGCACAATACTCCATAACAGCAGAGAAGCCACAGCTGACAGCTGACAGCTGACAGCTGAACACTAACAGAGATCTAGCTATATTGTGGATGCTCATGATCATTGTAATGATCATGCTATCATTAATAAGAGGATAAAAATAACACTGAAAACTAGTAAAGCATCATGCTGGTCCAGGTTTAGAAGTGACTCAACCACTGACTTGGACCAAACCCCAACCTCCAATAAGCCAACAAACAACAACACCTTCTCGCATAGGAATTAAATAAGTCAAGGAAAGCACTAACCTCCTCCGGAGTCCAACCACCTTTGGCTCTCCTAATTGGGCCTGTAGTTCTTCTGCAAATCCAAATTCTCAACTCATAATTCTCAAACAAAAAGATCATACACATAAAGCATTTGAATTCAAAACAAGATCAAGGAAAACAAAAATAGAGAATGAATAATTCAAAGCGGATAGACATAAATTAATAAAAATACCTTCTAAAAAACGGGTAAAAGAGAATTAACGGATAGTAAGTGACCTGTTAGTCGGCGATACCGTGGCTGGACTATAAACTCCGGGAGACTTAAGAATAGCACTGCCACTACCTTCTTCAGATTGAGAGGAGCTCGAAGCGGGTGTTAATTGCTTGTTTTCAAGGCAGCGCTCTTCTATCTTTAGTTCATCCATCTCCTCTTTCTACAACCATCTCCAAAACCCAAAATCATAATCAACAAATACATAAATACATACATGAATTCGTACTACTTAAATCAAATAATAATAATATCAGTAAAATATAGAGCCCTAAAATATATTTAGCAATACAAACAAAACCCAGATCTTAAAAAACACCGATTAGATCAAAAAACCAGAAAATCATATTCAATTCTACCGTTTCTTAATCAAATCATACATACTTTAAAGCTAATAATCGTTCGATATCCAAATCAGTTAAACGATAAAAAAACAAAAAAAAAAACTGACCTCTGCTTCAAGAGAAGTGGCGGGAATTGAAGAGGAACTCATCGACATCGAGAAAGAGAGAGAGAGAGAGATAGAGAGAGAAAGAGAGAGAAATAAATAAGGAAGAAAGAAAGGAAGGGAAACGTCTCTCTCTGACTCCCAGAGAAAACAAAACAAAACCAAACCTTGCCCGTTGAAACAAAATAAAAAAATATATATACGACCAGACCGTAAATTTGTATGTAACGAATATATTTTGCGCCGACCGTCTCCGTTAGTTGCCGTTATAGACTGCTTTCCTTTCTAGCATTTTTTTTTCTTCCTTTTTTAAGGTTTTGAAAACCCTATTTGTTAACGGTGCTTGACGGTTCTTTGTAAGCCCAAAGTTTGAACCTCAAACGGCACTCTAGTTATTGCGTTAAATCTCGAATTGGTCTGGGATAGTGGGTGTGAAAGGCCACCCGTTCGCGGGTGTTTCTTGACCGTTGGATTTGGAAATATATGATCGAGGTTTAAGTGACGTTTTTCCAAGTAAAGATACGTTTTAACTGATTTAGGGTTTTTTTCTCTTTTTAAAACCAGATGGATTTAGTTTTATAATTATCTGTTAGTTGTAGAGATTTATACGATCTCTTTTATTTTTTACCTTTTTTTAATGGAACTTATATTTGTTTTTTATTTAATATCAGTTTTCGCCCCTTAACTATTGAAGTTGTAGCGCTTTAAGCATATGCTATTGATTTAGCCCAGTTTTGTCCTTAAACCATTATGTTCTTGACAAATATCCTCCCTCTACTTGATTTAACTTATGGATCAATGGGTCAAACTTTCACTATTGGTCAAAACTCATTCTAAAAAAAACATATCTTGATATTTTCAACTGAAATTTTACACATGCTAATGAAACTTCAATCCAATTTCATAAATAATTTCAAAGATTTTTAAAATCAAAAGATATTTTTATTTTTTTGAATAATAAAAAATCAGAAAGTTGTGAAACAAATATAAATAAGCTAAAATTACATTAAAAAAAATGAAAGCTCTTAATAGTTCATATGAATTTACGTAGATACTTTTAGATCTTGTTTGGTAGTGTGGTTGTGATTACTTTTCAAAGTGTTTTTCATGCTGAAATCTATTAAAATGATGTTTTTTTTTAATTATTTTTTAGATCATCACATCAAAACGATTCAAAACACATAAAAAAATTAATTTTTAGCAAAAAATATTATATTTTTTGGGAACAGGGTTTGCGATGCGTTTTCAAACTATGTCTAGTATGGTTCTCAAAATTATTGTTTGTGTGGTTACGAAAATCAACCTATTTTTAACTTGGTTTGGTGTTATGTGTTCGACCATATAAACATTTTGAGAATCATACAATGGATACGCAAATAATTTATATGATTTTTTTGACTTTCAGGCAAAACTTGGGATCGTTTCAGGGTTTTTTTTTTATTCATATTAAATGTTTAAGAAAAATCTAAAAAGGCTTCTTAAACTCAAAATTTCTAAAATTATTTTTGAAAATAGATTGAGTTTTGCTAGCAGATATAAAAATTTTAAGCTCAAAATACCAAAAAAATAAAAAATAAAATTTGGGATCATTTCAATTTTTTTTATTTTTTTAAATATTTAATGTTTAAGAAATGTTTTAAAAAGCTTCTTAAACTCAAAGTTTCTAAAACTATTTTGAAAATAGATTGCATTTTGGGAGCAAATATGAAAAAATTAAGCTTAAAATACCAAAAATTGATGTTTATTTTTAAAATATATATATATATTTTTAATCACAATATTTGTTCAAAATATGATAGTTCAATAGCAAAATTAACCAAAATTTTAATACAAGCCTCAATAGTTCAATAGTTAAGAGAAAAAAAAAATTGGTAAACTTTTATTTTATCATGACTCTTATATCTTTTTATAGTTAACTCGAGTAGATTGTCATGATTGTTAAATAGGTTTTTTTTAGAGGTGATTATTTTCAATTCGGTTTGATTTTTATCAAAAAAAATAACCAAATTGAAATTAAAAAAAAAAACAAAAACCGGTTTAAACCGACTGGTTCCAGTTCGATTTGATTTTTTAGGATAAAAACTAGTTCAAACTGGTTTGACTTGTTTTTTCAGTTTGGCTTGATTTTCCAGTTTGACTCAGTGTTTTTCTGGTTAGGCTTATAAAATTGAACATGTCGGTTTTTCGAAATTTTAATCGGTTTTATTTTCACGGTTCGATTTTTTCAGTTATTTTTTTTCTGGTTTTCTCCATTTAATTAGTTTTTCAATTTTTTTACTCACCCCTATATTTTTTTTATGTTCTAGGTTCAAACCTTAGGGACAATGCTTAGTAAAATCTATTAATTTTTTCTAAATGCTGTAAACCTGTGGTATATATGCCTTTAGGATCATTAGAAAAAAGAGAGGAAAAATAAAAACTAGGCACGGCCCGCGTCACATCTCAAGTCCACTCTTTTTTTTTTTTTTTTGTAAAAAACAATTTCTAGGTGCCTCCAGCACGTTTCAAAGAAATAAAAAAACCAATGACTCATGTTATAACTCCAACCAGTTTTATTAAGTTGGATCTAATTTAATTAGATGATAAGATAAAACAGGCAATTAAATGGATTAAAAAAATATTTTAAAAAGATTATAATAAGCTGGAAAAAGAATCTTTAGAAGAGAGAAATTGGATTAAAAAAATAAAAATAAATTGCTTAAGTAAATCCAAGATAGTATGATAGATATGTAATCTAGTTAAATGAGCTAACCCAAGTTAACTTACAAAACCCATTACTCATGTCCTGAGATCGAAATAACCCAATAAAAAAGAAATTGAAGAAAACCACAAAGCCAATTTTTTTTCTTAAAAAAAAAAAAAAGCCAATGCGAAACAATGAAATCAAAAAAAAAAAAAACTAAAAAAAGATGTCGATTTATGTTAACTTTTCAGACCCATGACTTGGATCATTAAACTAGAAGCGACATATATAAAAAAATTATGAAACTCAATTTGTAACAAATCAAACGCGAAAAGATGAAATCGATAAAAAAATAGTAATTAAAAGAATCATGATGAAAATAAAAATAAAAAAATAAATTGAAAGAAATCTATAATTTTTTTATTGAAGGGTTAAACTAAAATGAAAAATAACTTCAAAAAATTTTAAAACTAAATCAAAAAAATAAAAACAAAAACAAAAATGCCTCTATCAAGAAATGCTCTTATTCTTCTCCTACCACAGTTCAATTTAGCATGGCGCTTCAAAAGTGGTAGGCTCCATTAATAATATATGGAGGTTAATTTAATCAAATTCATATATAGTAGAGTTACCTCTTATAATCTTTACTGGTTAGTAGCTCATGCTCTCTTGCAAGTTGTACAAATATACTTTTTTTAGTGTAAAAAAATATGTTGGCACTACTAGTGTATTTTTTAGCAACAAAAAAAATTAATTAAGAAGGCAAAATTTGTTATATACAATTAATAAAATAAATCGAGAATCATATATGATCATAAATATTAAAAAGAACTACTAAAATGAATTAAAAATTAAGTCATGAAGATAAGAAACAAATACAAGTTAAGATATTTGATCTTTGCGGAGCGATAATTGGAAAATTGGTTGGGATTTTTTAACCCAAAAAAACTTTTTTTCAACCTATTTAAACAAAGTTAGATGATTGTAATAGAAGAAATTAAAGGACAAGAAAAAGAGAGAACTATCATTACAATTTGCATTTAACTTACCTTCATTTATGTCCTGGACTATATCAAAAATTAATGCAAAGAAAGTAATAGTTTAATAAATTTCAATTAAAATTAAAGACCCATTAAATTGGGCCCTTTTTTGACCTAGGGTTATAATAAAACCATGTTAAAGTTGACTTCATACGACTCAATTGATTAAACAAATCAAAGTATCAGTAGATCAGCCCATCAAAACCCTGATTTAACTTAAAAAAAATTAAGATAATGGTATTTTAACAATGTTTTTAAAATATTGAGATAATGATAACTTGGATCGATCTAGATTAACATATCAAATACATGACTTGATTAAGTCAAATAACCTATTTTAAAATAATTATTTATTTAACAATAAAATAAGAAAAATAAGCATGCTAAAAAAACCGATTGAATGTTTTAAAAAAACACCATTATGAAAGATTGTACAAAAAAACACACTTGCTAATATATATATATAAAGCTATGATCCTAGTTAAAAAAAAAAAAGGTGTAAAAATTGAATGGTATTCAATAAAAAAGAATCTCTAATAATATTTCTTAATCAATATATTTTAATGAATTTAAATTAAGATTCTAATATAAAAAAATGACAAAAAATAAAGGATTTGTGCATGGGTTTGGGTGGATTAACGCATTTAATCTATATAAAAAGTCAAACTCTTAGGCCTAAACTTTTTGTTTGTTTGTTTATTGGTTCTAGGAGCGCCCATATTGTCTGCTTTCTCAGTTTTTAACCATTAAAAAGGTGGTTGGAAAATCAAACTTGGATTTTCAGGATTTTAAAAAAATATTTTTAATTCATTTTCATCTAAAAACATATTTATAATCTAAATTAATCAATCTACAAACTCAAAAGGCACAAAATCAAACAGGTAGAAAAACAAATTTTGCTCAACCCCAATCTAGTTTTTCCATCAGTATAACTTTTATTATCAAATCAAACATGTTGACACTAGAAATATATTTTTTGTTACTAGAGCATAGTTAATCAACAACTTTCTCTTTTTTTTATTGTTTTTAAATGAGTTTATCTTTTTTGTTTATCAAACTAAAATATTAAAAAATAAGTAAAATAAAATTTTAAATCAAAACAAAAAAAATCCAAACTAAAGGAATAAAAAGAAAAATATCAAAATAAAGGGATAAAAAACTAGATATGCCAAATTTTGTAGGCAAATTTTTTTTAAAAAGCACCGACATAAACAGTGAACCAAAACAAACAATGATAACAAAATAGAAAGAAAAAAAAATCACCAAGTCTAATTTCTATAAAATGAGTCGTGGTTAAATGAAATTGAAAACAAAAATATTTGATCACCGACTAAAAAAGAGAAATACTGTTGAAATACGCAATGTAATGCACTGTACAGCCACGATGAGTAGTTTTACGTTTTCGTTATTTTTTAGCCGACAATGCCTAGGTCGATTCTTGCGTTTTAACCTGATTTGGCTGAAGTTATAATGCAAAGTACATCTTCTTCTTCTTTATATATATATATATATATATATATATAAAATTACCACTAAACAAGCCCGATCCCTTAACTTGTTTTGTTCAATAAAATTTGATTCATGGGTCAATGGATTTATGGCAGAGATCCAACTCTTGCCACAACTTCCTAATCTTACCAACATTTTCTTCATTTTTTCGTTATTTACTATATATTTTGAGATATAGTAAAATTATCAAGCCTTTTGATCCAAAACAGTTAAGCCTTTTGGGAATAGTTTTGATACTCAGCCCGGCCCGGCGAGTCGAACTAGGACTTGGCCGAATAGGAGCTGGAATCGGGCCGGGTTAAAGAAAAAACAGGGAAAGAAAAAACTCAGCGTGACCTAGTAACCCATTTGACCCGGCAAGACCCGGTTATAAACCCGTTGCCTTTTATTTTTATATTTTTTACTAAAACGACATCGTTTTGATTTTTAAAAAAAATTGACCCGGACGACTCGGTCAAAACCCAGAACCCGGGCCTTGGACCGGGCCGGGTCTTAAAACTATGCTTTTGGGTGAGGGTCATGCTGTATTTTTATTTTTTACACAGTAAAAATATTGTTTCACCTCTAAAATCAATAAAATATAGAACTGTTAACAAAGAATTTTCTTAACTTTGCATAAGTTTCTTAACAGAAAAATACAAATTTTTCCTCAAGGTCAAAAAATTATTGTATTGCTAGATAAGAATGTTTTGGGGTTTTCAAATTTTACTATACAATGCAAATACATCTTTAATCTTGGAAGAGACAAAACATAAGCTTAGCATTTTGGCCAATTTTTATACTTTCATATGGATATTTTGTGTAATTTTTAGGGTCGTGTGGGGCATTTTGGAACTTTTAACATTTTTTTTAAAAAATTAATGCTTAAAGTTGTTAGAGCGTGCTTAGCATGTTCCAGCGCATGAGTGGCATACACGTCATTCAGGCTGCGTGTGTGAAACCACTCGGTAGACATGACTGGTCATTCACCGTCTCCTTAAATGCACAATCATATCCTTTTCCATTTAGAGTGGCACATGACAGCTTACAATTGTTGGATTATCGTCGGTGGTTGTTTAATTTCCCCCCCTCTCTCCTGACATGTAATGTACACCATTATCCTTTTTATTTCTTACTTTTCAATTCAATCCTCATTCTATTAATTTCTTATTTCGTTTCTATTTCATTTATAGAAGTTCTAATTCTTTTCAATTTAGTTCTTCAATTGCAATTTTTATTTGGTTTTTTCATTAGTCCTTATTTTTTAAAATTTCTAATTTTATCCTCGGCATTTTTGTTGAAGTTTTTTTTCTTTTAATTTCATCATTCGATCAAATTTTATGTTGTTTTATTTTTTTATAATTTGACTCATTATTTTTTTCTTTTATTAAAGCTATTTTTTAATTCAATTAAACCCTCCAATTGAAAATTTATATCCCTCTAATTCATGTTCTTTTCTCAACCTCATTTTTTGGATCCTTTATGTAATTAATTTTCTTCTCAGTTTCATTTTCGACATGTAGTTTGTTAGGATTTCAGCTTCGTATAATCTTATTGTTTTGCATTAAGTTTTTTTTTTAATTTTGATTTTGTGATTATCTTCAAGTTTTTATTATGAATTTATTATAGTTTCATGACATACATAATGAATTTCGCATGTATTTTTTTAATATAATTTTTTTTAGTTGTTTTGTTTCTATTTTATTTTTCAAGGTATTATTCTAATTCATCTATAATTTTTTTATACAAATGAAATTTATTTTTTAAAATAAAAAATGTTCGTTTTAAATTATATTGCTGATGTGTCCGGTCTTGTATAATATTTTTAATGATGTTGGTTTATACGAGCAATTTCATTTATATTTATCTTTTAAGTTATGAGTTTTTTAGATATTAGATGTATCTTTTATTTATCTAAATAAATAAGTTTAGCAAACACAATCAAATGCATGTTTTATTTTATGTTATGGATATCTTGATCTTGTTTATACAGACTTTTTAGTTTATATTTTAAATTTTTTTATGTAAAAAATTACATTGAAGCAACCTGTATACCCGGTATGTTTTTTGAAAAAAAAATTATAATCCGGGTTAAATAGCTAGGGTATAATATACACCGCATCAACCCTTTATTCCTATACTATATTATGGAAATACTCTTGCTCAGGTCTTTTACAGAGAATCAAGGAGGCAAACGTTAATTTTATGTCCACTCATCAAAAATTCTGCTAATGTTTATATCACTAATTAACGGATTAAAACAACGTTCCCCGCCATGCTGTCTAACATGACCATGATACCTTTTCTTGACTGTACGTATCTGCAAACTTCACATTCCATCATGCCACTTAACCATAAATCCTATATATGAATCCTACAAAACAACACTTTGGTATTCACCTACCAAATCGAGAGGTTTTATTATTTGTCCGGAAACAAGAAAGGATCAATGGAACTTCCCTTCATCTCCCTGCTTCCCTATGGAATCCTCTTCATCATCTCTGCAGTTTCACTATCATACCTCATAAACAAACACAAATATTCTCTCTCCTCCATCAACAACCTCCCGCCTGGCAATACCGGTTTGCCATTAATCGGTGAAAGTCTGGAGTTCCTGACCACGGGGCAAAAGGGTCAGCCGGAGAAGTTCATATTAGACAGAATGGCAAAGTTCTCATCCAAAGTCTTCAAAACCTCGTTGTTTTGTGAACCAACTGCAGTATTTTGTGGTGCAGCAGGGAACAAGTTCTTGTTCTCTAATGAGAATAAGCTTGTCGGTTGTCACTGCATGGTGGCCTGATTCTGTCAACAAAATCTCCCCTTCAATGATTTAGCCGCTGGGATTATATCCATACCCATTGATTTGCCCTGGACACCCTTTAATCGCGGGGTCAAAGCATCAAATGTGGTGCACAAGGAGCTTCTAAAGATCATCAAGCAGAGGAAGATTGATCTAACGGAGAACAAGGCATCCCCCACACAAGATATACTGTCCCATATGCTAACCACAGCTGACGATGATGGGCAATGCATGAAGGAGATCGATATTGCCGATAAGATACTTGGTTTGCTTGTTGGAGGTCACGACACAGCCAGTGCTGCTGTAACTTTTATTGTCAAGCATCTTGCAGAGTTGCCTCATGTCTACAACAAGCTCTTGGAAGGTAAAATAAAACTCCAGTATGCATGTATATATACCTGCAAATACTTGCATATATATACATGTAGGTCTATATATGTGTGTGTGTGTGTGATTAAACATTGTTGGATGACAGAACAAAGAGAGATTGCAAAAACGAAAACACCTGGAGAGCTGTTGAGTTGGGAGGACATACAAAGGATGAGATATTCATGGAACGTTGCCTGTGAAGTGATGAGAGTTGCTCCCCCACTCCAAGGAGCTTTCCGAGAGGCCATGACCGAGTTCAACCATGCAGGTTTTACAATTCCAAAGGGATGGAAGGTCAGTTAATTATCCATCAAGATTAATCCATATTAATTTGTTTTAGCAATTAGCAATTAGCAACCGGCAAAATACGTCTTCTGATGTTGAGACCAACTGGCAGCTGTATTGGAGCG
This sequence comes from Populus davidiana, assembly GCA_030145905.1. Taxonomy (NCBI): domain Eukaryota; kingdom Viridiplantae; phylum Streptophyta; class Magnoliopsida; order Malpighiales; family Salicaceae; genus Populus; species Populus davidiana. The sequence goes on along the minus strand of CM057794.1, from coordinate 1,360,766 downwards.
CAAACACTACACACAAAAATCCTGAATGTTTCCCTGAGCCAGAGAATTTTGACCCATCAAGATTCGAAGGCAATGGACCGGCCCCATACACCTTTGTTCCATTTGGAGGAGGTCCTAGGATGTGTCCAGGCAAAGAGTATGCTCGCCTGGAAATACTTGGTTTCTTGCACAACTTGGTGAAAAAGTTCAGATGGGAGAAGCTGCTTCCTAAAGAGAGGATAATTGTAGATCCAATGTCAATACCTTCGAAAGGCCTTCCGATCCGCCTCCACCCTCACGAGGCTGCCTAAATCAAACAAATATCAAATTAACTTCCTTTTTGTCTCTATTCAGTTTGTGTCTAAAGGAATCGATGTTTAGAGCATCGATTAGTTTATCATTGATTCCATTTCAATTCAAACGCTACTTGTTCAAACCGGGAGTGTCATCAGGCCACGAAAGGGCTTAAACAGGATTTTGCAGCTAAGTACTCCACTGAAATACAGATAACAAATGTATGACCTAAATATGAACGTGGAGTAAGAATATCAAGTCCTCCACAAAAGTCGTTGACCAGTGTGCACCAAAAAAGAATCCTCCTCTCTCGAGGAATTTCACACTTCTAAACATAGATTTTCTTGACAGATATCACCGTAAATCATTGATCTCCGGCTGCTCTCAAAACACACTATCATGGAGCGATCCTCAGCGGGTCACGAGGGAAAAGGGATGTTTTACGAATGTTGTTCAGACCACAGAATAGCATCACCACACGCTCCAACCCCGCTCCAAACCCACCATGAGGAGGGGCTCCATATCTGTAAAAAGAGCAACCATGGGAATCCATCAACAGGCAAGGAAAAAGTTCCACTCCCTTTCATTTATGAAGGCTAATACGAAGAAAACAACCAAGAAAATCAGACTCCACAATATAATAAATAAAAAATAAAACGATTACTTTTATCCCCATTAATTTATGTAACACATGAAAATATATTAAAGATGATTCACCATAGAAAGAAAACAGCTCAAAAGAATTATCAACTCAACTAACTACAGATCATTCTCAGCATTTTTCTGATACTCCTTTTTGGTTCATTTTTTACTTTTATAGATAGCGAATGGAATTCAATATATCAAACATTCTGTAATATATATTTTCTTGCTCCTTGTTGACAAGACTATGTGAACAACTTCCGGTACATAAATACTGACGACTTAACATTTAATAGACTCAACTCAAATAATTAGATACTACCATCACTGTCACAACATCCAAGCAACTACCTTCAGACAGGGAGATCCTTTTGGTGCCATATAGAAGCAAAATGGGTGAAGAAACCTTGCCAGATACAATGCATCAAGTTTCAAAAGAGAACAACAACAAGAGTACATAAACTAATTTCACCATGAACACAGAACAAAACAAGAAGAATTGCACCTTCATTTTCAATTTTTGCATTTCTTTATCAAAGAAAATCAAGGAAATACAAAAAAATACCTGAAAGAATCGGTGTATGTTGATATTGTGCTGACATCAATCCCACATGCCTGTGCACGTTCTACCAATAATTCTGGTACATGGACACGCTGTGCTCCAGAAATTATCTCCTCACCTAACAGACATGGGTCAAGTCAATAAAATCACAACCAATTAGTAAAAGAGTATCATATCTCCATTTGATACACATTTAAAACATGTCCAAGCATGCACATATTCAAGACTCCAGATATAAAGCAAACAGTGTAACATTCATACTAATGAGATAAAAATACTCATCAAATGGTTTACCTCGAATAAAGACATCAAATGAGTTACTGTATTTTGGATCATCGTAGCATGGCATGGTGTAGAATGGCCTAACAGCCAAAGGATACCGGTGAAGAATGTAAAACTCAGTGCCGTACCTACCATAAGAAGTAAGGATTAGCCCATTTGATTACTTTGGCTACAATAGAGAAAATTCCCCAGTCAATAAATTGAACACAGAAAATATGAAATTACTTCTCCAAAACAAGCTGGCCAAGTTTTCTCTCTGATTCTGTATTCAAGTCCCCATAAGGATCAATTTCCACTCCTGCTTCCTGCAAAAGGAAGTTGAATTTACGATTGAGCATGTAACATTTTCCATAGGTAGGCAGCAGCTGTATGTCAGCCTTAGCAAGCATAAGCAGCAGTTTTAGTCGCTATAATTGAAAAACAACTATTTTATACTGTTGCCAAATGCCTCGCATTTTGTTCTTCATACAAAACCAACTTAACTGGCATTTTGAAAAGAAAATCAAGGACTCCAACAAACATAAGAGTCATGGAGAGATTACACAAGAGCCCTGGACAAGTACTTTACGGTCTTCCCTTTCCATCCTATTTGTATATGGCTGTCGTACATGACACCATATATCGACAATTAAAATAGAGAAAGCACCTTAATGGGATATTCTGCCAAATAACAGATACAAAACTTCCTCATAAAGTTCCTAGGTAGTTTCAGTTCAAATCAATCATCATAGCCAAAAACATATCCTCTCTATGTATATGGTTTATTCCATAAAGAAGGGGGGGCAAATTCTAAACTAAGAGCATGTCAAAATTCGAAAAACAGAACATATATGGAAATAAGATCACTTAATAACAGTTTATGAGTGAAAGTTGTTGCATGAAGTTTTACATATCAACAAATTGCCTTTCTCGTGTATAAGAAATCAAACTTTTAACTCTTAAGTGAAATGACCTACATCATAAAAGTGTGTACGTCAAAATAGGTGGTAAGGGTTCAGTTCAATAGCAGTGCAACAGAGGCCATTCAGGATCAGTGTCGAATAACATATGTTGGTCAATACCTCTTATGCTCCCCTCTTCTTAATAAGTCAATTATTCTCCCACCATCCTAACACTGTTTGCAGACCTAATCTTTACTACCTTATTGGGAAACTAGTTATTTACTGTCCTTGACCACATCATATTGAAGATGCATACAATCAAAAAAAATTCTATCCTCTCAAGTTGCGCATTTGACCCCCATCTTCAAATCTTAAGGACAGTGAAAGAGGGCATTCATGCATGCATAGAGACATATATAAATTTATTCTCTTACCTTGAGCATTTGAACCCCCTCTTCAAATTTTAGGCGCAGAGTCTTTGGCAGGTACTGTGAGCAAGTAAATAGGAGAGATCAGGTGGAGGATTCAAAATGATGCACAAGTTAGTGCTCATAAATCACACTTCTTAAAGTTTGTCCAATATATTAGCAATCAATGTCTTGGACTCGAAATAATAATAGTACTGAAATTTGTTACAAATAATGACCTTCAAAGGTTCAAATGGATATTGCCTCCCAACTGCTTCAAGATCTTTGCTGCACTTTTTATTCAAATGGTCAAACATTGTGACAAATAAATGGTCAACAATATCCATCACCTGCATAAACAAACTCAAATTTTCAGCTAAACATCAATCATCATCTCAATTCAGATGCCCATGACTAGCTAACCAAACAGAATCCTACCTCGGTGTAGTGTTGCTTAATCTCCATTTCAACATCAAGACCGGTAAACTCGCATAAATGCCTATGAGTGTAAGAATCCTCTGCCCTAAAAACTGGACCAATCTCAAAAACACGCCCAAAATCACCACAAATTGCCATTTGCTTGTGAAGTTGAGGTGACTGAGCCAAGCAGGCAGCTTGCCCTTTGTAGTCCAGCTTAAACACAGCAGAGCCACCTTCACTGGAGCCTGCTATCAGTTTTGGTGTGTGGATTTCAACAAAATCTTCTGACAATAAGAACTGCCTGAATATCTGCACAATGGTATAATAGATTCAAAGACTGAGATGTATAGTCGTGCAATAATTTTGTGTATGTGCATGTGTGCGAGAGAAAGGCAGGTGGGGTGGGGGGATTAGTCTGACACATAGAGCTCCTAGATATTCAGTGCACAGACAACTAGAAACTGCATACCATACAAAGACAAGATATTATTTCTGTTAAATTAGTAAAAGGTTATCTTTGTTCCTCTGAAAATAGAGGATACTTTTTTGCTTGTTGAAAATGAAAACAAGATATAATACAATTTAAAGGAGAGGAACAAAAATAGGAGAACAAAAGAAATAAAACGTTCCTCTTTTTTCTGTTTTTATAATTCCAATAAATAATATATTACAGGAAGAAAGAGGTCCCTGTAAAATAATGAACTTGACTCGATAAAAGTAGGTTGAATTCACCAAGGTAGTGAGCAACTCATGATTTTCAAGTGTTTATATAAATATTTACACAACACAATTAAACCACAAAGTAAGGAGGATGCAAATGTAAGCCTGCCTATACCAAGTTTAAGAAACCCAAGAAAGACATTTTCCAAGCGTCTGAGCAATGGACAGAAATAATTAAGAATTTTTTCTTTTAACTGTTGAAGATGACAACAAGTACTCAAGCATTTCACAAAACCCTTGTTGTTTGTGATAACTAGCCACAATTTCTCTGTCATTTCTAGAAGGCAAGATTTCTGTGTCAAGTTTTTTTCTTCTTACGTGTGCTATGAAACATTCTCCACGAACCTCAAACATTCAATCCCAGAATGTGAACAACACTTAATGATGAAAATTTTATTAACCGTACAGCACCTAAACTTGAACGAATTATGAAGATGCAAAAGTAAATATCTTTACCATCACAAAAAAAAAAGGTTAGAAAAAAGAAAGGAACTCACATTGCAAACTTGACATTGAATGCGGAAAATCCCTTGGTTAGCAGATGTTCGAAAGTCCAGAACTCTATAATTCAGCCGAGTATCTTGATTGACACGAACAAGTTGTTCTCCAGCCTGCACGAGTCAAACAGTCTAGTATTTGGATTGAACTATTTAAGAAGTAGTTCTAAAAAATTACAGCTACCACAAAATAACCAGGAAACAACAGAGACGAGATTAAATTTATACCTCCAAAGCCTCTTCAATTTCCTTCTCACTTCGAGAAGCATCCTCAATATTAATGGGAAGTGTCGGCATAGCTTTGTCAACACAATAAAGCTTACTAACTTGAATCTCAACCTGCAAAAAAGAATTAACAAACATAAGTAATTCAAAAAGAAAAAACCAAACAAAAATAAAAATAAAACCAGACCTGCTGTGTGGTGCCCTTAATAGCAATAGAGGGGACAGAAACAACGCCATGGATATCAACAATTGACTCCCGGCTCAATCCAGCGGCAAACTTGACCATCTGTTTACTAACTACATCAGGCCGCGCAGTAACCACACACTGCACAGTAAAACCTTTCGCTCTAACCACAACAAATGCCATATTTTTTCCAACAGCACGCGTGGTTTGCGCACGGCCGCGAATCAACACCTCTTTTTCTGTCAACTCATGAGTCAGGTTTCCGACTTGTGTCCAAGCTTTTAGATCTGCTTCCACCTTCGATTGCAGATCTTGAAGCGGAATATTACCATAGTTCGCCGCGAGTGGGTCCTCCTCGATAGAAAGTGAGGACGCGGCGGCGGTGGCCAAAGCGGCTTCCTGACGGCGACGTAACTTCTCTTGCTTTGCTGCTTCCTTCTTTGCAGCTTTTTTGCTCGCTGATTTTGAGGATTCATCTTCTCCTTCTTGCTCTGGTTTGGGGATTTCGGATTCGGATGACATGGTGATTGCGTTGATGCTACTGGCGAGAGTAACGAGTGAATTAGGAAGGAGAAAATAAACGAGATGCGAAGAGAGAAAGAGAGGTATACAATTTATATAAATATTTAACTCGTTTTTATATTTAAAAAGTTGCTCTATTATTATTATTTTAATATCATTTATACATTATTAATTTACTTGTCCCGCTACATTGCTGATTGGATTACAAAAAAATTAAATATATAATTAATATTCAAATTATAAAAATAAAATTAATATTGTTATTAAATTTAGCATAATTAGTTAATCTTTAAACTTTCTCATATATAATTTTTTTTTTCTAACTCGAGTTTTAAATTAAATCATATAAGAGTTGTTTTGACATAACTCAATCAAGTTTACGGGTTTAAAAATAACTCGAATAACTAGTAAAAACATGGTTAGACTTTAAAAAATCTTTTAATATTAAAACAATTATATATTAGATCAACTCAGGTTTTAAAGCTTAATAAGTCAAACCCACAACCCGAATAATACACTCTACAAGGTTTAATATTTTTGTTTTTTAAAACTATTTTTACTTGGGTATATGATAAAAAAAATATTCATGAAATCGAGTATCAACAAAATATTGAGAGTTTGTTAAAATTTTAATAAACTTATAAAAAGTAAATCGAAACAAATTATGAATTTTAATTAAAATCAACCAATATTGAATGAAGAAATTGAAGGGAGGAAAATATTTTGAATCGATTTCTTGTCCAACTCAAGTTTCAAATTAAACCATATAGGAGTTGTCTCGATGTAATCCAATCAACTTGGCGGATACAAAAACAACTCATATGACTTGTAAAAATGTTATTAGACTTTATAAAGACTTGAAAATGATATCTTATTTTCTTTTAATATTGAGACAATTATATATTGGACCAACTCAAATTTTATAGCTTAACATGTCAAACCTATGATCCAAATTATGAACTCTACCGGGCTTAATATTTTTATTTTTAAAATTATTTTCTACTTAATTATACAATTAAAAAAACATTTGTAACATCAACTATCAACAAAATATTGGTAGATTGTTTAAAATTTAATAACCTTATAAAAAATAAATCAAAATAAATTATGAATGTTAATTTAAAATTAATTAATAATTGAATAATGAAATTAGAAAAAAAAATTGTTTTCAATACAATTTTACCAAAAATCTTTTTAATGTTTCTAGCAAGTTGTAATTATTGCTTTTTTTTTATGCTAGATGTTTATTTTATTGCAATTCTAACTCTTGAGTCATACACATACAATATTGATTATTAATAAAAATCTAAAAGAGGAGGAGAAGTTAATGTAGCTTAGAAAGGAATCATTATTCAGGATAGTGGTTTAATAAAAATATTTTCCTATTTAATTAGACATTGAAGATAAGGTGGTTTTTTCAACATGACATAGTTATTTTTTATAAATTATATGGGGCTAACAAAAAACTAAAGGAAAATGAGAAGTTATTGTAACTTTAGAAACAAATCATTGTTCATTAGAGTAATAATTTTACAAAATTGTCCCTAGACAAAAAAAAAACCCACTTATTTCATTGAAGGCAACATGGTTCGACACAATTATCTTTTTATAAATTGTACGATGATAACAAAAATCTAAAGGAAAAGGAGAGGTTACAGTAATTCTATAAGCAAATCATTATTCATTATGATAATAATTTAACAAAATCATCCTTTACCATTTCACTAGACATTAAAGACAAAATAATATTTTCACAATGACATAATTATCTCTTATAAATCGTATGAGGTTAACAAAAATCTAAAGATAAAGGAGAAGTTATTGTAGCTCTATGAACAATCACTATTCATTAGAGTAGTGATTTGACAAAATTATTCCTGATCTAGAAACCATTTAATGAAACATTGAAAGCAATATGATATTTTCACTATAATATAATTTTTTTTTACAATTTGTATAGGATTAACAAAATCTAAAGGAGAAGTTATTTGAATAATGATTTGACAAGATTATCTCTTACTCAAAAAACAATTTAACTAGATATTGAAGGCCATGTTATATTTCCACCATTATATAAATTGTCTTTTACAAGTTGTATGGGGTTAAATTAGTCATTTTTATTTTTGTTGCACAATGCATTTATCAATTTAACCATGGAATAAAAAAATATAATGTCTTTCACTCAAGGATATCTGAGTCATTTTAAAAAATCAAAATAACCTAACTTCAAAGTCAAATAAAACAAAATATATTACAAGTGTAAGTCATAAGTTGATCTAATTATTAAAATATTAAAGTTTACAAATCAATTGTAAGCTTTAAAGCAACCGTTTAATATTCTAAATATTTTCCAAACTATCTAAAAAATTTATAAATAAATAGAGGGTGAAAGCCACGCACTCAATAATTAATAGTTTATATCTATAATTTGATCAGTTATGTTGAAACTTACTAATATATATAACTTAAAATCAATTCATTTATTATACTAGAATATTAATACTTTCAAAAATTCAGAAGTCAAAAGGCACACTTATAAATAATTCATAAATGTAAATAATTTAAATCAATAATTTTGAACACAAACTTAGATTTTGCACCCATATTCAAAGCTAAATTTAGAGTAAAAAAACTATAGTTAATCTAACCACAATAAGTCATATTTTGCCCCATAACCAAGCATTAAATTCTAAATAAACATGTTTACAAGTGCCAATGTAAAACCTTGAAAAGCCGGGTCTAAAATGTATAGTTACTCTTATCATAATAACAATGTCTCATGTTTTTTCCTATAACTAGATATCAAAATATAAATAAAAATATCTATAAATATCAATGTATAACCTCTAAAAACTGAGTCCAAAGAATAATCAATTAAAAAAACTTCATTAGAACAACATTCACTCTTTAAAAATGATTAAAAAATCAAATATAAAAAACCCTTGATTTTTTTTTTTTGGTATAACCAAGGGTATCCTGAGCGCTGGCCCAGACTAATTCCCTTTCGCACAGGGTGACAAGTACTCCCCAAGCAGCCGCCTGCAAACGAAGAGAGGGGTCAAACTCCAGACCTTGTAAGCGACAAGAGTGCGCCTAACCATTCCGCCAGGACCCCACGGGTAAAAACCCTTGATTTTTAAACCTTTTTGAGTAATTCTAGCATGCATGTAAAATCTCAATTAAAAGATAATAATAAATAACACACACCTTAAATCAATAATAAAAAAAAGTAAAGATTTTTGGCTCCTGTTCAAATCTCTCTCTTGATCTTCTTCTCTTTCTTTGTTGATGTGGATTTTGATTGTACGACAAAAAAGAGTGCAAGTTAATTTAGGATTTTATTTTCTTTTCATTCTATAATTTATCATGTAATCACTAATATACTCATGACTATTACTTATAATACCCTTAATTAATAATAAAAAAATAAACATAATGGAAAGCGTAATTAATTATTTTTTTTTATCTATTATTACTATTTTTTAAATCAGCATATATATATATAATTATCAAAAAATGTGAAATGTCCAATATTCCCCTAAAAGTTCTGGTTATTACATCTTTACAACTTGCAATCAATTTAAAAAAACAAACAAACCGTACCTCTACATAAAAAATCTTAAGATCAATGTAAGAACTATGAGATGATCATATTTTCAAAATATTCAAGATATCATTAGGAAAAAAAGAGCTAGAAGATTGAAAAGAATCCCAGGAAAGGTAACAACTTCTCTATTTTTTTTTATTTATAAAAATAGAAGGGGAGATCTTAAACCCAAATAGCATAACTAAATCACAATATTACACATGCATTATCGTTAAAGAAATCACCACTTGCAGATAACAAATATTACTATGCATAATTAATTATTATAAACATGACTCCAATGAACAACAATTATATGGAAATTATATATAAAAAAATATCTATATTACGTTACAAAAATTCATACTTTATTTCCAAAAAAAACATGCATGAAGGTCAGATCACCCGCACATAAGCAGGTTCCTAGCTCGTTTTTTCTTTAATCATAATAGTTATAAAAAAATATCATTTTCAATGAAAAATATTTTTTTATCTTATAAAAGGAGAAAATATTATTTAAAATCGTAAAAAAACATTTTATGTAATTAAAAATTGAAAAATGTATATAATTATTGCAATGCAAATCTTATATTATTATATTATAAATTTAAAACACTAACCATAGCAAGCACCATCAAATTCAGAATTCAATCACTAATTGTTATTTTTATGTTTCAATGGAGGGATGACACAAAGCATGTCAAGAGTGTAATGGCAAAATATGCCTTAGAATACTTTCTTGTTAAACTATATATTAATAAATAAACTTAAAAGATAAATTATTTCCAAATTGCATTATATTATCCGTATAAAATAACTTAATAAATTCAATTATTTTTTTTACTTTTAATTAATTATAAAACATTTATTAACAAGTCATCATTTAATAAATTTAGACATCAATTGACACTAAGATAATATTTGAAATTGTGGTAATTGTTTTAAAGTATTTTTTATTTTAAAATGTATTAAAATAATATTTTTTTATTTTTAAAATTTATTTTTGATATTAACACATTAAAACGATCTAAAATCATAAAAAAATTAAGTTGAAAAAAAAACTAAAAATTTTTAAAATACTTTTTGAATACAAAAACAAATATACTCGGAATTCCTTATTCAAATGAAAAAAGCTAAATACAAATACATTTGCAGATAACACGCAGTAGTTTGAAGTTTTGAGTTTCAAAAACTTGAAAACATGGCTGGTCCCGTGATCTAGTTTAATTTGTTGATGATCGCAAGCCTTTATGGGCCCACAAGGCTAGATCCAGATTAATTCAAATAAATAAAAGGCCCAATGCTCATCATCCTCATGATGTTTTGAAATTTTAAAAACGAACCCAACGGTCTAGTGCTTTCAAATTCCTCAACCTGATCTACTATTTCAGTTTCTTTGTTCTCTCTGGAAAGTGGAATCCTCCCTACAAAAATCACCAAGCGTTTTAGCAATGCAAGTTCAAAGCTGTTCAGTAAAAACACCCAAATCCCTTCAAACAAAACCCATGGACCCCAGCTGCACCTCTAAGGTTAGAGTAATTGTAAGGGTACGCCCCTTTCTCTCTCACGAAATTCCTGCAAAAAATGGCAACCCAACTTCCTGTATTTCTGTTCTTGATCCAGATCCTGACTCCAGAGATGAAGTCACTGTTCATCTTCAAGATCCTGACACCAGGTCAGTGCCTTTTCTTTTACTTTCTCTACGGGCTGCTGTTAATAATTTCGTGGGTTTTTTTAATTGTGGTTTCTTTTCTGTTCTCATTTTTTAATGCGCAGCCGAAAGGAGTGCTATCAGTTGGACGCTTTTTTTGGTCAAGAGGATAACAATCTTAGATCCATTTTTGAGAGAGAAGTGAGCCCTTTAATTCCCGGGATGTTTAGGGGCCGTAATGCTACAGTTTTTGCTTATGGAGCTACTGGCAGTGGGAAGACCTACACTATGCAGGTATGCTCCCAAAAGAGACTACCAGCTCCTTTTCTTTCCCGGAGCAGTTCAACTCCTAAATTAGTACAGCTTGTTTGGCTGCTGACAAACCTAAGGAAAAAGAAAGAAAAAGTAAAGGGCTAACCTAACCTCATACTGTTGGGTCCCCATCCTATCACAAATCCTCAATTACTCCTTCCGTCTAAAATCCTTGTAAATTTTTTACTGAAAACGTTAAGTTCTTAAAAATTGCCTCATTTTATTACAATAAATAGGTATTTTAAATGGAAAACATTAGACGGTTTTGAATGGAGACCTAATTGAGAATTTTCTGGTACATTAGGGGTTATTGGTGTATGGTTGGAGATTAATCTGAGGTGACTTGGAAGCGTTAAGCTGTTTTGCTGTTGGGAATAAAGTCTTTAGCAAATATAGTAGCATTGACGTTCAGTGTATATGCATTTTGTTACTTAAGATTTAGCAGCCAGTGAATTTTGAGTTTTTTCGCTGTTATAAGTGAGTCTAAGGCCACTGAGACATGGTTGATGCTGCAGGGTACCAACTTGTTGCCAGGGCTAATGCCACTGGCCATGTCCACTATCCTGTCTATGTGTCAGAGAACAGGAAGTAGGGCAGAGATTTCATACTATGAAGTGTATATTGAAAGGTGTTATGATCTATTAGAAGTTGGATCGAAAGAAATTGTTATTCAGGATGATAAAGATGGGATGGTGCACCTCAAGGGACTATCTCGAGTCCCAGTCAATTCAATTTCTGAATTTCAAGAGGTGTTTTCTCGTGGAATTCAGAGGCGTAAAACTGCAGACACAGGTATCAATGATGTCTCTAGTAGGAGCCATGGAGTTCTTGTGGTAGCTGTCTCCACACCAGGTAGCGGTGATTCTGGGACTGTTGTGTCCGGGAAGCTTAACCTAATCGATTTGGCAGGTCATCTCTACACGATACCTACTCAAAATTGACCACGATTCGGTTAATCTAGACTCTGTTTTTCTTATTTCTATTTGTTATTTTATCAGGTAATGAAGATAACAGGAGGACTTGTAATGAAGGGATACGTCTACTAGAGAGTTCTAAAATCAACCAGTCATTGTTTGCATTATCTAATGTTATCCGTGCACTGAACAACAAAGAACCCCGAGTACCATATCGAGACAGCAAATTAACTCGTATTTTGCAGGACTCTCTTGGAGGAGCCAGTCATGCTTTGATGGTTGCTTGCCTTGTAAGGATCATTCATTCATCCATCTTGTCATCAGATGCTCTTAACATTCTTGGACACGTGATTTTAATTGTGTTTGACAATGGTAGAATCCAGGAGAGTACCAAGAATCTGTTCGAACAGTGAGCTTGGCTGCTAGGTCAAGGCACATTTCAAATTTTGTTCCGTCAACCCATAAACAAGATACTCCGAAGGTTAAAGTTGATATGGAGGAAAAACTGCGAACTTGGCTTGAATCTAGAGGGAAGACAAAGAGTGCACAAAGAATAGATGCATATGGTTCTCCATTCCCTCCAAGTTCTATCAAGAAACCAAATTACAGCTCCGCAAAAGCTAAGGTCAACACCTACCGGAACACTTGTGACGCTAAAGAGAGGTATGGACTTAATTAAGCTGATGAAAATCTCCAATTAAATTGAAGCCTAGTTATTTGAAAGTGTCGAATTAAATTGCGGTCTGATTATTTGAAAGTCTCAAAGCACAACTTGATCTTTTTTCTTTTTTCCTATTGCTGATTTATATGGTTAGATCCTAAACTGATTTATGTTATTCACGATATGCTTAAATCTTACGCAGGGGATCGTCTGTACCATTCAGAAGTTTATTTAATGATGAAGGTTTAACTGATTCATGCTTGGCAGTGAGTTCTTAGCAACTTGTGTCATTTGCAGACTTGTTTCCTTCCACAGAAACAAATAGATGTTAAATTTTAGTATTTAACATATGAATCTAAATTCAATTTTCAGAGTACGAATTGTGCTGCTGAGGAAATTAGGGAAAAGATTGGTGCTGATTCTACTGAAATTTCCTTGGAATCATCAATACACTTACCCAGTATGCAGCCACTATCCGAAGACTTGTTAATTTTCTTGTTTCATGCATCTAAGGAATCCAATCAAATTTGAATTAATTTTAGTTTGTTTTATGTTAATCTATAAGAGGTTTCTTAAGGATTTAAAGGTGCAAACTTTGCAATTATGTAGTTGAGCCATTGGACAAGGAATATAAGATAACATCAACAAAGTCAAATAACTCAGTTGGAACATCACCCATTGCTGAAGTGAAGTGTACAGAGAGAAGTCCTTTAAGAAAAGTTCTCTCCCCCATCAATGCAAATGTAAACCAAATTCGCCACGAGGAAGTAGCCTGCAAGTGTCCAGTTCAGTTTGAGCCAAAAACACCTTCTACTGCAACCTGTGCAAAAGACAAGTTTGTAACAATCAGCACCCCACTTGACAAATTTAATGCAATGAGTTCTAGTTTAAAGGTAAAATAGAAGAATCAACTTTGTAAAGCACACTAAAGTTTCTTCAAGTTGTAGATCTGATTTCTAGAAATTTGATGTGCAGAGCTCTCTTATGCAAGAATATGTTGACATCTTGAATACCGCTAGCAGGTAACTTCTGCTCAAACCTCTACATTTTGTTTTGATTTTCGAAGTTTTGTATTTCTCCTTGTTGTCCAAAGAAACTAAACTTGCAATTGGCTATTTCATTTACAGAGAGGAACTGTTGGAAATAAAGGTAACTTCAGCAGATTGAACAATCATGTGGCTTCCATGACTTTTCTGTTAATTCCTTACGACCATCTTGCTCATTATGCAGGGGATTGGAGTGAGATTAGCAGATTACATAGCTGAACTCCGGGAAACAAGCCCTTTAAAATCGGTAAGCACGACCTGCAAACCTTATCATGAACAGGTTTTTCATGTTCTTATATACTAGTTACTGTTAGTAATATATATACTAACGATATATGGTTTTTCATGCTGCAGCTGAGTGATTTAGAGAAGATTGGTCTCTCGTCTAAGCAGGTTTACAACATGTTCAGCAAAGCTGCAAGAGGCATCTTTGATAAACAAGACGGTGCGCAGCTCAGAGAAGAGTTAATGTAACTGGTTCCTATGGATAATTCTTCCATGGAAATAGGATCAAATTTGGTTAACTATAACAATGATGTAGAAATAGCAATGTATGTCCTTAATTTACTTGTGTGAGAGTGAGACTAATTTGATGCAGTATGCTTTACTGCTTTCTAAAATAACTGTAGCGAAGAGTGAAGTATTTTAACATATGTTTTTAATCATGTTTTAACAATTTTTTTTGTGTATTTAAAGATCGTAGGTTCGAGATTTTTTTTTTTTTTTTTGAACAAGGGACGAACAAGATGTTGTCCTTACCTTTTAAAAAATAAAAACAAAGCAGTCAAGTGCGTGGGCTGACTTGCTACTGGTGGACCAGGTATTGGCCCGCCTTTATATTGTGATTGACAACCTGTTTGGTTTTTTTATATATAAAAAAAATAAAAGTAAATGATATGTGATCGACCAGTCATGCAGGCCTGACCTGTTACTGGTGGGACACCTGTTAGTCTGTTACTGTCGGGCCTCACGACTTACTATCTTTCTTCTTCTTCTTCCCTTTTTTTTTTTTTTTTTTTTTAACATTCAGAAAAAGATTTAGTTGTTTATTTACTTTTTATTTTTAACATGTTTTTTAAATATTATTAAAAGAATTTATTAAAATTTGAATAAGTTTTTCAATTATTACGTATATGTCATTGCGCACTAGTTATTACAGATTATCTCTTAAGTGGCAAAGATTATCTATCTTAAGTAATTGGCCAAAAAATAATATCTAGACGCGCCATTTACTCAAAATTAATTCCTTTTAAATTAATATTTTTAAATTATTTTGATATAAATGTTTAATTACAATCTTATAAACTAACTTTTAAAAATATAATTTGGTTATACTTAAAAGTTAATATATTTTTTTAAAATATATAACTTTTTTAAAACACAAATCACAATTTCAAACTTTCAAAATAAAAAATACATGCTCATAGATTCTATCAAAACAAGCCAAAACCACCTCCAAACCAAATAAGCTATTTATTTTAAAAATATATATATATTTTTTAAAAACATTTTACAAATTTTCTATTTTTTAAAATTAATTTTGAATATTTCTAATATACTAATATTAAAAATATATTTTTTAAAAAATAATTTATTTCAATATAAAGATATTTTCAAATAAAAAAAACACTTAAAAAATAATATCTAATCCGAATAAACAAGGACAACTGGACGGTCATCAGCGAGGCTAATCCAGAGCAGAAAGTGGATGGCCCAGTTTCGCGATATTTCCTTTTCTTTCTCTCCACCATTCTTTTACTATTGACGTGGCATGCTCTGACGGGCTCTATCAATCGGTTTCCATGACATGAATGAATGGTTCCAAAACTCAGTTGACCAAGACCAGCCTTTCGTTATCTCTGCAACCTCCCAAGATTCACATTCCTCAAGAAATCGCCTCTCCAAATTACCCGTTTAAAACCCACCGGTAGTTTTTTTTCTTACAGTAGCGATCAAACAAGTGAAAAATCTTCAGATTGGATGAACGAGTGTGTGCATTCAGTCAGTCAGTTTCATACATGCATGCATGGATGCATGTATGCCTGAAAAGGCAGAAGCAGTACATCCATCCCATACACACAAACACACGATCATGAACAGCATATAATCATAGCAACACTACCATTTTAATTATACAAGAAAGATAAACAGGACGACAAGCAGCTGGCTCGACTTAAGATCTGATACTAGAGAGGAAGCCCCAGAGCTGCAAATCCAAGAAGATTTGCAGAAAACAAGCCATGGATATATACTAGCTACTTTATTGAAACTTGTTGGAGACAAGAGACAACCCTTATAAACGCCTAGTAGATGAAATATTATTTCTTGTCAATCCGTCGATGCGATGATCATTTCTTGAATCAACGCAGCCAGAGGCCGATCGGTCTCATTTACAAGTGCAAGGATCGCAGGCACAGTTGGCTCCACACTTGCAGCCACTCTCGGCTCCCACGACCGTCTCAGCAGCTCCCTCAAAGTGACCCTTCTCTGGTGCCACGCCAAGAACCAGAGTTTCTTGGGTGATCGTCTCTGATGAGCTCATGTCAGGGTACATCTTGCATCTGCAAGTTAACAATATCATTTAAAAAACAAAAACATTAAAACTATCAAGAATTAGGGGAAAATAATGAATCAATCTTACCCTCCACAGCCGCTGCCGCACTTGCAGCCAGAGCCACACCCACAGTTTCCTCCACAGCAAGACATCTTCGCGAAGAGAGTATTAAGAGTAGGAGATATAAAGTCGAAGAAAACTTATGTTTGAACGAGTAATAGAAGGATGTGCATACCCTCACTTTATAGGCAGGTGAGGAGAGAGACTTCGAGGATATCCACCGTCCATTTGTCATGATCCTACGTCATGCTTATCCCTGCAAATCTGCCCAAATCTGTACCCGCTTTCTATACACGTTGCGGTTCTTGAACCCTCAAATCCCTCCTTCGTTGGCTATTCTGGTATTTTCAACACCATTTTGTTGACCTTAAGTTTAAACCCCGTCGGATTTGATTACTTGGAGTTCAATCCAACGGTGCTCCATTTGCAGGATGTCTTTCGTGGGCCAGGACCGGCATTTGGCATCAAGATGGGTCTCACGTGTCCTTCGATATCACATTGCATTAAAATTTCATGCAAGGAAATTGCGCGAAGTGTGGCTGCCACAAGATAAGAGTTTTTATTATTATTATTCTAGTCCTCGTTAGTAATTTTTATTTATTTGTATGCAAACATGTAATTATCTGTTAGCATAAAAAAACGATAAATTGATTAGTTCTTTTGGGCTTTTCTAAAATAGCGTGGGAAATCGGTCAATTGAATTTTTTTGGACTTTTCTATAATAACTTGAAGTAATTGATATGATTATGTCAAGTGTATTTATTAGAATTAAAAAAAAAACGTGTTTACCGAGAGCCAACATCTCAAAAACTTTTAAAAACTAAATATATTTATTAAATCATATGAAAGGCATTTAAAGTGTAGATTACACATTTGTTTTAAATCAATAGACATTTATAATATTTTTTAAATTAACATATATAATTATTATAGTATAAAAAACAATAGCACTAAAAGCTTTGTTATTATTTTAATATTATTACATTTGAGTGAAGCTAAAAGTATTTTATTTGACACTTTAAAACTACTTCATTAGACACAAGACTATGACGAGTGTCTTGAATTAACAATATTACATACATAATAGTAGTTACTAGACTATCGGCACATAATGTGGATCAAATTATTTTCTTTTTTTAATTTGAGAAAAATATTCAAAACATTGCTAATGTGATTTTCAATAAAATTTTATTGATTATGAACTCAAAATATAATGTATATTGAATTTTTTTAAAAATATTGATACGGTGATATATTGAATGACACTTGTTTTTAAATATTGAAATGATGATATATTGAATTAACTCGGATTTATTTATCAAAACTTTGACCGTAATAATTTTATACAAAGCAAGACAAATTTATGAAGGTAAATACCTAATTAACCTAT
Organism: Populus davidiana; assembly: GCA_030145905.1. NCBI lineage: Eukaryota > Viridiplantae > Streptophyta > Magnoliopsida > Malpighiales > Salicaceae > Populus > Populus davidiana. The sequence goes on along the minus strand of CM057794.1, from coordinate 1,342,977 downwards.
TGCTGAAGGACAAAATTGAAAAATAATATTAAATTACAAAAAAAAAAAATTATCAGGCCAATCTATCAAATAAGCAACTTGAATCATGAAATTAAAATAACTTTATAAAAAATAAATAAAAAAATTAAATAAGTTAATTTTTAATCAATTTAATATTTTTTAAATTATTTTTATATCATTATTAGGGCATCACATTAAAGTTTTTTCTTAGTACGGTTAGGTGGCATTGATAACTTTAACAAAAGATGAATAGTTAGGTTCCTGTATTAAAATAGTATAAAGATCAACTTTATACAATTTTTATTGGGATGACTTATGTTCTTATTCTCGCGGCATTGATTGTGAGACTAAAATATTTCACAAAAATTATATAAAAAAAATCTAAAATTTAATTTTTAACTAACATAATATTAAATAATAAAATTAAAAAAAAATCAATTGAAAAAAATTATATAAAAACATCTCGAACTAACTTGGATTAACTTATTAAGTATTATTCCCGGGTCATAATGCTGAAATAATATAATAAAAAGTTAACAAAAAAATTTATAAAATCTAATTTTTAATTAATTTAATATTAAAATAATGAAATTAAAAAAAAAACTTAAATTAACTAGGCTAACCCAATAAACTTATAATTTGTGTCATAAAAGTATAAAAGTATGATAACTCAATAAAAAATAAATTTAATATTAAATTAAAAAATATAAAAAAGAGAAAAAAAAAAAAACAAAGGTCTATATCAGCGCAAATATAATATTAAGTATGTGGTCCATCTTGGAAGAGAAGGGAATGTTTACTCCAATACAAGCGAACCAAAGGGTGACAGCAACAAGCGTGATTTACTCAATTTTTACAGTCCTGAAGGCTCAAGGAAGGTCGCAATTAATAATGTTGTTGAAGAGTGCAAGTTTAACTAACAATCAATTGATTCCTCTCCGTTAACAGATATGTCGTTTTCAATGGACGGGGAAATTAATAAAAACTTAACGCCCACCGTGGGGCTCGAACCCACGACCACAAGGTTAAGAGCCTTGCGCTCTACCAACTGAGCTAGACGGGCTACCTGGCACTGCCTACTGCACATACATTAATGGATATAAAGTCTATCCCATCAGGAGTCCAAAATTTAACACCGATAAACTTTTTCCTTCTGAAGAATAATGTCACTAGTTGACTGTGGTGATAAAAGTCTATGGTATAGAAGTTTGTGAAAAAAAGGGAGAGAGCATTGGAAAATGACCAAGGGACTATAGAAAAACAAAAATAAAAGTGAATCAGATAAATAATTTTACGGGCGAAAAAAATATATATATATATAGCAGAAGGTGAAGTGCACGCGCCTGACGAAGTAATGTTTTTGTTCATTAAGGGGGTGGGGGATTGTCTGTCCCTTATTTTTATTTGAAATAAAAAACACAAACGACAGATCGGTTGTGTCTGTTGTAAAGAAAATATCGAGCGCCGTCTTTTTTTCTAACATGCGGTCTCGGATTTGTCCAGCACACTGATCACTTGAGCTAAAATATGAATTTAATTTAAAGTGACGAAACAAATATATTAGCTCATTTTTTTTAGTTGTTAGTATAAAACGTTTAATGATATATGAGATGTTAATAGATCTAGTCAGGATTTTGTTTTTAAAAATATATCCATATTCATATATTTATTATTATCCTTTACCTTTTATTCGTATCCAATCAGATAGATGAGGTCAGGTGAGGATATATATTTTTTTAATCTTCATTTATTGGATATCCAACCTGATCCAATTCAGAATTTTAATTTAAAAAATATCTTTTAATTTTTTTTATATATATCCCACAAAATTATATACTAATACAAAAGATCTAAGATATCTAATAGTTTTATTTTTCTAAATCATATTAAAAATTTAATATTAGATATTGTGATTTAAAAAACTAAAATTATAATCGATGTTAATTCCATGTTAATTAGTAGTAATTTGTTAATAACCAGTATAATTATTTACATGAATCATTCAATTATGTATTTATTATTTGTTAAACAACTTATAGCATGTACTTCTAAAAAAATTAACCAGTTATCTAACTTATATAATTTACCACATAATACTTTAGAGATACTCCTTATCTATAAAGTTATTATCAATTTCACCCTTCATCAATCACACCCGTCAATTTCATCCTTAATGTTACCCAATGTTTATTTCAATTCAACCCTTATGTTTCACATTCCATCCAATTATGTTAACAATCAAATTTATTATTTAAAATAATAAAAGTTAATGAAGGAAAAACATTAATTTAAATTGAAAATCTTGGAAAAATTCAAATCCCATTTAAACTCAAAACTAAGAAAATCTTAAGATTATAAGTTAAGAAAATAAAAAATCCAATGAAACTCAAAATTTAAAACTTAAATTTGTTTTTATTTTTTTAGGGTTTCAAATATTTTTAATATTGATTTTAGAGTTGCAATATAGACATTAACATATTATATTAAGTACTGATTTGGAGGACGACTGGACAAAAGGCATAATTGAAAACATTAGATAATGTTAAGGGTAAAATTAAGGGATACAATTACTAAAAAAGAATATTGATAATGACCCATAGATGAAAGTTATTTTTGTAGCTAACCCTATTAATATTTATATCAACAAAGAACAAATTTTACACTTTTTTAATTAATAATTATTTTTAATATCATATATTTACAATTTTAAAGTAAAGTTATGAAACTTAGATTGATTTTGTAGGGTTTGCAATATTATATTTTACTAATATTTATATATATTAAAAGGAGTAAAAATATTGAATCTTGTGTAAGTTAGATGACGAGGTGGATAAACTCTCCGGCCGTTTTTATATCTGATTTAAAATTTGTTTGGAAACGTGATACAACTCATATTGTTTTAAATTTTAAAATAATTTTACTGTTTTTTTTATATATTTCCAGATTGTTTTTGTATACAGTTTTTCACTTCTTATCACTTCTTATACTTGAGATACAATATGTTTTAGATTTTAAACAACCTTCTAAGCAAATTCCGTCATTTTCCCCAATCAAATATTAGTATTTTGAAAGCATAATCACTTGTGCACCAACCTGACACAAATAAAATTTAAATCTTTTCAAGTGCCAAAAATTTGTCATCAAGGATTTAAATTATTGGCCTTTTCTACATAAAAATGATTGGCAGTGTGCTGTTTGCTTTGTATAATGGAAGAAACCTGACCAGTTCGCTATGTATCTTTTGTTTTCTTATTCAAGATAGTTAAGGGTCAACATCGGGTAAAAAATAAAAAACATGAAAATAAAAAGTTGATTTTTTTTATTTAAATATCTAGACTAATTTTTATATATTTCAATTAATTTTACAAATTCTAAAATTAATAATTATATAAATCTTTAATAACTCTAAAATTTATAAAATTACTAATTAGTTATATAAAAAAAATCTAGAATCTTAAATCCTCAAGATTAATAAAAAATTTATACTAGATAAGCTCATTAGACGAGGAAGGGCGAAAAGATGGCACGTCTTGACAATAATCAGGAGGACGTAGTAGGACAACAAATAAATGTTAAGGAATTTTACCTTAAAAAATAAACTTACAGTGCACTAAAATGCTTGGGTCCTGCCCAGAGATCCAGTATGATATAGATTTTGTACAACCTTCTAAGCTTTTCAATGTTTTTCTTTCTTTTAATTTGTAATTAAATTTCATTTTGGTTCTTTTTTTTTTCCTTGTTGTGTTTCTCCCACCAATCTTCTTTCTTAATTTTTTTTTAATTTTTATGTTTTGATTTTTTTTCCTAAAAAAATATCAACTAGAAAAAAATAATTAAAATTATAAAATGAGCCCGTGAATAGATAAAGTGCGCTGAAAACATATTTTTTGAAATTTCTTTATGTCTTTTTTGAAGATACTATGACAAAAATAAAATATATTTCTAATATAATTCCTACTTTCCTCTTTGTTTTCCATGAAGAAATTTAACTTTTTCTTCTATGTTCTTCATTCAATAAAAATAAAAAAGCCATTAGAACAAACATAAAATAAAAAAATGGATATATGATTTTTTTCCAGGTAAGAAAGACATCTCTCGAGGCATAACTCTTTTATCTCATCATGTGCTCTATCGTTTGCCTGGCCTTTATTTGCTATAATATATGGTTTTTACTCGTAATAATGTATAATAAAAAGCCTCAATCATTTAGCTTTTATATATGACATTCACAATTATTCATGGTCTGGTCGATGCGATGAATTTCAAATGGGCCAGGTTTTATATTCAAACAAAGCCCAAACCAAAAGTAAAGTAAGAGAATACAAAATTAGTGGGCCTCTGGGTGGCCTAGGTGAAAAGGAAAACACCATTTGGTCAGAGGTTCCGTTAAACTAGTAGTAGAAAAATAAAAGTTACCTTTCCTCCCAAACTTCTTGAGGTTTCTGGGGTGAATTGGACAAATAGCAAAGAAAATAAAAAGAACGAAGAAATTAACATATATATATATATATATATATATATATATATATAAGTGAAATAATACATTTTTAAAATGTTGTTCAAAATCGCAACATTTAATTTGTTGGGAGGTACCCATATAAATAATTATGTGAAAAGTCTAAAGATTCAAGAGATTTAAGGTTGTTGATGTCAAGAACTATCTCAACTCAATAGCTTGAGCTGTTAGGTGATGTTCCAAGATATGATTTATATTATTCTTTAACACACCCCCTCAAGTGAAAGTTTTTTGGGCTTGAAACTTGCACAAGTTTGTATTACCTTGTGCTTAATTTTTATCACATAAATGAGGATGGTGATGTTTGAACTCATGATCGCTTGATTATTAAGGTTATGATACCATGTTAAAGAAACATCTTAACCCAATAGCTTAAACTGTTAGGTGAAATTCCAAGATATGATTTATATTATTCTCTAATAGGTGATTGAGTTAAGGACTATGCCAAAGAACGAGTCAGAATACAGAGTCAAGGTTTAAGGTTTATAAGTGGATAAGCGAGGAGATAGAGGAGAGTATAAGGCCATAGAAGTTGTTGTCTACAGGGTCGAGGATAGTGAGGCTAGTGAGTTGGGAGATGAGTGGGGTGAGTTGGCTCGAGTGGCCATCTGGATCAAGGTGATGCACAGGGGCCGGCAGGGAAGTCCCACGAGGCTAGGAAAAAGATCATGGCTGTATTGAACTCGGCTTAACCGAGGTTTCGAGAGTAGAGATGTAGATTTTTGGTGTTGAAAGAATAAAGAAGGAGGAGGAGGAGGAGCTGAGAGAGGCTGCAGGTTTTGAGAACATCATGGTTTTTGATTTTCTTCTCTAATAAAGTTTGATGGGTCTTTAGAAAAGAAAATGAGGAGAAGAATCAAACTAAGATAATACCTAATAAAAGAAAGAAAAAGAGATGACAAATAAAGGCAAGGTTTGAAGGGAAGAGAGAGGCGGCTTTTACTTATTATTTATTTACTAATTTAATTTAATTCAATTTATTCTCCTTCTAAAACGCAAGCAATAATAATTATTGTTTTTTGAACCGCGGTCTAGTTACAATTAAAAATAATAATAAAGTAAAATGTGTTATTTTATCAGATGTTTTTTTAATTATATTATTCTGCCACATGTTTTAGATTATTGTGCTAATTGTTTTTTAAAAAAACTGGTTTTCGGTTGGTCCAAATATCAGACCTTCCAACAATAGAAAGAATTTTGCCAAAAAAAAAAGAAAGACAAATGCATAGCCAAATAATTCGAAGTGATCCGAAATTAATGAAATGATCCACAATTTCGATGAAAACCAATATTTGAAAAAACTGAATAATCTAAAATACCGGTAAGTTTTCTTTTTATAAGGTTTTTTTAAAAAATATGATTGTGATTGTTTTTTAAAGTATTTTTTATTTAAAAATATATCAAAATATTATTTTTTAATTTTTTAAAAATAATTTTTTAATATCAACACATCAAATATAGAATAAGTAAATGAATTGAATTATCTGTAATATTAATAGAACCAATTTGACATTAATTAAATTGAATGTTTTTTTGATTTTTTAAAATAATTTCAGTTAGAAAATTTTAGATTGTTTTTTATTTATAAAAAATTCCCTCGGATGCACTTTGACATTGTTTGTCAATGGTAGTGGTTCAAGTCGTGCGAAGATATTATGGATATTTGTATATACATTTGCAAGTTGCTCTAATTAATATTCTAAAATGCCGAAGTTGACCCGCAATGAAAGAAAAAAAAATTCCCTCGTAAATTTTAGGGTGGCTTTTCCTTTCAACGAATGGAGGAAGTGAGTTGAGGAATATTTTAAATTTCAAATATTATAATTTGGGCATATTATAGCATATTCGTTATTTAACCTATACTTCGTTGCAGGTTATAACATATTAATTATGTTTTAAAAAATTCATAATTTAAAAAATAAATATAAATAAAATTAATTAAATAATTTCACGTTATAAAAAATAATATAAAACGTTGAACACGTCAACAATATAATTTAAAAATGAATATTGTTTATTTTTAAAAAATAAACTTTGTTTTTATATATAGAAAAATTAGAATAATATCTTGAAAAATAAAATAGATTAAAACAACTAAAAAAAACTTATCTTAAAAAAAGAACATGCAAAAATCATGACTTAAATCATGAGACCAAGATAAATTCATATAAAAAATTTAAAGATAATCACAAAACCAATATATATATAAAAAAACTAATGCATAACAATAAGATTATACAAAGCTGAATTTCAACAAATTAAATATCAAATTAGAAAAAAAAAAGTTAATTACACAAAAGGATTGAAAAAAATTTAATTAGAGGGATACCAAATTTCAATTGGAGGGTTTAGATGAATTTAAAATTAGCTCTAATAAAAGGAAAAAAATAATCAAAAGAATTAGAATCAAACTACAAAAAATAAAACAACAAAAAATTTGATTAAATAATGAAATTGAAAGAAAAAAACTTCAACAAAAGTGTCAAGTATAAAATTAGAAATTTTAAAAAATGAGGACCGAAATGAAAAATCAAATATATGAAAAATTACAATTGAATTACTAAATTGAAAAGAATAAAACTTCTATAAATGAAAAAGGAACAAAATAAGAAATAAATAGAATGAGGATTGAAATTGAAAAGTAAGAAACAAAAAGGACAATGATGTATATTACTTGTTAGGAGAAAGAAAAAAAAAGGCAAAAAAAATCAAACTACCACTGGCGACAATTCGACCACCTAAACTGTCATGTGCCACTCAAAATATAAAAATATCGACCTCAACAATTACACAAAATACCCATATAAAAGTATAAAAATACCCCCAAATACTAAGCTTATATCTTGTTTATTCCAAGATTAAAGATGCATCTGCACTGTATAATAAAATTTGAAAACTCTAAAATATCTTTATCTAGCAATACAATAATCTTTTTTTGACTATGGGGGAAAAATCGTATTTTTATTGTTAAGAAGCTTATGCAAAGTCAAGAAAGCCCTTGATAATAATTCTGTATTTTATTAACCTCGACGGTAAAAGGGTATTTTTACTGTATAAAAAGAAAAAGACATCAACACCCCTACCCAAGAAACTTAATGCAAAGGTAATTCTACTACAACCCAAGACACATTTTACCATGGATTAAGCTATAGTAAAACACCCACACCATTTAGTTTTTTAGGCAGTGAAGGAAAAACATGATTCGACAGTATAAGAGTCTGTTTGAAAATGTGGTTGTAGTTGCGCTTTAAAAGACTTTTTGCTTGAAAATTCATCGTAAAAATATTTTTTTATTTTTTAAAATTTATTTTTCACATAACAATAATTTAAAAACACCAAAAAAATTAATTTAAAACATAAAAATTTAAAATTTCATGAAATGATGGTTTGGCAGCAATGCCAAACACAACATATCCTAGGCACATCTTAACTATATATGAAATTAATATAATCGATATCATGCTTGCCATCAGCAAAAGGAAAGAAAGAAAGAAAAAGACATGGACAACACCTGCCCTTTTCCCATAAACATGAAATGCAATCACACGACATGAAGTGTTGTTGTTTATGCATGAAATCCACTCTCAATTCTGAGTTTCTTATGAGATCATAACTCGCATGGGATTGGAATGCATCATTTGCACCATTCTCAATAACGAACAATAATAAAGTCTCAATTGCAGACAAATTGATTGGTAGCCATTAGCGTGTTATTTCCCCCCCAAAAAAAAAAAAGGTTTGACTTTTGATGATTATTCCCACCTTTTATTCTACTAAATAAAATACTAATAGTAGAAGTAGGAGAACCAAGCATCGCTTTCTCCACGCGATTCCCAGAGTCAAATTCTCCATTAACACTTGAAAAAAAATAATTTCAAATAAACAATAACTAATAATTATTGTTAAACAAAACTAACCAGCAAAATGCCCTCAAAAGTCAACTGATCCCCCCCCCCCTCCACTATCTATCTCCTTTTACAATTCCTATGGAATAGTAGTGTTCAATCCATTGCTGCTGTAGCTCTCCTCTCCTCTCTTCTACCTCCTCTCCTGCAAAAACCAGTTTAGCTTGTTAGCTACCTGCTATGAACAATCAAATACAAACAACCATCAACTTCCAGGTTTATTGAGACGCAGTCACTAATTGTTTCGATTAATGGGCAACTGTGTCACAAAAGGGAGTCACTGTTTTGCCAGGGCAGGGGACATCTCAGCCCGGCACCATAATATCTCCATTGATAATTATGGCTGGGAGGGACTAGGTCACTCCTTCTGTTACATCCGCCCATACATTCACCCAGCTTCCAGACTCTGCAGCAGCAGCAGCGGCAGCAGCCACAACAACAAAATCCACTCTCAACTGGAAACAACAACGTTTCGGTCCATCTCCGGAGCCTCTCTAAGCGCCAACACATCAACAACATCCTCAACCTCTCTTAATGATACTCTCTGCTCCAACAGCTCTGGTTTGGATCGAGCATCCACTTTTGAAAGCTCTGATTCTTTCGCTTCCCTCCCTCTTCAGCCTGTCCCTCGTGGCTCCGGTGTCCTCTCATCGTCAGGTTATTCAGGGCCTATAGAACGTGGCTTTTTATCAGGTCCTATCGAGCGTGGATTTCTATCAGGTCCCATTGATCCTGCTAGTTTCTATTCAGGTCCGTTTGATAAAGAAAAAGACAAGGACATCAGTACTGTTAATCATAGTACCACTAATCAGTTGCAGAGTAGTAGTTTCTCTCATGCTGCCCTTATTGATGAAGTTGAAGTTAAACCCAAGAAACAACAGGCCGGTTTAATAAAGACTTTAAAAAGAGCAATATCTAATACTATCTCACGAGGCCAAAAGCTTATGGTGGCACCCATAAGAGTTAAAGAATCAGCAAGCACTAGAAATGTCAAAGTGATTGATCAAGTTGTTGTTGTTGATGATGATACTGGTCATGAGGATTTGGCGAGTGAGTTCTCAATTGGGAGCCAGAATCTACAATGGGCACAAGGGAAAGCTGGTGAGGATAGAGTACATGTAGTGATATCAGAAGAACATGGGTGGATTTTTGTGGGGATATATGATGGTTTTAATGGACCTGATGCCCCTGATTATTTGCTTTCTTATCTTTATACCAACATCCATAAGGAGCTTAAGGAGTTGCTGTGGAATAATAATGACAACGTTGAATCCACAGCAACAAAAGCAGAGGGCGTTTTGCATTTAATTGATCAAGAAACTTCTCCGTTAGTAGGAAATTATTATGATGATCTGAAGAGAAAGCATGGAAAGAATTTGAAGCGCACGTCTAAAGGTGGTGACACGAAGAGATGGGAAGAGAAGTTGAATTTGAAATTGAAAGAGAAAATGAACTGCAACTCGAACGGAGCTAACCATTATGATGTTTTGAGAGCGCTTTCGCAGGCATTGAGGAAGACAGAGGAAGCCTATTTTGAGAGTGCTGATAGAATGGCAACCGACAATCCAGAACTGGCTTTGATGGGTTCTTGTGTTCTGGTGATGCTGATGAAGGGAGAAGATGTTTACTTGATGAATGTTGGCGATAGCCGTGCGGTTCTGGCCCAGAAAGGCACAACCGTTCCTGGATTAAGGAAAGGAATCCAGGATTTGGAGATTATCAACGAGGAAAGCAAGCGTGATAGAATTGAAGATTTCGACGGCGACGAGCTTTGCAGGCTGCGTAACTTGAATTCAATTCAGCTGACTATGGATCACTCCACATATGTAGATAAGGTGGTATTTGGTTTCTTGCCTCTTGTTAAACCCATTTTGAGTTTTCTTTCTCTCTATTGACAAGGCAGACTAAAACGTGCGTTTTCTGAATACCAGGAAGTTGAGAGGATCAAGAAGGAACATCCTGAAGATGTTTCTGCAGTGATGAACGACAGGGTGAAAGGTTATTTGAAGGTTACCCGAGCCTTTGGGGTTGGTTTTCTCAAACAGGTATGCAAGATTCTTTATATTCAAAATGCAACAAATTAGGCAAAGATCACTCCATTTTAGTCAGGAATCGGGATCGAGAATGTATAGATTCAATCTGTCTTGCTAATACCTTGTCTTGTGTCGTTGAATCCTCTGCCTCTGGTGTTATTTTGGCAGCCAAAGTGGAATGATATACTCCTGGAGATGTTCAGGATTGATTACATCGGAACCTCTCCATACGTTACATGTACTCCATCGTTATACCACCACAGACTGAGTCCGAAGGACAGATTCTTAATATTGTCCTCCGATGGGCTCTATCAATACTTCACCAATCAAGAAGCTGTAATGGAGGTTGGCTCTTTTATTGCTGCATTTCCCGAGGGAGATCCAGCACAGCATCTAATCGAAGAAGTTCTGTTTCGCGCAGCCAAGAATGCTGGTAAGTAAGAGTTACGACATTATGGGCCTCAAATCCTATGAAGCAAATCAAAATCTCGTGTAAATAGCTTGATATTTTGCAGGCATGGACTTCCACGAGTTGCTTGAGATTCCACAAGGAGAGCGTCGCAGGTACCATGACGATGTTTCTGTTATCATTATTTCCTTGGAAGGTAGGATATGGCGTTCGTCTGTGTAAATACTCTAGAAAAAAGAGAGGGGGGACTGACCATTTTTCTTGAAATTCATCTCATTTTTGCCTGAATTATAGTGATTGTAAAATACCAATTAGGTTTTTGCCATGCTTTAATAAAAGTCAGCTCGTTATCAACTTGCCCATCAGTCTGTGAAGATCACCACTGAATTGGTAATTAATGCAAGTGTTCTTGCTTTTCTTTGCTTTTAATGATGAGGTTATCTTCAAACAGCCATCACATTTAAGACAAGAAGTAGTTGATTGCAAGGAAGCTTGCATAACTTAATGCGCGTCACAAACACTTGAAGTAATAAGATATACGTGAGTGTGAGCATGGCGCAGGCCATCCTCCATCGAGAAGATACAGTTCTCTTTCAACAGCCAATAAATATGAAAATGCACGCAAGGCATTGCAGTTGGGATGATGATGACGACGGTGATGATGGCGATAGTCAACGAGTTCCATGATTGATTTTGTCTTTAATCTGTAACGCGTTTTTCCTTGAATTACAACCCGCTCCATAGCCTATTCTCTGTTCGAGAAACAACGGGCTCGGACTTTTTAGTTCTTCTTTTTTTTTTAAAAAAAAAAACAAAAAACAGTGGGATGATGACTTCAGGGCTGATATTAAAAATTCAAGTCGTCTATCCTTGATATTTAACTGACTATTGTACCCTTTCTTAAATAAGAGAGAACACAACAAGGAGTCATGTCCATGGAGGCTTCGCTGGATGCAAAGACTGGGCTTCAGCTCATACTAAATAATTAGCTCGATAATGCTGCAGCTGGGGATAAATTTTTTTTTAAATATAAAAATAAATATTTAATTATTTTTTTAAATGTTTTTCAACAAAAAAAAAATTGTTAATTGAGAAATTTAATCTAGATTAATTGATGGTCAACCTCTCTAACTAAATCTTTATTTAATAGAAGTTTCATATTAAACCACCAAGATGATTCATCCAATAAAACTTATCAATTTAACATATTTATATATATTTTAACTTATCAAATATAATTTGATTTAAAAAAATTAAGATGGTAATTTTTAAAATATCAAAACAATAATACATTAAATTGATTTGGATTGACTTTTCAAACTTGTCATTTAATTTATTTTAACTCATTTTTTTTTATCTCATTACATCATAACAAAAATGAGTGTCAGCAGTAAAACAACTTAATTAAATAAAAGAATAAAATTACGATGGATTATAAAAACAAAAGACTGTATACTTAGTCCAAGCTACAAAGAATATCCTTCTTAGGTATTCGTTGACATCTGTCATTTTCACTCTTTATTTTTATTTTTGTTAGTGAAATTCTTTGGCCTTGGCGTGGGAGAGGAATTCAACTACTCCTATTTTAAAGTCCGTCCTCTCTGTCCCCTTCTATTCAAGATAGGAACAAAATTTGATCCTATCGATTTAGATGATGTTAAGCACCTGTTTATCTTTAGTAATTTTAAGAGAATATAACTTTTTTTTAAATTAATAATTTTAATATTTTTAGTATATTTTAATTTGCTGATGTTAAAAATATTTTTTTTATATAAAAAAATATTTTAATATATTTTTAAACAAAAAATATTTTAAAAAGTAATCGCAATTAGTCAACCAAACTCCTAAGCACCTCCTAAAACTTCATTTATAACTCTGTTTCAAATGGTATCGCAGTTAAATTTATTTTAAAAAATTTATTTTTTAAAAAAGTTTTAAATTGTTTTGATATATTGATGTTAAAAATAATTTTTAATATAAAAATATTATTTTAATGTATTTTTAAATAAAAAAATATTTTTAAAAAACTACTATTATATTCTTAAATACCATTAAAAGGTAGTTTTAGATGACTTAATGGCCATCTTAGTTTTTTTTACTCTTTTTTTTTTTTTTTATGCAGGCCTGAGTAAATTATAAACTAGTTCTAATTTAGTTAAACGAATTAAATAATTTATTAGATTTTAAGAATTAATTAATAATTTATTTAATCAGCGTTAACTGATTAAATATTGTTTTATTTCGAGAAACGTCTTCTTTTCTTAATGATTGCTTTCTGTATCATCTACATTTTCTTCTATTTTTTCAAAAAATAAAATAAAATTAAGAGATTATGAAATGAATGAAAAAGATTAAGTTACAAATAGATTTAAGAATTACTTTTCTAAACTAAATGATTTATTTACTTTATTTTATAAAACTAGAGGTATAATTTATAATTCAATAATTTTTATTTATTTTATGTTTCAAAAGTATTTTTTTAAAAAAATTAATGTTTTTTATTTTTTATTTAAAATTAATATTTTTTAGTATATTTATATTATTTTGATATATTGATATTAAAAATAATTTTAAAAATATATAAAAAAATATTATTTTAATATATTTTAAAATAAAAATTACTTTAAAAAACAACCCACATTCTCAATATAATAACAAGCTGTGAATATACGTTAACCAAGCAACAGGTAAGATTTACGTGCTGGAGTTTTGAAGCATGATGCACGAAGTTCTAAAAAAAACTTTATATTTTTATTTCGGCAGCTGGCAGTGTGGTTTAGGCATCTGGTGACCAACTAATTAATATAAAAATGTGCGGACACGAGCACAATGATGGTATGGTGATGATCCTCCTTTTCTTATACATAAAATGTTTTTTTTTTAATTTAAAATAATATTTTTAATTTTTTAAATATTAATATATTAAAATCAAAATAAAAAACATTTATTTAATATGTTTTTAAATTAAAAAAAAAACATTTTGAAAACTCCTGAAAGATTTTTAATTTCTATGACTGATTTGGCTCCAGTTTGACCATCATCCCAAATTCCAACCACCGGTGGAAAACTAGGAATATCAAGGGAATCAACTCAATATGTACTTCTAAGAGTTTAATTGTTTTAAATATATTATTATATTTTGATTCATTTTCCAGCCGTAAAATAGCCTCACGTGAAAAACTCAAAGCTATACTAATTTATTCTTTTTAAATAGTAATTATGAAAAAAAAACCTTAACATCATGTGGCAATTCTTTTAATAAATAATGTAGGGTTAAGATATTTTCTTCAATTCAAATAAAAAAAAATGAACTAAAATATGAAGATAGACTAAAAGCAATTAAACTTGCAAGGAAATGTTGGAAACTAAACCTAAAATGTTGAGATAATTTCCCAAGATATAAATCGAAGGTCCACTGAGGGACATGGCAATCCATTTTACTTGCTTCAAAGGTCAACTCAATATTTTACACCAAGAAATGAAAACTGAGATTTTTTTTTCTTCAACGAGGGGAGTCGAATAAATAACAGGAAAAGCATCTCAACATATTACAACGAGGGAGAGATTGGATAGAGTGGGGTGGCAGTACTTTATCAATAATATACAAAGCCAATAGAGCAAAGTAAATAAGCATGTGTTCTGATACCATTGACCATGGCTTGAAAACAATGGAGGGTACCTGGGTAGTGTGAAAAAGTGCAAACTAAAAACCGTGCTGTCTTCTCCATAAACAATGAGAATCAAGTCATCAACTACATCAGTAGTTTTGCACGCCTTGTTTCCAATATTGCTGGCCGTGCTTCGGAGAAAAAGCACTTGAGAGTTGCCATTGAATTAAGTGGAGATATTGGAGATCAGAAGTTAAGAGTTACCCAAAGAAAAGCTTGATGGTGCAGACTGCGGAGCTTCATCAAAATCAAGTAAAATCCATGTTATAGCAAGTGGGGTTGCATGGATAAGGGCAGTCAATTTGCTTTACTATGTTACGGTTGAAGTACCAATCAGCTACTGACTCTGCAATGGTCTGTTACAAGGGTCGCAAGGGTAATCAGCAGCATACTAAGAAAATGTTTAGATACAAATATAAAGGAAACTAAAAGTGACTTGGAATGAAGCTTCAGTTGTAACAGGCACCAATGGCAGCTCAAAACCACGGTGACACGGAATCATACAGAAACATTTTGATTGTATGCAAACCAACCTAACATGTGAGATGATAAAATGTTCTCACCTTATCGTTCATTCTAGGAGATGTAGCTGAATGCCATGTCTCAGCCATCCATGTTTGACAATGAATAAAGCAAGAATTTATGAACAACCCCCCTTCCTTTTTTTGCTGGAAATCACTCAGTGCTTTCAGCATAGAACTACGGAAACCTGTACATGATAACAAGCAGGAGCAGGAAAGCGACAAACAGAAACCACATCATCGACAAGAAAAGGCAAGGCAGTTCAGATGCCTACTAAATGTCACAGGCACAATGAGCAAGGAATTTCATGTTAGCTAGATTCCATTTTACTTGTTTTATCCACCCTGTACCTGAAAGACAGTTCTAATCTGAAGTTCTCAACATGTGTACAATAAACTAACAATCCAAACGTTAACCATTGCTTAAGGGCATAAGGAGAAAAATACACAGAACTGAACCGAACCAAACTCTTGGTATATATCAAGTCTGTGAAGGACTGCATGAAACATGAATTGTATGGGCACCCTATTTCATGATCTCACCGTGTTGCCTTCTAAATTGATCCTAACAATACCAATATGGTTACATCTCAAATGACCTTAATCATTTATAACATCATCCCACTTTCAAACACACTGGACATGTTCAAGATGAAAAAGTGTAGATATATTTTGTGATCAGTGATCACAGACAAAAGAAAACTATGTTTGGATGGCCGTGTTCATCTGCTTTAACTAATTTTCAACTCCATAAATGCATGGCTTCATATGCTCGCTCCCAACTTAGGCTACTTGGACAGCACATATTTTACATAACAATACATCTTTTCTTGTTCTTTTTTTTCGTTTGTTTGATCTTTCATAGAATAATGATGGTTTTGAGATTCATGATGACAGGAATTATTTTGGACTTTAAAGTAAGAACTAATTACCTTGCAGTATTTCCATCTGGCTAGGATTACAATAGCGAAGGTTCATTCTGCATCTTTTCCAATAGCCTTGAGGATCTGATGCATCTGGTACCAAGATGTGTTGTATCTAAATTTATTTTATCCTATTAGCGAGGTTCAGGATGGAAGATGAAAAGGTTGCAAATTATGACAAATTGAAGATACTTTTTGTGAATGAAATCACCTGCCAAAAATCATAAGCTGGGTTGACAAGGAAAATTGGGGTCCTTGTTTCTTTAATGATTTCTTGAGGAAAGAGACACTGGCATTAAAATTCATGAGCAACAATCATGATTAAGGAGCAACAAGAACTTCTTAACAATTTGACAAACAAAACCACATACCCAGAGAAAAGGGGAAAAGAACCTGCCTTATATGGGTCCATTCTTGTTATACAATTCTTCCGCAAACTTTTCACTACACCCTGGCAGCAGGACAAGTAAACAAATTATGTGAGCCATGACGGCTTGTGAATTCGCTTCTTCCCCCTTTTTTACTTGTAATTTACATCGACAATTTACTAATTGTAATTGCCAATTTGCAGTAGCACCAAAAATATAAACATACAACCCCCTAAAAGATCACAATTTGTAGCAACAACACTAGTTCAAGATGATAGAAGGCAGTAAAGTACATATTCTAATTGAAGTTTTCAAAGTCAATGAAACCTATGAATTTTGACTTCAAACTCAAAATGGCAAAAAGATTGTCATTTTGAAGATATTTTTATCAAATTAATAAATGGTCAAATCTTTTTTACCATTGATATGACACTGACTTAGCTTCATCCATCACATAAGTCCAATACATCATGCATGTTAACCACCAACATAGAGAAGAATTGTGAAGAATAAGGCAGCAGTGATCCCATCTAGCTTAAAATTATGGAAGATGATAAGGGCATAACTAAAGAATGAGTAAAACCTGAAGCTGGGTAACATCTCGATAGAAAGATCCCATGGTGTTATTTCCAAGAACATCTTTCCTGCAATAAAGAAAGTAAGAGATTGGGTTTTTTGGTGTATTTAGTCTCTTAGAACATATAAAGACTAGTAAAGAAGCATTATAGAAGAGTGGTAATTGCTAAACACAAAAGATGCAGGACTTTCCACATCCTCTGGTGCTGTATAGCTAATAGTTATGCATACTAATTCTGGAGAAAATTTATAATTGCTAACCCCGTGTAGCAAAGAGCGGTTATGGTAAGAGAGAAGAAGATGAGAAAAAAGATACTGAATGTTCAACACAACCCACAACGATGCAAAAAACTGATTCAGGCATCAAACAAGTCACAGGTCATGCTAGCTAAAAATATTGGTACACCAAACAGTAGTATTCATGCAAAAACATACTCATCAAGGAAAAAACCTGCATCAGCAAGACATTTGACAGTTGCATCCTTTGGCAGAAGTTCTCGAAAGTCATCACAGTGAATAAGAGTTGCCAATCCTCCAGCAGAGCATCCCGAAAGAAGAGCCTGCAAATTTTTCAAAATTCATTGGCAAGAATGGAAAGTGGTCAGAAAAAAATGCTGGGCAGCAAGATTGTCTAATTCTAACATATAAAAACAAGATAGAAAAGGTGGGTGCAACAGAAATTCCCCCCTCTGGTAGTATTATAACTGGTGAAGAGACCACTGACAAGTGTCCAAAACAGGACATGTTTGCACACAACAATTTCAAGGATGGAGAAGCTACCTGTTTGGCATTGGATAAGCCGATTGATAACAGTTCATCCATAAGGGCTTCCCAGATGAGGTGGCCTCTGAATAGAAGCTTGGTACCATTCTGTAAGATTAAAAAAAAGTCATATGAAAACCAAAAAAGAAGAAGAAGATAGGCTAGTTTCTTTATAGTAGGATGCGGGTGTTGATAATCTTTTCTTTACCTTAAACTCATATTGTGAATGGCCAGCAAAAGATGCGCCATCACAGTAACGTATCTTGACTTTATTCCAGTTAAAGAAATCTGAAGGGAACATGATGATTAAATAATATTAGCGATGAACTGGAGCTAGCTAGCTAGCTAATTACTAGAAATGGGAAAAGAAGTTGACCAGGATTTTGAGAGGATTGATGGCTTAATATCCCAGAAAAGGGGACTTGGTGGTCCATGAAGCTGGAGGATCCTAATGCCGTTGACTTCCGTTGCAAACATGATCCTATCGTATTGCACCACCCTCCGCCCTTGGGGGTGTTACTACTCAGTTATTGAAGAAGAGGTATAAAATAAACACACACAAAATTACTACTACTACTAATAATACCTCAATGTGAAGAATCCAACTGTTAGAGCCAGATCCAAATCCTTTCCGGAAATGGTAGCCAGGCAAACTCCCATCTAAACAAACTGCAATCACAAAAGAATCAAATAAACAAATATCATTTGATTGGATCAGATCGAATCGAATCGAATCGAATCGAATCGAATAATAGAGATAGAAAAGAAAAGAAGAGAATACGGGCGCCTCTATCTCTGGCATTGTGTAGCAGGGTCAGGCCTACTAGATTGTCTGTTGTGGATGTGGTGGCCGCGGGATCTAAGGGTAAGGGTAAGGGCCGGGACAAGTAAGTGAGAATAAAGACGATGATGGAGAAACCGACGGCTGCAATTGCCCAGTCCTTCTTGCCCCACTTTCTCCACCATAAGAACAAACCTCGAAGCCTCAGATTAGGATTAACATTTGCCATCTCACTCGCCTTCCTCCTTGACTTCAGTTCAAAGTTCACTCCCTCTTAACTCTCAACTCAACTCAGCAAAAGATACATGCTCCACTATTGCCTAATGACTAATGTACTAAGGTGGTAACATTTAAAATTTGGATAGTGCTTCCACTGTTTGATTAATGGGTTAGAACTTGTACCTCTTAAATTTAAGTTTATTTTTTTCTCTTTTTACGAAAGGTGAACTATGGAGTAATTATGATTCCCGAGCAACGACAGTTGGGTATAGCAGCAAGGGGTTAGTTTTTCATGTGAGGTGATCATAGTTTGAATCCTTGTCGGTAGTAAAATCCGTTTTAGGGTGATTGACGATGCCACGAAGAGGAAGCGACCGGAGAAATAACCTAGTACAACCACACAAAAAAAAATAAAAAAAATTATATATATATATATATATATATATATATATATATATATATATATAATTGCCCCCAAATTAATACTTTTAAAGTGTGTTCAGAAAAATATGTTTGGTTTGGTAGCCCAATATCGATATAGCTCATTTGCTAAGACAGAGAGTTTCCTAGGCTGATATCAAGTAGCTTAGATGGGCTGAAAGGCTTCCCTGTGTTTTTATATATATATATATATATAATTTATTTTTTTATTTCTCTGATTTATTCTCTTTTTTTTTAATATAGGATTATCGTAATTTTAAAAAGATATTTTTTTATTGAATTAATTATTGATCTTACAAAAATCTGTTTGATTTTACTTTTTGGACAAAATTGAAAGTTAAGGGACCATAATTGAAGAAGAAAAAAAAGTCAAGCATGTAAAAATTTGGTCCTCGCTTTTTTTCTAAATTTTGTCTTTCGATTTTTTCGAAGTTCCTTTCTTGGTTCTTTTAGTTTAGGGTCAAGCATTTGGTCCAAAACTTTTTTTTTATTGGTTCCATCTTGGTGAGAAAAATGAGTCACTAAAGACAATGAAGAGATAAAGTTTTTGGTTGGCCAAGATTCTAGCGATGAAAAAAAATCATTCTCGATGGTAGAGAGTTTCTTAAAATATTTGTTGACCTTTATCTTGCCTAAAAAAATTAGATTGAATCCATCAAAATATTGTCTAGTTAATATTTATATTAAAAAAAATAAAGTGATGGCACCTATAATTTTTTTTAGTCAAATATGGTTTTGATCTAGTTCAACTCCTGTATAATTTAATTTCAAACAAACTCAGGTAAAGTAAAGAGCAAGATTAAGTGACCTCCAAGTTGACTCACAAGATCTAATTGTTCGTATCTGCAATGTTTTCTTTTTTGTTGTCATCAAACTTTTATTCTTTACAATCTCATCTTTTCATGTTACATCATCATGATTTTTTTGTATATAAGCATATTATCTTGCACACAAAGTTTTGATTCATATAAAAGGATCAATTTAAAGTCTTTTTGGTCAAATCAGGCTCCAATTGCAATTAAAAAAAACATTAAGAGGGGCCAACTATAACAAAGAACAGCAAAACGTGTCATTTAGATTTTGGCATAAAAAACTTTAATTTGATCCTGAAGTTTTAATTTTCCTATCATTTGGTCCATGTTGTTTCAACAATTCATGTTTTGGCACCAGACTTTATTCTTTCCATGTTTTAGACCCTGAATATTGAAAGAGAAAATAGAAAATCATCGGAGAGAATCAATGAGAGAAAAGGTATTGGAATGACCACATTTCAGCTACAAAGTATGCCAACCTCTGTATCATCGGGTTCATCTTCTTGAGATGAATTCAATAAAGGAGGTGTTTTACTACGGAAATTTTTGAAAAAGTAGACCGAGTTTCTGAAATACTACCCGAAACGCAGGTAAGGTAGAAGGCTAGTAAAAGCAATTCGGAATAAGATAGAAAATATAAAATGAAGCTTTCGGAATTTTAAAAACTCATTTATCATTTATATGATCTAACATTTACAACTAAGGGCAGCATTTATACCATTTACAAAATCCACCTCAGGGCAAAACCAACGACATCACAGACCGCCTGGAACAGTGGAACTACAACTAAGAGCAGCATTTATACCAAACAGGCAAACTGCCATTCCATGATAGTTTACGAAACAGTTGGCATGTTTCAACAACGATTTTGCCAGTCATGCAGTTTCATACACAATCTGGGGGAAACTACTGTATTGACAGCGGCAAACGGACGAGTTGTTAATTCATTGAATAAATTGAAACCATTAAAATCACAGTTGAAGCCATTTCCCTCTAATACCAAAAGTGGTCGCCGCGTCCACAGAATCACAGTCCAGGAACCAGGACTGGGACAGAGATAGAGGTCATTTCTATTCTCTTAACCAGTGAGCAAGGGATAAACATTGCAAGTGAATTTATAATTTCTTTTCTCAATAACCTATCTACCAAATAAACCTCTGTTTCCCGGGCTCATGGCTCCAATTAAATGGCCTAAACAAGAACATAAACATTGTGAAAACATTGGCTACCACATATCCAAGTCCGATGAGGACCAAACTTTGAATATCAACCGTATGGGAGTGAAGCATCAAGAAGTAGAATGGTATGGTATAGTATCTGAATTCAATAAGTGGAGCAGGAACTAGAACTGCAGCTGTAGCCAAGAAATATGCCAATACCCAAATTTTTGGTCTAGCTTTCCTTGCCAATAAATGACATAAAAAAGGAATCAGGGTAACAAAACCAAATAAAATCTTAGATGACAATGGAAAAGGAAAAAAAGAAGATGAAGACAGCAAGTACTAACCCAATACTCTGAAGATGGAAAACCATGAATAGACATAAAGTGGGACCAGAAGGTACTTCGTTGACTGATGAGATTGGATGACCTTCCGCCAAAGATAAAACGTATAGTGCCGATTGTCAGCAAGGAGATAGGCATGAGCTATGCTGCAACAGTAATCAACTAAATGATGAAACAGTGACAAAGAGTGGCAAGTATTTAAGCATTGGGGGGGAAAAAGAACCAACACATCAGAACACATATCTAGTTCAAGTCGCAGTGGAGAAGCCATGGGATCACTATTTTAATTTATTTGCCAAATAAGCTTGCCTAACTGAACTAACCTGTAAGAATGCACAGAGAGAAAGCCGGCAGTAAGAGCCACTATCCATTGACAAAAACCAAGGGGCCTTTTCTTCCAGAATGACCAAAACAGATGCACAGCTTGATCCCAAGAGAAATGCAGGGGAGCCAATGCCAGAGAAGAAACCAGACTAAAATACATTAACTGTGCAAAATGTGGAGAAACTGCATGAGCTTCTTTTGCACCTGTGACATTCAGAAAAAGAGTGAGAAACAAACTCTTGCTAATTACGATGGTAGGAAGATAGCATGAGTAGTACCAAGAACTACACTCCCATTCCAACGGACAAAAGCAACAAAGGCCACCAATACTGTAAAGAAGGGGCTAAAGGAGAATAAAAGTTTTGACTTCATATTCCATGATGTCAAACAGATTGCCTTAATCTCATCAAGAAAACCTGCAATACAGTACTAGAATGGTGTAAAACAAAAGCACATGTGCAGAAGAATTTAGGAAAACTTCATAAATCACTGAACTCATTAAACCAAACAATAAGCGAAACAGAACCTGATGGATGGCTTGTTGAATAGGTGAGTGTACTCGTCATAGAACTTTTGCTGTTATCCACAGCACTATTGGGCTTTCGTCTTCTCATGTTTGAGCCAACTATGATGTGATTGTTTGGGACTGAATGGCCAGTTTTGTTGCCCGTGGTATTTAAGTTGTCTACTTTCACACTCTCTCTTTGATGGGTCAGAGTAATATCCATGACCCCAGTGCATGCAACAAAAAGCATCCAGACAATATTCGTCTGTCGGATGAAAACTGCATAGGCTCCAAGCTGCACAAAAACAAAATAAAACAAAATAAAAAATGAGCATTTGTAAGAAATCAAAATGACAGAAGTGATCTTTAAAATTTCATCATGGTTTCTTATAGTATGATTTTATTGCATCTCCAGAAACACAGTAGCACAAAAGTCTCTTGTCAATAATAAAAACCACCATTGAAACATCCAAGCAGCACACCATATTATTATTGTATCATAGAAATTGCACTCTCCTACTTTCAAGACACTTGGTGCATTGCTCCTCAATCAACTTGTCTACTTCAGGTTCTTGAAGTCTACAGTTCTTGGTCATTGAGGTAAATGAAGGAGAAACTACTTGCATGGAGCAGCTAATTGCATGCTCTAATAGTTAAATTTGTGAAAACAAAACAGAAATAGGGACTGCATAAGAATGCCAAGTAGTCAATGAGGTTCTGATGCTAGAGAAAATATCAAGTGTATCCAAGAATTCTGGTAGATGAGCTAAACTTTAAGGAGCATCTGAGATTCTAATACTTCAAGTTCAGGTTCTCATTTCTTAAGAGTTTACTATATGAAACTAAACCTCCTGGTCAAATTCCTTCAAAGTTTCTCTCCTCCTTGGAAAGTCCAAGCCGCCAGGGATGCTCCAGTATCAATCAAAAAATAAGAAAAAGAATTCCACACTCTATAAGGAACATGTTAATGCTATATGGATAAATAGTATACTAGATAATCATGCAAAAAGGGAACTGGAGCTAACTCCTTTACCAATGCACTTAAGTGGTATTTCTTCTTCAAGCATGCAAGATACATAGCAAGAACTGTAGTAAGTGATGCAACATCTGTATAATAAAGGAACGTGAAGAACCAGTGGAGCGGGTACAGCGCCAGAACCACCGCAAAAATTGTTGCTTTTCTTTCATCAATATTTGGTCTCAAGAGGGTGATGATCTCGTATACAATAACACTACATAATATTGCCAATACACCATTCACAGAGCGAAGAATTGCTGTGGAGCACAATTCAGAGAACAATGACACCCCACGTACGAAAAACATGCCTGGAAACAAAGAAGCAACATG
This sequence comes from Populus davidiana, assembly GCA_030145905.1. Taxonomy (NCBI): domain Eukaryota; kingdom Viridiplantae; phylum Streptophyta; class Magnoliopsida; order Malpighiales; family Salicaceae; genus Populus; species Populus davidiana. The sequence goes on along the minus strand of CM057794.1, from coordinate 1,319,362 downwards.
GGCAAGTGAAAGATAGTACCTGCAAGAGTTTTTACATTGCAAACATATCAACTCCTCCAATGACATAACCATCCTAGTACAATTATATAGAGCCCAAATACACACTGAGATTCAAGCAAAATTATCAAATTCAATCTCAAAACAAAAAATCACTATTTTACTAATTTGACAACTGGGGAAGCATAAATCAATCAGATTTTTTGTTCTTTTATCAAGCTAGAAATTAAAAGAAGTGAGAGAGAGAGTGCAAATACAGGCCAGGTGGAGTAGTGATCATGGGATCCCAACTTGCAAAATTGCCTTTGCAATATTGTTGAGCCTGAGGAATATGGAAAATCTCGTCCTGCACAGGGTGTAATTCTTCTTTACAAATGTGTGATCAAACATGAAAATTAACAAAAAAAAATCGACATGGGTTTTACCAATAATCTTACCATGTATGGTTCAGGTACAATTCGATTGACGAGGATTGATATGGGAATAATCCAAGAGCTCACTATCAATGCGACTGCTATTCTACCCATCCCAGATTTGAATAATTATGTAATTGATATCTCTTTGGACAAGGCCAGGTTTTCGGAGAGGAAGCGAGAAAAGCAACGAGGGAAAACTGAAAATTAGAAGGGAAAAATACGCCGGCGGCGAGACAGAATGCCACTGTGAAAGTGGAACCAGAAAGGCGAAGGGGCCAAAGTCTTTCAAATCAGCCCAGTTAAGTAATAGAAATTTGTTGGCCCATTTATATTTCACAATTCCATTTTTTTTTGTTCCCCAGGCCCGGATCAGCCAATTTGATTAGTAACAAATCAATCCCTAAACTTCAAACTTTTGCTGCTTTTTCCCATACTTTTCTTTCCTCAACGAATTCATCTCCCGTCAGTTTTCTCAGGAAAAAAAATAGAATTTATTAGATTTTTTATGAATAAAATGTAACGATACTATATTTTAAAGCACTTGACTTAGAAAAAAGGTTTAAATTAAACATTCTTACTTTTTAATTGACAAATATGTGTGTGTGTGTGTCTCTATGTAATTATAGAGGTATTTATTAAAAATAAAATGGAAAAAAATGGATTGGATTTAAATGAAAAAAGCATAATATAGTTATGTTGTTTTTCACTTACCCGTATAATTTACATCCCGAACCTTGTAAATAGTATAATATTTTAAATCTCACTGTAGTTTTTTAAAAAATCAATAAAAATTATATAATTATTTACAATATTGTTATTATTAATATTAAAAAGCTTTTATATCAAATATTACGAATTTGCTGCTCAATAATAATAATAATAATAAAACACTGGCCCCCGACCTCTAAACCCAAAATCAAATTTTGTTGCAAGCAAAAACTGAATTTTGATATTGAAGACCATCATCAGTCTTGTCTTCTCCATATTAGACTCGCTATTCCAACTTGATGGCCTTGCCTGCTGAAGAACATCAGCCCTGTCATTGTCATTAGATTCATCAAACCATGAAGAAATCCTTAATCCACTACAAGTACTTTATCCCGCAACAAATCTCAATATGCAATTCGTGGAAAAAGACAGCAGAGACTATTTTCAACTCACTGTTTCAACAAACTTTGAAGGTACGTGTTGATTAATTCAGAGCCAGCGTCATCAACAAACGAAGCTGTTTTCTACTGCTTTTCCTTGTTTTCTTCGAATACAAGGAAAAGCTATATTACAATTTTAATTTAGAAATAATTTTATGCTTTATTTGTAGTCATATATATAATTTCAAATATAATATTACAATATTATTTGTAGAGGTGGTTTTCTACAAAGTAAATTATATATATCCCAAGTCTTGCTGCCACTTATGATTTCATGGTAATTTAAATTGATTTATGGATGAATACGTGAAAGAAAAGAAAGCCTGGGAGCTCATGTGATAGTGGGTATGTAGTTAGACTAGAGGGGTTTAATGGCGGGTAGGTAATTCTGGCGGTTTACCAAATCTCAACGCCTTGAAGGAATCCGAAGCTTAGAAAAATCTAACGCAGGAGGCACTGTGTGATGCTTACATTACACCTCATACGATTTGGACATCTGCATATATAACGGGAGAGTTATATATATGTAGTGATATTTATAAGCTGAGATCTTGTAATTTTACATAAATAAGTAGGATAGGAGTTTTAAATCTATTTTAAAAAAAGAAGAACTTAAAAGGTGTGAAAGAATTAACTATAAAATTAAATCATTTTGAAATCTTGGACGTATTTATTATTCAATTAATATAATTATATCTATGCACGCCTGCAAAACCATTTAAATATTTCCAACTGCTAATAATTGATTGTTTCAGCGAGGTTCATTAGTGCAAGGCCGGTTTTTGTCAAACATAATTGCTAACTTGACTGGTTAGTTTTGATGTTTAATAATTAGGGAAGCAAGTCCGTGAATGCGGAGGGTGAAGCCTCCTTCCTTGGCGAAGGATCCTATGCAATCGGATCCTTCCCTCTTTAAGAGCTCACCAGCTCAGCTATAAACCTGTACTCCCTTCTCTCTCTCTCTTGAAGAAGAAGAAATAGAGAGAGAAAACTGAAAATCTAGCTATCTGAGAGGAATCATGACTAAACAAACACAAAAATAGGGTAGTTTGACGACTATAGTCCAATCCATCTGGGATATTTGTAACAAAATCGCTCCCTCCCTCCCTCCTTTTTTTTTTCTTTTTTTATACGTCTTATTAATTTCTTCTCACATGATCTGCATTAATATATGGTAGCTTATCCTCGTGTTCTCGAATTTGCTGTAAGAACCTCCTTCTCGATAAGCATGTCAAGTTCAGAGCTGTTTATTGTCAAAGAAAACAATGAAGAGAAAGAACTCAACTTCTTGAGTAAGAGACCCGTGTTAGAATTTCAAAAAGAAAGTCATGCAACGACCTCACGAGATACTGATCCTCCTCAACAGCCTCAAGAACAAGGAGCCAAAAGCGAAGTACATGATGAGAACCAAGAAGAATGCAACAGTATTTTAGATCCCAACTCTATTGAAAAGCCGTCTTTAGAAGCAGTTCTGATGGAAACATATGTTGTTGGCGACGACGACGACGGATTCAAAACTCCAACATCTTTGGATCACAGGATTTCTATCACGAAATGCCCACCTGCACCGAGAAAACCCAAGCCGTTCCTATCAAGGAAAAGAAAAGCGTCGCCACCAAAGGCACTTACAATTCTACAGCTTGATCTATCACAAGAAATTGAGGCAGTATTTCCTAGTACCATTGTTGTTGATTTGCAAAAAAAGATCAAGAAATCTCCAAGTGATCACAACGACATAACCGGTGAATTTATACCTTCTCCAACTTGATTTGTAACTTAATTATGTAGAAATTACACTAGTCAGATTATAAATAATGATCCACAGGGAAGGAGACTACATATATATATATATATATTAGTCTTCGATCTTTATTGCATAAATCTTGTGTTCTTCTTCTAATTCCTTGATTGAAAGAGATTGTCATATGTTTAGATTGGTACAAGACCCTGATGATTTTATAAAGTTTGAGTTACAAAAGCAGAAAGGTTATGAAGCAGAAACTGGAAAAAGAGCTGGGTGAGGTATTCCGACTTTACTGAATCCAGGCACTTTTTGTGCTCAAGGTGTTATGCATGCTGTTTCAAAGAAAGAGAACTTGTTTCCAAAGACTAAAAGAAAGGAAGCTAGCTAGCTTCCATATCTTTAGCTATATTAATATAGAAGATCAAGGTTAATTTCAATCTTCATAGTGTTTTTTGTTTTCTCATTTATACTGAATTATCTAGAGAAATTATTACTGTAAGAAGATTGAAGGAATACTGGCTGCAGCAATGAAGTAAACCTTCTTATTTTGCATAGTAATTTTAGCGATGGTCGTTGAGGAGTTTGATTGTGAAAATAACATGTATACCACGTAGATTTTCTGTCTCTACTTTTTCTTTTTTCTTTTTTCTTTTTTCTTTGAGAAGCATGCCCAGGATCTTGATAGCAAAGCCAAATGATGCATGTGAGGAAGGATGATTTTCATACACAACAAAGATCGGGTCTTTCCATATATCAAAATGGTGTATGATCACAAAATCCATGTTTATAGAATTTTCTTAGATTTTGTATGATGTACGAAGTTTGGCTTTCCGAGAGAAGCAGACATCCTCCATGATGAGTGCTATCAGCTGAAAATAACACAGAATAAACATTATCTATGGGAACGCCATTGAAGGGCCATAATTCGATGCAAGAGGCTATTCATTCCTACTGTATTTAAAATTTATTATTAATTCCTACATGTGAGTGAAGGGTGTTCGAGGGGACTCCCCGGCTGGTTTCCGCACAATTCACATCAACCTTAGAACATTCATGAACGAGAGTCTAATCCATGAAAAAGGAATTTGTTTATGATGTTTGACAGTGAAATGAGAAATGGCTTGTAAAATATATTTTGTTATGGAGTAGTTATCGATTAATATTGCAATTAAAGATAGAAAAAAAAATATAAAATTTGACATGGTTCGGTAATATATGTATATCTACAGGAGTGATAGGCTTTTATTTTTATTATATAAAGATAGAGTTACATAATATGTATTTTGTAACCGTCTGACTCAACATGCTGTATATTGTCCGCTTTGGACCTCCTAGTCCACCCATTCCAGGGCTTCCACTCAGGTCCCTCTCACGGTTTTGTTCTTGACAGCCAAGCATGACCCCAAAACGCGTACAACATGTTATCACCCAGCACCACTAATAAGGCATTGGCTCTAGACGCTCGCTTCCGATGTGGGACATCACAATCCCCTTATCTTAAGACGAGTTGTCCTCGGCTTTAATACTAAATGTAACAACCTGGCCCAACATGCTGTATATTGTCCGTTTTAGGCCTCCCAGTCCATCAATTCTAAGGCTTCCACACAGGTCCCCCCCACGGTTTTGTTTTTGGCAGTCATGCATGACCCCAAAATACGTACAACATGTTAGCAACCAGCACCACTAATAAGGCTCTGACTCTGAACGCTCACTTCTGATGTGGGATATCACATATTTATAATAAAGCTTAAATCATTCAATGAATCTTAGTCATCCAACAAGCATTAATAATTTTTCTTAGTATCCCTTTATCGTACTACAGGGGTATCACTTTCGTATCTTCCAATCTATTAATCGTTCTTAATAGTAAAATAGAAAATAAATTCTAAAAAGATAAATGTTGTTTTTGTTCTGTTGGCTCCATTCAGACATCTATCTATGAGCCACAAACTACAATGTGTTTTTTTTTATATATAATTAATATATACTGAAATTAACTTTCTTTTTTATATATTATTTTTTTATTATAATAAACTTTAGGGTTACTGATTCATTATTATTTATAAATTATGGGTTTTCTCTCATATGTCAACTTAAAATTTTTTCACTCAGCTAAGACCTTGTATATTAATATTCTTTTAATTAAAAAAAAGTTAATTTAACACCTTTTTTTTATAAAGAAAACACCCCTTAACAATAAAACAATTTTTTTTTTCACAACCTAAAAACCAATAAACAATAAATTTTAAAATAATCAAGAAAGGGAAATTTGAAAAAAAAACCTAAGAAATTATAAAATAATAAAAAAAAAGAATTATAAAATTTAACCTTGAGAAATAAAAATGAACTTGTAAAATTTGAAAAATCAAAAATCATGTACATAAAATATCGTAAAATGAAATATATTTAAATGGTAAGGTTATAAGTTTTGTAGGACATAGGTTTTTCAAAAATTTCCTATATTATTTATTTATTTTATTAATGTGAGTGTCTGACTTAGTTTACGCGCACCTCGATTAATTCCACTGGTCCTAAAGTTAACAATCATATAAGCCTCTAGTAATCCTGAGGAGACTCGAACTCGTGATTATTGAGGAGCAAACCCAAGATTTAATCAGTTAAGTTACTCTTAGATTTGTATATTTTTTATTTTTATAGTTTTTTTTTTATGCTCTAGTTTCTTATATTTCTGGGATTTTCAAGATTTTCTTTGAGGTTAAGTAATTCATCTATCCTTCCTTGTATAATTATGAGTGCGTTCATCCACACATTTTTTGCGAGAATCTTTCACCCTATATATGCGCTTACATATTCATATTTTTCTTCTTTATGCCTTCTAGTTTGAATGAAAATGCATCTATAATCACAAAAGAGAACTAAATATTCAAAACCCATAAAAGTGAAATTTTAATTTTGAAAAATTTAAAAAGATTGAAAAGTTAAGAGAAAACCTAGAAATTACAAAAATAAATTATGAAAACCTAGAAAATAATTTAATTTTGAAAAACTCAAAAAGATTGAAAGGTTAGAGAAAACCTAGGAAATACATAAATAAATTATGAAAACCTAGAAAAATAATAAGAAATCGGACAAACTTCATTTTTTTCAAAAAAAGAAAAAAAGAAAAGAAAAAGAAAGGAACGATGTTCTAAAGCATCGTGTATATAATATAAAGTTTCAAAAGACCCAGGTTTTTCAAAAAATTTTCATTAGTTTTAATATATTTTTAATGGGTTTGATTTTCGTGGAATGATTCGAGTTTTTATTTTATTTTTTAAAAAAATTATTTTCTTTGAAGTTATCTTAAGTTTTTTTTTTTTTTCTCAAGTTATATGCTTGTCAAGATGGTAGTCTTGTTTTTTATCGAGTAAGTGGCTTGATTCAACTGGTCGAGTTCATGAAGTTACAATGTGTAGAATCACACCTTACCATGCAAAGAGGTTAATAAGGAAAATAACGGTGACATGTTTCCTTTGGTGATTTGGACTTTGTCCCAGCTGATGTTATATACACACGCCCAAGCAGCAGGTATTTATATGTATTTTTTAAAGTATTTTTTATTTAAAAATTTATAAAATAATATTTTTTATTTTTAAAAAATTATTTTTATATTAGCGTATAAAAATAATTTTAAAATATTAATTTAAAATTAAAAAATTAAAAAAAATCAAAATTTTTTAAAAACGATTTTGAAACGCAAAAACAAACAGAATATTATACCAAATATAAAAATTGGAAGGTTTTAATGTTTAGTGGCTTTTTTTTACATCATAAAACAAAATTTAACTGAGAAATGAAAAGATAATGATTGTATTTTTTTTTTAAATTAATTGAAACATATACAAATTACAAAAAAAAATTGTTAACGCTAAAGGTTAAAGTTAAAATTCCAATCTTTATTGTAAAAAATAAAAGATATATATAGATCCACATTTAAATACCATGAGAGCGAATTTTAAATTTTTTTTATTTAATTATGTCAATACAAATGAATATTCATAAGAAAAATAATGATTTAAATTTTTAAGAAATAATATATTTTTTATTCAAAATTATCCTTTTATTAATGTTTTTTAATTAAAAAATATATTTTTTAATAGTGGTGTGAATTATTGAATAAGTAAATAAAGGAAATTAAAATAAAATTAAAAAATAGAAAAAATTCTTTTAATTTGAAATAAGAAGTAAAAGAGTATCTCCTATCAAAAATCCATTCCGTATTTTTTTTCTCTCTTACAAGAAAAAAAATGTTCCAATCCAAAAATAATTAACGAAATACTCTATTTTTAGAGATTAATATCAACATTTTTTTTTTATCTAAACCCAAAATCAAGAAAAATCTTTTATTTTTAGAGATTAATATCAAAATTTTTGTTAAAATTCCAAAATCGATGAAATTTCTATTTTTTAGAGATTGATGCCAATTCTTCATAAAAAAACTCAAGATTTTCATTAAAATTTCAAAATGACAAAATCTTCTATTTTAAGGATTAATGTCAAAATTCTTATTAAAATCCCAAAATCATTGAAATCTTCTATATTTAGAGATTAACATCAAAATATTTGTTAAAATTTTCAAAATCAATGAGATTTTTTATTTTTAGGGATTAAGATCATTGTTTTGTTAAATTTTCTTAATTGATGAAATCTCATACTTTTAAAGATTAACATAAACAATTATTTTTTTATAATTTCCATATTGATGAAATCTTCTATTTGTAGAGATTAACATTAAATTTCTCAACATTGTGTTTTTTAAAATATAAATATCATAAGATACATCATAAAAGAATATGCTGAAAAATAGAATCAAATAATTAACAACATGCATAAAATAATCTAAAAGATAACCTTTCATTTAAAAGGATACGGTAAGAGTGACGATGATCTTCTTTTAAATATAATTAACTCCGTACCTGAATTTCTAATATTGGTGTTTACTCTAGAATTTTTAGTTTTATTTAATTACTAGGTGGTAACTTTATTACCCCCTTTAATTTTGGAGAGTCTTATATTCATCACGGTGTGATAACTCTCATAAAAACAATTATTTTCATCAAAACAAAAAAGAAATAAAAGAATAAAAAAAGAGAGTTTTGATTGAAGAGATGTATTTTCCCCCCTCTTAACTAAAAATATTGAGATTTTTATGAATAATTATTGTAATGAATTTTATTTTTTTTATTAAAAAAGATGCATTAATAAAAAACGAAAATTCATATAATAAAAAATATATTTCTTTTTAGTATTTTCATCATTTCTTTTCTTGCAAATATCAATTTCCATTATAATAAAATTAAATAAATATTGATTTTATAAACCGCAATGGAAGGCCAAATTGCACATAACCTAAAAATAAACCAAAATGGGAGGTGGAGATGGCAAGTACGATAGGGAGCGTAGAGCTAGAGAAGCCTAAAAGTCCAGCCCAATTTCATCGTTCGTGGCTCCAACTTGCCGCCTGTTGGTTCAATAGCAAAAAAATCGAAAGACGTAGAGACCACTTGAGCCAGCGTTGACCTTCAAAATAAAGCAAAGCTACGTGCTGAAGAGGAAAAAAATAAAAAGGTTAAATCAGTCCCCAAACTATATATCAGTTTATAGAGCAATCCCCGGTTTTCATTTCCTGCTAATTTTTCCCTATACTTTTTTTGGTCTGACAAGGTCGCTTCCATTTCCTTTCTTACCATACAATTGAATTATTATTTAACTCAATTTTATTAGCTTAAAGTTCTATGATATTTTATTTTTAAATTACATGCTTAAAAATGGTGTAAATAAATCATTTCTTATTTTGTTAATTGACAAATAAGTAACCATCAATTTGCCTTTGTAATTTTAACTTTTTTTATAGTTGAACTCATTTTTTCTCGCATGTGTAATTATAAAATATTATATTTTTAAAAAATATATTAATGTGTATATATGTATTTACAAATTATTATAACTATTATATAAAGTTGGCTATAAAGATACTTTATTGTTACAAAGACATAATTAATGGCATGAAATCTTTTATAATTTCTTTAACTTTATAAGATGAAAAAATGATATAAAAACCAATTTAATTGTCATAATTTTTTTTATTAAGTTATTCATAGTGTTTCAATACATTACATGAAAAAAGTATTTACTTATAAAAATCAAATGAGAAAAGAAGATCATATCAATGCAATTTACTTTGGAAATGAACAAGAAAAAAATTCAATTATGCTTTTTCTTAAGCATATAGTTGGAATTTAATATCATAAGAATATTATTCCGTATTTTAAAACCAATTTAAACTGACATGTGAGTGAATAGATTAAAGGAATGAAATTAGCAGGATTTGAAAGTTTGAGGACTTAATTGCAGTAGAAAATAAGTCTGGGACTGATTTGTAGTAATTCCAAAAGACTAGAGAAGGGAACGTGTAAACTGGAGCATTGCAAATCCCAACAGGAATTCATGAACTGTGAAGGGAACGCACGAGAATAATGATAAACCTACGTGCGACGTGAAGAGATGTAATAATAAGGCAATGACACCCTTAATTTGACCGTTTCCTTTGTCTTAAAAAACCCAAAACGCCAACTGCAACCTCCTTGTTTTCCTCTCTTCCATTCCCACCCCGCCCCGCCCAGCCCCGCTGCACTCCGCCTCCTGTTCGTTCAATCCTCCCTCCCTGCAGCTCCTTCTTTGCTACCTTTTTTTTTTCTTGGGAAACTCCACAGAAGTTGGGATCCAATATATTAATGTGCCAAAATGGAGCGAAAGAGAACGCTTACCATGAACTGGGATGCCCTGGGCGATCATGATCATGATGACGATGACCGTTTCTTTGAGACCTACGACCGCCTGTCCTCCGTTGTTCCTATCGACTTGAATTCTTCTGGTTCCGATGAAGACGATGACTTTGATGACACTCGTATGTCATTTGCCTCCGCCATTTCTTCCCTCTCCACTTCTGAATTCCGGAGCTATGCGGCTGCCGCTGCTACCCTGTCCCCCAAGTACTCTGCTTCCGTGTCCCCAGATTATGATATCTGGATGGCAGCCCCTGGATCCATTACAGAACGTCGGAAGCGTCTCCTTCAAGGCATGGGTTTGAATAGCAATAAAGAGCTTCTTAAAATGGCAAGTAAAGGCTTGATGCGTGATGTTACCAATAAAAATATTGTTGTCATCAACGGTGATAATTCTACTATTGATCATGATCACATTGAAGACTCCAAACAGGAGGCTTCCCCCTCACTACCGCTACCCGTTCTACTTGTGCGTTCGAGGTCTGACGGTGATATAGAATCATTTTCTCTTGACAGGAAAAGAAAAGAAGAATTACTTGGGTTGATCTCAAAGCAACGACTTACAAGAACGTCGTCAATGATAATTGTGTCTCATGGTCGAATATTTCCATCTCAGGATTCAAACAGACTCTCACCCAAGGATGCACGAAGAGAACGCCCAGCTGCCCACAGCGGCGCGCTAACTTCAATAATATCAAATAGCCGGTTTGGGGCGTTTTTCTTGATAAAGAATTTGGATACTGGAAAAGAATTTATTGTTAACGAGTATGATCAGGATGGGATGTGGAATAGGCTCAGTGATCTACAAACTGGAAAGCAATTGACGATGGAGGAATTCGAAAAGTGCGTTGGCCATTCACCTGTTGTCAAGGAGCTGATGCGGAGAGAAAATGTTTCTAGATTGAACGTTACTGATGAGGGAAATGATCGCAAAATTAGTGCTAATTCATACCTTTCTAAGAGTTTGAGAATGAGCAAAAGAAGGGGGGCGGCTCTTTTGAAAAACATAAAAGGGGTGGCTTATTCTATGTCTATGAGCGGATCGTCAAGAATTCAGGATCCAAAACAGGAGCCAAAATTGAGCAAAAACTCTGCCTCATCTGGATGGATAAAGGTTAGGCAGACAGGGAAATCGTACAAGGAGCTAAGTGCTTTGCATCTGTGTCAAGAGATTCAGGCTCACCAAGGATCAATTTGGACTATTAGGTTCAGTTCAGATGCTCGATTTCTTGCAAGTGGGGGTGAAGATAGGATTATTCATATTTGGGAAGTGCAAGAATGTGAAGTTATGTCATTGCATGATGGAAATCTTACACCACTTCATCCATCGTTGTGTAGCTCAACTCCAAGCCTGGGAGAGGTCACACCAATGTCATCGGAGAGGAAGAAAAAGTGGAAGGCTTCCTCTAGCAGGAAAGGCAATCCAATTCCGGAGTACGTCCATGTGCCAGAAACTGTGTTTTCTCTATCCGAGAAACCAGTCTGCTCTTTCACAGGTCATCTTGATGATGTCTTGGACTTGTCCTGGTCCAGATCTCAGGTTAGAATCATAACATTCTCTGTTAGTAGTTTATAGAAGCACCCATTTTTTTCTAGAATCTAGAGAAAACAGAAGAATGAGATGATTGCTCTGGCTTTTCAATTTTAGTATAAATTCAAACCTATTTCAAGTCTGATAATGTGAAGATCAACCTTCATAAAGGTTATTCCTATTTTCGAAATTCGACTGCTTTAAAATAATGAAGTAACCCTTGCCATACTAATTAGGAAATATTGTTTCCTCACATCCCATAAACATATTATACTTAACCTGTAGGCAATTTTATGGATTTACAGCTGCTGCTGTCATCCTCAATGGACAAAACTGTTAGGTTGTGGGACATGGAAACCAAGAGCTGTCTAAAGTTGTTTGCTCATAATGATTATGGTATGATGTCCACACTTGCTCTAATGGAGCTTGCTGCATGCGTTTTGTTTTCTACCACAATGATTAAGGTGTGTTGGTTTGGCTTGCTAGTGACCTGCATCCAGTTCAATCCAATGGATGAGAGATATTTCATAAGTGGCTCCCTTGATGCAAAAGTTCGAATCTGGAGCATACCTGATCGACAACTGGTGGACTGGACAGATCTTCATGAAATGGTCACCGCTGTCTGCTACACTCCTGATGGCCAGGTCTAGTTATGCTCCCTTTTGGCTTTTGCTGCACTAGATTTTCTATGGAAGCACTTTATCCAGAGTTTGTATGTTCCCGTCACTGTAAAGGGAGGCCGGCTCGGTGCTGAAATAAGTTTCCAGTTTTTTCTATACCAAAATCACAAATCCTCTCTTAAGTTCACTCAGCTAATTAGCGACTTCTCATCACATAAACTGTGTTGTTTAATTGATAAGTTCATGAGCATACAAACATAGATAAATGTGACTTGATTTTGTTCTTGACGATTCGGTACTTCCTGTGTCCTCTGTAATTCCAGGGTGCCTTGGTCGGTTCACATAAAGGAAGTTGTCGGATGTATAACGCGGAGGGTATGTATTGCTGTGATACATTATTTTTTTAAAACAGACATGTTTTAATACCTGCAGTTGTTCCTGTACCGTGATTGAATTTGAAATTACAACCATGGATTTACCATTTATACCAATTTATTCTTCTGTTTATGGTTTCTGAACAATTTAAGTACATTAATTTGGTGCACAGATTGCAAGTTGAGCCAAATGGAAAGTGTGGATGTTCAGAACAAGAAGCGGTCTCAAGCAAAGAAAATAACTGGTTTCCAGGTAACCATCTGTACCTTGTTGTTATATCAAAGAAAATCATATTTCCCTTGTGCAGTTCATTTACATTTCTGTGTACATTACATGCAAAATGATTAAGTTCGTACCCTGGTAGTTTTCCCCAGGGAATCCATCTGAAGTGCTCGTTACCTCTGCTGATTCCCGTGTACGAATTTTGGATGGTTCAGAAGTTGTTCATAAATTCAGAGGTATGGCCCCAAGGCATTGAAAGCATGTGCTTTTCTTTCTAATCCAGCGAATAATAACTTGTTTCTGTCTACTAAATCAGACATATTCCAATGGAAATGTTTATTTGCTTACAGGTTTTAGAAATATCAGCAGCCAAATTTCAGCTTCATTTAGTTCAGATGGAAAATACGTGGTAAGTGCCAGTGAAGATTCCCATGTATACATCTGGAAGCGAGAAGAGCCTCGACCTCGAGGAGGTACTGGAAAAGGCAAGAGCGTGATCAACACTCGATCTCATGAAAGCTTCCAGTGCAGAGATGTGTCAGTAGCCATCCCATGGAATGGTACAGTGAAGGGTGATCCCCCGCCATTGCAGTTGCATTCTAAAAGGCAATCAAAACGATCTTCCGCCCCCTCGCAACCACCGTCGACCACCACTTCTCCCACCGAAGAAGACGCAGCTGTAAACAGTAAGAGACATTTCCCACCTTCAGCCACTGAGTCGCCCACCAGAGAAGAGAACTCTCCAGTTAAGAACAGCAAGAGACAACTGCCACCTCTTCCAAGGAAAAACAGCATGGATAGATCTCATACTCCTCCTGAAGAATATCTGTCTCTAATCTCTCATTCGGATTCTGGACTTGGAGAGTTGTTTGCTTCAAGCTCTTCTTCAATAAGATACGGTGATTCACCTTCTATTTCTGCTGCTCCTACTCCATCTTCCTCTTGGTCTTCCTCTTGGCTATGGCTCGATGGAGGTAGCCATGGGAACCAAACTGTCCAAGCAACAGCATGGGGCTTGGTGATTGTGACAGCTACATTAGGAGGCGAAATCAGGACTTATCAAAATTTTGGGTTGCCTCGAAAGATTGGCCGCCAAGCGCACCTATTTTGATTGATATGATATTTTTGTATTGTTAGTGAAAATAGAATCATAATCTTGGTTTTAAAGCTTATGCTTCAAGCATGATCTGTGCCGGCAGAAATGTTATAGCAGAGCAGAGTTAAAACAATGGAAGACCTCTTATTGTAGATGACGAACTCGATCATATCAATCAAAGTGGTTGGTATCAATTAGTTTCATCTTTTTTATCCAACTGATTCATAATGAATTGAAATGTTTCAAAGATTTCTTTTATCTTTTACCAGCTGTTCTGTTGTGGGTTTCATCAAAGGAAAAAAACAGGGCATAACTGGTAGCAAAACTTGTTGAACAACTTGGAGGTCAAAGATTAAAGCATGAGAGCAAATTAACAAAACTTTTAAAGGCGTGGCTATTTCACGGAAGCAATGCATGGTGAAATACCTTTTGCTCTTCACAAATAAAATTTTAAAACTAATTATTGGTTGTAACTCTATAATTCCATTGTTCATTGTCAAATTCAAAGTGGGATCTTAAGTCTTTTCAATTTTATATTGCACAGTAAAATAATTATTATATTCTTAAATTCAAAATTTCTTAAAGCTAACATACATGGGTGTTTTAATATATTTTTTTGTATTTTTAAGCACATTAAAATAATTTAAACACCTTCAAAAGTGGATTTTTCTTTAATTTACTCCCAAGGCAATTTTGTATTTTCATTCAGGTTTTTTTTTGTTATTGTTAGGTTGGAGAGCAAGTTTTGTAATTTTATAAAAATTATTAAAAAAAAACACACATCAATATATGAGTGGTGATTGAGTTGTTTAGGTAACACGAGTGAAGTCGTCTAACAGCCAAACATCAACTTTAAAGGTGGTATTCAAATCTTCTTGTATGGTGACTGGAACTCTCATTTGGCATGAATGGCCTTTTTTTTTTTTTTTTTTTTTTTTACTTTTTTTCTTGGTTTTCATGCATGACTCTACAAATTTTTAAAGAAGGCTTTCAAATTGTTTTTCCTTCAGATTTAATTCCTTTTTTTTAATTATTATTTGTTTTATTTGAAATAGTTTATAAAATTGAAATTTATTTCAATTTTATCCTCCTCCAATTTTTTTCTATATTAAATTTGGTCTCATTCTTTAGATTGATATTTGTTTTGTTAGAATTAATTTTATGATTGAACTTTTTTTTTTTCGATTTCATTCTCCTTCATTTTTATTTTTATCAAATTTAATTCTTATTTTTTTTACTGTTATTTTTTTCTTTTTTATTTTAGAGAATTTATTAAATTTATTATTTTCTGGTTTCATCCTTTAATATTAAGTTAGTAAGAAATTTAGCTTTTTAATTGAGTTCGGATCTAGGATTTCATGGGTTATGGGTTTAGAAGATTTGTCCAGATTTGCTTGAATTTTTTTTTGTAAACTCATGTTTTTTTAGTTTCATTTTTCAACATTTATTTATTTATTTACTTTTTATATAATTTTTCACCAATTTAAAAAATGACCCTTTTTAATGGACACCTTCTTTTATTATGTATTTATTTAAATAATTTTTTAATCTATATTTAAATTAATATCCATTCTCTTTGATTTTTTTTTATTTTTTTTATTTAGTATTTTTTAGATAGCAATTGTTTTTTTAATTATTTTATATAAATGAAATTTATTCTTTTAAAAAACAAAAAAATATATTTTTGGATAATAATTATAATATTTGTAACCTTGCATAATATTTGTTTTTCTTTTGATTTTATTCAATCAATTTAATGTGTTTGTCTATTTTTATTATTATTTGATTAAATAAAAAATTTATTTTGATAAACAAAGTAATTGAACACAACCCGGTAAATGTTCTTTATCGGTCAAATATTTTAATCTACATCTACCTCTCGATTTTTCAAGTTTTATCTATAGGTATTGTTAATGATTTGTTTTTTCATTTATTAACACCAATGGTTCTCACTTTATTTATTTATATGCATGTATAAGATTTTTAATTTATACTTATAATTTTCTGTAAAAAAACACATTGGAAAAGTTGGTATATTTTATTTTTTTATCAGAAAAAAAATATTTAACTAGCAAGAAGTGCGAGTCAAATAGCCTAGCAATACCCTTAAAGGCATGAGAAAAATAAAATAAAATAAGTTGAGTTTATAATTTTTTAAATATATATATAAGTATAGTCACAGACTTTACCTAAAAAAAATAATGTAAAAAATAAAAACAAAAACTGTCCATTTTGAATTCAATTAAAAAAGGAATCTCCCTCCTTCACTGCTTCCTTCTTTCTTTCCTTCCCACACCAGAGTCTCCAAATCCATAGTCATAGTTAGATCGACCCAGCTAAACCCATGATATGAATCCGTTCCTCTTTTAGCCTCCTGAAAAACCCTAAACCAATCCAAATGTCCTCCGCTTCACCTGTTTCTTACTCATTCGACGACAAAGACCTCGACGACGACGCATTGTGGGCCGTAATCGATTCGGCGGAGGCCTCTCACTCTTCCTCCAAGTCTCGCAAATACCCCAAATTTCAATCTCCATCACCACCACCACCACCTCCTCCTCTTCGCAGATCCCATTTCAATAATAACTCCCCCTGTTCCGATCCCTATCGTCGCGCTCACAAAATCGCCAGATCCTGCGCGTCCTCCTCCGAGGTCAGCGAAGGTACCAGCAGCCATCTCGCTGTGGTTAGGACTCCGATTCTCAAAACTTCGTCGTATTACTCTCCTGAGTCGTATTTGTCACCGCACATCGCATCCGAAGTTTCTCCCGTGGCCTTGGAGATGGAGGAGAAGGATGCTATGACGAGGCATTGCCTGGATGGAAGGTTTCCAACCGTTTCTCTTTTTAAAGACTATCAGAACGCAGCTATGGCGGTAATTGTTTTCTTTTTATTTTGCTTTCAATGTGTTTGTGTTTTTGCTTCATAATTGATATCAAATTTCTTAGGTATACAGATTTTGGAGAAATCTGATTTCACCATGATTTCTGGGAATCCGTTCATCAAGAAGTCAGGTAAAGGATTCAATCTTCCGCTCTGTCTCTGCCCTGAATACTTTATGATAGAATGAAAGACTAACACTGGGTCAAACAATATGTTGTGTAGGTTGGAGGAAGATATCATTTTACTTCAATATCTCTTATGAAATCAAAGACAGGATCATTGAATTTGACGACAACCGAAATGTTCAGCGTGCAGAATTTGTGGTTCGGGCCTTTATGCAGTATGTTTTTGTGCTTCCTTGAACAATCGCATATAAATTGAGAGTATAGCCATAACCTTCTTCTTCTTGTGGTTTTTATTTCTCTCATTACTAGGGGTGGTAGGTTCTCTGATGGATGGGGTTCATGTGATCGGCGTGAGAAGAGATTCTTAAAACCAAATCATGATATTCCCAGTACAGCGGAAACCAGATCAAAAAATAAAGCCTGTCAGGTATGGCTCACTCCCTACTGCTTCTTTCATGAAGTACTTGCTCCCCTTGCTAAGTTCTACTTGTGAAATGTAGTTAATAAGCTTTGATGAAGTTTATCTTTTCCCAAATTTCAAAATCAAGTGCTGAATCAAGCTTGGATAAAAGCTTGAACCAGCTCTGCTCATTTACAGCCTTATCACATGGGCTTGCTTGATGTCTTTAATTTTTATTCTCCTTTTATTTGATTTTGGGAGTTTGGTTAAATATTAAATTATTAAAAAGAAACCAGTAGGCTACAGAAAGTCTTAAACTCTGTTGAGGTCAAATTTCATTTAGCTGAACTCATAATCAGAGCACAGAAGTTTTGTGAACATCATAAACTTCCAAGTAAAGTGTGGAAAACCTTTTCCATGCTAAAACCATATTAACTTTAGCCCAAATGAAGAATGGTTCTGTAAATTTTTAAGCAACGGTTTCAAGTTTGTCGAAAATTAATTTCATGCATCATAAACTTTCCAGTTTCTAACCTCGAGTTCTGAATCCATCTAAGTAGATATAACATTGTTTCATGTTGCCTGTTATAATTCTTTTCCCACTCCCACTTTGCTGTTATGTCCAGTAAAAACATGATTTTGTAAACTAGCAAAAACCTGCATGCAACCATGAATTTGTCAGAGTGACAACCGTATTGATTAAATGATGGGATGACAGTAAATTACATAACAAAACATAGCCTGGCTTAGAAGTGCTAATATGTGTTGCATCCTTTCTGGCTTTGTAATGCTTTTTAATTAGTCGGTGCTTTTTTGAATTCATCATAATTTACATAAGAGCTAGTATTTTTTGTGCTTGTATCTGCCTTTCAGTTTGGTCTAGTCTCGTCCCATTACTTAAAGCTCTATGTTGTTCCATCCCTTGGACTAATTGACAATCAAAAGCACGGTGCTTCAATGACCCTAACATGTCTTACTTTCTTTACCCATTTAAGTTTCACAGCATCCATATTCAACAGGGATGATTTTTTTGGAGTGTTATAAGAGCTGACAGACCTGCTTTTCAACAGGGATGACTGAGCATGAAATAAAATAACATTACAGAAACTCACAAGACTGCAAAACTGTTTCATTGTTTGGCAATAACCTGCCGACATCCTTGTCCTTTGCTGTTTCTTAACTATGAGAAAAGACGAAAAACACATTACAACAAAAGTTCACTCTGATTTAGTCCCAAACCGAAGCTCTTATCCCTTGTAAATCCTCTCACACCCATGAAGAAAAATCAAGCTCACTGTCTCTTAAAGGATACCATTTATATTAACCTTATGAAAGGGGAATAACAGCAGAAACAATGAGAAAGAAGACGTGCCTTTCAATGATGCGATGAATACAGCACAAGTCAACAGCCCTTGCACTTGTTCATTTGGATCCATGTTTGTGTCTTTCATGCATAGTTTCCTTAAGGAATGGCCACATTTAACATCCAAACATTGCCAGTAAATTGTTTGTTTCTATAACATGTATTGCCTATCTTTTATTTTGAAAGTGCAAACATATGTTTACAAATTTGCAGGACCTTCTTGGAATCGGAGAATATCGTCCTAGTGCGAACCAGTTTCACCAGAAAGTATAGTCGTGCATTGTACCCCACTACTACCCTTTGGTGTAATCATAGAATTGGCCAACAATTGTAAACCTTGTCAGACTTTGAACAGATTTAGGGAGCCGGAGAATCAAGAGGAATTTCACGCTTAAAATTGCTTCAATGGACCAAGGAGACCTTGTAATATTTGGAGTCATTTCACATGATCTTTTTTCAAGGATCGAGAAGTTTATGGTTTAGTTATATATAGGTGAATGAAAACTTATCTGTTACATCCCTGCTCCCTTGCATCACTCTAAATTTCTCTGTGACATGTAGAGCGAACAATCCTATTGCTCCTCTAAACAAAGTTGTAACGGTGGATTGAGGAAATTTTATGCTTGAGCAGCAGCCTTTTTCTGCAACAATTTATTATTCATCATCGAGGAGTGGACATAACTAGATGCTGGTGGAGCTTGCAGTGAGCTACAACAGGATCAACGAGCCTGGGGACCAGAAAAAGGAAAAGGTGTTTCCTAAAAAGGATGGAAATGTAACGTTACTTTTTCTATTTTCTAGTCCTTTAAAATGGCATCTCCCTCCTATGTATTGGAATATTAGGTCATGTGTAAGACCAAGGAGAACGTGCCTTCTGTAAGAAATGGCTTCCTTGGACCATCACGAATCGGAAAAAAATATATATCCTCAGCGAACAAAAGTTGCACCCTCGATGGTGAACTGGCACAACATTACCGAGGCAATAAAATAATATGGTAAAAAGGAAAAAGAAAAAGGAATACAGATAAGTAAAATAAGGAATGCCGAAGGATAGTTTGGTCACACAGTGCTTGCCAAGTGCTGCCAAGGAGCAAGGACAGGTACGACGAGTAGTTTGGCAGCCCCCCCCTGCCGCTCCTCTTGCATGTTCCCTTTCCCCGCGTTATCTTCCGTACAAAATTATTTCAACTCGTCCCTTTTTCCACTATCTTTTCTGTCTGCAGTGTCTTCTCAATCAGAGATCTAGATGCAGCTAAGGAACGGTAACAAATCACTTTTCCCTGTCCTCCCCTCCCTCCCTCCCTCCCATGCTTGCTTGTGCAATTGTGTGTGTTTTTTAATTTTCATTAAACGAGGTGGGCAATGCTTTAGTTAGAGCTATGCAGGCAGCATGTGGGAGAGGCACATTTCATTTCTTTGATTTTTCATTAAAGAATTCTTAGCTACACATGACATGACCTGACATATTTCTTTCGATTTATTTAAGGAAAAACAGAGCAAGTGCAGTAGTATCTAGCACGTCAATCGGCAGGGTACACTACTCCCAGTTGCAGTCATTAACAACAGCAGAACAAGCTCATGGTCATGGAGGCTCAACAACAGGTAAACTGAATCCCCTTTTGTGTGCGCGATATCCATTTCCAAATCTGTAAACAAACTCAAAACATTTTGCAGGAAGATGGGTGGCCACTCGGCCTAAGACCGCTGAACGCAAGAGCTGGGTTGGTGAGAAATCGAGATTTCAATGGTTCAATTTCTTTTAGCACTTTGCTCACTGCTTCTAACAGCTCCTTCACTGACTCTTCTTCAGATCTTGATACTGAGGTGAGTTCATGTTAACTACCATTCCTGCTATTATTTTCCATGGATAAAGTCCATTCTATTAAATCTCCTAGATGTTGTAACTTTACACACAGCATTACTTTCTTTTACCTGCTTGCGCTGCATTTCTAACTTCCCTTATTTTCTGGGTTCATATCATACTTGATAGTTAAGATACGATAGAAAGAAAAGGTTGAGACCACTTTTTACTCTTTCCACCTCGTCCATTATGATGGCGTTTGACTGTTTTTGGCCAATTTCTCCTGTAAAGGGTTAGATTTGAACACCCACACCCACGTGTTTCCCTGTACATTTATGCTACCTCTTAAACTCATTTTGTGCAATTCAATCATCAATCAAGCGACACTGTATTGAACGCTAGCTAGGGAGGATGATCATTGGTGTCCATTGTTAAGTAATTTGTCATGTACAGAGTAGTTTATTTAGTTGCTTGCAATGGGGTCGCAAAGCAAAAGCCTAATAGTAACAATTGATAATAACTGTCATCAGAAAGGTTTTTGAGACATGTTTACCTTATACATTATATTTCTTGTCTTTCCATAACTATATATTCGTACCTCTCTGTTTAGCTCCAACGTTAATCTAGTTTTATTCTGTAAGGAAAAATGTTGCTGAGTGAAGGTCTTCTTAAGTTTTTATATTTGTATTAGTGTCTTGTGAAAGATTATCAATACGCAGCAGCTGATTTTAGATGCATAACAAGCTATGATATTTAAACTTACTTTCGTGAACAAAATTACAGACAATAACTGACCTAGGAGAATTTTGTTCTTTTCCAGTCCACTGGATCTTTCTTCCATGACAAGAGCTTAACACTAGGGAGTCTCATTGGAGTTTCTAGCATTCTAGAGCTCTCTAGAAGATCAACTAGGGGAAGGACCACTGAAACCCTACGAGAGCAGAAGAATTACAAATCAAAACCATGGATGTTCTCAATATGCTCGAGGCTAAGCCCTGATGTCGTCAACACAAACAACAATGCTCCTTCTCTTGGCCACTTTCTTGAAGTAGAGAGGAGAGCTGCTGCCAACATTCACAGAAGGAATATGATATATGGACCTAGAGATTTCTCCCCAATTCTGCCTGACTCCGGTGTAAATTCTCAATTCTTGGGTGATCAGATTGCCCCGCAATCAAGTGCTTCATTGGGAGTAGATGGAGGGAGAAGATCGAACACAGAATTGTTACAACATGGTAATGGGTATGGAGCTTCATTAGTATTGTCATGTTTGTGTGGACAACTCATTGAATGATGACTTCTTGTAAAACATTTTACATGTTCTTATGTCCCTGGGTTCTGAATAATCCAACTGCAAGTGTGGGAAGTGAAACACTACGGTCTTTGTATAACAAAATCCAACCAAACAACTGTTTGATTCATGGTGTTTAGTTCTGATGCTGATTTTAGCACTGCCACTTACATTCACACCTCAGTTTTAATACTGGATGAACAACAACAGAGAGCCGTTATCAATTACCTGGATTGCTAATACATTCACATAGGAGTCAACTGAAACAAACTTTGCATCAAAGCTCTCATCCAAAGTTGCGCTCATCAAGGATTGGAACAAGGAGAGGTTCAATTTTAGCTACTTTGCTTCCCACAGTACTGCCCCCCTTAACGTCTGAACTGGTCTTGTAGAAATTTTGTCTGGAGCAACAGGCATGAGGGCATCACCATACGTCCCGTTACAGTCACGAATGCCATTGTCAACTCACTCCATTATAATCTATTTATGGCGCATGCGAGTAAATTCTTGAAGGACCAAAACACTCCTCTGGCTGAGGTGAAATTCTTGCTTTAAGGTTGTCATAATTTGCGTACTCATTGTCTTAAAAACCATGGCATTCATGATCATTTTAGTCGACGCAATTTTCAGCCACTTCAAATTTTCACATCCCCACGCTCTTTATCCAATTGCAGAAGTCAAGGCTTTCGTCGCCAGAATACGCAACTCAAACTGCCATATTCTCAAAGCCCAACAATCTCAGAGAGCAGCAGAGCTATCTATGGTTTCTTGCTTTCTAATACAGATACTACAGGCTTATCGAAAAACACACATATTTTACACATTTTGTTGGGACTAGTAGAGCGCCTCTTCTAAATGGCATCCGCTGAAAATAAAACTGAAAATGATAATAGAGTTCCATGTTTCACCTGATGGGTAAATGATTAGAAGACAAGAATCAAAACGAGCAACAACCCATTCAGATGAAATGCAAGCAATTTTGAATTAAAAAGAAGGCAAAAAGCAAAAAAGAAACCTAACAACTTCCACTTCTTGAAAAGCTACTGCATTTGTGATCATTAAATGAAGTGTGTCCAATTAACGAGAGGAGATGGTTAGAGAAGTTCTATCACGGTATAGCAAAAAAGCTCTCATTACATTGTTATTATACAGGGAATCGGGACTACAACTTGATTCAAATAATAGCTGTTGAAGAAAAAATCACATCAACAATATGTTCAACGAGAATCTTAGAACAATGATGATTTCTAGGTCTTGTCGAAAAGTTACACGGAATGGCTTCTAGGTATTACTGTTTCACCATGA
Organism: Populus davidiana; assembly: GCA_030145905.1. Classification (NCBI taxonomy): domain Eukaryota; kingdom Viridiplantae; phylum Streptophyta; class Magnoliopsida; order Malpighiales; family Salicaceae; genus Populus; species Populus davidiana. The sequence continues at coordinate 1,296,260 of CM057794.1, read as the reverse complement.
AAGAACTTTTACAACTGCACCCGCCCACTGCACTTGGATTGGCGGCCACCTACATATGAAAACATAATTTAGTTCCTGCTACGCAAGAGTATTAAAGATGAATTGGAATGAAAAATCAACACACACACAGTCGTCTACAGATGAATTGGGATCCAAGTTAGGCACCACGAGTCATCTTCTGTAGTTTAGCTATTGCTTGGGTATAATCAAAGCAGTCAAAGATATGGACCTCGTATTAGGTAAATTATAATTCACATATCATCTTATAATCTGTACACACTGGCTTTAGTTCAAGCTCATCTCCTCAGTAAATTATATATCTTTCAAGGGAAGGAATTGTGCTCGATGCAGCTATGCTAGAAGGCCAGAACAGTTTAATTCATATAATTTTTTAAATGATACATAATCAGCTAAATCTAGGAACACATGTACATTATTCATACAATTCACATATCACTCAATAGGTGACACAGACTTCAATTTTTCTGCCAGACCACACTCTTGACAAAGCTAAACCACATCACATGGTGTGCCTCGCTACTTGCGCAAAACAAAATAATGAGCCACATCAACTTGAGCACTTAATAGTATAATCTGAAATTTGGAGCTCGACCACATCACACAACCAACCATGTTATTGCTCCAATTTGATAACATCCCTCCTTTAGATCCTTATTCTTTTATTATCAATCATGTTAACTAACAAATCTAAGTGACTGTACAGATGCAGGCACAAATCTCCCTTACAGCACGGCCACTATGGATGCATTGCTTGGCTGTCATTTGGCAAGTATTACCTACCTTAGGCCTAGAAAAGGATGCAGACAGTTAAATTAAGTTTAAGGAACACCCTAACAGCAAGATTGCATGAATAATGTTATCATTATATAAGGTCGTGTAGTATTTAAATTGTTTATATGAAGCTCATAAGTATCTTCCACACTAAGAATTTCAGCAAACAGATGTCCTAGGAGCTTTTGTATCAATGGTAGAAGACAATTATCAATTTTCCCGTGTGCGTGGTGATCTCAACACCCTCCCCCACCACTTGTCTACAACCTTGATGAAAAAAGAGAGAGTATAATCTAGCCCAAATCAAATAGAAAAGGCATGGAAAAGTATTTCATAGCTTGCTGAATGACATCTTAAAAATTTACTGATCCATTTTCCATCAAGATCAAAAGCCCCTGGTTTCTTAACTTCGATACAATTTACAAATACACGCCCCCACATATATAAAAATTTATCAGCAACATACAAGATGAATTACTTACTATAAAAGCAGCACGGATTAGCTCCTCAACATAGTCAACAGTGGCCCCTTTCAGAAAATCATATGAAATGTTATCAACCACCAATCTGACTCCTTCTGTCTCAAAAACTCTGCAACAATACAGTTAAATGATAAACACATAAGAAAACTAAAAATAGTGAATGCATTAGTCATTTAAAGGTTCTCCAAATTAGAAAACAAAATCTGGTAAGCAACAGTGGTTGCAAAATTAATTAAAATAAAAAATAGAATGACATCAAAACCTGTCATCTGGATTGGTTTTATCATCCAAGTCAAAAACATACTGGAAACCAGAACATCCACCAGTTTCCACACCCAAACGAAGCATTTTGTCTTTAGCTGATCCTTCACTGGTTTGCAGTTCTTTCAGTCTCTGTAAACCAGACCTTAATTTTATGGAAAGGCTAGAATAAATTGCAAAAGAAACAGGCTCATATGTGTTTGCATAAAATAAGTTATATGTGTGACATAGATAAAAACAGCTTTACTGAAGAGATTTAAAAATCCAACTGATACCAAACAAGGATATGGGCATGGCAGTTTCATATATTTTTTTAGAAGGCTGAATAAGATTAAAAAACCAAGCTGTAGGACACACCACTAGGATTGATCAAAGATACAGAAGAGGTTCAGGGGAGGAAAAAAATTGATACAACACAGAACTAGAATTAGGAAAACTAATAGGAGGCCCTAAGAGGTCAGCATGGAATTAATCACATTAGTAGTATCACCCTTGCTCTGAATTACAGCATACAAAAGAAGAAAAAAGGGAAATGACAGCAGCAAAAACATTCAATAAAACAGCAAGGAAAGGAGTAAACCTCTGCAGGCAGATACAGATCCAACAAAGCATTGATATAGGAAAGAAGATGCAATAATATTGAGAAATGCAGGAGCAGCAGAATAAGCTAAGAAGCAGAACCTAGCATCAAAGACTAATAATAAAGTGGCAGCGCAATCATGAGGATGAACACTTAGATTCACTGTAGACTTTCAATGGGATTATATTATGTGAAAACAACATTTGATGTTCCAAAAATTTCAATCTTTTGCTAGCCGCCAATTCTTGGCTGTCTGTCATATGGGCATACTAATCTATATCTATCTATCTATCTATCTATCTAACTCTTAAAAAAAAAAAATTGAAGCAAAGTCCATTAACAATTAACAAGCCAAAAAGAAAAAACAAACATATAAATCCACAAAAACACAATCAAATGAGCGGAGTACCCGGATGCAATTGTCGGTCAAGTGAATGGAATCATCAACAAGAGAAGAAGCTTCGCGAAGAGCAGAAGAGCTAAGAAGCCTGTGGTTCTGTCGAATCCAAGAAGTGAACATGGGTGTTACCCGTTTAATCAACGATGATGATTTGGAAGACATCATGCCTTTTTTTCTCTTTAATTAATTTAATTAATGTTTTTTTTTGGAGTTGGGTTGGATTTTAATCGAATTGGGAATATTGATGAACCGATTGTTCAGTTTCTGGTTATTATTTGGAAGAGGACAGGGGACGATGGAATTTGGATTTAATCAGGAGATTTATGAAGGTGGAGGCCTGCGTGTGGTAATTGCGTTGAGAGTGATTTTTTAAAGCGTTTATATTTTTAAATATATTAAAATATTTAAACCCTCAAAATCGGCATTTAAATATATTTAAATACTTTTTAAATATTAGTAGCATGGAACAACCTCAAAATCGGCATTGTAGTAGCCTGAATTAAGCAAGTAAACCATATAAAAAAGGATTTTCTCAAATTTTATAGTGATTTGCATATTTAGTCAACTCGACTGAATCCAATTAAACTAAATTATATTATTATAAATTATATACAAATTTCAATTCTCAAAAAAATTTAGAAATAAAAAACTAGTTTCTTTTCAAAAATGCATAAAAAAGTTTTTTTTAATAGAAACAATTTCAGAAAATACCCATTCATTAAAATTTTTAAGAATGCTCAAGGATTTCTTATTTTAAGAAAATATTAATTTATTGATCACCAAAATCTTTGAAAATGTTGAACAAATAAAAAGCATAAATTTTTAGAAATATGCATGAAATTTTTTTATTTCTTAAAAATATAAAAATTTTTAAAAAAATTATAATAAAAGATCGCGTGAATAAAACATAAGACGGATCCTCATTCAAAGAGAAAATAATATAAGAATCTTTCATTTTTTATTTTGACAGGAATCCTAATAATATAAATAAAGGAGGAGAAATACCTAGAAAAAAATAGATAAAAATCCTACATAGATATACCCCATGGAAAAGGATTATGTCCTCCACTTATTGAGACTTTCTAGTTTATCTTTTATTTAAAGAATCAACTCATGGGTGATAAAATCTTTAAAAAGGGTTTTGACTTTTAGAAGTTTTGTCTTTGTTGTTTTTTTGTTTTAAAATACAACTCATGAGCGGTAAGTTGTGTCTTTGATAAAAAAATTTTTATGTTTGAATATTTAGGTCAAGTGATATATTTCTCCCTTGTGTCTTTGTATTTTTCATTTTTAAAATACAACTCATGAGTGGTAAGTTGTGTCTTGGTTATATTTTTTTTAATGTTTGAATATTTGGGTCATGTGATATATTTCTCCCTTGTATCTTTGTATTTTTCATTTTTAAAATACAACTCATGAGTGGTAAGTTGTGTCTTGGTTATTTTTTTTATTAATGTTTGAATATTTGGGTCATATGATATATTTCTCCCTCGTGTCTTTGTTTTGTTTATTTTTAAAATACAACTCATGACTTACTGCGTAGCTGAACTTAATGATATCAGGTTTGACAACTTACCAGACCCATTATGTATTTGATCTCAGTGCATAACAAAACCTAAGGATGCTGGGTTCCGCAACTCGTCAAACCCACATGTACTTGGACTCAACAAATAGCTGATCTTAAAAATATTAGATCTGACAACTTGCTAGATATACATGTATTTGGGTTTAGCGTGTAGTTAAATCCAAAGATATCAGGCCTGAAAGCAAGCTAGATTTAAATCATTTGGACTTAGTATTTCACCAAGTCTATATATATTGGGCTATCACCTTGTCATTAGCCTTTCTAAACATGAACTTTAATTAAAAAAAAAAATAATAATAATAAGTTGGTCCATCAGAATTAAAAAAAAAAAAAACATTATCTTGTCAATCAAACAATAATCATATCGGTTAAAACTCTAGTACATCATACAAAATCTTGCCATGTGTTATATATATTTTTTCTATTATCAAATAAAATATTTTTCGAGTTGCTCTTGTTTCATGCTACATGCATTTACATATTACTTAATTATCTTTTAATTTCTAAATATTTTGTTTCTCTTAAACATGAATATTATCTTTTTTCAACTCTAGCTAGGTTGAATCAAATATGACAAAAAAAGATTCTTTTCCTATAAAGATCATACTTATTGTATCATTTATTTGATTATTTATATTTTCAACTGTCATACTAGTATGTTTTATTTGCCTAAAAATCAAACAAAAGCTAAGAATTTTAAGGATTTGTCAATTTACAGATCCAATATTACAAGGATAGATACTCCTGTGTCTTTTTATTTCTAGGGTTTCAGAGGACAAGAACAAATCATTAGATATAAAAGCATGCCCTTTCATTTTAGAAACATTCAATAAGTGGAATTTTAAAATTAGTTGACAGTTATTCAAAGAAGGAATTTAGATTTAAGAATTATTAATTTTTTTTTTGCTTACAACACTAAATTTCCTAAGCACAAAAGATTTCAAAATTCTTATCTGATATGGAAAAACACAGCATCTCGTAGTATTAAAGTCTTAGCTTAACCCTATTCAGGTTCGAGCCCTGGGTTACTCATATGATGGTCACTAGAGGCTTACATGGTCGTTAACTTCAGGGCCCGTGGGATTAGTCGAGGTGCGCACAAGTTGGCCCGGACACCCACGTTAAACTAAAAAAAAAAAAGTCTTAGCCCTATTATATCACACAAAGATTCTATATACCAACACATGACACCAAAGTTTTGTATATGGTACAGACTATATAGCATTAAGCTAACGTATAAATTCTTGGATGTTCTTTTGAAATATGATTATTGAGAATATCTTCATTTAAGAAAATGATATGTATATGAAATTTTGTAATGTAAAGAACAATTGAAAAAATTTCCTTTTTTATAGTGGAGTAATTTTTTTGACAATAATTCCAGTGGACGGATGTATACTGGAGTATTTATTCTTTGTTATCTTGTACTTGTTTAAGAATCCCACCATATCCTAGGTCATGAAGCATCGGTTTCAACGATCTTAGAAGCTAACGGGTTAACTAAAAATAGAAGAGGAATGATTTAGACCTGTTTCTTAATTTTTTTGACAAGGTTAGTATGGAGGTCAGACCAAGAAACGGGTCGGGTTAGTTTTTAACTTGTCATGTAAAGGTTTGGTAAAATGACTAATATTATGATAATAGTTTAAAACATAATTAAGACTATTTAAATACTTTTGTAATTGGGTTTTATCATATATATATATATATATATATATATATATATATATGATTAGCAATGAAAAAAATACTGGTCAAATAGCTATTTTAAAAAACAAGATGATTGGAATAAAGGAATGAGACCTTGCCGTTTTACAAGATAAGCGACCAGCCTACTCACCTAAGGCCAGCAACGTAAAACCCTTGGCAAGATCAAATTCAACATGATGATTGGAATTTAGTAACTCATCCTATTTAGTTTTACATGCATTTGGATGAGATTGGAATTTGATTTAGGTTTTGTTATTATCAGAAACGCAACAAATTAATTGATCCTATGCGTGGCGGCAACTTTGTATAATTGTAAAGGTAATCAAAGGCATCGATCTTAGGATAACATGGGAAAACACTAAGAGAAAAAAATCTAAAACTTTTTTCATTGCTTTATTTACATAGACATCCCAACCCACGGAAAAAGTGAGAGATTTGTAGAGAGCATAATAAGTTGTCAACGACAAAGAGACAAAGAGCATCCGTGTTCGTAGATGGGGACAAGTTTCAAAAGCAGAGTTATTTCACGTACGTTGTTAAGGAAATTAAGTCATGAAATTTGTCGTGTGTATGCTGTGTTACATTGATTATTTTGTTATGGAATAATAAATTTTTGTTTTTTTATTAGTAAAAAAAATTTAAAATTATCATGTAGTATTTTGATTACTAAAAATCCTAAGTGATTTTTAGCGTCTGGGTAAATGAAAGATAATATAACTTTTAATACACTTTATCTAAGGTAAATAACATTGTCTATTTGTCTAATTATTATTAAGACATTATCATGTTTTTTTTAACAATTGATCTATTTATTGGTTAAAGTCGATCCATTCTAGTAAAATAAACCATAACTTTATAGATAAACCTAGCTATTCTAAAACCAAAATTTTTATTTTATTTTAATATTGAAAATACATCTAATCAATAAATTTATAATTCTCGATATTAGAAATAAATTAATTAATTTTTTTAGTATTTTTAAAATTTAGACCAAGTCATCATGGCTTTAATAAACTTGCTATTAAACTTATGATATATGCAAAATATAAAGACCATTTTTTTGGTATTTCAAAAAAATGATAAATCATGCAATGTTTTTGTTTTTTGTATTTTTTTGTGTTTTTTTATTAAAATTCAAACATGATTTTTTTTTTAGATACTTGACCGTATGCAATTTAAATCATAAATGTATTTTTTATAGAAAGATTTTTTTTTTGTTTTAATATTTTTTATAAAAAAATTTGTTTATATAGTATGGTGAAAGCTAGCATCTTACATATAAATTCACAATCTCAAATATTAATTATGAAAGAGTAAAAATAATGATATGAAAAACCCAAAATTAATTATAAAAATGGTACTTCAAAATTTGAAAAATAATTAAAATTAAACTAAGGTGTTTTTGACAAAACATATAATAAAGAAAATAAAGGTTGTGAGATAGGTTACGGTGTGTTTGACAAAACATATTATAAAGAAAATAAAGGTTGTGAGATAGGTTAGGGTGTGTTTGCCGAACAAGCATTACAATTCAAACTTTAAAACCCTATACATATAATGAGTCGTAACCCTTTCATTACATATAATAAAAAAAGTCCATATATTTTTTTACAATTCAAACTTTAAAACTCTATACATCACTCTTTGTAGAAAACATTGCCTCTATTAGCTATATTTCTAATAAAAATAGTGGTTGTATCTAATTGCTTTCAGTACTTCATAGCATCATTTCTAACTTGGGTGGCCTAATGTTGCAATTTCTCAGCTTGATGGATAACTTATTTAATTTGCCTTGTCATTTGTCTTGTCTTGTTATGAAATAAGGTATTATCAATAACTAGGACACCATTATTGGAATGTAAATCCTTATTATCTCTTTCAAGCATTTGTATTGTATTTTCCAACTCTAGTACTTAACCATTTCTATTTGCAGCTCTTCTCTCTTGATGTCAAGCTCAACTATCTTGGAGTTAATTAAAACCTAAAAACTATATATGTAGTCTTGACATTTGTGATACTCTTGCTTGGATCTGATGAGTTCTTCCATTTTGAGGTATTGGTCTCTTAGTTCTCTAAGCTTTTCCTCTTGAATTTCTAGCTTAGATTGTAACACCATCAGTTTTTCTCTTAAAGACTCGGCCTTTTTCTTATAGTCTTTCATATCAGATTCAATGGCTTTCCCAGCACTTTTTTTTAAAAAAAATTATGCTACATATTAGGATTGAATTCTTCTTTCTTCTTTAATATTAATCTTAGCTAACTGATTTTTTCTTTCTCAGTATCTAGTTTCTTTATAAGGTTGTGCCTTCTCTTCTTCAAGGAATATATTATTTCCTTTTCAGTGCCCATCTTACCTTTAGTTGACCTCTTAAAATTGGCCAACTCTTTTTTCTATTAGCATATATTTGTTAACTAGATCATCATGCTTGGCTATTTGAATTCCTAACTCAACTCTAATACATTTGGCTATTTCTTTGGCTATCTAAGCTTTTTTTTTGCCATTCCCTTACTATTCCAAGATCTTTTATCAAGGACTTTAGTTGTTTATCCTTTCCTTTTAACTGGTGGTTCATGTAATTTTTCATTTTGTCTTCTCTATCCAGTTGTTTTTCTAGGAGTTATTATTGCCCTTTGCTATTATAAAGGTTGTTGCTACCCATTTTTTGACCCATGTTTTAGATATATTTTCAAAAAATCCAAAAAATATGTTTTTTTTAAATATATTCTCGTCATTTTAGCATTTTCAGCGACGTCTAAAAAGAATTTAATTTTTCAAAAGATTTTCAAACGCGTTCGATTTTTCACGCGTCGTTTTTAAAATCATTGATTTTCCTCATCGAGTCGACGTTGATATTGCTCGTTTTAAAAAAAAATACAAAAAAACAAGAAAAATCAAATTTTACAAAAAAAAGAAAGTTAAGGGACCAATTTTAAAAACTTGGCAATATTTTTTGCCTATAAATACTGGTTTCCAACACTTACAAGGGAAGGGGCAATTTTGAAATTAAAAGGGGAGAAGAACAGAAACCCTAAAAGCTCAACTTTTTCTTCTCCCTCACCTGAAAGGCAGCCGCCGCAGCCCTTTAGCTCTTTGATTTTCTTCTCCCCCTCAGCAACCGGTTTTTCACTACTCCCCTTCATCACCATTTTTTCCTTCACAGCCGACACCTAGAGAAACCCAAAGACAGCTTCCCCCCCTCCAAATTCGTTTCCTTCTACCTTCAACCGAACGCCCCCACCCTTTGTAATTAATTTTCTTCTCTTCTTCTCACCAGCCAGCCTTAGCCTTTGCTCAGCCTCCCACGACCCCTCTCTCGGCTGCTCATTTTTCTCCTTCTCACAGACCAGCCGCCGGCCACACAACGCAAGTCCTCCCCTGCATTCGGCCTCCATTAGTAGTGGCCGACTCGCCGAACGCTGACAGAATCGCCAACAGCAGCAACCCACAAGCCAGCAGACCCAGCTCACCGCCTCCAGCAGAGACACCCACCGATCTGTCCCCTCCTCCACCTCAACGCTGCCAGCAACCTCGCCCATCTCCGCAACAGCTCTAGTGGCCGCGGGCTGCAGCAGCAAAGCCAGTTGAAGCCGATGATCGGACACCAGCAGCTGTGCAATCGTTGACCGAAACACATCCACACATCCGTCCGCCTGAAGCAGAGAAGGAGAAGCCAGATCGGACAAGAAGAAGCAAAAAAACCGAAGCAGGTTTTGAAAACAAAGAAATCAAAAATCTAAAATCGACTGTTTGTGTTGATTGGGCTACTTTGCAGGTGACCGGGAGATGTACCGCCGGTACAAGCGGGAAGAGAAGAAGGAGACGACCCCGATCCACCGACCCTACCACCATTTCCAGCGGCGGCGCGTGGGATGACGCGCCGCCACTATTCCTGCACACTGTTTCGGCTTGCAGAAGGGTTTCCTTGTAATTTCAGATTGTTTTGGGGCTATTATTGTAATTTTAATGTAATGTTTGTTTATTTGTTTTTTTTTAATTTTTGTATTTTGTAAATATGGATGTAAAAGAAAGGAAAAGAAAAGAAACAAAAATAGTGAAAAGTGAATGTGTGTGGTTGTATTTTTATTTATGTCATTGAATTATAAAAATAAATAAAAAAGGACAAAAAAGAATTAATTGTTAATTTAAATATGGTTAAATATCTCAAGGACAAATAAAATCAAGTTGTATTTTCCACGAAAATGTAAGGACAAGTTTCTACATATATTCGGGGATTTAATAATTGATTTATTCAAGCCTTAGAATTTAATTAATATTGACAAAAAGAATTGATTGTTAATTTAAATATGGTTAAATATCTTAAGGACAAATAAAATCAAGTTGTATTTTCCACGAAAATGTAAGAACAAGTTTCTACATATATTCGGGGATTTAATAACTGATTTATTCAAGCCTTAGAATTTAATTAATATTTTAAATTTTCAAATTACATCAGAACACAAAGCAACTTACCTTAGGTAGGGTGCGTTAGGGGTGCTAATACCTTCCCTAACCACAACTAGTCCCTTACCCGCGATCTCTGACAAGACCAGTACAGCAGGTTTCCTAGTAGCCCTCAATGAATTACTAGGTGGCGACTCCAACGAACGAATTCAAAGCAAACGCAACAACATAACGAGAAAGATCGCCAGCTCGATGCCGCGCGCAGATTTTTTGGGGTGCGACAAAGGTCTATTATACATTTCTCTAACTGCTTTCATAACTCTTCCTTATTGTTATTTCTTTTTCTTTTTGATCCCTCTTTAATTTCTTATGAATTCCATATTTTAGATTCTGAGTCTCTTGGATTTATAGATTCAATCATTCTAGAAAGTCTTTATTTCTCCAAATAATGTAATTTTGATTGAATGAGGATTCAACCCAACTTCCTTCTTTTTTCTTTACCATAATAAACCTTTCTCAATCCAGTGAAATCTGTTAAACATAGAGTTCTTGGCATATATTATATCCTACCAAATTGTCTTGTTACTAATATAGGTGCATAACTAATGTATCCAATTATTCTGAGTAAAGGGACCTATGTTTTACTACAACAACTCATTATACAAGATGTGTCATTCATCTAATACAATATATTTCTCCACCTATGCTTTTTCATCTAGATTTTTCCAAATTTCATCTATAACAATCTTTAATGGTCAAAGATCAAATCACCAAAAGTTATTGAAAGTATCTCTCGGTGTTTTGATGTGATTGATAATCCATAGATACAATATTGGAACACAACTTCTCATGGCTCTTCTATCATGCATCCTATAATGGTTGAGTTATAGCATGGTTTCAACTAAAATTGCAGTATAAAGGTTAATTTTAGTATGCTTATACTCCACGAATGCATTTGTAGCTTCTAGATTGATGACTCCAATTTCGGATGGTAATAAAACTAGCCTAAATATGACAAAGACCACTAATCATTTCATAATTATCCTTTCTCTATGTTTTTCTTCATTCTAGCTTTAATGTTTTTCCATTTGAGTCCCCCATCAGTTATCCTACATTGGTCGGCCTTTCCCAAGCATAATAATTTGGTTACCTCAGAAGTAGTATCTTTAAACCTTTTGTCTGAAATAGATCTTATGGTTGTTATTTGAAAAATCTAGGATCTTATTATGATTTTCTAATATGGGTGTCATATCAATGTTTCTTAAGTTAAACGCCTATAATTAGGATTCAAAAAATTCAATAGTGCTTTTATAGCTACTGCATGTCCCGGAAGCCTCATTAACTGTGCAATCCTTCTTTATTATCTTTCCAAGAGGATCTCATCTACGTGTCCCATGATGGGTAATAGTTTCTCCATGTCATTCATAGTATGGTTTATCTTTGCAATGTGTGGTAATCAAACATCGATTTTTGGATGGTTTACCTTGGTTAATTATCTTAGTTTATATTCTTGTCTAAATTCTTACAAAGATGAGTTTTTTATGGAAGTTGTGATTTCAGTTCAAAGTACTGCAATACAGGATTTATATATTCAGGCTTGCTTTAATGCAAATTATAAATAACACATACATCCTAAGGATAAGTTCTATTTATTACGTAAGCATAGGTATGGTTTTTTACTTGGTCTCAAAAAGGTCTTAGATCTACCTAGTGACGGTCTTTATAAGGATAATATAGGGACGTTCCAAGGAACAGTTAAGGCATATATGCCTACCATTACCAAGCAAGCACTTAGATTTGAGTTGGATGTTTCACAAGCTTGAACCATGTTCAATAGTTATAGGACAGATTGTTAATCTCTAACCAAGCCTAGAATCTTATATGTGTTCTACAAAATTAAAGCATGTGATGTAGAAGGCATAATTCCATATTCAATATACTGATGCATGAGCAATATGTATAAAAATACATGTTGATAATAAATGTACAGACTAACCAAAATAAAATACATTAATCAGACAAGCAACAAAGCTTATAAGCCCACGGGAAATTCTTTAGTAGAGATGTTATTTTTTTGCACATGTGCAACATCGCGATGATCATCCTCTTAGATCAGGATTTTTAGGTGGTGTGGAAAGAACAAGTAATTTTTATCCTTTATCGGTTACAAAGATTTGGAGTTGCCACCTAATATTTCGACCACTATGAACTGTAACTGATCTTTAGAGTATGGATAAAGGGATTAGTTGTGTATAGAAAAGACAATATAACCCCTAGTACACCCTACCTAAGGTAAGGTGGATTGTTTATTTGTCTGATTATTACTAGGGCACTGTTATGTTTTTCTAATCATTGGTTTGTCTATTGGTTAAAGTCGGTCCATCCTAGTAGAGTGAACTACAACTCTATGGATAAAGTATGGTCATTCTAAAGATAAAATTTTTTTATTTATTTTAATATCATAAATACATCTTATGTATAAGTTTGTAATTCTCTGTATTAGAAAAAAACAAATTAATTTTTTTGGTTTTTTTTTTAATTTAGGCCAAGTCCTCAAGGCTTTAATAAACTTGTTATCAAACTCATGATACATGCAAAATGTAAAGACCTTTTTTTTTTGTATTTTAAAAAATATTAAATCATGCAATGTATTTTTTTTTTTGTATTAAAATGCAAACATGAATGTTTTTAGATATATACTTGGTGTGGGTGTGGCCTCGTTGCGCTTGACTTCTTTTCTTATGATTATTTTTCTAGTTTATGTTTTTTGTTCATATCTTTGTCTCTAATTTTTAAAATTGTTTAGTGTAACAGCCTGACCCAACATGTTGTATATTGTCTGTTTTAGGCCTCCCAGTCCATCCATTCCAGGGCTTCCACCCAGGTCCCCCTCACAGTTTTGTTCTTGGCAGCCATGCATTGCCCGAAAACACGTACAACATGTTAGCAACCAACACCACTAATAAGGCCCTGGCTCTGGACGCTCGCTTCCAATTTGAGATATCACAATCCCCCCACCTTAAGACGAGCCGTCCTCGACTCTGTTACCAAATGTAACAGCCTGGCCTGACATGTTATATATTGTCCGCTTTGGGCCTCCCAGTCCACCCATTCCAGAGCTTCCACCCAGGTCCCCTCATGGTTTTGTTCTTGACAGTCATGCATGGCCCCAAAACACGTACAACATGTTAGCAACCAGAACTATTAATAAGACCCTGACTCTGGACGCTCGCTTTCAATGTGGGATATCACATTTAGTTTCAATTTTTATATAGTAATTAATATTTTGGATTATTTCTATAATTTTATAATGGCTCAAAAAGATTATTTTAATTTATCTTTGAATTGCTTTTATTAAATTTAAGACAGATTAGTTGTATTTGCACGATTCTTATCTTCTTCTTTTTTGTGAAGATCATTATTAATTAGAGTTCACAGCTGTTTTTTATTTATCTATTCATTATATTAAAAGCGAGCATTATATTTTTATTTTTCAATAAAGAAATATGTTATTGAAAAACATTCATAACATCATCACCTAATTTTTTATGTTAAAAATGAACCCACACAGAATAATTATAAGAATAATACACACGGAGACATATGCTGCGTGCATGATGGAGCACAAGCTGGAGAGCGTGAGGAATCATAGAAGAGCTAGCTAGTCTCTCACTTTTTTTCCCCACCTCATCTGTGCCACCAGCTAGCACTCTCATCATAGATCATGTTACCGGAAGGACGTTGCAAAAGTGGCCAAAGCTGCTATACTATATATTCTGTTGTTGTGTACCAGTACGCATAGAGTAAAGTAACGAGAAATTGAGAGAGATAGAGAATTATTGCAGAGAATCCATGTGCATGTGGCCATCGTCATTAAAATCACGTTTTTGAACATCACAGAAATAGATGGCTCTGGACATGGACATGATGGATATGGATTGGTTCTAGCTTGGTTTTCCGAGCCAGGCTTCGAAAGATGGCGCTTCTTCGTACTAAATTCTCTCGTACAGAGCGGCGTACCAGCCAGCTAGCTGCTTTCTTTATGGATTACTAAATAGAAACGGAGACAGGGCTGTGTAGAAGATCGATGCTCACATTTCGACATGGAAATTTCTGGGGATCCTGGCCTGCAACGACTTGCCTTCCCTTGATTGCTGAACGCGACCGACCGACATATCATATGAGTATTCGCGTTCCAGAGAGATTAAACGGCTTTTTCTTGGATGTGCTTTATTCCTTGTTGCGAAGCAGCCTTGGTTCTTGCAAAAGTAAGGTCCGAAGCAGCCAGATTCCTTTCTTTGAAGATGACCCAAGGACCGATCCCCGTTGGAAACCGGAATATAATACGATTAATATATGGAGGCATGCAGTTGAAAGAAGTTTCTTAGAGACCGAGAGGGATTGTTCATTTCTTTTCCTTTTCTATTGTTTTGAGGATCTTTAGGTCAAGAATTCTCTTTTGCTTATTTTACCCGGTTGCGCTATACCGCCCATATTCTGTCCGGCTTTCCCCGGACATCTTCACAGATTTGTCGGAAACTTAAATTGTCAAATTCCGAGCTGCTTCGACAAATAGCAGCTCAATCGGGTTAATGTGCAGGGCCGGACAATAATTTGATATTCCTTTATTTATATGCCTTGCAAGTATATAGTGTTTTTTATAATTATTTTTTCTCATAGGAAAATCAAAGAATAATATTTTTAAAATTTATATTTTTTATTTAAAAATACATGAAAATAATATTATTTTTTAAAATTTAATTTTAATATCACTACATTAAAATAATCTGACATATTTGAACAGCAAAATATAAGACACGACTAATAATAGCAGTGTAAAACTCAAATGATTTCAGTTAGAAGTGCACAGAGTCAATAGAGAGCAAATCTAGGCGGATCGTATATGTAACAACGTACGAAGAGATCGGTATATCAGACTTTCATGCACGCAGCAATGAAGCGCGTGCCATTTAGTACTGAATCACTAGGACCGAGCGCCACTTTCAGGTCCACATACTGACAAAACAGTACTTTGTCACCTAGTTAGTCGTGACACTAACACGCGCTTTCTCTGGGCGTTGAATTGAGAATCTGTCAAGACATTTCCATTCCAATTCCAAGCACTAAATTCTTGACCCCAACCCAATAAGGTTTTTAATTAGAAGATTGTAACCTTACACTCAAAGCATTTTTGTTTTCATATTTTAAAAATATTTTATTGAGAAATTTAATTTTTTAATTTTAAATTAATTTTTTTGATATTTTATATCTGGTATCAAAAATAAATTTTCCAAATTATGCCATCTTCAATTCCTTCCCTTTTTGCAACCAACGACCAACAAAAACACTCAATCTTTATCTTCTTTAAAACACTAAAATTTTCCAACGAGGGGCCCAAACCAAAACTCAAGTTAAAGGTTCTCTGCCCTTTTTAATTTTCTGTCAAACTTATTTCAATTTAAAATCTTTATGTCATGTTTAGAGCTCAAATTTGACACTAAAAAACTAACTAGGAAATCTCTATTTACTTACTTGCGAAATAAAAGATTATTGGATCGATATCGAGGGCAATTTTTCATTCAAAATTGGCATATTGACAATATTAGAATTAAGGGTTTTATAGGGATTTAAAAAACAAGAAGAAAGGAAAAATACAGAGACATATACGAAAAGAGATAGCTTTTATTAAAGTTCGGGTTTCTCTTACCATTGCTTCTCTTCTTTTTCTACTTTCAATCCGAGTTAAGCGTCTTAAAGAGATAAAGAGAACGGATCGAGAGAATTGTGGTAAAATGCATAGTTGTCGATCACATGTGGTGTTATATATTTATGTGGGGATATATATTTTCATTTTCTTTTTTTAATTTTCACCAATAGCACTACAAACTCTGTTTAATGAGAATGTAAAATGTAATATTAATATTAAAAATACTTTAATAAGTAAGAAAAATGAAAAAAAAAACACTACTAGCTCAAGTGAATAAAAATGCATGGAAACAAGAAAAGAGAGAGTTGGAAGTCACTAAACTCTACGCGGATCTCATATGGTCAGTTATATTTATTCACAACACAAAAAGGGAAAGAGCTTGACATGTTAATAATCAACCTCCATCGACAAATATAGTAATGAAAGAAATTGGTGATCTAAATAAGAACACTAAATTGCATGGGGGAGCGTTAAAGCAGTCTAAAATATTCCTTCAAAGCTGAAGACACAGCTCAAATGAAGCTACCTGTGGCTGTGCTTTGTACGTAAGAAGGGATATTTGACCATGTGATTGCTCAATCATGTTTTCAACCATCTCAATAACATGAAAAAACGCGCCTTTGTTCCTTAATTCAAAGCGCAAATATTCTCTGTAACTTGAGCCCTAAGAAAAAATAAAAGTGTTCCCTGCAACCAATTCATTCCTTGATCTTTTTAGTTTTGATTTTTGACTTGGTGTTTGTTTTCTGGATATAGATGTGTTTTTAAAATCATGTTTTATTTTATTTAACGTGTAAATATCTTTTATCGTTAAAAAAAAAAAACCTATGTAACTTGTATATGATCAGTAGCTAAGTACGTCTGCATCATTACTAAATGCACTTCTACTCTATTTTAATATGCCCAATCATGAAATGCTTTTATACAGGAACATAGCAGTTTCCAATTTCTATGTCCGTGCTACGTTGTTGCTGGTCGAATCAATTTTTTTAATATGAATAAAATATTTAAGCATTGCTAAAAAAATTTATAGTAGAAAAAAATTAAAATTATGTAGGGATTAACATGACTCGGTCAATTCGATGAGTTCAAAAGAAACTCGGATGACATATAAAAACTTAGTTTGACTATATATATATATATGACCCAAGTTGACCTGGTTTAACCACCAAACTTGTAACTCGTGTTATGATATCGATATAACCCAATAGAAAATAAATTATCAATCTAAATTATCAATCAATCCAATGCTGAAATATAAAATTAAAAAAATTAATTGAAAAAAAAACACAAAAAATAACTCAAGTTAACCCGGGTTGCCCATCAAACTCATGACTTGAGTTATGAGAGAGGGGATAACCTTATAGAAAATAAACCAAATAAATCACAAAGTCTAATTCTCAATCAATCTAATATTGAAGAATAAAATTAAGAGGAAAAGGTTAATTAGAAAAAGAAAAAAAAACTTGAGTTAACCTACCAAACACATGATTCAAGTCATGAAATTATGATAACTCTATAAAAAAAATTTAAAAAAATTATAAAGTTTAATCTCCAAAAAAAAATTAAAATTAAAAAAAAAGATAGAGTGAAAAAAAAAACATTACTCTATTAATAGTGTTTTGTGAGGAGTAAAATGAAATCTTCTCTTTTAATTTTGTATTAATATATATTAAATGAATTTGAGTTGGTTTGAGAACAACTAGGTTGTAATAAATAGACGTGAGCAGTATTTTTTTAATTAGTTTAGCATAACAAAACACATTATAAATAGATATTCAAAGAAATTCCAGTGTTTATACATATTGAAACTGTATGCATGCATTTTTTTATGTCATGGCAAACTTACAAATAATATAGAATATATAAAGATTATAGCATCTATAATAATTATATATCTAAAGAAACATAAAAGATTAAAAACAATCCTACTATGCATATTCATATATTAGATTAAACAAAATCAAATAAAAATACTTACGTTTTGAAGCGCTTAAAAATTAATAAAGCTTTGTCAATTGATAAGGATAAATAATTTATCCTTAAAACTTTACTACTCCTCACTTTGTGTGAATGTTTGGAATAAATATCTAAAAAATTGATAAATATCATCTTGTTTAGATACACTTCTAAACAAGATCCACAAATCAAAAATAATGTAGATCAAGTATCTCTCAACAAATAACCTAAACTCTAGATTAGGGAGGGAAAAGAAAGCATAAAACAATGTTAAAAAGAGAAGAAAATATTAAATATATGAGGCAAGAAAAAATATATAAAATCAGACTCGTGCATGAGCTGAGACACGTATTTGGACTAAACCAATACCATTTTGTTAAGGTTTATTTATAACTTTTTAATTGTCCACTAGATAAACTATAAGATAATATTTTATTTTATTTTTTTAATTCGGGATAGAAGGCTTTAAATTTCATGGCAAACATGTCAATCAAGGATTTTTAAGATCAGTTTCTTATTTATAATTAATTTTGTATTCCATGTTAAAAAACTCATGTAGAAGAATTATTTTCAATAAAGTTTTTAACTCTAAAAGTAATTACTAGGACCTACTTTAAATTTTGCCTCAAATATGCTGATTAAGTATGTTTATTTGAAACAAATTCTATCTAATAGTTATCGCGAGTCCATCTTTCAACCTTTCAAATGAAGGCATCGAAAGAAACCGCAGGTAAATTTAAAAATAACACTCTATTAGTATCTAATGCGACCCATTTTCAAAAAAAGACGAAAGCAGATCAGGTTTGAGCATAATCAAAGGTGGCTTTTTTCAAGATCTTTTAAAGCACATCTTTTAATTTGATATATACCATGACAGTTAAAATTGCTTGAAAATATACACAGTTAAGAGCCATCGCGTCAATATTGGCTTTGTGGAAAATCGGACAAGCTAGCTCGTGTTTTTCTTTTAAGTGAACCAGCTTGATTTCTACTGCTCTCTCCACTTGAATATTTACCATATTTACTGAATAAAAAATCTGTCAATGTTTCAAAAATAAGTCTGCCACGCTTCGAGAGAAACATAATTCTTGAATATCAACATGTAAGAGCATCTCATAAGCTAGCATACAGCTGAATTAATTCCTATATTATGACCACATTTTTTGGACTAGCCAGCAAGAGAATGGCTAATAACCAGAAGAAAGTTCAAAAGATGCAAGACAAATACACAAAAAAAAAAAAAGGAAAAAAAAGAAAGAGGCCATGAACTGATCAGAATCTCTATTTTAGACCTAATTAAATCATGTATGAACTCGAACACGAACTGAATTGGCCTTCTGAGCTCCACTAGAGATCGTTCCCAACATACAATTAATAAAGTTTTTGTTTTTACTGGAATTGCTAAAAAGATAATCTGGTACAATCTCCATCGATTCATACACTCTGCTGGGTTTAAACATGCTAATACATTAATGTCTTCATAGTACATTAAGGGGGGGCGGGGTAATTAAATTAGACCAAAACCAAAGAGAATTATAAGTCCTACCATTCTAGGGTTTCTCTACTTAAACTCTAATTGCAAAGTCCTTGAATCATATTCCAGCTAATCATGATTATAGATCGTACCAAGAGGAGGCAAGTACTATATCCCACTTGCTTTAGTTTTCTTTAGCTGAAGAGCGCTACCTCCACAGACCCCAATGACAAAAAAAACAAAACAAAAAAAAAAACCTGGAGCTTCACCACACAAACCATAGACAGAATCTATAAAGGATTGCTAGTGGAAGAAGAACTAAAACTAGAAAGATCTGTCCATGAAGTACCACTCCGGGTACTGATCATTCCCTGGAATTCCCAAGAACTGCCTTGACATATTCAACTCCTGATTGTCTTCCATTTTCACAGAAGTTAACGGGGTAGCTGTAGAACTTGATATCTTTGGCCTTATATGATCAGCTCCACCACCATAACCAGATGGTTCAGCACCACCTTCAAATGGGTATAACCCAGAAGCAGAAGAATCCAATCCTCCCAAAAAGGGAAATTGTTGTCCTTGCTGCATCCTCCACTGGTCAAAACCGCCCATTGACAAAAGAGAACCTCCAGCACCACCATTACCACCAAGACCAGCACTAGCTAAAGCACTACCCATTTGAAAATTCAGGTCACTTGCTCCTCCAACAAGAGTTTTTGAAAGCGCACCATAATTTAACCCAATACTACCAGAAGCAAATTCAGTATGATGGTGAAGTGGAGCCATGAACCGCATGGGCGGAACCTGTGGTCCAAGACCAAATGTATCACTGGTCCCGCTGTTAGAAGAGACGGTGCTCGAGGAACAGGAACCGGTTTGACGGTAACCACTTATAGGAGATTTTGAGCTGCTTTCCTTGCTTCTCTTGTTCCTCCTGCAGCCTCCTCCAACAGGGACACTCCTTAAGGCACCTCCTCTAGTCCAGTACCTTCTACAGGTTTTGCAAAAGTGGCGAGGCTGGGTGAGACTGTAGTTATTGAAGTAGCAAAACTTGGTGTTGGTTGATTCACATCTTGGACATTTTAATGCTGTCTCCGGCAGAGGTATGTTTGCCATCCGTGCTCGATCTGCCATAGAACCGGGACGGATGGATCCTGCACCTCCACTTCCATGAGGTTGTGGGGGTGGGGGTGGTGGAGGTGGAAGAAGCTGGGTAGCCGTACTGCTACTTACTCCAGTTTGGTGATTCGGTTGCTGCAAAATAGAGAAAAGCAAATATCTAGTATATTCAAAACATGATATAAGGGGAGGCGAAAAAAAAGGGGGGAGGGGGAGGAAAGTAGCCGGAATGTTTTTTATCTTTTGAATTTTGGCTTTCTAGGATAAGAAACCTTAAGAACCAAAAATTGAATAAACACTTACTTGTTGCCAGTTGGCTGGATCAAGATATGCTGGAATGGAAGAAAAATCCATGGTTCCTATATGAGCTTTCTCCTTTTGTAAAGGTTGATGGGGTGATTTTTTGTTAGATAATACTAGTGGAGAATCACATCAATAAGAGGAAGTTCTTTGCAGAGAGAAGCTACAGGGAAAGAAATGAGAGAGAGAGAGAGAAAGAGAGGGAGAGATGGTGAAGAAGGAATGAAGACCAAGAATAAAGGAGAGGACTTTATATAGCTATTTATATCATAACTTAGTGCTTGTTTGTTCTAGCTTGATACCTTTTTGTTTTTTATTGCGTTTTAGGGTTCATAGAATAGAAGGCGATGTTTCTTAATCTATAAGATTCTTTGTGGCTCTGTGCCAGGAAAAAAGAGATTAGTGGCCTCTCCTCTTGCATGGAAGAATTAATTAAGGTTTATCTGTATGATTACTTGTTTTGTACAAGACCATTGCTTAGTGTGTGTGCTTGTGGCAGTTTGGTCCACATGGATTAGTGTCTACTTAGCTACCTTCATTAACATGATTAAGTAAAAGATAAAAAGAAATGTCAATTAAAGAAAGAAAAGGGACTTCTCGGTGCCGTGGTGACATCGTCGCTAATCAGTATTATGTGACCCGACTGTATGAACCTTTTCACCGGTCTGGTCTGTTTTCTTCCCCACTCTTGCTTTATTTTGCATGGGAATTTTAACATCATCGCTACTTCCACTGTCTCTTTGACCGCGTGGGTTGTACTCTCTAATAGGGCTTTAAGGACGTTGGTGAAACTCATCTGCTGTGTTCTCACATCAACATATTTCATAGATGATAAAGAATATTGGAGATGGCAAACTCGCTTAAATAACTAACCATGACTTCAACATTCGAATCTCTTTGTTCCTGTGATTAGTGGAAGGGAGAGAATTAGCTTTAAAAAAAGGAAGAAATTGTTGTTAGCTATAATCCTCTTGTTGCTGTTGGCATGTGTTCTTTTCAATAATAAATACGTACATGTGTACTATACATGGATGTAGATAATTAGTCCTATCTGAACCTAATGAGCTTTGTATAATGGATTCTAATATAATAATATAACAGATAATTAGGTTTAGAATTATATTTGATGATCATATTGCTTTAATACTCCTTCAAAAGTTGAATAGAGAAGCCATATCCAACTTGAATAGTAGAAATGGAAACCAAGATTACAAGAAAGGTTTAATAAGCACATTAAAAATCCAGCTTGGTTCGTAAAAATGAAAATCAAGATGATGAGAAAGATTTAATAAATACATCAGCAATCCAATCATCAAAATAAATAAATTGAACTTGGAGTTCCTTTTGAGCAATCATGGCATGGACAAAGTAAAAAATCAATCTCAAGATATATCATGGAAGTATGGAAAACTAGATTGGAAGACAAATAATCAAGTGACTTCTAAGTAATCAAACCACGAAAAAATGAGAAGTTATTTTAAAAATACCAAATTCATGAAGAAGAGATCTAGCCCATTTAAGTCCAATAATAGCATTATCAATAGTTTTATATTCAACCTCTATAAAAGTGAGCAACAATATGTTGTTTGTCATATTTCCAAGGCATCAAGTTCCTATCAAGAAAAATAGCATAACCACTAGTGGACTTTTGATCAATACTACTATTCCAACCATAATCATTAAACTCATTAAGTGAGAGATCACTTTGACAAGTAAAATTAATGCAACCCAAAGAATAAAGTATCACATAGATAACACAAGAAGCATTTAAAAGCCAACTAATTAACGAGCATTAGTAGGAGAATGCATGAACTAACATATATACCTTGTTAACCACAAAATAATTTCTAAAATGATTAAATACAGTATTGCCCAAAAAAGGCTCGAATGGTGCTTCGAGTTATTTCTTAAGAGCCTTTTTAGCATTGTGATATTGGTTGCTTTTCAAAGTGTTTTTTACTTAGAAATGCATCAAAATAATATTTTTTTTATTTTTTTAAAATTTATTTTTGAAATCAACACATCAAAACAATATATAAACACCTAAGAAAATTAATTTCAAGTAAAAAAAAATAAGTTTACAAAATATTTTCCAATCATAAAAATAAATGGGGTCTAAATCCTACCGATGTATTTCCGCTACTCGAACTGAGAAAATAAAAAAGTCCTTATGATTTCCATAAAACCATAGTGTGGTTTAAGAGTGGTAGCAAATGGTTAAGGTTTTTTGGTATACTTTTCTCAATTCTTAATGAATTAATCCATGAATAAATTAATTTAGAGTGATAAGAATAGCCATTATAAGGGTAAAATAAGAAATTGGGTGAGTTGGTGAGTTCTACAACTAGAAGTTAGGTTTCAAAAGAGGGGTTGGAGAGAGTTTGAATTTCTTTGTGTTCTTCATCTAAAATTATCATCTAATCAAGGTAAGGAAGCCTTCCTACATGATTAACTTGAAGAAATATAAGGTATATGCATTATAGGATATGTTAGTGTGTGTGAAGAACTTGGATGTGAATCTAATTACTTAATATATATTTTTCTTGTGCTGAAATGGTATTCATATATATGGAATTAGGTTTGGCTAAGTGAGAATTACATGATTTGAGGAAGATAAAGTAATTGTATTTGGCTCTTGTGGGTTTCAACCAAAAAGAAAAAAAAAGATGAATTTTGAGTTTTGTAAGTATAGAAAATCATTGTTGATGATATGTGTTGAAAGTGTAACGTATGAAGGATGTGTTAGTTAGTTAGAATTTTATTAAGTGTGTTGTTAAAGGAAGAAGGGACTTAACTAAAAAAATTTATAATTGATTGATAATGTGTTTGTTGAAGTTTAAAATATATTAGATAGGAATAGTAGGTCTAAATATTGAAAGAATGCATGGAAGACATTTTATTATTTGTTATGTCTACGAATTCAAGTCTGGATAGTTTTAATATCTAGATTTTAATTGATATTAGAAAATAAAAATAATCAAATTTGTAGTATGATTCTTTATAAAAATTATAGGTAAAGGTGTTACCTTTCAATTGAAACATTTTTTTCTAATTTAGAGTTATAGAACTTCATATATAAACAAAATACTAAAGGAAGATCAGGCTGGAAGCTATTAGACAGATTTGATGTCTGACTTCTAGTTGAGTTTGGGATATGGTATTGATAAATTTGAAACGTGTTCCTTAATAAAGATTGTAAATAAATGTGTTAGCTTTTAATTTAAACATGTTTTCCTTTATTTGGAGTTATAGAACTCCATATATGAATAAAATACTAGAGAGGGGTCAAGTTGTATGCCACATGGAAGATTTTGCCGATTAACTTCTAACTAGATTTAAGACTAGTAAATGACATAAGCTTGGGTATACTAAAGGATGTTGATTTGAAGCTATAAAACTCTAGTTAGGGACCGAAAACCGCTAATAGGTCATATTGTAACTTGATAGATATGATGTGTATGCGTGTGAAATGAGTAATATTTAGTATGGTAATAAGTGAATTTGATTTTGCTTCCTTCTTAACAACTGAATATGTGTTTCTTAAATTTCAAAGGGATTAAACCACACTTGAATCTAAATTTCAAATGTTGATTTATGAAAGAAACATTAAATAGTGTTCAGCATATGTGAGTTACATTAATTTGAGTAAATGATAATTATTTTGCTTATCAAGTTATCCTTGTTATAGAACTTTAAACAAAATATTATGATGATGAAATTGAAAAACACGTGAATGAATAAATGAATATATGTAAGTTTGTGCATGTGGGATCCTAAGATAAATGAACACTTTAGATGGCATTTTGATATGAACTAGAGTTAATTATTGACTGTGAATTGAATCTTGTTATGGTCCAAGAGAGGGAGCTGAAACGGTCCAGTATATAGGTATAGGCACACGATAGCATGCCCCGGGTAGGTGGTGAACACCCCCATCATGTGTTATCTTTTTACAATTTAAGTTGTTACATTATTGAATTTAAACTTGAGGTGTATGTAAAAGTTTTTAAAGAATAATTGGATTGACTAGCTTAATGAAAGTTAGAGTGTTAGATATCTATATGACATATCAAATATATGATGACTTGTAAATGAGAATGCTAAAAAGATGTGGTTTTTTAATAGGAAAAACCAAAACCATTGGCAATTGTTTTGAATTGTCGAATTAGATGATATTTTAAAGATTTACTGAATATGATAGAACTCAATAGGATTTTTTTTATTGAAAGGCTGGAAGATAAGTTAGCTGGAGTTATGGGCGTCCAGTTGGGACAACTAGATTAGGGGTTATCTAGGAAGGAATGATAACCGGAAGTTAAAAAGAAAGATTGCATCATCTTTTAATGAAATAAAAGACATGAAGTTAAACCTGAATAAGAATTGAGTAAGAATTGTAATTGGATAAAACTTTTAAAGAAAAACTCTTCTGAAATGTTCATTTTTAGGTTTGAATCTTATTAATTTGCATAACTATTTCAGGTATTTCACGCTTTCAACATGATGTAGTCTTTCATAGCTTTGATTCTTTTTGCATATCTAAGCGGGTTTTGTACATGCATTAAATTGTAGTCTTATGTAACTAGAAAAGTGAATTACCTTTTTTGTTTTAATGGGTTATTCACATTTTTTTTTATGTAAATTGAATGTTAACAACTTTTAATTAATGTACGAAAGTAGTACTGTAAGATTGGTACATGTATGATTTGCATAATAAGTAGTAATTTTTTGTTTAATATAGACTTGTAATTGCTTTCATATTTAAGTTACATTGGTTATCAAGATAAAATAATCTAAATAATAGGTTTGATTGAAGTTTAGGATGATTAGACTATAGATGATGATTTAGTTGTGAACTTAAAAAGTATTGTCATGGAAGGCAAGGATGCAGGGGAGACTCGGTTGAAAATTAAAAAAATATATATGTGAAATCATAATTAATGAGCCAGTAATTAGTGATTTATCATGGATAATGGACTTGAATAACTTAGATTTCTCTCTAAAAAATAGGGTATGTTACAAAAAAAAATTGACCAAGTTAAAATAATAATAAAAAATATTTATTTATATACTAACCTTGAACTTTCTAAATCATGCCTCAATTGTAGGGTTTAGTTTAGGTTTTTGGAAACCTAACTCCACTAAAACAAAAGCATTGTCATCAATGATTTCATTGTCGATGTTATTATACGAGCAGCCTTAATATTTATAAACTTGAAATTTCAAACATTCATTGAAATTAATTATTTAAAAATTTCAATTGTTGTTTATTTTTTTAATCGTTCATGCAATGAAAAGAATCTTACATTGAGTGATCGGGCTTCCACTGAGGAGATTAGTCTTCCAATAAGGAAGCTCCTAAAAAATACATCATTTAACTCAATTGTGGGTCACGCCAAAACCAGAAAACTTTTACTTACCAAATTAAAAATCAAATACAATGTCCTCGTACAACAAGACAACATCATACAATTCTTCACCTAACGATATCGGTGGTGCAACATCCCTTTCAATTATAGCTACAAATAAGTCTTTTCTATTCTTTCTGTACTTGAAATCAGAACCTCTAGTGACATAAAACAATAATGTTTTAACATCATTTGTTAAGGTGAAAACCTTGTTATTTCCATATAGTACAGATATGCTAATTTTTCATGTGTGCTCCAACCATAAACCATCTCATACACAAAAAAATCATTGATAGTCTATATCAAAACTTCCTTCATCTGAAAAGTTTATTTCCTCAAGACATCATACATTAAAAACCTGGATGACCACAACTTCTTCAACTCATCAATTCATGGTTGAAGACAAACATATATATTCATATTCGATATATTAGGACCGATTATGATCGTAGGTAAGAAAATAAACTTTGACCTTTTATGCTTTCTCGGTGACAAGTTGTAAACTGTGAGTATCACTGGCTAATAAGAATATGGTGCAGCAAATGAACTGAATTGATTGAATTTGTCTATACAGAACCCAACATATATATTTTATGGTTCTATTAAAAGCTGAGGATGCATTTTATTAAACTGTTTACAAGCTTCACCATCAAAAAGGTACATCATAACTCTATTAATTGTATCATGTGAATGATATCATATTATGTGCTTAGTATTATTTGGAGACATGAGTAATATTTGTAGTCTAGGAGTGATTAAGAAATATCTCAGTTTTTTATATGCGATAAGAGTCAGTTCCTTTTCGATTATTGGTTTATACCGAGCATGCCAATAAGTTCTGCACTCGATCAAATCTGTATTTTCTAGGTAGTACAACAAGCAGAAATTTAGACACGCGTTAATTTTCAAGTATCTTAGACTAAGAGGTTTCATCATAGATTTAACAACATAAAAGTTCTCTTTCAGTCTATTTCTTTCAAGTAAAATGCTTCTCATATATTCAATGATTTTATCATAATTAACCTCACTCAACCCATGAACTAACTTGATGGTGAACATATATTCAATAGCAAATAATTTACTATGATTTGTGCACTCATCCCATAATGGTTTGTCAGAATCTTCAAAAGAGCAAAAAAAATTGGTTGCGTTTGCATTTAGTTCTTCATTTATGATTGAATATTTACTTGCATCGCCCTGATTTATTCTCATTGTATTTATAATCATACTCCTATAATGATTACTATTATCATATACAACTCCATGCAAGTTGTTAATACTAGAAGTTGACCTAACCATTATTTTATCATGGTTTTGTAAGAAAAATATGATTCTCAATGTGCAAACTAACACAAGTATTTCTCTGTGAACCTTTTTTATAAAAGATGCATCGTATCAATATATAGATCGGGAAAATTTTTATTTTCACACGTCTTATATGAACATTTAATATCATCTCCACTAATATTTTTTGGATAGATTGTGCGTATTTAATAAAACCCTCAACCCCATTACAATAATCCATCTTGCGTAACCCTTCGAGTAAAACTCAATACATCCAAGAATGATTATCTATTACTTTTATGAAACTTATATAGAATATTGATGACAACATGTATTAATTAATAATGTGAACTAAACAAATTATCGGTACCCAACTAATTAGCTATCATTGGTTTAACTAAAACTTATTCAATTTATTTTAATAATACCCTTAAATCATTATCAGTTTTCTACAAAAATTCAAATCCCTTTAAATTTATCAAAATTTTCAACTTAACAATAAAATTAACAAAATGTGAAACGTACCCATTAAATAAGCCATTATTTATTTCAATATAAAACACATAAGTTACAAAATTGAACTCAAAAACATCAAATGGCAAACAAATATAATTTTTTCAAATCTTAAATAAACCCTAAAATGTACAAATCATATATTTGTATAACAAATTTCTATGGAAAAAAAAAGCTATAAAACAAGTAAACACACAAACAAACTATATATATTACATCAAAATGCCAAAAAAATATTAACATTTTAAAAATGGGTTACAATAAAAAATGGGTAGTTCCGGTTACTTAATATGACGAATCTTAAAACAAATAAACCAAAATAGGGATGCTGACAAACTAAGTGTTGGGGTGGTCGGATTTGTAAAGATAGAAGCTTGATTTATGACAAAACAATATAAGGGTGTTGTGTGTTCTTTCCTGCGGAATAAAAAGAAAGAAGAAGAAAGAGAAAATAAAGAAATGGAAGAGAGGGAGAGGAGGGTTGTCTGTCATGTAATTATAACTTATATATTACTAATAAATTCACTTACTAGTATTAGCGACGAGCGTATTTTCTTGGTAATTATGTCTGTAATAACGACATGTTATTTTTTTTTAATTTTTTATTTTTAATTATAATTTTCTCGGTATTCACCAATAAAAAGTTTCCTCAATGATGATATAATATTCCATAAAAAAAAAATTACTGTTATTCATTCTTTGCATATACATCATAGCGATATGCATAGTAGTCTAAATTAGACAAGAGAGATAGAGAAAGAAGTGAAAGAATTAAATACGTGAGGGATCCTACAAGCCACCACGTCATTTTTTTTCATAAAAAGATCACAATGATTGATTATTAGTGTTTACCCATCATTCTAGTATAAATGTATTCAATTCAAATACTATATTTTTAGTTTGGTTAATTTAATTTTATATTCTCTTAATTCATTCAATTAATCATTATGGTATTTTTGAATTTTTTCAATTAACCCCTATATTCCCTAAATCTATTCAATTAACTCAATAACATTATTAAATATTTATGTATAATTTATGTCACAATAAATTATCTTTGTGAAGATATATCGAGATTTGAAAAAAATTATTTATTAAATTAATTGGACAAGTTCATAGAACAAAGGTAAATTGAATAAATTTTCAAGAAGATAAGAGTTAATTAACTAAATTAAAATTATATTGATATAAATGAATGAATGAATAGTTGATACAAACATAGGAGCAAATTTAAAGGTTTTATTGTTAAATATATAAACACACACGTACAATTAATAATCACTATTGTATTTATGGTTAATGTATTACACTATTAATATAAAAAAGACATTGCTAGTTAGTTACTTACAACTAATATTTATTAAATACATTATTGTTTAATAAAATACACTTTTTATTAAATTCTTGCCTTATTATTTACAAGTTATATTATTGTTCCATATGCATTATGCTAGTAATATTAGTCGCTGTGCCCTTGTGATGCAACGATCCACTTATAACTTAAAATAGTGCCTTTTTTTGCTTGATTACGTGGATCTTTGAGGACGTTGATTAGTGCCTTTTTTTGCTTGATTATCCGATTGACAATGTTTGTTCTTTTTATAAAAAAAATAAAAAATTGAAAGAAAACTAGAATGAAAGCAAAAGTTTATTTTCAAATTGCAAATATACATAATGAAAGCAGCAAGAAGAAATTTATTTTATTTTATTTTTGCCAAAAATTAAAAACAATTTATATATTTTAGATCGTTTTGATGCACTGATCTCAAAAATAATTTTTAAAAAATAAAAAAATATAATTTTAATACATTTCAGTATGAAAAATACTTTAAAAAACAACTACAATTATATTTTCAAACAGATTTTAAATTATATTTTAGATCGGTTAAAATCATTTTTAGACCCAAACATGCCCTAAAACAGATTGCTTATTAAAAAAATCTGAAAAAAACCCAATTCCATTACAAAAACTTCTAAAGCCTAATTCAGCACAGGAGAATTATAAATGAGCCCAAGAAATAGTTCAGAAAAGCTTAGGCCCATACCAAACCGAAACCCATAGCACTTCCTTCTTTCCTTTCTACGTTAGATAGTTAAAGAGATTGTTTCAGAGAGAATGCATTCACTTACAAAATTTCAGTGATTAAAGCCTATTCCATTGTGATGGATCAGTATTTCTTGCACTTTATTAATTATAAATTTTATTCATAATTAAAGTTGTTCAATTAGCATTTTTTTGCACATTATGAATAAAACATAATTAAGGAAACATGATAGAACATAAAATGCAAATTCGTAGGTATCTGTGGCATTAATCAAAACTTTAATTTTCTCAAGCAAATGGCATTACAACCAAAAAAAAAAATTTGAAATGAAGCTGATAATCTGTTCGGGAGTGTGGTTACGGTTATTTTTCAAAGTGTTTTTCATGCCGAAGTGCATCAAAATGATGTTATTTTATTTTTTAAAATTAGTGTATTAAAACGATCCAAAACATACAAAAAAAATTAATATGTTTAGGAGTGTGATTGCGGTTGCTTTTCAAAATGTTTTTCATGCTGAAATGCATCAAAATGATTTTTTTTTTTATTTTTTAAAATCAGCACATCAAAACGATCCAAAACATACAAAAATAATTTAATATATTTGGAAGTATGGTTGTGGTTGCTTTTCAAATTGTTTTTTATGCCGAAATACATGAAAATAATATTTTTTTTATTTTTTAAAAATTATTTTTAAAATCAATGCATCAAAACAATTCAAAACATACAAAAAAATAATTTTTAGTAAAAACAATTAAAATTTTTAGAAACATATGTAAAAGCTGAAAAGGTTGGAATCTAAGGAATTTTCACACATTAATTCAAAGTACTTTTATTATAAATTCATCCATCCAGCACACATTCATCACAAAAAAGATGAAATAAGCAACAAAAAATGGCATTAATTCTTGGGTAGGTAATATCTACACTTGGCAACTAAAAAAAATGGGATGAAACTGGGCAAAGCTAACATCTTCAAACGTTGAAGACAGGTTTTTCTGCAAAGTGAGGATTAGTAACTCTCTTCATTAATTTAAATCAATGCATGATTTGGCTAGCAAAGGGAAGCCGACAAGACAAAACCATGTTTGCTTCCGTTTTTATTAAAATGAAGCTTTCCCTTCCTTTTATTTATTTATATCTTCTCCTCTTTTCTTTTGAAATCTAAACTCTTATCCTCTTTATTATTTTTCATTTCTCTCTCATTTCTTTTCTCTTGGTTTTCTGGGTCTTTTATTTTCTTTTTTTTATGTTGTCAGGTGATGATATTTCAAAATTTCTGTTTCCTTAGAAATGAGGTTTTTGATGTTTAAATAACAGGTAATTATATCTTGGTGTCAATATTTCATTCTCCAAAGGTCAAGAAGTGGATTGATAGTGGTAAAAGATCTAACACTTGAAAAATAATTTATTTTGGTAGGGTTTAAAAACCCTTAGATTATAAAGTCAGTAATTTTTTTTAAAAAAATTGTTATAAATAAGAGAATGAGCAATAAATTCTAAGAACAAAAGTGTTTGTTCTTTTTTTGATATGATAAATGTTATGGGATTTAAAAGTACTAAATTTTAGAGAATAGAAATTGTAAAGCTTTTACTTGGATGGTTTCAAAAGTTATTTATAATCCTTGAACCTTGTCATTTTTTTTAGAGTGAAGGGGTTGGAGAGTTATTTTCTCATACACAGTATTAACAAGAGATCAATATATCTAACACAATATTAATGAAGAACAAATACCTCTTACATAATATTAACGAGATGAAAATATGGTAGGTCATCGAGAGATTTTTTATACACATGTGGGTATAAAGAGATAAATATTCCTGATATTAACATTTTATTTTAAAAGTCATAAGAATAAATAAATAAATTCTCATGGCCAACATGTAACCTATAATGATCTTTGGACCTTTAGTCCTTTGCGCTTGACACACTGTCAAGCCTCTAATTAATGGGTAAGGAAGCGAACTAAATTCATATCCAATTAGGTTTGGAATGCAACCAAAACCAAGGTTGATAAGTCGAGAGAGTCACCAGACCTATATCTAAATGAGCTCGATGTGTAACCAAGCCTAAAGAAGTTGTGTTTGGTAGTTCGTATGATTCATGTGCATTTGAGCTTAATAAATTGTTGAATTCAAAAATATTGAATCTAAAAGTTCATCATATTCATATTTATTTAGACTCAACAGATCTCAGAATTGAAGAATATTAAATATAGTAACTTGCTAGACTTCCATTTGCTTAACCTCATCACGTAGCGGGCTCAAGAAATTTAAAGAGGAAAAGAATACTAAATTATGGAGGGTCAACACGAATGAAGGTATCATCTTAATTATTTATTATACCATATGGATTAATTAGTTAAAGTTAATAAACTATAGGGACTAGTTTATAATTAAGTCGTCCCATAAGGAAACAGATTGTTTCATTCCATAATAATAACAAAAATAATAATAATCGCGTAATTGCACCACCACCAGCAACGTTTTTGTGGTGTCGGTGAGATCCCCCAGTTTTGCGTGCGACGAAACAAACAGACGCCTCCCAGTTGTTCTCTGACACGCTTTCTCCCTCTCCCTCTCCCTCTCTTTAATATCCTTAGTCTCTTTGGATCCCTTTGATTTTTTCGCTCTCTTCAGAGAAATAATAATAATCCAATTTCCCATTCATATTTATCGGATCTGATCTGATCTTAATGGCGGCTTCCAGGCGTCTTCGGGAGCTCCAATCGCAACCAGCCAATAAGATCTGCGTCGACTGTTCCCAAAAGAACCCACAGTGGGCTTCTGTTTCTTACGGTATCTTCATGTGCTTAGAGTGCTCCGGCAAACACCGTGGCCTCGGTGTCCACATCTCCTTCGTCCGATCCGTCACCATGGATTCCTGGTCCGAGATCCAGATCAAGAAGATGGAATCCGGCGGAAATGACAAGCTGAATGCCTTCTTAGCTCAATACGGTATCCCTAAAGAAACAGATATCGTAGCCAAATACAACACTAACGCCGCTAGCGTTTATCGTGATCGGATCCAAGCACTAGCGGATGGACGATCTTGGAGGGACCCACCGGTCGTTAAAGAAACTATTGGTAGCAAGAAAAAGCCCCCGCTGTCTCAATCTGGTTCTGCCGGCGGTGGCAGAGATAGTTATTCTAGTAATAATGGAGGGTGGGATAATTGGGATAACGAGGATTCGCTTGGATCTTCTTCTAATGATGTAAGGAGGAATCAATCTGTTAGCGATTTTAGGGGGGGTAATACTGGTGGTGGTGGCCAGGCAATGGGAGGGCCTGTGAGGTCAAGATCCACGGAAGATATCTATACGAGGTCGCAATTGGAGGCTTCTGCGGCGAATAAGGAAAGCTTTTTTGCTAGGAGAATGGCAGATAATGAGTCGAGATCTGACGCTATCCCCCCTTCACAAGGTGGGAAGTATGTGGGATTTGGATCTAGTCCTGCACCTACGCAAAGGAATAATAATTCGCAACAGGATGTTCTCTCTGCTGTGTCACAGGTATTTTGCTGGAGTTTTTTCTTATTTTTGTGCGGATAAAAATGATTGAATGATTGGTGATCTACTTGTTTGTGTGGACTTGTTATGCAGGGATTTGGTAAGTTATCTATGGTGGCTGCATCTGCGGCTCAGTCAGCTGCAAATGTTGTCCAAGCCGGCACAAAAGATTTAACTTCCAAGGTAT
Source organism: Populus davidiana (assembly GCA_030145905.1). Classification (NCBI taxonomy): domain Eukaryota; kingdom Viridiplantae; phylum Streptophyta; class Magnoliopsida; order Malpighiales; family Salicaceae; genus Populus; species Populus davidiana. The sequence goes on along the minus strand of CM057794.1, from coordinate 1,262,549 downwards.
TTGGATTTGTTTCTCTAGCTAGTATTAAGGCATGTTTGTTATTTCTTCTTTTGAGATCTGCCATTCTAAGTTTTGGATATCCTAGGATTGCTATGAAGCATTGCAGCATTGAATTTCGAATTATTTACCGGGTCAGTGAACCTAGAGAATAATATGATTCTCATAAGCATGGAGATCTATTTGTCATCCTGTAATATCAGTGCCTGCTTGTTTGTTCTATTATAAATAGATAATAGATCCCCTCTCCTTTAGCTTACATCAAGTTTAGTGATAGAACAATACTGATATTGCTTAGCAGATCCCCCTTGTGTTGTCTGTGTATAGAGGTAGTTGGTCACCATTGTAAGTGCTAAGAAGTCTTGGTTAAAGCACTTGTCTTGGTTACATTGGAGAGAATTGTGCATGATTTCAAGGAGTAGTTGCTAATGACAGTGTGGGAAATAGCACCAATTTCTGCCATACTAACTTAGATGATAGAGGTTGTTGTGGTATATAGGGACTGTAAGGTGATTAACTGAGGGTAGTAAGTGGTCATCACAACTGATCATAAGAGTGCTTAAGACTGCTGTGATGGAGGTGAATGGTTGAGATTTTTGGTAATTAAGAAACTATTAGTTTTCAAAAAAAAAAATTTTTTGCCATAAATTAGAGAACTGATTGGCATACAAGGACCATTTTGAGAAGTTAGTATGCTGTTATGATATAGCTAATTTCTTGCCAGTGATTTCTTAGCTGAATGGGTTAGGTTTTGCAATTATTGGTAGCATGCATGTTTTTCTAGTTATACAAGGGATCAAAGTTGGGATTTTTCTCACCATCTCCTTGATTTCTGTCCACCTATCCATTTCCTATGCACATAAATTCCCTTTTATATATTATAAATTTTGTTATGGTGGTTGAGGGGGTTCAGTCAAGTTTAAAACTTTTTACTTGCATAAAGAAACTCATTTATTAAGGCATCCAAAAGTTTGAAGTGGCGGCATTGTTCGAGTATATGTAAAACAAGAGACGTCCTACCTAGAGGTTCAGCTCCATTTATAAACCCATCATTTAAGGGCCTGTTTGTTAGTTTATTGAAAACTGTTTATTTCTAGTATATTTAGAAGAGAACCATTAACTAGAGTTTTGACTCCATTTATAGACTTGTACGAATGGCTTGTTTGGTAGTTTGCTTAGAACTGTTTATTGTTTTTTAAGAAGGTATGTGAAGTAGACATTGGTGTCTAAGATTTATTTTAAGAAATATAAACATATATTATTACCTTAAGAAATATAAAAGCTAGGAGTAACAACACACTGTAGTTATGGTGATGAGATAGTGGTAATGAGGTGGTGGTAGCTGTGAAGGCATGGTAATGTTGCTGTGGCGATGATGGCTATTAGCGGTGGTGATGAATGTAGCAATAGCAAATTGATGGTGGTGTTTTTTTATTTTCAATGAGTGGCGGCGGCAGTGTAGTAGGATAGTAGTGTAGTGGCAGTGTAGTAGGATAGTAAGTGTAGTGGCAGCCACAACTTGGCAAGAACAATGAATAGTTAGAGCATGGGTGGTGGTTGTAGTGGGTGATAATGATGGTGGTGGTTATGCTAGTATGCTAGTGGTATACATTGTATACACGCAAGGTTATAATGGTCATGGTGTTGGTAGTGCTGGTGGATTTGATGATCATGGTGGTAGTGGTAGGAGGTGATGATGATGGGTTAATAGCATAGTATACCCTTGTACTCTTAAATGTATACAAGTATTGTTCTTTTATAAATATTTCGACGGATTGAATCCCTGTATCCTTTGTTTTGTTAAGGATTTAGTCTTGCCTCACTCATGTCAATTGGAGTGGGTAGATGTCGAGCACATAAGACGTTATATTGCTAAGAAATGACACATCTTAAATAAAAATGATGTAAATATAATAAACCGAAGAGAGAATTTAAAGAAATAAAAATTGAATTCTCTCTCCACACCGAAACCTAGATAATCTTGTAAGTGAGCATTATGGAGGAGCTAGTGTGGTTTCTTGGTGAGCAAGAGGGAGAGTGAGTTGTGTTTTATGTTTTGTGTAGGTTAGTTTTGTTTCCTTTACGTGATGGAGAGTTTAGATTTGTCTCAAGTTTTTCCTTTTCTTTTTACAAATTTCTAATTCTTTCATTCAGGTCTAAGTGATTGGTATCAATACTTTTTACTATCTGCTTGCAAAAGTTCATTTAACTTTTTAACAGCTTGTCTATTCAATTTTGATTTTTCAATGGGATATGTTTTCTTTTCCTTCTTTTTCAATAGAAAACATAGAAATAATGTGTTGTTTAAAAAATATCTTAGTTTTTAAAATTGTTTAGTAAAATATAAACGGTAACCAAACATGATTTCTATTTTTCTCCTAGAAAAATATATGAAACTAGAAATTGATGATTCCCAACAACAGCTTAGGTTTTCTTTTCTTTTCTTTTCTTTGTTCATTATGATTTCAATGATTTTACAAATTCATCAGAGTTTTTCTATTGTGAAAACATACAACTTTCTTTGTATCATATCCAAAAAAGTTAAAAAATTGGGTGGACAGATAAAGGCTATTCTTTGCTTGCCATAACATGTAGAAAAAAAATATTATGGTATTTCCCTTCTTACATCATTCTTAAATTAATGACTTTTTATATATCGAAGTGGGCAATGCTGTTTTGATATGGTTGGACTGTTTAATTTTGATGGTTGACATGAGGGTGCATTAATGAGAAGAAGCAATTGAATTGGTTTATTGGGAGTTGTGCGGGGAAAAGCAAGGCAAGGAGTGTCGTGGGCTGAAGTGGTAAAAAAATGTATTCAGTATTGATTTACATCTCATGCAGAGTTTGACCTGGAGAAGAATGCGCATCTGATTTTGAGTTTGATTTGGCACCATTCTCTTCTTTGACAAATTTGTCATATTAAGCAATTGATTTGGCACAATTCTTAATGTTGTTTTATGATGCAACTGCGGTGGTGTTCAACTGGCAACAAATCGATATGTGCTATTGCTTAGATGAAAAACAAACACAGAACAGTAGCGATTCCTTATTGGTTGCCTTGAATGGGTAAAAAATGGTGTTGGATGAAGTGATAAAGAGTGAGATAGTGTCACAGCAGTATGCACATGTTTAGCCACAGAAAAAGTGAAGAGAGGAGTGGATCCATGTAGATCACCAACTGCGTGGGTTTGAAGCGTAGTTGAGTTGTTTGTACTCTTAGCTTTGTCCTATCACTTTGTTTTTGTCTCAACATGGTAAATCATTTGTGTTGCATACATCTGTCCCCATTTGCTGCAAAAACTTATTTTTGTTGATAAAATTGTTCTGCTAAGTTGGTGGTTATTTATGACACAAGAACTATCAAAAACTTAAATTAGATTAAGGTGGTCCGTGAATAAACCTTTATTACAGGTAAAGGAAAGTGGCTATGATTACAAGGTGAACGAAACTGTCAATGTCGTTACTGCAAAAACAACAGAAATTGGACAGAGGACATGGGGGATTATGAAAGGGGTAATGGCAATAGCTTCGCAGAAGGTTGAGGAGTACACTAAAGAAGGCTGGAACACTGACAACTGGCAACGGAGTGATAATCAGAGTAATGGATATTATCAAGAGTTTAATAAGCAGGAAAATAAAGGATGGAATTCTTCTTCTGGTGGACAGTCCTCAAGTGGTCATCATAATTCCTATGGCTCAAGTTCTTGGGACGACTGGGACCAGAAAGACAACAGGACGGAAGATACCATAAAGTCTACTGCCTCGCATAGCAATGATGATTGGGCAGGTTGGGATGATGCCAAAGATGATGGATATGATGATAATATCTACCATAGTGCTCCCAGTACAAAATCCGCTAGTCACAACGGAAAGTCAGATGCCTCATGGACAGGGGGAGGCTTTCTTTAGGGTATGTTTTTAACTCAATATTTTTCTTTTGTTCTTAGATCTGTGTAAAATTTGCTGGGAAATGGAAAAAGCTTCATTGTTTGGGATGATCTCCGCTAACTTGTATATTGCTTGCTATTCCTGTTATCAGGTAGATTCATATTTCATTCTCGCCAAAACCCTGGTCTTTTCTGAAACAATGGTTAGTTCATGAACGGATGCTTGGCAGGCTGCGATAATGACACAAGTGTTGATATGAATTTACACTTTGGCGCAGCTGATTAGAAAACTGTCGGCCGGATGTCTTGTATCATGTGGGTGGTTTGTTTAGATTGCTATATCTTCTGCAACTTTTTTTTCCCTTTTAATTCTTTTTTTATTTCAAAAAATCTCTATGAACGTCTCAGTTTCTGGTGTGTTTGAAATTAGTTTATATAAACAAGGAGGGGCTGGTTGCCCGAACCAAAAGAGGACTGTTCTTTCTATGCGAGGACATCATCATGTGACTTGAAAAGTCAGCATTTCTTTGTAATTGGGATGCCTAATCAATTATTGTTTTCTTTTTCTTTTTCCTTTTCTTGGGGATCATCACTCAGATTCCATGTTTTCCCCAATTGAAATCATTAAATTCAGTCTGTTTCCGAGGCCCGGGGAGTTTAATCACTCTTTCTGCAAAATTCATTTGCTCGAGGACTTGATGGAATAAGAAAAAAGCCTTTTGTTCCAACCCAATGGTCTGGTCAGCTGAAAAGCCTGTTAGCTTTATTGTGGTAGTTATTTGTTTGGAAATGAATTGAAATAATATTTGTTTTTTTAATTTGTTTTTAGCTATACTAAAATGATTTAGAAATATATAAAAAACTTAATTTGTACAAAAATGCTTTGCAACCAAGCCCTTTTTATCTTATTTTTCTGTTTTTCCAAATACCAAACTTGAATAAATAATGCTGGCTTTTATCTTATTTTAAGTCTTCGTTCTCTCGTGAGAAAAATGTGATTATTGTTTTATTTAAAAAACTGTCGGTCCATTATTGATATAAGTGGGAACGAATACGTTGATGATTGATGCAAGCTTACAGGTATAATGCCTCCAATATGTAAATAGTTTAAAGTTATAATTTATTTTGGATTATTTGCTAACTATTCTTAATTTCTTAGAGTGGTTTTGTATAATATGTGTTTAGTTATATAACTTAATTTTAAGTTGGATCTATAATAATGATTCTTATAAGATGATTTCTTAAGTGTTTCGGGTACGTAATTGAATTTAATTATAATATTCAATTTAAATTTAATTTATAAATAAATAAAATTTTCATATTTAGAATAAATAAAATTTAATTCATTTTATTTTTTATATTACTCCTATCATTTTCATTTTATTTTTTCAAATGTCTATCAAAAAAGAGATGAGTATTTTTAAAAGGTTGATTTTAACATTAAACTTTTTTTAATTGGAAATGTAAATCAAAGGTATTAACATGTTATATATTTTTATATAATTTTTAGAGATTGAATTCTATTTGGAATTCAATAATTAACACTAAAAATATCTTAAATATAAGATATTATTAAATTAAGTGATTTCCAAACATGCCGTGAGTATTTGAAATTGGTGCTTTTCTTCATCTACTCTCCTATATATATTTTTTTTTTCCTAAATTGAGCTTCAAAAAGGCCTTGAAGTGCAAAAGTTTCTATCTCAAAGATGAGATCCAGTCCACAAAAGCAAGATTCAGTAGGAATCTAATCGAAAATACTACAGAGCTAGAAATCAACCAAACTCCAAAAAACATCAATTCGATTTGGGTGGAAACAAGTATAAATATGGTTCATATTTAAAGTGTTATTTGCCTTTATAATAAATCTAAAGTAATTGTTATTGAAGTCAAACAAATACACTTTCAAGAATATATAAAGACAATGATGTTTTTCGTAGCAGTACAACAGTTATAAGAAAATCTCCAAAAACATTAATGAGCTTACTGGAAAAAACGGTAAGAAAATTATTGTATTTATAGCTTGCAAGCAACCTTCAGCTACATTTTACAGTTTCTGAATGGTTACAGCCCATTAAGATCTAACTACTTCAATTATTTGTCCCAAAAACTCATTATATGCGAGAGATGTCATGATTTCATCGTGCTTGAGAGTGCTCGAAGTTATTTTATTTAAAAATATTTTAAAATAATATTTTTTTTATTTTTTAAAATTAATTTTTAATATTAATACATTAAAACAATTAAAAAATATAAAATAAAAATTAATTTAAATAAAAAAATCAAAATTTAAAAATCAGCTCTTTGCATCTTTCAGGAAGAATATGTTGATCCTCCTCTATACTTAGTTTTAAAATATAGTTATGATTATTTTTTAAAATGTTTTTTTATGTTAAAATATATTTAAAAAAAATATTTTTTTTATTTTTAAAAAATTATTTTTGATATAAATCTATCAAAATAATTCAAAAAACACATCAAAAATTAATTTTTAATAAAAAAATTAAAATTTTAAAAAATATTATTTACACCGCATTCCTAAATATTTCCTAATAATTAATTGACATACCCTAAATATAGCTCAAAAAAAATTTATAGCTCTAATTCCCTAGATTTTTTAAATATTAAATATTAAATAACTTTTTTAAATATATAAATAATTTTTTTTTACTAAAATAAAAATTACTGAAATAAAAATATATAAAAATTTAAAGTTTATTTGAATCATTCGAGGAGGAAATTTTATTTTTGACATCTAAAATAGATTGGCGAAGCTAATTATTAAATTCTGGTTCAGATTTTGTGAGCTCAGAAATTGCTAGCAAAGTCTCTCTTGTATTCTACGTGATTCGTTTGTAATTTTATTTTTATTTTTTTCTTTTTAGTCTTAAGTTATTATTATTTTTTTAATATATTAATATAAAAAAATATTTTAATACATTTACAATTAAAAAATATTTAATATTTAACTATACACCTTCGATGACCTCACCTAGCCAGGAGGATGGAGGGCTACTTAACGCCCGTGACCCATACAATGAATGGTGGCGCACGTTGTGTCCGAGTCAGGAAGGGTCCTTCCTGATCAGACCGGCCTGCTTCATGTGATGTGACCTTCTCTGGCATCCCTCTACACACGGGCTTGTGCTTGATACTTGAAGGCTTGGCTGGCGGTGCATTTAAGATTGGCACGTGGCCTGTTGTCCTCTTTTCTTCTCTCTTTCCCCCCCCTCCAAATCTGACTATTTGAGAACAGCACTGGCACAGAGCTCCCCCCTTCGAATTTGTCATTTTACTGGGTGGGCAGGTCAGAGCTTATCTGTGTGATATCTTCAAGTAAGTGCTTCTTTGGTATTTTGGTATCGAGGTTCAATCTATTTTTTAAAAATTTTAATTTTTTTTTTATTAAAATTGAGTGTGATTTGTATTTTTTAAATCGTTTTGATGTGCTAATATTAAAAATAATTTTTAAAAAATAAAAAAATATTATTGACATGTTTTTTGACACGAAAAGCAACCACTACTATACTCCAAAACACTCTCAAATTCACTCCATGTTTTTTAAAGTTTATTTTAAAAAAAATATATTAAAAATATATTTTTTATTTTTAAAAATTTATTTTTAATATCTTTAAAAATAAATTAACCATTATTTTCTTATTTAAGTGGTCCCTCCTCTATCATTTTTTTTCTTCTAGTACACCATTAATTATCGACGGCACGTTTAAAGAAAGTGGGCACATATCTACCCCATCCTAGGTCACATGTCAATAATTGATGATGGATACATAGGATAAACTTACCCTAAAAAAAAATTATTGAGTGGAGGTACCAACTAAATAAATAAAAAGGTGGAAAAGTCAAGTAGAGAGAATGTCAAGAATCCAAGGAGTAATCTGAGAATTATTAGGAATCTCAAATGTTTTTAGATATTATATTCTCAATCAAATATAAATTTCACATGTCCAAGAATCATAATCCTTACAATTTCATTCTAGCAAAACATTTTATTTAGTGTCACCATTTTAATTTTTGTTATAAATCTAATATAAATATTATTTTTTGTAGTTAATATATAGCTTTTTCATGATAATTTTTAATTTGAATGAAATAAAACTAATATTTTATAACCAAATCATCATGAATGAAAAATATTAAGATTACTATTATAAATTATGCATTTGATTTTTCATAAAAAAAGTGTTTTTAATCTTGATGTATTCTTTTATGAAAAAAATTGTCTTCATCCTCAATAAATAAACATGTTTTCTAATTTTATGTAGGAAAAAAAAATCTAGAAAAAGAAAAAAAAAATGGAAATGGAAAAGAAAAACAATTTTGTGGTGGTGAACAAACCCTTTCTTTTTTTATTTTTCTTTCTTTTGCACAGCCACACGTGCCACACTCATAGTTTCATCCTTAGTTTTTCTTCTTATCTTCATTCTAATCCCTTTTCTTATTTAATCAATCATATGAGTTATCATAGACTGGGCCCATTGCTCAATATTTGGCCTTCAAACATAAATTAATAAAATTTGTTTGGGAGCTTTAATGAAATAAAAAGGATACGTTGCGACCAGATTGCGAAGAAGCTATAAGATTTCTCAAAAAACAAAAAACAAAAAAGACGGCCATATTTCTCAAAAAACATCACGCCCGGTGGGACTCGAACCCACAGTCGCCTGATTAGAAGTCAGACGCCTTATCCATTAGGCCACGGGCGCCTTTGTTTCAAACGGTAGAATATATAATATATTTTTATATGTTTCTAATTGTAGCAGTTATCTTTTTCAGTTGAAGAGTTGGTATAAACAGTCCTCCGTTGGATTTTATGCCAGCACCCATTGATATAGACACTGTCGGGAATATTCTTGAGATAGTAAAATATAAATCTGGTAAGAAAATATATTAGATGGAAAGACACGGCTTTTTTATAAAAGGAAAATAATGAGAGCCTTTTAAAAAAAGAGGGAAAAAAGTTGGAAGATATGACATTTTGAAAAAGGATTTAAAATAAATAAATCACAATCACTGTAGAGCTTCTAAAAAATCCAAAATCTAAATATTACATTGATGTATTTATAAATCATATCCTTATATAGAAAAATAATAAATATAACTTTTCTATTTTTATTTTCTAATATACTCTCCATAAATTAATTTTATTGAATTTAATGGTCATGTGCGCATGATAGTTTCAATATTAACCGGAAAAAAAATCCCCTTTTAAGTAAATGAAAAATGAAAAGATCTAAGAAAATTAGGAATAGATTTATGCCAAGAGAAATCAATAAAAGCAATAAAAAAAATCACAGAGATGAATTTATTGAAAAGCTTATTAAAAAAAAAAATGTGGTGTTGGCCACTAGATACCACAAAAGGATTCTCTATATAGAAAAACAAAATAATGAGGAATAATTCCATGTATTAAAGACATGCTATTGACTTTCCTCGCGCGCGCGCGCACGTGTGTCTAGACACACACGGCCCATTGGTGCATCTAGTGGTTATTGACTTTCCTGCTAAAAAAACATTTTAATGATTATTCGATAGAGTTTTTCATTTAGATTAACAAAATAATTAAACCAACTAGATCAATTTCACGCTTCATATAAATAATGAATCTTGCAGTTTTTTTTTATTGTTTTTTTTTTAATTTATTTTGGTTGTTTTTTACCAAGTTATTATAGTTTGAAATAAATATTTAAATATTTAATTTGTAATTAATTTTATAAGCATTTATTTTTCTAATATTGTTGTGTTTTCTCTCAAAAAATCACTGATTTAATCACTGGAGAGTTCTCAAATTTATCGAAAAAGGCCTTTTACAAGTATCAAGCATGCATCTCTAGCCACCATAAACTCCCCCCAAAATATTTATTTTTCATTAAATAACTCATAATAAAGCAAATAAAGTTTTAGAACAAAAAAGAGGTGAAAATAGGAGGTCTTTTACCATTATAATACAATTTGATAAAAGTTATGGAAAAATGATACATGTTAGAAAAATATTAGAAAAATGTCATAGTTTGAACACAACCACCAAAAATCATGTTTCATTCAAGTAATTAACATATATAAAAGTTAACTTAAAATTTTATAAAAATTAAATAATCAAGAAATGAGATTCAAGATACAATGACTAAAAAAAAAGATAAATTAATGTGTCATGAGAGAAAAAGAGGAAAGGAAAATAAGAATAAAAAAGGTCAATGAAGACACATTATAGCTCTGTTTTTCATACATTTAATGTCGTTAGAAATATCTCAACGAGATGATTCTAACCAGACTTTGAAAGACTACCAAACAAAATCCTAATTGATTAGGACTGTCGTTCGAGATTAATTTAGAATTTATTTTGTGGTTTTTCAATGTGTAGTTAGAATTGTATCGTCGAGATCTTTTTAACAGTACAGAGTGTGTAAAAAATGGAGCCCCAAAGGGTACCTGGTGATCTTTTCTTTTCTTTTATTTTCTTATTTTTATTTCATGTCACATCATCTTATCTTTTTTTTTTCCTTAATTATTGAATCTTGAATTTTATTTTTTTTGTTTTTAAATCTTTATAAAATTTTAAATTGATTTTTATTTAGATTAATTAATTTATAAAAGATATATATTTAAAAACATGACTACATAACCCCTATCAAGAATAAAGATCGGGTACGAAAATGATATTTGATAAGCAAGGCCTTGTCTATTTTTAAAGTACCTTTTCAACAAATATTATTTTTCCAGAATTTTTACTATATCAAAAAGAATAAAAAATGGTAAATTAAAGGCCCAGAAGACAGGTCAGTCATGGCGTGGAGGAAGGTATATTACTACTACCAAACAAAACCCTAATTGATTAGGATTTTTATTCAAAATTAATTTAAAGTTAATTACAAATTTATTTTGTGGTCTTTTAATATATAGTTAAAATTATATTATCAAGATTTTTTTAATAATATGGAGTGTGTAAAAAATGGAGCCCCAATGTGTCCTGATGATCTTTTTTTTTTTCTTCTTTCATATTATATTATTTTATTTTATTTTCTTGATCATTAAATCTTGAATTTTATTTTTTTGTTATTAGATCTTTATAAAATTTAAATTGACTTTTATTTAAATTAATTAATTTAAAACATGACTCCATAACCCCTATCAAGAATAAAGATCGGGTACGAAAATGATATTTGATAAGCAGGGCTTTGTATATTTTTAAAGTACCTTTTCAACAAATATTATTTTTCCAGAATTTTTACTATATCAAAAAGAATTAAAAATGCTAAATTACGGGCCCAAAGACAGGTCAGTCATGGCGTGGAGGAAGGTATAAAATAGTTGAGGGATTGGTGGGGGCATTAAAGCTCTATTGTCTATACCGACAGCTATTTAATGTGCCATTGTCTTCTCCATAAAAATCCCTCTACTCATCACCTAAAAAACCACAAGCCTCTCAATCTCATGCATTTTATTCCCATTCTTTAAAAAAAAGGCAAAAACCTGCTCCCTTTCTCTCCTTCTTCATCCAAATATAGAAGTCTTATTCTGGGTCTTGTCAACTTCAGATTGATTTGTAAACAAAAAAATGAGTTTCTTCTCGTTAGTGACAGGAAGGCCTGGTCCTAGTGGGTTTGGATCGGCTTCTACTGCTGAGCAGGTTACACAGGGGATCGATGCTTCCAATCTTACTGTCCTTATCACTGGTATTTGTATGCTTTTTGCATGTCACTATTTCATTTGTATGGTTCAATTCTCAATTACGTGTTTTTTACTGCGATAGAGAGTGTTTTTTTTTTCAAGAAAGAATATTTTTTGTTGTTGTCTCTGTTGCTTGTTTGGTTGGCTTATCTGATTTCTGATCCACTGCCAGCTTTAATTTTTTTTTCTTACAGGTATGAACTCTCATGTGCAAATTAACTTGAAAGGATTTTGAAGTATTTTCTAAGAATTTGTCCGGAACTGTGACCTCATCGTGTTTTTGTCGGCTGTGAATGATCGCTTATGAATTTGGATGCAGGTGGAGCAAGTGGAATTGGTTTGGAGACGACAAGAGTGCTGGCTTTACGTAAAGCCCATGTCATTATTGCTGCCAGGAACATGGAAGCTGCAAACGAAGCTAAACAACTTGTTCTTAAAGAGGATGAAAATGCCCGTGTTGATGTCCTAAAACTTGATCTGTCCTCTATCAAATCCATTAGGGAATTCGCTGACAACTTCAATGCTCTCGATCTGCCTCTCAACATCTTAATGTGATCTCTCGCTCTCTTGTAATAAAATCCAGATATATCCAGGTACTCCTGCCAGCCTGATACATGCAAGATTTCTTTTTTATGTTTCAGAAACAATGCTGGCATCATGTTTTGCCCCTACCAGCTCTCAGAAGATGGAATAGAGATGCAATTTGCCACAAATCACCTGGGTATGTATCTGTACGATTATGTATAGATTAAGAATTGATTAACGCTGGCTGGCATTGATGTTTTTTTCCCTGCCACAAAATATCCAACGCTGTTAATTATAATCAATCAATTTGCACCATTAATTATCAGGTCATTTTCTCTTGACAAATCTGCTCCTTGACAAAATGAAAGACACTGCAAGAACCACCGGTGTCGAGGGGAGGATTGTGAATTTGTCGTCAGTCGCCCACATTCACACTTACAAAGATGGGATCCAGTTCAATAATATTAATGACAAGAAGAGGTAGGTTGCTTTTTCTAGAAGTGATGTTGATTTTTTTTCCCATGGATATTTACGATTAGCACATTTTTATCGAAACCATGCTTTCAATGGTGTCTGAGCTATTGTTTCCGCTACAGATACTCTGACAAAAGGGCTTATGGCCAATCCAAGCTGGCAAACATACTGCATGCCAAAGAGCTTTCTCGTCGCTTTCAGGTAAACACTGAAGTTGCGGTCTGCTTCCAAGTTGCTCATAAACGAGAAAAATAAATTCCAAATTAAGAATATCCCTGAACTTTGCTCTCAGATTGCTCCGTATGGAGCATGTCTGTAAGATGTTCTGCGGTCATGAATCCGGAGAAGGTAATCTGTCGTTGGGCCGTAGCTATGCGTCATCCAGGCGTAGGTGTTAAACAAGAAACAAGTGAAGGTTCAGAGCAGTTTGTTTTAGCAGCGTGGGCTAAAAAAGAAACAAAATTTAAAAAATATTTAATATATTTTCGAATAAAAAAACATTTTCAAAACCAACTAAGAAACCACCTTGGACTCTCCGCCCAGAAAAGACAGAGAACAACTATAGGCTTAGAGATCCGACATGATAGAAGCAAAAATTCATAAAATGGACGGCTATGAAAGGCGATTTCCTCGACAAGTTGAGTGTCATCTGATTCATTCTGTTGGGCTAGATTTTTAGATAAATTATGAGTCGATTTGACAGGATTGCAGTTTAGTTGTTAGATTTTAATTTTATTTTTATAAAATTAATTTAAAAAGCTGGATGAAACCCAATCTCGTCCCAGTCCACCCACCTCCCAACCACAAAAAAAGTATAAATAAATTAATGAACAAGTAAAAATAGTTTATATATATAACACAAAGTCTTAACCTAATGCAAAATAGAATAAAGTAACTAATATGAAAATCATATCTCTAGTTTTGATTTTATTATGAAGACAGATTTTTCATCTCAAATTATAAAAATAGATTTTATTATGAAAAACCATATAGGTTCTTATAGAATTCTATGTATTAATATTGACAGGGACGGAACTAGGGGAGGTGAGCTGGATCCGGGTCCCGCAAAACATTTAAAATTTTATTATTATTTAGTATTTGAATATAAAATAGTATAATATTTTTTATTTTAAATAAATAGATTTTTTAATTATTTTATTATATTAATTTTGATCTCCCCTACTGGCTCCGCACCTGTTGACATGAGCTTTACTCATAATTAATACTCACTAGCATGTTTGTTTAACATCTTAGGGATTTTTATTTTGTTGAGAAATTGTATTTTCCTTAAAATATATACGTGTTTTAAATATCATTGTAAAGAAAGAAAACTCGAAAGGAGGCAGATTTGGTCACTCCATATATACATATATAGTTCTAGCTATATATATATATATATATATATATATATATAGAGTGGGAATTATCAATTAGTAAACTAAGAATTTGAATTCTATTGCAAATTCTTAGAGAATTCTGAAGCCTTTTTCTTCGATGCTGTAATACGCAGGAAGAGGGTGTGAACATTACCGCAAATGCAGTCCATCCAGGGTTGATTATGACAAATCTCTTCAAACACTCTGCAATTTTAATGAGTATGTCTTAATTATACCCTCTATGTTCCTCTCCAAAAGCTTTTTTCTTGTGTTATAGTGACCTGATTCTTCTTCTTCTTCTTCTTCATCATTATTATTATGATTATGGGCAGGAGCTTTGAAGTTCCTTTCGTTTTTCTTATGGAAGAACGTGCCTCAGGTAGCGTCGATCTTTCTTTTTCATTTTTTAGTAAACAGTGTCATCCCTTTTTCTTTTATTTATATTTAATTTCCTGTTGCTGATGATCTCAGGGGGCAGCCACAACATGCTACGTCGCGTTGCACCCGAGCTTGAAAGGTGTTACTGGTAAATACTATGTGGACTGCAATGGCTTGGAGGCCAGTGGATTTGCTAGAGATGAAGCTTTGGCGAGGAAACTGTGGGACTTCAGCAACAATCTGATTACTTCCGTTTCAAAAGCTTGAAGAAAAATAAATGCTTAGGTTTACCGAGCCTTAAGGCTTCTCCGTATTATTGGCCTCTCTCCCCCTTCCTTTACAATGTACTTTTGTGTGGTGTGATAATTGAAGCAGTTAAACTCGCTCATTGGTTTCAGAGGTCAAGTTGACATCTGATTATTACTTGAATTTCCTCCTTTTAATTTTAATCAAAATGGTTTTATTCTTTCCTCTAAAATTGATGCAGTACTGTTTTGCAAAACAGCTTATCACTAAATCTATCTATTTATCTATATATTTATCTGTGTGTGTGTGTGTGTGTGTGGAATTTTTTTGCTAATTATTTAGTGATAAAATGAATTATCAATTGCCATACGTATATATTCAATCTAATTATTAATTTAAAAACATGTGTTTTTGTTCACATTATTTAGTGATAAAGAAATTATTACAGTACAATAATGCTGCAAGACAATTACGGTAATAAAGATTGTGTTGTGTTGGTTGCAAATGTTGGTGCTGACAGCACCAGTATATATGATAAGTCAGATGATGCTGGTGGAGGTGACGATGGTGAAGCTACGGTTTTAATCATAGTTATGCTAGAAATATGATACACACACAAAGTATAATTTTCAAAAACTTCTTTCTGAAGTTAAAAAAATAATCAAATTATAGGATTTCTAGAGTAACCTTATTTTTTTTTTAATTTGAGGTTTTTTTCAAGGTGTTTTTTAAACAAATCCAAGTTTTTGCTAACTAATGATACTTACTGATAGAGAGCATGCCTGTCTTCCATGTATTATAATGGAGGAATTTAAGTAGGAGAAATTTCATATTCGTACGTTAATTATTTAAGAGTTTATTTTGGATCAATACATTTGTATTTCGCCCTCCTCCAAAACTAAATTACAAAAGTACTGTTCTTGTGTTCTGTAATTTAACCTTGAAAAAATCACAGTGAAAACGCATGCATGTCACGGTGCAATAGTACTGGAATTATTTGATCGAAGAACTCGCATCCTTGTCCGGATCAACAGCTTTCCAGACATCTCAAATCTCATGTGAATTCTTAAATAGAAATTGTCCAAGCAATATTGAACCTTGACATCAATAACAATAATAATAATAATAATAATAAAAACAGCTTTAAAACCTAAAGAATGCTCGAGCCATCATCCTATTTTCAGCTATCTGATTTATATATGATGAATGGGGGAATGCTTTTAGTCTGCTCATCCAAAGAGGAAACTAAACAATGCTTAGAGGGTGGCCTCATCGTCCTCCCACAGGCCCATGGCTCGAACCACCCAGGCTGAGACAGCAACCACTAGCGCTGCAAAGAGGAGAGAAACAATGGAATCGGTCACAGTAGACTTTTTGAAGAGGTGAGCGGGCAAGCACATGACCTCTCCCGGCACGTCTAGTGGAACCCTAACAGTCCCCTCTTGCTCACACCCTTGCGAAAACGAAGATATTGTTGATACAAATGCAAGCTCGGGGGAGAACGAGGCCACTGCCACAGTCAGCGTCAGGAGAGACGTCCATGTAGCAGAATAGAGTACCAGAGGCCATGAAAGCCGATGGCGGAGAGACGTGAAGGGGAGAGACATCATCAATAAAGGGTTTGAAAATACTGCAGCTGAGAGATACTGTTAATATATAATTGGGGGAGAGAATTAGAGTGACCTAACCTCAACCACTATCATCTGGAGGGGATATTGTCGTTTAAGCAAGTGACCTAATGCAGCTGACATTAATAAATTAAGAAGATGGGACGTGAGTCAGTTCTTTTGACTTCCGAGATGGAGCTGATGAGCTCGGATTTGACAGGAGAACCACTCTATCTATGGCAGGGAGTGTCACCTGTCCATACGTGAAGAGCTGGTGTCATGTTCGTCTGTAAAGACGTCATCTAGTGGATATTAACCGTGTTCTAATTGCCCAGGAAAGCGCAATAAACACTTCCCTTCTCATTATCTGGGATCGTAGGATCAAATTTTTGTTTTCCACAGAAATGTGCAACAGAGAGTCTGATGGAGTTGTTCCCTGTTCTCAGATACGATTAATGCCATTGCAATAACCAGCCTATTGATTCAGGATAGGAGCTGAATCAGCTATTGAAATGTGATTTGTTTTTCGTGACCCTTGTCGTTAGACTGCAGTTTGAAGCAAACTATCATTTTACAAAGTGGTAAAATGTATGTTTTACAGAAAAATGCCACGGCTAGAGAAATCACCAAAGCATGACATGAAAAATTCAAAAGAAAAGAAAAGCATAATGGCCACCATCAACTCGGGGAGGAGAAAGCTTTCTCTATCCGGAGACTCAATACCAAGAATCCACCTGCTGCTACAAACAGTGCTGCAAGCATAATGGCCACCATTACCTGCAGCGAGATGTATGGGTTGATAAAGAACACAACTGCAATGGAAGCACTTTGCCAGACCTTGAGTTGTGCAAATGCTCCTTCCTGTCACAGAAAAAATCAATACCAAAAGTTGGATTGCAAAACTGCTTAGAACATTGAATGAATTACAGTATTTACAGGGGATTGCACTTCATAGAAGCTCTATTTATTTCATGGAAGATAAAGTTAGGTATAATTACAGGTGTGTGACTGACATTGTATAACCATCAAAGTAACAAGGGTAGAATTGTATGAGCATATGAAAGAATAATAAAAGTGTAAAGAAACCAAGTTCTGGGCAGAATACACAACAGAAACAAAAGTTATTCAACAAATTCATATCTTCTCCCCTGGAATTTGTGTAGAACACCAAATCTTTTACTAATCCAGAGACGTTAAGAAGAGGCTACGACTCTTGCAGAGCAAAACTCACAACAAAAGGAAGAGATGATCTATTAAATAAATAGAGTTAACGATACCGTATCATGCTTGAAAAGTATTCCAAGCAAAGCACTAAGTTGTGTATTGATTACTCCATCACCAATGCCCAACATGGCTGCCATGAGAAGTGGGTATACAATGCCAAGTACCCCACTAGTTAAACTGCAATATGGCAAGGTTGAATTGTAAATTGGAAAGATGATCTTCAAATTAAATAGTAGAGAACTTCATGTTCCCCAAACCTTTAGTACAGCAATACTACAAAAGCAGATATCAAAATACCTGTATTTAAGCAGAATCCAGAGAAATACAACAGCCTGAAGAAAAAGTCCAGCAGAGACAATCCACGTGATTGAAAAAATACCAGAGGTGAGTCTTCCAGCAGTGAGGGAACACTGAGACAAGTTCCAATAACAAGTTGAGACTAAATATCTACATCACTCAGTCAAATAATTAAAAGCAGCATCAGTTTGCACGGGATTCTGCCTTTTTTTAGCAAGCATAAAATATTATAATTTGATCCCTATGACAGACCCAAATCAATTATCGGCACATCATAGTAGTAATTACGAGAAGTTCCAATTCAATCTCAAAAGAATATGATTATTGATTATTCAATTAGTACAGAGAAACAAAGGAAGAAATTCTTTTCGCATCTATGATGCGCAATATGGTCCAAGGGAGAGCACATATTTGGTTATTCTACAAATTTTGCAGGAACAAGGACAGGTGGAAAGACTTGCGGATCTGATGCATAGGAATCAACCAAGGCACTACAGCAAGCTGTTGCAACTGAAATAAGAGAAACAATAAAACAAAACAATCCTATGGAACTTACTATTGCATCAAAAGCACCGTATACTGCCATCGATCCCCCAACACCAGACACACCAAGTGCTGGAGTTACAATTTCCTTGGTGAATTCAGCCCTAAAATGAAAACATGCTCCATGATTAACAAAAGAATACAAAGTTAAAGGGAAAAGGAAGGAAGAATACTAGTTCGGCCATCCCAATCTAGTAGTTGCTTCTCTTTCAGATTGATAGCCATAAGAAAATCTCTAGTTCAATGTATATTTACCATACAAATGCTTGTTGTAATCCTGAATATGCAATCAAGGGGATGATCAATAGCATGCGTACATCAAGCAAAGGAGTGATAACTGACTTCGACAGTGATGTTAGAGAAGAACATAAACTGACAGAAGACTCTTTAGGGCCCTCCACTCCTCCATCAACCCTTTTACTTAAGAAGCACATTAATATGGTACCTAAGGTCATACTACAAAGAAACACAGTGAACAATAAAGTTGTACCGCTGGTACTTCCCTCCTGCAATATGTGCAAGAAAATGAGATCAGAAGAAATGTATTAAGCCCACATCTGCATGACATGACATGACAACAGAATAATGTAACTTATTACCACTACTTACCAGAGCCTGCTTAAGCTAAGAGTCCCTTGGACAATGACCCAAGATCTCCACTTAACAAAAGATCTCAATAATAAATAAAGTATATTTATCATTTATATTTTATGAAATGAAGATTACCATTACTTAACAAAAGACCCCAAGTACAAAATGAAGATTGTCCAGGATTCTACTTGTCATATATACATAAAAAAATAAAAAAAATATATACATTTTTTAAATATTTTGAAAAATCTAATTTATAGTTTTGTCCAAAACCACTATTCATCTTCAACCTGCTTGGTACTTACCAGCACGGAGCAATTTTCCATGAGCACCTTATTAACTTATTTTATTCTATAAAAAGTAAAGATTCTCTTAGATATGCAAAATTAACTTTTTTGTAAACCAAATGAAAGAAAACAATCAATCGTCAAAGCTTCGTAATGGTAAAAATTCCAGTCTTTTGTTCTTTTAATGCCATTAATGAGGAAAAAACAAAAAATAAACAAATAAGGTTCTGACTTATACTATCTCCCTTTAAAAGTGTTGTTTTGGGATTTATTTATTTTTTTTACCAAACATACCTCTAACTTAATTTATTTTTGTCGAAAGTTGTTAATGAAAAACAAGTTTTGAATCATGACTCAAAGGAAAAGTTACTTTTCATAAGCCATGCCAAAGGCCCTCTAAATAAATAGTGAACCCAGAAGAACAGCACTTGCAGTTCCATTTCCCAGAGAAGAGCAAAACTAAACAAGTAAATAAACAGTGAACCAGAAGAACAGCACATACGGTTCCATTTCTCAGAATAACAAGAGAGATTAGATTTCCAACAAACTGCAAAATCAAAAGAAAAAGGGCGAATATCAGATCTTTACAAGCTTAGCAAATTAGAATTCACCATTAAACTCAATCATTCTGGCTAAAAAGCAAGCAACCAAATCTGTCAAAAAGTTGTAGAAAAGAGGGAAAAGGCACCTGGTGGCTGGCAAACATTCCCCAAAATTCTCCATTGAAGTTGCCAATTACAGTTCCTTCATGTAAGTGGTAATCTCTCGCTTGACTGCGTGCCGTGGAAGTGAGATATGTACCCTGGTGGACCATAATATTACGGTGAGGAAACATACACAAGCATAATGATAAGAGAATAATGATCCTGAAAAATCAACTAGCACCTGTCCAACCCATATTATTGAAGCAGCAAAGCCAAGGTACAAAGAAGCCGGTACCATCGTATACCTTTAACGGAAACAATTAGACAATATGTAAGCAAATTCAATCAAAATTCAGTCATTAGGCCACGCCCACACACATGTATGTATAAAGTTGATCAAAATTAAAAGAAAAGCGGTAATTACCAAGTGGGCTTCAAATTAGCAGCAATGAACAACCAATAACCAGAAGTGCCGAGAAGCACAGCATTCTTTGACCCCATAAATCGAACCACCGAAGAAGCAATTAAAGAGAAGAATGTGAAAGACACATACAGTATCCCTAGGGAAATCGTGCCCATATCATCCTTCTGAAAAAGGAAAGAAAAAAAATAAAAAAATGATGAAATTCAAGCCAAAGGAAATCTATATATAATATATAAGGTCCTCACAGTATTGAGAGTGGTCTCTAAGTTCTGAGCAGCACCATAGGCAAGGAAGATCAACAAAAAAGCAGAGCTCAAGATATGAACATCTTTCGTGTGGTTCCTAAGAGTCTCTGAATTATCAACAGAAGCAGCAGCAGCAACAAAGGGTTCCTCTTCGTCTCTATTATTATCCATAGAGGCCATTTTTCTTCCTTTCTTCTTGACTTGTTATTAAATGAGTCTCTCCTTCTCCTTCTCCTTCTCCTACAAATATATATAAATATAAAGAGAGAGAAGAAAGGAGTGATAGAGTACAAGAGAGTGAAGTCAAATACTGGAAGGAGGAGCGCCGGCTGGAATTTTGTGAGCTAGAAGAAGACGACAAGTGAAAGAGTTGGGAGATTTGGATTTAATTTTATTTATGGCTATGTATATATTTATATTTACATATGATTTGATTTGATTGCCGGTGAGATGTCGGAGGAGGCGGAGGAAGAGAAAGAAGAGAGAATCAGACAGAATCTGTTTTTTTTTTTTTAACGATTTCTTGAGAATCAAAATGATTTGAGTTTTTAAAAACTATAATGTGTGTGTGCAATTGTTTTTGTAAAAAATATTTTTTTTGTTTTTAATATTAATTTTTAAATAAAAATAATAAATTAAAAATACTTTTAAAAAACAAAAAATAACTTCATTCATCCAATTTTTTTCACAAAGATAATCTCAGTTTTATATTCGATCTTTTTATTTTTTTTATCCATTTTACCATTAAATTTTATTAAATCTTAATTAAGAGTTACTGTTTGTTTATTTTTAACACTTTCCATCTAAAATTTTTTTTTCTATAAAAAAAAACTTATTTTATAGAAAATTTATGGGTTGTTCAGAAAATAAAATGATACTCCCATTCTCACAAAAGCAAATTACCAAACATGGTCTTGTTTGGTAAGCACACTTTAAAAAAATAATTATTTTTCTTTTAATAAAAATAAGACATGTCAAATATGATCTCGTGAAGAAAATGTGCCAGCACAGTTATATGGGTTGGGTTTGCTCGCCCTATCATACATTGAAATCTAACAATTAGAAACCATTAATTTGCCACATTTTCAGGTTTCAAAAACATGATTAAGCCAGAATATCAAAAATACAGACTTAAAACTAAACTTTCTAAATAATTCAACAATCAAAGCAAGTAACCAAATTAGTTAAAAATTTGATAAAACATCTCTTCAGCTAAAAAATTATCATTGAATTAACATTCATAACACATCAAACATTGATTTGCATAAATTATCATAAACTTGTATATACATATTAATTGATGAAATAATAATATCTTAAACATGAAACCCTTTATTACATCTAATACTGACAGCAACAACAACAATTACAGCCCTCGTGCGCGCGCGTGTATGTGTGTATAATGATCTAAACATTGATTTATAAGTTAAATGAACACATAAAAAAAAAAAAAAACTTATTGAGCGGCACCCCCTACCAAAGCTTGAGGGTATATCTTGTGGATAAAATATACCATTTGGATCCATAGGTTATTTCACTCTGATCTTCACCTCTTATTCACCTCTAACTGGTCTAAATTTTGTTTCTCTCTCAGTTTGGTAAACCTTCTCTCTGGTTTATCTTTTAAATTAGTTATAGGATTTCTTTTTTCAATTCTTTTGGTATTTCATTTGTTCTTTCCCTACATTTTCTTTTTAAAAACCTCATTTTTTTTTCCTTTAAGTAGCTGCTCTCTTATAACAAAAATCCAAAAGATTCATTGCTAATACTAGGATTGTTTTGAAGGAAAAAAAATAGCTTAGGGAAGATTCTTATCCATCCTTTCTTAACCTTCGTAGAAAAAAAAAATTCTGGTTCATTTTATCATCTTGTGGGTTCAATTTGATCAAAAAAAGACTAGTCAATCAAGTGAGTTTTTCTTCTTCAGTCATGGTTGATTGAGTGTGCTACTTTGACAAAGTCATTGTGAGAGTTATGAGATAATTATAGCATTGGTCTGCCTAAACCATGTAGAATGGACGCATCTCTACCCATGGAAACAAAGTATACTCGAATTGGAGGTTCATAACTCTATATGCTTAGAATATTGGCCCTTGATCAACTTCAATTTGTTAGTGCAGAGTAACTGATTATTAACAAGATGTTGTTTGATTCGTTGAAACAAATAGGTTACAAATGTTTGTTGGAAGTGCCTCATCATTGTAAATAAGGTGTTTCTCAGTTTATTGGTGATGATTAAAACCCCTGATATGACCAGAGATGTCGTATTTATTCACTTGAGGTGGCATCCTGGTCAGTCTTCTTAGCTAGAGAATACAATAAAATAAGGATACGTGACGTGCCACTCAATCTTTTCATTAAAAATGAATGACAAGTCATTTGCTTAAACCCTGAAAATAGGTTTTTCTAATTAGGATATGAAAAATTCTAATTTGGTCTTGATTGTTTCAATTTATGTTCAAACATCCTTGATTAAGACAAAAACTGATTAGTTTTGTGCAATGAGACCCATGTTGGAAATTAATTCTGATCCTTATAGTCTAGTGCCTTTTACAAGGTAGTAATTGGTTTCCAGTTTGTTCAATTTAATCCTCGATTAAGCCTTAAACTTTGATTTTCTTTAATATAATACCTGGAAAAGGTTCGGTATATCCTCCAATACCACGCACTTGTTGCAAAAAGGTCTATGGCCTTGAATTTTTAAAATTTGACCCTCAATTAGCCTTTAAACTTTAAATTTATTGCAATTGAACCCATGGTCACACCAATTTGGTTTTCTAGAGTTTCAATTGTGTCCCTAATCTTTAAATCTTTGCAGATTGATCCAAATTAGGCCTTTAAACTTAATTTTTCTTTAATTAAGTCCTTGATTGGTCCTTAAAACCCATTGGGGAATTAATTAAGTCATTGAAATTAATTAATTCTTTCAATTTTAGGCCCCAACTGACTTTTAAACTTAATTTTGCCTCAATCAAGTTCTTAATTAAACAATTAAACCTATTAGAATTTTGATTAAGTCCTTAAACCTAATTAATTATTCTATTTTTTGTTAAATTAGTTTTTAACCTTAAACTTTATTTTAAATTAAGTCCTTCATCTTATCTTATAAAAATACCATAATCTGACTATTCTTCTAGCATAAC
Source organism: Populus davidiana (assembly GCA_030145905.1). NCBI lineage: Eukaryota > Viridiplantae > Streptophyta > Magnoliopsida > Malpighiales > Salicaceae > Populus > Populus davidiana. The sequence continues at coordinate 1,238,972 of CM057794.1, read as the reverse complement.
TGGTCTATTGTGGTTCAAAAGCTTTTTCTCTCTTGTCTCAAAAATATTTTTGGATTTTAGATTTCTAGTGTTTTATTTTCTTGAACAAAAAATGTATTGTTATTTTTTTTATAAAATAATCTTCGGGATCCATAATTAGGTTTTGACAGGTGGAATGACAAGTCTCATTAAAAATAATAAATAAAACTAACTTGTTGCAAAAAGGTCCCTGACCTTGAATTTTTAAAATTTGACCCTCAATTAGCCTTTAAACTTCAAATTTATTGCAATTAAACCCCTAGTCACACCAATTTGGTTTTGTAAAGTTTCAATTGTGTCCCTAATATTCAAATCTTTGCAAATTGATCCAAATGAGGTCTTTAAACTTAATTTTTCTTTAATTAAGTCCTTGATTGGTCCTTAAAATCCACTGGGAATTAATTAAGTCATTGAAATTAATTAATTCTTCAAATTTTAGCCCCCGACTGACTTTTAAACTTAATTTTGCTTCAATTAAGTTCTTAATTAAACAATTAAACCTATTAGAATTTTGATTAAGTTCTCAAACTTAATTAATTCTTATATTTTTTGTTAGATTAATTTTAACCTTAAACTTTATTTTAAATCAAGTCCTTCATCTTGTCTTATAAAAATACCATAATCATTGGTCTATTATGGTTCAAAGGCTTATTTTCTCTTGTCTCAAAAATATTTTTGGATTTTAGAGTTCTAGTGTTTTATTTTCTTGAAAAAAAAATGTATAGTTATTTTTTTATAAAATAATTTTGGGGATTTATAATTAGGTTTTGACAAGTGAAACGACAAGTCTCATAAAAATAATAAATAAAACTAACTTCTATTTAAAAATTAAACACTTCTTTATAAAAACAAAATCATTAAATGTTGTTTAAAAACAACATGTGTTTTGGTTGAAAAAATATTTTCTCAGAAAGAAGTTATAGAACATTTTGTTAAATAAATTAAAAATATTAATGGAATGATATGTCTTATTAAAAATATATAAATGAAAATAATAATTATTTATTAAAAACTAAACACATATTTATTGAGAAAATACTAAAATAAGTTTTATATTTTAATTAAATATATGCTTTTTAAAACAAGATCTAAAAATTTTACGTGACTCATAAAACTTATTTATTGTTTTTTTTTTGAAAAATCAAGAGTTAAACGACAATAAATATATGTATAATTTATAGTTTCGATTGATGTGACGCTTAACATTCAATATTTTAGATTATGATCATAAAAAATTCAACATCCAGTTTACTAGCTGTAAAATTACACCATAGGAGTAAATTTATTTATTTCTTCAAAACAATCATAATATAGAAACTGCAGCTACAACAATAAAAAAATATTTTTGATTAAGATAGTTCTCGAAATAAAGTTTGTAATTTGAAAGAACAAAATAATTACATGTCATATTGATACACTAAAATTTTATTATATAAAAACTATAAACGTAAGTATAATATCAAATATAAAAACATTTACTATGATTTCCATCCAAACCATTAATAGCATTTTTGTATTTGTAAAATTCTAAAATAAATTTTTTATATGAAGAAATGAGTTAGATGTTGAGATTTATGGTATGGAAATTCTATTTTAAATTTTACAGGTATAAAAATATTTTGATGAATTTTTTTAATAGAAAAATAGTTTATAAAAGAAATTATCCCAAATTATAATACATCGACCTCTCAGTCAAAGTCATAGACACGTGTCAGTTCCACAGTCTACGATCCACCAACCAACTCCAAGTTTGTGCCCTACCACTCGATGTCCATAAGATCAAGCCACGTGGTAAAATGCGCGCGGAATAGTTGTTAACGAAATTGGTTTTAGTTAAATAAAAGGTCCCACTTGTTTATCTAGTGGGCTTCCGTCTCGTGTCTTCCAAGTATAAATATTGGAATGATAATTTAATTCCAACCTGATGTAATTAAACTAACATAAAGGGGTTATTTTTTTCTTATAAAATAATTAACTTATTTATGGGTAATTGTCAAACTTGATCGAGATGTATATTTATATTATAAAAAAACTAAGAGCGTTTGGTATGAATTTCATTATATACCCTAATATATTTTATTATGAAGTCCTATAATGATTTTTTTTATTTATAATAAAAAAATAATTTAATTGAGAATTGAGTTTTATGGTTTTTCTAGATATGGTGTATTAAATCTAATGACATGGATCATAAATTTAAAAAATTAAAATAAGTTTTTTTATATAAAAAATAAATTTTATGATTTTTTATTAATTTTTTTATTATAATTTCATGATTTGAACCTCATGTTTAGTGAAATGATCCAAGTTATTTTGATCTTAATTAATATATTTACATATTTATTAAGTTAATTTCAATTGATAAGATCTAATATTTTATATTTAATAGATTGAGAATTGAGCAACATTATTTATCTAATTTTTTTTTAAAAAGTTATCATGATCATTTATTTTTTAAAAATTATTTATTTATTGTCATTTTTTTTATATTTTAATTTAAATAAAATTAATTTATTTAATTAAACAACTTTACAACTGAATAACAAATATTTTTTTTATTTTTTCAAAACATATTTCCAGTAATTAAACATTATTTTTTTACACAATAAAAAAAATCTTGTTTTAAAGTGTGTTTGACAGTGTGGTAGCAGTTGTTTTTTAAATAGCTTTTCGTGCCGAAATACATGCCAATGATGTTTTTTCATTTTTTAAAAATTATTTTTAACATCAACACATCAAAACGATCCAAAAAATACAAATCATATTTAATTTTAACAAATTTTTTTTTTTGAAATTTGATGAAACGCAAAGCCAAATAGTATCTTAGCAGGCCAGGGTACAAACCTAGTTATTTTCTAAATAATAATATATAATGTTACTTCTATATTAGTTTGGATTAGAAAAGAAAGAAAGAAAGAAAGAAAGGAAAGACATATTAAAAAAAAAAAAAAAATTTAGAAATCAAAATATAAGGATAAATTAAAGGATTCCCTTTTACGTTGTCACCCAGTACATCATATCATCAACAACAGCTTTTCCTTTAAATTTATTGCAGTGTTTTATTTTATTCCTTAATGAAATAGAGAAGTAAAAGCTCTCTCTCTCTCTCTATATATATATATATATATATATATATATATATATATTATCCTTGTGTGTTAGAAAACTTAAAAACAAAGGGAAACCAGATAAATCTAGACCGCGAACCGAAAAAGGAAGGTGTCCCTCTGCTCTCCTCTCCTCTGTGTGTTTTTTTCTTCTTCTTTTTCTTTTGCCGCTCTCCACGTTCCCGCTGTATTTTCGATCAAATTAAAAGTAAACTAAACCCTACGTAAAGTAAACCAATCATCTTCAATTAAAATTCCTGTCTGTTTGATTGATTGATTCATACCCCTAGCTTCCTTCCATTTTAGATCTGAAATCCAGCAGCAAGCAACGCGTGTGTATTTTCTTGAATCTTGAATCCAATTTCAAGATTCGAATTGGAGGGCTTATTCTTACCATAGAAGCGAGGTGGGCTGTCTAGCTACTGGAGCTTACGGGGTTTTTTATTTGGATTTAATGTTATTAATATGAATATCACTCCTATTATGGCAGTGGCAATGCCTTTCTTTTTCGTTTTGGTTGTTTGGGCAATCATTGTATTTTTTTTATTTTTTTGAAATTTAATTATGGTAATTGTTTTGTTTTGTTTAGGTGGTGGCTAATTCGATTCAAATAAATTGAATTAGTTTTTTTCATGCTATGGTTTATGTGGATATATCAGCAGCAGCAGCAGATGTGAGTATGGTAGCTGCAAAAGGTGATTTGAAAAGAGAGCGTAATCCATTTCCGGTGAATGAGAATGAGACCGGGGAATTATTTCCTAACAAGAAACAAGCGAAACAAGAAGAAGCTTCAAACGACGACACCAAATCTGAAGTTTCGAATCCTGTAAGAACACTAGTTTCTCCTAAAGGCAACGGATCATCATCCCATGATCTCTCTGAAGAATCGCCTACGAATGCGTGCCCCTCTTCAGAGGAGACTCTGACTGTGAGCCAGGAAGGAGGTGGTAGCAGCAGTGAAGATAACACCTCCCATCAAAGTCCTCGAAATGATACTTGTGATTCTGTCTCTATGTCTCCTGTTGTGTTGGAGATTCCTGAGCATGTTAGTACCACGGGAGTTAGGAAGATTACTTTTAAGTTCAGCAAAAGAAAAGAGGATTATGATACCAAAACTTCGTCGCCTCACCCTCTACATGGTGGAATTGATCAAGGACTGCTGTATCATCGTAATGGGGATTATTATCCAAGGAACCACTCTGTTTGGGTTAATTCCTGCACAGAAATGCCTCAGACCAGAGAAAGATACGTGGAGTTGAACATGTCTAAGAAGGTCGTTCCCAACAACTACCCTACGAATGTCAAAAAGTTGTTAGCAACTGGTATTCTCGATAGGGCTCGAGTCAAGTATATTTGTTTTTCTTCAGAGGTAATCTCGGCTGATATTTATTGTTCCCAGTTTGCTTCTAATTCCCGTCCAAGTTACTGTCTTGAATAGCTTTAGGAGTCTCATGTTTTTTGAATTAAATGTTTTGCCAGCGAGAGCTTGATGGAATTATAGATGGTGGTGGATATTTGTGTGGCTGTTCGTCATGTAGTTTCTCCAAAGTAAGTTGTTCTCTTGTAGTTAACATTCCTGATGTGTGGGGCTCCCCCTTCATATGTAATTTTGCTAACAGGGTGACTGAATGAATGCAAGCAGGTCCTTAGTGCATATGAATTTGAGCAGCATGCTGGTGCTAAAACTAGACATCCAAACAATCACATATACTTGGAGAATGGGAAACCAATTTATAGCATTATTCAAGAACTAAAAACGGCTCCACTCAGCATGATAGATGGAGTCATAAAAGACGTGGCTGGTTCATCTATAAATGAGGAGTTCTTCCGGGTTTGGAAAGGTGATATATGCTTTATTTGTTATTCATTTTATTGCCCTTTCGAGACATTTTGGTTTGGCTTGGTACCAAAATGAATACATGCGATGAAAAAGATATGTGATTTTTGATGCGAAGCATCTTTATATTGCAACCAAGCTAACGTAGTAAAAAAAAAAAGAACAGGAAAAAACCACTGTAGTTGCATTATATTTACCTCACTACCCATGTATGGATTTTAACTGAAGATAGCCATGTATACATTATGCCAATTTGACTTATGTTTAATGTGGGATGCAGCTAGTCTTAATCAAAGCAATGCACTTGTTGGAGCAGATAAAAAAAGTTACAGAGAACTGCCTTGTTTGCCTCATTCTCATGTAAGGTAATAATAATAATAATAATAATAAAAGGAACAACCTCTGTAACTTCCATGTTTGTTTTCACCTTGCTAGAACAATTATCTCTCTTCCTTGTTATTTTTTTTCCACTCCTTTTGCCAATCCATTTGAGCACGTGTCCGTGTTTCTTAGTGCCTGCACTGATTCCGTAAGTGCATGTATGAATTTTTGGGCATGGTTGGTGTGTTTGACCTGGATAAGAGTTGGTAAAGCTGTTCTTCAATATAGAAGATTGTTCCATTTGTTTCCAAAAACTTGGAAACGTGATGCCTCTGGGTAATTCTCAATGACATAGATGTAAAAGACAAGCCATATCTTTCACTCGTTGTGTGTTATTGTTGGTAACTTTGGTGTAAAAAGCAATACATATCCTGTGCTCTTCTCTCTAAACCTCTTTATATAAGTATTCTACTCTTTTGAGTATCTCTAGACAGATCTAAACATTGCTTACTGTGGCAAAGTCACAGAGGTAAAACATTATACAACATCATTCTTAACTCTTCTCCCTCTGATTCTCACAATTCTAGCATACTATTTACTCCCCATTTTTTTCTTATTTATTACATACTTTGTGAGTTCAGATTAAGGTTTTCAACTTTTTCGGCGCATTTTCCTCACTGTCCTTGTGTACAAATTGTTGATTGTTTGTTCCTTTTTTGATCCATCTTTTGGGTAAACTATTCCTGCTTATTATGGCTTAGAGAATCATCTTCATCTGTGTATTTTTCCTTTTTTTGCTATCTTTCATGCTTTCTGTGAATCTTCAGTTATTTGCATATTCTTAATTTGTTGGATTTGTGTTTTCTTTATTGTTTTTTCATATACTTGTTATTGAGTTATGGATCTTCAATAGAAACATGAATATGTGCCCATACCCTTATCACACACCCCTCCCCCTGCTCTTTTCCTCCGTGACAGAATTTTGACTCAGTTTTGAACTTAAATGGCTAAACTGGAGAGTTTCATTGAAAATGCAGATAGGCAGCTAAACTGCTCATCCTCAATTGTCATTATTCAATGCCTAACTAACTATTAGAGGACATTTCAAGACAAATTTTCGTGATCTTTGATCTTATAATACTGTTTCAGTTCTGTATAAATTAAGCATGTCTGCTGATGTTGAAGAAACTTAATCATGTACACTGAGCATTTAGCCTAAAGCTTCCATTCTTTTTCCTGAAAGTGTGTTGACTACTCACACTCTTATGGTTAATCACAATTACAATTCAATCTATCAGTTTCTGGCCAAAGATAATGCTGTGTTAAAACTTGCAGCTATGCTAGTCAAGCTTTGAAAGAAAGCTTTTGCCCAATTTCAAGCTCCTTTTTGTATAATAACAAATTTGTCAGTCAGCAAACGAATATGGAGACTTCAGGCGTGAATAAGCAAACATCGAAGAGGTTTCCTCTCTCTCAGTCTCACTAATCATTTGCTTTGCTTGTTGCTTTATTCTGTTGAGGATCTAGTAAAAATTGATGGATCCACCTTAATTTCTCTTCACTATATCCATAAACAAAAATGGTGTTGGGTTCTTCTGTCTTGGTCACTGGCATTACATTTTTTGTTTTGCAGGCCTAGCTTTTACGTCCCTGGCTCTGCTACGAAGCAAAAGAAAACAGCTGAGAGTGGTGTCAGGAAGAGGTGTGCTTTTGGTCTATTCTCATGTCTGTTTATTGAAACCTACTCGTGTTGTTGGGATTTTATCTTTTCTTGAATTTTTTAACATGGTATTCTTTCTATATTGTGGTAGGGATAATGATCTTCACAGGTTACTCTTTATGCCGAATGGTCTTCCAGATGGGACCGAATTGGCTTACTATGTCAAAGGGCAGGTGAGCAGTTTGTTAAAAAGGCACACACACGCAAACACAACACCAGTGATATGTTGATATTGACACATGGTTTTAGTAATAAGTAAGTGGGTTTTTTTTTTCCAGAAAATACTAGGTGGTTACAAGCAGGGTAATGGTATTGTCTGTAGTTGTTGTGAAATAGAGGTAAGATTACTATGCTGTATAGTAACATCATATCTGGAGCTGCATGTGATGGTCGCAGCCCTCTCACTATCCCACTCATTATTGCTCCCTTAATTTATGGTGACAGATTAGCCCTTCACAGTTTGAGTCTCATGCTGGAATGTCTGCCAGGCGTCAACCGTGAGTAGCCTTTAAAAGTAGTCGGACCTTTCCCTGGTTAATTTCTTTCTTTCTTATTCTTAATCAAGTGTTATCTTTTGCAGCTACCGTCACATTTATACTTCTAATGGACTGACCCTCCATGATATAGCTATCTCGTTGGCAAATGGACAAAACATTACCACAGGTATTGGCGATGATATGTGTGCAGAATGTGGAGATGGAGGGGATCTAATGTTTTGTCAGAGTTGCCCTCGTGCTTTTCATGCAGGTGAATGTTCTCTTCACTACTCAGAGCTATGTTTTCTACTTGTTTTCAGTTGTATAGTTTATAAACATTTCATTCGCTTCTACTCACGAGACTTGTTTCTTGTTATTTCTTGCCCCTGCATTTTCCATCTTCTGAAATACTGCCTTCAAATTCATTCTGCATGCTTAAATTGTCATAATATAAGAATCTCTTCTCCATGCTAGGTGGGTTGGGCTGCCTTTACTTGTAATACTGTCTAAACCCATATCTCTTTCTGCTGGTGCATTTTTTCTCAAGTTCCATGACAGACTGTTTTTTCTGCTCTCAAATATTCGTCGGTGGAAAAAAAAAGATTACTCTCTTGGACCTGTATCAGTGGTTTCCCAATTTAAATAGAGTGCATTGTGATTTATAATTATTGAAGTTTACCTTTTTTTATGAATACTTGTCCATTTCATCTTGTATTTGTTTGTGCTGCAGCATGTTTGGATTTACATGATACTCCTGAAGGTGCTTGGCATTGTCCAAATTGCAATAAACTTGGTCACGGAGGCAATTTTGCAAGACCTATTGTCATCAGGCTGACTCGAGTTGTTAAAACTCCAGAATATGATGTTGGTGGTTGTGCTGTTTGCAGGTTAAATCTCTTGAAATTTCTAATAGATTTTACCCTAGCAAATAGAAGGAAGTCATTTTTTTAGGAAAAGAACTTGATGTTAGTATAAAATTGGCCAATGACCTTTTTGTCACTCCTATGATTGTATCACCAAGGGTGTAATTTTTAACTTTTAAAATGCATCATGTTCTTTGTAAGGTGTATTTTACGAGCTCAGAATGTCCTTGCTTAAATTTTCATACACTAAGTCAAGATTACTGAGCGTTAAGCTATATGGTTGATTATACCTTTCGTTGGATCATTGCGGCAACTTTACGAGGAGAGGGTAATGAGTTACTGATGAAATAAGAAATTCACAATAGCAGCTGATTAGCGGAGATGGAATTAATTAGTTATTAAGGATTACAGAACTTTTGTAGAGTAATAGATTAGTTAATACTTCCATTAATATAGAATTCCTAGCAACCAAGAGCTCCAAGCCTCAAGTGCTTTTTGTAAAAGGGTTTCCTACCGGTCAATGAACACAGATTTGTTTTTGAGTTTTCCTTAGTCTTTGCTTGTTTAGTTCAGTTTAGTCATTCATCAAATTTTGCTTTTGGTTCCTATAATCTTTACATGTGCTTTTCTTATGTTTATCAGGGCCCATGATTTTAGTGGTGATACATTTGATGACCGAACAGTTATCCTTTGTGACCAAGTATGGTTAATTTTTTTTCTTATCCTAGCACTTGGGCGAGGATTCACTTTGTATATTTAATTTTCCTATTTCTTACTATAGATGTCTTACTGTCATGCTCTATTTCAGTGCGAAAAGGAATTTCATGTTGGTTGCTTGCGGGAAAGTGGACTATGTGATCTAAAAGTAAGTCCATTATCTCAAAACAGTTTGTGTTTATGATCTTCCAGGATTATTTACTTTTTCTTGAATATTTCACCACAGGAAATCCCCGAAGATAATTGGTTCTGCTGTCAAGACTGCAATAATATCTATGTAGCTCTCCGGAATTCTGTTTCTACTGGAGTGCAGACAATTCCCGTTTCGCTGTTAAATACCATAAATAGAAAGCATGTCGAGAAAGGGCTACTTGTTGATGAAGCTGCATATGATGTGCAGTGGCAAATTCTGATGGGAAAGAGTCGCAACCGAGAAGATCTTTCATTGCTTTCAGGGGCTGCTGCAATTTTTCGAGTAAGTTCTTGAGTGCCTTCTTGGATTTCTGCTTCCTTTTCCCACTAACACAAGCAGCTATTATGCAGAGAACTGGGTAAATTTGCCTTTAATTTATTCTTTTTTCATTTTCAATATCATTTTTTTGTTTTCTTTTTTCCTGGGTACATTTATTGAAATGATAAAAACTGGAGGTTGAGGTAGATATTAATGCGTGAAATTTTAGTTTGGGAAGTGAAAAAATTATTTCCTTTTCTCATCTCTGCTAAAGAGAGAAAGAAATCTGCATATTTTTCACTTTTACAGAGGAAGAAAAATGCGTCTACATTTAATTCATGGGGAGACTCCAATTCATTTTATTAAGTGTTAAGCTTATAACAGAACAAAATGGAGGAAAGGGGGAGGGGATCCTTGAAGTCTGCCCCAGCTAGTTTGGAACTGAGTCTTGGTCTAGATGAGTTGAATTGAGCAAGACTACATTTAATTCATGGGGAGAGTCCAAATCACTTTTACAGAGGAAGAAAAATGCATTGTCTACATTTAATTCATGGGGAGAGTCCAATTCATTTTATTAAGTGTTTAGCTCATAACAGAACAAAATGGAGGAAAGGGGGAGTGGATCCTTGAAGTCTGCCCCAGCTAGTTTGGGATTGAGTCTTGGTCTAGATGAGTTGAATTGAGCACCGAGTCAATTACAAAATGGACAAGGAACCTTCTAAATATAAATATCAAACAAAAGAGCATTTAGAAAATGCTGAATGTTACCTAATGAAAATCCTTTCAAAGCTCATTTGAATCATTAGCTCTCCACTATCAATAGAAAAAGGGAAAAGAAGAGGAACTAATGCTGTCCACCTTGAGAAAAACTAATAATTAAATCTTGCAATGTGAAGAATGATAAAGATGATAGGACAATTAGATAGGTCCTTACCTGTAAAAGGATAGGAATTGTGTTTGTTAGGAATTAGTTGAGGTCAATGAGGTCAATGAGGTCAAAGGGGGGGTAAGGGCCTGGCATGGTTTTGATGTTCATGTTGTTACTTCAAATGCTCGAGGATAAACAAATATTTGTAAGCCATTGAGTTGGGTTTGTCACCTGATGCCTTACGCAAGTTAAAGCTTTTCTTCTTTGGGTGCTTTGTGTAAGAATGAACATCCATGAGTAGTCTTCGTAGATGTGTATAGTGTTACTGATTATGCTCACTTTTCCTTTCAACAGGAGTGTTTTGATCCTATTGTTGCAAAAACTGGCCGTGATCTGATTCCTGTTATGGTCTATGGGTACGTTGTACCTTTTTTCTGCCTGTACATTTTAGTCTTAACAATTCTGTTTTTGCTCCTGCTTTCAGATTGTATGCGGTAAAAGTAGCCATGCTTTTGTTTCACACCTCAATCTGACTTGCATGTTTCATATGAAACCAAAACATGTGGCTGTATGGATTTGAATCCGCATTCCCTTTAGTCCTTTTGCTTTAACATATTGGATGTGGATTAACTTATTTGCACTCTCTGACCTTGAGCCTTGTCCTATGGAAAAAAGCCTAATAGGTGATTTCTACCAATTGGATGGAAATTAATAAACTTATTTTTGCGTATTAACATTAACACTGACTGTGTTTTTCACTATCCTTATGTTGTGTGGTATGAATTATCATCTTAAATGTGAAATTAATCAGTCATGCTTTTCAAATCATGATAATTCTATCTCATCATAATTTAAGGCTAATTATTAATATTCTTCTTTGCTAAGAATTTAATTTATCTTCTATATCACTTTTGGAAATGTTTATGGTTTTGAATTATGAAGGTGCAATTGTTTTATCCTTCTGCTGGTCTATCTCCTTTAAAGCACACGTATGCCGATGGCCAAAAAGTAGGCGCTCTAGAGAGTGAAAGTTATTCTCACTTGACATGTGCTATCGCATTCTGGGTTACAAAGGATAATTTGGTTGGATGAAAGTTTGGCGAACAAGAGAAATGATAAAATCTCTCCTTTCTTTTTGGCCCCCAAAATTTTAATTCATGATAATGAAGGGATTGGAACAAAGGATTCTTATTTTCAATTGTTCCCATGTTACACCGGTAGAAGACTGATGTTCTATCCTTCTGTCTTTACTTCTCAATCTCTTTTCTTTCAACCAACTAGAGTCTTAAGAGATGAGAACATTCTGAAGAGAATTTACATGCTTATTTTAGCAGCATCACTTGCTAGTTCTGATTCTGTCTCTAATTTCTGTAATTTCTCAGGACTTTCAGAACTTTAAAATTCTCTCTTATACTTTATGCAGGAGAAATATATCTGGCCAGGAATTCGGGGGCATGTATTGTGTGCTTTTGACTGTAAGGTACAATGCGTTTCATGAAATGTTGGTTTTTTTCAGCTTTTAACTTCCTTTTCAATCCATTGGTGATTTTTTTTTAATGTAATTGTTGCGGTTTGATGCATCCACAGGCATGTTGTTGTGTCTGCTGGTCTTCTTAGGATTTTCGGCAGGGAGGTTGCCGAGCTTCCTTTAGTGGCTACAAACAGAGAGCATCAAGGGAAAGTGAGTGTCTAATGTTGGAATTTGGATGGGATGCTGGAGTTCAGCTTTTAATTTTTACTTCCCCGTGCAATTTTTTTTATAAGGTTCAGCCTTCTGATGAATAACCTTCAAACTTAATTTTGTAAATCTCTTTTAGGGTTATTTCCAAGCATTATTCTCATGCATTGAGAGGTTATTGTGCTCCCTGAATGTGGAACAACTGGTGCTCCCAGCAGCTGAGGAAGCGGAATCAATCTGGACAAGAAGATTTGGCTTCAGAAAGATGAGTGAGGGACAGGTAAGTTTTGTCTTTTATTCTTTAATGAATGGTCAAATTTATAGTTCTTTTTATGAATCAATAAAGCGATGAAATGCTCATAAAAATTGAGAAAATAGCGAGCTTCCTTGTTTTGGTCATAACAAATAAATTGTTTGTGCATGAAATGGATAACTTTATAAAGAAGAGGAAGAAGGAAGAGGATGGGGTGGGGAGGTGATATCTGCACTCCTTTCATGTTATAAAGGCCCTCCCACTATCCATTATTTTACAAATTGATGATTTTTTCCTTGTTGAAATTCTATCTGATCTTTCTGTTTACTGTCTTAATTTCCCTGTTTGAAAACAAATTATTCTTCCAAAAACTGCATGACCCCAAAAACATTATTCTTCCAAAGTACATGCTGTGAAACATTCTTTTCCCTTTACACTTGAACTCCACTCTTGCAAAACCATCTAGAAAACCCGAAACCAAGGAGTCTAAAACCCTAGTCCTCTCCTCACTCACAAGTCATAGTCTGACAGCTAGACACCAAAAGCCCAACCATTGTGAAGCTGGTCGCAACTACTGTGGCAAAATAAACAATTTTCCCCATCATGAATCTGACTATTAGTGCGATAGATAAAAGTTCTTTTTTTAGGTTGCAGTTCTTTGAGCTATGATCTCCAGCAGGCTCAAGCAGCAACGACTTTGGATGGGAAAAAATGTGAGGGAGAAGAGAGAGTTTGAGAGAAAATAGGTCTTTGGGGATTTTGAGACGAGCTATGATTAATTGGGAAATTTTAATCAAATTCACTTGTATACCCACTATTATAGATTCTTTTCATTCTAAAATTTTCTTCTACATTATCCAGTTCTACCATTAATATAGTTATTTTAGAATATTTGGAAGTTGAAACTCAGTCGCAAAATGCTCAGAAATGAAAAGATGAAAGTGAAACGGAGATGGTTCTTAACGTTTTCTCTCAAAAAGAGCAATATATATATTTAAAAGAAATAACAACCAGTATTTTTTTATGAGGATAGTGTTGTAAATTTGGAGAAAAATGGATAGCGAGTGTGCTGTTATAACTTAGGGCAAGTGCAGACATCATCTCCCGAGAGGGTGGTGGGTGTCTGCCTTACAAAACATTGTTTAAACTATTTTTTGTTTTTGTCCCCTCTGCACGAAGTCCTTGGGTATTTTATTTTAGAAAGATCGACAATCTTAACAATACCGTGGATCAACAGAAGTTCAGCCACAAACTCTAATTTGCAGTATAGATTTTGTCAAATAAATAGAAGCAATGGAACTTTGGTTGGACTTTTTGGCATTGGATGTTCATTGTTTAGATGAGAACTATTGTTGCAGGAATAGTAACAACTATAAAACGTCTTTCTGTTCAGTTGTTGAAGTATACAAGGGAGTTTCAGCTGACAATTTTCAAGGGAACATCTATGCTCGAGAAGGAAGTCCCACGGATAATTGATTAGCAGCTTGGTGCCCCAAGAAACCTCATCAAATTTATAGAACTCTAGGCTTATTCTTACACAAGCATTTCTCTTTACATGTAATGTTGCTGCTATTTTTGTTTTTTTTTTTTTTTTGCCAGCAGCCTGCAATTGTTTTCTCGTAGAAACTAGAATTGAAGGTGAAGGGGGTGAAGAGGTGAGTGCGTGCTGACCTTTTATCATGCATGCATGCTGCAAGAAATCCATAAAAATTGTAGGGTTTTTTTTTATTATTATTTTTATTCTCTGTAATATTCATCATACTCGTTGTTTAAGATGGATGTATTGGTCGTGGCCGCGTTCAGAAATCGCTTTTGAACCTCAACGGTACATACAGAAGCAGGATGCCGTGGTGTGTCCCCAGCCTAAGCAACGCGGAGGCTTTCGGTTTCCTTGGGCGGGCAGCATTGCATGTTCGGAGGAACACAGGCGTTGCCCCATTGCTAACTTGCTAGTATCGAATGGAACACCTTCCCTACGCTTCAGCACTTGAGGCATAATAAATCAGAGAACTTAACAAGCACAAAAAAGAAATGGAATAACAAAGAATAATGAGCCCGCAGACAAGAATAATCAGAGGAACCTTCGACGAGCACGAGACAGATCGTTTTCATGGTGCTATTGAGACTGTTGCAAATAAGATGAACGAAAAGGCCAGAGTTTAAAGAATGAATTAGAAATAACCTAGTACAAGATTTTCCCAAGACTATGACAAAATCATGGAGATTTTCCCAAAATCGTTCATGATTATTGGCGACCCGGGCCATCAAGACAATCACAACTGGTCCAAAGAATGGATCGAAAATGTAGAAATAACATCAAAACACAAGTGCATCCAAATCAATTCCAGAGCAGCCTTTTGTTAATTTCAAAGCAATGAACCAATATGTTGGTCATCGCCAAAAACAGATTTGTTTGAGAGAATTTTCATTCTTTAGGGTAATTTCAAAATTCTAGTAGGCTGAGAAGGTAAACATAATATATATCGTATTGAAATTTATTTTAATTGAGGCAGCACATATCTATCCAACCACTTAAGGAAAATGGAGCATGAATTTGGAGGTAAGCAGAACCCTGGACATCTAAAACATAATTCCATACATGCAAGTTTAGGTTTCAATCACTTTACTAAATCCAATCATATATCTTCTACAGAATTCAGCTCAAAGCTTTTTATACAAGTCCACTGACACAATTAATTGTAGGAGCCATAGCATTTACGGTTCCCAAACTTGGAATCATGAAACCACTTCAATTGTCTTCCTACAATTCCCACGGAAAAAAAAGAAGAGCTTTTGATTCTTTGTTAACTAATGTAATGGAAAGAAACCTGGTTAGCATTGGCTGCGCAAGCACCTCCATACCACAAAAACTCTACACTGAGTGTTATCGGATGCAATACAACTTCCACTTCCACAATAACTTGGAATCAGTTGTCTGGGTCGTTAATCTGGGTAATTTTATATTTTCTTGGACTAGTGGTGTCGCTATTCATGTCCGTCGGTGAAAGGATTCCACATGCATTGTTTGAATAAAGGTAGGGATGATTTTGGTGATTGTCATCCATCTTCCTCACAACTAGACCTGCAAAAAGAAAATCAATGAACTCTGCAAAACACAAATAGCAATAATATGATAATGCTGCAAAACAAACAATGAACTCTGCATGTCACGTGTAAAAAGAAAGGCAGATCCATATCTTTGTATTGTGGCTCCTGATATATCATGTGATCCGATTCTGCCTTCATCACAAAAAATACATGAGTTTTCATTTATGATTTTACTTGCATGCCCTTAGCCACCTTAACCCTGTTTTGTTTCATATGTACATTAAAAGTCCAAAAATATTAATTCATTTCAAAAACCATAAAACCGACAATCTCTCCCCTCCATCCTCTCCTACTTCCTTCTCAACTGTTGATAATCAGAAAACCCCCTCTGAACCCATGAACTCCATGAGAAAATCATTCCTCTCTAAATCCACTGAATTTGCTACCAAAAGCCATGTCTATTAATAACTACAAATCTCTCTTAATCTCCATCAAAAATTCAGAATAACAGGAGGAAAAAAAATTCAACTCAATTTGTCACTAACAAATAATTATTGGGACTTTGGTTAGTGGTTAGCCCTCCAATCAACATCTTCCAAGGTGTTCTTGTTGCGATCATGGCGATTTAAAAACACAAATCACCTGTTATACGTGGAACAAAGAGAAGAAAGTGGAAGAGAGCAGGGACAGTAAAAAGAGAGGTACTGTTCATGGGAGATACACATCACATGTAGGAGAGGTGTTCGGTATGTATCCTAGTTTGAGATATTTTTATCACTTTTAGTGAATTTTGGATTTGTGGATTAGGTTTTAGAGAGGGATCGAATTTTTATCCACTTTGAAGAAAGTGATACATGTAGGAGAAAGAATAAAATCCAAAATTCACTAAAAGTGATAAAAATATCTCAAACTAGGATTTATATCTCCTTGTATGTATCTCTTTATTCAAAGTAGATCCTAGAAAGTAAATAATAGAATGTTACCGATTACTCCCAAACACCATAAAATATATCATTTAAAATCTAATAAATTCATTTAATTAAAATGTTAATTATATTTATTGACCAAAAACCCTCAAAAATCTTTGGTGACCAATCAAAGTTGACCCACAATTCTTCCAATCAATGCTCGCTACATAAGGGTTAGAGAGCTAGCACATGATGCATCTCACATCAATTGGATGGAAACCTATCCCACATGTTTAGAGTCGACATCAATTGGATGGAAACCTATCCCACATGTTTAGAGTCGATGGAAACCTAGTTAATAACGGACTTGATTCCCAATTTTGTTCAAGGACTATTGGCATGGAGTAATTGGCAATATACATGTATATAGATGAAACTAGTTTATAGTTCCCTGCTTCATTGTGGGCAAGATCAATTTTTTTATTTTTATGTAATAAAAAATATTAACTTTTTGACATTTTTATTAAGCCCAACCTAACGAATCAACCTTGAAACCTCCTAATCCAACTCCTTGTCTAGTATGGTTTAGGGAGTTCCCCAATTTGACTATGGTCGATTCAAAAACATCCCGACCAACTGGTAAAAAAAGCTCAATGATGAAATTGACATGAAAAAACTATTGACCCAACTTTTTGCCAAGCCCGGGTTTAAAATTAAATTGTGTATAAGTTGTCTTGATGTAACCCAGTTGACTAGGTTGATCCAAAAACAACCTCGACGACTGGTATAAAATGTGTGAAGATGAAATTGAGAAAAATTAATGAAATTGATCGGGAAAAAAAACCTTTTGGCCCAGCTCTTAACTTAGCCTAGGTTTAAAACTAAATTGCTTGGGAGTTGCTTTAAAGTGATCTAGTCAACTTGGATGATTTAAAAACCACCCAGACAACTATTAAAAAAAGTCTGAGAATGAATTTGATAAAAAAAAGGGATAAAATTGAAATAAAAAGGGGGCAATTGAAAAAAGAAAAGGAGTTTTAACAAACAAAACTCCATATTAATTCCTTGGAAGTAGTGATTCTTAAAATTAAATGGTCAAGCTAGCCTAAGGCCCGCCTAACATCACCCAAGCTGAAAGACCTTGCCCATGCCTACCAAATATCACTCGGGCTCAGGCCAGCCCATGGGGTAGCTTGGCATTGAACATTCCTCGCCCAACAAGGCACTTCTATACAATTGACAACCTGCCATATCATGTGTTGTGCTACCAAAACTTCACCTAGATATATTGACATCAGACCAAATGACAAGTTTGGCTTGAAGCAATAAACCATGCCAAAACAATCTATAACAATGGTATAATAAGATAAAGAGTATAAACTTAAAACAGAGACACAAAGCAACATGAGAAAAGAAAGTTAAGCATTGATCTATCTCAAAGCAATGTAAGATAGAAAGCATTCAACTTATTTCTACATGGATCCAACAGAAAGTTATAACTAAACTTCATGACTTTTCAAGTCACCTAGGTTAGCACAAATATTCATTATAATGTCTTATCCACCACCAGGACTCCAAGCAATGCAACCATTGATATGTGACATGATTTATAAAACAAGCAAGTCTTACTACAAGCAATCCCAAACGTTCATCAAGCATGTTCATCTGAATGCATGATCCAAGCGGAGAAGATATATGTGTTGTTAAGTTTAAAACTATTGGCCTTACCTTTAGCAAAAAAGCTGCCAAAGCTAGTACAATAAACACCTCATGTAACTTTCAGGTTAGGGGACACAATGGGATTTGACAAGGTCTTTGTCGTGCTACTCTTTGCATTTCCAGCAGCTTGTCCCACAGAGTTCTTAGCATTTGCCATCTCAGATGCCAACACTGACTTCTTTATCTGGCATAACCAAGAACAGAAAATATGTCTGTTTGTGTGTGTGTATGTATATATAAGGAAGACAGAAGGGGAAAAAGTTATCATGAAATGATTTCTGTTTCAGAACTGCTAAATTATAGGATCCTCTTTATCTAACTCGCAATCAAAGATAACATTATTAATTTATATCGGAAGCAACAAAATACATAATTGAAAACCTACACACATGTAGACATGTATGCTGTCATAAGTATATTTCAAGACATGCATGCCTATTGGATGGGAAGATTTTGGGGCAAAACTCACCGCCGCAAGGCGCTCCTTGTGGATATCGTTTGTTACCTGTAAATTCACAATGCAAAATCAACAAAGAGAAAAGGATGGAAAGAAAAGGTTGCACCAAATAGTGACTCGTGCCAGACCACAACTCCACAAGTCAGTGAACTCAAGTGAAAATGCTTACTTGTTTTCTGTAGCTCTTAATCTCATCGCCACAGAACCCTGGTAGTGTCATATTCCAGTTTCTGTCTGCACAAAAAACATAGAAAAAACTTAGGATTTAGCATCGGATACGAAACAAATGACAATGCAAGCCTTGGATGGCTAATCCAACAGAACTAACCAAGATGTAGAAGTATGTCTTTTGCTTCCAATGTATCTGATTTTCGATGCTTGGCCAATGAGCAACCAAATGTTGTGACCTGCACCAAGAAAAAAAATACAAATAAATTTGGAATGGCTTTGCAAAAAGAACAAGAAAACAACTTGACAAATTGAAGATCACTAAAAGAGTGTAGAGTATAATACTCTAAGACAAAAAAGTTCAGACCATTGAAACCCAAGCTCCGAGTAACAAAACTAATCTGGATATATTACCATCAAAATTGTAGTTGAAATTTTTTTATGAATTTTGTTCTACAATTCAAGGAGAAGAGATCCTTGAGCACTTGTGCAATGTACATGGGTTTAATAAATTCAGGCAACACCTTGAAGTTCACTAATCAATTGCAATTCTTTCAATCTCCAAATGGACTATTTTAGTATTTTCTTTCAAACACAATTATTTTCCTAATATTCAGATGATGAATTTGTTTACTGCCCTTCAAAATAAATGAATTTCGAGATTTGTATGGTGAATCTGAATCCCATTCATTTGATCAATCAACCTACTGTTTTGGTGAATGAGCACAGCTTAGCTCCTATAAAGTAATATTTAGTGAAGAAAAATTCCGCTTATGCAATCCCAAATCATCCATTTGTATGGTGAATTTCGAGATTTGTATGGTGAATCTGAATCCCATTCATTTGATCAATCAGCCTACTGTTTTGGTGAATGAGCACAGCTTAGCTCCTATAAAGTAATATTTAGTGAAGAAAAATTCCGCTTATGCATTCCTAAATCATCCATTTATAAAGCAGAATAGTCCTTTGGGGAGGGTAAGTTCAACTACTTACAGACACAAGAAATTCATCTGCTATATCTGCTAGAATCTCTACAACTTCAGGATTGAACTTCTCTGATGGATCAATCTGTACAGGAAGCAGGAAAACTCACAATAAGGAAATAAATTACAAAAAAAAAAAAACTGCAGATAAACTCTACGTGATAACAAAACAACAGCAAAAACAAGGCATCAGTCTCAAACTAGCTGGGGTCTGCTCTACATAATGACACGACATTGGAGTCAAATTGTGAGGAGAGATCAAAGTCATTTTGATGCCTCTTTTAGACAAGATATGAACTAAGCAATCTCTAGGTGAAAGATATCATGCTTTAAAACAACCAACCCATAAATTCATCCGCTGACACAAAACTCAAGTCACAGACTGTCTTACACCATTTAAAGAATTCAAGCATAATGTCCAAAATAGTTGTATCGAACCACATTAAATTGCATGCTAAAAATTAAATTTCAACAAGGCACTGCTGTTATAATTTTTAAACACTGGCACAATCCACTACATAATAAGAAACACCAGGCTATATCCATCATTAGCTAACACCAAGACAGCCAGTGACAACATGGCTGTAGTGGAGTCCACGATACCACAACCATGATTCAAAACATCATTTCGCAAGCTAATTTCAACATAAAATAAATAATTGGATGCTTTTGCTTCATCAAACACTTGTCCAGGACTTGCATATCTGTAACTCTGTGATTCTGTTCACCACCACTACAATAAACAATTAAAAAATATATATTTCCCTCACCTCACTTGGTGAATTATTCTGGAGTAGTATGAATGTAATAAATGACTGAAGGTCTTTTATTAAGAATGACTAAAATGAAAAGGGTCATGCTAAAAACAAAATATGAATACTTGAGTCAAAGCATTTAAAATGGAACCACATTCTTCCTTTGTCTTGGTATATATATTCATAAATTAAAATAATGACAGTTAAATACAGATTTTTAAATAGAGGCCTAATACTAAAAGGAGAAAGGTATGGCACCTGACTAACTAGCTCATGAATGCTTCTTTTGCTAAGAATCCGGTTACCAGATTCATCACTTTCTGCATTAGCTATACTATTCTGCGGCAATGGTTGTACTGTGTTAGGATGTGACATTGCTAGGGAAGATGGCTTATGATTTACTGAACCTTGAACCCTTGAAACTTGTTGCAGAGGGGATAAGGACTGTTGGACTCTTGATGGTGGAAATTGCTGGCCATAATGCTCTGGTTGTTGATGGGATTGTAAAGGTTGTTGTGGCTGTGCAGGTGACATGTGCTGTTGCTGTGAAGTTGTCGGTGGGGAATGATGCTGTGGTGGAATGTGTGACCTTTGTTGCAGTGATGGAGAGTTCATCTGAGGTCTATATGAAGGGGAAGGCAATGGAGGCTTCCCTTGAGATGCAGATGACAACCACAGTTGATTGGGGGACTGCAAACTTTGCGATGTGTTTGGCACAGGAGAACCTGCTGTACCTACTGGTGTGGATCTTATAAATACATGCCCTGGGAAATTCTGCAAAAAAATAAACAAATTAGCAAAAATAACTAAGATGAGAGGAAAACCTAACTTCACCAAAACCATCCAGCAAAGCACAATTACGAACTAGTTAAACTGTCACAGGAACATGGAATCAACAAATAGAAACCATGTATCACCATCATGAGTCAATTAAACCAATAGAGAAAATGCTGACGGTTTTAAAATGATCCAAAAAAATCTCAAAAACTTTACATAGCACATAACTTCTAAATGGTAAATACAATTTCCAAGCAACTTTGCAATCTCTGTTTCGAATTAGAGCCAACATGAGTGTGCATGAGAAATAGCTACATAAGATAAAAATAATTCACAGTAGTAATTCCAAAACTTAGGGCTACCCATAGCTATCCAGACATGTTGCTGCTTGATCTTAGGTGCATTTCCCTCTGGAATCTTATTGTTTGGGTACGACCGGACAACTGCTGATATTTATTAATATCTTTTCTTATAATGTTGTTGTTAGCATCATAGACAAAATTCCTTCACAAAATGCCTGGGTTAAATTATTTAAATATGGTTCAAAACAGCTAAGATGGGACTTGTTGTATGTACGCAACACAGAGGAATTAACTAATGCATGAATTCATATGGCAAACTTATATGAAAAAGTCGCAGCAATTCATTAACATAATTACACAATATCTCCCTCAATTTTCGGAGACTTTTTTCAAGATCAAAGGCAACCATACTTAATCAACACTATTCTTTCACTTGCTAATATTTGCTATCAAAATCCCATCCACCAAACCAACAACAAAAGGGAGAAAGCAAGTTTAAAGAGACAGGATGAAATATTTGGACAGCCAGTACTGACTTGGGGATTTGGGGAAGAAGTGGGTGGTCGAAGAGATGATTGAACAGGTCTCTGTTGATGTGGTCGCATTTGAGAATTCGACGCCATTGAAGCCATCGCCCCTTGCCTCGCCTGCACATCTCTCAAACAACAACAAGAGTGTGAATAGAATAACCACATCAATTCTTTTCCTTTTCTAAAAGCAAAAATTGCAATAAAAAAAATTCTCACCTGCGAGTTGCTGGTGTTGGCTACGGACTCAGGCACGTTGACAGGAGCGCGGTTCAATCCAACAAATTGGTGACCAAATGAAGAAGAAAAGGACGCGGGAGAAGGCGCGGGAACACCTAGGGCAACACCGCGTGGCGAAGAAATAGAAGGGGTCGTGGAGGAGGAGGATGGTATAGGAGGGCCCGAAGAAACAGACGGGAATTGGGAGTGGGGGTGGGGGTGGGGGTGCTGCCATGGCCTATGCACTGTCTGAGGCCTTGTGCTGCTGGGGGTGGTGGTGATTGTTGTTGCTGCTGATATTGAAGGTTTTGGGGGTGGGTTGGGGTTAAGATTAGGGTTTGGAGAGGCCGTGGAGGAGGATGGTTGAGGTTGCGGTAGTGGTTGAGATGGTGGTGGTTCCGTAGCTTGCTTAGTGATGGGGGGAGTAGAGGTGGAGGTGGTTGGGGCTGGTCGGTCCATGAAGAAAAATTATGTTATCGGTGGAAACACCGGACAGGATGGTGACGTATTTATGAGACTGCTGGATTAGGTTTCGGAGGCATTCTCATTAGCTTTCAAATCCAGGCAGGAGGCCCTCAAGACCGCACCTTGAATCTAAACAAACATCCCCCGCAGCATTTCTTTAGGGTAACTGTTCAGGCTTTGAAAGTTTGAGTTTTTTAAAGGTTAGTTTATATGGTTATTAATTTTAGTATATGTATGATTCATCATTGTATGTAAAAATTAGGCCAAATATTTATGTTAATAAAAAAAATCTTCGGCAACATTTCTTGTTTCATATAGGGTATTATCAAGGAATATGATATGCTCGATAAATTAGACCACGGAGATTATTTAGAATTGTGATAAAATAATTTTTAAAAAAATATATTGAAGTAATATATTTTTATTTTTAATATTAATATCAACATGTTAAAAAATTCAAAATAATATTTAAAATTTGAAAAGAATAGCCTAACTACATAACAAACACTATCTTAACTTTTATTTGGGAGTGCGGACTAAATAAAAATTTATTAAAATTCAATTATTTTTTGCTTCAAATGTTTTTGGATTTTTTGATATATTAATGTCAAAAATAAATTCTGATCAATAAGCTACGTTATACACACCATTATAAAAAAAATCATCGTGGAAAATATATTTTGATTTTTAAATGATGTTATACACACCAGACAAAGATCGCAGAAGCATTCACGCGCTTCCAGTAAACATCATGTGTAACACATTTCTTAGAATTAATTGATATTTTATATATGCTTAAGCTTGCCATGTTCAAATTTTATAATAACAAAAAAAAATGAAAAAGACATTAAAACTCATTGACATGAAGCAAAGACAAATTTAATTCAATGGCATTTTGGTAAAATTATTGTGCATATGAAATGGAAAAACCGATAATACCTCTTTTTGCCAACTTTTATTTTTTTTTACCTCTAATAATATATAAGACATTTTACTATGCACAAAACAATAAAAATATATATTATCTTGTTGCTAAAGCTAATTATGTTATATTTACAAGGAAAAAAATTGTAATTTTATTATTCTAATCTATAGTGACAGTAAATATAGGTATACAATAATAAATACACAGTAAAATCAAGAGATATTTTAGTTTCTAGTAATGTTTAATGCCATGAAGTTTGGATGTATGCTATTTTCTTTAAGTAAAAAAGGTGTAGATTCATTTTCATATAAAAAAACTCAAGTTTATTGTTTAAAAAATACAAAAGAACAAATGAAATAATTAATTAATTTATTATTATTTAATTACATGCATATTTTCTTATAAAAAACAAAGCGTGTATTGTAACTAAATTCATTGTAACATAATTTGGTATCTAAACTAGCGTTTTGGTTCATGCTCAGCTATAGGGAGGTTTATTTTTTTTTTTTAACACGAAAGAAGTATTCAAACATTAGAAAGTTAAAAAAGCTATGTGAAACACTTTTAAAATATTTAAATTGTGATATATTAAATTATATATTAAAAAAAATAAACAGTAATGTATTAGATCGACATGTTTTAGCAATGGTTAAGCTATAAAATATGTAATATGGGGTGTGTGATCGTGATAAAGCCATGAACTCACATTGAAACAAATTAAAAAGCTCAATTATAATTAACAAAATATTACAGGTCAAAAATAAGAAGAAAAAAATAAAAATGACTATAAAAAGTGACTTGAGGAAACGGCACAAAGCCATGACCATCCAAATTTTTTTAGATGTAAGAAGAACAAGGTTTAGGTGATGCTAGGATTTTAAAAGAAGTAAAAGAAATTCAAGACACGGGTATTGAGTTGGTTGTGTTTAATAAGTTTGGTTAATTTAATAGCATAAAAAAGGCAACTATAATTTAATAATATTAAAAATTAAGTAAACTCAAGCGGAGGAAACGGCGCAAAGCCATGACCATCCAAATTTTTTTAGATGTAAAAAGAACAAGGTTTAGGTGATGCTAGGATTTTAAAAGAAGTAAAAGAAATTCAAGACACGGGTATTGAGTTGATTGTGTTTAATAAGTTTGGTTAATTTAATAGCATAAAAAAGGCAACCATAATTTAATAATATTAAAAATTAAGTAAACTCAAGCGGAGGAAACGGCGCAAAGCCATGACCATCCAAAAATTTTTAGATGTAAAAAGAACAAGGTTTAGGTGATGCTAGGATTTTAAAAGAAGTAAAAGAAATTCAAGACAAGGGTATTGAGTTGATTGTGTTTAATAAGTTTGGTTAATTTAATAGCATAAAAAAGACAACCATAATTTAATAATATTAAAAATTAAGTAAATTCAAGCGAATCTCATAAACTCGGGTTAATCTTCCAAAATTATAACATGTGAAATCTTATAATTGGATTGAATCAGAAAGCTCAATTCATAACTAATTTAATATTAAAGGACAAAATTAGAAAATAAAATCAATCTAAAAAAGTTGTCAAAGCATAAAATAGCAATAAAAATAATGAGGATCAAACCCGATAAGAAAAAAACAAAGGAAGATGAAATCGTAAAAAAAATAAATTTTATAAATCATCTTAAATGATTTAAAAATAACAATAAAGAAATGATAACTGAATATGAAAAATGAGAAAATTAAAGAAAGATGATATTGAAAATAATTTTCAATTTGAACCGGATTATTTTAACTTTTTTTTTAATATGCTAAGGTGATGAAGTTTTGAATTCACCTGATAAACTTGAAATCCAAGCCATGAAAACATGTTGGTTTAATAACTTATTTTTTTGGAATATATTTTATTTATCTAACCATATAATAATAAAAATTAACATGCACGAGGAATCCACCAGGCAAACTCAAAAAAAGAAATTCATCATGAGAGGATACAAAGAAAAAAAACGTTTGTTAGTTTAAAAAAAAAATCTATAACCTTTTTCAAAAACAAATGAAAAAAATGAGCACTATCTAATCAAATAATAGAAAAAAAATAACATTAGTATAAAAGAAAAAAGAAAAAAAATCATAAAAAATCATAAAACATTGTGCAAAAAGCACTTATCAATATAATAATAATAAAAAGGTCATGATCTTAGTAAACATAAATTGAAAATTCAATGATATTTAATATAAAAAATTAAAAATAATTTTTAACTAATCTATTTTAACGGATTAAAATTTTCAATTTATATAAAAAAAACAAATAAAAACTAAAGAACAAAAAAGGCCAAGTGCATGAGCCTAAACACCTAGCTTATTAAAAAAGAGGCCTGGCCTACACGCCAAACCTTTTTATTTCTATTTTTCTTTCATGTTAAAGAGTGGATAACATGTTATCTATCTTTTCTCTATAAAAACAACACAAACAACATTAATGCTTGTTATTCAGATTTCAACAATCAAAGAGGTCGCTAGTAAATTAAGGTAAGATTATTTTATTGTCTAAAAGCGTATTTTTACTTGAAAACACTTAAAAACACCTTTAGAACCCCAATAAACCAATCTCATAACTCAAAACACCTTTAAATAAGTCTAATAAGATTACATAATAAAATATATTTTTTTTCTTTTTCAATTTTAATATGTTTTTTTCTAGCAAAATGAAGGGTAAAAAACTCTTCAATGGAACTCCTCTTGTCAAATAGAACTTATTGATACTAAAAACATGATTTTTATGGTGTTGAAATTTGAAAAACAAAAGACTTTCTCTCTCTTACCCAATTCTCAGCCTCCTCCCAGAAACTAAAGGACTAAAACATCAAAAAATAAGTTTTGAACCAAAACATACAATTATGAAACTAAAAGGGCCAAGTGTTAGGTTAAAAAGGCTTTGTTTTTCACCCACATTCAATTTTAGTCCCCTTGGTTTTGCATATGATAAAATTGGTTTTTTCTATAAAATGAAGCATTAAATCAATGTTATGTTTTTTTAACACTTCAACAACCTATTAGAAAGCAAATCAAAATAAACTATCAATCATAATCTCTAATTAAAGCAACATCTAAGAATGGAATCAAAAGAAAAAAAATTTAATAACCAAAAAAGATTAAAAAAAAAAAAACATTGTTGCAATCCATGATAATTAAAAACACAACACATTTCATAGTGTGGGAACAATAATTCCACAACACGCTTTGGTTTTTCTTTTAGTTGATTTAGCATGACTCCACTTAGTTTATGTGAAAGCAACCATGATAGTTTAATTGTATAATGATATTACAAGTTAAATTAAAGAGAAACTATATTCATTCTTTTCCAAATCCTTTTAAAAAATACAATTTTACGAGTGCAAATTGAGGTGCGAGATTACTCTATCCATATCTTTTTACTCTATCTTGGTAAGTTATTATTCTATTATTGTATTCCAAAATTGTTAGGATAGTTAGATCAAAAGTTAAATCTAAAGAGGGATGAATAAACCTTTATGGAACCAAAATAAAATCTTATGGAAAAATGTAAAACTTAAGATAACAAACAATATATAAAAAGTATACAAAAATAATGAACTTGTGAGATATAAGTATAACACAATAAAGCAAAGAATGCAAAAATGGATACATCATATACAATGATACATCCTAATTTGATCATGCCTACATCCAACCTCAAAATATAATTTTGGATTTCTCAATTTGATGTATGTTCATACTTGCACGGGGAAAAAAACAAACATTTCACAACTTTTTATCTATCTATGATTCAAGTTTTGTTCTAATGCACTCCCACCTTAATAATATGTATTTTACTAAGAAACAATAAAACTCAAACGATCATTACCCAGAGAGCAAATCAATCAAAGTTAAACATAATAGCACAATCTAAAAAATTTCAGCTAATCAAGCTCTTAAGAAAGATGTAGTGAATATAAACATGTTTCTCTTTTCTTTCTTATGTCTAAAAAGTATAAAAATAAATGGCATTTATAGAGAATTTAGTAAACTAGTCATTGCTCCATGTATGGAAGTAGTTATTGTATAAAATATCTACAAAATAAATAAGATTGAGTTAAAACATAAATAGGTTGGATATGAATTCATAAAAAAAAAATATGAAATTGATTTAGGTTTTTCATGATGATGTCTTAGGCTAAAGTGTCTAGCTTAAATGTGGGCTTTTTATACGGGTTTGGTATTCCCTACAGAACAAGTTTTTTTTTTTTTTTTTTTATCGAAATAGGATACCATTTGATGCCTAAGTTTGTAAATTATATAAGGGATATAGTGTATAAAAAAAGTAAAGAACATATGGTTATTTTATGGAGTTATATTTTATCTTATGTGTTTACCTAATAAACTAAGGTATTTATACATATCAGTTTATAAACTCATCTCATGGAGGATGAAGTAGTAATAAAAAATAATTTATTTTCCCTTGCAAGTAACCTGAAAAGATGAGTTATTAGTTGTTGTGCTTTATTATATCATTGATGGGAAAAGTTGGTGCTTGAGGATGATTGGTATGAAAGGTTGGTGCCCTCTACAAAGACAGGTTGATAGGAGATAGTTAGTAAAGAAGTAGGTGTTATTTGAGGAGACAAATTGAGAAACATAACTATCGACAATAAATATAACGTTGTATTAACTATTCATTTATAAACGTATGAAAATAAAACATCATAATGACTTTGTTGAAGATAGTAACTTTGTCTTATGATAAGAAACATTATGGAAAAAATGTATAAGGATTACTTGGAGAGGCAATATTGATTTGTTCACTGAAAAGTTTAAAAGGTTTTATTATGCAAATGAAGATATAATTCCTAAAACATATCTGATCTTAGACAATGCATCATAGAACACATCAATCTCTTTTCTTTTTTGTTCGAGTTGCATTTATGTCTTTATAAATTATTAGAGGTAACTCCTGGCAATTAATCTTTGTATATCTTTTTTTAGGGTATGACAGTTCTCGGGATCATGTTTGTTGTCATGGTGAACCAATATTTATTGGGTTTTTTTTTGTGTTCACACCACTCTTCATATGATGTGGATATCACATGAATTCTTTTTCTTGGATGATAAGTAATACCTCAATATGCATGGTGGTCAAATGTGTGGTCATAAGCTTAGAAAATATTGGTCGATCATGAATCATCCTTTAGTATTCATTTTTGATGTCTTGGTGTTGTCAAGAGATCAATGACACATGAAAGATTATTGGAAAAAAGGTGTTTTTGCTTGATTATGCTTATTTCTTCTACTCAAATATGATTTTGCATCACCTATTTTTCTTTAATGATAGTTTGGTTAGGGAGAGTATATAATTGTTCCTGTAAATAATAGTTATAAACTCCACTAACTAAGGCTTCATTAGTGATGGGTTGTAGTAGGCTTTTCACGTTGAACATTTCCTCGTTAAAGTTTTAGAGGTATGTTTTGGTACTTTTATCTTTTTTGTATGTGATGAAAAAGAGATTGATTATATTTTTTTTGGCTAATAATCTTATAATGAAGTAAGAGATGAGTTTGGCATAGAGATCGAGAAAGCCAATGATAGAGTCATGCTTTAGGTTATGTTATCATACCCAAATAAATCCAAAATATTGTTGTTGAAAGAACTTTACACATAACATCATTGTTTGGGTTACAAGCTCTAGGATGCTTCATACATTTTTTATGTGTTATTTGGGGTTTAAAAACTCATAATAGTTATTTTAGTCATCCTTAATAGATACATTGTAACACTCGATGGTAGAGTTGATGATATCCTATTTTATTAGGATGAAGTTCATTCTTTAAAGCTTGTATAGTTATCGATCATGCCTCGTGTTAGGGTTTTTTTTATTGAGAAGTATGAGAGTGAGATTCAAAGAGAAATTGATAACGATAGCCATTCTTATGGGTAGGACTTGTTGATGAGCGCTATTCGTAATGAAAGCATCTCATTCGGATGGTTGTAATATAAGTGCTTTTTTCAAGAAACTTGAGTGGTTTTTTTATATATTTAATAGTGTATGTAATAGAGTTAGGTCTTGTGTTTCTTGTTGAGGGAATGAAAGAGTGTAAAGTTGTTATTGTATGCTAGAACAATGTTATCGAACACCTCTACTTGATGGGTAATTTGTTGGTGATTTAGAGGAGCTAAAGTACCTACGATGGAAAGATTGATTACTTTTATATGACCTAGGATTTCTAAGTCATCATCCATGGAAAAAACTGTTTGTTAAGGAGTGAAATGAGAATGAACTAGCTTTTATTAGTTTTCCATAAAACGCATTGTTGCTGAAGTTGTAAAAACTTCTTATTGGATTTAGGCTTTCCACGATTGTGTCTTGGGTTGAAATGCATGCGCTTGAATATGGGCTTTATCTATGAGCTTAGTATTCAATGCAAAACAAGTCTCCTATCATAATAGGGGATTCTCTGTTAAGTCGGTAAAATATAGGATAAAAATAATATGTAGGAAAGTAAAATATATATAGTTGTTATATGAAGTTATGTTTTATCTTATGTGTTTATTTGGGGATCAAATATATTTATACTTTTAGTTCACATGAAATTACCTTGTTTACAGTGAAGTAATAACAAAGAATAATTGTTTTTTCCTTACAGGTAACCTAACAAAATAAATTGGTGGTTGTTATAATAACTTATTATGCCATTGGTATGAAAGGTTTATGCTTGGGGGTGATTGGTGTGAAAGGTTGGCACCTATGAGAAGACAAGTAGGTAGGAGATAGCCATCGAGAAAGTAGGTGTCTTTTAAGGAGAAAGGTTAAAAGAGAGAATTATTGGCGAGAAAAGTAGTATTACACTAAAAATTCATAAGTAAGCATAGGAGAGTATGGGCATCACGTTGATTTATTAGAGAGAGTAACTCTATCTTATGGTGTATACCGATCAATGTACTTCTTAAAAACTTGCATGGGATTAGATCTAATCGCATAGTGGTTGGGATGAGGCTCGTTGTTGAAGGTCTAAAAAGACAGGTTGGATAGGTTGTCTTGAACAAATATTGACCCTATCATATAGTCTATCCTAAATAGCAAGAAAGTCATGCCATTTAGGCTAATTTAAACAAGGCTATCATTTTTTTTTTACTATTAGCTGGTCTTGGAGCTCAATGGTCGACCTATTCTTGATTTTTTCTTTCAATCAAAACTTGATTTTTCTCAAAGTTTCCCTACATAACTAGAGTCTTATAACTCTCATGAATGTGTTTAATATACATGATTCTCATAATATATTGAAAGTATCATGATTGTCATTTAATATACCTATATATTTTTACAAGGTAATGCAAAAATTAAAACAAGAAAGCTTGATCACTTAAAGCTTAAATCTTTGCTATTTGAAAAAATCCCTCCAATATAGTAATATATAATAACCATATAATCTCTTCCTATTCTTGTAAAATACTATTTGTTTATACATGAAATGTCCATGATGAGTAAGTATTGTTTAATATCGGTTCCTCCTAGCTTAATCACATGTTAGTTAGAACTTTAAATACTTTTAAGTATTATAGTTTTAATTAAAATTAGTTTGTTAGTTCACTAAAATTAGTTTTGACAATTCTGAGATGAATAATAATGGCATGTGTTAAAAAACTTACTGAAAACAAAAAAAGTAAGAAAGAAAAAGAATTGTACTAAATACATGTATTTTTCCTTTTCGATAACAATTAAAAAAAATTTCAATGAAAAATATATTTTTGTCAGAACAAAAGGAAAATACATGGACAATAAAAAGGATTTTTCATTAAAAACATATATTTTCCTCTTTAATTCAAATTATTATAATTCCTACTCGTATTTTTAAATTATCATTGATTCTTATTTTTAAAAGACATGTTATTACCAAAAATGCATAAATAAAAAATATATAATTTTGACTTAAAAAATATATACATGTATTTTAAATCTTAATAATTTTTTTTATATACATAATTATTTATGTTATAATATAATTAAATAAAAATAGATTTCAACTATACAAAAACTTAGAAGCCATTCATTTGGTATTCAAGAAAAAACTCATTTGTTTTTATATTTTAAAAATATTTTTGAAAAAAATTAAAATTTTATATTTTTTTTATTTCAATTTTTTTTTGTGTTTTCAAATTGTTTTAATGTGTTAATATTAAAAATACTTTTTTAAAAAAATAAAAAATATTATTTTAATATATTTTAAAATAAAAAATACTTTAAAAAATAACTATTATCTTATCCCTAAAATACTTCATGATTCAGTCCAAGGAAGCTACCAAATTATCATTAGTGGTGTCGTATGTGTGCGGCGTCGCGACGATCATCCACCCTCAAGGAAAAAACATGAAATATTCCTGGCAAATATGTAGAGACAATGAATTCTTGTCTCTTATCAGTAAAATATAGACTGGGAGTCGCCACCTAGTATTCTGGTTACTAGGAACCTTAACTGGTCTCAAAGATGGGGTACGGAGACTGGTTGCGTAAATGGAATGTATTAGCACCCCAACTATACCGTATCTAAGGTAAACTACATTGTTTTGTCTAATAAAATCTAAAGTCTTGTTGTGATTTGTAATTGTCGGCTTGTTTATTGTTTAAGAAAAGTCTTTCTCTGTAAGGAGATCCTTATCTGGTAAAAACTTAACTATTCTAAGTTGTCAAAAGAAAATGTATTTTTAATATCGTGAATACGTTTTACGTATAAATTCATAATCTCTGATACTAAAATCAAACAAAATAAATTTTTTGTTTTTTTGAAATTTTGGTCAATGTTCTCTTGACTTTAATAAACTGGTTATTAAAGTAAAAATGCATGCTAAACACACTGTTTTTTGGTGCATAAAAAATACAATATGATTTCTTTTAGCTTTGAGACACTTGGCCGTATGCACAAAAATATATATTTTTAATTAATTAATTGTTTTTGTATTTTTGGAAGTTTTTGACGAAAACCAGGTATTTTAATATCGGATTTTGTATTTTTTAACAACATAAAAAAAAATGCTTGATATTAATCAAAATGACATAAAAAAAAATACACGGGAAACTTGTAAAATTATTAAATAATAAAAAACTGGGTCGGATCTGACCCAACCATCCTGGGTTAGGCTTGACCCAACCCGACCCATACACTGTGGGCTGGGCTGATGTTCCAGCCCATAAATATGAAAAAAAGGGGCTGGTTACTGTGCGGTGCACAATAACTAGCAAAAATATAATTAGTTAGTTACTATGCGTACATTAACTGTGCGCATAGTGAAGTTATTGTGTGCATAATACCCAAAATATAATTAGCTAGTTATTGTGCAAACAGTAACTAGCAAAATATAATTAGCTTAGTTACTGTGCACAGCACAGTAACTAGCTAATTAATCTTCATTTGCTGCAGAATGTAAATGTTCTGCATACAAATGAAGCTGAAGCAAAAAACGACAGGGAAAGGGAGAAAGTTACCTGGAGCGGTGGTGATGTTGGCAGCAGCTGATGCGGCAGGGGTGGTGGTGCAGGCGACGACTGTTCTATTCTCCTTCTCTCTCCTCTGTTTTTCGTTCTCCTCTGCTTTTCTCTCTCTCCTTTTCTTTCGGCTTTCCCCCTCTCTTTTCTCTTCTCTTCTCTTCCCTCTCTCTTCTGTTCTCGCCCCTCTCGGTTTCTCTCTCTCTCGGTCCCTTTTGTTCTCTTCTCCGCCTCTGTATTTATAGGCAAAGAAAGGCGGTAAAAATGCCCTGCCTCTGTCCGGTCAGGGGACATGGCAGTGTAGACGGGGGGTGGTAGGCCATTGGTTAGGTCGGCGTCTTTTTAAAGCCATCGGGGGGAGGGAAGTCGGTGCGAAACAGAGGAGAAAAGAAAATCTTCTTCTCCCCTGTTCTTTGCGCGTCCAGGGAAAGAAGATGATGGTGTCGTTCAAAACGGCACCGTTTTGAGCTTTCTCTTTTATTATTATTATTATTTTTTATGTGGGGACCCAAAAATGGGTTACAACAGGTAGCTTTGTTTATTTTTTAGGTAATTTTTGTGGTTGTGGTTTGAAAAAAATAAATTTTAAAAAAATGCGATTAGCTGTGGTTAGTTGAATTTAGATATGTGTTTGGTAAAAATTATGGTTGGAGTTTATGTGTAACAAAAAACATGTATAAAATGTTTAGTGATTGTGTTTAAAAGTGTGGTTATGATTGTCTTTCAAAGTGTTTTTTACTTGGAAATATATCAAAATAATATTTTTTTTATTTTAAAAAATTATTTTTGACATTAGTGCATAAAAATGAAATAAAAACACCAATAAAAATATTAATTTGAAGTAAAGAAAAAATAAATAAAATTAATTTTTTAAAAAAATGATTTTCAAACACAAAAACAAACAAAATTCAATTAAAAAATATATAAAAACTGTATTTCAAATTTAATATTTTAACGGCCCAGTATAAAATACAATTTTCTTTGTTACTAAACATATTACTGTGAATATTTCACTACTAACGCAAAAGCTAACGAAACAAACGCAGCCGTATCCAACTATCCAAGAACTTCCTTTCTTCTTTTTTTCCTGGATGAAGGCTTCTCTTCCTTTGTTATATTTACGTCATAGGCGGACGACTACCTCATCTGCCACCTACCAAACCCAAAAAGAAGAGTTGCAAATCAATCCAAAAACAGCGTTTGGTGAGCAGCTCAGCTCAGCATCATCGACTTTATCATCTTCCGTTTCTTTTATTGCTTATTAAATAAATAATCCTATAATTCAAAGACATACTCTCCCTCTCCCTCATAAAATAGTTTTGAGTTTTGGGGTCGGTGTTCTGGGTCTCATCCGGTTTTATTTCTTGTTTCATTGCTTGTCTGAGATTCCCAGAGAGAGTGTGATGGACGGCGTTTTGGGTTCGGAGACGGAAAGCCACGTTATTATGGACGGGACGGTGAACATTTTCCACGGAGAAAGGGACGGCGTGTTGGTTGGCTCCGCTGCTAAGCCTGAAAAACTAATTATCGATACTGATCCTGGGATCGGTGAGTTTTTTTCTTTTTCCCCTTCCATTAAATAAATAAATAAAAAGAAGTTGAATCTTTTTATTTTAATCTCTCAAACAAAAATCTTTATATATATATGTATATCCGTCAATTAATAGATGATACCATGGCGATCTTGATGGCTTTTCAATCTCCTGAGTTGGAGGTCTTAGGATTGACCACAATATTTGGTAATGTCTCCACAGAAGATGCCACTCGAAATGCTTTAATTTTGGTACGTTGACTAATCAATTAGCAGTTCCACCTTCATTTTTCTTTCTGTGAATGTATTCATGATCGATTCTCCACCATGTTTTTCTTTTTCTTTTCTTTTTTAATGTGTAAAAGGATAGTGTGAGATCGCAGGGCGTCCAGATGTTCCTGTCGCTGAGGGCAGTCCAGAGCCTCTCAAGGTAACTTTCTACCTCTCAAGGGCAATTCAATCCTTTCTTCTGTACTTTTTTTTTCCCCTGAAAAACTGTCCTTTACTTGATACACGGTCTATTTCCTAATGGATTTCTATTTTCTCTATTCCCATGTCAAGTTGGATTTTTGTTTTTCTCATGTGGGAATCTGAGTTGTTGTGCGAGTACATTTAGAATTATTGGATTATGATTCTTCACTTCTCTTTCTAGTTGTTATCTTGCCCAAGGTATTCAGTTTTGGATCTTATAGTTTTGCTTACTCTTTTTTTTAAAAAAACTTAAATTTGTTTTCATTTTTCCTAATGATTCATTAGGGTGGAATCCCTCGTGTAGCTGACTTTATTCATGGTTCTGATGGATTGGGGAACACATTTCTTTCTCCTCCAAAAGCAAAGAAAATTGACAAGAGTGCTTCCGAATTTTTAGTTGATAAGGTCTCTGAGTATCCTGGTGAAGTATCTATACTAGCACTAGGACCACTAACTAACCTAGCTTTGGTGAGCATTCTTCCATCATCCTTCCCTTGCAAATGGTAATTCCCTAGTTTGCAATTTCATAACTATCATATTATGATGTCAGGCGATTAAAAGGGACTCCTCCTTTGCTAGCAAGGTAAAAAGAATTGTTGTACTTGGAGGTGCATTCTTTGCACTGGGAAATGTAAACCCTGCTGCCGAGGCAAATGTAAGTTCTGGTGCTGGATTGTGATCTCTTTGATTTTTGCTTCATTTTTTTTAGAAACATATTTCCTTGTCTATCTGCCTCTTCAGGCATAATATAACAGTCCAGCTTGTTTGCCAGTAAATAGTCTATATGGAATAGCTAGTGTTATTATGTTGATGGAATAGTATTCTTATTGCAGAAGAAAGGAGATTCAAAAGCATTTGAGGTCTTTATTTCACTAAAATATTTTTGCTTTAGCTGCAACTAGCGAGTTGCAGAGCAAGGAAACTAGTTTTCAATTAGTTGAAAAACCATTTTACCTATTAAATGTCATCCTGGCAAATATTTTGATTTGCAGATCGATGGGGACCCAGAAGCAGCAGACGTGGTGTTTACCTCCGGGGCCAACATCGCTGTGGTTGGAATAAATATTACAACCCAAGTTAAATTCACAGGTGGAATGGACTTACTTCCTAGTCAATCTTTCCCTGTTTTTTTCACGTTGATATGGAACCATTTTTTCTCTAACAATCGTTTTAAATTGCAGATGGGGACCTTCTTGAATTGAGGCAATCCAAAGGGAAGTATGCTAAAATACTAAGTGACATGTGCAAATTCTATAGAGATTGGCATGTGAAGTCCGATGGTGTCTATGGTGATTTTCCAGTCTATTTGTGATCCTTTTTCTTTTTTGCATCAGTTGTCCTCGGGTTTATTGTCGATCTGGTCGACTGTTGTGCGGTTTGATCAATGTCTTGACTTTTTGATGTCTGTTTCCAGGCATTTTTCTCCACGACCCCGTGAGTTTTGTAGCTCTAGTTCGGCCCGATCTCTTCACATACAAGAACGGGGTTGTGAGGGTTGAGACGCAGGGCATCTGTGCCGGGCATACGCTGATGGACCAAGGACTCAAGAGGTATGCTCAGACAAGCGTGCTATCATTTTCGTATTGCATTTTGATTCTTCTAACCATGGTGGTAAAATTTGTTATAGATGGAACTCGAGCAACCCCTGGTCAGGGTATTCTCCTGTTGCAGTTGCTTGGACTGTTGATGTGGATGAAGTCCTCAATTACATCAGACAATTGTTGATGAAATAATGGTAGATACATGGGTCTTGCACTTTGAAAGATGCCAGAAACTGAAGATGGAGGTCAGATTCCATTTGCTGACGGTCCCAGCGATCCCTTTCCTTGATCATGAAACTGACACCGCAAGTTTTCTTCGGAAGGGAAGGGTCGGGACGTTATTGTTTTCTCATGTGTACTTGTCAAATTCTGTATGGATCGCCCGAAACGTTCTCTGTCTCATTCAATGAAAATAATTTCGGGTTTTAACCGCAATTCATTCACGTGCTCTTTGAATTGTCTTGATCCTCTTTTCTGTTTTAGTTTTGACTGGTCTCACGTTCTAGTCGTGAGTTGGAATGATATTTTAAAAATGTAAAAGAAATAATAAAAGTGCAGATAATTTTTTAATAATATTATTAAACATCATCAGGTGAGTTGATTTTTAAAATGTACAAATAAACATTACCTGAATATAAAACTATTATTCAATAAAAGGATAATCTCATAAAAATAAATTAAAAATAATTATGCAATGTCTGCAGTATGGTCCTCCAACCAAGTTGATCGTTGGTCAGTAAAATTACTCAAATAAATGATTAACATGTGCCAATTTATGATAAAAAAAATTATTTAAAATTAAAGATGTAAAGAAAAAAAACAAGGCTCCAGTTCTTGTTTTCAAAACAAATTAAATTAAAACAAAAAAAAATTACGTAGGTCAACATCGGTCAAAAAACTATTTGATGATTTTTAATAGCACACGGATTATTTAACTTGTTACGGTAAAATACAGGGACTAAGACTTAATTAAATAATTTCATAGATTTTTCTCTTGACAACTCTTGCACTGTTTTGTTGAATATAAAAATTATATAATCGCAATCGCATAAAAATTAAGTAAGGATGAAGGCGTGGAGTCCCGCCTATCACTTTCCACGTTGGTTAGTCAATGGAGCCGTCCAAAACTTGTAAAGATACCTTTACGTTGATATTTGTATTTCTGACATTTCAGTTGTTATTTTTAATAATATTTAAATTTATTAAATTATCAAATCATCCCTTAGGCCGCGTAATAATAATAACAAAAAAAAACTCATAATAAAAAGATAATAAAGCACCAACAATAAATTTAGGATTTTTTTTGCTATCACGATCTATTTAGCTATTTTATTATTTTTAAAAAAATAAAAAATCAAGCAGCCCTACATGTAAAGCTTTTTTTTTCTTTTTTTTAATGGTAACTTAATATTTTTATTGTATAAAAAAAATAAGACCAGTTTAAAAGTGCAGTTACGGTTATTTTTAAAATATTTTTCATGTTGAAATACATCAAAATAATATTTTTTTTATTTTTTAAAAATTATTTTTAATATTAATATGTTAAAATAATTTAAAATATATATAAAAAATAATTTTTTAAAAAATACAAATATAACCATCTTTTCAAACGATCTCTTACCCTGTCATTTTGATGATTCCAAATGAAATTTGTGAAGAAATAATTCTGCCACCCGTGTCGTGCTTCACTGGCTTGTACTGTAAATGGTGTATACTGCAGCGACACATGACGCAGTGAATCTGACACCATACGGAATCTTGATGACTTTTTGTTTTAATAATAAATAGACAGTGCCGTGTTTTTTGGTATAGCCTCGCAAGGGTGAATGTGACTAAAAATTGAAAGTATATGGTGTTTTTTTTATACACGGAAACTATAGATTTCTTTTTATTAAATATGAGCTGTAAACTCGTATTGTACACTTCAAACGTCACATGCGTGGGGAGGGGGAGAGGAAGTTTGCACTGTAGCCAGCCTTCTTTGCCTTTCTCTGCGGTGGCAGAAGTCAGCGTGTCAAATGTTTTTTTTAATAGATGTTGCGTAATGAGCTGTTACAGCTGGTTTTACTTTGAAGATAACTGTACTGGCACTCTATTATTTAGTTTCTGTTCTGACTTTTAAAATTGAGACGGATGTACAAAGAATAGAAAATAAAATTTATCATCCATGAAAAATAATAAAAATATTATCACTTATAATTTTTCTTTTACACTTATAACTATTCTTAAAAAAAAAGTAAATTTATAAAACAACTAATAAGATATCATTAATTATTCTACAAGTAATCAAAAATTACAAGATTTCTCAATAAAAACCCTCTCCTTTATTTTATTTTTTTTATTTGTCTAGATTTGTTATAATTAGAAAGAGCTCCTAGTTTTCTAGTCTATGTTATGTTATGAGTTAGATAAAAAAAAATGAACCACCTTAAAAAAAATTAGGTTTATTATATTTTTGATATTATTGTTATATTTGATTTAGCGGGACAATTTTAAAAATTTCCGATTTGATTTCTTATCTAACTCAGGTTTTAAATTAAATCGTGTGAAAATTGTCTTCAAGTGATTTAGTTAACTTGACGTGTCAAAAAATAACATGAACGACATGCGCAAAATATGTTTTGACTTAAAATAAAACTTTAATATAATATTTTTTTAATATTAAAATAATAACATATTATATTGACATAGGCCTGATAACTAAACCTACCAGCCTCACAATTCAGATTATGAATTCCCCTAGATTTAACGATTTTATTTTTTTGGGATCAAAATTCACCAAGATTTAAATATAGGAATATTTGGATTTCTCAAGAGAATTATCTTAGAAAAATCTAACAGTAGTTTAACGTGGAAGATTATAAGTCAATTTTCACAACATTTCGTATCAATTATAAATTGTAATTGAGAATGTGTTCTAGAAATGAAGAATAAAGGATAAAAATGTCTTGAATACACAAGTAGTGAGAAGCCTTGTGGATGCTTTGTACATGATCAAATATTACTCGAACATTTAGTATGATTAGTGGATCTATAGAAAATATCGATAGAGAGCACTGAAACACTTTTAAAAATGATCCTTAGATACATTAAAGAAACCTCATATGTTACATTTTTTTCATGAAGGGTTATAATTTATTATCATATGCTATGTTGATTTGGATTTTATAAATTATTTTGATACATACATACATACTATTGAAGGCAATATTAATTATTGTGGCTTTATCTATAAAAGAAATAGCAAGGAATCTACCTTTCATTTAAATATAAGGTATTTACAAAGAGTATAGTTGTTATTGTCTTTCAAATTATTTTTTATTTAAAAATATATTAAAAAAAATTATTTTTGATATCAATACATTAAAATAAATTTAAAATATTAAAAATTATTAATTTAAAATAATTTTTTTAAAATATAATAACAAACAAAACCTTAGTGGGCATGCAAAAGATTCACATGAATGACAATCTAGCAGATGTCATGACAAAGTCGATCAATGTTGAAAAGTTTTATTTGGTATAGATCCTCCTATGGCGCAGTAGCACTATAAGCAACATGAAGTTGGAAGGTGTTGAAATGATAAAATAAAATATATAAAAAGTGAAAATTGAGTTTAAGTGGGAGAAAGTGAGCTATAAATTTATATTTCACACTTGGAAAGTCAGTTGCGTGATGAAAAGAAAGTTTGCAATAGCCAACCTTCGATGCTTTTTTTGTTTTTTTTTTTCATAGTGGTAGAAGTCGATGTGTTAAAGCCTTTTTTTTTTTTTTTTTTTGTATTGTTGTTGCATTATGAGACGTTACTCCTAGGTTTCCTTGAAAGATAACGAGGTCCTCTACTAGTTTTATGGTGGTAGAAGTAGACGTGTTGAGTTTTTTTTTTTTCTTTTCTTTTCTTGAATATAAAAAATATTATTTTATATTAATAAAAACACTAAAAGAGAAACAGGCTTTATAGTGCTTCTTTTTTATAAAATATTATTCACTAGAATAATTTTTTTTTCTTCATTTGAGTTTTTTTTTAATTTCAATTACATCATTCAACATCAAATTTATTGGGATTAAGTTTTATAATTTTTATAATTTACTTTTTATAAGGTCATCTCAATCTCATGACCTGAACCGAAGATTTAACGAGTTGACTTGAGTTTTTTTCCCTTTCTTTATTAATTTTTTCCTCTCAAATTCATTCTTCAATATGAAGTTAATTATGATTTAGGCTCGTTGTTTGTTTCATTTTGTTTTCTAAAAGGTTATCTTTATCTCATGAATAAAGTCACGAGTTTAATAAATTAACTTGAGTTGACTCTAGTTATTTTTTATGTCATCTTTTAATCAACTTTTCAATTTTAATTCTATCTTTTAACATTAATTTATTAGGGGCTGAGTTTCATAATTTTTTATAATTTATTTTCTATAAAGTTATCCCAGTCTCATGATACAAGTTGCGAGTTTAACGAGTTAATTTAGTTGACTCGAGATTTTTGCATTTTTTCTAATTAATTTTGTTTCTCAATTTTATTTTTTAATATTAAGTTGATTGGCAATTAAACTTCGTTGTTTGTCTCGGTTTACTTTTTATGAGGTTATTTTTATTTCATAAATTGAGTTGCGGGTTTGATGAGTCAACCCAGGTTGACTTGAATTGTTTTATATTATTTTTTCAATTTCATTTTTCGACACTTGGTTGATCAAGAATTGAGTTTTATAGTTTATTTTAATTTATTTTTTATTAAATTATCTCAATTTTATTATCCAAATCATGAGTTTAATAGGTTAACTCAAGTTAATCTAAGTATTTTTTTTTATTTTTTTTATTTTATTTTTCAACATTGAGTTTATAAAAAATTAAAATTCACAACTTATTTTGATTTGCTTTTTATAAGGTTATTATGGTCACATGATAGATTGTTAAGTTAATTCGAGTTGATTCAAATTAACCTAATATATTTTTATAAAAAAATTATTTTAAATTAAATTAAAGTTGATTTTTATCCACTAAATCAACTATATCATTTCAAAATAATCTCCATTTAGTCAGGTTAATGCGGGAACTAAATTTCTAGTTAGGGGTTAAGATTTATGGATGGTTTCAAGGATTGAAACCGAAAAAACGGCACCGCATTAACCGCTTTAACGAACCCCCGTTTAGTAAGCTCAGTTCAATTCCCAATATCTCCCAATACTATCATCTTCCTGAAGAGAATTTAGGGCACAAATCATCGACTCGATCTTAAAATGGAACAAGAAACGGGTTTGTCGAAACCAGTGGCGGTGATAGCCTGTGCAACCATGGCATTCCTTTATGTTGCCATTCTCTATGCTCCCACTTTGATTCTGCGCCTCCCGGCTCCTTCTTCTGTCAAGGAATATCTGATCCGACGGTTCATATGCGCCACCATTTCTTCATTCATGTCCCTTGTTTTCTGTGCTTTCCTCCTCCCTGTAAGTTGTTTCGTTTCCTTGATCATCCACTGACTATGTGTTTCAAAATTCTCCCAAACCCGTAACAACATCAATACTGTTACTTATACTGTTGATTTGTTGCTTATAAATGATGCTAGCTGAGGAGAAGGGAGGCAACTTACTTGTTCCGCGTATATGGCATCAGACTGGACCATCTTGTGAGTATCTTGATTATGATATATATATTTTCATTGTCAATGTTGAATAAATGCGTACTGGGATGGAGGAGCTATCCTTTTTGCACATAGTAATTATCGGGTTATATTCTTTTATGACCTGCAGATGGGAAAAAAAGGCTGACTGATTGCTAAAACTTGCATTCTGAAACGCAATTTTATGTATGAAACAGTGGCAAGCTGTGGTCTTTCCTCTTTCGTTGACTTGTTTAATGTACGCTGGATCTTTGGTCTTCAAGTCATTATTGTTGGTGGATTCATGGAAGGAACACATGCATCTGGGTGAAGGAAATTCTTTAAACTGTATCAAAGATATCCTGCAGAACTTTCTTGCCGGGCTGTCTTCAACTGCCTCCAATGTCTTGGCTTGGCGTACTTATGTTGTGGTGAGTTTATTTATTAATCAAAATGAGATCACAAGTTTCAAAGATAATACGGGGCATGAATGTTTGCATACTTTAACTAAATGGCTTTCTATATCAATTAAGGTTATGGATTTTAATTTTTTGTGGGGTAGTTGGGACCCATACTAGGTAAGAAATTTTGTTTTCCTTCCGCATGCTACTGACCAAACATTTCCTTTTACCTCCTATTCTACTATGTGCTATGTGCATGAGTGGCGAGTAAAAAACATTTGCTTTCTTACTCAATTTTTATTTGTGTTCATAAGCAACGCTTTTACTTTCAATGGTTGACAAAGATTCCATGAATACATTGATATGAGCTATCGTGCACTTAATAAGCATGAAGCTGTCTATGATAGCATGCCAAGCCAACATTCCAACATGCAGAATATGTATTTATTACTAAAGTTGATTTCACTTTATGGCTTGCAGGAAGACTCAACTCAGCGGCATAATTTGGTTTTATTCTTTAATGATGTTTAGTCTATCACATTATGGATACCTATGGGTCCTTTCTTCCCCTTAGTTGATCGTTTGAAAATCTTGAAGGATGAAGTGGATTAGTTATCCTTGCCTCTTTATTTCCTAAAATCAGCTAGCCATGCTTGCATCAGCATTGTAAGTTAGTTAAATGAAAAAATGTTAGCTTGATCATTGCACTGATCTTCAACTCTGTTATACGCAGGCTCCAATAACAGAGGAATTGGTGTTCAGAGCATGTATGATACCTTTACTTCTCTGTGGAGGGTTTGAGATCTATGTTGTCATTTTACTTTGCCCCATTATCTTTAGCTTGGGTAAGTGAAAGCGCATCGTTGTAAAGACACTTGCTGTTAACTATTATTTAGAAGTCACTACAGCATGTCAACCACTTGTGAGGCAGTAATTGAAGATGGTTAAGAATTGGGTAGCATTCAAGAATAAAGTGATCACACATCCACTATATTGGCTACTTGAATGTTTACTTTTTTCTCTGATAATTCATGTCATAACAGTGCAAAATAACTTGTGCTCAGTTGATCAGAAATTATAGATCACTTCCTTAAATGCATTTGCTGTTTTTAGTATCTCTAGTTTAATCTTTTGACACCTTTGTAAAAAAACTGTGCTGTTGTTTATATCTTATATCAGAAACTACTGTTACTTTTATGCAATGTGGTCTTACCAAGTGTGATTGTTATTGTTCA
This sequence comes from Populus davidiana, assembly GCA_030145905.1. Classification (NCBI taxonomy): domain Eukaryota; kingdom Viridiplantae; phylum Streptophyta; class Magnoliopsida; order Malpighiales; family Salicaceae; genus Populus; species Populus davidiana. Next base: position 1,195,170 of record CM057794.1, on the reverse strand, counting down.
GCACATCTACACCATTGGATGGAGATCTATGTCCGTCAAAACTATAGCTTGCTCAAGGCATTCATGGTTGTAGGTATCCTCTGCTTCTTATTGTTGCTTTTGATTGATGTCTTTTGTACCTTATAGCAATTTTTCTATGACATAGATTTGTTTTGTTGCCTTAAGTATGATGCATTTGTTTTGAAATTTGTGATGTGTTTGTTTGGGGAACATGATTAACCAAAGACTTCTTTTAGATCTCAATGTCTCATTGACAAATGGATTTGTATGTATTTCTCAGGTCTTCAGCTAGGTTACACTTTGATCTTTGGTTCATATGCATCTTTTCTTTTCATTCGAACAGGTAAGTCATGTGACTTGATAATTGTTAAGATATCAAAACTTATTTTTGCGTTCTACATGATAGCTTAAACTTTTGAATTAAGTATTCTTTCCAAGAAATGTATGTGAGGGTTAGCAATTTAGACCCTTGTTATCCTCATTCATGATCAAATTAATTTTAACATAAGATAGTAGCGGACGTATTATTGATCCATGCTTCAAGTCGAAGAAGCTTTCTCTCGAGGGAACACGTAAAAGTCTACCTGTGGTTTTCATCTTACAGGCTAAACACTTCAATTAAAAGGTCATCATAGTAATGAACAATAGATAAGTTTATTTCCACCCATTTTAGTATAATTAAATTAATTTTACTATTCCAAATATGCCTTTTAAGTATAGTTCCCTTGCAATTGAAGTTACTCGCCAACCACAATCATATATATGAAAGTAATTTTTTTTCTTGGTTTACTGGTGTCTTTCTATCAACGTGTTTGGCCAAAAAAAAAAAAAAATTCTGCTTGAATTTGACGATCTTTTTAAAACATTTTTGAAAATTCAGAATAATAGAATCATGAGCAAAAACATTATTTCAATTACTTTTTTTTTTGTATGTTAAAAAAAGAAAGAAAGAATGGAGCTGTGAAAAGGAAAGTATTAGACACTAACATTACGAATTGTTTCCTTCTATGTGTGATTTCTGAAAATTAGCTGTGACATGGTCCTCACTCACCTTCAATGATCATTGTAGAGCTCATTGTTGATTTAGACCAGATACTACTGAATGTTTTAATCTGAAATGATAGTGTAAGAACATATTTGGAATGCTTATAGGACAACATGTATATGATCTTTTTATCTCTTGTTCATTAAATAGTTAAAGTTAATTCTTTGTTGTCGGTTGCTTTTTTTCCGTATCTTGAATCATGTCTTGACCATGGATCACATGCATCTTTGTAGGACATCTTGTTGCTCCATTAGTTGCTCATATATTTTGCAATTTTATGGGATTGCCTAAGCTGTTTGTGAGGAGGACAGGTATGTGAGTTGAATTGCAGGAATGCAACTGAAGCAATCAAATATCATTGTATGACTATATATAGATTCGGTGAATCATTTTGCAGTAGCATATCGCACAAGCATGTCCTTATTTCTTTGCAACCTCTTAGTCATTTCTAGTGATTCTAGGCTTCTTGGATGATGTAACCTTTTTTCTTTGCTATCTCTCAGTCATTACTAGTGATTCTAACTTTGAATTTCTAAGCTTCTTGTATGGGCATAAAATCATTGATCACCCCTGTGCTTTTGTAATTTGGTCAAATTGACACCCCTCTACATGATGATGTCTCCAATTGATCCCTTTTCTACTAATTTGGGGATTTTTTAAACCTGTCCTGCATGTCTTCCATTAAGTTGACCGTGAAAGGTCCATATAGGCACCACTTTTACGGTTCATAATAAAAATGAAATAAAACAGAACTTTTCTGAAAAAAATCAAATTATCTAATAAAAAAGAATTTGAAATTTATAAAATATATTTAAAAGTTATGAAATAATTTTGAAAACCTATGTGAAAAATGTATTATATTTAAAATTTATAAGAGAAAAGAAATGAGAGCTCGGTATTAAACAAGACTAAATCATGTGATATTCATTAAAACTATGTTTGGGAAAATAAATAATCAAGAAACCACTTTTCCATTCCCAAATCATAACCTGCTTTGTTAATCTGTTTGGATTAACAAAACCATTTTGAAATAAAGATAAAAAACTTAGTTTGGTAATTGACCCAAAAACTGTTTAGTTTAATAATGGAAAACCTAGTGTTACATTCTAAATAAACTTAGAATCCTTAGTTTCTTCTTGCTCTGCTTCACCAAACTAGGAATTTCGAATTTTGCAGCTGATTGTGGGAGATGTTAAGCGCATGTTTGGTTGCAGAAAAGAGTTTGTATGCTTCTTTTAAGTTTTGTGAGCTTAGACTTGGTTCAGTGAAAAAAGAAAATTGGTTTAGGCATGGATGACCTTTTTGAGAATTGAGCTGAAACGAATTGAAATACTTTTTCCAAAGGGCTTCAGATCCTTCTGTATGTTCATTCTTATAAGTAGCATAGGGTAAGAAAGAAGTCAAAACTTGCATCATTTTCACATGCATTTTTGTATCTTGAATTACCAGGGCATGAACAAAACTATCAATGCTTTTCACTTGCTTTTCTTTTCCCTTGAATTACCAAGGAATGAACAAAAAAAATTGGTACACAAATATGGTGGTTCAAAATCAATATATTGTTAATAACACATATTATTGCTTTCTTCGTGCATTTATTTACTATTAACGAAGTGTGTGTTTCGTAATGCGGTGCAAGGTGTTTTTCAATTGAAAATGCATCAAAATGATGTTTTTTTCAGATTTTTTTATTTATTCTTGATATCCGCACATCAAAAAGCATATAAAAAATAGTTTGATGTTTTTCAGCTGAAAAACACTTCAAAAAGTATGTTAGACCTCAAAAACAAACACTCTCGAAATCTAGTAGCTTGTATAGCAAATCTAGAGTTTCAAGCATAGCAAAGCTAGATTATCAAGCGGAGAATATATTGGGATAAGCTAGCTATATATCTAATTCATAAGGTAGCATGTTCATCTCATAAAAGTTAAAAAGATTGAAAGTGCATAAATTTTAAAGAAAAAAACATATGGGAGAATGTTTGAAACATTTTTCAAACCTAGGTTTAAGTTTGAGACTTGTCCATTTCTCTAAATGGAAAATCCTTACTTGAACATGATATTCTATTTTCCATTCTCAATGGAGATAATTGTATATAAAAAAAGAGAGATCTTCTGGATTTGAATATGTTATTCAAGGATTAAGGTAACTTAACATCTAAAAGGGAAGTGAATTAGGTGTATTATTAAATTTTACAATTAATACAAATTATTTCAAGTAATAACCAAAAATAAAATTAAAGTACATAAAGTAAAGAGTTAAGGGGGTGAATTTATAAACTCCTTTTTAATGTGGTTCAGCAAGCCAACATCCACACCTCAAGTACTAAACCGTACTTGAATATTGTATTCCTTAACTTGTCCAAGGTTTAGAGTACAGTTACCACTTCCACTCCAAGCTTTTACACCACTTGAAGAAAGCCCTCTCCAAGATTTTTTTTCTTGGTGAAATTCTTTAACCAATACCAAGAGTTTTTACCTAACTCTCAAAGGTTTACAATGATGATTTTGTTTTCGCAACAAATTCTCTCATTAGAGTGGATAATACAATTGAACTTTATATCGCACTGGATAGTATTTATAGGAATGAAAATATTTAAGTGCAGTGAGAATGAGATTAAATGTTTAGTGCTAAAATATGAAGGTTTAATAGCACAAATAAGAGTGTGTTCAAGGATTGATGATTTTAGTAGTTTTACTTTTAGAATAGCTTGTATATCATATATGTTTTGGATTCTCTTGCTAATTTTGCAATTAAACAAGCTATATATATGTTTCTAAAAAAAAAACTAGTCGTTATTGTTTCTCTGACAGCTAAAACGGTTGACCGCTTCATACTAGTCAAGTCAATCAGTTGACTAGTTCCTATGGTCGATCAGTTCATGCAAAATTATGAATTTAACAGTTTTACTTAGGTAAATTCTTAGAACCGTCTAATTTAGATTTTATTTTATTATTATAAATTACTTAATGCATGTAAAATGAAGTGTGCAAGTTCATTTTAATTTTGCTATCAAGTAAGATATAAAGATTTACATTGAAACACTAAAATGAATATTTATTCTAAATCTTCGCTTTACTCCCTTCTTGGACTTCAAGATTGAGTTTTTCATGTAATCCATTATGCTTCTTGATACGTTCTTCGTATAAAATCTATTTAAAACTTCCAATCATATTATTAGTTTATTTTTCATTTTATTGTCATCATTAAAATATATAAAAACATGAAAGAGCAAATATAAAGGTCGACAAAATATACCCTAAGCATCCAAGTTTCTAAAAGCTACACAATACATAAATTTCCAATCATGGCATTATCTTTTGTGAAAATACTCCATTCTTTTTTTGATCTTCTTGTCCAGTTAAAGTCCCATTCATGCAAAGCTCTCTCCACATCATCGTTGCAACTGAATAAATCGCAAAACTTGTACGCACCAAGATCAATCACAAATCACTACTACATTGATTCAAAATCTCTTAACCCTCCATTAGCACTATTATTATTTTTTGTTCAAATGCATATCCTTACATCACCCACAAATTTGAGTGCACCAAGACCAATCAGCACTCCACCCATTGAAAATCGCAACCAACACCTTGTATATCAAACTCATGCTTCAATGGTTGAATTAATCCATCGGACAAGTCATTCCATACGACAACAATTCCAACCTCACGCTCATTTTCGTTAAAGATGTTTGTCTGAAGTGCTCTCCTAACTTTCTCTACAACTGACCTTACCAGATTTGACAAAGATTTGAGATTTGAATGATGAAAAGGTTCAAATTATGATTTAGGAGTAGTGATGGTGTAAGGATACTAGAGAGCATACATCGAGAAGACAAAAGCATAGATCTGGTTTCTTGATTTTTTTTTTCCTATTCTACGTTATTTTTTTATTCATATTCATATTCTTAGTTATTTTTAATTTTAGTGTTCTTTAGATAGATTTATTTGGATGAACACAAATTGGCTCTTAATTTTTAGCCATTATTTGTGTTGTGAATTTAACATTACTTAAATGAGGGGTCAAGGAACCATAGCATCCCTTTAACATAATATAAAGGATTTTTTTTCCAGAAAATTTTATGATGCTAAGAAAGTAACTAGTAGTTATTCTCTAGTGCTCACTTTGAAGAAAGAGACAAACACAAAAAAAAAAGATAAAATTCATGACCTATAAGAAATGATAAAAATATCTCTACCTGTTATTTCTCTCGATTTCGTTAGAGTGATTTCTCTCTATTTCTTTAGAGTGAGCTCCAAGAAGCTCCAAGAAGCAGCTAATAGGATATTATTAGTCACTCCTTATTTTATTTTATTTTCCCTCAATTTTCATTGCCTTTTGCTATTAATAAATGGGGGGAAATGAAATTGGGAGTCAACAAGTCAAAAGGACAGGACACGTATTGTACTACGATTAACTAAGTTACCAATTTCCATCAATGACAATACTAACAGAGGAAACAGATTAAGATGTTTGGTATAGTGACTCAATCAACAGTTAAATTGTTAGGACCAATTAACTAATATCTCTTAGTACAGGGACGGTATGGATCCTTAACCACTCAAATAAGTAGTTGTCTTTCAATTTTGAATCTGGCTGGAGCCTGATTTAGTCAGCGAATGTTTCTTGGTCGATTTAACGAAAAAATAGATGGAGGTTTAAGAAAGTAGAAGGATGAACCATGATTTTAAGTGTTCTTAGATTCTACACATCCTTCATTTTTCGACTCCAAGGCATAGGATGGTTGTTCCCGCATTGGACTTTTGAAGAGTTAGGGGAGTGGAGTTTACATCCATGCAATACAAACAGTAAAAAAGAAATACTAACTAACGTAGCAGTTGTTTTAGGTTTTCCAATCCTTTGTTCGTCAAAACTTTCCAACTTTATTTGGTCACTCTTCCATACTTTTTGGGCAAAATCAATCTCTATGTTGCTAGTTAAGATTTTGGACATTATTAATTATTATTGCTATTATGACAGGTCTAATTGATCTTATAATTTGTTTCAGGGATGGTGAGTTTAGCATTCATTGCTGGAACTGTAGCCTTCATATGTCTTCTTTGTCCAGTAACACAGCCTCATTTGTACAATGATGGGACAAATGACTGTGAATGCTGGCATGGATATTGTTCCTCGAACTTAAACTCCAAATGCTGAAAGAAGATGGGAGTGACATTCTCTGCTTGTAGATGAGATTAAGTTGGAGGGTGAGTGGAATGCTTCAAAAGTTGGAGGGTGAGTGGAATGCTTCAAAATCTCTCCTCGTCCCTTTCATGGCAACTCTTTCATTGGCAGTCCAGATTTTTGCCCTTGATCTCCTGGACTTGTCTATATCTTTTATCCCCATCGTTCCGTTTCTCTTATAAACTAAGCTGCTGCAAATTCCCAAAAAAGAGAGGAAAAAAATAGTTTAAATCCGTAGCTATGAAAATCTCCGAATCAATCTGATGAACTCCAAAGATTTGCTTGTTTTATAAATTAATCTTTGAAAAGTGTGTACCAACTGTGTTGAGAATGGAATTTGCGCAAGTGTCCAGTTACATATTTATATATATTTCTGAATTTCGTTCAATTTCCCCCCCTCCTGAATTGCAGATTTTTTTCCCCGTTCATCACTCTCGCCTGCATGCCTGCCAGCAATGGTGAAGCTCCTCAAAATGGTACAGGGCCTACAGGCTATGCTATTTGTTACAAAATGAAATGAAAGTTTTATATTTAGTTTTAAACGTCAAGTACACGTGTCACCATGTGGTTCGTTAACAAAAGCAAAAACTTAGAATTAACCTTTCATAAACTTGCATGGTTTAGTAAATGTCTTAAGAAACCTTCCTCTAAATATTGCCTCCACCATCACTTGGGGACTTTCCAAATCTTGGTAGACTCCAGCGTTGTTGTTGGCTTTTATTTTTTTTTTATCTATTAAAACAAATACAAACACTTAGTGTTGATTTTTATTTAGAAATATATTAAAATAATATATATTTTTTTATTTTTTTAAAATTTATTTTTTATATTAACATATTAAAATTATATATATAAAAAAAAAAACATGAAAGTTGTGCAAAAACTAACGGTGCTGAATCTGCACGAATCACACCACCAAGTATCTGTTCTTCCACACAAAGGATCGTAAGAAAAGGAATTTTCAACGTTGTTGGGGGGTCGAAGAAATTGTTCCAACTTGAGGAAGCCATTGTCTCCCAAACAGGCCCGAATTTCCTTTTTAGGCCATAGCTGATGGGGAGAGAAACTCAAGCTTGCTTTGAAATTGAATTGATTTGGAATTTTTTTTGGTTTGGATCCAAGCTCGAAATTAATGACGGGCTTTTGATTTTAGGAAGTGAGGTTTTTTTTTTTCCTTATTCTTTGTTTACTGTTTTCTTAGCTTAGTTTTGAAAACATTTTTTAAAAATGTTTTAAAACGTTTAATGGGCACATTTAAAATTATATCATTTTAATTAACTTTTAGTTAAAATTTTGTTGAAAATTATTTTTCAATAATTTTTTAACATTTAATATGAATATGATTAAAACAAATTGAGGATGAATGATAAATTGATCCAAAAATACTAATAGATGATATTTTTTTATGAAACTCATACACGTGCTTAACTTGGGTCTTAGAGCATCTCCAACCGGAGAGACAAATGAGAAGGTAAAATTAAAATAATATTTTTTTAGCTTTTGTTTCTCTAATTAAGAATTCCAACCCAGCAGCCAATTGAAAAGCTAAAATGACTCTTTAAGTTGAGAAGAGCTATTTCTACATGTTATTGTAGAAATAGCCAAAAAAAAAAAAAAACTTTGCCAATGGCTATTTTTATAGTCATTGGTCAACAATATTTTTTTTTTTTTAAAGCAAGGAAATAAACTTGTTCTTGTTTTAAATTTTTTCAAAGCATGATTTTTTTTTTTAAAAAAAATTTAAAATCAAAATTTAAAATATTAATGGTTTTTTCAATGTTTGAATTTAAATTTACTTTTAAAAAATTAAAATTTTAACAGTAACATATAAAACTGAAAATTAAAAATATTCATATAAATAAATTTTAAGTTTAATTTTAAATTATATCTTTTAACTTTCATATTATTTCATTAAATTTTATATTATTTTTATAAATTACTCATATTGATTATATAATTAATAACATCATAATTATATTATATATAAAATATCTAAATTAGTTACATAATTATATAAAAATAAATTTAACATGAAATATATTAAAATATAAATGGCTTTTCTAAATAGCTTTTTATCATTGGAATGCATATAATCAAAAAAGCTATATTTATACTATTCAAAAAGCCATTTTATTAATTTAGCTTCTCAATTTGGCTTTTTGCATTGGAGATGCTCTTAGAGTTGAGAATTGAGATTGAGCTTGTTTTTGTGTCAATTTATTTTAGATTTAAATTTGAGTTTATTATAAAATAATTTGTTAGTCCATAAAGAATTAATATTTTTTATCAACCTATTTATATATATTCAGCTCATAAATACACAGTCAAAACAATCTTTTTCTTCCTAGACACTTTTCCAAATGAAGAACTAATGTTTTTTAGGCTAAAAAACTAAGGGTTTTTTTTTTAATTTTTTTATGGCATGTAGTTACTATAAAATGACGATAATTAATTTTGATAAATATTAGAACTAATTATGTATCAATTTTGGTTTAAAAAATCATCATAAATAGAAGTTGAATGAGAAATATTTTGCACACCTTGCACTAGCCATCACATTTTCTGTTGTTTTTTTTTTAAAATTTTTTTTATTTCTTTGCCTCTTTCCCCTTTATTATATAGCTTAAGACCCCGTCTATTATAGAGAGAGTTTTTGATGAGTTCATTCTTCCTTTATATATATATAAAGAAATTAAATCTTTTGAAAATGCAATTATTTGAATCATGAGAAGCTAATTACATTTATTTTATTTGCTCTGAAAATCTTAGAGATGAATAATAAAACTTTAAGGATATATAATCATTCTTAGCTTGCTGTAATTATAAGTTTTTTCATTATGTATTATAGTTATACTCTAGTTTTTCTTTTATTAATTATATAATTATATGATAGCATGTATGATAAAATCTCTTTTGATTCGAGTTTAATTATAAATTTTGATTTATATTACAAGTTTATATTATATATATAGCCAAGTTGATGGGTTAAGTTTGGAAACTTTCGCTTTGACTTTCGTCTCTGAATCCTCGATGACGTTACCTTGAGTAGATCCTCCCACCATACAGAATCTACATGAAAAGCCCCCTTCCTAATCTGGTTGTCGCTTCTTTTAAAAAAAAAAAATGTTTTCTTTCTATTCGTTTCTCGAAGGAAAGAAATCCCACCTGCACTCTCTCATAGCTAATTAACGGAGGCCTCCATTATGTATATACACCACAAGAAAAATGAATGTTTCATACAACACCACCATGCGAGCGTTCTCAACTCTTGTTTGGCCAGAGTGATTTGAGTTAATTTCATCAAGAAGATGAAAGACGGAAGACACCGGCACACAAATCTTCCACAAGTACCTGCGGTCAAATCATCAAATCACAAGGAAATACGTTCCAAGTAAAGAGATGCTATACATTTAGTGATAGTTTGAATTTATTCGGTGCCGCAGGGGAAGAAACATATTTTCCATACCACCAATAAATAATTTATTTGGTGTTGCTTTTTTTTTTTAGCTGTTCTTGTGTGTTGATGGAGCCCTTGATAAATTCTTATTCATTTAAAGGTTTAATTCAAGTGAAATCAGGGTCATAAACCACTAGGATTCCCGAGGCTCAAAACAACTTAGACGAGTGAAGTTCGGTGGTCAGTCTTCCGTCTTTCTGAATCCTAATTTGATCATTCAATGTGCAGGGGAGAGGGAGTTACTAAGTTAATCTGAAGTGTAAAACTACAATTATATTATATTCCTTTCTAGCACACTGCATGATACATCCTTAATTCTAGTTCAGAAACATATGATAGACAAGGAAGTAGAAATAAAAAAAAGTATCCCTGCTAGAGAGATATCACTACTGTCCTCTATAACTGAGACACAAACGACTAGTGAAGTTGGGACTACGGTTTTACACAAAAAAGGCAAGCGAGCCTTAGTGGGGTCATGATTATCTATTCTGATGGATCAGTTAGAGCCGGAATTGGCAGGATCCGGGGCCGAACTGGAGCTCAGGTTGAGGTCAGGTATAGTGTCATTGGGAGCTTTGCCTTTTGAGTTGGGCTTGGAGAGTTTCTGCTTCAGTTCAGACAACAGTGCTTGGTTCTCCTGGTTGAGAAGCTGTGCTTTCTTCCTCAGCCTCTCATTTTCTTTCATTATGTAGCAGTTCTGCAGGTACAGCTTGGAGTTCAGTCTTTCCATGGTTGTTTTCGAAATATACTGTCCCCTGAAACCAAAACCATATTTTTATACATGTCAAAAAAGATGATTGTGAAGTAGCAAAGGATATTTTTGTGAGTAGCAACACTTCAGGTATACAGAGCTTAAGCTTAGGTGAAGAGAATTAAATGGTAGCCCTACAAAAACAAAAGAGACGAGAGGGGAAAGGTAGAAAGAAACATGTGATAATATGAAACACAAAATTGTCTTCACTATACCCAAAACACAAACAGATAGAAAGAACAAGCATTAATTACCAAAATATAGATGTATAATAATAGTACAGAAATGAAGGGTAGAAATAGCAGGATATCAAGCTAGTCTTGCCACTTCTGTACTACTTACGAGCTACGGCCATGACAAGGAACTAAAAATAAAATTAGAAAGAGATAGCAGAGCAAACGAGGGACAATCAATTAAAAATGCGTGGACCACCTTGAGAAATATGCAGAACAAGGTGATGGGGTTTGTCTAGGAAATTAATTATATGGCGGAGCTATGGAGATGGAATAAGAGTTGTCCGAAATTGCACTCATTAAACTTGTCTCTTTCGGTTACCCAAACATGAAAGAAAAGCATAAAGGTCTCAAACAAGACTGCCAGCATGAGTTTGAACGTGTTAGTGTCTACATTACAACACCAGCCTATCTTCCACATTTCGTAGCTCTCTATGTGCATGTTAATTGGCAGCATAAAGAATCAATGGAATGTACCGAAAGTTAGATAAAGTTAGCAAAGAAAAAGAACACCCGAGGAGAATCCAAGGAGAGTATATTTACAAACGACAGGCCCTCCCTAGAGTGAGGTGAAGCAGAGCAAAAAAGAGACGGAGGAAAGATTAAAGAAAGAAAGAGATCCCAACATGTTGTTGGTCACTGTTGTTTGGCAGAGAAGGAAGCATAATCAACCAAAACTCACAAGCAAACTGGTAGTAGTACCCATCAACCATGTACTTAGCAAGAGAAGGCAACAAGAAACTTAAAAGGCAAGAGACAAATAGGAAGGGAGTGAGGGAGGTGGGGGCCTCTCTCCCACTCTTTATCTTATCAAAAAAGATCACCTTTTCAAAGGTTGTTGGTTACAGAGCTTCGTGCGAGGAGGCAGGCAGCAGCTACTAAGTAAGTGGTGGCAGTAGCGAGCAACGTAAAAAGAAAACAGAAACTAATTGGATGATGAGAAGGCGAGGGACAAGATGAACGAAGAGACTGTTAATATATAGAGCAAAAGGAAGATTTACAGGCGGGAGAGGGAGAGGGAGAGATTGGATATGGGCTGGTTGTTTCCTGTTAGAGGGAGGAGACATGCCTCTCTCTCTCCTGACAGAGCAATCATGCATGTGTAAGCACGGAAGGCGGCCGGCTAAGAGCAAAGATTTTGAAAAAAAGAGAGAGAGAGGGTGTTATGAGTAGGTGTTGAACTGATGATGGCGGAGGATATATGAGGTCATTGTGAATGATGATGGTGCCTATTTCGTGACCACAATCGGCATTATTGGGATGGAAGGGACAATAATGGGATTTCGGCCCTAGGCCTTGTAAAATGATGGAGGCCTGGTGGGCTAGGCCGTCCCGAGATTCGCAATGATGGTTTAGATTGGTTCGGACCATCATCACCTCACCCCCATCATCAATTCTCTTTTGTTTTACTTCTTCTTTTCTGCTCTCTATTTTTAGTCTTCGTTTTTTCCAATTTCTCCAGAAATTATTGCTTCCTTTGACGACTGTTCGTCATAATTGTTCCTTGCCGTAGTTTTCCTCCGCTTGAATGGCGCTATCGATATGGTGGTTTTGTGCATGTTTATATATATATATATATAATTGTTATTTGGATAAAAACAGTGCCTCTACTTGATTGATTCTCGCATCATTAATCTGTCATTGTTTCCATCATTTATTTTACACAGAAGAGCTTAAATTCGAGACCCTTTTTTTCTTTTACAAAAAAGATATTTAAATCATTCGAGGTCTGGTTCATGATCATACATCTACAGAATCATCTGCCTATCTGTAAGCCCAGATCGGAGAAATCAGAAGGGGGCATTTTAGGAGAATTTGTAGCTGAATGGTGACGGGATCGCCGGAACACATCTTGCATTGTAATATCAAAGACACTCATCTTATCTCATGCAAGACCCCTGTTTTTATCAAAAATAAAATAAAAAACAAGAATCAAGATTTTGTCGCATTTACCCCCCCTAATTACTGGACACCGAAATGACTATTCTGCCCTTTGCATTGCCAGCACAGTGGGGGGGGTGTTTTTCTTCACCTCCTTGCAGCTATAATATAATAAGTTAAGCATTTGCGCAGCCATGGATGATGAGTGAGGTTCATATTTGAAATGATGAGAGGAGGGGTTGGTTCGATGATGGTGGTCTGGGCAGCCTCAGCCCTCATGGGTCATGAGTGCCTTGGCGTGAAGCATCATGGCCGCAGGATGGGGTTTCAGAGGGGTGAAATCGTCATCTGCTCTCGAATGATTCCCCTCCTGGAGCTCCAGGATTGGCATTAGGATCTGCTTACATGATAAATCTCAATAATGGGTTCCTGTTCAAGGTGCTGTTTTTGTCTGAAATGACTGAACTGCCCCTAAGTCCCACCTCCTCCTGATTTGCATGTAATTAACAAGTATAGCCGTGCATGGTTTGGTCGTTAAGGATTTTTTGTTAATTAACTGAATTATTCTCCTCAACTTAAGATAATCTTAACTTCCTTGTATAAAACCACAAAGATTTCTACGCGTCCGTTTAACATTAAGGATGAACCTGGTTTTTTTTTTTTTGTTTTAAACTATTTTTTTATTATTATTTTGATGTGAATGACTTTTTAAAAAATAAAAAATATATTTTAAAACAAATTTTTTTAAAAAAATAATAAATTTTACTATATTTTTAAACACTAATAAAAATTATGTATGATAATTGAGTAGCTTGCTGCTACTCTGTGTCATAAAGTGGATATTTACATGTCTGCAATGAGCGAGACAAGGGAGAGACATGGATTCTTGGCTTGTCTGACGCTATTGCCTTTTTTGTTTCTTTTAAGCATAGGATATAGAAAACATTTAGAAATATGATTGAAATCATGTTTTTTAAAAAAATTATTTTTTTATTTAAAATTTAATTTTTAATATTTATTATTTTGATGAGCTAATATTAAATTTTTTTAAAAAAAATATATTATTTGATGTATTTTGAGCAAAACAATATTTTTTAAAAAATCGTTATTATATTCAAAAACATCTTTTAGCATTGCTCAATTACCTGTGCTTTTTAATAAATTTAACTATTTTTTTTAATGCAAACAAAATAATCTGTAGACCTCTCCAGCATTTTTTAAATATTAAAACAATTAATTGTAAATTAAAAACAATAATGCATATATTTAATTCATCTATTTTAATTTATTTCAAATAAAATTGAATACTCTTTAAGCCGGTCATTCCACATATAAATTTAATTAATCTCAGATAAAATTTAAAATTTTAATTTATCTATATTTAAACCAAATGAAAATTAAACAATATTTTATTAAAACAATTATATATATTTTTAGTTTATCTATTTTAATTAATAAAAAATAAAATTGAATATCCACTACATTGAGCATCCCACACATATCTAATTAATCTACTTTAATTAATTTAAATCAATAAAAAAATAAAAAATCAGAGTAAAAAAAAATTAAGGTGTCTGGATCTAGGTGAGCCAGAGTGCCTGACCCATTAAAAAAAATGGTAACACATGCGCCTTTTTTTTTTATTTATCCCTTAAAAACACTTCTAAATTTGTCCAATAAAACAAAATCAAAACGGAAAAAAAACCTCCCTCCACCTGATCATGAGTCAAAACCATCGTGTAGAGCTGCAAAAAAAAAAATTGTCGGTTAATGTCATAAAGTTTTATGAAGAAAATAGATTTGACAATATTTAATTAAACAAAAAAAGAAAACAGTGATTGAATAGAAAAAATAAATGCTAGAAAAAAAAACTCTCATTAGTATAGAAAAAACTATGATTTCATAAAATAAAATTGGAATCTCAATGGAATTCTGTAAATAAATATTTGAAATTATTTTTTAGTCAATCTATTTGGATTAAAAAAAATGCAAAGAAAAAAATAAAATAAAAGGAAAAAGAAAAGGTTAGGAGTGTGCAAAAGTTACCTAGCGCATGTGAGACACACATCTTTATATTTTTATATTAAAAAACGATGACATGTAATATATCTTTTATTATTTAAAAAATTACATACAACACATCATCTTAGCCTAGTTTTTATTAATTGGAAAGTTGCTAAAAAAGTCGAATCATATATATTTTATAAAAAAAAATTATTTTCAATTTATTTTTTAATCCAAAACATCTAGAAAATACCTTGGAAACCTTGATGAACTTATTTATACCCTCAAATAACTCAAAAGTCGATCAAACATCCCCAAATCAACCTAAATTAAAAAAAATTTCCAAGCTTAGATCTAGCATCCCACTAAATGGTGAGGGGAAAGAATAGTTCAATAGAACTCCATTAAATAGAGCTCATAAACACCATGACCAACCATTTTCATGACTAAAATTAGTGTTAATTGATATATTTTCTTTCCATCACCTAATCTAACGACTCCTTTTCTCTCATATCTTGAATCAGGGATTGAAAAATAAAATCTTGTACAAAGTTGAATTTGTGAAATTAAAGAGAATAAAAAATTATCAATACAAAAGTTTGAGGAACGAACTAAAATTTTTTCTAGGATTTTAAAACTACCACTTATTTTCCCCATTTGTTTCATTTTGCATGGTCCTCATCTTTTCAATAGTATTTTTTCTTAACAAATAGGATGTAATTGGATACCAATTTGGCCTCAAAAAGACCAAGTTGAAAAAAAAAAGTTTGAGTACTAAAGTGAAAAAAAAAAAAACATTAATCTAGTATATAGGCATTGCATATTCATGCACAGTAAAAACACGACACCTTTTAGTTTTTGTTTTTTTAATGCATGTCCTAATTTATTAAAAAAAAAGCATAGTGGTTCCTTTACCGTAAAGTGAACCAATTAGGTCTTTGTTTAGAATATTAGTAGCAGTACCTTTTTAAAATATTTTTTATTTAAAAATATATTAAAATATTTTTTTTATTTTTAAAATTTTATTTGTAATATCATGATGTCAAGACGATAAAGAAAACACACACAAAATAATTTAAAGAATTCAAAATCTCATAAAACTCTAGTTACAGTACCGCTACCTCCAAACATGTTCTTATTTAAACTTTAAAGAAGTTCTTTGAAGATGTATCCCCTTTAACCACTTGGTAGCCCACAAAGAAAAGAAGGGGTATCACAAATGATGCGTTCACGCACATATCTATTTATTATATTATAATTATAAACTCATTTGGGTACTCGGAGTTTCCATTTTTTAAACTTTATTTTCATCGATCATGTTTTAATTCATGGGTTATTAGATCTGCGAGAAAAAGTTGCTGAAAAATAAAAAAAGGTATAGAAAGAATTTTTCCGGTCATAGCTCACTTGTTAAAAAAGGTTAATTTTGATTTAAATGAATTCATCTTGAAAATGGAGTTCATGGTGGTGGTTTTGCCCTTCAACCATGCTGGGAAAAATAGATAGAGGCTTCTAAAGAATTTTTTTTAGTTTTGATTTGTTTTATTTTATGATGATTATAAGATATTTTCTATGGTTAAAAATGAGTAATTTAGGTTTATAATATTTTTGGGTAGTTTTCTGGTCAAAATATACTGAAACAATGTTGTCAATAAAAATTTAAGCAAAAAATTTGTCAATATTTTTTTTGTTTTTATTAATGAAACAATGTTGTCAATGATTTTTTTTTTATCAAAACAAAATATGCATAGATATGGAATGGGGACCTCGGTTTTAGAAATGCATTTTCTTCTCTATAATTTAATTTAAACAAATATAAATCCTTATTAACAAAGTCACTCAAGAATGAAATCTAGTTTTATTTATACAAAAGGACATTTGAAACAATGACTAGTTACATTTTTTAGTTTAGAATAACGTTTTAACGAAAACATTTTCCCCTTCTACTATAAAAAAAGAAGATATTTTTACTTGTTATGATATAAATTATTATAAAGTAAAATTAATAATGATTAATTTTACTCAATTAAAGTAAAATTATTATTTAAAATTTATTAAATTAGATTCTTCTTGTTATTTTCAAGACTTGAGAAGTTCTAATTTTTTTCATGATTTATCAAATTAGAGCTTTCTCTATAATTCCAAGACACGATGAATTATAATTTCTTTTCCAGTAATTTAAGAATCTCGAGTTTTAAAACTTAAAGAACCCTAACTTTATATCTCTTACTGTACTAGCGTCGAAATGGCGTCTAAACCACTCTGAAGGCATGGGATCATTATTGCAAGAACGATAATCAACGAGGGCTTTGAGTGCTTTATTATTAACAGAGCAATTGCATGCTCTTTTAGGAGAAGATATATAAGAATCACCATGTTTGAAAGGGGCGTTAATTGCCTCGTTAGTTAGTTAATGAGAGCTTGAGCATCTCCTCCAATGAAAATCGACTGTGAACTGCAAAAGGTAGCCATAATAGCAGCTTCCGGCCATAAAGCCAGAGCTTCCATTGTCGTAGGATGTGCAGCTTGCTTGAAGAACGATTATATTTCTCTTTTAAAACTGAACCTGATGTATTCCATTCTACCACACCCATACTACCAATTTGATGGAGTAACAGTAAAACCAAATTTATGGTGTATATTACATGGTACTGTAGAGGATAGAACCAGCCCGGAGCTTAATTGTGCCCGAGCTTTGTTGCGGGACTGGTTCTAACCGATACACTATCTAATTCAGATAATAGATCTAACTCTAAAAATTAAATGAAAAAAATAAAAATAAATAAATCAAGTTTAAAAAAAAATGATTAGAAAAACTAGAAAATATGTATATATATATATATAATAAATAAATGATGCATCTCAATTCATAACCTATTAAATATAAAATAATAAAATTCAATATAAAAAAAATATAGAAAGACCGGCTTTGGTAAACACAAGTTAACATAATAAATTTATAATCTAGGTAATTATTGCGAAACTAATTCTTGATATTTTATCAAACCGGTAACCTGATTATAAAATTAAAAAACCTAATTACAAAATTAAGAGAATTATATATATATATATATAAACAAAAAACCATGTTAACTTAAAATGATTTTGAAAGATAACCACTAATTTTTTCTTAAGAATTTCTTACCACTAGCTGATCACTAAATGTAATGAAATATTTAGTATTAAAATCCAAACTAAATATTCGGATAAAAAGTCTGGATGATCTTTGCGAAAATGGAAGATCTGAATGGTCTAATTAATTAACTTGAAAGGAGCCAAATCTGAGATCCCAAACCCTAGATCATAGTCAAGATACATATCAAGTCAACAGGGCCGTAGGGGGGCAAAAGCGAAGTGGCAGGGTGAATGGAGCTAGCTAGAGTTAGAAGTCTGATCTGAAGCAGCTAATGATGACAAACCAGAATAATAATGGTCTCTTCCCCTAGTAATCCTTCAACCACCATTAATGATTGTTGCTTTTTGCAGCAATCTTGAGCCTCCCTTGATGAAAGAAATCAAACAATATTAGGCACCACGATTTAAGAGAGGGCCTTTTCCCTTCTTCTTCGTCTTCTTTTTTATTCCCATAAATGTGTATGGCAGTGCTCGAGAGCCCCTGCATGGCCACGCATAACAGGCATTCATGAGTGCCCACCAGCATCCTCGTCGTCATCATCAGCCACCTCCGCCTGTTAATAAAATCATGTAAATATGACCATTCAGTTTTACCCAAAACTTAGAGAGAGAGAGAGAGAGAGTGTGCACACGTCGATCGAGAGAGATGATTGTCTGGCCCACGAGGAAGGAGACAAGTTGACCCGTGGAATATGATTGGACAGGATGATGCTACACACGTGAAAGTTTGGAAGATTTCACTCTGCTGCGTCGCTAGGCATGGCATGATGGGCGAGAGTTTGTGATTTTAATGGCAGCTCAGACCAGTAATGGCGAGGGGATGACCCACAGGCAAATGCTACTTGTGTTTGGGTAATAACCAGCCATGGACATGACCTCATCAGGACTTCAAGCTCTACTTTCTGAGGTCATTCCAAACGCCAATCTCCTGCATGTCTAATGATGAGATTTTGCATTGCATTTTTGTAATTAGCAACTTGCCTTCAACCCCTCCACGTGACCTTAGGACTTGATATATCTATCATTTTTTTATTTTATATATATATATATATAAGAGTACCCGTATTTCTTCTTCCTATACTCAAGTCCTGGTCTCTTCCTGAAATGTCCCCGTGCTCTAAGATTCCTGTAAAAAGATTTACCGGCAGTAGCAAGATATACGCTGGTATGTTTGGCAGCGTGTTTTAAAAATGTTTTTAAAAGTTAATTTTTTTTATTTTGAATTAATATGTTTTTAATATGATAATTTTAAAAATATATATTTTTTTTAAATAAAAATTATTGGTTGTTTTTCTGAGTAAAAAACACTTTGAGTGTGTATTTGAGAGTGTGGTTGCGGTTGCTTTTCAAAGTATTTTTCACTCAGAAAAGTATGCCAATAATTTTTTTTTATTTTTTAAAAATTATTTTTAAGATCAGCACATTAAAATAATTTAAAAACATCAAAAACATATAATTCAAAACAAAAAAAAATCTAATTTTTTTCAAAAGTGTTTTTGAAACACAGTGCTAAACACGTCCTGAAAAACAACAATAACTACACTCTTAAACACGCATACATTTTTTTATTTTATTGTTGATAAAAAATCTGAAATAGCTCCTGATTTCCTTGTTCATCTCCTTGCAAGTTACTACCAGTTCATAGTAACTACATTTTTTTCTGTTTTTTTTTTTATTTTCTTACATAATTTACTAATATTGTGATTGTTAAGGATTATATTTTGTAATTTATTTATGAGATTATTATGAATTTTTAAAAATATCCTAATGTTGAGTTGGTGCTATATTGTACAAAAAAAATATATATTTTTTTTGTATTTAATTTAGTCCCGACACTTTAATTGTTAAGGATTATGTTTTGTAATTTATTTATATTTTTTATGAGATTATTATTAATTTTTAAAAACATCTTGGTGTTAAGTTAATATTTTATTCTAAACAAATAATAATATAATTTTATGGTTTAGGAGGAATCGGAAATTAGAGTACCAAAATCTAGAAACAATCTAAATGGCAAGTCAATTTACAAAAAACTTCGAAATGGTCCTCACCTTTTTCCCCGTATTTTGCCTTGGGGATATGGCAGAGTTACTCTTTGGTCCTTTTTATTTTTTTATCCATCATTTTAATTCAAAACTTTTTATTTTCATTTTCAGTTTCTGACAGCAAGGGCAGAGAGAGTCGCCATGTTTTTTATTGCAACTTTTCAATTATTTTATTGAATATATACATCAAATTTTAAGTTCATAATCAAAATTTAACTGGCGAAGTACGGATAGTTATCTAGTTTATGTTCCATTACAGTTTTCAACCCACCCATCTTGTCCGTGAACACTGAAATTAAAATAATTGCTTTGAATGATTTTTTCTCTCTCGTTTTTTTCGTTTTCAAACATCTTTGACCTTACAGAAATGCCCCTACACAACTCTGAAACCTCCGCAACTTTTCAGCCAACCATCCTTTCAAAACTTAATAAACATTCATCGCCTCTTGTCTTTTCTCTCAAGTATGTTCGATTAGCAATTTCAATCCGTAACTGAACTTTATTTGGTCATTATCTTTGATGGCTAACAAACTCAGGTCTGGATCATCTTCTTCAGACAAAACCCATAAATCCTGGGTTGATTATTATCCTGATTTCGAGCTTTTCCTTGCTTTCGTGGATCCTTGAAGTAGTTGGTCAGGGTTACTGTTCGATGATAGCCATTTTATTTCACCCAGTAAATGGATAATTTTAACCAAGGCATCAACTTCAGCTCAGCCACAAGCTCTGAACAAGACAGTCGAGAGCTGTGGCCCGAGAAGAATTCTTGCAACTTATTCAAATATTTGTGGAGGAGGAAGAACAGTATGTTCAGGATAGGAATATACATACAGTGCAAAGAAATCTGCAACAGTAGTTAATATGGATGCTATGCAGTACGCGCACACCGTTGACGTCGCTGAGAGCGCTATGCCATACCTACAGATGTATATATATTTCAAATCCCAAAACGGCATGCCTTGCGAGAATATATAATTTAAGCTCTGGGATAGCGAGAGCGACCCTTCTTCTTGAGAAACTCAGGAATCTCCACTGAACCACCTTCAGTGAAAGTGGAAGGTCGCCGATTGATTCCAGACGTGACTTCTCCTGGTGCTAGCTGACTTGCCTGGATTTCGATTGCAACTAACCATATTATTGAAATGCACGTGTTCGAGTACGTGTGTGTGTGTGTGAGAGAGAGAGAGAGAGAGAGAGCAACACCTGGAAAGGCCTGCCTTCATTTTCTTCTTGACGCTTGAATCCAGTTGCAATTAGAGTTATACTTACCTTCATTAAAACAAATAAAAATTAAGGTCAGGGAGTTCAGATTCATGGAGTTCAGGTCTCTTATATGTCAGCATGTGCAAGACAACTGGGAAAATTTTGATTTTCTCCGTCACAGTTTAGCTAACAACAAAAAGATTAAAGAAGTGAGCCATTGAGATGCAGACAAAAATTCATAATCTAAGGGGTGGACTTTGCTTGACAGCCAGATGCGAAACCAATGCCTGCCCTTGAGCCAAAAACAGGGGCAGGGCAGAATAATAGCAGTTAGGACAGGCGCGCGCACATGGTTCTCTGAGTGAGAGTGATTAATGGGGGAATCTGGAAATAAAAAAAAAAGGTGTCCTCCACACCAAGATTTCCTACTTCTAAATGAACCATTTAATTACGAACCCAAATGGCTGCAACAGTAAAGATCTTGACACTAACACCAGTCCTGCTAAAGCAAAGACTTACTTGGCCGCTGAGTGATGGATCTATCACTGCTCCAAAAATTAAATTGGCAGTAGGATCTACAAGGTCATAAATAACCTCTGCTGCAGCATTTACCTGCAGTTGTCATATGAAAATCTTTAGGATTATGAGGAGGGAGATGATTATATCAATCACAGTAAAGCACGATCACAACATTGATATATAGCAAATTCAACATAAGTTGGGATTCTGCAGTGTAATTATGTACAGTGCTACTAGCATTATTAATGCAGTTTAGGATATAAAAAAATCAGGATTCAAATGACAAAAAGAGCCTCACAACTACTGAATTCTCTAATCTCAATTCAAAAAGCACTGTTAAACAAAGGAGAGCAAAAGTGAGAGCAATAGAAAAAAAATCCACAGTTTCAGCCCGAGGATGATATAGGAAAAAGGTTTCATTTGAGTAAGGTGGTTGCTGTTTGAGGCTTGAACAATTAAATCAATGGCCAGAGAATGCTCCTTTTACAGCAACCACTACACACAAGATAAATATGTAGTCCCTGAGAAAAAAAGGTGGATTAGCTCCTTCTGGCTGCAAAATTTCCTACATGACCTATAGTGACTGGATTTCATGCAACTAGCAATTATATGGACTTCGTACAGAAAATGTGCAATTACATGGCTTTGGTCAGACTATGCATACAGGGTTTGAGTCATGAGATAGATATAGACATTGATTGAGTCCACCTGATGATGCGCTTAAGTTATGATTAAGGAAAGATTTATCAAATATTTGAAAACCAAAACAAGGTTCTTAATTTAAGGGTTTGAATTTCAGTCTTGGGTTATTTTGTAAGCGGGAGGAGAATTGTAATTTCAGTATGTTCCCGTGAATCAGGGTATTTTATTAATTTTTGCAATTACTTGAAGGTCTAGACTTATTCAGGAAGGTGGTGTTTCAGTCTTTCATAGTTTATTCCCGTTTAGTTCCTTTCCTAGTCTTTTTGTGGAGTCCTAATCTCTATAAATAAAGATGCTATGTTTTATTTTCAGCAGGTCAGAAATATGAAACAGAATTGTGTTTTAGAGTTATCTTGAAGGTTTGGTGCCTACGGTTTATCTCCTTTGTCTTGTTCTTCTATTTTCTTTTCTTTCTTGCTTAAAAGTATTGCTGCTACATAACCTAATTACTGTTCACTTATTTCTTCTTAAACAAGCTTCATTCAACCACTGTAAATAATGAATCCTAGCTCACCACATAGGACATAAATCTCAAATCCGTCATCCATCACTACTAGTATAATCTGAGAGAGAGGGAAGGGGGAGAAAGTTACCTCAAATAAAGTTAAATCACTTCCACCAGTTATGTTCCACACAATTCCAGTTGCCCTCTCTATGCCAATATCTAATAAAGGTGACTGGATTGCATTTAATGCGGCATCTCTTGCCCTTGTTTTCCCTACAGAGAAACAAGAAATCTGAAAACAATTGGTTTTGCATGAACCATGAATTGAGAATTGACCAGACTCCCATCTTTCTGAGCAAGAGTACATTGGTATTGAGGGGGCATCTTCAGCAATCAATTCATCATTAAAAACAGACATTGCTACCTTTAAAAAACATCAACATGAGAAGAGATCGATTCCATCTAATTTCATTTGCTCTCAAATGCATCATCAATTACTGAAGTTTAAAGTAAGAGGAAATGAAAACAATGTTAACTGTGTACAAGCAAATGCATATTATCTCCTTAGAAACTTTTTAATGCACATCTAGAAATTATGTAATTTAAGGGAATCAGGATTTTAACATAAAAAAAGTCGCCCTTTCTTTCTATGTTAAGGCACCGTTTGGCAGTGAGTTTGTACCTGCGTTTTGCCCAAATTTGATTTTTTTTTTTCTAAAATTGAGTTCGGTTTGTACTTTTTGGATCGTTTTGATGTGCTGATATCAAAAATGATTTTTAAAAAATAAAAAAACATCATTGGCATGTATTTCGGCACGAAAAGCTATTTGAAAAGCAATCGCTACCACACTACCAAACAGACTCTAAGCATAAAAGAAAAACCAAAAACTATATGAGAATGTCCCCAAATCGGAACCTACAGGGATCAATAGAAAATGCACCAAATCTCAGATGGTTAATGACCAAAAACCTCACAGTTGTTTAACCAATTTCCTAGGTGAGCTCGGATTTGAAATTTTAGGAGGGTGAACAGCTAAAAATAAAAATGTGGGAGGTCAAGTGGCAAAACCTGCAAGTCTCAGGGGAGAATTGCAATTGAAACATAATCCTATACTAATGGGATGATTTGGAAGATTTGGTTTGGTAAGCTCAGAGTGGGGCTCATTACAGACAAGCCAACAATCCTAGGCCTTTCTCAGTGGGACTTGAGCTCAATGCTAAATTGACTTGGTATATGAATTTGAAATCGAAGATTAAGACACCTTCAAAGCTAAAACTGTACCTCCTACAAAGTCTCAAAATTACCATGATACTCCTTTTTTTTTTTGGCTCGAGTATACAGAAATTTGGATTCTATCCTCGCTAGCAAAATCCACTGCAGCTTAAAACTTTAATCCAAGAAATCTACCGAGGACACAAATTCTTGGACAAAAATGACCTTAAGACTAGTGAAAAAACAATCAAAACTGCCTTTGGTTTCCAAAACCCAGAATTCTTGTGAGGATGTCATAGCTTCTCACACTTCACATTTTACTTAAGAGCAATGCATTCTCTAGCCTACCAGATACATTCCATCCCACTATGAATGCCCACTCCTCTCAAATTACTAACTAATCTACCCCCTCTCTTGTAAAGGCATTACTGAGGCAAAACATTGCCTGCATACATCAAAGAACTAGCGGGTATTCCTCCATCTACATTAGCCATCTGATTCATGGATGCAAGTTAAAGTTTCATTCTAATTTCTATAAGATGATGCCTTGGATATAGCTAACATGGGGAAATTTCTTCAATATTCTTGGCATAATAATGCTTATTTGATTATTTCATTAATGGTTAAGAAGAGTCCAAGACGCAGTTTGGTAAATCAAGCATAACTTTTTAATCCAATGGTTGGATCAAGCCTATATTTGAACAAAAGATTCTGAAGGCTCTGTTTCCTATAGGGTTAAAATTTCATGATGTTCGAAGATCAAGAAGGCCTTTAAATAAAGCTCGGGATTGTCTTTATTTACCTTTTATATTTGGATTTTGTTTTCCTATTTAGATTAGGACTTTTAGTTTAATGAGTGTTTTACAAGTTCGGAATCCTAATGCTAAATGGATTCTATTAGTTAAGCAAGTTTTAATTAGAAATCTTTTCTTATAAAGTATTTCTAGAACTAGTATAAATAAGGATGTCTAGTTTGTTTGGATATTAAGATTCTAACTATTCATACTTTTAATAAAATACTAGAGAGTTTTCTCTAAATCTCTCGACAACTTAGGGTTGTAACCTTAGGACTTGAGAATCCTAGCTTTTATTTTGAGTAAGCCTGCTTCTGTGCAAGGCCCAATGGTTATTTTCTTTCCAAGGCAAGGCAAGAAATGAAACATTCTGATGTTCAGCTACAATTACCAGTTGCAATCCCTATCCCCATTAGCGAGGAGCCTGCATTTGCCATTATAGCTCGCACATCAGCAAAATCCACATTCACCAATCCAGGAACCTGCAATTCATGAAACCAACACCAGTTGGAGTACAAAGGACATAGTCCCTGAAACCTAAATATGATATTCAGAAGAATAACCATCATATTGATTACCTAACCAATGTACAATGAATTGAACATATCTTTTTCCCCACAGAATGCTCATACAGTTTTTATGTTCTTGCACCTCAATGGTATCAAGACATGTCCAGAGGTCAATGTATCATGCCAAGGCACCAGTTTTGAAGGGTTTTTTTCCAGATAAATAACAGAAAAGAAGATATTTGGAAGAAGTAAATGTGCAATAGGAAATTGGAGAATAATTCATCATCTGAAACAGCAAAACAAAAAAACAAAGCTAGAAGCCAAAAGGCATTCCAATCCCTTTGAATATCAGCTAAGGAAATGCCCCTAAAAGCCCCGCTGCATGAAACCACTAATAAGTAAGGAAAACAAACTTAATTGACAGCAGGGAAATAATATTCAGAAGACATTCATGAAAACAGCCAAGAAGATAATCCTAAACCCAATTGATAGTTTCCCACAAGGCCATAATGATTGGCTCAAACAGTAACCAATCCTAAAAATACTCACCTTCCTCTCCATTCAAACAGACCTACAGACTGCACCAACAGTAAACTTTCATCTAAATTAAGAGTTTTTCTCCCCAATGAAACCCACAAAGGAGACCAATAACAAACAGCCGACCTGCTTGGGATCACCCAAGACACGATTCAACTCCAAACAATCTCTGCCACATATCCATGCTACCCGGTAGTTCAAATGAGATGACTAAGATTCTACATTTTGGTGACACAGAACACAAATATTAGGAGGTAAAGTCTTATGAGGCCTTCTAATCTGTAACAAGTCATTACTGTTAATTTTATTGAGCATCACTATCCAAATGATAATCTTAACTTTATAGGGCACCGTAGCTTTCCAAAATGAAGACAGCAGATTGTTTCTGGCAGAAGATTCGTTAAAAGGCATAATTTTTTTTCTTCATAATAGTGCATTATGAAGTACCCACATAACTTATAATGTTTTGACCCTTCCAATAAATTTTAGAAGGAATAAGGTCAATTATTATGACAAGGGTCTCAAAATGACAGACAAAGCAGCAAACCAAGGTTCCAAGACGTGTTTGTGTGTCAACAACAACAACAATAATAATAGAAAAAAAATCAAATATCATGTTTTCAAAGCAATTGCTGTATGCATTAATACCGTAATGATATCAGAGATACCACGAACACCCTGTCGCAGAATATCATCTGCCAGGTTAAATGCTTCTGTTACTGGGGTAGTTTGGGAAACAGCAGTCAATAATTTGTCATTTGGAATGACAATCAGTGTGTCAACGTTGTCTCTCAAAGCTGCAATTCCTTCCTGAGCCTGAACTGCCCTTCTCCGTCCCTCAAAAGAAAATGGGGTAGTCACAATACCAACAGTCAATATACCCAATGACTTTGCAACACCTGAAATTATAGGAGCCGCACCTGTACCAGTTCCTCCGCCCATTCCAGCCTTCAAATACGAAGTTCCCAAGTTAAAAATTTCAAGCAAGAAAGCAAAAGAAAGAGAGTAACAAATATCTATCCAAGTAAGAAAACAAAGCAAGGAAATCAAAGTATATCACAGTATTCAGCTTCTGGCATGCTTGGTCCATATCCTAAGCATTTTTATATTTTAGACGAGCCCAATAACACTCTAGAGCAAGAGTATAAGTGCAAAGACAAATCCAGTGGTACATTACATGCCACACAGCTATGTATTTTATAGCGCACTAATAGCATCAAATAGATTCTAGAGTTTTTAGACAATACTTGGATTCACGTTAAAAATTAAAGTGACAACAGCATGGAGATATGTGAGCATGTGACATTAATGGAGAGTGTGCTAAAACCTAGAGATTATGATCTGCTACAATAACACAGGAAAAAAGAAGAAGCTACAATAGTGGGAGACTGTTGCAGAGAGAGCAGTTATACAAGATGAGAACAACATTCATTGCATAACAAAAATTCAAACAATATGCATTCAAAGATGTGTTGACTTAAACCAGTAGTATGAGCTAGTCATTTAAATACCAACTAGTGGACAATTGCAGTTGGTGCTTAAAAGAAACGTTGTTAGAAGACAAACTCAACACTATTCGATGCATGCCATCTCAAAACTCAAAAGTCAACAATTTAAGTTACAATATTACTTCGAAATGTTGAAGAGAAAAGAAGTAGCAGGGAACCAAATAGGTAACAAGCACCTTTTTCAATAAAAATATAGTTTGCAATAAAACTAAATTGTAGAATACAGAAATTAAACTTACGGTGACAAAGACCATGTCAGCACCATAAACTGCCTCTTCTATTGCTTGTTTGCTTTCTTTAGCAGCGTTCATCCCAATCTCTGGATTACCACCAGCTCCAAGACCTCTAGTAAGGTCCTGACCAATTTGCAAACGATTTTCGGGGAAGACGGGAGACATGCTCATGGATTGAACATCTGTGTTTACAACCCAAAACTCTACACCTTTCATTGAACTTTCAATCATGCGATTGACTGCGTTGGAGCCTCCACCTCCAACACCAACGACTTTTATGTTGGCTTCATTGTGATTACTTGGACTGGAGCCATTCCTTGCAGGGGCGGTGGTGATTACTTTGTTGTTCCCCTCCTCACCTCTAACTCTAAGCATTGATACTTCGGGATGAAGATTAAGAAAAGGGTCCTTGCTGCTGCTGTTGTGATATTGTTGGGGGATTTTACTAATACATTGGGGTAAATTATTAGACTTAGACTTGGACTCGGTCATTTTCAGAGACCCAAATCTCCCCATCCCCAAATGATTTTCCGTTGAAACTCTCATTCTCGCTCCAACAACACTTAACATCCCCATCGGCTTTCTACTATCACCAAGTGTACAGTATGGTGAAACACAAGCTGCCATTTTTTTCTATGGCAGAAAAAAAGGAAGTCGATGAGCCAAATTATTCAATGAAAGTAGATACCTACCTGCTCGCCATAAAACAGACAAGACAATCAAAAGATAAATAAAAGCAGACTTGAAAGACAAATTACAAGAGCAGAACCCAGCACATTACATAATGCTAAGACATATAAGAACATGCAAAGCAGCAGCAGAAAATTAAATGAAAACGACCCATATGGGTGGTTAAGCAAAGAGAGCAAAAACCTTGGAGATATCTCTTCAACCATTGTCTGCTTAGATTAGGCCATGAGCCGAAAAAGATCGGGCGGTCAGTTCGTTTTCCTTTTTTTTTTTCTTTCTGATAAAAAAGAATTCCAATCAAGGGTTTTAATTTTCTGGTTCTTACTGTAGCCTGCAGTGCAGGTTAGTAATGAGTGTCGGTAGTAACTAGATTATTGATACACTGCACTGAGATCAATTTATTTTTTAATGTAAGAAAATATTCTAGCTAATTTATTTTATAATAAAAAATTAAATATAAATTTAAATATATTGTATAATGTATTGTATATTTTTTTAATTATTGATACTACTGGAATATATTTCTTTTTAATTATTGTAATAATGATAAATAGGATTCACTTGAGTTAACTTATTAAATTTTTTATTCTAATTATAAAATTATAATAACTATAAAACATAAAATATAAAAGTTAATTATTAATAAAATTAATATTTAAAGATAAAATAAAAAAATAATTAAAAAATCTATTTAAGTCAACTTGGGTTAATCTACCAAACTAGTAATCCAAATCATGAAATTGAGATAACATTATGAAAAAAAAAATCATGAAACCTAATTTTCAATCAACCCAATATTAAAGATAAAAAAAAAAAAACAACATGAATCAACTCAGGCTAACTTGTTAAACTTACGGCTTGGTTCATGAGATCAGGATGACTTCATAAAAAAAAAAATTACAAAGAGTAGTAAATTTATGAGATTGAGATAACTCTGTAGGAAAAAATTTATAAACAATTACGAAGGCCAATTTCCAAACCACCTAGTATTAAATGATGAAATTGAAAGGAAAAAAAAGAAAATAAAAAAAGAATAAGATTGAATTGTTGGAGGGTGAAATTGAAAAAAAAAATCAACTAAAAAAGAACTCAAAAAATGAATCAAGTCAACCTGATTTAACATACTAAATTTGCGACTTAAATCATAAGATTGAGATAGCATCATAGAAAGCAAATAGAAAAAAAATTATAAAACCCACTTAAAAAAATATTCAATTAAAAAAATTTGAGGCAACTCAGATTAACTTGTCAAACTCGTGACCCAGGTAATGAGATCAAGATATTCCCATAAGAAAAAAAAATTGAAAAATATTATGAAGTCTAATTTTCAACTAATCTAATGTTAAAAGATAAAATCGAAAGAAATCAATTAGAAAAGGAATAAAAAAAATGACCCAACTCATCCCGGGTTAACATATTAAATCAACGATCTCGGTCATGAGATCATAATAAATTAATAAAAGCAATAAAAATAAATGAAACCCTATTAGAAGGTTGAAATCTTTATGAGACCAATATATAACCCAATAAAAAAAATAAATGAAGCACAACCCCAAAACAACTTAATATTAAATGAAAGATTGGGTTGGTGAAAAGTGAAATTGAAATAAAAACTAAACAAAATACTATTCTAATTAATAGTATTTTATGTGACGTTGCTACAATAATTTAGCCATACCCTTTAATTTTTTGTTAATAATAATAATTACTAGACTATATCCTTATTAGATGCTTTCATTTTTTATTTTTACTTTTGTATTAATAAGTTTATGGTTTTATTTATGTTGATAATAATAAGTGAAAATCATCCGAGCATTCTATCATTTACTATATTTTATACTTTGCCTTCATTTTTTCGTAAATTATAAAAACCATCATAAACTTTGTGTGTTCATAATACTTTAAATGGTAGGGGAAAAATCAACAAAAAAAACTTCAATTATTTACAAGTTTTTTTATTATTTTTCATTTAATTTCTAAAAAACCATGGTTTATAAAATAACAAATCTTCTCATCAAAATACATGAATCTTTTTATCAAACCAACACCTATAGTGACAACTTACCACCCAATCACCATTACATAATAATTATCAATGTCTTTAGCAAGTAAGTTATGGAATTTTTTTCCATTGAACAATATGATGAATGCATATGATTAGAAGAGAAGCAAATTGTATCTTTCATAGCTACTTATGATCTTTAGTCCCAACATAAATTCTAGCTAATCAAGATCATGAAAGGTTCACATCTTCAAAAAAAATTTCTTTGTTCTATGGTTTCTATGCATTATAAGCAATATTGCACACTACAATATTTAATTTCATCATAAGTACTGGGGTTAAATTCAAGTGCATAAAGAGAGGAACAAGATTTACTTTTGGTGGAAAGATTCATTAGTTCCCATGAATGATTATTCATAAAGGATTCAATTTCATTATTAACTATTTTCTTCTTATAAGAAGCTTTCGGACAGAGCATTGCCTCAAAGTAGGTTTAAGGTTCATTTTCTAACAAGTATGTTAAAAATCAATACCAAATGTTTTGGTATTTTTTTCTTTTTTACTCTATTTAAGCTCAACTTTATCATTTTTTGATCGATGATGATTATTTGAGCTAGCATCAATCATTCTCTTAAGTGAATGATTTTCTTATGCTTCCCTCCATGGAAACACGTCTTTAAAGAGTAACATTTCTTGATTTCTTAATAGTATTATGATAAATATCCTTAATATTAACTTGTGTACAAGAAAATGATATGCAGTACTATTGTATGTATATCTGATAAATACACAATCCACAGTCTTGGGTCCTATCCTGACCTTTTTAGGATCAAATATTGCTACATTTGCAAGACACCCTCACACTTTGAGGTATTTGTAGGAAGTTATTCTACCTTTCCATAAGTCACATGGTGTCTTATCTAACTTTTTATAGGGTATTTTGTTGAGTATATAATTGACAGTTAGAATTACTTCCCCCTACAAGCTCTAAGGTGCTCTCAAACTTATCAATATGTTATTCATCATTTCTTTTAATGTTTGGTTTACGTTGTGCAATATCATTTTGTTGTGTTGAATAAGGAGAAATAGTTTGGTGGATAATATCATTTTGAAAACAAAATTCACCAAATGGTGTTTCGTATTCTCATCTCTATTACTTTTTATTATTTTTTATCTTTTTATTAAGTTGAATTTCAACTTTATTCTTGTAACGTAGCATTTCAAGAGCTTTATCTTTGCTCATAAGCAAATAAGTATAGCATTATCTTGTGCAATTATCTATAACAGTAATCTAATATTTTTTCCACCTCTAATTTGCATAAATATTAAATCACCAATATCTGAGTGAATTAAATCTAGATGTTTTTTTAATTATTTAAAAATAAGACTTTGTGAATTTTGATTTTCCACAAATTCACACTTATACTTGGTAATAAGTCATGGTTTAGTAACCTTTGCATATAATTATAATTCAGATAACCTAACTTGTCATGTTATACATTATAAGACTCCAACAAATAAAAAGAAGAGACAATCTTATTATTATTTTCATCAGTTGTAACAATGGTCATTACATTTATTTTAAAGAGGTCATCACAATAATACCTTTTTATATATATAAATATATCACTCTTAGAGAGTATAAACTTATTACTTTCAAACATCATCTTAAAACTATTTTTACTCAACAATAAACCAAACACTAAATTCTTCTCAATGCTAGTAATATGCAGTACATTATTGAGGATGAGAAACTTTTCATATGTCATATTTAGTATGACCTTTTTTAACACCTTGCCTTGGAGGTTAATTAGTTCTTCATGTATAGGTTTTTTCCATCTACTTTTTTATAAGTAGAAAGTATTGTCTTCTCGGCATATACATGTCTTGTATCACCAATATCAACGCACTACTACTCAGGATTGTATAATCAGGTTGACTTTAAAAACAACAAACATGTTCATTTCTAAAACTTCATTAGCTAGGTAATCAACTTTAGTGATATTAGCTTTAACGACTATTTCTTTACTTGGGTTGCTTTGCTGAACTTATTTTTTTCATTGTGATCTGTTCAATTATCATCATTTCATTTATAAATTATATCGTATATAAAAATAGTATCATGTGAATAATACTTTCACTAAATAAGCTCTTAAAAAATATTAAAGGGATCACAAACAGTCTTGCTTAAAACTCAATCTTCTTAGATATAATTTATTAGATCGTATCTATTTAACGCACTAACTTTTTATAGATGTAAATAGAAATATGTACGTGAATAATGTTATATACATGAAACAATAGTGGTTGGAAAAACCAATTTTCGAGTTAAAAACATGATTAAATTATATATAAGAAAAATAATCAATAATACTTATAAATAAATATTTTAGCTCTACAACAAGCAAGTAAAATAATATAAAACTTGAAATAAAACAACTTGGCTGGCCGGGCAAATCGAAGTTCTCTTCCGGTCTAAACAAAAATATTTAAATTATACAAGATAAAAATAAATACTTTTTGTTACAATGATTCAAATTAAACATGTATATTTATGCCAAAACATTATGTTTAAAAAAGAAAGATTAAATGCATGATTATACCAACAAGTTTGCAAGTAACATGTATAAAGTAAACAAGGATATAAACATAGTTTATAAAAGCTTAGTTCATAAAATATGTATCATGCAACAACTCAAAAAGATTAAAATAAATCGCATGAATTACAATTTTAGAAGATAAATTATAAGTTTAAAATAAAAATATATAACATATAGTATTGAAATAAATCTACATGATTAATATTTTTTCCCGCGTGATAAACTAAACAAAGTTTAATATATATTTTTTCAAGAAAGAAATTGTCTTGTTTCATGCTAGTAGTACTGAGCTGCTCTCTCCAATGCCACATCCTTTCCTTGATCTTGTGATCGCCCTCAATGTCTTCATAGCACGATGTTTTGTATCTTGTTAATTACATCCCTCTGATATGAAAACCTGAAAACGACACAGAGAATGAAATTACAAACAAGAAGAAAGGATCTAAAACAAATTAATACTCGTGAAAAACCGACTCGCAGATTAAACTTTCACTTGCCATCACAGCGGGCAGCTCGAGCTCCTTCTCGTCAACCTCAGTTTCTCTTTAGTCTTGTGGGCCTTCGCGCGCGCTTTCATCCTTGATTCCTCGAAATACTGCACTTAAGATTTAGGGGATAAAAATCAAGAACCGACGAACAGCCTCAAGGTTACCACGTCATGAATCTCGAAAAATGACAGGAAAGGGGAGGATTGTTGATAGGAATTGTTAATCATAACTAGAAATGGAATCGCAGAAATGGCATGCGTAATCATAATACCTGTTGCTTTCTCTTCCTTTCAAGCTCTGCCTGCTCACAGATGAGACCAGTAAGAGAAACATCATTGAGAAATAATCATACAAATTAATACTAAGAGGAGTAATATCGAAATACATACCAGATCATGTTTAAGCTGCTTATTCTCCTCTTTTAATTGATTCAGTTCAGCTTCTAGTTCAACTGTATAGGCCTGTGAGACAGGCAAAATTATTATAAAACGTACAAATATATGTGATGGTGTTTATGTTGAAGACTGAAGTGTAAGCATTTAATCAAATCTCTGTGATTAATTACAGGATAATTTAAGTGCTCTTAAGAAATCCATATCATCTCCCTGGATTTCTAGCAGGCAGACAGATGCACCTGTCAAGTGACCTGCACTTCAGCTATTCCTTAAAATGTAATTGGAAGAAAACCAATTTCTTAATTTCTAGCTATCAAGAGTATTTGATTTACTGTTCAAAACAATCAACAACAAGGGCGAAGAAAACTTGAGAGATTGATGAGTTAAGAATAATTAGCGCATTGACCCATTTCTAAGATACTCGTACATCATTTAAGAAGAAGCAATTTCAATGGCTACTTTGTTTTTGGGCCTCGTTATGTAAGTATAGACTGAAGATCAAATATAGATTCACAGATGCGCTAGGTTTGGTTCATTTTAAGAGAAATGCATGTTCCATAAAAACATTCGTGAAGAAAATCCAAAAGTCCCCATGGCATTATAAACTAGCAGTCAACAAAATCAAAATACATATTTAGAAGTTGTAAACAAATAGTGGTACCTGTTTTCTAGCTCGAGACCTCGCAGCAGACTCTCTATTCTTGATCATCCTCCGTTGCCTCCTCTCCACCACCCTCTCCACCGGCCCATCAAAAATCCTCTTCCGTCCACTTAACCCCCCTGTATCCATCGCAAACTGATTTGCTGAATTATCAAAATTAGTAACCATTCCATCTGATGACATTGGACTAAGTGGCGCAACCATTCCCACTCCATGACCCTGCCCATACCCACCACCATTCCCTGCTCTCCCAGCATAACCACCATTCCTACCAGATGACTCTCCTATGCCTTGATGCATAACACCACCACCACCACCCCCCCCCGCAGCCATGCCTAAAATAGGTCTAGCCACGAAACCTGTTGCTGCAGCCCGGTTATTGTTGTTACTCTCGTACAACCCTTGTTGTTGTTGCTGAAATGGCGCAGTACATTGTTCCCTCACAATCCCTGCCTTGATCAGAAAATCCTCCAGGGTCATCTCCCCAAAAGTCGGCTGACGAGGGGCAGTCTTGGGATTTTGCACATTGCCACCTCTATTTTCAGTACCACTGATCTGCTCTTTATGAATCTCAGACCAAACTTCATCCACTGTTTTCCTACACAGAGGTGCTGGCAAAGAGAGTGATTCCTGTCTAGGCAAACTGGGCTGCTGAGATACGCCTCTATGACCACATGGATCATTCAAAACCTGACCTGCATTGTTGTCGATGATGATTTGATTGTTACCGCTCATGTTGGCAGAAGTGGCCGTCGCTTGATTTTCCTCGGCAGTCCAGATACTGGCAAGAAACTCGTCCATGTTCATAGAGCCGAAGTTCCTGCCACTCTCACAAAGAGTGTGCTGGAACTCGTCTAATGTGAGGGAGTAAATAGAGGATTGTCTGCCAAGATACGAGAATGCATGGTTCTTGGTTTGTTGTTGGTCCGGTTGTAACGGCGAGTCGACCTCACCTTGTGAATTTAACTCAGATTCTGTTACCACCATTGTTTTCTTCTTAAATCTCTGTGTCCTCTCTGAGTGGAAGTACGTTGAAGCGAACTTCTGTAAACATTGAAGATGAGCTAGTTAGAAAAGATTGTTAGCGCAGTCTCTTGAGTACTGTGTGAATGCTGAGGTTATTATCCTTTGGGACTGGGATGCTCTGAAGACATGGAGAAGAAAAGGACATGAAAGCAAGTCGAACTGACAGAAACATGGTGAAGTTACAGATCATTTGAATGAAGCGCCACTCTCCTAATCTCCATTAATTCAGAAAATAGAGTCTTGTGTTCCTTACTGGTGGGGTAATATTTTTAACTGATGATTATTGAACAGGGACGAACAAAACAGGACAGGATAATAAAAACAGGTATTATTATTTATCGAATTGAAACTCAATTAATTTTCCTTCTTGGATGAGGCATACTTCGGATTCCAATATTTCGAAAAATTTGTCTAAATGTGCATAAATTGTACCTTTTAAAATTATTCCAAGTCATGATATAAAATGGATTGAGCGATTTCCAATTCCAAAAGTGATCTACATGGATCATAATTTTGAAGATAAATCATCCAAATTTAACCAGCGAGTCATTTCATGATTTAAGTTACTTTAGAGATCACCCAACCTAATCAACGAGTCAATTTCAGTCATTTCAATAATTTGTTGATTCAGAACCTAGCTTGAATCAGTAAGAGTTGGTCTAGAATCAGACTTGTTAAAATTGGATTTGGTTTAAAAAAATAATTTAATTCTTTTTAGTCATAATATAAAATAACAAGATGGATTGAGCAATTTACAATTCTAAGCATACTATACATGAATAGAACACCAAAAGTGACGGACAATGATCATAATTTGAGTCATTATTTAATTTGTTGACCTAGAATTTAGCTTAGGTTGGATAAAATTTTAAAACAAACTAGTAAGAGTTGACCGAAATTAAAACTTGATTTAATTTTAAAAAAAAATCTTAAAATAACATCATAACAATCAACATATAAATTAACATATAGTAAACCTACCAACCCGAGTCAATTCACATTCTAGCCCTGGTCAAATGAGTATAATGTTAGCAGTAGTACATCATATATATGCCGATACTGAGTTAATTCCTTAAATATATATATATGTTACAAGAAATGCAAAACAATTAAAGGAGATGACATGAGAATATATAGTGTTGATGTTCACCTTACTGAGAGTGGTAGAGAAGAGTAGAGGATTTCTCTTTCTTAAACACCAGCCGTAGATCTTCACTGTTTTACTGAAGTGAACATTGAGAAAACTTGCACGGCCATCAGGCTTAAGGGAAGGGAAGATAGACTAAGCTGGTTCGATTCTAACCTTTCCCTAACGCTGGCGCTAGCCTGCTGGAGGGGAAAGTGGGACCCGAATGTTTCTATGTATCACTGCAAGGAAAAAAGAAGGGCGTTTATATGATTTATGAGACCTGGGAGCTAGGCCCGTTCCAGTCCATGTGCTCTTTTGCACACACATTATTCCCTTGACACGTATCTCACACGTGGCTTCTCAGTGCTCGTTGCGATTGCTGTCCTTATCACTGTTTCTACACGTATCTCGCTGTTTAAGTACTTCAATATACATACATGCAAGCTTTTGTATTTTTTTTTATTCCCAATGTGACCTGGGCCCACTGGCCAGCCCGTAAATAATCCCCGGGGATTCGCCCGGACAGATGGTTGCATGCAGATTACAAGACCGGTTGGTATTGTGATAAATAATGTGTTTTTTTTCCCAACCATGTATAAAAAATAATTTTAAAAGAAGTAAAAAAATAAAAAATAAAATTCATTTTCAATGATTGATTTTACAAAATATAATTTGAG
Organism: Populus davidiana; assembly: GCA_030145905.1. Taxonomy (NCBI): domain Eukaryota; kingdom Viridiplantae; phylum Streptophyta; class Magnoliopsida; order Malpighiales; family Salicaceae; genus Populus; species Populus davidiana. Next base: position 1,158,097 of record CM057794.1, on the reverse strand, counting down.
ATTATTGTTAAAAAAAATAAGAAGTTAAAACAACAATGAAAAAAATTAACATAATAAAAAAAACAAAGCCTTTTTTAAATTGCATTATTCAAAAGACATGAACAACTTCGCTTTGGTCCCTCAATTGCTTTTGCATATTTGACCAAGTTGTTTTAGAATTTTATATTTTAGTCCTAAGTGTTTAGATATGAGAGAGAAAGTCACTGGAAAAAAAAAAGTTCAATTGACCATATTTTAACAATAAAAAGGTTGATTTTTATGTCAATGAATTCGTCTTGGAGAGGGGAGTTAAGTGAAAATGGTGTTGCCCTTTGAATATGCCGATAAAAAGTAGATCAAGTATGCATTTTTTTTAAAATTTGATTGGATTTTCAGTTTTAATAACAATTAAAGGATATTTTGGGATTAGAAATATGTGTTTTGATGTTAAAAATAGCTATATATTTTGTCGGTGAATAAACATTATTTTATTGGTTATTTATATTATTGATGGAGTTACCAACACAAACACTCAGTAAAGAAAAGTTTTGTCGAGAATGTGTTATCCATCACCATTTTCATCCATGTTACAAATTTTATATATACACACTGATATCATGGATCAGTATTGATAATATTCTTATTTATTAGCCATTGAGTAAAGTGATCATAAAAAATCTCATCTGACCCGATTAGATCACTTCAGGTTAAATTATCATTGCTACTCTTTACTACAAATAACGAAATCTTTATTGTGGTTTAGATGCCAGTGTCGGGGTTCTTTAATGTCTGCTTTGATCCTCGAGGACTTTGTAACAAAAGAATTAATTAAATGACAGATAGATAGTGATCTTAAGGGCGGTCTAACTACTAAATTCTATTTATTTTAAATTGAATTAAATTTTAAAAATTCAGGGATTCACTTAGTGATCTTAAGGGCGGTCTAACTACTAAATTCTATTTATTTTAAATTGAATTAAATTTTAAAAAATCAGGGATTCACTGCAAACACAGACATTTTCAGGGAAAGGTCAAAAGATGGCGACGCTAGCGGTGGTGGTTGCTGCGTCGATAGCTGAAGGGAGGTTTCTTTGTTTTTTCTAGATTTTAAAATTTTTAACTAAATATTGTATTTATAAATGTGTGAGGATTCAATTTTCGGTGTTGTTAGGTTAATTTTTGCTGGAAAATGTGCATCTTTTAGTTTTCTGCTAAGCCTTTGCTTTCTCTTACATGTATGTTTTTATGGGCTGGGTTTCCATGAATTTTGCTGTGATTTACAACGAGCAACTGGTGTTGACTTTTAATTTCGGCCTTTTCCGGGTTTCTCTCCCATCGAAGAACCTCTCTTGCATGCTTTGTATGAATTTAGTTATAAAGATTCGAGCCACAATCGAGTTTAAAGCTTCTGTAATTTTATGTTTTAAGATTGTGTAACTGTGTTTCTCTCTCTCTCTCTTTTTTTGTAAAATTTTTATTTTTATTTTAAATATTTTTTTAAATATTTTTAGATCATTTTAATATGATAATATTAAAAATAAAAAAATATTATTTTAATTTAATTTATTTCTAAAAGCAAATATTTTAAAAATAACATCTCAAATGCAATCTAAATAGCTACAAGTTTTTTTCCTTTTTTCATATTTTTCTTTTTATTTCTTTTTCTAGCCATATGCTTATTTAAAATGCAAGTGGGTTAGGTATATTGGAAGTAAAAGAATGTTGCTTTTTAATGCTTTGATTCTATTGGTACAAACTCGTGAAGGTGAAATTTTGTTAATATCATCTAGCGGAGCAGGACGGGTTGATTATATGACATGGCAGCAGGCAGTTATGTACAAACCAAAACATTCTGGACTGTCAAAGTTAATCGTATGCAAGAATTGACATCCCATTTCCATAAAATTATTCCACAATGTTGCTTTTTAATGCTTTGATTGATTGTTGTGGTGACCAAGTAAAAGAAGCATTTGCTGATGACGAGGATATATTGGCTGCTTCATCCATTTAAAATATATATTATTTTGATATTAGTATCAAAAATAAATTTTTTAAAATAAAAAAATTTAATTTAAATACATTTTGAAGCGAAAAATACTTTGAACTACCACCACTACTACAATTTCAAACATACCCTAATATACTTAGGTTTAATGTAGGCTAAGCTCAAGACATCATGAACTTAGTAAATTTTCAGATTTAATACACTTGGGTTTGCCAATGAGCCGAGTTCAAAGCACCACAAATTTAGCAAAACAAGCTGAGCCCAAAGTATCGTGGGGTCTTGCAAATAGCCAAACCCAATATACTTAGTTTCAACCACGAGCTTAGCTCAAGGCACCATAGGTCTGACAAATCAGCAAATTCAATATACTTGGGTTCAGCCACGAACCAAACTCAAAGAACCGTGGGTTTGATAAATTACCAAACTCAACATACTTGAGTTCAACCATAAGCTGAGCTTGGTGGTGGAGCTAGGATTTTTTAAATGAGGGGGCAAATTATTAATAAATGCTTGATATTATGTATTATGTAGACATGCATTATATAGAGAAATTAATTTGAAATATATGTACTAACTCATATCAAACAAAATTAATTTAAGAATACTTTCAAAATGAAAAAAACTTACGTTATAATTGATCTTTTCGAGTTTTAGATTTTAAAATCACTTCATAATAACTTTATTATCAATCTCATCAAAGATATTTAATTTTTTTTATTTCTCTATTGTGTCTCTAATTTTTTGAGTTGTTTTATACTTCATTTTTAATCACTAGTAAGTTCATCACCATCCATTTTTATTATGAAATTCATAGCAAAATACTTATCAATTCATCAAGATCCATTTCATATCCATATGCATGTAATATTACTCATACACATATTAATCCAACAAAATCTTAAATTATTATAAATCCTAACATTTTCAATAACTAATTGTAAAGGAATAAAACTAAAATTAAACAATGAAACAGATAGAAAAGATGAAGGAAACTTACCTGAAGCATAAAGCATATGAGGTTATTTGCTTCACTGATTAATAACTTAAGACATGAAGAGAAATTTTGCAAAAGGAAAAGAGGTAAAAATAGTAGCTCGAAAGAAAAAAGAAAGGCTCTCGGATAATTAATAGAAGAAAAGGAAAGAAAATGGAAAAGATTAGTGAAATGTGTTGGACATAAATATTATATGTGTTATATATTATATTATGTTGTAAGTTAAGAATAGCTAACTTGGGTTAATTAGCAGCCAATAAAGAAAATTAAACATGTTAAGATATTATTAATATTCTAATATAAAAAGTATAATGAAAAAAAAAAAGGATTATGGGGGAAATTGCCCCCTCTTGACCCTATATGGCCCCGCCACTAGCTAATCTTAATATATCGTATGTTTGAAAAGTTGTTAGACCTAATATACTTAGGTTTAGCCGTGAGTTGAGTCTAGTATGTCATAAGTTTGATAAATTACCAAATCCATCTCTCCTAGGTTTGGTTATAAGCTAGACTTAAAGTTAGTTTTAGAGATCCATGTTAGGATCATAGTGTTCTATCTTAAGATTATCGATATGGTTTGTTTATGTCAAGAATAATCATCTCCCTTCACTTGTAGTTGTATAAAAGGTTCCAAGGACCTGCTATATTTGCATCTTATTAATGCTCATTAATGATCTATAAGAGATATTTATCATTTATTAATAATTTGTAATGAATATTTGTCATTCTTTAATAAGATATAAGAGATCTTTATTTCTCATTAATGTTATCAAGCGAAAATGAATATCTAGTCCATTCACTTCATTAAAACAACAAGATTCATGGAGTACAACTACTCTCTTAACCACTTATATAAAAAGTTTATTTTTTCATATTGTCCTATCTTATATATCTAAATCATAAGATCATTAACCACACAAAATAAGAACAAACATTCTTATTCATGGAATTTGAAGCTTTATTTATTTATTTATTATCATTGTAATTTAAAGTTAATGACTTTATCATTGAAGAATCTCTAAATCCCACCGATATAAACTGTTTTGCAGGTACCAAGATATTTACCATCGATTTTGCACTTCTTAGACTAGGAAAAAGAAAATATTGACATGAACATTTGATTAACTCCTATCCAAATACCAAATAATCTCATTCCTGAGTATATTGGATTCTGAAACATCATCAGTTGTAATATTTTATCTGTTAAATACATTTTCTGGCAAATAATAAAATTATTAACAACTTAAATATTCAAAATGAAAATTTTGTCATATTCTAAGAGAGCGTTTGAAAACACCGGCTAACCTATGTTTTCAAAAAATTCAAATTTTTTTTTTTGCTAAAAATTAATTTTTTTTTATGTTTTGGATTGTTTTCATACGCTAATCTTAAAATAATTTTTTTTAAAAAAACATCATTTTAATGCATTTCAGTATGAAGAACACTTTGAAAAGCACATAATAAAATTATTACTAGATATAAAATTATTAACAACTTAAATATTCAAAATAAAAATTTTGTCATATTCTAAGTAAGTGTTTGAAAACACGGGGCTAACCCGCGTTTTCAAAAAAATTAAAAAAAAAATTTTGCTAAAAAATATTTTTTTATATTTTGGATCGTTTTGATGCGCTGATCTCAAAATAAATTTTTAAAAATAAAAAAAACATCATTTTGATACATTTTAACATGAAAAATACTATAAAAAAATAACCACAATCACGCTTTCAAGCCCTAAATTGTTGGGTGAAAACACTTAAATGATAATCAACAATTAACCCACTACTTTTAACAGAATTGCACCAAATGAATATAATGTTGAAAATGAAAACTAATTTTAATTGAAGTACACGTATTTGATAAAAAAAAAAAAAGGGATTTTTTTTAAACTGGGAAAGTTTCATTCATCCAGATTGAAAAGATATTGAAGCAAAAAAAAATTAAATGTAAATTAAAGAAGAAACACTTGATTAGAAAATCTTATGAAGTACACTTAAATAATTGGAGCCTCAAAATCTACCGGACTCGGACAGAAAGCCATCAGCAATGGGTGAAGCTCCTGATTTGAATTTTTAACAAGGCCCCACCTACTTTTGAAAAACGCGAACTCGAACGGCTACCTCCTAACTTTCCACACAGCAAAACCAAAAAGTGGACTAGCCGTTTCTCATTTGAAAACACAGATATAAGAACCCTAAAAAAAATCCCCCATTCAATTTTTTTAAAAAAATCCTTGATCGAAAAGAGATCGAAAAGAAATTACAATCATAAAGCTCTTCCCAATCTTTTATTTCGCTTACAGTTGTAAAGAAAGAAGAGATATGATGTCGCTGACTCCTGATCAATCTAGAAAGGTGGGGTTAGGCTTAATGCCATCTCCAGCTCCCTTCCTCACGCCGCGGCCGGAGAGGCGCCGCCATGAATCGAAAGGCCACGACTGGAATTCTGCTCGTCAGGAAAAAGACAAAGAGGTGAACGTGCAAGTCGTACTAAGATGCAGGTGGGTTTTTTGAGAGCAAATTATTAGTTCAATATTTGATCAAAACAATGCAATAAATCCCATTTGATTGAGAATTCTCTTTTTCAGACCCTTAAGTGATGAAGAGCAAAGAACGAATGTCTCCAAGGTGATAGCATGTAACGAGCATAAAAGAGAAGTCACTGTCTTGCATAGTATGGCTAACAAACAAGTAGATAGAGTTTTCACCTTTGACAAGGTAACAATAATAATCACGTCACTTTGATCCTCCGTATCTGAAAACTGCGATTTTCTTTCGAAACTTTTAGTATTCTATGTTTTAAACGTTGGCCATGCAGGTTTTTGGGCCTAAAGCACAGCAGAGATCGATATATGATCAGGCCATTGCACCGATTGTTGAAGAAGTTCTTGAGGGTTTCAACTGCACAGTATTCGCATATGGGCAGACGGGTACCGGAAAGACGTTTACAATGGAGGGTGGAAAGAGAAATAAGGTAATGGAAGAATCGACCATGCTGTTAATATTTGGTTTCTTTTAATTACGTATATTTTCATTTTCATTATAAGCAATTGTAGGGTGGGGATTTGCCAGCTGAGGCTGGAGTTATTCCACGAGCAGTTCGCCAAATCTTTGATACACTGGAGGCCCAAAATGCCGACTATAGCATCAAAGTGACATTTTTGGAGCTGTACAATGAAGAAATAACTGATTTACTAGCTCAAGAAGATCCTTCAAGAAATGTAGAAGATAGGCAAAAGAAACCCATTTCTTTGATGGAGGATGGGAAGGGTTGTGTGTTTGTAAGAGGTCTTGAAGAAGAAGCTGTCTATAGTGCCAACGAAATTTACACTCTCTTGGAACGAGGAGCAGCCAAAAGGCGTACAGCAGATACATTGTTAAACAAGCGAAGCAGGTTAATTTTACTGCTTCTTGGGTTATTGTTACTGTTTTTGCTAATGTAATTGAATCTAGTTAGAAAAGACACTTTACTAAATTCATTTCGTTACTCTTACAGTCGCTCCCATTCTGTCTTTTCCATCACCATCCATGTAAAAGAAGCAGCTGTTGGAGAGGAGGAACTTATTAAATGTGGCAAGCTTAATCTTGTTGATTTGGCAGGATCAGAGAATATTTCTCGTTCAGGTGCAAGAGAGGTATGGAAAGAAATAATAGCTGTTAGTCTCTTGAATCTATTTTGACTGCTGATTCAGTAGCTTGCCCAAATCATGATTTCAATGAAAGTTTGGACCCTTAACACATCTTGTTAATAATATAGACACTGTTCGAAATCATTTGCTACCATCAGCTGTGAAAGTTTTGTTTTTGCAATGGTTTTGAGTTTTTCGGAATATAATATGTAAATTATTGAATGTGTTGCATGCAGTTGGTTCTGATCAGGAATAGTAATAGGACAGTCTATTTAATTCTTAGCATAACTATGGCCGATTCTGGTCTTTGATCTTTGTCAAGTTGGATTGCCACATGGAGGTTTTTAATTGATATTTTAAAACATTTGTTAGAAGAACAATCGATGACGGAACTAGGTTTTGGATGAATTCCAGCCTTTAATATACTTACTATTTCTTTTGTTTTTTAGATTCTTACAATGGCTCCTGAACATTTTAATTTTCACTTTCATTAATAAGCTGCAAGAAAAATGTCAGATCACTAACAACCTATTAATTTGATCTTAAATTAGTTTTGGAACAGTTTTGAAATTTGATTTGCATTCGAAATTGCAGGGTCGTGCAAGAGAAGCAGGGGAGATTAACAAGAGCTTATTAACCCTGGGGCGTGTTATAAATGCACTTGTGGAACATTCACCCCATATACCTTATAGGTTCATGATTCATCCCAATATCTTATCTCTCTCTGCTATCGTTCACATTTCCTTAATGAGTTTCTGCATTTTGCTTCCAGGGATAGTAAGCTGACGAGGCTATTAAGAGATTCGTTGGGAGGAAGGACAAAAACATGCATTGTTGCTACAATTTCCCCTTCTGCTCATGCTCTGGAAGAAACTCTAAGCACACTAGATTATGCATATCGGGCTAAAAGCATAAAAAACAAACCAGAGGTTTGTCTAGCTATTTCTTTTGCCACTTTGAAATGGTAGTTTGATTTATTACTTTCCCTTTCTGAATCATAAAAGTTTATCTTGCAGGCAAACCAAAGAGTATCCAAGGCTGTATTGCTCAAGGATCTCTACTTAGAAATTGAAAAGCTGAAAGAAGGTCTGATGACACACACTCATTCTGAGTCCATTTATCATAATAGTAAAACTTGGATTTGAATTCTTATTATGGCACGGCCACGTTAATGCAGACGTTCGCGCAGCAAGGGAAAAGCATGGGGTTTATGTTCCACATGAGAAATTTGCCCAAGAGGAAGTTGAAAAGAAGGTGGATTTTTAATTGAAACTCATATTTAAGTTCTCTCATGTGAATCACTATCTTTAGTAGTTTCCTTATTAAATGAAACTCATGACATGGGCAACCAAATCTCTGAATTTGTGTGCATCATCAGTGAGCTTCTGATTCATTTTATGAAACCTGAAACCTGTCATTATTGATTCTTCTCATCTCTGCTTAGCAAATTATGACTGAATCACTTTTCAATACCTTACAGTTGAGGATTGAGAAGATAGAGCAATTGGAGAATGAGCTCACTCTCAGAGAGAATGTATATCTTGCTGGCTGTCTCTATCTTTTCTCTGTGGTTCTTTTTCCCTCTAATATTTAGGTGAACTTCATTTACTTCCCCTTAATGCAGCAAGCTGATAGATATAACGAGCTTTATCTCACTGAGAAGGAAAAGAAAATTGATGTAGAAAGGGAGCTAATGGATTGTAAGGTAATTATGTTCTCCATATGTGTGTAGTTCTTTTCTTCTCTCTGTGTTTCTTCTGGACATCATTCTAATTGCCACCATTTTGTTCCTTTAGATGAAGTTGGAGAAAAGTAACAATGAAAGGTTGGATCTTGAGGAGAACCTTAGGGTAACCATTTCAACTCTAAAGGAAAAAGAGATCATCATCTCGAAGCTACTATCCTCAGGTAAGTAAATTGATTGATCATTTGCAGAAACCAAGCGTTTTTTTTTCCCATCCATGTATAACATCACTACATAAACAGAACATTCTTTAATTGAGCATGCAAAGGAGCTGTGCGTCGGTTTGCAAACTGCATCAGAGGATATAACTTCACTATTTGGCAGATTAGGTATGAGAACTCTATTTGTTTCTGGTTATCCCCTGAAGTCACTTTCACATTGTGTGCTCTTTCGACTTTAGTCTTTTGTTTGTGGACTGCCTGGACAAGCTTTTGTGTCTATTTCGCCATGAGTAAAAGTGTTCTTACTTTCCACAGATCAGAAAGACATGATGGAAGTAGAAAATAGAAACATGGTTCTGACATTTGGTTCACATCTAGACCAGAGTTTAATTGACCTGCATAAGACAATACTGGGGTCAGTTTCTGAACAACAGCAACATCTAAGATGTATGGAAGAACATGTTGAATCATTCATTGCGAGCAAAACCGATGTGAGCAAAGAGCATTGTTCTCAGTTTATATTATTTTCTCCACTTAACTGGTCTTATTTGGTTGATAATTTTACATTCATCATGAATACCAGGCAACAGAAGTCTTGGAAACTAGGATAAAGAAAATGACAGAGACACATGCTTCAGGAGTAGTAGCCTTGAACGAACTTGCCAATACAATGCAAAATAAAGCTTCCTCTGACTTACAACAGATACATACTATAATCTCGTCTCAAATGAGAACCGTTGAGCAAGTATGCAGTCATAGTAAAAGAATTCTTTTCTAAGATATGTTATGGTAGTCTTGGATTCAAAATGACCATATCCTAAATACCCTTACAGTTTCTTGCCACCATGTTGTACGAGGCCAAGGAGGTTATTGAGGAGATCCATAGTTCTCTTGCTGACCAAACACAGCTACTGGCTCTCTCCACTCAACAACAAGAGAAAGTAATGCATAATTGTTCGTTTTCTGATGCCCTTCATTGTCTACTTTCTGCTATTGATGATATTCCTTGCATATGTATCAAAATTTCCTGAACCTGTGTAAAATAACAGGGATTACAGCATAGTTTTGCTTCTGCTCAAGCAGTTTCAAAGGCGACAGTGGACTTCTACAATGATCTCCATCTTCGGGCTTCTGAGATCATGGCATTTCTTGAAGAAAGCCAAATCAAACAATCAGACCAACTATCTAATTTTGAGACGATATTTAAAGTAAGTTATACTAGATTACAGTGCACGTTACTTTTTCTCAAGAAGAAAAAAAGAGTAAAACATTAGTGTCGATGGGGTATGAGGAGACATTACAAGATGATGAATTTCCACATCTTCTGAACAGGAGAAGGCTGCAAGAGAAGAAAAGGAAGCTTTGGAAAATATAGCAGTGATATTAGCATCATTGACTTCTAAGAAAACAGCTATGGTAAGTTATTCAATCCTTAATTTCAAACCATTTGGTGGAAGCATGCTTGATGTTTTATAATTCTGTGTGTAGGTGTCAGAGGTATCAAGCGACATCTATGACACAAGGGTACGAGAAAATAAGATATTGCAGCGGGAATTATCCAACATGCAGAAGGCTTCATCTAATGCTAAGGAGGGGTTGAGTAAATATGTAGAAAAATTGGAAGGACATTATATGGAAGACACATTCTCGGTAGCTGAATCAAAGGCTGTCATGGAAAATCTCCTCCAAGAATGGTATGCTTTAGGTTTTTTTTTTTTATTATTTATTTCAATCCTATCTGAAAGAAAGTTCTGTGAGTACACTCGTTCAACAAATTGAAGAGTGGTTTTCTATTGGAACAACATTAGGGGGGATGAAGGGAATAAATTATGGGTCACATTAGCGTATATCAGAAAAAAGGTGTTTTGATCATAGCAATTATCACAAAATATCCAACCCTGGCATTGAAGGAGATGTAATGAAAATAATACATAATTAAAAAAAAATCACTGAATAATTTTCTCAAATAACGTTGGATATTTTCATGTAATGCAGTTCAGAAAAGGCAAACGATTCTAAGAAACAATGGGAAAATGCTCATTCATACTTGAACAATTCCAAAGAGAGAACTGTTCTCGAGATAGAATCTGCTGTGAGGTAAGTTGTTCCCTGATCTTTTGTATTCATTCTTTCTTTTTTCCAACTTTAGGAATTTTAACCACAACTGAAAATTTACTACTGCAGGGATAGAGTAAGTAAAAATCATGTTGCCCATCAAGAATTTTTATCTGCATCCTCTGCTATGAAAGCAGATTTTGATGCCAGAATTGGTGATGTGATGGCTGCAGTTGATGGTAATTTTATAATCTATGTATTATCCAGTCACTTCTTCTAAACGATACTTGCACTTGGTGTCTCAATCGTTCATTTTTACTTCACAGATTCCATGATGCGGGATCAAGAAACTAAGAAGGAAATAGACTCCATTACTTCCTTGTGCCTGGGTCAGCTCAAGTCAACACAAGAAAACCATGGTGATCGGATATCAAACATTAGAAGCAAGGCCGAGAAGTGCCTCACGAAAGATTATCTGGTATACTTCTTTGTTGTTGAGTGCTAATTAAAGTTTTTTTTTAAAGAAATCACGTTTTAGAACGGCTTGATTACCTAAACTTTTCCTTAAAACAAAAAAAAAATGAATCTCTCGGAGTTTAGTTAGTTATGTATTATTACTAGAGTTTTGTCGGGCCACTTTTTTATTCTTCTGTTTAGCAGAATTTAAATTTACTAGTAGACATTGTTGGAGAACTTGAACTTGTAAACGGAGAACTGGGTCTTGTTGTGAACAACGCAGGTTGATCAGAATTCCGGGACAACACCTAAAAGACGAGTTATAGCAGCAATACCTAGCTTGGCATCCATTGAGGAAAGGAGAACAGTAGTGGCCTTGGAAAGTCCAAAGGAGCACGGGAATTCAGAGAAGAGAGCAAAGTGGAGCCCTGCGGAGACCAAGATCCCAAAACATCATGCGACGTCATTTAATAGAGCTCCTTTCACTAATGTCAACTGAAAGCCAATAATTAGGATAGGATGGTCGAAGGCACGCAAGATGCTATTGCCATTGCTTGTATCTCACGGAAACGCTCATCAACTGATGAGCGCGTGGGTAAACGCACTTTGCTAAATGTTTTTCTTGTCAACAATTCCAATTTCTTTCTATGATGATTTAATAAATAAATAAATAAACTTGAGGGAGTTTGGTTCCATATAGATGTTGCCAATGCTGTAATTAATATTTAGTATTTAACTTATGAAAAAATATTAATATTGGTAACTAATAATTCAACGTAAACAATTCGCAAATAAAATTGAAGGTAAAAATATTTTTTACCTAAAACGAGATTCAGGTTTCCATCCATCTGTTGCCTACCTTGTATTATTCAATCTGTCTTTAGAGACATTTTAGGACAAGACAATTTGGAAAAGCTGCTCCTTACTGTCTACAGAACCGTCTCCAAACGAGCAACTTCCTACTAGAAATCAGAACTATCTATTTATTTATTTTTATGTTTTAAAAATATTTAAATTTTTTTTTTATTTTTTAAAATTAATATTTTTTAATGTTTTTAAATTATTTTGATACATTAATATCAAAAATAATTTTTAAAAAATAAAAAATATTTTTTTTAATATATTTTAAAAAACAACTATAAACCTTCCTAAACAGACCAGCAGCAGCCTTATGCGCTGTAACAACAAAATGGGTGGAAATGCCGGTGCCCAAGGTAAGAGAGTATTTTGTACTAGCCTTGTTCCATTGTGCTTTTGCCTTTTCAGTTCATCAGGCTTTGCCAAGATAGGAAATTTTGATGAACTCAGAGCAGCAATACAATGGAAAATGTCAGAATGAATGATTGCCCCTAATGTGGAGGAGGAGAAGCATTCCCATTTGCATTATGTTTATTTAGATAAGATCACCATACAATATATATATTTTTACGGAAAATGATTTGCTTATTTATAAGTAATTAACAAAATTATCAAAATAGAACCATCTTAATTAGAGATTGCCCTTTGCTAAATCATATAAATGAAAGAAGGTTAGGATGCTCAAGAAAAAACATACAAAAATATGGGTGCAATGACTTTTAAATTCAATTAAAGGTAAAATCAGTTATGAAATTCACGATAGACTCATTTTTTTATTGATGCAATATGTTTTTGAAAATAATTTTTTTTTAGATTTTTTTTATATTAACATACTAAAATCATTCAAAAACATCAATTTAATTCCTTTTTAAACTAAAAACATCTACAAACAAAAGCCAAGCTTGGTTAAACACCCTTATGCAATTAAAAATTATATTATCATTTAAAAAATAATTTTTTTACTTTAAATTTTTTGAGAATTTTAGATCGTTTTAATATTCTGATATCAAAAAATAATTTTTTAAAAAATAAAAATGTTATTTTAATATATATTTTTTAAAAAAACTATTTTAAAAAATAATTACTACCTCAATTTCATACAAAATCTAAATAATAAATAATATGTCATATATATATATATATTTTTTTTTTTCCAAATTCTGAAAACAATAACCTAAAACTTACTCTCTTTTTCAGGTTCTTTTTTTTTGAAAAAAAAAGCCCAACGATTAAAAAAAAAAAAAACCAACGATAAAAATTACATCACAATTTTTTAAAAAAAAAACAAAATTACAAACCCTTAATCCTGTCCACGTGTACAGTGTAGATGGGCTTCACGACTTTGCGATCGTGCAGGGCACCATCTTATAATGCCCCCTCTCAAAAACACCCAAAAGCTTCTCCTTTTGCTCTGTAATTGTGATGCTGATAGATAGATCCCGCCACCCATCCCTCCCCGTAAGATTCCGGACGTGTTTTCCGTTGAATCTTCGCTGGTGATATTCTACACCTCCAATCACACTTCGTATGGTTCTCTCAAAACTCCAAGATTTCATTTATTTTCTTTGCTTTTGAATCACCTGAAAAGGTGAGTTATTGTTGCGTGCGTTTCTTCCTCTCCTACCGCTAACAATATAATGGTGATTATTATCACATGTATTTCTGCAGATAAACTTTTGGAGTGGGCAAGTTCGATTGTGACAGAAACAGTTATAGACGCAAATGGTAAGCTTTTTTCTTGCCTAATAATGTATGTGACTTTAGCGGCTGACTGATTTCTTTTGATTTGTTAAATCATGCAATAAGATAATGCTTGAATTGTTTTCTGCTGAAGTTTGAACTTCTTAAACATAGAATGAATCATGTTTGTTACTTTTTCTAAAATGGTTCTTAGTGGTTTGAGTGCTTGGACTGGAAAAGAGTATTATAAGACCATAGATATTGAAAAGAGAGTGTAGTAAGTAAATTACAATGTACTTGCTCTCCGTTTCTTCCATGCACGCGAAGGATATGCTTTTATGAATTGATACTCACAGCGAAAACAATTTTACTATTAGGTTATAGGGAGAGAGATTCTATTAGTTTTATTGCATAATTTGGTACCCACTTGGCAAGGAGATCTTTTGATTATTCTATCTTAGGTTACTGACATGGTAGGGACTCATCTCTTAGTGATTTATGTGACAGTCTTTCCAGAATCAAGGTCTTTGGATGGTTAAGGGTGCTGAGTGTATAAATGATGGTGAAATTAATTACGATAATTCTTCTTCTAGAATTGAGTCAAAGCGTTCTCACCAGTGGTTGATGGATGGAGAGGCAGAACTATTCCCCAATAAGAAACAGGCAATCGGAGTTCCAACAAACAATTTATTTACAGGAATGCTAAGCACAAATGCTACCCCGTGGGGCAATGCTTCTAGTTTTCAGTCAGTCTCTGGTCATTTCACTGAACGGTTTTTAGATTCTGAGACAAACAGGGCCGTTGATTTCGATGACAGAAGCATTGCATCAGTTAGCTCTGGAAAAATTAACAGCATAGGCAGGAAGTTAGATGAGCATCTATTCGGTAATGATTCCCCTTTTGGCTTATCAATGCCTCATATGATGGAAGATCCAAGATCAGGTTTAAACTATGGCGGGATTAGAAAAGTGAAAGTTAGCCAGGTCAAGGAATCTGAGAATGTCATGCCTGCATCGTTGGAACATGGCTTTAGTAGGGTGGATTGTAATACCATGTCAGTTGCTCAATCTTATGACAAAGATGAAAGTATCATATCGATGGGTCTTGCTTATAACAGACAGGATGAGAATGGCATGTCAACAGGTACTTATGACAGGGAGAATAACATTTTTTTTTCAATGCGAAAACCCTGTAACAAGGGTGATGAACACATATCAATGAGTCAAACATACAAAGAAAATGGCAATGCCATACCAATGGGTCACACATTTAGCAATGGTGAGAACAATACCATATCTATGGGTCAAACCTACAGCAAGGTAGATGAAAATATCATCTCAATGGGGCACATGGGGCACATCTACAATAAAGGGAATAGTGGTGTGGTATCGGTGGATCAAACCTATGACAAAGATGGTAACAACAGTCTATCAATTGGCCAGTCACGTAATAAGGGAGAGAGTACTATAATATCCTTTGGGGGTTATGATGATGATGATGACACAAATTGCTCAGGGAAGCTTACATCTAGCTATGAACTGTTGATGGCTCAGCCTTCTTTTCAAAGATCAGAAGTAAGAAATGATAATGAATTGGTTAAATCAAATGTGGACACACGTGTATCTGCTCCGCATGTAGCTACCTCAGGGACTGATAATGTTTCCAAGAAAAAAGATGACATAAAAACAGCTAAGAAGCTTCCCTCAAACAACTTCCCTTCAAATGTTAGAAGTTTGCTGTCCACTGGCATGCTAGATGGAGTACCTGTAAAATATACGGCATGGTCACAGGAGGTAAAACTTAATTCTATGTATTCATCTTTCAGTTTGCTTTATCCTTTGATGAGAAATTGATATTTTTGGTTCTTCATGTCTATATTAGAAGGAGCTCCATGGTGTTATAAAAGGTTCTGGATACTTGTGTGGCTGTCAGACATGCAATTTCTCTAAGGTGATCAGTATGATCTTTTTATCAAGGGAAAGTTATTTTTCTATTTTTTTTGGAGCAAATCAAGGGAAAGTTTTGAATGTGTGTGTGTTTTATTCATATATCATATTCTGGTGAAGAAATTTTGTGTGGAGTATGCTGAGTGTGTGATGCAGAACAGCTCTGGGGATTGCTCTGGATCTAACTTTTAGGGGATGTATAAAGATTGTGTCACACAATCAAAAGCGAAGTTACTGGAATTTTATTCACAAATTGATTCTCTCTGTATTGAAGATCACTTAACCTTTATTTATATAGAGTTCTTGCGTTAAATATAACTATAGTTTAGCAAAACAAATCAATTAGTCCTCATGGTTTCAGAAATTATATATTTAATCTCGCTATTTTTAAATCCATATATATCTTAATTCTTTTTGTCTATTTCACGTCCCCCCCCCCCTTTTTTTTTGAGAAATAGAAAAAGGAAAAAGATTTGTTTTAAAATAGGAAAAACATAATAAAACTGATTACGTAGGAAATAGAATACTAAAATAGAAAATAGAACCTAGACATGGACAATTTTCAAGATTTTCTCGTAAACCTAGACATACCCGTGTAAAAGACATTAATTTTGCTTCTTTTGTCGTCTCCATAAGTTTGTACCTGAAAAGGTTAATTACTGTTTTTGTAGGTAGTTAATGCTTATGAATTTGAGCGGCATGCTAATTGCAAAACTAAACATCCAAATAATCACATATATTTTGAGAACGGGAAGACTATCTATGGCATTGTTCAAGAGCTAAGGAGTACACCTCAAAATATGTTGTTTGAAGTTATTCAGACGATAACCGGTTCACCTATCAACCAGAAGTCTTTTCGTCTTTGGAAAGGTGATGGAAACTATCTACTTCAATTTTTATTGTTGTAGCTATTTTATTGATACTTATTTTTTTCCCAGAAAAGCAAACTTGTGTTATAATTCTTTTGTGCTAATGTATTGTTTTCTTTCTCACATACTCGGTTCTTCCTCTTTTTCAGAATCCTTTCTAGCTGCAACTCGTGAACTTCAACGAATATACGGAAAGGATGAAGGGAAGCCATCATAATTTGTTATTAGACGGTGTCGTTTCTAGATCACCGAGAACTTAACAAATCTTAAATTTTAAGTACCTCAATTACGTTTGTGAAATGCAATGCATACAGGGCACTCAGGACTAGCGTATTGTATTGCATTCAAGGCATAGCGATGAAAGATCGAGGACCTGTTTTTGTAACAGCTTGGGAAGGTATTTCTATAAACACAGTGCTCAATCTTACTACTAGCATATGAGCACACACGAAATATGCATTTCAGCATATGTTGAAGATCCAAATATGCATTTCAGCATATGTGATTTTGTGTATTCAGAATGCTTATATGCTAGTGGTAAAGATCAAGCACCATGTCTAGAGAGATACCTTTCCAAGTACATTTGCTGAGTCAAAATGATGGAGCTCATGACAGCAACAATAACCATGCACAAGGGACTGAAAGCTGTTTTGAAAACGGGCCCTTGAATGTAACAGGCTTGTCCTGAGCAGAAAATACACAACATGCTTCGCATTCACAAAAGGAAGGTGCTCTGTTTCTGTCATGTTTATTTTTTTAGCAGTGATATATCATTTAGAACAGAGGTAAGCTGTAGTATATATTTTTTTTATTATCTAACGAGTAATGATTGTTTTCTCCCTCTCTTTTTTTTTTTTTTTTTTCAATTAAGAAGGTATGGTCTAATTCAACCACTATAATGGTTTGTGACAAAATTTATCTAAGAGAAGTTGCAACTACCTAACCAGTAATTTTCGCCTCATCTAAAATAAGTTTCAGCTTGCAAGACATACTATTTATTATTAGGAGGTGGTAGGTGTTATACTATTTGTTACTAGGAGGTGGTTTTGAAAAAATTACTCAATAACTCGTAATACTTTTCATTGTTCTTAGACAAAAAATAATTAAACTAGGATTTGGAGGCAAAATATTTTTAAATTGTTTTGGGTAGATAAGTCTTTTTGATCTTTTTGGAACAATTAAATTATTGAACTCAGGTTTTTATGTTTCTTCATTTTTTTTATTGAAGTTAGATAACTTTGGGGTATTTTTTTTTATTAATTTTCTTTATTGGTTTTATCTTTCAAGATTGATTATTTTCATATTAGGCTTTGTGATTTATTGTTATTTATTTATTGATGTCCCATTGTTTAAACTGTGAATTTAGCTGGCTGGCTTGATTTTTTTAGGGTTATTCTTTTTAAATTTAATTTGTTTTGCATTTTATATTTTAGCATTAGGTTTTTTTGGGATTAAGCAATTTGATATTTCCTGCTTTGTGTTCTATTTGATTTTCGCATTCATATGATCCAGATCATAGAGCTTGGTTTGCTATGTGTTTTTTTGGTCTTTTTTATTTAATTGACACTCTTTTTAATTTTATTTTTTAATATTTAATTTATTTGGGATTTAACTTTGATTTTTTTTTTATTTGTTTTTTATCTATTTATCTTGATCTCATGATCTGATTTGTACATTCTTGGTTAGGTTGGCTCAATTTGTTTTTTTCTTTTTCTTTTTACTTTTGTTCTTTCACATTTGATTGGCTGGAATTTTAGCTTCAATGATTTTTTTTTATTTTTTTCACCTTTTTTCAGGTTCCTACTATTTTTTAAAAAAATTGATCCATATATTCATATTTTTTTCTTGATCAAGTATATATTTTAAATTATTATTGTTTTTTTTTTTTTTTGAAAATGCGCTTGCATTGCTTAAATATTATTATTATTATTATTATTGATAAAGAGAATATCCTGGCTTATAATGTAAAGCGTTTTCCCACAAACCTAAGTTTTACCTAAAAAGACACTGAGCCAGCTGGCAAGGATATCCCATATTTTAGACGTGTACATGGTCTCATTTACGCGATTTGTGTCCAATGGCAGTTCCTGTAAAAACAAAACATCACTCAGGGGCTTGGCTGTGTTAGGGTCGCCAACATAATTATTCATAATTGGATGGTTGAAATGTCTATCGTGATAGAAGGGATTTGGTAACCTTATTGGGTATGTATTTTTACTCCTTTTTTTTTTAATTAGCGTAAATATCCAAATTTAGTTTGTATGTATATTAATTAATTTCACAAATCTTAAAATTAATAATTATAAAAAAATTTAATGATTTTAAAAAAATTTAAACTTGTTATTATTAAAAAATAAACTTAAAATTTAATTAATTAAACTAAGTTGAAGAGTTTAATGCATTTTTACTCTTACTGAATACCAAGGTTAAGTTCACCGGTAATTTTTACTCTTATACGAGAAATCAAAGTTTATCTAGAAAAAGTTGCAACTTTTAAGAGGGAGTCTCTGTGTGTCTATATATATATATATATATATGTATATATATGTATAAAGAGAGAGAGAGAGAGAGAGAGTCTAATACATTACTCTTTACTACTAAAAGAGTTGGAAAAATCAACGGTGCTTTGTTGGTGCTTACTTGTTCATCGCAAGGTTGTTAATACCGTTCTGTTTCGGCCGGAATGCCCGGAACGTCTCGTACCAGTTAAAAAAACGAAATAAAACGGAACAAGTTTCACCTCGCTTAAAATCTCGAGTTGATCCGGAAATTCCGGTCAAATTTCGGCCGGAACGTTCCGGCCGAAATCCAGGTGTTCCGTTTCGGGTTAAAGCCATCGAGTCTCTGTTTGTGTCCGTCTCTGTTTCACCCTTCTGGTCTTGCTTTTCTTTGCTTGGTTTCTTTTTGCTTTTCTTATTCTCTCCGTCTCTGTTTGTGTCCATCTCTGTTTCCTTTGTTTTTGGGTGGTTGGGTGATCTGTTGTTTAGGAGACAACAGACATTCCTTTGCTGGAGTCCTGGAAGAAAGCCCAGAAATCTTTCTTCGTTTATTTTGTGTTCTCATGGGTTCTCTTTATCTCTCTGTTCTTGATCTTCTTTTCTGGTTTTTTTCTCCTTCCATGTCTCTCTCTACTTTCGTTCACTTTCTGTGTATCTGTCTTCTTTCCCTTTCTCTCTCTCTGTCCTCCTATTCGTTCTGTTCCCCTGTGTTCTGTCCTCTCTGGGCTACGATCAGAGGAACTGCGGCGATCAAGCTCGACCCTACCATAGTCACCTGGGGCATTGCCTCCGGTGTTAGCGACCTGAGACTGAGAATCAGCGTTGAAGGAACGAAAAACAGAGACGGAACGAACAGGGCTGGTGAGCTTAGCAAACAGAGGAGTAGCGGTGGCTCTCCTTAGAGCGACAGATGTTGCCATTTTGTTTTGGACTGGAGAAATGTTGCTTAATTTGGCGTGGGGTTCAAGGTGGTGCAGCAACTTGGAGGTTAGGGTGGGTTTAATTATATAAGAAGCTTAGAAATCATCCTCGAGGAACAATGTTCTAGAATTACCTCCATCAGCAAACAATTGAATTCACCACCTTTTCTTACACGATAGAATTCCGGATTTCATATTTTCTGGGGCTTTTCTTATGAAATTATCCTTCTATTCATCATATAATTATTTCGTTATTTTTTAAAAAATTTATCAAAAAAGAAAATGAGTACTTTAAAATTATATATATATATATATATATGAACAGTACAACTCCGAAACGGCACGCCGAAACGCTCCGAAATCGAAACATTCCGTTCCAATTGAAAAAACGAAACACCTGCCGAAACGGAATTGACAATCTTAGTTCATCTTCATCGTCCACCTCCTAGTGCTTCTCCTAATTCAAAAAGATTGAAAAGGAGAAATCATTATTGGTATATGGAAATTCCACTGCATATACCAGAGTTCATGTTAATACAATTCTGACTACACTTTACTTTTGCATTATTATCTTTAAAATATTTAAATTCCATGATTTTTCCTTAATTGTTTAACCCACACTTTTTGCATTCCATGTTTTGTAACCATATCAAATTTCCAAGATTTTCATATTAGCAATTAAATTAAATTAATTTCTTAAAAAATTAAATATTTTCTCATTTAAATTGATTTATAATTTGGTTATGTCAATTAATTTAACTATACAATTCATTTATCTTTTTCAGATCACTAGTTTGATCGGATCACCAAGTCAATTAGGGTTTCTTCGTACCTTTATTTTTTTAAAATCTGACTAATTTTATCCCTGAATTAATCAGATTCAAAGTCAACCTACCAACTATGTTTCATTCAACAAAAACGGTTTTATGATGCTTGAAAGCTTGTCAAGCCTTGTCAAGTGGAGGACATGTCGTCTCTAATTCAAATATGGATGACATGTCATGTCTTGGGTTGTCCTCAACTCGTGAAGTTAGCTGATTTTTTTTTTTTTTTTGCAAACAAACATTTATTTTTTTAATTTTTATCATTATAAACCCCAAAGCTAACATCTAAAACCCAATTTTACCATCAAAAACCATTTCAATCAAAGATTAACAAAAAGGTGTTAAACAATCTAGAAAAGATGTAGCTCAACTGATTAAGGTTTGTTTTTTAAAAGTTATTAATTTGAATCATATAAATCTCAAAACTACTAAAAATTTATATAATTATTAACTTTAAAATTCATATAATTAATTAAGATGCATACAATTTAATTTGAAGATTCACGTTAATCAATTAAAAAAACAAAAGGGTGCCGACCAGCCTTTATCCTAGACAATGGCCCACATGAGATAGGTTCTTACTGCAGTTGATCACTGACACCCGAATAGTCAGAGCATGTAATAGATCAATGCATCGTTTCCTTGGGATTAGACTGTAACAAGTGTACTTACCAAGAACAAGCAGAACCACATCCCTAGCTGCCTTTGTTTGACCCATGAACTCAAGTTTGGGAAATTATGTCATGGTGATTTGTCCTGCAGAAGATGGACTCCACGGAAGTGTTTTCCTTACTCAACGCCTTTTGTTGCATCCTGAGTTGTCCAATCAATGATCTTCCTCTATTTCAAAACGAAACTCGTGTCTTTATGGCTCCATCAAGAGTCGTCTTCTTTTTTCTTCTTCTTTTTCTTTTTCTACTGCGATGCAAACCCGTGATTACAACCATTTATCTTTTTGTAATATATATATTGGAAATGGAAAGAAAGGAAGGAAAGATATTGGAAAAGAAAATTAACATGTACTTAAATATGTAGTTTAACACCATTTATTTTTTTGTAATATATATATATATATATATAATCTCCAACCTTGTCTTAGGAACATAATGGGTGTCATAGATTACAGCTGTGGTAATTTTTCATTTTGCAATTTGGGAGCAATTAATTATTTGAAGAAGTGATACGGTTCCACATATTTGGTAGTGGATAATTCACCAAACTCGAAAGCATGATGAGTTCTTCCTTGTTAAAAACAAAATTAATAGCGTCTTTGTTTTATAAAAAATAATTTCTGAAAAACTAATTAATAAAAAACACTTTTTAGTAAATATAAAATTTAATTTAGTTTTCAGTAAAGTATTTTTTTATTTTGGACGAAAAATATTTTCTGAAAATTATGAAAAAATTAAAAATATTATATTATTTGTTGATTATATCAAATTTGATCCTCTAACTTTTGATTGTTATATATATTTTGTTTTGAATATTTATTTTTCAATTTCATCCCTTAAAATTTAATTTTTATATTAATTTTGATCCTCATTTTTATAATTGTTATTTGCTTTTCCTTATCATTTTTTAATTGAAATTTTTTATTTATCAAATTTAATCTTCATTTTTTAAACTGTTATTTATTTTATTTGAAATAATTTATAAAACTTTAATTATTATTATTATTTTAATTTGTTCATCTTTTATTTTTTTTATTTTTTAGATTTGATCTTATTATTTTAATTATTATTTATTTTATTTGAAATAATTTATGAAATTATATTTTTTTCAACTTCATTATCATTCAACCTTTTGATCTGTAAGATTTGCTCCTTATTATTTTAATAAACTTGAAAAAAAAATATTAATAAGTTATTTTCCAGCTCACTTTTTATGATATAACCAAACAATTGAAAATGTTTTCCAACTTATTTTTCATTGCACTACCAAATATTAGAAAATAATTTATTTTCCCGGAATTTATTTTCCAGAAAAAAACTACTTTTCAAAAAAAAAAAAAAGTGCTTAAAGCTGTTTTGCCGATGTTGTGGAGATGCATACGGAAACTGGAGATGTTTGATACTGCTTCTCTCTTATAATTATGTTTGCTTGGTGGATGGATCGTCGACTCCTTTGGATGCTGAAATCTTAATCGTAGTTCGTTTGCCATTTTTCACGAGATGATTCATTTCTGTATCCTCGTGAACCCACTTGTCGTTTCCTTTGCTTCAGGCAACTGTTGTTTGTTTTACTGGTAGTGTCTGCTCGTCAGCCGGAGGGGATGAAGTCTTGTAGTCCTTGCTTTTACCCCATACTACAAGATATAGGCCTGCAACTATGACAATGGCACCGAGTATCCTGTAAAATTTAAGATTTGTTAGGTTCTTGGTGATCTATATATATACAAGCAAGCACCACGCACGGAACTGCGCGTGCTGACATGCATAGTGATCGAGCACCATGTCTATGGAGATACCTTCCCAGGTACATTTGCTCGGCCCAGATGATGGAGCTCATCACTGCAACAATAACCATGCACAAGGGACTGAAAGCTGTTACGAAAACGGGCCCTCGATCTTTCATTACTATTCCTTGAATGTAATAAGCTAGCCCTGAGCAGAAAATACCCTGCATGCATTGCATTTCACAGAAGTAACTAAGGTGCTCTGTTTCTTTGTTATGTATCATTTGTTAGCAGTGATATATCATTTACAACAGAGGTAAGTAGTTTTTTTATATAAAAAAAAACAGAGTAGTAATGATTGTTTTCTTTCTTTCTTTTTTTCAATTAAGAAGGTGTAGTCTAATTCAACCACTACAATAGTTCTAGAAATGAGGTGAGTAGTTTTCTTTCTTTATGATTAATATTTAGGTTTCCCCCCTTAATAGCTGGTTTGATTTTCTTACACTGTAGACGGCTGCAAGTAATTTCATGTCCCAGTTTATAGCCCAGACTGAAGGTTTTCCGTTTTCTGCTACCAGTGCCACCACGGTGCCCTCAATTGTGCCAAGCAGGCAAATCCAAGCTGTTAGAGAGAGTTCTACAGGATAGGATTTCAGTGTGATGGCCTAGAGAAAATGAATCAGAGGTTAAAATTGTCGAGGAGATCTATCAACAGATTAATTGTGTTCTATACAAGGCATGCTGGCAACTTACTTGCAGAATCATGAAACAGGCCCAGCTGAAGCACCCCACGGTGATCATTAGTGCACCCTTGATTGAGCTATGGAGATCAAATCCACTACTCCCGTTTTCAGGATAAGCTTTTCCTTTTATCCGAAAGAACTCGATCAACGGGCCTTTCATTAGTGTCATCAACATTGCTCCAGCAACTGTTGCTATGGTCCCAGCCACCTTAGCTTGGCTGTGGAGAGATCCGATTTTCACTTTCTCAAGCCTAGGCAGGAAGAAGCAGTATTTAGACGCAACAAGAACATCGACAGTGTTTTTAAGTAATACTAGTAGGTGCTTTACAGTTTATCTATATCCTTTGCAATGCAGCTAGATTGCACTTGATATCTCAGAGTTACCTAACGATCCAGGCGATTATAAAGGTGATTGCAGGAAGAACATTGCAAATAGCAGCGGCAAATGTTGCTGTTGTGTACTTCATCCCTAGAAAATACAAGTTCTGGTCGATAACAGGCCTGCCCAGGTAGAGATTTTTATATGGTCAAGGGTTATCAGAGCAATAGAAAGAAGGAGAAATTGGATTTGTTTTTAGAAAATTACTCCAGTAAGCTGAGCGCCACTAGCTTGATCAAGATTGAGAGAGTCATCTTTGGCCTGAGTTTCCTGTGTAAAAAAGGAAGAGAAATTAAGACAAGACATTATGGTTTCTTCAGTTTTAGTTTTGTCTGTGAGAGAGAGAGAGAGAGACTTGTCTAGAACTGCTGCGAAGGGGGCGATGACAACAGTGGCAACAGCATGGCGATAGACCACAAGGACATAATTGCTCATCCCTTGATTCAGGGCAGCCTTGGACAGAATATCCATCCCTGCAAACCCTGCTTGCAAGAATATAACAGCAACGAAGGGCTTTGCTCTATCAAACCTATTCATATCGACCACGCAGCTTAGACACAAAAACCTGTCAGGAAAAAACTTATTCAGACACAGAGTTTTATGAGACTATGATCGATGGCAGCGCTTCGGTTCCTTTTATACAGGTCTTAATTTACTGGTGATACGAGTAAATAATACGTATGCAGATTCCAGATTCCACTAACGCTAAAAGGACCCACGAGCAGACCCACAGGCCAAATGCGTTAAGTTCATCAGAATTCCATTACTACTTAGCCATTTGTGGACCGTGTCAGTGCTTCCATTTAACGTTTTCATAACTTTGCATGGTCGTGCTTCCCTGTTCTTAGTGGAGTTGCTTTCTACATAATATTTGCTCCCTGATTGGTCTGTACTCGTAATATGCGCAGGGACCCTTGTTTTAAAAATAAAAGAAAATCCCCAAAAAACCCTTGTAAGTTATTAGAGTTTCTTTCCCTTTTCAAAATTTATTTGCACCTTTTCTTTCTCTATGTTATATTGATCATCAAGTGCGAGCGAGCAAAACCCCCCAGGAGCACTGACCCTTGTAGAGCAAAAACGAGGGGCTAGCCTAATATGATAATGATGTTTTTTATAAATTAGTCTACCAAGTACCAACTCTCGTAGAATGCAAAATGACCTCACCGTGTAGATTAGATTAGTTTAGTGGTGATAAAAATATTTTTTATTTAGAAATATATTAAGATATTTTTTAAAATTTTAATATCAACTATTATAAAACACTAAAAATAAATAATTTAATTATTTTTTGAATCCAAGCACAGCTAGAAATTCACTCCTAAATAGGCACAGATTAACGAAGGATGACCACGAGTCATCACTGATTAATAAAAGAGAAAGAAAGCTCTACTCCTGCTTTTGGTATTGCTTTTCGAATTTTATCGTAAGGAAATACAATAAAGTGACAAAACTCTAGAGAAAAACCCTAGGAAGAAAAGCAGAATCTTGCAGTGCTAGTATTTTAAGAAGAAGCTGTTAGCTTGAATCTTGGAAAGAAAGGATGATCTATATATTATTTATGCGGAACGAATATTAAATTAACCCGATAATTGATCGAGTTAAAAAAATAAAAGAATTGAAACAAAAAGAACTCTGAGAATATTCGGGCAACAGTTCGACTTTGTTGGTGGACATTCCGGCTACGCTTGAACCAGCTTCGTTGATTAATAATGTTGCTGTGAGCCTTCGCAATTAGGGCAAAAGGGGTCGATTAGGGATAAGACACGCAAGAGATTCCAAACGCAATTGTTGACTAGATTCATTAAAATTAAGCCACAGCTGCTGAGTAGAACTCCATTAAAAGCCAGATTTGATGACCGACTTTGTCTTGGGTCTCGCTGCAGGAACCATGATCTCCCTCGCCAGCCATTCCTGGGGGCAAAAGGACGATCGATCTTCTACTGGATGCGTGTTAATGGTGTGTGACTCACCTCCCCTCCATAAGTGATCAACCATTCAGAGAATCTGCCTTGTTTTTGCCTGGTCCTCGCTCGATCTCTCTTTAGTGATCTTATCCTTTATCAGGGCTGGGTCTTTTGCTTGTGCGACAGAGCTTAATCATTTAGCTGCTTTGCTTTGGCTCTCACGTGCGTCACTGAATCAATCGGTGTGCAGTTATCCAACTAGGAAACCAGCGCGCGCAGGGGCTTGCTATCCCTCGCCGCCGAAGTGTTTTTCTAACGCTAATTTTTAAAGTATTTTTTTATTATAAATATACTAAAATATTTTTTATAATTTTTAAAATTTATTTTTAACATCAATACATCAAAATAATTTAATAAAATAAAAATAAATGAAAGAGTGTTTAGCATGCAGTTGGAAAGTGCTTTTGAAATTTTTTATTTGTTAACTTTAAATTAATATATTTTTAAATTATTTTAATTTGTTGGTGTTAAAAATAATTTTTAAAAAATAAAAATATTATTTTAATATGTTCTGGAATGAAAATTTTTTTGAAAAATAACTGGAATTATATTTCCAAACTCTGGTTGCTGCGGTGCTAGTATGAAAAGGCATGTCATCCTGAAATGTGTTTGTCTTTTAGAGTGAAGTTGAATTTTATTTAAGACAAAAAAAAATCTTAAAAAAAAAAAAAATATATATATATATATATATATATACACTTGAACACGGCCTCAAAAACTAAAACAAACACAAATAATAGAGGATCATGTAAGAAAGACATGACTAAGAGACCACGCAACAACAAAAGAAGAGGTGTATATAAAAGGAAAGTAGAATAATAGACGCACTTGGAAAACTTAGAATATTGTTATTTTATACATAAGAAAAAGGTGATTGATTTGATCGTTGGAAGAGCACATCGGAAATCAACTTTCGATTGGCTTTTCGGTTGCAGGGCTCGATCCTGAACCACCACACTCAAGCCGCCGGCATAAACAGACGTGGAGGGGGCGGCGTTAACGACTGTAGTTTCCTGCAAAAAAAAAAAAAAAATTATATATATATAGTCTCATGCTCTCACCCAAATTTATTTTGATCCATAGAAAAATAGTAAAGTTACACGCTAATGTCAATTATTTGAAGGAAGGTATTTTAAAAATATGGTTATGATTATTTTTAAAAGTATTTTTTATATTAAAATATATCAAAATAATATTATTTTTTATTTTTAAAAAATTATTTTTGAGATTAGCGCATCAAAACGATCTAAAATATAAAATAAATTATTTTTTTATAAAAAAAATTAAATTTATTAAAAATCATGTTGGTCCACATCTAAAAAAAAACATTTGCGTTGAGGGTTTTTTTTTCCTGCCCGTATCCTTTTCGAAGAAAGAAAGAATAAAAATTTATCTAAAGAAAGAAATATTTTCACGCTATATTAGTTAAAAGTCAAGCACTCATCTTTCTTCTTCCTTTTTCTTTTTAAGCTGAACATTTACCTCTTTGTTTATTTTTTATCATAATAAATTGTGCAATTAATTACTTTCTGCTGTCTTTTTTAGTTTTTATCCAAAAGTTATTTATTTAATCTTCCTTAAATCATCAATGTTATTGTTTGTTCTCTTGAAGTGACGTGGATATTCAGAAACTATTTGATGTTTGTATTTTTATCATTTAATAACTTGGTTGCAAATTACATTTGTATTTTAGTATATATGAAGAATGTACTAATTATTAAAATAATATTTTTAAATCCAGGTTAAAATCATGTCCAAGACGAGGAGAATTGATTTTTGAGAAAAAAAAAATGACTTGAGTTACAATACATGTCTTTCAAACACGAAATTCAAGTAAAAATAATTATTAATGTGTACTAAAAGGCTCTGTTGTTCTCCTTAGCAATGAAAATAAATGCCTCATGGATTTTTTTTAATTTTATTTTTTAATATTAGTTTTATTTAATACTAAACTTTATAATTTATTTTAATTAATTGTAATTAGAGTTACCCCGGTCTTTTAACCTGGATCGTAAATTCTGCGAGTTAGTCATGTTGACTCTGATTGTTTTTTTGTTATTTTTAATTGTTTATTTTTCAATTTTATTCTTCAGCATTGAATTGATTGAGAGTCGGTCACCATAATTTTCTTTATTTGATTTCTATGGGGCTATTATGGTCTCATGACCTGGGTTGTGAATTTTACAGGTCGGTCAAGTTTACTTAAATTTGTTTTGTTCATTTTAATTGATTTTGTTTTTCAATTGCACTTTTCATAGTAAGTTGATTGAGAATTGAGAATTGAAATTTATAATTTTTTTATTTTTTTTCTATTGAATTATCACAATCTCCAGACTTGGATTTGACAGGTTAACCCATGTCATTTTCTTCTCTATTTTTAAAATTTTTTTCCAATATAATTCTTCAATATTGAGTTGATTGAGGACTGTGATTCATAATTTTTTTTTCCAACCAATTCCATGATCCAGATCATGAGTTAAGCCAGTTGACTAAGGTTTTTCCTTTTTTTTTTAGTTGATTTTTATTTTATTTTATCATTCAATATTTGGTTGATTGAGAATTAGGCTTCATAATTTATTTTGATTTGTGTTTTGTAAGTTTATCTTAGTCTTATAACTTGGGTCACGAGTTTAGTTAATTTACTCGGGTGGTTTTTTGTGCTCTCTTTATAATTGATTTTTTTAAAATTTTATTATTCAACATTGGGTTGATTGAGAATGGAGCTTTATAATTTATTTTGATTTTCTTTCTACATGTTTATCTCGGTTTTATGATCTATGTTTGACAAGTTAACCTGGTTGACTCGGCTAATTCTTTTAGTTTTTTTTTTTAATTTCATCCTTCAATATTGAATTTATTTTTTATTTTATTTTATTTTCTTTTACAGGGTTATCAAAGTTTAAAAACATGTATAATTGATCTGGCAGGTTAACTCAAGTTGATCTAATATATTGTCGTTTTAATATTTTTTTTAAAACAAATATTATCTTAATCCTTTTAATTAAACTATATTTTTATCAATTATTCAGTTTATCTTTTGATTTTGTAAATTCGATTAGATAATTACATGTCAATCCCAATAAAAATTATTTTTTTTATACACATGAAATATTTTTCTTACATGTAAAAAAATTTAAATACAACCGATGCTACAGCGTGGACAATTATCTAATTCTATGTGCAAAAAATCGTACTCGGTAATTTTTTAAACAATATTCTTCAATTTGTCATTTTAGCCTTGGCCCCTGTAAGAAAGTATCCCGAGCAATTACGTCTCTCTGCTGAACAATTATTCTCGGTCCACTAAGGGCAGTCCGTGGTCAAGGATTCAGGGGGCACCAAAATCTTATCACTGGCACTTTAAAACTTTCATCATTTGTTCTGTTATGCCTTTACATAGGACAAGGACCTGTACACCTGAGTGTATGTTTGGTATTTGTTAGCTTTTGTGTCGGGATTTAAAAAAAAAATTATTTTTAATTATTATTGGTTATGTTAAAATATGTATTTAATTAAAAATATTATTGAAATTATTGTTAAATAATAAGTAATTAAAAGATTTTTAATTAAAATTATTGTTGAAAGTGTTGTTAATAAAATGACTAAAAATATATATAATAATTTTGTAATTTTGCATTACATTAGTGTACACTGAATTATTAATACATCATAAATATAATAGTGTGATATTAAAACTTTATTTTTATTATTTTATTAAATTAGCTGTAATTTCTTCTCGAGCACTAATATTAGAGTTATTAAAGACTTAAATCTTGAATTAGTTGTGTTAGTCCAAAATAAAATAAAATAATAGGGTCGATGTCAAGGTATTGTCAATGGTTCTCTCTTTTCTTGTCGGCAAAGACAAATTGAAAGAACGGTAAAGAAGAAAGGTAAAAGTTAAGGCTATTTTGGTAGCACTTTATTTTCAACGGTTCTCTCTCTCTGTTGTGGACAAAAATTAAAATAAGCTTGAAAAGATACCCTAATACCTAACATAGAAGTTAGAACTCAGTAAAAGCCAGTTAAAAGGACTTTGAGAGTATAATAATAATTATTTTTTAAAATATATTTTTTAATTTTTTAAAAGCTATTTTTAATATCAGTATATTAAAATAATATAAAAATATATTAATTTGAAGTAAAAAATTAAAATTAAAATTATTTTTTTTCAAAACTATTTTTATAACAAAAACAACAATTATTTCACAATAAATAAGGTCAGAACTCAATTATTAATAGGACCTACTGTATAAACCACAACTTTTTATAATTAATCGAACACTATGTTTTCGTGGTTGAGAGAAAAAGCAAACGAAAACGCAAAAGCAGACTTCCAAACAGCATTTTTGTTTAGAGTATTATTGTTGTTGTTTTTTAAATAATTTTTTATGTTAAAATATATATATTAATATATTTTTTTATTTTTTAAAAATTATTTTTAACATTAGCATATTAAAATAATTTTAAAATACTAAAAATATATTAATTTTAAATAAATATAAAAATTTAAATATTTTTAAAAATATTTTTAAACTATAGAAACAAACATGTTGGCCTCGTGCAAAACATTGTCCTCCATAATGGTAATGGTGTAGATGCCATGCCACACAGGGCCATCGTACCAGACCACTACTTGTCATATCTTTATGGATATATGTATTGTTGAAGCTATTTAATATATATATATAAAAGTATCCTAAACATAGGTTTTAGATATTGGGGTTATTTATGTCCAAAAAAAATAATGTCACCCTCACTTTTTTTTACAAAATATTACCTTAAAATTTAGAATAAGATTTGTTTTTTTATTGCCATTAGTTATCAATATTTTTCCAGTTTATTTTTTTCCTTTTTTATAAAATAAATATAATTTTAATGTCGGTCCAAAAATAGCCGATTTTAAAATTTAGAATCAATCCTAAAAATAAATAAATACATGAATTGATGCAATAATAAGTCTAACCCCACACCAATTTAAAGCAAACGAATCAAACACGTTGGCCCATACATGTCCACACAAAGCAAAATTTTATGATCCCACAATGAGCATGCAGACCGAGATAAAACTAGTGGACCAAACCGAAAAAAGAATGTCGGCCCATATATATCAAGAGGCCCAAAATCAGAGCAAAAGAAGGAAAAAAGGGGCTCTAAAAAGCCCAACATGATCTCCTTTAAAACTTGACAGCCCAGCCCAATGAACATTACATTACCCCTGTTATTGTTTTGAAGATCCAAGCTAATTAACCTTAAGACTTGCTCAGCCTCTCATTTTTTCCCCTGTTCTTGTCCGGTGTTCTCCTTTCAGTTCCGACTGATGCTCCTTTTATAGGCAAGTAATACCCCTCTTCAGGAAAACAAATCAGAGACTTTAGGAGGGTTGGTTCTTAGAAATCAACTTAATTGCTGACCACCACTGTCGCTTGGTTTGTGGAGAGCGAATCCTGCATCAGAATGAAAAGGTCCGGCTAGCTGACCGAGGAGACATGTTTGACTCAGAATCTGTAGCTGGTTTTGAGAATTAAACCCTGATCTTTTGCGCCAAATGGCTATATTAAAGTGTCAAATTTATAAAATGATTTTTTAAATAGTATAAATATAATTTTTTTGTTTATATGAATTTCAAAAATAAAAAACTATTTATAAGAATTAATTATATTTTAATATATTTTTATCAAGTTAATTTTAATACAATTATACAACGGTAGTTAACGAATATAAAATAAATGAAAAAAACATTGGGTAACAAAAAAAGTGTACTTTGATTTACTTTTGCTTTTTTTATAGAAAAATATAAAAATAAAATTTTCTGTGTTGAATAATTATTTTAGCTATTTATTTAACTGGCCGGTTAGAATGTTTAAAATCAAACATAAAAGCTAAAAATATAATTTTTTCATTTTATATATTTGGAGATAACATGTTTCTCTCGTTTTTGTGCCATCACGAGACTCAATCAGGATCAAAGTCAAGCTCTAAAAATTGCATGAGAAGTTGTAGTTTTTTCCCTTTTCTTTTTTTCATAAATCTGCGAAGAACAAGAATGAAACGGCGTCATTTCCTTTTGATCATCAGCATGTTCTTTTCTTTTGAAGTAACCAAATAAAAAGAATTGTTGTTATTTAAAGATAATTTTATTTATTAAGTACAGTATTATTTTGGAGAGAATATATATAAAAAAAAGCCTGATTTTTATTGACAATGAGAAAAAAGTGCCCTTCCAACAGCACATGACAAGAGGAGGGTGTGACCGTGTCAATTGACATCGGAATTCAAGAATTGAACAAATCAGAGGAGGCGGCGGCTGGCCTTGAACAATCCTCCTTGATTTCAAGAACTGAACGGTCAGCTCTTGTCCCGGTCAAAAGCAAACTAATCAAATCCCAAATCGTATGAATTAGTAAAGAAGAAGTTAGATTCTCCCGGCAACACTCCAACGATTCCTTCCCCTCGCTCCCTGCCTAGCAGCTCGAGCAAGTATTCAAAAGGTGAGCCGTTGAGCAACAGTAGTCAAAGCTGGGGGAGCCCGACGAGTGGCTTTCAGTCTTCTCGAACATGTGGCCGTTTAGGATTGCGTACTAAGTTTTTTTTTTTTTTTTTTTTTTTAAACACAAATTTAGCTATATTTTTTTTATATTGATATTAAAAATATTTTTTTAATATATATATATATATATATTATTTTAGTATATATTTTAAGTAAAAATTACTTTGAAAAATAATCATTATTATATTTTTAAACATTCTCATAATTATATATATTTTTAAATAAAAAAATATTTTAAAAATTAATTACCCATCATTCTCACCCTGTAATTAGGTATCACGTTTTGATGTGCATCATTTTTTGGCCTGAAAACACTCTGAGTGACCCAATCTTAAGAATGGATAAGGGGCAAGCTTTTAATTTTGTGTGTAAATTATTACTTTATTATGTTTCATCTCATACAACATTATTATTATTATTATCATTCTTATCAATACAATTAAAAAACATGAGGTCGGTTTAACTATTTATATAAATACTAAACCGGCTAAATATATTAGGTTAAATATTTACTTAATAAAAGTTCATTGGTTGGAGAGCACGAGTTTAAGTACTGTAAATTCAAACTATATATTATTAAATTGACCTCCAGTCCTGTTTTAGAATATAATAAAACCTTTAAATCTCTTAAAATACAAAGATAGAACATCAACTACATCTCACAAAAGAATGCAATAAAAAATAATGACAATACGTATATATATATATATATATATATATATATGAACCTACTGCAATCCACAATGAAGGAAGAACAATTAAGACCCCCGATTTATTCAAAAGTCAATCGAATCAAGGCTTTTAATTGGTAGAGGGACTTTGGACCTGAATCAAGGATGCAATCAATTTGGGTTGAAATGAAAGGGAGATGGTCCAGGAACGTTGGAAGCTGGTAAAGTCACTGCTAAAGCCAAACCTCTTGGCTCGGAGCTTTACAGACTTGACTGCGCCAGCAAAAACGAAAAAGACGGTAGCCCAACCCAAGCTGTTGTCACCTAGTTTTGACCAGGCAAGCCTCTCTCCCGTCCAAGTGGAGTTTATTGCAAAGAAGACCATAAACAAAAAGTTTTTAAAATTATAATAATGATTGCTTTTAAAAAATAAATTTTTAAAATTTATTTTTAATATCAGTATATTAAAATGATGCAAAATTATAAAAAAAATTTAATTTGAAGCAAATAAAATTTTAAATTTTTTAAAAATATTTTTTAAATATAAAAATAAACATAGCGCAGTAACTATAATAAAAGACAAGTAAACGAAACTTTAGAGATAGAAGAAGAGATCTGCAGGCCAACCAGCCTTGGAGTAATGGATACGCCTTCCCCGCGGTGATCCCGGGCAGCGTGACAGGAACTGTAGGGTAGAATAACTGGTACGCTGTCTGTCATTGGTTTATACTTTTGCTTCCACGCAACTCCCTCACCTTTCCTTCCCTTGTTATCATGCTATGAGAAGGAAGGAACCTTCTCCAAAGGCACTCGAAAGTCGAAACTCTTCGATCCATAATTCCGAAATGCGTTACAAAAATAAAAAAGAAACAGGAATAAAAATAATACGATACAAAATTATTTAAAAAAATTAATTTAAAATAAAAAAAATCAAAAACTTTTTTCAACACAAAAACAAATACACTCGTGGAATGGAATACCATGGTGGTGGTATGAGATCTGGTTTCTGTTAGGACAACTAAGAATTAAAAACGACACCCTGCACGATATTCTCATGCAATGTCTACCAATTTCTGATTATGATTTCTCAACATGTGTACCTGTGTTAATTTAATAATACAAACGACCGAGCGAGGACACCTTAACGTCCAGTTGAATGTTGAACAAACAGCACCGCAGGACCGTTAGGAATTCCGTCAACGTCTTTCGTCGGTCCCCAAAAAACAAAACCCGGATGCCCAATAACTACTCAACACGTAATAAACCGGCACAGCTGGCTACCATCCAATATGAGATATTCGAATATACGTGGATTCCATGAGCTGAAACGAACTGTAACTACAGGTAAGTCCCTGTTGTCAGTGATAATTTTATTTAAGTCCCTATGCAACAAGATTAAGACACTTTACGTTAAATCCATCATTTTTTAATCAATCGTATCCCCGTGAACATCAACTAGTGACAGGATTCTTTTTTCATCGTTCTTCTTTCTTGCACATTCCATCCCTAAGCACTCCTTGCCAGCAAAGACTAGTCATGATTGTAATTAATTAGGAGAAGTGAAATCATGTTATTTCTTGTGCAGTGATATTTTCTTCAAATTAATTGAACACATGCCATCTCCATTAGAATTTAGTTTTAATAGCAGAGAAGAATATTCATATATTATTTAAGTTAATTTTTTTCTGAACTTCTTGTGTATTTGATGGGCAGTGATTGAGGGAAGCGTGTGACAATAGTAGGATGGTATTGCTTAATTCTGAAGTTTACAGACTCAATGGAAAGTATCATTATACTTGGAGGCCTTGCGTTTCCTTTAATTAGTTGATTCTGCTTTTAGGGCCTTTAAAATTGGGAAAAAGGAAAGAGAGCGGGAAGAGAACGCGTATTAACATTCATTTGTCTACCCGAGCGCTTTCTATAATAAGCAGAGAATTTATTTCCTTTATTGTGACTCATCTCCTCTCCTCTCCAAATATTCTTTCTTCTGAAAGCAGATAGATCTGCGCGTTGTTCGTTTCTGAGAAGAGATTCTTATAACCATACCGCCCCTCCGACTCCCTGGCTAGTATTTCAGGTATGAATCCAGTTCGGATTTAAGTGATTTATTTTTTCTGCTAATGGATCTGATTGTTGTAGAGTATTATCTTGAGAGGAGAAAAGGATCTTCGTTTTCATAGCCAGCTATGCAGATCATTGGATTTTATGCTTGTTGATTCTATGCTCTTTCTATGTTTTCATTTGATTTTTTATTCTTGATGTTTTCCTCAAAATATTCGAGTCTCAAAGCATTTTTAGCCTGACCATGCATACAATCTTCCCGTGCCTTTTTTTTTTGTTTTTTTTTTTCGAAAACGTTAAAAAACCGACAAAATGTTGTTAAGACTTTTGAAAACCAAAACAAGGCTGTTTTGTGATGGTCGTTGTCGGTTGGAAAATGATACCAGGCGGTTGATGTTTGTCCGGTGTGTTGGTTCAGTTTCGAAAGTTAAATGAGTTTCTGTTTGCATTTAAAAGGTTTAATAATGTCATTTATGAAGACTTCAGTTACCAAGTTGTTCGAAACTTTGCTAGCTTTATTTTATTTAAGCATCATATCGTATAAGGAAACTTGTGGGAGATTGGAAAATCAGGTGATTACTGCTAATATATTATCTGTTTGTCCTGGTCCATGTTCAATTCTGTTATTTTAGATGCACTCTTAATTTGAGAATCCACAACAGATTATCGATGCCTGCAAAATGAGCGGTTAAGTAGATTGTAGATCGCATGTGCATTCTGAGTGTACACCGAATGCAGCAGTGTCTAAACTATTGATGTCTGTGTTCCCAGATTATAGACATGGCTCCTCCTATTGAGACTCCCAGTAAAATTCCTACCTCTCGCCATTCCTCACACCCACCTCTTAATGAAAGGATACTTTCATCAATGAATAGGAGATCTGTTGCTGCACATCCGTGGCATGATCTGGAGATTGGTATGCAATGTCAATATGATGCAGAATTAATTAATACTTGATTAACGATTATTCCTGCTGTTGTTGGTAGAATAACATGCTATATTTTTGTGTTTTTGTTTTTGGAAAAATCAATTCAGGACCTGAAGCTCCAAAGATATTCAACTGTGTAAGGATATTGAACCTCTACCACCATTTTATTTCGTAGTGTTTCTCGGATACTTGTGTGAAAAGAGCATGCTGTCATGGATTAATATCATAAAATACCAACATATACGTCAATCCTATTACTTTGTATTGACAAGAGTCGTAAAGAGTAGGAATACTCGTGCTGCTATATCAGGCACTGATGTACCAGAAATATTTTCTTCCATTAATCTTTTTCTTGTTGTTTGGAGTAGATGCAATTGAATTATATTGGCAGGATTCAGTTGAATTGATCTGTAGTTGATTGTAAACACGCTGCCCTTAACTGAACAAGAGATGAGATATCTATTTAAGTCAGAGTAGTGTTATCCTTAAAAACTTTCCTCCCCTGTATAACCAAACACCCCATCATTTCCATCCCCTTTATTCCCTGATGGGATCCCCATGACCTCCCTCTTCCAAAAATGGACACCGTAGCCAACAACCTCTAGAGTTGCTCATCATCGTAAGATAAAACCTACTGTAGCGATCATACTCTCAGTTAACCATGAACCCTTCAAAACCGATTGAAATAAACTAAGAAAAAAAAAACCACCAAAATATATCTCCTCTGTTATCTCTAAAATCACCATTTTTTGCCCTTACATACACCCCCGTCCTTTTACAGTTCAAAGAACCTTTGCATTGTTAGTCGCATCACATCAGTCTGTTGATAAGCAGAAAAATGATGTAACCACAGAATCAAAATAGATAACTGAGAAGTACAGGAACCCAACTGTCCTATATCTTTAGCCTCTCTAAAAAAACGAGTCGAATTCAATTCATTGGAAATTTATACTTTCTTGGCTTTCCAATAGCCTGTATATTCATAAGATCCAACCAAGCAACTTGGTAGTTTATATACCATAAAATTACTTGTTTTCCTATTTGGTATCTGCTTTGAGAGTTTAACTTGAATATATGGTTTCTGTATCTTCACCAAATATATAACTGAGAAGACATGAGAACTTTGACTGACTGGTGGTAAACAAGCTGCAGTCCTATAGACGTTCTTGCTTTAAGCAAGGTCCGCTGATGACATGGAGAATTTGTGCAGGTGATTGAAATAGGGAAAGGAGGCAAGGTGAAATATGAACTTGACAAAAAAACTGGACTGATCAAGGTAATAAACATGTTGTAATCTCCCTCATTGTACCCTTCGTTAATTTACGACAGGTTGCTAAATGGTTGTATCTGCAGGTTGACCGTGTCCTTTACTCTTCAGTTGTATATCCCCACAACTACGGTTTCATCCCCCGCACTCTTTGTGAGGACAATGATCCCATGGATGTCTTGATTATCATGCAGGCATGTTGTTTGATGCCACCTTTTCTTGCAAATATCCCTCATTTCTTTTGTGATTGCCACGCATGTGTCTGCTTGTTTGCATGATTGCCTAGAATCTCATTGGTTCCATCTCATGGGCTTCTTTGAAGTTTTGAGGTTTGCCACAATTTAAAACCTCAAAAACAGTTGTTACTTTCTTTTATGCACACCATGACTTCAGCATGTGAGCATACATACTGGACAACTTTTGAAATATACAGAGCTTGTGAAATATTTTATCATCTGATATAAATAAATTTATATACGCAGGAACCAGTTCTTCCGGGATGCTTTCTTCGCGCTAAAGCTATAGGACTCATGCCAATGATTGATCAGGTACATATCCCCGGTTGGAAAAAAGTATTTCCTTTTTACTGGACAAAAAGCTTTTTATTTAGTTATATTTGTTGACATTGACAAACTTAGGGTGAGAAAGATGACAAGATAATTGCGGTTTGTGCTGATGATCCTGAATACCGTCACTACAATGATATCAAGGAGCTACCACCACATCGTTTAGCTGAGATCCGTCGCTTCTTTGAAGATTGTATCCTTTCGAGTATTTCTTAATTCTTTGTAACTCCCCATAGAAAAGATAAAATCTTAGCAGGCGGAACATGTGCAGTATCTCTAGAAGCATAGGTTCTAAGCTTACCCTGGTCCTTATTTTGAAGTAGTTGAAATAGATTATTTTCGCTTCCTTAATGGCACTTTCAGACAAGAAAAATGAGAACAAGGAGGTTGCTGTTAATGACTTTCTGCCGGCCTCTGATGCCTATGAGGCAATCCAGCATTCAATGTAAGTGACAAGTCTCTTCGAGACTCTAATCCAAACTCACACACCCTGATGACAGAAGCAGCTGCCTTTGCCTTGTTTTCTTTTGTTGATCAAGCTGCTTAGTCTATATCTAATCACTATGATGAAAATGTGTGTTGATCCCAGAAGCAAAGCATAAGACGTCAAGTTCTTGTTGCTCTTAGAGTTTCTGTGTTAATGGATTGATGAAACCCTAGCCTTTGAACATTTAACTTGTTGCCACAACTAAGAACTTGGTTTAGTAACCGATAATTTCAGGATTAGGGTGTCTTAGAATAAGACACTTTGTTTAGCAGATTTAATTATTTCTCATCTCCTTTTGCATTTTTTTCATTTCCTTGCATTCTTTCATCTTGTCATTATTTGATTTTTTTGTGGATTGCGGTTTTATTCTCATACTGTTTTTCTGCTACGCGAAGGAATCTTTATGCGGACTACATAGTGGAGAGCCTCAGGCGATAGATGCTCCAGCACACAAAAATGACAGGCCGATGCTTGAACATGTATACGATGACGACGATTATGTTAGGGTTGCATATATGCTCCAGTGTTGTAATAAACAGCGAAGAAACAAGGAAAAGAAATTCTGGTGTTGGCTTGACTTCATAATGGTGCCTTATTTTTTGTTGTTTTTTCTTTTTCTTTTTTCGTTTGCCACCATTTGTTAATTTGTATGTATTGATTCCACTTATTTTGAATTTATGATACTTTTTGTACGTGAGAAACGATAGTAATTATTTTTTCATACGATGAAAAAAATATAATACTATAAGCAATTACTTAGTGTTTATTAGCTATGTGGCACCCAATATAAAATATTAAAAATTATTTGAGAATCATGTGTGATAATAAATAAATAAAAAATATTGACTAAGAATTAAATAAAAAATAGATATGTATTAAAATATATGATATTGTAATGTTGGCAATGACATTGCTGTGTTGAATAATTTTTTTATTATAATTTATTTTTTACTAAATTTGATATCCTAAAAAAAAAAAAAAGGTTTGCTCTTTTTATCCATTTAAGCACGATAATGACGAAGAAAGTCTCCAAAA
This sequence comes from Populus davidiana, assembly GCA_030145905.1. Classification (NCBI taxonomy): domain Eukaryota; kingdom Viridiplantae; phylum Streptophyta; class Magnoliopsida; order Malpighiales; family Salicaceae; genus Populus; species Populus davidiana. The sequence goes on along the minus strand of CM057794.1, from coordinate 1,118,433 downwards.
ATCATCCTTGAGCTCTTCATAACTTCAAAGTTCAATCATTAACCCTAAGAAAATGCCAGATCTCTTAAAATGTTTTAAAATCATACATGGTCAATTATTCACGCAACACCAATATTTCAGATTATTGCTAGCAAACCTAAAGGGCGTGGGAAAAGTCGTGGAGCACATTATGGATTGGAACATTGACGGATGATTTTGTATTTCTCAGAAAATCTCGTTCGCTTTAGTTTTTAGGGTAGTATAGTTTTTTTTATATAATTCATTGGTAATTATTAAATTTATTGTGGAAAATTCAGCATTGAATACTCAATCACTCTTTGAAGTGAGAAAAAAAAAAAAAACTTGTGTCTATAAGCTTTTTTATATTTTCATATTTTTAAGGCACACTAAAATACCTCAATAACCCTTCAAATAAAAAATAAATAAAACTAGCAATTGGAGGTTTTTTTGTACTTTTCATGCTATTTTTTTTATTATCAAGTAATTTAATATTTAAATAAATATAAATATAATTAAAAAAGGGGTTCACGTGCGTGTAACACATGTGCCAACATGTGTGAGTGTTCATGCCCTTTGAAAAGAATGTATGATGCCTCCCAAAACCTAATAACTCTCTGTTTTCTTGTCATTAGGAGCATCACATCATCCTCTTCTTATTAGGGTAGGGCATGGCGGTGTTGGAGTGGCAGTTTAATGCCGACAATGCTTTTTTACTTTCACGTGCCAACATGTGTGAAGTGCTCACGCTCTTTTAGATGAGTGAATGATGCCTCTTAAAGCCCAAAAACACTATATTGTCTTGTCATTAGGAGCATCACATCGTCTTTTTCCTATTAGGGTAAGGCGTGGCGGTGTTGGAGCAGTGGTTTAATGCTGACAATGCTTCTTTACTTTCTTCCTCTTTTCTCGTCGCTTTGTTTTGCAATTTAGCCTTTAATCTCAATTTGTAATATGTTATTTGTTTCAATTTGGTTCTCGTTCATTTGATTTTTTTTTTATCATTTTATTAAATTGAGTTCTCTTTTCAATTTCACCATTTCATCAAAAAATTACAGTTGTCTTTTAATTTATTTTTTGTTTCAATTTTAATCCTAGTTATTTGAATTCTTTTGTTAAATTGATTTTTATTTTTAATTTCATCCTTCAATAAAAAAAATTAGATGTCCTCTAATTTATTTTTTTATTTCCATGTTGATCTTTATTTTTTTTAATTTTAATTTTATCCTTCAACATTTGATTGTTGATCCTCGTTCTTTTAATTGTTATTTTTTGTTTTGGATCTTTTTGTATAGTTGTTTTTTTAATTTCATCCTTCAACATTTGATTAGTTAAGGATTAGGATTCATAACTTTTCTAGGGGGGTACTTTTGGTCTAATGACTCGGGTTACAGGTTTGAGAAGTTAACGTGAGTTGACATCATTTTTTTTCTTTTTTGATTTCATCATTTGGCATTAGTTTTTTTTATATATAAAAAAAATAGGTTTTGTATCTTCTTTGGTTTTTTTATAGGTTATTGAGATCTCATAACTTGAGCCGTTGATTTGATAGATTAATCTAGGTTGGCTCAACTCTTTCTATGGGATTGTATTTTTTAAATAAGTTTTAATCTTTTTTAACATTATTTTTTATGAAAAAAACAACAGTCCCACCCCAACAATATAGACTTCTAGTATTATACTACAAACTAAGAAACATGGAGGCATACATAACTAAGAAACATGGAGGCATACATAGGGAAGCATTTTTTATATATATTTCATCCTTTTTCTCAATTTCTTTCTCCTAAATTTTATACCGTTCATCTATGTTGTTTTTGGATTGGCCAGTTACTAGATCATGTCGACGTAAATTTTAAACATTTAATTTTAAATCCAAATTAGAAAATGAGTAAAGCCAAGAGTTTTTTTCCCTTTTAATTTTGTCTTATTTATCCTTAGACCTTTTTCATTGTTCATTTAGATTGTCTTTAGGCAAGCTAAGTTAACTGGTCACATAGAAGTAAATCTCGTATTTTTAATTTTAAACCCAAGCTAGGCATGAAATTGGGTTGGGAGGTTTTTTCTTTCAATTTCATATTTTTTTTATCAATTTCATCCTTGTACTTTTTTAAAAATTATTTAGGTTGTCTTTAAACCAACCAGGTTTAGTGAGTCATGTTAGGTCAACTTCCATGCATTTTAATTTTAAATCTATGTTAGATAAGAACTAGGGTTGAGAAAGGTTTCAAAATTGATCGGGTATGTTAAAATGTCAAATAGTTATCTACAACCTTAACTTTTTTTATTACTTAAAATAATTGATCTAACATATAACGTAGCATGAGTCTATAAACTATTCTTCTAAACTAAAAGAACTAGGGTAAAACTTGAGCTCTTTAAATGTTCATATGAATAATGAAAGAGTTGTCCCTATGTTTTTTTTTTTAAATTTCATCTTTCAATTCTATTTTTTTTATTGGAACCTATTTGGTTTTTTTTTTTCAATTTCAACTTTTTAATATTTCATTGATTTTGAATTGGTCTTGATAATTTATTTTGGATTGCTTTTCATAAAGTTATCGTAGTCTAAAACAAATATCTTGATATTTAGTTAGTGCTTAATTTTATAAGTGTCTATTTTTGTTAGCATATCACAAGTAAAAAATATTTTTAAAAAATGCTAAATGCAGTGGAGTTCATGATTCGAATCACGAGTCTGGTGATTTAAGTCGCAAAACTCAGGTCGATCCAATATGTCTTTGCCTCAATTTTTTTTTAAAATGTTATCTTGATTTTGTTTTGAAGTCAAACTACAGTTTTTACCAGTCTTTACAGGTTATATTTGAACCTACTAAGTCGACTGGGTCACTTTAAAGCAACTCCCACATGAGTTAATTTTAAAGTCATACTAGATAAAGAGTTAAGTCGATAAGATTCAAGGATGACCCGTTAACATGGGGGGCTTTTTTTTTTACCTTTTTCTTTTTGAAATTCCATCTTCCATCATTTTTTTTTTATTGAATCCTTTTAGGGTTTTTTTTCATCCTTCAACATTTAGTTAGTCTTGAATTGGTCTTAATAATTTGTTTCAGTTTGTTTTCTATAAAATCATCATTGTCTTGAAAAAATGTCATATATTTAATTGGTGCTCAATTTTGGGAATGTTTATTTTTATTATAATATCATTAAGTAAAAATTAGTTTTTTTTTAAAAAAAAAAGAATTGTTAAACTAAGTGGATTCCATGATCTGAGTCGCGAATTAAACAAGTTAAGCCCTGAAACTCAGGTCGATTCAGTATGTTGTTATTTCAATATTAAAAATAAAACATCATATTGATTTTTTTTAATCAAACTATATTTTTTAACTGATTATTTAGGTTGCAGGTTACTTTTGTACCTAACAAGTTAAATAACAATGTCAATGCAACTTTTAACCTGTTAATTTAAAATTTAGGCTAGATAAAAAATTAGATTGGGAGATTTTAAAACTAACTTGTTGAGTTAAATTGAGAGATTTTAAATTGAGTTTAATAATAATATTAAATAATTTATTGTAACATAAACACTTTAATGTGTTAAAAAAAAATTTAGCTCTACATACTACGAGCTAGTAATCTAGTTATCCCCAATCCATGCCCCTTTTCTCTCTTTTTCATTAAAAAAAAACTAGCTATTTTTTTCTGTTTGGTCCTCAACCTCTTTATTTTTAACCAATTATTAAGTCCTCGATGTATCTTATTTTTTATAATTAGTCCCTAAAGTATTGGGTTCCCTGCTAACACGGCTAGGAAATAAATAATAAATTTTTAATTTTTATTCATTCAAGTCTCATATTACAACCATTTATATAAAATGAATTAGAATTTTCTTAACTATTGAATAGAGATAAAAGAAAAAATAAAATTCCTAAAAAGTTAAAATATATATTTATTTATTTTATCTCCTGCATCACCTATAAGATGGTAGACATGTTTTTTTTATGAGAAGGGGGCTCTTGGATGTAAGGGAACTCAATAGATAAATATTTAGTTTGGGAACCAAAATGAAAAAAAAAACAAATATTGGGGACTAATTTTGAGATTATCAAAAAAGGAAAATTATAACGAAGCCCCTCCAAAATGAAACCCTCGCTCTCTCCTTTCCTTCAACCCCAAAAGCTAAAACCCTTCCATTATCTGATCTGTTCGATTTCAAAAAAGCCAAAACACAAACGCCATGAGCTCATTCACTAACTTCGACAATCTTTTACTCCAAACCCTAATGGGTCGCCTCCAAATCCACCCTCCTCCTCCTCAATACCCTTTCCTTTCTCAATCCCTCGAAGACCTCCTTTTCAACGTTGATGACTCCTCAGATGACGATGGCGATGACACCAACAAAACCCAGCTCTCAAAAGAAGAGTCCAAACTCGAGAAGGAAATCATTCGAGTCATCCTTTCAGGCAAGACCGATTCATTGAAACCCAACTCCGGCCAGGCTGTTACAATCGGCGAACACCACATCTGTGTTGGGTTTCACGAGGAAAAAGGATCGGATTATCGGGTATGGGAGTGGCACGGACATATCATGCTTTTTGATGAAGAGGATGGGTATACCCCTGAGTACATTTATGGGAATTACTTCGAGCGGCTTCTTGGTAAGACTGCCGCCTCCACCACCGCCACGCCTAAGCAGGAGCAGGAAGAGAACGAAGACGAGGAGGAGGGGGAGGAGGAGAAAACAGGGAATTTGGGGTTGAGAGAATTGATTGATGGTGGGGATTCTGGTGCTGCTAGGATTCTTCATAGGATCATCAGCGGGGGCTCTCCTAGGTTAGTGTATACATACCACTTCCTTACCTTATTTGTGTGTGTTTATCATCTTTGTCTCTTTAGTTTTCTAGTATTAGTTTCATCTCTCTATAGAGATTTATAATGATATGCATTTTTTTCCCAGTCTGCTTTGATGTGGTTATTATTGTGCGGATTTACTAAGCTGCATATCCTTCCAAAAAAAATGAGATTCACAATCATTTTTATTTTTTTGGCTAATCTGAATAAATCATTGGCACCATGCCACGCGTATAGGAAAGTTTACCTTATTCCTCGTGGAAGTACGAAGCATTTTGATTTTTGATAAAAAGTTGTTGCAAGGATCGTATTTGGTCATATAATAATTCAGACTAAGAAAGCATAATGTGCCAGAAAATGAGTGTAGGGATAAAAATAGCAGGTATGGTAGCTAGAAATGGTTGCCGTGAAGAAATACAGGTTGGAATTGAAAGTGGTCTTCAGGATATGCATTATCCATCGAGGAGATGTATGATATGCACTGTCTCAAAGAATCTAGTGGTCAGTAGAAATCAAATTGGCCATTGGCAACATCTTTCAGTGATAGAGAGCCCAAGTGATAAGCTGAGCATAATTTAGGTAATTTTTCATTTTTATGTAGTTAGAGAGTCCTAGAAGTGATGGGCATAATTTAGATGATTTCTCTTTTTTATGTAGCTAGAGTTTTTGATCATGTAACTTTAAAGTTAAAGTGCCAAGATGTTTGCTCTCGTAGAGCTGGACTGTTTATCAGATACCATAAACTTAATCAAGGTTCCAGCTTGACAAATATACTGATCTTGACGGAAGGGTATGTGTGCATCTGATTGATACATCACATGCTCATTATTCGACGGTAAGTATACATCATTATTAGTCTTGACCAAGAATGTCTATAGGAAAGGCATTGAGGAAGTCTAGATTACTATCATTTCTGCCTCGCAACTGCCTGCCCCGTGAACCTTTGACACTGGTGCTTTTGTTCAGCAACTTGCCCTAGTTCAAATCTTGAACATGGTGAATGCAGGGGAACTTGTGTTAAGATTCTTGAACAGTGCTGTTTTTTTATTTTCCTGTAGTGTTTATTGTTATACTTGTTATATGTTGCTTTACTTCACATCTAGTGGGAATCTTATGAAACCTTAGTTGCGTGCTGTTATACTATGTTTATTTAATGTCCACTAATCAATTTGCACTAATTTGTGGGCTTCTTTTTTGTTCTTTCCCTCCTGAAACTGACAGGTTCAATTGACTGCACTCTTTTGAAGTGCTTTTGGGTATTCAAGTGGAGGTTGCACCCAGTATTTCATTCTCATTGCTGCATGGAGATTTGAGCTTTGGCTGTCATTTTGCAGTCTGCTAATGGTGCAGTTCCAGAGATTCATCTTGTATCTGCCCTGGAATATATTTGAACTTCAAGTACACTTTGAGTTATATAGAAGAAGGTTTCATGTTGTATGACTTCATTTTGTTTGACTGGTTTTTTATTCAAGATGAGCTTAAATGTGGGCATTTTTCTGTTCACCTAATATATAAATCTATCTCTCACACACGCCCACAATTTGTGAAATCATGTGGAGGTATCGACTATATAAATGCTTTGGGTGGTTTTTGGCTGATTGAAACCCTCGTGTGTTTGCCATGGTTAAACGTGCATGGGCCAGGAAAAAATTGTATGGTTTCGATTGGAGCATTTCACCTCTCATAGGAAAAAATTGCCATGGTTAAAAAATTGTGTTACAACTGTATGCCCATCATTAATCTATTGATCTTTTATTTTGACATGGTTGCCAGATTATGAGAAAGCAGATGATTATTAGTATAGTTGTAATGCTATATTATGAATTATGGCTAAGATCCTCTATTTAGTATTTTCTCCGAGAGGTCCCACAGAAATGAGTTCGCAAGGCATTCCCCATCTCCCCCCTCGATTGGGATTAATGGGGCGGCCTACGGCGTTCTGCTTAGCCCTCAAGTCTGCCTAGGGGATCTCTATTTTGGACTGCTGTTTCTTTTAGTGGCATGGCTGATAGTAGAGGTCTCTGGAATCAGTGGATTTGATGGGTAGGGTAGATTGGCTTGTTCGGCCGTTGTACCTCCTATCCTCAGCGTTTGGTGCTGTGGTTTGCCTAAATTTAATTTTTTTTTATTAAAATTGAGTTCGGTTTATATTTTTTGAATCGTTTTGATGTGCTAAAATAAAAAAATATCATTAACATATACTTCAGTACGAAATTATTTGAAAAGCAACCACTACCAAACTCCCTCTAGCCAACAAGTCTAATAATGTTTTATGGGGATACATTCATGTTGATGTTTTAGAGCCCAGGTTATTACAGCTCCCCTCCCCTCCCCTCATGTTTTACAGAGTGTGTTTTTGGTCAAAAATTATTATATTTTGTATCGCATAATCAACCGCTAGAGGGAGCAGTACAAGAAGAACTATAGAGATGTTTAAATATCAAAACTCCAAGCCTCACTCCACATCAAGCATCAATTTAAACACCAAAACTCTCTGGTTCTCGCACTTTGAAGATGGAAAACGCTTTCGATCTTTAGCCCTTGCCAATTCCTTTATGCGAGACATCCCCCCTTCTTACAAGTTCCCAACAAGCATTTAGTTTTCTTCCTTGGACTCTCGTAGCCAAAACCCATTTCTAGCTTTAGCTGATGCGCACCTACTCAGAACATAGCAGGATGCTGTGCAAACAAACAGCTGATTTGAACATGGGCAGATCTTAAACATTTAGAACACAACAATTGATTTCATTCATTCGAGGATGTTGTTGTACATGGCGGAGTAGAAGTAAAGAGCCAACTCCATGGATCTAAATAAATCCTAGAAAAGAAAAACACAAAATAAAAGATTTACCTACAAGCAAGGGAAGCACATCAAAAGCAAATTACAGACATGGACGAGGAAGCAGATATCGAAAGAAGGACTGCTAAAACTAAATACTCTATCACTAGTGGTGGGTAGAGTGGCTAAGCCTTCTTCGGGGACTTGGTGGCCTTGGAAGGTGACTTGGGTTCTTTGGCTGCCTTTTCGGTTTTCTTAGGCAAAAGAACAGGATTGATGTTAGGCAACACCCCGCCATGAGCTATGGTCACACCTGCAAGTAGCTTTCCAAGTTCTTCATCATTCCTCACGGCCAACAACACATGCCTTGGTATTATCCTGTTCTTCTTGTTATCCCTTGCTGCATTTCCAGCCAGCTCTAAAACCTAATTAATCCACACACAAAGACGATCATGAAACCCAACCAAATCATCCACAAAACTTATCATAGTAATAACAACAACAACAACAAGAAACCAAAAGTAGCCACACAAAACAAATAAGCAATGTTAATTACACAAATTCCTTCCTTTTCTTCAACAACCCAAACCCAAACGTTCAACATCATTCCCCCTCTTCTGGTTCCCAGTCAACAGTTACTCCAGGCCTAGATACATATCTCTACTAATTTTAAGAAAATAAAAATAAAATCGGTATACCTCAGCAGCAAGATACTCAAGCACAGCGGCAAGGTAGACGGGAGCTCCGGATCCAACACGTTGAGAGTAACGGCCTTTCTTCAAGTACCGACCGATCCGACCAACAGGGAACTGAAGACCGGCTTTGGCGGAGCGGGACACCGGTTTCTTCTTTGGACCACCTCCCTTCCTCCCTGCTGCTCCTTTCTTCACCTTTCCACCAGTCTCCATCACTACTACAACGACTACTTGCTAGAAGTCTCTCTCTCACAGGCACAGTAAACACAGACAATTAGAAACCTAGCTAGATTTGTGCGAGAGAGATAGATGGGGTTGGGGGCAGATAAATACGGGGCCTGCCTGGTGAGAGAAAAATGGAGAGAACCTTTTGGTTTTCTGGATGGACGATTTCGTACTGTTGGATTATTTTCCATCGACGGTTCATGAGTGAGTGCTACGGATCCGCGTATGTTGAAATGAACCAATTGGGTGAGGAGAGAGGTTTGGATTTCAAAATGCTGAACGCCAAGAGAAGGGAGAAGGAATCCTTACTTCTTGAAAATAATACATTATTACCACACAAATTATTCTAATTAAACCATCTTTCAATTACAATTTACATTTACAATTTAAACAAAGGAATTAAGCTTTTCATCGTACACATACTCCAATTTTACTTTGAATTCATATAATAAAATTATCATTTCATTCTTGACAAGAAAAACCATTTAACCAGACAAAAAAGGTGATATAATTTTTTAAATAGGAATTAGGAGCCCTTTATAATTACCAATTTTAATTTTTTTATTGTAAAATTACTAAATCATCCTTAAAAATAAAAAACATTTACCTTAGGTCACAAGGCTTTTGTTTACTTTTCAAAATTCTTTCACATTAACATAACTTAAATACCCTTGAAATTAAACTTTCTTGACTTTGCATTCAAGGGAGATGGATATTTTAGCTTTTTTATAATTCTTATATTGTCTTAGGGGTAATTGTGTTTTCTAAAAAATATAAAATATAATTTTAAAAAATAGTTAGCCAATGAGTGGGCAGCGCGTTTAACAATATTTAGTCCCCTTAAGCTGTTTTCCAGGATGATGTTAGAAGTGTCTTGACACCCCCTTCATTATGGAGCCATCATCAAATTAACGATTAGGCTTCAATGGGGCATTTTTCTTCTCCCTCTCTTAAAAACATGTTGGAATTGAAAGAGAAAAAAAAGAATAAAGTATGCTCATTTGTTGATTGAATTAAATTTAGTCCTTATTGTTTTTAATGCAATACATTTGGTTTTGGATTTTTTTATTGATTTTTTTTTTTAATTTCATCCCATATAAATTTATTTTTATATCAAGTCTGGTCATCATTGTTTTAACTATTATTTGTTATTTTCTTATCATTTTCTTGATTTAAATTATTTTTCAATTTCATCCCTCGCCATTTGATTTCATTTATTTTTGTGTCAAATTTGGTCCTCGTTTTTTTTAATTTTATTTTCTTAGTTTTGGATCCTTTTTTAGTTGAATTTATTTTTCCAATTTTATCCCTTATTATTTTGGTTAGTTGGTTGGGAAATTGACTTTGTTATTTTTTCAGGTGTGCTTTTTATAGTGTAATTTGGTTTTATGACATGTGTCACGGGTTTAAAATATTAGATCGAGTTGACTTTGATCTATTTTAGGTTATTTTTAAAAATATTTTTTTATTTTATCTTTAGTGTTGGGTTGCTGGAGATTGATATTTGTTATTTTTTTAACCTTTTTTTCTACGAGGTTATCTCGATCTCGTAAATTTAATAGGTTTTCAAGGTTGGCTCGAGTCTTTTTTTTCATTTTTTATTGTAAAATAACAAAGAATTTAGTTTTTCACTTTAATATTAGGTTGGTTTGAGAATTGAATATCATGATTTATTTTAATTTATTTTTCACAGGTTTATCTTAATACCATGACTGGTTATAAATTTGGTATGTTAACTCAAATAGATTGTGGTTGTTTTTTTCCTTAATTTTGCCTTAGACGTTTTATTGTTGTGAATGGAGATTCGTATTTTTTTCTCATCTTGTTTTCTATGATATTATTTCACTTATTAATTTTTGATTTCTTAACAAATTAGATCATAGAGACCTTGTAAGAATATTGTAAACATATATTTATATAATATTGGCTAACATTCATCTTTTGCATTGAATCATTATTAAATTTTTTTTTTTGCTTTATTTGTTGTTAATGTCTTCCTTTCCAATCGTACTATTAAATTTCTTCATCATCTTTCCAGTGGTTGAAAAGGGTCTTTCTTTGCATCAAGTGATTAAGCAACCATAGGTGTACTCAAATGATGAATATTGTCCATGTAAAAGTGCTTCGAGACCTTTTTTATATACATTGATTGATAGATAATTTTTTTCATTTTAAAGATATTTAATCTATAAACCAATATAAAATTTCATCTTTCCGAGATCTCTCTTCTCAAATTCATCTTTCAAGTAGGTTGTAGTTTTTATGAACTCTCTGATAGTACTAGCAAGATTGAAATCATCAGCATATACTACAACAATAACAAATCCAGATATGATTTTTTTAATAAAAATACATAGGCAAATCTTGTTGCTCTTAAACTTTTTTTTCTAGGAGGTATTCATTAAAATGATTATGTTACATTCAACCAAATTACTTCAATCCATATAAAGATTTTTATAGTTTGATAAAATAAACACTTATGGGTTTATCATAAAAGGCTTCAGGCATTTTGAATCCTTCAAGGATTTTCATATAGATATCTTTATCTAATGATCTATATAGATATGTTATAACTACATCAATTAAATGTATATATAGAGTTTCCAAGGCTACTAAACCAATCACAAAATTAAAAGTGATTGCATTCATATCTGGAGAATAAGTTTTTTCATAATCAATAACAGGTATTTGTGAGAAATTTTGTGCAACAAAACGTGTCTTGTATCGAACAATTTCATTGTTCTCATTTGATTTTATAACAAAAACTCACCTATATCCAACTCACATTTAGGTGTATGAATTAGAAGTCCAATACTTCATGTTTTGCAAATGAGTTTAACTTTGTTTTGATTGCTTCTTTCTATATTTGCCAATCATTTTTATGTCAACACTCTTAGATAGTTTGTGGTTCAATTTCATTATCATTTTTTATGATGTCAAAAGCAACCTTAATCACAAATCATTTATAAAAATTTCATTATGATATAAAATCTCTTTTGTAAGAATATAGTTTATGAAGATCTCTTTATTTTTATGTACCTTGATCTCTTCAGGAAGTTCTTATTCAATATGATCAATATTAGGAGATGATTTTGACACAATATGTAATGTTTATTCTATGAATGATGAATATTCAGGAGTACTATCATCTATTTGTTATAATTTTTGTTTTCTAGGATTTTTGTTCTTAGGACCGACATGTCTTGCATATTTTAAGCATGATATAGATTCATTTGGATTTCAATTTTTGTTTTCTATGTTGCATTTTTCCCCCTTCATGGATTTCAATTTTAGATGGAGCATTGCAGTTAAAATATGAGATTTAACCACCTTTTCATTATTGGTGAAAACATCCGGTAATTGATTTAAAATATTTTGTAAATGAATCATCTTTTGAACTTCAAGTTCATATTAATTTTTCTTTGAATCAAAAGAAGATAACTTCAGGTTATTTCAAGTAATTTATTATCATGTTTCAAGTGCTCATTTTTCTTTCCTTAATGATGGGAAAATATTCTCATTAAAATGACACTCTTTAAAACGTACATTAAAAACATCACCAGCTAAAGGTTAAAGGAGTCTAACAATAGGTGGAGAATCAAAACCAACATAAATTTTTATTATATGTTGTGGAACCATTTTAGTCCTTTGTGAGGCTATTATAGGTATATACATCGCACAACCAAGAGTTCATAGATGAAATATATTTGGTGGTATATCAAAAAAGGTTGTAAAGAAGAATATTTATGGTAAGCACTTAGTCTAATTCTAACTAATGATGTATATATAATATAGCATGTCCCCAAATAAATGTAGGTAATTTTGATTTTATAAATAATGGTTTAGCAATTAATTGAAGGCATTTTATAAATAATTTTGCTAAATCATTTTGAGTATGTACATAAGCAATAGGATGTTCAACATCAATTCCAATAGAAGTGCAAAAATATCAAATGCTTGAGAAGCAAACTCACTAACATTGTTCAATTGAATTTTCTTGATTGGATAATAAGGAAATTGCACCTATAGTTTGATAATCCGTGTTATTAATTTAGCAAATACAACATTTCCGCTAAAAAGTAAACAAATATGTGACCATTTGCTTGATGCATCAATTAATACAATAAAAATATCTAAAAAGTTCAGCATGGTGGATTAATAAGTCCACATATATCTCTTTAAATTATTTAAAGAAAAAATAATGATTCTATAACAACCTTTGATAGAGATAGTTTGATAATTAATTTACTTTGAGAACATGTGGCGTATGAATTTTTACTTGGTAAAAGAATCTTCAGGTTCTTTAAAGGATACCCATATGAATTTTTAATAATTTATCGCATCATAATTAATCATAGATGTTCAAGTCGATCACGCCAAAGCATAAATATTTATGGGTCGAAGCACTTCTAGTGCATCACAACATTTGTTTCAATAGATTTCATGATCGTGTAATAAATTCCAAAAGAGAAAGCAAGTAATTTTTCAAGTATATATTCTTGGTCTGAAATGCATGAAATAATATAAATATATTTGTTTGTCTTCATTTATTATTTCGATATGATAGCCATTAGCACACATATCTTTAAAACTGAGTAAATTTCTTCTAGACTTAGGTGGATATTATGCATCTATGATCACAGTTTTGTGTTATTTGGTAGCAAAATATTAGCTCTTTTGAAACCTTTAATCATGTTTATTAAACCTGATATTATAGTAATTTAGCTTTGGTTAATGTTAAATATTCAAAGTATTTCTTTTTATTGAGAATTGTGTATGTTGTTGCATTGTCTACCAGACATAAATCTTCATAATGAAATGCCATGTCTCTTTTTAAAATATAATTAAAGGTTATTATTTAACTGAAATAAAATTGATATTATTTATTAAAAATACAACAAGATAAATATCATAATACAAATATTAATCATCCCTGAGGATTCCACCACTAAGTAGGTTATCTATTTTATCCGGTTTTTTTTTTAAAAAAAAACATTAAGATAAGCATTGTGACTTTCAAAATCATCTTTATGGATAAAATTTTTCATTTTGTTTCAAAGAAGCTTGATATAAATCTGGAAGATGTTTTGGCGTTCAACAAGTACAAGATTAAAGATGATGTATACCACACCTATGACACTTAACTTCATGTTTATGCAAATTCTTGCCCTTTTCTTGTTTAGGTTCATTGTGTCTCCACTTCTAGTGGTATGGTGAGTTGCTTTTCAAATGATCATTTCTTCTCCTTTTCCATTTATTTTTTTCATATCTATACCCCTAGTTTTTTTTTTTTTTTGTCTTTTAGACAAAGATTCCGTTCACTCTAGGGAATGATTTAGAACCTGTAGGATGGGATTGATGATTTTTCATCAAAAGCTAATTATTTTATTCAGCCACAAGAAGACATGAAATTAGTTATGAATACCTCTTGAAATTACATTCTCTATATTGTTACTACAGGACAATATTTGAGGCGTGAAAAGTTGGGAATGTTTTCTTTAACATCTAGTCTTCTGTGATATTTTCACCACACAATTTCAGTTGTGAGATAATTTTAAAACAAGAATAATTATATTCATTAACCAATTTAAAATCTTGCAACCCTAGGTATAACCAATCATAACGAGCGTGAAGGAGTATGATAAACTTTTGGTGATTATATTTTTCCTTTAGATTTTGCCACAGAATAAAAGGTTATTTTATTGTGAGATATTCAATTTTTAATCATTCAAAAAAATGATGGTGAATGAAAAACATTGCTTTTACACGATCCTTTAAGGATGTGTTTTATATATATATAAATATACATAAAGGTCTCTTTACGATTCATAGCTTTCAAATGAATCTTAATGTCAATGATCTACAACAAAAGAATTATTCTCAGATATATGAAGAGCGGTAAATTCAAGTTTTTTCAAAATCGACGTTGAATAAAATCACGAATATAAAAGAAAAAAAAATCAATCTTTTAACACTACTATTCAATTCTTTAAAAATATTAGTTTTTCTAGAACTGTATTTAATTTTTTAGAAACTTACAATGCTAGTTCTTCATAAACTTTAAATCTTGGTAAATAAGAAGAAAATAAAATTTATCAAAATAAGTTATAGAACTAAATATATTTCATAAAGTATGAACAATAATGAGAAGAGAAAAAAAATATTGAAATTGATACAAGTTACGTAATATAGGAATTCATGCATGTCAAAATTTCAATATAATTAAATAGAGTTATCGTTGTTAACGTATTAAAAAAATAAAAAACAAGTAGGAACTTACATATTCAAAATAAAACTTTAAAAAAAAAGTTCATATATTTTCTTATATATTTTCTAAATACTTAAGTATAAAACAAATAGTTTATTTATATAAAAAAATAAAAACATCAAAATATCATAAAAAAAATTAAACACAAGAATCACAAAATTTAAAAAATTATAACATGCATTCAATATATATAATTATAAATTTTACAATAATAAATTATTAATAAAATGCAAAACAATTATTAAATTATTTCTCGTACTAAATAATTGATTCATTTCAATAAATTAAGGAGAACGTGCACGTCCATGATTCGGTATAAGAAAGAGAGCCCAAATGTCTCGCCCGTGGATTCGTTGACCGGACGATTTGCTTCCCCTATTTATACAAATACAAAACCCTATAACAGAGTGAGTCAGTCTGAATCTGATCCAAAAGGAAAATATCTTATCTCCACCGATCTCTTATTATTTATTTCTCCAAAAATTGGGTTGGGGTTTTTTTACTTCTCTTCGACGAACAATTAAATCCCTACGAGCTCCTTGTGACAATCTTTTTTTTTTAATTGAATTGTAGATTTTTTTTTTGACAAAAAAAATTGAATTAGGGTTTTGAGAGTGAACGTTTACAGATCAGAGAGGGAAGGGGGTGGTGGCGTGGTGGCGGTGGTGTGTTAAGGGGGCATAATAAATAAATATGCGTAGGGAAACCGCCATAGAAAAAATTGTTTTGGTCCCTTATTATTATTATTTGACGCTGTTTTGTGGTGGATTGTGCTCCCATCGTTTGAAACGTTGGCGCGCTAGTCATCTGTTCAGTTAACATTAGGTTTTATTTGCTCACTTTCCTCTTTTTGTGCCTATTTTGCTCTCTCTCTCTCTCTCTATTAGGGTTTTTGTTTCCTGCTCTCTTCTAAGTGGAATTTGTCGAGAAGTCAGAAACAGAGATCGTGTTTCGAGGATTTTATTAGACTTGGTAAGATTCTTTAACGTGTTCGTTTTTCTTTGATCATGGCATCTGTTGATGAGATTATTTTTTTGTGTGATCTGTCAATTTGAGTTTGGCATATTCCATTTGTTTGCTGATTTTAATTTAAAGAATTACAGAATGGTTAATGGATGATTAATATGAAACTGAAGGAATGTGTTTTGTGATATTGCAATTTTCAGATATGAGAGTATCAAAACTCTTGGATTGGATATAGGTGTCTATATATTAAACACGGAAGGATTTTTTAGGAGAGAAACATTCTTTTTTCATAATTTGTTGATTTTGCAGTTCCTGTTTATTGATTTTGCAGTTCAGTTCCTGTTTATTGATTTAGTGTTATAATCAACATGAGCTCTCGTAGTCATGCTGGTGGTGATGTACTCGTGGATGAACTCGAAAGCAATCTTAGCAGGTTTGCAAGTTTAAAAGACGTTGAAGAAGAAACGTATACATCTGATGGGGATGATAACAGCGATGCAGAAGAGGGATATGAACCATATGGGTCTCAACCTGTTAAAAAGTGCCATGATAATTCATCCTCTATGGCTCCTTCAGATGATGAACCTGAAACTGGGTTGCAACTATTGTTCCCTGAGGAGTTTCCTCACTTGAACTCAACCTGTTTGCCTGTAAGCGTTCTCTTTCTATTCCCAATGGCATTTTTGGAATTCTTGTTTGCTATTACTCATGATTATGTTTTAATGCTTGTGAAAACATAACATCTGATCTGAGACGTGACTGTCCACATATATGCTGCTCCTAACTAAAGTTCAGTACTCTTGGGTATTGTCAAAGATATACCCTTGTTGGGCATGCTAGAACGTGGTCTTATTATGCAAGAGTAGTTGTAAAGGTTGAAGTGCTTTGCTATGCATGAGTGATGTATTTGCCGGTATTTGATTCATTGAAATATATTTGTAATTTCTTGTTGGTTGGGCTGAATTCCGTGCTAGAGAAAGTGAATCAGGTTTACTAATTTCTCATCCTCAAACCAGTCCTCTCTGCTGTTAATTGTCCTAATCAAATCAAACATGCAACTGTATGAGTGAAATATTGATAGGAATTTGATAAAGCAAGCTGCATGTCCAGGTAATAACAAAGGCACCAATTTTTTATAGGGTTGGATTAAACAAAAGGATTCACAAATAAAAATCCTAATGCTACAAGCATTATAAATTCTTTCAGCATCCATTACAATGTTAGTGGCATCCATGCAATAGTTTCTATTACAATTACCTTGGCCTGTTAGAGCTAGTGTATTCTGAAAGTATCATGTTACATTTAGAAGTTAAGATAACTTGTTGCCTTGCTGTGAGTTCAATATATAAGCCTTCACGATTAATTTGGTCCTCTCTGTGTTTTTGTTTTGTTTTTTTTTTTTTTTTTAAGCTTGTTTCTGCAATGAAAGGTAGCCGAGAAAAACAAGAAGGGTCACCTAGGAAACTGACGGTGTCATGGGCCCCAGACGTGTATGATCCAATTCCCAACTCCTTGTCTCACAGTGTTAAAAGCAAGCAAAAGAAGTCGTCTAGGAAAGATAGAGATAAAGATAACAATCACAATAAGAAAAATGGTAAGAAAGGGCAGAAAGGTAGCTCATCAAAAGGGCTAGGTGGCAAAGACAAGAAGCAATTTCGCAAATCTGGTGGCAGGTCTGACAAGTGCCATAAAACAATGGATGCTCCTGAAGACACTGATTTTGGTGTTGGGAGCCCGGACTATTGTGGAAGTAGCTTCCTCAAAAATTCAGGTGCCAAGTTTCATTATTCTGTCGCAGAGGCATTATGAGCATGTCTTCATTCACTTTGTGTTGTTCTGAAGCTCTGTGAATAAATAAAGCTTCTATCTGATGACTGTAGTGTGAAGGTTTTGTTTATTGGTCGTGATCATGACTTTGAGCACTTTGTTACCTACTCTGTGCATCTATTTTTGACACTGATTTTATAAGTTGTAATTGGCACTGATTCTTTCTGATGTTGCAATCTGCTTTGTAAATAGAAACAAAATGGCTTCCTGTCGAGCCTTTTGTCATCTCCTGCAGTTTGTTGAAGCTGATGCTTGCGTCTGGTGTTCCATTCTGTGCAGTATTCTGAAAGGTTGGATGCACCACTTGGAGCAAAAATGTGCGTCCACCTATCCATGGTTTTGCATGCTGGATGCCATATGTAGATAGTTCGATTTCATATTTCATATGCTTTATGTACCTGTCCTTGTTTTTGCTGTACTGTATTGAATTGTATTGAGAGTTGTGTTTTTCATTTACTAGCTATTGAATGCTAATTTTGAATTTAGTAGCCAAGTAGTAAATCCGACTGGTTGGATTCACCAGTCAGTTGGAAGGAGTCATCTCTCTAATAGTAAATTTGGTCTTTTTAGATGAAGCCCACCGGTTGGTATGGGTTTGGCAAACTTTGAATTTTTTTATGGTTTTCAATTGATTTAATAAGTTGATATTTAAAATATTTTTTAAAAAATAAAAATAAAATATTATTGTGATATATTCCTTTTATTTTGTTTTTTTTTCCCATCCCAGCAAAGGTATGCCTGGGCTTGGTTATTTACTTATTTGCCCTTGACTGATATATACGCAAGACAGGGTGTCATCCCATGAACTAATTGATGGTATATTTTAATGTATGAAGTCATTAGTACAAAGCATGGGTGTACCCAAAAGAAAGAAAGTGTTCCTTTATTTTATTCTTCACCTTTCTCAATATCACTCATCTTTTATTTGCATTGTCTTTCCTGATAACTTTTCAACTACTTCATTAAGCAAAAGCTTGTCCTTTTAATTTGATGGTGAGTGGCTTTACCTTCATCTTCTTTATGACTTTTACTAAAAACCTCTCTTCTTTTCATTTGACCAATCGATAAACTCCTTTGTCTATAAGGTTTATGGTAACTTAGAAAGCTCTACTTGAAATCTAAAATCTCTGTGATGCTTCTCTAGATTAAAAGAATGTCTTATGAAACGGGTTCTCACGATTGTTTATGAATCCATAACCACTCTCCTCGGGATCCTTCAAGGTTTTTAACTTTACTAACCATCAAGTCAATTATATAATATATCTCAACATGTTTTTATCACTAGTTTTGAACATCTTTTTCTCGAGAAGGGAACCTTCTCATACCCTCATGCATAAGAATATCATGTTTTACAAATTATTTAAGCCATGAATATTTAACAGCATGTAACAACTAACCACTAGGAATATTTGGAATAACATAAGAAAGACAAAGCATATCAAAAGATATAATTTAGTTGAATAAAATCAAAACACATAAAACCTAATTTAAAATTTCATTACTTTTTAAAAGGTTTACCAGCTCCTTAAATAAATTTAAAAACCGACATAAACAAACTAGAAAAAAATTTCAAAAATAAAAGAAGCAACAATAAAAGTTCTAAATAAAAGTTCAAAAAAAAAAAAAGAAAAAAAAAACAAAACTAACCCAAACAACATATCATGAGCCTAATTTAAAAGTCTTCAAGACCTTGACCAATTATATAGCTAGTCAATCTCTTTATAGAAATGGATTTTTAAAAACACATAAAAACATTTCAGCGCGATCCATTAATTGAATAAAAAGTTACGGGCCTTTTCATCATGTTGATCATTTTGTGCTGCCCATGTCTCTTTTTGGAATTGGTCCTATCCTATTGGTCCACAAATATCCCTATAAGACTATCTATGCAGCCTAATTATGACTGATCAACAACTACCTAATTAGAATTACCTGCATAAAAAAAGTTAAGCATTATAAATAGACCATCATTTTTTAATATTTAAGAGCGTATTTAACAGTTTGGTAGCGGTTACTTTTCAAATAGCTTTTCGTGCCAAAATACATGCCAATGATGTTTTTTTATTTTTTAAAAAATATTTTTAATATCAGCATATCAAAACGATCCAAAAAGTATAAACCGCGCTTAATTTTAGCAAAACAAAAAAAAAATTCAAAATTTTGCAAAACGCAGCCCCAATCACTACCTAAGAGTTAGTAAAAAAAAAAACACTTGTTTTTATCTAATTAACTAATAAACTTTAACTAGATATTTAACCTGTGTTTCGTCGTGGATCGTATATATTTTTTTTTCAAAAAAATAAATGAGGAGGCTTTTCCCACGCGTGTTGTATGCATAAAAAAAATTCTAAATGTAAATTATAAAATTTTTACTAATATTTGATCAAATAAATTAATAATTATTTATATAAATAAATAAATAAAGTCATAGAAAATATTTAAAAGCAAAAAGGGGACCTGACAATCATTTAATTACTAGTGTGCTAATGTAAAAGATTTAATTACCTCAAACCAAAGTCAACTAATTTTCTCAACCGAGGGTAAAAAAAAGTGATTTTAATGTTGAAGGGAATAGTGTTCAGTGAGTGTGTGCAAAATGGTTTCCTACGCTTTTTTGTGTTTTTTTTAATTGCGTGGAGCCATATCATTAGTGAATTCACAGGAATCAACAATTTCTACTTTTAAATATTTTCTAATTTCTATTTATATATATCCTTATAGGACAATTGATTTTGCATTTGAAAACAGATCATATAGAAAATCTTTTTTTTTTTAATACAAGGATATTCCTTTGCTAGGAATTCTGGTGGCAAGGATTAAAAATATGGCTTTTCTTTTTCTGTAATGGACAGGATTGCAGCATATAGAAACTGCATTAGAAGGATGGGTCACCGCCAATCATCAACCGCCACCGTGGGATCCTTCTTTTGTGGAGTGGCAGCTTTCTGGGTTCTCCCATTTAACTAATTCTTTCACTTGTTTCTCAATCTCCTGTGTTTCTTTTGTCAGGCTACTGATGCAGAACTCTAGGCTGTATATGCGAAGGATCAACCGGCTCTTGAGCTCCTGTGCACCTTCGCGTGTTTCAATACCGATGGCTTCTTCTTTTGAATGTTGGGGAATGGAATTCTCATCTTCTTCTTCATCTAGACTCAAAGTCCTAATAAATACTACATCTGCACTTGGTGATGATTTTCCTAGCTCAATGTCATCATGAGATGTGCTTATCTTTTGCTTCATCGACATCAAATCTTCAATACATTTCAATGAAAACCCTAACTTTTCCCCCAAAGGATGTAGATAATTGTTGATGAGTACTTGTAACCTATCTGATACTTGTGGTAGAGTTTCGATTTCAATGGCCACGAACAACAAGAGGCACTCCATCTTTCTTAAAGAAACCAGTAATTTGCGATAACAAGCACCATAAAAAGGCAAGAACCAGAAGTTAGGCTCCGACTCGGCTGCAGCAATGAATTTCTCCAGGTTGTTGATGCGGGATGTCGCCTCTTTATGCTTTCTTCGTAATGGTGGAATCGAAGATGACAACGTACTCTTTTGGCCGGCACAAAGCTGGGATGTATCGTCAATGCAATCTCGGAGTGCCCTCAAGCTCCATGCAAACTCAGTCTTTGCTAGAGTTGCAGCTCTCGCGGGTTGCAATAGAATCTCTACCATAATGAAGCAAGTCAATCCTATGCAAACTTCTACGAGTCTTGCAGTTGCAAACTCGTTTGGAGGGCCATAATTTTTCCTACCCAAGATTAGTAATGCTCCTGTCACAGCCGAAATCCCGCCGGCTTGGCCATACATCCTGCTGTGACTTAGAAAACTGGTGAAAATGATCCATGGAAGAAGAGGTAGAAGCCGTAAGTCCACAAATCTTTGGAAAATGAAGCAACACAGGATCCCGTAAACCGATCCTATCGCTGTCCCTTGCCCACGAGCATTCGTTACTGTAAAAGTTGCTTGTCTTTCCGTGACAAAACCGGTGGCAATGACGAGTCCTGACCAATACCCGTTCTCTTTGTTGAATATCAAACCGAATAGTACAGCAAAACCCAAAGAGAGTGAACACTTGGTTGCAAGAGTCCACCTCTCCATGTTTGGTAATTTTATAGTTGAGTAATCCCAAATCTTTCTAAGGTTTGCCTTCTCTTGATCTCTTTTACTGGTTACATCTCTAGTATCAGTTTTGTTGGTGTTCTCTGAATTGCACTCTGGATTTTGACCAACAGGCAATTCCCCCGAGAGGAGTTCCAGGCAATACAAAAAGAAGAAAGCTGGTAGGTCTGCCTGCGTTGCGCCACCAGTTTTTGCGGCCAGAACATAACTTTCTCCAGCCTTTGCTTCCGGAGCTGTTGTTGCATCAAAAGGAGCAAAGCACTTGGCGTTCTGCAGCTTTAGGCCTATTTTTTCTTTCATATCGAGTAACGCTTGTTTGATCCCTTCATCTATCATGCTAACAGGAAAAGAAGGGCATGAATCAAGAGCAATTTCCACGCCTTCCATTAGTATTTCGATGTCTTGCAAATTTTCTCCTGCGTTAAGCTTTCTGATTTGTGGTTTCTCACATGCCATCCCTCCCTGTTCACAAAGAAATGACTACAATTGGCCACCTGAACCTCTCAAGTCCCGAGCGGGTAATGGTAATAATTAGAAAGAGTAGAGATGACTTACTCGAGTATCTTTGATAGTTTGAAGATGCTTGGCTCCTGTTACAGAGAGGAACTTTGCTCGGGAAAGCAAGTCGGCGGCAGCTTGCTTGTTTTGGGCTGTCAAGCCCTCTACATAGATATTCAATCTCTCTGACGCATTTTCAACATATAGTCTGCACGTTTTCCTAGCCTGCAAACACCACCAATGGTGTTTATGATTTACCTATACATGTAAAATATCTAAACTTGAAAGCAATTGGAACCCGTCGCCATTCAGAGTAAAAAGACGAAAGTTTGTACCAATTTTTTTTTTTAAAAGAATGAGATTATATATCCGTTGCCATATGCAGATGCTTTTGGTCACCAGTAGTGGATTGTGGGATTCAGGCTGGACAAACACATCCATCCCTAAAAGACAACTTCAGAGAATATACTTTCTCAAAGCTTATGGATATAAAGCAAACCTTCCCGTCTGTCCGCAATAGGACTAGGAGTTGTCCGTTCGAAAATCAACACTTTCAAGCATGAAGCACAAGATACCATCGGAGGCCATGAAGATACAGAGACAAGATAATTTGGACAAAGCAACCATCCTCGTCGTGCTTTCTCAAAGTAGAAGTGCTTAAGAAACAGTCAGACACACCCCACGGATAGCGAATTGTGGAAAAATAAGGCTAGGACAATACTAATGCCATGTCTTTAAATCCCAGAGGGCTTTGAAATCTTGAAGGCTAGCACTGCCATAACCTTCGAAATTCAAAGCCAGTGCTATTGTTTAATATAGCTTTGTGCAGATTTTTGATTAAAAGGGCAACTAAAAAAAAGAGGGTGTTAATTGTTATTATTCTGAATAAATTTTCTACTGTGCTATTTCTTTTAAAAAAAGAAAATCTAAGATATTTTGCCATCCATTATCATATATCTCCTAATCCTATCACACGTCTTTCATGGCTACAATATTCAAGTTTCTGTTTCCTTTCTCACCATTGTAATTTAAATCCCGGAGACACTCATATTTTCCTTTCTCCCCTTTACACTATTAGCTCTATAACCTCAAAATCCTTGGATTAATGGCTGGAGATACTTGGAGAACTGTGGAATAAGGTGTCTTCTTTATCTAACACTTCTCTCTGTTATAATTTTCTTTTCCTTTCTTTGAATTGAGATTCTACATGAGAGTCGAGAGTGTGAAGAAGAATATTCTCCAACCGGCATCTATAACAGTATAGAAAATTCTCCGACCGGCATGGAGATGATTCGTCCGTCATAGAGAAGCTAAAATATGCTACGAATCACCTTCAATAATTGTTTTTCTTTTATATCTCATCATAAACGCAGTAAGAGACTTCATGTCTTTTAGGTTTTGTCGAAGTCCTTGATTGCTTTTTTATATGCTAAATTTTCTGTCAAATTACTTAGTTTTTTCCTTTTTGATTGAATGGTGATGCCAAAACGTCAATTTAGGTAGTGGGATATTTCTAATGATGTGATATGATGGTTCATGCAGCAAGTGGATCACACCTGAAACAGAGAAAGAATTTTAGTTCCATGGTTGAAGGAACAAGTTGACCTGCCCTTGTAGTCCATTGTCAAAAAAATACGCATATATTTTGAAGTTTTTACATAAAATTATTTATTTATTTATTAATTTTTTTTTGTAATATCAATACATTAAAATGATAAAAAAAGCATAAAAAATATAATTTTAAATAAAAAAAATTGAAGTTTTTATAAAATATTATTTGTACTGCGTTATCAGATGGAGCCTTATTAAGCATGCATGCACCATCCTATCAACTTGTTGCTTCAACTATGGACCTAAAATTCTTTTTATCTGTTTCAGGTGTGATCCACTGGCCATGTGTCGGTGGTGAAGGGGTTGTGAGCCATATTTAGGATCAAGTTTAGGTTAATATTTATATATTAAAGTTGGGGGGTGGGGGGGAGAAAACTAAACAAATCATGGAAAAAGAAACCAAGATCTCTTTGAAACAAAAACTAGGAATCTGCTTGGTCCCATCATTGCCCTGTTGTTTGGTGACCATGTAGTTTTTATTTTTTTGTTACACAGAAGAGGTTTGAACTCAAAACCTGGTGGTGACTGTATAGCTGCAACCGGAGCCTTTTCTTCTATTTCTCTATTATTAACTACGTATGGAAGATTGAAGGATTATTTGCAGCTTTCTTGGACTAAAATTGTGGGAAGACAAAATAAGCACTGCTGTGAATCGACAAACTCAGGTAGTGGGACGTCGATGACTAACACAAACAAACATAAAAAAAATGTAACAAAAGAAAGAGGGAGGAGATGGAAGAACGATTTTGAAGCTTTGATGCTGGATACAGAATTAATCTGGGTATGAGGTTTACGTACGTGGTCAATGATCACAAAAGCAATATGATGCACGTACAATGATCACAAAAGCAATATGATGTGTGTGTGTGTGTATATATATAATGAGAAAAAAAAACAAAAAAATTCTCGGATTTACGTACCTTGCTGTAGGCTAGCCAAGGGTATGGAATCAACATGGCCAAAACAGAAGCTAAAGCTCCCAAGGCTGTACTTGAAGCCACATGAATTGGGTGCGTGACTGCTCCTTCTTCTGCACCATGGATAGCTGCGCCTACAAACACAATCACAGCCTGCCCAAATGCAATCCTCTTAGCCATCAAGGGAGTTGATTCTGGCAGCGCCACCATGAAGGTAGTGACGGCCACCGCCACTGCTGCCAGGGCATTACTGAACCTGGCTGGTGGAATCACTTGAAAGGTCAGTATACAGGGGATCATTACTTGGATAGTAGCATACAGTGCATGCCAACAGCCTCTGAGAGTGTCACCGAGAGTAGCATCCGAGACAATTAGGATTGCTGTCACATAAGAAAAGGCCGGATATGCAAGAAACTGCCTAAGTCTTGCAGGGCCATAGAGGGTGGTGCAACCAACTATGGTGCATGCCAAGGCGGTCCTTAGAGCGGAGCTTAAGCGCTCAAGCCACACCGCCTTGATTGAATCCTTTCCGGTTGCTGCTGACATTTCAATAGTCGCGGCGATCGGCAAAAACGAGGGACTCTTTATATGTTGAAAGTGAAGATTTGAGAAGATATTTTGTAGGGAACAGGTAGAAATGAGTTAACTGTTTATGTATTCAAGCTTGGTCTGGGTAGCAGAGAAGATGTTCTGCAGGAGAGGACAGTCGTATGATCAGTTGCTTGTGCGAGGATCACCCTCGCTAAAAGGAGTTACTTAGGGTAACTGTTGTTAGGTATCGAATTTACTTTTCAATAATCACTAATCACGTGTTTGAATAATAATTTTTTTCATTAGATATTTATATGATTATTGATTTTAAAACCTCTAAAATTAATCAAGTAAACACCAACCAATTAAAACTATTATAATAATAAATAAAAAAATCACTTAGTTGTTATAAGATTTATAAAATAATAAATTTTAAAAAGATTAGCTTATTATCCAATGACTTTAAACACTATTTGGAAATACGATATAAATTTTGTTTCTAAAATTTTTAATTTTTTTTAATTAAAATTTAATATAATTTTTATGTTTTAGATCATTTTGATGTGTTGATATTAAAAATAATTTTTAAAAAATAAAAAAATATTATTAACATATATTTTAATACAAAAAATTATTTAAAAAACAATCATTATTACAATATGAAACATGATACGAACTGTTAAAGATATCGAGAGTAAATATTCTATTAGTTGGCAGGAGAATACAATTACCACCACACTTGCATGGGGAATCAGTTCCAGCCTCTAATACTGACTTGCCAAGAAAATGAGTGCAGGAAGAGTGAAGGAGAAAATTAAACCAGTGGATTGACTGGAGAACTAAACTATACTATCCATCAATAAAAATAAAAGAACAATTAATTTAGTTAAAAACTCTCGTTGACTCTTCAACGCAGTTAATTTTAAATTTTTTTTAGTTAAAACCAGATCCAAACCTTTTTTTTTCTCTTTTCCAAAATAATATTATTTTTATTGAGCATTAACCAGGGTTTTTTGTATAATTAATTTTTTTATGTTACTGTTTGATATTTAATTTGGTGAGAATTAAATTTTATGGTTTTATTAAATAAAATATTTATTATGTTAACACAAATTAATATGTTTTTTTTAATTTTATTAATTGATGTTTTTTATTTTGAAAAATAGACTTTATATAATTTTTTTTAGTTTTTTTTTAATTATGTTATCTCATTTTCATGATTTGAAAAATAAATTTGACTAGTGAAAACAACCGTGTTTTTTTTAGATTTTATCTTTAAAAATTATTATTTTTTTTTGGTTTTGATAACATGATCGGTTTCAACTGGATGAAAAATAAATTTCCACTGTCCATGATATATACATGCAATAAGGCCATAAAAATAAAAAGACGAAGCATAATGCTAGAACAGCAAAAGTTCTCATTCCTTCAAAACCAAAATCTCACATTTAAATTCTTGATATCTTTATGCCAGTTACTTTAGTTTGTTTTTCTCCCTTGTAACTTTGAATCCATAAAGATATATATAAAAAAAAAAATCAACGATCGCTCATTAGCAAGGCTAATGAACATGATATATTTCTAAATAATAATTATTTTAATATATTTTTAAAATAAAAACATTTTAAAAAATAATTTTTACCCTACCGTCGAATATTTATTAGTTCTAGGAGCGTATCAAAGCCATGACGTCAACCAGCTGCCATCCATTCATTTCGTAATATAAGAAGCTAGCGATCTAGAATATATGCTGACTGCACCTCAGAATCTCTCTCTCTCTCTCTCTTTCCTTGGAGAAGAAGGCCAGGCTCCACATTATCATTCTCTAGCAAGTAGTAACGTGGAAAGACTAAAACTAAATTCTTAACTGATCAAAATCCATGGAAAAACGATTTTTGATGCCGAGAAGCTCATTTCCTAAAGTAGCTCTCATTTTGCATTTGTTTGACTTTAAATTTTTAATTTTGTGGTGTAAAAAGCGTTGTAAGGTGTTTGGTAATATATTAAACTATGTTTTATATTATTGAATTTATTAAAAAATTGAATTTAAAATTTAATTTTTATGAAGCAACATATTTTTTTAACTGAATTTTATTAAACCAAATATTTTATATATATTTTTTGATACATATAAACCTGAATCATAATTTTTACTAAACACGTATCTAAATTCAATTAATAATATCTAACCATATTTTTTTAAAACTTATTTTTTTAAAATTATAACTACAAAAACTATCTAAAAAAACAAATCCACTCTTGAAAGTCCACTGTTTGAGGATGAATTCTTAGATCTATGTTCTACACGTTCTTGAACAATCTTGCAAACAACATAGTAATTGCCACCAGCTTGTTTTTTTAGCATCAGAAATGGATGGAATTTTTTCATATAAACACAGCCTCAGACTGGCCCGATTCCACACAAAAACTGTGGTCTTCCGGTTTCCTACCATTGATATTAATGGATTAAAGGCACAATCTTGAATGTAGACACTTCAAGCAAGAACATTTTCCAATTTCTTCATTGAATTCGATGAACTTTCTAAGATTCCAAATTGAATACATGCAAATATATCTAGACCTTTAACTTCGCAAAGTTTTCACTGAAAAAAAGAAAAAAAATATCAGTGATGATCCTTTTTGTGTTTGTTATTGCAATAATAATGGTTATTTAAAATATTTTATTTTTTATTTTTTAAAATTTATTTTTCACAAACAAGGCAAACACATTTTAACGAGTGTTCATCTTTAAATTACTACAGGGAAAACGCATTCCTAAAAAAACCAAACGGAAGAAGGAACAGACGCAGCATATGACCTTCCACGCCGCTGCATATTTGCCCCAGGTTGGTCACCTCATCAAACACTCCCTTTTGCCTTTTTGTTTGACAACCCATTTTTCGAAATTTTAAGTGAATAGATAATTAAAGAGTGGTCCTCCAAGTTGTCAATTTTTGTTATATTGTAATGCTACAAGTTCCTTTGATGTCCGGATCTTTTATGGAGGGGTTAGAACGATCAAAATGAAAATCTTGAGTGACCAAGTAATGTGATTGTGTTTTTTTTAAAAAAAGAGGTTCCGCGAAATAAATCAAAATAAAAGAAAAGGAGAAAGGTAATTTGATTTTATTCAAGAGGATGGCGAAGTATTTAGAGAAGGAAAGAAAGAAAGGGATGGATCTGTGAAGCTCAAATGAAGAATGAGTATTTCTCTATCTCTCTCTCTGTTACAGACACAGCACAAGTAGTATAATCGTCTATCAGTAGTCAGATCTGTTGATAAAACAGATCAGATCGGATCTGACAAGAATCAGAAGGAAGGAAGGAAGGAAGGAAGAAATAATGCTGCGATTAAGAGCATTCAGACCCAGCAATGATAAGATCGTAAAGATTCAATTGCATCCTACGCATCCATGGCTTGTCACTGCCGATGCCTCCGATCGCGTCTCCGTTTGGAATTGGGAACACCGCCAGGTTATCTACGAGCTCAAAGCCGGCGGTGTCGACGAGAGACGTTTGGTCGGCGCCAAGTTGGAGAAGCTTGCTGAGGGTGAATCTGGTACTGCTTCCCAATTCCTAGCCTAACCTAACCTTTCTCCCTCCAACTGCTGCTGCTGCTGGTTTTATTTTTTCAATTCGTTTCATTTTCACTTTTTTGTTATTTTTTTTCAGAGCCGAGAGGAAAGTCTACCGAAGCCATGCGTGGAGGGAGGTAATTAATGGATTTGATTACTTGTTTCAATTCAACCTGTTTTGATTTATTTTTTTATTAGTGTATGGTATGATAACTAGAACGAAACCAAAAAAAAAAAACATAAAGTGTGCAGCAGGTTAACTTTTATGATGATGATGTCCGGTTTTGGCAACTCTGGCGTAATCGGTCAGCCGCTGCGGAGGCTCCTTCCGCCGTCAGCAATGTAACTTCAGCATTTGCTTCTCCAGCTCCGTCCACTAAAGGGAGACACTTCCTTGTCATCTGCTGTGTAAACAAAGCCATCTTTCTGGACCTGGTCACCATGCGTGGTCGTGATGTGCCTAAGCAAGAACTTGACAACAAGTCACTTATCTGGCAAGTCTTACCACGATTTCACCAACCTCCTTTTTTTGCTGCATTAATCAATGGGGGTTTCTTTCTTTCACCTTGTCATGTTCATTTTCACTTATGAAAATAAATATCTGGAATTAAACTACTGTTAGTTATGCTATCAACTAGCATTTTCTGCTTTTGTATGCCAATGTTTCATGTAGACAGATAGTAAAATTTACAGGCAGCAGTTTGGTCTTTGATCAGACTTATTGTAATGATATTAAGATAACATTGTAGCAAACCAAAATTCCAAATAAACAAGCAGAATCACTTTTTACAGATTTCCTTTTAAGCTACAACAGGGGGCTCCAGCTCATTTTATAGGGTGAGAGGGGCTATTTTGGTGATTGGAAGGGTTTTGAGAAAGAGGAGTTACCTCTCGTTGTATCTTAGATTGACTAGCTTTCTTCTTTTATTTTACGGGAAACAATTTTTTTTTCATGTTCCCTTGTTGCATCTTTTGTAGCCTTTCCTATCTTGCAATTGAAAGTCTTGATATTGCACATGGGATTGCGTGATGCATTCCTTTGGTGCTCTACAATATAGGTTTTGCATATCTGAGGTCTTGTAGGATCAATGGTTTTTTCCTACATATGATCACCAACTACCTACATGGACCTGCTAGTTCCTGTAAGCTTATCATGTTTATGTTACAATGAACGTTTTGTTTTTTGTCCTCTTCTGCAGTATGGAGTTTCTCTGCAGATCTACTGCTGGTGATGGTCCTCCACTAGTTGCATTTGGTGGATCTGATGGTGTCATCAGAGTTCTTTCAATGATATCATGGAAGGTTTGTGGGTGGCTTAGTTGTTGGTCTGTTGTATGCAATTACTTACCTCTTGTTGTTTGGTAATAGTTGTTACTTGCAGCTTGTACGCAGATACACTGGAGGTCATAAAGGATCCATTTCTTGTTTGATGACCTTCATGGCTTCCTCTGGTGAGGTAGTTCTTTATTACCCTTTGCTAAATTTGTCTTGCTTAATATTTCCCATCATCCAGAGCTACTGCTAGACTCCTTATTGGTATTTTTGCATTGAAGGATGCCTTCTCCTCCCTGTAATCTTTTTCTGTCATGTTTGTTGCATATACATAAATATACGCAGCTGTGATTTGTGTTACACCTTGGATCCTTGCTCCTTGGTGCTAATAGTGTGCTGGTGCTTTTTATCAACACCAGGCACTCAATGGGTACAGATGTAAATATGCATCTGGATATGGAAAGTGAAACTAAAAGATAGTAAGAGGGGGAGGGGTGCTAATCTTTTGCTCATTTTTTCATCATAGGCCTGGGCACCATCAGTCATGACATGGATGTTAGTTCTGTTAAAACTTTAAAAGACTGCAGATCTTTTAGAAACATGTGAGTTTTATGACTTTTGGTGGCATACTTCATTATGGATCTTTAAGAGCAGGAGCATCATTGTCGAGTATGAGTCCGTATGAGTTAATATTGGAAATTTTTGGAGTATTACAGTTTCAAGAGAAGGTTTGATGGGACTCAAATAGTCATTGTTCCCTATTTTCTGTAATGTGCTTCATAACAGGAAGGCATATAGTCCTTTCTAGACTGTAGTGGCCTCGGATATGTGGAGTGGACCCTTGGTTTTGGTGTTGAGAGTTGCGGCAATCCTGAGTTCAATGGAGGTATTCCTATCTACCCACTTATCAGGGTTTGAATGAGGAAAGGATTGCAAGAATAAATGGTGGTGTGCTATCAATGTTGCGAATTGGGTCTTTGGATGGAATAAAGAGTACAGAACTTGAAAGGATCATTTTTTCAAAGAAATTGTTAATGGATAAAATGTTTTTTTGTACCCTTTATGGCACACCTCTTAATGGGCTTTTGAGGGGTTCCTTTACCTGACATTCAATGGGGACTGTAAAGCCTTGTTGTTCTGAATATCTGTTTTTTATTTTATTTTATTTATTTCTTTCTTTTCTCTCTTGGAGGACACCTTATTCTCCATTATGTAAACTCTCTCTCTCCCCTTCTTACTCCACCTTCTGTGTAAGAAAACATTCGCATGCATGCCTTCCACACTCTCTTTCTTGCGCACCCCCACTCAATTAATATCTATGCATTTTAGAGAATACATGTAACGGCCTATGTGCATGAACTTGCATGTGCTATATATGATATATGTCATGTAACTCATATTTGTTTACAATTGCTATGCTATTGATTGCAGGCTCTTCTTGTTTCGGGTGGTAGTGATGGTTTACTTGTACTTTGGAGCGCAGACCATGGTCAAGATTCACGAGAACTTGTACCCAAGCTAAGCTTAAAAGTAGTGTTCTTACTCTTCTTTCATCATGTGTCATGCTGCTCCCCTTTCTACATCACACAACTAAAAAAGTAATTTAAACCTTGATTTTGATGTTGAGCACATTAACTTAGCTATGCCAAGAATTTATGATACCTGGTATTAAAGAGGCAAGATTTCCAACTTTGCAGCTTAAATAAAGAAAAATGCCACACCTATTTGAGCACCTTGTTTGTCCAAGAAATAATGCAAATATGTCAAACATGGCTGTTGTTACTAGTTTCTTTTGGCATTTTGAGTTGTAAATTTTATGCTCAAAGTTTTATTTGCCAAGTCATTTTGTTTATACATGATTTCTAAGCATGTGCACATTTAATCTTGTTCCAACCTATTCATGCTGTACAGGTCCTGCTTCTTTGAACTAGTGCAACTGAAGTAGGTTTTAATGCTTTAATTTGCCTTATTACCAGGCACATGATGGTGGGGTTGTCGCTGTTGAGCTTTCGAGAGTAATTGGAGGTGCTCCGCAACTTATTACCATTGGTGCAGATAAAACATTAGCTATATGGGACACAATCTCTTTTAAGGTGTTGTAACAACCTTCCATTATTTCTTAAGCTATGTGAAAATCTCATTTTATTTATGGAAATTCGAGTTGAAGGCTTTGGTACTATATCTGTCTTTCCTTCCTTTCCTAATATAATCCCACACACTTTCTTCTTTCTATCCCTTTTTTGTTTGTGTGTGCAGGAGTTGCGGCGTATTAAAC
Organism: Populus davidiana; assembly: GCA_030145905.1. Lineage (NCBI taxonomy): Eukaryota > Viridiplantae > Streptophyta > Magnoliopsida > Malpighiales > Salicaceae > Populus > Populus davidiana. Next base: position 1,086,060 of record CM057794.1, on the reverse strand, counting down.
CTGTTCCAAAGCTTGCATGCCACAGCGTGGCATCTTGGTGCCACCCTCGAGCTCCAAACCTAGATATCTTAACTTGTGTCAAAGATTCTCATATATGGTATGCATAATTTTTCTATTTCTGTCGTATGCTCTGACAGAAAGTTGATGATTACTAAACAACTGTGTTTTGCAAGTTTGCGTCAAAGATGTGTACAGTGGATGTAACAACTCATACATTTTGCAGGGCCATTGAACACCCCACTTATTCAGCCCTTACAAGGCCATTGTGCGAGCTTTCTTCACTAATCCCTCCTCAAGTTCTTGCACCAAACAAGAAACTTAGGGTATGTAATTATTTTCTTTGCCTTTTCTTTAGCAACTTTATATCATGAGTTTGATGTCAATTTAGCATCTCTTGGTACTGTTAAATAAAAGCTTCTGTTGATTATTTGTTGGATAGCTGGGAGGGAACAGAGGGATGTTTGAAACTTGTTATAGAAGTAGCATTATATTTTGCATTGCAACTCTTTATATTCCCATTTTTTCAGTTTCTTCTTCTTTTAGGGGCTTCTCTGGTATGATTTTTTTAAACAATGTTGCATGTTTCTGGAAACTGGCCCATAAAATCATATATTTATGTTTTTAATCATGGTTGTCACTCCCAGATTGGATGCCAAATCTACATTAACAAATGTGAAGGTTTGCTATTCACACCTTTATGTCGGTTGAATCATTCCTTTGCCCTGATAAATTCCTTAAAAGGATGGTTCTAATTTTGATCAATTCTAAATTAACAAGGCACTTCTTATTTACTAATCAATATTACGTATTGTAATTGCTGATCACTGAAAATTGATGTTTCTACAAATAACAACTCTCTTTTAATTGAACTTGGGTTGATACAGTTGTCGGATTATGCTCTTTCACAAGTAATGTGTTGTCCTTTTTAAGTTTTCTATATTGGAATGCCTTTTATTTGACACCTATAGGTTGCTACTGCAGGTTTATTGCATGGTCGCACATCCTCTACAGCCCCACCTTGTTGCTACTGGAACCAATATTGGTGTTATTGTCAGCGAGTTTGATGCTAGATCTATTCCAGCTGTGGCTCCCGTACCAACACCAACAGGAAATCGAGAGCATTCTGCCATTTATGTAGTTGAAAGGGAATTGAAGCTTCTGAATTTCCAATTGTCCAACACAGCAAATCCATCTCTTGGAAGTAATGGTTCATTATCTGAAACAGGAAAGTACAGGGGAGACTCGGCTGAACCATTACATGTCAAGCAGATGAAAAAGCATATCAGTACACCTGTTCCTCATGATTCTTATTCAGTTCTTTCTGTAAGCAGTTCAGGGAAGTAAGTCTCCTTGACCCTTTCTTTCTTTCATTTTTTTTTGCCTTTTTTAACAAGAGAGAGAGGATGCAATTAAGAAGGGATGATTCTAAACTCATCCTTCCAATGAAACAGAGGAAGCAATAGTCAAGTCACTGTAACTTCATGTCAAGTAAAAAATACTAACATCAGTAAACACTCGTCCGAGGTCTTACTTTTAAACATGGACATAAATTTACAATCATTTGTCTATGTCCTCCTTTGAAACAAAAAGGAAGCAACATGTGTAACTATCCCCTCTTACTCAATTGCCGGAAGCTATATCAATAAATATATTTACCCTGGCTTTCTGAACGCTTCGTATTCTGGCTTTGAGACTGTAATTATCTGTCCATTAAGTGCTTTTGACATTCTTTTTTGTTTATAACTGGTATACACATGACATTGCTTTCTTACCAAACATTTTGGTTGCAGATATCTCGCAATTGTGTGGCCAGATATTCCTTACTTTACTATATACAAGGTGAGTGACTGGTCCGTTGTAGATTCAGGCAGTGCAAGGCTTCTGGCTTGGGATACCTGTCGTGATAGGTTTGCTATATTGGAATCTGCATTGCCTCCTAGAATGCCAATAATTCCAAAAGGGGGTTCATCAAGAAAAGCAAAAGAAGCAGCTGCAGCTGCCGCACAAGCTGCAGCAGTGGCTGCTTCTGCTGCCTCTGCTGCCTCTGTGCAAGTTCGTATCTTGCTGGATGACGGAACGTCAAATATATTAACTAATTCCATTGGTAGTCGCAGTGAACCGGTACTTGACGTCTTTCTCTCAATTTATGGCACTCTTGTAGTTCCTGTTCATGCACTGAAATTTGGTGATTGCAGTCTTCATTTTTGCTGTCATCTGTTGATCTATCTGAGGCATATCCAGAATTTTCCTAGCTTTTTCAGTAATTATAAACGATAAATTGCAATGGAATTTAGTTCTATGAAAGGACTTAAAGTGGTTACCCCTTTTCATCTTCCTGTAATGTATTGCCCAACTTCCTTTTCTGGTTATTGGAATGACTGGCACATGGAAATTCATTGTAAAGAAGTCATGCCTATTTTTCATTCAATTATCCTTTAAACTCAAACATATGATTAGTAACATTGAACTGGAGTGGCTGTTCAATGCCATTTCTTTTACTTCATCAATTTTTATTTAATCAATTTTTTATTTATTGATTTCATGTTTATCTGTTGATCATAATACCACTGACTGGAAAATACTATGGGATTATCTTGAAGTAGGATTCATTTGTGTTGTGTACGTTGTATTAACTCCTGTGCGCGCGCGCGTTTTTAAACAGAGGGAAAAACATGTCCTTAGTGCAGTATATCATGTAGTGTTCTCTACATGCAATTTAAGGCCAGGATTGTTTCAATCATTTTTCTTGCATGGAGCACTATAAGGTTCTCTAACTCGATGCAATCTCTTCTAGGTTATTGGTTTGCATGGAGGGGCACTTCTAGGTGTGGCCTATCGAACATCTCGGAGGATTAGCCCTGTTGCAGCTACAGCTATTTCAACTATTCAGTCTATGCCCTTGTCAGGATTTGGAAGCGGTGGCCTTTCTTCTTTTACTACTCTCGATGATGGATTTAACTCTCATAAATCTCCTGCTGAGGCAGCCCCACAAAACTTTCAGCTTTATAGGTGAATCGTAGTCATCCTTTTAGTTGCCTGCCATTAGTTCAATTTCAAGATATTAGACATCAAATATTAGGTGACTAAGGTTACCTTTAGGGCGTATTTATGCTTATATATTCCTTTACAGTGCTGAACAAGATCTTTTAAGCACACTGATCCTTCTTAATGCTTGTTTGACAGTTGGGAAACTTCTGAACCTGTTGGTGGGCTACTTCCTCATCCAGAATGGACTGCATGGGACCAAACAGTTGAGTACTGTGCTTTTGCTTATCAGCACTATATTGTCATATCTTCTTTGCGGCCTCAATACAGATACCTTGGAGATGTTGCTATTCCGTATGCTACTGGAGCTGTTTGGCATCGGAGACAGCTTTTTGTGGCCACACCAACTACCATTGAGTAAGATCTGTTTATTGATTCACTTTTTATTCTGTTTGATATTTAGCTTGAATCTTACTTTCTATATTTCTCTTCCATATATTAAGTTGGTTTTGTGTTGAGCTGCCATAGTATTCTGAACACTTGCTCTTGTAGGAAATAAAAAGATCTACAGAAATACGCCACAGTCAACTTTGAGATTCATTAATTCAAGTTTCACAGTTGACTTGGAATGCTAAAATTAATAAATAAACAATTTGTGTATCTCATGCAATGGAGCTTTTACAATAAAGGAAGAGTAATAAGATGTATTTATGAAGACATAGGCCAGATTTCTTCTTTTCACATGCCTATAGATAGAGATGATTATGTTGTCGGAATCAGTACTTTGAATAATACTATTCCCATTGAAGTGCTGGATTATAGTATTACCATGGATTATCATGTATACTGATAGTAGTAAGGAATCTAAGGGCACTACTTGGTTATGGTCCCATTGAAATGCGGTACTAGGATGGAAAGTTGGAGATTGTTGTATCCTTGAGCAATATGCATGAAGTGACGATTCTCGTTCTTGAGAGTATAACTTGAACACTTTTGGGACTGTGGCAAGGTGACAGGTTAAAAACATTGATTACTTTTTGCCTTTGTCTTTGGGATTCATAGCGAGGCTACTGGAGATGGCAAAGTGAACATCTTAAAGTGATTCCATTCTTGGTTTTGGAAGCCACTGGCTTGGTATGTTATACTAAGAGTTTAAGTAGAAACATTTAGCGTGTTTTCCCAAAATATGTGCATAGTAAAAATTGACTGTTAATTTAGGACATGAAGGGTAATTTCCAAACAACTAAATAATCAATTGCAACTTAATTAATTGAAGGGTTTTGGAGTTAGATCAACGAAACAATCATACATACATGTAGTCTGTTCCATTCAATTGCCTCTATGTTTGATAACTGGAATTGAATATGTAGATTGTGAAAGTCACTGAAATTTTGTAAATAAAGACAAAAAAATTTTATTTCTGAAAAATGAATGGCTTGCAATTGAAGTGGGTCATTCCTTGGAAAGAAAGGATCGACCTTAGTTAAAGAGAAACAAAAATGAGAGAAGTTATAAAAAAAACTGACTATTGTGAGTCAAAGAGTTGTAAGTTTTGAAATAAAGGTAATAATTTGAAGTGGTGATCAGACATCAGAGAGAATTCTAGGAGTGGTTGAACAGTTTGAAGTAAATCTGCAAAAGTGAGCTTTAGTTTTACGGTGAACACACACAACTTTATATCTAAACCTGTATAATTTTTTTACTATAATTTTCTTATGTTATCTGGGTCAATAGGCCCACAAACATGAGCAAAAGGCTTGTTCAATTATCATGGCTCTTTCTTGGAGTACTTGTATACTTTCCCCTTTAGGTATTGATTACATAAGAAATTCTCTTCTTCTTTCCTTTTCTTTCTTTCCATGCCTCTTTGGAAATTTTAATTTTGACAAGCTCATTTCCAACACACGACTCTTCTTCAGATGTGTTTTTGTAGATGCTGGAGTTGCAGCAATTGATATAGAAACAAGAAAGAGGAAAGAGGAAATGAAAATGAAAGAGGCACAGGCTAGAGCAGTTGCTGAGCATGGAGATTTAGCCCTAATCGCAGTAGATGGTCTGCAATCTGCTACCCAAGAACGAATACCATTAAGGCCCCCAATGCTACAGGTTTAGTTACTTTATAGCTTTCCTGGTGCTAATTAATTATGTTTTTATATTGATCTTTCATTTTGGGCATATTGGGAAAATTTGGCCCCTCTTTTTTGGCTCTTCTTTCTGCCTTTTGTTCCGTAGAGAGATATTGCTGGATTAAATTTGGCCCGTGCTTACTCAAAACAAGGCAATTATATCATCCTAATTCCATTACCTATCCCGTGTACAATTTGACGAGGGAAGAAAAAGATTTTAAGTGTTGAGTTCACAGGTAGTGAGCCTCTTTGGTGAGAAATTTCAGGGAGCGATAAAGATTTTGTTCCAGATTGTGTATCAACTTATTGAACTTCTGTAGTTCCAGTGTTCTTTTATTGTGTAAAGTTTGAATCGTCCCAACTGTTTAATAAAGATAAAAGCCATGTTAGAATGTCTCTACATCTGTCAGTTTGGCTGAAGTAGTATTTCATATGTTATATTAGCCAAATGAATTGAGCTGGGATAGGGCTTCATCAAGTTGAGTTATGTTGTTGAATATATTATTTCAGACAGCAAACAACACTTGGAAAGCAAGCAATCAACCGATCCACTCTTTTCATTTACCTTTTATTTCGTTTGCTTAAAGTGTTATCAGCCTTGAGTTTATTTATTTTGTACCATGTTAACTGTGTGACTAGAAGAATCTGGTTTTCTTCTTGCTTCTTTAAGTGAATAATACATCTTCCTTTCAGGTAGTCTGGTTAGCTTCTTTTCAGCATGCTCCTTCGGTGCCACCTTTCTTAACATTGCCAAAACAGACTAAAGTTGATGGAGATGATTCAGCAATGCCAATAGAAGAGAAAAAAGTTAATGAGATAGCTGTTGGTGGTGGAGGGGTCTCTGTGGCAGTTACTCGTTTTCCAACAGAGCAGAAACGACCAGTAGGACCTCTAGTTGTGGTGGGTGTGAGAGATGGAGTTCTTTGGCTTATCGATAGGTAATTTGGTGATATTTGTTTCAAGAATTTCCAAGATTTAAGGCTAGTCCATTAGCCTTCACTATTAGGAAATGAGGATGCAAATGCTATTTCAACTTTTCCCTTTTACTATTCGCCTTCTTCATTAAGAATCGTTGGCATAGTTTTTATGTTGTGGTTGTATGGTCTCAATCTAATTAGAAACTTTATAACTTGCAGTAGTGCCAGCAACATTGTTGTTTGGTCTTGTTTTTAAGTCAAACCTCAAGCTACCCAATTTTCCATGATGAAATTGACCACATAACAGAGCATATCATTATTCACCTTTTCTCATGTTTTTGATGGATGTTCAAGCTGAAAAAAATGTACCGAGTGTAATCACCTCTATTTATAATGATTTGTTTAGAGAACTTAGTTTTCACAGTCTGTGTCTCCATTTCTTACTATGCTATATTACCTCCATTATCACTTCTATACTGTTTGTTTTGCTTCTATTGCAAGTAAAAAATCTGTCAGTCCATGTGTTGCTTTTTTGTGCACAGGTACATTAATCTGAGTCTATCTCTTGAACCTCCTTTTACTGAATTAAGTTTCTTTCAATGGCTTCTTAACTCAATTCGTAGAAACTTTCCACTGCCCTGTTTGAGAAACCCAGGTTCAGAATGATTTTTTTTTTGTGTGGGGGTCCATGTTTTCCATGGCTATATTTGTACTCACTCCAAATGAAACTTTCCTGTGTATTAGTTTTTAGAGTTGAAGCTCCACCATGATGCCTGATGTCAGGCTTCTCCATCTCTGACTCACATTTCATACTTCACTTGCAGTAATCTTGTTTTAATTTAGTTTGTTGAATAAGTTGCACTTACAATGTAAAGTATATTGTCCTTAATTGTAAATTTGGGCCTGCAAAAGTTTAGGAGTTTAGGCTAGGAAGTTAATTTCATGGGCTGGTTGTGTAAATTGGTCTTGATAGTAGTAGAGTGTTTTTACTAATATCAACAAGGAAAGTACTACAAAGTTGACTAATCATTTCTAATTGCTACAGCATGTTGCCTGAGTACTCCAGCACATAGAAAATTGAACTATGGCATTTTTCTTTCCATTTTGAAAAACTGGAGCTAGTATCTTCATTTCAAGGTCTGCCATGCAAATCTATTGTGTCATACAATAGAACTCAATATGATAGATGAATTCTCTTTGGTAGGTACATGTGTGCACATGCCTTATCCCTGAGTCATCCTGGTATTCGTTGCCGCTGTCTTGCTGCATATGGGGATGCTGTTAGTGCAGTGAAATGGTATTTACTTTTCCCACCTTTTTTAATTGCAGATGAATTGCAGAAATGCTTTATGACAGGTTATAGTTCTTGCATAACCTATATTCTACTTTCATATGCAGGGCAAGTAGGCTTGGTAGGGAACATCATGATGATTTGGCGCAATTTATGATGGGGATGGGCTATGCTACTGAAGCACTTCATTTACCTGGAATATCTAAGAGGTCTGCCTTGCAACTCCCAACACCCCCCCCCCACACACACACACAGAGTCCCCTTGTATTGCAAACAACCTGTCTACTGCTATGATGTCTCCAAGCATAGCTCTAAGACGTACGCATACTATTACATTGTTGATTAGTGTTTCAGTTCTTGATATAGTAAAAGAAGTTCAAGTAATTCTATTCAAAGAGTTTTAACTATGGCAATTCAAGTCCATTAAGAGCATTTTATTGCTGCATTCAGCAGCATGTGCTTACCTTCTTTTTTTTCCCTTGCAATCAAGTTATATTGCTAGTCTATATTATTTATAGGTTGGAGTTTGATCTGGCCATGCAAAGCAATGATTTGAAAAGAGCTCTTCAGTGCCTTCTTACCATGAGCAACAGCAGGGACATAGGTCAAGATGGTATTGGGCTGGATTTGAATGACATCCTCAACATAACAGCTAAAAAAGAAAATATTGTTGAAGCTGTTCAAGGAATAGTGAAATTCGCAAGGGAATTTTTGGACCTCATTGATGCTGCGGATGCTACTGCTCAAGTTGATATTGCTCGTGAAGCTCTCAAGAGGTTAGCCGCTGCAGGTTCTGTGAAAGGAGCCTTACAGGGCCATGAATTGAGAAGACTTGCTTTATGCCTGGCAAATCATGGAGAGTTGACAAGGCTGAATGTATGTACCATCATATTTCTGCATTTTCTTGAATATTGGCAAATCATGCTTGAATATTATACTATCTGGTAGCTAATATTGACTAAAGAGTTTTTCTTTTGTTGAAAATGATTGAGTTTGATACTATGATTCCTCGTATATATGAGGTTTTAGTGCAAGGGTTTAGATTCTCAAAATTTAAACCAGAAGTACAGGACTGAATTGAAGCTGCAATGGTAGTTTAGGCATTGCTTTTGACTTGGTCATAAGAAACCAACATGAGAGAAAGGAGGGGGGTGGGGTTGGTTATCTTTTGGATTAATAAACATGTATGGCTTTGTATTTCAAGAAAGCAAGCTGGCAGTTATTGCCTTGGCCTGCCTGCCATGAATGACTTTGTTAGTTGATTCTGGGTGTTCAATGATTTTCAATTTTATGCCTTTATTTTTATCTCTTTTTTTAAAAGCAATTTCTTGTGTGCGCTGCAGGGTCTGGTAAGCAATTTGATTTCAGCTGGCCTGGGACGGGAAGCAGCATTTTCTGCTGCAGTGTTGGGAGACAATGCTCTCATGGAAAAGTCATGGCAGGATACTGGGATGCTTGCTGAGGCTGTACTTCATGCCCATGTATGAATAGTTCATATTCACCTTTTATTTTTAAACCCTGAGATTAAAATCTTTTATCTGACCTTCCTCATGAATATCTCTAGGCTCATGGACGGCCAACACTCAAGAACTTGGTTCAGGCTTGGAACAAAATGCTGCAGAAAGAGGTTGACCATGCTCCCTCTAAAAAGATAGATGCTGCATCTGCCTTTCTGGCTTCACTTGAAGAACCCAAGCTTACCAGTTTAGCAGAAGCCGGGAAGAAGCCACCAATTGAAATTCTTCCACCGGGAATGCCATCTCTTTCTGCTCTAATTACCACTCAGAAAAAACCAACTCCTGGTATACAGAGTTCACAGCAGAAACCGTTACAATTAGAAGGTCCTCCCACTGCCACTCCTGAAGCAGTTACTGTATCTGCTGCAACCACAGCAACTTCAGAAGCTCCAGAAAATGCATCTGCTGCAACCACAACTACTTCAGCAGCTACAGAAAATGCACCTCCTAGCACTACACCAGAAGCAGGAAGTTCTCCACTGCCATCAGAAGCAAGCAAACCTACTGATGATGATAAGGCTCCTACCTCATCCCCAGTAAGTAATTCAGATCAAATTGCTCCAGTGGAAGGTATACCGGAAACAATTGCAAGTGATTTGGCATTGCCACCACAAATACCAGATAACCAGGGAGCAAGTGTTCCAGCTAGTACTGCATTGCCAATGAGTGATGTTCTAGGTTGAAAAAGCTAGTTTGAGCAACTTGGTACCAGAAGATGGAGAAAATTCTTTCAATAATTTCTTTTTGACCTGCAGGAATTTTTGAATTTCTTGCAGCCGGCCAAACCATTCCATAGTCAAAACAAACCGCAGCACAAAAAATCAGTTTGTAGCTTAGGTGCATCCTCTCGTGTATAATTTTGTCGGTGATTTACTTGGGTGCATCCATGGTGTATATTTTTTGTTGGTGATTTACTTGTGTGTATCCTTGGTGTATGTTGCCTCGAGCCGATTTGGCTCGTTGAAAGTTTCGTAGCCTCCAAAAGAGGAGAAAAATTGTACCTCCTTGGTGTGTATGCTTGTTGGTCTTCAATGTTTCATACATACAGTGTCGAAATTAGAATTTAGCTCTGGTCTTCCTGTGTTGGAACTTAACATGTAGATACCTGAACAAATTATTTTATCCCGCAAGATGAAGATTAAGATAAAGATGGTGTTTGAGGGAGAATATGATTGTTTTTGAAAGTGTTGTTTATTTGAAAAAATATTAAAATAATATTTTATTAATTGTTTTTAAAAATATTTTTGATATTATTAATTTAGAATTGATATTGTGAGAACGAAATTGTCATTGTAAAGACAAATAAAGTATACCAGGCAGTACGCTTCTTTAAATTTTGTTGTTCTCTGTTTTTCATCTGTTTCCTTCTTGTAACCCTCGTTGTTAAGGAGAGAGACTTGAAGCAACAGAATCAATGTAGCGTTGAAATTACAAGGAACATAATTGAATAATGTACACGAGTAAACATGAGTTGTACGTTTACTTTTATTATTAAGAATAATACACTAAAAGAGGGAGCTAAAATATTGTTTCTTATGCCATTATTCATCAAAAAAATAAAATTATTTCGGATTGTTATAATGATTTTATTTTTTATTTTATTTTTATAGGTCTAAATGAATAACTAATTAAAGCACATTTATCAAAGAAGAGCAAAATTTAAAGATAGTGGACTGGGATAAATAAAGCAGCAAAAATATATATTTTGATCCTTTAACTTTTTAATTTATCAATTTTTAATTCTTAATAAGTTATGAAATTCAATTTTGGCCCAAAATTTTATTTTTTGATCCCATATTCGAGAGAGAAGAGGAAAAGTGACCGGATTCTGGTGATAGAGAAAGAACATCTTAGTTGAGACCAATTACGACCAAGAAAACAAGTGGTTTTGATTTCAATGAGTTCAAAAATTTATACCCGGTGTTTTCTTCTTAAACTTGCTTGAAATGATAGATCTGAACTCGAAAGAATTTTTGTTTTGGGTTGATTGTGGTTTTGGAGTCAATTTTCTGAGTTATTAAAGGCTATGAATATGTGTTTAAAAGGTGTTTAGATTGTTTTCTTGTTTTTTTTTTTTGTCAAAATATAGTTGAAAATGAGCTTTTATTGGTCTGAAACAGCCGAGCTCAATTTTTCAATGACTAGAGGTAATATGAATTTGAGTGATGCAAGTAACATTTGTTTTTTTTTTTTTTCAAAAACCAGGAACTTTGGGCCTTCCTAACCCGAGAGATCAAGCCTCTTTTTTTTTTTTCATTTTTTCCCATTATAATTGCAATTTTTTCATGGAAAATAACCACTTTTTAGCGATAAAACTCGTCATTTTTATTGTCAACAAATTTCATTTGATGGGGGGTCTATTCAGGTATTTTTTTTTCTTTATCTTGTAAAAAAAATATACTAGGGATTAAGAATATTTTCGATTCTAGTTAATTTATTTATTTTCTAACCAATTGAATACTCATTTAAGACAAAACAAAATGAACTTATAGATCCAAAGGATGTTTCTTAGGTGTTTTTAGATGGAAAAATAGGTAAAATGTCTTTTTAGCTCTTTAAATCGACTGCTTTACTTTCTAACCATTTATGATGGTCAAAATCTAAAGTTGCTTGTAGTATTTTTTTTTTTTAAAAAAAAATGGGTGGATTACATTTCATCCTTAAAAAAATTTAAAGAAAGGCTTAGCCCAGAAGCTTCACCTTTGTTTTCTTTTGATTTCTTATGAATTTTTCTTTCAATTTCATCATTCGACTTTAAGTTTTTATTAGTTTTGTTAGTATTTTTTTTTATTTTATTCTTTATTACTTGATTGATTTTGAACTGAGCTATGTAATTTACTTTAGTTTGTTTTTGTTAGTTTATCACAATTTCAAACAAATATCTTAAAATTTTGTTGTTATAGTTTTACGAGTATCTATTTTATTTTGTCGTTAATTAAATAACAAATATATTTTTTTAAAAAAATAATGTTATTAAATCCAATAAATTTCATAACCCAGATCACAGGTTGTACAGGTTAATTAGGGTTGATTGGGTATTGAATTTCATAATTTGTTTTAGTTTATTTTTTATGAGGTTATTATAATCTCAAATAAACATTTCAGCATTAAGTCAATACTCGATTTTAAAAGCATAATATTTTATTATATAATAAAATATTAAAAAAATTTTAAGGCCGGTGCAGTTTTTGACCAAGACAGTGGGTCAATGAATTTTTTTTTAAAAATCAAATCATATTTTTATCGATTATCCAAATTATTTTTAAATATTCTAAGTTGATTAGATTATTATAATTTATTCATAATTTAATTTAAAACCAAGTAATAATTAGAGTAAAAGAATCTAAATGTTCATTTGTCGGCTACCAAAAAGTTCTCAATAACTTGGGATTTTTTCTATTTAAGATTTTTTTATATGACCTGCGTCCCATGGAAAATTATATAATTGTTGCTATAATATAAGGTAAAAATTAGTACAGTAAAATAATAACAGTAGTGATGTTGTAATAATAATAATAATAAAAAAATCGGCTCAAATTCTCTTGCAGTAACTGACTTACTTAGACACTAATTAAAAAGATTTTTTTTAATTAGCATATTTTAATTATGTAATATTTTATAAACATGAAATTTAATAAATATTACTATTAAAGAACATGATATATTTAAACATCACACTTTTAAAATGCGACAATTTAAAATATTATATTTTATAAACGTTTTCTAAACACAATAACTTAAAATATCTGTTTTGAAAGTATGAAATCAATTATAATGGAAGATAATTTTTTTATTCCATCAGTGAGAGCTAGCCGGCACCTGCAAAAAGGAAAAACTCCGCATAAAGAGTCGATAATTCTTCTTCCCTGCCTCTATTATTTTTAGATGGGTTCTATCAATAGCTTAGGGGGTTGTGACCAAGAGGAGCAACTAGCGAAAAGGAAGAGGTCGGCGTGCAGGAGCACCTGAAGGAGATTCTGTCACGGCTTGGCCGGATCGGGTTTGGTTGAAGGTGGAGTTGGTTCTGCTATTACATACGTTGTGGCTGTTGTTGCTGACCACGGTGAAGAGGGGAGGAGTTGTTGGCTGTCGGCTGGAGGATGGGAGCTTTTTGTGTTGTTGGTGGTGAGGAGTTGCTTGCCGCGAGTTGAAGGGAAGGGCTTGGTGTTGAAATGTGAGGCTATGTGTTTGCAAGAGATTTAGCAAAAGACAAAATGAAAAGGAAGTTGGGGTTCACGGGTATGGCCTCTAGTGATTACGGGGAAGGAGAATGAAAAATGGGAGGCTGATGTTCTTGTATCATTGTATGCTCAAAACTACAACGGAGACTTTACTTTTGGATAAAGACAAAAAAAAATGGTCAATATGGTGGTATTTGTTTTGGGCAATGATGAACAAGTGGTGGTCTCAACAAAAACTCATGCATGGTGGAGGAGTGGGAGATGGTTGAATCTTCTTGTTGAAAAAGAGTTGTTTATTATGTAGACATTTTATTAATTATCATGATTGTAAATCACGATAAAATTATAATTAATATCGCGATATTGATGCTGAAACATTTTGATTTTGCGCTATTTTGTATTTTATATGCTAATTCCCAAATTTATCCGATTAAAAGTTAAAACACGCCATTAGGGCTTAGAGAGAGATCTCATCTCTCTCATTAGAATCAGGTCAACGCACACCCTCTCTCTCTCTCGCTCTCTCTCGTTCATCTGATTGTAAGCAGGTCTTTCTTTCTATTTTCATTTTTTTTGGGCTCCCTAGAAACATAATAGAATCAATCATCCACAAAACCCAAAACAACAACATTATTTGATGTGTATTTGTGAAGAAATTAATTCCAAGAGAAACTGATGAATTAGTTAAGAGCATGTGCCGCTTCCGCTGCTGCTTCTGCTTGTGGGGTCTCCATGGTTTTCAGTGAATTCGTCTCTTTCCTTCTTCCAGAAACACGTCAATAAAAAATGGGGAAGGGCCTGCCTTTCTTCTTACGCAAAAACAGTCGTCGTCGCTTAAAGAAGGCTGGTGGCCCGCAATCACCACCATCTGCTCCGCCTCCTCCACCGTTGAGATCACCGGAATTAATTGATGCTAATCACAACAACAATAGTTTGGTGGTTGGGGCAGCGACGGGGCCTGGGAAGGGGAAGAAGAAGGCCGGAGGAGCAGCCAGGCTGTGGATGAGATTTGATAGGTTGGGGAATTCGGAGTTGGTGGAATGTGATAAAAGTGCCATTATCAAGCGCGTCTCTATTCCTGCTAGGGATTTGAGAATTCTTGGCCCTGTCTTCTCTCACTCTTCTAACATTCTTGGTAATTTCCTTCCTCTTCTTCTTCTTGTTATTGTCCTTTTCTTCCTTTTTAGTGTTAGTTTTTTAATTTTTATTATTGTTTCCAGCCAGGGAGAGAGCCATGGTTGTCAACTTAGAGTTTATAAGGGCTATAGTGACTGCTGAAGAAATCCTGATTTTGGATCCTCTGTGCCAGGAGGTTCTTCCATTTGTGGATCAGCTAAGGCAACAACTTCCTCATAAGACCGCGGTTAACATCCAACAGGTCTCTCAGAATGCAGACACTCATGCTTCTACCGGGGGCCAATGGCTGCCTGTTCCAGAAGCTGCTGAAGGCTTGCAGTGTGAGCTTCCATTTGAGTTTCAAGTTCTGGAGATTGCTTTGGAGGTTGTCTGTACCTACTTGGACTCCAATGTGGCTGACCTGGAGAGAGATGCTTATCCCGTGCTGGATGAATTGGCTATGAATGTTAGCACCAAGAATCTTGAACATGTTCGCAGTTTGAAAAGTAATCTCACTCGTCTGCTTGCTCGTGTACAGAAGGTAGGTAGTTTGCCAATACAGTGATCTAAATACTTGTCATGCTCAACAATCTCTCTTCAATAGTGCAGCTGAGAAAGAAAGAAAAAACTAATTTGTCAAACAAAATAATACTGGTACTGATAATATTAACACGTACGGCTTTACTCTTAGCATTGAAAACTAATGTTTAAATTTGATTTTTCTTAGTTTTTAGATGCACTTATAGAAGATATAAGCTAGAACATATCTGAATGGAATCTCTTAACAATTTTTCCAGTAGACCCCCCGTCCTCTCAATAAATTATAAATCTAGGTGTGCACACATGTACAAGATAGATCAAGAAAGCATCTAGCATCTTCTTTGCCATCCCTTATGTACAATTCTTCCTTTTTTCCCAAATTTCAATATGAACTTGGAATCCAATTACTTGAACTTGATACAATGCCCCCGCTTATCGTTTTCCAGTTATCATAGGAATAATAAATATTCTACTCAGCTGAATTATGCAATCTTGGAAATGCGTGGATAAGAACAGGGGAGTTGGCATGTAGAAATTATTCATGCATTCTAAAGAACCTAACTTCACCCTACATTATTTTAACATCATTTCACATGTACAATCTTCCTCTCCCTATATATGCTTGAATGTATGGAAACTTCATGCAAAAATCTTAATGAAGCTATTTACACTAATCATGTTATTGCTAGAAATTGTCGTGGGAAATGTTTTTTTACTCTTTAATGTTTGTGAATCTCTTGTAAATTTTGGATTTCTTTTTTTTTTTCCCGCTATAATTCTTGAAACTGTCACTTAAATAATACTTTGTGCGGTAAAATATTTTTTATACATGAAACCGACAGACTTCATCAAGGATGTTACAGTTGATGCTGAATCCTAATTTACTTTCTCTTATTTTCTCATCAAGGATTACTTATCTGTCTAATATCAGGTGAGGGATGAAATTGAACATCTATTAGATGACAATGAAGATATGGCAGATTTGTATTTGACAAGGAAGTGGATTCAGAATCAGCAATCTGAGGCCTTGGTGGGTTCTGCAGCTTCAAATAGCATAACCCTGGCTACACCACATCTCCCTCGACTTGGCTCTAACCGGAGTGCAAGTATGGTGACTGGCAGTGTTTTGGATGATGATGATGATGTAGAGGATTTGGAGATGTTGCTTGAGGCTTATTTTATGCAGCTAGATGGAACACGAAATAAAATATTGTCTGTGAGTATTGCCTCCTTGTCTACAACTTGACAAAATGTTAAGCAAATAATTGTCTTGATAAATGTCAGTTTTTACACTGGTCACCCTCTAAGGATGTTCTTGGTCCAAAAGCAAGCTTGTTGGTCTAAATTAAATAGGTCTTGACATTATGAGGGACATGTTTTGCCTCAATATTATAAGTATTCTATTGTAATTTTCAGATTGCTAAATTACTGATGGATGATATAATTTGAGAAGCTCATAGGGCTTTGAACTCCACGGAATTTTGTCTGGCCAGTTCTGATTGAACTGCAACCGGTGTAATACAAAAATCAATGTGCCAGTCCCAATCAGGCAAGATAACAATTAAAGGATTGATGACTCCCACTTAGGTTTCTGCTTGTATAATTGGTTGTCTTTTAATGGTGAAGATTTTTCAATGAGGGAATCATGAATGTGAGAAAGTGGCATAAAATGCTTTGCTATTCAATTGCATCCATGATTAGATTATTGGACTGCTCAATCCATTTATGGTTATTATTTAGCTTCACGTTCTTGAAGTTAACTGGGTTCTTGAATTTTCAGGTTCGTGAGTATATTGACGACACAGAAGACTATGTCAATATTCAGCTTGACAACCAGCGAAATGAACTCATCCAGCTCCAACTGATATTAACCATTGCTTCTTTTGCTATTGCAGTGGACACCCTGATAGCTGGGATGTTTGGTATGAACATTCCCTGTCGATTGTATAATATACATGGGATATTTGGCTACTTTGTGGGAAGTTCTTCTACCGGATGTTTGTTTCTTTTCCTGCTTGTTCTAGGTTATGCCAGATGGAAGAAGCTACTTGGTTCATAAGTCTTTAACTCTTTGCCAGTTGCAGATGTGTGTTTAATGAGGTAGATCCTCACAACTGGCTTATCTGTGAATCCCAGTACACTGTCTTACAAGTGCATATTGGAGAGGGCAACCTTACTGTATGAAATTACTGGTGATTTTCTTATGTCCAGACAAAAGTACGCTACACGTCAGTTTCTTCTTCTCTTCCTCTTTTCTTTTTTCTTGGGGCCTGAAAAAATATGACTCTTGCATTCATGTAATGCTGAATTTTTTATCTTTTTCATGGCAACCAAACAGAGGGCTGTAAAAGTTGTGTTTATGTTGCTATTATTTTTTCCTTGTGTATTATATCGTCGACTTGAGATTGTAGTCGTGAGATTGGCTGCAAGGATAAGTTATTTACATTTTAGTTTTAAAACCCGAGACAAATCTTGGATCATGATATGTGAGGGCTGTACAAATTTTTTTAAGGGATCAAAAAGATGTTGATCGAAAAAATTAAAGGTGGTTTTATTTGGATTACTAAATCAGTTATTTTTTAATTATATTTTTTTAAAAAAACCCTAGATTCAAGTTGACCCGCTAGGCTTTTTAGACGGGACATTGATGTGAACTTCGTGTAAAAATCTTGTATTCAGTTCAGTCCCCCTTTTCCATTTTAATTATCACGATACCCCCTAAACTTTTTTCTTTATTGATTTTTTTTCTTTGTTTATTTTAGAACATTTTTGAATATGAAAACATAAGTGAAAGAATAAAAAATTAAAAAATTGCCAGAAATTAGTCGAATTGCGTCGAAAATACATGTTTTTTGAATTGGTTATTTGTACCCTAGATTAAAAAAAAATTGATAAAAACAGGGATAAAAAATAGATAATGACAAAACAAGTTCGAGTTTTTAAAAGTACGGTTTATATTTTCTTTAATTGTTAACTTGAGTTTTAGGTGGATTTGGTGTATGATGGTTTGCATGGCACCAAAGGATTCATATTGCTGCTTCCAACTAGTTTGGGATAAGGCTTTTTTAGTTGTTTTTTGTCGTAAGAGAAGAGAACACAGTAAAAATTCTTCCGATGTTTTTCATTTTAACCTGCAGGAATTCTGAATTTTGATCTTCTTGCAGTCGGGAGAACCATTGCAAGCCTAAACAAAAAGCAGCACCAAAATTAATTTATAGCGCAGTGCATCTTTTCATGTAGTTACATTGAGTTGATTCAGCTTGTTTGAGTTTTATTTATTGGCAGGCCTGGCCCCATTCAGCTTGGTATTAACACTTTGCTCGGAAAAACACTTCTCCTCCATACTTTAGTAAAAAGAACAGCGTAATGGTGGTTTTCCTTTCCACAAAAAATTAATTTTTATCATAATTTTGTTTTCAGTCTAATACCTCAAATCACATATTTAAAAAGTTAATATGGATAATTTTTTTATTATATTATTTTAATTTTATAATTTAAATCACAAGTTTAACAATTTACTGGTATAAAAAATACAATAGCAAAAACATAAATTTACTGTTTTTGCTCTTGCGGTTTTTTACTGTGAAGGGTTGTACCCGCAATAAACACAAAAGTAGAATCAGAAGAAAAAACAAAAGTAAAATTGAGCTTTCTGTTTTTTTTTTTTGTTAACACAAATGACAGCAGCAGACCACTTCACAAGACTAGAACATAAACTTGAATTTAACTTTGTGCTACTTGGGTGCAGGTTTACATCACTATGTTAGACGACAAGTTTCATAGTAGACTTAAAGTTTGAGCAGTGCCCTTGTTACTGTTTTTGTTTCTAGGAAGATGGAATGAATAAAGGGAGGAGGGGAATGCATGCGAATTTCAGGGGGGAGGTTTCAGTTCAAATTGTGTTTGTAAGCCAGAGACATGGAGCTGCAAATCAAATAATAATGAAATATTAATTTAAAACTTTAAAAAATAAATAATGAAAAGAACAGGTGAATTGCAAAGCCAAAAGATGTCGTGGAAAGGGATTGGAGAACATTTTGTTGTTATTTTTTTAGGTTTTAAATGATAACAAGCAGCACTATTATGGAAGTTCCTGCCATCCTGTCACAGTAGTTGTCGCATCAGCCACACTTTTGCCATTTGTCCAGGAGAGTTTTGCCTCTCCCAAGGTGAAAAGAGAAAGCTTAAAAAAGAAGAAGAGGAGAAGAAACACTTGGAGGATGGCCATTGCAGGAAGCAGACAGCATAAGGGACACAGGGCCCCACGCTTTCGAAGAGAAAAGGTGCCCACCCCAAGACCAGACCACGGGTGTTCCCTTCTTTCTTTGTCTCATCAATGGGTCCTTTCCAGTTAAGGAACTATTTGGTAAGAGCAATGATGCTGGGTGGTGTGTGCCTGTGTGGTTCAAGAACAAGCCTATCCCTGGGACCGAACCAAACAAGCCCTATCTCCTGCAACCTTTTTTCTTTTTAGAGAAAATGAAAAACACAACGGCAGAATACAAATATAACATTTACCGTTTGTTGGGAGTACTAGTACCGAGCAATCCATCTTATCCGTCTATGGATACAAAAGCTTGCTACCCTCCATCCTTCTTCTTTTTGTATGCTTTCTTCCTGCTCATCATACACAATCCATCCAGATAATCCGGGAGGGGGATGGGCCAATCCTCTTCTTCATGCTCGTGCAATAATGGCCATGAGATTTACAGGCCTGTTATCATCGGAAAAAACAGCGGTGATATTGACGGGGACGACGACTTGACCTTGAGTCTTCCCGACGAGTGCCTGGGCAGTGTGTTTGGGAAGCTGGGTTGCCTTGACAGGAACTCTTGCTCTCTGGTTTGCAAGAGATGGAAATGTGTGGATTCGAAGTCAAGAAACCGCCTTGTCTTGCTTGCTCGTTCCGAGTTGTCTCCATGCCTGCCTTCCTTGCTCTCTCGCTTCAACACCGTCTCCGTTCTGTCTCTCAAGTGCTCCCGCAAGCTCTTCAGCATAGACGATGCTGCCCTCTCTCGCATTCCCGTCTTTCTCCCGTTTCTCAAGAAGCTCAAACTCAAGGGCTGCATCCATATTTCTGACGATGGGCTGCATGCTTTCTCTCTCCACCATCCCCCTCTCCTCACAAAACTGTCCTTTGCATCCTGTGGTTTTGGTGCCAAAGGCCTCAACTCCCTCCTCTCTAATTGCCCTTCTCTCCAAGATCTCACCCTCAAGCGCCTGAGAAAGCTGGATGCCACTAGCAGCACCCCTGCATCGTCATTGTGGCCTGGAGCTTTGAATGTCGATGGTGGTGATGTTATGAATGATCATCATAATAATATTAATGCTGTTGTTGCTGGAGATGCCATCAAGAAGGAGAAGGATGTTCACAATTACTGCTACAAGAGGAGCCTGAGGCTGGAGCGGCTGTGCCTCAAAGATCTTCACAATGCTCGCCTTTTCATCCCTCTAATTCTCTCGGCTTCCGCTTCCATCAAAACCCTCATTGTTTGCAGGAGCTCCGGTAACTGGGACAGAGTCCTCGAGACTAGTCTCCATGGAAAAACCACTTCCATTTCTGAGATCCAGATGGAAAACGTTCAGATGGGCGATGCAGGCCTCTTGGCCATATCCTCTTCTTGCCCTGACCTCCAGCTTCTATACCTCAGCCGCACCACTGATTGTACTGACGATGGGTTATCCGCAATTGCAAATTCTTGCAGGAAGCTTAGGAAGCTACATATCGATGCATGGAGCCGGTTCGGAAGCAGGACTATTGGTGATGGAGGGGTGTTTTCCATAGCCACCAAATGTTCCCAGCTGCAGGAGGTGGTGCTTATGGGCATTCCAATAGCTATCCCATCTCTGAACGCCCTGGCTTCCAACTGCCCCGGACTTGAGCGGATGGCCCTCTGTAACACCGACTCTGTTCAGGATTCGGAAATGGCATTTATTGCTTCCAAGTTCCTGGCCTTGAAGAAGCTATGCATCAAGAACTGCCCCAATGTCTCGAAGTCAGGGATCGAAGCTGTTGGTCGCGGTTGCCCCAATTTGGTGAAGTTGAAGGTGAAGAGGTGCAAAGGGGTCACTCCGGCAATGGTGTCCAGATTGAGGTTCCAGAGGAGTTCGTTGGTGGTATCATTGGATGCAGGGTCAATGCTGTTTGATAGTGGAGGAATTTCATTATTATCATCAGCAGTAAATGAAGAAGAACAAGGAACCGTGACTGCAATGACGAACACTAGTAGTACCAGGAGCGCAGCGGCAGCAGCAACAACAGTAGCAGCAACTCATGTTATCTGCAGCAGCAGGGGTGCTCTCTTGCTCAGGTCTAAATTCGAAAGCGCTCTTCAACTTGGTAGGAGGAGGAGGCCAACTGAAGACAATGCTAGTTGATATTCGCCATCATCATCGATCCCAAGCTGCACCGCCACCATCACCTACCAATACTTGTTAGCTAGGTTTCCAATATAAAATACTGCTAGCTAATGGCACATCATCAATATTGCTTCCTTGTTCTTGGTGTATTTTCGCTTCCCTTTCCTTTCCCTTCTCCGAGGAGTGACGTGTACCTCGGATTGCATCTTTCAGGTTTGCTCGTGTTGTTTTATTTTTCCCCTTCTGATTCTTTTATTTTCCAGAGTTTGCTGATATATTTATGCAATTTTCTGTTTTGTGGTGTTACATGAATCTTCCAAAAGGAGAGGATTTTCTTTGAAGATAGCGTTTCCATGGAGGGAAACGTGAAACAATCATCAGTCTGACTATACTAGTTGCTACGGTAATTAATTTGAGAAGACAAGGAAGGTGGCAGCAAAGACACCATGGTTGCAAATAATCCTTACGAATAATCAAATTAGGAGTGTGATTTCTTCATTTACTAGAGATTTATCTTTCAGAAGTTGAAAAATAAAACAATAAACACAATTCTTGGCAGCATCTAGCCAAATTATCCTTTTTTAGGCAACATTTATATCGGATAAAATTTATTTCATAAGTTAATTTTGCATGCAAGGGAAGAAGGCGCTGGCACGAAATTTGTTGGTTGTGAAATGGAAAAATGTTGTATATGTTTCATAGAATGAATTGAAAAAAAAATATTAACTGATAAATTATATAAATAATAATAATTATGAATGCTAATTAAATACTATGATAAAAAAATTAAAAATTAAAAAAATATATATATATATATATATATTCTTATTGAATTCATGTGCTTTATTATACTCGGATAATTTATTACATAGCAATGTAAATGGGGATCTATTTTGGTTTTTTTTTTTAAAAAAAAAAAAAAGCTTTTGTGGGCCAAAGAGGCAAGGCATATCTATCACGGGTGGCCTCTAAAGATGAAAGCTTAGGCCCGGACTAGGCTCGTATGCTGAGGACTGGTCAGTTATGTGAAAGGATAATGTGCCATTAGCTCACCTAGGTTAAGAAAATGAAAACAATTATAGTAGATAATGCATCTTCTGGTTAAAAAAAAAAATCCAGCCATCTCAAGTAGCCGAAAAATCAAGGCTAATTTTATTACCTTTAAAATTCAATTTTTAATTTGTTTTTTTTATGTGAAAACACCATCAAAAACATCTTAGGAATCTCAATAAGCATATTCTCAATCTCAAACACATCCTCTAATCACTCTAAAAATAAAAAATCAAATTAAATAAATAAAAAACCACATTATAGGCCCCGGTGTGCAATGGTTTTGGAATGTTTGAAGGGTAATATTATATCCATTAAACTACCATCTATAAAATGAACCTATTGACACCAAAATTTGTTTTTTTATGGTCAGAATGTGGCTCTTTCCTCTTTTTTTTTTTTTTGTGAATTTCTCTCTCTTTCTTAATATTCAGGGATTGGAATGTGAAGGAAATTAAGTTTAGGGTCAAAATATAATAACCTAAAACAACAAGGACCACATCTAGTTTAGCAAAAACTTCATGGATCAAAATAAAAATTTCCATACCCTTTGAAAGTAAAAACAAAACGGAATCTTCTTTTTTTCTTTTGTTTGTTTTTTTCCATGTTGTTTGAGTTTTTTAGACTATAATATAAAATTCTATTCGGTAAAATTGATCTATAATTTAATGTTAGAATATTTTATGACACCTCAAATGCAAGAGAGTATGCACGTCAAAACAATTCTTGAAATGTAAAATTATGCCAACATAACATGAAGGGGTGAAATTGAAAATAAATAAAGTTCAATAACTTTAATTTCAAGTATGAAAAAAGAGTGGATCGCTATGGATTGCATAGTGCAATCCATAGTGACATTGATCTTTACAGCATAACCCTAGCCTTTTTAGTTATAGAAACTAGTCTTATGATCAAGTTACGCTACATGTAAGATTTCAAGTTAATATTTAACATAAAAGAAATAAATTTTATCTTATAAATATATTTTCGAGTATGATAATTTTTTAATTAAGAACTAGAAAAATATTGCTTACGCATAATAGAATAACCTTAGAAAGTGTAGGTGTAATAAATCTGTGTTTGAATATCATGATTTTTTTAATTGAGAGAATAGAAAGATGTTGTTTACACTTAATAAAATATATATGAGCTAATAAATTAAAGAAGATTGTTAATGTTAATTAAATATCAAAGTGAAAAACTAATTTTCCTAGTAAAAATAAAAAATAGATGCATGACACCTGGATGTTAAGAATAAATTATTTTCATTTTCATAAATGAACCATGTAAATATAATTTGTGTATGTAAAGTATATATAAAAAAACGTTAAAAGGAAAATTACAATAATTTCTTTTAATTTTTTTAAAAAGTAATCAAAAAATTAATTATTATTTTAAAAAAGTGAACTACGCAATTTAAAAAATAAAAGAGATGATATTAGTTAAAAATAAACTAAAAAGAAAAGAGAGGCAATGTTAATTAAAATTTAAATAAAACTAATATCAAAGAAAAAAAATGAGGTGAGGTGTTGTAAGTATGGTAAGCCTAGCCTAGCACCTAGTCCACAAAGAAAAGACCTGCGCGTGTTGCGATGCCACCCAAGTCCTCACGTGATGACTTTAAATTGGGGGTAAATTTTATAAATTACAAGTAGAACTAATAGATATTATAAAAAAACATGAAAAAAAAATTAAGGTGAAAAAACTATTTATATAAACAGTCAACCACTTAAAAAAAAATCATTCTCATGTGCTTTTTTTTTTTTCCATTTAACAATCATGGTTCATTTTTGTAAAATTAACACTCGATAAACAATGAAATGATATTTAGAATTATAAACATGTAAGACAATATAAAATAAGATAAATATTAAAAAAAACAATAAAAATACAACATGGGATAAAAACACGATTCACTAAAGGTTGCAATTACCCACAATGTTTTTTTTTCCCTTTAATTTTCTTGTCACTTGTTTTTTTATTTTTATTTTTAATTTAATTATTTTATATTAAGTTGACTTGGTATTATGTTTGATGTTTTGTTGCGGTTGATTTTCATGGGACTCACATGATATTAATAATAAATCTTGACATTGAGTTAATACTTAATTTAACAAAATAAAATGTGTTTTTATTGATTCAAATCAATTAAAAATTTTAAAATCTAATTTCAAATTGAAACAAATATTCAACCTTTTTTTAATAAATAATTTTTTAATCTTAATTTCTCGATTTAATTTTTGATTAAAATCAATATATTTTTTATAGTTTATTAACACATATAATTTTTTATTTATTTAATTAAAGATATTCATAAATTTTTCAGTTTGTAATGAATTTTTTTTATGATAAAAATAGGTTCACAACGCTTAGGTTTTTTTTTTTTACGTTGAGAAAAAAAAAGGCTCCATCCAGAAACTAGTACAAAACAAATTAAGTTATGGATAAACCTAATTTTCCTCCCGTACACGAGTTCTTTCCAAAATTTTGTTCCTTGTCAATTACTTATTTGATGTTCCCCTCGTTTATCAATAAAGTCCTTGTGTCAGCTTTCACAAGCGGATCTAATAGAAAATATTATTTTATTGCGTTAACCTAGAATTTTCGTTAACCTAGTATTTTCGTCAAAACTATTTGACTATTATTATTATATTATAAATAGCTAAAAAAATCAGTGTTTTAATGTAGAATGCGCATTCGACGGTAAAACACTAATCCTTACTGCTTTATACATATATATTTTTTAAGTTGTTTTTTTATGCCTTTTGAAAAATTATTTTTTGCTTATTTCCTTTTTTTTTTAACAAAATTTTTTTGTTTAATGTTTTATTAATGCTAATTTTTTTTATTTAGTTATCAGACTTTCATGACACGTTTTTCAGATTTAACGGGTTAACCTGGTTTGACAAGTTAACCTATAATTTTATTTTATTTTCTTTATTTTCTTTTTAATTAATTTTTTTAGTTTAGTTTAGTTGTTAATGTTAAATTTCTTTCTATTTAGTTATTAGACTTTCATGACATATATCCCGAGTTTAACGGGTTAACCTGCTTTCACGGGAGAACCTAGTTAATTCTGGGTTGATCCGTTAATTTTTTTTTAATTTTTATTTTCATAAATTTTTTTGTTTAATTTAGTTTGTTAATGTTATTTTTTTTTTTTTTAGTTATCAGACTTTCATGACATAAATCCTGGGTTTAACGGGTTAACATGGTTTGACGAGTTAACCCGAATTTATTTTTTCTTTTTAATTAATTTTTTTTGTTTAGTTCAGTTTGTTAATGTTCATTTTTTTTTAGTTGCCAGACATTCATAACACGGATCCAGGGTTTAACGGGTTAACTTGGTTTGACGAGTTAACTTGAAATTTTTTTTTTCTTTTTTTTTCTTTTAAATTAATTGTTTTCATTTAATTTAAATTTTTGATGTTAAATTTTTTTCTATTTAGTTAACAAACTTTCATGACACGAATTCCGGGTTTGACAGGTTAACCTGGTTTAACGAGTTAGCCCAGTTAATTCTGGGTTAACCCATTAATTTGTTTTTTTATTTTTAATTATCAAACTTTCATGATTTTTTTTTAAAGAATCGAAATTAAAAAATAAAAAAAGAAAGACAACTGAAAAACAAAACAAAAATCAAAATGAAAAGTTAATATCGGTCATAGTGATGGGAAGGTTCTAGGAAGGACGACGCCAAAAACGATTTTTTTGCCTTAGAACCAGGACGGTGGAGCCCAAGCGCTAAAATTGTCAAACCTCTTTCTATCATAAAAAAATAAATAATCAGAACATTGAATATTCTACTCTTGATATTTTGTTTTATAATAGACCATCAACCATGGTTTTGAAATCTTACTCAGCCGGACAGGTTAATTCGAAATTTGATCAATTTAAAATTGAAATCGGATCTAATTAAAAAAAATAATAACTTAATATGATTTGGTTGATTTGGTGATCCAGTTAAAATTCTAGTTGTAATACATTGATTTTTTTTTTAAACTAAAATAATATTGTTTTGATTAAAAAAAATTGACCCTGGCGATATGGTCAAAACCTGAAACCCGGGTCTTAGACCGGGCTGGATCTAAAAGCTATGCCAACACCTATAATTAATATATAATTTTAAAATTCAATCAAGAGTTGGTTCATGAGTTACGGGTTGTATTAATTCAAGTTAACATAAAAATAAAAATAATAATTGTTATAATTTAAAAATCTAAATTAGATATCAATTATAGACCAGACCCAAATTATAAGTAGATTGATAATTAATCTAGATTATTATTATTATTATTATTATTATTATTATTTTAACATTCAATTTAGATATTAATTCCTAGACAAAGACTTGAGTTACAAGTGAATTGATAATTAATCTAGATTAATATAATAATATAAATAATAATTATTATAATTTTAAAACTCAAATTGAGAGTCGTTCGAAATAAGATTCAAGTCAATCATAATTTTATAATCAGAATTATTATAATATAATTAATTTAAAGTATATTAAAAGAGTTAATATCTATTATTTTTTTAAAATATATAAATTTAACAGCAATATATATATCAATAATAATTTTTATATTTTACTCTTGTTTATCATAATAAAAAATAATATAAAAATAATTATTTCTTTATATATCATTACCGTACATAATTTTATCATAGCTTCTTTTGTTTATGCGTCAACATAAAGATAAAGTAACCAAATAATACCTAAAACATAAAAATATATGTTTTTTTGTATTTTGTTTTTAACCACATCTCAAAAGACACCCGTAGACGAGAACTGTTTTGTCGTTGCTGTGGCTGGATGAATAGAAATTGAGAAAAGTCCACTCCGAAACCGCGTGCGCCCCGCCGTCCCTCGCATCAATTTATTTACCAAGGGTGGGTGGAGCTCGGGGGTACCAATTCAGATACAACATAGTTTGAGGATTAAGATGTAAATAGGCAAAGAAGGTGTGAATGAGAGGAAAAGTGTGTGGAGATGGTTCATTAGCTGTCTTTCTTTGACTGACTGATGATGGTGTTACATGTGTATGCTCTCTGACGAGGAGTCTTGCTCCCCCACCCCTCTAATTTGTAAAATAATAATAATAATAATATTATTGATGAGAGAGGAGAAAATGTTAAAATTAGTTGAGTTTGAGCTTGTTTGACGGCCGCGTAATTGAAGAGAGAAACAGAGGTTTTTTCATTTGGTAAACGCAACGCAAGCTCCTCCCTTTCTGCCTCGCAGAAGACCAAAAAACAAGAACACGAGGAGATAATCATACCTGTCTTTTCTTCCTTCTTTTAATCTCTCAGAGCTGACCCGGAGATTAGCAAACAGTCGCTGCGTCCAAGTCATCATCACAATTTCATGTATCCAGACAACAACCCCAGCACCAGAACCAGCCTAGTATTAGATTAGATTTGGTTGGTTGGACAAGAATTTCAGCCCGAATCACTCCCTTTTCTTTGATTTGATTTGATTTTATTACATATACATATTCGCGCGCAGTATCTGTATCTATCAAGAAACGCTAATATTAGGAAGAGGAGGGGGAGGAGGACCATATCATCAGTTTTGAGATAGATAGATTGAAAGGCAGAGGCACAGACAAGTATAAGTACGATGAGTAGAGAATCAGTTGCCGCAGCAGGTGCTTCTCAGTCTCACACCTCCACCTCCGTCTTTCACAAGTTAAAGGTATCATCTAGCTTGAAACTCTCCCTCGCATGTATTTTTTTTTTTAATCCCAGATGCTGCACCCTCTTCTTTTATCACTCTTGTCTTTCTTGTAACCATCTTGGATTTGATTTATTTATTATTAACTCAACGAATCTAACTATTTATGATGGATGATATGGATCGAGTTCCTTACAAAAAGCTTCTTTCTTTCTTTTCTTTCCTTTTTTCTTAAAAGAATATCTCTTATCAGCTGTTTACATATGATCACAAATCCACAATGAATATTATTCAGCTTCTGTGGGATGGGATTGGATGGAATGGGGAAAAAGAAACATTTTGACCCGTTTATTGATTAATTGATTGATTGCAGTGTGGTGCCTGTCTCAGTTCTTCATCTTCTTCAGACTGTTCTGGTAAAGGCAAAAGTAAATCTTCCACTAAGAAATTGTCCCATGGCTTCCACTTGGTCGAGGGCAAGTCTGGTCATGACATGGAGGACTACCACGTCGCTGAATACAGGAAAAAGAAGGATCACGAGCTTGGTTTATTTGCCATCTTCGATGGTCATCTTGGCGATCGTGTCCCTAGTTATTTGAAAGATAATCTTTTCAACAACATACTTGACGAGGTCCTTCCTTCCATCCTATCTCTGTTGTTGTTGTTGTTGTTGTTATTGTTTTTGTTGTTATGATTCCTCTCACTCTCTTATTTGCCTGTGAATTGTGATGATGCTTGCAGCCCAATTTCTGGAAAGATCCCACCATTGCTATTAAGAATGCTTATCGCTCCACTGATAATTTTATTTTGGAGAACGCATTGCAATTAGGACCTGGTGGCTCCACCGCTGTCACTGCAATTTTTATCGACGGCAAAGACCTATGGATTGCAAATGTTGGTGACTCTAGAGCTGTTGTTTGTGAAGGAGGCTGTGCTAATCAACTTACAGTGGACCATGAACCACACACTGAAAGAAAAAAGATTGAGAAGAAGGGTGGCTTTGTCACAGCCCTTCCTGGTAACATATCACCGTTTTTAATCACTTTCAAGACCCTTTTTTTCTTTTGGTGGAACATTTTTCCGACTGTGTTTGCTATTATAATGCACATAATTAATTGGGCTGTTATTTCCGTTGTATAAACTTATTGCACCACTCTAATCTCATTACAAGATGGCTTGGTTGCAGTTATTCTTCTTACTGAATAAACTAATAATTTCTCCAGGTGACGTACCTAGAGTCAATGGCCAACTTGCAGTTGCACGAGCTTTTGGGGATCATAGCCTTAAAGCGCATTTAAGTTCAGAGCCTGATGTAAGACATGTACCTATTGAATCAAATATGGACTTTTTTATCTTAGCAAGCGATGGATTGTGGAAGGTCAGTCATTATAATTATCTATAACTTCTAGTTTTTGAATTTGTGCAGCATCATGCAATCTATTCCATGGTGTTTGTTTTTTTGTTTTTTTTTTTTCCAACCATGTATGAAATGATCCTACTTATCGTGACACTTGTTGTCATGTTGACACCAGACTACATTTAGTTGGTGACGGACCTAGGAACTTAAGACTGTCGGTGTGTTAACCCAAAATATTATCTTCTATCAGCAGATGAATTAAATTTATGTGATTGACATGGAAATTAATTGATTTATAGGAAGGATTAGCTGACAAAAGGACGGGTTGAATAAGTAGACAGAAAACAATGATGAGGTTCATAGTGGAATTATGGAATCAGGGATCTTAGATGATATTCAATTTAGTAAATCCATTTTCAGAGTATGCATCCTTGTGATATCACCTGGATATAATTATTTAAGAACAGTTGACAATTTTAAGAAACTTATCATGTCTCCTGGCCATTTCAGCATGTTTTTGGAATTTCTTCCAACATGTTAAGGGGTGGGATTGATTTTAATTTGTAGTTAGGTTGCTTTGATTATAGTATGTCAAATTTCCAAGGAGGATTTGATTATCTTTATCGATGTTGATTGATAGATTGAGGTTTAAAAATTTAGATTACAGAAGAAACTAGTTGGTAAAAAAGAAAAAAAACAAGAGATTTAATAGCTTAGAGAAGGGGGCAGTTAAAACTACTCGGGCAATTTACATTTTGGAGACGATGTTTGATGGATTTGAGTTTACTCTGCAGTGGAAATGACATAATTTTCCAGAAAATTTGAATAAAGAGAACTTGTTTTGGGCCCAGGATGGATCAGATGCTTGTCCCACCCTTTACTGTTTCCTAATTAATTCTCACTTCTTATATAATCAGATCATGCATATTACTTAGGAGTTTGAGATGGTTGAGTTTCCAATTATTTTTTGATAAGTAGCTCTCCTAGCCCAGCATGAACGTAACTGACATGGTAGTGATAACAGGAACACTGTTTAGCAGACAGGAAGCCTTGAGCTAGGTAAAGTTATTTGGGGAATTTAACCAAGAACTATACTTTGCCAATATGGGAGCGATTCTTGGTGAGCATTGTTAAAAATGTCCATGTAATGGTGTTGGTGTTTTAGCTTGGTAACCTAACAAAAGAACTCTCAAAAGTTCTTGCTTTCCTTTCTTTTCCCGCATTCCTTTCTCGTCCTTTAAGCTCGAATTACTCTCCCTGGTCAAATAATTGACGTTTCAAACCGTAATTTGGTTTTAAGACATTTGTTACAAGAAACAAATAAAAAGATTTGAGGTTTGAGTGATGTAGGATTAAACAAATAATCTGGAAAAGACGGGACTTCAGTTGGGTCACACCTAGAACCCTTTCAAATGACATGGCTCACCATAGAATTTGAATATCGAAAACTGATAACTGCTGCATCACACGTTAGAAAATATTGGTGTATATACCAGTAATTGTCACTTCTATTTTTTCACGCACCTGCAGAAAATAATATGTGCAACAATGTTCAATAGGCTTTCATCTTTATTGAGTATTTGAAGTCATTCCTTACTTCATATTTGCTGTCTACAGTTGTATGTAAATATGACATGTGTTGGTTATTAAGTTTATGCATTAAACACGAACTAGTCCTTGAAAACAAATGTACCCTTCTGCTGAAATTCTTCCGTCCCTGATCTCCCAGTTCTTAACTGACATAAGAGCTTAGCATGTATTACAAGAAACAAATGGAAATTCACATATGGTACTCAAAGTTGCAGAAAATGGCCTTTCCATATTTTCTACAAGCTAGTACTAGGATCTTAAAGATTTAAGCCTAGAGATTACATGCTGGCGAGGAGGTAGGCTTAGGCAAAAAAATGGTCATGTCAATAAAATCAACATTTTGGGCAAGAATGGACTTGAATCCACATGTTGGTAGCTTTGTAAAAAAATCTGTCTCCTTGGATATTAAGTTGTAGTTAGCAAGTCTAAAAATTTGCTCCGAGGTGTAGAGTTTCATGTTTTGTCATTTTACTTGTTGGTTTTCTACCCGAGGTGCTTAATTTTCTATTGCAGGCTTTTAATATTTGAAAAGTACTTCACTTGTCAATGTTTTCTTGTCTTTTACTTGTATGTTTCATCTATATATACATGTCACAACCCGAGATTGGCATAGAGAATTGTTGAGTTAATGAAAATCAAGTTAAGCTTGACACCTTGTTTTTAGTGCTGTATCTCTTTGGTGGATTCCATTGAGACATGAGCTATCTTAAACTCTAATCTCTAAGGTGGTGATTTTTCTGTATCTTTAAATTTTGGGAGTTCAAGTCCTTGTTCATTCCCCTTAAGAGTTGTGTTTTCTATAGAGTAGTGATTTTTGTATCTCTAAAGGGTTGAACATACAAATATCCAGAATTCCCATTGAAATTCCATCCCCCCTTTCTGGTATCATTAACTATGATCAAGGAGAACATGATCATAGTAATTGGTGTGCTCGTAACTTCCTTAACAATTACACAGCAGCAGGACCCAGGCTAAACTCCACAACTGAAAGTAAAAAGGCCAAGTTGTCTACATGCCAAGCTCAACCTCAACATCCTCGGCTAAAATGAGCTTTGCTAACTTGTCATGAATATGAGTTGAGCATGAGCTTTGCTAAAATTAGACGAGTCAAGCCGGATCACATCGAAGCCCTATTCATTTCCAAATCCACACAAAATTGACACTGACAGTCAAGGAGCACAATGCATCAATTTGTGCTAAGATAATATTCAATCTGTATAGAATTGCTAGGCTGAAACTTCTGAACTAAGTTCGCTGTTGGTGCACTAGCATAAGAAAGTTGCAGTTCTTTCTGTCATTGGAGTTTGGAAGCATGTGCTGAACCATTGAATCACATATGTTTACTTCGTTGATTTTTGTTAGAGGCATGAATTGCAAATGAAACTGTACATGATACCGAATTCTCTTCGTTGAGCACACATGATACTGAATCACTTCTGCAGGTCATGAAGAATCAGGAGGCAGTCGATTTAGTGAAACCAATTAAAGATCCAAAAGCAGCAGCTAAGCGCTTGACATCTGAGGCACTGGCCAGAAAGAGTAAAGATGATATATCATGTATTGTGATCCGCTTTGGATGATGCCAGTGAGAAAGCACATCGGCAGCACCAAGCCCCGCTTGCTGTGTTCACGTTATCCCTTTAAAATGGCCAGCTGATGAGGTCTGTCCGTTTGAAGCCTATGTGTTGTAGTAGTTTTGCTTTCAAAGATAATCATGTTAAAGAATGGAAGTTGAGGTGGAAGTGTGATGCATTTTTTGTTTGAACCATGAAAGAGATTTTCCTCGTTAATCCATGAACCGCCTCCCTATACAGGGCTGGGAGTAGTCTGTAGAGATTATTGAGCCATTAATGGGGTTAGTTATTTCGCTGGACAGATGATAGATAGAAAACAAAAAGGTTAATTCTGTGTATAGAGGTTGTGGACATAAATAAATAGAGACGAACTCGATTTTCATGTATTGTATGTGTTATAGTGGTTGTGGTTGCCAAGGTGCTAATGAAAGTGTAGGTTTTTCATTGGAGCTCAGTTTATTTTGGGTTGCTAGTGGAATTATATGTTTTTTTCTGAGTTGAAAAAATAGAAGCTTTGGTTGTGGGGGTGATTTGATCTTTTTTAGATGTCCATTAATTATTAAAAATTTGTTTGGTATGATAATTATTTTAAAAATTTTGTAGAGTGAAAACATAAATTTTGTACAGTGAAATAATAAATTTTCCTCAAAGAACAATAAATTCTAGAATTGTTGATTTAAAATAGTAAAAATATTTATTTATTTCTAAGGTAAAAATATTTTGAGTTGTTGACCAATGGTTTTTTAGATTTTTTGTATTTTATAATAAAATAAAAATAGTTTTTACCCTTTAAAAAAAAAAAAAACACGGTATGCCCATTGGAGTATTTGTGTTCTTTTTTAAATGGAGGGTATTATGGTATTTTTAACTTTGAAGAATAGTTTTTATTAAAAAATGCTCTAGCTCATAGGCGATACTGTTTGATGGTCAAACCTATCCTTTTAATTTATCTTTAAAAGCGTTCATTGTGTCCTTTCTTTAATGATGTTGCACATGATGAAAGATGATGAATGGTTTATTACTAACAATCATTTTTCCTTTTTTTTTTTTTTTATTAGAGAAAGTACATTTTTATCTTTTTTTATTTAAATTTTTTATTTCAGTTCTTATATTTTTTTATTGGTTATTTTTAACCTTAACTTTTTTATAAAAGTTTTTTGTGCTTTCAATTTTGTTCTTAAATTACAAATATATATATAATTTGGTTTTTATTCTTTTGATTTTTTATTTTTTTCTTAGCTTTTTTATTAAAGTTTTATTGATTTTCAATTTCATCATTCAATCAAGGTTTATTTTTTATTTTTTTCAATTTATCCCTCATTCTTTAGATTTCATTTTCCTTCTGTTAATTTTTTTTTAATTTAACTCTTCAATTTAAATTTTTATAATGATCTCTAATTTATTTTGATTCTTGTTCTCATTCTTTTAATTATATTTTTTTGCATGATTGATTTTTTTTTAGATTTATCCTTCAACGTTTGATTTGTTGGGGGTTGGGCTTTATAATTTTTTCATTTATGGTGCTTCTGATCTAATGACACGGGTAAAGAGTTTGAGAAGTTAAAGTGGTTCGGTAGTCATTTTTCTCATTTTCTTTTACAATTTTATTATTTTGCATTATTATATATATATATTTTTAAAAATTGATCTATGGTTATTTTTAATTTCTTTTTTATTAGTTTATTTCGATCTTAGCTCACAATTTTTTCAAGCCTTTTTTTAATAGTTTTTTTTTGTAATTTTTTCTTGTACTTAATATCTGAAGAATTGTTTTTTATTTCACACAGATGAGCTTTAATTTATAAAAGAATTATATTGGCACGGAGAGGACCGCAGTTTGAAGCAGGCCACGGCATAGATTGGAATTGCCGTGGCCACGGACTGTTAATCTCAGAGTAGTTTCTCAGGCCATGGTATGGAATGAGCGAGAGTATAGCGTTTTGACTTTTGAATGGCAGATGGAAGCCCTAGAGAACGGTCTTGAGCACCAACATGCAACGAACTCCACAACCCCAAAACTCCATTAATTGAGGAAGAAATTGCTGACAGCCCCAAAACTCCACAAACTCTACTGATATGCTACGGTGCACCTCTGCTTTTACTTTGAACCCTTAGATTTCCCAAAACAACCAAGGATGACGACCGGCAAAGAAGCTAGAAGCAGAAGCACAGAGATTTGAAAACTGAACATGGAATGCCAGATAACACAGGTGAGCACGCACGTATAAACCTACAGGGACAACTTTAGCCACAGGTTCTCAACTCTCAAGCAAGCCCTTTTTCTGGCAATGGATTTAGTGGACTTGTCCAAATAAGCACAAAAAGTATAACCACTCTTCGGGACATTTCCACACAAAATATGAAGACCAATAATGAACAGAAATTGTTGCTGATCATCCCTCGATGAGAAGAAGAGAAAAAGGGAAGCCATCTAAGCTGCAGGATGCACATGCTGCACTGCTGCAGTTGCAATGTTGACCAAGACAGTTGGCAACAGAAAAACAATATTTTTTATGATTGAAGCAAGAAAGCAAACACAGGTCTTCATGTGACCCATGCACTCAATTTCAGCAATATACAATCAACGGAGTAACCAAGCAAGTGTAGACACCATTCTAGACCAATAAAAAAACAAGACCCTCTCCGACAATTTCAAGGCTATACAAGGTGTCACAGTAAACCATCTATTCTCTTTTCAGTGGATAAAACAATAATTGAGTATCAAACATGATTAAGAACTTTCCTGCAGCCTGTATATCGTAATTTCCTGTTGCTTAAAGTAGCGACGATCCTCTTCATCAACCAGAACAAGATTCAAATAATACTTCACACTGAACTTGTTGTTAATGTTGCGATGGGTTGGTGTCAGTTCATAAGGGCTAAGAAACAATCTGATGGGAATCGATTCACCTGAAACAATATCCACATGCTTGTATGTCATTGCCTTGGAGAACAACAAAAAACAAGGATATTTCCTGACTCAAGTATAAGAAATAGATCAAAACATACCTAAATTTGAAATAAAAATAAAAATAAAAGATTCATTTAAAACTCAGGTCAGCGTTTGCTTGTGAAGTAGAAACACTGGTCAAAAGACTTTTCAACTCATCACAAAGATAATTTGTATGTGGAGTATGGTAGTTTGTGCTGCATTTCATCATATACCGCCTCAGTGGTTATTTTGGTTAGATACAAGAAATTTCAAGAAGAATGGTGAACATACCTCTGACAGGAGCACCATCCATCAACTCAAATTTAGCTAGTGTCTCTGTCTCAACATGTGTATTGGCCCCTGATCCTGTTGATTCTCGACGCCTGATCTCAAGATCCATATTTTTTATCTTGATTCTTACTAAAAGAAAATATATCTTTCCAATAATCACATCTTTTAGATGATACCTGCACGGTTTAATTTCCAACGAGTCAATAGGGAGATCCTTCAAAGTCACATAGCAGAAATTTCAATCAGTTCTACAACTAAATAATTTAGCTCCCAAGTGTGCTGCTAAACAAACTGTTTGAACCACCCAGTTTAGACACGTCAAAGTGCAATGAACGGAAAGGCACCTTGGTTGATTAGAAGCCACAATTGAAAATAGCCAACAACCACAAGAACAAGAATTTTCAGATTACAGATCTGATTGTCCTGCCACACTTGGATTACTAGAGCCCAAAGAAGAGCATAACAAGCATAATGAGATTGAAAAAAGCCTATTCACAGAATCTATATTGTCTTACTTGCTTTTGTTGTATTCAAATTCAATGTGCAGGCAATCTTCAATGCCAACTTCCATCTGTACAAGTTGTTAGGAAGAATATAAAGAGTTAGACTAGTCAAAAAATGGACATCCAGGGCACAAAACTATCTGGTTATTGTATACTGTGACTATTACAAGGTTGCTGTTCATCACTTTGTACATAAAGGAGTTGTCTACTTGAAACCAGAGGCATCACAATGAGTTGAGACATGGACAGTGAAGCTCAGGTTTCAGGTACAGATACTAGAATTTTGCACTTACCTTGATGCAGTTGTTGATTGTTGGAGGGGGGGAATAGTTGCGAACCTGGTACATAGAAATGAAATACAAGACAAACACAAAAGGTGTTAATAGAAAAGGCATGTGAATAGTATGCAATTAATTAAACATGATGCAGCTATCACAAAACCATTCAGGCTAAATATGTGAGGTCAATGTCTAATTTGCCATAATAAAGACACTCTAAGCTCCCAAAAATGCACTCTGCTATACAGATAAAACAAGTTCATAAACCAACAAGAAAAGGCAACTTGATTTGTCCCATTTGCAAAATGCAAGACAATAGTCTGAGAGATATATTGATAAGCATCAAACTGTGTGTGCACGCCCGCCCACACATGAGAGACAGGTGATAAGTTTTTAAAAAATTACCACAAGGTCCTGGTATTCAATTATGCTTCCTGCATAACCACGAGTGACAGTCACTTTCAAAACATACCTGTAGAAGGCAAATGAGCAAATCATTAAGACATCAATTAACTATTATAATTTCATTTATCTATTTCATTTCACAAAATTTAGTTATTTTAGATCTCCATCCTGAGTACCAAGCAACTGATTATTCCTAATCTTATATTATCCCACCACTCCTTTTGTACTCCACTCTTATCTCTATTCTCTCCATGCTCTTGAGTGTATTGATGCTAAAAATTAAAGTGGTAATTGTGAAAAAATACACGTCTCCAATAATTTGTATATTAAGACTATCGATGTACATTAGGATGAACTAGTGACAACAGCTATTTTACTCCACAGGCTGAACTTCAAAGATGACAAATTAAAGGTAAAGAAACATGAAATGCCAACAGTTTGATAGAGATATATTTATGATCAAGAAATGATACGAGATTGTGATATTATTCTTAATTGGTTTTTGCTTCAATTGTAGAAATAAGTAATCAACTGCAGCCTTGTATTTTTAAATTACTCAATAACCAAATTAAAGTCATGCTATGCCTTGACATGTAAAACAATGCATGGAGCTACCATGTTTACCATTGCTTCCATGTTTTTTAGTTGCAGATGAGGACTAGTGCAATTGGATTATGAAAACTTACAAAGAGAGAATCTAAAACCATTCTCAAAACTGCTTATACTGAATTTGAAATAATTTGCAGAGGAAAACTAACAGCACAATGTCCACAAAACACCTTGAAATAATCAACAGAAAGGATAAGGAAAAAAATATTTAACTTGCAAATTTTAAGACTAAATAAGTGGTATACCTGAGCCTCACATTCACCCCATTATATGTTTCATATGGCATTTCAACTGTGGAAAACTCAAATGGATACGTCTTTCTTTCATATATTTCTCCAGGAACATCTAATTCACGTACTGCAAAGCAAGAGAAGGTGGAATCATGTCTGAAATCCAATCAATTATTGTTTGGGTACAAATATGGCTATTTTGTCGTGAGCAGAGTGCAATTGAGGGGGCAGTCATATATCGTTGATAATTTTATAGCAGATAAAAGTACGCAATGGTTCATAAAACATGAAATTTATAAAGATAAAGTAACATGCATGGTACACACTATTTTTCAATTCTATACAAAACAAGGAGTAAAGAATATAATAAAAAGTTGATGGCTTAGTAGGGCCCCCATTTCTCCAAATAGCACAGCATGTGTTTGAGACACTGAACCATTATAAGTTCAACCTTTTTATCAGAAGTTAAATTGTAAACCCAGGCCATTGATTAATGTGCTTCCTCTTCAATGACCAGTTTCATCATTGGCAAAACAATTCACCAAGGATTTTACTAGGAAGGACTTAGGAGGTAACCTAAACCAAATTAAAGGGTTCACTGGTTTTCAAGTCAGGTCAGATGATCCAATCTGGTTTTCAATATCATTGCAATAAACAAAATAGACTTCCACATACTAAACAGGAACCGTGCAAAGAAAAAACTAAAATTAAAGCAATAAAAATCATTTATAGAATACTCACCAAGTGACGTGAAGTCATAAAAATTGCCTCTATCAAAATACATCTCTGTGAAGTAGAACAAAAGGTTCCTTAAATCTTTGGAAAACAATTCAAGGACAAAATAATGCATGCATGCAGGCGAGTTGACACAAATTAAAATGCAAATAGTACAAAACAATCCAATTTCAACCAAGTGGAAAACAGAGCAGTTCAAAATCACTGTAGGATAGCTAGCAAAGCTCATAAATTCATTAATGTTTATTTTAAAAAGAAACAAAGAAGTAGTTATAAATTATTATTATTAGTATTATTGGTACAACTAGCATTAGAAGCTTTTTATATTTTTTTAATTAACGAAGAGTATTCAGAGAGAGCCAATCCAACAACAGGTTTAAAATTACTTGTCTGGTTTTGTATCATGCCTGAACCATTAACAAAACAATCCTGAGAAGAGGACCAGAATATTTAACAATATTTTTATATGAAAATTAACGAAAGGCAATATTTGAAGTTTGGACTCGACTGCCAGTCATGGATGGATGGATGAATAATAGCGAAGGGTAAGTTTGCTGGGAGGCTGGGTTACAAAGAGAAACCATTTTGTTTCAAGAAATGAAAGAAGCAACTCAACGCACAGCAGTTGCAAATGGCAAGAAATGCAATGAAAAAACTTGACTAACCAATTTGGCCAAGAAGTTCAACTTTAACACCATTGTGGTCAACTTTCTTCCCTTGGAGAGGCTCTATATAAATCTGAAGGAAAAATAAAAATAAAAATTTATTAATGAAGAAGCCAAGGTGAATCAAGCAAGATATACAGCATTACTACAGAGCACCTGTCCAGCAATGTTTTCTTGACTGTGGAAGAGGGGAACCATAGCTGTCTGACCATTCTCCTTCTTCATCGGAACCTACCAATCAGCCCAATGTGATTTGATTTGATGAGTCCACAATCACAAACACTGATGGATGGATGGGATCCAGTTGATTAAAATTGAAATTAAAAAAAAAACACCTGCTTGCGATTTTTTGCATCGGAAAAAGTGGTGGAGATATTGCATGAAGGCTTGAAAGCTCCAATTAGGTAATTCTGATCATCCATTCAATTTGATTAGTAAACTCTCAAATTTTATCACCAAACACACACACAAAAAAAGAATAATAACAACAACAATAATAATAATTAATGAAGAAAGAATGATACCATTCTGTATAATTGAATTGAATTTAGCTCAAATCGTCAAGTATCTGCAAAACCAAGCCGATCAAAAAAGAATAAGCAAAAATGAAGCTGTGATTATGTAGTCAAACAAAAAGAAAGCGAGGTCTTACAAGTAATGAAATGAAATGAAACCCTAACGCGAAAGCTAACTCACCCACAGAAAGAGTGAGTCAGTGACGAGTAAAGATCTTAAATAAATAGGGATTTTGGATTCTACTTTCTACACAAACAAACACTTGAAAGAGAGAGGGTAGTTTCCTTCCTGTCTTCTTCTTCTTTTTCCCAGTTAATATTATTATTATTATTATTATTACTAAGCATTGAATGAAAAATAATATGACGTGCTTGTGAATACATGAGATGGTAATGGAGTCAATACATAGTAATGGACTGCAGAACTATTTATCCTCAAATGAAATTAGTGACTAATAACGGGTTGAATAACTATTTATCTTAAAACCAAATTAGTGCCCGGTAATGGTTTGAAACCTTGAAGAACTTGCATCTTTTAATGGAATTAGTGCTCTATAATGAGCCGAGGAATTAATTATTTTATGATGGAGCTAGTGTTTGATAATGAGCTGAAAAACTAGTTATTTTGCGATAAAGTTGATACCTGATAATGAATCGAGGAGTTAGTCATCTTGTAATAAGATTTGTGCTTGGTTATGGACGGTAAAAGTAGCTATCTTGTGGTTTAACTAGCGCTCGGTAATGGATTCTAGATCTAGTTTTGATTTTGGATTGAATAGTTAGGTTATCAAATGATAGAAATAAATACCAACTTAAAAAGGATAACAAAAATAGATAATCAGTCATTGTGGAATTATGCTAGAAGCTGTTTGATTGTAATTGATTCGAGAATGATTTGAAAAGTGTGGCTTAGAATAATTTGAGAAGTAAATTAAGCATGTATCTTACATGAAGGATTTTTAATTGTTTATATACTAATAACGTAGTTTAACTCATACTTATTATTGATTTAATTTCAGGTACTTCACGTACTCGTGTGCAAGGATTAGGGTGTTTTTTTTATATAATCATTAAAGTTGTAATTTTGAGAAAAAAATCTTCTTTTAATGTGAAAAAAAAATCCTTCTGTTATGTAAAATTAGATTGGAAATCTATATTGAAAATATAATACTGTATCATTTTTTATAAATTTCCTAGCAAATCTTACAATGTTATGGTCATTGTTTTGTAATTTTGGATCTTGAATGTAAAAATTGAATTTATAATGTTTTCTTAGGAAATTGTGCAATATCGTTCATTATTTATTAATTATGAATTTGAATAATTGAATACAAGGATACGAGATGGGTTCGGAAGGATTGGACTATGATTATGATATAAAAATATTGCATTATGAAAGTTATTGAT
The DNA here is from genome assembly GCA_030145905.1 of Populus davidiana. Classification (NCBI taxonomy): domain Eukaryota; kingdom Viridiplantae; phylum Streptophyta; class Magnoliopsida; order Malpighiales; family Salicaceae; genus Populus; species Populus davidiana. Next base: position 1,045,206 of record CM057794.1, on the reverse strand, counting down.
AATTTGATAAAAATCAGAGGATGAATTATAAAAATATTTAATTTTGTTCAAATTAATCGCTAGATTTACAAATTTAACCGCTCAACTGTTTTATAAATTTAAATAGTAAAATTCACTATTATCACAATTGATGAATCGAATTATCAACCAATAAAAGAAATAATTAAGTAATAAAATAAACCAGTCAACCGAGTTATGGATAGAATTAAAATGGTAGGCTGTTACTTTAACTAGTATAGGGAATTGTTAAACAATTGAGCTAAATTAATCTACTAAAAGATTGATTTGGTTGACTGTTATTAACTTATTACCACAAAAATAAAATAAAATTGCTACATCTTTAACATTATCCAAGAAGAAAATTGTCTATCAATCTGATAGAAAGTTGGGGTTGTTATAGTTTTTTTTCTTTTTTTTTATGCTTGGATTTGTTTTAGTTATTTTACTGTTTTTTTTCCCTCTGTTCCTTTTGTATTGAATTCATTTAAGATTGAACTTGATGATTCATTATAGTTCTTGTGATGTCAATGATAAATGTTAACATTGATTTAATGCTTGATTTTGTAAAATAAAATAAAATTTTATTGATTTATAACAATAAAACTTTAAGGATCGGATTTGAAACTAAGATAAATATTCAACCTCTTTTTTCACCATTGTATATGGAGCATGTTTTTGTTTTATTTTAGTCCTTTAAGCTTTTTTATTTTCTATTTTGATCCATGTTTCTTAAGGTATTCATGTTTTTTTAATCATTGTTTTAGCATTTTTAGTCCCTAAATTTGAAAAAAAGATAAGAAGGGTGAAAAGGGGCAGGAGAGAGGAGGTTAGTTTGTTACCCACAATCCAGGCACCAAGAAAACTGTTTTATTTTCATTGGTGCAAAAGGTTGATTGAGCCTTTAAAATGTTTTTTTTTTAAATTTAGTTAGTGTTTTTTTTAGAGATTGAGAGCTAATTTGAGCTAAATAGTCAAGTTCATTGAGGAGTTTAAAGTACCTTTTAGATTAATTTTTTGTAAGAAAAAAAAAAATAAAAGCGGGTTTTCTTTATTAAATGTATTGAAACCTGACTTTGCCAGCCGCTTGATGTGGTTGATGACCATAGTAAAAGGCAACGTGTCGGCTATCACTACGCTCGACATGCCATATTTTTTTTTTTTTTTTTTTCCAGACAGCATGCTTGTAAGCTTGTGGGGCCTGGCCTTCTTTTTTATGGTCTAGGCCTAAATGTCTAGGCTCTATTTATAAAGTTCTTTGATTTTTTTTTTAAATTTAAATTCATTAAAATAAAATAACTTAAAATATATTTATGATATTATTTTATTATACAATTGTTCATCTTTTATGGGATTCAGTTTTTTTTTTATATATATATATAATGTCATTAAATGTTCTTTCTGGACAACCCTTTAATTTTTTTTTTATATTTTTATAATATTTCAAAGAAATTATTGTAATTTATCTTTAATTTTTTTCTTTTATACTTTTTATGAATGATTTGTATTTGTATGGTATATTTATGAAAATAAAAATTATATGTTTTTATAAGAAAAAATAACCTCTAAGATAAAAAAAAGTATAAATTAAAAAGAAAAATCATGGTTAAATATTTGTATACTTATCTTTTTTTGTTGCTTTTACAAGAAATATTATGGTTTTATTTTAGTGTTTAATTAATATTAACAATTTTTTCTTAATTTATCTGTTCATACATTTTAAAACTTATTTTATTAAGCTTGAACAACATCTTTATATTTTTCAATTAAAAAAATTATGATACAAAAAAGCACCTGCAACATTAACATGTTTTTCTACTATGTTAAAAATTAACTTGAGATTCTACCTGTGGCGTAACATATTTAACAATTATTATTATTATTTATTAATGCATATGATTTTTTATTTATTTTATTAAATATATGCATCAATTCTTTGATTCATTTTTTTTTTCTTGATGTTAAAAATTACATTGACAATGCATGTTGTGTGTGTGTGTGTAACTTTTTTTTTTTAATGTTAATTTTTTTTTATCTGACCTGTGCCAAAACATGGGTTAGCTAAGTATTTACCTATGTCAGATTGAGTTATATCTCAAATGGTATATAATTTTGTCATCCTTATCCCAACCTCAGGTCCATTGCTAGAGCTTCTCCACCTAACCTTTGAAGATATATTGGATTTTAGGGTAGATAAGTTCCGTTAGCACAAGGCATGACTAGTCTTTTTTCCTCTTTTTCTCACCATAGGAAGTGTAAAATAATTGAAAGACTATAATGTTTTTGTATGTGTATTTGTGTACCATACATATGAGTTTTATACCAATAGGATTACAATAGATTTCCTACTTTACTCAAATAATTCAAACTTTTATATCTATACAATTCCAGGAACTCAGGATCATATCTCCTCGTAGTTATCCTCCTAAGTTTGCTGCTATAATCTTGACAGTTCATGTGGCTTGTATAGCTGACAATCACTCAAGAAACTTATCTTTCTTAGCTTCAGTTACAAGTACTTGATCCTTTATACCTCACAATCTAGAGGGTAGAGCACGAACATTAAGATTGTTTTGCACTTTGTTTTTTATTGGTGTAAGGGCTTGATTAGAGCATTAGCCAATTGAACTCTACTGGAAAGAAACTGAGCCACTAATTGTTTGCTGCAAACTTGATCTCTAAGAAAGTCAAAATTTAATTCGATGTGTTTTATTTTGGCACGAAACACAATATTAGATCTGGGATAAATTGCTCCAATGTTGAGGAAAACCGAGTTCACATAAAACCACCTTGATCCATATAGGTTTTGATGTTTAGAGCGTTATATTATGCATCAGTACTACTGTGAGCTAAGTAGGCTGTTATTTACAGTTCCAAAAGACCAAGTGTATCTATACAAGGAAAGTAATTTAAAGAACTCAGGTCTTTGACAGTAAATATGTCCTTCAAACAGTTAATTACATTATTGATGGCAGCTGAACCTGAACCCGTTATGAAGATATCAACAACATAAATAAAAATATAAACAACACTTATAGTTGTTTGGAAAACAAAGAGAGAAGTATCATCTCTGTTCATGGAAATCTAAGGGCTTAAGCTTGTCTGAACGTCTAGAAAACCATGTTCCTGGAGCTTGAGGGATTTATATAACTTGCAGACATATATGATTGAGATATTGAGGATGAACATAACCCTGTGGTTAAGACATGAATACTTCTTCTTGTAAAACACTATGCAAAAAGGCAATTTGTATATCAAATTGCTTGATAATCCAATTAGAAAAAACTGCAATGGAGAGCACAACCAAATAGTTGCATGTTTAATAACTTGATAATCTTGACACTTCTGGTAAATGTTTTTTTTCTTTTCCAACAAGGTTAAATCTCTTGCAGAGAGGTTGGAGGGGGTACTGGTGTATATTATATATAGCTTCTTCTTTTTCTTTTTCTTTTTCTTTTTTGGTAATGTATTATTGCTCATCCTACCAGTATTTATCAATGCTTTTTAATTTCTCTGCCAGTCCAGGAAAACAACTTGAATGCAATGCTGCAGATATTATTATTATGAAGTCAGGAAGAGGAACCCTCCCTTCTGCATATTCGCTTCGGTTTGAAGAAAATGGACACAGGGTCCCGTCCCAACCCCAAAATCTAATTGAAAGCTTTGCTTTGATGCAGAACAGCAGAAGCATTTATGAGGAAATCTGAATTTGCCATGCTCCATTTTCAAAGTAGGTCCTCTACATAAATACGCTCATGCATGTCTGTCTCCCGCCAATGATCTTAGTAGCTTCATGCATTAAATGAGTGATTTCCCTTCAAGATTCGCAAGTCCAGTTCCAGAAATCTTAATCAAGATCACCGTTGTTCTTGTTGCAATCTTTTGAATAGCATCCCGAAACGATGTCACTTTAAGAACTGAGATTATACGAACAACTCAACATCTGCTTAATATTGATCGATCCCACAAATCTCTCCGATCACTACGAGCAGCGACGCACAATTCCTTTTTAAATAATAGCCCTAATGGTTTATGCTAAGCTCAATATTAAACATGAAAGAAATGGAGGATGTAGATCTAGTACCAGCTCCCTCCAGGCTCCCAGTAGACAACTCTAGATGACAAATACTACTGCAAATATTTATGAACCGTAAATTCTATTCTCCAGCTATGATAATCAATAACAAACGCCTCCTACAATTATTATTGAGCCTTAGAGCACGGTATGTTCTGCTTTTATAATTGGAAAAAATATTAAATTAATTTGTTTTGTATTTGTTTAATAATTTTAATATATTAATATTAAAAAAATAAAAATAATATTTTAATGAAAAAAACTTTTTTAAAAAAACTTTTTATTGAGATATCAAACACACATTAGCGAGTATTAAAAACTCTGTTTGGTTTGAGAAGATGTTTGAAATTATTTTAAAATTTTTTTATTTTAAATATTTTGTATATATGTTTTAAAATTATTTTTATATTTTAATATTAAAAATAATTTTTTAAAAATAAAAAATATTATTTTAATAACAAAAAAACACTTTAAAAAATAACTACTATCATACTTTCAAAACATTAAAATATTTTTTTATTTTTTTTATTTCAGCACATAAAAACATAAAAAATACTAATAAAGATATTAATTTAATAAATTTTAAAATAAAACACGCTTTAAAATTTATTTAAAAATAGTTTTAAACACAAACAAATAATATATAATTAGTTTTTTTTCTTATAATAAATATATAATTAGTTAGCTATTGCTAGTCTCCTCCAGCTATGAATGCCCCGTGCATGCACAGAAAACTGAAATCATGGAGCATGATGGAATCAATTAATACAAATTATGGATAAAAAATTAACAGAAACTTATACAATAATATGTTATTAATTGCTACAACTTGATCAATTTAGTTTGTTCTTCGAAAATAAAAAAAATAATCAGAAAATCAAATTAAAAGAAAAAAAAAAGAATTATAGCAATTGCTACAGCAAAAACACGAAACGTCGTGGGTGGACCCGATGGATGATTGTCAATGTTGTAGACGCAAAAGAATATTTCTCAACATGACCGACTCACCTGTGACTCGCATCTTCTTAATCATCCTTCTCCTTGTGCAACAATATTAGAAGAAAAAAAGTAGAAACCGTGCCATTAATCCTTGTAATATCATGCTTGCCAGCAACCTGCCACTCAGTAGTAGGGAATTATTGGGGGAGGAGGAGATGCATACGATACTCCTACAATCGGTGGAAGTGGAACTGTGTTCTCAATTGCTGGCGGCGGCGGTGGTGGTGGTGCATATGAATTATGGGGAGGTGGCGGAGGACTTTGTTGATGGGGTATTGATGGTGGATAATGCCATTGTTGTTGATGAGGTGGAGGTGGAGGTGATTGCGGATGATGATAGCTTGGAACAGGTGGCGGTGGTGGAGGTGATTGTGGGTGTTCATAGCTTGACATAGGTGGTGGTGGTGATTGCGGGTGGTGGTAGCTTGGGGTAGGCGGCGGCGGCGGCGATTCTGGAGTGATACACCCAGTTGATGGTGGAGGTGGTAGGGGAAGCCATGGTTCTTCTGAAGGTGGCGGCGGCGATGGTGGCGTTTGATACAATGGAGGTGGAGGTGGACTAGAAGCTGCTTTAGGTGGGTAATACTCTACTGGTGATGGAACTGGAGCTGTAGGCTGGGTTGGAGGGGGAGAATGTGTATATCCATTCGTTGGTGGAGGGGGTGGTGGTGGAGAGTTAGTGTGGTAACTTGGTGGCGTCGGATACAATGGAGGTGGAGGTGGACTAGAAGCTGCTTTAGGTGGGTAATACTCTACTGGTGATGGAACTGGAGCTGTAGGCTGGGTTGGAGGAGGAGAATGTGTATATCCATTCGTTGGTGGAGGGGGTGGTGGAGAGTTAGTGTGGTAACTTTGTGGCGGCGGCGTCTGATACAATGGAGGTGGAGGCGGACTAGAAGCTGATTTAGGTGGGCAATGCTCTCCAGGTGATGGAACTGGAGCTGTAGACTGGGTTGGAGGAGGAGAATGTGTATATCCATTTGTTGGTGGAGGGGGTGGTGGTGGAGAGTTAGGGTGGTAACTTGGTGCTGGAACTTCAGCTGACTGCTTTGGTGGCGGTGGTGCTTGGTATTGATGGGAAGGCGGGGGTGGTGGTGCATGGTAATGTGTACTGGGTGAGACTTTTTTGATAGGTGGCGGTGCTGGATGATTTGAATGGTAATGGCTGGGTGGAGGAGGAGAAGATGGTGGTGGCGGTATATGGTGTGAAGTTGGTGGCTGTTGCTCTACAGGTGGAGGTGGAGATGGGGGTGGAGGCGGTGGTGGTGGAAGATGTGTTCTGGGCGATACTCTTTTACTAGGCGGTGGTGGGGATGCAAAATGTGGAGATGGCGGCGGATGGAAAGACCTTGTAGGAGGTGGTGGGGGGTGTGATCTGGTGGAAGGTGAAGACTTGGAAGTGGGAGGTGGTGGTGATGCAGAGATTGGCTTTCTAATGGGTGCAGGATTTGGTGCTGGCCTTGTAACTGGAGAGCCACTTCCACCTCCGCCACCGCATTTGAACTTGCTGCAGTCAACAGGGCGTGCAGCTTCAGAAGAACATTGCTTGGCTGATCTCTGATTTGTCTTTCCAGTAATGCAATTCTGGGTACCATTGGAGACGCCTCCGATGGCAGCACAGCTAGGAGCTTCGCCAGTGAAATAGTTGAAAGAATAGGTGAAGTTTTGCAAATTAGGCAACCGGCAAACACTGGCAGGTATAACACCTGTGAAACTGTTGTGTGCAATGTCAAGCTGCTCAACACTCTTCATGTTTCCAATGCTGGAAGGGAGAGAGCCTTGAAGATGATTGAAGCTCACGTCAAAAACAGTCACCTCCTTGAGCATCCCGATCTGAGGAGGCAAGCATCCAGTGAGATTGTCGTTCATGAGAATGATCTCGTTCAGGGTTTTGCCCATCTTTCCGATGCTGCCTGGAATGCACCCTCCAAGGTTGTTGTTCGCAAAGACAAGAACAGAAACAGGAGAGTTCCCAAGATTCTCCGGGATGCCAAACTGGAACCTGTTGTCGTTCAAGAAGATAGCATCAAGAGGCTTGTCAAAGAGCTGGGTGGGCACAGAACCTTCAAACTCGTTGAAGCGCAGATCCAGGTACTTGAGGGAGGGCAGTGAGAGCACAACCTTCGGAAATTTACCCACAAACCGATTATTGCTAAGGTCCAGCTCATGTAGAAGCTTCATTTTGCTGAAACTATTGGGCACCACTCCACAGAATCTGTTGGAGTTGATGTGGAAGAGCGCCAGATCGGAAAGAAGGCCGAGCTCGGTAGGGAGGTAGCCAGCAATGTCAGCGTGGTTGAGGTCAATGCCAGCCACCACCCTTACTGTCTTGTTCCGGGGAGATGGAGCACAAAAGATCCCAGTGTAAGAGCACACGTCTGAGCCCTTCCAGTTGGCCGTGAAGTTGAAGGGGTCTGAATAGATAGCTTGTTTCCATGACTGCAAGGCGATGTAGGCTCTGCGGATCCTAGGGTTCTCGAACTTGAGGTTTGGATTTACGTCTATATCATGATCTTCATCTTCATGGGCTGCAGAGGAGATCTGGAAGAGGAAAGAGGAAGCGGAAACAAGCAAGAAAAGAATCAAGAATATGCGAGGAGGAGATGACATTGATGCTTGCCTGTGTGAAGAAAAGCAAGTCACATGAAGGAGAGAGTTGGTGTCATATGAGTACGCTGGACAGTGTGCCCTTTCCCATCTCCCTATACTTTGTTTTATAAAGCCCTTGTTTTAGCCTTTTCATTGCTGTAGTTTCGCTCTTTTTACTTGCCACCCCACCTTTTTTTTCTTCTTTTTTACCCTCTTAATGGTCAATTGTTTATTCATTTTAACAGTACCAAACCCTAATCAAATCCATTTGAGTTCAAATTTTTATTCATTTAACCGATACTAATTAACATTTAATTTAGAGGTTAGCACCGCTGCTGCTGGGTGCTTAAAAAAATAGTTGTTTCAGACGAATTTGAAATCATAACATGCTGGCACGTCTGTACAAAACAGGAAGAGAAATGAGAAGTGTTATTGTGAGTGGAGACCCAAATGTTTCCAGCCTATTTTCATTGCGTGTGAGTTGAAGGAGTCTTAATGGCTTTATCATGATTGTTTTTAAAGATATTATTTTTATTTTCATATTAATCCGTTAAAATAATTTAAAAAAGTAATTTAAAACTAAATAAATAAATTTTTGAAAAAACGATTTAAGTCTAATAAAAAAATATAAATTTATTGTCATTGTTTATCTCCCTGGAGCTGGAGAGGACGTGCTGGCACCGTCTCAGTCTAGGTAAAGAAACGACAAGGCAATCTAGTTGACCACTACTTTTCTTTTCCAAAAAGAAGAGGAAAAAAGCGATCATCGATTAGTTGCATAGCTGTTCTCCTTGTGCTTTTTTAGGTAAAAAAAAAGGGACCTAACTAGCTAGTTACCAAGAGCACAGACATGTAGTTAGCTTTGTTCCATTTTTTCAACACGGACCGTTCTCGGTTTCGAATCAATCAGAATGATGAACACGAACTGAACTGAACTGAACCCCTTACATTTTAAGAAAGAAATTTCATGAGACAAATGGTATCGCGTTACTCTTAATGAAATATGAATGCTCTGGCACAATAACGGACCCTACCTACCCATATATGGGATAGAAATCAATGTCTTTCTTTCTTTTTTATATATATATAAAACCAGACATTACAGCCTAAAAATCCAGGTGGACCGAGTTTAATTGGGTGCTCGGAAGAGCTTCAGCTTTCTACTCTTGTTTAAAACTGTTTTTAATTTTTTTAGTGATTATGTTAAAAAATTTTAAAAAGTTACTTTAATGTTATTTTAAATATAAATTTATTTTTAAAAAACCCATACATTCTACGTAGTTTAATTTGAAATGGAATTTTCCTACTCACCGGATAGTATTGGTTGGAGGTACAAGAAATGGCGAGATTAGAAAATTAAACCAGCCGAGTTATTTGATTGGTGAGGAGAGAGAGGGGGGGAGGGGGGACATGGGTCCCTCACATTACACTGTCTGCACGATGTTTGTTTGGAGATGGGAGTGGCTTTTGTCCAAATTTCAGAATCTTTTATTTTATTTTATTAAAAAAAATGGGAATTTGAAAATGAAAACGCGTTGCGTTGGAGAATTATTCTGCGGTTTCTGATGCGATGACAGTACGTTACATACGTAGTGGTAGTTGTTGTTCAGGTAAGCAGGTAAAGGAATAGGTGAGGCTTCATATTTGGAATTGTTTTAGAAAATAGTAAAAGTGATCAAAAATATTTTACAAACTTAATATGGTTTGGGAAAAATTTTAATATTGGAGAGCATTACCAAGATGTGTTGATGGGAGCAGCACAATTCAATTGATCAGTAGCACAACCAATTTAAATTTTATAAAATTAAAAATTTGAGATAAAAAGAAAATAAACATTACTTGTAGTTGGGTGTGGTAGCTTTTTTTTTTCTATTATTTTATTTTAACCCACCCCATATTGAACACACAAAGCATCATCACCAAAAGCAGAGTATTGTTGTGATTGCTTTTTAAAATATTTTTTTATGCTGAAATGCATCAAAATAATATTTTTTTTTCATTTTTAAAAAATTAATTTTGAGATCGGCGTATCAAAACGATTCAAAACATACAAAAACAATTAATTTTTAGAAAAACAAATTTAATTTTTTAAAAAATACAGGTACAACCGCGTTTCCAAACACTCACTAATAACATTGTACTTCCAAACACAAATCAAAAGCCTGTTAGAGCAACTCCAACCCAAGTGCTAAAAGGAGAGCCAAAAAAATAAAATGATATTTTAGTTTTTCTTTGCTTGTTTTTCATGTTCCAATAGAAAAACTAAACAAAATATTATTTTAGCATCTCTTACAAAAATGTTATTCTTACACATCTTGCAAAAATATCAAAACACATTCATTGCAACAATGTTTTATTTTTAATAATTTTTTTTTCTCCTTTGATTTTTTTTTAATCTATGTTTTTTTGGTTTGTTTTTAATAAGATTATCTTGGTCTCATAATTCATGTTATAGGTTTTGCGAATTCATCCAGGTTGATTTAGATCATTTTTGTTTTTTTTTTAATTTTATCTTTTAATATTTGATTGATTGAGAATCATCCAAATTGTTTTTAGACCCTCCAAATCAACCAGGTCATATCAGGTTGTTAAAATAGTTGTGTAGCAAATATATTAAAATGTAATTCACTTTTCTAAATGGCTTTTTACCATCGGATCGGAGTGTGTGTAAGCAAAAAAACCATATTTATACTATTCAAAAAACAATATTACTAATTTGGCTCTTTTAAATAGTATTTGCATTGAAAATGCTCTTATAGAGTATAATAAAAATTGTTTTTGAAAGTATTTCTTACTTAAAATATATCATAAAAATATATTTTTATTTTTGACATTATCTTATTAAAATGATAAAATAAAAACACTAAAAGAAGCTTTTTAAAAAAATAAAAAGTTTTAAAACGCATGATTAGATCGCGTAAAGTGATGCATAGCCTTTGAGATTTTCAATTCCAATCAATTGAATACAGATCTATTATACCTATGTGAAAAACTAATACATATGTTTTTGAGCTAGATGAGTAAGTATAGTTTTGAACTAAATTGACCATTTGCTCGCAGACTCTGCCGTAGCCTTGACCAACTTTTTTTAAAACGTAAAAGAAAAACCCCAAGAATGTGAGAATTTTTAGCAATGCTATTAAACCTGGGTAAGCAGCTAAATCTTAAAATTCATTTACTTGGTTCCTTGCATGACGTGAATTTTGAACCAAACCATATAAGAGTGATTGATGTAATGGGTTTAAAGAAAATTTAGATTACCGGTAAAAATATAGATTAATTTATTAAAAAAACCAAGAATATTTTAAAAAAAAATATATTGAGACGATAGCATATTGGATGAACCCAATCACATGTAACCTAGTTCATAAATTTAACCGGGTTTAATAATTTTTATTTAATTATATAATAGAAATTAGATACTTGCAAAATCAAGCATCAATTATAAAATAGATGTTTTTTTTAAGACCGTGATAATCCTAAACAAAACAAGAAAAAACTACTCACAAAGTCTATTCTCAACCAACTAAACATTGATGGATGAAACCAATAAAAAAAATACTTTTTTTTAATTATTATTAACATTAAATAAAGATCAAATTGCCCTTAATATGACAATTAAGCACTTGAAGTCAAGCTTTGAAAGTGATTTTTTTTATAAAAAAAAATCTTAGACCCAAGTTAAGTGTTGTTTTGCATTTATAAGCTATATAGAAACTTAACTTTGAAAAAATAATAATATAAAAGACAACAATAACTTCAATCAATTATAATCAATTATAAAATGACCCATTCACAATAATTGAAGCAGGGTGAGTGTTGAAGTCATTATGGAGGGAAAATAGTAAATTTATTGTTTAAACTCATACCAATTGATTCAGGCAAATCGTTTAAACCTATGTTAATATTTTAAATCTGTAACTCTTGAAATTGAAAACCTATTTCCAATTAAAAATTTTATTTTTCAACTAATTTAATACTAAATGATAAAATTAAAACAAAAAAACTAACCATAGCAAGAAAAAAAAAACAAAAAGAGCAACAAAAAGAAGAAGAATGAGCATCAAATATGAAAGGAGAAAAAAAATAAAGGGGTGAAATTGAAAAGGAAAACAACTTAAAAAATTATCTTAAATAAAAACAAAATCAAAAGAATGAGGACCAAATTTAATAGAAAAAAAAAAGGAAAATGTAATTGAAGATAAAAAAAAAATTGAGAAATGAATTAAAACAAAACAAATAAATATTAAAAAAATTTGGAACAAGATCAAAAGAAAAAGAACTTGAAGGTTAGATATGAAAACGTGGAGGAGGAATGAATATCTATTAATAAAAAAAATAATGAGATCAGGCCTTATGTCTGGCCCACATGCGGACTTACAAATCCAAAAGCCCACGCACATGAGCCTTTAATTTTTTTTCAAGTGCACGTCGTCCACCCCTAATGAGCTGAACAAAAAAAGATGATGCAATGTCCATCAGTCACCAGGTTTCAACCACTGGGGTGGCCGGAAAACAGGTTTTTTTTTACCCAAAACACCAAAAGAACTTTGTTAAACCAATCCATAGCCTAACAAATCGATCCAAAACCCAAAATAACCTCAAAACCAAAAATCTTCTAAACTTCCCTTGTCATACAGAACTATTTGCCACAAAAATCAATCATTTTGATAGCCAAAATCTTCACCCCTTGCAACTTTCTCTCTATAAACCGGAATCCAACGACTCCCTATCTCATCTCCACAAAAAAATAAAAAGACTAACAGAAGAAAAAGGAAATTAAAGTTTGGTACTAAAATATATATTTTTTTAAAATTAGAGAGGCTGGTTACCTAGTAGTCTAAAAAAAAAAAAAAAAAGACTAAAATGAACTTTTCAAACAAATTGCAAATACATCACCTATTTTACTCGTGTTTTTCATTTCAGACCTTTATTTTTCAATTCAACCCCCACCAACCCCCCCTTGAGCTATAGTTTTAGCTCAACAGAGCTCTATTGTGTAAAAAAAAACCTGAGGATCCAGTTATTTTTTTTTTTTAATCAACATTTCCTTCTTTTATGTCCAAAAATATGTTCCTACGGCAATACTTCAAAAAAAAAAAAAGCACCTTTTTTTTCTTCTTTTTTTTGCCAAAGACTGGCTATCCATCCCTCTCGTTCAAGCATCAGCAATGTGCTTCTACAGCTCGCCGGTCAACAGAAAAATAATTTCTAGAAGACATATTCTTCAGGAGGTGCTTCTTCTGGAATCTGGGTATGCACAAGGAAGAGACCAATTAGACTCACTAAGGTCCAGAAATCAAGCATTACAGAGCCTAAAATTCACTTAAAAAGTAATTGCATAGAAAAACCAACTGCTAATGCAGTTGCAGTGCTGACATTTCTAGCTCCTTCCATATTTCAGTTTCTCAAAATTTATGGGCTACCAAAAACTGATCTCTCAGTTCATAAACCTCTGACTGGAAACACAGATCTAATTGCAAGTCCCATGTAAGAGAAGCACACAAGGAATCCCATACCTCTCCAGGAATCCATTTTTCCTTCAACCAGATGCTTGCATCCCCAGAAACAGTCTCCCTTTGCACCATAGTTCTGAAGGATTATAAAAGGCAAATAAAAATTTAGTCGTACGCATCTGATGTGAGCTAATAGACAAATTAGGATTCTGTGTTCTTAACATTTTTCAAATTCTATCTACAAAAATACCCAGTAAAGAGACAGGATTATGTCTGAGTAGAAGGTAGTTCAAAGAAGATAAATGTCAAGCTGGAGAACAGTGGTTAAAAAAAAAAAAACCTAAATATGAACTTGGATTCATCCTAGATGCAAGCTAAATGGAAAAAGAACGCCTTCGGCTAAGAAAAATTACAACTAAGGAAAATTGTGCAATGCAAATGCAAATTCAATGTTCTTAAACCTTAAAACTTCTGACAATGACGAAGTGAGGTCTTGATTGTTATAAGTAGCAATTCCAGCTCAAAACATACATCATTGTTTATGCTTAGAATGTGAAGTGGCACTCAGAAATTCATAATTTCAACAGACCACTTATGCCTTTGGCTAGGAAAAATTACAACTAAGGAAAATTGTGTAATGCAAATGCAAATTCAATGTTCTTAAACCTTAAACTTCTGACAATGACGAAGAGAGGTCTTGAGTGTTATAAGTAGCAATTCCAACTCAAAACATACATCATTGTGTATGCTTAGAACGTGAAGTGGCACTCAGAAATTCATAATTTCAACAGACCACTTCTTGTTTGCTTTAAAACTACACGTTCTTGACATGCTTACACTGGCTGAACGTTTGTAGTAGCTTACCCTGCTGCATTAAAAGCTGAATTGAGCCCGTTGGAAATGCTAAGAGGGTGGATTGATGGGTTTTGCATTGACAATGGAGAAGAAGAAGAAATATTTTGAATGCTGTTAACACCACTGTTGCCAAAGCCTGCTATATTGGGGGTGAAGGAATTTCCAAGTGCCTGATTAGGAAGTTGGCTGCCAAGCAGGCCTGTCGTATGACTGATAATCAAAAGGCATAGATCATAACACGCACATCAAAACAGAAAATACCAAAACCTACAAAATCGCACCAGCATTTATGGATGGAAAACTGGTTGTTCCAAATGCACTTGAAGTTTGGCTAGAATTTGAGGCGTTTGCAGAGAGAAAATTATTTGTCCCAAATGCATTCACAGTCTGGCTAGAATTTGAAGGAAGATTTGATTGCCCAAAGACAATGTTTGATGGTGCAGGGGGGCTGAAAAGAAAATAGCTTAACATATATAAAAAGCCAAGGAGATAGCAAGGAACAAAATTTCATTAAATTAATAATTTCAACATGACTGAAACAAAATCAGAACACTCGGAAAGGTTTTCTTGCCTTACTCCAAATGCAGTCAAAGGCTGACTTGGTTGCCCAAAGGCATTATTTGATGGTGTAGCAGACCTGAGAAAACGGAGACAATTTGCTTAAAATGACTAATGAAAGCCTAAGAAATATTAGGAACAGGATTTCAAGAAAAAAAATCAAGTAGGCACCATGGGTTTAAGGAAAGAATGGAACAAAAACCTCATATTAAGAGAAGGCCCCAGTTGACCAAAACTGGAAACTGATGGAGGGGCAGTATTTTGAGCAGTAGCTGGAGTTGCATTGGCAGTGGCTCCAAAGAACGGACTCTGACCAGCAGGAGCAGGCTTTAAGGGTGCTATATTGGGATTATGGAGAAGGTTATTGAACTCGATCAACTTCGAATTGAGTAAATTTCTCTCCTTTTCAACCTGCAAATGATGTGTTTAGTAATAACTGAACAAGGGCAGCAACATTAGTTTTAACTTAGATATCTAATCTCTATGCTCATCTACAATGGCATCCTTCTAGAGCCAAAGTGATTTTTTTTGATCTTTTCTTCTGTTCTTTGTGGCTTTACCAGATTTTATTCAAATAAAAGCAATAATCAGTACATAGTTTATGTGATTGTTCATAAAACCATAAAAATTAAAAATAGAGTTTTTTTGAAGCAACAGTTTGATTATATCATCTCCGGGAAGTTTCACTTCAATATATTATAGATTTCTCAAATCCCATACCAATGTCCCATCCACATACATAAGAATATGAATCCCATCATCCATAGGACTCACTATTGCATCTATGAAGGGTTGTTTCCTTTGTTATGCCCTAGAAAGTTATACATAGTTTTAATTGCATCCCTCAAAGTTTCAGCTGTCTATTTAACTTCGTAAACTCCTCAGATTTAATTCCACATGTTTGAAAACAAAATCACAAGCAGAAACAGTGAGAGAACAAATGATGACAGATAACAAAACATTAGTATCTGCTGTTAATAAAGTATAAGCAAGCAGAAGAGTGGGAACGCAGTCTGCTGTATTTTTCTTACAATTGATTGCAAGCTCAACCCACGCTTATAATCATCATATGCTGCAGCTCGCAATTCTTCGTAACTAACATCACCAATAATGTCACAAGGGCCACTGCATACAGACAAAAGGAAAAGCTCAGTCCAATGCATCCTCAAAATAAAAAGAAAGGAACAAAACTTGTCAGACAGTTTCAAATCAGATGGTGGAAGTCCATTGAGACATAAAAAAGCCATGATTATAGAAACTTAGTATCATCATTCATAATCACATTACTTGAGAAATGCATTCCAGACATGCATTTTCAAGAAGCACAAGCTGGTTTTTCATTCCTCGTGATTGTTTTATCATCGAATTTCATCCTTTCAGCCTAACAGGGACTGAGCTAGTCCCTTTTCTCCATTTCAATCAAACTACTTTGACTCTAGGGGTATATCTTCTTGAATGTCCATCTTTTTTTTTTTGCATGATGGAACCTAGGTGTCTTCTTTATCCTTGGTGTAGCTAATAAAGAAATGCAAATGTTCTGTTTTCATTCAATTCAATCCAAAACCTTTTCTAGAGAACTGGTCATGGCTGTTTAACTCTGAATAATTGATGTCCATCACAAATGGGATTATTTCTGTTTGAAAGAAAAAAAGTGGGCCTAAACGCAAGATTACAAGACCAAGGACAGGATCCAAGAAAATGACAAGAAAACAACATTATAGTACACTGTGAACGTAGAAACAAAGGAAATAACTATATACAACGTGAATGCATTGGAAATTGATGATCATATGATCTATACTGCGGATGTTTCAAGCTTTTTTCAAGTGATAAATGGGAGTTAGAAAGACATACTCTTTCAAATGACCATAGCATGTAAGCTTCCAAAGCGGTCTCTCATGCTCAAAATCTTCAGCAATGAGACGTTTACACGAATCAGGATCCGCGCAACTGCAAACAAGCCAAATGGACAATTTAATTAGGTACAAATAAAACAGAGTCTCAGCAAAAATAAATGAAATTGTTTATTTGAAGGTATAGCAGCAAGGTTGTGTTACTTGAGAGTAGTAAATAGAAGAAGTTACTTATGATTAGCAGGCTGACTGTCAGGTCGTTGCCGCGATGAAGGGGCAGAGGCACCACGGGACCATTTATTCTCAAAAGGCTGAAGCACAAACACAATAAAGCAGTAAGTACTATTATGAGTAACAAAAAACGAATCATAAAAATAAATAAAATCATGATCGAGTAATAAGCGTAAAAATGCAAGCATGCACAATATATAAAAAGAAGAAGAAGAAGAAGAAAAGGTTGTGGGTTAAAGCAATGTGTGTGTGAGTGTGGAGGGAGGAAGGGAAAGAACCTTGAACTGTTGAGGTCTGTTATTAGCAGAATTATTAGGGGCAGACCCAAAAGGACTGTTGGGTCTTTGCTGTTGCTGTCGATTGCCAAATCCAAAAGAGTTATTGTTGTTATTGGGTGTTTGCTGATTGCCAAATCCAAAGGGATTATTGCTGGATTTGGGGGGTTGCTGAGGAGTGACATGAAGAAATTTGCATCTATCACCATACTGGCAGCTAAATCAAAAAACAAAAACAGCAGAGTAGTTAGTATCAGTAATTAAACCCTACACCCGTAGGATAATAATTAGCTGCTGACAAATAAGAAGAAGATACTGATAATTGAGAACGACGAAGAAGAGGTGATTAAATACCTGCCACGCTGAAAATTCCTACAAGGTTCCTTCTTTTTATACATTGTTATTCCTGTTTCTCTCTGAATTGAATGAAAATGGCGTTTCTTTATTATTACTTTGCTTTTAGCTCTGCTCAGTGCTCTGCTTCCCTCCCTCTCTCCCGATTTTTAATACCACAGAGAGAGAGAGAGTTGGGTTGGGCCATGCTAGCCCACTCATGTTAAACAAGAGCCCAACATCAACCAAAGTTATACTATTATACTGGGACTGGGACTGGGGATGGAGGCTTCTGACTCGTAAACAAAACAGAGGGAAGAGAGAAAGAGGAAGAAGATGAAGTGATGAGATGTGCAGTATAATGGGTGTGTGGAAGGGTGGAAAGCTTAGGCTTGAGAAGGCCGAAGAGCATTATCTTTATCTAGAGCACTCCTAATCATGATCATGATCATGCTCAAGATGATCCCACCAACAAGAAACAGCCATTTCTGGAAAGCCCACCAGCAAACAGCTCCTTTCAGAAAATAATCAACTTCGCCTCTTCTTCCCCAGATTAGGAAAGGTGGAGTACTAGTATTATCATCATCACTCTTGCATATGTCAGTCTCCAGCTATATAAGTACTGGCTTATGCATGTAAACGTCTCTCTGTGGTGCGGTTGAAATCAATACCTTTTAAGTGGAACTGGCAAACTCAGATACAGTTTCAGACGTGTTGAAGCACCTCCTCTTCCCAAACATTTCCCTGATTGTGAAGGACGCTCCTGTCCTCCTCCACCTAAACACAGACACATTCCTACTATGGAAGAACAGGGTGCCGGGATGGATGGGGAAGAACTCAATAGGATGAATTCTGTTATGAATAAGCTCTTTCAGATGGAATATGTTTCAGACAATACATGTCGTGAGATTGAACTCGAAAATGAGGTTGATGATTCCATCAAAACAATTGATAATTCACAACTTAAAAGAGAATGAAGGTGATATTGATGGAGATGACGACGATAATCTCATAATTAATATGGTGAGTGGAGCACAGGCAACTATGGTAGCTGATCAGGGACTGATTAATATTCCATCAATCATAAATCTTTGCATATATATATATATATATATATATGTATATATATATATATTTTCATCTCCTGGTTATTCGCTTTCAAGTTCTTGATGGTGGCACAAAACCGAGGCCAATACAAGAGAAGATTTTAGCTCAAAACGAAGTCCAAACACCAAGAAAAAGAAGGGCAAAACCGAGCCCAACAAAGGAAGGACGAAGGAAGGGCTAAACCCAATCCAGAAAGGCAAAACTGAGCCTAACATGGAAGGAAGAAGAAAGGGCAAAACTGAGCCGAACAAGGAAGAGAAAGGAAGGGCAAAATCGAGGCCAAATGGTGGAGAAAATGGGCTCAAAACTGAGTCCGAAAGTGCTGAAAAACGGGTTTTAAAGGCTGCTAGTTAAGGCAGTTAGTTGTTAGTTAATTTAGTTAGTAGAGTTAGTTGCAAGGTTGTTAGTCATTGCATAATTAACTGTCAAACTCTTTATCTCTCTCAACTCTCTTCTAATTCTCCCTCAAATTTTCTTCTAAGACCATTGTTGTTTAAGAAAAGATCCTTGTCAATTTATATCAGACCCATTTTCCAATGGTAAAGGAAGGGTAGCTTATCTTCAAGAAACTATTAACAATGATGGAAAGCACCATGGTGAAGGCTTTGGAAGAACACACAAGAGATTTGAAGAATGAGTGTGAAATATTTGCCAACAACTTCAAGAAATCAATGCTTTGATTCAGAAAGGAGAGTAAAAAGAATCATCTTTGGTGATTCTTTTACCCACAAAAGCAGTCCAAAGGGTGCTGCATTTCCTACAACTGCACGGCCTTCTTCGAGATGTACGAGGTTCTGTTTGATAAAAGTCTGAAGGAATTGGGACATCAAAGCCTAACATCACAAGGGTAGTTAGACTTCTTGTTTGAGCTATTTCCTCGAAATAACACTTGGGATCCAGTCTTCTCCTTCAGACATTCCAGAATACAAAGACAACTTTCAGACTTCTCACACTGAAATAGAATTCACCTTGCAAGAGTAGCATCATCAGTTGACCGTACAAGTAAATGCACAAAGTTACCAACCACCATATAAAACACAATAAATCTGAAAGATGGAATAAATTGTGTCATCATAAAGAACCACCATAGATAAATCTGAAAGATGCACGTGACATAATCAAAGTACCCAATAAAGTCCATCTCAAGTTCTGTTTGCCTACGCATTTTTAGTGCATGGCCACAGGAAACTGTCGTCTTAATGATCTTTCGTTACGTTTACATATACTGGGGGGGGGGGTAAAAATTAACGTTACAGTCCAACAACATAATCAAGGCAAGATTTCGAGGAAAATGCTTTTACTGGCCCCCATTTCTATCTATCTTTGAGTTCCTGCTCGAATTGGAGCAACTTTTCACGGACAGGCTGTAAAAACAGCTTCAAATCCTGACTGATCTGCAGCTTATCTTGCTGCGAGAGATCCTTCTCGTCATTAAGCTGTACTTGCATCTAGAATAGCAAGAACAAAAGATTGAGATTTATCATTAAAAATCTTTAAATAATCATTAGACTAGAGTCTATATACAGATGAGTGCATCCTGACAGGCTAGCACAAACCTCCATAAAGATAGATACACATAGAAATGGTTTGATAAAATAAAAGTGCCACCGGTTAATATGACTCATGCAAGTTTATGGGCTATTTGACCTCTTGTCTGCTATATAATTGTTCATGGAGCTACTACAGGTTACAAGCAAGCCCTCACTGTAGGAATTACTCTATTCCACGCTATTACATAAAGAACTGAAGAGTTTTCTCATCTTTTAGTAATTTTGATGAGAAGATGATGGAGCAAGCAGGAGGGAGCAAAGCATCAAAAAAACAACCTGGCCTAACATACCAAGGGGTTTTGCACTATATTTCCACAGGTCACCCTAAATTTCCCCATATTTTTCCTGACACTTCCATCTAGATTTCATTCTATAGTCCAAACTCTTGGATGGAAATACAGAACTTACCTGCAGGTCATCCAGCTCACCAAATGAAAACTCGGGAAAATCTATGTCACCCTTCACCATCCTTTTCTCCTCTTTGACAGTCCATTCCCCTATTTCCAAGGACATAACAACTCTTTCAGGATAGAGTAGATAGATCAAGATGGGAAAGGAGGCCATTTCAAATGACACCAAATTACCTTTAACTTTCAATGTCAACTCATAGGTATATCCAACACGTTTCTTGTTCCTCACGATCACCAAGAATGCCTGCTCACTCAAGCGGTAACCGAATTAAACTTCCCATGCATATCAAATATGCAGGATATTGAAAACATGATAAGGACAGAAATATTTGTGCAGGGCCTCTTCTTAAATAATAATGAGACATCAGAAAGGGAAAAAAAGGAAGAAAAAACACTAACAACAAAATACAGTGAAGTAGAATAAGGGTTTGAATCTAAAAGGGGGCAAATTTACATGTAAGATTATCAAGTGGTAACCAATTATCACACATTTTTCAGAATTTCAGTCCAATTTCGATCTGCACTATAGAGCACTAGAACTTCTGGTTTGCTTTTTCATGATATTAGCCATATATAGGACAATTCAAAGACAGCACAGAACGACAGCAATCAACCAACATAAAAAAATATATAGCGTCTTTTTACCTGTTTCCCCAGATAAAAACAAAGTGGAAATATGATAGCGGGACTGGAGTAGTTCAAAGTGGCAACTTTTCTGTCATGTACTCTTATAAAGTCTTGGATTGGTCCAAAGTAGGAAGAATAGTTTTCAATGGAAAGCAAGATGGATATCTCAACTTCCTCTAGACTTCTATTTTTTTCTTAGAAAAAATTCTAGGAGCTGTCTAAATCAGGAATGTGACCACTGGTAACTTCCAAAAGAGAGGCAAATCTTAGTAAAGTGAGTTTTAATTAAAGCAGCTGAATCAATCAATCAAGTCATCTATTCTTACATTAAACAGGCTAGAAGCTCTTGGGATTTAATCGGTAGGGTACATCTGCCTGGCAAAGGTGTTCCTTTTGTATAAGCAGCAACGATATGTAGGAATGTGCATCACTAACCATGTTTTTGAGAGCATTACAAAAAGCATTCGACAAGAGAAGAAATTTCTCTTGCCTATTTCAAAGATATTAGAGCACCATTTCAAAAGTAATACACAGTGGTGTTAGTCATCAGACATGAAGGGAAATTTCTAAACCTCTGTTGTTGTTAATATTGTATGTAAAAAAAATAACTTTGAAGATGCATTATAGAACAAGGTGTTTATCTAGCCTAAACTTTCCATCTTTACGGGATAAAAAAGAACTTACATCACCAGAACATTTGGACACTTGTGCTATTTCTGCTTTGCCACCAGAGAACTCCAAGGAGGTCACTGAAAGGAGCAGCTCCTGCGATATAGGAAGAACGAAAGTGTAGAATATTTGGTAATATTGATTGTGACAAATAAAAGAGAGGCGTGAATTCAACAATAAAATAGAGTATAGGTTCACCTTTATCCTATGGGTGGCCCAATTATTAAGATTTTTCTCCTCCCATGTTCCAGCCTGCACAAGTTTATTAGCAATTAAAAAAATTATATAAATATAATGATAAAAGAAGAAGAAGAAGAAGAAGAAGAAGGGTACCGTATTCCAGACAGAACCAAGGTTGTTGGGTTGAGAAGGAAAGTGGTCTTGAGGAGACAGCTTCTTAGGAAGGGGGAGAGGAGCTGCATCTGCTGTTGCTTCCCTCACCCAATACCTGTACGAGCCTTCTCCTCCCGCTGATCCTTCTTTTTCTTTGTTATCTTTGTTACATTCTATGTCTCCTCCTCCTCCATTCTCCATTCTCTCTTCTTTTTCTTTCTTTCTTTCTACAAATAAAGAATCAATCCAATACTAAATAGCAACCAGGCAGAAAGAAAGAAAAGATCTTAGATCGATCTATAACAACCAGTTTTTTATATAAAATATTCAGCCAAACAATCAAATATTAATGGAGGCGGTGGCGGGGGCCGGGGTGGGGGTGGAGGAGCAGGGTTGCGAAAAGAGAGGCTGCTGCTGTAATTGCCTATTGCTTCAAGGGAAGAAAAGTCCACGTTTTTCTTAATTTATTGTTCCTGTAATATTGGATTAAATTAACTATTATTGTTATTATTATTGGGGAAAAGGCCGTGAACCAGACTGGAAGCCTGAAGGCTCTTCTCGAAACTTCTTCTTATCGGGAGCCCCATTTTTTTTTCTTTTTAGCTTAATAACATGTTATCCTTTGAGTAGCACTCCACATTCCACAAACCCATCATCATTTGCTGGGTCCAAGCCCGGTTCATCTAACCAGCCCGACTCAGATAACTGACTCCTACTAAAAAAAAATGTGTATTGATTAGTCACCAAGCGGTAGAAACTCATCGTTTCTTGTAATTATCTTTACATCAAGCCCATTGATTTAGGAAGTGTTTGAAAATGTAGATCAATTTATATTTAAAAAAGAAAAAAAAATTTGTTAAATTTTTTTTTTTTGTATGTTTTAGATTGTTTTGATGCGTTAATCTTAAAAATAATTTTTTAAAAATAAAAAAAAAATCATTTTGATGCATTTCAGCATGAAAAGTATTTTAAAAATAATTATAACCACACTTCCATACTAACATTTAAAGTCGAGGAAAAGTTTAATGTCTGCTAAAAGTCATGTGTTAGTTTGTTGCTAGTTTGCCATTTCTTGGAGACTTATTTTTTGTATTTTCATGTTTGGATTATATAAATATATAATGTAAGCTTTGTAATTACTATGGAATGAGTGTATGTTTTGAAATGTTTGTACATAATTATAGATATTTTGTAAGAATATTAGTGTGTTCGTGTAATTGAATTGATGTGATTATATTGTTTTAGCTATTTGAATTTTTGTTTTTAATCGTGAGTATTTAAGTAAGCTTATATATATTTCGACTAATCCCTCGAGACCTTAAAATTAATAATTATATAAGCTTTTAATGATCTTAAAATTTATCACACTCGAACTGGTGATGTCTAAAAAAACTAATTCATTACCTAATTAATTCATCTACACTTTTAGAATTTATTTGAATCTTCTTTGTTTGGAAGACGTTTTAGTGTGACAGGTTCGAGACTTAACATGGTTAAAGTAGTCTTTATACAATATACACTCTAGCAGCTAGCTTCGAGGTGCATTGACTGCCTTAAAGAAATTTCCCTGCAGGAACGTTGCCTAGGGACCAAAGTGTAGCCTGGACATGCTTCCATCCTATGCGGTAAAACACCAGTTCTAACAGCATCCTTTATCGACAATGGCTGGAGAACGGAAATGAAGAAGATGACATGTCATGTGATCCCTTGCTGTTGTGTTGTTGCACTGATTATAGACAAAACACAAGCAGGATTCCTGGATAAAATAATAAAACAATACTGTCAACGTTTTCGCCATTGTTAACAGAAGAAAAACCAGAGTCTTCTAAATAAAAAAAAACTGAATCTTTCAGTGTATTATATAAGAAAGAAAGATGATCAGTGATGGAGCAGTTGAAGAAAAGCTATGGCTGAGCTTATTTATTATCGGTCAGGTTTTTCAGAAAAACACTTGATCTCTCTCTCTCACTAATCATTATTATTATTAGATTGCCAACAAATTAACACAAATCACACCACACATTCTAAATTCTAAATTAGTTATAGTTATTTTAAGCTGTTATGCAATAAATACAGAACCAGTGAAAATTAATTAGGGCTTTATGCCTTTGCATAAAAAAATTAAAGAGAGAAATCCCCGACGGGTCGGTCTCTAGCTATGCTAATTGCTAGGTTGGTCTATGGGCACTAACAAATAAACATACGAGTAAATAATTTTGTTAGTTTAAAAAATCCAATCTTTTTTTTAAACACAATTTGCATTGCACGCAAGTGCTCTGTTTTTAGAGCTTAAAATTTTTCTACTCTCTCCACAAAACCATTACATTCTCATTCCCAGCAAGCAACACACAAGGGGCGGGGGCGGCGCCCTGCCTCGACCCTATAAGCATCATAAGCTGCAAAAAGTTTTAATTCTCTACGAACTCAAATTAATGTACAATTCAAACGTATGTTACAAACCTTTTGCCTACAGTTCCAAATTCTAAACAACAGATTAACTACTGGGTCAGAAAGCACACGATTGTACAGAACTCGAGCAAACCGCAATGCAATATTCTAGCTCGTTGATTACATCACTGCATCTCATTCCGATTTCCTCTTTGATTCACAAACATTTGGTTAAAATTTCGCAGCCTTAAATGGAGAACAAAACTGTGTATGATGAATATGCTAAACAGGATCGAAAATTTGCGTAATCATCCCCCTCGAAGTAACTTTACAAGTCTTCATGCATAATCCCGCACAGCTTCGCAACCATGACTTCCACCTAGAAGGGTATTAATTAATCTTGGGTTTTGGTCGTCTAGGCTTCAGAACCATATACAGAACACCAAGAACAACCAAGAAAGCAGGGACTGTCGTCAAATCAATCACCAAATGTACTTTTCTCTCTCTCATGCAGTGAATTGGGTGAAGAACGGCTATAGTCGCATTCACTTGATTAGCAAACCTGCAAGAAAAATGTGGTTTCTAAGTCATAAACTAGCCAGAAATATCAGCCATTTCCTCAGTTCCAGCCATGCACATCGAAACAAACAGAAAAGGCATAAGTAACATAATGTTTGACATCCTCGAGGCTTTCATTCACCAACAAATCTGAAACAGATGTAAAAGGACATTTCTATACGATAAATAAAAAACAAATTCAAAAAATTAAAATGCAAGCAGGTGAAACTGCCAGAATTATGCCCAGTCATCAAAATGGATCAGCAGCCTACAGAAGCTTTCCAGCTAAATTTATGTTTCATTAGTGTACCTACCACACTTGTTCGTGAATAGATTCAGTAGGGAAAGGAAATAGAAAAAGGTCACGAGTGTCTAACCTTTCAGATGCATCCTCTAAAGTATAAAGAAGTCTCATTGCATCCATGTAACGCAGCTCTCCATGAATAGTTGAAATCTGAAAGACAGCAAAATATATTACATAAGTCAAGCAGGTTCTTCAAAATATTAGACTTGAACAGGAATATAGTTCAGTGAAGAGGTTAAAGAACAAGCATGCTTACCCTTCTCCAAAGGCTAACAACATAATTATACTTGTTCACAAGTTCTCGCTCCTCAGACTGAAACATTTTGAAGGTCTTTTCAGCTGGTTTTTGTCAAGTCCTTATCCAAAGACAAATAACAATCACAGGCCTAAAAATACAGATGCATCTTTCAAGATTTTTTTTTATTTTTGTTAAACATCAACTGCAAGAATATTTGAATTGTCAGATCTTGACAGCCTTGGTAGGTTCTATTGCAATTCACAGACAGAGTAAAGGTGGAATCTTGTTCTATTTAAACAAAAGGAAACCAGAAGCACTGGGTTATGAATTTCAATTTTTTTAATTGATTGCATACCCTGAGGATTCCAATTCCGTACTGTCCAGGTGGAACTTCTATAGCTTAAGGTTATAGCAGGAACAATATGAAAGTGCAGATTGGATAGCAATGGATACCAGATGAACATGTGTAGGCAAATAAGTTGGGACTCCAATCAAAGTTAAGAAAATAAAAGGTAAAAACCTTGCAAGATTTATAGAATGGTAGGAATCACAGGTATTCAATTGGAACTACACAACAAGGCAAGGATACATGTATGTTCCATGAGTAGACGACGAATGGCTGCATTGACCAGTTGTATTGACTCTTCAAGCGCTGTGATGATGTAGCTCCGAGCAATTGTATCAGACTGAAATTGTGACATATGCCAACCTCTGGAAGTGATTGAAAAAGGATTGCATCCCACTGACCATACCCAATCCTGTCACATTGCACGCAACATTAGCCATTCAATTAGTGTGGCAGGAGATGCAAGCTCATCTACAGAATCAGCAATAAGAAAAGGACGAGGAATCTGAAGCACACAAGTATGTGTGCATGTGCGTGTGAAAAACACATGACACAAAATGTTCAGTTCCAGAAAAACATCCAAGTGAAGATGGTATTCAACCATTCACGAGACACATGACTTGCTAGTTGGATCTCCTGATAGAACTTCAATTCTTTGACAATTAGAATACATGACCATTTTGGTGCAATGAGATATTCTTGAGCTTACATCTTAAGTATGTAGGTTTGAATTTTCAAAGCAATCACGTCATGCAAAAACACTAAGGATCAGACTGTCTCCAAATTCTCCCTCTCAAAAGCCCATTTTCTGTCTATGGTCAGTTTCTCCCAGTGACAATTAGGATAAAATGAGTACAAGATACCATCATTAAGAAAGTTCAGGGCCAATTAAATTGGTGTTTCAGAGGCCAAACAGAAATTAGTACTGAATGTGTGCGTGTACAAGCATATTTATATATAATGCATATATCAGCCTGAGAAAATTTTGAAAGGAGTATATCAATGAAGGGCAGTGAACTAATTTTAACTCTTCTTTGGCATGTATTATGTTGCCATATTATTGTTCAAGAAAATCAACATAATTCCAACACTAACTTCCCAGTTTTTTAACTTTAATGTCTCTGAGACTCAAACCTCAGAGGAATGTACAAACTATCATGCGATCTATAACCTTTGAGGGGGTAAAGGATTGATAAGCCACAATAAACCTCTCACATAATTATATCACCAGTAACTGAAAAGTGCATTACTACACATCTCCTCATATGTTTACTGGAGTTCTATCATGTTATCAGGCAGAACTGCACAGAGTGATAACCTCTACATTGTAACAAGTACCTCAATTGCAGTTTCATGGGCATGGCTGTAGACAAGATGAGGTGGAAGTAAACCAGCCAGATGTTCGGAGACAGAAGCCAACGCAGCTTTTACAGGGCTCCTGGATGATGGGGGAAGGGGAGAATATAACAATAAATGTGAGTTAGACTCTAGATTTCAGTGGAAAAAAAAAAAGCATACCTCAGGATCCAGAGTGGATTAGGATAAAGATTTCATGCTTTTGCACTTTCATAATTAAGGTAAATTTTGCAAGAAATTGGTTTCCATTTTCATTTTTTCCTTCCATCGTTCCTTTTTTTTTTTTTTTGAAGTACTAAAATTTACTCAAACTAGAATAGCATGAATGGGCAGCCGCTGCAATATTACAGAAGTTTCCCTAGGAGAAAGAAAATCTAAAATTAAATGAAAATGAAAAATCATGCAAAAGTAGAAGATGCTAGGAAATTGTAAAGAGAGTGAAAGGGGGGAATAGCATATAACAGGGACAAAAGGTCAAGAACTGGAGCAATTTAAAAAAAAAAAAAGGAGAGGGAGGGAGGGGGGGGGGGGGGGGGATCAGAAACTATGCATCAGAAGCAGCAAACCCTCAGGCAATTCCATCTGCTTCTTCTGGCAATTATCTAACTACTGAACTAAATATCAACAGTTGACAATAAGCCATTAATAAAATCAAAATGAATGGTCATATTTCCAACCTCAAATCCCACAAAACTGATTGCCCATTACACTGCAGATGGCTTTCCCAAGATGATGGTTCTGACTGGACCACAATAACCATGTCAGAAAGAGCCTTTGCCTGATAATGCTTGTCAACTAATAGTGGCTCGCCATAAATGAACCAAAAGATAGGAACTTCAAGTGTGGACCTACTACGGGCATGTGCTCCTACATTATTTAAAGAAAATGAAAACATTAGCCTGGCATATGTTAGTGATGAGAAATAAAAACAAAATGTATTTAGAGGATGTAGGTTATGATAGTTATCACATATACCAGAGGCAAAAGGTAAAAATTGGAAAAAAAATAATGACATATACAGCTTTAGTGAGCATGGACCACGGGTCACTGGATTGAAAGGCTACAGAAAATTGACAGAGGCTACTATGTGCATCTAACTAACCTGATTTACTTACAAAAGAATACTCTTACTAATCTGTCTTCCAAGACAGGCACATGAGCAGCTCTCTGACAAACAGAGATTGTTGCACACAAATTCATCTTCATCAACACTAGTACAGGTGAAATATTGGAGGACCCAGAAAGAAGCGCAACACTCTATGCATATGTTAATATATCAACAATAGCCTCGGCCTCTTAAATGTGAAAACCCATACTTCTTCACCTATCAATTGTCTACCCATCTACTGAATTATAGTAATTTAACAAATGCACTGGTATCTACTCATGTATATGATCTCATATAAATAGAAAGAGAATACAGGTTAACCAAAAGGAAAAGGTTATGGTGACTACTCAAAAAAAGGATAGGGTTTTAAACATAGCTGACACAAATACTACAGGATCACTTGCACTGGGGATAGAAATAATATGTCCAACATTACAAGTATCATTAACATGCAAGTCCCAGAACAAGTACATTGTTTTCAAAATTATAGGGAAAAAAACTGTCATAACAAGCCAGAAGAAAAGAAGAGCTAGAAATGTAAGCTCATAGATGACCTTTGAGAGAACCATGGTCATGGAGCTGCCTCTGTAACTGATGCTGGAGAATGGAGGAATCGAGATAGGAACGAGTGGTTTTCCTGTATGTTCCATTAACAAGCAATAATGGGACAGCTGCTGCTCGCCGAGCCACTGAAAAGGCCATTGCTAAGGCAGGTTCCTCTGACAGCACTACCCTATACGCAATTTGGAAAATAAGTAAGTTGAAAGGAAGACAGGCCTAAGTGTTTTTTTTTTTTATCAAAATGAGGCTCTTATTTAACTTAATAGAATAAGGTACTTCATGCCATGTAAGCTCTAAAAGGTATTTTATGTCATAGAGACTTCATTGCATACTTTTGTCACTTTCTATTTTTATAAATTATTAGCCACATAAAAATAGAGAAGCAGTCATGATCTCTCTCCCTCTCATATCATTTTGTTTGCACTTGATGCATGTCATCATGTCAATTAAATTTGCTATATTTCTAATTCCAAGTGTCTAATTATTATTAATAAAAACAATTAAAAGTAAACCCCAAGTTTTTCTTATCTAAATACTAGGATTTTTGTTTCTGAGACCTTCGAAAATCATTAAAACATGTGTAATTCATCAGTGATTGGAGAGACTAGAAGGAGTAACTTCATTGAGCAATCCATTAACAAAAAATTAAAATACTTACAGAGTGTTAAGGATTACTAAAGCTAAGAACTAAGGATGTCTATGGCCTACTGTAAGAGAAAACATTCAAATCCATTTAAAACTCTTGTGAAATTCATCTAGCCAATCACCAACAATAGGGGGGAGATGAACATGGAGAAGAATACTATCAAATAATCATGCTTGGTAAACTAAGAAGGACCAAGTTCACCGTGATCTTTGTTCCCGTAAAACTTACATGGGAAAAAATGCATTTAATTAGAAGACAGAGGATCAAATGATTTAGGGTAAAATACATGTAAGAAAAGAAGGTTATGAGACATATAGAAGAGGTGGCAGCACCTTCACCTAGATTTTCTAGGTAATAATCTCTTAAAAAAATTAAAAAAATAACGACTGAGGTGTCAATATACATGCAGGACAAAGACTACTTGGCATAAAATACCCTATTCTAGTAAATAAGATTAAAAAGTACCCTGCAGTGAGAATAAGTTTTAAAGATGCCTTCTTAGGAAAACAAACTCTGACAACAAACCATGACTATATAAGCAGGGACCAACTGTTGATATACAAAGTTGTTCATGAATTAAATGAATCATACAAAAGAAACTAGTAACAGAAGACAGAGATATCTTAATCTATCCAGTGACTAATGAACAAAGGACTTGCTGGGACAAAATTTCAAAAATAAAACAATGGAGAAAACATACAGGTTCTCACTGAACATAGCCTTTTGTGATGATACAAGTAAGGAGGATAGCCAATTCTTTAAAGCCTCAAGATCAACAGGTAGATGTTTAACATTCCTAACTTTCTGCGTGAACAAAGTAGGGGTTAGAGCAAATTACAATTTTCATAAAAGCTCCTTTAAGAGTATAGTAGACAGAACATACTTCATGTGTGACGAAAAACAACTGAAAGGATATCTTCTCGTAATAGTGGAATGCTCCATCAGATAGTGAAGGTGAGATTACGTGTCTCATAGACCCCCAAAGGGTTGCACCTAAATGTGCAAGAAAGGTATCCCTTGCAACTGTGTAGTTTCGAAACTCCTGTTGGAAAGATAAGTCTCCAACTCAAAGGCAAGATTAAATATTGAGCCACTATGTACAAATAATAAAAAGGGATGTGCTAAAAGATCATTCACATGAACCTTCTATCTAATGAACCCATACAACCATCTATTACTCTTAAAATCCTAAGAATAATTCTTCCAACCAAATACACAAGTTTTTTCCTCTCATTATATGGATTTTTAACAAATCAAAAGGAAAAAGACAGCATAATAATCCTTGTCAAACGACCGAATGGTATACCTCATGGGTATCACTGAAAAGATTCCAGCTCTCCATTCGTTTTAATGCCTCTAAGGCCTTCTTCTTATGACTTTCATCATGCTCTTCACGGTCAAGAGACTGGAGCTCATTTTTCAAATCCCGCATTCTCTCATCAAGCTCTGTAACCATATATATTACAGTTATGCTAAATTCACAAAAAAAAAAAAAAAAAAAAAAAATTCACACAAGATACTGCATAAGTAAGAAATCATCATGATTTTATTTTATTTTTTTGAAAAAAAAATTAAAAAAAAACACCCATCAAGTTATATGCGAACCATAGAACCCATGCGGCCCAAACAAACAAGATTAAAGAATACTACCTTCACAAAGAGCTAGCTTAACTCTCCTTCCTTTGCAGTGCTTGAAAGCAAAAAGCTCATAAATATCAATCTCAGCCAAAAGAATATCGATGGCTTGATGATCCTTCTGTGAGATTTGCAGAATCAATTAAAACAGGAAATCTAGAGAACCTTACAGCACTTCATCTAGCTTAACCAAGTCATATAATTTCATCTCAGAACCCAGTCAAATATCATCATCTAGCCAACTGTAATATTAAGATTAGTTCTTGTGCTCATGCTTCAGTTTCACAGGGAACAGGCTGATCATTTGAAGAAAAGAAAAGTAAGTTCTTAAAGGAAAATGTGTGTTCCTGTAATGACGCTAATGGATCAATCCCTGTCAAAGTCATGAGAAATTTTGACACTATTGGCAATCGACAAACTTGCATCTCTGACCCACTTAATCCAGTGCACAGTAGACTAAATAAGCAGGCAGAACACAGGGAACCCATGGAGTAGACACTAGCTATTGTTTAAATTATACGATAACTAGCTATTGACCTACACAAGAAGATGAAGATTTTCTAGATAGAGGTAAATGGATATCCAACACTCAACTTGCTGGTCACCGCAGACTTGCATTTGTAACCCTTTTATCAAATAATCAATACTTATCTTGGATACCTTGGAATAGGTAACCAACATTTTAAAATCAAACCAAAATTGAAAGTCTCTTTCAGGGCCCTAGATTTGTGGCACCACCTCTCTCTCTAAGGCTGCAAGTCTTCTCCATTGGGATAGTTGGCCAACTCTTGGTTCTCAGAAAGCAAAGGTTCTCTTAAGATAAACATATCACACCATCTTTAAGAGCTGGGAGGTGCCAAGACAAAAGCCTAGATTTCAATATCTATCCATAAGACAGCCTAGGTAATGATCCCAACAAAAAGAATCCATCGTTAGTCTTAGAAGTCAAAATAGGTTAATGTTAATATTAATATGAATCCTATCACCATGGTGTAACCATGCAGCAATTTTTGTTTAGCATAAAATATATGAAAGGAATTGACATGGTGAATCACTACTTGTTTGATTACTTGTACATACATCACCAAGTACTGAAAATTTTTCCTGAATTGCTTCTTGCAAGCGCTCTTCAGCTTCATCTTCTGAAATCTCTGGATGCCAAAAAAGGAGCATGTTATTCGTTGAAAAGCTGGAAAAAACTGGTATAGATGCTGATTGATGCTTGATTGAACAATAAAGCAAAGTTTCCATGAAAGTGAAATACAAAGAGTTGATAGTTGGCATTTATAAATTAGAATAGTGTTGCATTGTTTCTAATTTGTCAAAATAACTGGTCATTGGATCCATAAAATCATAAATGAACTATTTTGACCACTTCAATGAAGAAGACAAGCAAGGGAGCACATATCAAAGCAATCAAATTCCAAAAAGGGTCTGTCCAGTTCTGCAGAAGGTGGAATAAAAGCACCTCAAAAAGAAATGAAAGAAGCAAAGCATCCTAAACCACAATGTATCTACCACAGCAACCATCATATACATTCAATCCAGAAAGCTTATATTACATGGCTTAAAAGTTGGTTAAATACAAATAATAGTGTAAATGCAACAAACAAGAAATAAAATTTAAAATAAAATAAAAAAGTTCCAGTGGAATAGTAATCAACAGTACCAGCAACTGCACCAATAGTTTTCTGCACATTTGGCAAACTACGCTCTGTGCGCACACCTTCTCCACCAACAGCAGGACCCCACGAGAAGGGGCCAGCAGTTAAATCAATAAAGGCCCACCTGATGCAAAATATGCCACTAGATGAGTATCCACATAGCATGTGTGTGTGTGTGTACAAGAGAGGTGGGAGGATGAGGAAGAAAATGATACCTGTCCCTTCCGATCCATGTATCTGTAAGACACTCTGCAGGAAAATCACTGAAGCCCCCAGATTTTAACTCTTTTTCAAGAAGAAGCTTCATATCTTCATTCTTCCCTTTCAATAACTTGGTATAGACAGAAACCAAAAGTCTCAATAAAAGAATCAATAAAAGTTGCATATCTATAATCTCATTTGGCAACAATTTAAAGGATAGCGAGAAAGAGAGATAGAACATACTTGTACGACTTTATTCTGAATGATGTCAGAAGTGTCCTTCCCTTGATATAACTTCTCAGCATTGTTCAATGCATCCAGGCAGATATTATACCATTCCACCTTAAATATAGAAATAATTATTACATCTTACATAGACATATTGCAATATGATACACCAGTTTAAGTATCTTTCTGTTTGAAGGATAAAATTGAACAGTTTTAGGATTTAAACTATAGAAAGTATTAACTGTATGAGTTTCTTCGGTTATCGTCCAGGTAAATGCGGTCATAGGATGCTTTTCATACAGAGGTCTCTTAATCTTATCAAGTGCTGCAAAATGTTTCCAGAACATTAACTTTTGAAAGGAACATTATAATATAAATAAAAAGCCTCCACAACATTTATAAATGGAAATGAAATGGAGAAGATGATAGTTTCATACCAAGAACACTTTCTGAAACACCTCCAGACTGAAGAATTTTTGTTTGCAAGCTCTTATTCTAAACAATACAAATAAACAAAAAAATAAATTCTGGATCTGGTCTATAAATATCATATTAGCACCAAAAGGGAACAAGTATATCAAATATTTTTCCCAAGAACTAATTGAATGAGGGATTGCCTAGGATTCTCATTGTAGCCAAAATTATTGAAAATCATAACAGAATGTGCAAATAATTATCATGCTTGAAGAATGCAACAGATATATAAAGGAAAGAAGAAGCTAAAAGAATACCTCTTTTAGAAATGTTATTTCTGACTCAGACAAACCTCTCCTGCCATATCAAAATAAATTTCAAAACATAATATGACAAATCTAAGATACACTACATTATAAAATGCAACACAGATCACAGAATCAGTCTCAGTTCAAAAATGAACAGTTAGATAATTCAGAGGTTTAACAAAAAAGGCAATAGATAAGATTCAAGCCAGCCATTCGATGCAGCTCATGTTCAGGGATGTATCATGTTGAGTGTTCTTATGTTCTAAAATTGTGCACGAAATGATAAAAGGAAGCAGGGACATCCTAAAAAAAATACACACCTGTAGCCATATTTAGCCCTCTTTAGGTCATGCTTGGGATTCAAAATGAAAACGTTATATGCATTGTCAAGTTGAAGATAATCAACAAGACTAGTGAAAAGAGCATCCATCACGTCCATATCTACTTGCCACAGGACATCCTTGTTATCACTGTCATGGTGGATGAGCCACAGTTAACAAAGGAAGAGAGGGAATAAGGAGAGTGAGAGCAAGAGAAGGAAACAAATCAGGCATAAATGAATGGTGACGGACAAGTGTTCAGTGAACATCCACAGAAAAGAATCTCCAGAGAAAGAACATGATCTGCAGGAAGAATCCCTTGAGAAAGAAAACAATCTTTCTCTCCTTTCCAGATATATGTTACTTTAGCACAGAGAATTAAAGTTCGTGACAGAAAAAATAATTTGGGGCTGACGTCACATTCCTCCCAGCCTCATTCACTCATTGGAATACTAGGTGTGCAACAGCGTCTAAAAGACAAGATCAAAGCAGAATATGTGCAACTATAATACTATAAAACATCAATTTACATGTCTAAATAACTTGAACTTGACAGGTATCCTAACCCGCATGTGCAGATATATCAAGACCACTCTCCTCGAGCAATCAACTTCCATTCAAGCATTAAAATATTTCCTCCAAAGTTCACATGATAACATTTCTTTTGACCAACAAAACAAAACATTAAAAAGAATAACATTTTCTCACTGTCCATTTCGCTACAAATATTGTCGCTCATAACAAGAAATTAACTTGTTGACCACAAGTTTATTACAACTGACAGTGGCCATGAAGCATGTGCAAGGTGAAATTGGCTAATCCTAGTTATTAGTTATAACAAGAACTAAGATAAGGAAGTAAATTGGGATTTCAACATACAGAAAAGGGGGGGGGGGGGGGGGCAGATCACCTGTTATCAGACACATCATCCTTGCGAGCCAAAAGATTGATGGCATGCTCAAAGATATAAGTAACCTTTTCACCCATTTGAATGGCATGAACAGAAAAACTGCACAAGCAAGTTAATTATAATGACATGAGCAGAAATTCAAAACTACTCAGAGCAAATAATACCATTGCATCTTTAAATCAACAATCAATTTTAGAGGAAAGAAATATGCACACTACATGGAACCATTACTTGTAATTTATGTGACTGACTAAGGGAAGATGGTGATGTTGCTCTTTGTCTACATGAATTTTGTAAAATGGGGTGAGAACTTCTCCAATTTTTGGTATGCGTGTATGTTCAAAGATGTGATCAATTTTTGTGAACCAACGCTCGATTTCTTCTGAATGAAGCTTGAATGCTATACATGGGCACACAGATGAAAGAAGAGGAACAGGATTAAGGCAGTGAACAAAAAATAAATACAATTACTACTTAAGAAAAAAAATGATAGCCAATGAGATTATATAGACCTTGGTTCCCTTTTCCTTCGAAGCCTATGAAAATGAAATTTACAGGAACTGGAAGGTACATGGAATCCACTTCTTGGAGCTTAAGATAACTTGCAATGTTACCTGAAATATTATAATCATGAAAAAGCATTCAAGACCTTCACTAGTTGGCAAGCCTAAGCAGAAATTACAGTTACCAGCACGTATAGATAAACAAAAAATCAATAAGATGCGAGGAAGGAACGAGGAATTACCCGCTTCGGTGAAATTGATAGGTCCCTTTTTGGCAGGGCTAGAAGATTCCAAATCATCGAAATCTGCTTTCAACAATCAAATGATAAATAAATAGCTACTCACTCCTCAGTTAATTGGATATACGTGTACTTCGAAAGGAAAATGTAAAAACAAGAGAGAGACATACCGCCACTGTGAATAACAGATTCACTCCAAAACCTACTCTTCTCTTTGAGATTAAATAAAGAAAACACCGATGATAATGAAGACTTGCCCGTTTTGCGACTTCCAGAAGGAGACCCATTTGACCCCGTAGCTAGCAGCTGATAATAACATTTTTATCAATCAATAATTTAGTCAATAATAAATAAAATAACAAAAAATTCAAAAGCAACATTCACAAAATTCTTAATAACAGAGCAGAATTATGCATCGTTTTTTAATCCCTAATAATTATTATTGTTATTCACTGGAATTTCCAAAACCCCAATTCTAGTATTGTATTGAAAAAAAAATAGAAGAATTGAGAATTATGCAAGAAAAGTAAAAGAAATTACCAGTGTCAAAAAGGCGGAGATGACGATAATAAATCTAAGAGAATCGGTTGATAGATCGCCGGCCATCTCCGTTCGAATCTCTCTACTACCACTACCTCCAGAGAGCAATACGTGCTCTTGCTCTTGCTCTTGCTCTCCTCGCTACTCGTTCCTTAGTATTACTGTGCATTGCGTTATTAAAATATTTTTGAAAAAAAAAATTAAAAAATTTAAATTTTATATTATAAATTAATAATTTTTTATATTTTAAAATATTTTAAAAATAAATTTTAAAAAATAAATAATAATTTAAAAAACCAATAAAAACAACACTCCTAAACATAATCACCGGAGAAACTGCAACACGGTAAAAGAGACTGCTTGACAAGTTTAAATAATATATGGTAAATTACAATAATTTTCCCAGGCTATCACGAATTACTATACTTCCACAAAAAATGTTTTTTTTTAATTTAAATTTTTATTTTAAATTAATTTTTATATGTATATCTTTGAATTATTTTGATATGATAATATTAAAAATATTTTTTAAATATATATATATATATATTATTTTAATATATTTTTAATTAAAAAATAATCATTACTTATAATTTACTGTAAAAATCATAAAACATGGTGAATTGTGTCCACTGTCCACCATTATATTAAATTAAAATAGACTAAAAAAGGAGGCGATTTAGTGTAGTGATTTTATTATCTATTACCTAACCAAAAAAAACTATTAGAATATGATTTTATTATTATTTTTTTCAATCAATAACTTTTTATAATTATTTAGTATTAAATTTGGTTTTTATTGGGTTATTCTACTCTCATGACATGGATCGTGAATATAGTAAGTTAACTTGATTGACTCGGGTTTTTTTAATTAACTTTTTTTTATGATTTTATTATTTGATATTAGGTTGATTGGTAATTAGGCTTCATGATTTGTTTTGTTTGCTTTCTATTAGGTTTTATGATATATTTTTTAAATTTCATCATATATTATATTTATTTTTTTATTGGGTCATCTTACTCTTATGACATGGATCATAAATTTAGCAACTTAACCTAGTTAGCTTGAGGTTTTTTTAATTAATTTTTTTTTCCAATTTCATCATTTAATATTGGGTTGATTGAGAATTAAACTTTATGATTTATTTTGTTGCTTTCTACTAGGTTATTATGGCCTCAATACCTAGGAATAATGTTTAGTAGGTTAACTTGGGTTGATTTTTATGTCATTTTTTAATTTTTTTTTTTCTAATTTCATTATTCAACATTGAATTATTTAATAATCGAGCTTCATAATCTATTTTAATTTGCTTTATATAGGGATATTTTGGTCTCATTATCAAGATTGTGGGCTTTGACATTTTAATTCTGGTTTAATCAAGTCGTTTGTTTTTCTTTTCTTTTTTATTTTTTTCAATCAATATTTTGTATTCATTTCATCATTTAATGTTAGATTTTTTATATTGAATTATCTCTCTCTCATGACACATAATGCAAATTTGGCGGATTAATCTGGTTGACTCGAGTTTTTTTTTTTTAATTAACTTTTTTTTTCAATTTCATCATTTAATATTGGGTTAATTGGGAATTAGGCTTGATTATTTGTTTTGTTTTCTTTATATTATGTTATTATGGCCTCAATACCCGTGAATAGTGTTTAACGGGTTAACCCAGTTAACTCGGGTTATTTTTTTGCCTTTTTTTCAATTGATTTGTTTCTAATTTTATCATTCAACATTGTTTCGGTTAGAGAGTGAGATTCATAATCTGTTTTGATTTATTTTATTAATTGTCCAGGGACTAAACTGTAATAGGTGTTGCAAATTGAGTGATGAAATTGACTTATTAGGGGTAAGATTGAAAGAATTTAAAGTTAAAAGGTCGACTAAGGGGTAAATTAAAAACTTTTGAGACCAAAAATCATTTTATAACACGCGTTGAAGTCCTGGGGGCTAGTTAAAGATGGTCAGGGGCAAGATTGAAAAGATTCATGAGATTAGGGCTAATTGAGGACCTAATTGCAAAGTTTCAAAATCAATGACCAAATTTAAAAGAATGATGTAATTTAAAGACTACTTTGTTTTTATGAAATGGTGTCATTTAAGCCAAATAAAAGGAACCTTAATTAAAATCTTTTAGATTACACATGGTCCAATACCTCGAGTGATATGTCATCCGATTACAATTGATCGAGTGATATGTCATTCGATTACAATCAAGAGCCCATATTCCTCCTTCAGACGACCTATAATCCATCTAGGCTAGGAACCCTAATTTTAAAATATGAATGACATGTCATCCAATCTAACATTTAAAACAGGGATGATGTGTTGTTCAATGTGCTCCGCCTCTAATTCTAGTTTAAAAAAACATGGTTGAGACCAACCTTTTTATCCATTTTGATCTTTTTTTCTACTTAGAGGGATAAAAAAAAACACACATTTTACACACTAACAACTTCTTTGCAATCCCAACCTCAAACCCCTAGTTATAAAACCTAGCCCGGTGGGTTGACTCAGGACCCGGTGGCTGGATCAATTCGGGTTTAATAAAAGACTGGTCGAGGAAACAGCCCGGTAAAATCCAGTCGACCCAGGCGAACCCAGACGAGACCTGGTTTTTTTTTTCAAATGTGAAATTTGAAACCCATTAGTATATATAATTTATGTTCCTAAGAAAAAATTATGTTTTTTTAATGTGGGATAAAAAAAATAGTTTAAATACTTCAACTTAAAGGGATAACATAGTATCTTATTAATGTGAGATTTGAGGCCCTTTTGTATATAATTATATGTTCCCAACAAAAAAAATCATGTGTTTTTTAATGCGGGATTTGAAACCCATTAGTATATATTCTATATATTCCCAAGAAAAAAAGTCATGTTTTTTCAATGTGGGATACAAAACTTTTTGGTTTAAATACTTCAACTTAAATGGATAATATAATATCTTTTCAATATGGGATTTAAAGCCCTTTCGTATATATACTCTCTGTTCCCATGAAAAAAATTATATTTTTTCAACGTAGGATTTGAAACCCATTAGTATATGTTCCTAAGAAAAAATTATTTCTTTAATGTGGGATAAATGATAACATAATATATTTTCAATGTGGAATTTGAAGCCCCTCTTTAAGTTGAAGTATTTAAATCAAAAAGTTTTGTATCCCACATTGAAAAAACATAACTTTTTTCATGGGAACATAAATTCTATGTTCCCATGAAAAAAGTTAAGTTTTTTCAAATGTGAGATTTGAAACCCATTAGTATATATACTCAATGTTCCCAAGAAAAAAGTTATGATTCTATGTTCCCATGAAAAAGTTAAGTTTTTTCAAATGTGAGATTTGAAACCCATTAGTATATATACTCAATGTTCCCAAGAAAAAAGTTATGTTTTTTCAATATGGGATAAATGAAAATATATTATCTTTTCAATGTGAAAGTTGAAGCCCCTTTTTTAAGTTGAAGTATTTAAATCAAAAAGTTATGTTTTTTCAATGTGGGATTTGAAACCCTTTCGTATATATACTATATGTTCCCAAGTAAAAAGTTATGTTTTTTCAATGTGGGATACAAAACCTTTTGATTTAAATACTTCAACTAAAGGGATAACATAATATCTTTTCAATGTGGGATTTGAAGCCTTTTCGTATATATACTCTATGTTTCCATGAAAAAAGTTGTGTTTTTTTAATATGAGATTTGAAACCCATTAGTATATATACTATATGTTTCAAAGAAAAAAGTTATGTTTTTACAATGTAGGATTTGAAACCCGTTAGTATATATACTCTATGTTCCTAGGAAAAAAGTTATTTCTTCAATGTGGGGAAAATGTTTTTTTTTAATATTCTTTTAAACTTTATTATTTACAATATTTATAGCTTATATTTACATGAATTTTTTTCTTAATTTTTTCATATGAAATATTAAAGCTTTAAATATTTTTTTTAATTTTTCCGAGTTGACCCGAGTTGGCCCATGAAACCCGGGACCCGGTCCCTTGATCGAATCAACCCCC
This sequence comes from Populus davidiana, assembly GCA_030145905.1. Lineage (NCBI taxonomy): Eukaryota > Viridiplantae > Streptophyta > Magnoliopsida > Malpighiales > Salicaceae > Populus > Populus davidiana. The sequence continues at coordinate 1,004,799 of CM057794.1, read as the reverse complement.
AGATCAGGTTTAATAACTATGCTCAAAACCCAATCTAATAGCTTTGATCCTTTATAATACTATGCCAAATTCCATGCCCAAACCATCCCTCTAATAGCCTTGATCCAGTATAAGTTTAATTGAATTTGTTAAAAGGTGAGGACCAATTTAATTTGTTTCAAGGGCTCATATTGGTTCAAAGTGGGAAGGTAAATACTACTCTTGAATCTTCTATATATACAACCCTAAGATAGATCGTGGCAGGGGGACACCAAGAGATAATGAGTAAGGAAAAAAAAGAATAATGAAAAGAAAAAAAAATAACAATACAACGAGAAAGAGATTGAGAGAGAAAAATACAATGAGGGAAGGGAATAGGAAAAGACAAAGAATGAAGGTGAGGAGGAAAGACTAGAAAATGAGTCATGGGTAGGAAGAGAAGTCTAGAGATTATTTAAGGAAATAGAAGAGAAGTTGCATTGCAACTCTCAAAAGCTAACTTTAAACACCATAAATTTGATTGTGTCAGGGTTGTGAGTTTCCCTAAGCCCTTGTTTTTCATAAGAAAGAAGAAGGATACCTAGCATCATTCGTGAGCACAAAATCAAACCTACATCACCATTATAGGTATCACTCTAATAACTCTCCCTGTCACATGGTAACTATAACTTGAATGTGTTGATTTAGATATTTTCCTTTTCATTCTCTTATGCATGAGATTTTTCCTATTTTCTTGCTCTTGTTTCAACTTGTATATTATATTTTATTTTTATTTTCATGATGATGGTGTGTTAGTGAATGACCATGTTAGGTAAATCTCCTTACCAAATTATATAAAGTCTTATCTTAGGGATGATGCTTTGATTTATTTGAAATGAGAGAAGGAACCAATTTATTTATTTTTATTATTATTATTATTATTTCAAGTAGTGTTTAAGCTTGTGTTTCCTCTAAATTGAGGGTCTATAGGTTAGCTTTGTAGGTTTATAAGCATGTGTTATTAATCATGAGTTAAAGATGAGGAGGTCTTTAAAAAGACACCTTGAGGCACGTTAAACTTTTGATAATGAAAGATAAATCAGTTTTTTTTTTCTTATGTAGGGTGTGCAAGCTTTTTGTTTTATGAAGGAAATAGAGAGTTGATTTCAAGTTTTCTTGGTGGCAACAAAGTTGTAGTACTTATGAAGGTCAAGTCCTAAGTGTTTAGGTGTGGTGGGAACCTACAAACAAAAAGGTAGGTTTTGGAGCCCTTTTAGTATTAACACTAACATAAGTTTCCTTTTGAAATAAAACTTTCTTTTATTTTTAATAATGCATGTTGTAGTCCTTTTCATTATAAAGTTAGTTAAGGTGTATATTTTATTTTTATGTAAAAACAAAAAAATTATCTATTTTTGTAAAAGCACGGATGGTGGCCTACACACTTTTCTTTTCATTTATGCTAGTATACATGGGTATAAGGTTAATAAGTTGATTGAGGGTCCTTTTGTTTTTTTTGAAAAAAATTATCTGATGAAAAAGATATATGATATAAGAATATGGTTGTGTTTTCAAGAGGATAGTAAGAGCTATGTCATTTGATATTATTATGCTTCTTACATGAATAATAGTACGTGTAACTTAGTATGATTATTGCTTGCTTATTGCCTAATCGTAGCCATTGGGAAAAAAAATAAAATTCTAAACATTCTCTTTTAAATCTTGCATAACTAAGTTTCTCATGTAAAGAAAAAACAAGAAAAAGAAAGCTTTTTTACATGCTTTAATATTTTATCATTAAAAAAAATATGTTTGTTTTAACATTTTACAAAAACAATATTTATCGTGCATTTTTGGATTCCATAACAAATTTATAAATTTATTAGAACTTGACCCAAATTAAAAGGCCTATTAGGCTAACAAACCCAAAAAAAAATGTCTTGATATTTGTTTTCATGTTTAGAATATATAGACTCAACACAGGTCATTGCTTTAAATATTAAAGGATTTTTGCATAACCCTTTGATTCTCAAACAAGTAAAGAATTTTTTTTTTATCTAATATTCATTGACATTAAAGTGAAAAGTATTAAGAATCTTCAACATAATATTCACCAAAAGAATCAAGAGTATTATTTTTAGTTTAATACTCACAAATTACATTAAAAGTACGAATCATCACTAATGAGTCTTCATTTAACAGGTATTGCTAATAAACCCTGAGTGCTATAAGGCTAGTAAACCTCATTGGAAACCTTTCATAAACCTTTTCTAGAATTTAAGTCGGGCTTAATGAGCCCAACATAGGCTTATGGATCATTGTTTATATTTTATAATTATTTCTAGAAGCAAGAAATGAAAATCAATATTTAAAACATTTAAAAAATTAAAGAATATCAAAAAATCACTCATTGCAAATGGTTCTGATATTAACAAAATATATTGTTAAGGGATCCCATAATAAAAAGATTTAACTAATTAAATCATAGCAATGGATGTGTAATTAACTCCTATCATATCCTATCTTATCCTATGAAAGCATAAATTAATTAACAAAAACTAAAAGATGTGTTTTTTTTTTATTGAACACCACCTTACAAAACATTGTTAATTGCAATGATGTTTTTTTTTTCTTGTCTTTTTTCAATTCATATTTTTTTGTTTTTTAAATTCATCATTTAACATTGAACTTTATGATTCGTTACGAGTTGCTTTTTTTAAAGTCATCTCAATCTCATGACCTATATTATGAGTTTGATAGACTAACTTAGTTGACCCAAATTTTTTTTAATTGATCTCTTTTAATTTCACCATTTAATATTGAGTTGATTATGAAATAAGTTTTATGACTTTTTTTAGTTTTCTTTCTATAAGGTTATTTTGATCTCATGACATAGGTTTTGCGGGTTAACCCAGGTAGACTCGGGTTATTTTATTGTGGCATTTTTTTAGATTGTTTTTTCCTTTAAAAAAAAAGCATAATTCAAGAATGGATTAATTGAAAATTGAACTTTATACTTTGTTTCTATTTGCTTTCTATGAGATTATCCCAATTTCATTACCCTGGTTATAAGTTTAACAGGTTAACCCCAGTTCACTCAGGTTATTTTTTCAATTCACTTTTTATGAGGTTATACTGGTCTCATAATCTAGGTCCTAAGTTTGACGAGTCAATTCGTGTTGATTCAAGTTATTTTATTTAAGTATTTTTTAATTGAATTTTATTTCAAATTTATCATTTAATATTTGATTAATAAGAAATTAAGCTTCATAATTTATTTTGATTTACTTTTTATGAGATTATCTTGATCTCATGACCTAAGTCGTATATTTATGATTTTTTTAAAATATTTTTTTTCGATTTTATCTTTCAACAATGGGTTACTTGGGAATTGGACTTCAATTTAATTTATTTATTTTTACTTCATTCAAGGTTATTATGGTCTTATAACCCGGACCATAAATTTATTTGGTTAACCTGGTATGACCACGGTCAATCCAATATGTTCTTGTCATAATATATATATATTAAATATGTGTTAAATTTTTAGTCAAACTATGATTTTATCAGTCACCTAGGTTGTCTTTGGACTTGCCAAGTCGATCGGGTCATTCAAGTCACTTTCCACATGATTTAATTTTTTTCCACTAGACAAATGTTAATAATACTTGATTATTTTTTTTACATTAAATAAAATTTTAACTCGACTCCAGTGCAAGCCAGCAATGAGCTCGTTTGTTATTGTGACAACGGTTGCTTCTCAATGTCCTTTTTATTTGAAAATACATTGAAATAATATTTTTTTTATTTTTTTAAATTTATTTTTAATATTATTACATCAAAATAATAAAAAAATAATTTGATACAAATAAAAAATAAAAAAATTAATTTTTTTATAAAATATTTTTAAAATATAAAAATAAATTGGGTTATAGTTGGGTTTGGTGTCTGATCAAGAACATCTGGTCCAAAACCAGTAGATAATGACCGACATGCGATGCGACCACCGAAAGTAGCCGTTGGAGAGATGAATGATCAAATTATTATTACATAGCTGAAACAAAGATGCCTGCCAAATCCTGTCTTGCCAATGTTTGCAGACAGACACCCGACTCAAGATATTTGTTTCAATTTATTGCGAGTTAATTATAATCTAGTCCTCTTACTTTAATGAGACTAATTAATTAGTCCTTATTGTTTATAAACTATATTTCTAATCCATACATCTATTTATTTTTTTTATTTTTTTAAAATAGAAAGGTTCAAGGAGAGACTATTTATTTATGTAATGTGGGAAAGTTTTCTTATGAAAGAAGTCATTCCGAGAACTAAAAGTTACTGAACCGAGGATTGTCGATCGCGAAACTACATGGACTAATTAACTAGTTTCAATAAAATATAGGGACTTATTTATAATTTACAATTTCGTTTTTTGTTTTCATTTTCATATGTTAACGTGACGGCACCTCATATCTCTCTCTCTCTCTCTCCATCCCTATGCCTAAAATCACTCTTTTCTTTCTCACTCTACTTTTGTTTAGTTGCAGGCCAGGTGTCAGTCAGTGAGTGCGTGGTAGTGTTTGTATGGAGTGAGGACCCTTCCTTCCTTTTTGATGCTTCAGTATGACATCTCTTCTAACAAGTTCGATCTTTAGCTTAGCTAATAAAATACTACCTGCTTCAACAGGAGCAGGATTCTTAACTTCTTCACGACCTCACATTCCTCCTGGCTACACCCCCCCTCTCCCTCTCTTCTTCCGCGCTTTAATCAACCCCAACTTTTCGCTTTGTTTGTTCTGGTTTTGTTTTTTGCACTCAGTGCGCTGTCTTGTTTACGAATCTGGTTCCTAGTTATCACTGATGCAAGTTGCTACTCTCTGTCTCCCAGCTTCTTTGTTGTAAATCTTTCCTTCTTACTTTTTTGGTTTAGCTTAATCTTGTCTTATTTACGAATCTGGTTCCTAGTTACCACTAATGCAAGTTGTTACTCTCTCTGTCTACCAGCTTCTTTTTTCAAAATCTTTCTTACTTTAGCTTAATCTCCCTCTCTTCACTTAAGCTTTCTCTCTTTCAATTTTAGTTTGTTTGATGATTTCAACTTAAGTTGACAACTCCCTTTTCTTTTCTTTCTTTTGCGATTCATGGAAGACATGCTCTTGCTAATTCCAATATTTCTGTTTTCAGATGTTAGAGTTTTACTTTAAAGCTTGTTGCTTTATTGTTATACTTGCTAAACTACTAGTACTACTTATAATTAAGACCACCTATATACCTATCCTTTTCATCAAAACTAGATTTGATTGGCCTCCTACTCTTCTAGCTACTTTTGCATCTGGGGATTCTATAGTTGGTTTGCCTCTGAAAGATTAATTCCCTTTTTTTGTACTTGCTTGTAAGATTTGTCTCTTTACTAGAGACTAATCCCTAAGCATATCTTGTATTGTTGTTGTCATCACTATCTACTCCAGTTCTGTGTTGTTATTGTTATCGTCGTCACTTTCAGAAAGAAGCTTAGCTCATTTGTTTGAAGAAAAGGAAAGATGCGGTTGTATCATGCAGCTATTGGATTAGTTTCATTGCTGTCAATGGTGAGTGGTGCAATGACCATAGGTGCCAACTGGGGAACGCAAGCTACCCACCCTTTGGATCCAGCAATTGTGGTGAGGCTGCTTAGGGAAAATGGGATCCAAAAGGTTAAGCTTTTTGATGCAGATTATGATACTCTAAGAGCTCTTGGTAAGACTGGGATTGAGGTCATGGTGGGTATCCCAAATGACATGCTTGCTACTCTGGCTAGTAGCATGAAGGCTGCTGAGAAATGGGTTTCCAAAAATGTCTCCGCACATGTGACCTCAAATAATGTCAACATCAGGTCAAATTTACTCTTGCTTTTTATGTGCGCGCGTCTTGTTTCCTGACTTGGTTTACAAGAAATTGAGATTATTAGCTGAAATTAATTGTTTGTTGTCCTTTTTGAACTGTCTCTTGGCCATTATTGTGATAATTTATCTTTTAGTTTGTGGTTGTTGAGAGAAATATTGCTCGGAGGGTAAGGATGTTGCCTGGTCTTATGTTCAGTTATGACAATTCCAAATGGCGTGAAATTTCAAGATTACATTTAGTAAGTTAGATGCTGGGATGTCATTATATCTTGCCTTAATCAGTTTGAGAGCCCTCTCTCTGTCTGCCTCATTCAAACTGATCTGAAATGATGTCTAAAGCCCCCTTTTAATTGTTGGCTGATTTATCTGTACAGTATGCTGATGTCCCTTTCGATTTATTGCAGACTAACTAAGCAATGTCATGTTCTGCAAAAGATTTCAATTAGAATTTGAATTAACTAAAGCCTTTTTGTTATTGGTGACAGATTTTATCTGCATATTTTGCTGTGGTCCCTCTAGATTTATTGCGGACAGCACAGTCATAACTCCAAAAGGTTTCAATTAGAATTTGGATTGACTAAATGACTATGTGCTTTATCATCATGTTAAAACCAACAAATTGATTCTTGCTCTGGCTATATGTTTTTATCTGATACAGCCAAGAGACAACCCGATGAAGGTAACTTAACTTGGCTACGTAATTGTGGGGTTGTGTCTTTTGTGAATTTGTCTTACCATGATTTATCTTATAGCCTTTTGTTTTCTCTATCTTTCTCTATAAGTTATTTATGTTGGGGATTCCTAGTTTATCTTGAAATTGCTACATCAAGAAGTGATTTTATGAGTTCTATTGCATGAAAGTTAGTCACTTGCCTTGGTTCCTGCTTAGAGATTTCCGAATATACTCTCCAAAATATCTCAAGATTTTCTACTGTCTAGCTCATTTATCGGCAAATGTGTTATGGAGTTCAAGTTGCACCTTTTAGGTATTTGCTGAATCTCAGGTCCCTTCTTCCAGTGATCTTTAAGCCCCATTCTTCAGTCATGGTTTCTTTCATGTCTTGGGTGATTCCATGCCCTATTCTTCAATTAATCTTGCCCATTGGATGGTGGTGCTTGGTCTAGAAAGAGTTGAATATGAAATCTTATCTTTTTGTCTTGGCTTTGGTTCACGTGAAAGAAATGAACTGGAATAATTTATGATGCATTGGACAAACATAAAGTTGATTGAGGGAAGCATCGTGGTCTTTTTGACTCTTCTGCGCTCCAACATTCATAGTTTGGGTGCAATCCCCATTTAGGTTCCCAAAAGGCCTTCTGTTTTCGTAAGTTTCTTGTTTTCCCATTGTACATTTTGATTATAAAATGTAATGTCGGAAGAGGAATTGAACTATCAAAGTGTAAAAAAGGCCGCAAACTGTGCAAAGCAAAGTCAGGTAACCTTGCCTGCAAAATTCCAAAAAAAAAGAAGAAGCAATAGAACAATCAAACTACAATATGGAGCCAGCAACTCTTAACAATTTCCTCCAGAATATTAATGATATGGGATCTTATTAGTTGAACTGAACTTTGTGGTCCCATTTGTTTCTATCTTCAGCTACACTAGATGTTAGTGGCTCTATTTATTTCTTGTAGAAATCTCATATTTAAACATCCAGAAATACAGTTCACATCATTCCATCACTGTTCATAACATCAGATGTGAATAGATTCTATTTGTCAATAAAATCACTTGTGCTTTCTGCTAATTTTATGTTACCCTGAATGTGAAATTGTCCTCAAATTCACCTCTGAAAAAAAAGCTCTTGAAAGCAAGTGCATGTAGTGTTAACTATGGGAGACATCATTAACATAATGGCACTGGCATCTTTATGTATTTGGCTGATGTAATCTGGCTGAAAAAAAAAGTTCGAACATTCATCCTTTCTAAATATATGGTATGGAAATGATGGGCTTTAGCAGATTGGATGGGCATACATCTCTTGCATGTCCTGGAATTTGTCGTGGCCATCTTGGATTTATAGGTTCTTATAAAAGGGTTCCATAGACTTCTGCTATTTTGTTGTCTTGTGAAAACTTGACATCAAGTGCAGAAATATGGGCGTGACTCGACACAATTATTCTGCTTTTTGTCTAACTTACCAAATTATTCTTGTACAGATATGTTGCAGTTGGAAATGAACCTTTCTTGCAAACGTACAATGGAAGCTTTCTCAGAACAACATTCCCTGCTCTCCAGAATGTCCAATCTGCTCTGATAAAAGCTGGGCTTGGCAATTCAGTAAAGGTCACTGTCCCTCTGAATGCTGATGTCTATGATAGCTCAAGTGGACTTCCTTCTGATGGTGACTTTCGAGCTGATATCCATGATCTCATGCTTGCCATTGTCAAATTCTTGAATGATGCCACTGCCCCCTTCACTGTGAATATCTATCCTTTCATAAGCCTGTACTCTGATGCTGAATTCCCAGTTGATTATGCCTTCTTCGATGGCAATGCAAATCCTGTAAATGATGGCGGCACGTCCTACTATAACATGTTTGATGCTAACTATGATACTCTTGTGCATGCTCTACAAAAGAATGGATTTGGGAATTTGCCTATCATTGTTGGAGAGATCGGGTGGCCAACCGATGGGGACAGGAATGCTAACATAGAATATGCCCAGCGTTTCAACCAAGGTTTCATGTCACATATTTCCAGTGGGAAAGGGACTCCATTAAGGCCTAATGCTGATATTAATGCCTATTTGTTTAGTCTGATTGATGAGGATGCCAAGAGTGTTGATCCTGGGAACTTCGAACGGCACTGGGGGGTATTTACATTTGATGGAATGCCCAAATATGCTTTCAACCTTGGCACAACAAATACAGGAGCTTTAATTCCAGCAAGAAGAGTCAACTACCTGGAGCGTAAATGGTGTGTGATGAAGCCATCGGCCAAGCTTGATGACCCACAAGTGCCACTAAGTGTAAGCTATGCCTGCGGACTAGCTGACTGCACTCGACTTGGTTATGGGACATCATGTGGAAGTTTGGATTCTAGGGGGAACATTTCATATGCATTTAACAGTTATTTCCAGATACAAAATCAACTTGACGATGCATGCAAGTTTCCAAACCTTTCAACAATCACTAAGACAGATCCATCTACTGGAACTTGCAAATTTGAGGTAATGATTGAGCCATACTATGGAGGTGCGGTACAGGCACCCGGACACGCCAGGAAGGCACTGGGTTTGGTTGTAGGTCTCATTCTATTTTTCCTAAAGATTGTGTAAACCTCAAAGCTCTCCCAACTTTTTGTGGTAGCAGTTTTCATCAACTATTCTCATTAATATGGTGTGTGGGATGTAAAGGAAGCTAGCCAAGAGCGATTTTGTAATTGAAGACTGTAACTTGGTTTTTGTGTGTTCTAGAAACGAATGTTCGAATGTATGAAAATAAATTTTTGAACTATTTAATATATGCATGCATATTTAGAAAATAAAGCTTGCGAATGGAGGCCATATCATACCGAGCTGATCAGCTGGAAAATGTGTAGCTGTTCTGAAAGTTGTAGTAGCTAAACAGCCATGGGGGAGTGGTTGCTTCATCTGATGAACTGGAACACCTTGTATCTAGGTATCAGTTAGGAACCGAGAAGATTATGTGTTTCGGCAAGCAACTAAGAAGATAGCTCCAGCTCCCGAACCACCATAAGAATTCTCGATCGCTACATCATCTGATTGGGCACTACCTAACATCTCTCAAACATTTTTATGGAGATAATTTTCAAAGACTTCAAATTAATGCTAATGAAGTCCACCTTCCATGGTTGCATTTTTTCTACTTCAAATTCTTCCACGCTTTTTTAGGGTCCCCACAAGACCAGCCCCAGCAAGACAAGAACAGTGTTTTGTAATGCGGTGACAAACCCCAGGCACAGCCTCCCTTACCATTGGAGTAGAATCAATATTCCCGGATCAGTCCCGTTTATTTGCTAGAAAATAATTATTTTTTAAAAAATAAATTAAAATAAATTTTTTAAAAAATAAATTTTAGAAAAGTAAATTTCGAGAAAATATTTTTCAATATTTGATAATGTAATGAAAAATAAGTTGGAAAACACTTTCTGGTGTTTGGTTATGTCATGAAAAATAAGCTAGAAAATAACTTATTAATATTTTATTTTTCTCAAATTTATTAAAATAACGAGTAACAAATCTTACAAATTAAAAGGTTGAATAAGAATAAAATTGAAAAAAATATAATTTCATAAATTATCTCAAATAAAATAAATAATAATCAAAATAATAGAGATCAAATCTAAAAAATAAAAAAAAATAAAAGATGTAGAAATTAAAATAATAATAATTAACATTTCATAAATTATTTCAAATAAAATAAGTAACAATCAAAAGAATAAGGACCAAATTTGATAAATAAAAAATTTTAATTAAAAAATGATAAGGGAAAATCAAATAGCAATTATAAAAATGAGGACCAAAGTTAATATAAAAATTAAATTCTAAAGGATGAAATTGAAAAACAAATATTCAAAATAAAATATATATAGTAATCAAAAGTTTGAGGACCAAATTTGATATAATCAGCAAATAATATGACATTTCTAAGTTTTTCACAACTTTCAGAAAGTGTTTTCCGCCCAAAATAAAAGGAAAACACTTTTCTGGAAACCAAGCTAAATTTTTCTGACTAGAAAGTGTTTTCCGTTGACCGGATAGTGTTTTTGGTTGACCAACTTTTTTAATGACAAACAAACACAGAAAAGTTTGAAAAATAATTTTTTAAAAATTATTTTTCGAGAAACAAACACAGCCCAAGAGAATATCGATGCTAATTAGAGATTAATGCTCTATTTTAACAATTTTGACCGTACATGCGGGTTCAATGCTCTATTTTAACAATTTTGATAAAATCTCCTACAATTAGAGATTAATATCGTAATTTTTAAAATAAAAATACCTAACTTGCAAGTGAAGTGATTGGAGGCCATAGGCTGGTAAAAGAAGATGATGGTGCTTCATTTTAGTCAAGATTAGATCCATTTGCAAGTGAAATAAAAGTGAAATGGATTTCTCTCCACTTGTTTCAGATGCTCGCATTCTAGAATCCTCCAAGAAACCTTGCCATACACGGATCAAAATCAAAGAAATCAGAAAAAAAAAAAAAAAAGAGCTACGTGCAAATAATTTCAGCAATTTCTGTCTTTTCGCCATGCTTGCGGATTTTACTTTTGTTCGCGAATTTGGTTTGTTTCCCAACACTCTGAAATCCACACGGTACTCCTCCACTGCCATAAATTTTATGGAAAAGTTTGTGTTTTAGTCACTGTAGTTTAAGATGTGTTTCATTTTGGTCCTCTTAATATCAATTTTTTTATTTTTATAATTTCACTATCAATCTTAAATTTTCAGTTGTACTACCAAATGACTTTTATTTTAAAATTGGATTATTTCGGTAAATAAAATCAACAAATTTATTAATTATTGCTTATTCTTCATGCGATCCCATCAGATAATAAAATTAAAAAAAAAATTAATTTTTGATATGATATAAAAAAAAATATTCGAGTGAATAAAGCTACTATTTAAGAGATTTAAATTTTATGTTTTGATAGGATGCAGAATACATGATCTATATTATTAAAAAAAATTAAATTTAAAATTCATGAATTTAATTAAAATACATCCAAATTGATCCAGATATTTATATTAATAAAAAAAATCAAAAAAAAATTAATCTTTAATTTCCTCCTCCTGTACTGGGATCATATGAGGAGTACGTGAGCACTTAATGATTTTATTAATTATATTTAATGAAATGGTATAATTGAGAGATAATTTTTTTATTATGATATAAAAAAATACTTTAAATGTGAGGTCTACCGGGGAAAAAAAAAACAAAGAAACAAAAATGCAAGGCCCAAACGGTGCGTTTTAATATAGGCGGGCTAAGACCAAACTTGAAAATAAAAAAAACAGAACGGTGGACATTCGAAAAAAAAAATTCCCAAATTTCAAAAGCAGTTATCTTCTCACAGTAGCTCTAGAATCGAATCGATCATCGAAAATGGCAGAAGACAACAAAAAGTCAGAGCCGCGGCGAAGGGGATGGTCGATAGCCGACTTCGAGATCGGAAAACCCTTAGGGAGAGGGAAATTCGGCCGGGTCTATGTAGCCAGGGAAGTGAAGAGCAAGTACATAGTGGCATTGAAGGTGATTTTCAAGGAACAAATCGACAAGTACAATATTCATCATCAATTGAAGAGGGAAATGGAGATTCAAACCAGTCTCAGTCACCCTAACATTCTCCGTCTCTACGGTTGGTTTCACGATGACCAACGCGTCTTCATGATTCTTGAATACGCTCACGGCGGTGAACTTTTTAAAGAGCTTAGAAAGTGCGGTTATCTCTCTGAGCAAAAAGCCGCCACGGTCCGTCTCTCTCTCTCTCTCAATTTATTTTTACTGATTATTATTATGATTCATTTTATTGTTAATTAATTTCAGTATGTTGCGAGTCTGGCGAATGCATTGGCGTATTGTCATGAGAAGGATGTGATTCACAGAGATATAAAGCCTGAAAATTTGTTGCTTGATCACGAGGTGTGTTGCTTTTATTTGTTTTTTAATCAGAATTTGTGATTAATTAAATAAATGTACTTAATTTTGTTTAAATCCTTGTATGCTTATATTTCGATTACAGTTTAGATTAATATGAGCAATTTTGAGGTTATCTATTAACAGAAAATATCTTCTTTTTTTTTGTTGTTGTTGGTTTGAGAACTTTGTTTGAATGCTAACATTTGAAGGGTCGACTGAAAATTGCGGATTTCGGGTGGTCTGTGCAATCGAGGAGCAAAAGACACACTATGTGTGGAACTTTGGATTACTTGGCACCGGAAATGGTGGAGAATAAGGCTCATGATTACGCTGTTGATAACTGGACTTTGGGAATTCTTTGTTATGAGTTCCTCTATGGGGCTCCTCCCTTTGAGGCTGAGAGTCAGCGTGATACGTTCAGAAGGTGGGAAGGGTTGTGTTTTAATGGGTTATTTGGTCTGATTTGTGTAGAGAATTGAACTGGGATTTATGTGGAAAGTGAATTTTGTGATGCAGGATTGTGAAGGTTGATCTTACTTTTCCTTCCACTCCTCCTGTCTCTGCAGAAGCAAAGAACCTCATCACCCGGGTAAGTTTTTTTTTAGATTAACGGTATTGCCTTACTAGTATTGTCTCAACATGGAATTGCATAACTGTGGGGTTCAATATGTGATCTGGGTAATTTCATTTTTGCAGCTTTTGGTCAAGGACTCTTCAAAGAGGCTGTCTCTTCAGAAGATCTTGGAGCACCCATGGATAATCAAGAATGCAAATCCAATGGGCAGCTGTGATAAGTAGTAACATTTTCTAACTTGTATTCTATTTTGAATTTTGTATCTAATGTTCTCGTCTTTGAGAACGCAAAGCTACTTCTAAAATGTTGTATTGACCTAGAAAGATGTTGGACTATCACTGCTTGGAACTCGAATATTAACCCTGTAAGGTGAATGCATCATAATTATATTCAGTCAGTTGTGTTCTATGCTCTAATTAATAATAGACTAGATTTCTAGAAGTGGTTTCCCACCTACTCGATTTAGAGTGTGTTTGTTTGTGAGGTGAGCTGTCTGGTCGCAACTCTTAAACAAACACATTCTTAATCTAATAAGTGATTTAGAGACCGGTGGCAGTTAATGCATTTTTAGGAAATTTTCCTGAGATGCATTGTTAAGTCACGGTTCCTGAAAACACATAACAAAAAAACCTAAACAATTTCCATATATAAACCAATAATATTCTTTCACTCCCATCCTTTCCTACTATTTCCTTCAGTTAGAATCCTGAATCCAAGGACTCCGCTTGGGCTTCCCAACATTCCCAAGCGCCTTCCAAACAACACTGTTGCACTTGAACCCTGAACCAAAAGCAAGTTGCCAGATCCTATCACCTCGTTTGATCCTTGTATTTGTCTCCAAGTAAGCTAGTTCATACCAGACACTGCTACTCGAAGTGTTCCCAAATCGCTCCAAAGTTTTCTTTGATGCCTCCATGTATTCCTCTGTAAGCTCCAAGTTCTTCTGTATTTCATCTAGCACCTTTTTGCTAGTTGCTAGGATGCACACGTGCTCAAAAGCAAGCTTGTAGTTTGGAATGTACGGTCTGTTTTTCTTCTTGAAGAGCAAATTAGTGAAAAAATGAACTTGTTCAGACACAGGAAGGACTAAAGGGCCTAGAGTGGTGATGTTGGCCTTGAGTGCATGGCCTCCCACCTCAACCAGATCCTTGCTAACTGACAGACCTTGCTTTCGTTCTGCATCTTCCCTTAGATGTATGCTTTTGAAGCTTCTGTTGTCCATGCCTTTATGAGTTCGAACTAGCTGCATAGCAAATTTGAAATGTTAATAGTGCTCTGCTTTGACAAGTATGATACTATAATTTCTCTGACTAGCACAAAACTATAGGGACAACACATGTATAGGGACTTGAGATTGCGATTAGTCAAAAGAAATATCTGAAGGAATAGGAAAAATATAGAGGTAGTACCTGCTTCAGTTCATACTTAGACCGCCATCGGTCAAGGCGGCAACTGGATAGAAGCATGGCTGCTGCGCCAAGTCTGAAGAAACAATTAGGAAGGAGCATATCCATATCATTGCCACCGTACCATGTAAAGCTCACCGCCTCTGTGCTCACCACCAGTGCATAGCATCCAGGATATGCATTCAGAAGGTCTTTAGCTAGATCAATAGCTATAATGCCAGCAGCACATCCCATGCCACCGAGATTGAAGTTTTGAATATCATGCCTAAGCTTGTAGTGATTTATTACCATTGATGAGAGTGACGGGGTAGTATTTAGTATCCCACAGTTGACAATAAGAATTTTTATGTCCTTGGGCCTTATTTTTGTGGCGGCAAGAAGGTCATCTACTGCTCCAAACATGACCGTCGCTGCCTCTTCACGGCCATCCTTCAGTGTTATCCTGTGCCCAGGTTGAAAAACTATTCTAGGCATGTAGGTCTCATCTCCGATGCCAGAATTCTTGAGAGCCCGGCGCTGAAACTCTATGGCGGCACCATTAAATTTGCCAGATTTCTTCGCCAACTCGATGAATTCGTCCTTCGAAATCTGTACACAACATAACAAGAAATTACTGTTATTCTGTGTGTGAATCCACATTGTTTTTGCTGGCAAGATTATGATACTTGATTTACAACAATTGATAGAATGATCTATTAAGAACACATGGTTTTTTTATATATATATAAGATTTGAAGAACAGTTAATTACCTTGAGTTCATTTGGCGGACGATAACATGCAAAGTCGACTAAATAAGTAGACCGAGGGCTTAAATAAAGATAAATGTATATAATTAAACTCAACAATCCCACAACGAAAAGTGCATCAATGGGGTCACATTTCAGACAGAAATCTCGCCAGATGAAGAGCTTTCCAATCTGAGCACTGAAGATCACCATGAGAACTGGCGCTGTTAGGAAATAAAAGACAGGGCTAAGGAGATAGGAATATCCCAGCTTGACATATTTCAAGTTAACCGAGTTGAGGAAATCCGGCAATCCTCGTCGAACCCTGACAGAGAAATTCAAAGATCCAGCATATGGTCCAGAATTCTCTATGCCCCGGTTCACAATCTCAGTGGATAAAAACTCCTGCTCTCCTGCCATGGGAGGCAGTTTTATGAAACCAAGTAACGCTGGAGAGACCAAGAGGGTTAAAGGAGAAACAACGTAAGCCCAGACAACATCGGAGGTGGAAGGGGTGTGAAGAAGGAGGGCTGCCACAGAATGGATTTATAGGTGTAGTAGGAAATAATATAATGAAGCATGGAGTTACGTGATGGCTAATACCACTCAGGAGAAGCTAACAGAAATAGGCAGGCTCTTTGTGCATGAAAGCGAGTGAACAGCGGATTTCTAGCACCCAGAAAACTGGTGCGTGGTGTAGAAGTTTTTTGTTTTTTTTTTATTAATCAGGTCTGAATTTATGTATATTTTAATTAATTTTATGAGTTTTAAAATTAATAATTATATAAATCTTTAATAATTTTAAAGTTTATAAGATTTAAATTAATAATTTTTAAAAACCAAACTTAAAATCTAATGAGTTAATAATGGACAGATGTTTTTGCTTTGCCACCTTGAAGAGTGGGAAACAGAGAGACCAGTCAAGGAGCTTACATGATTCAACGAGTGTAGTTCAGATACTTGCTCAAATTTCAGGCACTTAATTTTTCTACAAAACTCGGTGCTTCTACTATCTAAAGATTATTTTGTCAACGTAAAACATCAAGAAAAGCTTTGATTTTATTATTAAAATTAAAAAAAAATAAAGCTTCTCACAACATACTCCAGAGTAGATTATTTTTTTGAATGTATCAAATCAAATTTATAAAAAATTGTGTCCATTAGGAAATTAAATTTTGACATTGAGAATTATATATATTGATAACCATTATAAAGACTTGGTAATACTTACTAAAAATTAAATTGTGAAGTTGAGAAATAAATCTTGTGTTGCCAGGGCTATTGCATTATTTTTATTTAATTAAATGATAATAATTTATTTATAAACCTAAAATAGATGACTAGTCAAAACTCAGTTTGATTTTAAAAAAATTTCTAGATGTCATTTTTTTTTTAATATTGAAACAACAATATTAACTTGGGTCAAGTTTTCAAACCCGCAACTTGAGTCAAAGACCTAACTAAGTTTAATAACTTTGTTTTTTTTTTTTTTAATTATTTTTTATTTAATTATATAATAATAAAAATATATAGATGTATGAAAGACACCAAATGAAAATTAAAAAAAAGAAGAAGAAGATCAGTTGCACAAAAAAAAAACATTTGTTAATATTATAAAAAGAATGTTATAATATTATTAAAAATAGTAAAAATTGAATGGTATTCAATAAAATAATATCTCACATGTATTATTAAAAAATTTAAGAATTTAATAAAATATTATATCTAATATATTTTTAATTAATTAATTTTCAAGTAATTAAATATAAATTTTAGAAGAAAAAAAAAGGTGAAAATACGCTAAATGGGTGGGACTAGGTGGCCAACATGCTTGGCCCATTAAAAATAAAGCTCGACCCGCACATTTGAGCCTTTTCGATGTGCCGTTTAACCTTTTTTTAAAAAAAAGAAAAAAGGTAGATAGCGTGTTTCTTGCAGTGATATACAACACATCATGAAAAAGTGTGCTAAGTTACTCTCTCTCACTTTGATTTCTTAAAATGGATTAGTTCATCTTTTTTAAATAACATCTATTTTATATTTTTATGATGTCTCAAAAAAGTTACTGTAATTTGTCTTTAACTCTTTTCTTTCATATTTGATATAAATAAAATCATTTGTTCTTGTAAGAAAAAATAAAAAACTATATATATAGCCTTTTATTTTAGTATTCAATAGCTTTGATAACTCTTTCTCAATTTATGGATTCATATATTTTTAACTTTATTTCATTAAATCATAAACATCTTTACATTTTCCTACTTGAAAAAAAATTTATTTAAAAATTAACTTAGTGAATTGCATCTGTAATGTAATACACTTCTACTATGTTAAAAATTAACTTACAATCCACCACATCGCATTAACTTCTTTTAATATTTATTAACATATGATTCTTGATTAACGATTAAATTATTTTCTTGATGTCAAAAAATATATAACAACACCTGCACATTCATTTTCTTGTGTTGAAATAAAATGATACAACCCACAACAAAGCACAAAGCACGGGTCGACAGCATAGTGTGAAACTAAATATTGTGTCGATCAATTTGTGTTGTCCTTCCATATGTGCATGCATGCTCTTCAAATACTAAATGCGATTACCAAAGATGAAAATTTGTTGTTTACACACATTCTAAGTACTCCCCCCTCAACGGGGATCTCATTACCTGGCAACAGTTTCCAACAAAGATGTTCACACTGAATAAATAACAGTTCATGTCTATTACTGCAACAAAACCTTGAAATACCTTGTACCTAGAGGGAGTCTATCCATTCTATGTCCAGCATTAGTAAATCATCCAATTGCAAATTGTCTATTGAACATAAATCTGGTACTGACGCACTAGCTGGAACATAACCCTCCACATTACCTGCATTTCCAGTTGCACTTGAAACCTGCAAATTGGGCAAGGATGGTTCAACCATTTCCACTGGAGTTATCACAGAGGGAGACACTGATGCATTTGACGAAGCAAAGTTAAAGGCAATAGCCTTTATTTCCTTCTTGGACAAGGCATCTACTGGACCACTAGGAAGTTGTGGCCTTCTTTCAGCAGGAAAATTGAATTGCCCACATTCACCACGAATACAATACTGGGCAGTATCATTGCTCGAGCTGCTTTCTCTGGGGCATCATAAGAACCCAGCCATATCCTTTGTCCAGTCTTCGGAACCCTTATTTCAGAAACCCATTTGCCCCATGTCCTCATTCTGACACCCCTGTAAGTTCCCGAATTTCTCCCTCGTCGAACTTTCTTAGGAGGAGCAGAGGACTGACAGGGATCCATGAGGAGGAGGTATTCAACAATTGAATGTTTAAGATGTTTTAGGGTAAATGCAGGTAACTACAAATCGTGCAACTTAGATGTGAACAAGATAAGTGATGCAGCTCAAGCCTTAGGGAGCAGGTGGAGCTAACATGATAATGGCACGCGATGTTACAAACTGCACGTGGCAGTGGAGATACTGTCACGTTGTCAGCTTGCCATAGACTTGGAGTTTCCATTTGCAAAGAACAGCAATTGGCAAGACACGAATGTAATGCAGTTGTCACGTGGACATTCTTAAATAAACAGCCTGAACCTTCCCATTAAGGAAAAAAAACAGCCAACTTTCTATGAGTAAAGATTATCATTCATTAGACAGAATATCAAGCTCACCAATATGGAATTTCTGTTAATGAAAGATGATATGATGTACCAAAAAAAACAAGATGAAACAAAATACAAAACAGGACATAAATGCCTCCTCTTGTTATGTTTCAGGAACCATAAGGGTTCATCTGTCTACAATGCATCCAAAATTCGAAATTCGAAACAAACACTGACAGAAAACTTTAATTTCAGCTATCAGCCTTCATTCTAAGCAATTGTTGGAGTTTCTTATCCCAATCCAAGACTTCTCAGTCTTTCAGATGCCTTGAGTAAACTGTCACAATGTCTAGAGCAAACTATCACCTGTCATAGAGAAAAGGCAACATCAAGCTTACATCTGGTGAACCAGGATAACTCCATTTTGGTTAATATCAATTTTCCTTTATGTGCTCCCACAATTCCAGCACTATGCTAACATGAAACTGTTCAAAATTATATTCCGGTACTAACAAGTCTTGAAACATGTTTACATGTCACACTGTAACTCTGAGTTCCAACAATCACTACCCAGGAAGTTATTTAAGAGAGTAATAAAAGACTAGAGTAGAAGTTACATGTTTTCTCCATACTAAACTAGCATCTAGCAAAACACAACACTACCAAAGACACGTTGTCATTCTCTTCTGTACCATTATCATGTTTCTGAACTCTGAAACCACTTTATTTTTCTTAAAGAGAGAGAGAGAGAGAAGAAAAGAGAAGAAAACGTAAAAGGAACACCCCGATCTGCTCTCACTTGCCGCTACTAACCAGCCATACTAGTCAATAAGAGTCAGACTGACAAGATCTCAAGTGCAACACAAAGTTGTTAGCGCACTAATCATTCCTTCACAATTTTTGTTTTCAAAACCCATCCCATAATCTATGAGAATTTGAATAAAAACAGCATTGATCAGAGAAGTATATCCATCACGATTAGAATCACAGTAATGCTAGCAGAACAAAATGTTAAGCCCCAGTCAGCAACCTATGATCGAAGTCTTAAACATGCAGGCATTCTCACAATACGATGAAGATGCAACTTAATTCAAGAACATGAAACTTTTGACCTTGTAGGTTAAGTATAAAGTGAAATGTACATAACATGACATATACGATACTCCTCGCTCAGTCCACTTCACTTTTTGTTTTTACAGAAACAAAATACAGAATGAAGATTGAATTGTGCACACAAACCTTTCCTTAGGAGGTCGAAGAAGTTGGTGCTTCCGCCCCTTTAGTTTTCGAAGCAGCATTATCTGCTGCTGATGGTGGCACATATATCCTTGCTTTCTTGAGAATTTCAGCAACAACCCAATTTTTCCGTTTGCTTAACGGCCTCGAAGGATCCAATCTAACCTGAAAACCCACCCAATTCCACAGATTCGAAAACTTTAAAAAGTTTCTCTTTTTTTTTTTGTTCATTTCGTTGAATTTATTTTATTTATTTGTTTGATCAATCAATCAGTTAATCATCATCATAATAGTAATAATAATAAGAAGAAGGAAAAAAGAAGAGTAAGAAGGAGAGTTAGAGGGTACTGACTCGATCGCCGATATTGCAGAGGTTGTTTTCGTCGTGAGCCATGAACTTGGAGGTCCGCTTGACGTATCGATTGTAGAGTTTGTGGTGGAACAGCCTGTCCACCGCCACCACCACTGACTTCTGCATCTTGTTCGACACCACCATCCCCACCACAGACTTCATCCTCTCCCTTTCTCTCTCCAATCAAATCCTTAAAGGCTTAAACCCTATTTTCTCTTCACTTCTGAACTCCAGACACCAACGACGTACCGTTTCCTAAATGAAACCTTTGCCCTTACCTGTCCCTTTAGATTTTTTAGGAAAACTAAATTTATTCCCTAACAAGTTTACATGATCGCACTACACTGCTGAGTTAAATTAATTAAATTTTTAATATAATAAAAGAAGTTCATGCCATAGAGGGTATGCTTATTAATCTGATTTTTTCATATTTAAAATTAAATTATATAAAAGTTATGATATGATTTAGTTAATTTATTTAATTCAAAGATAATTTGATTAATTGGTAAAATATTACGAGGATAAGATTGATAAAGAAAACTTTCAGACTTAACTTATTGTCTAGCTTGAGTTTAAAATTAAATCATGTAAAAGTTATCTGGTGTAATCCAACCGACTTGATCGGTCAAAAAGCAACCCGGTTGGCCAGTAAAAAAAATTTAAGAACAAAATTGAGAAAAAAAATGAAATTAATAGGAAAAAAAAACTCATCAATTAATTTTCTTGCTTAACCCAAATTTAAAATTAAATTCTATGTGAGTTGACTCGATATGACTCAGTTAATTTGATCAATCTAAAACTAACTAAGATAATCATTAGAAGAAATATGAAGACAAAACTGAAAACAAAAGGAATGAAAAGGAAGATAAAAGGGCACCTTTATTATGTTCCAATTAATAGAACTCTATAGGACGTAGTCATTTCAATGTAACAGTGGACACGGATTACTGTGAATTGCTACAGTGAAATTATTAGTTTGACCTTGGGTGTAAAAAATTTAGAGCTTTTGTTGCGGGGGTAATTTAGTCTTTTCTAATGGTTCATTGCCTATTAAAAGATTGTTCAGAGGTATATGAGTGTTTTTTTAATTTTCGCACAGTAAAAATATACTTTTACCCATAAAGTCAACAAAACTTATAACTATTGACAAAAGGTTTTTTCATTTTTTCACAAATTTTAAAACATTTCTTTACCCTTAAGGTAAAAAAAACTAAAGTTGTTGCCGAATGATTTTTTTGTTCTCATGCTACCATTAATATACATCTTTGCCCTTAAAAAGACAAAAAAAAAAAAAAGAGTATGCATTTAGAGGTATTTTTGTCATTTCACATAGGTTTGCTTGTAATTTATAAGGTTATGAAGGGTATTTTGGTCTTATGACCTAAGTTGTAAGTTAGGATGATTGAATCCGGTTTTTTGTCTTTTTTTAGTTGATTTTTTTTTAATTTCATCCTTCAATATTGAGTTAATTGGAAATTAAGCTTCATAGTTTGTTTTGGTTTGCGTTCTATGAGATTATTCTTGTCTTATGACCTAGGTCACGAGTTTAGTCAGTTGACTTTGATGGGTTTTATGTTCTTTTTTAATTGTTTTTTAATTTCATCATTTAACATTAGATTGATTGAGAATTGAGCTTTATAATTTATTTTGATTTGCTTACCATGAAATTATCCCGGTTTCATGATCCAAGTTTTATAAGTTTACCCGGGTTGACTTAACTCAATTTTTTATTCCAATTTTGTTTTTAATTTTATCTTTTAATATTATGTTGATTAAGAATTGATTTTTTTTATTTGCTTTCTACATATTAGGGTCATGACTTGGATAATGTATTTGATAGGTTAACTCATGTTGATCAAAATCAATCTAATATATTGTCATTTCAATATTTAAAAATTATTGTCTTGATTTGTTTTGCTAAAAAATACATTAAAAACATCTAGATATTTTTTAAGTATTAAAAATTTTGATTCGACCAACAACGTAGTGTAGGTAATGGCCTAGAATGTCCTAAACAATAACTTAGTGTTAAAATATATAAAAAAAATTTCTTTTATATGAACTATTAAAATGAAAAAAATATAATTTACTATGATTTAATGCTAAAATGGTGATTATGGGGGAAAAGTATTGTTGTCTTGGATGGAAATAGTTAATCAGCACATGCAAATAAGGTTAACATTGTTTAATATTGTTTACTTTTTGGATAAAATGATAGAATCAAAAGATTAAAGACTCAGCCTCCTAATTCCTTAGAGGCTAAATTGAGTTTTTTCCCTCTTATATTTCAGAAGAAGAGTAATATCGTAATTTAATATAAAGGATTTCTTTATCTTATCTAAAAAAAAAAAAACATTTATTTATTTTTAATTATCCAGTAGTGAGAGTGAGAGCTCAAAGACCGCTATCCTCTATCCTTTTGCTCTTCTCTCTTTAGCTGTTTAGGTTAGCTTCCTCGCAATTACAAAAAACTCTTTCTTTTGTTGTAAAGTTCTTCTTGATTCTTCTTTTTCTTTGTTTTTTATTTCTTCAGGTCAGGATATGAGTTTCTGAATTTTGTTTTTTAAAAGGCCAATTTAGTAGTAAAGATATTGAATTTCTTAAGAGAATGTCTATGTTTTTGTTTGATAAGAAGAGGCTTGATTGTTTTCATGATTACAGCAATTTGGAGTAGTGGTTTCTTGTCTTTGGTTTGCAAAGGCTAAAAAATGTTGGGTTCTTGATGACCACTTCAATTGTGTTATGCAACAGCCTCAGCTTTAACACTAACCATAACCAAACCGCACTTAGGAACAGGAACTTGTTTACCAAATCATCCAGTTTCTTACTCCAATTGAGTAATAGAAGGAGGAGATTTTGTGGGGTTTTTCCAAAAGCAAAGAAGAATGGGAAAAATCAATCTAAAAGAAAGAGAAGTTGGTGGCGTAGGTTCTTTTTTGATGAAGATGGAAACTGGTTTGGATTAAAGGATGAAGATTTGCTCGATGCTGAGGCGGATTTTTCTGAGAATTCAAGTGATGAGGAGTTGTCCGAGGAAGAGAAGTTTGAGGCTTGGAAGAGGAGAGCTGAGGCAATTGTGGAGCTGAGAGAAGCACAAGAAGATATGTTGAATGAGGATAGTAGGAGGTGGGAGGATTGGATTGTGGATTACGGTGCTAATGGTCTTGATGATGCCAGTAATGGTTCTTGGTGGAGTCAAGATTTTGATGGAAATGGTGGAATTGGAAATGGGGGCTCAGTAGAGGATGCGCGGTCGGATCCTACTGACCTTGTACCTGAGAAAGGATTTGTTGAGTCTGTTAGAGATTTGGTTCTTGGCAGGGAAGAGGAGGATTTGCTTTATGAAGACCGTGTGTTCCGGTATGCCTCATTGAATTCGGTAAGTGAATTTCATTTCAATGCACTTTGTTTCAGACTGGAGCGAGTCCTGCCTTATGCCATTCTTTCCTATGTTGATCTGGTTGTTTAGGGGGTATCCATTGAATTCATTACTTGGTCATATGTCTCTGTGCCAATTGAGATTGTGCTCTATTATATGTGACCATCGAAAAATGTGGCGCAAATTTTATGAAATCGGTGATCTTTAGTTAATCAATCAAGCTATCATCCAACCACTTAGCTTTAGGTTTGCAGCACGTAAACTGTAGTGATGCAAAATAATGGACATCCACGTGAAGAGGGATGTGCAATCCTATTTCCAATTTGCACATCAATATATAAGAAGATAAAAGTATCTATGCTTTTGGGGTTAAGTTAGATGTAAAGAAGAATTAGACAGAGTATCACTGACTTTTGACGGATTTTAAATAGTATATGATCAAAGTGTTTGGTTATTAAAACAGTTCACAATGGACATTTCTGATAACTTTGAAAGTCTGTAAAAAACTTCTTTTATTTTGTTTTCTCTCTTAACCTACGTAACAGAGTACCTTCAGGTTTTATACAGAGAAGGATTTTAGTTTTCCTATTCAATACAATCTCTATTGCGGAAATAAAGGTTTCCCTAAACATATGGGATTTCCTTTACGTAACAGTATCCTATTCTTGCTCTAACTTCTCTACTTGGACAGCTAACGCCAACAATTTCACATTTCTGTAAGCTTTGATCTTTGTTGAACTTGACTACTTCATGCTGAGTTACATAAGATGTTGTAAATATATGTTTTGTTTATGCTTCCGTTATTTTAAAAATTTGCTTATTAAAGCTGGCATGCTTGTACTCAATACACTGCTTGACACCATATCCATATCCATATTCATCTCGTTGCAGGCTAAGTTTTTGGCAGTATTGATAATCATACCCTGGGCCTTGGACTTTGCAGTTCATGATTATGTTCTCATGCCCTTCTTAGACAGGTAATAATTAGGACAAAATGGTTGCTTAAGCGATTTCTCCTAATCTTAATAAGAAGAAATACTTGATATTTACAGTTGCTTTCTTCTCTACCTGAAAAGTTTTAAAGTACTAATGCTTATGCTGCACTTAAAGCTGACTTTCTGATTAAGTAACTCAGTCTATGTCATGAACAGATATGTCAAGACTGTACCGCTTGCAGCGCAGATGCTTGATGTGAGAAAAAGTCAAAAACTTGAGATGATTAAGGAACTAAAAGTCGAGAAAGCAAGATTGCTGCTTGAGGTAGAGATTGGTAAATCTCCACCTCTTTCTGATGAGGAGGAATGGTGGGAACTACGGCATAAAGCGTAGGGATAACATTTTTTTTGCTTGCTTTGCTAGCTCATGTTTACTATCTATCTGATTCCTCCGTGAATTTTCTCAGAATGCTTCTAATGAGTAGAAGTTTCATTTAGATGGTGTTCTTTAACATTAAATTTTAGGGTTATTTTCTTCATAACATTTAATAACGTTGAACAGACCCCCTCACTCCCTGGAAAAAAAAAAGTGTCCATCAAATTGTAGTCAATTTCTGATTGAAACTACAATATGGCATGTTATACTGGATTTGTTTCCCTATAAATGCAATACTAAGGAAAGTTTTCCATGCTCTTTGCTGATGAAAGTAAATATAGTGAATTCTATGCTTTTCAACTTCTGGTTTGTTGCTCAAACAGGTTAGAGCTACGGGATGATTGGAGGTTAGAAAATCGTAGATCATTTGCCAACATATGGTCAGACATGGTATTTGGGGTCTCAATCTTCATTCTTTTGTACTTCAATCAGAGTAAAGTGAGTCATCAGTCATTCTCTTTGCACAATGCCTTTTATGTATAGAATTGATAAATTTTGCATCATTGTCATTGTAATAGCCATCATCTATCAAGCAAAAACTGTGGTATTGTATAAGCAACAATAAGTAGCATGTCAGCTTATTTATGGTAAAAGTTGCGATTTTTCATGTTTATATCAATTTTCACCTAGTCTATATTCATTGCTGTGAGAAATTGTTTAGCTTTTTTCAAGAAAACATTGAACCACTCTTGCTTTGCTTGTCTACGAGCATTATTCACTTTTGAAGTTCTTTGCTCTTCTAAATTGTTATAGAACATCCCAGGAGTTGTTGCAGAAATACCTGGTGAATAGTTTTCACCTTTTTGCATTTGTTCTGCTTAAATTGCATTTGGAAATGATTCATTCTATCATACCCTTGCATCATGTTTTTATAATTTTCTTTTCTTTTTCTTCTATTTATCCATATTGCAGGTAGCTTTGCTGAAATTTACAGGTTATAAAATACTAAACAATGTTACAGATATTGGGAAGGCATTTCTAATCATACTTATCACAGATATTTTTTTGGGGTAATATTTTTTGCTCTTTACTAAAATACTATCGTTAGTGTATATTTTCCACTGGTATTTTATTTTGTATGCTAGTTCAGAAGTTGGCTTTGAACAAATTCTACAAGTGATACCAAATGTAGAATAGCTTGGTGTCAGTCACCACAGTGAATGTGGAATCTGTAATTGGCTTTGAATGAATTCGTGCAAGTAATATCAATCTTTCAGTTAGTGAAGATGTTGAGATTCCGTATATAAACTCTTTGGCACCATATTGTTTCTTGCAGGGTTTTTCTTAAAAAAGTGCTCATTATTCTTCTAAGAATTTCACTTTCACTCTTGTTTGCATAATGAACATTATCCTTTATGAAATTGAATACTGTAGGTATCACTCCGAATCTGGTTGGCAGACCTTGCTGGATGTAATTGTTGAGCACTATGGACTTGAAGTTGACCAATCTGCTATCACCATTTTCATCTGCCTCGTTCCTGTCGTCATTGATGCATGTGTGAAGCTTTGGGTATGTTATTTTGACTCAAATAAGTGTTTCGTCGAACAAAATCCAATAAAAACCTTTATTTAGAAAAGCCTGTCTGTGGTTAAACTGGAAGTGATTACCTTTATGAAAGGTAAAAGGTAATCAGTTCCTTTCCAAACATGATTAATTTCCACACAGGAATGTGAGCGAATGAAGTGATTATAATTTACTTGAAATTAAATGAATAGGGTGGCTGTGCTAGCTCCACCCCCACCCCCAGCTGCTATGCCCCTCCCTGTGCTTAGCTATGAATTTAGAAGGCAAAAACATGGGGAAAAGTGTCGTATATGGAAAGAAAAGCAAATTTCCATGGGATGATACTGTGTTCACGGTGGTAAACTGGAGAGATAGCTGAAGTCACATGCGATGTATCTGGGTGATGCACCTGTGGTTTAAAATCACATGCGCGTACACCTTGTACGTACCAATTATGCATGTAACCAGCTATATATTACTCATAAATGAAGTATTCTCCTAAAAGAACTTCTTCATTATGTGATGGGACATCATCAGAATAATTTTCTTTTGTTTATTGTCAAAACAAGTTCACTAGAAAAAATTGCTCATGGTTTCTTGATTAACCTTTTCTATGGATTTTGTATTTTGAAACTAGTGTTTCATTCTATTAATTATGGTTACTCATCGTTGTTGATTGCATATGGTGTTTGTGTTACAGCTGTTCAAGTACCTACCAAGATTATCCCCGAGGGTGGCGAACATATTCCGTGAAATGAAGCGCCACTAGCCGAAATTTTGTGGTTTGGTCCATGAATCCTTACATTTTTTTTCCTACCTCCACACATTCCTTCCCTCTATATATCTTCCTTTATAGAGGCTTGTCCAGTTTTGCAAGTACATGGACACAATGAACTCCCAAACCAGGCCATTATTCTGTATGGAGAGGAGTCTTATGCTCTGTTCAAATACCTTCCCTCTGTTTATTTGATTTTCACACTCAGTGACAATAAGAGGCCATCATTTCTTCCCCGGAATCTGCTGGCCCTCACTACTACATGTTTAAACAATGCAGAGATGTTCTCATTCGTTTCATCCACTCCAATGGATCAATTTCCTTATACATGTACCTTAGTTAGAGGCCAAATCCTGAAACTATTTTGTTCCCGAACTTTGAATATGGTGTGCTTATTTGGCACATCTGCTCCATGTTTATTTGACATCATTTATTCTCCCAGATTACATCTGGTATATACGCAGTCGTACATTTGTGCCTGGATGTTGCCATGGCTCCTACACCTGATCTGAGGGGGTGGAGGAGAGTAAAATGGATGAGGGTTAAGGGTATGGAACTTTGGATCCCTAACTGACCAGTAGCAACAATGGTACTAGCTTGTCATGTTTCCTTCATAAACAGAAGTACAGCTACAGGGTTTCAAGGCAGGCAGTCACTCCATGCTTAGAGAGAAACTAGCTAAGTTACATTAGCAGCAGGGACCCGAAATGGATGGATGATCCATGGCAAGGCAACAAACTCAAGGTCCCCCACCGTAAATAAGTTTCCTGGGTGTCCGAAATTACAATGTTTCGGCTGACACCAGCAACCACATTGGTGGCTTGGTAGGGGAAAAACAGCACCGGTAAATTTTATTCAGTTGACAATTGGTTTAATGGCGATCTTTATCTTATTATCTGTTGAGGTTGTGGCATATTGAGGTCTATATTATTAATTTGGTTGTTTTTATTCTTCATGTCTTGAGCATATATTGTCCCTCTGTTTGATTTAACGATTTAAATTGATTAAAAACTCCTTTTAAAAACTCATATTTTAATATTTCCAACTGAGATTTTTCATGGATGCTAATGAAAATTCATCCCGCTTTCTCAAATAATTTAGATTTTTTTTATATCAGCATATAAAACTATTAAAAAGCATTAAAAGAATTAATTTAATATCTTTTCAAATCAAACATTTTTAAAATTTAATTTAATATCCTTCTTATTTTTCCTCTGTTTCTGGAGGAATTGTTGAGGTTCTCAGAAGTTTGATATTCCTCCAACGGGTTTTTTTCTTTTCAAAAATGTGTTTTGTGGCCAAATTGGTTTATCGGTGGATAATTGAAAAATTGAGGTGAGCTGTAGTTTGCAAAGCTTAACTTTTTTTGCTTTTGTTTTTTTGCTTTTGTTAAATCTCAGTCACAATTTATGGTGGGTTCCACCAAAACAAAACCAAGTTTTAACTTAATCAAAGATATATTTATGTGGCTTACTCTTAACCTCGTACGCAATCATATTATTAAACAGTTATAAAATAACCATAAAATCTGAAACAAAGTATGGAATTTGAATTAAAAAAAAATAACAAAACTGTTTAAATTGAGATCATAGGGCAAGTTTTTACATATCTCAAGATTTGAAAAGTCAAATAACATTGTAGGTGTTATTATAAGAAAAAACAGCTTTTGAAAACTCATGTAAAAATTAAAGTTTAATCTAATGATTTGATCAAGAATTGTGGTCTTTTTAAGCCATTCTAACATGTAATGACCAGTCTTTCTATTAAGCCTAGGCTTATTCCATTGACCAATAAATATATTTGTTAGACTATTTATATAATTTATATTAAGAAAATTATCATCTAATTATAGTAGATCCATACTTGACCACTTATAATTACATGTTATCTCAAGCTCGGCTCCTCCATTCTCTGTAGGTTCAAGAGAACTCGTCAACGAGTTTTGTTTCTCTTTAAAATGAGCTTAGGCTACCATATCCAAGTTCATGCATTTTAGTTATCCGAGCATATAAAAATATTTTTCGGGTTTTAAAGGAGTTTTTTATGTGGTTTTGAACCATTTAAATTTAGATTTAAGAGAAATAATCCTTTCAAGTTTCAAGAACCGGAGATGAGAATTCAAACTTGTTTGCCAGTACTGAATCTAAAACAGCAGGCAGTATTCAGTCAAGCATCACGCTAGCATTTTTGGACTGTTCTTCTTCCAGGTGGGAAAAGCGCCCAACTGAAGAGCATCCAAACCCTCCAGATACGAATCCTCCTCTAAGCATAATCAGCATCAGCAACAATATCATCAGAGAAATCAAAATCATACGGGTCCGGAGCATCATTACCAATTAATTACCTGCAATTGCAGTATCATGGGGGTGGGTTAATACGCAGCAACAAGAAACAGTACCACCTCCTAGAAATCTGCTTCAGCGAATAAGGGTTGAGGAGGCATGGGGTTAGGAGAATTTCTAAAACTTGCAATGAAGCAACGTACTATTCGTAAATTACATTGCAAGGCAACCGTGGTTACTAGTTCATGCCTCTTGAGCCGCCCGCCTCCGTGGAGGGGGGGGGGGTTTGGGGACTTGGCTGGACTACTACTTCGCCCCCTTGAAATTGGCTTATCGACCCAAGTCCAACCAGAGCCCTGACTGCTGCCTCCTCCCATGTGACCGGAACCAGTTAGGGATACAGAGTTGGAATCACCAAACCAGGCCGCGTAATTCATCATTCAGACTATGATCTTTAAGGTTATCACTAAAAAGCATCGTGGTCCCGTAGCTCAGTTGGTTAGAGCGTTGGTCTTATGAGCCGAAGGTCGCGGGTTCGAGCCCCGCCGGGACCATTGTTTCTGATACTATGCTCTACTTCGATCATATCGCCGTTGGCTCATTAAAACAACCGTTTCTTGCAAACATTTTTTCCCAGGAAACGCTAGTGTCTGTGTTCGCGTTAATAAATATTAAAGGATTTTACTTTAATTTGTTTTTAGTACCATTGTCCAAGGGAATAGAGGTTTTGTGTAATTGTGAACAATCATTTTATCATCACAATTAATTTTAATTTAATTTATTTTGTAGTTATAGTGTAATAGTGTGAATGTCTATGATAGCATAGACTTATAAATTGTCATTGTAGTGTGAATCTCTATAATAACATAGATTTGTTTGAGAAAAACTCTATTCACAATAAAATACGTTTTAGTAGCTAGAAAATATTTTTCTTGAATCTCTAGAAATAATATCTTGATTAGATAAACTTTTTTTTAGTTCACGATAAAACAGGTTTTAGTAGCTACAATTTTGTTTTTTTATTAATGTTATGGGTGATTTGTTTTTAGTTTTTTATATTTTTTAAAAAATAAGATAAAAAAACAAAAATAGATACATCATCATTTAATAAGTTGTGTTTTAATTGTCTCTCATTTAAATTTAAATGACACATCATTCATGCTTGTATATTACATTTACCATCTTTTATAGTCTCATTTAATTGTTATGATTTTTAGAATTCACAGATCAATTTTAAAAAATAATAAATAGCATATTTAATTGTAAGAATTATAAAAACAAACACATTAACTATGTTATTTTCACATAAGAAATAGTTACAAAATTATTGCTATCACTATGATAATGTTGACAAAAATTTAAGTGCCTAAAAATCAAGTAAGCACGTATATACAACTATTTGATTTTACTAAAATATATAATTGTTAAAATATCATTACAAAAACATTACTGATTATTTTTTTGAATTTGATTTATTTGTAAAATAAAGTTAAAATTTGTATTTTGTAAGAACAACAATTTAAACATGTATTTACAAAGTACGTTTTGATTATTTAATCATTTAAAAAATATTAAATTTATAATTTGTTTATTGTTGATTTTGAGTTACAAATGAGTCTTAGAGTTTTCTTCCTTAAAGAATCTCTATTGAAAATAATTTTATATATCTAAGAAGAATTATTATTTATATTTAAGGTGAAACCTTTTATTTATATAGTTTTGTAGAAGCATTTAGATTTTTTATACGATGTACCATATGATATTATTTTATTGCTTGATTTTTTTATTTACAAAATGTTATATTTATGATGAAATAACTTAAATATCTTATTTTATACATCAATCATCAATTAACCAAAATATATATATAAACCATTTTATTTTCTATGTTATTTTGATCGATTGTAAGGTTTTTTTTTTTTTTTTGCCTCCATGTATTGTGTATACCATTGTCACCACATGATAATTTAACATATTTTTCACCACACAATATCTTAACATATTTTTATTATTATCCATCAATACTATAATTATTTTCATGGTTTGCAACACAGTAACAATTAATGTTGATGTGATCATTAACAATAAAATATAATATTTTATTCTTTCCTAGATTAGTTTTAAAATTTTAATTAGTTTTCAAAATCATTATCATTCCATATAAAAATAGGAGATAAAATGTTACTATGATTTTTGAGAAATTTCAAAATAACCAATGAGTAAATAGCAATACACACACAAAACAAATACAAAGATAAAGGAGAAAATCACATTCTAATTTACTAAAATTAATAAAAATATATCTTGGCATGAAAATATATATTTTAAGTTTTTATACTTGTCCTTTTTTATTGAATAATTATTGATGTTTTATTCTTGAATTCTCATTTTAAACCTTGTATTCTGAGTGTTCCGGTATTGTTATTATTATTATTATTGTAAAATCCGGTATACCGGCACTATTGGAGTGGAAAAAATTGAAAAAGAAAAGAAAAGAAAAGAATTTACAGTCATCCTGCATATGCTTGCTTTGTGTGTCTGAATTGTGTTAAAGTTTAGTCCACGGGAGAGGAGAAGAGAAAGCGGCATAACATTAAAAAAAGAAAAAGAAAAAAGAAGTCATAATAAATAAATAAAAAAAGAAAGCCCAAAACCCTCCTCCTGAGTCCTTCCTCGTCCTTTTTTTTTTTAATAAATATTTCTTGTCCAAAACCCCGAAAAAAGAAAAAGAAAAGGAAGGTATTTTGATTCTTTGTGGGAGAGGAGAGTAAGTGGTGTTTCCCTTTCCCTCTCAAACTCAAAAATTTAATTCACTTCTCCAATTCAATTCCTTCCAAACAACACAAAATTACTCCTCGGTTATTTATTTATTGAATTAGGTTTCTTCTTCTTCTTATTATTATAATCGTAACCCTACCAACTTTCCTAATCAAAATCTCCAGATCTCCTCTAAAATACTGATTCAATTCAATGGACGACCACCCATCCTCTCCGGATTATCTTTCCCCTCCCCCTGGTATCTCTCTTCCCCTCTCTCCATATATTTTTCATGCGTTTTCTCTCTTTTCTCCTTTCTTTCTCTCTTTTCTTGCTCTCTTTTCTAACAATTTCTTTTCGTTTAGAACCCTAACCTAATCTATCGATTTTTCCAATCTGAAGCTCTGTTGCCCTTTCTTTTTTGAATTTTATGTTTTTTCAATTTCTCAGTGTCAATTAATAATCGAGTCATTAGTAGACTTCGTAAATGCGTTTTTTTTAAAATGTATGTTCTTTTTTCTTTTTCTTGAAAATAGCGTGTGCTTGGTTTAGTTGCTGAGTATGTTAATGCCGTTTTGCAGGAGAATCACTCACTAATCGCGATAATTCTTTGATGGAGCAGGTAATTTCTTGTTTTTTTAAAAGATTTTTAATTAATGATCAGGGGAATTGTTTTTTTTTTTTTTATGCCTTAGTTTTCTAATTCATATATAAATAAATTATGAAAGCCACTTTCGCCCAAAGATGAAAGGATTGTTTCGGTGAATCCTTCCCCGGAAGCAGCCGTCATAAAACGCCCACAATTATCTGCTACTGTTGCTCCAGATCTTACCATTGTTCCACCTCCTCCTCCACCACCGCAACTCAATGTTTATGATTATTCCTCACATGACCAAGCAATGGCAGCTTATGCTGGTTAGTTAGTTTCCTTCTCCATCGTATCTTCATTTTGTTCACAGTTAAGAATGGGTTATTAGTAACCGTATATGTGGAATATTGATTAGTGGGATTGTGTGTCTCAACTTGGTGATCTTTGCATCTTCAGGTTATGGCAATAACACTGGTATTTGGGATGGGTATTCTCAACATCTTAATGCGGCCGATGGAATGCATTTATCTCCGGTGAGGATGATTCCTTTACCATCGTACTCTCAAATTCTTTTTCTATAGTTCTAACTGAATAATTTCTTTGACCTTTTTGTCCTGACGGTGATCAGATTATATACAATGATAATCAATCTCTTATGTATCATTCTGGATATGGCTTTAATCCTGATATGGGACACGGGCAATATTCTCCTATGGCTACGCCTCTAACTCCTATAATGCTAGACGGCCAGTTATACTCTCCTCAACAGGTCCCATTCTCCCAATTTTACCATCCAGATGTGCCCTCATCAGGTCCTCTTGGCTCATCTGAGCTAATGTCATTTGAAAGCAATAGTGGCAACTCCTATTTTGGACCAGGATCAGGTTACTTGGTGCATTATGGATCATTTGGTGGGGGGAACATGTCCGGGGCTCCTGGCTCTGATTCCTTAACATCTCCATCTGGTTATCCTCAACCAATGGGCATACTCGGGCCATATGAGCACCAAGTTGCACAGGTTTGTTTTATCTTGTTCCAACTATTAAGAAATCTAGAATTTCCAGAAGTTTCAATTCCTTTTTCTCATTCACATCTACTGCCTGTTTTCCCTGCTCATCACCACTGCTTTTTCAGTTTCTTCTGAATTGGTGCACAAGTTTCTAAATCCAAAAAATCCCCTTTTGAGTTTATCATCTTAACTTTTATTAAAAGTTGTGATGTAAATTTTGTTCTGGATCTTGACACATGATTGCTAGAAGATGTTAATTTACCTGTTTAGAGCAAAGATTAATTGTAGTGAGGCTTCTTGCATACTTATCTGTGTTTTTTACTAGCAGTTCCTCGTCTGACCCTTCAATAAGGAGCTTGTTAAATATTGTTTGGACATGGTTTCAGGGTTCTCAGCAAAGATCATTGCATGGATATGGATATACATCATCTTCCCCTGCTGGACATTACCAGCATGGTGGCTCTTTTCAGAGCTCTAGTTTTGCCGGTGGTTCAATTTCTTATGCAGGGGCTAATGACCGGACACGAGTTGGACTTGATAAAGGCAGGAGGAGAGACAGAGACCAGGATTCCATGTATTCTTCTAATGATCCTTTTGGTTTTGACCGTAATCGAGGACCAAGGGCTTCAAAGCTTAAGGGAAAGAATGCCACTGAACAGCTTTCCTCCTCTGGTAATGGCAAAGGCAATTCAGCTAGCTCTGGGATTCAGCTTGATTTATATAACCAGCTAGATTTTGTCACTGATTACAAGGATGCCAAGTTCTTTATAATCAAGTCTTTCAGTGAAGATAATGTTCATAAAAGTATTAAATATAGTGTTTGGGCAAGCACTCCACACGGGAACAAAAAAATTGATGCTGCTTATCGTGAAGCAAAGGAGAAAGGAAACTGTCCAGTCTTTCTTTTGTTTTCGGTATGTCAGTGTAACTTGATGTTATTTTAATGCATTGATTTATGCTAGTGGCTTTGTGACTGCTGGGAACCAGGTTGAAGCTAATGCATGTAGAGTGATATCTGAATTGTAATGAATGGTTGAACATGGTAGCTTGGATTTCTCTGTCTATAGATATGAAAGGGCATTGTTTTCTGCAGTTTTTTTTCCTGGGTTTTGCCTCCGGGTTTATGAGTTTGTATTTGTTTTAGAAGCCAGCAGAAAACCACAGACCTATGTTGTAAAACGATGGTTTTTTTTTTTTTTTTTGTTATTGTTTGGTAAAGTTAGTGGAATAAGCAGGTGGTTGCTGATTTTATTTGTGGAACAAGTTTTTTTTTATGTCTTTTACATTTTGAAGCTGAATTCCAATGTCAAAAGCGTTTTAATGACTAACCTGTTTCTGCAACCTGCATAGTTGCTGCATTGTTTAAAATTCGCTGCTGCTCTGAAAAAGTCTGTTTTGGTTCATTAATGGTCTTGGATTTGTTTACATTTTTTTGTGCAGGTCAATGCTAGTGGACAGTTTTGTGGAGTAGCGGAAATGGTTGGACCCGTAGACTTTGAGAAGGATGCTGAATATTGGCAGCAAGATAGATGGAATGGCCAGTTCCCAGTCCAGTGGCATATCGTTAAAGATGTTCCCAATAGTCGTTTCCGGCACATACTACTTGAAAACAATGATAATAAGCCTGCTACTCATAGTCGAGATTCTCAAGAGGTAAAGCTATAAAATTTTACTAATATTCCTACTTTTTTATTAGTATTTGTACTATTTTATTTAGATTTATAGTGTTTAGAATGCAGGGATCATTCTCATGACTCAAGTATTTATAAATTCCTAGATGTTTTTCTGAGTATGAGTTTACATTGATTATGTTACAGAAATGGGTAAATAAGTGCTGTTCTAGAGACACATGAGTACCAGAATTGTTGTTCTTGGTGGATTGCCAAATGTCTTTCCTTCATAGAGAAAAATGCTGCTTGATATTGTGCATTTATCAACTCCATGTTATATCTGAATTCTCCAATTGTTAGCTAGGTTGGCCATTCAAACATGTCGTCCTTTTTATTTTGGACTTTACTTCATGCTTTGTTTTATTCAAAGACCTATAGGGGATTATATTTTAACCAGATCTCAATTATCGGCATGAAATATGCTAGAATTTGATCAGTATCATTGGGTATTAGTTTAACAATGTAACATAGGACAATTACATTGATTGCAAAAGGAATTTTTATGTTGAGTTTGAGTGATATGGGGGTCCAAAAGCACTGTGGTCTGTTTCTTTTTTGGGTCCTCAGCTGTCCCAGGCTATCTGTGCTGATTCTTTTCATAAAAAAGGCTAGAGTGTCATGCCTAGTAGCTTTTGATCTAAAAGTATAATTTTGGGTGTTTATAACCGCAATGCATCCTTCCTGGTCCTAATTTGTACCGTATTCTGGCTGCCCAGATATTTTTTCATGAATCAGAATCATTTAATCTTTCTCTAACTTCATTATCCCTTTCAAATCTGTGTTTAACCTTGTGTGCATACACCATTCAATCAAGATGAAAGTTTTGTCTGGTCAAGACTGTTTGCTGATTTTCTTTTCTGTCATTACATGGATCCAACCCTCTTACTGATTAGTTCTTTTTGCCTGATGGGTTTTTCATCTCTCTCTCTCTGGTGTGCTGAATACTCAGGTGAAACTAGAACAGGGCATTGAGATGTTGAAAATCTTCAAGGATCATGATGCACCTACATCTATCCTGGATGATTTTGACTTTTATGATCAATGTGAGAGAGCTTTGAAGGAAAGGAAGGCCAAACAGCAACCTAGTTTGAAAGTAGGTGGTGCAGGTTTGCTTGCTGATGATACCATAAATCAAATGTCTGATTTTCTTGGGCAATCTCTCAAGTTGGATGATGTTAATAAAGAACCAGCAGCCAGAGAAGAGGTTGCTAGCTTAGGACTTGGTATGGAGGTCTTACCGGCTAATAATTGCAATACTGCCGTGGAACTTGCTAACAATTCCAACATCGTGGTTTCAAAGGCTGAAGATTCCAGCAAACTTAACTTGTCTCCTGCCTTAAAGTCAAAAGAGGGTAGTGGCGAGTACCAGGATTAATTCTGTTGATACGATGACCACAGTTATGTTGACAGATAGGAGCTTAGTTGTAGTTGTGCTAGGATCCCTGGGATGCTGGTTCATAACGGCACAAACTCCTTGTTCTCTTAAGATTTGATAGATTCTTTGCTTGCTGACATGTGGGATGGCATATTGGGTATCTGAGTAGCCTGAAGGGGCATACTAACAAGCTGGTTTTTGTTTTTGCTTTGCTTTTGTTATGGACTGTTGAGGGAGAAGTGAATGTGGTCTATTTTTCCGTCTGGGTTATTTAGAATGGGAAAAAGATGCTGATTGGTTCAGTGAGTTTGAAGAATGGGATGGTTTCGTAAAGTGGGGGTAGATTTTGTATACTATGCAGCTGGTGCCCAAATTGAATGTAATCCTGGGTTCTGTTTCTACTGATTTTCCAGAGAGCATTTGGCTATTGGAAGGTTTGTAAAGTTACCATTTTGAAGGGAAAATAGTGATAGGACAAGTAAAAATAGAAAGAAAATTCAACAATTGCCCTTATACAAAATGATGAGGAATTGCCGCTCTTCTCTTGTTGTATGTTTACCGTTGTCTGTGTAAGTAGAGATGTTTCACTTTCTTTGTTCTAATTTTTCTTCGTAGTGGAAGAATTTTAATCTTTGTTATTGTAGAAAATATCCTCGGAAGGAGTATTGAGCTTTGTTATCCAGCTGCCCAGTTATTGAGAAATAATGATTTGTAATGGCCTCAACTCAGGTTGAAAGTGCTGGTAGGATAACCTTGAGGTGTAGGTCCGGATATCTATAGCCACTTGCCTTGGAGATGCATGCTTACCAGGGCACACTTATCACTGAGATTAATTTGTTACCTGCTGTCTAAGCTGCTGGAGGAGTGCATGCTCGTTGTTTTAAAATCCAATTCTGAACCTCCTGCAATCCGGTGTAAGGGCAGTCTGTCCTCGTACCGGAGGCATGACTGTAGGATCAATAGCCACGCAGATCCGGTGAGCTCAAGAGATTAGGTTAATCCCCACTTTTAATCATGAAAAAATTAAAAATTGGATTAGCTTACTCAATGTGCGACCTAAGTCATAGCTCTTGATGATTAAACTGTCTTTTGAAATATATATATTTTAAATCTGATTATTAACAATCTAAAAAATACAAGGGAGGGTCCTAATCAAAATTTTAAATAAAAAATAATGCAAACAAAAAATGCTTCTAGTAAGAAACCCAAGCTCAGTTGTGTCTCGGCTAAATTCCTCCTTTTTATCTAAAACAAATAACACATTATCTGTTAAAATAGACGACATGTCACCTATAAACTTTAATTCTGGCCATCCATGTGGTGAATGAAAAATTAGGGAAGTTGTCACAAATAATAATTGAGAAGCGAAAAAAAAGAAAGAAAGTGATTCTTGTTCGTTTTCCCTCGTTCCGTATGTTATAATATTTTATTGTGTGATAATTTAACCTTAATTCAGGCCCATTGGGCCTCTCAATGAAAAAAAGAAGGAAAGGAAATAACGAAATGGAGCATAGCCAAACAAGGCTTAACAGGTGGCACCAGGTATTTTCCTCCTGCAGTACTATTCCTGCTCTGTCCAGCACTGACACACACATACTGTACTGCACTATTTATTCGCAGTCTCTCGCTCGCTCTCTCTCGAGCTACAAATAGAGGAAAACAAAGCGAGAAAAAGGAGGAGTAATTCTTGAAAATGTTGAGCAGCAAAAACCCAAAATCAGAATCCGGAAAGCAGCAGCTGCTCTCTAAAATACTGAAAGCTTCGGTTTCGGAAAAGCTTAAGGACTTGCTTGGAGACATCCCAGAACTAAATGAAGAAGAAGATAATAATGATGTCATCCAAGACCTATCTGTACTTATACCCTTTTTCTCTTAAACCTGAAATGGTTTTTTTTTTTTTCATTTTGAAAAAAAATAAAATATTGTTTTGTAGGAGTATGTAACTCTGCTTATTTCTAATGGGAAGACACAAAATCAAGCAAAAATCCAGTTGGAGCCATTTCTTGGTGATGCCAATACTGCCCTTTTTGTTTCTTGGTTGGTAGCTTCATTTGTTAATACTTATCTTGGTTCAGATTTTGTTAATTAATAGTAGAATGATTGTATCAAATAAAAAAAAAAAGGCGATTGTTTTATTAGTCGAGCATGTAGTTAGAGGAGATGTTGGCCAAATCATCAGGATCCAATTTAATTGCTACAGTAAATATACAGTGTTGATTTATTATATTATTTATTTTTCTTGCAGCTTAAGATTTCTTTTCTCTTCTTTTCCTCTGTTTTTTTTTTTTTTTGTTCTAGCTTAAGATATTTGATATTATTTTGCTAGATTTTACTAAAATATCTGTTCATTTATTTGATTTTTGTTTGTCAAGGCTCTGGGAATTTCTTTCCAAAAATTATATGAATCCAAATGCATCATCAGATGTTGAAAATGCCACTGGTGATGGTAATGCTACTGGCAAGAAGCAGGTAAAAAATAATTTGGATAACCCACTACTACTAATAATAATAATGATTGTTTTCTTAATTTATGTAATTTTTCATTAGCTGTATTTAATTTGTATAATGGTAGAGTCAATTACGTGTCCTTGATTTTGTGTCTTCAGGCAAGCAAGAGTAGTCTTAAAAAGCCTTCAGATGATTCTAAGCAACTTTCCGAAGGTGTCAAGTGCCCGGATGACGACGACTTATCTTCGGAGTCTTTGGAGGAGGGAGAGCTGCCAAGAACTCACCATGAATCTATCAAAGAGTTTGAAGAGTCGGAAATTGGTTATGGGGACTCCTTAAAGTGCACATCTTCTAGAGTGGAGGCATGTAGTGGAGATTTGGGTGTTGGTGGTGAAGAAAGCACCCCGGACAAGAAGGTTTATACAAGTGAGCCTTCTTTCTTAATTTCTCATAGTTGATACATTATTCAGGCTTTCTAATTATATGTAGCATGCGCCTGTCATCAGAAACAAACACAATAGCTTTGCTCTTAAGCTCTTGGTTTGACAAAAGGGAAAGGCGCCTTTTCTAGGATTTTGCAGTTATATAGTGCTGATCATTATGTTGTGCAGCATTCGGAAAATATACAAGGCGTGCTTGTTGTTTTTGTGTGTGTATGATATCTATGGTATGCTCGTTACTTGTTACTTTTCCCTTCCATCGACATGATGGACCAACATCCTTCATGATTGTCCATATATTACGTATGCATAGCAAACATGCATGCAAAGGCTGCACATGATTTGCAGTTAATCTGTAGGAATCTCTCTAACGCAGTTAGCTGCAAACATCATCATCA
Organism: Populus davidiana; assembly: GCA_030145905.1. Taxonomy (NCBI): domain Eukaryota; kingdom Viridiplantae; phylum Streptophyta; class Magnoliopsida; order Malpighiales; family Salicaceae; genus Populus; species Populus davidiana. Next base: position 964,464 of record CM057794.1, on the reverse strand, counting down.
TCATCATCATCTGATCCAAACTTCGGTGTTATTTTTGTTTTCATGTAGGAAGCCTTCGGTGTAAGAAACTTGATGTGGCTAATGTTGCTGGGAGGAGGCTTTTCACTAGGGTAGCAGCTGATGCAATACTTCATCAGCGTGCAAGGGTGCATGGTAACGTGTGGGACAGACTGGAAAAGCTACCTGAAGGTGGAAATTGTGCAAATGCTGACATGAAAGGCGTTGAAAAGATTAAAGAGGACGTATTTAAATGTTATGGAGAAAGTACCGAACGAAATCATTCAACACGTTCTCTTCATGGTCGTAAATTCTGTGGAAGATTGTCAGAAAATTTTGACATCAAGACTGGAGCGAGTAAAGATGGTCACAAGAGACAATTCAGTGATATAAATTCTCATCAATCTGGTGTTTCCGATTCTATGGATTGGGAAGAAGAATTTATTAAAAAGGTGAGAAGATTGTTGCCTGAAGAAGATAATGGTGTGCTGGGTGAGAATAGTGTTTCTTCAGGAGCTGAAACACCGAAAAGCCAAAAAATGGGTAATGCATCTAGCTCTAATGCTTCGACTAGTTCAAAGTTAAAGAAAATGCCCAAAGAAAGATTGACTGGGGAGATTTTGGAGTCTCCTGTGACTGCAGTTTCATATAGTACTCCTGTGACTGAGAAACCTTCTTGTAAGGACAGTAGCAATGCAACTGCCAATCTCATGCCCGTTCACAAAGTAAGAAAAAGAGCTCATTCTAAGAAAATCATCAGCTAGTTTCTGGTAGAATAAGAGTTCCTCTATGAAGCTGAAATGTGCTTCTGATTTTTTATTTTCTTATGTAGCAACTGATGGATATGAAACTAAGACTGGAGCATCTTGAAACGGAAATTGTTAAGCTCCAATCGAAGAAGGTAGAGAAAAAAGAACAAAGTTCATCTAAATCTGGTAAGAGAACTTCATGCAAGCAATCTTTATCAATCAGTAAGTTGCAATGACTGTTGCGTTTTTGGTGAATTGGGTGTTCCTTCTGGTTATATTGTGATGTGTACCTTCTCTTATTTTCGTTGTCCAGAAGTACTGGAAAATGAAGTTATGTTTAGATACCATATGATCTTAGGTCATAATCATTTTTCTAGGTTAAATTCTTATGACTGATTGATCGGAGTAGTTTCTATTTATTATGAGTTGAATAGGAAACAAAAGCTTTAGAAATATGAGTCATCTGTTACTTGTCATCCTTTGCATGTTCAAGATCCTTTGAAAGTACCCTAAATTAAGAGCAGCTTTTATTATGTTATGACACGCTGCATGAAGACTTTCATCTGTTATTATTATTTTGTTGGTTAAGCAGTTTGTGAAGAACAAACTTACAGCTTCAATGCTAAGAAATTGGGGATGCTGAAATCAATATGTGGAAGACTTGCACACGAGGTTAGAAATGAAAATATTCTGGTAAGAGTATTTGAATTCTTGAATGGGTGAATCAATTAAAAATTTGGTGTTGACACAAGATATCTAGACCAACTTAATAGCGTGAAGATTGTTGGTTGTAAAAGGGCCTTGCTAGAAAAAGAAAATGGAAAGGACTTTATTCTTTAGTACTTTTTAAGATGGCTTTTCACGGATTTGGCTGTGAGAAACTTGTCTTGATAGTTTTGATTTGAACATCTTCCAGCATCCCATGGTAAAAGGCTATTTGGCTCTCAAATGTTCATATTGACTAGATATCTTAATTAGATACTTCTAAATGTTAAAGCTGTCTGTGCAAGCAAATAGACTGGAACCTATCGTGATTTAAACTTGGCCAAAATTTGCTTCTTTTTTGCTAGAGTCAACGTGTAAATTATTGTCTACTGAATTCTTTTTTAAATTGATGCTAGCCGAAGGCTTCATTCAATTGAGTTGATTTTCTGTTTATAATTACTTTAATTAGTATTATGTTGGGGGATTTAGAATCAAACCTAGTATCTAGACAACTTCGCAACATCCTTTTCAGAACGGCATAAAAGTTGCTGATTTTTAAAGGATCCCTATATGCAAGATATGATTTTAAACAGGACGTCACTTTTGCTTTTTGCAGGTTCTATTTATCATCTCGAGAGGGATGAATCAAGAACTGTAGTCGTGAAAAATGTAAAAAATGATGATGAAGAGTTTCCTTTGTAGATCTTGCTTCCATCCTCTCTTCACTTCTCCCGAATTTCGATTAATTCAAATAACCATACCGTCTTTTCCTGTAACTTACCAGGTGCATGTCGCAGCAACTAGAGAAGACCTAATATCCTACTTTGCTAAGTGTGGAGCTGTCGATAGAGTTATTAAACTGACTGACACAGTTGGCATTAAACAAAAAGCGTACAAATCGACTAAGCTACTTTGTTGCACTTGTTGCTTTCATAATTATCCATCCCAATTAGTTAAAATAATAATAAGTTATCTTTGTTTCTCAGGTATGCCTATGTTACTTTTACTAGCAAGCACTCGGCAGACAAAGCACTGGCATTGAGTGGCGAATCTTTCTTTTCCCGGATCATATGGGTTAGTAGCCATTATTTCCTTGTGAGAACTATAATCTATTTCCAGAGGATATTTGACTTAAGCTTCCAGTCATTTATCACTTTAACAAACCATCTTTAAGGAAACCACTTGGGAGTTACTATTCTTATTCTAATTGAGAAAGAATCCGATGCATCGTGAAGTTCTGTTCTTGTATATCATGAAAGTGGAGAAATTTCAAAATGAACTGCATCCACAGTCCATGCTCTCGAACATCTGCCCTTTAATTTTGACATGAAAAATTTTATGGCTTCATGAAAGACATGCACTGAGTTATTGCTAGCTTTGATTACTATTTGTTCCCTGTACAGTCTCTGTCTATTTCTCTCTCACACTGTCTTTGTGTCTCCGTTCTGTCACTACATTATACAGGTCAGAAGGACAGGGATTAGAGAAGTCCAGATGCACCCCTGATATTGGAAGGGGAGACTGTTCCACTACTACTGCTCCCATCAACAGTGGAAGCAGCAGCAGAAGGCCTACAAAGTATACGCTTTAGTGACAATAACTGCATATGAGAAACCTAGAGCTCTGGAAATGCAATTATCCACTTAACAAACTGCATATTTTCCTGCGTTCTTCAGCTTGCAATAAGCAACTTCAGTCTTCAGGTGAACGGATTGTTAGAAAGTAATCGTCTTCAGAGGGTCTTGACAAGAGGATGGCCTATTGACAATCTGTTTACTGCAGAAGTTTTTGTTCCCGACTTTGGATATAGTAGTTCAAATCATGCCAGTAAAGAAATACGCATTTGTGGAAGTCTCAAGCAATTTTGCTAATCCCAAGAAAGGGCAAAAAATTCAAGTTGCCAGTCGTGCGGACAAACAGTGCCATTTGACTGCCAATGTGCTTTGGATGCCCCCAACGGAACTTGTACAGGTGAACCCCCCAGGGACATTTTTACTTGAATTGCATAATTGTCCTTCGTACACTGAGGCTCCTCCAAGTAAAAATCTCTCAGTTTAGATATATATCTTTTATATAATTTAAAGATGAAAAACATGAAAAGTATGATGACTAAGTTGAATATTTCACCCAAAAGTTTAGAACACCATTCATCCCCTCTGTCAGCAGAAAATATAGAAAATTTCTTCGATAAGGGGTTTTGAACACAGAATCAAACTCCACGAATAGGAATCAAATTACCCATTAGCAATTTCGTGGCTTGACAGGTCATCCATGTACAGGACAGTGCCTGCAAGGCCTCCAGTCTTTCTGACTACTGGAACCTGAAAAAACCGTTGTGATTCAAATGAGACCTTTGCTGCTATGTTCATGCTCATTTGTATATCCATCCAATAAAAGTATATATAAACAATGATCCACAGAGAAGACGTTGCAAGGTAGCAATATATATATTTGTTGTTTTTGTTTTTCAACCTCTTTCATCATGTAGCTCTCTTTATTCATCTCAAAACTTGCAAGAGAATTGGAAAAACTATGACTATTATTTGACTAATTTTTACACTTTGAGGCTTAGCATTGCATGTTTGTGATTTTCTTGGTGCATTCTGATCTTAATTACTCTCCACGTTCAGTAGAAAAAAATAGAATTAATTTTATTTTTGTATTGTGATTTTACTTACAAAAAACTATTTATAATCTCTATTTTATCTTTAAGCTAGTATTATATACATTTGTGTCATCATCATATAATATCTATTCTTGAGTCTACATTTACAATAGACCCGATTTTTATCAAAACCTTTAAGGTTATTCAAGGGAAATTATAGCTTATACTATTTAAAGGTATTATTAGAGATACTTTGAACTACACTTGAGATTGAGTTTCTCCAACAATATTGGAAGAGTTGGTGGAGATGCTAAAACATGATTTAAACATCCATATGATCTATAATAATAATGGAGGATAACCCAATCCATTATTCTTTTAATTAAGAGATTGAGCACATCTAAATCCAAGCTATTGAGTTTTTTTATTGGATTTTTGTTAGATTTTTACTGCTTTGTAGGTTTTAAGTCCATTTTGATTAGGGTTTTAATATTTATATATAATTTTTTTAATACTATAATAAGTTGATGATGAATTAATAAAAGAGTTACGTACTTTTGTTTTTCAACCCCCAATTTTCCTCTATTCTTAAACTTTTTTCTTTCTTTTCTTCAGCTCATTTTCTTATAATTCTTGGCTTTTTACTTGTCCCCTCTGAAGTCTCTCTTTTATCTTGCATCAGCTCCTCACTGTGCTACGAAGAAAGCCATAAACCATGTTTTGGATCATAAGTTATAGAAAAACCTCACGGTCATTACCAAATCTGCAAGGTGTTTGGATTTGCCTTTAACTTGACCAGTGGAAGATTTTTCAAGAACAATCACATGTCTGCCCTTCACTGAATCCAAAAATATAGAAAGAGAAACATCAAATTAATCTATGTTAAACGAAGGAGGGAGCCATACCAGTTCTTCAACAAGCAATGGTTAATTGTTCTATCTAACATATGATTACCAATGGTCATGTTTTTAGCAGCCAAATCGAGGTCCCTCTGTATATTGTATTTACATAACTTCTTACCCTCAATTTTTTGAGGAGTTAGAAGAAAAATATCAAGTGAAAATTGTGATCAATCACTAATATCCATATGTTAACTATGGGTGAAAATTGAAGCAGGGAAGGTTTACTAATTAGATGAAAGTTTACATCGAATATGAAAGAATCCTGTCAATATTGTGCTTTTTGTTTAGGAGTTTTTGTTTACGGTTAATTTGGGGTTTAGAGTATTTTAGAGTTTGGTGTTCTTCTAAAGTGTGGATCTTGTCAATATTGTGTTTCTTGTTTAGATGATCAAACCTACTGAGACCTTAACTAGGCCTTGTGCAAATTTACAAGTATGTTTGTTGCATTAGGTTTCCTTTCGGATCTTGTCTAAGCCTAGCATAGTTAGATCCAAAACAAGGCAAACTAGACATTCCATCCCCATTTTTTCTCTCAATATCCACCAGGCATCTAATTTGTATGTTCTTTTTCTTTGGCTTACGAAGTAGAAAAGAGCAGGACTTGGATGGAAAGTCAGTCATTTCTCTCCTCCTTTGTACAAGTATCACTCGGTGCTAAGTGTCGTAAAATATAGCTTATATCCCCACCAACACACCGAACTGGCCGTCGACCAATCCTAACTGCGACATCAACAATGCCAGTAAAGACCACCATCAATACTGAGCAAATTTGAACGATGGAGAACAATCTTCAAAGCCCGCTCCATTCATGGAGGCTGAGACCTGCACCCCAATAAGGCTTTCATCTTACAAAAGTCAGTTTCTTCAACACATGGTATCAGTAAGTTATCTGGCAATTCAGGATTCGTGAAAATTTGGGGTGATTGTGAAGTGAATGGGCAACTAACTTTATTTAATATCAGAAGCAGAGGAAGGCAAGGGAAATTAACAAAATAATTAAGGTTGGTCACAATTTAGTGAATCACTGCAAAGTTCTGGTATTAAGTAGAAATGATAGATGGAGCAGTATTCTTATCAAACCAATAAAACTATGCAAACAAACAACAACGCAACTGGGCAAGTCTTGTTAGACGAAATTACATGACAAAGAAAGCTAGAAATTGCGCAAAAGTTTTTGTATGATCCTTTCAAATGAGAAATTGAACATGACTAACATGCACTTTCAGTCACAGCAAGATTTACATTACACTCATGGACATTATCTGACGAGCAAGAGCTGGATCTTGCTGCAAAAGTTCCCTCAGGTTGTTCTCAACCTCTGACATATGCTTTTCCAAGTATTCCTTTGATGTCTGTCCAAAGCATAACAAATAGGATCATTACCACTAAGTTCTCAAGGAAGGAAAAACAATTATGTTTAAAGTAAGACTAAATTAATCAAAAGGGTACTGCTTCAAAGGTTGCTTACAAAAGTTTTAGAATTACAGCCAAGCACAGTGTGAATACAGACCAAACTAAGCAGCGGAAATATTGGTACCTCACTCATCCACAACTTAAATTGCAATTTCCATGAGTACTAATAATCTAACATGGCCAGCTGAATAACTTGTTCAAATTGTGCAACCTGGCCTTCTCGTGCATAAACTAAGTAATTTTTCATTGTCACGTGTAGATTGAGACTTCAACTTTACATAGCAACTGCATATCTTAATTTTCTTTTGATTTTATTTAAAGCTATGCACAAGGGTTTCATACTTGAAGGGAAATAATTTTTGCAATTTTCCAGCTAGTCAACTAAATTCAATACAAAAACACATTTGAAAAGACGACAATACAAGGTAGATCAAGAATAAAACTCCAGCATAACTGGGAATAACTCATAATAGTTCCAGTTGCAGATCACCAGCAGACATTCATAGGTATTTGTCATTGGGTATAAGAATCTAGACTTTAATTCATGGCCCTACTGATTGTAACTCAAGAGGGAAAAAATATTATAGCAGCACATCTGATATTGAATACGCAATGAGCCAATAAGAAAAAAGTGAATTCACATAGCAGTTTTAACAAACAGTAACTCTAAAATAGATTTAGTAAATACAACGGATGAAAAGAAGGAACAGAACAGAGTCCAGGGTAGGGTGGAAATGGAGTTGTTTTGCATGTAGAAATGGATGATTTTAACACAAAAGTGTGTGTCTGCGTGAGAGAGACAGAGAAGAGGGGGGAAGGCAGATTTACCTGTAGTGAGGATATTGCAGTCTCGCTATCCTTGAGTTTCTGCTCCTGTTCACTCATCAATACTGACTTTGGCTCCAAAACAAACCTGACCACCATATGACAAACAAAGTATGAGTTTATAACAATCAGCCATCTATACAAACAGCCAATAAATCATGATTCAGCCTGATCGGTTTGAGTTATGCATTACTCACGTTCTCCCTGCAAAAGAACAAAGAGATAAATATCAAATCAGCAACTCATCCGCAGATACAGAAAAGCACATATAATCCAAAGAAACCAGCCCATGATTGATATAGAAATAAGGCATGACAGGACATCACACAAAGTGGTTTGCAGCCGTAATTAAAGAAGCAAACCCGACCATAATGTACTAATGCATGCCTATAGTAAAGTGTCTGCCAACTTACCTATAGATTTGTATGTATTTGTATCATCAGGAACTTGCCGCAGCTCTTCCAAGGTTAAGAAAGCACGCTTCTTTTCTCCCTCCTTGGTTCGTATCTGGTTCTGGACCTGAAAGCCAAGAGATAACTCACTCTATTCCGGTGTAAACTAATCTTTCAACAAATAAATATGAATGACACAGGAATTCGCTATTAAACCAAGCAAGATGATATAAACATCACTAATGTACTGTAAACACAAAGGAAACAACAAAACAACAAGCAATAGTACATATAGACCTGCATACTAAATTTAGTTCAGGTGCAAGCGATGCAACTTGATGCGCTACATCCACCTAAGCTAGGAATATATTGTTCGGACATGGAGATGTTATCCTGAGCTAAATTTTCTACCAGTCATAATTTAAAGTTCTGATCCACTGTAACAAGTTATCTTTTTGAAACTGTAAAGTTGCAGTTGAAAGAAAACCCCTTTCAAATCCAGCAAGAGAATATCATACAATTGCATCCAAACTATCCTACAATAAATTCAACCAAGCACAGGGGGGGGGGAATCCAAATTACCTGCTTGAATTTAGAAGTGGTCTCAATCATTCGACCTTGAAGCTCTAAGAAAGCCTGTTTAGTTTTTTCCAAACATAAAACAACAATCAGATCAAGTTGTATACTTAAAAAAGAAGTTGACAATTTGATCCTATAATGAGTTTTTATCAGTCCATTTATCATGTACAGAAGAAACCCAGATGCCAAAATAAAAACTTTGATAGATAGAGATGGAGATGAGACTTACAGTTCTGTTAGCTTCGTCTGCCATTGGAGAAGAGTGTAAAGTTTCAGGTTTTCAAGAGTGGAGCAAATAAGAATAAGGAAGATCCATGTTAGGGTTTTTATGGATCAAATAAAGAACCCATTTGATTCTGACGCTCTTGGCCCATAAAAAGTTTTTAAAGGCCTTGTTATCAACCGTTATTTTAAATTTTTTTAGATATTTTTTTATCATGAATTTTTGGTTATTACTATAATTAAAAAAAAAACTTTAATTGATTTTAAATATTTTAAACTAATTATAACATATTTTAAACTAGTTATAACATCAAATTATAATTCTCAATCAACACATTTTTAAATGATAAAGTTAAGAAAAAATATATATATTCAATTAAAAATGACAAAAATACCTGACTTAACTTGACTAATTCGTAAAACTCGCGACTTGCGTCGTGAGACCATAATGATCTCATAAAAAGAAAATCCAAAAAAAGTTATAAAGTTCAATTAGCAACAAATCCAATGTTGAATTATTAAGTTAAGAAAAAAATAATAAAAAAAGATTTGAGTCAACACAACTAGCTTGCAAAAGTCGTGATCTAAGTTATAAGATCAAGATAACTACATAGAAAGCAAATTAAAATAAATTATAAAGTCTAATATTCAATAAACTCAATATCAAAGAATAAAATTGAAAAAAAAACTAAGTTTAAAATTTTAAAAAAAATCTTAAGAAAATTAAAGCTCCAAAATGTAAAAGTCTTTTTTTAGGACTAAAGTGTAAAAGACCTTGACATTGCACTGTAAAAGTCTGATACCTAATAAACCTAATGTTAAAGGATAATTTTTTTTTAAAAAAAATAAGTTTAAAATATAAAAAAAATCCATAAAAGTTTAAGGAATAAAATATAAAAGTCCTTTTTTAGAACAAGAGTGTAAAAAATCTTGGCTTTTTATTATTCATTACTATAAAAGAAATGCCAAGATCTTATAATAAATGTTAATTATATTCTTACAGAACATGATGCATAGTATGTTTTTATAGTTATTTTTATGTAGGAATAGTTAGTTAGTTACTCGATTAAAAAAATATTAGTGATTTATAATTTATTTTAAAAAATAATATTCAATATTAACAAAAGTTAAACTAGTTGGGAAAATATAGGGGTTGTAGATTCATTGGCACTATTTATTAGAACAATATAATGATATATTTGCCCCTCACACCAAAAAAAAAATATAACTAACTCTTTAGGATATTAAGGTCTTTTATGGGGAGCATTAGTCATTTTCAAATTTATTATGGGCAATGGTGTTATTTTTCATTTAAAAAGCACAATTAAAATACCCAAATGCTTTTCAGAACATAAATTTTAATATTAGCATCAACAAAAATTTAGTACTTTCAAAATGATATTTTTTTATTATTATAATTTAAGGTGACGGCCAAATTTGTATTTGAACAATTATAAAAATATAAAAATTAATCAAAAGCATAATTAAAATGACCAAAATACTATTAGAAGTTAAAAAACCAAACTTAGCCTTAAGGTGTCTTTTCATCTTTCTCCAAAGGTTTTCGTTCGATATTAACATTTTATATGAAGGACAATTTGGTTTTTGACTGAAAAAAAACAAATAATAAAAGGTCTTGTGCCATATTTGGTTTTTAACTTAATTACAAATAATAACAAAAAAAAATGAGAATGAAAGGCTATTTTATAGTAAAGGGTCTTGTGCTATATTCTTATAAGAATTTAACTAACATTACAATTTATACATTCTGATTCTGCAACTTATTTTTAAAAAAACTTATAATAATTTAAATCAAAACCAGCATTTTGACAGTGATATATGATGTTCTTTTCTTTTGTTTGTAATAAAAGAACCAAAATAAATGAGTTAGTACTCCAAATTCCAAATTCCAGAATAGAAGTCTTCAGGTTTCATTTTATATAAAAATAAAAAAAAATAAAAAATTCAACATCTCCTACATGGTCATACCATACAATGTGAAACCTCACCATTGATGAACACTTCAGAAATTTTACATTGAAAGCTCAGGTCGAGCTGCATAGGTGGACTCACCCACCATGCCAGCGCCATACACTCACCATGCCAACGCCATATGTATGGCTTTGGCATGGTGGGTTGTCCACCTATGCAGCTTGACCTGAGCTTTAAATGCAAAATTTCTGAAGTGAAAAAAATGCTCCTTAAATATGGAAATTTAATGGCAAAATTAGTGTATAATTAATTAATATTGGGAGGAGGAGGAATGCTTGTTGCGTAAAAATAATAAGTAATTAAGGGCTTAAAAAGTTGGGTCCTACAAAATAGGGCCCGCTTGCTTTGGCGTTTTTGGCGGCTATTCTTACAAGAAATCACCAAAACTCAATATTTCATTACCAACCATGCTCTTTCTCTCTCTCAAAAGACACAAAGATACTTCCTTTTTATTCTCTCTCTCTCTCTGGCCCTTTATCCTGTTGTCCTTTTGAAACTTGACAAGTTGATGGTTCTGTTCCTGTTTGTCCCCTGAGAAAATCCGTACATTTCCTTTTTTTTTTTTCATTTCACTGGTTTTGCTTTTTTGTTGCAGCAACCAAAAAGAGAGTTTTTTTTTTAATATACATTTTTATTTTTTTGGGAAAGAGACTAATATGGGTGGGGTTGGCATGTAGTGAATGGGAAGATGAAAGGCCATAAATTAAGATTTGGTATAAGGTCAAGATTAATGGGGATTTGTTTCAGTACTGATAATGACAGAATCCCACAAGAACGACAGCGGTTATCTTTTAAGGGAAACCAAGGTAATACTTTTAAAGTCCACATTTTTTTAGTTTTTGTCTGTTATTTTTGTTGTGTTTTGTGTTTATTGTCTTTTGATTTCTTTGTGCATTGATTTGTTTTTTCTAGGCATAGTTGAGGAAATGGGTTTCATTTGGTTTTTTGTTGGTCTTGTTGTTATGCCAGTGGTGTTTTGAGCAACAAAATAGAGCATTTTAGTGAAGTGGATTCATTGATTGTAAACTTGAAAGTGTTTGTATGCAGGTTAATGTTGGCTTGAATTAACGTGACTTTGTCAATTTAGGAAATTAAGAGATGTAGCTCGTTGATGTATTCTGTTAATTTGCGATACTTAATAGCTTTACAATTCATAAAAAGTTTCTAACTTGTTAAATACTACTTCAATTGTCCTTTACCAAAAGTTTAGGGTTTGTTGATTTGTGTGCGTGTTAAGTGAATGTGCAGTATATTATTTATAACTGTTCTTGTGAAGAAGCAGGGCACGACCACGACCACTCACCAACTATATCAAATGGGCCGGAGGTGGTTGAGATCAAAAGAACAAGTAACATCCCTTCAATTCACAAGAATGTCACAGATCTTCGTAATAGTCCTGGTTATGTTAATGTTGATATCTTTACATACGAGGAAATGACATTGGCCACTAAGCATTTCCGACCAGATTATATTCTTGGTGAGGGTGGATTCGGAGCTGTTTATAAAGGAGTCTTGGACAAGAGTGTAAGGCCTGCTTACAAGACCACATATGTTGCCATTAAGGAGCTTAATCCTGATGGGTTACAAGGTGACAGAGAATGGCTGGTATTCATCTTTTCATACTTTCTCAGAATATTTATCTTTTCTAAGTTATGGTGTTACTAATTATCAACTCTGGTTTCTTATTTACTGTTTCCTCCATAAATGGCTGGTAGTTGATGGACTCAACTTTCTTTTAATTTGGATTAGGAATATTTTAGTAGGCTTATTTGGGAGACATAGTTATGTATCTTTTGATTTGTGTCAGTAGGATAATTACTCATATGGATGTATTTGAGAATCGAGTGAAATGAAAAGAGACTGAAATCTTATTTCATATTTCACTATGCTCAAGAAATGAATTTACCTAATTGGATGCGAGAAATCTTCTATTAGTTAGAATGGAGATGGGGATATCAAAGAACATTATATATATATCTATCTCTTGAGAATGCTCATTATTGTTTGAGGGAAGGAAATTGGATAGTCATTATAATTTGGTATTGTTAGTTACGTACAACATAGTTGTTTGCCATTGGGCGAAAAGTAAACTTGTTTTTCTTGTGTAAACCATTCTGTCAAAGATGGCATCCAGTTGCTTGTATTCATTGTATCCTGTTTGCTTTGCAGGCAGAAGTCAACTATTTAGGTCAACTCAGTCACCAAAATCTTGTGAAGCTCATTGGGTATTGCTGTGAAGATGAACACAGGTTGTTGGTTTATGAATACATGGCAAGTGGGAGCTTGGAAAAGCATCTTTTTCGCAGTAAGTGGCTATTGAAATTTTGAATTTATGGTGCCTATAGGGAGTGAAGTTTTGTGTGCAGTGTAGTGAGGAATCTTATACATTAGCAAAGAATTAATCAATTCAGAAGCATATGACTGATCTAAATTTTAACATGGCTATCTTTAAATAACTACATAAAACCTATTAGGGTATTCCGTAGCTTGCACTGTTGATGATATGATCATGGATGCTTTTATGTTTTCCAGATGGAAATATTTAAGGTCACATACTTTATAGCCACTTAAAATCTCATAAACTTAGTAGAGTCTAGAATCATTATGCTTTATGGGGGCTTTGCAAATGGTTCATGTTCTCATTTAGTTTCCTATAACTTAACCGCTTGATGCCTTTTTTATTTAAAAAACATCAATGATGAGTCTAAGCAAACCTCCATGGGATGGAGCATTACAACATAGAACAGAACTGAAATGGAGGCTCAACAGATAATGTGAATGGATTAGCAAATGGACACGACTTTTTAAGCAACGGAGGCCTGATTTGTTTGATCTCATGGTTCAAGTTGTCTATAATAATTAGATAGTCGAGGTGTCTTTAGCCACCAAAGTGAAAAGAAAAACAGAGGAACATTTTTATCCAGGTGGATATTTCTTGTATTAGTATTGGATTATGTTGTCTCGCAATGTTGTTTATTCTATGATACTCTTGATGATTTGTAAGCAGAGAAATAATCCTCCTCCTTTGGAAGAAGACAATTGTTTTTATTTTTCCTTTTTATTTGTTAGGAGTGGGTTGTACTTTGACATGGTCAAAAAGAATGAGGATTGCTTTAGATGCTGCAAAAGGACTTGCTTTTCTTCATGGTGCAGAAAGATCTATCATATACCGTGATTTCAAGACATCAAACATCTTGCTGGATTCGGTTAGTTATCTTTACTTCGGTAGTTGTTACTATCAAACAAATTCATCTTCCTCTTGGTGTCGTTTCCTCCCTTTGAAGTTCAAATAACTGGCCAACTGGACCTTATCTTGCTGAAAATTTGTCTACCTCTAGTGATACATTGTTACATCAATATTGTGGCTTCCTTGAAAGCTGCTGAAAAGAATAAAAATGATCCATGTTTCATGCATGATGAAGTTGTAGAATTTTTGCTTGGGAAGTATTCATATACGAAATGAGATGCATAAGTCTTCCCGAAGTTAGTGTTTATGCTTGAGGAAGTTTTCCTAGTTCTGTTGTTGATAGTGTAATAACAATGTGCAGGATTTTAATGCAAAACTTTCAGATTTTGGACTTGCAAAAGACGGGCCGATGAGAGATCATACTCATGTGTCAACACGTGTCATGGAGACATATGGATATGCTGCTCCAGAATATGTAATGACTGGTGAGTGTCTGGTGACATATTGCAGTAATCATTCCATTTGTGGTGATAATTTTGAAATTCTGAAGAATCCCTATTCTCTATTCCAAAGCAAAGAGATAAAGCATAGTTATAAATGATGTCTTGGTATTCGATAAATGTTGAAGCTTTTCATTTTATTGCATTAGAAAACCAATTTGAATTGGATTTTGTTCGAATGGATCAAATTCTCGTACTTTCTCTGGTACATAAACAGTGACTGATTGCAGATGGATTGATAGGCATGGATATTTTCTATTTTTAAAGTTTCTCATGGTCCAGGACTCAACTTAGTGCTTTTTTTAGGAAAGATGTTTGTATTTGGTACTGAAAACATGAAGTAATTTGCAATAGGAAATTAAACATTGTCAATCTATTTAATGTTCAACTGGGATCGTTGATAAGAATTCATGGTTCCACTAAGCTTATATAATAATTTTCTGAGCAGGGCATTTAACGGCTCGAAGTGATGTTTATGGGTTTGGGGTAGTGCTACTTGAGTTGCTTCTTGGAAGGAGAGCAATGGACAAGAGCAGGCCTAGCCAAGAACACAACCTTGTTGAGTGGGCCCGCCCTCTTTTGAACCACAACAAGAAGGTTCTAAGAATCTTAGATCTCAGAATGGAAGGGCAGTACTCATCTAGAATTGCAATGAAAGTAGCTAATTTGGCATCCCAATGCCTTAGCCAAAATCCGAAAGGGAGACCCCTCATGAATTAGGTGGTTGAATTACTTGAGAGTTTCCAGTCAAAGGATGAAGTCGCCATGTTGGAAACCAGTGGGAGAGGTGTAATCCCATATGAAGTCCCAACGCGCTCTCCATGCACTCCAGAGAAAGGAAGAAATCAAACTAGAAGTCATGATCATAGAGAAGGGGAACCTTCTCCTTACACTCCGGATGAAGAAGGGAACCAGACTAAAAGTCGTGAGCATAGAGAAGGGGAAACTCCTCACACTCCTTCAGAGAAAGAAAGAAACAAAACTAGAAGTAATGATCATAGAGAAAGGAACCTCGAAGGAGGAGCAAACCTGCAAATGTAGGGAGCAGAAGTGAGCCCCCAACTGAGAGTGATCTGATTAGCGCTCATGTTGGAATGTCGAATCCTATGACTGAAACGCATCTACATTGAGTTGAACTAGTACAAATATGGATGGAAGCTGAAACTGTAAGAAATGTCTATCCATTTTGGTGTTTTGAAATAGCAATTATTCTTATCTCCATTTCCTGGTCTTTTAGATTTTCTAAACAAATATGCTGCTGAAGCATCTCCGTCTCCTCTTCTTACACAAGTTACAATCATGTGTCAATTTTTACTTACAGGAGCTTCAGGTTTATGTTTATGGTTGAAGTTAGCATGTCGTAGATGTAACTATTAGCAACATATTTTACTTTCAAACATGTATAATCATTATAATTTTTGCATTAAAAAGAAGGCAACGCCCTCATCTAGCTTGGTCCAGGTTCTTAAAGGCAGGATTCAGGATGCTTTAATGGTGTTTTGATTCTTTATTGATGATCTGGAAGATGGAACAGAAGCCATTAATAGTCTATCATATTAACTTAAATTATCACATGAATGTACTTCATCATTTTCATATAAATTCACCCTTTCAAGCACAGTTTCGGTGCTTGATCATAACCAATTGATCTATAAGGGTGAAAAAAGAGAGAAAAGGACCTCCATTCGGGTAACTTCTTCGGCCTATAATTTTAATTTTAGGACGCTTCTGACTTTTTAGAGTTAACAATCAAATTTACGGGTTTGTTTTGTTTGTTTTTAACATTAGCATAACAGGGAAAACATGGTTAAATAATATTATTAATAAAATATTTTAAAAAATAACACAGTTTAGTAAGTTATAAGACTCGTCTATTACTCGCAAGTTGCATGTGGGCACATAACTCACCAAAAGAGTGATCCGGAAAGGTTTTTTTTGGCCTCTAAACTCTCTACCAAAAAACCATCCCAACACAATTTAAAACCAAAATTTACAATTCATGTCCTAAAACAATTAAAAAATCAACACAATCAAACATATATCATTTCATCGATGCCTTCATGGATACCTTCATGGATAGTGGATGTTATTCTATGAGCTCCCGTAATTTAAAAAAAATGAATTTAATAAATAAATAATAATAATTAGCACTCATCATCTATAAGAAAAGTAACCATCATTTAATAAATGTTATATATATAAAAATATTGGATACCAATTGATTCTATCTCGGACAGTAGAGCTTATAATTGAATCGGATTAAGTGAATGTTTTGAGAAACCTTAAATTACATGAATCACCAATTAATTCCTTTCATTCTTACCTTGATGGTTGATATTATATATAATCCATGATGTGTTAGGATGGGCTAAATTTCCACATTTCCTTATTAGGGTAATGCATCTCAACTATGTTAAAGCAATATCGCGGGACATGTGCCAACTACAAATCACCACCCTCTTGGTATATAGATACATCAATACAACGAGTTGAACTAATCTTATTTTGCATCATTTTCCAAATAATTTCAACTTAAATTTCAAATATATTTTAGCCAAGTAAATTAAATAACATTCCAAATAACTCGTTAAGAGACATATCTAATATAGTAATTAAGAACTCATTACTTTCTAACAATAATATCACCATAAAACATAACATTCCAATAGTACAAGACATCTGTTGAAATTATATAACAAAATTCAAGCTTAATTTATCAATATTATAAGGTTAATCAAAGCAAATAATTTATTAACAAAACCTTAACAATAATATAACCAACAAAAAAAATATAGCTAATTAACCTAATTTTAACCTAACTCACAAAAACTGTATACATGTTTTTTAAATTCCTAATCCAAACCCTAACATTTTCAAAACCAACAATTAATATAAATTATAATAAATTGATAGAAAAAAAGTGTGTAATACAACTCTAGATGTTGAATGTGAGTAGTGACGATTATGAATGGTAGGGGTGGCGGCCTAAACTTGGTGAGAAAGTTGCGGGCGGAGAGAGAGAAAAGCCTATCATGGTGGATGTGGGAAGGGAGGAGAGGGGGAATAAACAAGAAAAGAAAAGAAAATAGGTGAGGTTATAATTCGTTTGAAGTCGCTAGCCTCGCATTTGATTTGCAAGTCATATATGAGGCCGACATCTAGTATTGGCATATTTCTCAAAAAAAATCCATATGGGAGACCATATCTCCATAGTGGAGGACTTCAGTTGTCCTGCAATCCCTGCTTATTTTGGTTTTAGAACAACAGTCAAGATATTAACAACTAGCAAGCTACTCATAAGAGAAAACATCCCAATGCCAACAACCAGCATCAAATCTGACTTCACAACAAACACTTGGCTTCTTGAGTTTACACACAATGGGGAAATGAAAAAAGTTTTTATGTGGAAGGATCAACACTGCTCGCATGAATCCCCGAGTGGATTGGAAACCATGCTTCTTCACATGGGGCTGAAATTATCAGGAGCTCTTCCCTGCAAATAAAATAAAATAAATGTGACATCTAATTCTTAGCACCAATAAAATTCCATAACATAGAATTATAAACAAATGAGAGCTTATCATTTTACAGGAGCTATACCATTTTGGTCACTTCAAACGAGAAGTGCAAATGTTACAGCTTACACGTGCCATAACAGAAGACCATTAATTGATTCTGTACATGGCAGGTGTTCAAAGTGTTGATTGCTAAACATTGATTAACAGATAAACTTTAGGCAGGAATAGAAGCATGTGGCCAGCACCAAATTAGCAAACTCTGACACTTGAGGCTTTTAAGATTTGGATACAGTAACAAGGAATCACATGTACTATGTTTAAGTTTTGATTGTATTTCCATAATTTGGACATTTACTTGATTGCCACGACTCTTGGAAACTACTATTGCTCCAAACACACGTTTAGCGTTCAAAACCAATAGACAAAAAAAAAAAATACTTGTATGGTGAAATGTGCAAATAAATCGAAGACACCTGAATGAAGAATTTATCATACCCCATAGTTGACGCAACTTCATGGCAAGTTGAGAGATGGATCTTCTCTCAGCTGGATTGGAAAATTCCATATTTACAGCCTCCTGGATCGCACAAAAGAATTCTCTTTTTGTTTTTGCAGAGAGAATAATATAATCAGGTCCATTGATTGTGCTCAAGTCCACCAGCTAAAGGGAGAAAATTTCAGAGGGTTTTTATTATAAACTTCAAGCCACTGAAAGTAATTGAAACAAAGTGACAGGGAGTGAAAAAAACAAGGAAATAAAGTAAAGTACTTGCCTGCTGCAACCAAGGGATTATTGAGTTTGTAAACCTCTGCTCTAAGAAGTACGATGCCAAAATGCTAAGAACATCACCAGCAGTCTTGGAGGACAAACTTTCTAGAACAGGACCAGTTCTTTCAATAAGCTCAATCAGAACAAGTTCATCAATGGAACAGAGAGCTTCCTCATAGGCAGACTCTAGGTCACCTTCACATAAAAAGTCTTTCACACATTGCCACACACAATTTTTGCTCTCTGGACCACTTTGTCTGGAATTGGCACTCGAGAGTGGAGCAAAGACAGAATCAACTTTTCTCGCCTGACCCATGCTCTGTGCTCCCTGCCCAGAGCGTTTTTGCATGTCCTTTCCTATAGCATTCCTACTAGTCTTTACAGCAGGATTAGCCCACATCTCTGTGCCATTTTTAGCAGGGTTGATTGGTCTGCTCCTGCTGAAATTTTTTCCCTCCCATATATCAGAATTCTTTGCAGAAAGCAGTGAAGGTTGTCTATTGCGAATATCTACAGATGGCCGAGGAGTGTATGTTGAAGGTCTGGGAGAAGAAACACTTTGATTCTGCTTCATAAGTCTAGAGATAGCTGAATCAGAACGTCTCCCATCTTGCATGAGAACTTGACCTATTCTATCTACTTCATGTTCTAAACCAGACACTTTAGACTGTAATATAGACAAGTTATCCATTACGCCTGTTGAAAACGCCTGTAAATTTAATTGAATGATTAAAAATAGCGAATAGACTTCACAGCAGGCAAATATTCAAGCCCTTTCTTGATTAGACAGAAAATATTTTAGCAATCCCTAAATAGAAAACATCAGAAAATGGGAAGCAAAGAGAAACTCAAAAAAGTAGGCAATCATAACAAGCACTCAATATTGACAACATCTACAGCTACACGCCTTGAGATAATGAGAGACTGTGAAGCTTGTAGCAAGAGGCCAATAGTGGTAGAATTATGGTTAGCAAGAACATGCATACTGGACAGTGGACACATTATGTTTCATAGTTCTAAAGTAGATATAAAACTCTATACCAGTAAAGATATTAAGAAATTCTAATTTTATTTACCTGTAGTAGTTCCATTAAATTCGACTGCTTGTTTTCCATCTCCAAAAGTTGTTTCCGTATGCAAGCCATTTCACTGGCTACCTGTGAACAACATCCATGCAATGTTTGGAAACTGTTCTCTGTAACTGCAGAGTCGATACTTCTACGATCTCGCATCTGTGCAGAGTATATTTGCACCTCACTGTTTATCCCTTCAGATGAAAACTGCTGATTCCGACCCCTCGGCTTGAATGAACTGCCCTCCTCAAGCAAGCCGTGAGAAACTGTGACAAACTTGGTCTCAAAGTTGTTAGTAACTAGGTTGGACACGGATGAAGAGTCTTGCTTGTCATCCATTGGCACATATTCACATCCAATATCTGGAGGACTCATTACATCAGCACTCATCCTTTCTAATGTTTTGGTAATGGAACTACCCTCTGATTCCTCATTTTGAAGATCTGCCAAAGAAATGTTATGCTTTTTTGGGACAGAAATTTCAATATGCCAATTATCTGTTTTGGGATGATGAGAGTCCACATAATTTTGACATGCTTTCGTAGCTGATAAAGGAGCCCTTCTTTTAGTCGAGTCTGAAACTACATTTTTTAGTGTGGCCTCCTTCCGCACAACATCACTTGCACTCGTGACATCACTGTAGTCACCTCCATAGAAGTTTTCTGTATAAAGTGGAAAATAAAATCACCGAAAGAATTCAAGCAAGAGCAGAAAGACATGCCAGAGGAAGCATCTAAGGGACAATTGTAAGCATATAAAACCACATCACATGGGATTTTCAAGAAACTACTGGATTGTTCTTTAACAAATTAGGTAAAAGACTCCACCACAGCTCACAGTGAAGAATAATAATCAGTATAGAATGATACTCTCTCTAGCTCTTTATACCAAATGCTCTCAAGAATTTTACAAAGCAAATTTCTAGAGGCTTCAAAACAGTTACTCCGGTCAAATACAAGCAAATCTTCCCACCCATGTGAAACTAGGAACACATACCCATGGTAATGTGTTGCATATTCAGAGTAATGGATTTTATAGAAGCGAATATATAGAAAAGTAATTCATAGAATATAAAGAGGAAGAGAGACAGCACCATCTATAGCAGGCTTTGCAAACGTTTAAACATATGGGTTGTGATTTTCTTGCGTAAGATACCGAGAGCAATAGTTAATCATGGATTATTCAAAAGGACAGAGGAATAATATTTTGCTTTAGGTCACCCACCATGCAAATTGAGCAAATTGGTGAATCCACAGTTTAGAATGGTTTGCCGTAGCGCAGAGCAGTCCTTATTAATTATGATCTCATCATATTACATAGCTTTGAATAATCAAGCACTGATTAGTTCAACGGAAACTTCCAGACAGCATAAATGCCACAGCTTTTAAATAGAGTTATTTTCCACTTCATATGGCAAAACTAATTCCGCAGCTATTTGAAGTCTAAACAGCAGTTTTCTAGTATCCTGATGTGTCCTTGATACGTCTCTCATCTCTGATTTCTTTCTAGATATACTTGCATATCTGGCAAGTGGACCTCAAGGCTACTGCTAAAACATTAGTACATCATGAAAAACATATGACAATGCATTTAGATTTGCAAAGGCAAACAAAATAGAACAGTTTATAAACAAACTTAACCTTGCATAAATTTCAAAACATCCATTTTAACACAAGACTCTATTAACGCTTTTAAGTTAATGAGCATGGGCACAAAACCTTTTATAGAAGAACCAGTTTCAGAAGGTTCAGGGGTATCAGACCCTGGAAGACTTTTCCAGTACTGAAGGGCATGCTGTACTGCCTCCCTAACTGGTTTCACCTATAAGAAACACAAAAGGCATTTGAGTAATGCACATAATTCAACAGATGTGAATTCTTCAAATAAAATCTTAATTGACATCAACCTTGTCAAATCGGCATGATTCAAGATATCGGATGCAGGAAGCCCTAAAAGGTCCCAAGCAGGATCCACCACTTGAAGCAATTTCTCCCAATGCTGCAGAAGCTGCTTTGCGTGTTGTCCAATCACTGTTTTTGAGAGCTTCTTGGATGCTAGTCATTGCGGCGGATAGAATATTTTGTGATGGAGCACCTCCCGCCTGCAATAGAGAATAGAAAAAATACCATTTTGCAAAGTATGAGTACATGTAACTAGCATAATAGTGCACCCAACTGATTATTAGTAATCATTGAAAAATATTTGAGAAAACAACCAGAATGATGCTTCTGTTCAACTCAATTGCTGCTGGTTTTGCCATGAAATGTGGATTCTTGAGCAACTTTATTGTCCGAGCCAACATCCGCTGCAGAATAGAAACTGGAGGATCATGAGAATTATCAATGACCCTCGCCAAGCACAACGCAGAGCCCGACTGCACCTGCTTATTCTGCTCACCCAAAGCTTCAAAAAGCGGCTTGACCAACATAACAAAAACCCCATCACTCTCATCCCCATGGTTACTCAACTTAGCAGCCAAAATACCCATCGTCTCAACACAAGCATCCCTAACAACCGAATCTGGATCCTTAAGCCTCTTAACAACACTAGCAACCATCTTACTCAAATGGGGTCCCATTAAACCCTCATGAAAATTCACCAATGTACCTATCAACCTAACACACTCCTTCCTAACCGCACTCTTCTGCTCCTTATCCGTATCCAAAATACACGAAAGGAACGGCGAAACCCCATCTGGGGTTAAACACTCAGCCATTTTCTCAAGCTCATCAACACCAATCTGACAAGTATCTCGATCAGCAAGCTTTTTCAAAGCAACAACCACCTTTTGCTTAAGCTCAAAAACCACTTGCTGTGCACTAACCCTAGAGGACCCTCTAGTTTTCAATTGCGAATGTGCCTCCTTCATCTTGAAATCCTCCTAAATCCCTAACTATACAAAATCCACGCCCTCCTCTCCTCCTCAGGTCACATTGTCAGCTGTTTTTTTTTTAATAAAAAGAAAGTAATAAAATCTGTCGCTCATTATCTATCGATCTATCTATAAGCAAGAAATTTAAAATTGAAGCTTTAACTTTATGCCAGAAAAAAAAAATTCAAAAACTTCTACTCAGAAAAATGTTTGAAACCCTAACCTTTTCTTGGAAATTGAAAAGTACAGAAAGAGAGCAGAGCGTTTCATTCAAATCAAAGCCAAAAGAAAAACAGAGAGAAATTTGAAAATAATAATAAATTACTAGTACCCATAGACAAAAAGGTGAAGACGGAGGAGGAGCAAATCTCTCAAGTAAATGTCTATAAAAATCAACGCTCCCTTTTTTTTTCCCCTCTCTCTGAGAGTTTTTACAGAGATTGATTGATGGAGAGACAGGAAGAGATTATGTTAGTATTAATTAAGTATTTATTTTCTTTGGAGTTTGGGGGAGAGAGAAAGAGAGGTCTTCAAATTTCGCGCTTAGCACTGTGTATTTCGAATTTTGGGTCGAGGGAGCGTTTGGACTGTGCAGTCTTACGTACTAGTCTACTACTTGATAATGAGCAGTCGTTTTAGTCTTTCCTTTATCTCTTTTCGTCCTCACATGTGCAAGGCAGTCTCTCCTCCTCCCCTTCTTTCAAGAACAACTTTTCAAAATTTGAATTCATTACATTGATGGACGTAGATATATTATAATAAGAAACGAGAGAGAGAGAGATTGTAGATATATTATTGTATATTTAAATAAGTGAATCCATTTTCTTAATTTATTTCATAATTCAAAATAAAGATAAAAATTATTTTAAAATCAATATTGTTAATCATATTACTTTATGTCTAAAATTACTAATTTGTCACGTATTATTTTAAAAATAAAACAACTTTGGATAACTTTTATTTTTCTATTCCAGATTTTTCAACGAAATCTAAATTAAGATGTTTCAGTTTTATTTTATCTTTTTTTTTTATATTGCTTTTTTAATCTATATTTATTTTCTCTAATTTTATCCTTTAATACTTAGTTTGTTGAAGATTAAACTTTATAATTTATTGTGATTTTTTTTTTTGTGATTATCTTAGTCTCATAACTCATTTCACGAGCTTAGCAAGTTAACCCGGTTGACTCGAAGTTTTTATTATCTATTCTTTCATATTTGGTTGATTATGAACTAAGTTTTGTTATTTATTTTGATTTTTTTTCTATGGAATTATCATAGTTTCATGACTCAGTCATGAATTTTGCGAGTTAACCCAAGTAGACTTAGGTTGTTTTTTTATGTCCTTTATTTAGATTGATTTTTTTTTTCAATTTCATCATTTAACAATGAATTTTTTTAAAAAATGAGATTCATGATTTGTTTTGATTTGCTTTACATGGGGTTATCATGATTTTCATGACCTCATGTTGTGAATTTAAAAAGTTGACTCGGGTTAACCGGAGTCGATTAAATATGTTGTTATCGTAATATTTAAAAAAATAGGATATCGTCTTGAATTTTTTTTATTCGAGCTATATTTTTACCAGTTATCCAGGTTGTCTTTAAACTCTTTAAGTTGATCAAGTCACATATAGTTGACTCTCATACGGTTTAATCTTTTTCTACTAAAAAAATGTTAGGTGCGCCTAAATATTTATTTTTTTGTTTAAAAAATGATATGCCTTACAGCGTAGCACAAACCAACGATCTAGTAGTTACCAAATAGAAATGTTTAGATTTTAAAATTATATCTAGATACTTGATTTTGTATTTAAAATTTAAATTATATGATTTAAAATGAAATTATCTTTGAATTTGAATTTAAATTATGTACATTGAGTTAATATATATAGTACACCCTCAAAATAATATGTTAAATGCTCTAAAATCAAAATATATTATTTCAATTAATTTATAATAATTAATCCACCACTTATAGATCATTAAATGAAAAAACAAATTGCGGCGATCTAGCCGTTCAACTTGATAAATAAAATATATTCAAAAGATTTTTTTATTAAGAGGATAACATATGTACAAATTTAATATAAACCGAAATACAATTTTAATATATCTTTTAATAATTCATTTGACTAATTGGAAGAAATAGGATTGATCTTTTTCTCTCTATCAATTGTTACAATGAATAATTACAATTACCTTAGCTAAAACACTTTAGCAATCACCGCAACTTAACATTTTTTCCATCAACATCCTTAATTTTTTTTTAATTGCAGCTTTCTGAAACTAAATTATTGATGAATTTATCATAATTTACTAGAGAATGAACAAATTTAACAAGGGAGGACCATAGTGTTAAACAAGAAGAAATCTCATGGTCAATCTTAAATTCACTAGAAAAAAATTATGTTTTGTCAACCTAGTTATCATGATCTCAAATAATAATTTATTATAATTATAATTATATATATTTTTTTCAATATCACTATCAAAG
Organism: Populus davidiana; assembly: GCA_030145905.1. NCBI lineage: Eukaryota > Viridiplantae > Streptophyta > Magnoliopsida > Malpighiales > Salicaceae > Populus > Populus davidiana. The sequence continues at coordinate 939,668 of CM057794.1, read as the reverse complement.
TTGATTTTAAATTAAACTTCTTAGTTTCTTTAGATTTTTTTAATATAGAGTTATCATGTAGGTGCTCAATTTTGCGAGCATAGATTTGTTTTTGTCTAATAATTAAATAAAAATAGTTTTTTTTTTTAAAAAGTTATAAAACCCAGTAAAGTTTATAATTTGACTCACAAGTTTGGTGAGTTAACTTAAATTGATTGGAATTTGAACTTCGTAAATTGTTTTGGTTTACTTTTTATAAGTTTATCGTGGCCTCAAATAAACATACTAGCATTGAGTTGATGCTTAATTTTATGAGCATCTATTCATCATGTAATTAAATAACAAATAGTTTTAAAAAACAAAGTTATTAAATCGAGCGGAATCTATGATCTGGATTGTGGGGTTGGTGGTTTAAGCCATGAAACTTTGGTTAGTCTAAAATATTATCAACTTAATATATATATTTTTAAAATGTCATCTTGAAATATTCTTAAAGTCAAATAATATTTTTACCAGTCATTTAGGTTGTCTTTAGACTCATCAAGTCAATTAAGTAATATTATGACAACTTTATCACTATTTATTTGAAATTTGAGCTAACTAAAGAGTCGAGTTGAGAAGTTTCAAATTTGATATTGGATCGGGTTTAATGACAATGCTAAAGAATTTCTTGTGACATGGACAAAAATATTTTGGTTCGACCCACAATATAGCCTAAGCTAATTATCTAATTATTATTACAAATAAACAGAAAGAGAATTTTACTCTTTCTTTATTATGGAGGCAAACTCAATGGTACCATAGATCACAATAGTATAGTTGAGTCAATTCCTTTTTTTTAGTCCTCGGATAATTACATAGTTGCAATCCATAATAATTTTTTAAATTTTATCCTCACATAATATATTGAAATGGTTATAGGACTCAAAATTTATTTTGATTTACATGATATGATATATGACATATACAATATGTACGTGATGTTAAAAATATATCTACATTAAATTGATGCTTGGTGTTACAATGTCAAGTTTAATTTTCTTAATTAAATAATTGAAACAATAAGGAATATATTTGGCACTAAAAGAAGTCTTATTTCTTTTTTATTGTTCATGGGGTGGGAAAATACAGTTTGGTCCCTAAAATTTAAAATTTTAATCCTTGCGTTATAAGGGTTTTGCATTTTAGTCCTAAAACTTCAATTATTTTTTACATTTCCGTTATTGGAATTTGAGAGGAGAGGGGAAGTTACTGAAAAAAATATAAAATTCTCTAATAACATGAATCTTGGCTATTAATTAGCATCTTAGCTTCATTTTTAGCTATTTAACTGTAAAGATGCTAATCAAAGAAAGTAATGAATTATCGCTTGTCTGCTGCCTTCTTGTAGTCTCTTCTCTGCAGTTTTAATTCCTTCTATCTCTTTCTCTTCTTTAGAACTATCAATCTCCTCTCACGGTTCCTTCTTCTTTTTTTTTAATTAATATAAATATCCGGGCTAATTTGCTTACACCTCGACTAATCTCACATATCCTGAAATTGACGACCATATAATAAGCCTTCAATGATTATCAGATTAACAACCACATGACTCGAACATGAGATTACATAAAGAACAAATTTTTTAGTTCCAAGCTTTTATTACTGGGCTATCCAAAGCACATGTTCCCTTTTTCTTTCCTTGTTCAGATTGAGGCATGGAGATGTTCCTGTCTCAATGTTAAGTCCCAAGCAATTTACTTTATTTTAGTTTTTAATTTTTTTTATGCCTTTTGGTTTATTTTTTTTATTTTGGGTTTTTTTATTTTAATTTTTTTAAAAAAACAACTTAATATTAAATCGATGAGAAAATTAATTAAAAATTTTGAAATAAATATATTTTCTTTAATTTTTTTGTTGAAAAAAGAGATAAAAATTGAATTATTACACCTTTTATCAGCTTCAACATTGTAAAGGAGACCAAATCTTGGCGAAGGGAATCGAAGGGAAAATGACAGAGCACCCTTTTTTGTGAGGAACAACATCCTAAATTAAATTAAATTAAATTAAATTAACTTAAAGCAAGATGACGCAAACTTAGATCCTGATAAATGGGTTTTTGCTGAATTTTGGTCCAATAGCGATATGGAATGCCGACGCTCGGAGTCGGCTGAATGTAACCTACGTGGGCTTGTACGGTTATTGGTCCAATCAGGTTCCAATTGGATAACGGCCTATAACATCGGCCCATTAAAATGCACTGTAACAAAGAGAAGATAAAGGAAGCCCAAGAAGAAAATCGAGATGCTCATTTACAGTGCAAAATACCCCAATCAAGGAACAAGATCGGGATGCTATGGGCAAAAGGGTGCCTGGAGCTGGTGGAGTCATTAGGTTGGTCAAAGAATTTTGTAAAATTATTCTAGAATCCGATTCTTCTTTGGCGATTGATTTAATTAATAAAAATAAGATTATCAATGATAAAAATTATAATCTAATCATGCAGAAGAGAGATTTATTAGTAAAAAATTGGAATATTCGGGTGATTCATGTCTACGAAAAAAACAAATTCAAAGCTAATTATGGTTTAATTACTAGTTTTTTTGATAGATTTATATTTTCTTTAATGAACTTTTTGTGAGTCTTTACTATAATTTGTATTATGATCTGATTGGATTAATTCTGTCGCATTTAATTTAATTGGGTGTTTAGCCCCGATTTCATCCAAAAAAAAAAAAAAGAACAAGATCATGGCATTAAAGATACATAATTTTATTTTGATTAAGCCACCAGAAGCTGAGGGGAGTGAAAAATAAAAAGATCAATGATAAGGGAAATGGGTAAACATTTTCAAGAAGATAAAAAAGCACCTAAACTTGTCAACTCTTGGACGTTGGTAAGTAAGTTTGCTCTGTACATTGTCATTTAGGATTCAAACTAGTATTTGGCTTTGCCGTGAATTGAAATATATTTTTTTAAAATATAAAAAAAATTATTAAAAAAATAGAGAATTTCTTAAGAGTATCATTAAACTTGATCAAACAAGTTAATCTTGAAATCTCCTAACCTAGCTCTTTTAAACCATGTGAGAGCCGACCCGATATGAATCAATTGATTTCATAAGTCCAAAAATAACTTAGATAGATAATAAAAATATGGCTTAATTTTTTTAAAAGTTTTAAAATAACAACTTAAAAATAAAATTCAAATGATGTCAAATTAGATTGATTCAGATCACCTCACGACATGAGTTATGAACTACTCTAATTTAATCTTTTTACCATTCATAAAAAATAAAAACACTGCACAACCTTACCTTCATTAGCCATGCCAAATAATTTTGGACTGAGAGGTAAATTGTTATAATGTAAATTAAAATTTAGAATCGCACTAAATAGTACTAGTCAAACATATTATCAAAGAACTATCTAAACTTAAAATTTTAAGTTGGTAGGTGAAGCTTCAAGATATAATTTATATTATTTTTAACACACACCTTTAAGTGAAAGCTTTTTGAATTTGAAATCTGGACAGGCTCACATTATCTTGTGTTTATTTTTTATTAAATAAAAAAGTATGATGAGATTCAAACTCGTGATCGCTTGGTTATCAAGACTTTGATATCATGTCAAAAAACCATCTCAACTCAAAAACTTAAATTAATAAATAAAATTTCAAGATATAATGTATATTATTTTCTAACATATATACTCCTTTTTTAAGTTATCATTGAAAGTCACCTTCAAGCTTGCTGGCAGTTTTCATCACCCCCGTCTTGCGCTTGATGCAGTCAATATTTTACTTTAAGCACAGTTCTTTCCTGCAAAATGTAACAAAAAAGGAAAAAAGAAAACGATGAAGTGGGAAGATGCAGCAAATGTGAATATTGTTTAATTTCAACATAAGTTTAGCAGATCATATGTAGAGGCATAATAAGGCATGCAAGAGTCATTGCTGTTATGACATGGTTTATACCTTCATTGTGGCACAAGAAACCATGTTACTGTATATATTGAAATTATCATTGATATATCAACACAAATCATGCCTTTTATATATATATATATATATATATATATATATATATATATATAAACAAATCACACACACACACACCACAAATTAATTGGTCAAATATAACAACTCTGGACTTTGGGCTTCCCTCCGGTTGGCTTAAAAAGAATGGACATTAAATCCCAGTTGGACAGTGTACAGAAGGGGACCAGAAAATCCGCAGTGGCCGCGACTATAATTCCCTCGCCCTTTTCTATTAAGGCTCCGTTTGTTTGCAGGAAAATGATTTCTTTTTAGAAAGTAAATTCTAGGAAAAATAAATTTTTGAAAAGTAAATTTCGGAAAAGTATTTTCCGATGTTTGATAGTGTTATGGAAAATGATCTGGAAAATACTTTCCAGTGTTTGGTTGTGTTATGGAAAATGAACTGGAAAATAATTTATTAATGAATTAATTTTTTTTTTCAAGTTTATCTAATATATATAAAATATTTAATCACTTACAATTGTCATAACCCAATTTTGACCTTTTTTATTTTTATTATTTAAAAAAAAAGATGATGAAAAATAAAAATAAAATAAATGAAGGATGAATTAAAATTTGGGTTAAGGGTAACATGATTGGAAGTTTAAAGATTTAATTAAACTCTTGACTAGTTTAATTAATTAAATCAAGGGTTTAATTGGAGAATTGATTTAATTAAATTTTAGATTATTTTAATTAATGAAATCAAGAGTTTAATTGAAGAATTAATGAGTTTGAAGACTTAATTAAACTTTGATTTAATCAAAAACCCAGGACTTAAATAAAATAAACCAAGAGAACCGGCTCTGTCTTCATCTTCAGGAGCAGCAGACCACGCCTTTGCATTTTAAAGACCAGTAGCAGTGAATTATAATTCGCTTGCTACTGTAGCAAGTGAATAATAATTCATTGGGCAGGCGTGCGTTACGCACGCCAAAAGGAAAATGTTTTCCTTTTTTTAATAGAAGGAAAATACTTTCCTTTCTCAAAGTAGCGATTTTATGTTGATCGGAATTAAGTTTCCGTTGACTTACTGTTTCATATTGTTACCAAACATGGAAAAGTAAGGAAAACGAATTCCAGGAATTCGTTTTCCTTGAAACAAACAGAGCATTATGGATGATTTAGCGGATTTATTTATTTATGAATCAATGAGATTGGTTGAAGACTAAAAAAAGATCTAGTTGTGTTAAACTATAATATCAACTTAAAAAAATCATAATTTTTGATTTAATTGTTGGATTAGGTTCAAAATTTTATAGGATTTTTTAGATGTTGTTTTTTTTTATAATAGCTACGTGGATCGTCGGATTTTTAGATATCAAAAATCTCATCAAGGCCCCAGTTTTAGTAGTTTCTATAATTTATCTTTTTATTTTTGGATTTCATGCTTTTTTTTTATATATAATTTTGAGTTTTTGTTTCCTAGTGGAGGTAGAGTTTTTAGTCTTCTTAAGACCTTGTAAACCTTCTAAAAAGACATACTGCATTATTATTATTTTTTAAAAATAAATTTATAAATTTAGAGTTCAAATCCATAATTCTTTTCCCTTGTAAAAAATAATGTGTTGTTTGATTATTATTGATATCTGCAGATTCTAGCCGCGTCACCTTCATTTAAAAAATGAAAAAGAAAAAAAAGAGAAGAACATTATAATATCACTTGTGAAAATGATGAGGTGCTCTTGACTTTTTGAAAGATATTATATTCTGATATTCTATATATAGATCTTGTCATTGACTCTAAATCCCATTATTTGAATTGAGTGAAATAAATAAAATATAAATAATTAACATTTATTTTACCATTAAGGAAAGTCATTCTTTGCAAGCTCAAGACAGCAAGAGAGCTGGTAACACATGCAGGCAACATGGAAGCAGAAGAAAAGAAGAGCTTCTTATCAGAAACAGAAAAAGAAGAAGAAAAGGAAATAGGCTTTGACCACCAGCTTCTTATAAATTGTTGATCCTCAATATTTAATTATAAGATGACACCTCATCACTAATTATCATTTAAGGAGACATTCTAATACTTAATTCACCTAACCTTACTACAAAGTACATGCAAGAGGACATAGCTGATTTAAGACAGCACATACAAGTTATCAGACAATTAATCCTATGTTGGAAACTTCCATGATTTCCTGTCGCAAGGAAAAGAAGAAGAAGGTTTTTAGATGCAACAACACATAGCACTGGCGGACAGATCATAAGCAAGGCGCATCATTACGAAGTAAAGAACCAAACTAGCTAATTAATTTCCCTGATGAAATGTGATTAAGATTAAGAAAAATACTGTTTTAAACAAATTGCAACTCATGCCGAGGAACTTGGAAGATAAAATGGATTGAGTATGGAGAAATCATATAAAAACCCTAGCTAGGGCATGCTTTGCTTATTGAAAATTTCCCAACGAAAAGGAAAATATTATTGTTTGCCAATTAGAATACAAGGAAACTGGTTTCTCTTGGGAAACGCTTTGCATATTGAAACAGTTTTGTTGGTCTAGTTTAATTGGTTTTAAATTTTTAAAATTAAAATTGAATCAAACTATAATTATTTTTGGGTTTTCTAATTAGTTAATTTGATTTTTTTTTGAATATATTTTTTTGAGTTTATTGATTTAATCGGTTTTTCAGGTTTGTTTTTCTTACCCCCTAATCAATAAAAAGAGCTATTTTCCTGTTTTTTAATCTTGAGCTGAGATAAACATCTCAGTGAGGGTGTTTGGGAGTGTGGTAGCGATTACTTTTCAAATAGCTTTTCGTGTCGAAAAGCATGCCAATAATGTTTTTTTTTTAAAATTATTTTTGATATCAGCACATCAAAACGATCCAAAAAATACAAACCGTACTCAATTTTAGCAAATTTTTTTTTTTTAAAATTTTTCGAAAAGCAGATTCAAAAGCAGCGCCAAACATGCACTAAGCTTGTCCCACTCAATGTGAAGGGTGCCGAGCATTTACGGCCTTAAGCCAATATAAAGATGGTTAATGACGGTGCTCAGTGTGCTAGCTATTCGGTTCACAGGCTGAATTGTTGAACATGATATATAGGGTTTTAGTTAATCCAGAGATTCACTTAGACACAGTCACACATGTGCATCTTTTATTGGTCAAAGTATTATAAAAACATATCATGTTATAATTAAGCAAACGAAAACATACTAGAACTAACGATATTATTGCATTGAAATATTTTCATAGCGAAGGCACGTGGTATTCGTGCAATTATGAAAATTCCCACAATCTAGTTTGAATACAAGAATGCCGAATGAAGAAGGAAAAAAAAAAAAGAGTAATCGCATAATTATTTGATGAAAATACAATTCCATCATTAAATTGCTAGCAAGGCACTTGCAAGTAACAGCAACGTCATAAGGTGTTGAATATCCTCAGAGAATGGAGCAAGGGCTAAGATCCGGATAATAGGATGGGAACCCAATGACAACTACCTCACACTGCTTACAGCAACTGGGGAAATTATCATGATCTTTTGGTTTTTCAGTTTCCTTGTCTTCTTTCTTATACTGGCCAACGCTAATGAAATTCGCCACCTTTCCAGCTTTTCTGAGTTTATTAACCAACACCCCTGGGTCTGCGATTCCAACCACTGTCATTGTTCTCTTTTCACTATTTATGTCAATCCGGTCAATTCCTGCAATCAAATTCCAAAATAAACCTGTAATTAATATTAGTGTTTACTAACAGTTTTCATACATGCATGCGGATGGAATGCCTTTGGAAAATCTCTCGGCAAAATATATATATCTGTTATAGAAAATTGTTAGCATTGCAATGACACACAGACACGATTTGCGACAGCATATGCGGTTGCAGAATCCATGAAGAAGACGCTCGCAAATGCGGTCACAAAACGGGCGGTTTCTCTTATAGCCAGCGACATGTATATACATGGCTTTTGATCAATATTGTTATAAATTAAGACCTTCGATTTTGGCAACCGTTTTCATCAACTCCTTCTTGCACTTCATGCAGTTGATATTAACCTCCAACACTGTTTTCTGCAAAAGCTGTAATGAAAAAACATAGGGTTGAGGTGGCAATATATATTAAGAGATCAAAAGCTGCAAGTGCTAGCTAGGGTATAAACATTACAGCTGAAGTTTGCTTGTGGTTGTGATACGTACCTTCATGGTGGCACAAGGAATGTATTGCAACCACTGTATGTAATCTGAACTGGTATATATCACTGCTAGATGGATGCAGAAATGAACCCTTTTATAGGCGTCCAAATGGCTAACCTCACTATTGACAATTTGACATTGATAGTCTCTAGCTCGTATCATTTTTTTATTATTTATAAAAAAACATATTTATAAGAATATTGGATATTAAGTAAATCCCAGGTCAATAATATACAACCGACAATGTTGTGTGTGTGTGTTTGTATATTTCCGGCTGAGGAAAATAGTGCATGATGCTAGAGTCAAAGGTAGTGTTTGGTAATTATTTTGAAACAGAAAAGTTTTTTTTTTTTGTAAGTATAAAAATTCATTCTAACACTATTTTGAGACATATTTATTTATTTATTTTATTTATTTTCTTTTCAATTAAGTATATTTTTGTCTTTTCTGTATTTGTTTTTTTTTTTTATCTTCATATACTAACCAAATACAAAAAAATGAAATAAAAAAATACTCAACTTAATTGATAATATATAACTATAGTTAGCAATATCAAATTGGCTTAAATATCAATTATATATGATATGGATTAAAAATGTAATTACTTGGTGGAATAACCAAGTTTTGACTTGGTGGAAATTGGAAAAAAGAATGGAACAACAATAAATTAACAGAATATAATTAGCAATATTTTTTATAGTGAATTTCCAAATGCTATATATCACTTACTCACTTTTTCATTCCCATTTCTCGTGTAAGAAATTAGATGTAAAAGTAATTCTACCACGCACCAATAAATAAATAACATACGTATAGTATTCACCATATATTTAAAAATATTATAAAACAATATAAATTATATCTTGAAATTTTACCTAACAGTTTAAGTTATTGAATTGAATTGATTATTTGATATGATATCAAAACTTTGATAACTAAGCGGTTATAAATTTGAATCTTACCATCCTTATTTATTTGATAAAAATTAAACATAAAATAATATAAGTCTATGTAAATTTTAATTTCAAATGACTTTCACTTGAAGTTATATATAAAAAAAATAATATAAATTATATTTAAAAGTTCTACCTAATCATTTAAATTATTAAATTAAAATAGTTATTTAAAAAAAAAAAACACCTTCACATGTAATATTATAAATAGCTAAAAGGACTTAGTCTTTTACCGTGGACTGCACAGCGTAGTCCACAGTAAAAACTGAGCTGTCATTTTATTTTTTTCGGTTTTTTTTTCATTTTTTCTTTGTTTTTTTTAATAGATATTTTTTTTTGTTAATGTAAATTTTTTTCTATCTCAAACTTTTATAACACGTATTTTGGGTTTAATGAGTTAACCTAGATTTTTTTTTCTGGTTTTTCTTTTTAATTAATTTATTTTTTAAAATTAATTATGGGTTAACCTGGTTTCATGGGTTAACCAAATTAATTATGGGTTAACCCATCAATTGTTTTTTTCTATGCAGTTATCAAACTTTCATGATGTGAATTCCAGTTTGCCAGGTTAACTGGTTTGAGGGTTAACCCAATTAATTCATATTGTTTTTCTTTTTCTTCAGTAAAACACTATCCCTGTTACTTAACATTTTTTTTTTAAGTTGTCTTATTTTTAGCTGTTTTTTTATGCCTTTTGAGAATATTTTTTTTGCTTCTTTCTTTGTTTTTTTTTTCTTTTAACAAAATTTTTTTGTTTAATTTAGTTTATTAATGTTAAATTTTTTTATTTAGTTATCAGATTTTCATGACACGTTTTTTGGATTTAATGGGTTAACCTAAATTTTTTTTTCTTTTTAATTAATTTTTTTCATTTAGTTTAGTTTGTTAATGTTAAATTTCTTTCTATTTAGTTATTAGACTTTCATGACACATGTTTTCTCGATTTAACGAGTTAACCTCGTTTGACAAGTTAACCTAGAATTTATTTTTTTTGGCTTTTTATTCTTTTTAATTATTTTTTTTTCGTTTAGTTTAGTTTGTTAATTTTAAATTTCTTTCTATTTAGTTATTAGACTTTCAAGACACATATCCCAAGTTTCATGGGTTAACCTGGTTTCACGGGTGAACCTAGTTAATTCTGGGTTGACCCGTCAATTTTTTTTTTAATTTTTTGTTTTCATAAAATTTTTTTGTTTAATATAGTTTGTTAATGTTAAATTTTTTTTATTTAGTTATCAGATTTTCATGACACAGATCCTGAGTTTAACGGGTTAACATGATTTGATGAGTTCACCCAGATTTTTTCTTATTTTTTATTTTTAATTAATTTTTTTCGTTTAGTTCAGTTTGTTAATGTTCATTTTTTTTTATTTAGTTACCAGACATTCATGACACGGATCCGGGGTTTAACGGGTTAACTTGGTTTGATGAGTTAACCTGTAATTTTTGTTTTTTGTTTTTTTTTTCTTTTAAATTAATTTTTTTCATTTAATTTAAATTGTTGATGTTAAAATTTTTTCTATTTAGTTAACAAACTTTCATGACACGGATTCCGGGTTTGACAGGTTAACCTGATTTGACGAGTTAGCCGAATTAATTCTGGGTTAATCCATTAATTTGTTTTTTTCTTTTTAATTATCAAACTTTCACGATCCGAATTGAAGGTATGACGGGTTAACCTGATTTGAAGAGCTAACACAATTAATTCATATTTTTTTTTCTTTTTCTTCATTAGTTTTTTTTTCATGTTGGTTTTTTTCTTTTTAACTAATCTATTTAATTATCACACTTTTATGACACGACCTTGCAGTCAAATCTACGTCCAATGCTATTGGGTCTGGTATTGCAATCCATACACTTTTATGCTAAGGGTTAACCCAAGTTTAATATTATTATTAATATTATAAATATTACTCTTGGATCAGGTTGCAACTAAACCTAAAATTTTTGGGTATAACTTTGTAAAAAAACCTAACATTTTTAGATCTTGATTATTTTTGAAATGCAAAAATAATTGACCCGCGGCATCGCGCGGGGCATGTAACTAGTATGAATTAATTTGAGGACTTTGTTTTTTTTGTTTTTTGAGTATTCTTCTCATCTTTGCAGGTTCAACAAAGCAACTTCCAAAGTCTTCTTAACAGGACAAGCCCTTTTTATGACTTTGATGCATACCAACCGTCGGTTTGATTTTTCTTTTCCGATGAAGACAGGTCGTTTAGCTCTTGCCTTGGATTCAAGTCTAAAATTTAAATTGGACCGGCAACCTTCGTGGAAAGGTCAATTTATAATTGCCCTTCTTTTCTGACATTGAGCAGCTTGATCTTCGTGGGATTCCCAAGAATACATACGGCCTCGATGTTACTGAGCGGTTCGTCCGTGCCCCTTCCCTTTTTCCATATCACACGTTCGTTCCAAATCGTGTTCTCTTAAGTTTTTTTTTGGATTTTAAAAATATTTTTTTTAATTAATAATTTTTAATATTTTTATATCATTTTAATATCCTAATATCAAAAATATTTTAAAAAATAATTATTACAATACTCTAAATACCTCTTTGTGTTTCTTGATTAGGGTTTTATTATTTATAAATATATTAAAATAATATATTTTTTAATTTTTTAAAATTTATTATTTGTATTAATAGATTAAAATCATTCAAAAAAAAAATTTGTAACAAAAAAATTTTAATTTTTATTAAACTCTAGGTGTCGTGTATGTCATTTACATTTAGACCATGAGTTGATTTTTTTTTTTATATGAAATTCTACTAATTGTTTAAAAGACATAGAGTTTGTTTGGAAACATATTTGAAATTGTGCTTTTTAAAATTAAATTTTTTTTATTAAAATTATTTTTTAATATATGTTTATTATTTTAATGTACTAATATAAAAAAATAATTTTAATTTATTTTTAATAAAAAAAACCTCTAATACTACTAATAAGCTCATTTGCTAGGAAGACAACAGCGAGAGATTGCATATTTTTGCTAAAAAACTGATTTTCTACTGTATGACACGTGGCATGAGAAAGGATGGTTTTCTTTACGCGGCCATGTCATGTTTAAATAAACTAAATTTTTAATAATTATTTTAATATAATGATATTAAATATAAAATTTTAAAAATAAAAAAAATATATTATTTTAATATATTTTTAAATAAAAAATATTTTAAAAAAATAATAACTAACCTAGTAATACTACTATATTGAGTTGCAAGATTAGTCTCCTCTTGGTGGTCCCTAAACCGAAGAATTTTACGATGATGAAGTTATATTGTTATAATTACCAACACGTGCAGCAGCTGCTAATCGCTGTTTAAGTACCTTAAAGTCTCTTCACCTCAACAAATCATTTGAACTTTCGATGCTTATTTCACACGTTTCATTTATACAATTTAGAAGTCAACGAACGTTTTTTGGGTCAGCCTTTTCAAGCTGGTAGATTAATTGACTTGTAAGCCTGTAATGATAGTCACAGGCTGTATTATTATATGTACACATGGATATGAAAGCTGTTTTTTTTTTTATTATTATTATTAATTTTCTGTCGACTTGGGACAGCCAATCTCCGGGAACGATGGATGGTTGACATGATAAACAAAATGAAGGAAACTAGGAACACAATCAATTCTCGACTTGACCCCACCGACATGGAGTGGTCTGATTTCTTATCAAGGAATTGAGCCTGGACTTTCGTGTCTGAATCACATGATGCCTTGACTGGAGGGAGTATTTTTAATGAATCTTTCTGTGTCGAATTCCTTACAGACGAATTTAGTTTCAAGTGTTCATTATGTAATTGATTATTTGCAAATTGATGCATTTTCTTTCTTTAACATAGCGCCGATGCTTTAGTTACGGTTCGGTGGCCGTGACCGGCAACCGATGATAAGACTAAATGCGGTCTACACTATAATACCTACACGCTAGAAAGATGAAACCATGATATACCATAAAAGCTATCGATCTTCATGCTCCAAATCGATGTGAAGCATTATCACGAGACCTGACCCAGGGCACACCCAGTCCAAGGTCCCGGTCAGATGATCAGATCCAAACATTTGAACTCTTTTTTTTTTTAATAAAAAAAAGGCCTCAAACAAAGAAAAAACTGGGTTTTTTCATCGAGCTAATCTGGATCAAGTCTCGAGTTTTTACATGTCACCGGTTTGACCAACCAAGTCACGCAGAATCTCATAACCATGATGTGAAAAGGGCACTCTTAAAATCGTCCAGAAAGAAGTTTAATTTCAATTGAAAAGCAGACTAGCCCAAGGATACTTTCAATAAAATAATAATAATAAAAAACCATCAGCTATCCAACAGTTTAATCCACAAGACATGCTAATATGCTATTATGTACCAGCTAAGTTTAAGTCAGAGCAGCAGTATATTTACTGAAGATGTAATCGGAATGGTTGGATTGCATTACAAAGGACAAAATGCATAAATTAGACACCAGATAGTGGAGTCGTTGCTCATGGACACATTGCACGGTTTTAATTCCGGCAATGAACTGCCACACATGAAGCTTGCTCACAGATAGATGAGATGGGCTTTTGAAGTTTTTGGATTTTATTTTCTTCATCCTACTTTTTGGAACAAGTTTTGGTTGATTGCTCGTTCCTCATAATATCCCATGCAATGAAAGACGCAAACAGCCTGAAAGAACAAACAAGGAGCTCCAAAACATTGAAAACAGTATTGTTTCGAACAAAAACAAAGTTGTAACCGTGATTTCAGTAGAAGGAAATGGGCAAGGTACTCCTATGAAGCCTTGGCCTGCAACACCCGACACCGGTATTCTCCCAATGCCCAAATGGGGAAAATGTCCCTGTAGGCAGCATATGTTATCATACAATTCCTATTGAAAACTCCCATGATTTCCTGTGACGAGGAAAAGAAAAAAAAAGTTTCAAGTATATGAATAGCATTGGAGAACTAGGACCTTCAATGATAGGGGATGCGAGCAAAAGCACATGACCATATGAAGTAAATAATCAAACTCCGCCACAACGATGATTAGGATAAAGAAGTGTTTAAATAGCAGGTATGGAATAACCTGCTGCGGAAAGTCTCCATTTTCCATCTGGGAATTTATTAAATATCTCGCTGCTCGGTGCAACGGTTCTGGCTCTCTCTCAGCCTGCATGTTTAATAGGATATCCAATAAAATTGCATGCACGCAAGAAAAATAGAAGTTTCTAGCAAATGAATACCATGGTATGCTATTATGATATCAAATACCCCATGTAATTAATTGATCATGTATAGTTAGATTATGAATGAAGTCATTGTGTTTCAACATTATTACAATAGAGATGGCATTCATTTTTTTTTCCCTTCCAAATCCTGACGACTTCTAGCTTGATACCAGTAAATTTTAAAAACTTCAGGTGATATTTTACTCCATGAATCAAATGAAGTGGTAATAAGATGCGGTATAATTCAATGTCAAAGCAGTGGGATTCACTATACCTGCCCAGCTTCAATGAGAGACAACATAGCCCATGCTGTATTTACCACATGAGCTCTGTTCCCTTCAATATTTGAATATATCTGTACAAAAGAAAATATTAAAACAAGAGCTATATGCAATAAAAACCTTGAATTGAACAAAATAATATGATTATAACATAAGAACATGAGAAGCATTAATGATAACAAATGACGCGCATCAGGGGTGGGAGAAAAGGAAACAAATACTTGACAGTAAAAACATCTAACCTTGTTCTGACATGAAAGATAACTCTCTCCCCAACCACCAGAAGAACACTGTTTGGACAGCAGAAAATCACAGGCTTTACGAATGCTAGAGCTATTATTGAAGTTTTTTCCAGCAGCCACCAGCCCTTTTATGCCAAACCATATGCCATAGGTGAAGCAAACACCCCATGAGCCATACCTGTTGAGCAATTATAGATATTAAAGGACTACTTATTTCTTCAGTTGAATTTAATGAAACTATGTATCTTAGGCACTTGAAGAAATTGTTGAATGGGCTATCTTTACAAGTGATAGAAAATAAGAAAGCAGTGATACACATTAATGACTCCATAATCAATTAGTCCTCCAAAGACAGGTTTTTAATGGAAGAGGACAAACCATGAGCCATCCTTCTCCTGGATACTTTCAATGAACATAGTCGCCTTTCTGATACAACTATCTATTTCTTCTGACCGGTGTCCAGGATATAATTTCTTAAACGATGTCAAAGCTTGAATTGCAGCTGAAGTGCATTCAACATATCTATAGAAATGCCATAGTTAGCATTTAAATGAAGTCGTGAAATGGACAAAAAAAATATCGCAGCCAATTTAACTCAATTTGCTGATATCTTACGGGTAATCAATGACAATGTCACCAAAAGTTTCAGCTGGGTTGATCAACTGACAATGGCAATGTGAAAAAAGAAAAGAAAAGAGAAGCGGTTAGATATATAATCCAATTGCAATGATAGATTAGAGCTAAGAAGTTCATTTCTAGTTCAAAGAAAAAAAAATGGCGGCGTTGTGATTCACTGTATAACATGCACTGTGCAACAGATGATTTCTTCAAGCGAATCTACAAACTGATGACTCAAATACTGCCCATGCTCACTTGTAATCATTGACATCAAACATCAATTCAGAGAGCTTTATGCCAGAGGTGAAATACCAAAAATTTCAGTTAGGATTTAGTTTAGCAAGGGCTCACATTATGCGCCCAGGTGAACATGGTTTTCTATAGTCCTAAGCTTCATTATCGGCCACAAATGATAGAGAAAACATAGTAAGCAAATTCAAATGAACCAATTTATGGGCAGGAGATTTTCTCTTTGGATAACAAAGGCATCAAAACAACCTCTACCTGCATAAGAAGCTTGAAAACAAGGCCTAGTGATCATGGTATGTATATTAAAACATTTAATATGACACGAGGGTAGAGATTATAAAAGAACATACTTTGAACTAATCCCATGCCAAAATTATCTTCATTAAATACAGAGTTGTGAAATAGCAATAAATGCAATTGTCAAGGCTACCTCTAACCAGCTGTAAGATCTCGTGAGCTCATATGTTGCAAAACCACCATCCCCATTCTACAGAAAGCAGGAAAAGAGCATTCAGTTGCATAAAAAAAAAAAGTTGTCCCTTGAATAGAGTGCTGTTAAGAGCAATCTCTGAAAAAAAAAAAAAACATTCCAAATGCCTGTCACTTTGTTTCATAACAGTAGATGTTTCCCTAATCCCTACTCCTGCAAAGTGCCCAACATTCTGTCATAGCATTTGCATATCCAAGAACCACTTTCTTCTGCATAGTATCAAAATTCAAGTAAAAAGAAAAAAGAAATTCCATAACAATTTATGACAGTATGCCATCACCCTAAAAAAAAAAAGAACAAATGCAAATCAATCAGGAGACTTTTCAAGTCCTCAAATCAGCAAAAGTTCATTAAAGGAGATACATCTCCTTCAATAATTTTCCCAGTCCCTTTTTGAAGAATACTAGTAATAATCATGTAACATTGAGAAAAATCATATTTTGAGTACATTCTATGTTAATAATAAAAAAAGGATTGGACAAAAAAAAAAACAAAGAAAATAATGGTTAAAAGTCTTGGGCAAGAAAACTTGTGGTTGCTGGTTTGAGTCTCAAGGGCAATCATTTCATATAAATATCCTAAAAAATAGGGCTCTCTCCAAATTCTTCCTTCCAGAACTCCAATATGGTGGGACCATATCAATGTGATGGCCCTTGGTATAGTTGTAATATTGGAATTTTATATCTTTTGGCATGTTTAAACACGCAGAGCATATTTGTTACAAAGTATGAATAACTCTGTTGTCCCATTAATGCAGACTTTGAGATACATTCACACCCAAGATCATAAAGTCATCAATTACCTGTAATGAGAGGATGATATTTACTGCATCATAAAATTGGTTTGCGACTAACGGTTCCCCAACAATCTCAGATGGAATTTTTGATAATAAGAGAGCAGCCTGTGAAAGATTGGATATATTACAAAAATAAAACAACAATAATGAGCACTTTTAATTTGATCAAGCCATTACTTTTAGTCCCTCTGCTGTGCAATCTGAGATGGGCCATCCATGATCTGCAGTTGAGAAAGGCCATGCACCTTTGGAAATATGGCGATACCAGAAATGAAGATCTCCAGGGCAATCTTCCAAAACCTTCAAAGCAAAGAAAAATGGATCAACAAGGATGGAGTTAGATTAGTTAAGAGACAACATAATAAAAGCTCTCCCACAAGAAACACCAATAAATTAAGAAAAAACCACACCTGTGAATTTTTAACGAATGCATGTGCTTTTTTTAAAGTTGGACTGTATTCCTCAACAAGATTAGTTGAAATAATTGCTTGAACAGCAAACGCAGTGTCCCACAATTGACTTCCATTGTAACCCTGGAACAAAATTATCATGTCTACTGTAGCTGTTAATTTCAGCCTCATAACACACAATATAACAAAACATAAGAACCCAAAGCTATTGCCCATGGAACAAAATGACATAGCACCCACACATTGCAAGGACAGCAAACAAAATGAGTTAAAAAAGTGATGCAAGATATTTTGGTCAAACACATCCTTTCGTAACAAACATAAATTTTGATCCGATGGTTGAATTGGGATGAAATTTTGCTAGAAGGTTCTGGAGGCCATGTTTCCTATAGCATATTAAACCCGGCTTGGGACCCGGTCGTCCCAACCACTGGCCCAAGCCAGGTTGCAAAAAAAGGTCAACATGAAGTTGACCTGAAACGACGCCACTTTAACTTTTTTAAAAGAAAAAAAATTGATATTTAGTTTTGATTGACCCGGGTCAACCCACCCAACTCGAAACCCTAGCCTGGATCGAGTCATGTGCTAAGCCGAGTTTAATAACTTTTTTTTATAGGGTCTGATTTTTATAGTCATCTAAGGTCATTAAGACTCCCAAATTTGGCCTAGAAGTTGCCATTTGGAATTTGCTATATTTTCCCAATTGATTTAGGATTCTTATTCCTATTTTAGTTTAGAACTCTTTTATTATTTTTCTAGCATTGTTTAAAGCGTTTTTCCTAGTATATAAGCAACCTAAAGGAACTTTAATATTAAATTTTGATAAGAGAAAATATTAAGTAATAAAAATTCGAATTAGGGTTTTCGTGGTTGAGATTCTTTCTTTTCAGCAAAATTTTATATTTTTGTGCTTATTGTCATTCTTATGTTATTTCTGTCAGTGTTTATTGATATCAAAGCCCAACAATTTGGTTAGTGCTATGCACTAGAATAACCATAACTTTAAATGGGTTTTAAAAGTTGGTCATGGATCTATGATCACTCTCTTCGTGATTTCTTAGGGTCCTCACCTTCACTGACTAATGGATAAATTATGCAATTTGTTTCTGCATTTCTTCTATCGCCAGTTCCTAAACGTCCTTTTCTTGACGGGAAACCTCCTCAACTCCTACACGAGAACGTCATGCTCTGCGTCCTCTTTCAGAGGCGAGGGCGGATAAGGCAGTCTCTTGATTTGAATGAATATCATGAAGAAATAGGGTTTCATAAAAAAAAACTCTTTTGAGTTTGTGTAGGCAGAGGAGTTTATCAATTGGTTGAATGATTTAAAAAATGGTGGGCTTTTGGTGATTCCATTTATGTCGAGATAAATGTGAATAGGTACTCTCCCTCAATTTATAATAGTTATTTTAATAATGATTATAATGATAATAATAGCATAGACAATTATAGTAATGGGAGCGATAATGTCATCGATGATATCCTTGTTAATAAGTTAGAGATTAAGTGAAAAGAGAACATGGAATGTACTCAACAAAAAACATTTATTGATTTAGGGTATGTTAATCCCTTTGATTACATATTTACTATTATCACAATGATAGATTTGTTCAAAGATTATATTGATACAATACTTATTGATGAAAGACTGAAGTTCATATCTAGAATTGTTGTACACCTTGAGCGAAGAAAGAATAGGAGTTGAAGAGCCTTAATTGGACATGCACAAGATCAAGGCAGAAATAATTTGAACTCGAGGATAAATCTTTCCAACATGAGAAGACTTAATACAAGAGATGTTGGTCAAACACGCAGCCTTATGGTAACAGGCTTAAATCCCGATCCAACAGTTGGATCAATATGAAATTTTGCAAGGAGATTCTAGGGGCCATATTCCCTACTAGGTTTGGTTTTGGTAGCCATTTGAGGTTGTTAAGACCTGCCAATTTAGCCTAGAAGTTAGTATTCAAGATTTGTTATATTTTCCTAGTTAATTTATGATTCTTTTCTTTTTTAACTAAGAAAGCAGCCTAGAAGAGCTGTAATATTCAGTTTTGATTAGAGAAATTATTGAGTAATAAAAATTTGAATTAGGTTTCTTGGGGTTGAGACTGTTTTAGGCAGAATTTTGTCTTTCTTTGTGCTTGTTGTCTTTCTTGTGTTGTTTATGTCCGTATCAAAAAGCCAACTCATTATATTGCAAATTTTTGCAAACTACAACTTGTGTGGGTGACTTTTACCCATTTTGAACTCCCGCCCACAGGTTGCAAAAGCACAAACTAGAAAAAAAGAACTTGAGACAAAGAATGTGGAAATTAGGATTACGACCTGCATTTTCATTCCATCTTCAGCAAGCCAGAGGTAATCTTGTATTCTAGGAATATGCAACTTGAAAGCTTCTGAGTTAGGGTCTTCCACCCAACAACAAAGCATATTTAACACCTGTATACCAAAAAACAAACAGGTTAGAAAAACAAAGAAAGACACCCACTGTCCCCTACTGATGGCATTGCCCTATGCACATGGAGCTACTGCTAAATACTAGCAAAAAAAGCCATATACATAGGTAGATGATTTCAAGAAAATGAAAGGAACCAAAGAAAAGTGAATAAAATCATCTCAAAGAGACATCTAAACAAGCACTAAATGGATCAAATTTGTTGTGGATCTTGAAAAGGATAGAACATATTAACTTTAAATGATCATTTTCCCTTCACAGTTTCAAATTAAGCATCAACTTTTGCAAACATTAACAGAATTGAAACGTATACCGTATTTACAGGTCCCTCCAAAATTTCAAATTAAGTATCAACTTTTGAAAGCATTAACAGACTTGAAATGTATACCTTATTTACAGGTCCTATGCAAAGATAACGAGTATTTTCATCTTCATAGTGTATGTGCTCCATTGCAGTACAAAGGGCCTTTTCTCTCAACTTCTTTCCAGGCCAATGCATTAGAACAGGTTCAGCAGCCTTGTCAAGCAATGCCCAAAGTACATCTTGCACCAGAGGGTGAGGGTAATATAAGTCCTCCTGCAAAAGATAACTATTTTAAGCAACACAAGGTGAAATTCCACCCAAAAAAAATCCAGGAGAAATAAGGAGCATAACAGCTCTTATATTAATCATTACAAGTCCTGGAGCCGCACCATAGTAGAACTAAAAGTTGGTATTGAAAATGTCATCATCTACCAAAATTAATCACTTTTTGTTGCATTTTTTCCAGGATAAAGCATCATGGGATTTAGCATGTCATGGATGGAAGGATTATTTGCATATAATATTTGTATACGAGTAATATTTTTCATCTCATTTGACTAATAAATCACAGTATCCTGTACCACACATCTTATGCATATTTAAGACAGACTTTACCATATGTCAAGCAGAAACACCAAATAAGATGTTTGCTCATCTCAGAGGCATGTCCTAAAGATTCACTAAAAATCTTCACATAATGTTAATGGTGTAAGAAATGAAAATGTAAATTAAGTACTTTAAAACTTTAAGAAACCAATTTTACCAACCTTTGCACATAGGGTGCGCGCTTGATTCCATTCTATTTCATGATATGGGACAGTGAACAGCTCCCTTCGCAAAGATAAAATTGTTGGTGTGATTGGGCCAACAAACCTCTTCCCATATAAGTAGGACATAGGCAGATAGACCATCCGGCAGTGACACCACATCCTTCCTGCAGAGGGGAAATACTATTGTTTCAATTTCCACTCATATGAACATGCATAAAAGCACACTTCCATGATACTCAGATCTATATATTGTAAAATACATAGAAAACCAATACAAAAAGGAGATGTAAACTGGCATGAACCTGGATGAACTGGGAGCAAATAAGGAAGAAGCCACATCTCAGGGGGCATTGGATTATTTCCAGACCACTCAAACACTCCAAGTACCTATTGCCATCAATCAATACTTAAAACATCAAACAAAAACCCCTAAACAAAACTAAAACTCAAAACCAACTAGAAACAGGGTTTTATTACTGAACTGAAAGCCACATTTTCCCCCATGATGTTATCATAGTCGCACCACCATGATTCAAAATCCAATCACGTCCTTTCTCCATCGCACCTTCTCCATCATTCGGCCCTTCTCCAAGCAACCTTAAAGTAACATAATTCAACACCGAACCAAACATCGTACTCGGTCCCTCAATATGCAAACCCCATCCCCCATCTCTGTTCTGCAAATTCCACACATCTCCACATTCAAAATTTTGAAAAATCTTACTAAATTCTAATAAAGCTAATTTGTTTTTAAAAAAAACAATCACATGCCTGATGATTGTAAAGGTACCGAATTATCTCCTTTTTATGTTCATCTGATAACACTGCATGTAGTGCTCCAGTAATTGACAAAGTGATCACCTAATAATCCATCAATTAACAAACAAAAATAAAATCAATTAAAAAATAAATAACTCAAAACTCTTTAAGAAAGTTAAATTAAATTAAACTATGGATTACCAATCCTGGCATAAGAAACATAGGACCACCATAATCACCAGGCCAGTGTCCATCATGAGCTTGAATACTCGAATAATAATCCAAACCTCTCTTCAACGTAGTAGTAACCGCCTCCTCCGTAACTTTCTCACTCTCCTTCAATTTCACCTGCGGCAACACTTCCGACACCGGATTCTCCTTCTCAAACTTCACAACAACAATATTACCACAATGCCACTCGTTATAATAATAATAGTTATTATTTATTGTTTATTTAAATTTAATTTACCTGCTTGCGCATGATTAGATCTGCACTATGCTTGCATTGAAACCGATTTTTAGTAAAGTTCTGACGCGCATTTTCGATCTCTGAGATCTCTTCGGGAGATAGAGTTAGTTTCGGATCGAATTCCCAAATCTGTCTTCCAATATGATCATTATTTGTTCTTAGCCATGGATTTCCTCCTGCTGCTATCTTTAACCTCCACATTTCCAATCTCTATCAAAGGCGCAAACAATTATTAGCGTTTGATTTCTACTTCCAGAAATCAGAAGCGGAAGAGAAAATGCAATACGATTGTATAATAAGCTAAGCAATGAGACACGGAAGTACGAGTACTGGAGATTCTGTTTGATTCTCGGGAAAAAGCTACTAAGAAAATTAGAGAAAAAGTTTGTACCCTTTTGTGTGCTGGAAGGACGCCGGAGGAGAGAGCAGACGGGTGTTTCCATGTTGCGCATTCAGATTCTAGAAGGAGTGAGAAAATGATATCCATATAGGCCCCTTAATTATTGATTATATTTGAATTTGGTCCCTCGTGCTCTTAATTGCTCCATGTGTAATAGTTTTTCCTTTATTTTGTAATTTGATATTTATTGTGATTTTTTTTATTAATATATATGTCAGACCAGTTTATACTGATCTCAACTATCATATTAATTTTTTTCCCTACCAAAACCATAAAAAAAACTTCATTATCAAAGAAATAATAGGACAATACACAATGCAATTAATACATTAACTTGAGCCCAGCTAGTAAAGATGTGCCTGCCCTGATGCGCCATAAGCTTTTTTTTTTTTTTTTTTAACTTAATAACATGGCTTGATTTTATAGATTCAACCTGTGTTTTAAGCTCAATTATTTTTTTTTAACATGTATAAAGGATATATTTTTATTATCAATACATGTATAAAATATATATTTCCTTATTGATATAAATATAAGAGATTCAATTAATTCAGTTAGGGACTTATTAAAGGAAAAAAATCGACATTTAAAGTTAATTTAACCAAAATTAAAAAAAAAATTAAAGGGTCAAGAACCATAAAAGAAGACATGTTGAAATTTAGGCATCAAACTAATTCAATTAGGGAATTAATTGAAGGGAAAAATGGTATTTAGAGTCAATTTAACTATAATTGGAAGAATTGGAAAATCAAGGATCAAAATGAGAAGAAAATGAATTTTTAGGACCCAATTAATTCAATTAAGAGCTTAATTGAAAAAATAATTTGGGAACAATTTGATCAAAATTGCACGGATTGAAAATCTAAGGATCAAAGTGTAAAAGACACTAATGTTGAAGGATAATTTTGAATGTCACCAGGAGCTTAATTAATAGAAATCTTAAGAAACTAATTCAAAACTGGTCAAATATAAAGGAATTAAAAGATTAAGGGATAAATAGAAAAAAGAAAGAAAGAAAAAGAAATGAATAGTAATACTGAATAAAGAAAAAGGTAAAAAAAGGAAGTCATTAATAAAGAAAATTATTTTTCAATCGTGTAAAATGTATGGGAAACAGGAAAAAAACAAAAACAAAAACAAGCAAAAAAAAGAAGAAGAAGAGAAGCTTATTATTTTATATTAAAAGATAAGAAACACGTCATCCATCCATTATTTAAAAAAATATAACATTTTCTGACTTAGTTTATTTTTGCAATCATCCATTGACCTTTGGTATCCAGTATCCACTACCTCAGATCGAAACACCGGCGCCTACGCCTGTGGCATGTTATCCTAATTCCTCTTCTCCCATGTTTCTTTTTCGTGCCCATATTGTCCGCAATTATTATAATATAATAAATAAAGCTAATACTGGGACACTGTTTCTCTTTATCTGCACCCATTAGCATCGTGAATTATTCTGATCCATTGAATTATTCTCATGCAGGAGAGTAAATAATTTATTTTAATTTGTTTTTATATAATTATTGTAATATTAATAAAATATTTTAATATCAGGTTGGTATTATAAAATTATTCTAATATCGGATTGGTATTAGACAAATATTATACCATCACAACATAGTTTTTTTTTTTTTTAAATCAGTTAAATAAAAAATAATTTTAAAAAACTAGGTTATAAAACTTTGTGAAGTCAATAACCCTGTTTGCGAGTTTGACGATATAATTTTGATTGCTCCTATTTACAGGTTTAACGAAGTACTTTTTTTTTTCTAATTAAATTTGATTATATGATCGTTTATTTTTTTTTTATTATATAGTTAATAAAATAGTTTTGAAAAAAAATATTATTAAGTTTTGGAAAGTCCATGGACCTATTGATGTGTATGGCGAGTTAAATTTTTTAAAAAAAATTCATCCCTTGATATTAGACTAATTGAGAAATGAGTTTTATAATTTGTTTTGTTTTGTTTTCTATGAAGGTATCATAGTCTTACAAAAATTCTCAATACTGGTTTGAAGCTCGATTTTGCGATCGTCTATTTTTATTATCATATAGTTAAAAAAATAATAGTTTAGAAAAAAAAAGTTATTAATTCCAATGGAGTCCACTACCCGGTTTTGCAGGTTTGGTGTGTTGACTCGGGTTATCCAATTCATAGGTTTAGTAGGTTTACTGGGTAAACCTGATATTGTTTTTTATTTTTTTTTCTACTTTCTATAGTGTTATCACGATCTCAAATAAATATTTTTTTTAAGGTTGACGCTCGATTTTAAAAGCATATAATGTTATCATAAAATCAAATAAAAATAATTTGCAAAAATAATAAAGTTATTAAACCCATTGAAGACCATGACCCAAGTCGCAGGGTGACCGAGATCGATACAATCTGGTAGGGGTGTTCAAAAAAACCGATCAACCGATTAAACCGAAAAAACCGAGAACAAAATTAACCGAAAAAACCGAACCGATAAAAAAACCGAATAAACCGATTAAAAAAATTAAAAAAACCACCCGATTCGGTTCGGTTCCAATTTAAAAAAGCTTAAACCGATTGAACCGGACTAAACTGAACCGGTTTTAAAAAAAGTATAAAAAGAACCATCCCTAACCCTAAATCCCACTTTCCAGCCGCCAACCCCCCCTTCCCCTTTTCCCCTTCCCCTTCCCTTTTCAGAACCCTAAATCACTCACTTTCCCCCACTCAAGCCTTCCTTTCCCAGCCCCCACGCCTTCCACTTTCCACAACTCTAAATTACTCACTTTCCCCCCTCAAGCCTTCCCTTCCCAGCCTTCTCCTTTCCACTTTCCCTTCTAGTTTCACAATCCAGCTTTCCCCCTCAAGCCTTCCCTCCCTTTTCCACTTTCCCTTCTAGTTTCACAATCCAGATGTGAGGGAACCATCATTCAAGAATGGTTCTAAAATTCAGGAGGTGGCGGACCACCAGGTAATTAAACTTTTCCACCGAAGCAACTATTAAAACTTACGAGATCGCTAGCTCAGAGTAAGATGAAACACATTCATAAACCCAAAAAAGGTGAAAACCCGTGTCACCAAAATTGAGATAGGTATCGGGTTAACCAAGATGGAAAGTTTTTGAGAGGGGAACAAAATGAGCAGTCAACATGTGCTGCAGTCTTGGTGTACTCAATGTTTTCTTTTTCTTTGTTTTTTTAAATAAGTTGTCTGACCAAATGTTTGTGCTTGAAAATTTAGAATGAACTATGCGCGTCAACAGCAATGGAATTGAAATTCATGCGAGAAGAATAAAGAGCAAGCGAGATAGATCCGTACTGCGCCATTGTTTAATGCTCAAACCTGAAGGGACTGAGGAGTATTTTATATGTTGGATTGAGCAGAGTCAAGGATTTAGTAACCATCAATGAAATTTTCTCACCTTGAGAATGATGCTTCTATAGAATTACAATGAAATTCATGCGAGAAAATCTCAGTAGCTCAGTGATGAAGATCAGTCCGGTTTTTCTGGTTTTTATGCTAAAAAACCGAACCGAACCGAACAAAATCGGTTCGGTTTGAACCGGTTCTCGGTTCGGTTCGGGTTATATTAATAAATAATGTTATTTTTCGGTTCGGTTGAATTTTTGGGTTAAAACCGGACCGAATCGGACCGTGAACACCCCTACAATCTAGCATCATCTCAATATGAAAAAAAATTATAATATATTTTTTTAAAAGTTATGTCATGTTTTTATTGATCATTCAAGTTGTTTTTAGATCTATTAAATTGAATAATTAATTTTGGATAAGCTCTATCATGATTTAATTTAAAACTCGAGTTAAATAAAAAATTGAGTTGGTAAATTTTAAGATTGAAATCCTTAATTGAATTTAATAATAATGGTAAATTTTTTTCAAACTCAGATAATTTTTTTTAAAAATAGTTTAGCTCACAGCTGATCGGAAACATTTAAGTATTCCCTCATAAATTACAATTCGTAGAATTCTTCTACATAATTTGAACTTTGATGATTAGGGTTTGCCGCCATGGTTCTCTTCTTCCTCTTTTTTCATCAACACCTAGTTTAATCACTAGACAATCATCCTCCCCTAAATCCTCTTCCTTATCTCCCGATATATAACCATCCAACTGGACATCATCTGACATATATAGTTATGCTTTGACCATAACTATATATCAATTATGCTTTATTTGAGTCTTTGACCGAAATATATAGTGTTGATGGCCATCCAAATTAATATTATATATATTTTCAATTCTGTTAAAATATTTTAGTGGTCCCAAAAGCCAATGGGAAAATAATATCAATATTGTTAATTTTAACACCATGCATGTGTAATATTGATAGCCATCGAAATTATTAAATTCTCAATTCTAATTGGAACTTAATTAGGGTTCCTAGAAGCAATTAGCCAGCATCACAGTAACAATCAATCAATCTATCGATTATGTCATGTGTTTATATATGTATGTATTTATGTATGTATGTATTTATGTATGTATGTATGTGTATAGGTGATTTGTTTATACGTGACGGGTGCCTTGAATACAATTCTGTATAATCAGCATCGACGAGATCAGATGTGTTGTTATCTCTATAACCATCAGTTATCTGTCTCTTTTTTTTTTTTTTTTTTTATTATTATTATTATTATTATACTGCTTTAGTATCATATATATATATATATATATATATATATATATATATAATAAAACAATGAATATTATTATTCACTTCTAGCTAATTGATACAATGATTGATAATTTAATAAATAATTAATAAACTTGAAAACAAATCTATTATATATTAAGCCTGTGAATTGGTCGGAACATGCGTACCGCATCAATTATAAGGAATTAAATGAAAATATTGTTAAGTAGAACTACGAACAAATACATATTAATATTAGTGTATTTTTTCTGGTAAAAGATAGACATGTCTGGTATGGTTTCTTGAAATTAAGTATGTTTTGTATTTTTATGAATTTTAAAATATCAATACATATTAAGTATAGATCAAATAATATTAGTGTAATATATTTTCTCTCAATAAAATTCTAGTTCGAATATCTTCTTTAATTGTAACAAAATAAAAACAAAATGCCACAAGACACACATATAAAAAAATAAAATTCTATTTTATACGTACATATGAGTAAAAAATAGTATTAATTCTAATTTCTTACCTTTTTCTCAATAATCATTTATTCAAAACTTATTATTCAAGGAGCTCTTAAATCATGATAAAAAAATATTGAAGTCTTGAAGTAGTTTTTGTGATTGTCTGCCAAACCATTTCATCTTTGTCTGCTTCTTTTGTGTTAATGTTACATGCGTGATTTCTCATTAATATTCTCTCACAAATCACAAAAACTAGAAGAGTGAAAATGCTTAATATATGGTAGCTGTATTTGATCTTCGTTGATAATTGAGGACAGAATGTAGATGGAGGGTGGGGATTGCATATAGAAGGTTCGAGCACAATGTTTTGCACGGTTCTCTCGTATGTCACCCTCAGATTGCTCGGGGAGGAAATGGACGGCGGGGATGGTAGCATGGAGAGCTAGGAAATGGGTTCTTGACCATGGCGGAGCTACTCACATTCCATCATGGGGAAAGATGTGGCTTTCAGTAAGAATTCCATGCAGTTCTTCTCTTTGATTAGCAAGGATTATAAATATTTATCACTTTTGTCTGTGTGTTAACATGCCTCAATAAATAAAATC
The DNA here is from genome assembly GCA_030145905.1 of Populus davidiana. Lineage (NCBI taxonomy): Eukaryota > Viridiplantae > Streptophyta > Magnoliopsida > Malpighiales > Salicaceae > Populus > Populus davidiana. Next base: position 911,409 of record CM057794.1, on the reverse strand, counting down.
TGTAGGTGCTTGGAGTATATGAATGGAGTGGGAACAATCCATTGCTGCCGGAGTTATGGCTTCTTCCTTACCTTTTTCCGGCACACCCAGGTTCCGGCCTTTTTATGCCCTGTGTAAAACAATTATCACCAATATAAGATTTCTTTTAATTATTTAAATTAATAGGAGCTAATTAAATAGGCTATTCTAAACACCCACCATGGCATATTGCGTCCATAACACATTCACTCATTACTTCATGCTAGCTATGCTGGCTATTTGGTCGGATTGGATAAATTTATTGATAAAACAAAAAAAACATGAGTTTAAAAAAAAATAAAAGAAAGAGCCAAGCAAATCTGAATAAACCAGCTCTTAAAGTTGAGTTAATCTTTAAAATTTGGAACTCGTGACACATGATTGAAATCATCCTAGCATGAGAATGTGTTTTTTATAGAATATTACAGTGTTACAGTAATTCATTTTCTCAAATTCTGTCTGTATTTTATATAATATCACATGTGGTTGTAGAAGTTAGGAACGTGAAATCAGTTTAATATCAGGGAACTTGCCAAAGGAAGGGAATCAAATTAGATAAGACAGTGATCTTTTTTTTTTTTTGTTAATACATTTTCGATCTTGCAGCATCTATTGCATGTTAAACAATTCCTTAATTTAGATTCAAAAGATGAACATGAACTCAGTTCATGCAAGCATGTTAGAGCATGAGGTTGCCACCAATATTGAACCAAACGACTGATGGTGATTTTCAAGTCACGATAGCAATCAAGCATCAAAATGTTTCAGCAGGGAACCTTCCAAGTAGGAGTAAGAGAATCTTACGTACAAAGTGCAGTTCGAAGTGATTCAGTTCGAAGTAGATGTTACCTAGAAGAAAGGTTCAAAATGCCATTACAACTCTACTAGTACTGTACTGTCTGTGTTCCCACACTTTTAGTGAATGGCATTGATCTGAAGGTGACAGAAATCTCTATTAATTCCAATGCTATTACAGTGGTTCCACAGTTGTCGACGTGGAAGCAACTCCTTTTGTTTTCTCCTCCAGACATAATAACTTCATTGCAAGGGTTTGTGATAACTTTACCTTAATGACCCACAAGAATCTCTACTCGAATATTGTTGGTGGATGTGGATGCATGCCATTTTGTGACAAAGAGGGAGGTGATGGCCGTAAGATTAAGGTTCTTAATGCAACCTTGTAAGAGTTTGATAATAATGTCGGCAGGAAATTAGACGAATAATTGTCATCATGTTCCATCAGTGCCAAAACCAGTGCTAGATTGGGGGGAAAGAGATCAATATTCAAGGGTTCGGTCAGGAGTTTATTCAGAAGTACTCTATATATCAGCTGCACCACCAGTGCGTGTGTGTCCGTATGTGTGTGTGAAAATGACAGCAATAAATGATTCTGAATAATTGCATGGACATTTTCGTAATGTGCTGCTTTCTTTACGTTTATTTAAGAACTTGATGAACCTGCTACCTTCGGTACATTCCAAAGAACAGCTCTTGCAATTTCTTAATATTCTCCTGCCGGCTACAGCTACAATCCTGTTCTCTCGATCGTTTTTCATCACTCAGAACACAGAGCACAGGTACAGTTATTTGCACACTATCATCATCACAAATCGCACATATGCACTCCGGCCATGTATTCATGGCCACGATTGAATCATTCAACTTCGTTTTCTTTTCTTGAAAAACCTCATCTATCATACTATGCATCAGAAATACATAATTGAATCATTCCATTACATTCCCCTTGAAAAATATAGAGAACTATATCTGTTTTCTTTTATTCTCTCACAATTTGAGAGAGAGAGCTGGAAAATATCTATTAAAGGTTCGTATCGATACATACATGCAGGTTGTTTGGAGGGGTTTTGAGCTAGAAGAAGAATGTGGAAACTCAAGCTTTCGGAAGGCAATGATCCATGGCTTAAAAGTGTGAATAATCATGTTGGTAGACAATTTTGGGAGTTTGATCCTCATCTCGGAACTCCAGAAGAGCGAGCTCAGGTTGAAAATGATCGAAACGAGTTTACGAAAAACCGTTTCCTAACGAAACACAGTTCTGATCTTCTAATGAGATTTCAGGTGACATATATTCAGCTAATTAATTAAATACGATTAGATTTTGTATCCACTGGATGCTCAATTACCTTGTTTTCAGCTTCTTTTACAATGCTACACAAGCTTGTCTCATATTCAAATATTACTTTTATTTTGTCAATCTAGAATCTAGAATATGATCAATCCATTTTTTTATCACGGCCGGTTTAAAAATATTAATTTAGATTTGACCTAGTTGATTTGATAAGTCATTCTGTAATTATATAAATTTGATTAAAACCTCAATTAACTTTTTTTTTTTTTAAAGAATAGCTATCGTTTTAATTTTTTTAAAAAATGTTCTGACGGACATGGGATTAACTTGATTGGTCTACGGCCTGATCTTTGCACCGAGTCATTTCTGGTTGCTTTCAAGAGCTATTGTTTCTGTTTCTTTCATTAATACATCATTTTTTTTTTCTATTTGTTAACAAAATGCATTTGTAAAAGTTTGCGAGGGAAAATCCATGCGAGATGAAGCTGCCTGTGGCGAAAGTAAGAAGTGAAGAAGAAATCACAAAGGAAGTGGTGGATACCACAGTGAGAAGAAGCTTGAGATTCTACTCAACTCTACAGGCGGAGGATGGATTCTGGCCTGGTGATTACGGTGGCCCTATGTTTCTTCTACCAGGCTTGGTAGGTTCTTCTTCAATATCATCCACTCATCTCTGCTAAAAATGTTTTTTTTTCTTTTTTCCGCAAAGGATAAACTCGAACATAAATAGAATAAGCAAAATATTAACTAATCTTTCTTCCTAGTTAGTTCAGCTAATGAAAAAAAGAGAAGATATTTATCATATTAGGTAAATTGAAATAATTAGTTTTGAAATCAATGATTAGGATATCATTTCATCAAGTTAGTGGGTGGTTAGAGTGTTTAATTTTTTAGTCTTAAAATCAATGTGTTTAATGATTAGGATATCATTACACCAGCTAGCATGCTCAAAAGCAAATCACTTTTTTGACTTTAATTCCATTGTAATCGCCCTGCTGATAGAGAATTAATTAAATACCAAACATAGATAATTAACATAATGTTGAAATAGTATAATTTTCTATTTTAATATTGATTAATATATGAATGTGTCTACATCCTTTTAACACAAAAGGTTTTATGCTTAATCTTCTATTAAGTTTTAAATTTGATTTTTAGAAATTATTAATTTAATTTTTATAAATTTTAGAATTATTAGAAACTTATATGATTGTTAACTTTAAAATCTATAAAATTAATCAAGGCATATACAAATTAGCCTGAGCATATATATATATATATATATATATATATTAATAAAGTACAAAAAAGATTATTTTGGTTGATATCATCTTATGCTTTTGTTCCGGCTTTGTCTTGCAAGAGAGACGACCCGTGAACGTCCAATAATTATTATGAATAAAATAAAGCTTGCACTGTTCTTGTCTTCATTTCCTTGGTTGTTCCATTTAACTTTTTCCTCTCCCCAGGCCTTTTCAAATATTATTGCATGGGCGGTCTCTTTTGGACTTAAAAATTTTAAACTCTATTTAGTTTAACAAACAAAATTAAAAATTTGTCTCTTTTGTTTTGAAAAAAAAAATTAATTAGTATTTTTTCAATGTTTACTATGCTTAATTCATATTACCTTATTTATATAAAAATAAAAAATCTTTTTTTTTTATCAATATTATCTGGGATTGTGGTGTAAATATATTGAATGTGTATTTGATATTGTGATATAATATGTTTTTTAAAAATATTGTTTAATAAAATAAAATATATTAAAATAAAGTTTTTTTAATTTTTAATTTTATATTTAACATCATCATATCAAAACTTTTAAAAAAAAACCTAAAAAAACCTAAAACACTATTAATTTGATGCTTTTGAAGTGAAAAGCATATTGCAACACAAACAAACAAAAAGTGAGCCAACTTGAAACATTTTGTAGGGACAAGAGAACTAAATTAATATTTTGAAATCATTAAGTAAACTTAAACAACGACACATTTTTAATTAATTAGAACAAAATCAATATTATTATACCGTACCTATCATGAACATAACAACTTTAACATTTAAAGAAAATATTGATGACAAAGACCTAATTAATAATTTATTGAAACTCGCTAAACGGTGATGTTTCAACATTAAAGAACTCTAAAAGACGTGGGGAAAGCACTGTAGCTTCCCCACGCCTTTTAATTATACTTATATATAATAATAATAATTATTATTATTATAATAATTATATATAATAATAATTATTATATTATAATATATATTATTTTTCGTTTTCATTTTTTTCTGTATTTGTTTTTGGTTTTTTGTGCCTTTATGGGTTTTTTTTGCTTCTTTCTTAGTTTTTTTTTCTTTTAATTTTTTTTGTTCAATTTAGTTTGTTAATTGATCTCGAGTTTGACGGGTTAACCTGGTTTGAAGAGTTAACTAGATATTTTATTTTTTTTGTTTTTAATTAATTTTTTTCATTTAGTTCAATTTGTTAATGTTAAATTTCTTTCTATTTAATTATCAGACTTTCATGACACGTATTCCATGCTTGACAGGTTAACCCAGTTAATTATGGGTTAACCCGTCAATTTTTTTTTTCTATTTAGTTATTAAACTTTCATGACGTGAATCTAATGTTTGACGGGTTATCCTGATTTGAAAGGTTAATAAGAACTCTAAAACGCGTAGATTTTTCACTGTAGCTAAAGCTGTTTTTTTTTTCTTTTGTGGCATTTTTTCCCTCGCTTTTGTTTCTTCTGTTTTTTACATATAATGTATCACTGTGCACATAGTGAAACACTTGACTTTTTTTTTTTCATTTTTGTTTTCCTTTTTTTTTCCCGTTTTGCCCATCGGTTTTTTTTTTGCTTTTTTCTTTGTGTTTTTTTTGTTTAATTTAGTTTGTTAATGTGAAAAGAAAAAAAAATTAATTTAGTTATCATACTTTAATTACACGAATCTCAGTTTTTTTTATATATTAAGCTGGTTGAGAACTTAGCTTTGTATTTTTTTTTTAAAAAAAAAAACACTATGGATTACCACAGTGTTTCTCTTACATGATTTTTGTTTGGCTACAGTGTTTCCCCCACATGTTTATTTTTTAAATTATCTTTGTTAAATTTATTTTTTTAATATCAAGTTAGTTGAGAATTTAGCTTTAGCTTTAGCTTTCCCCGTATTTTTTCATTATAATTATTATTATATTGTATTATATTATATGACTGTTTTTTTCTTTTGTTTTTTCTTTTTAATTCTTTTTTAATGAATTTTTTTTTATTTAGTTTGTTAATGTTAATTTTTTTTTATTTAGTTATCATATTTTCATGATACGAATCTCGAGTTTGATGAGTTAACCTGATTTGACGAGTTATTTTTTTTCATTTAGTTTAGTTTATTAAAATTAATTTTCTTTTTATTTAATTATCAGACTTTCATGACGCGTATCCTAGGCTTGATGGGTTAACTTGGTTTGATTGGTTAACCCGGTTAATTCGGGGTAAACCCGTCACTTTTTTTTTAGTTATCAAACTTTCATGACGCAAATCTCAGGTTTTACGGATAACCTGGTTTAAAGGGTTAACCCAATTAATTCAATTTTTTTTTCTTTTTCTTCATTAGTTTTTTTCCTTTCTGTTGATTTTTTTCTTTGTTTTTTTAATTAATCTATTTAATTATTACACTTTTATGATACGACCTTATAGCCAGATCCACATCCAATATTCTTGGGTCCGGTGTTACAGTCAGACTCACTTAAACTTGGGTCATGCAAGTTTAATTTTATTATTAATATTATAAATATTACTCTTAGGTCAGGCGTTGCAGCCAAACCCAAGATTCTTGAGTATAACTTTGCAGAAAAACCCAAAAATTTTAAATTTTTATTTTTTAAAATATTTTTTATACAAAAAAATAACCCGCGGCATCGCGCGGGTATCAAAGCTAGTCCATATATATATAGTGTTGATGGCCATCCAAATTATTATATGTTCACATGCATGCGGGTAACAATCAATCAAACTATCAATCATGTTATGTGTTTACGTATATATGTATGTATGTATGTATGTGTACAGGTGATTTGTTTATACGGGACGGGTGCCTTAAATACAATTCTGCATAATCAACATCGACAAGAGATGTGTCGTTATCTCTACAACCATCAGGTATCTATTTCTTCTTATTCTTCTTCTTATCTCGACAAGAGTTGTATTTGATCGTCGTTGATAATTGAGGACAGAATGTAGATGGAGGGTGGGGATTGCATATAGAAGGTTCGAGCACAATGTTTTGCACAGTTCTCTCTTATGTCACCCTCAGATTGCTCGGGGAGGAAATGGACGGCGGGGATGGTAGCATGGAGAGAGCTAGGAAATGGGTTCTTGACCATGGCGGAGCTACTCACATTCCATCATGGGGAAAGATGTGGCTTTCAGTAAGAATTCCATGCAGTTCTTCTCTTTGATTAGCAAGGATTATAAATATTTATCACTTTTGTCTGTGTGTTAACATGCCTCAATAAATAAAATCTGTAGGTGCTTGGAGTATATGAATGGAGTGGGAACAATCCATTGCTGCCGGAGTTATGGCTTCTTCCTTACCTTTTTCCGGCACACCCAGGTTCCGGCCTTTTTATGCCCTGTGTAAAACAATTATCACCAATATAATTAAGATTTCTTTTAATTATTGAAATTAATAGGAGCTAATTAAATAGGCTATTCTAAATACTCACCATGGCATATTGCGTCCATAACACATTCACTCATTACTTCATGCTAGCTATGCTGGCTATTTGGTCGGATTGGATAAATTTATTGATAAAACTAAGAAAAACATAATTTAAAAAACCGTAAAAGAAAGAGCCAAGCAAATCCGAATAAACTAGCTCCTAAACTTGAGTTAATTTTTAAAATTTGGAACTCGTGAAATCCCAGACTCGAGCTTAATTGAGAAGCTCAACTCTTAATAAATTAATGTTAAAGGATAAAATTGAAGAAAAAAATCAACTCAAAAAAATCTCTAAAATTAAGAAAAATAACAATTAAAAGAATGAGAATTAAATCCGATAGAGAAAAACACTTAAAGGAGGATAAAATTTTTTAAAAAATCAATTTAAAAATTATCTTAAATAAAACAATAATAATCAAAAGAATAAGAACCAAGCTTAAAAAAAAAAACTGTAAAGGGATGAAATTAAAAAAGAATTTTAATTTTATAAATTATTCTAAATAAAAAAAATAGGGACTGAATATTAAGGAATAACAAATTAAAGGATTGCTTGAAATTTTAAAAGGGTAGACGCTATAATTAAGGAGAAGGGGAAAAAAAAGACCACAAACACTGAACAAAATAGCCATTAGCTGCACATGTCATTTTATCATGGAAGGAATGCTAATACAAATTAAAACGCTATTATAAAAGACAATGTTTGGTCACTGGAAGATCATGTACATGTTGTCCAAAAAGACATAGTTTTCCTTTCCTTCTCCTTTTGTATAAAATCATCATTAGCAATAGAAAAGGGTATTTTACACCTGCTTCATTGCACACATCATCAATTTATTTTAATAATATTTATATTTATGAATTTATGAAATTACATCGTTAGATTTATATTTATGTAGGTTTTTGATCCGTAGAGGTCCTTGTTCAGTGATAAGAGTCATACGAAGTCCTGTTCTTAAAAAAAGAAAGATTAAAAAACTTTTATTTGTTCCTTCTTATTTGAAGTTTTGAACAAAGTTAGTTTCTCCATCTAATTTTTCGTTCAAGTTAACAGTCAACTATCAAACTTTGATCATAAATTAACCAATTAGCATTTCCCTGCATCCATTTTCAGCTATTAATTTAGACTTTAACAGAATTAGAGGAAGTGACAAAACAAATCTAAAATCTCAAGGACCTGATTGCTCTTTTCAAAACTACAAGGCTCAATGTTACTGAATCATCAAACAATAGGGACCTCAACACTAAAAAAACCCAATCTAACTTTTTATTTTTATTTATTTTAAATGATTAGGCTAACTCATGTTACTTACCCAACTCATGACTTAGGTCTTGAGCTGCTTGTCATACACCGGCTTGAATTTAATAACTTTTAGAAAAACCTATTTATGCATGAAATGAAATTGCAGGAAGGTTATGGTGTCACTGTCGGATGGTATATCTCCCAATGTCATATTTATATGGAAAGAAGTTCGTGTGCTCGACTACCTCCCTTGTTCTATCGATTAGAAGAGAGATTTATACTATTCCCTATCACCAGATTGACTGGGAGCAGACCACGAATCTCTGTGCCAAGGTATAATCTTTGAAGCATCAAGAAAATCGATTTTGCACTGTTTTTTTTTTTTTTTTTTAATATTTGCTAACATCACAGCATTGTCTCGTAGGAAGACTTGTACTACCCTCATCCCCTTTTGCAAGACATTGTATGGGCTTGCATTCACAAAGCTGTGGAGCCTCTCCTTATAAGATGGCCATTCTCTAAGCTTAGACAAAGGGCTCTAGACTCTGTAATGCAACGTGTCCATTATGAGGATGAAACGACTCAATATGTTTGCCTTGGACCAGTAAACAAGGTATGCTAATGGTGCTTCTTGTTTTTGATAGAAAGAACAAGTAATTTCTCATCATTCTCGTCGTGTTATAAGCCATTTTAGACCCGCAGGAAGGTGCAGATACAGATGGATTCATGAGTAAGCAGTGACATGCAAGCTAATGCATTTGTTATTCTTGTTTAATCTCAATTTAGCATTACTGATAGAAAAAAGAAAGAAGAAACATGACTTTTGATTCTAATGTTTGAGATTTTAAAAGTTGAGACTGTTCGCACAACTTGTTGTCAATGGAGAGCAGGTATTAAACATGCTTTGCTGTTGGGTGGAGGATCCAAATTCAGAAGCATACAAGTGCCACCTTGCCAGAATTAAAGATTATTTGTGGGTAGCAGAGGATGGCATGAAAATGCAGGTACCTTAATATCAACGTTAATTTGAATATATAAATATAATTTTATAGGTTAATATGTAGAATGTGGCTAAATGGTACGTGTTGTTACTCGCTATAATGATCTTGTTTCTATATAACATGATGTTTTGAATTTTCCCACTGAACTATTAGATTCACGCAACTAGCTAGTTAACATAATGTTTTGAACTGTTCAGCTTTTTATATGAACTCAAACAATAAAGATCATTCGGTTTCTTTTCTTACCATTTTAATTCTCACAGTTGAGCTTATTGTGACCCCGAACATGTTCTACTTTCAAGGAGTGCTATAGAGAATTTAGACTTTTAGACAGGGATGTTTTGAATTTCTGATTGGCATCCTTTTTGTCAAATTCGTTCAATTTTCCCGTTGAGGGTTAATTTCACTATAGTAATTGTATCATTTTATAAGTGATATTGATAATATTTTGATATTTTACAAGGCCGAGTTGATCGGATATGCTATGTTCTCTGCTTCACTGTATTCACGAAACCTTGAGAAATATGAGATACTAACTTGGGTGTCAAATCTTGTTAACAGGGCTATAATGGTTCTCAATTTTGGGATGTTTCATTTGCTGTTCAAGCAATCCTTGCTACCAATTTTGCTGATGAATTTGCTCCAATGCTTAAGAAAGCACACAATTTCATAAAAAACACACAGGTACCACTAATCCAAGATTCTCGTGTCAAAATGTATAACCAAGCAAATCGCTGCTGCGGCTTAATTATCCTATAATATTGGATTTCTTTAATTTAAATCCATTTCTGTGTAAAGGTGAGGACAAACAGCTCTGATGATTTTAACGATTGGTATCGGCACATTTCTAAGGGAGCATGGCCGTTCTCCACCCCCGACAACGGGTGGCCAGTATCCGATTGTACTGCAGAGGGCTTAAAGGCAAGTAATATTTTGAGTTAATCCATAAAGCAAGATTACATTTCCTGTTAAAATCCTAAAACAACTTATGACAAAGAAATAGGACCTAAGAACTCAAATTAGAAATCATCAAAAATTAATTTCAAGAGTATTATTAATCTTTTGAAATTAAACTATACTTTATATTCTAGCATTATATGCTCTTCGTATCCCGGCTTGAATTAAATAACTTTGAGAAAAATCTCTGCACTTTTTTTCTTCTAACAATTGGTGATCCAACTTTATATATGATCTGTACCTAGCTAGAATGCTAATATTTATGAACAAAATGGTTTGCAGGCAGGAATCTTATTATCTCGGTTGCCATCAGATATGGTGGGAGAAGCGATACCAGCAGATAGGTTCTATGATGCTGTTAACGTGATTTTATCTCTGCAGGTATCACTTTTAGGCTTAAATATATAAGATTGATATATACATTTATATATCCAAGCATGAACCACCCATACACGTACAATTATCTGAGGTTGCAGGGATTCTTACTAACGTAAATCATGAGATCTCACCTCACATATAGAGAGGCGGGGAAATCTTGGATATCTGTTTGTTAATGCGTTTGAAACTGAATGTCAAAGTTTTCTTGGACTGATGTTTTTCTAAATGTATATGCATTTTTACAAAAACATCTGCACTTTATCACCAAACACGCTAAATAAAAGATGAGTGTTTGATTTTTTTGACAGGGATATTTGCTGAATAGTACTCTTATTTTATTAAGCAATTAAATCTGCATATTATAAACCTTATCAATGTACATTGACATTTCAGAATAAAAATGGAGGTTTTGCATCGTACGAGCTGACAAGATCATACGCATGGTTAGAGGTAAAGCATTGATCTTTCTCTTCCATTTCGTTTACAATGGCTGAATTGTGAATATTCTATAAAAGTTTTAGCGCACTTTTCTTAAATTGCAGATACTCAATCCAGCTGAAACATTTGGAAACATCATGATTGACTATCAGTAAGATAATAGATTCTCGTTGTTTTACTCAGAATATTCTCTCTGTTACAGCTAGTAGGGTACGACTATGAATGTCTTGGTGACCTTACTTTGGCTCTCGGCTATATATATATATATATATATATATATATATATATGTTTAGGTATGTGGAATGCACTTCAGCAGTAATTCAAGGCCTCGGATCCTTCAAGAAATCTTACCCAGGACATCGAAAGGAAGAAATAGAAGCCTGTATGGTGAAGGCAATTGACTTCATTGAGCGCACACAACAACCTGATGGTTCATGGTATGTTTTCTGCTTAAAGTTCCTTCTGCATAAATGACTTGTTTTCAGGCTGAGGCCTGGAACCACAAGAAGCTGTAAAAACTTTGAAACTCTGTGAAACAAAATAGAAAAAAGGGGTCCAGACAATGATTCTAAAGTTGTCTGCTTCACATAGGTATGGATCTTGGGGAGTCTGCTTCACGTATGGAACATGGTTTGGAATAAAGGGGCTTGTAGCTGGTGGAAGGACCTATCAAAACAGCAACAGTATTCAGATAGCCTGCGAATTCTTGCTATCGAAACAGCTTGTTTCAGGTGGTTGGGGTGAGAGCTATCTTTCAAGTCAAGATAAGGCAACTCCTTTTAACATTTTGTGCTCAAAATTCTTCCATTGTGCAAGCACTCTATTTTTATTTTATCTTCTCTCTTGTTAAGAACTGAATTTGTTTCTAAGTAAAATAAATTAAGCACAATTAAAATTAAGGTGTTAAGTTGTCATCCATCGATCCCTTGGTACTAAACAATGAAGATCTAATGGTTTCTTAACTTATTTTCTGTCATAACTTCCCTTTTATGTGTGAATACATAGGTGTACACAAATTTAGGTGGTGGTAAATCACATCTTGTAAACACTGGATGGGCGATGCTGGCTCTTATTGAAGCTGGACAGGTGAATAACATGGTTTGAGATCATCTCTTTAATCAGAAAATAACCTTATAGAAGGAAAATCATGGTGAAGTTTAACATTAACATTCATTGTTGTTACCTTGTGCTGTACCAGGCCGAAAGAGATCCGAGCCCGTTGCATCGTGCAGCTAAGGTGTTGATTAATTCAGCAATGGAAACTGGAGAGTTCCCACAGCAAGTAAATCTTCTGGTTTTAGTGCCCCATTGTATCATTATCATTAATGGAACTAACATATGATGACTCTATGTCTAATGTCTTGTAGGAAATCATGGGAGTCTTCAACAAGAACTGTATGATTAGCTACTCTGCCTACAGAAACATCTTCCCTATTTGGGCCCTCGGAGAGTATCGCAATCGCGTGTTGCTGCAGTAAAAACTGTTGTGTGTAAATGCTCCTGTAAAACAAGCAATAATGGAATGTGTCAATGGCCGCAGAAGAAACTATCCTGTGCTAAATTTCGTAAAATATCATTAGCTGATTGTAGTAAGGTCCAAGCTTGTATAAAAACTTTATAACTTATTTTCTAATAAAAGTTCTTAACGTAAAATATTGATATAATTAAAATAAATTATATATATAAAAAAATAATCTTTAAAAACTCTTCGTTTGCGTATTTTAAAGAAATTCAAAACCCTATAAAAAAAATTATCTATCCTAGGAAAAGAAACTCTTCTTTACCTTAATTTAATTTCAATGTTTTCTCCTCTAGTTTTAACTCTATTTTAGGCTTTATATTTTCTTTTAATGTAGAGCCTAGATTCTGTCTTTATAAAAAGATATTTTAATAAAAAAAAATTAATTTATATATTCATGTATGTAATATATTCTTTGAATTAAATAATTTAATCTATATTTTTTGTTTAATTTATATATCTAGCTTTATAAGTTTTAGATTTTTAAGGTTGCTAGATACATTTATTTTAAAGTTAATAGTGTAACCTCTAGACTAGTTTGTGAGATCACGCCGTTCATTCATTTTTTAATTAGTTTACATAGTTTTTGTACTTTTGATTGTTAAGTTATTTAATTTTTGGGGTTATTAATTTCATGTTTATATTATTTGAATTTTGCTTATTTTTTGAAAAGTTATTTTTTTATTTTTAAATCTTTAGCTATCATATAGAATTATCATAATTTTAAATTAAAAAATAGTTGGTACAACAAATATTATTTTGATAAGTACTACTTGGATTCGGAGGTTTTCATAATCTACTTCGGTATATATATATGGTAAAAAACTTGAGAATTTCAAGAACTAGTAACGAAAATAAAAAATTGAGACTAATAGCAACAATAATAAAGGATATGTTTGTTTAAAATTTAATAAGAATTTCGGGTGATCCCTCTTGAGCATGTATGCTTCCGTAACTTGGTCTACATCAGACTTCTTCCGCAAACGGCGAAACGCTTTGACTCAGTGAGTTTAGCAGCATTCTGACTTCGATGCCTCGGTTGCCGCAATTCAGTTGCCTTTGAATTTTGGGTGATCCCTCTTGAGCATGTATGCTTCCGGTACTTGTTCTACATCAGGCTTCTTCCGCAAACGGCGAAACGCTTTGACTCGGTGAGTATCGCGGCATTCCGCCTTCGATGCCCCGGTTGCCGAAATTCAGTTGCCTTTGAATTTCGGGTGATCAGTCTTGAGCATGTATACTGCCGCTACTTGTTCTACATCAGGCTTCTTCCGCAAACGGCGAAACGCTTTGACTCGGTGAGTTTCGCGGCATTCCGACTTTGATGTCGCGGTTGCCGAAATTCATTGCCTTTGAATTTCGGGTGATCCCTCTTGAGCATGTATGCTTCCGCTACTTGTTCTACATCACACTTCTTCCGCAAACGGTGAAACGCTTTGACTCGGTGAGTTTTGCAGCATTCTGACTTCGATGCCCCGGTTGCCGAAATTCAGTTGGCTTTGAAATTCGGGTGATCCCTCTTGAGCATGTATGCTTCCGCTACTTCTTCTACATCAGACTTCTTCCGCAAACGGCGAAACCCTTTGACATGGTGAGTTTCGCGGCATTCCGACTTCGATGCCCCGGTTGCCGAAATTCAGTTGCCTTTGAATTTAGGATGATCCCTCTTGAGCATGTATGCTTCCGCTACTTCTTCTACATCAGACTTCTTCCGCAAACGGCGAAACGCTTTGACTCGGTGAGTTTCGCGGCATTCCGACTTCGATGCCCCGGTTGCTGAAATTCAGATGCCTTTGAATTTCGGGTGATCCCTCTTGAGCATGTATTCTTCCGCTACTTGTTCTACATCAGAGTTCTTCCACAAACAGCAAAACGCTTTGACTCGGTGAGTTTCGTGGCATTCCGACTTCGATGCCCCGGTTTCCGAAATTCAGTTGGCTTTGAGTTTCGGGTGATCCCTCTTGAGCATGTATGCTTCCGCTACTTGTTCTACATCAGACTTCTTCCGCAAACAGTGAAACGCTTTGACTCGGTGAATTTCACAGCATTCCGACTTCGATGCCCCGGTTGCCGAAATTCAGTTGGCTTTGAATGTCAGGTGATCCCTCTTGAGCATGTATGCTTCCGCTACTTGTTCTACATCAGACTTCTTCCGCAAACGGCAAAACCCTTTGACTCGGTGAGTTTCGCGGCATTCGATCTTCGATGCCCCGGTTGCCGAAATTCAGTTGCCTTTGAATTTCGGGTGATCCCTCTTGAGCATGTATGCTTCTGATACTTGTTCTACACCAGACTTCTTCCGCAAACGGGAAAACGCTTTGACTCGGTGAATTTCATGGCATTCCGACTTCGATCAAACGTTTGATGAAATTCAGTTGCCTTTGAATTTCGGGTGATCCCTCTTGAGCATGTATGCTTCCGCTACTTGTTCTACATCAGACTTCTTCCCCAAACGGCGAAACGCTTTGACTCGGTGAGTTTCGCGGCATTCCGACTTCGAAGCCCCGGTTGCCAAAATTCAGTTGGCTTTGAGTTTCGGGTGATCCCTCTTGAGCATGTATGCTTCCGCTACTTGTTCTACATCAGACTTCTTCCGCAAACAGTGAAACGCTTTGACTCGGTGAATTTCACAGCATTCCGACTTCGATGCCCCGGTTGCCGAAATTCAGTTGGCTTTGAATGTCAGGTGATCCCTCTTGAGCATGTATGCTTCCGCTACTTGTTCTACATCAGACTTCTTCCGCAAACGGCAAAACCCTTTGACTCGGTGAGTTTCGAGGCATTCCATCTTCGATGCCCCGGTTGCCGAAATTCAGTTGCCTTTGAATTTCGGGTGATCCCTCTTGAGCATGTATGCTTCCGCTACTTGTTCTACATGAGACTTCTTCCGCAAACGGCGAAACGCTTTGACTCGGTGAGTTTCGCGGCATTCCGACTTCGATGCCCCGGTTTCCGAAATTCAGTTGGCTTTGAGTTTCGGGTGATCCCTCTTGAGCATGTATGCTTCCGCTACTTGTTCTACATCAGACTTCTTCCCCAAACGGCGAAATGCTTTGAGTCGGTGAGTTTCGCGGCATTCCGACTTCGAAGCCCCCGTTGCCGAAATTCAGTTGCCTTTGAATTTTGGGTGATCCCTCTTGAGCATGTATGCTTCCGCTACTTGTTCTACATTAGACTTCTTACGCAAACGGCGAAAGGCTTTGACTCGGCGAGTTTCGCGACATTCCGACTTCGAAGCCCCGGTTGCAAAAATTCAGTTGCCTTTGAATTTCGGGTGATCCCTCTTGAGCATGTATGCTTCCGCTACTTGTTCTACATTAGACTTCTTCCGCAAACTTCGAAACGCTTTGACACGGCGAGTTTCGCGGCATTCCGACTTCGATGCCCCGGTTTCCGAAATTCAGTTGGCTTTGAGTTTCGGGTGATCCCTCTTGAGCATGTATGCTTCCGCTACTTGTTCTACATCAGACTTCTTCCGCAAACGGCGTAACGCTTTGTCTCGGTGAGTTTCGCAGCATTCCGACTTCGATGCCCCGGTTGGCACAATTCAGTAGCCTTTGAATTTCGGGTGATCCCTCTTGAGCATGTGTACTTCCGCTACTTGTTCTACATCAGACTTCTTACGCAAACGGCGAAAGGCTTTGACTCGGCGAGTTTCGCGACATTCCGACTTCGAAGCCCCGGTTGCAAAAATTCAGTTGCCTTTGAATTTCGGGTGATCCCTCTTAAGCATGTATGCTTCCGCTACTTGTTCTACATTAGACTTCTTCCGCAAACTTCGAAACGCTTTGACACGGCGAGTTTCGCGGCATTCCGACTTCGATGCCCCGGTTTCCGAAATTCAGTTGGCTTTGAGTTTCGGGTGATCCCTCTTGAGCATGTATGCTTCCGCTACTTGTTCTACATCAGACTTCTTCCGCAAACGGCGTAACGCTTTGACTCGGTGAGTTTCGCAGCATTCCGACTTCGATGCCCCGGTTGGCACAATTCAGTAGCCTTTGAATTTCGGGTGATCCCTCTTGAGCATGTGTACTTCCGTTACTTGTTCTACATCAGACTTCTTACGCAAACGGCGAAAGGCTTTGACTCGGCGAGTTTCGCGACATTCCGACTTCGAAGCCCCGGTTGCACAAATTCAGTTGCCTTTGAATTTCAGGTGATCCCTCTTGAGCATGTATGCTTCCGCTACTTGTTCTACATTAGACTTCTTCCGCAAACTTCGAAACGCTTTGACACGGCGAGTTTCGCGGCATTCCGACTTCGATGCCCCGGTTTCCGAAATTCAGTTGGCTTTGAGTTTCGGGTGATCCCTCTTGAGCATGTATGCTTCCGCTACTTGTTCTACATCAGACTTCTTCCGCAAACAGTGAAACGCTTTGACTCGGTGAATTTCACAGCATTCCGACTTCGATGCCCCGGTTGCCGAAATTCAGTTGGCTTTGAATGTCAGGTGATCCCTCTTGATCATGTATGCTTCGGCTACTTGTTCTACATCAGACTTCTTCCGCAAACGGCGAAATGCTTTGACTCGGTGCGTTTCGCGACATTCCGACTTCGATGCCCCGGTTGCCGAAATTCAGTTGCCTTTGAATTTCGGGTGATCCATCTTGAGCATGTACGCTTCCGCTACTTGTTCTACATCAGACTTCTTCCGCAAACGGCAAAACAATTTGACTCGGTGAGTATCGCCGCATTTCGACTTCGATGCCCCGTTTGGCGCAATTCAGTTGCCTTTGAATTTCGGGTGATCCCTCTTGAGCATGTATGCTTCCGCTACTTCTTCTACATCAGACTTCTTCCGCAAACGGCGAAACCCTTTGACTCGGTGAGTTTTGCGGCATTCCGACTTCGATGCCCCAGTTGCTGAAATTAAGTTGCCTTTGAATTTTGGGTGATCCCGCTAGAGCATGTATGCTTCCGCTACTTGTTCTACATCAGAGTTCTTCCGCAAACTTTGAAATGCTTTGACATGGTGAGTTTTGCGGCATTCCGATTTCGATGCCTCGGTTGGCGCAATTCAGTTGCCTTTGAATTTTGGGTGATCCCTCTTGAGCATGTGTGCTTCCGCTACTTGTTCTACATCAGACTTGTTCCGCAAACGGTGAAAAGCTTTGACTCGGTGAGTTTCGCGGCATTCCAACTTCGATGCACCGGTTGCCGAAATTTAGTTGCCTTTGAATTTCGGTTGATCCCTCTTGAGCATGTATGCTTCGGCTACTTGTTATACATCAGACTTCTTCCGCAAACGGCGAAACACTTTGACTCGGTGAGTTTCGCGGCATTCCGACTTCGATGCCCCGGTTGCAAAAATTCAGTTGCCTTTGAATTTTGGGTGATCCCTATTGAGCATGTATGCTTCCGCTACTTGTTCTACATCAGACTTCTTCCGCAAACGGCGAAACGCTTTGACTCGGTGAGTTTCACAGCATTCCGACTTCGATGCCCCGATTTGCGCAATTCAGTTGCCTTTGAATTTCGGGTGATCCCTCTTGAGCATGTATGCTTCCGCTACTTGTTATACATCAGACTTCTTCCGCAAACGGCGAAACGCTTTGACTCGGTGAGTTTCGCGGCATTCCGACTTCGATGCCCCGGTTGCAAAAATTCAGTTGCCTTTGAATTTTGGGTGATCCCTATTGAGCATGTATGCTTCCGCTACTTGTTTTAAATCAGACTTCTTCCGCAAACGGCGAAACGCTTTGACTCGGTGAGTTTCGCCGCATTCCGACTTCGATGCCCCCGTTGCCGAAATTCAGTTGCCTTTGAATTTTGGGTGATCCCTCTTGAGCATGTATGCTTCCGCTACTTGTTCTATATCAGACTTCTTCCGCAAACGGCGAAAAGCTTTGACTCGGTGAGTATCACAGCATTCCGACTTCGATGCCCCGATTTGTGCAATTCAGTTGCCTTTGAATTTCGGGTGATCCCTCTTGAGCATGTATGCTTCCGCTACTTGTTATACATCAGACTTCTTCCGCAAACGGCGAAACGCTTTGACTCGGTGAGTTTCGCGGCATTCCGACTTCGATGCCCCGGTTGCAAAAATTCAGTTGCCTTTGAATTTTGGGTGATCCCTATTGAGCATGTATGCTTCTGCTACTTGTTCTACATCAGGCTTCTTCCGCAAACGGCGAAACGCTTTGACTCGGTGAGTATCGCGGCATTCCGCCTTCGATGCCCCGGTTGCCGAAATTCAGTTGCCTTTGAATTTCGGGTGATCAGTCTTGAGCATGTATACTGCCGCTACTTGTTCTACATCAGGCTTCTTCCGCAAACGGCGAAACGCTTTGACTCGGTGAGTTTCGCGGCATTCCGACTTTGATGTCGCGGTTGCCGAAATTCATTGCCTTTGAATTTCGGGTGATCCCTCTTGAGCATGTATGCTTCCGCTACTTGTTCTACATCACACTTCTTCCGCAAACGGTGAAACGTTTTGACTCGGTGAGTTTTGCAGCATTCCGACTTCGATGCCCCGGTTGCCGAAATTCAGTTGGCTTTGAAATTCGGGTGATCCCTCTTGAGCATGTATGCTTCCGCTACTTCTTCTACATCAGACTTCTTCCGCAAACGGCGAAACCCTTTGACTCGGTGAGTTTCGCGGCATTCCGACTTCGATGCCCCGGTTGCCGAAATTCAGTTGCCTTTGAATTTAGGATGATCCCTCTTGAGCATGTATGCTTCCGCTACTTCTTCTACATCAGACTTCTTCCGCAAACGGCGAAACGCTTTGACTCGGTGAGTTTCGCGGCATTCCGACTTCGATGCCCCGGTTGCTGAAATTCAGATGCCTTTGAATTTCGGGTGATCCCTCTTGAGCATGTATTCTTCCGCTACTTGTTCTACATCAGAGTTCTTCCACAAACAGCAAAACGCTTTGACTCGGTGAGTTTCGCGGCATTCCGACTTCGATGCCCCGGTTTCCGAAATTCAGTTGGCTTTGAGTTTCGGGTGATCCCTCTTGAGCATGTATGCTTCCGCTACTTGTTCTACATCAGACTTCTTCCGCAAACAGTGAAACGCTTTGACTCGGTGAATTTCACAGCATTCCGACTTCGATGCCCCGGTTGCCGAAATTCAGTTGGCTTTGAATGTCAGGTGATCCCTCTTGAGCATGTATGCTTCGGCTACTTGTTCTACATCAGACTTCTTCCGCAAACGGCAAAACCCTTTGACTCGGTGAGTTTCGCGGCATTCCATCTTCGATGCCCCGGTTGCCGAAATTCAGTTGCCTTTGAATTTCGGGTGATCCCTCTTGAGCATGTATGCTTCTGATACTTGTTCTACATCAGACTTCTTCCGCAAACGGGAAAACGCTTTGACTCGGTGAATTTCATGGCATTCCGACTTCGATCAAACGTTTGATGAAATTCAGTTGCCTTTGAATTTCGGGTGATCCCTCTTGAGTATGTATGCTTCCGCTACTTGTTCTACATCAGACTTCTTCCCCAAACGGCGAAACGCTTTGACTCGGTGAGTTTCGCGGCATTCCGACTTCGAAGCCCCGGTTGCCAAAATTCAGTTGGCTTTGAGTTTCGGGTGATCCCTCTTGAGCATGTATGCTTCCGCTACTTGTTCTACATCAGACTTCTTCTGCAAACAGTGAAACGCTTTGACTCGGTGAATTTCACAGCATTCCGACTTCGATGCCCCGATTTGCGCAATTCAGTTGCCTTTGAATTTCGGGTGATCCCTCTTGAGCATGTATGCTTCCGCTACTTGTTATACATCAGACTTCT
This sequence comes from Populus davidiana, assembly GCA_030145905.1. Taxonomy (NCBI): domain Eukaryota; kingdom Viridiplantae; phylum Streptophyta; class Magnoliopsida; order Malpighiales; family Salicaceae; genus Populus; species Populus davidiana. The sequence goes on along the minus strand of CM057794.1, from coordinate 891,313 downwards.
TCCGCAAACGGCGAAACGCTTTGACTCGGTGAGTTTCGCGGCATTCCGACTTCGATGCCCCGGTTGCAAAAATTCAGTTGCCTTTGAATTTTGGGTGATCCCTATTGAGCATGTATGCTTCCGCTACTTGTTTTAAATCAGGCTTCTTTCGCAAACGGCGAAACGCTTTGACTCGGTGAGTTTCGCCGCATTCCGACTTCGATGCCCCCGTTGCCGAAATTCAGTTGCCTTTGAATTTTGGGTGATCCCTCTTGAGCATGTATGCTTCCGCTACTTGTTCTATATCAGACTTCTTCCGCAAACGGCGAAAAGCTTTGACTCGGTGAGTATCACAGCATTCCGACTTCGATGCCCCGATTTGCGCAATTCAGTTGCCTTTGAATTTCGGGTGATCCCTCTTGAGCATGTATGCTTCCGCTACTTGTTATACATCAGACTTCTTCCGCAAACGGCGAAACGGTTTGACTCGGTGAGTTTCGCGGCATTCCGACTTCGATGCACCGGTTGCAAAAATTCAGTTGCCTTTGAATTTTGGGTGATCCCTATTGAGCATGTATGCTTCCGCTACTTGTTCTACATCAGGCTTCTTCCGCAAACGGCGAAACGCTTTGACTCGGTGAGTATCGCGGCATTCCGCCTTCGATGCCCCGGTTGCCGAAATTCAGTTGCCTTTGAATTTCGGGTGATCAGTCTTGAGCATGTATACTGCCGCTACTTGTTCTACATCAGGCTTCTTCCGCAAACGGCGAAACGCTTTGACTCGGTGAGTTTCGCGGCATTCCGACTTTGATGTCGCGGTTGCCGAAATTCATTGCCTTTGAATTTCGGGTGATCCCTCTTGAGCATGTATGCTTCCGCTACTTGTTCTACATCACACTTCTTCCGCAAACGGTGAAACGTTTTGACTCGGTGAGTTTTGCAGCATTCCGACTTCGATGCCCCGGTTGCCGAAATTCAGTTGGCTTTGACATTCGGGTGATCCCTCTTGAGCATGTATGCTTCCGCTACTTCTTCTACATCAGACTTCTTCCGCAAACGGCGAAACCCTTTGACTCGGTGAGTTTCGCGGCATTCCGACTTCGATGCCCCGGTTGCCGAAATTCAGTTGCCTTTGAATTTAGGATGATCCCTCTTGAGCATGTATGCTTCCGCTACTTCTTCTACATCAGACTTCTTCCGCAAACGGCGAAACGCTTTGACTCGGTGAGTTTCGCGGCATTCTGACTTCGATGCCCCGGTTGCTGAAATTCAGATGCCTTTGAATTTCGGGTGATCCCTCTTGGGCATGTATTCTTCCGCTACTTGTTCTACATCAGAGTTCTTCCACAAACGGCAAAACGCTTTGACTCGGTGAGTTTCGCGGCATTCCGACTTCGATGCCCCGGTTTCCGAAATTCAGTTGGCTTTGAGTTTCGGGTGATCCCTCTTGAGCATGTATGCTTCCGCTACTTGTTCTACATCAGACTTCTTCCGCAAACAATGAAACGCTTAGACTCGGTGAATTTCACAGCATTCCGACTTCGATGCCCCGGTTGCCGAAATTCAGTTGGCTTTGAATGTCAGGTGATCCCTCTTGAGCATGTATGCTTCCGCTACTTGTTCTACATCAGACTTCTTCCGCAAACGGCTAAACCCTTTGACTCGGTGAGTTTCGCGGCATTCGATCTTCGATGCCCCGGTTGCCGAAATTCAGTTGCCTTTGAATTTCGGGTGATCCCTCTTGAGCATGTATGCTTCCGCTACTTGTTCTACATGAGACTTCTTCCGCAAACGGCGAAACGCTTTGACTTGGTGAGTTTAGCGACATTCCGACTTCGGTGCCCCGTTTCTGAAATTCAGTTGCCTTTGAATTTCGGGTGATCCCTCTTGAGCATGTATGCTTCCGCTACTTGTTCTACATCAGACTTCTTCCCCAAACGGCGAAACGCTTTGACTCGGTGAGTTTCGCGGCATTCCGACTTCGAAGCCCCGGTTGCCAAAATTCAGTTGGCTTTGAGTTTCGGGTGATCCCTCTTGAGCGTGTATGCTTCCGCTACTTGTTCTACATCAGACTTCTTCCGCAAACAGTGAAACGCTTTGACTCGGTGAATTTCACAGCATTCCGACTTCGATGCCCCGGTTGCCGAAATTCAGTTGGCTTTGAATGTCAGGTGATCCCTCTTGAACATGTATGCTTCCGCTACTTGTTCTACATCAGACTTCTTCCGCAAACGGCAAAACCCTTTGAGTCGGTGAGTTTCGCGGCATTCCATCTTCGATGCCCCGGTTGCCGAAATTCAGTTGCCTTTGAATTTCGGGTGATCCCTCTTCAGCATGTATGCTTCCGCTACTTGTTCTACATGAGACTTCTTCCGCAAACGGCGAAACGCTTTGACTTGGTGAGTTTAGCGACATTCCGACTTCGGTGCCCAGTTTCCGAAATTCAGTTGCCTTTGAATTTCGGGTGATCCCTCTTGAGCATGTATGCTTTCGCTACTTGTTCTACATCAGACTTCTTCCCCAAACGGCGAAATGCTTTGAGTCGGTGAGTTTCGCGGCATTCCGACTTCGAAGCCCCCGTTGCCGAAATTCAGTTGCCTTTGAATTTTGTGTGATCCCTGTTAAGCATGTGTGCTTCGGCTACTTGTTCTACATCAGACTTCTTCCGCAAACGGCGAAATGCTTTGACACGGTGAGTTTCGCGGCATTCCGACTTCGATGCCCCGGTTGCCAAAATTCAGTTGCCTTTGAATTTCGAGTGATCAATCTTGAGCATGTTGCTTCCGCTACTTGTTCTACATCAGACTTCTTCCGCAAACGGCAAAACGCTTTGACTCGGTGAGTTTCGCAGCATTCCGAATTCGATGCCCCGGTTGGCGCAATTCAATTGCCTTTGAATTTCGGGTGATCCCTCTTGAGCATGTATGCTTCCGCTACTTGTTCTACATCAGACTTCTTCCCCAAACGGCGAAATGCTTTGAGTCGGTGAGTTTCGTGGCATTCCGACTTCGGAGCCCCCGTTGCCCAAATTCAGTTGCCTTTGAATTTCGGGTGATCCATCTTGAGCATGTACGCTTCCGCTACTTGTTCTACATCAGGCTTCTTCCGCAAACGGCTAAACGCTTTGACTCGGTGAGTTTCGCGGCATTTCATCTTAGGTGCCCCGGTTGCCGAAATTCAGTTACCTTTGAATTTTGGGGATCCCTCTTGAGCATGTATGCTTTCGCTACTTGTTCTACATCAGACTTCATGCGCAAACGTCGAAACGCTTTGACACGGTGAGTTTCGCGGCAGTCCGACTTCGATGCCCTGGTTACCGAAATTCAGTTGCCTTTGAATTTGGGTGATCCCTCTTGAGCATATATGCTTCCGCTACTTGTTCTACATCAGACTTCTTCCGCAAACGTTGAAACGCTTTCACACGGTGAGTTTCGCGGCATTCCGACTTCCATGCCCCAGTTGGCGCAATTCAGTTGCCTTTGAATTTTGGGTGATCCCTCTTGAGCATGTATGGTTCCGCTGATTTTTCTACATCAGACTTCTTCCGCAAACGTCGAAACGCTTTGACACTGTGAGTTTCGCGGCATTCAGACTTCGATGCCCCGGTTACCAAAATTCAGTTGCCTTTGAATGTCGACTCGGTGAGTTTCGCGGCATTCTGACTTCGAAGCCCCGGTTGCCAAAATTCTGTTGCCTTTGAATTTCGGGTGATCCCTCTTGAGCATGTATGCTTTCGCTACTTGTTCTACATCAGAATTCTTCCAGAAACTTCGAAACGCTTTGACACGGTGAGTTTCGCGGCATTCCGACGTCGATGCCCCGGTTGCCGAAATTCAGTTGCCTTTGAATTTCAGGTGATCCATCTTGAGCATGTACGGTTGCGCTACTTGTTCTACATCAGACTTCTTCCGCAAACGGCGAAACGCTTTGACTCGGTGAGTTTCGCAGCATTCGGACTTCGATGCCCCGGTTGGCGCAATTCAGTTGCCTTTGAATTTCGGGTGATCCCTCTTGAGCATGTATGCTTCTGCTACTTGTTCTACATCAGGCTTCTTCCGCAAACGGCGAAACGCTTTGACTCGGTGAGTATCGCGGCATTCCGCCTTCGATGCCCCGGTTGCCGAAATTCAGTTGCCTTTGAATTTCGGGTGATCAGTCTTGAGCATGTATACTGCCGCTACTTGTTCTACATCAGGCTTCTTCCGCAAACGGCGAAACGCTTTGACTCGGTGAGTTTCGCGGCATTCCGACTTTGATGTCGCGGTTGCCGAAATTCATTGCCTTTGAATTTCGGGTGATCCCTCTTGAGCATGTATGCTTCCGCTACTTGTTCTACATCACACTTCTTCCGCAAACGGTGAAACGTTTTGACTCGGTGAGTTTTGCAGCATTCCGACTTCGATGCCCCGGTTGCCGAAATTCAGTTGGCTTTGAAATTCGGGTGATCCCTCTTGAGCATGTATGCTTCCGCTACTTCTTCTACATCAGACTTCTTCCGCAAACGGCGAAACCCTTTGACTCGGTGAGTTTCGCGGCATTCCGACTTCGATGCCCCGGTTGCCGAAATTCAGTTGCCTTTGAATTTAGGATGATCCCTCTTGAGCATGTATGCTTCCGCTACTTCTTCTACATCAGACTTCTTCCGCAAACGGCGAAACGCTTTGACTCGGTGAGTTTCGCGGCATTCCGACTTCGATGCCCCGGTTGCTGAAATTCAGATGCCTTTGAATTTCGGGTGATCCCTCTTGAGCATGTATTCTTCCGCTACTTGTTCTACATCAGAGTTCTTCCACAAACAGCAAAACGCTTTGACTCGGTGAGTTTCGCGGCATTCCGACTTCGATGCCCCGGTTTCCGAAATTCAGTTGGCTTTGAGTTTCGGGTGATCCCTCTTGAGCATGTATGCTTCCGCTACTTGTTCTACATCAGACTTCTTCCGCAAACAGTGAAACGCTTTGACTCGGTGAATTTCACAGCATTCCGACTTCGATGCCCCGGTTGCCGAAATTCAGTTGGCTTTGAATGTCAGGTGATCCCTCTTGAGCATGTATGCTTCGGCTACTTGTTCTACATCAGACTTCTTCCGCAAACGGCAAAACCCTTTGACTCGGTGAGTTTCGCGGCATTCCATCTTCGATGCCCCGGTTGCCGAAATTCAGTTGCCTTTGAATTTCGGGTGATCCCTCTTGAGCATGTATGCTTCTGATACTTGTTCTACATCAGACTTCTTCCGCAAACGGGAAAACGCTTTGACTCGGTGAATTTCATGGCATTCCGACTTCGATCAAACGTTTGATGAAATTCAGTTGCCTTTGAATTTCGGGTGATCCCTCTTGAGTATGTATGCTTCCGCTACTTGTTCTACATCAGACTTCTTCCCCAAACGGCGAAACGCTTTGACTCGGTGAGTTTCGCGGCATTCCGACTTCGAAGCCCCGGTTGCCAAAATTCAGTTGGCTTTGAGTTTCGGGTGATCCCTCTTGAGCATGTATGCTTCCGCTACTTGTTCTACATCAGACTTCTTCTGCAAACAGTGAAACGCTTTGACTCGGTGAATTTCACAGCATTCCGACTTCGATGCCCCGATTTGCGCAATTCAGTTGCCTTTGAATTTCGGGTGATCCCTCTTGAGCATGTATGCTTCCGCTACTTGTTATACATCAGACTTCTTCCGCAAACGGCGAAACGCTTTGACTCGGTGAGTTTCGCGGCATTCCGACTTCGATGCCCCGGTTGCAAAAATTCAGTTGCCTTTGAATTTTGGGTGATCCCTATTGAGCATGTATGCTTCCGCTACTTGTTTTAAATCAGGCTTCTTTCGCAAACGGCGAAACGCTTTGACTCGGTGAGTTTCGCCGCATTCCGACTTCGATGCCCCCGTTGCCGAAATTCAGTTGCCTTTGAATTTTGGGTGATCCCTCTTGAGCATGTATGCTTCCGCTACTTGTTCTATATCAGACTTCTTCCGCAAACGGCGAAAAGCTTTGACTCGGTGAGTATCACAGCATTCCGACTTCGATGCCCCGATTTGCGCAATTCAGTTGCCTTTGAATTTGGGTGATCCCTCTTGAGCATATATGCTTCCGCTACTTGTTCTACATCAGACTTCTTCCGCAAACGTTGAAACGCTTTCACACGGTGAGTTTCGCGGCATTCCGACTTCGATGCCCCGGTTTCCGAAATTCAGTTGGCTTTGAATTTCGGGTGATCCCTCTTGAGCATGTATGCTTCCGCTACTTGTTCTACATCAGACTTCTTCCGCAAACAGTGAAACGCTTTGACTCGGTGAATTTCACAGCATTCCGACTTCGATGCCCCGGTTGCCGAAATTCAGTTGGCTTTGAATGTCAGGTGATCCCTCTTGAGCATGTATGCTTCGGCTACTTGTTCTACATCAGACTTCTTCCGCAAACGGCAAAACCCTTTGACTCGGTGAGTTTCGCGGCATTCCATCTTCGATGCCCCGGTTGCCGAAATTCAGTTGCCTTTGAATTTCGGGTGATCCCTCTTGAGCATGTATGCTTCTGATACTTGTTCTACATCAGACTTCTTCCGCAAACGGGAAAACGCTTTGACTCGGTGAATTTCATGGCATTCCGACTTCGATCAAACGTTTGATGAAATTCAGTTGCCTTTGAATTTCGGGTGATCCCTCTTGAGTATGTATGCTTCCGCTACTTGTTCTACATCAGACTTCTTCCCCAAACGGCGAAACGCTTTGACTCGGTGAGTTTCGCGGCATTCCGACTTCGAAGCCCCGGTTGCCAAAATTCAGTTGGCTTTGAGTTTCGGGTGATCCCTCTTGAGCATGTATGCTTCCGCTACTTGTTCTACATCAGACTTCTTCTGCAAACAGTGAAACGCTTTGACTCGGTGAATTTCACAGCATTCCGACTTCGATGCCCCGATTTGCGCAATTCAGTTGCCTTTGAATTTCGGGTGATCCCTCTTGAGCATGTATGCTTCCGCTACTTGTTATACATCAGACTTCTTCCGCAAACGGCGAAACGCTTTGACTCGGTGAGTTTCGCGGCATTCCGACTTCGATGCCCCGGTTGCAAAAATTCAGTTGCCTTTGAATTTTGGGTGATCCCTATTGAGCATGTATGCTTCCGCTACTTGTTTTAAATCAGGCTTCTTTCGCAAACGGCGAAACGCTTTGACTCGGTGAGTTTCGCCGCATTCCGACTTCGATGCCCCCGTTGCCGAAATTCAGTTGCCTTTGAATTTTGGGTGATCCCTCTTGAGCATGTATGCTTCCGCTACTTGTTCTATATCAGACTTCTTCCGCAAACGGCGAAAAGCTTTGACTCGGTGAGTATCACAGCATTCCGACTTCGATGCCCCGATTTGCGCAATTCAGTTGCCTTTGAATTTGGGTGATCCCTCTTGAGCATATATGCTTCCGCTACTTGTTCTACATCAGACTTCTTCCGCAAACGTTGAAACGCTTTCACACGGTGAGTTTCGCGGCATTCCGACTTCGATGCCCCGGTTTCCGAAATTCAGTTGGCTTTGAATTTCGGGTGATCCCTCTTGAGCATGTATGCTTCCGCTACTTGTTCTACATCAGACTTCTTCCGCAAACAGTGAAACGCTTTGACTCGGTGAATTTCACAGCATTCCGACTTCGATGCCCCGGTTGCCGAAATTCAGTTGGCTTTGAATGTCAGGTGATCCCTCTTGAGCATGTATGCTTCGGCTACTTGTTCTACATCAGACTTCTTCCGCAAACGGCAAAACCCTTTGACTCGGTGAGTTTCGCGGCATTCCATCTTCGATGCCCCGGTTGCCGAAATTCAGTTGCCTTTGAATTTCGGGTGATCCCTCTTGAGCATGTATGCTTCTGATACTTGTTCTACATCAGACTTCTTCCGCAAACGGGAAAACGCTTTGACTCGGTGAATTTCATGGCATTCCGACTTCGATCAAACGTTTGATGAAATTCAGTTGCCTTTGAATTTCGGGTGATCCCTCTTGAGTATGTATGCTTCCGCTACTTGTTCTACATCAGACTTCTTCCCCAAACGGCGAAACGCTTTGACTCGGTGAGTTTCGCGGCATTCCGACTTCGAAGCCCCGGTTGCCAAAATTCAGTTGGCTTTGAGTTTCGGGTGATCCCTCTTGAGCATGTATGCTTCCGCTACTTGTTCTACATCAGACTTCTTCTGCAAACAGTGAAACGCTTTGACTCGGTGAATTTCACAGCATTCCGACTTCGATGCCCCGATTTGCGCAATTCAGTTGCCTTTGAATTTCGGGTGATCCCTCTTGAGCATGTATGCTTCCGCTACTTGTTATACATCAGACTTCTTCCGCAAACGGCGAAACGCTTTGACTCGGTGAGTTTCGCGGCATTCCGACTTCGATGCCCCGGTTGCAAAAATTCAGTTGCCTTTGAATTTTGGGTGATCCCTATTGAGCATGTATGCTTCCGCTACTTGTTTTAAATCAGGCTTCTTTCGCAAACGGCGAAACGCTTTGACTCGGTGAGTTTCGCCGCATTCCGACTTCGATGCCCCCGTTGCCGAAATTCAGTTGCCTTTGAATTTTGGGTGATCCCTCTTGAGCATGTATGCTTCCGCTACTTGTTCTATATCAGACTTCTTCCGCAAACGGCGAAAAGCTTTGACTCGGTGAGTATCACAGCATTCCGACTTCGATGCCCTGATTTGCGCAATTCAGTTGCCTTTGAATTTGGGTGATCCCTCTTGAGCATATATGCTTCCGCTACTTGTTCTACATCAGACTTCTTCCGCAAACGTTGAAACGCTTTCACACGGTGAGTTTCGCGGCATTCCGACTTCCATGCCCCAGTTGGCGCAATTCAGTTGCCTTTGAATTTTGGGTGATCCCTCTTGAGCATGTATGGTTCCGCTGATTTTTCTACATCAGACTTCTTTCGCAAACGTCGAAACGCTTTGACACTGTGAGTTTCGCGGCATTCAGACTTCGATGCCCCGGTTACCAAAATTCAGTTGCCTTTGAATGTCGACTCGGTGAGTTTCGCGGCATTCTGACTTCGAAGCCCCGGTTGCCAAAATTCTGTTGCCTTTGAATTTCGGGTGATCCCTCTTGAGCATGTATGCTTTCGCTACTTGTTCTACATCAGAATTCTTCCAGAAACTTCGAAACGCTTTGACACGGTGAGTTTCGCGGCATTCCGACGTCGATGCCCCGGTTGCCGAAATTCAGTTGCCTTTGAATTTCAGGTGATCCATCTTGAGCATGTACGGTTGCGCTACTTGTTCTACATCAGACTTCTTCCGCAAACGGCGAAACGCTTTGACTCGGTGAGTTTCGCAGCATTCGGACTTCGATGCCCCGGTTGGCGCAATTCAGTTGCCTTTGAATTTCGGGTGATCCCTCTTGAGCATGTATGCTTCCGCCACTTGTTCTACATCAGACTTCTTCCGCAAACGGCGAAACGCTTTGCCTCGCTGAGTTTCGCGGCATTCCGACTTCGATGCCCAGGTTGCTGAAATTCAGTTGCCTTTGAATTTCGGGTGATCCATCTTGAGCATGTACGCTTCCGCTACTTGTTCTACATCAGACTTTCTCCGCAAACGGCAAAACAATTTGACTCGGGGAGTATCGCCGCATTCCGACTTCGATGCCCCGGTTGGCGCAATTTAGTTGCCTTTGAATTTCGGGTGATCCCTCTTGAGCATGTATGCTTCCGCTACTTGTTCTACATGAGACTTCTTCCGCAAACAGCGAAACCCTTTGACTCGGTGAGTTTCGCGGCATTCCGACTTCGATGCCCCAGTTGCTGAAATTAAGTTGCCTTTGAATTTTGGGTGATCCCGCTAGATCATGTATGCTTCCGCTACTTGTTCTACATCAGAGTTCTTCCGCAAACTTTGAAATGCTTTGACACGGTGAGTTTCGCGGCATTCCGATTTCGATGCCTCGGTTGGCGCAATTCAGTTGCCTTTGAATTTTGGGTGATCCCTCTTGAGCATGTGTGCTTCCGCTACTTGTTCTACATCAGACTTGTTCCGCAAACGGTGAAAACTTTGACTCGGTGAGTTTCGCGGCATTCCAACTTCGATGCCCCGGTTGCCGAAATTTAGTTGCCTTTGAATTTCGGTTGATCCCACTTGGGCATGTATGCTTCCGGTACTTGTTCTATATCAGACTTCTTCCGCAAACGGCGAAACGCTTTGACTCGGTGAGTTTCGCCGCATTCCGACTTCGATGTCCCCGTTGCCGAAATTCAGTTGCCTTTGAATTTTGGGTGATCCCTCTTGAGCATGTATGCTTCCGCTACTTGTTCTATATCAGACTTCTTCCGCAAACGGCGAAAAGCTTTGACTCGGTGAGTGTCACAGCATTCCGACTTCGATGCCCCGATTTGCGCAATTCAGTTGCCTTTGAATTTTGGGTGATCCCTCTTGAGCATGTATGCTTCCGCTACTTGTTATACATCAGACTTCTTCCGCAAACGTCGAAACGCTTTGACACGGTGAGTTTCGCGGCATTCCGACTTCGATGCCCCGGTTGCCGAAATTCAGTTGCCTTTGAATTTCGGCTGATCCCTCTTGAGCATGTGGGCTTCCGCTACTTGTTCTACATCAGACTTCTTCCGCAAACGGTGAAACGCTTTGACTCGGTGTTTCGCGGCATTCCGACTTCGAAGCCCCGGTTGCCAAAATTCGGTTGCATTTGAATTTCGGGTGATCCCTCTTGAGCATGTAAGCTTCCGCTACTTGTTCTACATCAGACTTCTTCCACAACTGGCGAAACGCTTTGACTCGATGAGTTTCGCGGCATTCCGACTTCGAAGCCCCGGTTGCCAAAATTCGGTTGCATTTGAATTTCGGTTGATCCCTCTTGAGCATGTGGGCTTCCGCTACTTGTTTCACATCAGACTTCTTCCGCAAACGGCGAAACGCTTTGACTCGGTGAGTTTCGCGGCATTCCGACTTCGAAGCCCTGGTTGCCAAAATTCGGTTGCCTTTGAATTTCGGGTGATCCCTCTTGAGCATATATGCTTCTGCTACTTGTTCTACATCAAACATCTTCCGCAAACGGCGAAACGCTTTGACTCGGTGAGTTTCGCGGCATTTCGACTTCGATGCCCCAGTTGCCGAAATTCAGTTGCCTTTGAATTTCGGGTGATCCCTCTTGAGCATGTGGGCTTCCGCTACTTGTTCTACATCAGACTTCTTCCGCAAACGGCGAAACGCTTTGACTCGGTGAGTTTGGCGGCATTCCGACTTCGAAGCCCCAGTTGCCAAAATTCGGTTGCATTTGAATTTCGGGTGATCCCTCTTGAGGATGTATGCTTCTGCTACTTGTTCTACATCAGACTTCTTCCGCAAACGGCGAAACGCTTTGACTCGGTGAGTTTCGCGGCATTTCGACTTCGATGCCCCGGTTGACGAAATTCAGTTGCCTTTGAATTTCGGGTGATCCCTCTTGAGCATGTTTGCTTCCGCTACTTGTTCTACATAAGACTTCTTCCGCAAACGGTGAAATGCTTTGACTCGGTGAGTATCACAGCATTCCGACTTCGATGCCCCGTTTTGCGCAATTCGGTTGCCTTTGAATTTCGGGTGATCCCTCTTGAGCATGTATGCTTTCGCTACTTGTTATACATCAGACTTCTTCCGCAAACGTCGAAACGCTTTGACACGGTGAGTTTCGCGGCATTCCGACTTCGATGCCCCGGTTGCCGAAATTCAGTTGCCTTTGAATTTCGGGTGATCCCTCTTGAGCATGTGGGCTTCCGCTACTTGTTCTACATCAGACTTCTTCCGCAAACGGCGAAACGCTTTGACTCGGTGAGTTTCGCGGCATTCCGACTTCGAAGCCCCAGTTGCCAAAATTCGGTTGCATTTGAATTTCGGGTGATCCCTCTTGAGCATGTATGCTTCTGCTACTTGTTCTACATCAGACTTCTTCCGCAAACGGCGAAACGCTTTGACCCAGTGAGTTTCGCGGCATTTCGACTTCGATGCCCCGGTTGATGAAATTCAGTTGCCTTTGAATTTTGGGTGATCCCTCTTGAGCATGTATGCTTTCTCTACTTGTTCTACATAAGACTTCTTCCGCAAACGGCGAAATGCTTTTACTCGGTGAGTTTCGCAGCATTCCGACTTTGATGCGCCGGTTGGCGCAATTTAGTTGCCTTTGAATTTCGGGTGATCCCTCTTGAGCATGTATGCTTCCGCTACTTGTTCTCCATGAGACTTCTTCCGCAAACGGCGAAACGCTTTAACTCGGTGAGTTTCGCGGCATTCCGAATTCGATGACCCGGTTGCCGAAATGTAGTTGCCTTTGAATTTCGGGTGATCCATCTTGAGCATGTATGCTTCCGCTACTTGTTCTACATCAGACTTCTTCCGCAAATGGCGAAACGCTTTGATTCGATGAGTATCGCAGCATTCCGACTTCGATGCCCCGGTTGGTGCAATTCAGTTGCCTTTGAATTTCAGGTCATCCCTCTTGAGCATGTATGCTTCCGCTACTTGTTCTCCATGAGACTTCTTCCGCAAACGGCGAAACGCTTTAACTCGGTGAGTTTCGCGGCATTCCGAATTCGATGACCCGGTTGCCGAAATGTAGTTGCCTTTGAATTTCGGGTGATCCATCTTGAGCATGTATGCTTCCGCTACTTGTTCTACATCAGACTTCTTCCGCAAACGTCGAAACGCTTTGACACGGTGAGTTTCGCGGCATTCCGACTTCGATGCCCCGGTTGCCGAAATTCAGTTGCCTTTGAATTTCGGGTGATCCCTCTTGAGCATGTGGGCTTCCGCTACTTGTTTCACATCAGACTTCTTCCGCAAACGGCGAAACGCTTTGACTCGGTGAGTTTCGCGGCATTCCGACTTCGAAGCCCTGGTTGCCAAAATTCGGTTGCCTTTGAATTTCGGGTGATCCCTCTTGAGCATATATGCTTCTGCTACTTGTTCTACATCAAACATCTTCCGCAAACGGCGAAACGCTTTGACTCGGTGAGTTTCGCGGCATTTCGACTTCGATGCCCCAGTTGCCGAAATTCAGTTGCCTTTGAATTTCGGGTGATCCCTCTTGAGCATGTGGGCTTCCGCTACTTGTTCTACATCAGACTTCTTCCGCAAACGGCGAAACGCTTTGACTCGGTGAGTTTGGCGGCATTCCGACTTCGAAGCCCCAGTTGCCAAAATTCGGTTGCATTTGAATTTCGGGTGATCCCTCTTGAGGATGTATGCTTCTGCTACTTGTTCTACATCAGACTTCTTCCGCAAACGGCGAAACGCTTTGACTCGGTGAGTTTCGCGGCATTTCGACTTCGATGCCCCGGTTGACGAAATTCAGTTGCTTTTGAATTTTGGGTGATCCCTCTTGAGCATGTACGCTTTCGCTACTTGTTCTACATAAGACTTCTTCCGCAAACGGCGAAATGCTTTTGCTCAGTGAGTTTCGCAGCATTCCGACTTCGTTGCCCCGGTTGGCGCAATTTAGTTGCCTTTGAATTTCGGGTGATCCCTCTTGAGCATGTATGCTTCCGCTACTTGTTCTCCATCAGACTTCTTCCGCAAACGTCGAAACTCTTTGCCTCGGTGAGATTCGCGACATTCCGACTTCGATGCCCCGGTTGTTGATCTTCAGTTGCCTTTGAATTTCGGGTGATCCCTCTTGAGCATGTATACTTCCGCCACTTATTCTACATCAGACTTCTTCCGCAAAAGGTGAAACATTTTGCCTCCCTGAATTTCGCGGCATTCCGACTTCGATGCCCTGGTTGCCGAAATTCAGTTGCCTTTGAATTTCGGGTGATCCATCTTGAGCATGTACGCTTCCGCTACTTGTTCTACATCAGACTTCTTCCGCAAACGGCAAAACGCTTTGACTCGGTGAGTATCGCCGCATTCCGACTTCGATGCCCCGGTTGGCGCAATTCAGTTGCCTTTGAATTTCGGGTGATCCCTCTTGAGCATGTATGCTTCCACTACTTGTTCTACATGAGACTTCTTCCGCAAACGGCGAAACGCTTTGACTCGGTGAGTTTCGCGGCATTCCGACTTCGATGCCCAGTTGCTGAAATTAAATTGCCTTTGAATTTTGGGTGATCCCGCTAGACCATGTATGCTTCCGCTACTTGTTCTACATCAGAGTTCTTTTGCAAACTTTGAAATGCTTTGACACAGTGAGTTTCGCGGCATTTCGATTTCGATGCCTCGGTTGGCGCAATTCAGTTTCCTTTGCATTTCGGGTGATCCCTCTTGAGCATGTGTGCGTCCGCTACTTGTTCTACATCAGCCTTGTTCCGCAAACGGCGAAAAGCTTTGACTCGGTGAGTTTCGCGGCATTCCAACTTCGATGCCCCGGTTGCCGAAATTCAGTTGCCTTTGAATTTCGGTTGATCCCTCTTGAGCATGTATGCTTCCGGTACTTGTTCTACATCAGACTTCTTCCGCAAACGGCGAAACGCTTTGACTCGGTGAGTTTCGCCGCATTCTGACTTCGATGCCCATGTTGCCGAAATTCAGTTGCCTTTGAATTTCGGGTGATCCCTCTTGAGCATGTATGCTTACGCTACTTGTTCTACATCAGACTTCTTCCGCAAACGGCGAAAAGCTTTGACTCGGTGAGTATCACAGCATTCCGACTTCGATGCCCCGATTTGCCGAAATTCAGTTGCCTTTGAATTTCAGGTGATCACTCTTGAGCATGTGGGCTTCCGCTACTTATTTCACATCAGACTTCTTCCGCAAACGGCGAAACGCTTTGACTCGGTGAGTTTCGCGGCATTCCGACTTCGAAGCCCCAGTTGGCGCAATTTAGTTGCCTTTGAATTTCGGGTGATCCATCTTGAGCATGTATGCTTCCGCTACTTGTTGTACATCATACTTCTTCCACAAACGGCGAAACGCTTTGACTCGGTGAGTTTCGCAGCTCCGACTTCGATGCCCCGGTTGGAGAAATTCAGTTGCCTTTGAATTTCTTGTGATCCCTCTTGAGTGTGGATGCTTCTGCTACTTGTTCTACATCAGACTTCTTCCGCAAACGGGAAAACGATTTGACTCGGTGAATTTCACGGCATTCCGACTTTGATCCCCCGTTTGCCAAAATTCAGTTGCCTTTGAATTTCGGGTGACCCCTCTTGAGCATGGATGCTTCTGATACTTGTTCTATATCAGACTTCTTCCGCAAATGGCGAAACGCTTTGACTCGGTGAGTTTCACGGCATTCCGACTTTGATCCCCCGTTTGCCAAAATTCAGTTGCCTTTGAATTTCGGGTGACCCCTCTTGAGCATGGATGCTTCTGATACTTGTTCTATATCAGACTTCTTCCGCAAATGGCGAAACGCTTTGACTCGGTGAGTTTCGCGGCATTCCGACTTCGATTCCCCTTTTCCCGAAATTCAGTTGCCTTTGAATTTCTGGTGATGCCTCTTGAGCATGGATGCTTCTGCTACTTCTTCTAAATTAGACTTCTTCCGCAAATGGGGAAACGCTTTGACTCGGTGAGTTTCATGGCATTCCGACTTTGATGCCCCGGTTGCAGACATTCAGTTGCCTTTGAATTTCGGGTGATCCCTCTTGAGCATGTATGCTTCTACTACTTGTTCTACATCAGACTTCTTCCTCAAACGGCGAAACGCTTTGCCACGGTGAGTTTCGCGGCATTCCGACTTCGATCCCCCGGTTGCCGAAATTTAGTTGCCTTTGAATTTCGGGTGACCCCTCTTGAGCATGGATGCTTCTGCTACTTCTTCTACATCAGACTTCTTCCCCAAATGGGGAAACGCTTTGACTCGGTGAATTTCACGGCATTCCGACTTCGATTCCCCTTTTCCCGAAATTCAGTTGCCTTTAAATTTCTGGTGATCCCTCTTGAGCATGTATGCTTCTGCTACTTGTTCTACATCAGACTTTTTCCGCAAACATCAAAACGCTTTGACTCGGTGACTTTCGCGGCATTCTGACTTCGATACCCCGGTTGCCGAAATTCAGTTGGCTTTGAATTTCGGGTGATCCCTCTTGAGCATGTATGCTTCAGCTACTTGTTCTACATCACACTTCTTCCGCAAACGTCGAAACGCTTTGCCTCGGTGAGTTTCGCGGCATTCCGACTTCGATGCCCCGGTTGCCAAAATTCAGTTGCCTTTGAATTTCGGGTGATCCCTCTTGAGCATGGATGCTTGTGCTACTTGTTCTACATCAGACTTCTTCCGCAAACAGGGAAACGCTTTGACTCGGTGAATTTCGTAGCATTCTGACTTCGATTCCCCGTTTGCCGAAATTCAGTTGCCTTTGGATTTCGGGTGATCCCTCTTGAGCATGTATGCTTCTGCAACTTTTTCTACATCACACTTCTTCTGCTATTGTCGAAACGCTTTGCCTCGGTGATTTTCGTGGCATTCCGACTTCGATGCCCCGGTTGCCAAAATTCAGTTGCCTTTGAATTTCGGGTGATCCCTCTTGAGCATGGATGCTTCTGCTACTTGTTCTAGATCAGACTTCTTCCGCAAACGGGGAAACGCTTTGACTCGATGAGTTTAGTGGCATTCCGACTTCGATGCTCCGGTTGCAGACATTCAGTTGCCTTTGAATTTTGGGTGATCCCTCTTGAGCATGTAAGCTACTACTACTTGTTCTACATCAGACTACTTTCTCAAACGGCGAAACGTTTTGCCACGGTGAGTTTCGCGGCATTCAGACTTCGATCCCCCGGTTGCCGAAATTTAGTTGCCTTTGAATTTCGGGTGACCCCTGTTGAGTATGGATGCTTCTACCACTTGTTCTACATCAGACTTCTTCTGCAAACGGGGAAACGCTTTGACTCGATGAATTTCGCGGCATTCCGACTTTGATTCTCCGTTTGCCAAAATTCAGTTGCCTTTGAATTTCGGGTGACCCCTCTTGAGCATGGATGCTTCTGCTACTTGTTCTATATCAGACTTCTTCCGCAAATGGCGAAACACTTTGACTCGGTGAGTTTCGCGGCATTCCGACTTCGATGCCCCGGTTGCCGAAATTAAGTTGCCTTTGAATTTCTGGTGATCCCTCTATAGCATGTATGCTTCTGCTACTTGTTCTACATCAGACTTCTTCCGCAAACGTCGAAACGCTTTGACTCGGTGAGTTTCCCGGCATTCCGACTTCGATACCCCGGTTGCCGAAATTTAGTTGGCTTTAAATTTCGGGTGATCCCTCTTGAGCATGTATGCTTCTGCTACTTGTTCTACATCAGACTTCTTACGCAAATGGCGAAATGCTTTGAATCGGTCAGTTTCGCGGCATTCCGACTTCGATGCCCCGGTTGCCGAAATTCAGTTGCCTTTGAATTTCTGGTGATCCCTCATGAGCATGGATGCTTCTGCTACTTGTTCTACATCAGACTTCTTCCGCAAACGGGGAAACGCTTTGACTCGGTGAATTTCGCGGCATTCCGACTTCGATTCCCCGTTTGCCGAAATTCAGTTGCCTTTGGATTTCGGGTGATCCCTCTTGAGCATGTATGCTTCTGCTACTTGTTCTACATCACACTTCTTCCGCAAACGTCGAAACGCTTTGCCTCGGTGAGTTTCGCGGCATTCCGACTTCGATGCCCCGGTTACCAAAATTCAGTTGGCTTTGAATTTCGGGTGATCCCTCTTGAGCATGGATGCTTCTGGTACTTGTTCTACATCAGACTTCTTCCGCAAACGGGGAAACGCTTTGACTCGGTGAATTTCGTGGCATTCCGACTTCGATGCCCCGGTTGTCGAAATTAAGTTGCCTTTGAATTTCTGGTGATCCCGCTATAGCATGTATGCTTCTGCTACTTGTTCTACATCAGACTTCTTCCGCAAACGTCGAAACGCTTTGACTCGGTGACTTTCCCAGCATTCCGACTTCGATACCCCGGTTGCCGAAATTTAGTTGGCTGTAAATTTCGGGTGATCCCTCTTGAGCATGTATGCTTCGGCTACTTGTTCTACATTAGACTTCTTACGCAAATGGCGAAATGCTTTGAATCGGTGAGTTTCGCGGCATTCCGACTTCGATGCCCCGGTTGCCGAAATTCAGTTGCCTTTGAATTTCTAGTGATCCCTCTTGAGCATGGATGCTTCTGCTACTTGTTCTACATCAGACTTCTTCCGCAAACGGGGAAACGCTTTGACTCGGTGAATTTCGCGGCATTTCGACTTCGATTCCCCGTTTGCCGAAATTCAGTTGCCTTTGGATTTCGGGTGATCCCTCTTGAGCATGTATGCTTCTGCTACTTGTTCTACATCACACTTCTTCCGCAAACGTCGAAACGCTTTGCCTCATTGAGTTTCGCGGCATTCCGACTTCGATGCCCCGGTTGCCGAAATTCAGTTGCCTTTGAATTTCCGGTGATCCCTCTTGAGCATGTATGCTTCTGCTAGTTTTTCTACTTATGACTTCTTCCACAAACGTCGAAACGCTTTGCCTCTGTGAGATTCGCGACATTCCGACTTTGATGCCCCGGTTGCCTAAATTCAGTTGCCTTTGAATTTCGGGTGGTCCCTCTTGAGCATGTATGCTTCTGCTACTTGTTCTACATCAGACTTCTTCCGCAAACGGCGAAACGCTTTGACTCAGTGACTTTCGCTGCATTTTGACTTCGATACCCCGGTTGCCGAAATTTAGTTGGCTTTAAATTTCGGGTGATCCTTCTTCAGCATGTATGCTTCTGCTACTTGTTCTACATCAGACTTCTTACGCAAATGGCGAAATGCTTTGAATCGGTGAGTTTCGCGGCATTCCGGCTTTGATGCCCCGGTTGCCAAAATTCAGTTGCCTTTGAATTTCGGGTGATCCCTCTTGAGCATGGATGCTTCTGCTACTTGTTCTACATCAGACTTCTTCCGCAAACGGGGAAACGCTTTGACTCGGTGAATTTCACGGCATTCCGACTTCGATGCCCCGGTTGCCGAAATTCAGTTGCCTTTGAATTTCTGGTGATCCCTCTTGAGCATGGATGCTTCTGCTACTTGTTCTACATCAGACTTCTTCCGCAAATGGCGAAACACTTTGACTCGGTGAGTTTTGCGGCATTCCCACTTTGATGTCCCGTTTGCCGAAATTCAATTGCCTTTGAATTTCCGGTGATACCTCTTGAGCATGTATGCTTCTGCTACTTGTTCTACATCAGACTTCTTCAGCAAATGGCGAAACGCTTTGACTCGGTGCGTTTCGCGGCATTCCCACTTCGATGCCCCGTTTGCCGAAATTCAGTTGCCTTTGAATTTCCGGTGATCCCTCTTGAGCATGTATGGTTCTGCTACTTGTTCTACTTATGACTTCTTCCGCAAACGTCGAAACGCTTTGCCTGTGTGAGATTCACGACATTCCAACTTTGATGCCCGGTTGTCTAAATTCAGTTGCCTTCAAATTTCTGGTGATCCCTCTTGAGCATGGATGGTTCTGCTACGTGTTCTACATCAGACTTCTTCCGCCAACGGGGAAACGCTTTGACTCGGTGAATTCGCGGCATTCCAACTTCGATTCCTTGTTTGCCAAAATTCAATTGCCTTTGGATTTCGGGTGATCCTTCTTGAGCATGTAAGCTTCTGCTACTTGTTCTAAATCAGACTTCTTCCGCAAATGGCGAAATGCTTTGAATCGTTGAGTTTTGTGGCATTTCGACTTCGATGCCCCTGTTGCCACAATTCGGTTGCCTTCGAATTTCTGGTGATCCCTCTTGAGCATGGATGCTTCTGCTACTTGTTCTACATCAGACTTCTTCCGCAAACAGGGAAACGCTTTGACTAGGTGAATACGCGGCATTCCGACTTCGATTCACCGTTTGCCAAAATTCAGTAGCCTTTGGATTTCGGGTGATACCTCTTTAGCATGTATGCTTCTGCTACTTATTCTACATCAGACTTCTTCCGCAAACGTCGAAACGATTTGCCACGGTGAGTTTCGCGGCATTCAGACTTCGATCCCCCGGTTGCCGAAATTTAGTTGCCTTTGAATTTCGGGTGACCCCTGTTGAGTATGGATGCTTCTACCACTTGTTCTACATCAGACTTCTTCTGCAAACGGGGAAACGCTTTGACTCGATGAATTTCGCGGCATTCCGACTTTGATTCTCCGTATGCCAAAATTCAGTTGCCTTTGAATTTCGGGTGACCCCTCTTGAGCATGGATGCTTCTGCTACTTGTTCTATATCAGACTTCTTCCGCAAATGGCGAAACACTTTGACTCGGTGAGTTTCGCGGCATTCCGACTTCGATGCCCCGGTTGCCGAAATTAAGTTGCCTTTGAATTTCTGATGATCCCTCTATAGCATGTATGCTTCTGCTACTTGTTCTACATCAGACTTCTTCCGCAAACGTCGAAACGCTTTGACTCGGTGAGTTTCCCGGCATTCCGACTTCGATACCCCGGTTGCCGAAATTTAGTTGGCTTTAAATTTCGGGTGATCCCTCTTGAGCATGTATGCTTCTGCTACTTGTTCTACATCAGACTTCTTACGCAAATGGCGAAATGCTTTGAATCGGTCAGTTTCGCGGCATTCCGACTTCGATGCCCCGGTTGCCGAAATTCAGTTGCCTTTGAATTTCTGGTGATCCCTCATGAGCATGGATGCTTCTGCTACTTGTTCTACATCAGACTTCTTCCGCAAACGGGGAAATGCTTTGACTCGGTGAATACGCGGCATTCCGACTTCGATTCACCGTTTGCCAAAATTCAGTAGCCTTTGGATTTCGGGTGATACCTCTTTAGCATGTATGCTTCTGCTACTTATTCTACATCAGACTTCTTCCGCAAACGTCGAAACGATTTGCCTCGATGAGTTTCGCGGCATTCCGACTTCGATGCCCCAGTTGCCGAAATTTAGTTGCCTTTGAATTTCTGGTGATCCCTTTTGAGCATGGATGCTTCTGCTACTTGTTCTACATCAGACTTCTTCCGCAAACGGCGAAACGCTTTGACTCGGTGAGTTTCGCGGAATTCCGACTGCGATGCCCTGGTTGCCAAAATTCAGTTGCCTTTGAATTTCGGGTGATCCCTCTTGAGCATGTATGCTTCTGCTACTTCTTCTAAATCAGACTTCTTCCGCAAATGGGGAAACGCTTTGACTTGGTGAGTTTCGTGGCATTCCGACTTCGATTCCCCGGTTGCCGACATTTAGTTGCTATTGAATTTCGGGTGATCCCTCTTGAGCATGTATGCTTCTACTACTTGTTCTACATCAGACTTCTTCCTCAAACGGCGAAACGCATTGCCACGGTGAGTTTCGCGACATTCCGACTTCGATCCCCCGATTGCCGAAAATCAGTTGCCTTTGAATTTCGGGTGACCCCTCTTGAGCATGGATGCTTCTGCTACTTGTTCTACATCAGACTTCTTCCGCAAACGGGGAAACGCTTTGACTCGGTGAATTTCGCGGCATTCCGACTTCGATTCCACGTTTCCCGAAATTCAGTTGCCTTTTGATTTCGGGTGATCCCTCTTGAGCATGTATGCTTCTGCTACTTGTTCTAAATCAGACTTCTTCCGCAAATGGCGAAATGCTTTGAATCGGTGAGTTTCGCGGCATTCCGACTTCGATGCCCCTGTTGCCAAAATTCGGTTGCCTTCGAATTTCTGGTGATCCCTCTTGAGCATGGATGCTTCTGCTACTTGTTCTACATCACACTTCTTCCGCAAACGGGGAAACGCTTTGACTAGGTGAATTCGCGGCATTCCGACTTCGATTCACTGTTTGCCAAAATTCAGTTGCCTTTGGATTTCGGGTGATACCTCTTTAGCATGTATGCTTCTGCTACTTATTCTACATCAGACTTCTTCCGCAAACGTCGAAACGATTTGCCTCGATGAGTTTCGCGGCATTCCGACTTCGATGCCCTGGTTGCCGAAATTCAGTTGCCTTTGAATTTCTGGTGATCCCTTTTGAGCATGGATGCTTCTTTTACTTGTTCTATATCAGACTTCTTCCACAAACGGCGAAATGCTTTGACTCGGTGAGTTTCGCGGAATTCCGACTTCGAAGCCCTGGTTGCCAAAATTGAGTTCCCTTTGAATTTCGGGTGATACCTCTTGAGCATGTATGCTTCTGCTACTTCTTCTAAATCAGACTTCTTCAACAAATTGGGAAACGCTTTGACTCGGTGAGTTTCGTGGCATTCCGACTTCGATGCCCCGGTTGCCGGCATTCAGTTGCCATTGTATTTCGGGTGATCCCTCTTGAGCATGTATGCTTCTACTACTTGTTCTACATCAGACTTCTTCCACAAACGGCGAAACGCATTGCCACGGTGAGTTTCGCGACATTCCGACTTCGATCCCCCGATTGCCAAAATTCAGTTGCCTTTGAATTTTGGGTGACCCCTCTTGAGCATGGATGCTTCTGCTACTTGTTCTACATCAGACTTCTTCCGCAAACGGGGAAACGCTTTGACTCGGTGAATTTCGCGGCATTCCGACTTGGATTCCACGTTTGCCGAAATTCAGTTGCCTTTTGATTTCGGGTGATCCCTCTTGAGCATGTATGCTTCTGCTACTTGTTATAAATCAGACTTCTTCCGCAAATGGCGAAATGCTTTGAATCGGTGAGTTTCGCGGCATTCCGACTTCGATGCCCGTGTTGCCAAAATTCAGTTGCCTTCGAATTTCTGGTGATCCCTCTTGAGCATGGATGCTTCTGCTACTTGTTCTACATCACATTTCTTCCGCAAACGGGGAAACGCTTTGACTAGGTGAATTCGCGGCGTTCCAACGTCGATTCACCGTTTGCCAAAATTCAGTTGCCTTTGGATTTTGGGTGATACCTCTTTAGCATGTATGCTTCTGCTACTTATTCTACATCATACTTCTTCCGCAAACGTCGAAACGATTTGCCTGATGAGTTTCGCGGCATTCCGACTTCGATGCCCCGGTTGCCGAAATTCAGTTGCCTTTGAATTTCTGGTGATCCCTCTTGAGCATGGATGCTTCTGCTACTTGTTCTACATCAGACTTCTTCCACAAACGGGAAACGCTTTGACTCGGTGCATTTCCCGGCATTCCGAATTCGATTCCCCGTTTGCCGAAATTCAATTGCCTTTGGATTTCGGGTGATCCCTCTTGAGCATGTATGCTTCTGCTACTTGTTCTACATCAGACTTCTTCGCAAACGTCGAAACGCTTTGCCTCGGTGAGTTTCGAGGCATTCCGACTTCGATGCCCCGGTTGCCGAAATTCAGTTGCCTTTGAATTTCGGGTGATCCAACTTGAGTATGTATGCTTTTGCTACTTGTTCTACATCAAACTTCTTCCGCAAACCGGGAAACGCTTTGACTCGGTGAATTTCGCGGCATTCCGACTTCGATGCCCCGGTTGCCGAAATTCAGTTGCCTTTGAATTTCTGGTGATCCCTTTTGAGCATGGATGCTTCTGCTACTTGTTCTACATCAGACTTCTTCCGCAAACGGCGAAACGCTTTTACTCGGTGAGTTTCGCGGAATTCCGACTTCGATGCCCCGGTTGGTAAAATTCAGTTGGCTTTGAATTTCGGGTGATCCCTCTTGAGCATGTATGCTTCTGCTACTTGTTCTAAATCAGACATCTTCCGCAAATGGGGAAATGCTTTGACTCGGTGAGTTTCATGGCATTCCGACTTCGATGCCCCGGTTGCCGACATTCAGTTGCCATTGAATTTCGGGTGATCCCTCTTGAGCATGTATGCTTCTACTACTTGTTCTACATCAGACTTCTTCCTCAAACGGCGAAACGCTTTGCCACGGTGAGTTTCGCGACATTCCGACTTCGATCCCCCGCTTGCCGAAATTCATTTGCCTTTGAATTTCGGGTGACCCCTCTTGAGCATGGATGCTTCTGCTACTTGTTCTACATCAGACTTCTTCCGCAAACGGGGAAACGATTTGACTCGGTGACTTTCGCGGTATTCTGACTTCGATTCCATTATTGCCGAAATTCAGTTGCCTTTGAATTTCTGGTGATCCCTCTTGAGCATGTATGCTTCTGCTACTTGTTCTCTATCAGACTTCTTCCACAAACGTCGAAATGCTTTGCATCGGTGAGATTCGCGACATTCCGACTTCGATGCCCCAGTTGCCGAAATTCAGTTGTCATTGAATTTCGGGTGATCCCTCTTGAGCATGTATGCTTCTACTACTTGTTCTCTATCAGACTTCTTCCACAAACGTTGAAATGCTTTGCATCGGTGAGATTCGCGACATTCCGACTTCGATGCCCCGGTTGCCGAAATTCAGTTGTCATTGAATTTCGGGTGATCCCTCTTGAGCATGTATGCTTCTGCTACTTGTTCTCTATCAGACTTCTTCCACAAACGTTGAAATGCTTTGCATCGGTGAGATTCGCGACATTCCGACTTCGATGCCCCGGTTGCCGAAATTCAGTTGTCATTGAATTTCGGGTGATCCCTCTTGAGCATGTATGCTTCTGCTACTTGTTCTACATCAGACTTCTTCCACAAACGTCGAAATGCTTTGCATCGGTGAGATTCGCGACATTCCGACTTCGATGCCCCGGTTGCCGAAATTCAGTTGTCATTGAATTTCGGGTGATCCCTCTTGAGCATGTATGCTTCTGCTACTTGTTCTAAATCAGACTTCTTCCGCAAATGGCGAAATGCTTTGACTCGGTGAGTTTCGCGGCATTCCGACTTCGATGCCCCGGTTGTCGAAATTCAGTTGCCTTTGAATTTCTGGTGATCCCTCTTGAGCATGTACGCTTCTACTACTTGTTCTACATGAGACTTCTTCCTCAAACGGCGAAACCCTTTGCCACGGTGACTTTCGCGACATTCCGACTTCGATGCCCCGGTTGCCGAATTTCAGTTGCCTTTGAATTTCTGGTGATCCCTTTTGAGCATGGATGCTTCAGCTACTTGTTCTACATCAGACTTCTTCCGCAAACGGGGAAACGCTTTGACTCGGTGAGATTCGCGGCATTCCGACTTCGATTCCCCGTTTGTCGAATTCAGTTGCCTTTGGATTTCGGGTGATCCATCTTGAGCATGTATGCTTCCGCTACTTGTTCTACATCACACTTCTTCTGCAAACGTCGAAACGCTTTGCCTCGGTGAGTTTCGCGACATTCCGCCTTCGATACCCCGGTTGCCGAAATTCATTTGCCTTTGAATTTCTGGTGAAAACTCTTGAGCGTTGATGCTTCTTCTACTTGTTCTAAATCAGACTTCTTTCGCAAATTGCGAAATGCTTTGAATCGGTGAGTTTCGCGGCATTCCAACTTCGATGCCCCCGTTGCCGAAATTCGGTTGCCTTCGAATTGCTGGTGATCACTCTTGAGCATGGATGCTTCTGCTAGTTGTTCTACATCAGACTTCTTCCGCAAACGGGGAAACGCTTTGACTCGGTGACTTTCGCGGCATTTTGAGTTCGATTCCCCGTTTGCCGAAATTCAGTTACCTTTGGATTTTGGGTGATCCCTCTTGAGCATGTATGCTTCTGCTACTTGTTCTAAATCAGACTTCTTCCGCAAAGGGCGAAACGCTTTGCCTCGATGAGTTTCGCGGCATTCCGACTTCGATTCCCCGTTTGCCGAAATTCAGTTGCCTTTGGATTTCGGGTAATCCCTCTTGGGCATTTACGCTTCTACTACTTGTTCTACATGAGACTTCTTCCGCAAACGGCGAAACCCTTTGCCACGGTGACATTCGCGGCATTCCGACTTCGATGCCCCGGTTGCCGAAATTCAGTTGCCTTTGAATTTCTGATGATCGCACTTGAGCATGTATGCTTCTGCTACTTGTTCTACATCAGACTTCTTCCACAAACGTCGAAATGCTTTGCATCGGTGAGATTCGCGACATTCCGACTTCGATGCCCCGGTTGCCGAAATTCAGTTGTCATTGAATTTTTGGTGATCCCTCTTGAGCATGTATGCTTCTGCTACTTGTTCTAAATCAGACTTCTTCAGCAAATGGCGAAATGCTTTGAATCGGTGAGTTTCGCGGCATTCCGACCTCGATGCCCCGGTTGCCGAATTTCAGTTGCCTTTGAATTTCTGGTGATCCCTCTTGAGCATGGATGCTTCTGCTACTTGTTCTACATCAGACTTCTTCCGCAAATGGGGAAACGCTTTGACTCGGTGAATTTCGCGGCATTCCGACTTCGATTCCCCGTTTGCCGAAATTCAGGTGTCTTTCGATTTCGGGTAATCCCTCTTGAGCATTTACGCTTCTACTACTTGTTCTACATGAGACTTCTTCCGCAAACGGCGAAACCCTTTGCCACGGTGACTTTCGCGGCATTCCGACTTCGATGCCCCGGTTGCCGAAATTCAGTTGCCTTTGAATTTCTGATGATCGCTCTTGAGCATGTATGCTTCTGCTACTTGTTCTACATCAGACTTCTTCCACAAACGTCGAAATGCTTTGCATCGGTGAGATTCGCGACATTCCGACTTCGATGCCCCGGTTGCCGAAATTCAGTTGTCATTGAATTTTTGGTGATCCCTCTTGAGCATGTATGCTTCTGCTACTTGTTCTAAATCAGACTTCTTCCGCAAATGGCGAAATGCTTTGAATCGGTGAGTTTCGCGGCATTCCGACTTCGATGCCCCGGTTGCCGAATTTCAGTTGCCTTTGAATTTTTGGTGATCCCTCTTGAGCATGGATGCTTCTGCTACTTGTTCTACATCAGACTTCTTCCGCAAATGGGGAAACGCTTTGACTCGGTGAATTTCGCGGCATTCCGACTTCGATTCCCCGTTTGCCGAAATTCAGTTGTCTTTCGATTTCGGGTGATCCCTCTTGAGCATGTATGCTTCTGCTACTTGTTCGACATGAGACTTCTTCCTAAAACAGCGAAACGCTTTGCCATGGTGACTTTCGCGACATTCCGACTTCGATTCCCCGGTTGCCGAAATTCAGTTGCGTTTGAATTTCTGGTGATCCCTCTTGAGCATGTATGCTTCTGATACTTGTTCTAAATGAGACTTCTTCCGTAAATGGCGACACGCTTTGAGTCGGTGAATTTCGCGGTATTCCAACTTCGATGCCCTGGTTGTGAAAATTCAGTTGCCTTTGAATTTCTGGTGATCCCTCTTGAGCATGTATGCTTCTACTACTTGTTCTCTATCAGACTTCTTCCATAAACGTCGAAATGCTTTGCATCGGTGAGATTCGCGACATTCCGACTTCGATGCCCCGGTTGTCGAAATTCAGTTGTCATTGAATTTCGGGTGATCCCTCTTGAGCATGTATGCTTCTGCTACTTGTTCTACATCAGACTTCTTCCACAAACGTCGAAATGCTTTGCATCGGTGAGATTCACGACATTCCGACTTCGATGCCCCGGTTGCCGAAATTCAGTTGTCATTGTATTTCGGGTGATCCCTCTTGAGCATGTATGCTTCTGATACTTGTTCTAAATCAGACTTCTTCCGCAAATGGCGAAATGCTTTGAATCGGTGAGTTTCGCGGCATTCCGACTTCGATGCCCCGGTTGCCGAATTTCAGTTGCCTTTGAATTTCTGGTGATCCCTTTTGAGCATGGATGCTTGTGCTACTTGTTCTACATCAGACTTCTTCCACAAACAGGGAAACGCTTTGCCTCGGTGAATTTCACGGCATTCCGAATTTGATTCCCCGTTTGCCGAAATTCAATTGCCTTTGGATTTCGGGTGATCCCTCTTGAGCATGTATGCTTCTACTACTTGTTCTACATCAGACTTCTTCGCAAACGTCGAAATGCTTTGCCTCGGTGAGTTTCGCGGCATTCCGACTTCGATGCCCCGGTTGCCGAAATTCAGTTGCCTTTGAATTTCGGGTGATCCAACTTGAGTATGTATGCTTCTGCTACATGTTCTACATCAGACTTCTTCCGCAAACCGGGAAACGCTTTGACTCGGTGACTTTCGCGGCATTCCGACTTCGATGCCCCGGTTGCCGAAATTCAGTTGCCTTTGAATTTCTGGTGATCCCTTTTGAGCATGGATGCTTCTGCTACTTGTTCTACATCAGACTTCTTCCGCAAACGGCGAAACGCTTTTACTCGGTGAGTTTCACGGAATTCCGACTTCGATGCCCCGGTTGGTAAAATTCAGTTGGCTTTGAATTTCGGGTGATCCCTCTTGAGCATGTATGCTTCTGCTACTTGTTCTACATCACACTTCTTCCGCAAGCGTCGAAATGCTTCGCCTCGGTGAGATGCTTCTGGTACTTGTTCTACATCAGACTTCTTCCGCAAACGGGGAAACACTTTGACTCGGTGAATTTCGCGGCATTCCGACTTCGATTCCCCGTTTGACGAAATTCAGTTGCCTTTGGATTTCGCGTGATTCCTCTTGAGCATGTATGCTTCAGCTACTTGTTCTACATCAGACTTCTTCCGCAAACGTCGAAACGCTTTGCCTCGGTGAGTTTCGCGACATTCCAACTTCGATGCCCCGATTGTTGAAATTCAGTTGTCTTTGAATTTCGGGTGATCCCTCTTGAGCATGTATGCTTCTGCTACTTGTTCTAAATCAGTCTTCTTCCGCAAATGGCGAAATGCTTTGAATCGGTGAGTTTCGCGGCATTCCGACTTCGATGCCCCGGTTGCCGAATTTCAGTTGCCTATGAATTTCTGGTGATCCCTCTTGAGCATGGATGCTTCAGCTACTTGTTCTACATCAGACTTCTTCCGCAAACGTCGAAACGCTTTGCCTCGGTGAGATTCGCGACATTCCAACTTCGATGCCCCGGTTGCCGAAATTCAGTTGTCTTTGAATTTCGGGTGATCCCTCTTGAGCATGTATGCTTCTGCTACTTGTTCTAAATCAGTCTTCTTCCGCAAATGGCGAAATGCTTTGAATCGGTGAGTTTCGCGGCATTCCGACTTCGATGCCCCGGTTGCCGAATTTCAGTTGCCTTTGAATTTCTGGTGATCCCTCTTGAGCATGGATGCTTCAGCTACTTGTTCTACATCAGACTTCTTCCGCAAACGGGGAAACGCTTTGACTCGGTGAATTTCGCGGCATTCCGACTTCGATTCCCCGTTTGTCGAAATTCAGTTGCCTTTGGATTTCGGGTGATCCATCTTGAGCATGTATGCTTCCGCTACTTGTTCTACATCACATTTCTTCCGCAAACGTCGAAACGCTTTGCCTCGGTGAGTTTCGCGACATTCCAACTTCGATGCCCCGCTTGCCGAAATTCATTTGTCTTTGAATTTCGGGTGATCCCTCTTGAGCATGTATGCTTCTGATACTTGTTCTAAATCAGACTTCTTCCGCAAATGGCGAAATGCTTTGAATCGGTGAGTTTCGCGGCATTCCGACTTCGATGCCCCGGTTGCCGAATTTCAGTTGCCTTTGAATTTCTGGTGATCCCTTTTGAGCATGGATGCTTCTGCTACTTGTTCTACATCAGACTTCTTCCACAAACAGGGAAACGCTTTGACTCGGTGAATTTCACGGCATTCCGAATTCGATTCCCCGTTTGCCGAAATTCAATTGCCTTTGGATTTCGGGTGATCCCTCTTGAGCATGTATGCTTCTACTACTTGTTCTACATCAGACTTCTTCGCAAACGTCGAAATGCTTTGCCTCGGTGAGTTTCGCGGCATTCCGACTTCGATGCCCCGGTTGC
Source organism: Populus davidiana (assembly GCA_030145905.1). Taxonomy (NCBI): domain Eukaryota; kingdom Viridiplantae; phylum Streptophyta; class Magnoliopsida; order Malpighiales; family Salicaceae; genus Populus; species Populus davidiana. The sequence goes on along the minus strand of CM057794.1, from coordinate 861,814 downwards.
CGAAATTCAGTTGCCTTTGAATTTCGGGTGATCCAACTTGAGTATGTATGCTTCTGCTACATGTTCTACATCAGACTTCTTCCGCAAACCGGGAAACGCTTTGACTCGGTGACTTTCGCGGCATTCCGACTTCGATGCCCCGGTTGCCGAAATTCAGTTGCCTTTGAATTTCTGGTGATCCCTTTTGAGCATGGATGCTTCTACTACTTGTTCTACATCAGACTTCTTCCGCAAACGGCGAAACGCTTTTACTCGGTGAGTTTCGCGGAATTCCGACTTCGATGCCCCGGTTGGTAAAATTCAGTTGGCTTTGAATTTCGGGTGATCCCTCTTGAGCATGTATGCTTCTGCTACTTGTTCTACATCACACTTCTTCCGCAAGCGTCGAAACGCTTCGCCTCGGTGAGATGCTTCTGCTACTTGTTCTACATCAGACTTCTTCCGCAAACGGGGAAACACTTTGACTCGGTGAATTTCGCGGCATTCCGACTTCGATTCCCCGTTTGACGAAATTCAGTTGCCTTTGGATTTCGCGTGATTCCTCTTGAGCATGTATGCTTCAGCTACTTGCTCTACATCAGACTTCTTCCGCAAACGTCGAAACGCTTTGCCTCGGTGAGTTTCGCGACATTCCAACTTCGATGCCCCGATTGCCGAAATTCAGTTGTCTTTGATTTTCGGGTGATCCCTCTTGAGCATGTATGCTTCTGCTACTTGTTCTAAATCAGACTTCTTCCGCAAACGGGGAAACACTTTGACTCGGTGAATTTCGCGGCATTCCGACTTCGATTCCCCGTTTGACGAAATTCAGTTGCCTTTGGATTTCGCGTGATTCCTCTTGAGCATGTATGCTTCAGCTACTTGTTCTACATCAGACTTCTTCCGCAAACGGGGAAACACTTTGACTCGGTGAATTTCGCGGCATTCCGACTTCGATTCCCCGTTTGACGAAATTCAGTTGCCTTTGGATTTCGCGTGATTCCTCTTGAGCATGTATGCTTCAGCTACTTGTTCTACATCAGACTTCTTCCGCAAACGTCGAAACGCTTTGCCTCGGTGAGTTTCGCGACATTCCAACTTCGATGCCCCGATTGCCGAAATTCAGTTGTCTTTGATTTTCGGGTGATCCCTCTTGAGCATGTATGCTTCTGCTACTTGTTCTAAATCAGACTTCTTCCGCAAACGGGGAAACACTTTGACTCGGTGAATTTCGCGGCATTCCGACTTCGATTCCCCGTTTGACGAAATTCAGTTGCCTTTGGATTTCGCGTGATTCCTCTTGAGCATGTATGCTTCAGCTACTTGTTCTACATCAGACTTCTTCCGCAAACGTCGAAACGCTTTGCCTCGGTGAGTTTCGCGACATTCCAACTTCGATGCCCCGATTGCCGAAATTCAGTTGTCTTTGAATTTCGGGTGATCCCTCTTGAGCATGTATGCTTCTTCTACTTGTTCTAAATCAGTCTTCTTCCGCAAATGGCGAAATGCTTTGAATCGGTGAGTTTTGCGGTATTCCGACTTCGATGCCCCGGTTGCCGAATTTCAGTTGCCTATGAATTTCTGGTGATCCCTCTTGAGCATGGATGCTTCAGCTACTTGTTCTACATCAGACTTCTTCCGCAAACGTCGAAACGCTTTGCCTCGGTGAGATTCGCGACATTCCAACTTCGATGCCCCGGTTGCCGAAATTCAGTTGTCATTGAATTTCGGGTGATCCCTCTTGAGCATGTATGCTTCTGCTACTTGTTCTAAATCAGTCTTCTTCCGCAAATGGCGAAATGCTTTGAATCGGTGAGTTTCGCGGCATTCCGACTTCGATGCCTCGGTTGCCGAATTTCAGTTGCCTTTGAATTTCTGGTGATCCCTCTTGAGCATGGATGCTTCAGCTACTTGTTCTACATCAGACTTCTTCCGCAAACGTCGAAACGCTTTGACTCGGTGAATTTCGCGGCATTCCGACTTCGATTCCCCGTTTGTCGAAATTCAGTTGCCTTTGGATTTCGGGTGATCCATCTTGAGCATGTATGCTTCCGCTACTTGTTCTACATCACACTTCTTCCGCAAACGTCGAAACGCTTTGCCTCGGTGAGTTTCGCGACATTCCGACTTCGATACCCCGGTTGCCGAAATTCATTTGCCTTTGAATTTCTGGTGATCCCTCTTGAGCGTTGATGCTTCTTCTACTTGTTCTAAATCAGACTTCTTTCGCAAACGGCGAAATGCTTTGAATCGGTGAGTTTCGCGGCATTCCGACTTCGATGCCCCAGTTGCCGAAATTCGGTTGCCTTCGAATTGCTGGTGATCACTCTTGAGCATGGATGCTTCTGCTAGTTGTTCTACATCAGACTTCTTCCGCAAACGGGGAAACACTTTGACTCGGTGACTTTCGCGGCATTTTGAGTTCGATTCCCCGTTTGCCGAAATTCAGTTACCTTTGGATTTCGGGTGATCCCTCTTGAGCATGTATGCTTCTGCTACTTGTTCTCTATCAGACTTCTTCCACAAACGTCGAAATGCTTTGCATCGGTGAGATTCGCGACATTCCGACTTCGATGCCCCGGTTGCCGAAATTCAGTTGTCATTGAATTTCGGGTGATCCCTCTTGAGCATGTATGCTTCTGCTACTTGTTCTACATCAGACTTCTTCCACAAACGTCGAAATGCTTTGCATCGGTGAGATTCGCGACATTCCGACTTCGATGCCCCGGTTGCCGAAATTCAGTTGTCATTGAATTTTTGGTGATCCCTCTTGAGCATGTATGCTTCTGCTACTTGTTCTACATCACACTTCTTCCGCAAACGTCGAAACGCTTTGCCACGGTGACTTTCGCGGCAATCCGACTTCGATGCCCCGGTTGCCGAAATTCAGTTGCCTTTGAATTTCGGGTGATCCCTTTTGATCATGTATGGTTCTGCTACTTGTTCTACATCAGACTTCTTCCGCAAACGGCGAAACACTTTGACTCGGTGAGTTTCGCGGAATTCCGACTTCGATTCCCCCGTTGCCAAAATTGAGTTGCCTTTGAATTTCTGGTGATCCCTCTTGGGCATGTGTGCTTCTGCTACTTGTTCTACATCAGACTTCTTCCGCAAACGTCGAAACGCTTTGCCTCGGTGAGATTCGCGACATTCCGACTTCGATGCCCCGGTTACCGAAATTCAGTTGCCTTTGAATTTCGGGTGATCCCTCTTGAGCATGTATGCTTCTGCTACTTGTTCTACATCAGACTTCTTCCGCAAACGGCGAAACGCTTTGACTCGGTGAGTTTCGCAGAATTCCGACTTCGATGCCCTTGTTGCCAAAATTGAGTTGCCTTTGAATTTCTGGTGATCCCTCTTGAGCATGTATGCTTCTGCTACTTGTTCTACATCAGACTTCTTCCGCAAACGGCGAAACGCTTTAACTCGGTGAGTTTCGCAGAATTCCGACTTCGATGTCCCTGTTGCCAAAATTCAGTTGCCTTTGGATTTCGGGTGATCCCTCTGGAGCATGTATGCTTCTGCTCCTTGTTCTAAATTAGACTTTTTCCGCAAATGGTGAAATGCTTTGAATCGGTGAGTTTCGCGGCATTCCGACTTCGATGGCCCGGTTGCCGAAATTCAGTTGCCTATGAATTTCTGGTGATCCCTCTTGAGCATGTATGCTTCTGCTACTTGTTCTACATCACACTTCTTCCGAAAGCGTCGAAACGCTTTGCCTCGGTGAGTTTCGCGGGATTCCGACTTCGATGCCCCGGTTGCCAAAATTCAGTTGGCTTTGAATTTCGGGTGATCCCTCTTGAGCATGTAGGCTTCTACTACTTGTTCTACATCAGACTTCTTCGACAAACAGGGAAACACTTTGACTCGGTGAATTTCGCGGCATTCCGACTTCTATTCCCCGCTTTGCCGAAATTCAGTTGCCTTTGAATTTCGGGTGATCCCTCTTGAGCATGTATGCTTCAGCTACTTGTTCTACATCAGACTTCTTCCGCAAACGTCGAAACGCTTTGCCTCGGTGAGATTCGCGACATTCCGACTTCGATGCCCCGGTTGCCGAAATTCAGTTGTCTTTGAATTTCGGGTGATCCCTCTTGAGCATGTATGCTTCTGCTACTTGTTCTAAATCAGTCTTCTTCCGCAAATTGCGAAATGCTTTGAATCGGTGAGTTTCGCGGCATTCCGACTTCGATGCCCCGATTGCCGAATTTCAGTTGCCTTTGAATTTCTGGCGATCCCTCTTGAGCATGGATGCTTCTGCTACTTGTTCTACATCAGACTTCTTCCGCAAACGGGGAAACGCTTTGACTCGGTGAATTTCGCGGCATTCCGACTTCGATTCCCCGTTTGTCGAAATTCAGTTGCCTTTGGATTTCGGGTGATCCCTCTTGAGCATGTATGCTTCCGCTACTTGTTCTACATCAAACTTCTTCCGCAAACGTCGAAACGCTTTGCCTCGGTGAGTTTCGCGACATTCCGACTTCGATACCCCGGTTGCCGAAATTCAGTTGCCTTTGAATTTCTGGTGATCCCTCTTGAGCGTTGATGCTTCTTCTACTTGTTCTAAATCAGACTTCTTTCGCAAATGGCGAAATGCTTTGAATCGGTGAGTTTCGCGGCATTCCGACTTCGATGCCCCAGTTGCCGAAATTCGGTTGCCTTTGAATTGCTGGTGATCACTCTTGAGCATGGATGCTTCTGCTACTTGTTCTACATCAGACTTCTTCCACAAACGGGGAAACGCTTTGACTCGGTGACTTTCGCGGCATTCTGACTTCGATTCCCCGTTTGCTGAAATTCAGTTATGTAACAACCTCGATTTCCCACATCCTTTTTCGCGATACATTAGAAAATTTCAGGTAAATTTTTTTTTTATATATATATACAGGTCCCACCAAAATTTCCAACAAAATTTTGGTAGAGTCTCCTCTGTACCGGTAAGTCCCAAGTTATCGACATATACCCTGTTTACACTTCTAATGACTCACATCTTATAACTCAAAATCACGACCCAATCATCCTGAGCCTCAACCCAACTCATTCTCATCAACACAACACGTCTTATTCAATAACATCATATAATGCAGTTCAAATAAAAGATTCAATTTCAACTGTAAACATGCATGGTAAAAAAAAGTACTAAGAGTTTCAACTATTAGATTAAAGACATACATTCAAATTTACAGATTTATATTACATCTCAAGTTTTAGGAGATAAGTCTTTTAATTTACAATTAATTTACATGGTCAAAAGCAAAAGATAACTAAACTAGTATTACCCTTGACGCGACCCTAGTGGACCTGAAAATAGAAATTAACATGTACACATAAATATAAAGGATAGTAACAAGCAATAACAATGGCAGACAATAATCTCTACGGAATTTCTTTTTATATATAAAATTAGACATAAACCTCTTTTACAACATCTATTTTCCATCTATTACCAATATCCATCTAATATCCTATCTCATTTGCCAAGAATAATTCCATCTTGGAAATCTCAACACAACTCAACTGTTTGCGAACACCATCTCCTTATAAATCAATTTTCACTTGATACCAAGATATTCCTCTCTTGATATCATTGGCTTATCTCATTATTTTGGAATAATTAATCAATATTTTCTTTTCTTTTCTAAATCTGTTGCTAGAAGGTAATCGCTGAAACTAATAAATCTCATTAATATCATTAGTCTTCTAATATTGGGCTAGACTAATCAATTTAAAATATACCAGCACCGATGAAACCTCTTCGATACCATTAGCAATCCAAACCTGGTAGCTAATCCATGCCATTTGATTCTTCCATTCGTATCGAATCCCTTTTATTTTTCTTATTAACATCATATGCATTGTAACCACGGTTGCCAAGTATCATTTGCACACAATCTTAGTTATCGACACTACGGTCACTACGCATCCTTCACATAACCTTGGTCACCCTCATTACAGTGCCAAGTATCAATTTATGCCCTTAGCCACCATCATTATGGTGTTAAGTATCACTGTAATGTATCCTTAGCCACCAACACTATGGTAATTAATTATCTATCAATTCCCCTCCAATCTCCAAATCATTGTGTCTACCCAATAACCACATTAATTAATTTACTCAAAATCGGAGTCATATATTAATTATTTTACTCATAACAGTTAGAATTTACTACTTCTAACTTCAATCAATTAATTCACATAATCTTTTCAAAACTTAACCATTTGGCTAACTCATCTCAATTGCCAATACTTCTGGTAATTTCATATAATTACCCACATATTTGGTTAACCTTCCTTGGTTACCAGTACATCTGGTAATTCCATACGAATTACCCAGCCTCCAGTTATACATTCAGTACATTGATTCATACAAAATACATTATGATTTAGAATGCATCTACATGATTCCTTGCAAAAGTAGGTTCCCATGTATCGGGTTTCCTAGACATCTCGTTGGTGTGATGTCCCTGCAGCAGTACAAAACATTTAAGAGAATGCAAATACTTAAGAATACTAATAATGGTAACTAACGGTCTGGCAGTTAAATGAAGCATTAACATTTATATCGTCATGTACTTGGTATAAGCAGCTAGTAGTACATATAGATGCACCAATTTTATTTTATTTATTTTGCAATCAACCATAATCTTAAACCCGGCTATCCTCTTATGGCATTATTTGCTGAGGTTAAGCGTTCACTCACCCCGATCATCCACTTCAGATGCCATTAGCCAAGCTAATCAATCATTCGTCCCGGTCATCCTTTTGGATGCCATTAGCCGAGCTAATCAATCGTTCATCCCGGTCATCCTTTCGGATGCCATTAGCCGAAGCTAATCAATCGTTCGTCCCGGTCATCCTTTCGGATGCCATTAGCCGAGCTAATCAATCGTTCCTCCCGGTCATCCTTTCGGATGCCATTAGCCGAAGCTAATCAATCACTCGTCCCGGCCATCCATTCGGATGCCATTAGCCGAAGCTAATCAATCCTTCATCCCGGCCATCCATTCGGATGCCATTATCAACCTTTAGTCAACATTTAAGCGTTCGACAATCAAATATCGGTTCTAACAATACGGTAATAATCATATTAAAGTATTTCAATATTCAACGTATGAAAAAAAAAGAAAGAAAGGTGCAAGTCACCTACCTAATGCTTGAACTCGCGCAAAAGTCCCATGCTACTGAACAGATTCTGCAATCTCTCCTGAATCATTAAAGATACATATCAAATGTGGCTCCACCATAATTGAAAATTCCATTCTAAAATTCATTTAAATTTAGAATCGCATGACACATGCATTCGCATATTTATTTATTTATTTCCTTCCTTTTCATGACTTGTTTTTCCAGACTGACTATCTTTAAGCATGACCTAACAAATCTTAATTTATTTTATTGTATTTTTGTCCACTCAATCCATCATGTACAAACTTAGTAACATCACATCCTTGCATCTATTCATACCATTGAAACTAATTCATTTTCCTCATCAAACCAACTCTTGGCCGAATGCCTTCATTCATGGTTAGGGATGATGTCCTTTTTAATTATTTCATATAAACCTTTACCAATTCATTTCATATCTATTCTAACCTCATTCAACTCAAATTCCATAGCAATTAAAACAATTAAGCTCATCCTCTCATTTATATGTCTAGGCCGAATCTTTGCATTAAATGGAGGATAAAGTTTTCTTCAAGTTTTTCTTTCAATTGCCACTAGACCCAATAATGCCTAAAAATATATATCCATCAAATCAACAAACTCAATGTCCCTTCATCCAAATTTCAAAACTTTCCTAACACATTTTACAACACAATTAATCTATAACAACACTAATAACAAGAGCATATTTTACCATTATATCTTACATAAACCCTACACCCACACAATTCTAATTTCATCAAAACATGTAATTAAATCAAGCTTCCTAAATGTTTTACTAGACTAGCAATAGATTCAAATAGCAACAACTCATCCACCTTTGATTATTTCCTTGAACCCTACGGTCAGAATACATATCATTGTGTTGTGTACAATATATCTCAAAATCAGAATAATCCAACGGTTGGATCTCCATAGATCTGAATAAAACCGAACTAATCTGAAAATGGACGAGCTACTGTTAAACATGAACTAAACCTTGCTGGAGAGTGAGTTTCCGATCTCCACCGTCCAGAATGTAGGTCACATATAGTTGCACCACATATCCAAAAATAAGCACGATCCAACGGTGTAAGAGAGATAAATCGGCCGACGACCAAACTGCCCTGCAGGTGCATTTCCTTTTTGTTTTTCAGAAACGTTCCGATGATGATGTCTGTCAAATGGAGTGTGTTACTTCCAATCCCTCTGGTCCGTTATTAGATAAGTGTAATACGAACAACATATCGAAAACTTAGCTTGATCCAACGGTGGAAGAGATAGAAATCGGCCGACGACCAAACTGCCCTGCAGGTGCATTTCCTTTTTGTTTTTCAGAAACGTTCCGATGATGATGTCTGTCAAATGGAGTGTGTTACTTCCAATCCCTCCGGTCCGTTATTAGATAAGTGTAATAAGAACAACATATCGAAAACTTAGCTTGATCCAACGGTGGAAGAGAGAGACATCGGCCGGCGACCAAACTGCCCTGCAGGTGCATTTCCTTTTTGTTTTTCAGGCAATTGCCGATGATGATTTCTGTCAACTGAAGTGTGTTCCTTTCAATCCCTCCGGTGAGTTCGTAGATACGAGTAATGAGAATACCATATCCAAAACGTAGCTCGATCCAATGGTGGAATCCTGAGATATGGCTATCGGAGTATTCTTGGTGTTACTCCAAAATCTGCAGCTCTCTCTCTATCCGTTTTTCTCTTCTTCAAATTTATTTATTATTCTTTTTTTTTTTAACTGGTGGCCTTTGCAGTTTTATAGCCTCCTTTTTCATAATTACAATTTTGTCCCTCATTCATGCCTTTATGTATTTTATTTTATTTTTCATGTAAACTATCTGGTTTATTTCTGATTAAATCGTTAGTCTTTACCAAACTCCGATTGGGATGAGATATTAAACCAAGGTAGGAACACATTAATAGACTTCATGCAAAATTTCATCCCGATCCTATCATTAGATTGAGAATTCTACGTCCTAATATAAACTTGTTCAGTTCATGACTTTTCATAAACAATCTAGATTTTTCTTGTTCAATCTTCACAAACAAAAATCATATCAATTATCCTTCTAAACTTTTACGGTCATTTTATTATTTTGAAATGTATTCATTTTAGGATTTCCACCTTTATTTATTTATCGGGCTTATTACCATTTCAAAATAATGTCACTGATTTTTAATCGGTGCTTGCACCTTCAGTCCTATCCTTTTTCATTGCACTATCATTTATTATAATGCATTATTTATTACCTCACTTATTTTTTGTTATTTTTCTCATTATTTTATCCATCAAAACACGTTACCAGTTTCTCTGTCCTTATGAATTCTAAACCAAAATTCATTTTATAGAGGTCATCTCTTTCATTATATATCATTATTTATCTATTATTTCAAATCTTGGTTTTGCATTACTCATTGAAATATTACCACTTTCAACCTTATGTTTACATGAGGGTTTATACATCTACATATTTAAATTATAAATTTCCAGGGTTTCACATTCTCCCCTCCTTAAAGAAATTTCGTCCTCGAAATTTAGGATTTCTACTTATATTTGCGAATATTATTTGGTACTTGTTTCCTCTTTTTTTTTTTTTTTTGTCTTCCTCCTTTTCTGTAACATGGATACAAGAATCGCGTCTTGGATTCTATATAGAAGTATAGGCAATTAAATTCAATAATCTATTAGCCCAACTCTTGTGTTTGTCTCGAGGAACCATTTCACCTTATTTTCCCGTTGTTGATGTATGTCATGCTTCCACTAGACACACGTTTTCTTTTATACATCACTTTATTTCTCATAGATAAGTAGTATTCCTATAATTACTTCCCAAATTTATAACATAAATACGCCTCAAGCATCACATTTATCTTATCTAGTCACATTATCAATGACATCTCCTTCCCAAACAAAAGTATAAGTACTTGTTCTACATCAGACTTCTTCGGCAAACAGGGAAACGCTTTGACTCGGTGAATTTCGCGGCATTCCGACTTCGATTCCCCGTTTGACGAAATTCAGTTGCCTTTGGATTTCGGGTGATCCCTCTTGAGCATGTATGCTTCCGCTACATGTTCTACATCAGACTTCTTCCGCAAAGGGCGAAACGCTTTGCCTCGATGAGTTTCGCGGCATTCCGACTTCGATTCCCCGTTTGCCAAAATTCAGTTGCCTTTGGATTTTGGGTGATCCCTCTTGAGCATCTATGCTTCTGCTACTTGTTCCACATCAGACTTCTTCCGCAAACGACGAAACGATTTGACTCGGTGAGTTTAGCGGAATTCCGACTTCGATGCCCCAGTTGCCGAAATTCAGTTGCCTTTGAATTTCGGGTGATCCCTGTTGAGAATGTATGCTTCTGCTACTTCTTCTAAATCAGACTTTTCCGCAAATGGGGAAACGCTTTGACTCGGTGAGTTTCGCAGCATTCCAACTTCGATCCCCCGGTTGCCGAAATTCAGTTGCCTTCGAATTTCGGGTGATCCCTCTTCAGCATGTATGCTTCTACTACTTGTTCTAAATCAGACTTCTTCCGCAAACGGCGAAATGCTTTGACTCGGTGAGTTTCGCGGCATTCCGACTTCGATGCCCCGGTTGCTGAAACTCGGTTGTCTTCGAATTTCTGGTGATCCCTCTTGAGCATGGATGCTTCTGCTACTTGTTCTACATCAGACTTCTTCCGCAAACGGGGAAATGCTTTGACTCGGTGATTTTCGCGGCATTCCGACTTCGATTCCCCGTTTGCCGAAATTCAGTTGCCTTTGGATTTCGTGTGATCCCTCTTGAGCATGTATGCTTCTGCTACTTGTTCTAAATTAGACTTTTTCCGCAAACGGCGAAATGCTTTGAATCGGTGAGTTTCGCGGCATTCCGACTTCGATGGCCCGATTGCCGAAATTCAGTTGCCTTTGAATTTCTGGTGATCCCTCTTGAGCATGTATGCTTTTGCTACTTGTTCTACATCAGACTTCTTCCACAAACGTCGAAATGCTTTGCATCGGTGAGATTCGCGACATTCCGACTTCGATGCCCCGGTTGCCGAAATTCAGTTGTCTTTGAATTTCGGGTGATCCCTCTTGAGCATGTATGCTTCTACTACTTGTTCTACATCAGACTTCTTCCGCAAACGTCGAAATGATTTGCATCGGTGAGATTTGCGACATTCCGACTTGGATGCCCTGGTTGCCGAAATTCAGTTGTCTTTGAATTTTGGGAGATCCCTCTTGAGCATGTATGCTTCTGCTACTTGTTCTACATCAGACTTCTTCCGCAAACGGCGAAACGCTTTGACTCGGTGAGTTTCGCGAAATTTCGACTTCGATGCCCCGGTTGCCGAAATTCAGTTGCCTTTGAATTTCGGGTCATCCCTCTTGAGCATGTATGCTTCTGCTACTTGTTCTACATAAGACTTCTTCCGCAAACGGCGAAACACTTTGATTCAGTGAGTTTCGCGGAATTCCGACTTCGATGCCCCGGTTACCCAAATTGAGTTGCCTTTGAATTTCTGGTGATCCCTCTTGGGCATGTATGCTTCTGCTACTTGTTCTACATCAAACTTCTTCCGCAAACGTCGAAACGCTTTGCCTCGGTGAGATTCGCGACATTCCGACTTCGATGCCCCGGTTGCCAAAATTCAGTTGGCTTTGAATTTCGGGTGATCCCTCTTGAGCATGTATGCTTCTGCTACTTGTTCTACATCAGACTTGTTCCGCAAACGGGGAAACACTTTGTCTCGGTGAATTTCGCGGCATTCCAACTTCGATTCCCCGTTTGCCGAAATTCAGTTGCCTTTGGATTTCGGGTGATCCCTCTTGAGCATGTATGCTTCTGCTACTTGTTCTACATCAGACTTCTTCCGCAAACATCGAAATGCTTTGCCTCGGTGACTTTCGCGGCATTCCGACTTCGATGCCCCGGTTGCCAAAATTCAGTTGCCTTTGAATTTCGGGTGATTCCTCTTGCGCATGTATGCTTCTGCTACTTGTTCTACATCAGACTTCTTCCGCAAACGGCGAAACGCTTTGACTCGGTGAGTTTCGCGGAATTCCGACTTCGATGCCCTGGTTGCCAAAATTGAGTTGCCTTTGAATTTCTGGTGATCCCTCTTGAGCATGTATGCTTCTGCTACTTGTTCTACATCAGACTTCTTCCGCAAACGGCGAAACGCTTTGACTCGGTGAGTTTCGCGACATTCCGACTTCGATGCCCCGGTTGCCGAAATTCAGTTGCCTTTGAATTTCTGGTGATCCGTCTTGAGCATCGATGCTTCTGCTACTTGTTCTACATCAGACTTCTTCTGCAAACGTCGAAATGCTTTGCATCGGTGAGATTCGCGACATTCCGACTTCGATGCCCCGGTTGCCGAAATTCAGTTGTCTTTGAATTTCGGGTGATCCCTCTTGAGCATGTATGCTTCTGCTACTTGTTCTACAGAGACTTCTTCCTCAAACGGCGAAACGTTTTACCACGGTGAGTTTCGCGACATTCCGACTTCGATGCCCCGGTTGCCGAAATTCAGTTGCCTTTGAATTTCTGGTGATCCGTCTTGAGCATCGATGCTTCTGCTACTTGTTCTACATCAGACTTCTTCTGCAAACGTCGAAATGCTTTGCATCGGTGAGATTCGCGACATTCCGACTTCGATGCCCCGGTTGCCAAAATTCAGTTGGCTTTGAATTTCGGGTGATCCCTCTTGAGCATCTATGCTATTGCTACTTGTTCTACATCAGACTTCTTCCGCAAACGGGGAAACACTTTGACTCGGGGAATTTCGCGGCATTCCGACTTCGATTCCCCGTTTGACGAAATTCAGTTGCCTTTGGATTTCGCGTGATTCCTCTTGAGCATGTATGCTTCCGCTACTTGTTCTACATCAAACTTCTTTCGCAAACGTCGAAACGCTTTGCCTCGGTGAGTTTCGCGGCATTCCGCCTTCGATTCCCCATTTGCCGAAATTCAGTTGCGTTTGAATTTCGGGTGATCCCTATTGAGCATGTATGCTTCTGCTACTTGTTCTACATCAGACTTCTTCCGCAAACGTCGAAATGATTTGCATCGGTGAGATTCGCGACATTCCGACTTCGATGCCCCGGTTGCCGAAATTCAGTTGTCTTTCAATTTTGGGAGATCCATCTTGAGCATGTATGCTTCCGCTACTTGTTCTACATCAAACTTCTTCCGCAAACGGCGAAACGCTTTGACTCGGTGAGTTTCGTGAAATTTCGACTTCGATTCCCCGTTTGCCAAAATTCAGTTGGCTTTGGATTTCGGGTGATCCCTCTTGAGCATCTATGCTTCTGCTACTTGTTCTACATCAAACTTCTTCCGCAAACGACGAAACGATTTGACTCGGTGAGTTTCGCGGAATTCCGACTTCGATGTCCCAGTTCCCGAAATTCAGTTGCCTTTGAATTTCGGGTGATCCCTGTTGAGTATGTATGCTTCTGCTACTTCTTCTAAATCGGACTTCTTCCGCAAACGGCGAAACGCTTTGCCTCAGTGAGTTTCGCGGCATTCCGACTTCGATTCCCCGTTTGCCGAAATTCAGTTGCCTTTGGATTTCGGGTGATCCCTCTTGAGCATGTATGCTTCTGCTACTTGTTCTACATCAGACTTCTTCTGCAAACATCGAAATGCTTTGCATCGGTGAGATTGGCGACATTCCGACTTCGATGCCCCGGTTGCCGAAATTCGGTTGTCTTTGAATTTCGGGTGATCCCTCTTGAGCATGTATGCTTCCGCTACTTGTTCTACATCAGACTTGTTCCGTAAACGTCGAAACGCTTTGCCTCGGTGAGTTTCGCGGCATTCCGCCTTCGATTCCCCGTTTGCCGAAATTCAGTTGCCTTTGGATTTCGGGTGATCCCTCTTGAGCATGTATGCTTCTGCTACTTGTTCTATATCAGACTTCTTCCGCAAACGTGGAAACACTTTGCCTCGGTGAGTTACGCGGCATTCCCACTTTGATGCCCCGGTTGCCGAAATTTAGTTGCCTTTGAATTTCAGGTCATCCCTCTTGAGCATGTATGCTTCCGCTACTTGTTCTACATCAGACTTCTTCAGCAAACGTCGAAACGCTTTGCCTCGGTGAGTTTCGCGGCATTCCGCCTTCGATTCCCCGTTTGCCGAAATTCAGTTGCCTTTGGATTTCGGGTGATCCCTCTTGAGCATGTATGCTTCTGCTACTTGTTCTACAGAGACTTCTTCCTCAAACGGCGAAACGCTTTACCACGGTGAGTTTCGCGACATTCCGACTTCGATGCCCCGGTTGCCAAAATTCAGTTGCCTTTGAATTTCTGGTGATCCGTCTTGAGCATCGATGCTTCTGCTACTTGTTCTACATCAGACTTCTTCTGCAAACGTCGAAATGCTTTGCATCGGTGAGATTCGCGACATTCCGACTTCGATGCCCCGGTTGCCAAAATTCAGTTGGCTTTGAATTTCGGGTGATCCCTCTTGAGCATCTATGCTTTTGCTACTTGTTCTACATCAGACTTCTTCCGCAAACGGGGAAACACTTTGACTCGGGGAATTTCGCGGCATTCCGACTTCGATTCCCCGTTTGACGAAATTCAGTTGCCTTTGGATTTCGCGTGATTCCTCTTGAGCATGTATGCTTCCGCTACTTGTTCTACATCAGACTTCTTTCGCAAACGTCGAAACGCTTTGCCTCGGTGAGTTTCGCGGCATTCCGCCTTCGATTCCCCGTTTGCCGAAATTCAGTTGCGTTTGAATTTCGGGTGATCCCTCTTGAGCATGTATGCTTCTGCTACTTGTTCTACATCAGACTTCTTCCGCAAACGTCGAAATGATTTGCATCGGTGAGATTCGCGACATTCCGACTTCGATGCCCCGGTTGCCGAAATTCAGTTGTCTTTCAATTTTGGGAGATCCATCTTGAGCATGTATGCTTCCGCTACTTGTTCTACATCAAACTTCTTCCGCAAACGGCGAAACGCTTTGACTCGGTGAGTTTCGCGAAATTTCGACTTCGATTCCCCGTTTGCCAAAATTCAGTTGGCTTTGGATTTCGGGTGATCCCTCTTGAGCATCTATGCTTCTGCTACTTGTTCTACATCAAACTTCTTCCGCAAACGACGAAACGATTTGACTCGGTGAGTTTCGCGGAATTCCGACTTCGATGTCCCAGTTGCCGAAATTCAGTTGCCTTTGAATTTCGGGTGATCCCTGTTGAGTATGTATGCTTCTGCTACTTCTTCTAAATCGGACTTCTTCCGCAAACGGCGAAACGCTTTGCCTTAGTGAGTTTCGCGGCATTCCGACTTCGATTCCCCGTTTGCCGAAATTCAGTTGCCTTTGGATTTCGGGTGATCCCTCTTGAGCATGTATGCTTCTGCTACTTGTTCTACATCAGACTTCTTCTGCAAACATCGAAATGCTTTGCATCGGTGAGATTTGCGACATTCCGACTTCGATGCCCCGGTTGCCGAAATTCAGTTGTCTTTGAATTTCGGGTGATCCCTCTTGAGCATGTATGCTTCCGCTACTTGTTCTACATCAGACTTGTTCCGTAAACGTCGAAACGCTTTGCCTCGGTGAGTTTCGCGGTATTCCGCCTTCGATTCCCCGTTTGCCGAAATTCAGTTGCCTTTGGATTTCGGGTGATCCCTCTTGAGCATGTATGCTTCTGCTACTTGTTCTATATCAGACTTCTTCCGCAAACGTGGAAACACTTTGCCTCGGTGAGTTACGCGGCATTCCCACTTTGATGCCCCGGTTGCCGAAATTTAGTTGCCTTTGAATTTCAGGTCATCCCTCTTGAGCATGTATGCTTCCGCTACTTGTTCTACATCAGACTTCTTCAGCAAACGTCGAAACGCTTTGCCTCGGTGAGTTTCGCGGCATTCCGCCTTCGATTCCCCGTTTGCCGAAATTCAGTTGCCTTTGGATTTCGGGTGATCCCTCTTGAGCATGTATGCTTCTGCTACTTGTTCTAAATCAGACTTCTTCCACAAAGGGCGAAACGCTTTGCCTCGGTGAGTTTCGCGGCATTCCGACTTCGATTCCCGTTTGCCGAAATTCAGTTGCCTTTGGATTTCGGGTGATCCCTCTTGAGCATGTATGCTTCCGCTACTTGTTCTACATCAGACTTCTTCCGCAAACGTCGAAACGCTTTGCATCGGTGAGATTCGCGACATTCCGACTTCGATGCCCCGGTTGCCGAAATTCAGTTGTCTTTGAATTTTGGGTGATCCCTCTTGAGCATGTATACTTTTGCTACTTGTTCTACATAAGACTTCTTCCGTAAACGGGGAAACGATTTGACTCGGTGAATTTCGCTTGATTCCGCCTTGGATTCCCCGTTTTCCGAAATGCTATTGGCTTTGGATATCGGGTGATCCCTCTTGAGCATGTATGCTTCTGCTACTTGTTCTAAATCAGACTTCTTCCGCAAAGGGCGAAATGCTTTGAATCGGTGAGTTTCACGGCATTCCGACTTCGATGCCCCAGTTGCCGAAATTCGGTTGCCTTCGAATTGCTGGTGATCACTCTTGAGCATGGATGCTTCTGCTACTTGTTCTACATCAGACTTCTTCCGCAAACGGGGAAACGCTTTGACTCGGTGATTTTCGAGGCATTCCGACTTCGATTACCCGTTTGCCGAAATTCAGTTTCCTTTGGATTTCGGGTGATCCCTCTTGAGCATGTATGCTTCTGCTACTTGTTCTATATCAGACCTCTTCCGCAAACGTCGAAACGCTTTGCCTCGGTGAGATTCGCGACATTCCGACTTCGAAGCCCCGGTCGCCGAAATTCAGTTGGCTTTGAATTCAGGTGATCCCTCTTGAGCATCTATGCTTCTACTACTTGTTCTACAGAGACTTCTTCCTCAAACGGCGAAACGCTTTACCACGGTGAGTTTCGCGACATTCCGACTTCGATGCCCCGGTTGCCGAAATTCAGTTGCCTTTGAATTTCTGGTGATCCGTCTTGAGCATCGATGCTTCTGCTACTTGTTCTACATCAGACTTCTTCTGCAAACGTCGAAATGCTTTGCATCGGTGAGATTCGCGACATTCCGACTTCGATGCCCCGGTTGCCGAAATTCAGTTGTCTTTGAATTTCGGGTGATCCCTCTTGAGCATGTATGCTTCCGCTACTTGTTCTACATCAGACTTGTTCCGTAAACGTCGAAACGCTTTGCCTCGGTGAGTTTCGCGGCATTCCGCCATCGATTCCCCATTTGCCGAAATTCAGTTGCCTTTGGATTTCGGGTGATCCCTCTTGAGCATGTATGCTTCTGCTACTTGTTCTATATCAGACTTCTTCCGCAAACGTGGAAACACTTTGCCTCGGTGAGTTACGCGGCATTCCCACTTTGATGCCCTGGTTGCCGAAATTTAGTTGCCTTTGAATTTCAGGTCATCCCTCTTGAGCATGTATGCTTCCGCTACTTGTTCTACATCAGACTTCTTCAGCAAACGTCGAAACGCTTTGCCTCGGTGAGTTTCGCGGCATTCCGCCTTCGATTCCCCGTTTGCCGAAATTCAGTTGCCTTTGGATTTCGGGTGATCCCTCTTGAGCATGTATGCTTCTGCTACTTGTTCTATATCAGACCTCTTCCGCAAACGTCGAAACGCTTTGCCTCGGTGAGATTCGCGACATTCCGACTTCGAAGCCCCGGTCGCCGAAATTCAGTTGGCTTTGAATTCAGGTGATCCCTCTTGAGCATCTATGCTTCTACTACTTGTTCTACAGAGACTTCTTCCTCAAACGGCGAAACGCTTTACCACGGTGAGTTTCGCGACATTCCGACTTCGATGCCCCGGTTGCCGAAATTCAGTTGCCTTTGAATTTCTGGTGATCCGTCTTGAGCATCGATGCTTCTGCTACTTGTTCTACATCAGACTTCTTCTGCAAACGTCGAAATGCTTTGCATCGGTGAGATTCGCGACATTCCGACTTCGATGCCCCGGTTGCCGAAATTCAGTTGTCTTTGAATTTCGGGTGATCCCTCTTGAGCATGTATGCTTCCGCTACTTGTTCTACATCAGACTTGTTCCGTAAACGTCGAAACGCTTTGCCTCGGTGAGTTTCGCGGCATTCCGCCATCGATTCCCCGTTTGCCGAAATTCAGTTGCCTTTGGATTTCGGGTGATCCCTCTTGAGCATGTATGCTTCTGCTACTTGTTCTATATCAGACTTCTTCCGCAAACGTGGAAACACTTTGCCTCGGTGAGTTACGCGGCATTCCCACTTTGATGCCCTGGTTGCCGAAATTTAGTTGCCTTTGAATTTCAGGTCATCCCTCTTGAGCATGTATGCTTCCGCTACTTGTTCTACATCAGACTTCTTCAGCAAACGTCGAAACGCTTTGCCTCGGTGAGTTTCGCGGCATTCCGCCTTCGATTCCCCGTTTGCCGAAATTCAGTTGCCTTTGGATTTCGGGTGATCCCTCTTGAGCATGTATGCTTCTGCTACTTGTTCTAAATTAGACTTCTTCCACAAAGGGCGAAACGCTTTGCCTCGGTGAGTTTCGCGGCATTCCGACTTCGATTCTCCGTTTGCCGAAATTCAGTTGCCTTTGGATTTCGGGTGATCCCTCTTGAGCATGTATGCTTCCGCTACTTGTTCTACATCAGACTTCTTCCGCAAACGTCGAAACGCTTTGCATTGGGTGAGATTCGCGACATTCCGACTTCGATGCCCCGGTTGCCGAAATTCAGTTGTCTTTGAATTTTGGGTGATCCCTCTTGAGCATGTATACTTTTGCTACTTGTTCTACATAAGACTTCTTCCGTAAACGGGGAAACGATTTGACTCGGTGAATTTCGCGTGATTCCGCCTTGGATTCCCCGTTTTCCGAAATGCTATTGGCTTTGGATATCGGGTGATCCCTCTTGAGCATGTATGCTTCTGCTACTTGTTCTAAATCAGACTTCTTCCGCAAAGGGCGAAATGCTTTGAATCGGTGAGTTTCACGGCATTCCGACTTCGATGCCCCAGTTGCCGAAATTTGGTTGCCTTCGAATTGCTGGTGATCACTCTTGAGCATGGATGCTTCTGCTACTTGTTCTACATCAGACTTCTTCCGCAAACGGGGAAACGCTTTGACTCGGTAATTTTCGAGGCATTCCGACTTCGATTACCCGTTTGCCGAAATTCAGTTTCCTTTGGATTTCGGGTGATCCCTCTTGAGCATGTATGCTTCTGCTACTTGTTCTATATCAGACCTCTTCCGCAAACGTCGAAACGCTTTGCCTCGGTGAGATTCGCGACATTCCGACTTCGAAGCCCCGGTCGCCGAAATTCAGGTGGCTTTGAATTCAGGTGATCCCTCTTGAGCATCTATGCTTCTACTACTTGTTCTACAGAGACTTCTTCCTCAAACGGCGAAACGCTTTACCACGGTGAGTTTCGCGACATTCCGACTTCGATGCCCCGGTTGCCGAAATTCAGTTGCCTTTGAATTTCTGGTGATCCGTCTTGAGCATCGATGCTTCTGCTACTTGTTCTACATCAGACTTCTTCTGCAAACGTCGAAATGCTTTGCATCGGTGAGATTCGCGACATTCCGACTTCGATGCCCCGGTTGCCGAAATTCAGTTGTCTTTGAATTTCGGGTGATCCCTCTTGAGCATGTATGCTTCTGCTACTTGTTCTACATTAGACTTCTTCCGCAAAGGGCGAAACGCTTTGCCTCGGTGAGTTTCGCGGCATTCCGACTTCGATGCCCCGGTTGCCGAAATTTAGTTGCCTTTGAATTTCGGGTGATCCCTCTTGAGCATGTATGCTTCTGCTACTTGTTCTACATCAGACTTCTTCCGCAAACGGGAAAACGCTTTGACTCGGTGATTTTGGAGGCATTCCGACTTCGATTACCCGTTTGCCGAAATTCAGTTTCCTCTGGATTTCGGGTGATCCCTCTTGAGCATGTATGCTCCTGCTACTTGTTCTATATCAGACTTCTTCCGCAAACGTCGAAACGCTTTGCCTCGGTGAGATTCGCGACATTCCGACTTCGAAGCCCTGGTCGCCGAAATTTAGTTGGCTTTGAATTCAGGTGATCCCTCTTGAGCATCTATGGTTCTACTACTTGTTCTACATGAGACTTCTTTCTCAAACGGCGAAACGCTTTACCACGGTGAGTTTCGCGACATTCCGACTTCGATGCCCCGGTTGCCGAAATTCAGTTGCCTTTGAATTTCTGGTGATCTTTCTTGAGCATCGATGCTTCTGCTACTTGTTCTACATCAGACTTCTTCCGCAAACGTCGAAATGCTTTGCATCGGTGAGATTCGCGACATTCCGACTTCGATGCCTCGGTTACCGAAATTCAGTTGTCTTTGAATTTCGGGTGATCCCTCTTGAGCATGTATGCTTCTGCTACTTGTTCTACATCAGAATTCTTCCGCAAAGGGCGAAACGCCTTTGCCTCGGTGAGTTTCGCGGCATTCCGACTTCAATTCCCCGTTTGCCGAAATTCAGTTGCCTTTGGATTTCGGGTGATCCCTTTTGAGCATGTATGCTTCTGCTACTTGTTCTACATCAGACTTCTTCCGCAAAGGGCGAAACGCTTTGACTCGGTGAGTTTCGCGACATTCCGAATTCGATGCCCCGGTTGCCGAAATTCAGTTGTCTTTGAATTTTGGGTGATCCCTCTTGAGCATGTATGCTTCTGCTACTTGTTCAACATCAGACTTCTTCCGCAAACGGCGAAACCCTTTGACTCGGTGAGTTTCGCGGAATTCCGACTTCGATGCCCCGGTTGCCAAAATTGAGTTGCCTTTGAATTTCTGGTGATCCCTCTTGAGCATGTATGCTTCTGCTACTTGTTCTACATCAAACTTCTTCCGCAAACGTCGAAACGCTTTGCCTCGGTGAGATTCGCGACATTCCGACTTCGATGCCCCGGTTGCCAAAATTCAGTTGGCTTTGAATTTCGGGTGATCCCTCTTGAGCATCTATGCTTTTGCTACTTGTTCTACATCAGACTTCTTCCGCAAACGGTGAAACGCTTTGACTCGGTGAATTTCGCGTCATTCCGACTTCGATTCCCCGTTTGCCGAAATTCAGTTGCCTCTGGATTTCGGGTGATCCCTTTTGAGCATGTATGCTTCTGCTACTTGTTCTACATCAGACTTCTTTCGCAAAGGGCGAAACGCTTTGCCTCGGTGAGTTTCGCAGCATTCCGACTTCGATGCCCCGGTTGCCGAAATTCAGTTTCCTTTGAATTTCTGGTGATCCCTCTTGAGCATGTATGCTTCTGCTACTTGTTCTACGTTAGACTTCTTCCGCAAACGTCGAAACGCTTTGCCTCGGTGAGATTCGCGACATTCCGACTTCGATGCCCTGGTTGCCAAAATTCAGTTGTCTTTGAATTTCGGGTGATCCCTCTTGAGCTTGTATGCTTCTGCTACTTGTTCTACTTAAGACTTCTTCCGTAAACGGGGAAACGATTTGACTCGGTGAATTTCGCGTCATTCCGCCTTCGATTCCCCGTTTTCCAAAATGCAGTTGCCTTTGGATTTCGGGTGATCCCTCTTGAGCATGTATGCTTCTGCTACTTGTTCTACATCAGACTTCTTCCGCAAACGATGAAACACTTTGACTAGGTGAATTTCGCGTCATTCCGACTTTGATTCCCCGTTTGCCGAAATTCAGTTGCCTTTGGATTTCGGGTGATCCCTTTTGAGCATGTATGCTTCTGCTACTTGTTCTACATAAGACTTCTTCCGCAAATGGGGAAACGCTTTGACTCGGTGAGTTTCGCAGCATTCCAACTTCGATCCCCCGGTTGCCAAAATTCAGTTGCCTTTGAATTTCGGGTGATCCCTCTTGAGCATGTATGCTTCTACTACTTGTTTTATATCAGACTTCTTCCGAAAACGTGGAAACACTTTGCCTCGGTGAGTTACGCGGCATTCCCACTTCGATGCCTCGGTTGCCGAAATTCAGTTGCCTTTGAATTTTAGGTGATCCCTCTTGAGCATGTATGCTTCTGCTACTTGTTCTACATCAGACTTCTTCCGCAAAGGGCCAAACGCTTTGCCTCGGTGAGTTTCGCGGCATTCCGACTTCGATTCCCCGTTTGCCAAAATTCAGTTGCCTTTGAATTTCTGGTGATCACTCTTGAGCATCGATGCTTCTGCTACTTGTTCTACATCAGACTTCTTCCGCAAACATCGAAACGCTTTGCATCGGTGAGATTCGCGACATTCCGACTTCGATGCCCCGGTTGCCGAAATTCTGTTGCCTTTGAATTTCGGGTGATCCCTGTTGAGCATGTATGCTTCTGATACTTCTTCTAAATCAGACTTCTTCCGCAAATGGGGAAACGCTTTGACTCGGTGAGTTTTGCAGCATTCCGACTTCGATCCCCCGGTTGCCGAAATTCAGTTGCCTTTGAATTTAGGGTGATCCCTCTTGAGCATGTATGCTTCTACTACTTGTTCTACATGAGACTTCTTCCTCAAACGGCGAAACGCTTTGCCACGGTGAATTTCGCGTCATTCCGCCTTCGATTCCCCGTTTTCCAAAATGCAGTTGCCTTTGGATTTCGGGTGATCCCTCTTGAGCATGAATGCTTCTGCTACTTGTTCTAAATCAAACTTCTTCCGCAAAGGGGGAAATGCTTTGAATCGGTGAGTTTCGCGGCATTCCGACTTCGATGCCCCGGTTGCCGAAATTCAGTTGGCTTTGAATTTCTGGTGATCCCTCTTGAGCATGTATGCTTCTGCTACTTTTTCTACATCAGACTTCTTCCGCAAACGTCGAAATGCTTTGCCTCGGTGAGATTCGCGACATTCCGACTTCGAAGCCCCGGTTGCCGAAATTCAGCTGGCTTTGAATTTCAGGTGATCCCTCTTGAGCATGTAGGCTTCTCCTACTTGTTCTACATAAGACTTCTTCCTTAAACGGGGAAACGATTTGACTCGGTGAATTTCGTGTCATTCCGCCTTGGATTCCCTGTTTTCCGAAATGCAGTTGCCTTTGGATTTCGGGTGATCCCTCTTGAGCATGTATGCTTCTGCTAGTTGTTCTAAATCAGACTTCTTCCGCAAAGGGCGAAATGGTTTGAATCGGTGAGTTTCGCGGCATTCCGACTTCGATGCCCCGGTTGTCGAAATTCAGTTGCCTTTGAATTTCTGGTGATCCCTCTTGAGCATGTATGCTTCTGCTACTTGTTCGACATGAGACTTCTTCCTAAAACAGCGAAACGCTTTGCCATGGTGACTTTCGCGACATTCCGACTTCGATTCCCCGGTTGCCGAAATTCAGTTGCGTTTGAATTTCTGGTGATCCCTCTTGAGCATGTATGCTTCTGCTACTTGTTATACATCAGACTTCTTCCACAAACGTCAAAACGCTTTGCATCGGTGAGATTCACGACATTCCGACTTCGATGCCTCGGTTGCCGAAATTCAGTTGCCTTTGAATTTCGGGTGATCCCTCTTGAGCTTGTATGCTTCTGCTACTTGTTCTACATCAGACTTCTTCCGCAAACGTCGAAACGCTTTGCCTCGGTGAGTTTCGCGGCATTCCGACTTCGATGCCCCGGTTGCCGAAATTCAGTTGCCTTTGAATTTCGTGTGATCCCTCTTGAGCATGTATGCTTCTGCTACTTGTTCTATATCAGACTTCTTCCGCAAACGTGGAAACACTTTGCCTCGGTGAGTTACACGGCATTCCCACTTCGATGCCCCGGTTGCTGAAATTCAGTTGCCTTTGAATTTTGGGTGATCCCTCTTGAGCATGTATGCTTCTGCTACTTGTTCTACATCAGACTTCTTCCGCAAACATGGCAACGCTTTGCCTCGGTGAATTTCACGTCATTCCAACTTCGATGCCCCGGTCACCAAAATTCAGTTGGCTTTGGATTTCGAGTGATCCCTCTTGAGCATGTATGCTTCTGCTACTTGTTCTACATCAGACTTCTTCCGCAAACGCGAAATGCTTTGCCTCGGTGAGTTTCACGTCATTCCGACTTCGATGCCCCGGTTGCCGAAATTCAGTTGCCTTTGAATTTCGGGCGATCCCTCTTGAGCATGTATGCTTCTGCTACTTGTTCTAGATCATACTTCTTCCGCAAACGGGGAAACGCTTTGACTCGGTGAGTTTCGAGGCATTCCGACTTCGATTACCCGTTTGCCGAAATTCAGTTGCCTTTGGATTTCGGGTGATCCGTCTTGAGCATGTATGCTTCTGCTACTTGTTCTATATCAGACTTCTTCCGCAAATGGTGAAATGCTTTGACTCGGTGAGTTTCGCGGCATTCCCACTTCGATGCCCCGGTTGCCGAAATTCAGTTGTCTTTGAATTTCGGGTGATTCCTCTTGAGCATGTATGCTTCTGCTACTTGCTCTACAACAGACTTCTTCCGCAAACGTCGAAACGCTTTGCCTCGGTGAGTTTCGCGGAATTCCAACTTCGATGCCCCAGTTGCCGAAATTCAGTTGCCTTTGAATTTCGGGTGATCCCTCTTGAGCATGTATGCTTCTGCTACTTGTTCTACATCAGACTTCTTCCGCAAACAGGGCAACGCTTTGCCTCGGTGAATTTCGCGGCATTCCAATTTCGATGCCCCGGTCGCCGAAATTCAGTTGCCTTTGGTTTTCGAGTGATCCCTCTTGAGCATGTATGCTTCTGCTACTTGTTCTACATCAGACTTCTTCCGCAAATGGCGAAACACTTTGACTCGGTGAGTTTCGCGGCATTCCAACTTTGTTGCGATGTCGCGGTCGCACAAATTAATTACCCTAGCTTCAAACACAACACACAAGATAGTATAGAGCAAGCAAGGGGTCGATCCCATGAGGAAGATTAAGTTCAGATTTTTATGCTATTCGTTATGCAATTTGGGGGGGGGTTGGATGTTATATAAGCTAAAGAAAAATAAAACAGAAAACTATCAAACAAAATTTAATAAAATCAGGAAATTATCAAGAGAACAAACCTTGGTCGCAATCACACATCCACCTATAGAAATCAGAACTGATCCTTGAAACGAAATTCCAGTTTATATTCTGAATTTTTTTCTTTTCTTAACGTTGGTTAATTAACGGATCCGCCGTATAACTAACCCTAACCAACAAATAATCACAGTGTCAGCACTAATGATTTAATCCAATGGCAGCCTTAAGATCTAAATAAATTCATTATCTTAACAACTAAGTTGTCTGATTATGTTGCTTTGATCGAATGTTCTCCCTAAGATTAATAACGTAGATCCGCTACAATTATTAAACTCAGTTGCTTCACAATTCATATACCACAACTCCGGTTTTGATATCAAACTTAGCAATAAATTGTCTATAATAATAACTTAGAGTCCGCTCTAGCAATTAAAATAAACAATCATAGGAAAAATAAGCATAGGAGAACAAACATATTCATCATATAAACTGAAAAGAAAAGGTAAAATAGATCTCACAGTTCTTGAAATCCGAAGGTTTCCGTGTCCTTGCAACCAAGAAAATGAGTTTAGCCTTGCATGTTTATTGAACAACTAATCAAAAAGATGGAAGAATGCATGATTTAGGGTTTCTTAGAGTAGGGGGGCGTTTTTCTCCACTTGGGTGGCTGCCCCCCTTCTCTTCTCTCATTCTTTTTATATGCTAGGAAACTCTAATCTCTATTTTACAAAATAGTCCTCCCTTAAGTAGACAATTTACATTTAAGTAGTTCAATAACTACTTTCCTAAAAAAGGAGAAATAGCTTTGCATGAAATCTTCAAGCTTTGACTTAGAGGAGCTACATTGCTGAAATAAAAACTTGGATGTCGGTTTAGATGCTTCGGAATGTAATCTGGACTCGTTTCTTCACGAAACCTGTTTGCTGGCAGAATTCAGTTGTCATCTTTGAAAAATCATATCTCCCTCATATGACATCGTTTTTGGCTGAAATTTGGAGCGTTTATAGACCTTTGAGTCCGGAATCCAAAACAATTGAGTTTGTATCAATTGGACTTTTGTAGCTCTACATATTCAAGTCGGACTGAACGAAGGTCAACACTGGCAGATTGCGAGATTTGACTTTGAAAGCTGCGATTTCCATGCTCTTCCTTAGTTTATTGTCTTGCCTTAGATGTCCAGAAAGGTATGGATGTTAGCTTTTTAATGCCACTAGAATCACTTCATTTCGACCTTTAGAGCTCACGTTCTGCACAAAACATCGACTGAACGTCAAATCTGCCAATTACCTTCAATTTACTCCTTTTTGCATCTTTCATCCAAAAGTGCCTTCAAAACATAAAACAAAGAATATCAAGGCATTTTATATATAAAACATAGGCAAAATACTAGTTAAATGTGGGTGAAACTATCGAATAATATGGTTGCATCAGACTTCGATGCCCCGGTTGCCGAAATTCAGTTGCCTTTGAATTTCTGGTGATCCATCTTGAGCATGTATGCTTCTACTACTTGTTTTACATCAGACTTCTTCCTCAAACGACGAAACACTTTGCCGCGGTGACTTTCGCGGCATTCCGACTTCGATGCCCCGGTTGCCGAAATTCAGTTGCCTTTGAATTTCTGGTGATCCCTCTTGAGCATGTATGCTTCTACTACTTGTTCTACATCAGACTTCTTCCTCAAACGGCGAAACGCTTTGCCGCGGTGAGTTTCGCGGCATTCCGACTTCGATCCCCCGGTTGCCGAAATTCAGTTGCCTTTGAATTTTGGGTGACCCCTCTTGAGCATGGATGCTTCTGTTACTAGTTCTACATCAGACTTCTTCCGCAAACGGGGAAACGATTTGACTCGGCGAATTTCGCGGCATTCCGAGTTCGATGCCCTGGTTGCCGAAATTCAGTTGCCTTTCAATTTCTGGTGATCCCTCATGAGCATGTATGCTTCTGCTACTTATTCTATATCAAACTTCTTCCTCAAACGGCGAAACGCTTTGCTGCGGTGAGTTTCGCGGCATTCCGACTTCGATCCCCCGGTTGCCGAAATTCAGTTGCCTTTGAATTTTGGGTGACCCCTCTTGAGCATGAATGCTTCTGTTACTAGTTCTACATCAGACTTCTTCCGCAAACGGGGAAACGCTTTGACTCAGCGAATTTCGCGGCATTCCGAATTCGATGCCCCGGTTGCCGAAATTCAGTTACCTTTGAATTTCTGGTGATCCCTCATGAGCATGTATGCTTCTGCTACTTGTTCTACATCAGACTTCTTCCTCAAACGGCGAAACGCTTTGCCGCGGTGAGTTTCGCGGCATTCCGACTTCGATCCCCCGGTTGCCGAAATTCAGTTGCCTTTGAATTTTAGGTGACCCCTCTTGAGCATGGATGCTTCTGTTACTAGTTCTACATCAGACTTCTTCCGCAAACGGGGAAACGCTTTGACTTGGTGAATTTCGCGGCATTCCAACTTCGATTCCCCGTTTGCCGAAATTCAGTTGCCTTTCAATTTCTGGTGATCCCTCATGAGCATGTATGCTTCTGCTACTTGTTCTACATCGGACTTCTTCCGCAAACGTCGAAACGCTTTGCCTCGTTTAGTTTCCCAGCGTTCCGACATCGATCCCCCGGTTGACGAAATTCAGTTGCCTTTGAATTTCGGGTGACCCCTCTTGAGCATGGATGCTTCTGTTACTTGTTCTACATCAGACTTCTTCTGCAAACGGGGAAATACTTTGACTCGGCGAATTTCGCGGCATTCTGACTTCGATGCCCCGGTTGCCGAAATTCAGTTGCCTTTGAATTTCTGGTGATCCCTCATGAGCATGTATGCTTCTGCTACTTGTTCTACATCAGACCTCTTCCGCAAACGTTGAAACGCTTTGCCTCGTTTAGTTTCGCGGCATTTCGACATCGATGCCCCGGTTGACGAAATGCAGTTGCCTTTGAATTTCGGGTGACCCCTCTTGAGCATGGATGCTTCTGTTACTTGTTCTACATCAGACTTCTTCTGCAAACGGGGAAACGCTTTGACTCGGTGAATTTCGCGCCATTCCGACTTCGATGCCCCGGTAGCCGAAATTCAGTTGCCTTTGAATTTCTGGTGATCCCTCATGAGCATGTATGCTTCTGCTACTTGTTCTACATCAGACTTCTTCCGCAAACGTCGAAACGCTTTGCCTCGTTTAGTTTCGCGGCATTCCGACATCGATGCCCCGGTTGACGAAATTCAGTTGCCTTTGAATTTCGGGTGACCCCTCTTGAGCATGGATGTTTCTGTTACTTGTTCTACATCAGACTTCTTCCGCAAACGGGGAAACGCTTTGACTCGACGAATTTCGCGGCATTCCGATTTCGATGCCCCGGTTGCCGAAATTCAATTGCATTTGACTTTCGGGTGATCCCTGTTGAGCATGTATGCTTCTGCTACTTCTTCGAAATCAGACTTCTTCCCCAAATGGGGAAACTCTTTGACTCGGTGAGTTTCGCGGCATTCCGACTTCGATGCCCCGATTGCCGACATTCAGTTGCCTTTGAATTTCAGCTCATCCCTCTTGAGCATGTATACTTCTACTACTTTTTCTACATCAGACTTCTTCCTCAAACGGCGAAACGCTTTGCCGCGGTGAGTTTCGCGGCATTCCGACTTCGATCCCCCGGTTGCCGAAATTCAGTTGCCTTTGAATTTTGGGTGACCCCTCTTGAGCATGGATGCTTCTGTTACTAGTTCTACATCAGACTTCTTCCGCAAACGGGGAAACGCTATGACTCGATGAATTTCGCGGCATTCCGACTTCGATGCCCCGGTTGTCGAAATTCAGTTGCCTTTGAATTTCTGGTGATCCCTCATGAGCATTTTTGCTTCTGCTACTTGTTCTACATCAGACTTCTTCCGCAAACGTCGAAACTCTTTGCCTCGTTTAGTTTCGCGGCATTCCGACATCGATGCCCCGGTTGACGAAATTCAGTTGCCTTTGAATTTCGGGTGACCCCTCTTGAGCATGGATGCTTCTGTTACTTGTTCTACATCAGACTTCTTCCGCAAACGGGGAAACGCTTTGACTCGGTGAATTTCGCGGCATTCCGACTTCGATGCCCCGGTTGCCGAAATTCAGTTGCCTTTGAATTTCTTGTGATCACTCTTGAGCATGTATGCTTCTTCTACTTGTTCTACATCAGACTTCTTCCGCAAAAGGGGAAACGCTTTGACTCGATGAGTTTCGCGGCATTCCGACTTCGATTACCCGTTTGCCGAAATTCAGTTGGCTTTGGATTTCGGGTGATCCCTCTTGAGCATGTATGCTTCTGCTACTTGTTCTACATCAGACTTCTTCCGCAAACGTCGAAACACTTTGCCTCGGTGAGTTACGCGGCATTCCAACTTCGATGCCCCGGTTGCGGAAATTCAGTTGCCTTTGAATTTCTTGTGATCCCTCTTGAGCTTGTATGCTTCTGCTACTTGTTCTACATCATACTTGTTCCGCGAACGGGGTAATGCTTTGACTCGATGACTTTCGCGGCATTCCGACTTCGATGCCCCGGTTGCTGAAATAGAGTTGCCTTTGAATTTCGGGTGATCCCTCTTGAGCATGTACGCTTCTACTACTTGTTCTACATCAGACTTCTTCCGCAAACAGGGCAACGCTTTGCCTCGGTGAATTTCGCGGCATTCCGACTTCGATGCCCCGGTTGCCAAAATACAGTTGCCTTTGAATTTTGGGTGATCCCTCTTGAGCATGTATGTTTCTGCTACTTGTTCTACATCAGACTTCTTCCGCAAATGTCGAAACACTTTGCCTCGGTGAGTTACGCGGCATTCCAACTTCGATGCCCCGGTTGCGGAAATTCAGTTGCCTTTGAATTTCTTGTGATCCCTCTTGAGCATGTATGCTTCTGCTACTTGTTCTACATCAGACTTCTTCCGCAAATGGCGAAATGCTTTGACTCGGTGAGTCGCTGAATTTCGCGGCATTCCGACTTCGATGCTCCGGTTTCTGAAATTCAGTTGGCTTTGAATTTGGGGTGATCCCTCTGGAGCATGTATGCTTGTGCTACTTGTTCTACATCAGACTTCTTCCGCAAACAGGGCAACGCTTTGCCTCGATGAATTTCGCGGCATGCCGACTTCCATGCCCCGATCACTGAAATTCAGTTGCCTTTGGATTTTGAGTGATCCCTCTTGAGCATGTATGCTTCTGCTACTTGTTCTAAATCAGACTTCTTCCGCAAATGGCAAAACGCTTTGACCCGGTGACTTTCGCGGCATTCTGACTTCGATTACCCGTTTGCCAAAATTCAGTTGCCTTTGGATTTCGGGTGATCCCTCTTGAGCATGTATGCTTCTGCTACTTGTTCTAAATCATACTTCTTCCTCAAAGGGCGAAATGCTTTGAATCGGTGAGTTTCGCGACATTTCGACTTTGATGCCCCGGTTGCCGAAATTCAGTTGCCTTTGAATCTCGGGTGATCCCTCTTGAGCATGTATGCTTCTGCTACTTGTTCTACATCAGACTTCTTCCACAAACGGGGATACGCTTTGACTCGGTGAATTTCGTGGCATTCCAACTTCGATGCCCCGGTTGCCGAAATTCAGTTGCCTTTGAATCTCGGGTGATCCCTATTGAGCATGTATGCTTCTGCTACTTGTTCTACATCAGACTTCTTCCACAAACGGGGATACGCTTTGACTCGGTGAATTTCGTGGCATTCCAACTTCGATTCCCCGTTTGCCGAAATTCAGTTGCCTTTGGATTTCGGGTGATCCCTCTTGAGCATGTATGCTTCTGCTACTTGTTCTACATCAGACTTCTTCCGCAAACGTCGAAACGCTTTGCCTCGGTGAGTTTCGCGGCATTCCGACTTCAATGCCCCGGTTGCCGAAATTTAGTTGCCTTTGCATTTCGGGTGATCCCTCTTGAGCATGTATGCTTCTGCTACTTCTTCTAAATCAGACTTCTTCCGCAAACGTCGAAACACTTTGCCTCGGTGAGTTACGCGGCATTCCAACTTCGATGCCCCGGTTGCCGAAATACAGTTGCCTTTGAATTTCGGGTGATCCCTCTTGAGCATTTATGCTTATGCTACTTGTTCTACATCAGACTTCTTCCGCAAACAGGGCAACGCTTTGCCTCTGTGACTTTCGCGGCAATCCGGCTTCGATGCCTCGGTCGCCGAAATTCAGTTGCCTTTGGATTTCGGGTGATCCCTCTTGAGCATGTATGCTTATGCTACTTGTTCTAAATCAGACTTCTTCCACAAATGGGGAAATGCTTTGACAAAGTGAGTTTCGCGGCATTCCGACTTCGATGCCCGGGTTGCCGAAATTCAGTTGCCTTTGAATTTCGGGTGATCCCTCTTGAGCATGTATGTTTTTGCTACTTGTTGTAGATCAGACTTCTTCCGCAAACGGGGAAACGCTTTGACTCGGTGAATTTCGCGGCATTCCGACTTCGATTCCCCGTTTGCCGAAATTCAGTTACCTTTGGATTTCGGGTGATCCCTCTTGAGCATGTATGCTTCTGCTACTTCTTCTACATCAGAATGCTTCCGCAAACAGGGCAACGCTTTGCCTCGGTGAGTTTAGCGGCAATCCGGCTTCGATGCCCCGGTCGCCGAAATTCAGTTGCCTTTGGATTTCGGGTGATCCCTCTTGAGCATGCATGCTTATGCTACTTGTTGTAAATCAGACTTCTTCCGCAAATGGCGAAATGCTTTGACAAAGTGAGTTTCGCGGCATTCCGACTTCGATGCCCCGGTTGCCGAAATTCAGTTGCCTTTGAATTTCGGGTGATCCCTCTTGAGCATGTATGCTTCTGCTACTTGTTCTACATCAGACTTCTTCCACAAACGTCGAAACGCTTTGCCTCGGTGAGTTTCGTGGCGTTCCGACTTCGATGCCCCGGTTGCCGAAATACAGTTGCCTTTGAATTTCGGGTGATCCCTCTTGAGCATGTATGGTTCTGCTACTTGTTCTACATCATAATTGTTCCGCGAACGGGGTAATGCTTTGACTCGATGACTTTCGCGGCATTCCGACTTCGATGCCCCGGTTGCTGAAATAGAGTTGCCTTTGAATTTCGGGTGATCCCTCTTGAGCATGTACGCTTCTACTACTTGTTCTACATCAGACTTCTTCCGCAAACAGGGCAACGCTTTGCCTCGGTGAATTTCGCGGCATTCCGACTTCGATGCCCCGGTTGCCAAAATACAGTTGCCTTTGAATTTTGGGTGATCCCTCTTGAGCATGTATGTTTCTGCTACTTGTTCTACATCATATTTCTTCCGCGAACGGGGAAACGCTTTGAGTCGGTGAATTTCGCGGCATTCCGACTTCGATGCTCTGGTTTCCGAAATTCAGTTGCCTTTGAATTTCGGGTGATCCCTCTTGAGCATGTATGCTTCTGCTACTTATTGTAGATCAGACTTCTTCCGCAAATGGGGAAACGCTTTGACTCGGTGAATTTCGTGGCATTCCGACTTCGATTCCCCGTTTGCCGAAATTCAGTTACCTTTGGATTTCGGGTGATCCCTCTTGAGGATGTATGCTTCTGCTACTTGTTCTAAATCAGACTTCTTCCGCAAACGGGGAAACACTTTGACTAGGTGAATTTCGCGGCATTCCGACTTCGATTCCCCGTTTGCTGAATTTCAGTTCCCTTTGGATTTCGGGTGATCCCTCTTGAGCATGTATGCTTCTGCTACTTGTTCTACATCAGACTTCTTCCGCAAACGGCGAAACGCTTTGCCTCGGTGAGTTTCGCGGCATTCCGACTTCGATGCCCCCGTTGCCGAAATACAGTTGCCTTTGGATTTCGGGTGATCCCTCTTGAGCATGTATGCTTCTGCTACTTGTTCTACATCATACTTCTTCCGCGAACGGGGAAACGCTTGGACTCGGTGAATTTCGCGACATTCCGACTTCGATGCCCCGGTTTCCGAAATTTAGTTGCCTTTGAATTTCGGGAGATCCCTCTTGAGCATGTATGCTTCTGCTACTTGTTCTACATCAGACTTCTTCCACAAACGGGGAAACGCTTTGATTCGGTGAATTTCGCGGCATTCCGACTTCGATTCCCCGTTTGCCGAAATTCAGTTTCCTTTGGATTTCGGGTGATCCCTCTAGAGCATGTATGCTTCTGCTACTTGTTCTACATCAGACTTCTTCCGCAAACGGCGAAATGCTTTGCCTCCGTGAGTTTCGCAGCATTCCGACTTCGATGCCCTGGTTGCCGAAATACAGTTGCCTTTGAATTTCAGGTGATCCCTCTTGAGCATGTATGCTTCTGCTACTTGTTCTACATCAGACTTCTTCCGCGAACGTCGAAACGCTTTGCCTCGGTGACTTTCGCGGCATTCCGACATCGATGCCCCGGTTGCCGAAATTCAGTTGCTTATGAATTTTGGGTCATCCCTCTTGAGCATGTATGCTTCTGCTACTTGTTCTACATCAGACTTCTTCCGTAAACGGGCAAACGCTTTGACTCGGTGAATTTCATGGCATTCCGACTTCGATCACCCGTTTGACGAAATTCAGTTGCCTTTGGATTTCGGGTGATCCCTCTTGAGCATGTATGCTTATGCTTCTTGTTCTAAATCAGACTTCTTCCGCGAACGTCGAAACGCTTTGCCTAGGTGAGTTTCGCGGCATTCCGACTTCGATGCCCCTGTTGCCGAAATTCAGTTGCCTTTGAATTTCGGATGATCCCTCTTGAGCATGTATGCTTCTGCTACTTGTTCTACATCAGACTTCTTCCGAAAACGGGGAAATGCTTTGACTCGGTGAATTTCATGGCATTCCGACTTCGATCACCCGTTTGACGAAATTCAGTTGCCTTTGGATTTCGGGTGATCCCTCTTGAGCATGTATGCTTATGCTTCTTGTTCTAAATCAGACTTCTTCCGCGAACGTTGAAATGCTTTGCCTCGGTGAGTTTCGCGGAATTCCGACTTCGATTCCCCGGTTCGCGAAATTCAGTTGCCTTTGAATTTCGGATGATCCCGCTTGAGCATGTATGCTTCTGCTACTTGTTCTACATCAGACTTCTTCCGCAAACAAGGCAACGCTTTGCCTCGGTGACTTTCGCGGCGTTCCGCCTTCGATGCCCCGGTCGCTGAAATTCAGTTGCCTTTGGATTTCGGGGGATCCCTCTTGAGTATGTATGCTTCTGCTACTTGTTCTACATCAGACTTCTTCCGGAAACGTCGAAACGCTTTGACTCGGTGAGTTTCGCGGCATTCCAACTTCGATGCCCCGGTTGCCGAAATTCAGTTGCCTTTGAATTTTGGGCCATCCCTCTTGAGCATGTATGCTTCTGCTACTTGTTGTAAATCAGACTTCTTCCGCAAACGGGGAAACGCTTTGATTCGGTGAATTTCGCGGCATTCCGACTTCGATTCCCTGTTTGCCGAAATTCAGTTTCCTTTGGATTTCGGGTGATCCCTCTAGAGCATGTATGCTTCTGCTACTTGTTCTACATCAGACTTCTTCCGCAAACGGCGAAACGCTTTGCCTAAGTGAGTTTCGCGGCATTCCGACTTCAATGCCCTGGTTGCCGAAATACAGTTGCCTTTGAGTTTCAGGTGATCCCTCTTGAGCATGTATGCTTCTGCTACTTGTTCTACATCAGACTTCTTCCACGAACGTCGAAACGCTTTGCCTCGGTGACTTTCGCGGCATTCCGACATCGATGCCCCGGTTGCCGAAATTCAGTTGCCTATGAATTTTGGGTCATCCCTCTTGAGCATGTATGCTTCTGCTACTTGTTCTACATCAGACTTCTTCCGTAAACGGGCAAACGCTTTGACTCGGTGAATTTCATGGCATTCCGACTTCGATCACCCGTTTGACGAAATTCAGTTGCCTTTGGATTTCGGGTGATCCCTCTTGAGCATGTATGCTTCTGCTACTTGTTCTACATCAGACTTCTTCCGCAAACAGGGCAACGCTTTGCCACGGTGAGTTTCGCGGCATTCCGACTTGGATGCCCCGGTTGCCGAAATTCAGTTGCCTATGAATTTCGGGTCATCCCTCTTGAGCATGTATGCTTCTGCTACTTGTTCTACATCAGACTTCTTCCGTAAACGGGGAAACGCTTTGACTCGGTGAATTTCATGGCATTCCGACTTCGATCACCCGTTTGACGAAATTCAGTTGCCTTTGGATTTCGGGTGATCCCTCTTGAGCATGTATGCTTATGCTTCTTGTTCTAAATCAGACTTCTTCCGCGAACGTCGAAACGCTTTGCCTCGGTGACTTTCGCGGCATTCCGACGTCGATGCCCCGGTTGCCGAAATTCAGTTGCCTTTGAATTTCGGATGATCCCTCTTAAGCATGTATGCTTCTGCTACTTGTTCTACATCAGACTTCTTCCGCAAACAATGCAACGCTTTGCCTCGGTGAGTTTCGCGGCATTCCGACTTCGATGCCCCGGTCGCTGAAATTCAGTTGCCTTTGGATTTCGGGGGATCACTCTTGAGCATGTATGCTTCTACTACTTGTTCTACATCAGACTTCTTCCGCAAACGTCGAAACGCTTTGCCTCGGTGAATTTCGCGGCATTCCGACTTCGATGCCCCGGTTGCCGAAATTCAGTTGCCTTTGAATTTTGGGTCATCCCTCTTGAGCATGTATGCTTCTGCTACTTGTTCTAAATCAGTCTTCTTCCGCAAACGGGGAAACGCTTTGATTCGGTGAATTTCGCGGCATTCCGACTTCGATTCCCCGTTTGCCGAAATTCAGTTTCCTTTGGATTTCGGGTGATCCCTCTAGAGCATGTATGCTTCTGCTACTTGTTCTACATTAGACTTTTCCACAAACGGCGAAATGCTTTGCCTCCGTGAGTTTCGC
The DNA here is from genome assembly GCA_030145905.1 of Populus davidiana. Lineage (NCBI taxonomy): Eukaryota > Viridiplantae > Streptophyta > Magnoliopsida > Malpighiales > Salicaceae > Populus > Populus davidiana. The sequence continues at coordinate 825,967 of CM057794.1, read as the reverse complement.
AGCATTCCGACTTCGATGCCCTGGTTGCCGAAATACAGTTGCCTTTGAATTTCAGGTGATCCCTCTTCAGCATGTATGCTTCTGCTACTTGTTCTACATCAGACTTCTTCCGCGAACGTCGAAACGCTTTGCCTCGGTGACTTTCGCGGCATTCCGCCTTCGATGCCCCGGTCGCCGAAATTCAGTTGCCTTTGAATTTCGGATGATCCCTCTTGAGCATGTATGCTTCTGCTACTTGTTCTACATCAGACTTCTTCCGCAAACAAGGCAACGCTTTGCCTCGGTGAGTTTCGCGGCATTCCGACTTCGATGCCCCGGTCGCTGAAATTCAGTTGCCTTTGGATTTCGGGGGATCACTCTTGAGCATGTATGCTTCTGCTACTTGTTCTACATCAGACTTCTTCCGCAAACGTCGAAACGCTTTGCCTCGGTGAGTTTCGCGGCATTCCGACTTCGGCAAACGGGGAATCGAAGTCGGAATGCCGCGAAAGTCACCGAGTCAAAGCGTTTCCCCGTTTGCGGAAGAAGTCTGATTTAAAACAAGTAGCAGAAGCATCCATGCTTAAGAGGGATCACCCGAAATCCAAAGGTAACTGAATTTTGGCAAACGGGGAATCGAAGTCGGAATGCCGCGAAATTCACCGAGTCAAAGCGTTTCCCCGTTTGCGGAAGAAGTCTGATCTAGAGCAAGTAGCAGAAGCATACATGCTCAAGAGGCATCACCAGAAATTCAAAGCAAACTGAATTTCGTCAACCGGGGAATCGAAGTCGGAATGCCGCGAAACTCACCGAGGCAAAGCGTTTCGACGTTCGCGGAAGAAGTCTGATGTAGAACAAGTAGTAGAAGCATACATGCTCAAGAGGGATCACCCGAAATCCAAAGGCAACTGAATTTCGGCAAACGGGGAATCGAAGTCAGAATGCCGCGAAAGTCACCGAGTCAAAGCGTTTCCCCGTTTGCGGAAGAAGTCTGATGTAGAACAAGTAGCAGAAGCATACATGATCAAGAGGGATCACCCAAAATGCAAAGGCAACTGTATTTTGGCATCCGGGGCATCCAAGTCGGAATGCCGCAAAACTCACCGAGGCAAAGTGTTTCGCCGTTTGCGGAAGCAGTCTGATGTAGAACAAGTAGCAGAAGCATACATGCTCAAGAGGGATGACCCGAAATCTAAAGGAAACTGAATTTCGGCAAACGGGGAATCGAAGTCGGAATGCCGCGAAATTCACCGAATCAAAGCGTTTCCCCGTTTGAGGAAGAAGTCTGATTTAAATCAAGTAGCAGAAGCATCCATGCTTAAGAGGGATCACCCGAAATCCAAAGGGAACTGAATTTTGGCAAACGGGGAATCGAAGTCGGAATGCCGCGAAATTCACCGAGTCAAAGCGTTTCCCCGTTTGCGGAAGAAGTCTGATCTAGAGCAAGTAGCAGAAGCATACATGCTCAAGAGGGATCACCAGAAATTCAAAGGAAACTGAATTTCGTCAACCGGGGAATCGAAGTCGGAATGCCGTGAAACTCACCGAGGCAAAGCGTTTCGACGTTCGCGGAAGAAGTCTGATGTAGAACAAGTAGCAGAAGCATACATGCTCAAGAGGGATCACCCGAAATCCAAAGGCAACTTGTGAAACCCTAGAAAATTTATGATTTAAATATGCGGATGTATAACCTGCCATGTAAACGTAAGACTGAAAGTGACATATAATGGAGGGGATGACCTCCATAAAATGAATTTTGTTTTAGAATTCATAAAGACAAAGAAACTGGTAACGTGTTTTGATGAATAAAATAATGAGAGAAATGACAAAATGAATATATTCCAAAATAATAAAATGACCTTAAAGGTTTAGAAGGATAATTGATATTATTTTATGTGAAGATTGAACAAGAAAATTTGGATAGTTGACGAAAAGTCATAAACTGACCAATTTTACATTAGAAAGCAGAGCTCTCAATCCAATCGTCGGATTGGGATGGAATTTTGCATGAAGTCTATTAATATGTTTTCCTACATTGGTGAAAGATATCATCCCAATGAGAGTTTGGTAAAGACTAACGATTTAAGCAGAAACAAACCGGATGGTTTCCATGAAAAAAAAACAAATAATATATAAATACATAAATGAGGGACATAAAGGTAATTAGTAAAACAATGGTGCCTTTAAAAACAGCAAAGGCCACCAGATTAAAAAAGAAAAGAGAGAAAGAAAAACGAAAAGGGGTGAGAGACGATAGAGAATTCGGTTACATAGAGGTGCAGGATTTGGATGAACCAATACTGCTTCGGTGGCCATATCTCTTGCATCCACCGTTGGATCATGTTGCGTTTTGGATATATTGTTCTTCTCACACTCCTCTATAAACTGACCGGAGGGATTTGAAGGAACATAATCCATTGAGCATCCATCATCATCGGAAGTGTCCTGGAAAACAAAAGGCAATATACCTGCAGGGAAGTTTTGGTCGCCGGCTGATTTCTCTCTTTTCCACCGTTGGATCGTGCCTATTTTTGGATATGTGCTGCACCTAGGTGTGGCCTACATTCTGGACGGTGGAGATCGGAAACGCACTCTCCGGCAAGTTTTGGTTCATGTTGAACAGTAGCTCGTCCATTTTCAGGTTAGTTCGGTTTTATTCAAATCTGTGGAGATCAAACCGTTGGATTATTCTGATTTTGAGATATATTGTACACAACACAATGATATATATTCTGACCGTTGAGGTCAAGGAAATAATCAAAGGTGGATGAGTTGTTGCTATTTGAATCTATTGCTAGTCTTCGTAATCCATTTCAATATTTAATTACTAGTTTTTACAAAAGGAATCGAATGACTAATTAAGTGATTTACATGTTCGTTCATGCAGAACTCATATCACCCATAATATACGAGTATATAATTCTTTTTCGAATGTGTGTGCCACGAAATGAATCTCCTGATGCCCCATATTGGTATGATGTCCCTGTTCCAACACAAGGTAATTTTAAGCATTATAGACCATTGAAGAAATATAGTAAAACAAGATTAAAGTCACATTTCATTCATGGACCAAAAAGCATAATTCTTTAATTTCCCTTTACTTATGTCAACACAAACACCACCGTTAATAATCCGTCAATTAACGAGACAATTTCAATACTCAAACCCGATCATTCCTCTCGAATGTCGTTAGCCGAATTAATGTCTTTCTTTGGTTAAAGCATAACTAGTAGAATGCTTTCATATACTTAGTATATACGAAACGTAGTATACATTACCACATTAGTTCTTCTTAAAACTAACTCATAAACTCAAATCCGACAATCCTCTTTGGAGGCCATTAGTCGAAGTCAATCATTTCTTCATCTTGCTATCCACTAGGGTGCCATTAACCGTTTCTTCTTCTTCTTCTTTTTCTCTTCTTCTTCTTCTTCCTTTTCTTTTCTTTTTACATCACGGTCATCCCTTAGGATGCAATTAGCTGAAGCTAGTCATTTCTTCATCCTGATTATCCATTTAGAATGCTATTAGCCAAAGGTAGTAATTTCATTATCTCGATTATCCATTTAGGATGTCATCAGTCGTAATTAATCATTTGTTCACCTTGACTATCCACCTAGGATGTTATTAGTCGAAGCTAGTAATTCATACATCTCGGTTATCCATTTAGGATGCCATATACCAAAGCTAATCATTTATTCATTCTGGTAATTCATCTATGGTGCCATTACCATAGCAATTCATTTACTCATTCTGGTAATTCATCTATGGTGTCATTACCATAGTTAAATTTGCCATTTACCAAAGCTAATCATTTATTCATTTTGGTAATACATCTATGGTGCCATTACCATAGCTAATCATTTATTCAGCTCGATGATCCCTTTAGGATGCCATTTATCGAATGTAAATCATTTATTCGTTTTGGTAATTCATCTATGGTGTCATTACCATAGTTAGTCATTTATTAATCTCGATGATCCCTTCAGGATGCCATTTATCAAATGTACATCATTTATTCATTTTGGTAATTCATCTATGGTGTCATTACCATAGCTAATCATTCATTAATCTCGATGATCCCTTTAGGATGCCATTTATCGAATGTAAATCATTTATTCGTTTTGGTAATTCATCTATGGTGTCATTACCATATTTAGTCATTTATTAATCTCGATGATCCCTTCAGGATGCCATTTATCAAATGTACATCATTTATTCATTTTGGTAATTCATTTATGGTGTCATTACCATAGCTAATCATTCATTAATCTCGATGATCCCTTTAGGATGCCATTTATCGAATGTAAATCATTTATTCATTTTGGTAATTCATTTATGGTGTCATTACCATGGCTAATCATTTATTAATCTGATAATTCATCTATGATGTCATTACCATAGTTATCCATTTAGGATGCCACTTACCAAAACTAAGCATTTATTCATCCCAATCATACTTTGGATGCCCATAGTCAGAGCTAATCAATTGTTTACCCCTGACATCCCTTCGGATGTCATTAGCCAAAACTAATTAATCGTTTGTTCCGGTCATCCACTCGGATGCCATTAGCCGAAGCCAATCAATCGTTTGTTCCGGTCATCCATTCGGATGCCATTAGCCGAAGCTAATCAATCGTTTGTTCCGGCCATCCACTCGGATGCCATTAGCCGAAGCTAATCAGTCGTTTGTTCCGGTCATCCACTCGGATGCCATTAGCCGAAGCTAATCAGTCGTTTGTTCCGGTCATCCACTCGGATGCCATTAGCCGAAGCTAATCATTGTTTTATCAAACAATTCATGACAATTTGACATTCCTTGCAACATCAAAGTAAACCCTTGGGGATACTTGTACCACCGTTTCCTAGTAATTTATCATTCCGTAACACGATGATAGATCCCTTTGTAATGCAAAAACCAAACATCCCACAACAGTTTAGCATTCAATATAACACAACACAACAATACCCTTTGTATCATTCATCCAACCATTCTTGACAGTTAACGTTCAATGCAACATCATAATAAATCCCCAGTAATACTCACACCACCATTCGTGGTAATTAACCATCAATACGATACAATGATAGGTCTTTCATAACACTCATACAATCAATAAATGATAGATCCTTGGTAACACATTCATCACGATTACATTCAATATAATAAAATAGTAGATCTCTCATAATACTCATACAATCATTCATCACCATTACATTCAATAAGAATACAAAAGTAGATCCTTTGTACGACACATACTACCATTCATTAGTAGCTCAAATTCATAATAGCCCCCAACATCACATTCGGTTTAGTATTCATCACAACTCAATAAGATGTTCACCTCAAAAGGGTCAGTTTAGAACTCTAACATTTTCACCATTGTTTCAACATTCATTAAGAACTTGTTCGACATTTCATAGTCATTTCGACAATCATCAAGAATTTAATCCAACTCTTCTTCGTCATTTCTTCTTACAACAAGGATTTAATAACATATCATCACAAGTTAACCATTTCAAAACATAAACATCAAAATGAGAAAAAGGTGGAAACCACCTACCTGCTCCACTTGTGGTCTGTCCTTGTCCTGGCAATGGTCCGATTCCGGCCACAACACCTAAGACACCAAAGACCACAATCAATTCATTTATATCTTCGATTCACATTCATCCCACTTATTTCAAGAATTCATATGTTCATATTCAAGTGTTCCACATTTTACACCATCATACTATGAGATTGTTACTAGAATTTAAGTCATTTCTGCCTTGTAGAAATCGACAGCGAGGCAGTTTCTGGCTGCCGATATCTGAATCGGCAGCGACGCAGTTTCAGGCTGCCGATATTGGAATCCTTTTTAATGCCTAAAAACATATATCCATTAAATCAACGAACTCAATGTCCCTTCATCCAAATTTCAAAACTTCCCTAACACATTTTACAACACAATTAATCTATAACAACACTAATAACAAGAGCACATTTTACCATTATATCTTACATAAACCCTACACCCACATAATTCTAATTTCATCAAAACATGTAATTAAATCAAGCTTCCTAAATGTTTTACTAAGACTAGCAATAGATTCAAATAGAAACAACTCATCCACCTTTGATTATTTCCTTGAACTCAACGGTCAGAATATATATCATTGTGTTGTGTACAATATATCTCAAAATCAGAATCATCGAACGGTTGGATCTCCATAGATCTGAATAAAACCGAACTAACCTCAAAATGGACGAGCTACTGTTCAACATGAACCAAACCTTGCCGGAGAGTGCGTTTCCGATCTCCACCGTCCAGAATGTAGGTCACATCTAGATGCAGCACATATCCAAAAATAGGCACGATCCAACGGTGGAAGAGAGAGACATCGGCCGGCGACCAAAACTGCCCTGCAGGTATATTTCCTTTTGTTTTCCAGGACACTTCCGATGATGATGGCTGCTCAATGGATTATGTTCCTTCAAATCCCTCCGGTCCGTTTATATATGAGTGTGAGAAGAACCATATATCCAAATATCAACATGATCCAACGGTGGATGCAAGAGATATGGCCACCGAAGCATTATTGGTTCATCCAAATCCTGCACCTCTATGTAACCGAATTCTCTATTGTCCTCCCTTCATCCAAATTTCAAAACTTCCCTAACACATTTTACAACACAATTAATCTATAACAACACTAATAACAAGAGCACATTTTACCACTATATCTTACATAAACCCTATACCCACACCATTCTAATTTCATCAAAACATGTAATTAAATCAAGCTTCCTAAATGTTTTACTAAGACTAGCAATAGATTCAAATAGCAACAACTCATCCACCTTTGATTATTTCCTTGACCTCAACGGTCAGAATATATATCATTGTGTTGTGTACAATATATCTCAAAATCAGAATAATCCAACGGTTTGATCTCCACAGATTTGAATAAAACCGAACTAACCTGAAAATGGACGAGCTACTGTTCAACATGAACCAAAACTTGCCGGAGAGTGCGTTTCCGATCTCCACCGTCCAGAATGTAGGCCACACCTAGGTGCAGCACATATCCAAAAATAGGCACGATCCAACGGTGGAAAAGAGAGAAATCAGCCGGCGACCAAAACTTCCCTGCAGGTATATTGCCTTTTGTTTTCCAGGACACTTCCGATGATGATGGATGCTCAATGGATTATGTTCCTTCAAATCCCTCCGGTCAGTTTATAGAGGAGTGTGAGAAGAACAATATATCCAAAACGCAACATGATCCAACGGTGGATGCAAGAGATATGGCCACCGAAGCAGTATTGGTTCATCCAAATCCTGCACCTCTATGTAACCGAATTCTCTATCGTCTCTCACCCCTTTTCGTTTTTCTTTCTCTCTTTTCTTTTTTAATCTGGTGGCCTTTGCTGTTTTTAAAGGCACCATTGTTTTACTAATTACCTTTATGTCCCTCATTTATGTATTTATATATTATTTGTTTTTTTTTCATGGAAACCATCCGGTTTGTTTCTGCTTAAATCGTTAGTCTTTACCAAACTCTCATTGGGATGATATCTTTCACCAATGTAGGAAAACATATTAATAGACTTCATGCAAAATTCCATCCCAATCCGACGATTGGATTGAGAGCTCTGCTTTCTAATGTAAAATTGGTCAGTTTATGACTTTTCGTCAACTATCCAAATTTTCTTGTTCAATCTTCACATAAAATAATATCAATTATCCTTCTAAACCTTTAAGGTCATTTTATTATTTTGGAATATATTCATTTTGTCATTTCTCTCATTATTTTATTCATCAAAACACGTTACCAGTTTCTTTGTCTTTATGAATTCTAAAACAAAATTCATTTTATGGAGGTCATCCCCTCCATTATATGTCACTTTCAGTCTTACGTTTACATGGCAGGTTATACATCCGCATATTTAAATCATAAATTTTCTAGGGTTTCACATTCTTCCCTCCTTCAAGAAATTTCGTCCTCGAAATTTAGAATTTCTACTTATATTTGTTAATATTATTGGGTACTTTCAGGATCCATCATTCAAGCCTATTACGATTAACATGTAATTCTTGTCATTGTCATAGTTTTCCAATTTCATGTTGCACTCCTTACAGTTTAACAACTATGATTTATCTTAGCTATTTAGTGTTTCAATATAGGAATACTCATGGTTCCTATAATTTCATACTTAACTACTTGTTCATACCATCGTATTTTCACATCCTAATCGTATTTAGAGCCCACCAAGTAACACTCTGTAACCATAGTTACTCAACTTTTGTGCACAGACACTTGTAATATTAAGTATTAACTCCTTAATCAACGTTTATTTACGTCTCATCATTAATGCATATTAGATCCCTTCACTCCCTAAATTCATCTCTTTTCTAGTTTCCTTATTAACTATGTATTTCTACTACCACGTGTACATACATTGCACACTCGTGACCTCCTCAACGACTCTTATAGGTAGCTTGCCAATTTATTTATTTATTTATTATCGTGTATGACGGTAACTTAGTGTCTTACTGTTAATTCATAACATTTCACAACAGGTATTACATCCATGTTCATGTTTTTAACCATTTCTCCTTTATGTCTACAAAGATAACCACGCCTACGATCCTTAATTCATTCTTGATTTTTTAGGTGGATTCTCGTAAGGCAACTTAATAATGCTTTTCATAACCAATTTCCAAGTCTTTACCTCATATCTACAACGCCAGAAAATAAACTTGTATTGTCCATTTTGTTATGTACCAAACTAGTATTCCTTTACACTTCAAGATAAAGTGTTGTCAATTAGAGCAAGGGCCTAATATGCAAGGTCTCACTGCCATCTTAACATAATTATTTATTAAGGCATTAATCACAAAACAGTCCTGCCTCTATCCATACGCAATGTCAGAAGTTTGAATCGATAGCATTTACATCAACACTTGATTATGCCTAATCAATCATATATTCACTCTAATATTAATTCATATATGGTTTCATCCCATCCATTCATATTTCATCAAGACAACACACACCTTTGTTACATTATCATTTTATTAATATTTCAAATTTATTTTGTTCATGAACCCTTTACTTCTATCTAACATATTATCAAACAATGGTTACACATTTATTATTTGCTACCGATACCACAATCACGAAGTAAAAGCTCATTTCCTAAGTTACCGACTTCTTGACAACCCAATATCACTTCCTTAATTATCACACTTGTGGTAACTAGGTATATATATAAATATATACATGCCTAGTTCATTCTATATCAAGATACACGATTCATTATACTTTCCATGCTTAATAAGTCTACTGAATCACAACCGCGCTCTGATACCAACTGTAACGACCCAACCTTTTCAAGGCTAAAGCCGCTGGATTTTTTTTTTTTTTTTTTTTCATCATCTAGACTTATCTAGACATATCACTCCATAGGATTTGGATGAACCAATAATGCTTCGGTGGCCATATCTCTTGCATCCACCGTTGGATCATGTTGATATTTGGATATATGGTTCTTCTCACACTCATATATAAACGGACCGGAGGGATTTGAAGGAACATAATCCATTGAGCAGCCATCATCATCGGAAGTGTCCTGGAAAACAAAAGGAAATATACCTGCAGGGCAGTTTTGGTCGCCGGCCGATGTCTCTCTCTTCCACCGTTGGATCGTGCCTATTTTTGGATATGTGCTGCATCTAGATGTGACCTACATTCTGGACGGTGGAGATCGGAAACGCACTCTCCGGCAAGGTTTGGTTCATGTTGAACAGTAGCTCGTCCATTTTGAGGTTAGTTCGGTTTTATTCAGATCTATGGAGATCCAACCGTTCGATGATTCTGATTTTGAGATATATTGTACACAACACAATGATATATATTCTGACCGTTGAGTTCAAGGAAATAATCAAAGGTGGATGAGTTGTTTCTATTTGAATCTATTGCTAGTCTTAGTAAAACATTTAGGAAGCTTGATTTAATTACATGTTTTGATGAAATTAGAATTATGTGGGTGTAGGGTTTATGTAAGATATAATGGTAAAATGTGCTCTTGTTATTAGTGTTGTTATAGATTAATTGTGTTGTAAAATGTGTTAGGGAAGTTTTGAAATTTGGATGAAGGGACATTGAGTTCGTTGATTTAATGGATATATGTTTTTAGGCATTAAAAAGGATTCCAATATCGGCAGCCTGAAACTGCGTCGCTGCCGATTCAGATATCGGCAGCCAGAAACTGCCTCGCTGTCGATTTCTACAAGGCAGAAATGACTTAAATTCTAGTAACAATCTCATAGTATGATGGTGTAAAATGTGGAACACTTGAATATGAACATATGAATTCTTGAAATAAGTGGGATGAATGTGAATCGAAGATATAAATGAATTGATTGTGGTCTTTGGTGTCTTAGGTGTTGTGGCCGGAATCGGACCATTGCCAGGACAAGGACAGACCACAAGTGGAGCAGGTAGGTGGTTTCCACCTTTTTCTCATTTTGATGTTTATGTTTTGAAATGGTTAACTTGTGATGATATGTTATTAAATCCTTGTTGTAAGAAGAAATGACGAAGAAGAGTTGGATTAAATTCTTGATGATTGTCGAAATGACTATGAAATGTCGAACAAGTTCTTAATGAATGTTGAAACAATGGTGAAAATGTTAGAGTTCTAAACTGACCCTTTTGAGGTGAACATCTTATTGAGTTGTGATGAATACTAAACCGAATGTGATGTTGGGGGCTATTATGAATTTGAGCTACTAATGAATGGTAGTATGTGTCGTACAAAGGATCTACTTTTGTATTCTTATTGAATGTAATGGTGATGAATGATTGTATGAGTATTATGAGAGATCTACTATTTTATTATATTGAATGTAATCGTGATGAATGTGTTACCAAGGATCTATCATTTATTGATTGTATGAGTGTTATGAAAGACCTATCATTGTATCGTATTGATGGTTAATTACCACGAATGGTGGTGTGAGTATTACTGGGGATTTATTATGATGTTGCATTGAACGTTAACTGTCAAGAATGGTTGGATGAATGATACAAAGGGTATTGTTGTGTTGTGTTATATTGAATGCTAAACTGTTGTGGGATGTTTGGTTTTTGCATTACAAAGGGATCTATCATCGTGTTACGGAATGATAAATTACTAGGAAACGGTGGTACAAGTATCCCCAAGGGTTTACTTTGATGTTGCAAGGAATGTCAAATTGTCATGAATTGTTTGATAAAACAATGATTAGCTTCGGCTAATGGCATCCGAGTGGATGACCGGAACAAACGACTGATTAGCTTCGGCTAATGGCATCCGAGTGGATGACCGGAACAAACGACTGATTAGCTTCGGCTAATGGCATCCGAGTGGATGGCCGGAACAAACGATTGATTAGCTTCGGCTAATGGCATCCGAATGGATGACCGGAACAAACGATTGATTGGCTTCGGCTAATGGCATCCGAGTGGATGACCGGAACAAACGATTAATTAGTTTTGGCTAATGACATCCGAAGGGATGTCAGGGGTAAACAATTGATTAGCTCTGACTATGGGCATCCAAAGTATGATTGGGATGAATAAATGCTTAGTTTTGGTAAGTGGCATCCTAAATGGATAACTATGGTAATGACATCATAGATGAATTATCAGATTAATAAATGATTAGCCATGGTAATGACACCATAAATGAATTACCAAAATGAATAAATGATTTACATTCGATAAATGGCATCCTAAAGGGATCATCGAGATTAATGAATGATTAGCTATGGTAATGACACCATAAATGAATTACCAAAATGAATTACCAAAATGAATAAATGATGTACATTTGATAAATGGCATCCTGAAGGGATCATCGAGATTAATAAATGACTAAATATGGTAATGACACCATAGATGAATTACCAAAACGAATAAATGATTTACATTCGATAAATGGCATCCTAAAGGGATCATCGAGATTAATGAATGATTAGCTATGGTAATGACACCATAGATGAATTACCAAAATGAATAAATGATGTACATTTGATAAATGGCATCCTGAAGGGATCATCGAGATTAATAAATGACTAACTATGGTAATGACACCATAGATGAATTACCAAAACGAATAAATGATTTACATTCGATAAATGGCATCCTAAAGGGATCATCGAGCTGAATAAATGATTAGCTATGGTAATGGCACCATAGATGTATTACCAAAATGAATAAATGATTAGCTTTGGTAAATGGCAAATTTAACTATGGTAATGACACCATAGATGAATTACCAGAATGAGTAAATGAATTGCTATGGTAATGGCACCATAGATGAATTACCAGAATGAATAAATGATTAGCTTTGGTATATGGCATCCTAAATGGATAACCGAGATGTATGAATTACTAGCTTCGACTAATAACATCCTAGGTGGATAGTCAAGGTGAACAAATGATTAATTACGACTGATGACATCCTAAATGGATAATCGAGATAATGAAATTACTACCTTTGGCTAATAGCATTCTAAATGGATAATCAGGATGAAGAAATGACTAGCTTCAGCTAATTGCATCCTAAGGGATGACCGTGATGTAAAAAGAAAAGAAAAGGAAGAAGAAGAAGAAGAGAAAAAGAAGAAGAAGAAGAAACGGTTAATGGCACCCTAGTGGATAGCAAGATGAAGAAATGATTGACTTCGACTAATGGCCTCCAAAGAGGATTGTCGGATTTGAGTTTATGAGTTAGTTTTAAGAAGAACTAATGTGGTAATGTATACTACGTTTCGTATATACTAAGTATATGAAAGCATTCTACTAGTTATGCTTTAACCAAAGAAAGACATTAATTCGGCTAACGACATTCGAGAGGAATGATCGGGTTTGAGTATTGAAATTGTCTCGTTAATTGACGGATTATTAACGGTGGTGTTTGTGTTGACATAAGTAAAGGGAAATTAAAGAATTATGCTTTTTGGTCCATGAATGAAATGTGACTTTAATCTTGTTTTACTATATTTCTTCAATGGTCTATAATGCTTAAAATTACCTTGTGTTGGAACAGGGACATCATACCAATATGGGGCATCAGGAGATTCATTTCGTGGCACACACATTCGAAAAAGAATTATATACTCGTATATTATGGGTGATATGAGTTCTGCATGAACGAACATGTAAATCACTTAATTAGTCATTCGATTCCTTTTGTAAAAACTAGTAATTAAATATTGAAATGGATTACGAAGACTAGCAATAGATTCAAATAGCAACAACTCATCCACCTTTGATTATTTCCTTGACCTCAACGGTCAGAATATATATCATTGTGTTGTGTACAATATATCTCAAAATCAGAATAATCCAACGGTTTGATCTCCACAGATTTGAATAAAACCGAACTAACCTGAAAATGGACGAGCTACTGTTCAACATGAACCAAAACTTGCCGGAGAGTGCGTTTCCGATCTCCACCGTCCAGAATGTAGGCCACACCTAGGTGCAGCACATATCCAAAAATAGGCACGATCCAACGGTGGAAAAGAGAGAAATCAGCCGGCGACCAAAACTTCCCTGCAGGTATATTGCCTTTTGTTTTCCAGGACACTTCCGATGATGATGGATGCTCAATGGATTATGTTCCTTCAAATCCCTCCGGTCAGTTTATAGAGGAGTGTGAGAAGAACAATATATCCAAAACGCAACATGATCCAACGGTGGATGCAAGAGATATGGCCACCGAAGCAGTATTGGTTCATCCAAATCCTGCACCTCTATGTAACCGAATTCTCTATCGTCTCTCACCCCTTTTCGTTTTTCTTTCTCTCTTTTCTTTTTTAATCTGGTGGCCTTTGCTGTTTTTAAAGGCACCATTGTTTTACTAATTACCTTTATGTCCCTCATTTATGTATTTATATATTATTTGTTTTTTTTTCATGGAAACCATCCGGTTTGTTTCTGCTTAAATCGTTAGTCTTTACCAAACTCTCATTGGGATGATATCTTTCACCAATGTAGGAAAACATATTAATAGACTTCATGCAAAATTCCATCCCAATCCGACGATTGGATTGAGAGCTCTGCTTTCTAATGTAAAATTGGTCAGTTTATGACTTTTCGTCAACTATCCAAATTTTCTTGTTCAATCTTCACATAAAATAATATCAATTATCCTTCTAAACCTTTAAGGTCATTTTATTATTTTGGAATATATTCATTTTGTCATTTCTCTCATTATTTTATTCATCAAAACACGTTACCAGTTTCTTTGTCTTTATGAATTCTAAAACAAAATTCATTTTATGGAGGTCATCCCCTCCATTATATGTCACTTTCAGTCTTACGTTTACATGGCAGGTTATACATCCGCATATTTAAATCATAAATTTTCTAGGGTTTCACAAGTTGCCTTTGGATTTCGGGTGATCCCTCTTGAGCATGTATGCTTCTGCTACTTGTTCTACATCAGACTTCTTCCGCGAACGTCGAAACGCTTTGCCTCGGTGAGTTTCACGGCATTCCGACTTCGATTCCCCGGTTGACGAAATTCAGTTTCCTTTGAATTTCTGGTGATCCCTCTTGAGCATGTATGCTTCTGCTACTTGCTCTAGATCAGACTTCTTCCGCAAACGGGGAAACGCTTTGACTCGGTGAATTTCGCGGCATTCCGACTTCGATTCCCCGTTTGCCAAAATTCAGTTCCCTTTGGATTTCGGGTGATCCCTCTTAAGCATGGATGCTTCTGCTACTTGATTTAAATCAGACTTCTTCCTCAAACGGGGAAACGCTTTGATTCGGTGAATTTCGCGGCATTCCGACTTCGATTCCCCGTTTGCCGAAATTCAGTTTCCTTTAGATTTCGGGTCATCCCTCTTGAGCATGTATGCTTCTGCTACTTGTTCTACATCAGACTGCTTCCGCAAACGGCGAAACACTTTGCCTCGGTGAGTTTTGCGGCATTCCGACTTGGATGCCCCGGATGCCAAAATACAGTTGCCTTTGCATTTTGGGTGATCCCTCTTGATCATGTATGCTTCTGCTACTTGTTCTACATCAGACTTCTTCCGCAAACGGGGAAACGCTTTGACTCGGTGACTTTCGCGGCATTCTGACTTCGATTCCCCGTTTGCCGAAATTCAGTTGCCTTTGGATTTCGGGTGATCCCTCTTGAGCATGTATGCTTCTACTACTTGTTCTACATCAGACTTCTTCCGCGAACGTCGAAACGCTTTGCCTCGGTGAGTTTCGCGGCATTCCGACTTCGATTCCCCGGTTGACGAAATTCAGTTTGCTTTGAATTTCTGGTGATGCCTCTTGAGCATGTATGCTTCTGCTACTTGCTCTAGATCAGACTTCTTCCGCAAACGGGGAAACGCTTTGACTCGGTGAATTTCGCGGCATTCCGACTTCGATTCCCCGTTTGCCAAAATTCAGTTACCTTTGGATTTCGGGTGATCCCTCTTAAGCATGGATGCTTCTGCTACTTGTTTTAAATCAGACTTCTTCCGCAAACGGGGAAACGCTTTGACTCGGTGACTTTCGCGGCATTCCGACTTCGATTCCCCGTTTGCCGAAATTCAGTTTCCTTTGGATTTCGGGTCATCCCTCTTGAGCATGTATGCTTCTGCTACTTGTTCTACAACAGACTTCTTCCGCGAACGTCGAAACGCTTTGCCTCGGTGAGTTTCGCGGCATTCCGACATCGATGCCCCGGTTGCCGAAATTCAGTTGCCTTTGAATTTCGGATGATCCCTCTTGAGCATGTATGCTTCTGCTACTTGTTATAGATTAGACTTCTTCCGCAAACGGGGAAACGCTTTGACTCGGTGAATTTCGCGGCATTTTGACTTCGATTCCCCGTTTGCCGAAATTCACTTGCCTTTGGATTTCGGGTGATCCCTCTTGAGCATGTATGCTTCTGCTACTTGTTCTACATCAGACTTCTTCCGCGAACGTCGAAACGCTTTGCCTCGGTGAGTTTCGCGGCATTCCGACTTCGATGCCCCGGTTGCCGAAATTCAGTTGCCTTTGCATTTCGGGTGATCCCTCTTGAGCATGTATGCTTCTGCTACTTGTTCTAGATTAGACTTCTTCCGCAAACGGGGAAACGCTTTGACTCGGTGAATTTCGCGGCATTCCGACTTCGATTCCCCGTTTGCCAAAATTCAGTTACCTTTGGATTTCGGGTGATCCCTTTTAAGCATGGATGCTTCTGCTATTTGATTTAAATCAGACTTCTTCGTCAAACGGGGAAACGCTTTGATTCGGTGAATTTCACGGCATTCCGACTTCGATTCCCCGTTTGCCGAAATTCAATTTCCTTTGGATTTCGGGTCATCCCTCTTGCGCATGTATGCTTCTGCTACTTGTTCTACATCAGACTGCTTCCGCAAACGGCGAAACACTTTGCCTCGGTAAGTTTCGCGGCATTCCGACTTCGATGCCCCGGTTGCCGAAATTCAGTTGCCTTTGAATTTCGGATGATCCCTCTTAAGCATGGATGCTTCTGCTACTTGTCTTAAATCAGACTTCTTCCGCAAACGGGGAAATGCTTTGAGTCGGTGAATTTCATGGCATTCCGACTTCGATCACCCGTTTGATGAAATTCAATTGCCTTTGGATTTTGGGTGATCCCTCTTGAGCATGTATGCTCATGCTACTTGTTCTAAATCAGACTTCTTCCGCGAACGTCGAAACGCTTTGCCTCGGTGAGTTTCGCGGCATTCCGACTTCGATGCCCCGGTTGCCGAAATTCAGTTGCCTTTGCATTTCGGGTGATCCCTCTTGAGCATGTATGCTTCTGCTACTTGTTCTAGATTAGACTTCTTCCGCAAACGGGGAAACGCTTTGACTCGGTGAATTTCGCGGCATTCTGACTTCGATTCCCCGTTTGCCGAAATTCAGTTGCCTTTGGATTTCGAGTGATCCCTCTTGAGCATGTATGCTTCTGCTACTAGTTTTACATCAGACTTCTTCCGCGAACGTCGAAACGCTTTGCCTCGGTGAGTTTCGCGGCATTCCAACTTCGATGCCCTGGTTGCCGAAATACAGTTGCCTTTGAATTTCGGGTGATCCCTCTTGAGCTTGTATGCTTCTGCTACTAGTTTTACATCAGACTTCTTCCGCGAACGTCGAAACGCTTTGCCTCGGTGAGTTTCGCAGCATTCCAACTTCGATGCCCTGGTTGCCGAAATACAGTTGCCTTTGAATTTCGGGTGATCCCTCTTGAGCATGTATGCTTATGCTTCTTGTTCTAAATCAGACTTCTTCCGCGAATGTCGAAACGCTTTGCCTCGGTGAGTTTCGCGGCATTCCGACTTCGATGCCCCGGTTGTTGAAATTCAGTTGCCTTTGAATTTTGGATGATCCCTCTTGAGCATGTATGCTTCTGCTACTTGTTCTAAATCAGTCTTCTTCCGCAAACGGGGAAACGCTTTGATTCAGTGAATTTCGCGGCCTTCCGCCTTCGATTCCCCGTTTGCCGAAATTCAGTTTCCTTTGGATTTCGAGTGATCCCTATTGAGCATGTATGCTTCTGCTACTTGTTCTACATCAGACTTCTTCCGCGAACGTTGAAACGCTTTGCCTCGGTGAGTTTCGAGGCGTTCCGACTTCGATGCCCCGGTTGCCGAAATTCAGTTGCCTTTGAATTTCGGGGGATCCCTCTTGAGCATGTATGCTTCTGCTACTAGTTTTACATCAGACTTCTTCCGCGGACGTCGAAACGCTTTGCCTCGGTGAGTTTCGCGGCATTCCGACTTCGATGCCCCGGTTGCTGAAATTCAGTTGCCTTTGAATTTTGGATGATCCATCTTGAGCATGTATGCTTCTGCTACTTGTTCTAAATCAGTCTTCTTCCGCAAACGAGGAAACACTTTGATTCAGTGAATTTCGCGGCATTCCGCCTTCGATTCCCCGTTTGCCGAAATTCAGTTTCCTTTGGATTTCGAGTGATCCCTCTTGAGCATGTATGCTTCTGCTACTTGTTTTACATCAGACTTCTTCCGCGGACGTCGAAACGCTTTGCCTCGGTGAGTTTTGCGGCATTCCAACATCGTTGCCCCTATTGCCGAAATTCAGTTGCCTTTGAATTTCGGGTGATCCCTCTTGAGCATGTATGCTTATGCTACTTGTTCTAAATCAGACTTCTTCCGCGAACGTCGAAACGCTTTGGCTCGGTGAGTTTCGCGGCATTCCAACTTCGATGCTCTGGTTGCCGAAATACAGTTGCCTTTGAATTTCGGGTGATCCCTCTTGAGCATGTATGCTTATGCTTCTTGTTCTAAATCAGACTTCTTCCGCGAACGTCGAAACGCTTTGCCTCGGTGAGTTTCGCGGCATTCCGACTTCGATGCCCCGGTTGCCGAAATACAGTTGCGTTTGAATTTCGGATGATCCCTCTTGAGCATGTATGCTTCTGCTACTTGTTCTAAATCAGTCTTCTTCCGCAAACGGGGAAACGCTTTGATTCGATGAATTTCGCGGCATTCCGACTTCGATTCCCCGTTTGCCGAAATTCAGTTTCCTTTGGATTTCGAGTGATCCCTCTTGAGCATGTATGCTTCTGCTACCTGTTCTACATCAGACTTCTTCCGCAAACGGCGAAACGCTTTGTCTCAGTGAGTTTCGCGGCATTCCGACTTCGATGCCCTGGTTGCCGAAATACAGTTGCCTTTGAATTTCGAGTGATCCCTCTTGAGCATGTATGCTTCTGCTACTTGTTCTACATCAGACTTCTTCCGCGAACGTCGAAAGGCTTTGCCACGGTGAGTTTCGCGGCGTTTCCGACTTCGATGCCCCGGTTGCCGAAATTCAGTTGCCTTTGAATTTCGGGGGATCCCTCTTGAGCATGTATGCTTCTGCTACTTGTTCTACATCAGACTTCTTCCGCGAACGTCGAAATGCTTTGCCTCGGTGAGTTTCGCGGCATTCCGACTTCGATGCCCCGGTTGCCGAAATTCAGTTACCTTTGGATTTCGGGTGATCCCTCTTAAGCATGGATGCTTCTGCTACTTGTTTTAAATCAGACTTCTTCCGCAAACGGGGAAACGCTTTGACTCGGTGACTTTCGCGGCATTCCGACTTCGATGCCCCGGTTGACGAAATTCAGTTTCCTTTGAATTTCTGGTGATCCCTCTTGAGCATGTATGCTTCTGCTACTTGCTCTAGATCAGACTTCTTCCGCAAACGGGGAAACGCTTTGACTCGGTGAATTTCGCGGCATTCCGACTTCGATGCCCCGGTTGCCGAAATTTAGTTACCTTTGGATTTCGGGTGATCCCTCTTCAGCATGGATGCTTCTGCTACTTGATTTAAATCAGACTTCTTCCGCAAACGGGGAAACGCTTTGATTCGGTGAATTTCACGGCATTCCGACTTCGATTCCCCGTTTGCCGAAATTCAGTTTCCTTTGGATTTCGGGTCATCCCTCTTGAGCATGTATGCTTCTGCTACTTGTTCTACATCAGACTGCTTCCGCAAACGGCGAAACACTTTGCCTTGGTGAGTTTTGCGGCATTCCGCCTTGGATGCCCCGGTTGCCGAAATACAGTTGCCTTTGCATTTTGGGTGATCCCTCTTGAGCATGTATGCTTCTGCTACTTGTTCTACATCAGACTTCTTCCGCTAACAGGACAACGGTTTGCCTCGGTGACTTTCGTGGCATTCCGGCTTCGATGCCCGGTCGCCGAAATTCAGTTGCCTTTGGATTTCGGGTGATCCCTCTTGATCATGTATGCTTCTGCTACTTGTTCTACATCAGACTTCTTCCGCTAACAGGACAACGGTTTGCCTCGGTGACTTTCGTGGCATTCCGGCTTCGATGCCCGGTCGCCGAAATTCAGTTGCCTTTGGATTTCGGGTGATCCCTCTTGATCATGTATGCTTCTGCTACTTGTTCTACATCAGACTTCGTCCGCAAACATCGAAACGCTTTGCCTCGGTGAGTTTCGCGGCATTCCGACTTCGATGCCCCGTTTGCCGAAATTCAGTTGCCTTTGCATTTCGGGTGATCCCTCTTGAGCATGTATGCTTCTGCTACTTGCTCTAGATCAGACTTCTTCCGCAAACGGGGAAACGCTTTGACTCGGTGAATTTCGCGGCATTCTGACTTCGATTCCCCGTTTGCCAAAATTCAGTTACCTTTGGATTTCGGGTGATCCCTCTTAAGCATGGATGCTTCTGCTACTTGATTTAAATCAGACTTCTTCCGCAAACGGGGAAACGCTTTGATTCGGTGAATTTCACGGCATTCCGACTTCGATTCCCCGTTTGCCGAAATTCAGTTGCCTTTGCATTTCGGGTGATCCCTCTTGAGCATGTATGCTTCTGCTACTTCTTCTACATCAGACTTCTTCCGCGAACGGGGAAACGCTTTGAGTCGGTGAATTTCATGGCATTCCGACTTCGATCACCCGTTTGATGAAATTCAATTGCCTTTGCATTTCGGGTGATCCCTCTTGAGCATGTATGTTTCTGCTACTTGTTCTAGATTAGACTTCTTCCGCAAACAGGGAAACGCTTTGACTCGGTGAATTTCGCGGCATTCTGACTTCGATTCCCCGTTTGCCGAAATTCAGTTGCCTTTGGATTTCGAGTGATCCCTCTTGAGCATGTATGCTTCTGCTACTAGTTTTACATCAGACTTCTTCCGCGAACGTCGAAACGCTTTGCCTCGGTGAGTTTCGCGGCATTCCAACTTCGATGCCCTGGTTGCCGAAATACAGTTGCCTTTGAATTTCGGGTGATCCCTCTTGAGCTTGTTTGCTTCTGCTACTAGTTTTACATCAGACTTCTTCCGCGAACGTCGAAACGCTTTGCCTCGGTGAGTTTCGCGGCATTCCAACTTCGATGCCCTGGTTGCCGAAATACAGTTGCCTTTGAATTTCGGGTGATCCCTCTTGAGCATGTATGCTTATGCTTCTTGTTCTAAATCAGACTTCTTCCGCGAACGGCGAAACGCTTTGCCTCGGTGAGTTTCGCGGCATTCCGACTTCGATGCCCCGGTTGCCGAAATTCAGTTGCCTTTGAATTTTGGATGATCCCTCTTGAGCATGTATGCTTCTGCTACTTGTTCTAAATCAGTCTTCTTCCGCAAACGGGGAAACGCTTTGATTCGGTGAGTTTCGCGGCATTCCGACTTCGATGCCCTGGTTGCCGAAATACAGTTGCCTTTGAATTTTGGGTGATCCCTCTTGAGCATGTAAGCTTGTGCTACTTGTTTTAAATCAGACTTCTTCCGTAAAGGGTGAAAGGCGTTGACTAGGTGAGTTTCGCGGCATTCCGACTTCGATGCCCCGGTTGCCGAAATTCAGTTGCCTTTGAATTGCGGGCGATCCCTCTTGAGCATGTATGCTTCTGCTACTTGTGTTATATCAGACTTCTTCCGCAAACGGGGAAACGCTTTGCCTCAGTGAGTTTCGCGGCATTCCGACTTCGATGCCCTGGCTGCCGAAATACAGTTGCCTTTGAATTTCGGGTGATCCCTCTTGAGCATGTATGCTTCTGCTACTTGTTCTACATCAGACTTATTCCGCGAACGTCGAAACGCTTTGCCTCGGTGAGTTTCGAGGCGTTCCGACTTCGATGCCCCGGTTGCAGAAATTCAGTTGCCTTTGAATTTCGGGGGATCCCTCTTGAGCATGTATGCTTCTGCTACTAGTTTTACATCAGACTTTTTCCGCGGACGTCCAAACGCTTTGCCTCGGTGAGTTTTGCGGCATTCCAACTTCGTTGCCCCTGTTGCCGAAATTCAGTTGCCTTTGAATTTCGGGTGATCCCTCTTGAGCATGTATGGTTATGCTACTTGTTCTAAATCAGACTTCTTCCGCGAACGTCGAAACGCTTTGGCTCGGTGAGTTTCGCGGCATTCCAACTTCGATGCCCTGGTTGCCGAAATACAGTTGCCTTTGAATTTCGGGTGATCCCTCTTGAGCATGTATGCTTATGCTTCTTATTCTAAATCAGACTTCTTCCGCGAACGTCGAAACGCTTTGCCTCGGTGAGTTTCGCGGCATTCCGACTTCGATGCCCCGGTTGCCGAAATTCAGTTGCGTTTGAATTTCGGAGGATCCCTCTTGAGCATGTATGCTTCTGCTACTTGTTCTAAATCAGTCTTCTTCCGCAAACGGGGAAACGCATTGATTCGGTGAATTTCGAGGCATTCCGACTTCGATTCCCCGTTTGCCGAAATTCAGTTTCCTTTGGATTTCGAGTGATCCCTCTTGAGCATGTATGCTTCTGCTACTTGTTCTACATCAGACTTCTTCCGCAAACGGCGAAACGCTTTGCCTCAGTGAGTTTCGCGGCATTCCGACTTCGATGCCCTGGTTGCCGAAATACAGTTGCCTCTGAATTTCAGGTGATCCCTCTTGAGCATGTAAGCTTCTGCTACTTGTTTTAAATCAGACTTCTTCCGTAAAGGGTGAAATGCTTTGACTCGGTGAGTTTCGCGGCATTCCGACTTCGATGCCCCGGTTGCCGAAATTCAGTTGCCTTTGAATTGCGGGCGATCCCTCTTGAGCATGTATGCTTCTGCTACTTGTGTTATATCAGACTTCTTCCGCAAACGGGGAAACGCTTTGACTCGGTGACTTTCGCGGCATTCTGACTTCGATTCCCTGTTTGCTGAAATTCAGTTGCCTTTGGATTTCGGGTGATCCCTCTTGAGCATGTATGCTTCTGCTACTTGTTCTACATCAGACTTCTTCCGCAAACGGCGAAACACTTTGCCTCAGTGAGTTTCACGGCATTCCGACTTCGATGCCCTGGCTGCCGAAATTTAGTTGCCTTTGAATTTCGGGTGATCCCTCTTGAGCATGTATGCTTATGCTACTTCATCTAAATCAGACTTCTTCCGCAAAGGGCGAAACGCTTTGACTCGGTAAGTTTCGCGGCATTCCAACTTCGATGCCCTGGTTGCCGAAATTCAGTTGCCTTTGAATTTCGGGTGATCCCTCTTGAGCATGTAAGCTTCTGCTACTTGTTTTAAATCACACTTCTTCCGTAAAGGGTGAAACGCTTTGCCTCAGTGAGTTTCGCGGCATTCCGACTTCGATGCCCTGGTTGCCAAAATACAGTTGCCTTTGAATTTCGGGTGATCCCTCTTGAGCATGTATGCTTCTGCTACTTGTTCTACATCAGACTTCTTCCGCAAACGGCGAAACGCTTTGCCTGAGTGAGTTTCACAGCATTCCGACTTCGATGCCCCGGTTGCCGAAATTTAGTTGCCTTTGAATTTCGGGTGATCCCTCTTGAGCAAGTATGCTTATGCTACTTGATCTAAATCAGACTTCTTCCGCAAACGGCGAAACGCTTTGACTTGGTGAGTTTCGCGGCATTCCGACTTCGATGCCCCGGTTGCCGAAATTCAGTTGCCTTTGAATTTCGGGTGATCCCTCTTGAGCATGTAAGCTTCTGCTACTTGTTTTAAATCATACTTCTTCCGTAAATGGTGAAATGCTTTCACTCGGTTAGTTTCGCGGCATTCTGACTTCGATGCCCCGGTTGCCAAAATTCAGTTGCCTTTGAATTGCGGGTGATCCCTCTTGAGCATGTATGCTTCTGCTACTTGTTCTAGATCATACTTCTTATGCAAACGGGGAAATGCTTTGACTTGGTGAATTTCGCGGCATTCCGGCTTCGATGCCCCGTTTGCCGAAATTCAGTTGCCTTTGAATTTTGGGTGATCCCTCTTGAGCATGTATGCTTCTGCTACTTGTTCTACATCAGACTTCTTCCGCAAACGGCGAAACGCTTTGCCTCAGTGACTTTCGCGGCATTCTGACTTCGATGCCCTGGTTGCCGAAATACAGTTGCCTCTGAATTTCAGGTGATCCCTCTTGAGCATGTAAGCTTCTGCTACTTGTTTTAAATCAGACTTCTTCCGTAAAGGGTGAAATGCTTTGACTCGGTGAGTTTCGCGGCATTCCGACTTCGATGCCCCGGTTGCCGAAATTCAGTTGCCTTTGAATTGCGGGCGATCCCTCTTGAGCATGTATGCTTCTGCTACTTGTGTTATATCAGACTTCTTCCGCAAACGGGGAAACGCTTTGACTCGGTGACTTTCGCGGCATTCTGATTTCGATTCCCTGTTTGCTGAAATTCAGTTGCCTTTGGATTTCGGGTGATCCCTCTTGAGCATGTATGCTTCTGCTACTTGTTCTACATCAGACTTCTTCCGCAAACGGCGAAACACTTTGCCTCAGTGAGTTTCACGGCATTCCGACTTCGATGCCCTGGCTGCCGAAATTTAGTTGCCTTTGAATTTCGGGTGATCCCTCTTGAGCATGTATGCTTATGCTACTTCATCTAAATCAGACTTCTTCCGCAAAGGGCGAAACGCTTTGACTCGGTAAGTTTCGCGGCATTCCAACTTCGATGCCCTGGTTGCCGAAATTCAGTTGCCTTTGAATTTCGGGTGATCCCTCTTGAGCATGTAAGCTTCTGCTACTTGTTTTAAATCACACTTCTTCCGTAAAGGGTGAAACGCTTTGCCTCAGTGAGTTTCGCGGCATTCCGACTTCGATGCCCTGGTTGCCAAAATACAGTTGCCTTTGAATTTCGGGTGATCCCTCTTGAGCATGTATGCTTCTGCTACTTGTTCTACATCAGACTTCTTCCGCAAACGGCGAAACGCTTTGCCTGAGTGAGTTTCACAGCATTCCGACTTCGATGCCCCGGTTGCCGAAATTTAGTTGCCTTTGAATTTTCGGGTGATCCCTCTTGAGCAAGTATGCTTATGCTACTTGATCTAAATCAGACTTCTTCCGCAAACGGCGAAACGCTTTGACTTGGTGAGTTTCGCGGCATTCCGACTTCGATGCCCCGGTTGCCGAAATTCAGTTGCCTTTGAATTTCGGGTGATCCCTCTTGAGCATGTAAGCTTCTGCTACTTGTTTTAAATCACACTTCTTCCGTAAATGGTGAAATGCTTTCACTCGGTTAGTTTCGCGGCATTCTGACTTCGATGCCCCGGTTGCCAAAATTCAGTTGCCTTTGAATTGCGGGTGATCCCTCTTGAGCATGTATGCTTCTGCTACTTGTTCTAGATCATACTTCTTATGCAAACGGGGAAATGCTTTGACTCGGTGAATTTCGCGGCATTCCGACTTCGATGCCCCGTTTGCCGAAATTCAGTTGCCTTTGAATTTCTGGTGATCCCTCTTGAGCATGTACGCTTCTGCTACTTGTTCTACATCAGACTTCTTCCGCAAACGGCGAAACGCTTTGCCTCAGTGAGTTTCGCGGCATTCCGACTTCGATGCCCCGGTTGCCGAAATACAGTTGCCTCTGAATTTCGGGTGATCCCTCTTGAGCATGTAAGCTTCTGCTACTTGTTTTAAATCACACTTCTTCCGTAAATGGTGAAATGCTTTCACTCGGTTAGTTTCGCGGCATTCTGACTTCGATGCCCCGGTTGCCAAAATTCAGTTGCCTTTGAATTGCGGGTGATCCCTCTTGAGCATGTATGCTTCTGCTACTTGTTCTAGATCATACTTCTTATGCGAACGTCGAAATGCTTTGACTCGGTGAATTTCGCGGCATTCCGACTTCGATGCCCCGTTTGCCGAAATTCAGTTGCCTTTGAATTTTGGGTGATCCCTCTTGAGCATGTATGCTTCTGCTACTTGTTCTACATCAGACTTCTTCCGCGAACGTCGAAACGCTTTGCCTCGGTGAGTTTCGAGGTGTTCCGACTTCGATGCCCCGGTTGCAGAAATTCAGTTGCCTTTGAATTTCGGGGGATCCCTCTTGAGCATGTATGCTTCTGCTACTTGTTCTACATCAAACTTCTTCCGCGAACGTCGAAACGCTTTGCCTCGGTGAGTTTCGCGGCGTTCGGACTTCGATGCCCCGGTTGCCGAAATTCAGTTGCCTTTGAATTTCGGGGGATCCCTCTTGAGCATGTATGCTTCTGCTACTAGTTTTACATCAGATTTCTTCCGCGGACGTCGAAACGCTTTGCCTCGGTGAGTTTTGCGGCATTCCAACTTCGATGCCCCGGTTGCCGAAATTCAGTTGCCTTTGAATTTCAGGTGATCCCTCTTGAGCATGTATGCTTATGCTACTTGTTCTAAATCAGACTTCTTCAGCGAACGTCGAAACGCTTTGCCTCGGTGAGTTTCGCGGCATTCCAACTTCGATGCCCCGGTTGCCGAAATTCAGTTGCCTTTGAATTTCGGGTGATCCCTCTTGAGCATATACGCTTCTACTACTTGTTCT
The DNA here is from genome assembly GCA_030145905.1 of Populus davidiana. Taxonomy (NCBI): domain Eukaryota; kingdom Viridiplantae; phylum Streptophyta; class Magnoliopsida; order Malpighiales; family Salicaceae; genus Populus; species Populus davidiana. The sequence continues at coordinate 799,747 of CM057794.1, read as the reverse complement.
ACATCAGACTTCTTCCGCAAACAGGGCAACGCTTTGCCTCGGTGAGTTTCGCGGCATTCCGACTTCGATGCCCCGGTTGCCGAAATTCAGTTCCTTTGGATTTCGGGTGATCCCTCTTGAGCATGTATGCTTCTGCTACTAGTTTTAAATCAGACTTCTTCCGCGAACGTCGAAACGCTTTGCCTCGGTGAGTTTTGCGGCATTCCAACTTCGATGCCCCGGTTGCCGAAATTCAGTTGCCTTTGAATTTCGGGTGATCCCTCTTGAGCATGTATGCTTATGCTACTTGTTCTAAATCAGACTTCTTCCGCGAACGTCGAAACGCTTTGCCTCGGTGAGTTTCGCGGCATTCCAACTTCGATGCCCCGGTTGCCGAAATTCAGTTGCCTTTGAATTTCGGGTGATCCCTCTTGAGCATATACGCTTCTACTACTTGTTCTACATCAGACTTCTTCCGCAAACAGGGCAACGCTTTGCCTCGGTGAGTTTCGAGGCATTCCAACATCGATGCCCCGGTTGCCGAAATTCAGTTGCCTTTGAATTTCGGGTGATCCCTCTTGAGCATGTATGCTTCTGCTACTTATTCTACATCAGACTTCTTCTACAAACGGGGAAACGCTTTGACTCGGTGACTTTCGCGGCATTCTGACTTCGATTCCCCGTTTGCCGAAATTCAGTTGCCTTTGGATTTCGGGTGATCCCTCTTAAGCATGTATGCTTCTGCTACTTGTTCTACATCAGACTTCTTCCGCGAACGTCGAAACGCTTTGCCTCGGTGAGTTTCGCGGCATTCCGACTTCGATTCCCCGGTTGACGAAATTCAGTTTCCTTTGAATTTCTTGTGATCCCTCTTGAGCATGTATGGTTCTGCTACTTGCTCTAGATCAGACTTCTTCCGCAAACGGGGAAACGCTTTGACTCGGTGAATTTTGCGGCATTCCAACTTCGATTCCCCGTTTACCAAAATTTAGTTACCTTTGGATTTCGAGTGATCCCTCTTGAGCATGTATGCTTCTGCTACTTGTTCTACATCAGACTTCTTCCGCAAACGGCGAAACACTTTGCCTTAGTGAGTTTCACGGCATTCCGACTTCGATGCCCTGGCTGCCGAAATTTAGTTGCCTTTGAATTTCGGGTGATCCCTCTTGAGCATGTATGCTTCTGCTACTTGTTCTAAATCAGACTTCTTCCGCAAATGGCGAAACGCTTTGACTCGGTGAGTTTCGCGACATTCCGCCTTCGATGCACCGGTTGCCGAAATTCAGTTGCCTTTGAATTTTGGGTGATCCCTCTTGAGCATGTATGCTTCTGCTACTTGTTCTACATCAGACTTCTTCCGCAAACGGCGAAATGCTTTGACTCGGTGAGTTTCGCGGCATTCCGACTTCGATGCCCCGGTTGCCGAAATTCAGTTGCCTTTGAATTTCGGGTGATCCCTCTTGAGCATGTATGCTTCTGTTACTTGTTCTACATTAGACTTCTTCCGCAAACGGCGAAACGCTTTGCCTGAGTGAGTTTCACAGCATTCCGACTTCGATGCCCCGGTTGCCGAAATTTAGTTGCCTTTGAATTTCGGGTGATCCCTCTTGAGCAAGTATGCTTATGCTACTTGATCTAAATCAGACTTCTTCCGCAAACGGCGAAACGCTTTGACTCGGTGAGTTTCGCGGCATTCCGACTTCGATGCCCCGGTTGCCGAAATTCAGTTGCCTTTGAATTTCGGGTGATCCCTCTTGAGCATGTAAGCTTCTGCTACTTGTTTTAAATCACACTTCTTCCGTAAATGGTGAAATGCTTTCACTCGGTTAGTTTCGCGGCATTCTGACTTCGATGCCCCGGTTGCCAAAATTCAGTTGCCTTTGAATTGCGGGTGATCCCTCTTGAGTATGTATGCTTCTGCTACTTGTTCTAGATCATAATTCTTATGCAAACGGGGAAATGCTTTGACTCGGGGAATTTCGCGGCATTCCGACTTCGATGCCCCGTTTGCCGAAATTCAGTTGCCTTTGAATTTTGGGTGATCCCTCTTGAGCATGTATGCTTATGCTACTTGTTCTACATCAGACTTCTTCCGCAAACGGCGAAACGCTCTGACTCGGTGAGTTTCACGGCATTCCGACTTCGATGCCCCGGTTGCCGAAATTCAGTTGCCTTTGAATTTCGGGTGATCCCTCTTTAGCATGGATGCTTCTGCTACTTGTTCTAAATCGGACTTCTTCCGCAAACGGCGAAACGCTTTGCCTCAGTGAGTTTCACGGCATTCCGACTTCGATGTCCCAGTTGCCGAAATTTAGTTGCCTTTGAATTTCAGGTGATCCCTCTTGAGCATGTATGCTTATGCTACTTGTTCTAAATCAGACTTCTTCCGCAAATGGCGACACGCTTTGACTCGGTGAGTTTCGCGGCATTCCGACTTCGATGCCCGGGTTGCCAAAATTCAGTTGCCTTTGAATTTCGGGTGATCCATCTTGAGCATGGATGCTTCTGCTACTTGTTCTACATCATACTTCTTCCGCAAACGGCGAAACGCTTTGACTCGGTGAGTTTCGCGGCATTCTAACGTCGATGCCACGGTTGCCGAAATACAGTTGCCTTTGAATTTCGGGTGATCCCTCTTGAGCATGTATGCTTCTGCTACTTGTTCTAGATCACACTTCTTCCGCAAACGGGGAAACGCTTTGACTCGGTGAATTTCGCGGCTTTCCGACTTGGATGCCCCGGTTGCCGAAATTCAGTTGCCTTTGAATTTCGGGTGATCCCTCTTGAGCATAGATGCTTCTGCTACTTGTTCTACATCAGACATCTTCCGCAAACGGCGAAACACTTTGCCTCAGTGAGTTTCACGGCATTCCCACTTCGATGCCCCGGCAGCCGAAATTTAGTTGCCTTTGAATTTCGGGTGATCCCTCTTGAGCATGTATGCTTATGCTACTTATTCTAAATCAGACTTCTTCCGCAAATGGCGACACGCTTTGATTCGGTGAGTTTCGCGGCATTCCGACTTCGATACCCTGGTTGCGAAAATTCAGTTGCCTTTGAATTTCTGGGGATCCCTCTTGAGCATGTATGCTTCTGCTAGTTGTTCTAGAACAGACTTCTTCCGCAAACGTCGAAACGCTTTGCCTCGGTGAGTTTCGCGGCATTCCGACTTCGATGCCCCCGTTGCCGATATTCAGTTGCCTTTGAATTTCGGGTGATCCCTCTTGAGCATGTATGCTTCTGCTACTTGTTCTAGATCAGACTTCTTCCGCAAATGGGGAAACGCTTTGACTCGGTGAATTTCGTGGCTTTCCGACTTGGATGCCCCGGTTGACGAAATTCAGTTGCCTTTGAATTTCGGGTGATCCCTCTTGAGCATGGATGCTTCTGCTACTTGTTCTACATCAGACTTCTTCCGTAAATGGCGAAACACTTTGCCTCAGTGAGTTTCACGGCATTCCGACTTCGAAGCCCCGGCTGCCGAAATTTAGTTGCCTTTGAATTTCGGGTGATCCCTCTTGAGCATGTATGCTTATGCTACTTCATCTAAATCAGACTTCTTCCGCAAACGGCGAAACACTTTGACTCGGTGAGTTTCGCGGCATTCCGATTTCGATGCCCTGGTTGCCGAAATTCAGTTGCCTTTGAATTTCGGGTGATCCCTCTTGAGCATGTAAGCTTCTGCTACTTGTTTTAAATCAGACTTCTTCCGTAAATGGTTAAATGCTTTGACTCGGTGAGTTTCGCGGCATTCCGACTTCGATGCCCCGGTTGCCGAAATTCAGTTGCCTTTGAATTGCGGGCGATCCCTCTTGAGCATGTATGCTTCTGCTACTTGTTCTACATCAGACTTCTTCCGCAAACGTTGAAACGCTTTGCCTCGGTGAGTTTCGCGGCATTCCGAATACGATTGCCCGGTTGCCGAAATTCAGTTGCCTTTGAATTTCGGGTGATCCCTCTTGAGCATGTATGCTTTTGCTACTTGTTCTACATCAGACTTCTTCTACAAACGGGGAAACGCTTTGACTCGGTGAATTTCATGGCATTCCGACTTCGATCACCCGTTTGATGAAATTCAATTGCCTTTGGATTTCGGGTGATCCCTCTTAATCATGTATGCTTATGCTACTTGTTCTAAATCAGACTTCTTCCGCAAATGGCGAAACGCTTTGACTAGGTGAGTTTCGCGGCATTCCGACTTCGATACCCCAGTTGCCGAAATTCTGTTGCCTTTGAATTCCTGGTGATCCCTCTTGAGCATGTATGCTTCTGCTACTTGTTCTACATCACACTTCTTCCGCAAACGTTGAAACGCTTTGCCTCGGTAAGTTTCGCGGCATTCCGACTACAATGCCCCGGTTGCCGAAATTCAGTTGCCTTTGAATTTCGGGTGATCCCTCTTGAGCATGTATGCTTCTGCTACTTGTTCTACATCAGACTTCTTCCGCAAACGGGGAAACGCTTTGACTCGGTGAATTTCATGGCATTCCGACTTCGATCACCTGTTTGACGAAATTCAATTGCCTTTGGATTTCGGGTGATCCCTCTTGAGCATGTATGCTTATGCTACTTGTTCTAAATCAGACTTCATCCGCAAATGGCGAAATGCTTTGACTCAGTGAGTTTCGCGGCATTCCGACTTCGATGCCCGGGTTGCCGAAATTCAGTTTCCTTTGCATTGCGGGTGATCCCTCTTGAGCATGGATGCTTCTGCTACTTGTTCTAAATCAGACTTCTTCCGCAAACCGCGAAACGCTTTGACTCAGGAAGTTTCGCGGCATTCCGACTTCGATGCCCTGGTTGTCGATATTCAGTTGCCTTTGGATTTCGGGTGATCCCTCTTGAGCATGTATGCTTCTGGTACTTGTTCTAAATCAGACTTCTTCCGCAAACGGTGAAACACTTTGACTTGGTGAGTTTCGCGGCATTCCGACTTCGATGCCCTGGTTGCGAAAATTCAGTTGCCTTTGAATTTCTGGTGATCCCTCTTGAGCATGTATGCTTCTGCTACTTGTTCTACATCAAACTTCTTCCGCAAAATTCGAAACGCTTTGCCACGGTGAGTTTCGCGGCATTCTGACTTCGATGCCCCGGTTGTCGATATTCAGTTGCCTTTGGATTTCGGGTGATCCCCCTTGAGCATGTATGCTTCTGCTACTTGTTCTACATCAGACTTCTTCCGCAAACGGCGAAATGCTTTGCCTCAGTGAGTTTCACGGCATTCCAACTTCGATGCCCCGGTTGCCGAAATTTAGTTGCCTTTGAATTTCGGGTGATCCCTCTTGAGCATGTATGCTTATGCTAATTGTTCTAAATCAGACTTCTTCCAACTTCGATTTGTGTGTTGCGCAGCGAAATTCTGTTTCGCTGCCACAACGGAACCTGCTGCAGCGAATTGATATTCGCTGCCGATTTGTGTGTTGCGCAGCGAAATTCTGTTTCGCTGCCGATTTGTGTGTTGCGCAGCGAAATTCTGTTTCGCTGCCGCAACGGAACCTCCTGCAGCGAATTGATATTCGCTGCCGATTTGTGTGTTGCGCAGCGAAATTCTGTTTCGCTGCCGCAACTGAATCTCCTGCAGCGAATTGATATTCGCTGCCGATTTGTGTGTTGCGCAGCGAAATTCTGTTTCGCTGCCGCAACTGAACCTCCTGTAGCGAATTGATATTCGCTGCCGATTTATGTGTTGCGCAGTGAAATTCTGTTTCTCTGCCGCAACGGAACCTAATGCAGCGAATTGATATTCGCTGCTGATTTGTGTGTTGCGCAGCGAAATTCTGTTTCGCTGCCGCGACTGAACTTCCTGCAGCGAATTGATATTCGCTGCCGAGTTGTGCGTTGTGCAGCGAAACTGTGGCACCAACAGCGATGCAGTTTTCGCTGCCGCCAGTGAAACAGTTGTCGCTGCCGAACTGGCAGCCCGCAGCGAACCAGTTCTCGCTGCCGAATTCCTACAATAAGCCTCCTAGGCAGGAATGACTTAAATGCTAGTAACAATCTCATGTTATGATGGTGTAAATATGGAACACTTGAATGTGAACATATGAACTCTTGAAATAAGTGTGATGATGAGTATGATTCAAAAATTAAATAAATACAACTGTGCTGATTTGTGACCATTGATGTCTTAGGTGGTGCGGTCGGGATTGGACCATCATCAAGACAAGATCGACCCACAGGTGGAGCAGGTAGGTGACTTGCACCTTCCTTTTCTTACGTTGAATCTTGCAATATTTTAACTTGAGTACTATCATATTGTTAGAACCGATATTAGATTGTTGAACGCTTAAATGATGATTAAAGATTGATTAGCTTCGGCTAATGGCATCCAAACGGATGGCCGGGACAAAGAATGATTAGCTTCGGCTAATGGCATCCGAAAGGATGACCGGGACAAAGAATGATTAGCTTCGGCTAATGGCATCCGAAAGGATGGCCGGGACAAAGGAGTGATTAGCTTCGGCTAACGGCATCCAAACGGATGGTCGGGACAAAGAATGATTAGCTTTGGCTAATGGCGTCCGAAAGGATGGCCGGGATGAAGGACTGATTAGCTTCGGCTAATGGCGTCCGAAAGGATGGCCGGGATGAAGGACTGATTAGCTTCGGCTAATGGCATCCAAATGGATGGATGGTCGGGATAAAAGAGTGATTTCGCTGCCGATGCAGAAATCGGCAGCGACGCAGATTTCGCTGCCGATTCTGGATCGGCAGCGACGCAGATTCCCGCTGCCGATTCTGGATCGGCAGCGACCCAGATTCCGCTGTCGATTCTGAATCGGCAGCAACGCAGATGCTGCTGCCGATACAGAAATCGACAGCGACGCAGATTTCCGCTGCCGGTTCTGGAGCGGCAGCGACGCAGATTTCCGCTGCCGGTTCTGGATCGGCAGCGACGCAGATTCCGCTGCTGATTCTGGATCCGCAGCGACGCAGATTTCCGCTGCCCATTCTGGATCGGCAGCGACCCAGATTCCGCTGTCGATTCTGAATCGGCAGCAACGCAGATGCTGCTGCCGATACAGAAATCGGCAGCGACGTAGTTTCCGCTGCCGATTCTGGATCGGCAGCAATGCATTTTCTGCTGCCGATTTTGGATCGGCAGCGACGCAGCTTTCGCCATGGATGGCCGACACAAATAAATGACTAGTTTTGGCGAATGGCATCCGAAAACTTGTGTATCTATATGTACTACTAGTTGTTGTAGCAAATACATGAAGAAATTATAATTGTTAATGTTTTATTTAATTGCCAAACCGTGAGTTACCATTCTTATTATTATTAAATATTTGCATTCTCTTAAATGTTTGTACTGCTGCAGGGACTTCACACCAACGAGATTCCTAGGAAACCCGATACACGGGAACCTATTTTGCAAGGAATTATGTAGATGTATCTTAAATCACAATGTATTTTGTATGGATCAATGTACTGAATGTATAACTTTTATTAGATCCTTTTTGTTTAATATTGTGATGACTATTAGTAGGAGAAGACTGTAAACTCATGTCTATGTATATATTTTTAATATGAACTTCAAATCAAGCAACCTTAATATTACGTGTTTGTGTAAGATTCACTTTGAAATGAAATGTTGATTGTATGGATTGTATTTCGATGATGTGAGGATTTAGATTCATTGATTTCCGGCACCATGCGGATTGAATGCATAAAAAAAAAAATAATAATAATAAAAAATTATTGTGTTTTGGAATTGGAAAGCCGGGTTGTTACAGTTCTAAATCAGACTTCTTCCGCAAATGGCGAGACGCTTTGAATAGGTGAGTTTCGCGGCATTCCGACTTCGATGCCTTGGTTGCGAAAATTCAGTTGCCTTTGAATTTCTAGTGATCCCTCTTGAGCATGTATGCTTCTGCTACTTGTTGTACATCAAACTTCTTCCACAAACATCGAAACGCTTTGCCTCGGTGAGTTTCGCGGCATTCCGACTTCGATGCCCCGGTTGCCGAAATTCAGTTGCCTTTGAATTTCGGGTGATCCCTCTTGAGCATGTATGGTTCTGCTACTTGTTTTAAATCAGACTTCTTCCGTAAATGGTGAAACGCTTTGACTCGGTGAGTTTCGCGACATTCCAACTTCGATGCCCCGTTTGCCGAAATTCAGTTGCCTTTGAATTTCGGGCGATCCCTCTTGAGCATGTATGCTTCTGCTACTTGTTCTATATCAGACTTCTTCCGCAAACGGGGAAACACTTTAACTCGGTGAATTTCGCGGCTTTCCGACTTCGATTCCCCGTTTGCTGAAATTCAGTTTCCTTTGGATTTCGGGTCATCCCTCTTGAGCATGTATGCTTCTGCTACTTGTTCTACATCAGACTTCTTCCGGAAACGGCGAAACGCTTTGACTCGGTGAATTTCGCGGCATTCCGACTTCGATTCCCCGTTTGCCGAAATTCAGTTGCCTTTGAATTTCGGGTGATCCCTCTTGAGCATGGATGCTTCTGCTACTTGTTCTACATCAGACTTCTTCCGCAAACGGCGAAACGCTTTGCCTCAGTGAGTTTCACAGCATTCCGACTTCGATTCCCCATTTGCCGAAATTTAGTTGCCTTTGAATTTCGGGTGATCCCTCTTGAGCATGTATGCTTATGCTACTTGTTCTAAGTCATACTTCTTCCGCAAACGGCGAAACGATTTGACTCGGTGAGTTTGGCGGCATTCCGACTTCGATGCCCCGGTTGCCGAAATTCAGTTGCCTTTGAATTTCGGGTGATCCCTCTTGAGCATGTATGGTTCTGCTACTTGTTTTAAATCAGACTTCTTCCGTAAATGGTGAAACGCTTTGACTCGGTGAGTATCGCGGCATTCCGACTTCGATGCCCCGGTTGCGAAATTCAGTTGCCTTTGAATTACGGGCGATCCCTCTTGAGCATGTATGCTTCTGCTACTTGTTCTATATCAGACTTCTTCCGCAAAAGAGGAAACACTTTGACTCGGTGAATTTCGCGGCAATCCGACTTCGATTCCCCGTTTGCCGAAATTCAGTTGCCTTTGGATTTCGGGTGATCCCTCTTGAGCATGTATGCTTCTGCTACTTATTCTAAATCAGACTTCTTCCGCAAACGGGGAAACGCTTTGAGTTGGTGAATTTCGCGGCAATCCGACTTCGATTCCCCGTTTGCCGAAATTCAGTTGCCTTTGGATTTCGGGTGATCCCTCTTGAGCATGTATGCTTCTGCTACTTGTTCTAAATCCGACTTCTTCCGCAAACGGGGAAACGCTTTGATTCGGTGAATTTCGCGGCATTCCGACTTTGAGTCCCCGTTTGCCGAAATTCATTTTCCTTTGGATTTCGGGTCATCCCTCTTGAGCATGTATGCTTCTCCTACTTGTTCTACATCAGACTTCTTCCGCAAACGGGGAAACGCTTTGACTCGGTGAATTTCGCGGCATTCCGACTTCGATGCCCCGGTTGCCGAAATTCAGTTGCTTTTGAATTTCGGGTGATGCCTCTTGAGCATGTATGCTTCTGCTACATGTTCTAGATCAGACTTCTTCCGCAAACGGGGAAACTCTTTGACTCGGTGAATTTCGCGGCATTCCGCCTTCGATTCCCCGTTTGCCGAAATTCAGTTACCTTTGGATTTCGGGTGATCCCTCTTGAGCATGTATGCTTCTGCTACTTGTTCTAAATCAGACTTCATCCGCAAATGGGGAAACGCTTTGATTCGGTGAATTTCGCGGCATTCCGCTTTCGATGCCCCGGTTGCCGAAATTCAGTTGCCTTTGAATTTCGGGCCATCCCTCTTGAGCATGTATGCTTCTGCTACTTGTTCTATATCAGACTTCTTCCGCAAACGGGGAAACACTTTGTCTTGGTGAATTTCGCGGCAATCTGACTTCGATTCCCCATTTGCCGAAATTTAGTTGCCTTTGAATTTCGGGTGATCCCTCTTGAGCATGTATGCTTATGCTACTTGTTCTAAGTCATACTTCTTCCGCAAACGGCGAAACGCTTTGACTCGTTGAGTTTGGCGGCATTCCGACTTCGATGCCCCGGTTGCCGAAATTCAGTTGCCTTTGAATTTCAGGTGATCCCTCTTGAGCATGTATGGTTCTGCTACTTCTTTTAAATCAGACTTCTTCCGTAAATGGTGAAACGCTTTGACTCGGTGAGTTTCGCGGCATTCCGACTTCGATGCCCCGTTTGCCGAAACTCAGTTGCCTTTGAATTTAGGATGATCCGTCTTGAGCATGTATGCTTCCGCTACTTCTTGTACATCAGACTTCTTCCGCAAACGGCGAAACGCTTTGACTCGGTGAGTTTCGCGGCATTCCGACTTCGATGCCCCGGTTGCTGAAATTCAGATGCCTTTGAATTCCGGGTGATCCCTCTTGAGCATGTATGCTTCTGCTACTTGTTCTAAATCAGACTTTTTCCACAAATGGCGACACGCTTTGACTCGGTGAGTTTCGCGGCATTCCAACTTCGATGCCCTGGTTGTGAAAATTCAGTTGCCTTTGAATTTCTGGTGATCCCTCTTGAGCATGTATGGTTCTGCTACTTGTTCTAGATCAGACTTCTTCCGCAAACTGGGAAACGCTTTCACTCGGTGAATTTCGCGGCATTCCGACTTCGATGCCCCGGTTGCCGAAATTCAGTTGCCTTTGAATTTCGGGTGATCCCTCTTGAGCATGTATGCTTCTGCTACTTGTTCTAGATCAGACTTCTTCCACAAACGGGGAAACTCTTTGACTCGGTGAATTTCGCGGCATTCCGCTTTCGATGCCCCGGTTGCCGAAATTCAGTTGCCTTTGAATTTCGGGCCATCCCTCTTGAGCATGTATGCTTCTGCTACTTGTTCTATATCAGACTTCTTCCGCAAGCGGGGAAACACTTTGTCTCGGTGAATTTCGCGGCAATCGGACTTCGATTCCCCGTTTGCCGAAATTCAGTTGCCTTTGGATTTCGGGTGATCCCTACTGAGCATGTATGCTTCTGCTACTTGTTCTAAATCAGACTTCTTCCATAAACGGGGAAACGCTTTGATTCGGTGAATTTCGCGGCATTCTGACTTTGATTCCCCGTTTGCCGAAATTCAGTTTCCTTTGGATTTCGGGTCATCCCTCTTGAGCATGTATGCTTGTCCTACTTGTTCTACATCAGACTTCTTCTGCAAACGGGGAAACGCTTTGACTCGGTGAATTTCGCGGCATTGCGACTTCGATGCCCCGGTTGCCGAAATTCAGTTGCCTTTGAATTTCGGGTGATGCCTCTTGAGCATGTATGCTTCTGCTACATGTTCTAAATCAGACTTCTTCCGCAAACGGGGAAACTCTTTGACTCGGTGAATTTCATGGCATTCCGACTTCGATTCCCCGTTTGCCGAAATTCAGTTACCTTTGGTTTCGGGTGATCCCTCTTGAGCATGTATGCTTCTGCTACTTGTTCTAGATCAGACTTCTTCCACAAACGGGGAAACTCTTTGACTCGGTGAATTTCGCGGCATTCCGACTTCGATTCCCCGTTTGCCGAAATTCAGTTACCTTTGGATTTCGGGTGATCCCTCTTGAGCATGTATGCTTCTGCTACTTGTTCTAAATCAGACTTCATCCGCAAACGGGGAAACGCTTTGATTCGGTGAATTTCGCGGCATTCCGCTTTCGATGCCCCGGTTGCCGAAATTCAGTTGCCTTTGAATTTCGGGCCATCCCTCTTGAGCATGTGTGCTTCTGCTACTTGTTCTATATCAGACTTCTTCCGCAAGCGGGGAAACACTTTGTCTCGGTGAATTTCGCGGCAATCCGACTTCGATTCCCCGTTTGCCGAAATTCAGTTGCCTTTGGATTTCGGGTGATCCCTATTGAGCATGTATGCTTCTGCTACTTGTTCTAAATCAGACTTCTTCCGTAAACGGGGAAACGCTTTGATTCGGTGAATTTCGCGGCATTCCAACTTCGATGCCCTGGTTGTGAAAATTCAGTTACCTTTGAATTTCTGGTGATCCCTCTTGAGCATGTATGCTTCTGCTACTTGTTCTAGATCATACTTCTTCCGCAAACGGGGAAACGCTTTGACTCGGTGAATTTCGCGGCATTCCGACTTCGATGCCCCGGTTGCCGAAATTCAGTTGCCTTTGAATTTCGGGTGATCCCTCTTGAGCATGTATGCTTCTGCTACTTGTTCTAGATCAGACTTCTTCCACAAACGGGGAAACTCTTTGACTCGGTGAATTTCGCGACATTCCGACTTTGATTCCCCGTTTGCCGAAATTCAGTTACCTTTGGATTTCGGGTGATCCCTCTTGAGCATGTATGCTTCTGCTACTTGTTCTAAATCAGACTTCTTCCGCAAACGGGGAAACTCTTTGACTCGGTGAATTTCGCGGCATTCCGACTTCGATTCCCCGTTTGCCGAAATTCAGTTACCTTTGGTTTCGGGTGATCCCTCTTGAGCATGTATGCTTCTGCTACTTGTTCTAGATCAGACTTCTTCCTCAAACGGGGAAACTCTTTGACTCGGTGAATTTCGCGGCATTCCGACTTCGATTCCCCGTTTGCCGAAATTCAGTTACCTTTGGATTTCGGGTGATCCCTCTTGAGCATGTATGCTTCTGCTACTTGTTCTAAATCAGACTTCATCCGCAAACGGGGAAACGCTTTGATTCGGTGAATTTCGCGGCATTCCGCTTTCGATGCCCCGGTTGCCGAAATTCAGTTGCCTTTGAATTTCGGGCCATCCCTCTTGAGCATGTGTGCTTCTGCTACTTGTTCTATATCAGACTTCTTCCGCAAACGGGGAAACACTTTGTCTCGGTGAATTTCGCGGCAATCGGACTTCGATTCCCCGTTTGCCGAAATTCAGTTGCCTTTGGATTTCGGGTGATCCCTAATGAGCATGTATGCTTCTGCTACTTGTTCTAAATCAGACTTCTTCCGTAAACGGGAAAAATGCTTTGATTCGGTGAATTTCGCGGCATTCCGACTTTGATTCCCCGTTTGCCGAAATTCAGTTTCCTTTGGATTTCGGGTCATCCCTCTTGAGCATGTATGCTTCTCCTACTTGTTCTACATCAGACTTCTTCCGCAAACGGGGAAACGCTTTGACTCGGTGAATTTCGCGGCATTGCGACTTCGATGCCCCGGTTGCCGAAATTCAGTTGCCTTTGAATTTCGGGTGATGCCTCTTGAGCATGTATGCTTCTGCTACATGTTCTAAATCAGACTTCTTCCGCAAACGGGGAAACTCTTTGACTCGGTGAATTTCGCGGCATTCCGACTTCGATTCCCCGTTTGCCGAAATTCAGTTACCTTTGGTTTCGGGTGATCCCTCTTGAGCATGTATGCTTCTGCTACTTGTTCTAAATCAGACTTCTTCCGCAAACGGGGAAACGCTTTGATTCGGTGAATTTCGCGGCATTCCGCTTTCGATGCCCCGGTTGCCGAAATTCAGTTGCCTTTGAATTTCGGGCGATCCCTCTTGAGCATGTATGCTTCTGCTACTTGTTCTATATCAGACTTATTCCGCAAACGGGGAAACCCTTTGACTCGGTGAATTTCGCGGCATTCCGACTTCGATTCCCCGTTTGCCGAAATTCAGTTTCCTTTGGATTTCGGGTCATGCCTCTTGAGCATGTATGCTTCTGCTACTTGTTCTACATCAGACTTCTTCCGCAAACGGCGAAACGCTTTGAATCGGTGAATTTCGCGGCATTCCGACTTCGATTCCCCATTTGCCGAAATTCAGTTTCCTTTGGATTTCGGGTCATCCCTCTTGAGCTTGTATGCTTCTGCTACTTGTTCAACATCAGACTTCTTCCCCAAACGGCGAAACGCTTTGATTCGCTGAAATTTTCGGCATTCCGACTTCGATTCCCCGTTTGCCGAAATTCAGTTTCCTTTGGATTTCGGGTCATCCCTCTTGAGCATGTATGCTTCTGCTACTTGTTCAACATCAGACTTCTTCCGCAAACGGGGAAACGCTTTGATTCGATGAATTTCGCGGCATTTCGACTTCGATTCCCCGTTTGCCGAAATTCAGTTACCTTTGGTTTCGGGTGATCCCTCTTGAGCATGTATGCTTCTGCTACTTATTCTAAATCAGACTTCTTCCGCAAACGGGGAAACGCTTTGATTCGGTGAATTTCGCGGCATTCCGACTTCGATGCCCCGGTTGCCGAAATTCTGTTGCCTTTGAATTTCGGGTGATCCATCTTGAGCATGTATGCTTCTGCTACTTGTTCTAGATCAGATTTCTTCCACAAACGGGGAAACTCTTTGACTCGGTGAATTTCGTGGCATTCCGACTTCGATTCCCCGTTTGCCGAAATTCAGTTACCTTTGGATTTCGGGTGATCCCTCTTGAGCATGTATGCTTCTGCTACTTGTTCTAAATTAGACTTCTTCCGCAAACGGGGAAACACTTTGATTCGCAAAATTTCGCGGCATTCCGACTTCGATTCCCCGTTTGCCGAAATTCAGTTTCCTTTGGATTTCGGGTCATCCCTCTTGAGCATGTATGCTTCTGCTACTTGTTCTACATCAGACTTCTTCCGCAAACGGCGAAATGCTTTGACTCGGTGAATTTCGCGGCATTCCGCCTTCGATTCCACGTTTGCCGAAATTCAGTTGCCTTTGAATTTCGGGTGATCCCTCTTGAGCATGGATGCTTCTGCTACTTGTTCTAAATCAGACTTCTTCCGCAAATGGGGAAACGCTTTGATTCGCTGAATTTCGCGGCATTCCGATTTCGATTCCCCGTTTGCCGAAATTCAATTTCCTTTGGATTTCGGGTCATCCCTCTTGAGCATCTATGCTTCTGCTACTTGTTCTACATCAGACTTCTTCCGCAAACGACGAAACGCTTTGATTCACTGAATTTCGCGGCATTCCAACTTCGATGCCCTGGTTGCGAACACTCAGTTGCCTTTGAATTTCTGGTGATCCCTCTTGAGCATGTATGCTTCTGCTACTTGTTCTAGATCAGACTTCTTCCGCAAATGGGGAAACGCTTTGACTCCATGAATTTCGCGGCATTCCGACTTCGATGCCCCGGTTGCCGAAATTCAGTTGCCTTTGAATTTCGGGTGATCCCTCTTGAGCATGTATGCTTCTGCTACTTGTTCTAGATCAGACTTCTTCCGCAAACGGGGAAACTCTTTGACTCGGTGAATTTCACGGCATTCCGACTTTGATTCCCCGTTTGCCGAAATTCAGTTAGCTTTGGATTTTGGGTGATTTCTCTTGATCATGTATGTTTCTACTACTTGTTCTAAATCAGACTTCTTCCGCAAACGGGGAAACTCTTTGACTCGGTGAATTTCGCGGCATTCCGACTTCGATTCCCCGTTTGCTGAAATTCAGTTACCTTTGGTTTCGGGTGATCCCTCTTGAGCATGTATGCTTCTGCTACTTGTTCTAAATCAGACTTCTTCCGCAAACGGGGAAACGCTTTGATTCGGTGAATTTCGCGGCATTCCGCTTTCGATGCCCCGGTTGCCGAAATTCAGTTGCCTTTGAATTTCGGGCGATCCCTCTTGAGCATGTATGCTTCTGCTACTTGTTCTATATCAGACTTATTCCGCAAACGGGGAAACCCTTTGACTCGGTGAATTTCGCGGCATTCCGACTTCGATTCCCCGTTTGCCGAAATTCAGTTTCCTTTGGTTTTCGGGTCATGCCTCTTGAGCATGTATGCTTCTGCTACTTGTTCTACATCAGACTTCTTCCGCAAACGGCGAAACGCTTTGAATCGATGAATTTCGCGGCATTCCGACTTCGATTCCCCGTTTGCCGAAATTCAGTTTTGTAAACCCCCGTAAATAAAAATAAATAATAAGAACAATAATAATAAAAAGAAAGAATAAAAAAAAAACAACACATAGGATTGAAGTAATGACGTTTCGATGAGTAATGGATATTCGGTATGAAAGAAATGAATAAATAGTAGGAATGACAATAAATGTGTCATGTGAGAGAGAGAATGATCTCCATAAACAAATTTAAAGATATTGTTGAAGTCGAAAAGAGAGTCATGATTTTTAGTTTAAAACTTGTAACGTTGGTGAAACTAGTGATGAGGTTTCAATGGATGAAAGAATAAGAAAACAATAATAATAATAATAATAGAAGATATGTAAACCCCGGTCAAAACCCGTATTTTGACAAATTAATGATAAATGTGGTAATATTGAATTTATTGAGTATAAATTAAGGGGAAATGTCATGAGGATCTAAGTAAATAAATTAATGCATGAAATTTAGATTTTTGTGTAAAAGACACTAATTGTCTAGTTTTACGATATCGATGATATATCTCAATCCGACCGTTGGATCGGGTTGAAATTTTGTAAGGAATCTCCAGACATATTGCTTTATATTAGGTTCAAATTTCGTGTTAATCGGAGTTGAAAAGATTTACGAAGAGTACTGAAAATCGGGTAAATGAAAGAAGATGACACAAGGGGTATTTTTGTAATTTTATCAAAACAAATACTCTCCTCTCCTCTCTTTAAAACCAGAACACGTCCTCCTCTGCAAATCAAAAAGGAAACAGGAGGGAGACCATTTGTTTTGTCCCATTTTCTTCATTTTCTCTTCATCTCTTCAAACTAAATCAAAAGGGAGTGTTCCTAGGAGGATCCTATCCAAGAAAACAAATTAAATAACAACTTAGAGAGTTATAGAGCTTGAGAGAAACAAAGAGAAGAAGCTGGAAATTGGAAGAGGAGGACATGATTTTTGTAAATGTTTGCAAGAATTCATTGAAATAAGTTAAAGTAGCAAAGGTAAGCAATATACCTTTAGTAATTTCGTTTTTCTCTCTTGTTCTTGCATGAGGAGAAGAAAACCCCCAAGTTTAAAATTCTAGGGTTCATATAAATATTTTGAGGGAGTAATTGTTCATGTGAATTTCGAGATTAATTGCATGAAAATGGCTTGATTTGCTGAAAAATAGAAAGAATCAATTGATTTGAAACTATGGGTTTTGGGATTTGCAACAGGGCAGGCACTTCGGCAGCCATAGTTTGAATTTCCACCGTTGGATTAAATTAATTTTGGGATATGTTATTATGCTCAATGTCACCTACATTCTGACCGGAGGGATTGTAAATATCAGACTTCGTTTGAGGGCTGTCACCGGAGGAACATTTCTGGAAAATCACACTTCAAGACAGCCTTGTTCGTCAGCTGTTATATCATCATTTCACCGTTGGATTGGTCTGGATTTTGGATATGTTGTTCATCCAGATGTTATATAAATTCTGAACGGTTTAGATCGGAAAATAACACTCCTACAAGAAATTGTACTTCCTGAACATCAGGTCTCCAAATTTCAGGTCAGTCCGTTATTGTTCTGATATCAGGAGTTGTAACCGTTGGATGTATGTGAATTTTGGATATGTTATTATGGTCAATGTCACCTACATTCTGACCGGAGGGATTGTAAATATCAGACGTTTTTTGAGGTCTGTCACTGGAGGAACAGTTCTGGAAAATCACCCTTCAAGACAGCCTTGTTCGTCAGCCGTTATGTACTTCCTGAACAGCAGGTCTCTAAATTTCAGGTCAGTCCGGTATTGTTCTGATATCGGGAGTTTTAACCGTTGGATGTATGTTAATTTTGGATATGTTATTCTAATGACGATGATGTATAATTCCACCGTTTGGATGTATTGAACTCTAAATTTAAATAATGATGTTTTAAGTTTGGTTTGAGAAATATTGAATGAGAATATGAGGGTTAGCATAAAAAAAAATATGTTTTGGGACTAAGGATAATGGTAATGGTTTAATGATGATGGTTGTGTTTGTGTTCTGTTTGAGTCATGTTTGATGTGTTGATAAGTGATGGTATAGTTAAATTCTATAAAGAATACTGATTGACTAATATTTTGGTTGTGTTAGAATGGAAAATCATGTTATAAGTTGAATTATGATATAAGGAATCATTTTGAGTGTGCTTTTGGAAAAAATTGGCATGTGTAGTCATTGATAAAATTTAAGTTAAATTACATTGTTTGGTGATAGATTAAATGTCTTGGGACAAAAGAAAATCGGTGACGAAAAGTCATGCGCTTTGGACATTGAAGATCATTGATGAAGAATTGAATTAAATGGTTGTTTAATTTAAATGACAAGTACAAAAATAAAATACATTCATGGAAATTGTTTACGGAAGTATTTGATTTTGTGAATTTATGAATATTATGAATAAATCGGGAAGATTCAATAATGATTCAGGATGTTATATTAAAAATATAGGAGAAGCATTCACTCGACTTCTCAGGAGCTCATATAGTAGGAGCTTTGCAGGAGGGACACAACAACAACAAGGAAGAGCGAGTTGAGCTTCTACAGCTGGTAGGTGTTCTATACCTACACTTTTTACGTAGCGTTAATTTATGCACTTATTAAATTCTTGGTCTTTGCGTCTATGGATGAAACCACAAAGAGAGAGGATAAAGTGAAATAAACGAGAAACTAAAAATGGATTTGAGTACTTGACTGGGTTAAGAATATGAATTACATTAATAGACTTCATTGATGATCATTCCTCGAACTTGATTAGCTGGTCCCGAATGCGGAGGCTAATGATGTTAGTAAGATTTGCTAACATCGGGCTTAAATGTTGACAAATGGTTGATTAGCTTCGGCTAATGGCATCCGAATGGATGACCGGGATGAAGGACTAATTAGCTTCGGCTAATGGCATTCGAATGGATAGCCAGGACAAATGAATGATTAGCTTCGGCTAATGGCATCCGAATGGATGGCCGGGACAACTAAATGATTAGCTTCGGCTAATGGCATCCGAATGGATGGCCGGGACAACGAATGATTAGCTTCGGCTAATGACATCCGGATGGATGGGCGGGACAAATGAATGATTAGCTTTGGCTAATGGCATCCGAAGTGGATGACCGGGGTGAGTGAAAGGTTAATGATATTGACCGGTGCTGTGAATATCGGCAATCACACGAAACTTGATTAGCCGGTCCCGGATGCAAATCATCCCTGAAAACGAGGGATACTGAACTTGATTAACTATTCGGGTGAGAATAGTTAATGATATTGACCGGTGCTGTCAATATCGGCAATCACACGAAACTTGATTAGCCGGTCCCGAATGCGGAGGCTAATGATGTTAGTAAGGTTTACTAACATCGGCATAATCATCCCTGAAAACGAGGGATACTAAACTTGATTAACTATTCAGGTGAGAATAGTTAATGATACTGACCGGTGCTGTCAATATCGGAAATCACACGAAACTTGATTAGCCGGTCCCGAATGCAGAGGCTAATGATGTTAGTAAGGTTTACTAACATCGGCATAATTATCCCTGAAAACGAGGGATACTGAACTTGATTAACTATTCAGGTGAGAATAGTTAATGATATTGACCGGTGCTGTCCATATCGGCAATCACACGAAACTTGACTAGTTATTCCTGAAGTGAAAGCTAATGATGTCAAGAATCTTGACATCAACATTTCCGAAAATATTCCAAGATATTATGGAAAGAAAAATCTGATTGGCTATTTCATGTTAGAAATAGTCGATAACATCAATCAATGGTATTAATTTTGACGTTTCTAATGAACTTGATTAGCCGATCCTAATATGAGAGACTAATAACACTAATGAAAATTTATTAGTATCGGCATTCCCTTCCAAGTTTTAGGGGAGAGGTAATAATTAAAAATATTAATGAAATAGGGATTGACATCTTGATAGGATTATTCATTCGCCCTTGAAGAGGCGGATATTGATTGGAAATTATGGAATAAGATGGGCGGAGGAACTAGTTACCCGGTGATGGGCTAGTGGCATTAGTTTTGTTTTCTAATGACCGGAATATACAACTTGAATTAAACTTACTTGTGTGGTGTTAATAGTGTCAGGATGACTGACTTGTTAGATTATAAATGGAATGTTGGATGATACCTAATTGTTAAACAAAAATGGTAATTTATGTTTATATCATGGATTATTGGAGAAAAAAAAAAGAAACTAATGAGGATCTAATTCTTGTGAAGGATGGAGGCAAATATCGTATCGCTTGGGACGTGAGAGCAGAAGTTCATTAACCATGGTAGATGTTATACACTTAAAGAATGCAATGATATATATATATATATATATATATATATATGATGTATTTTGAATTGATTGGAAAGAATTGTAATTGATATAATTTGAGAATCATGTCCTGCGCACAGGGAGGATGTCAAAGAAATTATGACCAATAATGTAAATATGTTGTATTAAGGTTTCATGTTGTTACTAGCATGATAAGAATTTAGTGATAATTATAATAGTGTAATAAAATGCCAATAATAGTCATATTATTCAAAGATGGATCGGATGTGAATATTGTGAAAATGATGGCAGGTTCCATGATAATGAGAGATTTTACTGAAAATCTAAAGAAACATGGAATGTGTTGAAATGGGCACAAGAAATATGTAAGTGGAATATATTTATAAACTAAAATTAGACCGAAATAATGATGAGTTTGACAACTTATATGGAAAAGCCATAATAGGTATAATAGATGTTGGGATTGAAATTGATATATAAAGAGATAGAGTAAGAGGGAGAGAAATCACATGGTAGATATTATAATGAATTAAATGCGCTCATGAGGTGAAACAAGACACAAAATGAAAATGTTGAATTATTATAATGAATTAAATGCGCTCATGAGGTGAAACAAGACACGAAATGAAAATGTTGAATGATTCGAGGAAGGATGGATAGAGATGTAATAATGGAAGGATAAATGCGAATTTCAAGGAACTATGATTGCATATCGTTGAATATATGTTTAACTTCGTGCATGTATTGTGTGATTTTCCTTTTATGCTATATTTATTATATACATTATGAAATTGCAGGTCCTTCAGATTCATACCAGGAGTAGCGTTTCAGGTCCTCTAGTTTCCTTTTGCATGATTGAATAAGAAGATGAACATTAATGTATTTTGTCATTAAGGAACTAAATGACTTAATATGTAATAGTATTTTTTTTACATTAAGTGTCGGGACATAAAAATGTATTATTCTGTATTTGTAATTCTTAGTTTGCTTACTTGCAATTATTATGAATTACGTGTGTTAATGGGAAAGAAATGAGCATGCGAAATGTGAGGCATGTACCGTGAATGATGTGTTGTGGAGGTTCTACATGATTATGATGTGATTGAGAAATAAGTATAATTGTACAAGATGATTGTCGATAACTTGGGACCTCCAGATATAAATGAAACTCTGCCAAAATTTCAGTGGAAATTTCGGCAAGTCTCCGATAAGTTCGGTGGATAAAAAAAAAAAAAACCCATTTTTTTAAAAGTTAATGCTCAAAGTTCTTTTATGAATGTACGAAATTACAGGGCGTTACAAGTTTCCTTTGGATTTCGGGTCATCCCTCTTGAGCTTGTATGCTTCTGCTACTTGTTCAACATCAGGCTTCTTCCCCAAACGGCGAAACGCTTTGATTCGCTGAAATTTTCGGCATTCCGACTTCGATTCCCCGTTTGCCGAAATTCAGTTTCCTTTGGATTTCGGGTCATCCCTCTTGAGCATGTATGCTTCTGCTACTTGTTCAACATCAGACTTCTTCCGCAAACGGGGAAACGCTTTAATTCGCTGAATTTCGCGGCATTGCGACTTCGATTCCCCGTTTGCCGAAATTCAGTTTCCTTTGGATTTCGGGTGATCTCTCTTGAGCATGGATGTTTCTGCTACTTGTTCTACATCAGAATTCTTCCGCAAACGGCGAAACGCTTTGCCTCAGTGAGTTTCACGGCATTCCGACTTCGATGCCTCGGTTGCCGACATTTAGTTGCCTTTGAATTTCGGGTGATCCCTCTTGAGCATGTATGCTTCTGCTACTTGTTCTAAATCAGACTTCTTCCGCAAATGGCGACACACTTTGACTCGGTGAGTTTCGCGCATTCCAACTTTGATGCCCTAGTTGCGAAAATTCAGTTGCCTTTGAATTTCCGGTGATCCCTCTTGAGCATGTATGCTTCTGCTACTTGTTCTACATTAGACTTCTTCCGCAAACGTCGAAACGCTTTGCCTCGGTGAGTTTCGCGGTATTCCGACTTCTATGCCCCGGTTGCCGATATTCAGTTGCCTTTGAATTTCGGGTGATCCCTCTTGAGCATGTATGCTTCTGCTACTTGTTCTAAATCAGACTTTTTCCACAAAAGGCGACACGCTTTGACTCGGTGAGTTTCGCGGCATTCCAACTTCGATGCCCTGGTTGCGAAAATTCAGTTGCCTTTGAATTTCTGGTGATCCCTCTTGAGCATGTATGCTTCTGCTACTTGTTCTAGATCAGACTTCTTCCGCAAACGGGGAAAAGCTTTGACTCGGTGAATTTCGCGGCATTCCGACTTCGATTCCCCGTTTGCCGAAATTCAGTTTCCTTTGGATTTCGGGTGATCCCTCTTGAGCATGTATGCTTCTGCTACTTGTTCTACATCAGACTTCTTCCGCAAACGGCGAAATGCTTTGACTCAATGAATTTCGCGGCATTCCGCCTTCGATTCCCCGTTTGCCGAAATTCAGTTGCCTTTGAATTTCGGGTGATCCCTCTTGACCATGGATGCTTCTGCTACTTGTTCTAAATCAGACTTCTTCCGCAAACGGGGAAACGCTTTGATTTGCTGAATTTCGCGGCATTCCGACTTCGATTCCCCGTTTGCCGAAATTCAATTTCCTTTGGATTTCGGGTCATCCCTCTTGAGCATGTATGCTTCTGCTACTTGTTCTACATCAGACTTCTTCCGCAAACGACGAAACGCTTTGATTCGCTGAATTTCGCGGCATTCCGACTTCGATTCCCCGTTTGCCGAAATTCAATTTCCTTTGGATTTCGGGTGATCCCTCTTGAGCATGGATGCTTCTGCTACTTGTTCTAAATCAGACTTCTTCCGCAAATGGCGACACGCTTTGACTCGGTGAGTTTCGCGGCATTCCAACTTCGATGCCCTGGTTGCGAACACTCAGTTGCCTTTGAATTTCTGGTGATCCCTCTTGAGCATGTATGCTTCTGCTACTTGTTCTAGATCAGACTTCTTCCGCAAATGGGGAAACGCTTTGACTCCATGAATTTCGCGGCATTCCGACTTCGATGCCCCGGTTGCCGAAATTCAGTTGCCTTTGAATTTCGGGTGATCCCTCTTGAGCATGTATGCTTCTGCTACTTGTTCTAGATCAGACTTCTTCCGCAAACGGGGAAACTCTTTGACTCGGTGAATTTCGCGGCATTCCGACTTTGATTCCCCGTTTGCCGAAATTCAGTTTGCTTTGGATTTTGGGTGATTTCTCTTGATTATGTATGTTTCTACTACTTGTTCTAAATCAGACTTCTTCCGCAAACGGGGAAACGCTTTGATTCGCTGAATTTTCGCGGCATTCCGACTTCGATTCCCCGTTTGCCGAAATTCAGTTTCCTTTGGATTTTGGGTCATCCCTCTTGATCATGTATGCTTCTGCTACTTGTTCTACATCAGACTTCTTCCGCAAACGACGAAACGGTTTGATTCGCTGAATTTCGTGGCATTCCGACTTCGATTCCCCGTTTGCCGAAATTCAGTTATCTTTGGATTTCGGGTGATCGCTCTTGAGCATGGATGCTTCTGCTACTTGTTCTACATCAGAATTCTTCCCCAAACGGCGAAACGCTTTGCCTCAGTGAGTTTCACGACATTTCGACTTCGATGCCCCGGTTGCCGAAATTTAGTTGCCTTTGAATTTCGGGTGATCCCTCTTGAGCATGTATGCTTCTGCTACTTGTTCTAGATCAGACTTCTTCCGCAAACGGGGAAACTCTTTGACTCGGTGAATTTCGCGGCATTCCGACTTTGATTCCCCGTTTGCCGAAATTCAGTTTGCTTTGGATTTTGGGTGATTTCTCTTGATTATGTATGTTTCTACTACTTGTTCTAAATCAGACTTCTTCCGCAAACGGGGAAACGCTTTGATTCGCTGAATTTTCGCGGCATTCCGACTTCGATTCCCCGTTTGCCGAAATTCAGTTTCCTTTGGATTTTGGGTCATCCCTCTTGATCATGTATGCTTCTGCTACTTGTTCTACATCAGACTTCTTCCGCAAACGACGAAACGGTTTGATTCGCTGAATTTCGTGGCATTCCGACTTCGATTCCCCGTTTGCCGAAATTCAGTTATCTTTGGATTTCGGGTGATCGCTCTTGAGCATGGATGCTTCTGCTACTTGTTCTACATCAGAATTCTTCCACAAACGGCGAAACGCTTTGCCTCAGTGAGTTTCACGACATTTCGACTTCGATGCCCCGGTTGCCGAAATTTAGTTGCCTTTGAATTTCGGGTGATCCCTCTTGAGCAAGTATGCTTCTGCTACTTGTTCTAAATCAGACTTCTTCCGTAAATGGCGACACGCTTTGACTCGGTGAGTTTCGCGGCATTCCAACTTTGATGCCCTGGTTGCGAAAATTCAGTTGCCTTTGAATTTCTGGTGATCCCTCTTGAGCATGTATGGTTCTGCTACTTGTTCTAGATCAGACTTCTTCCGCAAACGGGGAAACGCTTTGACTCGGTGTATTTCCCGGCATTCCGACTTCGATGCCCCGGTTGCCGAAATTCAGTTGCCTTTGAATTTCGGGTGATCCCTCATGAGGATGTATGCTTCTGCTACTTGTTTTAAATTAGACTTCTTCCACAAATGGCGACACGCTTTGACTCGGTGAGTTTCGCGGCATTCCAACTTCGATGCCCTGGTTGCGAAAATTTAGTTGCCTTTGAATTTCTGGTGATCCCTCTTGAGCATGTATGTTTCTGCTACTTGTTCTAGATCAGACTTCTTCCGCAAACGGGGAAACGCTTTGACTCGGTGTATTTCCCGGCATTCCGACTTCGATGCCCCGGTTGCCGAAATTCAGTTGCCTTTGAATTTCGGGTGATCCCTCTTGAGGATGTATGCTTCTGCTACTTGTTCTAGATCAGACTTCTTCCACAAATGGGGAAACTCTTTGACTCGGTGAATTTCGCGGCATTCCGACTTCGATTCCCCGTTTGCCGAAATTCAGTTACCTTTGGATTTCTGGTGATCCCTCTTGAGCATGTATGCTTCTGCTACTTGTTCTAGATCAGACTTCTTCCGAAAACGGGGAAACGCTTTGACTCGGTGTATTTCCCGGCATTCCGACTTCGATGCCCCGGTTGCCGAAATTCAGTTGCCTTTGAATTTCGGGTGATCCCTCTTGAGGATGTATGCTTCTGCTACTTGTTCTACATCAGACTTCTTCCGCAAACGTCGAAACGCTTTGCCTCAGTGAGTTTCGCGGTATTCCGACTTCGATGCCCTAGTTGCGAAAATTCAGTTGCCTTTGAATTTCTGGTGATCCCTCTTGAGCATGTATGCTTCTGCTACTTGTTCTACATCAGACTTCTTCCGCAAACGTCGAAACGCTTTGCCTCGGTGAGTTTCGCGGTATTCCGACTTCGATGCCCTAGTTGCGAAAATTCAGTTGCCTTTGAATTTCTGTTGATCCCTCTTGAGCATGTATGCTTCTGCTACTTGTTCTACATCAGACTTCTTCCGCAAACGTCGAAACGCTTTGACTCGGTGAGTTTCGCGGCATTCCGACTTCGATTCCCCGTTTGCCGAAATTCAGTTTCCTTTGGATTTCGGGTGATCCCTCTTGAGCATGGATGCTTCTGCTACTTGTTCTACATCAAAATTCTTCCGCAAACGGCGAAACGCTTTGCCTCAGTGAGTTTCACGGCATTCCGACTTCGATGCCCCGGTTGCCGATATTCAGTTGCCTTTGGATTTCGGGTGATCCCTCTTGAGCATGTATGCTTCTGCTACTTGTTCTAGATCAGACTTCTTCCGCAAACGGGGAAACACTTTGACTCGGTGAATTTCGGGGCATTCCGACTTCGATGCCTCGGTTGCCGAAATTCAGTTGCCTTTGAATTTCGGGTGATCCCTCTTGAGCATGTATGCTTCTGCTACTTGTTCTAGATCAGACTTCTTCCGCAAACAGGGAAACGCTTTCATTCGGTGAATTTCGCGGCATCCGACTTCGATTCCCCGTTTGCCGAAATTCAGTTACCTTTGGATTTCGGGTGATCCCTCTTGAGCATGTTTGCTTCTGCTACTTGTTCTAAATTAGACTTCTTCCGTAAAGGGCGACACGCTTTGAGTCGGTGAATTTCGCGGTATTCCAACTTCGATGCCCTGGTTGCGAAAATTCAGTTGCCTTTGAATTTCTGGTGATCCCTCTTGAGCATGTATGCTTCTGCTACTTGTTCTACATCAGACTTCTTCCGCAAACGTCGAAACGCTTTGCCTCGGTGAGTTTCGCGGTATTCCGACTTCGATGCCCTAGTTGCGAAAATTCAGTTGCCTTTGAATTTCTGGTGATCCCTCTTGAGCATGTATGCTTCTGCTACTTGTTCTACATCAGACTTTTTCCGAAACGTCGAAACGCTTTGCCTCGGTGAGTTTCGCGGCATTCCGACTTCGATTCCCCGTTTGCCGAAATTCAGTTTCCTTTGGATTTCGGGTGATCCCTCTTGAGCATGGATGCTTCTGCTACTTGTTCTACATCAAAATTCTTCCGCAAACGGCGAAACGCTTTGCCTCAGTGAGTTTCACGGCATTCCGACTTCGATGCCCCGGTTGCCGATATTCAGTTGCCTTTGGATTTCGGGTGATCCCTCTTGAGCATGTATGCTTCTGCTACTTGTTCTAGATCAGACTTCTTCCGCAAACGGGGAAACACTTTGACTCGGTGAATTTCGGGGCATTCCGACTTCGATGCCTCGGTTGCCGAAATTCAGTTGCCTTTGAATTTCGGGTGATCCCTCTTGAGCATGTATGCTTCTGCTACTTGTTCTAGATCAGACTTCTTCCGCAAACAGGGAAACGCTTTCATTCGGTGAATTTCGCGGCATCCGACTTCGATTCCTCGTTTACCGAAATTCAGTTACCTTTGGATTTCGGGTGATCCCTCTTGAGCATGTTTGCTTCTGCTACTTGTTCTAAATCAGACTTCTTCCGCAAATGGGGAAACGCTTTGACTAGGTGAATTTCGCGGTATTCCGACTCCTATGCCCCGGTTGCCGATATTCAGTTGCCTTTGAATTTCGGGAGATCCCTCTTGAGCATGTATGCTTCTGCTACTTGTTCTAAATTAGACTTCTTCCACAAATGGCGACACGCTTTGACTCGGTGAGTTTCGTGGCATTCCAACTTCGATGCCCTGGTTGCGAAAATTCAGTTGCCTTTGAATTTCTGGTGATCCCTCTTGAGCATGTATGCTTCTGCTACTTGTTCTAGATCAGACTTCTTCCGCAAACGGGGAAACGCTTTGACTCGGTGTATTTCGCGGCATTCCGACTTCGATTCCTCGTTTCCGAAATTCAGTTACCTTTGGATTTCGGGTGATCCCTCTTGAGCATGTATGCTTCTGCTACTTGTTCTAAATCAGACTTCTTCCGCAAACGGTGAAACACTTTGATTCGCAAAATTTCGCGGCATTCCGACTTCGATTCACCGTTTGCCGAAATTTAGTTTCCTTTGGATTTCGGGTCATCCCTCTTGAGCATGTATGCTTCTGCTACTTGTTCTACATCAGACTTCTTCCGCAAACGGTGAAATGCTTTGACTCGGTGAATTTCGCTGCATTCCGCCTTCGATTCCCCGTTTGCCGAAATTCAGTTGCTTTTGAATTTCGGGTGATCCCTCTTGAGCATGGATGCTTCTGCTACTTGTTCTAAATCAGACTTCTTCCGCAAACGGGGAAACTCTTTGACTCGGTGAATTTCGCGGCATTCCGACTTTGACTCCCCGTTTGCCGAAATTCAGTTACCTTTGGATTTCGGGTGATCCCTCTTGAGCATGTTTGCTTCTGCTACTTGTTCTAAATTAGACTTCTTCCGTAAATGGCGACACGCTTTGAGTCGGTGAATTTCGCGGTATTCCGACTTCGATGCCCTGGTTGCGAAAATTCAGTTGCCTTTGAATTTCTGGTGATCCCTCTTGAGCATGTATGCTTCTGCTACTTGTTCTACATCAGACTTCTTCCGCAAACGTCGAAACGCTTTGCCTCGGTGAGTTTCGCGGTATTCCGACTTCGATGCCCTAGTTGCGAAAATTCAGTTGCCTTTGAATTTCTGGTGATCCCTCTTGAGCATGTATGCTTCTGCTACTTGTTCTACATCAGACTTCTTCCGCAAACGTCGAAACGCTTTGCCTCGGTGAGTTTCGCGGCATTCCGACTTCGATTCTCCGTTTGCCGAAATTCAGTTTCCTTTGGATTTCAGGTGATCCCTCTTGAGCATGGATGCTTCTGCTACTTGTTCTACATCAAAATTCTTCCGCAAACGGCGAAACGCTTTGCCTCAGTGAGTTTCACGGCATTCCGACTTCGATGCCCCGGTTGCCGATATTCAGTTGCCTTTGGATTTCGGGTGATCCCTCTTGAGCATGTATGCTTCTGCTACTTGTTCTAGATCAGACTTCTTCCGCAAACGGGGAAACACTTTGACTCGGTGAATTTCGGGGCATTCCGACTTCGATGCCTCGGTTGCCGAAATTCAGTTGCCTTTGAATTTCGGGTGATCCCTCTTGAGCATGTATGCTTCTGCTACTTGTTCTAGATCAGACTTCTTCCGCAAACAGGGAAACGCTTTCATTCGGTGAATTTCACGGCATCCGACTTCGATTCCCCATTTACCGAAATTCAGTTACCTTTGGATTTCGGGTGATCCCTCTTGAGCATGTTTGCTTCTGCTACTTGTTCTAAATCAGACTTCTTCCGCAAACGGGGAAACGCTTTGAGTCGGTGACTTTCGCGGTATTCCGACTCCTATGCCCCGGTTGCCGAAATTCAGTTGCCTTTGAATTTCGGGTGATCCCTCTTGAGCATGTATGCTTCTGCTACTTGTTCTAGATCAGACTTCTTCCACAAATGGGGAAACTCTTTGACTCGGTGAATTTCGCGGCATTCCGACTTCGATTCCCCGTTTGCCGAAATTCAGTTACCTTTGGATTTCTGGTGATCCCTCTTGAGCATGTATGCTTCTGCTACTTGTTCTACATCAGACTTTTTCCGAAACGTCGAAACGCTTTGCCTCAGTGAGTTTCGCGGTATTCCGACTTCGATGCCCTAGTTGCGAAAATTCAGTTGCCTTTGAATTTCTGGTGATCCCTCTTGAGCATGTATGCTTCTGCTACTTGTTCTACATCAGACTTCTTCCACAAACGTCGAAACGCTTTGCCTCGGTGAGTTTCGCGGTATTCCGACTTCGATGCCCTAGTTGCGAAAATTCAGTTGCCTTTGAATTTCTATTGATCCCTCTTGAGCATGTATGCTTCTGCTACTTGTTCTACATCAAACTTCTTCCGCAAACGTCGAAACGCTTTGACTCGGTGAGTTTCGCGGCATTCCGACTTCGATTCCCCGTTTGCCGAAATTCAGTTTCCTTTGGATTTCGGGTGATCCCTCTTGAGCATGGATGCTTCTGCTACTTGTTCTACATCAAAATTCTTCCGCAAACGGCGAAACGCTTTGCCTCAGTGAGTTTCACGGCATTCCGACTTCGATGCCCCGGTTGCCGATATTCCGTTGCCTTTGGATTTCGGATGATCCCTCTTGAGCATGTTTGCTTCTGCTACTTGTTCTAAATTAGACTTCTTCCGTAAATGGCGACACGCTTTGAGTCGGTGAATTTCGCGGTATTCCAACTTCGATGCCCTGGTTGCGAAAATTCAGTTGCCTTTGAATTTCTGGTGATCCCTCTTGAGCATGTATGCTTCTGCTACTTGTTCTAAATTAGACTTCTTCCACAAATGGCGACACGCTTTGACTCGGTGAGTTTCGTGGCATTCCAACTTCGATGCCCTGGTTGCGAAAATTCAGTTGCCTTTGTATTTCTGGTGATCCCTCTTGAGCATGTATGCTTCTGCTACTTGTTCTAGATCAGACTTCTTCCGCAAACGGGGAAACGCTTTGACTCGGTGTATTTCGCGGCATTCCGACTTCGATTCCTCGTTTCCGAAATTCAGTTACCTTTGGATTTCGGGTGATCCCTCTTGAGCATGTATGCTTCTGCTACTTGTTCTAAATCAGACTTCTTCCGCAAACGGTGAAACACTTTGATTCGCAAAATTTCGCGGCATTCCGACTTCGATTCACCGTTTGCCGAAATTTAGTTTCCTTTGGATTTCGGGTCATCCCTCTTGAGCATGTATGCTTCTGCTACTTGTTCTACATCAGACTTCTTCCGCAAACGGTGAAATGCTTTGACTCGGTGAATTTCGCTGCATTCCGCCTTCGATTCCCCGTTTGCCGAAATTCAGTTGCTTTTGAATTTCGGGTGATCCCTCTTGAGCCTGGATGCTTCTGCTACTTGTTCTAAATCAGACTTCTTCCGCAAACGGGGAAACTCTTTGACTCGGTGAATTTCGCGGCATTCCGACTTTGACTCCCCGTTTGCCGAAATTCAGTTACCTTTGGATTTCGGGTGATCCCTCTTGAGCATGTTTGCTTCTGCTACTTGTTCTAAATTAGACTTCTTCCGTAAATGGCGACACGCTTTGAGTCGGTGAATTTCGCGGTATTCCGACTTCGATGCCCTGGTTGCGAAAATTCAGTTGCCTTTGAATTTCTGGTGATCCCTCTTGAGCATGTATGCTTCTGCTACTTGTTCTACATCAGACTTCTTCCGCAAACGTCGAAACGCTTTGCCTCGGTGAGTTTCGCGGTATTCCGACTTCGATGCCCTAGTTGCGAAAATTCAGTTGCCTTTGAATTTCTGGTGATCCCTCTTGAGCATGTATGCTTCTGCTACTTGTTCTACATCAGACTTCTTCCGCAAACGTCGAAACGCTTTGCCTCGGTGAGTTTCGCGGCATTCCGACTTCGATTCTCCGTTTGCCGAAATTCAGTTTCCTTTGGATTTCAGGTGATCCCTCTTGAGCATGGATGCTTCTGCTACTTGTTCTACATCAAAATTCTTCCGCAAACGGCGAAACGCTTTGCCTCAGTGAGTTTCACGGCATTCCGACTTCGATGCCCCGGTTGCCGATATTCAGTTGCCTTTGGATTTCGGGTGATCCCTCTTGAGCATGTATGCTTCTGCTACTTGTTCTAGATCAGACTTCTTCCGCAAACGGGGAAACACTTTGACTCGGTGAATTTCGGGGCATTCCGACTTCGATGCCTCGGTTGCCGAAATTCAGTTGCCTTTGAATTTCGGGTGATCCCTCTTGAGCATGTATGCTTCTGCTACTTGTTCTAGATCAGACTTCTTCCGCAAACAGGGAAACGCTTTCATTCGGTGAATTTCGCGGCATCCGACTTCGATTCCCCATTTACCGAAATTCAGTTACCTTTGGATTTCGGGTGATCCCTCTTGAGCATGTTTGCTTCTGCTACTTGTTCTAAATCAGACTTCTTCCGCAAACGGGGAAACGCTTTGAGTCGGTGACTTTCGCGGTATTCCGACTCCTATGCCCCGGTTGCCGAAAATTCAGTTGCCTTTGAATTTCTGGTGATCCCTCTTGAGCATGTATGCTTCTGCTACTTGTTCTACATCAGACTTCTTCCGCAAACGTCGAAACGCTTTGCCTCAGTGAGTTTCGCGGCATTCCGACTTCGATTCTCCGTTTGCCGAAATTCAGTTTCCTTTGGATTTCAGGTGATCCCTCTTGAGCATGGATGCTTCTGCTACTTGTTCTACATCAAAATTCTTCCGCAAACGGCGAAACGCTTTGCCTCAGTGAGTTTCACGGCATTCCGACTTCGATGCCCCGGTTGCCGATATTCAGTTGCCTTTGGATTTCGGGTGATCCCTCTTGAGCATGTATGCTTCTGCTACTTGTTCTAGATCAGACTTCTTCCACAAATGGGGAAACTCTTTGACTCGGTGAATTTCGCGGCATTCCGACTTCGATTCCCCGTTTGCCGAAATTCAGTTACCTTTGGATTTCTGGTGATCCCTCTTGAGCATGTATGCTTCTGCTACTTGTTCTAGATCAGACTTCTTCCGCAAACGGGGAAACGCTTTGACTCGGTGTATTTCGCGGCATTCCGACTTCGATTCCTCGTTTCCGAAATTCAGTTACCTTTGGATTTCGGGTGATCCCTCTTGAGCATGTATGCTTCTGCTACTTGTTCTAAATCAGACTTCTTCCGCAAACGGTGAAACACTTTGATTCGCAAAATTTCGCGGCATTCCGACTTCGATTCACCGTTTGCCGAAATTTAGTTTCCTTTGGATTTCGGGTCATCCCTCTTGAGCATGTATGCTTCTGCTACTTGTTCTACATCAGACTTCTTCCGCAAACGGTGAAATGCTTTGACTCGGTGAATTTCGCTGCATTCCGCCTTCGATTCCCCGTTTGCCGAAATTCAGTTGCTTTTGAATTTCGGGTGATCCCTCTTGAGCCTGGATGCTTCTGCTACTTGTTCTAAATCAGACTTCTTCCGCAAACGGGGAAACTCTTTGACTCGGTGAATTTCGCGGCATTCCGACTTTGACTCCCCGTTTGCCGAAATTCAGTTACCTTTGGATTTCGGGTGATCCCTCTTGAGCATGTTTGCTTCTGCTACTTGTTCTAAATTAGACTTCTTCCGTAAATGGCGACACGCTTTGAGTCGGTGAATTTCGCGGTATTCCGACTTCGATGCCCTGGTTGCGAAAATTCAGTTGCCTTTGAATTTCTGGTGATCCCTCTTGAGCATGTATGCTTCTGCTACTTGTTCTACATCAGACTTCTTCCGCAAACGTCGAAACGCTTTGCCTCGGTGAGTTTCGCGGTATTCCGACTTCGATGCCCTAGTTGCGAAAATTCAGTTGCCTTTGAATTTCTGGTGATCCCTCTTGAGCATGTATGCTTCTGCTACTTGTTCTACATCAGACTTCTTCCGCAAACGTCGAAACGCTTTGCCTCGGTGAGTTTCGCGGCATTCCGACTTCGATTCTCCGTTTGCCGAAATTCAGTTTCCTTTGGATTTCAGGTGATCCCTCTTGAGCATGGATGCTTCTGCTACTTGTTCTACATCAAAATTCTTCCGCAAACGGCGAAACGCTTTGCCTCAGTGAGTTTCACGGCATTCCGACTTCGATGCCCCGGTTGCCGATATTCAGTTGCCTTTGGATTTCGGGTGATCCCTCTTGAGCATGTATGCTTCTGCTACTTGTTCTAGATCAGACTTCTTCCGCAAACGGGGAAACACTTTGACTCGGTGAATTTCGGGGCATTCCGACTTCGATGCCTCGGTTGCCGAAATTCAGTTGCCTTTGAATTTCGGGTGATCCCTCTTGAGCATGTATGCTTCTGCTACTTGTTCTAGATCAGACTTCTTCCGCAAACAGGGAAACGCTTTCATTCGGTGAATTTCGCGGCATCCGACTTCGATTCCCCATTTACCGAAATTCAGTTACCTTTGGATTTCGGGTGATCCCTCTTGAGCATGTTTGCTTCTGCTACTTGTTCTAAATCAGACTTCTTCCGCAAACGGGGAAACGCTTTGAGTCGGTGACTTTCGCGGTATTCCGACTCCTATGCCCCGGTTGCCGAAAATTCAGTTGCCTTTGAATTTCTGGTGATCCCTCTTGAGCATGTATGCTTCTGCTACTTGTTCTACATCAGACTTCTTCCGCAAACGTCGAAACGCTTTGCCTCAGTGAGTTTCGCGGCATTCCGACTTCGATTCTCCGTTTGCCGAAATTCAGTTTCCTTTGGATTTCAGGTGATCCCTCTTGAGCATGGATGCTTCTGCTACTTGTTCTACATCAAAATTCTTCCGCAAACGGCGAAACGCTTTGCCTCAGTGAGTTTCACGGCATTCCAACTTCGATGCCCCGGTTGCCGATATTCAGTTGCCTTTGGATTTCGGGTGATCCCTCTTGAGCATGTATGCTTCTGCTACTTGTTCTAGATCAGACTTCTTCCGCAAACGGGGAAACACTTTGACTCGGTGAATTTCGGGGCATTCCGACTTCGATGCCTCGGTTGCCGAAATTCAGTTGCCTTTGAATTTCGGGTGATCCCTCTTGAGCATGTATGCTTCTGCTACTTGTTCTAGATCAGACTTCTTCCGCAAACAGGGAAACGCTTTCATTCGGTGAATTTCGCGGCATCCGACTTCGATTCCCCATTTACCGAAATTCAGTTACCTTTGGATTTCGGGTGATCCCTCTTGAGCATGTTTGCTTCTGCTACTTGTTCTAAATCAGACTTCTTCCGCAAACGGGGAAACGCTTTGAGTCGGTGACTTTCGCGGTATTCCGACTCCTATGCCCCGGTTGCCGAAAATTCAGTTGCCTTTGAATTTCTGGTGATCCCTCTTGAGCATGTATGCTTCTGCTACTTGTTCTACATCAGACTTCTTCCGCAAACGTCGAAACGCTTTGCCTCGGTGAGTTTCGCGGCATTCCGACTTCGATTCTCCGTTTGCCGAAATTCAGTTTCCTTTGGATTTCAGGTGATCCCTCTTGAGCATGGATGCTTCTGCTACTTGTTCTATATCAAAATTCTTCCGCAAACGGCGAAACGCTTTGCCTCAGTGAGTTTCACGGCATTCCGACTTCGATGCCCCGGTTGCCGATATTCAGTTGCCTTTGGATTTCGGGTGATCCCTCTTGAGCATGTATGCTTCTGCTACTTGTTCTAGATCAGACTTCTTCCACAAATGGGGAAACTCTTTGACTCGGTGAATTTCGCGGCATTCCGACTTCGATTCCCCGTTTGCCGAAATTCAGTTACCTTTGGATTTCTGGTGATCCCTCTTGAGCATGTATGCTTCTGCTACTTGTTCTAGATCAGACTTCTTCCGCAAACGGGGAAACGCTTTGACTCGGTGTATTTCGCGGCATTCCGACTTCGATTCCTCGTTTCCGAAATTCAATTACCTTTGGATTTCGGGTGATCCCTCTTGAGCATGTATGCTTCTGCTACTTGTTCTAAATCAGACTTCTTCCGCAAACGGTGAAACACTTTGATTCGCAAAATTTCGCGGCATTCCGACTTCGATTCACCGTTTGCCGAAATTTAGTTTCCTTTGGATTTCGGGTCATCCCTCTTGAGCATGTATGCTTCTGCTACTTGTTCTACATCAGACTTCTTCCGCAAACGGTGAAATGCTTTGACTCGGTGAATTTCGCTGCATTCCGCCTTCGATTCCCCGTTTGCCGAAATTCAGTTGCTTTTGAATTTCGGGTGATCCCTCTTGAGCATGGATGCTTCTGCTACTTGTTCTAAATCAGACTTCTTCCGCAAACGGGGAAACTCTTTGACTCGGTGAATTTCGTGGCATTCCGACTTTGACTCCCCGTTTGCCGAAATTCAGTTACCTTTGGATTTCGGGTGATCCCTCTTGAGCATGTTTGCTTCTGCTACTTGTTCTAAATTAGACTTCTTCCGTAAATGGCGACACGCTTTGAGTCGGTGAATTTCGCGGTATTCCGACTTCGATGCCCTGGTTGCGAAAATTCAGTTGCCTTTGAATTTCTGGTGATCCCTCTTGAGCATGTATGCTTCTGCTACTTGTTCTACATCAGACTTCTTCCGCAAACGTCGAAACGCTTTGCCTCGGTGAGTTTCGCGGTATTCCGACTTCGATGCCCTAGTTGCGAAAATTCAGTTGCCTTTGAATTTCTGGTGATCCCTCTTGAGCATGTATGCTTCTGCTACTTGTTCTACATCAGACTTCTTCCGCAAACGTCGAAACGCTTTGCCTCGGTGAGTTTCGCGGCATTCCGACTTCGATTCTCCGTTTGCCGAAATTCAGTTTCCTTTGGATTTCAGGTGATCCCTCTTGAGCATGGATGCTTCTGCTACTTGTTCTACATCAAAATTCTTCCGCAAACGGCGAAACGCTTTGCCTCAGTGAGTTTCACGGCATTCCGACTTCGATGCCCCGGTTGCCGATATTCAGTTGCCTTTGGATTTCGGGTGATCCCTCTTGAGCATGTATGCTTCTGCTACTTGTTCTAGATCAGACTTCTTCCGCAAACGGGGAAACACTTTGACTCGGTGAATTTCGGGGCATTCCGACTTCGATGCCTCGGTTGCCGAAATTCAGTTGCCTTTGAATTTCGGGTGATCCCTCTTGAGCATGTATGCTTCTGCTACTTGTTCTAGATCAGACTTCTTCCGCAAACAGGGAAACGCTTTCATTCGGTGAATTTCGCGGCATCCGACTTCGATTCCCCATTTACCGAAATTCAGTTACCTTTGGATTTCGGGTGATCCCTCTTGAGCATGTTTGCTTCTGCTACTTGTTCTAAATCAGACTTCTTCCGCAAACGGGGAAACGCTTTGAGTCGGTGACTTTCGCGGTATTCCGACTCCTATGCCCCGGTTGCCGAAAATTCAGTTGCCTTTGAATTTCTGGTGATCCCTCTTGAGCATGTATGCTTCTGCTACTTGTTCTACATCAGACTTCTTCCGCAAACGTCGAAACGCTTTGCCTCGGTGAGTTTCGCGGCATTCCGACTTCGATTCTCCGTTTGCCGAAATTCAGTTTCCTTTGGATTTCAGGTGATCCCTCTTGAGCATGGATGCTTCTGCTACTTGTTCTACATCAAAATTCTTCCGCAAACGGCGAAACGCTTTGCCTCAGTGAGTTTCACGGCATTCCGACTTCGATGCCCCGGTTGCCGATATTCAGTTGCCTTTGGATTTCGGGTGATCCCTCTTGAGCATGTATGCTTCTGCTACTTGTTCTAGATCAGACTTCTTCCGCAAACGGGGAAACACTTTGACTCGGTGAATTTCGGGGCATTCCGACTTCGATGCCTCGGTTGCCGAAATTCAGTTGCCTTTGAATTTCGGGTGATCCCTCTTGAGCATGTATGCTTCTGCTACTTGTTCTAGATCAGACTTCTTCCGCAAACAGGGAAACGCTTTCATTCGGTGAATTTCGCGGCATCCGACTTCGATTCCCCATTTACCGAAATTCAGTTACCTTTGGATTTCGGGTGATCCCTCTTGAGCATGTTTGCTTCTGCTACTTGTTCTAAATCAGACTTCTTCCGCAAACGGGGAAACGCTTTGAGTCGGTGACTTTCGCGGTATTCCGACTCCTATGCCCCGGTTGCCGAAAATTCAGTTGCCTTTGAATTTCTGGTGATCCCTCTTGAGCATGTATGCTTCTGCTACTTGTTCTACATCAGACTTCTTCCGCAAACGTCGAAACGCTTTGCCTCGGTGAGTTTCGCGGCATTCCGACTTCGATTCTCCGTTTGCCGAAATTCAGTTTCCTTTGGATTTCAGGTGATCCCTCTTGAGCATGGATGCTTCTGCTACTTGTTCTACATCAAAATTCTTCCGCAAACGGCGAAACGCTTTGCCTCAGTGAGTTTCACGGCATTCCGACTTCGATGCCCCGGTTGCCGATATTCAGTTGCCTTTGGATTTCGGGTGATCCCTCTTGAGCATGTATGCTTCTGCTACTTGTTCTAGATCAGACTTCTTCCACAAATGGGGAAACTCTTTGACTCGGTGAATTTCGCGGCATTCCGACTTCGATTCCCCGTTTGCCGAAATTCAGTTACCTTTGGATTTCTGGTGATCCCTCTTGAGCATGTATGCTTCTGCTACTTGTTCTACATCAGACTTTTTCCGAAACGTCGAAACGCTTTGCCTCAGTGAGTTTCGCGGTATTCCGACTTCGATGCCCTAGTTGCGAAAATTCAGTTGCCTTTGAATTTCTGGTGATCCCTCTTGAGCATGTATGCTTCTGCTACTTGTTCTACATCAGACTTCTTCCGCAAACGTCGAAACGCTTTGCCTCGGTGAGTTTCGCGGTATTCCGACTTCGATGCCCTAGTTGCGAAAATTCAGTTGCCTTTGAATTTCTATTGATCCCTCTTGAGCATGTATGCTTCTGCTACTTGTTCTACATCAAACTTCTTCCGCAAACGTCGAAACGCTTTGACTCGGTGAGTTTCGCGGCATTCCGACTTCGATTCCCCGTTTGCCGAAATTCAGTTTCCTTTGGATTTCGGGTGATCCCTCTTGAGCATGGATGCTTCTGCTACTTGTTCTACATCAAAATTCTTCCGCAAACGGCGAAACGCTTTGCCTCAGTGAGTTTCACGGCATTCCGACTTCGATGCCCCGGTTGCCGATATTCCGTTGCCTTTGGATTTCGGATGATCCCTCTTGAGCATGTTTGCTTCTGCTACTTGTTCTAA
The DNA here is from genome assembly GCA_030145905.1 of Populus davidiana. Taxonomy (NCBI): domain Eukaryota; kingdom Viridiplantae; phylum Streptophyta; class Magnoliopsida; order Malpighiales; family Salicaceae; genus Populus; species Populus davidiana. Next base: position 761,591 of record CM057794.1, on the reverse strand, counting down.
ATTAGACTTCTTCCGTAAATGGCGACACGCTTTGAGTCGGTGAATTTCGCGGTATTCCAACTTCGATGCCCTGGTTGCGAAAATTCAGTTGCCTTTGAATTTCTGGTGATCCCTCTTGAGCATGTATGCTTCTGCTACTTGTTCTAAATTAGACTTCTTCCACAAATGGCGACACGCTTTGACTCGGTGAGTTTCGTGGCATTCCAACTTCGATGCCCTGGTTGCGAAAATTCAGTTGCCTTTGTATTTCTGGTGATCCCTCTTGAGCATGTATGCTTCTGCTACTTGTTCTAGATCAGACTTCTTCCGCAAACGGGGAAACGCTTTGACTCGGTGTATTTCGCGGCATTCCGACTTCGATTCCTCGTTTCCGAAATTCAGTTACCTTTGGATTTCGGGTGATCCCTCTTGAGCATGTATGCTTCTGCTACTTGTTCTAAATCAGACTTCTTCCGCAAACGGTGAAACACTTTGATTCGCAAAATTTCGCGGCATTCCGACTTCGATTCACCGTTTGCCGAAATTTAGTTTCCTTTGGATTTCGGGTCATCCCTCTTGAGCATGTATGCTTCTGCTACTTGTTCTACATCAGACTTCTTCCGCAAACGTCGAAACGCTTTGCCTCGGTGAGTTTCGCGGCATTCCGACTTCGATTCCCCGTTTGCCGAAATTCAGTTTCCTTTGGATTTCGGGTGATCCCTCTTGAGCATGGATGCTTCTGCTACTTGTTCTACATCAAAATTCTTCCGCAAACGGCGAAACGCTTTGCCCCAGTGAGTTTCACGGCATTCCGACTTCGATGCCCCGGTTGCCGATATTCAGTTGCCTTTGGATTTCGGGTGATCCCTCTTGAGCATGTATGCTTCTGCTACTTGTTCTAGATCAGACTTCTTCCGCAAACGGGGAAACACTTTGACTCGGTGAATTTCGGGGCATTCCGACTTCGATGCCTCGGTTGCCGAAATTCAGTTGCCTTTGAATTTCGGGTGATCCCTCTTGAGCATGTATGCTTCTGCTACTTGTTCTAGATCAGACTTCTTCCGCAAACAGGGAAACGCTTTCATTCGGTGAATTTCGCGGCATCCGACTTCGATTCCCCGTTTACCGAAATTCAGTTACCTTTGGATTTCGGGTGATCCCTCTTGAGCATGTTTGCTTCTGCTACTTGTTCTAAATCAGACTTCTTCCGCAAACGGGGAAACGCTTTGAGTCGGTGAATTTCGCGGTATTCCGACTCCTATGCCCCGGTTGCCGATATTCAGTTGCCTTTGAATTTCGGGTGATCCCTCTTGAGCATGTATGCTTCTGCTACTTGTTCTAAATTAGACTTCTTCCACAAATGGCGACACGCTTTGACTCGGTGAGTTTCGTGGCATTCCAACTTCGATGCCCTGGTTGCGAAAATTCAGTTGCCTTTGAATTTCTGGTGATCCCTCTTGAGCATGTATGCTTCTGCTACTTGTTCTAGATCAGACTTCTTCCGCAAACGGGGAAACGCTTTGACTCGGTGTATTTCGCGGCATTCCGACTTCGATTCCTCGTTTCCGAAATTCAGTTACCTTTGGATTTCGGGTGATCCATCTTGAGCATGTATGCTTCTGCTACTTGTTCTAAATCAGACGTCTTCCGCAAACGGTGAAACACTTTGATTCGCAAAATTTCGCGGCATTCCGACTTCGATTCCCCGTTTGCCGAAATTTAGTTTCCTTTGGATTTCGGGTCATCCCTCTTGAGCATGTATGCTTCTGCTACTTGTTCTAAATCAGACTTCTTCCGCAAACGGGGAAACGCTTTGAGTCGGTGAATTTCGCGGTATTCCGACTCCTATGCCCCGGTTGCCGAAATTCAGTTACCTTTGGATTTCGGGTGATCCCTCTTGAGCATGTTTGCTTCTGCTACTTGTTCTAAATCAGACTTCTTCCGCAAACGGGGAAACGCTTTGCCTCGGTGAGTTTCGCGGCATTCCGACTCCTATGCCCCGGTTGCCGATATTCAGTTGCCTTTGAATTTCGGGTGATCCCTCTTGAGCATGTATGCTTCTGCTACTTGTTCTAAATTAGACTTCTTCCACAAATGGCGACACGCTTTGACTCGGTGAGTTTTGTGGCATTCCAACTTCGATGCCCTGGTTGCGAAAATTCAGTTGCCTTTGAATTTCTGGTGATCCCTCTTGAGCATGTATGCTTCTGCTACTTGTTCTACATCAGACTTCTTCCGCAAACGAGGAAACTCTTTGACTCGGTGAATTTCGCGGCATTCCGACTTTGACTCCCCGTTTGCCGAAATTCAGTTACCTTTGGATTTCTGGTGATCCCTCTTGAGCATGTATGCTTCTGCTACTAGTTCTAGATCAGACTTCTTCCGCAAACGGGGAAACGCTTTGACTCGGTGTATTTCCCGGCATTCCGACTTCGATGCCCCGGTTGCCGAAATTCAGTTGCCTTTGAATTTCGGGTGATCCCTCTTGAGCATGTATGCTTCTGCAACTTGTTCTAGATCATACTTCTTCCACAAATGGGGAAACTCTTTGACTCGGTGAATTTCGCGGCATTCCTACTTCGATTCCCCGTTTGCCAAAATTCAGTTACCTTTGGATTTCTGGTGATCCCTCTTGAGCATGTATGTTTCTGCTACTTGTTCTAGATCAGACTTCTTCCGCAAACGGGGAAACGCTTTGACTCGGTGTATTTCCCGGCATTCCGACTTCGATGCCCCGGTTGCCGAAATTCAGTTGCCTTTGAATTTCGGGTGATCCCTCTTGAGCATGTATGCTTCTGCTACTTGTTCTAGATCAGACTTCTTCCACAAATGGGGAAACTCTTTGACTCGGTGAATTACGCGGCATTCCGACTTCGATTCCCCGTTTGCCGAAATTCAGTTACCTTTGGATTTCTGGTGATCCCTCTTGAGCATGTATGCTTCTGCTACTTGTTCTACATCAGACTTCTTCCGCAAACATCGAAACACTTTGCCTCAGTGAGTTTCGCGGTATTCCGACTTCGATGCCCTAGTTGCAAAAATTCAGTTGCCTTTGAATTTCTGGTGATCCCTCTTGAGCATGTATGCTTCTGCTACTTGTTCTACATCAGACTTCTTCCGCAAACATCGAAACACTTTGCCTCAGTGAGTTTCGCGGTATTCCGACTTCGATGCCCTAGTTGCGAAAATTCAGTTGCCTTTGAATTTCTGTTGATCCCTCTTGAGCATGTATGCTTCTGCTACTTGTTCTACATCAGACTTCTTCCGCAAACGTCGAAACGCTTTGACTCGGTGAGTTTCGCGGCATTCCGACTTCGATTCCCCGTTTGCCGAAATTCAGTTTCCTTTGGATTTCGGGTGATCCCTCTTGAGCATGGATGCTTCTGCTACTTGTTCTAGATCAGACTTCTTCCGCAAACGGGGAAACACTTTGACTCGGTGAATTTCGGGGCATTCCGACTTCGATGCCTCGGTTGCCGAAATTCAGTTGCCTTTGAATTTCGGGTGATCCCTCTTGAGCATGTATGCTTCTGCTACTTGTTCTAGATCAGACTTCTTCCGCAAACAGGGAAACGCTTTCATTCGGTGAATTTCGCGGCATCCGACTTCGATTCCCCGTTTGCCGAAATTCAGTTCCCTTTGGATTTTGGGTTATCCCTCTTGAGCATGTTTGCTTCTGCTACTTGTTCTAAATTAGACTTCTTCCGTAAATGGCGACACGCTTTGAGTCGGTGAATTTCGCGGTATTCCAACTTCGATGCCCTGGTTGCGAAAATTCAGTTGCCTTTGAATTTCTGGTGATCCCTCTTGAGCATGTATGCTTCTGCTACTTGTTCTACATCAGACTTCTTCCGCAAACGTCGAAACGCTTTGCCTCGGTGAGTTTCGCGGTATTCCGACTTCGATGCCCTAGTTGCGAAAATTCAGTTGCCTTTGAATTTCTGGTGATCCCTCTTGAGCATGTATGCCTCTGCTACTTGTTCTACATCAGACTTCTTCCGCAAACGTCGAAACGCTTTGCCTCGGTGAGTTTCGCGGCATTCCGACTTCGATTCTCCGTTTGCCGAAATTCAGTTTCCTTTGGATTTCGGGTGATCCCTCTTGAGCATGTTTGCTTCTGCTACTTGTTCTAAATCAGACTTCTTCCGCAAATGGGGAAACGCTTTGAGTCGGTGAATTTCGCGGTATTCCGACTCCTATGCCCCGGTTGCCGATATTCAGTTGCCTTTGAATTTCGGGTGATCCCTCTTGAGCATGTATGCTTCTGCTACTTGTTCTAAATTAGACTTCTTCCACAAATGGCGACACGCTTTGACTCGGTGAGTTTCGTGGCATTCCAACTTCGATGCCCTGGTTGCGAAAATTCAGTTGCCTTTGAATTTCTGGTGATCCCTCTTGAGCATGTATGCTTCTGCTACTTGTTCTAGATCAGACTTCTTCCGCAAACGGGGAAACGCTTTGACTCGGTGTATTTCGCGGCATTCCGACTTCGATTCCTCGTTTCCGAAATTCAGTTACCTTTGGATTTCGGGTGATCCCTCTTGAGCATGTATGCTTCTGCTACTTGTTCTAAATCAGACGTCTTCCGCAAACGGTGAAACACTTTGATTCGCAAAATTTCGCGGCATTCCGACTTCGATTCCCCGTTTGCCGAAATTTAGTTTCCTTTGGATTTCGGGTCATCCCTCTTGAGCATGTATGCTTCTGCTACTTGTTCTACATCAGACTTCTTCCGCAAACGGCGAAATGCTTTGACTCGATGAATTTCGCTGCATTCCGCCTTCGATTCCCCGTTTGCCGAAATTCAGTTGCCTTTGAATTTCGGGTGATCCCTCTTGAGCATGGATGCTTCTGCTACTTGTTCTAAATCAGACTTCTTCCGCAAACGAGGAAACTCTTTGACTCGGGGAATTTCGCGGCATTCCGACTTTGACTCCCCGTTTGCCGAAATTCAGTTACCTTTGGATTTCTGGTGATCCCTCTTGAGCATGTATGCTTCTGCTACTTGTTCTAGATCAGACTTCTTCCGCAAACGGGGAAACGCTTTGACTCGGTGTATTTCCCGGCATTCCGACTTCGATGCGCCGGTTGCCGAAATTCAGTTGCCTTTGAATTTCGGGTGATCCCTCTTGAGCATGTATGCTTCTGCAACTTGTTCTAGATCAGACTTCTTCCACAAATGGGGAAACTCTTTGACTCGGTGAATTTCGCGGCATTCCGACTTCGATTCCCCGTTTGCCGAAATTCAGTTACCTTTGGATTTCTGGTGATCCCTCTTGAGCATGTATGCTTCTGCTACTTGTTCTACATCAGACTTCTTCCGCAAACGTCGAAACGCTTTGCCTCAGTGAGTTTCGCGGTATTCCGACTTCGATGCCCTAGTTGCGAAAATTCAGTTGCCTTTGAATTTCTGGTGATCCCTCTTGAGCATGTATGCTTCTGCTACTTGTTCTACATCAGACTTCTTCCGCAAACGTCGAAACCCTTTGCCTCGGTGAGTTTCGCGGTATTCCGACTTCGATGCCCTAGTTGCGAAAATTCAGTTGCCTTTGAATTTCTGTTGATCCCTATTGAGCATGTATGCTTCTGCTACTTGTTCTACATCAGACTTCTTCCGCAAACGTCGAAACGCTTTGACTCGGTGAGTTTCGCGGCATTCCGACATCGATTCCCCGTTTGCCGAAATTCAGTTTCCTTTGGATTTCGGGTGATCCCTCTTGAGCATGGATGCTTCTGCTACTTGTTCTACATCAAAATTCTTCCGCAAACGGCGAAACGCTTTGCCTCAGTGAGTTTCACGGCATTCCGACTTCGATGCCCCGGTTGCCGATATTCAGTTGCCTTTGGATTTCGGGTGATCCCTCTTGAGCATGTATGCTTCTGCTACTTGTTCTAGATCAGACTTCTTCCGCAAACGGGGAAACACTTTGACTCGGTGAATTTCGGGGCATTCCGACTTCGATGCCTCGGTTGCCGAAATTCAGTTGCCTTTGAATTTAGGGTGATCCCTCTTGAGCATGTATGCTTCTGCTACTTGTTCTAGATCAGACTTCTTCCGCAAACGGGGAAACTCTTTGACTCGGTGAATTTCGCGGCATTTCGACTTCGATTCCCCGTTTGCCGAAATTCAGTTTCCTTTGGATTTCGGGTCATCCCTCTTGAGCAAGTATGCTTCTGCTACTTGTTCTAAATTAGACTTCTTCCGTAAATGGCGACACGCTTTGAGTCGGTGAATTTCGCGGTATTCCAACTTCGATGCCCTGGTTGTGAAAATTCAGTTGCCTTTGAATTTCTGGTGATCCCTCTTGAGCATGTATGCTTCTGCTACTTGTTCTACATCAGACTTCTTCCGCAAACGTCGAAACGCTTTGCCTCAGTGAGTTTCACGGCATTCCGACTTCGATGCCCCGGTTGCCGATATTCAGTTGCCTTTGGATTTCGGGTGATCCCTCTTGAGCATGTATGCTTCTGCTACTTGTTCTAGATCAGACTTCTTCCGCAAACGGGGAAACACTTTGACTCGGTGAATTTCGGGGCATTCCGACTTCGATGCCTCGGTTGCCGAAATTCAGTTGCCCTTGGATTTCGGGTGATCCCTCTTGAGCATGTTTGCTTCTGCTACTTGTTCTAAATTAGACTTCTTCCGTAAATGGCGACACGCTTTGAGTCGGTGAATTTCGCGGTATTCCAACTTCGATGCCCTGGTTGTGAAAATTCAGTTGCCTTTGAATTTCTGGTGATCCCTCTTGAGCATGTATGCTTCTGCTACTTGTTCTACATCAGACTTCTTCCGCAAACGTCGAAACGCTTTGCCTCAGTGAGTTTCACGGCATTCCGACTTCGATGCCCCGGTTGCCGATATTCAGTTGCCTTTGGATTTCGGGTGATCCCTCTTGAGCATGTATGCTTCTGCTACTTGTTCTAGATCAGACTTCTTCCGCAAACGGGGAAACACTTTGACTCGGTGAATTTCGGGGCATTCCGACTTCGATGCCTCGGTTGCCGAAATTCAGTTGCCCTTGGATTCCGGGTGATCCCTCTTGAGCATGTTTGCTTCTGCTACTTGTTCTAAATCAGACTTCTTCCGTAAATGACGACACGCTTTGAGTCGGTGAATTTCGCGGTATTCCAACTTCGATGCCCTGGTTGCGAAAATTCAGTTGCCTTTGAATTTCTGGTGATCCCTCTTGAGCATGTATGCTTCTGCTACTTGTTCTACATCAGACTTCTTCCGCAAACGTCGAAACGCTTTGCCTCGGTGAGTTTCGCGGTATTCCGACTTCGATGCCCTAGTTGCGAAAATTCAGTTGCCTTTGAATTTCTGGTGATCCCTCTTGAGCATGTATGCTTCTGCTACTTGTTCTACATCAGACTTCTTCCGCAAACGTCGAAACGCTTTGCCTCGGTGAGTTTCGCGGCATTCCGACTTCGATTCCCCGTTTGCCGAAATTCAGTTTCCTTTGGATTTCGGGTGATCCCTCTTGAGCATGGATGCTTCTGCTACTTGTTCTACATCAAAATTCTTCCGCAAACGGCGAAACGCTTTGCCTCAGTGAGTTTCACGGCATTCCGACTTCGATGCCCCGGTTGCCGATATTCAGTTGCCTTTGGATTTCGGGTGATCCCTCTTGAGCATGTATGCTTCTGCTACTTGTTCTAGATCAGACTTCTTCCGCAAACGGGGAAACACTTTGACTCAGTGAATTTCGGGGCATTCCGACTTCGATGCCTCGGTTGCCGAAATTCAGTTGCCTTTGAATTTCAGGTGATCCCTCTTGAGCATGTATGCTTCTGCTACTTGTTCTAGATCAGACTTCTTCCGCAAACAGGGAAACACTTTCATTCGGTGAATTTCGCGGCATCCGACTTCGATTCCCCGTTTACCGAAATTCAGTTACCTTTGGATTTCGGGTGATCCCTCTTGAGCATGTTTGCTTCTGCTACTTGTTCTACATCAGACTTCTTCCGCAAACGGGGAAACGCTTTGAGTCGGTGAATTTCGCGGTATTCCGACTCCTATGCCCCGGTTGCCGATATTCAGTTGCCTTTGAATTTCGGGTGATCCCTCTTGAGCATGTATGCTTCTGCTACTTGTTCTAAATTAGACTTCTTCCACAAATGGCGACACGCTTTGACTCGGTGAGTTTCGTGGCATTCCAACTTCGATGCCTTGGTTGCGAAAATTCAGTTGCCTTTGAATTTCTGGTGATCCCTCTTGAGCATGTATGCTTCTGCTACTTGTTCTAGATCAGACTTCTTCCGCAAACGGGGAAACGCTTTGACTCGGTGAATTTCGCTGCATTCCGCCTTCGATTCCCCGTTTGCCGAAATTCAGTTGCCTTTGAATTTCGGGTGATCCCTCTTGAGCATGGATGCTTCTGCTACTTGTTCTACATCAGACTTCTTCCGCAAACGGGGAAACTCTTTGACTCGGTGAATTTCGCGGCATTCCGACTTTGACTCCCCGTTTGCCGAAATTCAGTTTCCTTTGGATTTCGGGTGATCCCTCTTGAGCATGTATGCTTCTGCTAGTTGTTCTAGATCAGACTTCTTCCGCAAACGGGGAAACTCTTTGACTCGGTGAATTTCGCGGCATTTCGACTTCGATTCCCCGTTTGCCGAAATTCAGTTTCCTTTGGATTTCGGGTCATCCCTCTTGAGCAAGTATGCTTCTGCTACTTGTTCTACATCAGACTACTTCCGCAAACGGCGAAACGCTTTGATTCGCTGAATTTCGCGGCATTCCGACTTCGATTCCCCGTTAGCCGAAATTCAGTGTCCTTTGGATTTCGGGTGATCCCTCTTGAGCATGGATGCTTCTGCTACTTGTTCTACATCAGAATTCTTCCGCAAACGGCGAAACGCTTTGCCTCAGTGAGTTTCACGACATTCCAACTTCGATGCCCCGGTTGCCGAAATTTAGTTGCCTTTGAATTTCGGGTGATCCCTCTTGAGCAAGTATGCTTCTGCTACTTGTTCTAAATCAGACTTCTTCCGTAAATGGCGACACGCTTTTACTCGGTGAGTTTCGCGGCATTCCAACTTCGATGCCCTGGTTGCGAACATTCAGTTGCCTTTGAATTTCTGGTGATCCCTCTTGAGCATGTATGCTTCTGCTACTTGTTCTACATCAGACTTCTTCTGCAAACGTCGAAACGCTTTGCCTCGGTGAGTTTCGCGGCATTCCGACTTCGATCCCCCATTTGCCGAAATTCAGTTACCTTTGGATTTCGGGTGATCCCTCTTGAGCATGTATGCTTCTGCTACTTGTTCTAGATAAGACTTCTTCCGCAAACGGGGAAACACTTTGACTCGGTGAATTTCGGGGCATTCCGACTTCGATGCCTCGGTTGCCGAAATTCAGTTGCCTTTGAATTTCGGGTGATCCCTCTTGAGCATGTATGCTTCTGCTACTTGTTCTAGATCAGACTTCTTCCGCAAACAGGGAAACGCTTTCATTCGGTGAATTTCGCGGCATCCGACTTCGATTCTCCGTTTGCCGAAATTCAGTTACCTTTGGATTTCGGGTGATCCCTCTTGAGCATGTTTGCTTCTGCTACTTGTTCTACATCAGACTTCTTCCGCAAACGGGGAAACGCTTTGAGTCGGTGAATTTCGCGGTATTCCGACTCCTATGCCCCGGTTGCCGATATTCAGTTGCCTTTGAATTTCGGGTGATCCCTCTTGAGCATGTATGCTTCTGCTACTTGTTCTACATCAGACTTCTTCCGCAAACGTCGAAACGCTTTGCCTCGGTGAGTTTCGCGGTATTCCGACTTCGATGCCCTAGTTGCGAAAATTCAGTTGCCTTTGAATTTCTGGTGATCCCTCTTGAGCATGTATGCTTCTGCTACTTGTTCTACATCAGACTTCTTCCGCAAACATCGAAACGCTTTGCCTCGGTGAGTTTCGCGGCATTCCGACTTCGATTCCCCGTTTGCCGAAATTCAGTTTCCTTTGGATTTCGGGTGATCCCTCTTGAACATGGATGCTTCTGCTACTTGTTCTACATCAAAATTCTTCCGCAAACGGCGAAACGCTTTGCCTCAGTGAGTTTCACGGCATTCCGACTTCGATGCCCCGGTTGCCGATATTCTGTTGCCTTTGGATTTCGGGTGATCCCTCTTGAGCATGTATGCTTCTGCTACTTGTTCTAGATCAGACTTCTTCCGCAAACGGGGAAACACTTTGACTCGGTGAATTTCGGGGCATTCCGACTTCGATGCCTCGGTTGCCGAAATGCAGTTGCCTTTGGATTTCGGGTGATCCCTCTTGAGCATGTTTGCTTCTGCTACTTGTTCTAAATCAGACTTCTTCCGTAAATGGCGACACGCTTTGAGTCGGTGAATTTCGCGGTATTCCAACTTCGATGCCCTGGTTGCGAAAATTCAGTTGCCTTTGAATTTCTGGTGATCCCTATTGAGCATGTATGCTTCTGCTACTTGTTCTACATCAGACTTCTTCCGCAAACGTCGAAACGCTTTGCCTCGGTGAGTTTCGCGGTATTCCGACTTCGATGCCCTAGTTGCGAAAATTCAGTCGCCTTTGAATTTCTGGTGATCCCTCTTGAGCATGTATGCTTCTACTACTTGTTCTACATCAACTTCTTCCGCAAACGTCGAAACGCTTTGCCTCGGTGAGTTTCGCGGCATTCCGACTTCGATTCCCCGTTTGCCGAAATTCAGTTACCTTTGGATTTTGGGTGATCCCTCTTGAGCATGGATGCTTCTGCTACTTGTTCTACATCAAAATTCTTCCGCAAACGGCGAAACGCTTTGCGTCAGTGAGTTTCACGGCATTCCGACTTCGATGCCCCGGTTGCCGATATTCAGTAGCCTTTGGATTTCGGGTGATCCCTCTTGAGCATGTATGGTTCTGCTACTTGTTCTAGATCAGACTTCTTCCGCAAACGGGGAAACACTTTGACTCGGTGAATTTCGGGGCATTCCGACTTCGATGCCTCGGTTGCCGAAATTCAGTTGCCTTTGAATTTCGGGTGATCCCTCTTGAGCATGTATGCTTCTGCTACTTGTTCTAGATCAGACTTCTTCCGCAAACAGGGAAACGCTTTCATTCGGTGAATTTCGCGGCATCCGACTTCGATTCCCCGTTTACCGAAATTCAGTTACCTTTGGATTTCGGGTGATCCCTCTTGAGCATGTTTGCTTCTGCTACTTGTTCTACATCAGACTTCTTCCGCAAACGGGGAAACGCTTTGAGTCGGTGAATTTCGCGGTATTCCGACTCCTATGCCCCGGTTGCCGATATTCAGTTGCCTTTGAATTTCGGGTGATCCCTCTTGAGCATGTATGCTTCTGCTACTTGTTCTAAATTAGACTTCTTCCACAAATGGCGACACGCTTTGACTAGGTGAGTTTCGTGGCATTCCAACTTCGATGCCCTGGTTGCGAAAATTCAGTTGCCTTTGAATTTCTGGTGATCCCTCTTGAGCATGTATGCTTCTGCTACTTGTTCTAGATCAGACTTCTTCCGCAAACTGGGAAACGCTTTGACTCGGTGAATTTCGCTGCATTCCGCCTTCGATTCCCCGTTTGCCGAAATTCAGTTGCCTTTGAATTTTGGGTGATCCCTCTTGAGCATGGATGCTTCTGCTACTTGTTCTAAATCAGACTTCTTCCGCAAACGGGGAAACTCTTTGACTCGGTGAATTTCGCGGCATTCCGACTTTGACTCCCCGTTTGCCGAAATTCAGTTTCCTTTGGATTTCGGGTGATCCCTCTTGAGCATGTATGCTTCTGCTACTTGTTCTAGATCAGACTTCTTCCGCAAACGGGGAAACTCTTTGACTCGGTGAATTTCACGGCATTTCGACTTCGATTCCCCGTTTGCCGAAATTCAGTTTCCTTTGGATTTCGGTTCATCCCTCTTGAGCAAGTATGCTTCTGCTACTTGTTCTACATCAGACTACTTCCGCAAACGGCGAAACACTTTGATTCGCTGAATTTCGCGGCATTCCGACTTCGATTCCCCGTTAGCCGAAATTCAGTGTCCTTTGGATTTCGGGTGATCCCTCTTGAGCATGGATGCTTCTGCTACTTGTTCTACATCAGAATTCTTCCGCAAACGGCGAAACGCTTTGCCCTAGTGAGTTTCACGACATTCCGACTTCGATGCCCCGGTTGCCGAAATTTAGTTGCCTTTGAATTTCGGGTGATCCCTCTTGAGCAAGTATGCTTCTGCTACTTGTTCTAAATCAGACTTCTTCCGTAAATGGCGACACGCTTTGACTCGGTGAGTTTCGCGGCATTCCAACTTCGATGCCCTGGTTGCGAACATTCAGTTGCCTTTGAATTTCTGGTGATCCCTCTTGAGCATGTATGCTTCTGCTACTTGTTCTACATCAGACTTCTTCTGCAAACGTCGAAACGCTTTGCCTCGGTGAGTTTCGCGGCATTCCGACTTCGATCCCCCATTTGCCGAAATTCAGTTACCTTTGGATTTCGGGTGATCCCTCTTGAGCATGTATGCTTCTGCTACTTGTTCTAAATCAGACTTCTTCCGCAAATGGCGAAACGCTTTGACTCGGTGAGTTTCGCGGCATTCCGACTTTGATGCCCCGGTTGCCGAAATTCAGTTGCCTTTGAATTTCTGGTGATCCCTCTTGAGCATGTATGCTTCTGCTACTTGTTCTACATCAGAATTCTTCCGCAAACGTCGAAACACTTTGCCTCGGTGAGTTTCACGGCATTCCGACTTCGATCCCCCATTTGCCGAAATTCAGTTACCTTTGGATTTCGGGTGATCCCTCTTGAGTATGTATGCTTCTGCTACTTGTTCTAAATCAGACTTCTTCCGCAAATGGCGAAACGCTTTGACTCGGTGAGTTTCGCGGCATTCCAACTTCGATGCCCTGGTTGCGAAAATTCAGTTGCCTTTGAATTTCTGGTGATCCCTATTGAGCATGTATGCTTCTGCTACTTGTTCTACATCAGACTTCTTCCGCAAACGTCGAAACGCTTTGCCTCAGTGAGTTTCGCGGCATTCCGACTTCGGTCCCCCCATTTGCCGAAATTCAGTTACCTTTGGATTTCGGGTGATCCCTCTTGAGCATGTTTGCTTCTGCTACTTGTTCTAAATCAGACTTCTTCCGCAAACGGGGAAACGCTTTGAGTCGGTGAATTTCGCGGCATTCCGACTTCGATTCCCCGTTTGCCGAAATTCAGTTTCCTTTGGATTTCGGGTCATTCCTCTTGAGCATGTATACTTCTACTACTTGTTCTACATCATACTTCTTCCGCAAACGGCGAAACGCTTTGCCTCGGTGAGTTTCGCGGCATTCCGACTTCGATGCCCCGGTTGCCGAAATTCAGTTGCCTTTGAATTTCGGGTGATCCCTCTTGAGCATGTATGCTTCTGCTACTTGTTCTATATCAGACTTCTTCCGCAAACGGGGAAACTCTTTGACTCGGTGAATTTTGTGGCATTCCGACTTCGATTCCCCGTTTGCCGAAATTTAGTTACCTTTGGATTTCGGGTGATCCCTCTTGAGCATGTATGCTTCTACTACTTGTTCTAAATCAGACTTCTTCCGCAAATGGGGAAAGGCTTTGATTCGCTGAATTTCGCGGCATTCCGACTTCGATTCCCCGTTTTTACGAAATTCAGTTACCTTTGGATTTTGGGTGATCCCTCTTGAGCATGTATGCTTCTCCTACTTGTTCTACATCAGACTTCTTCCGCAAACGGGGAAACGCTTTGATTCGCTGAATTTTGCGGCATTCCGACTTCGATTCCTCGTTTGCCGAAATTCAGTTTCCTTTGGATTTCGGGTCATCCCTCTTGAGCATGTATGCTTCTGCTACTTGTTCTACATCAGACTTCTTCCGCAAACGTCGAAACGCTTTGCCTCGGTGAGTTTCGCGGCATTCCGACTTAGATCCCCCCATTTGCCGAAATTCAGTTTCCTTTGAATTTCGGGTCATCCCTCTTGAGCATGTATGCTTCTGCTACTTGTTCTACATCAGACTTCTTCCGCAAACGGCGAAACGCTTTGACTCGGTGCATTTTGCGGCATTCCGACTTCGATTCCTCGTTTGCCGAAATTCAGTTTCCTTTGGATTTCGGGTCATCCCTCTTGAGCATGTATGCTTCTGCTACTTGTTCTAAATCAGACTTCTTCCGCAAACGGCGAAACGCTTTAACTCGGTGAGTTTCGCGGCATTCCGACTTCGATGCCCCGGTTGCCGAAATTCAGTTGCCTTTGAATTTCGGGTGATCCCTCTTGAGCATGTATGCTTCTGCTACTTGTTTTAATTCAGACTTCTTCCGTAAATGGTGAAACGCTTTGACTCGATGAGTTTCGCGGCATTCCGACTTCGATGCCCCGGTTGCCGAAATTCAGTTGCTTTTGAATTTCGGGCGATCCTTCTTGAGCATGTATGCTTCTGCTACTTGTTCTATATCAGACTTCTTCCGCAAACGGGGAAACTCTTTGACTCTGTGAATTTTGCGGCATTCCGACTTCGATTCCCCGTTTGCCGAAATTCAGTTACCTTTAGATTTCGGATGATCCCTCTTGAGCATGTATGCTTCTGCTACTTGTTCTAAATCAGACTTCTTCCGCAAACGGGGAAACGCTTTGATTCGCTGAATTTCGCGGCATTCCAACTTCGATGCCCTGGTTGCGAAAATTCAGTTGCCTTTGAATTTCTGGTGATCCCTCTTGAGCATGTATGCTTCTACTACTTGTTCTACATCAGACTTCTTCCGCAAACATCGAAATGCTTTGCCTCGGTGAGTTTCGCGGCATTCCGACTTCGATTCCCCGTTAGCCGAAATTCAGTGTCCTTTGGATTTCGGGTGATCCCTCTTGAGCATGGATGCTTCTGCTACTTGTTCTACATCAGAATTCTTCCGCAAACGGCGAAACGCTTTGCCTCAGTGAGTTTCACGACATTCCGACTTCGATGCCCCGGTTGCCGAAATTTAGTTGCCTTTGAATTTCGGGTGATCCCTCTTGAGCATGGATGCTTCTGCTACTTGTTCTAAATCAGACTTCTTCCGCAAACGGGGAAACTCTTTGACTCGGTGAATTTCGCGGCATTCCGACTTTGACTCCCCGTTTGCCGAAATTCAGTTTCCTTTGGATTTCGGGTGATCCCTCTTGAGCATGTATGCTTCTGCTACTTGTTCTAGATCAGACTTCTTCCGCAAACGGGGAAACTCTTTGACTCGGTGAATTTCGCGGCATTCCGACTTCGATTCCCCGTTTGCCGAAATTCAGTTTCCTTTGGATTTCGGGTCATCCCTCTTGAGCAAGTATGCTTCTGCTACTTGTTTTACATCAGACTACTTCCGCAAACGGCGAAACGCTTTGATTCGCTGACTTTCGCGGCATTCCGACTTCGATTCCCTGTTAGCCGAAATTCAGTGTCCTTTGGATTTCGGGTGATCCCTCTTGAGCATGGATGCTTCTGCTACTTGTTCTACATCAGAATTCTTCCGCAAACGGCGAAACGCTTTGCCTCAGTGAGTTTCACGACATTCCGACTTCGATGCCCCGGTTGCCGAAATTTAGTTGCCTTTGAATTTCGGGTGATCCCTCTTGAGCAAGTATGCTTCTGCTACTTGTTCTAAATCAGACTTCTTCCGTAAATGGCGACACGCTTTGACTCGGTGAGTTTCGCGGCATTCCAACTTCGATGCCCTGGTTGCGAACATTCAGTTGCCTTTGAATTTCTGGTGATCCCTCTTGAGCATGTATGCTTCTGCTACTTGTTCTACATCAGACTTCTTCTGCAAACGTCGAAACGCTTTGCCTCGGTGAGTTTCGCGGCATTCCGACTTCGATCCCCCATTTGCCGAAATTCAGTTACCTTTGGATTTCGGGTGATCCCTCTTGAGCATGTATGCTTCTGCTACTTGTTCTAAATCAGACTTCTTCCGCAAATGGCGAAACGCTTTGACTCGGTGAGTTTCGCGGCATTCCGACTTTGATGCCCCGGTTGCCGAAATTCAGTTGCCTTTGAATTTCTGGGGATCCCTCTTGAGCATGTATGCTTCTGCTACTTGTTGTACATCAGAATTCTTCCGCAAACGTCGAAACACTTTGCCTCGGTGAGTTTCACGGCATTCCGACTTCGATCCCCCATTTGCCGAAATTCAGTTACCTTTGGATTTCGGGTGATCCCTCTTGAGTATGTATGCTTCTGCTACTTGTTCTAAATCAGACTTCTTCCGCAAATGGCGAAACGATTTGACTCGGTGAGTTTCGCGGCATTCCAACTTCGATGCCCTGGTTGCGAAAATTCAGTTGCCTTTGAATTTCTGGTGATCCCTCTTGAGCATGTATGCTTCTGCTACTTGTTCTACATCAGACTTCTTCCGCAAACGTCGAAACGCTTTGCCTCGGTGAGTTTCGCGGCATTCCGACTTCGGTCCCCCCATTTGCCGAAATTCAGTTACCTTTGGATTTCGGGTGATCCCTCTTGAGCATGTTTGCTTCTGCTACTTGTTCTAAATCAGACTTCTTCCGCAAACGGGGAAACGCTTTGAGTCGGCGAATTTCGCGGCATTCCGACTTCGATTCCCCGTTTGCCAAAATTCAGTTTCCTTTGGATTTCGGGTCATCCCTCTTGAGCATGTATGCTTCTACTACTTGTTCTACATCATACTTCTTCCACAAACGGCGAAACGCTTTGCCTCAGTGAGTTTCGCGGTATTCCGACTTCGATGCCCTAGTTGCGAAAATTCAGTTGCCTTTGAATTTCGGGTGATCCCTCTTGAGCATGTATGCTTCTGCTACTTGTTCGAAATCAGACTTCTTCCGCAAACGGGGAAACGCTTTGTGTCGGTGAATTTCACGGCATTCCGTCTTCGATTCCCCGTTTGCCGAAATTCAGTTGCCTTTGGATTTCGGGTGATCCCTCTTGAGCATGTATGCTTCTACTACTTGTTCTAAATCAGACTTCTTCCGCAAATGGGGAAAAGCTTTGATTCGCTGAATTTCGCGGCATTCCGACTTCGATTCCCCGTTTGTCGAAATTCAGTTTCCTTTGGATTTTGGGTCATCCCTCTTGAGCATGTATGCTTCTGCTACTTGTTCTACATCAGACTTCTTCCGCAAACGGCGAAACGCTTTGACTCGGTGAATTTCGCGGCATTCCGACTTCGATTCCCCGTTTGCCGAAATTCAGTTGCCTCTGAATTTCGGGAGATCCCTCTTGAGCATGGATGCTTCTGCTACTTGTTCTACATCAGACTTCTTCCGCAAACGGCGAAACGCTTTGCCTCAGTGAGTTTCACGACATTTCGACTTCGATGCCCCTGTTGCCGAAATTTAGTTGCCTTCGAATTTCGGATGATCCCTCTTGAGCATGTATGCTTCTGCTACTTGTTTTAAATCAGACTTCTTCCGTAAATGGTGAAACGCTTTGACTCGATGAGTGTGGCGGCATTCCGAATTTGATGCCCCAGTTGCCGAAATTCAGTTGCCTTTGGATTTCGGGTGATCCCTCTTGAGCATGTATGCTTCTACTACTTGTTCTAAATCAGACTTCTTCCGCAAACGGGGAAACGCTTTGATTCGCTGAATTTCGCGGCATTCCGACTTCGATTCCCCGTTTGCCGAAATTCAGTTTCCTTTGGATTTCGTGTCATCCCTCTTGAGCATGTATGATTCTGCTACTTGTTCTACATCAGACTTCTTCCGCAAACGGCAAAACGCTTTGACTCGGTGAATTTCGCGGCATTCCGACTTCGATTCCTCGTTTGCCAAAATTCAGTTGCCTCTGAATTTCGGGTGATCCCTCTTGAGCATGGATGCTTCTGCTACTTGTTCTAAATCAGACTTCTTCCGCAAACGGGGAAACGCTTTGATTCGCTGAATTTCGCGGCATTCCGACTTCGATTCCCCGTTTGCTGAAATTCAGTTTCCTTTGGATTTCGGGTCATCCCTCTTGAGCATGTATGCTTCTGCTACTTGTTCTACATCAGACTTCTTCCGCAAACGGGGAAACGCTTTGAGTCGGCGAATTTCGCGGCATTCCGACTTCGATTCCCCGTTTGCCAAAATTCAGTTTCCTTTGGATTTCGGGTCATCCCTCTTGAGCATGTATGCTTCTACTACTTGTTCTACATCATACTTCTTCCACAAACGGCGAAACGCTTTGCCTCAGTGAGTTTCGCGGTATTCCGACTTCGATGCCCTAGTTGCGAAAATTCAGTTGCCTTTGAATTTCGGGTGATCCCTCTTGAGCATGTATGCTTATGCTACTTGTTCTACATCAGACTTCTTCCGCAAACGGCGAAACGCTTTGACTCGGTGAGTTTCGCGGCATTCCGACTTCGATGCCCCAGTTGCCGAAAGTCAGTTGCCTTTGAATTTCGGGGGATCCCTCTTGAGCATGTATGCTTCTGCTACTTGTTTTAAATCAGACTTCTTCCGTAAATGGTGAAACGCTTTGACTCGATGAGTTTCAGTGGCATTCCGACTTCGATGCCCCAGTTGCCGAAATTCAGTTGCCTTTGAATTTGGGGCGATCCCTCTTGAGCATGTATGCTTCTTCTACTTGTTCTATATCAGACTTCTTCCGCAAACGGGGAAACACTTTGACTCGTTGAGTTTCGCGGCATTCCAACTTTGATTCCCTGTTTGCCGAAATTCAGTTTCCTTTGGATTTCAGATTATTCCTCTTGCGCATGTATGCTTCTGCTACTTGTTCGAAATCAGACTTCTTCCGCAAACGGGGAAACACTTTGATTCGGTGAATTTCGCGGCATTCCGACTTCGATTCCCCGTTTGCTGAAATTCAGTTTCCTTTGGATTTCGGGTCATCCCTCTTGAGCGAGTATGCTTCTGCTACTTGTTCTAAATCAGACTTCTTCCGCAAATGGCGACACGCTTTGACTCGGTGAGTTTCGCGGCATTCCGACTTTGATGCCCTGGTTGCGAAAATTCAGTTGCCTTTGAATTTCTGGTGATCCCTCTTGGGCATGTATGCTTCTGCTACTTGTTCTACATCAGACTTCTTCCGCAAATGTCGAAACGCTTTGCCTCGGTGTGTTTCGCGGCATTCCGACTTTGATGCCCCTGTTGCCGATATTCAGTTGCCTTTGGATTTCGGGTGATCCCTCTTGAGCATGTATGCTTCTGCTACTTGTTCTAAATCAGACTTCTTCCGCAAACGGGGAAACGCTTTGATTCGGTGAATTTCGCGGCATTCCGACTTCGATTCCCCGTTTGCCGAAATTCAGTTGCCTTTGGATTTCGGGTCATCCCTCTTGATCATGTATGCTTCTGCTACTTGTTCTAAATCAGACTTCTTCCGCAAATGGCGACACGCTTTGACTCGGTGAGTTTCGCGGCATTCCGACTTCGATTCCCCGTTTGCTGAAATTCAGTTTCCTTTGGATTTCGGGTGATCCCTCTTGAGCATGTATGCTTCTGCTACTTGTTCTAGATCAGACTTCTTCCGCAAACGGGGAAAAACTTTCACTCGGTGAATTTCGCGGCATCCGACTTCGATTCCCCGTTTGCCAAAATTCAGTTCCCTTTGGATTTCGGGTGATCCCTCTTGAGCATGTATGCTTCTGCTACTTGTTCTAAATCAGACTTCTTCCGCAAACGGGGAAACGCTTTGATTCGGTGAATTTCGCGGCATTCCGACTTCGATTCCCCGTTTGCCGAAATTCAGTTGCCTTTGGATTTCGGGTGATCCCTCTTGATCATGTATGCTTCTGCTACTTGTTCTAAATCAGACTTCTTCCGCAAATGGCGACACGCTTTGACTCGGTGAGTTTCGCGGCATTCCGACTTCGATTCCCCGTTTGCTGAAATTCAGTTTCCTTTGGATTTCGGGTGATCCCTCTTGAGCATGTATGCTTCTGCTACTTGTTCTAGATCAGACTTCTTCCGCAAACGGGGAAAAACTTTCACTCGGTGAATTTCGCGGCATCCGACTTCGATTCCCCGTTTGCCAAAATTCAGTTCCCTTTGGATTTCGGGTGATCCCTCTTGAGCATGTATGCTTCTGCTACTTGTTCTACATCAGACTTCTTCCGCAAACGGGGAAACGCTTTGATTCGGTGAATTTCGCGGCATTCCGACTTCGATTCCCCGTTTGCCGAAATTCAGTTGCCTTTGGATTTCGGGTGATCCCTCTTGATCATGTATGCTTCTGCTACTTGTTCTAAATCAGACTTCTTCCGCAAATGGCGACACGCTTTGACTCGGTGAGTTTCGCGGCATTCCGACTTCGATTCCCCGTTTGCTGAAATTCAGTTTCCTTTGGATTTCGGGTCATCCCTCTTGAGCATGTATGGTTCTGCTACTTGTTCTAAATCAGACTTCTTCCGCAAACGGGGAAACGCTTTGATTCGGTGAATTTCGCGGCATTCCGACTTTGATTCCCCGTTTGCCAAAATTCAGTTTCCTTTGGATTTCGGGTGATCCCTCTTGAGCATGTATGCTTCTGCTACTTGTTCTAAATCAGACTTCTTCCGCAAACGGGGAAACGCTTTGATTCGGTGAATTTCGCGGCATTCTGACTTCGATTCCCCGTTTGCTGAAATTCAGTTTCCTTTGGATTTCGGGTGATCCCTCTTGAGCATGTATGCTTCTGCTACTTGTTCTAAATCAGACTTCTTCCGCAAACGGGGAAACGCTTTGATTCGGTGAATTTCGCGGCATTCCGACTTTGATTCCCAGTTTGCCGAAATTCAGTTTCCTTTGGATTTCGGGTGATCCCTCTTGAGCATGTATGCTTCTGCTACTTGTTCTAAATCAGACTTCTTCCGCAAACAGGGAAACACTTTGAGTCGGTGAATTTCGCGGCATTCCGACTTCGATTCCCCGTTTGCTGAAATTCAGTTTCCTTTGGATTTCGGGTCATCCCTCTTGAGCGAGTATCCTTCTGCTACTTGTTCTAAATCAGACTTCGTCCGCAAATGGCGACACGCTTTGATTCGGTGAGTTTCGCGGCATTCCGACTTCGATGCCCCGTTTGCCGAAATTCAGTTTCCTTTGGATTTCGGGTCATCCCTCTTGAGCGAGTATGCTTCTGCTACTTGGTCTAGATCAGACTTCTTCCGCAAATGGCGACCCGCTTTGATTCGGTGAGTTTCGCGGCATTCCGACTTCGATGCCCCGTTTGCCGAAATTCAGTTTCCTTTGGATTTCAGATTATTCCTCTTGCGCATGTATGCTTCTACTACTTGTTCGAAATCAGACTTCTTCCGCAAACGGGGAAACGCTTTGATTCGGTGAATTTCGCGGCATTCCGACTTCGATTCCCCGTTTGCTGAAATTCAGTTTCCTTTGGATTTCGGGTCATCCCTCTTGAGCGAGTATGCTTCTGCTACTTGTTCTAGATCAGACTTCTTCCGCAAACGGGGAAAAACTTTCACTCGGTGAATTTCGCGGCATCCGACTTCGATTCCCCGTTTGCCAAAATTCAGTTACCTTTGGATTTCGGGTGATCCCTCTTGAGCATGTATGCTTCTGCTACTTGTTCTAAATCAGACTTCTTCCGCAAACGGGGAAACGCTTTGATTCGGTGAATTTCGCGGCATTCCGACTTCGATTCCCCGTTTGCCGAAATTCAGTTGCCTTTGGATTTCGGGTGATCCCTCTTGATCATGTATGCTTCTGCTACTTGTTCTAAATCAGACTTCTTCCGCAAATGGCGACACGCTTTGACTCGGTGAGTTTCGCGGCATTCCGACTTTGATGCCCTGGTTGCGAAAATTCAGTTGCCTTTGAATTTCTGGTGATCCCTCTTGGGCATGTATGCTTCTGCTACTTGTTCTACATCAGACTTCTTCCGCAAATGTCGAAACGCTTTGCCTCGGTGTGTTTCGCGGCATTCCGACTTTGATGCCCCTGTTGCCGATATTCAGTTGCCTTTGGATTTCGGGTGATCCCTCTTGAGCATGTATGCTTCTGCTACTTGTTCGAAATCAGACTTCTTCCGCAAACGGGGAAACGCTTTGAGTCGGTGAATTTCGCGGCATTCCGTCTTTGATTCCCCGTTTGCCGAAATTCAGTTGCCTTTGGATTTCGGGTGATCCCTCTTGATCATGTATGCTTCTGGTACTTGTTCTAAATCAGACTTCTTCCGCAAATGGCAACCCGCTTTGATTCGGTGAGTTTCGCGGCATTCCGACTTCGATGCCCCATTTGCCGAAATTCAGTTTCCTTTGGATTTCGGGTCATCCCTCTTGAGCGAGTATGCTTCTGCTACTTGTTCTAGATCAGACTTCTTCCGCAAACGGGGAAACGCTTTCACTCGGTGAATTTCGCGGCATCCGACTTCGATTCCCCATTTGCCAAAATTCAGTTACCTTTGGATTTCGGGTGATCCCTCTTGACCATGTATGCTTCTGCTACTTGTTCGAAATCAGACTTCTTCCGCAAACGGGGAAACGCTTTGATTCGGTGAATTTCGCGGCATTCCGACTTCGATTCCCCGTTTGCCGAAATTCAGTTGCCTTTGGATTTCGGGTGATCCCTCTTGATCATGTATGCTTCTGCTACTTGTTCTAAATCAGACTTCTTCCGCAAATGGCGACACGCTTTGACTCGGTGAGTTTCGCGGCATTCCGACTTTGATGCCCTGGTTGCGAAAATTCAGTTGCCTTTGAATTTCTGGTGATCCCTCTTGAGCATGTATGCTTCTGCTACTTGTTCTACATCAGACTTCTTCCTCAAATGTCGAAACGCTTTGCCTCGGTGAGTTTCGCGGCATTCCGACTTTGATGCCCCTGTTGCCGATATTCATTTGCCTTTGGATTTCGGGTGATCCCTCTTGAGCATGTATGCTTCTGCTACTTGTTCGAAATCAGACTTCTTCCGCAAACGGGGAAACGCTTTGAGTCGGTGAATTTCGCGGCATTCCGTCTTCGATTCCCCTTTTGCCGAAATTCAGTTGCCTTTGGATTTCGGGTGATCCCTCTTGATCATGTATGCTTCTGCTACTTGTTCTAAATCAGACTTCTTCCGCAAATGGCGACCCGCTTTGATTCGGTGAGTTTCGGGGCATTCCGACTTCGATGCCCCGTTTGCCGAAATTCAGTTTCCTTTGGATTTCGGGTCATCCCTCTTGAGCGAGTATGCTTCTGCTACTTGTTCTAGATAAGACTTCTTCCGCAAACGGGGAAACGCTTTCACTCGGTGAATTTCGCGGCATCCGACTTCGATTCCCCGTTTGCCAAAATTCAGTTACCTTTGGATTTCGGGTGATCCCTCTTGAGCATGTATGCTTCTGCTACTTATTCTAAATCAGACTTCTTCCGCAAATGGGGAAACGCTTTGACTCGTTGAATTTCGCAGCATTCCGACATCGATTTCCTGTTTGCCGAAATTCAGTTGCCTTTGGATTTCGGGTGATCCCTCTTGAGCATGTATGCTTCTGCTACTTGTTCGAAATCAGACTTCTTCCGCAAACGGGGAAACGCTTTGAGTCGGTGAATTTCGCGGCATTCCGTCTTGGATTCCCCGTTTGCCGAAATTCAGTTGCCTTTGGATTTCGGGTGATCCCTCTTGATCATGTATGCTTCTGCTACTTGTTCTAAATCAGACTTCTTCCGCAAATGGCGACCCGCTTTGATTCGGTGAGTTTCGCGGCATTCCGACTTCGATGCCCCATTTGCCGAAATTCAGTTTCCTTTGGATTTCGGGTCATCCCTCTTGAGGGAGTATGCTTCTGCTCCTTGTTCTAGATCAGACTTCTTCCGCAAACGGGGAAACGCTTTCACTCGGTGAATTTCGCGGCATCCGACTTCGATTCCCCGTTTGCCAAAATTCAGTTACCTTTGGATTTCGGGTGATCCCTCTTGAGCATGTATGCTTCTGCTACTTGTTCTAAATCAGACTTCTTCCGCAAACGGGGAAACGCTTTGATTCGGTGAATTTCGCGGCATTCCGACTTTGATTCCTCGTTTGCCGAAATTCAGTTGCCTTTGGATTTCGGGTGATCCCTCTTGATCATGTATGCTTCTGCTACTTGTTCTAAATCAGACTTCTTCCGCAAATGGCGACACGCTTTGACTCGGTGAGTTTCGCGGCATTCCGACTTTGATGCCCCTGTTGCCGATATTAAGTTGCCTTTGGATTTCGGGTGATCCCTCTTGAGCATGTATGCTTCTGCTACTTGTTCGAAATCAGACTTCTTCCGCAAACGGGGAAACGCTTTGTGTCGGTGAATTTCACGGCATTCCGTCTTCGATTCCCCGTTTGCCGAAATTCAGTTGCCTTTGGATTTCGGGTGATCCCTCTTGATCATGTATGCTTCTGCTACTTGTTCTAAATCAGACTTCTTCCGCAAATGGCGACCCGCTTTGATTCGGTGAGTTTCGCGGCATTCCGACTTCGATGCCCCGTTTGCCGAAATTCAGTTTCCTTTGGATTTCGGGTCATCCCTCTTGAGCGAGTATGGTTCTGCTACTTGTTCTAGATCAGACTTCTTCCGCCAACTGGGAAACGCTTTCACTCGGTGAATTTCGCGGCATCCGACTTCGATTCCCCGTTTGCCAAAATTCAGTTACCTTTGGATTTCGGGTGATCCCTCTTGACCATGTATGCTTCTGCTACTTGTTCGAAATCAGACTTCTTCCGCAAACGGGGAAACGCTTTGAGTCGGTGAATTTTGCGGCATTCCGACTTCGATTCCCCGTTTGCCGAAATTCAGTTGCCTTTGGATTTCGGGTGATCCCTCTTGATCATGTATGCTTCTGCTACTTGTTCTACATCAGACTTCTTCCGCAAATGGCGACACGCTTTCACTCGGTGAGTTTCGCGGCATTCCGACTTCGATGCCCTGGTTGCGAAAATTCAGTTGCCTTTGAATTTCTGGTGATCCCTCTTGAGCATGTATGCTTCTGCTACTTGTTCTACATCAGACTTCTTCCGCAAATGTCGAAACGCTTTGCCTCGATGAGTTTCGCGGCATTCCGACTTTGATGCCCCTGTTGCCGATATTCAGTTGCCTTTGGATTTCGGGTGATCCCTCTTGAGCATGTATGCTTCTGCTACTTGTTCGAAATCAGACTTCTTCCGCAAACGGGGAAACGCTTTGAGTCGGTGAATTTCGCGCCATTCCGTCTTGGATTCCCCGTTTGCCGAAATTCAGTTGCCTTTGGATTTCGGGTGATCCCTCTTGACCATGTATGCTTCTGCTACTTGTTCGAAATCAGACTTCTTCCGCAAACGGGTAAACGCTTTGAGTCGGTGAATTTTGCGGCATTCCGACTTCGATTCCCCGTTTGCCGAAATTCAGTTGCCTTTGGATTTCGGGTGATCCCTCTTGATCATGTATGCTTCTGCTACTTGTTCTAAATCAGACTTCTTCCGCAAATGGCGACACGCTTTCACTCGGTGAGTTTCGCGGCATTCCGACTTTGATGCCCTGGTTGCGAAAATTCAGTTGCCTTTGAATTTCTGGTGATCCCTCTTGAGCATGTATGCTTCTGCTACTTGTTCTACATCAGACTTCTTCCGCAAATGTCGAAACGCTTTGCCTCGGTGAATTTCGCGGCATTCCGTCTTCGATTCCCCGTTTGCCGAAATTCAGTTGCCTTTGGATTTCGGGTGATCCCTCTTGATCATGTATGCTTCTGCTACTTGTTCTAAATCAGACTTCTTCCGCAAAGGGCGACCCGCTTTGATTCGGTGAGTTTCGCGGCATTCCGACTTCGATGCCCCGTTTGCCGAAATTCAGTTTCCTTTGGATTTCGGGTCATCCCTCTTGAGCGAGTATGCTTCTGCTACTTGTTCTAGATCAGACTTCTTCCGCAAACGGGGAAACGCTTTCACTCGGTGAATTTCGCGGCATCCGACTTCGATTCCCCGTTTGCCAAAATTAAGTTACCTTTGGATTTCGGGTGATCCCTCTTGACCATGTATGCTTCTGCTACTTGTTCGAAATCAGACTTCATCCGCAAACGGGGAAACGCTTTGATTCGGTGAATTTCGCGGCATTCCGACTTTGATTCCCCGTTTGCCAAAATTCAGTTTCCTTTGGATTTCGGGTGATCCCTCTTGAGCATGTATGCTTCTGCTACTTGTTCTAAATCAGACTTCTTCCGCAAACGGGGAAACGCTTTGATTCGATGAATTTCGCGGCATTCCGACTTCGATTCCCCGTTTGCTGAAATTCAGTTTCCTTTGGATTTCGGGTGATCCCTCTTGAGCATGTATGCTTCTGCTACTTGTTCTAAATCAGACTTCTTCCGCAAACGGGGAAACGCTTTGATTCGGTGAATTTCGCGGCATTCCGACTTCGATTCCCCGTTTGCCGAAATTCAGTTGCCTTTGGATTTCGGGTGATCCCTCTTGATCATGTATGCTTCTGCTACTTGTTCTAAATCAGACTTCTTCCGCAAATGGCGACCCGCTTTGATTCGGTGAGTTTCGCGGCATTCCGACTTCGATGGCCCGTTTGCCGAAATTCAGTTTCCTTTGGATTTCGGGTGATCCCTCTTGATCATGTATGCTTCTGCTACTTGTTCTAAATCAGACTTCTTCCGCAAATGGCGACCCGCTTTGATTCGGTGAGTTTCGCGGCATTCCGACTTCGATGGCCCGTTTGCCGAAATTCAGTTTCCTTTGGATTTCGGGTCATCCCTCTTGAGCGAGTATGCTTCTGCTACTTGTTCTAGATCAGACTTCTTCCGCAAACGGGGAAACGCTTTCACTCGGTGAATTTCGCGGCATCCGACTTCGATTCCCCGTTTGCCAAAATTCAGTTACCTTTGGATTTCGGGTGATCCCTCTTGACCATGTATGCTTCTGCTACTTGTTTGAAATCAGACTTCTTCCGCAAACGGGGAAACGCTTTGAGTCGGTGAATTTTGCGGCATTCCGACTTCGATTCCCCGTTTGCCGAAATTCAGTTGCCTTTGGATTTCGGGTGATCGCTCTTGATCATGTATGCTTCTGCTACTTGTTCTAAATCAGACTTCTTCCGCAAATGGCGACACGCTTTCACTCGGTAAGTTTCGCGACATTCCGACTTCGATGCCCTGGTTGCGAAAATTCAGTTGCCTTTGAATTTCTGGTGATCCCTCTTGAGCATGTATGCTTCTGCTACTTGTTCTACATCAGACTTCTTCCGCAAATGTCGAAACGCTTTGCCTTGGTGAATTTCGCGGCATTCCGTCTTCGATTCCCCGTTTGCCGAAATTCAGTTGCCTTTGGATTTCGGGTCATCCCTCTTGATCATGTATGCTTCTGCTACTTGTTCTAAATCAGACTTCTTCCGCAAATGGCGACCCGCTTTGATTCGGTGAGTTTCGCGGCATTCCGACTTCGATGCCCCGTTTGCCGAAATTCAGTTTCCTTTGGATTTCGGGTCATCCCTCTTGAGCGAGTATGCTTCTGCTACTTGTTCTAGATCAGACTTCTTCCGCAAACGGGGAAACGCTTTCACTCGGTGAATTTCGCGGCATCCGACTTCGATTCCCCGTTTGCCAAAATTCAGTTACCTTTGGATTTCGGGTGATCCCTCTTGACCATGTATGCTTCTGCTACTTGTTCGAAATCAGACTTCTTCCGCAAACGGGGAAACACTTTGATTCGGTGAATTTCGCGGCATTCCGACTTCGATTCCCCGTTTGCCGAAATTCAGTTGCCTTTGGATTTCGGGTGATCCCTCTTGATCATGTATGCTTCTGCTACTTGTTCTAAATCAGACTTCTTCCGCAAATGGCGACACGCTTTCACTCGGTGAGTTTCGCGGTATTCCGACTTCGATGCCCTGGTTGCGAAAATTCAGTTGCCTTTGAATTTCTGGTGATCCCTCTTGAGCATGTATGCTTCTGCTACTTGTTCTACATCAGACTTCTTCCGCAAATGTCGAAACGCTTTGCCTTGGTGAATTTCGCGGCATTCCGTCTTCGATTCCCCGTTTGCCGAAATTCAGTTGCCTTTGGATTTCGGGTCATCCCTCTTGATCATGTATGCTTCTGCTACTTGTTCTAAATCAGACTTCTTCCGCAAATGGCGACCCGCTTTGATTCGGTGAGTTTCGCGGCATTCCGACTTCGATGCCCCGTTTGCCGAAATTCAGTTTCCTTTGGATTTCGGGTCATCCCTCTTGAGCGAGTATGCTTCTGCTACTTGTTCTAGATCAGACTTCTTCCGCAAACGGGGAAACGCTTTCACTCGGTGAATTTCGCGGCATCCGACTTCGATTCCCCGTTTGCCAAAATTCAGTTACCTTTGGATTTCGGGTGATCCCTCTTGACCATGTATGCTTCTGCTACTTGTTCGAAATCAGGCTTCTTCCGCAAACGGGGAAACGCTTTGAGTCCGTGAATTTTGCGGCATTCCGACTTCGATTCCCCGTTTGCCGAAATTCAGTTGCCTTTGGATTTCGGGTGATCCCTCTTGATCATGTATGCTTCTGCTACTTGTTCTAAATCAGACTTCTTCCGCAAATGGCGACACGCTTTCACTCGGTGAGTTTCGCGGCATTCCGACTTCGATGCCCTGGTTGCGAAAATTCAGTTGCCTTTGAATTTCTGGTGATCCCTCTTGAGCATGTATGCTTCTGCTACTTGTTCTACATCAGACTTCTTCCGCAAATGTCGAAACGCTTTGCCTTGGTGAATTTCGCGGCATTCCGTCTTCGATTCCCCGTTTGCCGAAATTCAGTTGCCTTTGGATTTCGGGTCATCCCTCTTGATCATGTATGCTTCTGCTACTTGTTCTAAATCAGACTTCTTCCGCAAATGGCGACCCGCTTTGATTCGGTGAGTTTCGCGGCATTCCGACTTCGATGCCCCGTTTGCCGAAATTCAGTTTCCCTTGGATTTCGGGTCATCCCTCTTGAGCGAGTATGCTTCTGCTACTTGTTCTAGATCAGACTTCTTCCGCAAACGGGGAAACGCTTTCACTCGGTGAATTTCGCGGCATCCGACTTCGATTCCCCGTTTGCCAAAATTCAGTTACCTTTGGATTTCGGGTGATCCCTCTTGACCATGTATGCTTCTGCTACTTGTTCGAAATCAGACTTCTTCCGCAAACGGGGAAACACTTTGATTCGGTGAATTTCGCGGCATTCCGACTTCGATTCCCCGTTTGCCGAAATTCAGTTGCCTTTGGATTTCGGGTGATCCCTCTTGATCATGTATGCTTCTGCTACTTGTTCTAAATCAGACTTCTTCCGCAAATGGCGACACGCTTTCACTCGGTGAGTTTCGCGGTATTCCGACTTCGATGCCCTGGTTGCGAAAATTCAGTTGCCTTTGAATTTCTGGTGATCCCTCTTGAGCATGTATGCTTCTGCTACTTGTTCTACATCAGACTTCTTCCGCAAATGTCGAAACGCTTTGCCTTGGTGAATTTCGCGGCATTCCGTCTTCGATTCCCCGTTTGCCGAAATTCAGTTGCCTTTGGATTTCGGGTCATCCCTCTTGATCATGTATGCTTCTGCTACTTGTTCTAAATCAGACTTCTTCCGCAAATGGCGACCCGCTTTGATTCGGTGAGTTTCGCGGCATTCCGACTTCGATGCCCCGTTTGCCGAAATTCAGTTTCCTTTGGATTTCGGGTCATCCCTCTTGAGCGAGTATGCTTCTGCTACTTGTTCTAGATCAGACTTCTTCCGCAAACGGGGAAACGCTTTCACTCGGTGAATTTCGCGGCATCCGACTTCGATTCCCCGTTTGCCAAAATTCAGTTACCTTTGGATTTCGGGTGATCCCTCTTGACCATGTATGCTTCTGCTACTTGTTCGAAATCAGACTTCTTCCGCAAACGGGGAAACGCTTTGATTCGGTGAATTTTGCGGCATTCCGACTTCGATTCCCCGTTTGCCGAAATTCAGTTGCCTTTGGATTTCGGGTGATCCCTCTTGATCATGTATGCTTCTGCTACTTGTTCGAAATCAGACTTCTTCCGCAAATGGCGACACGCTTTCACTCGGTGAGTTTCGCGGCATTCCGACTTCGATGCCCTGGTTGCGAAAATTCAGTTGCCTTTGAATTTCTGGTGATCCCTCTTGAGCATGTATGCTTCTGCTACTTGTTCTACATCAGACTTCTTCCGCAAATGTCGAAACGCTTTGCCTTGGTGAATTTCGCGGCATTCCGTCTTCGATTCCCCGTTTGCCGAAATTCAGTTGCCTTTGGATTTCGGGTCATCCCTCTTGATCATGTATGCTTCTGCTACTTGTTCTAAATCAGACTTCTTCCGCAAATGGCGACCCGCTTTGATTCGGTGAGTTTCGCGGCATTCCGACTTCGATGCCCCGTTTGCCGAAATTCAGTTTCCTTTGGATTTCGGGTCATCCCTCTTGAGCGAGTATGCTTCTGCTACTTGTTCTAGATCAGACTTCTTCCGCAAACGGGGAAACGCTTTCACTCGGTGAATTTCGCGGCATCCGACTTCGATTCCCCGTTTGCCAAAATTCAGTTACCTTTGGATTTCGGGTGATCCCTCTTGACCATGTATGCTTCTGCTACTTGTTCGAAATCAGACTTCTTCCGCAAACGGGGAAACGCTTTGAGTCGGTGAATTTTGCGGCATTTCGACTTCGATTCCCCGTTTGCCGAAATTCAGTTGCCTTTGGATTTCGGGTGATCCCTCTTGATCATGTATGCTTCTGCTACTTGTTCTAAATCAGACTTCTTCCGCAAATGGCGACACGTTTTCACTCGGTGAGTTTCGCGGCATTCCGACTTCGATGCCCTGGTTGCGAAAATTCAGTTGCCTTTGGATTTTTGGTGATCCCTCTTGAGCATGTATGCTTCTGCTACTTGTTTTACATCAGACTTCTTCCGCAAATGTCGAAACGCTTTGCCTCGGTGAGTTTCGCGGCATTCCGACTTTGATGCCCCTGTTGCCGATATTCAGTTGCCTTTGGATTTCGGGTGATCCCTCTTGAGCATGTATGCTTCTGCTACTTGTTCGAAATCAGACTTCTTCCGCAAACGGGGAAACGCTTTAAGTCGGTGAATTTCTCGGCATTCCGTCTTGCATTCCCCGTTTGCCGAAATTCAGTTGCCTTTGGATTTCGGGTCATCCCTCTTGATCATGTATGCTTCTGCTACTTGTTCTAAATCAGACTTCTTCCGCAAATGGCGACCCGCTTTGATTCGGTGAGTTCGCGGCATTCCGACTTCGATGCCCCGTTTGCCGAAATTCAGTTGCCTTTGGATTTCGGGTGATCCCTCTTGATCATGTATGCTTCTGCTACTTGTTCTAAATCAGACTTCTTCCGGAAATGGCGACACGCTTTCACTCGGTGAGTTTCGCGGCATTCCGACATCGATGCCCTGGTTGCGAAAATTCAATTGCCTTTGAATTTCTGGTGATCCCTCTTGAGCATGTATGCTTCTGCTACTTGTTCTACATCAGACTTCTTCCGCAAATGTCGAAACGCTTTGCCTTGGTGAATTTCATGGCATTCCATCTTCGATTCCCCGTTTGCCGAAATTCAGTTGCCTTTGGATTTCGGGTGATCCCTCTTGATCATGTATGCTTCTGCTACTTGTTCTAAATCAGACTTCTTCCGCAAATGGCGACCCGCTTTGATTCGGTGAGTTTCGCGGCATTCCGACTTCGATGCCCCGTTTGCCGAAATTCAGTTTCCTTTGGATTTCGGGTCATCCCTCTTGAGCGAGTGTGCTTCTGCTACTTGTTCTAGATCAGACTTCTTCCGCAAACGGGGAAACGCTTTCACTCGGTGAATTTCGCGGCATCCGACTTCGATTACCCGTTTGCCAAAATTCAGTTACCTTTGGATTTCGGGTGATCCCTCTTGACCATGTATGCTTCTGCTACTTGTTCGAAATCAGACTTCTTCCGCAAACGGGGAAACGCTTTGAGTCGGTGAATTTTGCGGCATTCCGACTTCGATTCCCCGTTTGCCGAAATTCAGTTGCCTTTGGATTTCGGGTGATCCCTCTTGATCATGTATGCTTCTGCTACTTGTTCTAAATCAGACTTCTTCCGCAAATGGCGACACGCTTTCACTCGGTGAGTTTCGCGGCATTCCGACTTCGATGCCCTGGTTGCGAAAATTCAGTTGCCTTTGAATTTCTGGTGATCCCTCTTGAGCATGTATGCTTCTGCTACTTGTTCTACATCAGACTTCTTCCGCAAATGTCGAAACGCTTTGCCTCGGTGAGTTTCGCGGCATTCCGACTTTGATGCCCCTGTTGCCGATATTCAGTTGCCTTTGGATTTCGGGTGATCCCTCTTGAGCATGTATGCTTCTGCTACTTGTTCGAAATCAGACTTCTTCCGCAAACGGGGAAACGCTTTGAGTCGGTGAATTTCGCGGCATTCCGTCTTGGATTCCTCGTTTGCCGAAATTCAGTTGCCTTTGGATTTCGGGTGATCCCTCTTGATCATGTATGCTTCTGCTACTTGTTCTAAATCAGACTTCTTCCGCAAATGGCGACACGCTTTCACTCGGTGAGTTTCGCGGCATTCCGACTTCGATGCCCTGGTTGCGAAAATTCAGTTGCCTTTGAATTTCTGGTGATCCCTCTTGAGCATGTATGCTTCTGCTACTTGTTCTACATCAGACTTCTTCCGCAAATGTCGAAACGCTTTGCCTCGGTGAATTTCGCGGCATTCCGTCTTCGATTCCCCGTTTGCCGAAATTCAGTTGCCTTTGGATTTCGGGTGATCCCTCTTGATCATGTATGCTTCTGCTACTTGTTCTAAATCAGACTTCTTCCCCAAATGGCGACCCGCTTTGATTCGGTGAGTTTCGCGGCATTCCGACTTCGATGCCCCGTTTGCCGAAATTCAGTTTCCTTTGGATTTCGGGTCATCCCTCTTGAGCGAGTATGCTTCTGCTACTTGTTCTAGATCAGACTTCTTCCGCAAACGGGGAAACGCTTTCACTCGGTGAATTTCGCGGCATCCGACTTCGATTCCCCGTTTGCCAAAATTCAGTTACCTTTGGATTTCGGGTGATCCCTCTTGACCATGTATGCTTCTGCTACTTGTTCGAAATCAGACTTCTTCCGCAAACGGGGAAACGCTTTGAGTCGGTGAATTTTGCGGCATTCCGACTTCGATTCCCCGTTTGCCGAAATTCAGTTGCCTTTGGATTTCGGGTGATCCCTCTTGATCATGTATGCTTCTGCTACTTGTTCTAAATCAGACTTCTTCCGCAAATGGCGACACGTTTTCACTCGGTGAGTTTCGCGGCATTCCGACTTCGATGCCCTGGTTGCGAAAATTCAGTTGCCTTTGGATTTCTGGTGATCCCTCTTGAGCGAGTATGCTTCTGCTACTTGTTCTAGATCAGACTTCTTCCGCAAACGGGGAAACGCTTTCACTCGGTGAATTTCGCGGCATCCGACTTCGATTCCCCGTTTGCCAAAATTCAGTTACCTTTGGATTTTGGGTGATCCCTCTTGAGCATGTATGCTTCTGCTACTTGTTCTACATCAGACTTCTTCCGCAAACGGGGAAACGCTGGTGAGTTTCGCGGCATTCCGACTTCGATGCCCCATTTGCCGAAATTCAGTTTCCTTTGGATTTCGGGTCATCCCTCTTGAGCGAGTATGCTTCTGCTACTTGTTCTAGATCAGACTTCTTCCGCAAACGGGGAAACGCTTTCACTCGGTGAATTTCGCGGCATCCGACTTCGATTCCCCGTTTGCCAAAATTCAGTTACCTTTGGATTTTGGGTGATCCCTCTTGAGCATGTATGCTTCTGCTACTTGTTCTACATCAGACTTCTTCCGCAAACGGGGAAACGCTGGTGAGTTTCGCGGCATTCCGACTTCGATGCCCCATTTGCCGAAATTCAGTTTCCTTTGGATTTCGGGTCATCCCTCTTGAGCGAGTATGCTTCTGCTACTTGTTCTAGATCAGACTTCTTCCGCAAACGGGGAAACGCTTTCACTCGGTGAATTTCGCGGCATCCGATTTCGATTCCCCGTTTGCCAAAATTCAGTTACCTTTGGATTTTGGGTGATCCCTCTTGAGCATGTATGCTTCTGCTACTTGTTCTACATCAGACTTCTTCCGCAAACGGGGAAACGCTGGTGAGTTTCGCGGCATTCCGACTTCGATGCCCCATTTGCCGAAATTCAGTTTCCTTTGGATTTCGGGTCATCCCTCTTGAGCGAGTATGCTTCTGCTACTTGTTCTAGATCAGACTTCTTCCGCAAACGGGGAAACGCTTTCACTCGGTGAATTTCGCGGCATCCGACTTCGATTCCCCGTTTGCCAAAATTCAGTTACCTTTGGATTTTGGGTGATCCCTCTTGAGCATGTATGCTTCTGCTACTTGTTCTACATCAGACTTCTTCCGCAAACGGGGAAACGCTTTGAGTCGGTGAATTTTGCGGCATTCCGACTTCGATTCCCCGTTTGCCCAAATTCAGTTGCCTTTGGATTTCGGGTGATCCCTCTTGATCATGTATGCTTCTGCTACTTGTTCTAAATCAGACTTCTTCCGCAAATGGCGACACGCTTTGACTCGGTGAGTTTCGCGCCATTCCGACTTCGATGCCCTGGTTCCGAAAATTCAGTTGCCTTTGAATTTCTGGTGATCCCTCTTGAGCATGTATGCTTCTGCTACTTGTTCTACATCAGACTTCTTCCGCAAATGTCGAAACGCTTTGCCTCGGTGAGTTTCGCGGCATTCCGACTTTGATGCCCCTGTTGCCGATATTCAGTTGCCTTTGGATTTCGGGTGATCCCTCTTGAGCATGTATGCTTCTGCTACTTGTTCGAAATCAGACTTCTTCCGCAAACGGGGAAACGCTTTGAGTCGGTGAATTTCGCGGCATTCCGTCTTGGATTCCCCGTTTGCCGAAATTCAGTTGCCTTTGGATTTCGGGTGATCCCTCTTGATCATGTATGCTTCTGCTACTTGTTCTAAATCAGACTTCTTCCGCAAATGGCGACCCGCTTTGATTCGGTGAGTTTCGCGGCATTCCGACTTCGATGCCCCGTTTGCCGAAATTCAGTTTCCTTTGGATTTCGGGTCATCCCTCTTGAGCGAGTATGCTTCTGCTACTTGTTCTAGATCAGACTTCTTCCGCAAACGGGGAAACGCTTTCTCTCGGTGAATTTCGCGGCATCCGACTTCGATTCCCCGTTTGCCAAAATTCAGTTACCTTTGGATTTCGGGTGATCCCTCTTGACCATGTATGCTTCTGCTACTTGTTCGAAATCAGACTTCTTCCGCAAACGGGGAAACGCTTTGAGTCGGTGAATTTTGCGGCATTCCGACTTCGATTCCCCGTTTGCCGAAATTCAGTTGCCTTTGGATTTCGGGTGATCCCTCTTGATCATGTATGCTTCTGCTACTTGTTCTAAATCAGACTTCTTCCGCAAATGGCGACACGCTTTCACTCGGTGAGTTTCGCGGCATTCCGACTTCGATGCCCTGGTTGCGAAAATTCAGTTGCCTTTGAATTTCTGGTGATCCCTCTTGAGCATGTATGCTTCTGCTACTTGTTCTACATCAGACTTCTTCCGCAAATGTCGAAACGCTTTGCCTCGGTGAGTTTCGCGGCATTCCGACTTTGATGCCCCTGTTGCCGATATTCAGTTGCCTTTGGATTTCGGGTGATCCCTCTTGAGCATGTATGCTTCTGCTACTTGTTCGAAATCAGACTTCTTCCGCAAACGGGGAAACGCTTTGAGTCGGTGTGTAAACACCCAAACGAAAATATATATATGTCTATATATATATATATATATATATATTTAAAGAGAAAGAGAGAGAGAAAGATGGTGACGAATGCAGTTTTCGCTGCCGATGCAGAAATCGGCAGCGACGCAGATTTCGCTGCCGATGCAGAAATCGGTAGCGACGCAGTTGTCGCTGCCGATTCTGGATGGGGCAGCGACGCAGTTTTCGGTGCCGATGCAGAAATCGGCAGCGACGCAGTTTTCGCTGCCGATGCAGAAATCGGCAGCGACGCAGATTTCGCTGCCGATGCAGAAATCGGCAGCGACGCAGTTTTCGCTGCCGATTCTGGATTGGGCAGCGACGCAGTTTTCGCTGCCGATGCAGAAATCGGCAGCGACACAGATTTCGCTGCCGATGCAGAAATCGGCAGCGACGCAGTTTTCGCTGCCGATGCATAACTTTTATTAGATCCTTTTTGTTTAAAATTGTGATGACTATTAGTAGGAGAAGACTGTAAACTCATGTCTATGTATATATTTTTAATATGAACTTCAAATCAAGCAACCTTAATATTACGTGTTTGTGTAAGATTCACTTTGAAATGAAATGTTGATTGTATGGATTGTATTTCGATGATGTGAGGATTTAGATTCATTGATTGCCGGCACCATGTGGATTGAATGCATAAAAAAAAAAAAAAAATTATTGTGTTTTGGATTTGGAAAGCCGGGTCGTTACAGTTGGTATCAGAGCACTTGGTATGGATCCTGAGGATCATTAATAAATGTGTTGTTGTGATGAATTTCAGGATGGTACGCACCCGACAAGGGACACGAACTGAGCCGCCCTCCTTAGAAAGGAGGGGCATGAACCGAGGTGCCCAAGGTTGGCAAGATGAAGATCCCTTAGATGATACGGCATCTCATGCTCCGATAATACCACCCGAAACCTTGCAGGGGGAAGATACGGTGGCAGGGGAAGGCCCGAGGCCTCATCAAACAGAGGGAACACCCCCAGTCGCAACGGAGCAGCGAGAAAGATCAGAAGCACAACCATCTACTATTCCAACTGGTGTGCCCCCACAATATGTAGATGCAGGACTCCTTGTACAAATAGTTAAAGTAGTGATGGAAGGCATGGCTAGTTCAGCGGCATAAACAACTCCCACCACGCAGATTCCACCAGCAGCCCCTACGACTAGCATGACCATGGATAATGTGGTACCACTGGTGCGGCTAGTTAAGAGTATGAGGGAAATGGGCTGTGAACCGTACATGGGGGAACAAGATGCAGAGATAGCTGGAAGATGGATCAGGAAGGTAGAAAAGACAATGATTCAAATAAGCATACCCGAGCGTTTGAGGGTAAATTGTGCATCCCAGTTACTGTCTGATAGGGCCATGACATGGTGGGAAACAGTTCAGCTGAGGCGTGCGACTGAGACACTAACTTGGAGTGATTCCAAGACAGAGTTTGAGAATCAGTTTTATTCCAAGTATCATCGCAAGGTAAAAGAACAAGAGTTCTTGGCATTGAGACAGGGTGATATGTCAGTATTGGAGTACGAAAGGAGATTCCATGACCTTTCATTGTTCGCCCCACATTATGTGCCGACAGAGGAACATATGATTGAAAAGTTGAGAGATGGGTTACGACAGGATTTGAGACAAGGATTGATCGCCTTGCGATTTAAATTGGTGAGGGAGTTGATTGAGGCTGCACAAGCTCTGGAGGCATGTATTGGAGAAAGCCAAGGGGGGTATCAGAGTATAAGCAAAAAGAGAGATGGGGACTATTTCAGCAGCAGGCCACCGCACCCGAAGAAAGGAAAAAGTGGAGTGTTTGAGCAGCACGGAAAAAAGGGGAGTTTGATATTACCGCCTCACCAGCAATCAAGTGGGAGAGTAATGGTTGGACAGTCGCACTCGAGGGCAAACTCTTCTACTGGGACCGGTGACCGCAAGGGTGTTGACTATCCTTTTTGTGTAAAGTGTGGACAAAAACACCCTGGGGATTGCTCAGTTTCCCCCGGGCGATGTTTTGTATGCAGAGGAGAGGGCCATAGGTGGAGGAATTGTCAGTATCTTAATCAGGGGTGTCATTACTGTGGTGGAAGAGGTCATTACAAGAGGGACTGCCCCAAGAGGAACACCGGACAAGTACAGAGCTACAGACAGCCGAGTCAGAGCCACCAGCAGTCAGTCACCATTAATAGGCCAGTGAGATCTTCTCAATCAGGGGCAAACTCCAGTCGAGGGAAGCCGAGGGCACAAAATGATCGGACCTCGGGGAGGGTCTTCCACCTGACACAGGAGGAGGCCAGGGCTGCATCAGATGTGGTGGCAGGTACACTTCTATTGAATGGTTTTAATGTGCATGTGTTGTTTGATCCGGGTGCCACCCACTCATTCATTGCTAAGAGAATTGTCACTAAATTGAGAGAGGAAGTAAAAATGGTAGAGAAGGGGTTTGTTATTGGAACTCCAATGGGAAACATGGTTGAAACAAATATTGTATATGTGG
Organism: Populus davidiana; assembly: GCA_030145905.1. NCBI lineage: Eukaryota > Viridiplantae > Streptophyta > Magnoliopsida > Malpighiales > Salicaceae > Populus > Populus davidiana. Next base: position 723,516 of record CM057794.1, on the reverse strand, counting down.
ATGTGGGGGTTAGTTTATTCGGGTATGAAACAGAAGTAGATTTGATTCCCTTAGAGCTGCATGATTTTGACATAATACTAGGCATGGATTGGTTGAGTAAATACAAAGCACTAATAGATTGTTATGCGAAAACTGTCACTTTCCAAACACCTAAGGGCGAGAAAATAACTTTTGAAGGAGAGAGACTCCCTAAACTGAATGCTTTAATATCAGTGGTAACAGCCCAAAAACTTTTAAGAAAGGGATGTATGGGTTACCTCGCATACATCTTAAACTCTAATGATGAAGGTCCACGATTGAAGGATATTCCTGTGGTGAAGGATTTCCCAGATGTGTTTCCAGAAGAACTACCAGGACTACCCCCGGAGCGAGAGGTAGAGGTGTCTATAGACACTTTTCCTGGAGTTCCACCTATAGCCCAACAACCGTATCGGATGGCTCCAGCAGAACTGAACGAGTTAAAGACTCAATTACAGGAATTATTAGACAAAGGGTTCATACGGCCCAGTAATTCTCCTTGGGGAGCACCGGTCCTATTTGTAAGAAAGAAAGATGGAACCCATAGGCTTTGTATTGACTATCGACAGTTGAACAAAATGACAATGAAAAACAAGTATCCGTTGCCTCGGATAGATGATTTGTTCAACCAATTAAAAGGAGCAAGGGCATTCTCGAAGGTAGATCTGAGATCAGGGTACTATCAGATGAAGATTAAAGAAGCGGATGTAGCAAAGACCGCATTTAGAACTCGTTATGGACACTATGAATTTTTGGTATTACCGTTCGGGTTGACGAACGCCCCAGCCCTCTTCATGGATTTGATGAATCGGGTTTTCCAACCATACCTGGATAAGTTTGTGGTGGTATTCATTGATGATATACTGGTGTACTCAAATTCTTTCAAGGAGCACGAAGAACACTTGAGACAAACCTTACAAACCTTGAGAGATCACCAGCTATATGCAAAACTGAGTAAATGTGAATTTTGGCTGAAGAGAGTGATGTTTTTGGGACATGTCATTTCAGCCGAAGGTGTTTTTGTCGACCCTCAAAAAGTCGAAGCAGTCGTGAAATGGGAAAGACCGACTTCAGTCACTGAAATACGTAGTTTCCTGGGACTTGCAGGATACTATCGGAGATTTATCGAAGGTTTTTCCCTGATTGCAACCCCTTTGACCCAGCTAACTAGGAAGGATAAGAAATGGGTGTGGTCGGAAGAATGTGAGGCAAGCTTCCAAGAATTGAAGAGGAGGCTCACCACTGCTCCAGTCTTAACTCTCCCCTCAGGGACCGAGGGTTTTGTGGTATATAGTGATGCCTCGGGGAAGGGATTGGGGTGTGTTTTGATGCAACATGGGAAGGTGATCGCCTATGCATCAAGACAATTAAAGACTCATGAGGTGAACTACCCGGTGCACGACCTGGAGTTGGCAGCTGTAGTATTTGCCTTGAGGATATGGAGACACTATTTGTATGGGTCTCGAACCCAAATTTTTACTGATCATAAGAGCCTGAAGTATCTGATGTCGCAAAAGGAGTTGAACATGCGGCAAAGAAGGTGGATAGAGCTCATTAAGGATTATGATTGCACCATAGAATACCACCCGAGGAAAGCAAATGTGGTGGCAGATGCCCTCAGTCGAAAATATAAAGCCTCCTTGGGAAGCTTAACAGTGGGAAAGGAGCGACAATTGGCAGAATTAAAAGAGTTGGGTGCAGATTTGGGAATTGATGCAAGAGGTGGGTTAGTAGCCCAATTATTGGTGCGACCAACGTATCGAGAACATATACTACATGCCCAATTCCATGACAAGGTGGGGTCCAAGATTAGGAAGAATGTGGAGGCCGGGGTAGAAATGAAATTCCGAGTAGCAGATGATGGATCCTTGATGATGGGACAACGGTTGTACGTGCTTGATGACGAAACAGTCAAACGAATGATTCTACAAGAAGCTCATGAGTCCAAATTCTCCATACATCCTGGCAGCACTAAGATGTATCGAGACCTGAAACACCTTTATTGGTGGCCTAATATGAAAAGGGACATAGCTGAGTATGTGTCAAAGTGTGGGATATGTCAACAAGTCAAGGTTGAACACCAAAGGCCTGCGGGACCATTACAACCATTACAAATTCCAGAATGGAAGTGGGAGATGATCACCATGGATTTCGTGTCAGGATTTCCCAAAGGGAGAAAAGGAAATGATGCGATATGGGTCATTGTAGATCGGTTGACGAAATCCGCACTATTCTTGCCCGTAAAGATGACCGACTCGGTGGACAAGCTTGCCAAGATCTACATAAATGAGGTGGTACGACTTCATGGGATTCCGGTGTCCATTGTATCGGATCGAGATCCCAGGTTCACCTCTCGACTTTGGCCGAGCATACAACATGCCTTGGGGACAAGGTTGGACATGAGCACTGCGTTTCACCCTCAAACGGATGGCCAATCGGAAAGAGTCATCCAAGTCTTGGAAGACCTATTACGGGCCTGTGTGCTAGAATTTGGAGGAAACTGGGAGGAACACATGGCATTGGTGGAGTTCACGTATAACAATAGTCATCAAGCCACAATAGGAATGGCCCCGTATGAAGCCTTGTATGGTAGGAGGTGCAAAACTCCTTTGTGTTGGGAGGAAATTGGGGACCGGAAGTTATATGGCGCAGAGTTGGTCCAAGTCACCACGGAGAAAGTGAGAACTATCAGGGATCGCATCAAAGCCGCGCAGGATAGACAGAAGAAGTATGCCGATGTGAGGAGAAGACCTCTCGAGTTCAGTATGGGGGACCAGGTGTTCCTGAAGGTAGCCCCATGGAAGAACATGTTACGGTTTGGGTTGAAAGGGAAGTTAACTCCCCGTTTCATCGGACCCTTCAAAATCTTACAACGAGTTGGACCAGTAGCCTACAAGGTGGATTTGCCCCCACAGTTAGCCAGGGTCCATGATGTGTTCCATGTCTCCTTGTTAAGGAAGGTTGACGTAGACCCCGCCCGAGTTCTACCCCAGGTTCCAGTAGAAGTCAAGGAAGACTTAACACTGGAATTGAGACCCATAAGGATACTAGATCAAGAAGTGAAGGAGTTACGGAGCAAAAAGATCCCCATCATCAGAATCTTATGGCGAAATGCTCAAGTAGAAGAGGAAACTTGGGAGAGGGAGGCTGAGATGAGGAAAAAGTACCCCAATTTATTTGAACTACCAGGTATGGAGTGTAAAACTTTTTAAATTTCGAGGACGAAATTCATATTTAGGAGGGGAGAATGTAAACACCCAAACGAAAATATATATATGTCTATATATATATATATATATATATATATATATATATATATATTTAAAGATAAAGAGAGAGAGAAAGATGGTGATGAATGCAGTTTTCGCTGCCGATGCAAAAATTGGCAGCGACGCAGTTTTCGCTGCCGATGCAGAAATCGGCAGCGACGCAGTTTTCGCTGCCGATGCAGAAATCGGCAGCGACCAGATTTCGCTGCCGATGCAGAAATCGGTAGCGACGCAGTTTTCGCTGCCGATTCTGGATTGGGCAGCGACGCAGTTTTCGTTGCCGATGCAGAAATCGGCAGCGACGCAGTTTTCGCTGCCGATGCAGAAATCGGCAGCGACGCAGATTTCGCTGCCGATGCAGAAATCGGCAGCGACGCAGTTTTCGCTGCCGATGCAGAAATCGGCAGCGACCCAGATTTCGCTGCCGATGCAGAAATCGGCAGCGACGCAGTTTTCGCTGCCGATTCTGGTTTTGGCAGCGACGCAGTTTCACTGCCGATTCTGGATTGGGCAGCGACGCAGTTTTCGCTGCCGATGCAGAAATCGGCAGCGACGCAGTTTTCGGCTGCCGATTTCTCAATCAACAGTGACGCACAGCTGGGAGGGAGGGGTAAAACTGGTTTTAGATAAACCAAACAAGGATAAGGACACACCTAAACCAACCCCCAAACAACCCAATTCATTTGATGGGTAGTATAAATACAAAGAGGGGAGAGAGAATGACTCATCTTCTTCCCAAACCAGCAGCTGCATGTCATTCTTCCCTTCCCCTTTCACATCAAAAACGTGAATCAAACTAGTAGAGTGTCTTGTGAGCTTGTGAGGGAGAGATGAGACCTTGAGAGAGGAGTGGGCAGCTGCATAGAGGAGAGGAAAAAGAGAGCTGGAAAACGTGAGAGGAAGAAGAAGGAAGAGAACCAGCAGCTGAAGAGAAAAGAATAGTGTCAAACCTTCCTCAAACTTAGTTAAATTCAGAAGGTATGAGTCATGGAACTCCCTTTCCTCTCCCCCTTAAAATCAAAAACGAAAATGAAGAAGAAAAACCCTAAGAAAAAAATTGATCTAAGACCTAAGCCAACTATGGGGAAAACTGAAATTAACTAGGAGAACTAGCAAACAGAAGTGAAATAAAGTCAATTTCAGAACATCTAACAATTATGGTAGAAGCTGGCTTTAACTATGGGGTAGGCCAGCATGCATGTGTGAGTGTGTTCTGCTGAAATTAAATGTGTTCTGTTGTGATGTTGCTGCTAGAATTAATGTGTTCTGTTGTGATGATTGTTGCTGCAATTAATGTGTTCTGCTGTGATGTTCTTGCTGGAATTTAATGTGTTCTGCTGTGATGTTCTTGCTGGAATTTAATGTGTTCTGCTGTGATGTTAGTGCTGGAATTTAATGTGTTATGCTGTGATGTTCTTGCTGGAATTTAATGTGTTCTGCTGTGATGTTCTTGCTGGAATTTAATGTGTTCTGCTGTGATGTTATTGCTGGAATTTTGTTGAAGAACTATGTGCTGAAATTGATGGTTCCCAGTTGTGTATTGCGCAGCGAAATTCTGTTTCGCTGCCGCAACGGAACCTCCTGCAGCGAATTGATATTCGCTGCCGATTTGTGTGTTGCGCAGCGAAATTCTGTTTCGCTGCCGCAACGGAACCTCCTGCAGCGAATTGATATTCGCTGCCGATTTGTGTGTTGCGCAGTGAAATTCTGTTTCGCTGCCGCAACTGAATCTCCTGCAGCGAATTGATATTCGCTGCCGATTTGTGTGTTGCGCAGCGAAATTCTGTTTCGCTGCCGCAACTGAATCTCCTGCAGCGAATTGATATTCGCTGCCGATTTGTGTGTTGCGCAGCGAAATTCTGTTTCGCTGCCGCAACGGAACCTGCTGCAGCGAATTGATATTCGCTGCCGATTTGTGTGTTGCGCAGCGAAATTCTGTTTCGCTGCCGCAACTGAATCTCCTGCAGCGAATTGATATTCGCTGCCGATTTGTGTGTTGCGCAGCGAAATTCTGTTTCGCTGCCGCAACTGAATCTCCTGCAGCGAATTGATATTCGCTGCCGATTTGTGTGTCGGAACCTGCTGCAGCGAATTGATATTCGCTGCCGATTTGTGTGTTGCGCAGCGAAATTGTGTTTCGCTGCCGCAACTGAATCTCCTGCAGCGAATTGATATTCGCTGCCGATTTGTGTGTTGCGCAGCGAAATTCTGTTTCGCTGCCGCAATGGAACCTGCTGCAGCGAATTGATATTCGCTGCCGATTTGTGTGTTGCGCAGCGAAATTCTGTTTCGCTGCCGCAACTGAATCTCCTGCAACGAATTGATATTCGCTGCCGATTTGTGTGTTGCGCAGCGAAATTCTGTTTCGCTGCCGCAACGGAACCTGCTGCAGCGAATTGATATTCGCTGCCGATTTGTGTGTTGCGCAGCGAAATTCTGTTTCGCTGCCGCAACGGAACCTGCTGCAGCGAATTGATATTCGCTGCCGATTTGTGTGTTGCGCAGCGAAATTCTGTTTCGCTGCCGCAACGGAACCTGCTGCAGCGAATTGATATTCGCTGCCGATTTGTGTGTTGCGCAGCGAACTGGCAGCCCGCAGCGAACCAGTTCTCGCTGCCGAATTCCTACAATAAGCCTCCTAGGCAGGAATGACTTAAATGCTAGTAACAATCTCATGTTATGATAGTGTAAAATATGGAACACTTGAATGTGAACATATGAACTCTTGAAATAAGTGTGATGATGAGTATGATTCAAAAATAAAATAAATACAACTGTGCTGATTTGTGACCATTGATGTCTTAGGTGGTGCGGTCGGGATTGGACCATCATCAAGACAGGATCGACCCATAGGTGGAGCAGGTAGGTGACTTGCACCTTCCTTTTCTTACGTTGAATCTTGCAATATTTTAACTTGAGTACTATCATATTGTTAGAACCGATATTAGATTGTTGAACGCTTAGATGATGATTAAAGATTGATTAGCTTCGGCTAATGGCATCCAAACGGATGGCCGGGACAAAGAATGATTAGCTTCGGCTAATGGCATCCGAAAGGATGGCCGGGACAAAGAATGATTAGCTTCGGCTAATGGCATCCGAAAGGATGGCCGGGACAAAGGAGTGATTAGCTTCGGCTAATGGCATCCGAATGGATGGCCGGGATGAAGGACTGATTGGCTTCGGCTAATGGCATCCAAACGGATGGATGGCCGGGATAAAAGAGTGACTTCGCTGCCGATGCAGAAATCGGCAGCGATGCAGATTTCCGCTGCCGATTCTGGATCGGCAGCGACGCAGATTGCGCTGCCGATTCTGGATCGGCAGCGACGCAGATTTCCGCTGCCGATTCTGGATCGGCAGCGACGCAGATTTGCGCTGCCGATTCTGGATCGGCAGCGACGCAGATTTCCGCTGCCGATTCTGGATCGGCAGCGACGCAGATTTGCGCTGCCGATTCTGGATCGGCAGGGACGCAGATTGCGCTGCCGATTCTGGATCGGCAGCGACGCAGATTTGCGCTGCCGATTCTGGATCGGCAGCGACGCAGATTGCCCTGCCGATTCTGGATCGGCAGCGACGCAGATTTCCGCTGCCGATTCTGGATCGGCAGCGACGCAGATTTGCGCTGCCGATTCTGGATCGGCAGCGACGCAGATTGCGCTGCCGATTCTGGATCGGCAGCGACGCAGATTTCCGCTGCCGATTTGGATCGGCAGCGACGCAGATTTCCGCTGCCGATTCTGAATCGGCAGCAACGCAGATGCTGCTGCCGATACAGAAATCGGCAGCGACGCAGATTCCGCTGCCGATTCTGGATCGGCAGCAATGCATTTTCTGCTGCCGATTTTGGATCGGCAGCGACGCAGCTTTCGCCATGGATGGCCGACACAAATGAATGACTAGTTTTGGCGAATGGCATCCGAAAACTTGTGTATCTATATGTACTACTAGTTGTTGTAGCAAATACATGAAGAAATTATAATTGTTAATGTTTTATTTAATTGCCAAACCGTGAGTTACCATTCTTATTATTATTAAATATTTGCATTCTCTTAAATGTTTGTACTGCTGCAGGGACTTCACACCAACGAGATGCCTAGGAAACCCGATACACGGGAACCTATTTTGCAAGGAATTATGTAGATGTATCTTAAATCATAATGTATTTTGTATGGATCAATGTACTGAATGTATAACTTTTATTAGATCCTTTTTGTTTAAAATTGTGATGACTATTAGTAGGAGAAGACTGTAAACTCATGTCTATGTATATATTTTTAATATGAACTTCAAATCAAGCAACCTTAATATTACGTGTTTGTGTAAGATTCACTTTGAAATGAAATGTTGATTGTATGGATTGTATTTCGATGATGTGAGGATTTAGATTCATTGATTGCCGGCACCATGTGGATTGAATGCATAAAAAAAAAAAAAAAATTATTGTGTTTTGGATTTGGAAAGCCGGGTCGTTACACGGTGAATTTCGCGGCATTCCGTCTTCGATTCCCCGTTTGCCGAAATTCAGTTGCCTTTGGATTTCGGGTGATCCCTCTTGATCATGTATGCTTATGCTACTTGTTCTAAATCAGACTTCTTCCGCAAATGGCGACCCGCTTTGATTCGGTGAGTTTCGCGGCATTCCGACTTCGATGCCCCGTTTGCCGAAATTCAGTTTCCTTTGGATTTCGGGTCATCCCTCTTGAGCGAGTATGCTTCTGCTACTTGTTCTAGATCAGACTTCTTCCGCAAACGGGGAAACGCTTTCACTCGGTGAATTTCGCGGCATCCGACTTCGATTCCCCGTTTGCCAAAATTCAGTTACCTTTGGATTTCGGGTGATCCCTCTTGACCATGTATACTTCTGCTACTTGTTCGAAATCAGACTTCTTCCGCAAACGGGGAAACGCTTTGAGTCGGTGAATTTTGCGGCATTCCGACTTCGATTCCCCGTTTGCCGAAATTCAGTTGCCTTTGGATTTCGGGTGATCCCTCTTGATCATGTATGCTTCTGCTACTTGTTCTAAATCAGACTTCTTCCGCGAATGGCGACACGCTTTCACTCGGTGAGTTTCGCGGCATTCCGACTTCGATGCCCTGGTTGCGAAAATTCAGTTGCCTTTGAATTTCTAGTGATCCCTCTTGAGCATGTATGCTTCTGCTACTTGTTCTACATCAGACTTCTTCCGCAAATGTCGAAACGCTTTGCCTCGGTGAGTTTCGCGGCATTCCGACTTTGATGCCCCTGTTGCCGATATTCAGTTGCCTTTGGATTTCGGGTGATCCCTCTTGAGCATGTATGCTTCTGCTACTTGTTCGAAATCAGACTTCTTCCGCAAACGGGGAAACGCTTTGAGTCGGTGAATTTCGCGGCATTCCGTCTTCGATTCCCCGTTTGCCGAAATTCAGTTGCCTTTGGATTCCGGGTGATCCCTCTTGATCATGTATGCTTCTGCTACTTGTTCTAAATCAGACTTCTTCCGCAAATGGCGACCCGCTTTGATTCGGTGAGTTTCGCGGCATTCCGACTTCGATGCCCCGTTTGCCGAAATTCAGTTTCCATTGGATTTCGGGTCATCCCTCTTGAGCGAGTATGCTTCTGCTACTTGTTCTAGATAAGACTTCTTCCGCAAACGGGGAAACGCTTTCACTCGGTGAATTTCACGGCATCCGACTTCGATTCCCGGTTTGCCAAAATTTAGTTACCTTTGGATTTCGGGTGATCCCTCTTGACCATGTATACTTCTACTACTTGTTCGAAATCAGACTTCTTCCGCAAACGGGGAAACGCTTTCACTCGTTGAATTTCGCGGCATCCGACTTCGATTCCCCGTTTGCCGAAATTCAGTTACCTTTGGATTTCGGGTGATCCCTCTTGAGCATGGATGCTTCTGCTACTTGTTCTACATCAGACTTCTTCCGCAAATGGCGAAACGCTTTGCCTCAGTGAGTTTCACGGCATTTCGACTTCGATTCCCCGTTTGCCGAAACTCAGTTTCCTTTGGATTTCGGGTCATCCCTCTTGAGCATGTATGCTTCTGCTACTAGGTCTAGATCAGACTTCTTCCACAAACGGGGAAACGCTTTCACTCGGTGAATTTCGCGGCATCCAACTTCGATTCCCCGTTTGCCGAAATTCAGTTACCTTTGGATTTCGGATTATCCCTCTTGCGCATGTATGCTTCTGCTACTTGTTCGAAATCAGACTTCTTCTGCAAACAGGGAAACGCTTTGATTCGGTGAATTTCGCGGCATTCCGACTTAGATTCCCCGTTTGCCGAAATTCAGTTTCCTTTGGATTTCGGGTCATCCCTCTTGAGCAAGTATGCTTCTGCTACTTGTTCTAGATCAGACTTCTTCCGCAAACGGGGAAACGCTTTCACTTGGTGAATTTCGCGGCATCCGACTTCGATTCCCCGTTTGCCGAAATTCAGTTTCCTTTGGATTTCGGGTCATCCCTCTTGAGCGAGTATGCTTCTGCTACTTGTTCTACATCAGACTTCTTCCGCAAACGGGGAAACGCTTTCACTCGGTGAATTTCGCGGCATCCGACTTCGATTCCCCGATTGCCAAAATTCAGTTACCTTTGGATTTTGGGTGATCCCTCTTGACCATGTATGCTTTTGCTACTTGTTCGAAATCAGACTTCTTCCGCAAACGGGGAAACGCTTTGAGTCGGTGAATTTTGCGGCATTCCGACTTCGATTCCCCGTTTGCCGAAATTCAGTTGCCTTTGGATTTCGGGTGATCCCTCTTGATCATGTATGCTTCTGCTACTTGTTCTAAATCAGACTTCTTCCGCAAATGGCGACACGCTTTCACTCGGTGAGTTTCGCGGCATTCCGACTTCGATGCCCTGGTTGCGAAAATTCAGTTGCCTTTGAATTTCTGGTGATCCCTCTTTAGCATGTATGCTTCTGCTACTTGTTCTACATCAGACTTCTTCCGCAAATGTCGAAACGTTTTGCCTCGATGAGTTTCGCGGCATTCAGACTTTGATGCCCCTGTTGCCGATATTCAGTTGCCTTTGGATTTCGGGTGATCCCTCTTGAGCATGTATGCTTCTGCTACTTCTTCTACATCAGACTTCTTCCGCAAACGGGGAAACGCTTTGAGTCGGTGAATTTCACGGCATTCCGTCTTCGATTCCTCCGTTTGCCGAAATTCAGTTGCCTTTGGATTTCGGGTGATCCCTCTTGATCATGTATGCTTCTGCTACTTGTTCTAAATCAGACTTCTTCCGCAAATGGCGACCCGCTTTGATTCGGTGAGTTTCACGGCATTCCGACTTCGATGCCCCGTTTGCCGAAATTCAGTTTCCTTTGGATTTCGGGTCATCCCTCTTGAGCGAGTATGCTTCTGCTACTTGTTCTAGATCAGACTTCTTCCGCAAACGGGGAAACGCTTTCACTCGGTGAATTTCGCGGCATCCGACTTCGATTCCCCGTTTGCCAAAATTCAGTTACCTTTGGATTTCGGGTGATCCCTCTTGACCATGTATGCTTCTGCTACTTGTTCGAAATCAGACTTCTTCCGCAAACGGGGAAACGCTTTCACTCGTTGAATTTCGCGGCATCCGACTTCGATTCCCCGTTTGCCGAAATTCAGTTACCTTTGGATTTCGGGTGATCCCTCTTGAGCATGGATGCTTCTGCTACTTGTTCTACATCAGACTTCTTCCGCAAATGGCGAAACGCTTTGCCTCAGTGAGTTTCACGGCATTTCGACTTCGATTCCCCGTTTGCCGAAACTCAGTTTCCTTTGGATTTCGGGTCATCCCTCTTGAGCATGTATGCTTCTGCTACTAGGTCTAGATCAGACTTCTTCCACAAACGGGGAAACGCTTTCACTCGGTGAATTTCGCGGCATCCAACTTCGATTCCCCGTTTGCCGAAATTCAGTTACCTTTGGATTTCGGATTATCCCTCTTGCGCATGTATGCTTCTGCTACTTGTTCGAAATCAGACTTCTTCTGCAAACAGGGAAACGCTTTGATTCGGTGAATTTCGCGGCATTCCGACTTAGATTCCCCGTTTGCTGAAATTCAGTTTCCTTTGGATTTCAGGTCATCCCTCTTGAGCAAGTATGCTTCTGCTACTTGTTCTAGATCAGACTTCTTCCGCAAACGGGGAAACGCTTTCACTTGGTGAATTTCGCGGCATCCGACTTCGATTCCCCGTTTGCCGAAATTCAGTTTCCTTTGGATTTCGGGTCATCCCTCTTGAGCGAGTATGCTTCTGCTACTTGTTCTACATCAGACTTCTTCCGCAAACGGGGAAACGCTTTCACTCGGTGAATTTCGCGGCATCCGACTTCGATTCCCCGATTGCCAAAATTCAGTTACCTTTGGATTTCGGGTGATCCCTCTTGACCATGTATGCTTTTGCTACTTGTTCGAAATCAGACTTCTTCCGCAAACGGGGAAACGCTTTGAGTCGGTGAATTTTGCGGCATTCCGACTTCGATTCCCCGTTTGCCGAAATTCAGTTGCCTTTGGATTTCGGGTGATCCCTCTTGATCATGTATGCTTCTGCTACTTGTTCTAAATCAGACTTCTTCCGCAAATGGCGACACGCTTTCACTCGGTGAGTTTCGCGGCATTCCGACTTCGATGCCCTGGTTGCGAAAATTCAGTTGCCTTTGAATTTCTGGTGATCCCTCTTTAGCATGTATGCTTCTGCTACTTGTTCTACATCAGACTTCTTCCGCAAATGTCGAAACGTTTTGCCTCGGTGAGTTTCGCGGCATTCAGACTTTGATGCCCCTGTTGCCGATATTCAGTTGCCTTTGGATTTCGGGTGATCCCTCTTGAGCATGTATGCTTCTGCTACTTCTTCTACATCAGACTTCTTCCGCAAACGGGGAAACGCTTTGAGTCGGTGAATTTCACGGCATTCCGTCTTCGATTCCTCCGTTTGCCGAAATTCAGTTGCCTTTGGATTTCGGGTGATCCCTCTTGATCATGTATGCTTCTGCTAGTTGTTCTAAATCAGACTTCTTCCGCAAATGGCGACCCGCTTTGATTCGGTGAGTTTCACGGCATTCCGACTTCGATGCCCCGTTTGCCGAAATTCAGTTTCCTTTGGATTTCGGGTCATCCCTCTTGAGCGAGTATGCTTCTGCTACTTGTTCTAGATCAGACTTCTTCCGCAAACGGGGAAACGCTTTCACTTGGTGAATTTCGCGGCATCCGACTTCGATTCCCCGTTTGCCGAAATTCAGTTTCCTTTGGATTTCGGGTCATCCCTCTTGAGCGAGTATGCTTCTGCTACTTGTTCTACATCAGACTTCTTCCGCAAACGGGGAAACGCTTTCACTCGGTGAATTTCGCGGCATCCGACTTCGATTCCCCGATTGCCAAAATTCAGTTACCTTTGGATTTCGGGTGATCCCTCTTGACCATGTATGCTTTTGCTACTTGTTCGAAATCAGACTTCTTCCGCAAACGGGGAAACGCTTTGAGTCGGTGAATTTTGCGGCATTCCGACTTCGATTCCCCGTTTGCCGAAATTCAGTTGCCTTTGGATTTCGGGTGATCCCTCTTGATCATGTATGCTTCTGCTACTTGTTCTAAATCAGACTTCTTCCGCAAATGGCGACACGCTTTCACTCGGTGAGTTTCGCGGCATTCCGACTTCGATGCCCTGGTTGCGAAAATTCAGTTGCCTTTGAATTTCTGGTGATCCCTCTTTAGCATGTATGCTTCTGCTACTTGTTCTACATCAGACTTCTTCCGCAAATGTCGAAACGTTTTGCCTCGGTGAGTTTCGCGGCATTCAGACTTTGATGCCCCTGTTGCCGATATTCAGTTGCCTTTGGATTTCGGGTGATCCCTCTTGAGCATGTATGCTTCTGCTACTTCTTCTACATCAGACTTCTTCCGCAAACGGGGAAACGCTTTGAGTCGGTGAATTTCACGGCATTCCGTCTTCGATTCCTCCGTTTGCCGAAATTCAGTTGCCTTTGGATTTCGGGTGATCCCTCTTGATCATGTATGCTTCTGCTACTTGTTCTAAATCAGACTTCTTCCGCAAATGGCGACCCGCTTTGATTCGGTGAGTTTCACGGCATTCCGACTTCGATGCCCCGTTTGCCGAAATTCAGTTTCCTTTGGATTTTGGGTCATCCCTCTTGAGCGAGTATGCTTCTGCTACTTGTTCTAGATCAGACTTCTTCCGCAAACGGGGAAACGCTTTCACTCGGTGAATTTCGCGGCATCCGACTTCGATTCCCCGTTTGCCAAAATTCAGTTACCTTTGGATTTCGGGTGATCCCTCTTGACCATGTATGCTTCTGCTACTTGTTCGAAATCAGACTTCTTCCGCAAACGGGGAAACGCTTTCACTCGTTGAATTTCGCGGCATCCGACTTCGATTCCCCGTTTGCCGAAATTCAGTTACCTTTGGATTTCGGGTGATCCCTCTTGAGCATGGATGCTTCTGCTACTTGTTCTACATCAGACTTCTTCCGCAAACGGCGAAACGCTTTGCCTTAGTGAGTTTCACGGCATTTCGACTTCGATTCCCCGTTTGCCGAAATTCAGTTTCCTTTGGATTTCGGGTCATCCCTCTTGAGCATGTATGCTTCTGCTACTTGGTCTAGATCAGACTTCTTCCACAAACGGGGAAACGCTTTCACTCGGTGAATTTCGCGGCATCCAACTTCGATTCCCCGTTTGCCGAAATTCAGTTACCTTTGGATTTCGGATTATCCCTCTTGCGCATGTATGCTTCTGCTACTTGTTCGAAATCAGACTTCTTCCGCAAACGGGGAAACGCTTTGATTCGGTGAATTTCGCGGCATCCGACTTCGATTCCCCGTTTGCCGAAATTCAGTTTCCTTTGGATTTCGGGTCATCCCTCTTGAGCGAGTATGCTTCTGCTACTTGTTCTACATCAGACTTCTTCCGCAAACGGGGAAACGCTTTCACTCGGTGAATTTCGCGGCATCCGACTTCAATTCCCCGATTGCCAAAATTCAGTTACCTTTGGATTTCGAGTGATCCCTCTTGACCATGTATGCTTTTGCTACTTGTTCGAAATCAGACTTCTTCCGCAAACGGGGAAACGCTTTGAGTCGGTGTATTTTGCGGCATTCCGACTTCGATTCCCCGTTTGCCGAAATTCAGTTGCCTTTGGATTTCGGGTGATCCCTCTTGATCATGTATGCTTCTGCTACTTGTTCTAAATCAGACTTCTTCCACAAATGGCGACACGCTTTCACTCGGTGAGTTTCGCGGCATTCCGACTTCGATGCCCTGGTTGCGAAAATTCAGTTGCCTTTGAATTTCTGGTGATCCCTCTTTAGCATGTATGCTTCTGCTACTTGTTCTACATCAGACTTCTTCCGCAAATGTCGAAACGTTTTGCCTCGGTGAGTTTCGCGGCATTCCGACTTTGATGCCCCTGTTGCCGATATTCAGTTGCCTTTGGATTTCGGGTGATCCCTCTTGAGCATGTATGCTTCTGCTACTTCTTCTACATCAGACTTCTTCCGCAAACGGGGAAACGCTTTGAGTCGGTGAATTTCACGGCATTCCGTCTTCGATTCCCCGTTTGCCGAAATTCAGTTGCCTTTGGATTTCGGGTGATCCCTCTTGATCATGTATGCTTCTGCTACTTGTTCTAAATCAGACTTTTTCCGCAAATGGCGACCCGCTTTGATTCGGTGAGTTTCGCGGCATTCGGACTTCGATGCCCCGTTTGCCGAAATTCAGTTTCCTTTGGATTTCGGGTCATCCCTCTTGAGCGAGTATGCTTCTGCTACTTGTTCTAGATCAGACTTCTTCCGCAAACGGGGAAACGCTTTCACTCGGTGAATTTCGCGGCATCCGACTTCGATTCCCCGTTTGCCGAAATTCAGTTACCTTTGGATTTCGGGTGATCCCTCTTGACCATGTATGCTTCTGCTACTTGTTCGATATCAGACTTCTTCCGCAAACGGGGAAACGCTTTCACTCGTTGAATTTCGCGGCATCCGACTTCGATTCCCCGTTTGCCGAAATTCAGTTACCTTTGGATTTCGGGTGATCCCTCTTGAGCATGGATGCTTCTGCTACTTGTTCTACATCAGACTTCTTCCGCAAACGGCGAAACGCTTTGCCTCAGTGAGTTTCACGACATTTCGACTTCGATTCCCCGTTTGCCGAAATTCAGTTTCCTTTGGATTTCGGGTCATCCCTCTTGAGCATCTATGCTTCTGCTACTAGGTCTAGATCAGACTTCTTCCACAAACGGGGAAACGCTTTCATTCGGTGAATTTCGCGGCATCCAACTTCGATTCCCCGTTTGCCGAAATTCAGTTACCTTTGGATTTCGGATTATCCCTCTTGCGCATGTATGCTTCTGCTACTTGTTCGAAATCAGACTTCTTCCGCAAACAGGGAAACGCTTTGATTCGGTGAATTTCGCGGCATTCCGACTTTGATTCCCCGTTTGCCGAAATTCAGTTTCCTTTGGATTTCGGGTCATCCCTCTTGAGCAAGTATGCTTCTGCTACTTGTTCTAGATCAGACTTCTTCCGCAAACGGGGAAACGCTTTCACTCGGTGAATTTCGCGGCATCCGACTTCGATTCCCCGTTTGCCGAAATTCAGTTTCCTTTGGATTTCGGGTCATCCCTCTTGCGCATGTATGCTTCTGCTACTTGTTCGAAATCAGACTTCTTCCGCAAACAGGGAAACGCTTTGATTCGGTGAATTTCGCGGCATTCCGACTTTGATTCCCCGTTTGCCGAAATTCAGTTTCCTTTGGATTTCGGGTCATCCCTCTTGAGCAAGTATGCTTCTGCTACTTGTTCTAGATCAGACTTCTTCCGCAAACGGGGAAACGCTTTCACTCGGTGAATTTCGCGGCATCCGACTTCGATTCCCCGTTTGCCGAAATTCAGTTTCCTTTGGATTTCGGGTCATCCCTCTTGAGCGAGTATGCTTCTGCTACTTGTTCTACATCAGACTTCTTCCGCAAACGGGGAAACGCTTTCACTCGGTGAATTTCGCGGCATCCGACTTCGATTCCCCGATTGCCAAAATTCAGTTACCTTTGGATTTCGGGTGATCCCTCTTGACCATGTATGCTTTTGCTACTTGTTCGAAATCAGACTTCTTCCGCAAACGGGGAAACGCTTTGAGTCGGTGAATTTTGCGGCATTCCGACTTCGATTCCCCGTTTGCCGAAATTCAGTTGCCTTTGGATTTCGGGTGATCCCTCTTGATCATGTATGCTTCTGCTACTTGTTCTAAATCAGACTTCTTCCGCAAATGGCGACACGCTTTCACTCGGTGAGTTTCGCGGCATTCCGACTTCGATGCCCTGGTTGCGAAAATTCAGTTGCCTTTGAATTTCTGGTGATCCCTCTTTAGCATGTATGCTTCTGCTACTTGTTCTACATCAGACTTCTTCCGCAAATGTCGAAACGTTTTGCCTCGGTGAGTTTCGCGGCATTCCGACTTTGATGCCCCTGTTGCCGATATTCAGTTACCTTTGGATTTCGAGTGATCCCTCTTGACCATGTATGCTTTTGCTACTTGTTCGAAATCAGACTTCTTCCGCAAACGGGGAAACGCTTTGAGTCGGTGTATTTTGCGGCATTCCGACTTCGATTCCCCGTTTGCCGAAATTCAGTTGCCTTTGGATTTCGGGTGATCCCTCTTGATCATGTATGCTTCTGCTACTTGTTCTAAATCAGACTTCTTCCACAAATGGCGACACGCTTTCACTCGGTGAGTTTCGCGGCATTCCGACTTCGATGCCCTGGTTGCGAAAATTCAGTTGCCTTTGAATTTCTGGTGATCCCTCTTTAGCATGTATGCTTCTGCTACTTGTTCTACATCAGACTTCTTCCGCAAATGTCGAAACGTTTTGCCTCGGTGAGTTTCGCGGCATTCCGACTTTGATGCCCCTGTTGCCGATATTCAGTTGCCTTTGGATTTCGGGTGATCCCTCTTGAGCATGTATGCTTCTGCTACTTCTTCTACATCAGACTTCTTCCGCAAACGGGGAAACGCTTTGAGTCGGTGAATTTCACGGCATTCCGTCTTCGATTCCCCGTTTGCCGAAATTCAGTTGCCTTTGGATTTCGGGTGATCCCTCTTGATCATGTATGCTTCTGCTACTTGTTCTAAATCAGACTTTTTCCGCAAATGGCGACCCGCTTTGATTCGGTGAGTTTCGCGGCATTCGGACTTCGATGCCCCGTTTGCCGAAATTCAGTTTCCTTTGGATTTCGGGTCATCCCTCTTGAGCGAGTATGCTTCTGCTACTTGTTCTAGATCAGACTTCTTCCGCAAACGGGGAAACGCTTTCACTCGGTGAATTTCGCGGCATCCGACTTCGATTCCCCGTTTGCCGAAATTCAGTTACCTTTGGATTTCGGGTGATCCCTCTTGACCATGTATGCTTCTGCTACTTGTTCGATATCAGACTTCTTCCGCAAACGGGGAAACGCTTTCACTCGTTGAATTTCGCGGCATCCGACTTCGATTCCCCGTTTGCCGAAATTCAGTTACCTTTGGATTTCGGGTGATCCCTCTTGAGCATGGATGCTTCTGCTACTTGTTCTACATCAGACTTCTTCCGCAAACGGCGAAACGCTTTGCCTCAGTGAGTTTCACGACATTTCGACTTCGATTCCCCGTTTGCCGAAATTCAGTTTCCTTTGGATTTCGGGTCATCCCTCTTGAGCATGTATGCTTCTGCTACTTGGTCTAGATCAGACTTCTTCCGCAAACGGGGAAACGCTTTCACTCGGTGAATTTCGCGGCATCCAACTTCAATTCCCCGTTTGCCAAAATTCAGTTACCTTTGGATTTCGGGTGATCCCTCTTGACCATGTATACTTCTGCTACTTGTTCGAAATCAGACTTCTTCCGCAAACGGGGAAACGCTTTCACTCGTTGAATTTCGCGGCATCCGACTTCGATTCCCCGTTTGCCGAAATTCAGTTACCTTTGGATTTCGGGTGATCCCTCTTGAGCATGGATGCTTCTGCTACTTGTTCTACATCAGACTTCTTCCGCAAATGGCGAAACGCTTTGCCTCAGTGAGTTTCACGGCATTTCGACTTCGATTCCCCGTTTGCCGAAACTCAGTTTCCTTTGGATTTCGGGTCATCCCTCTTGAGCATGTATGCTTCTGCTACTAGGTCTAGATCAGACTTCTTCCACAAACGGGGAAACGCTTTCACTCGGTGAATTTCGCGGCATCCAACTTCGATTCCCCGTTTGCCGAAATTCAGTTACCTTTGGATTTCGGATTATCCCTCTTGCGCATGTATGCTTCTGCTACTTGTTCGAAATCAGACTTCTTCCGCAAACAGGGAAACGCTTTGATTCGGTGAATTTCGCGGCATTCCGACTTTGATTCCCCGTTTGCCGAAATTCAGTTTCCTTTGGATTTCGGGTCATCCCTCTTGAGCAAGTATGCTTCTGCTACTTGTTCTAGATCAGACTTCTTCCGCAAACGGGGAAACGCTTTCACTCGGTGAATTTCGCGGCATCCGACTTCGATTCCCCGTTTGCCGAAATTCAGTTTCCTTTGGATTTCGGGTCATCCCTCTTGCGCATGTATGCTTCTGCTACTTGTTCGAAATCAGACTTCTTCCGCAAACAGGGAAACGCTTTGATTCGGTGAATTTCGCTGCATTCCGACTTTGATTCCCCGTTTGCCGAAATTCAGTTTCCTTTGGATTTCGGGTCATCCCTCTTGAGCAAGTATGCTTCTGCTACTTGTTCTAGATCAGACTTCTTCCGCAAACGGGGAAACGCTTTCACTCGGTGAATTTCGCGGCATCCGACTTCGATTCCCCGTTTGCCGAAATTCAGTTTCCTTTGGATTTTGGGTCATCCCTCTTGAGCGAGTATGCTTCTGCTACTTGTTCTATATCAGACTTCTTCCGCAAACGGGGAAACGCTTTCACTCGGTGAATTTCGCGGCATCCGACTTCGATTCCCCGATTGCCAAAATTCAGTTACCTTTGGATTTCGGGTGATCCCTCTTGACCATGTATGCTTTTGCTACTTGTTCGAAATCAGACTTCTTCCGCAAACGGGGAAACGCTTTGAGTCGGTGAATTTTGCGGCATTCCGACTTCGATTCCCCGTTTGCCGAAATTCAGTTGCCTTTGGATTTCGGGTGATCCCTCTTGATCATGTATGCTTCTGCTACTTGTTCTAAATCAGACTTCTTCCGCAAATGGCGACACGCTTTCACTCGGTGAGTTTCGCGGCATTCCGACTTCGATGCCCTGGTTGCGAAAATTCAGTTGCCTTTGAATTTCTGGTGATCCCTCTTTAGCATGTATGCTTCTGCTACTTGTTCTACATCATACTTCTTCCGCAAATGTCGAAACGTTTTGCCTCGGTGAGTTTCGCGGCATTCCGACTTTGATGCCCCTGTTGCCGATATTCAGTTGCCTTTGGATTTCGGGTGATCCCTCTTGAGCATGTATGCTTCTGCTACTTCTTCTACATCAGACTTCTTCCGCAAACGGGGAAACGCTTTGAGTCGGTGAATTTCACGGCATTCCGTCTTCGATTCCCCGTTTGCCGAAATTCAGTTGCCTTTGGATTTCGGGTGATCCCTCTTGATCATGTATGCTTCTGCTACTTGTTCTAAATCAGACTTCTTCCGCAAATGGCGACCCGCTTTGATTCGGTGAGTTTCGCGGCATTCCGACTTCGATGCCCCGTTTGTGGAAATTCAGTTTCCTTTGGATTTCGGGTCATCCCTCTTGAGCGAGTATGCTTCTGCTACTTGTTCTAGATCAGACTTCTTCCGCAAACGGGGAAACGCTTTCACTCGGTGAATTTCGCGGCATCCAACTTCGATTCCCCGTTTGCCAAAATTCAGTTACCTTTGGATTTCGGGTGATCCCTCTTGACCATGTATGCTTCTGCTACTTGTTCGAAATCAGACTTCTTCCGCAAACGGGGAAACGCTTTCACTCGTTGAATTTCGCGGCATCCGACTTCGATTCCCCGTTTGCCGAAATTCAGTTACCTTTGGATTTCGGGTGATCCCTCTTGAGCATGGATGCTTCTGCTACTTGTTCTACATCAGACTTCTTCCGCAAACGGCGAAACGCTTTGCCTTAGTGAGTTTCACGGCATTTCGACTTCGATTCCCCGTTTGCCGAAATTCAGTTTCCTTTGGATTTCGGGTCATCCCTCTTGAGCATGTATGCTTCTGCTACTTGGTCTAGATCAGACTTCTTCCACAAACGGGGAAACGCTTTCACTCGGTGAATTTCGCGGCATCCAACTTCGATTCCCCGTTTGCCGAAATTCAGTTACCTTTGGATTTCGGATTATCCCTCTTGCGCATGTATGCTTCTGCTACTTGTTCGAAATCAGACTTCTTCCGCAAACGGGGAAACGCTTTGATTCGGTGAATTTCGCGGCATTCCGACTTCGATTCCTCGTTTGCCGAAATTCAGTTTCCTTTGGATTTCGGGTCATCCCTCTTGAGTAAGTATGCTTCTGCTACTTGTTCTAGATCAGAATTCTTCCGCAAACGGGGAAACGCTTTCACTCGGTGAATTTCGCGGCATTCGACTTCGATTCCCCGTTTTCCGAAATTCAGTTTCATTTGGATTTCGGGTCATCCCTCTTGAGCGAGTATGCTTCTGCTACTTGTTCTAGATCAGACTTCTTCCGCAAACGGGGAAACGCTTTCACTCGGTGAATTTCGCGGCATCCGACTTCGATTCCCCGATTGCCAAAATTCAGTTACCTTTGGATTTCGGGTGATCCCTCTTGACCATGTATGCTTCTGCTACTTGTTCTACATCAGACTTCTTCCGCAAATGGCGAAACGCTTTGCCTCAATGAGTTTCACGGCATTTCGACTTCGATTCCCCGTTTGCCGAAACTCAGTTTCCTTTGGATTTCGGGTCATCCCTCTTGAGCATGTATGCTTCTGCTACTAGGTCTAGATCAGACTTCTTCCACAAACGGGGAAACGCTTTCACTCGGTGTATTTTGCGGCATTCCGACTTCGATTCCCCGTTTGCCGAAATTCAGTTGCCTTTGGATTTTGGGTGATCCCTCTTGATCATGTATGCTTCTGCTACTTGTTCTAAATTAGACTTCTTCCGCAAATGGCGACACGCTTTCACTCGGTGAGTTTCGCGGCATTCCGACTTCGATGCCCTGGTTGCGAAAATTCAGTTGCCTTTGAATTTCTGGTGATCCCTCTTGAGCATGTATGCTTCTGCTACTTCTTCTACATCAGTCTTCTTCCGTAAATGTCGAAACGTTTTGCCTCGGTGAGTTTCGCGGAATTCCGAATTTGATGCCCCTGTTGCCGATATTCAGTTGCCTTTGGATTTCGGGTGATCCCTCTTGAGCATGTATGCTTCTGCTACTTCTTCTACATCAGACTTCTTCCGCAAACGGGGAAACGCTTTGAGTCGGTGAATTTCACGGCATTCCGTCTTCGATTCCCCGTTTGCCGAAATTCAGTTGCCTTTGGATTTCGGGTGATCCCTCTTGATCATGTATGCTTCTGCTACTTGTTCTAAATCAGACTTTTTCCGCAAATGGCGACCCGCTTTGATTCGGTGAGTTTCGCGGCATTCCGACTTCGATGCCCCGTTTGCCGAAATTCAGTTTCCTTTGGATTTCGGGTCATCCCTCTTGAGCGAGTATGCTTCTGCTACTTGTTCTAGATCAGACTTCTTCCGCAAACGGGGAAACGCTTTCACTCGGTGAATTTCGCGGCATCCGACTTCGATTCCCCGTTTGCCGAAATTCAGTTACCTTTGGATTTCGGGTGATCCCTCTTGACCATGTATGCTTCTGCTACTTGTTCGAAATGAGACTTCTTCCGCAAACGGGGAAACGCTTTCACTCGTTGAATTTCGCGGCATCCGACTTCGATTCCCCGTTTGCCGAAATTCAGTTACCTTTGGATTTCGGGTGATCCCTCTTGAGCATGGATGCTTCTGCTACTTGTTCTACATCAGACTTCTTCCGCAAACGGCGAAACGCTTTGCCTCAGTGAGTTTCACGGCATTTCGACTTCGATTCCCCGTTTGCCGAAATTCAGTTTCCTTTGGATTTCGGGTCATCCCTCTTGAGCATGTATGCTTCTGCTACTTGGTCTAGATCAGACTTCTTCCACAAACGGGGAAACGCTTTCACTCGGTGAATTTCGCGGCATCCAACTTCGATTCCCCGTTTGCCGAAATTCAATTACCTTTGGATTTCAGATTATCCCTCTTGCGCATGTATGCTTCTGCTACTTGTTCGAAATCAGACTTCTTCCGCAAACGGGGAAACGCTTTGATTCGGTGAATTTCGCGGCATTCCGACTTCGATTCCTCGTTTGCCGAAATTCAGTTTCCTTTGGATTTCGGGTCATCCCTCTTGAGCAAGTATGCTTCTGCTACTTGTTCTAGATCAGAATTATTCCGCAAACGGGGAAACGCTTTCACTCGGTGAATTTCGCGGCATCCGACTTCGATTCCCCGTTTGCCAAAATTCAGTTACCTTTGGATTTCGGGTGATCCCTCTTGACCATGTATGCTTCTGCTACTTGTTCGAAATCAGACTTCTTCCGCAAACGGGGAAACGCTTTGAGTCGGTGAATTTTGCGGCATTCCGACTTCGATTCCCCGTTTGCCGAAATTCAGTTGCCTTTGGATTTCGGGTGATCCCTCTTGATCATGTATGCTTCTGCTACTTGTTCTAAATCAGACTTCTTCCGCAAATGGCGACACGCTTTCACTCGGTGAGTTTCGCGGCATTCCGACTTCGATGCCCTGGTTGCGAAAATGCAGTTGCCTTTGAATTTCTGGTGATCCCTCTTGAGCATGTATGCTTCTGCTACTTGTTCTACATCAGACTTCTTCCGCAAATGTCGAAACGCTTTGCCTCGGTGAGTTTCGCGGCATTCCGACTTTGATGCCCCTGTTGCCGATATTCAGTTGCCTTTGGATTTCGGGTGATCCCTCTTGAGCATGTATGCTTCTGCTACTTGTTCTACATCAGTCTTCTTCCGCAAACGGCGAAACGCTTTGACTCGGTGAATTTCTCGGCATTCCGACTTCGATTCCTCGTTTGCCGAAATTCAGTTGCCTTTGGATTTCGGGTGATCCCTCTTGAGCATGGATGCTTCTGCTACTTGTTCTACATCAGACTTCTTCCGCAAACGGCGAAACGCTTTGCCTTAGTGAGTTTCACGGCATTTCGACTTCGATTCCCCGTTTGCCGAAATTCAGTTTCCTTTGGATTTCGGGTCATCCCTCTTGAGCATGTATGCTTCTGCTACTTGGTCTAGATCAGACTTTTTCCGCAAACGGGGAAAAGCTTTCACTCGGTGAATTTCGCGGCATCCAACTTCGATTCCCCGTTTGCCGAAATTCAGTTACCTTTGGATTTCGGATTATCACTCTTGCGCATGTATGCTTCTGCTACTTGTTCGAAATCAGACTTCTTCCGCAAACGGAGAAATGCTTTGATTCGGTGAATTTCGCGGCATTCCGACTTCGATTCCCCGTTTGCCGAAATTCAGTTTCCTTTGGATTTCGGGTCATCCCTCTTGAGCAAGTATGCTTCTGCTACTTGTTCTAGATCAGACTTCTTCCGCAAATGGCGACACACTTTGATTCGTGAGTTTCCCGGCATTCCGACTTCGATGCCCTGGTTGCGAAAATTCAGTTGCCTTTGAATTTCTGGTGATCCCTCTTGAGCATGTATGCTTCTGCTACTTGTTCTACATCAGACTTCTTCCGCAAATGTCGAAACGCTTTGCCTCGGTGAGTTTCGCGGCATTCCGACTTTGATGCCCCTGTTGCCGATATTCAGTTGCCTTTGGATTTCGGGTGATCCCTCTTGAGCATGTATGCTTATGCTACTTGTTCTACATCAGACTTCTTCCGCAAACAGCGAAACGCTTTGACTCGGTGAGTTTCGCGGCATTCCGACTTCGATGCCCCAGTTGCCGAAATTCAGTTGCCTTTGAATTTCAGGGGATCCCTCTTGAGCATGTATGCTTCTGCTACTTGTTTTAAATCAGACTTCTCCGTAAATGGTGAAACGCTTTGACTCGATGAGTTTTAGTGGCATTCCGACTTCGATGCCCAGTTGCCGAAATTCAGTTGCCTTAATTCAGTTGCCTTTGAATTTCGGGCGATCCATCTTGAGCATGTATGCTTCTTCTACTTGTTCTATATCAGACTTCTTCCGCAAACGGGGAAACACTTTGACTCGGTGAGTTTCGCGGCATTCCAACTTTCATTCCCCGTTTGCCGAAATTCAGTTGCCTTTGGATTTCGGATGATCCCTCTTGAGCATGTATGCTTCTGCTACTTGTTGTAAATCAGACTTCTTCCGGTTACAGGGAAACGCTTTGATTCGGTGAATTTCGCGGCATTCCGACTTTGATTCCCCGTTTGCCGAAATTCAGTTTCCTTTGGATTTCGAGTCATCCCTCTTGAGCATGTATGCTTCTGCTACTTGGTCTAGATCAGACTTCTTCCTCAAACGGCGAAACGCTTTGACTCGGTGAGTTTCGCGGCATTCCGACTTCGATGCCCCAGTTGCCGAAATTCAGTTGCCTTTGAATTTCGGGCGATCCCTCTTGATCATGTATGCTTCTTCTACTTGTTCTATATCAGACTTCTTCCGCAAACGGGGAAACACTTTGACTCGGTGAGTTTCGCGGCATTCCAACTTTGATTCCCCGTTTGCCGAAATTCAGTTGCCTTTGGATTTCAGGTGATCCCTCTTGAGCATGTATGCTTCTGCTACTTGTTCGAAATTAGACTTCTTCCGCAAACGGGGAAACGCTTTGATTCGGTGAATTTCGCGGCATTCCGTCTTCGATTCCCCGTTTGCCGAAATTCAGTTGCCTTTGGATTTCGGGTGATCCCTCTTGATGATGTATGCTTCTGCTACTTGTTCTAAATCAGACTTCTTCCGCAAATGGCGACACGCTTTGACTCGGTAAGTTTCGCGGCATCCGACTTCGATTCCCCGTTTGCCGAAATTCAGTTACCTTTGGATTTCGGGTGATCCCTCTTGAGCATGTATGCTTCTGCTACTTGTTCGAAATCAGACTTCTTCCGCAAACGGGGAAAGGCTTTAAGTCGGTGAATTTCGCGGCATTCCGACTTCGATTCCCCGTTTGCCGAAATTCAGTTACCTTTGGATTTCGGGTGATCCCTCTTGAGCATGTATGCTTCTGCTACTTGTTCGAAATCAGACTTCTTCCGCAAACGGGGAAACGCTTTGATTCGGTGAATTTCACGGCATTCCGACTTCGATTCCCCGTTTGCCAAAATTCAGTTTCCTTTGGATTTCGGGTCATCCCTCTTGAGCGAGTATGCTTCTGCTACTTGTTCTAGATCAGACTTCTTCCGCAAACGGGGAAACGCTTTCACTCGGTGAATTTCGCGGCATCCGACTTCGATTCCCCGTTTGCCAAAATTCAGTTACCTTTGGATTTCGGATTATCCCTCTTGTGCATGTATGCTTCTGCTACTTGTTCGAAATCAGACTTTTCCGCAAACGGGGAAACGCTTTGATTCGGTGAATTTCGCGGCATTCCGACTTCGATTCCCCGTTTGCCGAAATTCAGTTTCCTTTGGATTTTGGGTCATCCCTCTTGAGCAAGTATGCTTCTACTACTTGTTCTAGATCAGACTTCTTCCGCAAACGGGGAAACGCTTTCACTCGGTGAATTTCGCGGCATCCGACTTCGATTCCCCGTTTGCCGAAATTCAGTTACCTTTGGATTTCGGGTGATCCCTCTTGAGCATGTATGCTTCTGCTGCTTGTTCTAAATCAGACTTCTTCCGCATATGGCGACACGCTTTGACTCGGTGAGTTTCGCGGCATCCGACTTCGATTCCCCGTTTGCCGAAATTCAGTTACCTTTGGATTTCGGGTGATCCCTCTTGAGCATGTATGCTTCTGCTACTTGTTCTAAATCAGACTTCTTCCGCAAATGGCGACACGCTTTGACTCGGTAAGTTTCGCGGCATCCGACTGCGATTCCCCGTTTGCCGAAATTCAGTTCCCTTTGGATTTCGGGTGATCCCTCTTGAGCATGTATGCTTCTGCTACTTGTTCGAAATCAGACTTCTTCCGCAAACGGGGAAAGGCTTTGAGTCGGTGAATTTCGCGGCATTCCGACTTCGATTCCCCGTTTGCCGAAATTCAGTTGCCTTTGGATTTTGGGTGATCCCTCTTGATCATGTATGCTTCTGCTACTTGTTCTAAATCAGACTTCTTCCGAAAATGGCGACACGCTTTGATTCGGTGAGTTTCGCGGCATTCCGACTTCGATGCCCTGGTTACGAAAATTCAGTTGCCTTTGAATTTCTGGTGATCCCTCTTGAGCATGTATGCTTCTGCTACTTGTTCTACATCAGACTTCTTCCGCAAATGTCGAAACGCTTTGCCTCGGTGAGTTTCGCGGCATTCCGACTTTGATGCCCCTGTTGCCGATATTCAGTTGCCTTTGGATTTCGGGTGATCCCTCTTGAGCATGTATGCTTCTGCTACTTGTTCTATATCAGACTTCTTCCGGAAACGGGGAAACTCTTTGACTCGGTGAATTTCGCGGCATTCCGACTTCGATTCCCCGTTTGCCGAAATTCAGTTACCTTTGGATTTCGGGTGATCCCTCTTGAGCATGTATGCTTCTGCTACTTGTTCTAGATCAGACTTCTTCCGCAAATGGGGAAACTCTTTGACTCGGTGAATTTCGCGGCATTCCGACTTTGATTCCCCGTTTGCCGAAATTCAGTTTACTTTGGATTTCGGGTCATCCCTCTTGAGCAAGTATGCTTCTGCTACTTGTTCTAGATCAGACTTCTTCCGCAAACGGGGAAACGCTTTCACTCGGTGAGTTTCGCGGCATTCCAACTTTGATTCCCCGTTTGCCGAAATTCAGTTGCCTTTGGATTTCGGGTGATCCCTCTTGAGCATGTATGCTTCTGCTACTTGTTCGAAATCAGACTTCCTCCGCAAACGGGGAAACGCTTTGATTCGGTGAATTTCGCAGCATTCCGACTTCGATTCCCCGTTAGCCAAAATTCAGTTTCCTTTGGATTTCGGGTCATCCCTCTTGAGCGAGTATGCTTCTGCTACTTGTTCTAGATCAGACTTCTTCCGCAAACGGGGAAACGCTTTCACTCGATGAATTTCGCGGCATCCGACTTCGATTCCCCGTTTGCCAAAATTCAGTTACCTTTGGATTTCGGATTATCCCTCTTGCGCATGTATGCTTCTGCTACTTGTTCGAAATCAGACTTCTTCCGCAAACGGGGAAACACTTTGATTCGGTGAATTTCGCGGCATTCCGACTTCGATTCCCCGTTTGCCGAAATTCAGTTTCCTTTGGATTTCGGGTCATCCCTCTTGAGCAAGTATGCTTCTGCTACTTGTTCTAGATCAGACTTCTTCCGCAAACGGGGAAACGCTTTCACTCGGTGAATTTCGCGGCATCCGACTTCGATTCCACGTTTGCCGAAATTCAGTTACCTTTGGATTTCGGGTGATCCCTCTTGAGCATGTATGCTTCTGCTACTTGTTCTAAATCAGACTTCTTCCGTAAATGGCGACACGCTTTGACTCGGTGAGTTTCGCGGCATCCGACTTCGATTCCCCGTTTGCCGAAATTCAGTTACCTTTGGATTTCGGGTGATCCCTCTTGAGCATGTATGCTTCTGCTACTTGTTCTAAATCAGACTTCTTCCGCAAATGGCGACACGCTTTGACTCGGTAAGTTTCGCGGCATCCGACTTCGATTCCCCGTTTGCCGAAATTCAGTTACCTTTGGATTTCGGGTGATCCCTCTTGAGCATGTATGCTTCTGCTACTTGTTCGAAATCAGACTTCTTCCGCAAACGGGGAAAGGCTTTGAGTCGGTGAATTTCGAGGCATTCCGACTTCGATTCCTTGTTTGCCGAAATTCAGTTGCCTTTGGATTTCGGGTGATCCCTCTTGATCATGTATGCTTCTGCTACTTGTTCTAAATCAGACTTCTTCCGGAAATGGCGACACGCTTTGATTCGGTGAGTTTCGCGGCATTCCGACTTCGATGCCCTGGTTGCGAAAATTCAGTTGCCTTTGAATTTCTGGTGATCCCTCTTGAGCAT
Organism: Populus davidiana; assembly: GCA_030145905.1. Classification (NCBI taxonomy): domain Eukaryota; kingdom Viridiplantae; phylum Streptophyta; class Magnoliopsida; order Malpighiales; family Salicaceae; genus Populus; species Populus davidiana. Next base: position 695,120 of record CM057794.1, on the reverse strand, counting down.
GTATGCTTCTGCTACTTGTTCTACATCAGACTTCTTCCGCAAATGTCGAAACGCTTTGCCTCGGTGAGTTTCGCGGCATTCCGACTTTGATGCCCCTGTTGCCGATATTCAGTTGCCTTTGGATTTCGGGTGATCCCTCTTGAGCATGTATGCTTCTGCTACTTGTTCTATATCAGACTTCTTCCGGAAACAGGGAAACGCTTTCACTCGGTGAATTTCGCGGCATCCGACTTTCATTCCCCGTTTGCCGAAATTCGGTTACCTTTGGATTTCGGGTGATCCCTCTTGAGCATGTATGCTTCTGCTACTTGTTCTAAATCAGACTTCTTCCGCAAATGGCGACACGCTTTGACTCGGTGAGTTTCGCGGCATTCCGACTTCGATGCCCTGGTTGCGAAAATTCAGTTGCCTTTGAATTTCTGGTGATCCCTCTTGAGCATGTATGCTTCTGCTACTTGTTCTACATCAGACTTCTTCCGCAAATGTCGAAACGCTTTGCCTCGGTGAGTTTCGCGGCATTCCGACTTTGATGCCCCTGTTGCCGATATTCAGTTGCCTTTGGATTTCGGGTGATCCCTCTTGAGCATGTATGCTTCTGCTACTTGTTCTATATCAGACTTCTTCCGGAAACAGGGAAACGCTTTGATTCGCTGAATTTCGCGGCATTCCGACTTCGATTCCCCGTTTGCCGAAATTCAGTTTCCTTTGGATTTCGGGTCATCCCTCTTGAGCATGTATGCTTCTGCTACTTGTTCTAAATCAGACTTCTTTCGCAAACGGGGAAACGCTTTGATTCGGTGAATTTCACGGCATTCCGACTTCGATTCCCGGTTTGCTGAAATTCAGTTTCCTTTGGATTTCGGGTCATCCCTCTTGAGCATGTATGCTTCTGCTACTTGGTCTAGATCAGACTTCTTCCGCAAACGGGGAAACGCTTTCACTCGGTGAATTTCGCGGCATCCGACTTCGATTCCCCGTTTGCCGAAATTCAGTTACCTTTGGATTTCGGGTGGTCCCTCTTGAGCATGTATGTTTCTGCTACTTGTTCGAAATCAGACTTCTTCCGCAAACGGGGAAACACTTTGATTCGGTGAATTTCGCGGCATTCCGACTTCGATTCCCCGTTTGCCGAAATTCAGTTTCCTTTGGATTTCGGGTCATCCCTCTTGAGCAAGTATGCTTCTGCTACTTGTTCTAGATCAGACTTCTTCCGCAAACGGGGAAACGCTTTCACTCGGTGAATTTCGCGGCATCCGACTTCGATTCCCCGTTTGCCGAAATTCAGTTACCTTTGGATTTCGGGTGATCCCTCTTGAGCATGTATGCTTCTGCTACTTGTTCGAAATCAGACTTCTTCCGCAAACGGGGAAACGCTTTGAGTCGGTGAATTTCACGGCATTCCGGCTTCGATTCCAGGTTTGCTGAAATTCAGTTTCCTTTGGATTTCGGGTCATCCCTCTTGAGCATGTATGCTTCTGCTACTTGGTCTAGATCAGACTTTTTCCGCAAACGGGGAAACGCTTTCACTCGGTGAATTTCGCGGCATCCGACTTCGATTCCCCGTTTGCCGAAATTCAGTTACCTTTGGATTTCAGATTATCCCTCTTGCGCATGTATGCTTCTGCTACTTGTTCTATATCAGACTTCTTTCGGAAACAGGGAAACGCTTTCACTCGGTGAATTTCGCGGCATCCGACTTTCATTCCCCGTTTGCCGAAATTCAGTTACCTTTGGATTTCGGGTGATCCCTCTTGAGCATGTATGCTTCTGCTACTTGTTCTAGATCAGACTTCTTCCGCAAATGGCGACACGCTTTGACTCGGTGAGTTTCGAGGCATTCCGACTTCGATGCACTGTTTGCGAAAATTCAGTTGCCTTCGAATTTCTGGTGATCCCTCTTGAGCATGTATGCTTCTGCTACTTGTTCTACATCAGACTTCTTCCGCAAATGTCGAAACGCTTTGCCTCGGTGAGTTTCGCGGCATTCCGACTTTGATGCCCCTGTTGCCGATATTCAGTTGCCTTTGGATTTCGGGTGATCCCTCTTGAGCATGTATGCTTCTGCTACTTGTTCTATATCAGACTTCTTCCGGAAACAGGGAAACGCTTTGATTCGCTGAATTTCGCGGCATTCCGACTTCGATTCCCCGTTTGCCGAAATTCAGTTTCCTTTGGATTTCGGGTCATCCCTCTTGAGCATGTATGCTTCTGCTACTTGTTCTAAATCAGACTTCTTCCGCAAACGGGGAAACGCTTTGATTCGGTGAATTTCACGGCATTCCGACTTCGATTCCCGGTTTGCTGAAATTCAATTTCCTTTGGATTTCGGGTCATCCCTCTTGAGCATGTATGCTTCTGCTACTTGGTCTAGATCAGACTTCTTCCGCAAACGGGGAAACGCTTTCACTCGGTGAATTTCACGGCATCGGACTTCGATTCCCCGTTTGCCGAAATTCAGTTACCTTTGGATTTCGGGTGATCCCTCTTGAGCATGTATGTTTCTGCTACTTGTTCGAAATCAGACTTCTTCCGCAAACGGGGAAACACTTTGATTCGGTGAATTTCGCGGCATTCCGACTTCGATTCCCCGTTTGCCGAAATTCAGTTTCCTTTGGATTTCGGGTCATCCCTCTTGAGCAAGTATGCTTCTGCTACTTGTTCTAGATCAGACTTCTTCCGCAAACGGGGAAACGCTTTCACTCGGTGAATTTCGCGGCATCCGACTTTGATTCCCCGTTTGCCGAAATTCAGTTACCTTTGGATTTCAGGTGATCCCTCTTGAGCATGTATGCTTCTGCTACTTGTTCTATATCAGACTTCTTCCGCAAATGTCGAAACGCTTTGCCTCGGTGAGTTTCGCAGCATTCCGACTTTGATGCCCCTGTTGCCGATATTCAGTTGCCTTTGGATTTCGGGTGATCCCTCTTGAGCATGTATGCTTCTGCTACTTGTTCTATATCAAACTTCTTCCGGAAACAGGGAAACGCTTTGATTCGGTGAATTTCGCGGCATTCCGACTTCGATTCCCCGTTTGCCGAAATTCAGTTTCCTTTGGATTTCGGGTCATCCCTTTTGAGCATGTATGCTTCTGCTACTTGTTCTAAATCAGACTTCTTCCACAAACAGGGAAACGCTTTGATTCGGTGAATTTCACGGCATTCCGACTTCGATTCCCGGTTTGCTGAAATTGAGTTTCCTTTGGATTTCGGGTCATCCCTCTTGAGCATGTATGCTTCTGCTACTTGGTCTAGATCAGACTTCTTCCGCAAACGGGGAAACGCTTTGACTCGGTGAATTTCGCGGCATCCGACTTCGATTCCCCGTTTGCCGAAATTCAGTTACCTTTGGATTTCGGGTGATCCCTCTTGAGCATGTATGTTTCTGCTACTTGTTCGAAATCAGACTTCTTCCGCAAACGGGGAAACACTTTGATTCGGTGAATTTCGCGGCATTCCGACTTCGATTCCCCGTTTGCCGAAATTCAGTTTCCTTTGTATTTCGGGTCATCCCTCTTGAGCAAGTATGCTTCTGCTACTTGTTCTAGATCAGACATCTTCCGCAAACGGGGAAACGCTTTCACTCGGTGAATTTCGCGGCATCCGACTTCGATTCCCCGTTTGTCGAAATTCAGTTACCTTTGGATTTCAGGTGATCCCTCTTGAGCATGTATGCTTCTGCTACTTGTTCTAAATCAGACTTATTCCGCAAATGGTGACATGCTTTGACTCGGTGAGTTTCGCGGCATTCCGACTTTGATGCCCCTGTTGCCGATATTCAATTGCCTTTGGATTTCGGGTGATCCCTCTTGAGCATGTATGCTTCTGCTACTTGTTCTATATCAGACTTCTTCCGGAAACAGGGAAACGCTTTCACTAGGTGAATTTCGCGGCATCCGACTTCCATTCCCCGTTTGCCGAAATTCAGTTACCTTTGGATTTCGGGTCATCCCTCTTGAGCATGTATGCATCTCCTTCTTGTTCTAAATCAGACTTCTTCCGCAAATGGGGAAACGCTTTGATTCGCTGAATATCACGGCATTCCGACTTCGATTCCCCGTTTGCCGAAATTCAGTTTCCTTTGGATTTCGGGTCATCCCTCTTGAGCATGTATGCTTCTGCTACTTGTTCTATATCAGACTTCTTCCGGAAACAGGGAAACGCTTTCACTCGGTGAATTTCGCGGCATCCGACTTCGATTCCCCGTTTGCCGAAAATCAGTTCCCTTTGGATTTCGGGTCATCCCTCTTGAGCATGTATGCTTCTACTACTTGTTCTAAATCAGACTTCTTCCGCAAACGGGGAAATGCTTTGATTCGCTGAATTTCGCGGCATTCCGACTTCGATTCTCCGTTTGCCGAAATTCAGTTACCTTTGGATTTCGGGTGATCCCTCTTGAGCATGTATGCTTCTGCTACTTGTTCGAAATCAGACTTCTTCCGCAAACGGGGAAACGGTTTGAGTCGGTGAATTTCGCGACATTCCGACTTCGATTCCCCGTTTGCCGAAATTCAGTTGCCTTTGGATTTCGGGTGATCCCTCTTGATCATGTATGCTTCTGCTACTTGTTCTAATTCAGACTTCTTCCGCAAATGGCGACACGCTTTGACTCGGTGAGTTTCGCGGCATTCCGACTTCGATGCCCTGGTTGCGAAAATTCAGTTGCCTTTGAATTTCGGGTGATCCCTCTTGAGCATGTATGCTTCGGCTACTTGTTCTACATCAGACTTCTTCCGCAAATGTCGAAACGCTTTGCCTCGGTGAGTTTCGCGGCATTCCGACTTTGATGCCCCTGTTGCCGATGTTCAGTTGCCTTTGGATTTCGGGTGATCCCTCTTCAGCATGTATGCTTCTGCTACTTGTTCTATATCAGATTTCTTCCGGAAACAGGGAAACGCTTTCACTCGGTGAATTTCGCGGCATCCGACTTCGATTCCCCGTTTGCCGAAATTCAGTTACCTTTGGATTTCGGGTGATCCCTCTTGAGCATGTATGCTTCTCCTACTTGTTCTAAATCAGACTTCTTCCGCAAACGGGGAAACGCTTTGATTCGCTGAATTTCGCGGCATTTCGACTTCGATTCCCCGTTTGCCGAAATTCAGTTTCCTTTGGATTTCGGGTCATCCCTCTTGAGCATGTATGCTTCTGCTACTTGTTCTAGATCAGAGTTCTTCCGCAAACGGGGAAACTCTTTGACTCGGTTAATTTCGCGGCATTCCGACTTTGATTCCCCGTTTGCCGAAATTCATTTACCTTTGGATTTCGAGTGATCCCTCTTGAGCATGTATGCTTCTACCACTTGTTCTAAATCAGACTTCTTCCGCAAACGGGGAAACGCTTTGATTCGCTGAATTTCACGGCATTCCGACTTCGATTCCCCGTTTGCCGAAATTCAGTTTCCTTTGGATTTCGGGTCATCCCTCTTGAGCAAGTATGCTTCTGCTACTTGTTCTAGATCAGACTTCTTCCGCAAACGGGGAAACGCTTTCACTCGGTGAATTTCGCGGCATCCGACTTCGATTCCCCGTTTGCTGAAATTCAGTTACCTTTGGATTTCAGGTGATCCCTCTTGAGCATGTATGCTTCTGCTACTTGTTCTAAATCAGACTTCTTCCGCAAACGGGGAAACACTTTGACTCGGTGAGTTTCGCGGCATTCCGACTTTGATGCCCCTGTTGCCGATATTCAGTTGCCTTTGGATTTCGGGTGATCCCTCTTGAGCATGTATGCTTCTGCTACTTGTTCTATACCAGACTTCTTCCGGAAACAGGGAAACGCTTTCACTAAGTGAATTTCGCGGCATCCGACTTCCATTCCCCGTTTGCCGAAATTCAGTTACCTTTGGATTTCGGGTCATCCCTCTTGAGCATGTATGCTTCTACTTCTTGTTCTAAATCAGACTTCTTCCGCAAATGGGGAAACGCTTTGACTCGGTGAATTTCGCGGCATTCCGACTTCGATTCCCCGTTTGCCGAAATTCAGTTTCCTTTGGATTTCGGGTCATCCCTCTTGAGCAAGTATGCTTCTGCTACTTGTTCTAGATCAGACTTCTTCCGCAAACGGGGAAACGCTTTCACTCGGTGAATTTTGCGGCATCCGACTTCGATTCCCCGTTTGCTGAAATTCAGTTACCTTTGGATTTCAGGTGATCCCTCTTGAGCATGTATGCTTCTGCTACTTGTTCTAAATCAGACTTCTTCCGCAAACGGTGAAAAACTTTGACTCGGTGAGTTTCGCGGCATTCCGACTTTGATGCCCCTGTTGCCGATATTCAGTTGCCTTTGGATTTCGGGTGATCCCTCTTGAGCATGTATGCTTCTGCTACTTGTTCTATATCAGACTTCTTCCGGAAACAGGGAAACGCTTTCACTAGGTGAATTTCGCGGCATCCGACTTCCATTCCCCGTTTGCCGAAATTCAGTTACCTTTGGATTTCGGGTCATCCCTCTTGAGCATGTATGCATCTACTTCTTGTTCTAAATCAGACTTCTTCCGCAAATGGGGAAACGCTTTGATTCGCTGAATTTCGCGGCATTCCGACTTCGATTCCCCGTTTGCCGAAATTCAGTTTCCTTTGGATTTCGGGTGATCCCTCTTGACCATGTATGCTTCTGCTACTTGTTCTACATCAGACTTCTTCCGCAAACAGGGAAACGCTTTCACTCGGTGACTTTCGCGGCATCCGACTTCGATTCCCCGTTTGCCGAAATTCAGTTACCTTTGGATTTCGGGTCATCCCTCTTGAGCATGTATGCTTCTACTACTTGTTCTAAATCAGACTTCTTCCGCAAACGGGGAAATGCTTTGATTCGCTGAATTTCGCGGCATTCCGACTTCGATTCCCCGTTTGCCGAAATTCAGTTACCTTTGGATTTCGGGTGATCCCTCTTGAGCATGTATGCTTCTGCTACTTGTTCGAAATCAGACTTCTTCCGCAAACGGGGAAACGGTTTGAGTCGGTGAATTTCGCGGCATTCCGACTTCGATTCCCCGTTTGCCGAAATTCAGTTGCCTTTGGATTTCGGGTGATCCCTCTTGATCATGTATGCTTCTGCTACTTGTTCTAAATCAGACTTCTTCCGCAAATGGCGACACGCTTTGACTCGGTGAGTTTCGCGGCATTCCGACTTCGATGCCCTGGTTGCGAAAATTCAGTTGCCTTTGAATTTCGGGTGATCCCTCTTGAGCATGTATGCTTCGGCTACTTGTTCTACATCAGACTTCTTCCGCAAATGTCGAAACGCTTTGCCTCGGTGAGTTTCGCGGCATTCCGACTTTGATGCCCCTGTTGCCGATGTTCAGTTGCCTTTGGATTTCGGGTGATCCCTCTTCAGCATGTATGCTTCTGCTACTTGTTCTATATCAGACTTCTTCCGGAAACAGGGAAACGCTTTCAGTCGGTGAATTTCGCGGCATCCGACTTCGATTCCCCGTTTGCCGAAATTCAGTTACCTTTGGATTTCGGGTGATCCCTCTTGAGCATGTATGCTTCTCCTACTTGTTCTAAATCAGACTTCTTCCGCAAACGAGGAAACGCTTTGATTCGCTGAATTTCGCGGCATTCCGACTTCGATTCCCCGTTTGCCGAAATTCAGTTTCCTTTGGATTTCGGGTCATCCCTCTTGAGCATGTATGCTTCTGCTACTTGTTCTAGATCAGAGTTCTTCCGCAAACGGGGAAACTCTTTGACTCGGTGAATTTCGCGGCATTCCGACTTTGATTCCCCGTTTGCCGAAATTCATTTACCTTTGGATTTCGAGTGATCCCTCTTGAGCATGTATGCTTCTACCACTTGTTCTAAATCAGACTTCTTCCGCAAACGGGCAAACGCTTTGATTCGCTGAATTTCGCGGCATTCCGACTTCGATTCCCCGTTTGCCGAAATTCAGTTTCCTTTGGATTTCGGGTCATCCCTCTTGAGCAAGTATGCTTCTGCTACTTGTTCTAGATCAGACTTCTTCCGCAAACGGGGAAACGCTTTCACTCGGTGAATTTCGCGGCATCCGACTTCGATTCCCCGTTTGCTGAAATTCAGTTACCTTTGGATTTCAGGTGATCCCTCTTGAGCATGTATGCTTCTGCTACTTGTTCTAAATCAGACTTCTTCCGCAAACGGGGAAACACTTTGACTCGGTGAGTTTCGCGGCATTCCGACTTTGATGCCCCTGTTGCCGATATTCAGTTGCCTTTGGATTTCGGGTGATCCCTCTTGAGCATGTATGCTTCTGCTACTTGTTCTATATCAGACTTCTTCCGGAAACAGGGAAACGCTTTCACTAGGTGAATTTCGCGGCATCCGACTTCCATTCCCCGTTTGCCGAAATTCAGTTACCTTTGGATTTCGGGTCATCCCTCTTGAGCATGTATGCTTCTACTTCTTGTTCTAAATCAGACTTCTTCCGCAAATGGGGAAACGCTTTGACTCGGTGAATTTCGCGGCATTCCGACTTCGATTCCCCGTTTGCCGAAATTGAGTTGCCTTTGAATTTCGGGTGATCCCTCTTGAGCATGTATGCTTCTGCTACTTGTTCTATATCAGACTTCTTCCGCAAACGGGGAAACTCTTTGACTCGGTGAATTTCGCGGCATTCCAACTTCGATTCCCCGTTTGCCGAAATTCAGTTACCTTTGGATTTCGGGTGATCCCTCTTGAGCATGTATGCTTCTACTACTTGTTCTAAATCAGACTTCTTCCGCAAACGGGGAAATGCTTTGATTCGCTGAATTTCGTGGCATTCCCACTTCGATTCCTCGTTTGCCGAAATTCAGTTTCCTTTGGATTTCGGGTGATCCCTCTTGAGCATGTATGCTTCTGCTACTTGTTCTACATCAGACTTCTTCCGCAAACGGCGAAATGCTTTGACTCGGTGAATTTCGCGGCATTCCGACTTCGATTCCCCGTTTGCCGAAATTCAGTTGCCTTTGAATTTCGGGTGATCCCTCTTGAGCATGGATGCTTCTGCTACTTGTTCTACATCAGACTTCTTCCGCAAACGGCGAAACGCTTTGCCTCAGTGAGTTTCACGACATTTCGACTTCGATGCCCCTGTTGCCGAAATTTAGTTGCCTTTGAATTTCGGGTGATCCCTCTTGAGCACGTATGCTTATGCTACTTGTTCTACATCAGACTTCTTCCGCAAACAGCGAAACGCTTTGACTCGGTGAGTTTCGCGGCATTCCGACTTCGATGCCCCGGTTGCCGAAATTCAGTTGCCTTTGAATTTCGGGTGATCCCTCTTGAGCATGTATGCGTCTGCTACTTGTTCTAAATCAGACTTCTTCCGCGAACGGGGAAACGCTTTGAGTCGGTGAATTTCACGGCATTCCGACTTCGATTACCCGTTTGCCGAAATTCAGTTTCCTTTGGATTTCGGGTCATCCCTCTTAAGCATGTATGCTTCTACTACTTGTTCTACATCATACTTCTTCCGCAAACGGCGAAACGCGTTGCCTCGGTGAGTTTCGCGGCATTCCGACATCGATGCCCCGGTTGCCGAAATACAGTTGCCTTTGAATTTCGGGTGATCCCTCTTGATCATGTATGCTTCTGCTACTTGTTCTACATCAGACTTCTTCCGCTAACAGGGCAACGCTTTGCCTCGATGACTTTCGCGGCATTCCGGCTTCGATGCCCGGTCGCCGAAATTCAGTTGCCTTTGGATTTCGGGTGATCCCTATTGATCATGTATGCTTCTGCTACTTGTTCTAAATCAGACATCTTCCGCAAACGGCGACACGCTTTGACTCGGTGAGTTTCGCGGCATTCCGACTTCGATGCCCTGGTTGCGAAAATTCAGTTGCCTTTGAATTTCTGGTGATCCCTCTTGAGCATGTATGCTTCTGCTACTTGTTCTACATCAGACTTCTTCCGCAAACGGCGAAACGCTTTGCCTCAGTGAGTTTCACGGCATTTCGACTTCGATGCCCCTGTTGCCGAAATTTAGTTGCCTTTGAATTTCGGGTGATCCCTCTTGAGCATGTATGCTTATGCTACTTGTTCTACATCATACTTCTTCCGCAAACGGCGAAACGCGTTGCCTCGGTGAGTTTCGCGGCATTCCGACTTCGATGCCCCGGTTGCCGAAATTCAGTTGCCTTTGGATTTCGGGTGATCCCTCTTGAGCATGTATGCTTCTGCTACTTGTTCTACATCAGACTTCTTCCGTAAATGGTGAAACGCTTTGACTCGTGAGTTTCGCGGCATTCCGACTTCGATGCCCCGGTTGCCGAAATTCAATTGCCTTTGAATTTCGGGTGATCCCTCTTGAGCATGTATGCTTCTGCTACTTGTTCTATATCAGACTTCTTCCGCAAACGGGGAAACACTTTGACTCGGTGAATTTCGTGGCAATCCGACTTCGATTCCCCGTTTGCCGAAATTCAGTTGCCTTTGGATTTCGGGTGATCCCTCTTGAGCATGTATGCTTATGCTACTTGTTCTACATCAGACTTCTCCCGCAAACAGCGAAACGCTTTGACTCGGTGAGTTTCGCGGCATTCCGACTTCGATGCCCCGGTTGCCGAAATTCAGTTGCCTTTGGATTTCGGGTGATCCCTCTTGAGCATGTATGCTTCTGCTAATTGTTCTACATCAGACTTCTTCCGCAAACGGGGAAACGCTTTCACTCGGTGAATTTCGCGGCATCCGACTTCGATTCCCCGTTTGCCGAAATTCAGTTCCCTTTGGATTTCGGGTGATCCCTCTTGAGCATGTATGCGTCTGCTACTTGTTCTAAATCAGACTTCTTCCGCAAACGGGGAAACGCTTTGAGTCGGTGAATTTCGCGGCATTCCGACTTCGATTCCCCGTTTGCCGAAATTCAGTTTCCTTTGGATTTCGGGTCATCCCTCTTGAGCATGTATGCTTCTACTACTTGTTCTACATCATACTTCTTCCGCAAACGGCGAAACGCGTTGCCTCGGTGAGTTTCGCGACATTCCGACTTCGATGCCCCGGTTGCCGAAATACAGTTGCCTTTGAATTTCGGGTGATCCCTCTTGATCATGTATGCTTCTGCTACTTGTTCTACATCAGACTTCTTCCGCTAACAGGGCAACGCTTTGCCTCGATGACTTTCGCGGCATTCCGGCTTCGATGCCCGGTCGCCGAAATTCAGTTGCCTTTGGATTTCGGGTGATCCCTATTGATCATGTATGCTTCTGCTACTTGTTCTAAATCAGACATCTTCCGTAAACGGCGACACGCTTTGACTCGGTGAGTTTCGCGGCATTCCGACTTCGATGCCCTGGTTGCGAAAATTCAGTTGCCTTTGAATTTCTGGTGATCCCTCTTGAGCATGTATGCTTCTGCTACTTGTTCTACATCAGACTTCTTCCACAAACGGCGAAACGCTTTGCCTCAGTGAGTTTCACGGCATTTCGACTTCGATGCCCCTGTTGCCGAAATTTAGTTGCCTTTGAATTTCGGGTGATCCCTCTTGAGCATGTATGCTTATGCTACTTGTTCTACATCAGACTTCTTCCGCAAACAGCGAAACGCTTTGACTCGGTGAGTTTCGCGGCATTCCGACTTCGATGCCCCGGTTGCCGAAATTCAGTTGCCTTTGGATTTCGGGTGATCCCTCTTAAGCATGTATGCTTCTGCTAATTGTTCTACATCAGACTTCTTCCGCAAACGGGGAAACGCTTTCACTCGGTGAATTTCGCGGCATCCGACTTCGATTCCCCGTTTGCCGAAATTCAGTTCCCTTTGGATTTCGGGTGATCCCTCTTGAGCATGTATGCGTCTGCTACTTGTTCTAAATCAGACTTCTTCCGCAAACGGGGAAACGCTTTGAGTCGGTGAATTTCGCGGCATTCCGACTTCGATTCCCCGTTTGCAGAAATTCAGTTTCCTTTGGATTTCGGGTCATCCCTCTTGAGCATGTATGCTTCTACTACTTGTTCTACATCATACTTCTTCCGCAAACGGCGAAACGCGTTGCCTCGGTGAGTTTCGCGGCATTCCGACTTCGATGCCCCGGTTGCCGAAATACAGTTGCCTTTGAATTTCGGGTGCTCCCTCTTGAGCATGTATGCTTCTGCTACTTGTTCTACATCAGACTTCTTCCGCTAACAGGGCAACACTTTGCCTCGATGACTTTCGCGGCATTCCGGCTCCGATGCCCGGTCGCCGAAATTCAGTTGCCTTTGGATTTCGGGTGATCCCTATTGATCATGTATGCTTCTGCTACTTGTTCTAAATCAGACTTCTTCCCCAAATGGCGACACGCTTTGACTCGGTGAGTTTCGCGGCATTCCGACTTCGATGCCCTGGTTGCGAAAATTCAGTTGCCTTTGAATTTCTGGTGATCCCTCTTGAGCATGTACGCTTCTGCTACTTGTTCTACATCAGACTTCTTCCGCAAATGTCGAAATGCTTTGCCTCGGTGAGTTTCGCGGCATTCCGACTTCGATTCCCCTTTTGCCGAAATTCAGTTACCTTTGGATTTCGGGTGATCCCTCTTGAGCATGTATGCTTCTGCTACTTGTTCTATATCAGACTTCTTCCGCAAACAGGGAAACGCTTTGACTCGGTGAATTTCACGGCATTCCGACTTCGATTCCCCGTTTGCCGAAATACAGTTGGCTTTGGATTTCGGGTGATCCCTCTTGAGCATGTATGCTTCTGCTACTTGTTCTAAATCAAAGTTCTTCCTCAAATGGCGAAACGCTTTGACTCGGTGAGTTTGGCGGCATTCTGACTTGGATGCCCCGGTTGCCGAAATTCAGTTGCCTTTGAATTTCTGGTGATCCCTCTTGAGCATGGATGCTTCTGCTATTTGTTCTACATCAGACTTCTTCCGCAAACGGCGAAACGCTTTGCCTCGGTGAGTTTCCTGGCATTCTGACTTCGATGCCGCGGTTGCTGAAATTGAGTTGCCTTTGAATTTCGGGTGATCCCTCATGAGCATGTATGCTTATGCTACTTGTTCTAAATCAGACTTCTTCCGCAAACGGCGAAACGCTTTGACTCGGTGAGTTTCGCGGCATTCCGACTTCGATCACCCGTTTGACGAAATTCAATTGCCTTTTGATTTCAGGTGATCCCTCTTGAGCATGTATGCTTATGATACTTGTTCTAAATCAGACTTCTTCCGCAAATGGCGAAATGCTTTGACTCAGTGAGTTTCGCGGCATTCCGACTTCGATGCCCGGGTTGCCGAAATTCAGTTGCCTTTGAATTTCGGGTGATCCCTCTTAAGCATGGATGCTTCTGCTACTTGTTCTACATCATACTTCTTCCGCAAACGGCGAAACGCTTTGACTCGGTGAGTTTCGCGGCATTCCGACTTCGATGCCCCGGTTGCCGAAATTCAGTTGCCTATGAATTGCGGGTGATCTGTCTTGAGCATGTATGCTTCTGCTACTTGTTCTACATCACACTTCTTCCGCAAACAGGGCAACGCTTTGCCTCGGTGACTTTCGCGGCATTCCGCCTTCGATGCCCCGGTCGCCGAAATTCAGTTGCCTTTGGATTCCGGGGGATCCCTCTTGAGCATGTATGCTTCTGCTACTTGTTCTACATCAGACTTCTTCCGCAAACAGGGAAACGCTTTGACTCGGTGAATTTCGCGGCATTCCGACTTCGTTTCCCCGTTTGCCGAAATTCAGTTTCCTTTGGATTTCGGGTCATCCCTCTTGAGCATGTATGCTTCTGCTACTTGTTCTACATCATACTTCTTCCGCAAACGGCGAAACGCTTTGACTCGGTGAGTTTCGCGGCATTCCGACTTCGATGCCCCGGTTGCCGAAATTCAGTTGCCTATGAATTGCGGGTGATCCGTCTTGAGCATGTATGCTTCTGCTACTTGTTCTACATCACACTTCTTCCGCAAACAGGGCAACGCTTTGCCTCGGTGACTTTCGCGGCATTCCGCCTTCGATGCCCCGGTCGCCGAAATTCAGTTGCCTTTGGATTTCGGGGGATCCCTCTTGAGCATGTATGCTTCTGCTACTTGTTCTACATCACACTTCTTCCGCAAACAGGGCAACGCTTTGCCTCGGTGACTTTCGCGGCATTCCGCCTTCGATGCCCCGGTCGCCGAAATTCAGTTGCCTTTGGATTTCGGGGGATCCCTCTTGAGCATGTATGCTTCTGCTACTTGTTCTACATCAGACTTCTTCCGCAAACAGGGAAACGCTTTGACTCGGTGAATTTCGCGGCATTCCGACTTCGATGCCCCGGTTGCCGATATTCAGTTGCCTTTGAATTTCGGGCGATCCGTCTTGAGCATGTATGCTTATGCTACTTGTTCTAAATCAGACTTCTTCCGCAAATGGTGAAACGCTTTGACTCGGTGAGTTTTGCGGCATTCCGACTTCGATGCCCCGGTTGCCGAAATTTAGTTGCCTTTGGATTTCGGGTGATCCCTCTTGAGCATGTATGCTTCTGCTACGTGTTCTATATCAGACTTCTTCCGCAAACTGGGAAACACTTTGCCTCGGTGAAATTCATGGCATTCCGACTTCGATCACCCGTTTGATGAAATTCAATTGCCTTTTGATTTCGGGTGATCCCTCTTGAGCATGTATGCTTATGCTACGTGTTCTAAATCAGACTTCTTCCGCAAATGGCGAAATGCTTTGACTCAGTGAGTTTCGCGGCATTCCGACTTCGATGTCCGGGTTGCCGAAATTCAGTTGCCTTTGAATTTGGGGGGATCCCTCCTGAGCATGTATGCTTCTGCTACTTGTTCTACATCAGACTTCTTCCGCAAACAGGGAAACGCTTTGACTCGGTGAATTTCGCGGCATTCCGACTTCGTTTTCCCGTTTGCCGAAATTCAGTTTCCTTTGGATTTCGGGTCATCCCTCTTGAGCATGTATGCTTCTGCTACTTGTTCTACATCAGACTTCTTCCGCAAACGGCGAAACGCTTCGACTCGGTAAATTTCGCGGCATTCCGACTTCGATTCCCCGTTTGCCGAAATTCAGTTGCCTTTGAATTTCGGGTGATCCCTCTTGAGCATGGATGCTTCTGCTACTTGTTCTACATCAAACTTCTTCCGCAAACGGCAAAACGCTTTGCCTTAGTGAGTTTCACGGCATTCCGACTTCGATGCCCCGGTGGCCGAAATTTAGTTGCCTTTGAATTTCGGGTGATCCCTCTTGAGCATGTATGGTTCTGCTACTTGTTCTAAATCAGACTTCTTCCGCAAATGGCGACATGCTTTGACTCGGTGAGTTTCGCGGCATTCCGACTTCGATGCCCCGGTTGCCGATATTCAGTTGCCTTTGAATTTCGGGCGATCTGTCTTGAGCATGTATGCTTATGCTACTTGTTTTAAATCAGACTTCTTTCGTAAATGGTGAAACGCTTTGACTCGGTGAGTTTCGCGGCATTCCGACTTCGATGCCCCGGTCGCCGAAATTGAGTTGCCATATAATTTCGGGTCATCCCTCTTGAGCATGTATGCTTCTGCTACTTGTTCTATATCAGACTTCTTCCGCAAACGGGGAAACGCTTTGACTCGGTGAATTTCGCGGCATTCCGACTTCGATTCCCTGTTTGCTGAAATTCAGTTACCTTTGGATTCCGGATGATCCCTCTTGAGCGTGTATGCTTCTACTACTTGTTCTAAATCAGACTGCTTCTGTAGAAGGCGAAATGCTTTGAATAGGTGAGTTTCGCGGTAATACGCCTTCGATACCCCGGTTGCCGAAATTCAGATGCTTTTGAATTGCGGGCGATCCCTCTTGAGCATGTATGCTTCTGCTACTTGTTTTAAATCAAACTTCTTCCGTAAATTGTGAAACGCTTTGACTCGGTGAGTTTCGCGGCATTCCGACTTCGATGCCCCGGTTGCCGAAATTCAGTTGCCTTTGAATTGCGGGCGATCCCTCTTGAGCATGTATGCTTCTGCCACTTGTTCTATATCAGACTTCTTCCGCAAACAGGGAAACGCTTTGACTCGGTGAATTTCGCGGCAATCCGACTTCGATTCCCCGTTTGCCGAAATTCAGTTGCCTTTGGATTTCGGGTGATCCCTCTTGAGCATGTATGCTTCTGCTACTTTCTCTAAATCAGACTTCTTCTGCAAATGGCGAAACGCTTTGACTAGGTGAGTTTCGCGGCATTCCGACTTCAATCCCCCGGTTGCCGAAATTCAGTTGCCTTTGAATTTCTGGTGATCCCTCTTGAGCATGTATGCTTCTGCTACTTGGTCTACATCAGAATTCTTCTGCAAACATTGAAACGCATTGCCTCGGTGAGTTTCACGGCATTCCGACTTCGATGCCCCGGTTGCCGAAATTCAGTTGCCTTTGAATTTCGGGTGATCCCTCTTGAGCATGTATGCTTCTGCTAGTTGTTCTATATTAGACTTCTTCCGCAAACGGGGAAACGCTTTGACTCGGTGAATTTCGCGGCATTCCGCCTTCGATCCTCCGTTTGCTGAAATTCAGTTACCTTTGGATTTCGGGTGATCCCTCTTGAGCGTGTATACTTCTGCTACTTGTTCTAAATCAGACTTCTTCCGCAAAAGGCGAAATGCTTTGAATCGGTAAGTTTTGCGGTATTCCGCCTTCGATGTCCCGGTTGCCGAAATTCAGATGCTTTTGAATTGCGGGCGATCCCTCTTGAGCATGTATGCTTCTGCTACTTGTTTTAAATCAGACTTCTTCCGTAAATGGTGAAACGCTTTGACTCGGTGAGTTTCGCGGCATTCCGACTTCGATGCCCCGGTCGCCGAAATTCAGTTGCCTTTGGATTTCGGGGGATCCCTCTTGAGCATGTATGCTTCTGCTACTTGTTCTACATCAGACTTCTTCCGCAAACAGGGCAACGCTTTGCCTCGGTGAGTTTTGCGGCATTCCGACTTCGAAGCCCCGGTCGCCGAAATTGAGTTGCCTTTGAATTTCGGGTCATCCCTCTTGAGCATGTATGCTTCTGCTACTTGTTCTATATCAGACTTCTTCCGCAAACGGGGAAACGCTTTGACTCGGTGAATTTCGCGGCATTCCGACTTCGATTCCCCGTTTGCCGAAATTCAGTTACCTTTGGATTTCGGGTGATCCCTCTTGAGCATGTATGCTTCTGCTACTTGTTCTACATCAGAATTCTTCCGCAAATAATGAAACGCATTGCCTCGGTGAGTTTCGCGGGAATCCGACTTCGATTCCCGTTTGCCGAAATTCAGTTGCCTTTGGATTTCGGGTGATCCCTCTTGAGCACGTATGCTTCTTCTACTTGTTCTACATCAGACTTCTTCCGCAAACATTGACCTGCTTCTCCTCGGTGAGTTTTGCGGCGTTCCGACTTCGATGCCCCGGTTGCCGAAATTCAGTTGCCTTTGGATTTCGGGTGATCCCTCTTGAACATGGATGCTTCTGCTACTTGTTCTACAGCAGACTTCTTCCGCAAACGGCGAAACGCTTTGCCTCGGTGAGTTTCACGGCATTCCGACTTCGATGCCCCAATTGCCGAAATTGAGTTGCCTTTGAATTTCGGGTGATCCCTCTTGAGCATGTATGCTTCTGCTACTTGTTCTAAATCAGACTTCTTCCGCAAACGGCGAAACGCTTTGATTCGGTGAGTTTCGCGGCATTCCGACTTCGATGCCCCAGTTGCCGAAATTCAGTTGCCTTTGAATTTCTGGTGATCCCTCTTGAGCATGGATGCTTCTGCTATTTGTTCTACATCAGACTTCTTCCGCAAACGGCGAAACGTTTTGCCTCGGTGAGTTTCCCGGCATTCCGACTTCGATGCCGTGGTTGCTGAAATTGAGTTGCCTTTGAATTTCGGGTGATCCCTCATGAGCATGTATGCTTATGCTACTTGTTCTAAATCAGACTTCTTCTGCAAACGGCGAAACGCTTTGACTCGGTGAGTTTCGCGGCATTCCGACTTCGATGCCCCGGTTGCTGAAATTCAGTTGCCTTTGAATTTCGGGTGATCCCTCTTGAGCATGTATGCTTCTCCTACTTGTTCTAAATCAGACTTCTTTCGCAAATGGCGAAACGCTTTAACTAGGTGAGTTTCGCGGCATTCCGACTTCGATCCCCCGTTTGCCGAAATTCAGTTGCCTTTGAATTTCTGGTGATCCCTCTTGAGCATGAATTCTTCTGCTACATGTTCTACATCAGACTTCTTCTGCAAACATTGAAACGCTTTGCCTCGGTGAGTTTCGCGGCATTCCGACTTGGATGCCCCGGTTGCCGAAATTCAGTTGCCTTTGAATTTCGGTTGATCCCTCTTGAGCATGTATGCGTCAGCTACTTGTTCTATATCAGATTTCTTCCGCAAACGGGGAAACGCTTTGACTCCGTGAATTTCGCGGCATTCCGACTTCCATTCCCCGTTTGCCGAAATTCAGTTGCCTTTGGATTTCGGTGATCCCTCTTGAGCATGTATGCTTCTGCTACTTGTTCTACATCAGACTTGTTCCGCAAACGGCGAAACGCTTTGACTCGGTGAGTTTCGCGGCATTCCGACTTGGATGCCCCGGTTGCCGAAATTCAGTTGCCTTTGAATTTCGGGTGATCCCTCTTGAGCATGTATGCTTCTGCTACTTGTTTTAAATCAGACTTCTTCCGTAAATGGTGAAACGCTTTGACTCGGTGAGTTTCGCGGCATTCCGACTTCGATGCCCAGGTTGCTGAAATTCAGTTGCCTTTGAATTTCGGGTGATCCCTCTTGAGCATGTATGCTTCTCCTACTTGTTCTAAATCAGACTTCTTTCGCAAATGGCGAAACGCTTTAACTAGGTGAGTTTCGCGGCATTCCGACTTCGATCCCCCATTTGCCGAAATTCAGTTGCCTTTGAATTTCTGGTGATCCCTCTTGAGCATGAATTCTTCTGCTACATGTTCTACATCAGACTTCTTCTGCAAACATTGAAACGCTTTGCCTCGGTGAGTTTCGTGGCATTCCGACTTGGATTCCCCGGTTGCCGAAATTCAGTTGCCTTTGAATTTCGGTTGATCCCTCTTGAGCATGTATGCGTCTGCTACTTGTTCTATATCAGATTTCTTCCGCAAACGGGGAAACGCTTTGACTCTGTGAATTTCGCGGCATTCCGACTTCAATTCCCCGTTTGCCGAAATTCAGTTGCCTTTGGATTTCGGGTGATCCCTCTTGAGCATGTATGCTTCTGCTACTTGTTCTACATCAGACTTGTTCCGCAAACGGCGAAACGCTTTGACTCGGTGAATTTCGCGGCATTCCGACTTGGATGCCCCGGTTGCCGAAATTCAGTTGCCTTTGAATTTCGGTTGATCCCTCTTGAGCATGTATGCGTCTACTACTTGTTCTATATCAGATTTCTTCCGCAAACGGGGAAACGCTTTGACTAGGTGAGTTTCGCGGCATTCCGACTGCAATTCCCCGTTTGCCGAAATTCAGTTGCCTTTGGATTTCGGGTGATCCCTCTTGAGCATGTATGCTTCTGCTACTTGTTCTACATCAGACTTCTTCTGCAAACATTGAAACGCTTTGCCTCGGTGAGTTTCGCGGCATTCCGACTTGGATGCCCCGGTTGCCGAAATTCAGTTGCCTTTGAATTTCGGTTGATCCCTCTTGAGCATGTATGCGTCTGCTACTTGTTCTATATCAGATTTCTTCCACAAACGGGGAAACGCTTTGACTCCGTGAATTTCGCGGCATTCCGACTTCAATTCCTCGTTTGCCGAAATTCAGTTGCCTTTGAATTTCAGGTGATCCCTCTTGAACATGGATGCTTCTGCTACTTGTTCTAAATCAGACTTCTTCCACAAATGGCGAAATGCTTTGAATCGGTGAGTTTCACGGCATTCCGCTTTCGATGCCCTAGTTGCCGAAATTCAGTTGCCTTTGAATTTCGGGTGATCCCTCTTAAGCATGTATGCTTCTGCTACTTGTTCTATATCAGATTTCTTCCGCAAACGGGGAAACGCTTTGACTCAGTGATTTTCGCGGCATTCCGACTTCAATTCCCCGTTTGCCGAAATTCAGTTGCCTTTGGATTTCGGGTGATCCCTCCTGAGCATGTATGCTTCTGCTACTTGTTCTATATCAAACTTCTTCCGCAAATGGGGAAACGCTTTGACTCGGTGAATTTCGCGGCATTCCAACTTCGATTCCCCGTTTGCCGAAAATTAGTTGCCTTTGGATTTCGGGTGATCCCTCTTGAGCATGTATTCTTCTGCTACTTGTTCTATATCAAACTTTTTCCGCAAACGGGGAAACGCTTTGCCTCGGTAAGTTTCGCGGCATTCCGACTTCGATGCCCCGGTTGCCGAAATTCAGTTGCCTTTGAATTTCGGGTGATCCCTCTTGAGCATGTATGCTTCTGCTACATGTTCTACATCAGACTTCTTCCGCAAACATTGAAACGCTTTGCCTCGGTGAGTTTCGCGGCATTCCGACTTGGATGCCCCGGTTGCCGAAATTCAGTTGCCTTTGAATTTCGGGTGATCCCTCTTGAGCATGTATGCTTCTGCTACTTGTTCTATATCAGATATATTCCGCAAACGGGGAAACGCTTTGACTCCGTGAATTTCACGGCATTCCGACTTCAATTCCCCGTTTGCCGAAATTCAGTTGCCTTTGGATTTCGGGTGATCCCTCTTGTGCATGTAAGCTTCTGCTACTTGTTCTATATCAAACTTCTTCCGCAAACGGGGAAACGCTTTGACTCGGTGAATTTCGCGGCATTCCGACTTCGATGCCCCGGTTGCCGAAATTCAGTTGCCTTTGAATTTCGGGTGATCCCTCTTGAGCATGGATGCTTCTGCTACTTGTTCTAAATCAGACTTCTTCCGCAAATGGCGAAATGCTTTGAATCGGTGAGTTTCGCGGCATTCCGCTTTCGATGCCCTGGTTGCCGAAATTCAGTTGCCTTTGAATTTCGGGTGATCCCTCTTGAGCATGTATGCTTCTGCTACTTGTTCTATATCAGATTTCTTCCGCAAACGGGGAAACGCTTTGACTCAGTGATTTTCGCGGCATTCCGACTTCAATTTCCCGTTTGCCGAAATTCAGTTGCCTTTGGATTTTGGGTGATCCCTCTTGAGCATGTATGCTTCTGCTACTTGTTCTATATCAAACTTCTTCCGCAAACGGGGAAACGCTTTGACTCAAGAATTTCGAGGCATTCCGACTTCGATTCCCCGTTTGCCGAAATTCAGTTGCCTTTGGATTTCGGGTGATCCCTCTTGAGCATGTATGCTTCTGCTACTTGTTCTATATCAGATTTCTTCCACAAACGGGGAAACGCTTTGACTCCGTGAATTTCGCGGCATTCCGACTTCAATTCCTCGTTTGCCGAAATTCAGTTGCCTTTGAATTTCAGGTGATCCCTCTTGAACATGGATGCTTCTGCTACTTGTTCTAAATCAGACTTCTTCCACAAATGGCGAAATGCTTTGAATCGGTGAGTTTCACGGCATTCCGCTTTCGATGCCCTAGTTGCCGAAATTCAGTTGCCTTTGAATTTCGGGTGATCCCTCTTGAGCATGTATGCTTCTGCTACTTGTTCTATATCAGATTTCTTCCGCAAACGGGGAAACGCTTTGACTTAGTGATTTTCGCGGCATTCCGACTTCAATTTCCCGTTTGCCGAAATTCAGTTGCCTTTGGATTTTGGGTGATCCCTCTTGAGCATGTATGCTTCTGCTACTTGTTCTATATCAAACTTCTTCCGCAAACGGGGAAACGCTTTGACTCAAGAATTTCGAGGCATTCCGACTTCGATTCCCCGTTTGCCGAAATTCAGTTGCCTTTGGATTTCGGGTGATCCCTCTTGAGCATGTATGCTTCTGCTACTTGTTCTATATCAGATTTCTTCCACAAACGGGGAAACGCTTTGACTCCGTGAATTTCGCGGCATTCCGACTTCAATTCCTCGTTTGCCGAAATTCAGTTGCCTTTGAATTTCAGGTGATCCCTCTTGAACATGGATGCTTCTGCTACTTGTTCTAAATCAGACTTCTTCCACAAATGGCGAAATGCTTTGAATCGGTGAGTTTCAGGCATTCCGCTTTCGATGCCCTAGTTGCCGAAATTCAGTTGCCTTTGAATTTCGGGTGATCCCTCTTGAGCATGTATGCTTCTGCTACTTGTTCTATATCAGATTTCTTCCGCAAACGGGGAAACGCTTTGACTCAGTGATTTTCGCGGCATTCCGACTTCAATTCCCCGTTTGCCGAAATTCAGTTGCCTTTGGATTTCGGGTGATCCCTCTTGAGCATGTATGCTTCTGCTACTTGTTCTATATCAAACTTCTTCCGCAAACGGGGAAACGCTTTGACTCGGTGAATTTCGCGGCATTCCAACTTCGATTCCCCGTTTGCCGAAAATCAGTTGCCTTTGGATTTCGGGTGATCCCTCTTGAGCATGTATTCTTCTGCTACTTGTTCTATATCAAACTTTTTCCGCAAACGGGGAAACGCTTTGCCTCGGTGAGTTTCGCGGCATTCCGACTTCGATGCCCCGGTTGCCGAAATTCAGTTGCCATTGAATTTCGGGTGATCCCTCTTGAGCATGTATGCTTCTGCTACATGTTCTACATCAGACTTCTTCCGCAAACATTGAAACGCTTTGCCTCGGTGAGTTTCGCGGCATTCCGACTTGGATGCCCTGGTTGCCGAAATTCAGTTGCCTTTGAATTTCGGGTGATCCCTCTTGAGCATGTATACTTCTGCTACTTGTTCTATATCAGATTTCTTCCGCAAATGGGGAAACGCTTTGACTTCGTGAATTTCACGGCATTCCGACTTCAATTCCCCGTTTGCCGAAATCCAGTTGCCTTTGGATTTCGGGTGATCCCTCTTGTGCATGTAAGCTTCTGCTACTTGTTCTATATCAAACTTCTTCCGCAAATGGGGAAACGCTTTGACTCGGTGAATTTCGCGGCATTCCGACTTCGATGCCCCGGTTGCCGAAATTCAGTTGCCTTTGAATTTCGGGTGATCCCTCTTGAGCATGTATGCTTCTGCTACTTGTTCTATATCAGATTTCTTCCGCAAACGGGGAAACGCTTTGACTTAGTGATTTTCGCGGCATTCCGACTTCAATTTCCCGTTTGCCGAAATTCAGTTGCCTTTGGATTTTGGGTGATCCCTCTTGAGCATGTATGCTTCTGCTACTTGTTCTATATCAAACTTCTTCCGCAAACGGGGAAACGCTTTGACTCAAGAATTTCGAGGCATTCCGACTTCGATTCCCCGTTTGCCGAAATTCAGTTGCCTTTGGATTTCGGGTGATCCCTCTTGAGCATGTATGCTTCTGCTACTTGTTCTATATCAGATTTCTTCCACAAACGGGGAAACGCTTTGACTCCGTGAATTTCGCGGCATTCCGACTTCAATTCCTCGTTTGCCGAAATTCAGTTGCCTTTGAATTTCAGGTGATCCCTCTTGAACATGGATGCTTCTGCTACTTGTTCTAAATCAGACTTCTTCCACAAATGGCGAAATGCTTTGAATCGGTGAGTTTCAGGCATTCCGCTTTCGATGCCCTAGTTGCCGAAATTCAGTTGCCTTTGAATTTCGGGTGATCCCTCTTGAGCATGTATGCTTCTGCTACTTGTTCTATATCAGATTTCTTCCGCAAACGGGGAAACGCTTTGACTCAGTGATTTTCGCGGCATTCCGACTTCAATTCCCCGTTTGCCGAAATTCAGTTGCCTTTGGATTTCGGGTGATCCCTCTTGAGCATGTATGCTTCTGCTACTTGTTCTATATCAAACTTCTTCCGCAAACGGGGAAACGCTTTGACTCGGTGAATTTCGCGGCATTCAGACTTCGATGCCCCGGTTGCCGAAATTCAGTTGCCTTTGGATTTCGGGTGATCCCTCTTGAGCATGTATTCTTCTGCTACTTGTTCTATATCAAACTTTTTCCGCAAACGGGGAAACGCTTTGCCTCGGTGAGTTTCGCGGCATTCCGACTTCGATGCCCCGGTTGCCGAAATTCAGTTGCCATTGAATTTCGGGTGATCCCTCTTGAGCATGTATGCTTCTGCTACATGTTCTACATCAGACTTCTTCCGCAAACATTGAAACGCTTTGCCTCGGTGAGTTTCGCGGCATTCCGACTTGGATGCCCTGGTTGCCGAAATTCAGTTGCCTTTGAATTTCGGGTGATCCCTCTTGAGCATGTATACTTCTGCTACTTGTTCTATATCAGATTTCTTCCGCAAATGGGGAAACGCTTTGACTTCGTGAATTTCACGGCATTCCGACTTCAATTCCCCGTTTGCCGAAATCCAGTTGCCTTTGGATTTCGGGTGATCCCTCTTGTGCATGTAAGCTTCTGCTACTTGTTCTATATCAAACTTCTTCCGCAAATGGGGAAACGCTTTGACTCGGTGAATTTCGCGGCATTCCGACTTCGATGCCCCGGTTGCCGAAATTCAGTTGCCTTTGAATTTCGGGTGATCCCTCTTGAGCATGGATGCTTCTGCTACTTGTTCTAAATCAGACTTCTTCCGCAAAAGGCGAAATGCTTTGAATCGGTGAGTTTCGCGGCATTCCGCTTTCGATGCCCCGTTTGCCGAAATTCAGTTGCCTTTGGATTTCGGGTGATCCCTCTTGAGCATGTATGCTTCTGCTACTTGTTCTATATCAAACTTCTTCCGCAAACAGGGAAACGCTTTGACTCGGTGAATTTCGCGGCATTCCAACTTCGATTCCCCGTTTGCCGAAATTCAGTTGCCTTTGGATTTCGGGTGATCCCTCTTGAGCATGTATGCTTCTGCTACTTGTTCTATATCAGATTTCTTCCGCAAACGGGGAAACGCTTTGACTCAGTGAATTTCGCGGCATTCCGACTTCCATTCCCGTTTGCCGAAATTCAGTTGCCTTTGGATTTCGGGTGATCCCTCTTGAGCATGTATGCTTCTGCTACTTGTTCTATATCAAATTTCTTCCGCAAACGGGGAAACGCTTTGACTCGGTGAATTTCGCGGCATTCCGACTTCGATTCCCCGTTTGCCGAAATTCAGTTGCCTTTGGATTTCGGGTGATCCTTCTTGAGCATGTATGCTTCTGCTACTTGTTCTAGATCAAACTTTTTCCGCAAACGGGGAAACGCTTTGACTCGGTGAATTTCGCGGCATTCCGACTTCGATTCCCCGTTTGCCGAAATTCAGTTGCCTTTGGATTTCGGGTGATCCCTCTTGAGCATGTATGCTTCTGCTACTTGTTCTAGATCAAACTTTTTCCGCAAACCGGGAAACGCTTTGACTCGGTGAATTTCGCGGCATTCCGAATTCAATTCCCTGTTTGCCGAAATTCAGTTCCCTTTGGATTTCGGGCGATCCCTCTTGAGCATGTATGCTTCTGCTACTTGTTCTACATCAGACTTCTTCCGCAAATGGCGAAACGCTTTGAGTCGGTGAGTTTCGCAACATTACGACTTCGATGCCCCGGTTGCCGAAATTCAGTTGCCTTTGAATTTCGGGGGATCCCTCTTGAGCATGGATGCTTCTGCTACTTGTTCTACATCAGACTTCTTCCACAAACGGCGAAACGCTTTGCCTCGGTGAGTTTCACGGCATTCCGACTTCGATGCCCCGGTTGCCGAAATTTAGTTGTCTTTGAATTTCGAGTGATCCTTCTTCAGCATGTATGCTTCTGCTACTTGTTCTAAATCAGACTTCATTCGCAAACGGCGAACCGCTTTCACTCGGTGAGTTTCGCGGCATTCCGACATCGATGCCCCGGTTGCCGAAATTCAGTTGCCTTTAAATTTCGGGTGATCCCTCTTGAGCATGTATACTTCTGCTACTTGTTTTAAATCACACTTCTTCTGGAAATGGTTAAACGCTTTGACTCGGTGAGTTTCGCGGCATTCCGACTTCGATGCCCCGGTTGCCGAAATTCAGTTGCCTTTGAATTTCGGGCGATCCCTCTTGAGCATGTATGCTTCTGCTACTTGTTCTACATCAGACTTCTTTCGCAAATGGCGAAACGCTTTGAGTCGGTGAGTTTCGCAACATTACGACTTCGATGCCCCGGTTGCCGAAATTCAGTTGCCTTTGAATTTCGGGGGATCCCTCTTGAGCATGGATGCTTCTGCTACTTGTTCTACATCAGACTTCTTCCACAAACGGCGAAACACTTTGCCTCGGTGAGTTTCACGGCATTCCGACTTCGATGCCCCGGTTGCCGAAATTTAGTTGCCTTTGGATTTCGGGTGATCCCTCTTGAGCATGTATGCTTCTGCTACTTGTTCTATATCAAACTTCTTCCGCAAACGGGGAAACGATTTGACTCAAGAATTTCAAGGCATTCCGACTTCGATTCCCCGTTTGCCGAAATTCAGTTGCCTTTGGATTTCGGGTGATCCCTCTTGAGCATGTATGCTTCTGCTACATGTTCTATATCAAACTTCTTCCGCAAACGGGGAAATGCTTTGACTCGGTGAATTTCGCGGCATTCCGACTTCGATTCCCCGTTTGCCGAAATTCAGTTGCCTTTGAATTTCGGGTGATCCCTCTTGAGCATGTATGCTTCTGCTACTTGTTCTATATCAGACTTCTTCCGCAAACGGGGAAACGCTTTGACTCGGTGAATTTCGCGGCAATGCGACTTCGATTCCCCGTTTGCCGAAATTCAGTTGCCTTTGGATTTCGGGTGATCCCTCTTGAGAATTTTTGCTTCTGCTACTTGTTCTAAATAAGACTTCTTCCGCAAACGGCGAAACGCTTTCACTCGGTGAGTTTCGCGGCATTCCGACTTCGATGCCCCGGTTGCCGAAATTCAGTTGCCTTTGAATTTCGGGTGATCCCTCTTGAGCATGTATGCTTCTGCTACTTGTTTTAAATCAGACTTCCTCTGGAAATGGTTAAACGCTTTGACTCGGGGAGTTTCGCGGCATTCCGACTTCGATGCCCCGGTCGCCGAAATTCAGTTGCCTTTGGATTTCGGGGGATCCCTCTTGAGCATGTATGCTTCTGCTACTTGTTCTACATCAGACTTCTTCCGCAAACAGGGCAACGCTTTGCCTCGGTGAGTTTTGCGGCATTCCGACTTCGAAGCCCCGGTCGCCGAAATTGAGTTGCCTTTGAATTTCGGGTCATCCCTCTTGAGCATGGATGCTTCTGCTACTTGTTCTACATCAGACTTCTTCCGCAAATGGCGAAACGCTTTGCCTCGGTGAGTTTCTCGGCATTCCGACTTCGATGCCCCGGTTGCCGAAATTTAGTTGCCTGTGAATTTCGGGTGATCCCTCTTGAGCATGTATGCTTCTACTACTTGTTCTAAATCAGACTTCTTCCGCAAACGGCGAAACGCTTTGACTTGGTGACTTTCGCGGCATTCCGACTTCGATGCCCCGGTTGCCGAAATTCAGTTGCCTTTGAATTTTGGGTGATCCCTCTTGAGCATGTATGCTTCTGCTACTTGTTTTAAATCAGACTTCTTCTGGAAATGGGGAAACGCTTTGACTCGGTGAGTTTCGCGGCATTCCGACTTCGATGCCCCGGTTGCCGAAATTCAGTTGCCTTTGAATTTCGGGCGATCCCTCTTGAGCATGTATGCTTCTGCTACTTGTTCTACATCAGACTTCTTTCGCAAATGGCGAAACGCTTTGAGTCGGTGAGTTTCGCAACATTACGACTTCGATGCCCCGGTTGCCGAAATTCAGTTGCCTTTGAATTTTGGGTGATCCCTCTTGAGCATGTATGCTTCTGCTACTTGTTCTACATCAGACTTCTTTCGCAAATGGCGAAACGCTTTGAGTCGGTGAGTTTCGCAACATTATGACTTCGATGCCCCGGTTGCCGAAATTCAGTTGCCTTTGAATTTCGGGGGATCCCTCTTGAGCATGGATGCTTCTGCTACTTGTTCTACATCAGACTTCTTCCACAAACGGCGAAACACTTTGCCTCGGTGAGTTTCACGGCATTCCGACTTCGATGCCCCGGTTGCCGAAATTTAGTTGCCTTTGGATTTCGGGTGATCCCTCTTGAGCATGTATGCTTCTGCTACTTGTTCTATATCAAACTTCTTCCGCAAACGGGGAAACGATTTGACTCAAGAATTTCAAGGCATTCCGACTTCGATTCCCCGTTTGCCGAAATTCAGTTGCCTTTGGATTTCGGGTGATCCCTCTTGAGCATGTATGCTTCTGCTACATGTTCTATATCAAACTTCTTCCGCAAACGGGGAAATGCTTTGACTCGGTGAATTTCGCGGCATTCCGACTTCGATTCCCCGTTTGCCGAAATTCAGTTGCCTTTGAATTTCGGGTGATCCCTCTTGAGCATGTATGCTTCTGCTACTTGTTCTATATCAGACTTCTTCCGCAAACGGGGAAACGCTTTGACTCGGTGAATTTCGCGGCAATGCGACTTCGATTCCCCGTTTGCCGAAATTCAGTTGCCTTTGGATTTCGGGTGATCCCTCTTGAGAATTTTTGCTTCTGCTACTTGTTCTAAATAAGACTTCTTCCGCAAACGGCGAAACGCTTTCACTCGGTGAGTTTCGCGGCATTCCGACTTCGATGCCCCGGTTGCCGAAATTCAGTTGCCTTTGAATTTCGGGTGATCCCTCTTGAGCATGTATGCTTCTGCTACTTGTTTTAAATCAGACTTCCTCTGGAAATGGTTAAACGCTTTGACTCGGGGAGTTTCGCGGCATTCCGACTTCGATGCCCCGGTCGCCGAAATTCAGTTGCCTTTGGATTTCGGGGGATCCCTCTTGAGCATGTATGCTTCTGCTACTTGTTCTACATTAGACTTCTTCCGCAAACAGGGCAACGCTTTGCCTCGGTGAGTTTTGCGGCATTCCGACTTTGAAGCCCCGGTCGCCGAAATTGAGTTGCCTTTGAATTTCGGGTCATCCCTCTTGAGCATGGATGCTTCTGCTACTTGTTCTACATCAGACTTCTTCCGCAAATGGCGAAACGCTTTGCCTCGGTGAGTTTCTCGGCATTCCGCCTTCGATGCCCCGGTTGCCGAAATTTAGTTGCCTGTGAATTTCGGGTGATCCCTCTTGAGCATGTATGCTTCTACTACTTGTTCTAAATCAGACTTCTTCCGCAAACGGCGAAACGCTTTGACTTGGTGACTTTCGCGGCATTCCGACTTCGATGCCCCGGTTGCCGAAATTCAGTTGCCTTTGAATTTTGGGTGATCCCTCTTGAGCATGTATGCTTCTGCTACTTGTTTTAAATCAGACTTCTTCTGGAAATGGGGAAACGCTTTGACTCGGTGAGTTTCGCGGCATTCCGACTTCGATGCCCCGGTTGCCGAAATTCAGTTGCCTTTGAATTTCGGGCGATCCCTCTTGAGCATGTATGCTTCTGCTACTTGTTCTACATCAGACTTCTTTCGCAAATGGCGAAACGCTTTGAGTCGGTGAGTTTCGCAACATTACGACTTCGATGCCCCGGTTGCCGAAATTCAGTTGCCTTTGAATTTCGGGGGATCCCTCTTGAGCATGGATGCTTCTGCTACTTGTTCTACATCAGACTTCTTCCACAAACGGCGAAACACTTTGCCTCGGTGAGTTTCACGGCATTCCGACTTCGATGCCCCGGTTGCCGAAATTTAGTTGTCTTTGAATTTCGAGTGATCCTTCTTGAGCATGTATGCTTCTGCTACTTGTTCTAAATCAGACTTCATTCGCAAACGGCGAACCGCTTTCACTCGGTGAGTTTCGCGGCATTCCGACATCGATGCCCCGGTTGCCGAAATTCAGTTGCCTTTGAATTTCGGGTGATCCCTCTTGAGCATGTATACTTCTGCTACTTGTTTTAAATCACACTTCTTCTGGAAATGGTTAAACGCTTTGACTAGGTGAGTTTCGCGGCATTCCAACTTCGATGCCCCGGTTGCCGAAATTCAGTTGCCTTTGAATTTCGGGCGATCCCTCTTGAGCATGTATGCTTCTGCTACTTGTTCTACATCAGACTTCTTCCGCAAATGGCGAAACGCTTTGTGTCGGTGAGTTTCGCGACATTACGACTTCGATGCCCCAGTTGCCGAAATTCAGTTGCCTTTGAATTTCGGGGGATCCCTCTTGAGCATGGATGCTTCTGCTACTTGTTCTACATCAGACTTCTTCCGCAAATGGCGAAACGCTTTGCCTCGGTGAGTTTCTCGGCATTCCGACTTCGATGCCCCGGTTGCCGAAATTTAGTTGCCTGTGAATTTCGGGTGATCCCTCTTGAGCATGTATGCTTCTACTACTTGTTCTAAATCAGACTTCTTCCGCAAACGGCGAAACGCTTTGACTTGGTGACTTTCGCGGCATTCCGACTTCGATGCCCCGGTTGCCGAAATTCAGTTGCCTTTGAATTTTGGGTGATCCCTCTTGAGCATGTATGCTTCTGCTACTTGTTTTAAATCAGACTTCTTCTGGAAATGGTGAAACGCTTTGACTCGGTGAGTTTCGCGGCATTCCGACTTCGATGCCCCGGTTGCCGAAATTCAGTTGCCTTTGAATTTCGGGCGATCCCTCTTGAGCATGTATGCTTCTGCTACTTGTTCTACATCAGACTTCTTTCGCAAATGGCGAAACGCTTTGAGTCGGTGAGTTTCGCAACATTACGACTTCGATGCCCCGGTTGCCGAAATTCAGTTACCTTTGAATTTCGGGAGATCCCTCTTGAGCATGGATGCTTCTGCTACTTGTTCTACATCAGACTTCTTCCACAAACGGCGAAACACTTTGCCTCGGTGAGTTTCACGGCATTCCGACTTCGATGCCCCGGTTGCCGAAATTTAGTTGTTTTTGAATTTCGAGTGATCCTTCTTGAGCATGTATGCTTCTGCTACTTGTTCTAAATCAGACTTCATTCGCAAACGGCGAACCGCTTTCACTCGGTGAGTTTCGCGGCATTCCGACATCGATGCCCCGGTTGCCGAAATTCAGTTGCCTTTGAATTTCGGGTGATCCCTCTTGAGCATGTATACTTCTGCTACTTGTTTTAAATCACACTTCTTCTGGAAATGGTTAAACGCTTTGACTAGGTGAGTTTCGCGGCATTCCAACTTCGATGCCCCGGTTGCCGAAATTCAGTTGCCTTTGAATTTCGGGCGATCCCTCTTGAGCATGTATGCTTCTGCTACTTGTTCTACATCAGACTTCTTCCGCAAATGGCAAAACGCTTTGACTCGGTGAGTTTCGCGACATTACGACTTCGATGCCCCGGTTGCCGAAATTCAGTTGCCTTTGAATTTCGGGGGATCCCTCTTGAGCATGGATGCTTCTGCTACTTGTTCTACATCAGACTTCTTCCGCAAATGGCGAAACGCTTTGCCTCGGTGAGGTTTTCGGCATTCCGACTTCGATGCCCCGGTTGCCGAAATTTAGTTGCCTTTGAATTTCGGGTGATCCCTCTTGAGCATGTATGCTTCTGCTACTTGTTCTAAATCAAACTTCTTCCGCAAACGGCGAAACGCTTTGACTCGGTGAGTTTCGCGGCATTCCGACTTCGATGCCCCGGTTGCCGAAATTCAGTTGCCTTTGAATTTCGGGTGATCCCTCTTGAGCATGTATGCTTTTGCTACTTGTTCTAAATCAGAATTCTTCCGCAAATGGCGAAACGCTTTGACTAGGTGAGTTTCGCGGCATTCCGACTTCGATCCACCGGTTGCCGAAATTCAGTTGCCTTTGAATTTCTGGTGATCCCTCTTGAGCATGTATGCTTCTGCTACTCTTTCTACATCAAAATTGTTCCGCAAACATTGAAACGCATTGCCTCGGTGAGTTTCGCGGCATTCCGACTTCGATGCCCCGGTTGCCGAAATTCAGTTGCCTTTGAATTTCGGCTGATCCCTCTTGAGCATGTAAGCTTCTGCTACTTGTTTTAAATCAGACTTCTTCCGTAAATGGTGAAATGCTTTGACTCGGTGAGTTTCGCGGCATTCTGACTTCGATGCCCCGTTTACTGAAATTCAGTTGCCTTTGAATTGTGGGCGATCCCTCTTGAGCATGTATGCTTCTGCTACTTGTTCTATATCAGACTTCTTCCGCAAACGGGGAAACGCTTTGACTCGGTGAATTTCGCGGCAATCCGACTTCGATTCCCTGTTTGCCGAAATTCAGTTGCCTTTGGATTTTGGGTGATCCCTCTTGAGCATGTATGCTTTTGCTACTTTGTAACGACCCGGCTTTCCAAGTCCAAAACACAATAATTTTTTTTTTTTTTTTTTTTTTTATGCATTCAATCCACATGGTACCGGCAATCAATGAATCTAAATCCTCACATCATCGAAATACAATCCATACAATCAACATTTCATTTCAAAGTGAATCTTACACAAACACGTAATATTAAGGTTGCTTGATTTGAAGTTCATATTAAAATATATACATAGACATGAGTTTACAGTCTTCTCCTACTAATAGTCATCACAATTTTAAACAAAAAGGATCTAATAAAAGTTATACATTCAGTACATTGATCCATACAAAATACATTGTGATTTAAGATACATCTACATAATTCCTTGCAAAATAGGTTCCCGTGTATCGGGTTTCCTAGGCATCTCGTTGGTGTGAAGTCCCTGCGGCAGTACAAACATTTAAGAGAATGCAAATATTTAATAATAATAAGAATGGTAACTCACGGTTTGGCAATTAAATAAAACATTAACAATTATAATTTCTTCATGTATTTGCTACAACAACTAGTAGTACATATAAATACACAAGTTTTCGGATGCCATTCGCCAAAACTAGTCATTCATTTATGTCGGCCATCCATGGCGAAAGCTGCGTCGCTGCCGATCCAAAATCGGCAGCAGAAAATGCATTGCTGCCGATCCAGAATCGGCAGCGGAATTTGCGTCGCTGCCGATTTCTGTATCGGCAGCAGCATCTGCGTTGCTGCCGATTCAGAATCGGCAGCGGAAATCTGCGTCGCTGCCGATCCAGAATCGGCAGCGCAATCTGCGTCACTACCGATCCAGAATCGGCAGCGAAGTCACTCTTTTATCCCGGCCATCCATCCGTTTGGATGCCATTAGCCGAAGCCAATCAGTCCTTCATCCCGGCCATCCATTCGGACGCCATTAGCCAAAGCTAATCATTCTTTGTCCCGGGCATCCGTTTGGATGCCATTAGCCGAAGCTAATCACTCCTTTGTCCCGGCCATTTCGGATGCCATTAGCCGAAGCTAATCATTCTTTGTCCCGGCCATCCTTTTGGATGCCATTAGCCGAAGCTAATCATTCTTTGTCCCGGCCATCCGTTTGGATGCCATTAGCCGAAGCTAATCAATCTTTAATCATCATCTAAGCGTTCAACAATCTAATATCGGTTCTAACAATATGATAGTACTCAAGTTAAAATATTGCAAGATTCAACGTAAGAAAAGGAAGGTGCAAGTCACCTACCTGCTCCACCTGTGGGTCGATCCTGTCTTGATGATGGTCCAATCCCGACCGCACCACCTAAGACATCAATGGTCACAAATCAGCACAGTTGTATTTATTTTATTTTTGAATCATACTCATCATCACACTTATTTCAAGAGTTCATATGTTCACATTCAAGTGTTCCATATTTTACACCATCATAACATGAGATTGTTACTAGCATTTAAGTCATTCCTGCCTAGGAGGCTTATTGTAGGAATTCGGCAGCGAGAATTGGTTTGCTGCGGGCTGCCAGTTCGCTGCGCAACACACAAATCGGCAGCGAATATCAATTCGCTGCAGGAGGTTCCGTTGCGGCAGCGAAACAGAATTTCGCTGCGCAACACACAAATCGGCAGCGAATATCAATTCGCTGCAGCAGGTTCCGTTGCGGCAGCGAAACAGAATTTCGCTGCGCAACACACAAATCGGCAGCGAATATCAATTCGCTGCAGGAGATTCAGTTGCGGCAGCGAAACAGAATTTCGCTGCGCAACATACAAATCGGCAGCGAATATCAATTCGCTGCAGCAGGTTCCGTTGCGGCAGCGAAATAGAATTTCGCTGCGCAACACACAAATCGGCAGCGAATATCAATTCGCTGCAGGAGGTTCCGTTGCGGCAGCGAAACAGAATTTCGCTGCGCAATACACAACTCGGAACCATCAATTTCAGCACATAGTTCTTCAACAAAATTCCAGCAATAACATCACAGCAGAACACATTAAATTCCAGTACTAACATCACAGCAGAACACATTAAATTCCAGCAAGAACATCACAGCATAACACATTAAATTCCAGCACTAACATCACAGCAGAACACATTAAATTCCAGCAAGAACATCACAGCAGAACACATTAATTGCAGCAACAATCATCACAATAGAACACATTAATTCTAGCAGCAACATCACAACAGAACACATTTAATTTCAGCAGAACACACTCACACATGCATGCTGGCCTACCCCATAGTTAAAGCCAGCTTCTACCATAATTGTTAGATGTTCTGAAATTGACTTTATTTCACTTCTGTTTGCTAGTTCTCCTAGTTAATTTCAGTTTCCCCCATAGTTGGCTTAGGTCTTAGATCAATTTTTTCTTAGGGTTTTTCTTCTTCATTTTCGTTTTTGATTTTAAGGGGGAGAGGAAAGGGAGTTCCATGACTCATACCTTCTGAATTTAACTAAGTTTGAGGAAGGTTTGACACTATTCTTTTCTCTTCAGCTGCTGGTTCTCTTCCTTCTTCTTCCTCTCACGTTTTCCAGCTCTCTTTTTCCTCTCCTCTATGCAGCTGCCCACTCCTCTCTCAAGGTCTCATCTCTCCCTCACAAGCTCACAAGACACTCTACTAGTTTGATTCACGTTTTTGATGTGAAAGGGGAAGGGAAGAATGACATGCAGCTGCTGATTTGGGAAGAAGATGAGTCATTCTCTCTCCCCTCTTTGTATTTATACTACCCATCAAATGAATTGGGTTGTTTGGGGGTTGGTTTAGGTGTGTCCTTATCCTTGTTTGGTTTATCTAAAACCAGTTTTACCCCTCCCTCCCAGCTGTGCGTCACTGTTGATTGAGAAATCGGCAGCCGAAAACTGCGTCGCTGCCGATTTCTGCATCGGCAGCGAAAACTGCGTCGCTGCCGATTTCTGCATCGGCAGCGAAATCTGCGTCGCTGCCGATTTCTGCATCGGCAGCGAAATCTGCGTCGCTGCCGATTTCTGCATCGGCAGCGAAAACTGCGTCGCTGCCCAATCCAGAATCGGCAGCGAAACTGCGTCGCTGCCAAAACCAGAATCGGCAGCGAAATCTGCGTCGCTGCCGATTTCTGCATCGGCAGCGAAAACTGCGTCGCTGCCCAATCCAGAATCGGCAGCGAAACTGCGTCGCTGCCAAAACCAGAATCGGCAGCGAAAACTGCGTCGCTGCCGATTTCTGCATCGGCAGCGAAATCTGTGTCGCTGCCGATTTCTGCATCGGCAGCGAAAACTGCGTCGCTGCCCAATCCAGAATCGGCAGCGAAAACTGCGTCGCTGCCGATTTCTGCATCGGCAGCGAAATCTGCGTCGCAGCCGATTTCTGCATCGGCAGCGAAAACTGCGTCGCTGCCCAATCCAGAATCGGCAGCGAAACTGCGTCGCTGCCAAAACCAGAATCGGCAGCGAAAACTGCGTCGCTGCCGATTTCTGCATCGGCAGCGAAATCTGCGTCGCTGCCGATTTCTGCATCGGCAGCGAAAACTGCGTCGCTGCCGATTTCTGCATCGGCAGCGAAAACTGCGTCGCTGCCCAATCCAGAATCGGCAGCGAAAACTGCGTCGCTGCCAAAACCAGAATCGGCAGCGAAAACTGCGTCGCTGCCCAATCCAGAATCGGCAGCGAAAACTGCGTCGCTGCCAAAACCAGAATCGGCAGCGAAAACTGCGTCGCTGCCGATTTCTACATCGGCAACGAAAACTGCATTCATCACCATCTTTCTCTCTCTCTTTCTCTTTAAATATATATATATATATATATAGACATATATATATTTTCGTTTGGGTGTTTACATTCTCCCCTCCTAAATATGAATTTCGTCCTCGAAATTTAAAAAGTTTTACACTCCATACCTGGTAGTTCAAATAAATTGGGGTACTTTTTCCTCATCTCAGCCTCCCTCTCCCAAGTTTCCTCTTCTACTTGAGCATTTCGCCATAAGATTCTGACGATGGGGATCTTTTTGCTCCGTAACTCCTTCACTTCTTGATCTAGTATCCTTATGGGTCTCAATTCCAGTGTTAAGTCTTCTTTGACTTCTACTGGAACCTGGGGTAGAACTCGGGCGGGGTCTACGTCAGCCTTCCTTAACAAGGAGACATGGAACACATCATGGACCCTGGCTAACTGTGGGGGCAAATCCACCTTGTAGGCTACTGGTCCAACTCGTTGTAAGATTTTGAAGGGTCCGATGAAACGGGGAGTTAACTTCCCTTTCAACCCAAACCGTAACATGTTCTTCCATGGGGCTACCTTCAGGAACACCTGGTCCCCCATACTGAACTCGAGAGGTCTTCTCCTCACATCGGCATACTTCTTCTGTCTATCCTGCGCGGCTTTGATGCGATCCCTGATAGTTCTCACTTTCTCCGTGGTGACTTGGACCAACTCTGCGCCATATAACTTCCGGTCCCCAATTTCCTCCCAACACAAAGGAGTTCTGCACCTCCTACCATACAAGGCTTCATACGGGGCCATTCCTATTGTGGCTTGATGACTATTGTTATACGGGAACTCCACCAATGCCATGTGTTCCTCCCAGTTTCCTCCAAATTCTAGCACACAGGCCCGTAATAGGTCTTCCAAGACTTGGATGACTCTTTCCGATTGGCCATCCGTTTGAGGGTGAAACGCAGTGCTCATGTCCAACCTTGTCCCCAAGGCATGTTGTATGCTCGGCCAAAGTCGAGAGGTGAACCTGGGATCTCGATCCGATACAATGGACACCGGAATCCCATGAAGTCGTACCACCTCATTTATGTAGATCTTGGCAAGCTTGTCCACCGAGTCGGTCATCTTTACGGGCAAGAATAGTGCGGATTTCATCAACCGATCTACAATGACCCATATCGCATCATTTCCTTTTCTCCCTTTGGGAAATCCTGACACGAAATCCATGGTGATCATCTCCCACTTCCATTCTGGAATTTGTAATGGTTGTAATGGTCCCGCAGGCCTTTGGTGTTCAACCTTGACTTGTTGACATATCCCACACTTTGACACATACTCAGCTATGTCCCTTTTCATATTAGGCCACCAATAAAGGTGTTTCAGGTCTCGATACATCTTAGTGCTGCCAGGATGTATGGAGAATTTGGACTCATGAGCTTCTTGTAGAATCATTCGTTTGACTGTTTCGTCATCAGGCACGTACAACCGTTGTCCCATCATCAAGGATCCATCATCCGCTACTCGGAATTTCATTTCTACCCCGGCTTCCACATTCTTCCTAATCTTGGACCCCACCTTGTCATGGAATTGGGCATGTAGTATATGTTCTCGATACGTTGGTCGCACCAATAATTGGGCTACTAACCCACCTCTTGCATCAATTCCCAAATCTGCACCCAACTCTTTTAATTCTGCCAATTGCCGCTCCTTTCCCACTGTTAAGCTTCCCAAGGAGGCTTTATATTTTCGACTGAGGGCATCTGCCACCACATTTGCTTTCCCCGGGTGGTATTCTATGGTGCAATCATAATCCTTAATGAGCTCTATCCACCTTCTTTGCCGCATGTTCAACTCCTTTTGCGACATCAGATACTTCAGGCTCTTGGATTTCGGGGGATCCCTCTTGAGCATGTATGCTTCTGCTACTTGTTCTAGATTAAACTTTTTCCGCAAACGGGGAAACGTTTTGACTCGGTGAATTTTGCGGCATTTCGACTTCGATGCCCCGGTTGTCGAAATTCATTTGCCTTTGATTTTCGGGTGATCCCTCTTGAGCATGTATGCTTCTGCTACATGTTCTACATCAGAATTCTTCCGCAAATATTAAAACGCATTGCCTCGGTGAGTTTCGCGGCATTCCGACTTTGATGCCCCGGTTCCCAAAATTCAGTTGCCTTTGGATTTCGGGTGATCCCTCTTGAGCATGTATGCTTCTACTACTTGTTCTAAATCAGACTTCTTCCGCAAACGGCGAAACGCTTTGACTCGGTCAGTTTCGCGACATTACGACTTCGATGCCCCGGTTGCCGAAATTCAGTTGCCTTTGAATTTCGGGGGATCCCTCTTGAGCATGGATGCTTCTGCTACTTGTTCTACATCAGACTTCTTCCGCAAATGGCGAAACGCTTTGCCTCGGTGAGGTTTTCGGCATTCCGACTTCGATGCTCCGGTTGCCGAAATTTAGTTGTCTTTGAATTTCGAGTGATCCTTCTTGAGCATGTATGCTTCTGCTACTTGTTCTAAATCAGACTTCATTCGCAAACGGCGAAACGCTTTCACTCGGTGAGTTTCGCGGCATTCCGACATCGATGCCCCGGTTGCCGAAATTCAGTTGCCTTTGAATTTCGGGTGATCCCTCTTGAGCATGTATACTTCTGCTACTTGTTTTAAATCACACTTCTTCTGGAAATGGTTAAACGCTTTGACTCGGTGAGTTTCGCGGCATTCCAACTTCGATGCCCCGGTTGCCGAAATTCAGTTGCCTTTGAATTTCGGGCGATCCCTCTTGAGCATGTATGCTTCTGCTACTTGTTCTACATCAGACTTCTTCCGCAAATGGCGAAACGCTTTGACTCGGTGAGTTTCTAGGCATTCCGACTTCGATGCTCCGGTTGCCGAAATTCAGTTTCCTTTGAATTTCTAGTGATCCCTCTTCAGCATGGATGCTTCTGCTACTTGTTCTAAATCAGACTTCTTCCGCAAATGGCGAAACGCTTTGACTTGGTGAGTTTCGCGACATTACGACTTCGATGCCCCGGTTGCCGAAATTCAGTTGCCTTTGAATTTCGGGGGATCCCTCTTGAGCATGGATGCTTCTGCTACTTGTTCTAAATCAAACTTCTTCCGCAAACGGCGAAACGCTTTGACTCGGTGAGTTTCGCGGCATTCCGACTTCGATGCCCCGGTTGCCGAAATTCAGTTGCCTTTGAATTTCGGGTGATCCCTCTTGAGCATGTATGCTTTTGCTACTTGTTCTAAATCAGAATTCTTCCGCAAATGGCGAAACGCTTTGACTAGGTGAGTTTCGCGGCATTCCGACTTCGATCCACCGGTTGCCGAAATTCAGTTGCCTTTGAATTTCTGGTGATCCCTCTTGAGCATGTATGCTTCTGCTACT
The DNA here is from genome assembly GCA_030145905.1 of Populus davidiana. Lineage (NCBI taxonomy): Eukaryota > Viridiplantae > Streptophyta > Magnoliopsida > Malpighiales > Salicaceae > Populus > Populus davidiana. The sequence continues at coordinate 656,009 of CM057794.1, read as the reverse complement.
TGTTCTACATCAAAATTGTTCCGCAAACATTGAAACGCATTGCCTCGGTGAGTTTCGCGGCATTCCGACATCGATGCCCCGGTTGCCGAAATTCAGTTGCCTTTGAATTTCGGGTGATCCCTCTTGAGCATGTATACTTCTGCTACTTGTTTTAAATCACACTTCTTCTGGAAATGGTTAAACGCTTTGACTCGGTGAGTTTCGCGGCATTCCAACTTCGATGCCCCGGTTGCCGAAATTCAGTTGCCTTTGAATTTCGGGCGATCCCTCTTGAGCATGTATGCTTCTGCTACTTGTTCTACATCAGACTTCTTCCGCAAATGGCGAAACGCTTTGACTCGGTGAGTTTTGCGACATTACGACTTCGATGCCCCGGTTGCTGAAATTCAGTTGCCTTTGAATTTCGGGGGATCCCTCTTGAGCATGGATGCTTCTGCTACTTGTTCTACATCAGACTTCTTCCGCAAATGGCGAAACGCTTTGCCTCGGTGAGGTTTTCGGCATTCCGACTTCGATGCCCCGGTTGCCGAAATTTAGTTGCCTTTGAATTTCGGGTGATCCCTCTTGAGCATGTATGCTTCTGCTACTTGTTCTAAATCAAACTTCTTCCGCAAACGGCGAAACGCTTTGACTCGGTGAGTTTCGCGGCATTCCGACTTCGATGCCCCGGTTGCCGAAATTCAGTTGCCTTTGAATTTCGGGTGATCCCTCTTGAGCATGTATGCTTTTGCTACTTGTTCTAAATCAGAATTCTTCCGCAAATGGCGAAACGCTTTGACTAGGTGAGTTTCGCGGCATTCCGACTTCGATCCACCGGTTGCCGAAATTCAGTTGCCTTTGAATTTCTGGTGATCCCTCTTGAGCATGTATGCTTCTGCTACTTGTTCTACATCAAAATTGTTCCGCAAACATTGAAACGCATTGCCTCGGTGAGTTTCGCGGCATTCCGACTTCGATGCCCCGGTTGCCGAAATTCAGTTGCCTTTGAATTTCGGCTGATCCCTCTTGAGCATGTAAGCTTCTGCTATTTGTTTTAAATCAGACTTCTTCCGCAAATGGCGAAACGCTTTGCCTCGGTGAGGTTTTCGGCATTCCGACTTCGATGCCCCGGTTGCCGAAATTTAGTTGCCTTTGAATTTCGGGTGATCCCTCTTGAGCATGTATGCTTCTGCTACTTGTTCTAAATCAAACTTCTTCCGCAAACGGCGAAACGCTTTGACTCGGTGAGTTTCGCGGCATTCCGACTTCGATGCCCCGGTTGCCGAAATTCAGTTGCCTTTGAATTTCGGGTGATCCCTCTTGAGCATGTATGCTTTTGCTACTTGTTCTAAATCAGAATTCTTCCGCAAATGGCGAAACGCTTTGACTAGGTGAGTTTCGCGGCATTCCGACTTCGATCCACCGGTTGCCGAAATTCAGTTGCCTTTGAATTTCTGGTGATCCCTCTTGAGCATGTATGCTTCTGCTACTTGTTCTACATCAAAATTGTTCCGCAAACATTGAAACGCATTGCCTCGGTGAGTTTCGCGGCATTCCGACTTCGATGCCCCGGTTGCCGAAATTCAGTTGCCTTTGAATTTCGGCTGATCCCTCTTGAGCATGTAAGCTTCTGCTACTTGTTTTAAATCAGACTTCTTCCGTAAATGGTGAAATGCTTTGACTCGGTGAGTTTCGCGGCATTCTGACTTCGATGCCCCGTTTGCTGAAATTCAGTTGCCTTTGAATTGTGGGCGATCCCTCTTGAGCATGTATGCTTCTGCTACTTGTTCTATATCAGACTTCTTCCGCAAACGGGGAAACGCTTTGACTCGGTGAATTTCGCGGCAATCCGACTTCGATTCCCTGTTTGCTGAAATTCAGTTGCCTTTGGATTTCGGGTGATCCCTCTTGAGCATGTATGCTTTTGCTACTTGTTCTAAATCAGAATTCTTCCGCAAATGGCGAAACGCTTTGACTAGGTGAGTTTCGCGGCATTCCGACTTCGATCCACCGGTTGCCGAAATTCAGTTGCCTTTGAATTTCTGGTGATCCCTCTTGAGCATGTATGCTTCTGCTACTTGTTCTACATCAAAATTGTTCCGCAAACATTGAAACGCATTGCCTCGGTGAGTTTCGCGGCATTCCGACTTCGATGCCCCGGTTGCCGAAATTCAGTTGCCTTTGAATTTCGGCTGATCCCTCTTGAGCATGTAAGCTTCTGCTACTTGTTTTAAATCAGACTTCTTCCGTAAATGGTGAAATGCTTTGACTCGGTGAGTTTCGCGGCATTCCGACTTCGATCCACCGGTTGCCGAAATTCAGTTGCCTTTGAATTTCTGGTGATCCCTCTTGAGCATGTATGCTTCTGCTACTTGTTCTACATCAAAATTGTTCCGCAAACATTGAAACGCATTGCCTCGGTGAGTTTCGCGGCATTCCGACTTCGATGCCCCGGTTGCCGAAATTCAGTTGCCTTTGAATTTCGGCTGATCCCTCTTGAGCATGTAAGCTTCTGCTACTTGTTTTAAATCAGACTTCTTCCGTAAATGGTGAAATGCTTTGACTCGGTGAGTTTCGCGGCATTCCGACTTCGATGCCCCGTTTGCTGAAATTCAGTTGCCTTTGAATTTTGGGCGATCCCTCTTGAGCATGTATGCTTCTGCTACTTGTTCTATATCAGACTTCTTCCGCAAACGGGGAAACGCTTTGACTCGGTGAATTTCGCGGCAATCCGACTTCGATTCCCTGTTTGCCGAAATTCAGTTGCCTTTGAATTGTGGGCGATCCCTCTTGAGCATGTATGCTTCTGCTACTTGTTCTAAATCAGACTTCTTCCGCAAACGGCGAAACGCTTTCACTCGGTGAGTTTCGCGGCATTCCGACTTCGATGCCCCGGTTGCCGAAATTCAGTTGCCTTTGAATTTCGGGTGATCCCTCTTGAGCATGTATGCTTCTGCTACTTGTTTTAAATCACACTTCTTCTGGAAATGGTTAAACGCTTTGACTCGGTGAGTTTCGCGGCATTCCGACTTTGATGCCCGGTTGCCGAAATTCAGTTGCCTTTGAATTTCGAGCTATCCCTCTTGAGCATGTATGCTTCTGCTACTTGTTCTACATCAGACTTCTTCCGCAAATGGCGAAACGCTTTGACTCGGTGAGTTTCGCGACATTACGACTTCGATGCCCCGGTTGCCGAAATTCAGTTGCCTTTGAATTTCGGCTGATCCCTCTTGAGAATGTTTGCTTCTGCTACTTGTTCTAAATCAGACTTCTTCCGCAAACGGCGAAACGCTTTCACTCCGTGAGTTTCACGGCATTCCGACTTCGATGCCCCGGTTGCCGAAATTCAGTTGCCTTTGAATTTCGGGTGATCCCTCTTGAGCATGTATGCTTCTGCTACTTGTTTTAAATCACACTTTTTCTGGAAATGGTTAAACGCTTTGACTCGGTGAGTTTCGCGGCATTCCGACTTTGATGCCCCGGTTGCCGAAATTCAGTTGCCTTTGAATTTTGAGCTATCCCTCTTGAGCATGTATGCTTCTGCTACTTGTTCTACATCAGACTTCTTCCGCAAATGGCGAAACGCTTTGACTCGGTGAGTTTCGCGACATTACGACTTCGATGCCCCGGTTGCCGAAATTCAGTTGCCTTTGAATTTCGGGGGATCCCTCTTGAGCATGGATGCTTCTGCTACTTGTTCTACATCAGACTTCTTCCGCAAATGGCGAAACGCTTTGCCTCGTTGAGTTTCTCGGCATTCCGACTTCGATGCCCCGGTTGCCGAAATTTAGTTGCTTGTGAATTTCGGGTGATCCCTCTTGAGCATGTATGCTTCTACTACTTGTTCTAAATCAGACTTCTTCCGCAAACGGCGAAACGCTTTGACTCGGTGACTTTCGCGGCATTCCGACTTCGATGCCCCGGTTACCGAAATTCAGTTGCCTTTGAATTTTGGGTGATCCCTCTTGAGCATGTATGCTTCTGCTACTTGTTTTAAATCACACTTCTTCTGGAAATGGTTAAACGCTTTGACTCGGTGAGTTTCGCGGCATTCCGACTTTGATGCCCGGTTGCCGAAATTCAGTTGCCTTTGAATTTCGAGCTATCCCTCTTGAGCATGTAAGCTTCTGCTACTTGTTTTAAATCAGACTTCTTCCGTAAATGGTGAAATGCTTTGACTCGGTGAGTTTCGCGGCATTCCGACTTCGATGCCCCGTTTGCTGAAATTCAGTTGCCTTTGAATTTTGGGCGATCCCTCTTGAGCATGTATGCTTCTGCTACTTGTTCTATATCAGACTTCTTCCGCAAACGGGGGAAACGCTTTGACTCGGTGAATTTCGCGGCAATCCGACTTCGATTCCCTGTTTGCCGAAATTCAGTTGCCTTTGAATTGTGGGCGATCCCTCTTGAGCATGTATGCTTCTGCTACTTGTTCTAAATCAGACTTCTTCCGCAAACGGCGAAACGCTTTCACTCGGTGAGTTTCGCGGCATTCCGACTTCGATGCCCCGGTTGCCGAAATTCAGTTGCCTTTGAATTTCGGGTGATCCCTCTTGAGCATGTATGCTTCTGCTACTTGTTTTAAATCACACTTCTTCTGGAAATGGTTAAACGCTTTGACTCGGTGAGTTTCGCGGCATTCCGACTTTGATGCCCGGTTGCCGAAATTCAGTTGCCTTTGAATTTCGAGCTATCCCTCTTGAGCATGTATGCTTCTGCTACTTGTTCTACATCAGACTTCTTCCGCAAATGGCGAAACGCTTTGACTCGGTGAGTTTCGCGACATTACGACTTCGATGCCCCGGTTGCCGAAATTCAGTTGCCTTTGAATTTCGGCTGATCCCTCTTGAGAATGTTTGCTTCTGCTACTTGTTCTAAATCAGACTTCTTCCGCAAACGGCGAAACGCTTTCACTCCGTGAGTTTCACGGCATTCCGACTTCGATGCCCCGGTTGCCGAAATTCAGTTGCCTTTGAATTTCGGGTGATCCCTCTTGAGCATGTATGCTTCTGCTACTTGTTTTAAATCACACTTTTTCTGGAAATGGTTAAACGCTTTGACTCGGTGAGTTTCGCGGCATTCCGACTTTGATGCCCCGGTTGCCGAAATTCAGTTGCCTTTGAATTTTGAGCTATCCCTCTTGAGCATGTATGCTTCTGCTACTTGTTCTACATCAGACTTCTTCCGCAAATGGCGAAACGCTTTGACTCGGTGAGTTTCGCGACATTACGACTTCGATGCCCCGGTTGCCGAAATTCAGTTGCCTTTGAATTTCGGGGGATCCCTCTTGAGCATGGATGCTTCTGCTACTTGTTCTACATCAGACTTCTTCCGCAAATGGCGAAACGCTTTGCCTCGTTGAGTTTCTCGGCATTCCGACTTCGATGCCCCGGTTGCCGAAATTTAGTTGCTTGTGAATTTCGGGTGATCCCTCTTGAGCATGTATGCTTCTACTACTTGTTCTAAATCAGACTTCTTCCGCAAACGGCGAAACGCTTTGACTCGGTGACTTTCGCGGCATTCCGACTTCGATGCCCCGGTTACCGAAATTCAGTTGCCTTTGAATTTTGGGTGATCCCTCTTGAGCATGTATGCTTCTGCTACTTGTTTTAAATCACACTTCTTCTGGAAATGGTTAAACGCTTTGACTCGGTGAGTTTCGCGGCATTCCGACTTTGATGCCCGGTTGCCGAAATTCAGTTGCCTTTGAATTTCGAGCTATCCCTCTTGAGCATGTAAGCTTCTGCTACTTGTTTTAAATCAGACTTCTTCCGTAAATGGTGAAATGCTTTGACTCGGTGAGTTTCGCGGCATTCCGACTTCGATGCCCCGTTTGCTGAAATTCAGTTGCCTTTGAATTTTGGGCGATCCCTCTTGAGCATGTATGCTTCTGCTACTTGTTCTATATCAGACTTCTTCCGCAAACGGGGAAACGCTTTGACTCGGTGAATTTCGCGGCAATCCGACTTCGATTCCCTGTTTGCCGAAATTCAGTTGCCTTTGAATTGTGGGCGATCCCTCTTGAGCATGTATGCTTCTGCTACTTGTTCTAAATCAGACTTCTTCCGCAAACGGCGAAACGCTTTCACTCGGTGAGTTTCGCGGCATTCCGACTTCGATGCCCCGGTTGCCGAAATTCAGTTGCCTTTGAATTTCGGGTGATCCCTCTTGAGCATGTATGCTTCTGCTACTTGTTTTAAATCACACTTCTTCTGGAAATGGTTAAACGCTTTGACTCGGTGAGTTTCGCGGCATTCCGACTTTGATGCCCGGTTGCCGAAATTCAGTTGCCTTTGAATTTCGAGCTATCCCTCTTGAGCATGTATGCTTCTGCTACTTGTTCTACATCAGACTTCTTCCGCAAATGGCGAAACGCTTTGACTCGGTGAGTTTCGCGACATTACGACTTCGATGCCCCGGTTGCCGAAATTCAGTTGCCTTTGAATTTCGGCTGATCCCTCTTGAGAATGTTTGCTTCTGCTACTTGTTCTAAATCAGACTTCTTCCGCAAACGGCGAAACGCTTTCACTCCGTGAGTTTCACGGCATTCCGACTTCGATGCCCCGGTTGCCGAAATTCAGTTGCCTTTGAATTTCGGGTGATCCCTCTTGAGCATGTATGCTTCTGCTACTTGTTTTAAATCACACTTCTTCTGGAAATGGTTAAACGCTTTGACTCGGTGAGTTTCGCGGCATTCCGACTTTGATGCCCCGGTTGCCGAAATTCAGTTGCCTTTGAATTTTGAGCTATCCCTCTTGAGCATGTATGCTTCTGCTACTTGTTCTACATCAGACTTCTTCCGCAAATGGCGAAACGCTTTGACTCGGTGAGTTTCGCGACATTACGACTTCGATGCCCCGGTTGCCGAAATTCAGTTGCCTTTGAATTTCGGGGGATCCCTCTTGAGCATGGATGCTTCTGCTACTTGTTCTACATCAGACTTCTTCCGCAAATGGCGAAACGCTTTGCCTCGTTGAGTTTCTCGGCATTCCGACTTCGATGCCCCGGTTGCCGAAATTTAGTTGCTTGTGAATTTCGGGTGATCCCTCTTGAGCATGTATGCTTCTACTACTTGTTCTAAATCAGACTTCTTCCGCAAACGGCGAAACGCTTTGACTCGGTGACTTTCGCGGCATTCCGACTTCGATGCCCCGGTTACCGAAATTCAGTTGCCTTTGAATTTTGGGTGATCCCTCTTGAGCATGTATGCTTCTGCTACTTGTTTTAAATCAGACTTCTTCTGGAAATGGTGAAACGCTTTGACTCGGTGAGTTTCGCGGCTTTCCGACTTGGATGCCCCGGTTGCCGAAATTCAGTTGCCTTTGAATTTCGGGGGATCCCTCTTAAGCATGGATGCTTCTGCTACTTGTTCTACATCAGACTTCTTCCGCAAATGGCGAAACGCTTTGCCTCGTTGAGTTTCTCGGCATTCCGACTTCGATGCCCCGGTTGCCGAAATTTAGTTGCTTGTGAATTTCGGGTGATCCCTCTTGAGCATGTATGCTTCTACTACTTGTTCTAAATCAGACTTCTTCCGCAAACGGCGAAACGCTTTGACTCGGTGAGTTTCGCGGCATTCCGACTTCGATGCCCCGGTTGCTGAAATTCAGTTGCCTTTGAATTTTGGGCGATCCCTCTTGAGCATGTATGCTTCTGCTACTTGTTCTATATCAGACTTCTTCCGCAAACGGGGAAACGCTTTGACTCGGTGAATTTCGCGGCAATCCGACTTCGATTCCCTGTTTGCCGAAATTCAGTTGCCTTTGAATTGTGGGCGATCCCTCTTGAGCATGTATGCTTCTGCTACTTGTTCTAAATCAGACTTCTTCCGCAAACGGCGAAACGCTTTCACTCGGTGAGTTTCGCGGCATTCCGACTTCGATGCGCCGGTTGCCGAAATTCAGTTGCCTTTGAATTTCGGGTGATCCCTCTTGAGCATGTATGCTTCTGCTACTTGTTTTAAATCACACTTCTTCTGGAAATGGTTAAACGCTTTGACTCGGTGAGTTTCGCGGCATTCCGACTTTGATGCCCGGTTGCCGAAATTCAGTTGCCTTTGAATTTCGAGCTATCCCTCTTGAGCATGTATGCTTCTGCTACTTGTTCTACATCAGACTTCTTCCGCAAATGGCGAAACGCTTTGACTCGGTGAGTTTCGCGACATTACGACTTTGATGCCCCGGTTGCCGAAATTCAGTTGCCTTTGAATTTCGGCTGATCCCTCTTGAGAATGTTTGCTTCTGCTACTTGTTCTAAATCAGACTTCTTCCGCAAACGGCGAAACGCTTTCACTCCGTGAGTTTCGCGGCATTCCGACTTCGATGCCCCGGTTGCCGAAATTCAGTTGCCTTTGAATTTCGGGTGATCCCTCTTGAGCATGTATGCTTCTGCTACTTGTTTTAAATCACACTTCTTCTGGAAATGGTTAAACGCTTTGACTCGGTGAGTTTCGCGGCATTCCGACTTTGATGCCCCGGTTGCCGAAATTCAGTTGCCTTTGAATTTTGAGCTATCCCTCTTGAGCATGTATGCTTCTGCTACTTGTTCTACATCAGACTTCTTCCGCAAATGGCGAAACGCTTTGACTCGGTGAGTTTCGCGACATTACGACTTCGATGCCCCGGTTGCCGAAATTCAGTTGCCTTTGAATTTCGGGGGATCCCTCTTGAGCATGGATGCTTCTGCTACTTGTTCTACATCAGACTTCTTCCGCAAATGGCGAAACGCTTTGCCTCGTTGAGTTTCTCGGCATTCCGACTTCGATGCCCCGGTTGCCGAAATTTAGTTGCTTGTGAATTTCGGGTGATCCCTCTTGAGCATGTATGCTTCTACTACTTGTTCTAAATCAGACTTCTTCCGCAAACGGCGAAACGCTTTGACTCGGTGACTTTCGCGGCATTCCGACTTCGATGCCCCGGTTACCGAAATTCAGTTGCCTTTGAATTTTGGGTGATCCCTCTTGAGCATGTATGCTTCTGCTACTTGTTTTAAATCAGACTTCTTCTGGAAATGGTGAAACGCTTTGACTCGGTGAGTTTCGCGGCTTTCCGACTTGGATGCCCCGGTTGCCGAAATTCAGTTGCCTTTGAATTTCGGGGGATCCCTCTTAAGCATGGATGCTTCTGCTACTTGTTCTACATCAGACTTCTTCCGCAAATGGCGAAACGCTTTGCCTCGTTGAGTTTCTCGGCATTCCGACTTCGATGCCCCGGTTGCCGAAATTTAGTTGCTTGTGAATTTCGGGTGATCCCTCTTGAGCATGTATGCTTCTACTACTTGTTCTAAATCAGACTTCTTCCGCAAACGGCGAAACGCTTTGACTCGGTGAGTTTCGCGGCATTCCGACTTCGATGCCCCGGTTGCCGAAATTCAGTTGCCTTTGAATTTTGGGTGATCCCTCTTGAGCATGTATGCTTCTGCTACTTGTTTTAAATCAAACTTCTTCTGGAAATGGTGAAACGCTTTGACTCGGTGAGTTTCGCGGCTTTCCGACTTGGATGCCCCGGTTGCCGAAATTCAGTTGCCTTTGAATTTCGGGGGATCCCTCTTAAGCATGGATGCTTCTGCTACTTGTTCTACATCAGACTTCTTCCGCAAATGGCGAAACGCTTTGCCTCGTTGAGTTTCTCGGCATTCCGACTTCGATGCCCCGGTTGCCGAAATTCAGTTGCCTTTGAATTTCGGGGGATCCCTCTTGAGCATGGATGCTTCTGCTACTTGTTCTGCATCAGACTTCTTCCGCAAATGGCGAAACGCTTTGCCTCGGTGAGTTTCTCGGCATTCCGACTTCGATGCCCCGGTTGCCGAAATTTAGTTGCCTTTGAATTTCGGGTGATCCCTCTTGAGCATGTATGCTTCTACTACTTGTTCTAAATCAGACTTCTTCCGCAAAAGGGGAAACGCTTTGACTCGGTGAATTTCGCGGCATTCCGACTTCGATGCCCCGGTTGCCGAAATTCAGTTGCCTTTGATTTTCGAGTGATCCCTCTTGAGCATGTATGCTTCTGCTACTTGTTCTAAATCGGACTTCTTCCGCAAAAGGCGAAACGCTTTGACTAGGTGAGTTTCGTGGCATTCCGACTTCGATCCCCCGGTTGCCGAAATTCAGTTGCCTTTGAATTTCTAGTAATCCCTCTTGAGCATGTATGTTTCTGCTGCTTGTTCTACATCAGAATTCTTCCGCAAACATTGAAACGCATTGCCGCGGCGAGTTTCGCGGCATTCCGACTTCGATGCCCCGGTTGCCGAAATTCAGTTGCCTTTGAATTTCGGGTGATCCCTCTTGAGTATGTAAGCTTCTGCTACTTGTTTTAAATCAGACTTCTTCCGTAAAAGGTGAAATGCTTTGACTCGGTGAGTTTTGCGGCAATCCGACTTCGATGCCCCGGTTGCCGAAATTCAGTTGCCTTTGAATTGCGGGCGATCCCTCTTAAGCATGTATGCTTCTGCTAGTTGTTCTATATCAGACTTCTTCCGCAAATGGCGAAACGCTTTGACTAGGTGAGTTTCGCGGCATTCGAACTTGGATCCCCCGGTTGCCGAAATTCAGTTGCCTTTGAAATTCGGGTGATCCCTCTTGAGCATGTATGCTTCTGTTACTTGTTCTACATCAGAATTCTTCCGCAAACATTAAAACGCATTACCTCGGTGAGTTTCGCGGCATTCCGACTTCGATGCCCCGGTTGCCGAAATTCAGTTGCCTTTGGATTTCGGGTGATCCCTCTTGAGCATGTATGCTTCTGCTACTTGTTCTATATCAGACTTCTTCCGCAAACGGGGAAAAGTTTTGACTCGGTGAATTTCGCGGCATTCCGACTTCGATTCCCCGTTTGCCGAAATTCAGTTGCCTTTGGATTTCGGGTGAACCCTCTTGAGCATGTATGCTTCTCCTACTTGTTCTAAATCAGACTTCTTCCGCAAATGGCGAAACGCTTTGACTAGGTGAGTTTCGCGGCATTCCGACTTCGATCCCCCGGTTGCCGAAATTCAGTTGCCTTTGAATTTCAGGTGATCCCTCTTGAGCATGTATGCTTCTGCTACTTGTTCTACATCAAAATTGTTCCGCAAACATTGAAACGCATTGCCTCGGTGAGTTTCGCGGCATTCCGACTTTGATGCCCGGTTGCCGAAATTCAGTTGCCTTTGAATTTCGAGCTATCCCTCTTGAGCATGTATGCTTCTGCTACTTGTTCTACATCAGACTTCTTCCGCAAATGGCGAAACGCTTTGACTCGGTGAGTTTCGCGACATTACGACTTCGATGCCCCGGTTGCCGAAATTCAGTTGCCTTTGAATTTCGGCTGATCCCTCTTGAGAATGTTTGCTTCTGATACTTGTTCTAAATCAGACTTCTTCCGCAAACGGCGAAACGCTTTCACTCCGTGAGTTTCACGGCATTCCGACTTCGGTGCCCCGGTTGCCGAAATTCAGTTGCCTTTGAATTTCGGGTGATCCCTCTTGAGCATGTATGCTTCTGCTACTTGTTTTAAATCACACTTCTTCTGGAAATGGTTAAACGCTTTGACTCGGTGAGTTTCGCGGCATTCCGACTTTGATGCCCCGGTTGCCGAAATTCAGTTGCCTTTGAATTTTGAGCTATCCCTCTTGAGCATGTATGCTTCTGCTACTTGTTCTACATCAGACTTCTTCCGCAAATGGCGAAACGCTTTGACTCGGTGAGTTTCGCGACATTACGACTTCGATGCCCCGGTTGCCGAAATTCAGTTGCCTTTGAATTTCGGGGGATCCCTCTTGAGCATGGATGCTTCTGCTACTTGTTCTACATCAGACTTCTTCCGCAAATGGCGAAACGCTTTGCCTCGTTGAGTTTCTCGGCATTCCGACTTCGATGCCCCGGTTGCCGAAATTTAGTTGCTTGTGAATTTCGGGTGATCCCTCTTGAGCATGTATGCTTCTACTACTTGTTCTAAATCAGACTTCTTCCGCAAACGGCGAAACGCTTTGACTCGGTGACTTTCGCGGCATTCCGACTTCGATGCCCCGGTTACCGAAATTCAGTTGCCTTTGAATTTTGGGTGATCCCTCTTGAGCATGTATGCTTCTGCTACTTGTTTTAAATCAGACTTCTTCTGGAAATGGTGAAACGCTTTGACTCGGTGAGTTTCGCGGCTTTCCGACTTGGATGCCCCGGTTGCCGAAATTCAGTTGCCTTTGAATTTCGGGGGATCCCTCTTAAGCATGGATGCTTCTGCTACTTGTTCTACATCAGACTTCTTCCGCAAATGGCGAAACGCTTTGCCTCGTTGAGTTTCTCGGCATTCCGACTTCGATGCCCCGGTTGCCGAAATTTAGTTGCTTGTGAATTTCGGGTGATCCCTCTTGAGCATGTATGCTTCTACTACTTGTTCTAAATCAGACTTCTTCCGCAAACGGCGAAACGCTTTGACTCGGTGAGTTTCGCGGCATTCCGACTTCGATGCCCCGGTTGCTGAAATTCAGTTGCCTTTGAATTTTGGGCGATCCCTCTTGAGCATGTATGCTTCTGCTACTTGTTCTATATCAGACTTCTTCCGCAAACGGGGAAACGCTTTGACTCGGTGAATTTCGCGGCAATCCGACTTCGATTCCCTGTTTGCCGAAATTCAGTTGCCTTTGAATTGTGGGCGATCCCTCTTGAGCATGTATGCTTCTGCTACTTGTTCTAAATCAGACTTCTTCCGCAAACGGCGAAACGCTTTCACTCGGTGAGTTTCGCGGCATTCCGACTTCGATGCGCCGGTTGCCGAAATTCAGTTGCCTTTGAATTTCGGGTGATCCCTCTTGAGCATGTATGCTTCTGCTACTTGTTTTAAATCACACTTCTTCTGGAAATGGTTAAACGCTTTGACTCGGTGAGTTTCGCGGCATTCCGACTTTGATGCCCCGGTTGCCGAAATTCAGTTGCCTTTGAATTTCGAGCTATCCCTCTTGAGCATGTATGCTTCTGCTACTTGTTCTACATCAGACTTCTTCCGCAAATGGCGAAAAGCTTTGACTCGGTGAGTTTCGCGACATTACGACTTCGATGCCCCGGTTGCCGAAATTCAGTTGCCTTTGAATTTCGGCTGATCCCTCTTGAGAATGTTTGCTTCTGCTACTTGTTCTAAATCAGACTTCTTCCGCAAACGGCGAAACGCTTTCACTCCGTGAGTTTCGCGGCATTCCGACTTCGATGCCCCGGTTGCCGAAATTCAGTTGCCTTTGAATTTCGGGTGATCCCTCTTGAGCATGTATGCTTCTGCTACTTGTTTTAAATCACACTTCTTCTGGAAATGGTTAAACGCTTTGACTCGGTGAGTTTCGCGGCATTCCGACTTTGATGCCCCGGTTGCCGAAATTCAGTTGCCTTTGAATTTTGAGCTATCCCTCTTGAGCATGTATGCTTCTGCTACTTGTTCTACATCAGACTTCTTCCGCAAATGGCGAAACGCTTTGACTCGGTGAGTTTCGCGACATTACGACTTCGATGCCCCGGTTGCCGAAATTCAGTTGCCTTTGAATTTCGGGGGATCCCTCTTGAGCATGGATGCTTCTGCTACTTGTTCTACATCAGACTTCTTCCGCAAATGGCGAAACGCTTTGCCTCGTTGAGTTTCTCGGCATTCCGACTTCGATGCCCCGGTTGCCGAAATTTAGTTGCTTGTGAATTTCGGGTGATCCCTCTTGAGCATGTATGCTTCTACTACTTGTTCTAAATCAGACTTCTTCCGCAAACGGCGAAACGCTTTGACTCGGTGACTTTCGCGGCATTCCGACTTCGATGCCCCGGTTACCGAAATTCAGTTGCCTTTGAATTTTGGGTGATCCCTCTTGAGCATGTATGCTTCTGCTACTTGTTTTAAATCAGACTTCTTCTGGAAATGGTGAAACGCTTTGACTCGGTGAGTTTCGCGGCTTTCCGACTTGGATGCCCCGGTTGCCGAAATTCAGTTGCCTTTGAATTTCGGGGGATCCCTCTTAAGCATGGATGCTTCTGCTACTTGTTCTACATCAGACTTCTTCCGCAAATGGCGAAACGCTTTGCCTCGTTGAGTTTCTCGGCATTCCGACTTCGATGCCCCGGTTGCCGAAATTTAGTTGCTTGTGAATTTCGGGTGATCCCTCTTGAGCATGTATGCTTCTACTACTTGTTCTAAATCAGACTTCTTCCGCAAACGGCGAAACGCTTTGACTCGGTGAGTTTCGCGGCATTCCGACTTCGATGCCCCGGTTGCCGAAATTCAGTTGCCTTTGAATTTTGGGTGATCCCTCTTGAGCATGTATGCTTCTGCTACTTGTTTTAAATCAAACTTCTTCTGGAAATGGTGAAACGCTTTGACTCGGTGAGTTTCGCGGCTTTCCGACTTGGATGCCCCGGTTGCCGAAATTCAGTTGCCTTTGAATTTCGGGGGATCCCTCTTAAGCATGGATGCTTCTGCTACTTGTTCTACATCAGACTTCTTCCGCAAATGGCGAAACGCTTTGCCTCGTTGAGTTTCTCGGCATTCCGACTTCGATGCCCCGGTTGCCGAAATTCAGTTGCCTTTGAATTTCGGGGGATCCCTCTTGAGCATGGATGCTTCTGCTACTTGTTCTGCATCAGACTTCTTCCGCAAATGGCGAAACGCTTTGCCTCGGTGAGTTTCTCGGCATTCCGACTTCGATGCCCCGGTTGCCGAAATTTAGTTGCCTTTGAATTTCGGGTGATCCCTCTTGAGCATGTATGCTTCTACTACTTGTTCTAAATCAGACTTCTTCCGCAAAAGGGGAAACGCTTTGACTCGGTGAATTTCGCGGCATTCCGACTTCGATGCCCCGGTTGCCGAAATTCAGTTGCCTTTGATTTTCGAGTGATCCCTCTTGAGCATGTATGCTTCTGCTACTTGTTCTAAATCGGACTTCTTCCGCAAAAGGCGAAACGCTTTGACTAGGTGAGTTTCGTGGCATTCCGACTTCGATCCCCCGGTTGCCGAAATTCAGTTGCCTTTGAATTTCTAGTAATCCCTCTTGAGCATGTATGTTTCTGCTGCTTGTTCTACATCAGAATTCTTCCGCAAACATTGAAACGCATTGCCGCGGCGAGTTTCGCGGCATTCCGACTTCGATGCCCCGGTTGCCGAAATTCAGTTGCCTTTGAATTTCGGGTGATCCCTCTTGAGTATGTAAGCTTCTGCTACTTGTTTTAAATCAGACTTCTTCCGTAAAAGGTGAAATGCTTTGACTCGGTGAGTTTTGCGGCAATCCGACTTCGATGCCCCGGTTGCCGAAATTCAGTTGCCTTTGAATTGCGGGCGATCCCTCTTAAGCATGTATGCTTCTGCTAGTTGTTCTATATCAGACTTCTTCCGCAAATGGCGAAACGCTTTGACTAGGTGAGTTTCGCGGCATTCGAACTTGGATCCCCCGGTTGCCGAAATTCAGTTGCCTTTGAAATTCGGGTGATCCCTCTTGAGCATGTATGCTTCTGTTACTTGTTCTACATCAGAATTCTTCCGCAAACATTAAAACGCATTACCTCGGTGAGTTTCGCGGCATTCCGACTTCGATGCCCCGGTTGCCGAAATTCAGTTGCCTTTGGATTTCGGGTGATCCCTCTTGAGCATGTATGCTTCTGCTACTTGTTCTATATCAGACTTCTTCCGCAAACGGGGAAAAGTTTTGACTCGGTGAATTTCGCGGCATTCCGACTTCGATTCCCCGTTTGCCGAAATTCAGTTGCCTTTGGATTTCGGGTGAACCCTCTTGAGCATGTATGCTTCTCCTACTTGTTCTAAATCAGACTTCTTCCGCAAATGGCGAAACGCTTTGACTAGGTGAGTTTCGCGGCATTCCGACTTCGATCCCCCGGTTGCCGAAATTCAGTTGCCTTTGAATTTCAGGTGATCCCTCTTGAGCATGTATGCTTCTGCTACTTGTTCTAAATCAGAGTTCTTCCTCAAACGGGGAAACGTTTTGACTAGGTGACTTTCGCGGCATTCCGACTTCGATTCCCCGTTTGCCGAAATTCAGTTGTCTTTGGATTTCGGGGGATCCCTCTTGAGCATGTATGCTTCTGCTACTTGTTCTAGATTAAACTTTTTCCGCAAACGGGGAAACGTTTTGACTCGGTGAATTTCACGGCATTTCGACTTCGATGCCCCGGTTGTCGAAATTCATTTGCCTTTGATTTTCGGGTGATCCCTCTTGAGCATGTATGCTTCTGCTACATGTTCTACATCAGAATTCTTCCGCAAATATTGAAACGCATTGCCTCGGTGAGTTTCACGGCATTCCGACTTCGATGCCCCGGTTCCCGAAATTCAGTTGCCTTTGGATTTCGGGTGATCCCTCTTGAGCATGTATGCTTCTACTACTTGTTCTAAATCAGACTTCTTCCGCAAACGTCGAAACGCTTTGACTCGGTGAGTTTCGCGGCATTCCGACATCGATGCCCCGTTTGCCGAAATTCAGTTGCCTTTGAATTTCGGGTGATCCCTCTTGAGCATGTATGCTTCTGCTACTTGTTCTAAATCAGACCTCTTTCGTAAATGGCGAAACGCTTTGACTAGGTGAGTTTCGCGGCATTCCGACTTTGATCCCCCGGTTGCCGAAATTCAGTTGCCTTTGAAATTCGGGTGATCCCTCTTGAGCATGTATGCTTCTGCTACTTGTTCTACATCAAAATTCTTCCGCAAACATTGAAACGCATTGCCTCGGTGAGTTTCGCGGCATTCCGACTTCGGTGCCCCGGTTGCCGAAATTCAGTTGCCTTTAGATTTCGGGTGATCCCTCTTGAGCATGTATGCTTCTGCTACTTGTTCTATATCAGACTTCTTCCGCAAACGGGGAAACGTTTTGACTCGGTGAATTTCGCGGCATTCCGACTTCGATTCCCCGTTTGCCGAAATTCAGTTGCCTTTGGATTTCGGGTGATCCCTCTTGAGCATGTATACTTCTCCTACTTGTTCTAAATCAGACTTCTTCCGCAAATGGCGAAACCCTTTGACTAGGTGAGTTTCGCGGCATTCCGACTTCGATCCCCCGGTTGCCGAAATTCCGTTGCCTTTTAATTTCGGGTGATCCCTCTTGAGCATGTATGCTTCTGCTACTTGTTCTAAATCAGAGTTCTTCCTCAAACGGCGAAACGCTTTGACTAGGTGAGTTTCGCGACATTCCGACTTCGATCCCCCGGTTGCTGAAATTCAGTTGCCTTTGAATTGTGGGCGATCCCTCTTGAGCATGGATGCTTCTGCTACTTGTTCTACATCAGACTTCTTCCGCAAAGGGGAAACGCTTTGCCTCGGTGAGTTTCACGACATTCCGACTTCGATGCCCCGGTTGCCGAAATTCAGTTGCCTTTGAAATTCGGGTGATCCCTCTTGAGCATGTATGCTTCTGCTACTTGTTCTACATCAGAATTCTTCCGCAAACATTGAAACGCATTGCCTCGGTGAGTTTCGCGGCATTCCGACTTCGATGCCCCGGTTACCGAAATTCAGTTGCCTTTGGATTTCGGGTGATCCCTCTTGAGCATGTATGCTTCTACTACTTGTTCTAAATCAGACTTCTTCCGCAAACGGCGAAACGCTTTGACTCGGTGAGTTTCGCGGCATTCCGACATCGATGCCCCGGTTGCCGAAATTCAGTTGCCTTTGAATTTCGGGCGATCCCTCTTGAGCATGTATGCTTCTGCTACTTGTTCTAAATCAGACTTCTTCCGCAAATGGCGAAATGCTTTGACTAGGTGAGTTTCGCGGCATTCCGACTTCGATCCCCCGGTTGCCGAAATTCAGTTGCCTTGGAATTTCTGGTGATCCCTCTTGAGCATGTATGCTTCTGCTACTTGTTCTACATCAGAATTCTTCCGCAAACATTGAAACGCATTGCCTCGGTGAGTTTCGCGACATTCCGACTTCGATGCCCCGGTTGCCGAAATTTAGTTGCCTTTGAATTTCGGGTGATCCCTCTTGAGCATGTAAGCTTCTGCTACTTGGTTTAAATCAGACTTCTTCCGTAAATGGTGAAATGTTTTGACTCGGTGTGTTTTGCGGCATTCCGACTTCGATGCCCCGGTTGCCGAAATTCAGTTGCCTTTGAATTTCGGGTGATCCCTCTTGAGCATGTATGCTTCTACTACTTGTTCTAAATCAGACTTCTTCCGCAAATGGCGAAATGCTTTGACTAGGTGAGTTTCGCGGCATTCCGACTTCGATCCCCCGGTTGCCGAAATTCAGTTGCCTTGGAATTTCTGGTGATCCCTCTTGAGCATGTATGCTTCTGCTACTTGTTCTACATCAGAATTCTTCCGCAAACATTGAAACGCATTGCCTCGGTGAGTTTCGCGGCATTCCGACTTCGATGCCCCGGTTACCGAAATTCAGTTGCCTTTGGATTTCGGGTGATCCCTCTTGAGCATGTATGCTTCTACTACTTGTTCTAAATCAAACTTCTTCCGCAAACGGCGAAACGCTTTGACTCGGTGAGTTTCGCGGCATTCCGACATCGATGCCCCGGTTGCCGAAATTCAGTTGCCTTTGAATTTCGGTGATCCCTCTTGAGCATGTATGCTTCTGCTACTTGTTCTATATCAGACTTCTTCCGCAAACAGGGAAACGTTTTGACTCGGTGAATTTCGCGGCATTCCGACTTCGATTCCCCGTTTGCTGAAATTCAGTTGCCTTTGGATTTCGGATGATCCCTCTTGAGCATGTATGCTTCTCCTACTTGTTCTAAATCAGACTTCTTCCGCAAATGGCGAAACGCTTTGACTAGGTGAGTTTCGCGACATTCCGACTTCGATCCCCCGGTTGCCGAAATTCAGTTGCCTTTGAATTTCTGGTGATCCCTTTTGAGCATGTATTCTTCTGCTACATGTTCTACATGAGACTTCTTCTGCAAACATTGAAACGCTTTGCCTCGGTGAGTTTCGCGGCATTCGGACTTCGATGCCCTGGTTGCCGAAATTCAGTTGCCTTTGAAATTCGGGTGATCCCTCTTGAGCATGTATGCTTCTGCTACTTGTTCTACATCAGAATTCTTCCGCAAACATTGAAACGCATTGCCTCGGTGTGTTTCGCGGCATTCCGACTTCGATGCCCCGGTTGCCGAAATTCAGTTGCCTTTGAATTTCGGGCGATCCCTCTTGAGCATGTATGCTTCTGCTACTTCTTCTAAATCAGACTTCTTCCGCAAATGGCGAAATGCTTTGACTAGGTGAGTTTCGCGGCATTCCGACTTCGATCCCCCGGTTGCCGAAATTCAGTTGCCTTGGAATTTCTGGTGATCCCTCTTGAGCATGTATGCTTCTGCTACTTGTTCTACATCAGAATTCTTCCGCAAACATTGAAATGCATTGCCTCGGTGAGTTTCGCGACACTCCGACTTCGATGCCCCGGTTGCCGAAATTTAGTTGCCTTTGAATTTCGGGTGATCCCTCTTGAGCATGTATGCTTCTACTACTTGTTCTAAATCAGACTTCTTCCGCAAACGGCGAAACGCTTTGACTCGGTGAGTTTCGCGGCATTCCGACATCGATGCCCCGGTTGCCGAAATTCAGTTGCCTTTGAATTTCGGGCGATCCCTCTTGAGCATGTATGCTTCTGCTATTTCTTCTAAATCAGACTTCTTCCGCAAATGGCGAAATGCTTTGACTAGGTGAGTTTCGTGGCATTCCGACTTCGATCCCCCGGTTGCCGAAATTCAGTTGCCTTGGAATTTCTGGTGATCCCTCTTGAGCATGTATGCTTCTGCTACTTGTTCTACATCAGAATTCTTCCGCAAACATTGAAACGCATTGCCTCGGTGAGTTTCGCGACATTCCGACTTCGATGCCCCGGTTGCCGAAATTTAGTTGTCTTTGAATTTCGGGTGATCCCTCTTGAGCATGTAAGCTTCTGCTACTTGGATTAAATCAGACTTCTTCCGTAAATGGTGAAATGGTTTGACTCGGTGAGTTTTACGGCATTCCGACTTCGATGCCCTGGTTGCCGAAATTCAGTTGCCTTTGAATTTCGGGTGATCCCTCTTGAGCATGTATGCTTCTGGTAATTGTTCTAAATCAGACTTCTTCCGCAAATGGCGAAATGCTTTGACTAGGTGAGTTTCGCGGCATTCCGACTTCGATCCCCCGGTTGCCGAAATTCAGTTGCCTTGGAATTTCTGGTGATCCCTCTTGAGCATGTATGCTTCTGCTACTTGTTCTACATCAGAATTCTTCCGCAAACATTGAAACGCATTGCCTCGGTGAGTTTCGCGGCATTCCGACTTCGATGCCCCGGTTACCGAAATTCAGTTGCCTTTGGATTTCGGGTGATCCCTCTTGAGCATGTATGCTTCTACTACTTGTTCTAAATCAGACTTCTTCCGCAAACGGCGAAACGCTTTGACTCGGTGAGTTTCGTGGCATTCCGACATCGATGCCCCGGTTGCCGAAATTCAGTTGCCTTTGAATTTCGGTGATCCCTCTTGAGCATGTATGCTTCTGCTACTTGTTCTATATCAGACTTCTTCCGCAAACGGGGAAACGTTTTGACTCGGTGAATTTCGCGGCATTCCGACTTCGATTCCCCGTTTGCGGAAATTCAGTTGCCTTTGGATTTCGGGTGATCCCTCTTGAGCATGTATGCTTCTCCTACTTGTTCTAAATCAGACTTCTTCCGCAAATGGCGAAACGCATTGCCTCGGTGAGTTTCGCGACATTCCGACTTCGATCCCCCGGTTGCCGAAATTCAGTTGCCTTGGAATTTCTGGTGATCCCTTTTGAGCATGTATGCTTCTGCTACATGTTCTACATGAGACTTCTTCTGCAAACATTGAAACGCATTGCCTCGGTGAGTTTCGCGACATTCCGACTTCGATCCCCCGGTTGCCGAAATTCAGTTGCCTTTGAATTTCGGGTGATCCCTCTTGAGCATGTATGCTTCTGCTACTTGTTCTACATCAGAATTCTTCCGCAAACATTGAAATGCTTTGACTCGGTGAGTTTGGCGGCATTCCGACTTCGATGCCCCGGTTGCCGAAATTCAGTTGCCTTTGAATTTCGGGTGATCCCTCTTGAGCATGTATGCTTCTGCTACTTGTTCTAAATCAGACTTCTTCCGCAAATGGCGAAATGCTTTGACTAGGTGAGTTTCGCGGCATTCCGACTTCGATCCCCCGGTTGCCGAAATTCAGTTGCCTTGGAATTTCTGGTGATCCCTCTTGAGCATGTATGCTTCTGCTACTTGTTCTACATCAGAATTCTTCCGCAAACATTGAAACGCATTGCCTCGGTGAGTTTCGCGGCATTCCGACTTCGATGCCCCGGTTACCGAAATTCAGTTGCCTTTGGATTTCGGGTGATCCCTCTTGAGCATGTATGCTTCTACTAATTGTTCTAAATCAGACTTCTTCCGCAAACGGCGAAACGCTTTGACTCGGTGAGTTTCGCGGCATTCCGACATCGATGCCTCGTTTGCCGAAATTCAGTTGCCTTTGAATTTCGGGTGATCCCTCTTGAGCATGTATGCTTCTGCTACTTGTTCTAAATCAGACTTCTTCCGCAAATGGCGAAACGCTTTGACTAGGTGAGTTTCGCGACATTCCGACTTCGATCCCCCGGTTGCCGAAATTCAGTTGCCTTTGAATTTCTTGTGATCCCTCTTGAGCATGTATTCTTCTGCTACATGTTCTACATCAGACTTCTTCCGCAAACATTGAAACGCTTTGCCTTGGTGAGTTTCGTGGCATTCTGACTTCGATGCCCCGGTAGCCGAAATTCAGTTGCCTTTAAAATTCGGGTGATCCCTCTTGAGCATGTATGCTTCTGCTACTTGTTCTATATTAGATTTCTTCCACAAACGGGGAAACGCTTTGACTCAGTGAATTTCGCGGCATTCCGACTTCAATTCCCCGTTTGCGAAATTCAGTTGCCTTTGG
This sequence comes from Populus davidiana, assembly GCA_030145905.1. Taxonomy (NCBI): domain Eukaryota; kingdom Viridiplantae; phylum Streptophyta; class Magnoliopsida; order Malpighiales; family Salicaceae; genus Populus; species Populus davidiana. The sequence goes on along the minus strand of CM057794.1, from coordinate 634,157 downwards.
ATTTCGGGTGATCCCTCTTGAGCATGTATGCTTCTGCTACTTGTTCTATATCAAACTTCTTCCGCAAACGGCGAAACGCTTTGACTCGGTGAGTTTCGCGGCATTCCGACTATGATGCCCCGGTTGCCGAAATTCAGTTGCCTTTGAATTTCGGGTGATCCCTCTTGAGCATGTATGCTTCTGCTACTTGTTCTAAATCAGAGTTCTTCCTCAAACGGCGAAACGCTTTGACTCGGTGAGTTTGGCGGCATTCCGACTTCGATGCCCCGGTTGCCGAAATTCAGTTGCCTTTGAATTTCTGGTGATCCCTCTTGAGCATGGATGCTTCTGCTATTTGTTCCACATCAGACTTTTTCCGCAAATGGCGAAACGCTTTGACTCGGTGAGTTTCGCGACATTCCAACTTTGATGCCCCGGTTGCCGAAATTCAGTTGCCTTTGAATTTCGGGGGATCCCTCTTGAGCATGGATGCTTCTGCTACTTGTTCTACATCAGACTTCTTCCGCAAACAGCGAAACGCTTTGCCTCGGTGAGTTTCACGGCATTCCGACTTCGATGCCCCGGTTGTCGAAAGTTAGTTTCCTTTGAATTTCGGGTGATCCCTCTTGAGCATGTATGCTTCTGCTACTTGTTCTAAATCAGACTTCTTCCGCAAACGGCGAAACGCTTTGACTAAGTGAGTTTGGCGGCATTCCGAATTCGATGCCCCGGTTGCCGAAATTCAGTTGCCATTGAATTTCGGGGGATCCGTCTTGAGCATGGATGCTTCTGCTACTTGTTCTACATCAGAATTCTTCCGCAAACATTGAAACGCATTGCCTCGGTGAGTTTCGCGGCATTCCGACTTCGATGCCCCGGTTACCGAAATTCAGTTGCCTTTGGATTTCGGGTGATCCCTCTTGAGCATGTATGCTTCTGCCACTTCTTCTAAATCAGAGTTCTTCCTCAAACGGCGAAATGCTTTGACTTGGTGAGTTTGGCGGCATTCCAACTTCGATGCCCCGGTTGCCGAAATTCAGTTGCCTTTGAATTTCAGGTGATCCCTCTTGAGCATGGATGCTTCTGCTATTTGTTCTACATCAGACTTCTTCCGCAAACGGCGAAATGCTTTGCCTCGGTGAGTTTCCCGGCATTCCAACTTCGATGCCCCGGTTGCCGAAATTCAGTTGCCTTTGAATTTCGGGTGATCCCTCTTGAGCATGTATGCTTCTGCTACTTGTTCTAAATCAGAGTTCTTCCTCAAACGGCGAAACGCTTTGACTCGGTGAGTTTGGCGGCATTCCGACTTCGATGCCCCGATTGCCGAAATTCAGTTGCCTTTGAATTTCTGGTGATCCCTCTTGAGCATGGATGCTTCTGCTATTTGTTCTACATCAGACTTCTTCCGCAAATGGCGAAACGCTTTGACTCGGTGAGTTTCGCGACATTCCAACTTTGATGCCCCGGTTGCCGAAATTCAGTTGCCATTGAATTTCGGGGGATCCCTCTTGAGCATGGATGCTTCTGCTACTTGTTCTACATCAGACTTCTTCCGCAAACAGCGAAACGCTTTGCCTCGGTGAGTTTCACGGCATTCCGACTTCGATGCCCCGGTTGTCGAAAGTTAGTTGCCTTTGAATTTCGGGTGATCCCTCTTGAGCATGTATGCTTCTGCTACTTGTTCTAAATCAGACTTCTTCCGCAAACGGCGAAACGCTTTGACTAAGTGAGTTTCGCGGCATTCCGAATTCGATGCCCCGGTTGCCGAAATTCAGTTGCCTTTGAATTTCGGGTGATCCCTCTTGAGCATGTATGCTTCTGCTACATGTTCTAAATCAGAGTTCTTCCTCAAACGGCGAAACGCTTTGACTCGGTGAGTTTGGCGGCATTCCGACTTCGATGCCCCGGTTACCGAAATTCAGTTGCCTTTGAATTTCTGGTGATCCCTCTTGAGCATGGATGCTTCTGCTATTTGTTCTACATTAGACTTCTTCCGCAAACGGCGAAACGCTTTGCCTCGGTGAGTTTCCCGGCATTCCGACTTCGATGCCGCGGTTGCTGAAATTGAGTTGCCTTTGAATTTCGGGTGATCCCTCTTGAGCATGTATGCTTATGCTACTTGTTCTAAATCAGACTTCTTCCGCAAATGGAGAAACGCTTTGACTCGGTGAGTTTCGCGGCATTCCGACTTCGATGCCCCGGTTGCCGAAAATCAGTTGCCTTTGAATTTCGGGTGATCCCTCTTGAGCATGTATGCTTCTGCTACTTGTTTTAAATCAGACTTCTTCCGTAAATGATGAAACGCTTTGACTCGGTGAATTTCGCGGCATTCCGACTTCGATGCCCCGGTTGCCGAAATTCAGTTGCCTTTGAATTGCTGGCGATCCCTCTTGAGCATGTATGCTTCTGCTACTTGTTCTATATCAGACTTCTTCCGTAAACGGGGAAACGTTTTGACTCGGTGAATTTCGCGGCATTCCGACTTCGATTCCCCGTTTGCCGAAATTCAGTTGCCTTTGGATTTCGGGTGATCCCTCTTGAGCATGTATGCTTCTCCTACTTGTTCTAAATCAGACTTCTTGCGCAAATGGCGAAACGCTTTGACTAGGTGAGTTTCGCGGCATTCCAACTTCGATCCCCCACTTGCCGAAATTCAGTTGCCTTTGAATTTCGGGTGATCCCTCTTGAGCATGTATGCTTCTCCTACTTGTTCTAAATCAGACTTCTTCCGCAAATGGCGAAACGCTTTGACTAGGTGAGTTTCGCGGCATTCCGACTTCGATCCCCCGGTTGCCGAAATTCAGTTGCCTTTTTTATTTCTGGTGATCCCTCTTGAGCATGTATTCTTCTGCTACATGTTTGTTGCGATGTCGCGGTCGCACAAATTAATTACCCTAGCTTAAAACACACAAGATAGTATAGAGCAAGCAAGGGGTCGATCCCACGAGGAAGTTTGAAGTTAGATTTTTATGTTGTACGTTATGTAATTGGGGGGGATTGATTTGAAATGATTTAAACTATGGCAGAAATTAAACTAGCAAACAAAATCAATTGAAACTGAAATATATCAAGAAAACAAACCTTGGTTGCAAGCACACATCCACCAACGGAAATTAGAACCGATCCTTGAAACGAAACTCCAGTTTATATTATGAATTTTATCTTTTCTTAATATTGGTTAATTAACGGATCCGCCGTATAACTATCCCTAACCAACAAACAATCACAGTGTCCGCACTAATGATTTAATCCAATGGCAGCCTTAAGATCCAGATAAATTCATTAATCTTAACAACCAAGTTGTCAATTTGTGTTGCTATGATCGAATGTTCTCCCTAAGTTTAATAACGTAGTTCCGCTACAATTATCAAGCTTAGTTGCTTCACAAGTTTATATACCACAACTCCGGTTTTGATATCAAACTTAGCAATAGATTGTTCACAATAATAATTTAGAGTCCGCTCTAGCAATTAAGATAAACAATCATAGGAAATATGCATAGGAAAACAAACATACTCATTCATAACATAAACTGAAAATAAAAGGAAGAATAAATCTCACGGTTCTTGAAATCCGAAGGTTTGTTGTGTCCTTGCAACCAAGAAAACGAGCTTAGCCTTGCATATCTATTGAACAATTACTCCTAAAGATGAAAGAATACATAATTTCTAATTTGTAGAGAGGAGAGTTTGTGTTTCTTCACTTCTTCTTCTTCTTTTCTTCTTTTTTACCTCCTTCTACTCACCCTCTATTTATACACAAATTGTAAGTAAGAAAATATCAAAGCTCAAGTGTGAACATCAATAGATGGTGGTAGTGTGAAGGCTGCTGGCTGCTGGCTGCTGGCTGCTGGCTGCTGGGTTGAGGTTGGTGGCTGCCATGAGGTTGGTGGCTGCCTTCCTTGAGGTTGGTGGCTGCCTTCCTTGACCTTCTAGAATATTTACTAGAGGAGCTAAATTGCTGGTCGGTTTGGATGCTTCTGGATGAAATTTTGATTCGTTTCTTCACGCAACCTGCTTGCTGGCAGAATTCAGCTGTCATCTTTGAAAAATCATATCTCCCTCATATGACATCGTTTTTGGCTGAAATTTGGAGCGTTTATATATCTTTGAGTAAGGAATCCAACAAAATTGAGTTTGCATCAATTGGACTTTTGAAGCTCCAGATATTGAATTTTGAATGGGCAAAGGTCAACATTGGCAGACTGCGAGATTTGACTTTGAAGGATGTGATTTCCATGATCTTTCTCTTTTTATTTTTCTTGCATTACATTTCCAAAAAGGTATGGATGTTAGCTTTTTAATGCCACTGGAATCACTTCATTTCGATCTCTGGAACTCACGCTCTGCACAAAATACCGACTGAACATCAAATCTGCCAATTACCTCCAATTTACTCCTTTTTGCATCTTTCATCCAAAAATGCCTTTAAAACATAAAACAAAGAATATCAAGGCATTTTATATAAATAACATATGCAAAACACTAGCTAAATGCGGGTGAAACTATCGAATAATATGGTTACATCAAATACCCCCACACTTAGCTCTTGCTCGTCCTCGAGAAAGGATAAATAAAATTAAATTGAAAATAACTATGATCAATTTCTTAATCTCCCATCAATGTCTAAGAGTACAAGCATTATAAACAAGAATACAATCATGAAGGATAAATAATATAATTCTCATGAATTTATTTACATGCAAACTTCAAAACTCAATCAATCGTCTGGATTTAAATGAAATCTATGCCATGCCAAAGTGATAGGTCCTCTCATTGATATACACTCCAACACTCATGTGTTTAGGGTTTATGTGTTTAAATCTCTCAAATTCAATCAAAGAGTATGTTCTACCATAAGCTTGCTTTTCAATCTCATCTCCATTAGCAACTTATTACAAGTATTACATGAATCAAAAGGTCTTATTTTCCGGTTGTAATAGGGCTGAGGTTAAGGTGAGGTAAAAGAAAGTAAAAGGAAAGGTTCAAACCAAAGAAAGTAGAGCATTTTGAAAAATAATACTTCAAACAATATAATTCCATTAAAGCACATAAATTTTTCATCTTTAATCACAAATGCTTAACTCCTTTTGATTTCAAGCTCTTTCAACATAAAACCTTAAGAACATAAAGGAATACTTTTTTTTTTCTTTTTTCTTTTTCTTTTTTTTTTTTCGGCAACTTTGCCCATTTTTTTATCAAGCATCACTTCTTTGTTTTCATATAATTTCCAACCATAATTCCATGAAATATTACAAGTATATGCTCTACTAATCCTTGGCCAGGGGAAAAGAAAAACATATATAAAGTTAAGGCTTATACATGGATAAAGCAAAAAAAGATAACCAAGCTCAAAACGGGTTCACTAAGGATAATATGCTTTAGGTTGGCTTTTTGGCTTGAGGGGTTAAAATTCCTAATGCCTTTATCATCTTCATGTATATTTGTAATGGGATATAATCTCAATAAGATATGAAGCAAGTTCTAGAGATACTTATCATTGAAAGAATGCACACTCAGAATATAATTTTGAAGGCTCAAAAGCTTGCATTTGTATAACACTATAAAGTCAACATGGCATATTCTCAAAGTCAATCCCTAAACCAATTAAACCTTAAAATTTGCATGCATACTCCTTCATTTGATTTATATCTTCATCTATCTCAATTAATTCTCATACATAATACTCATATTCTCAAAAACCAATGGGAGTTAAAAAGATCAAAATTTGTGTTTTTTTTTTTTTTTTTTAAGAACAACAAAGAAAATTAAAATAAGAAAACCAAAATTCTCTCAATACCCCCACACTTAAAACACAACATTGTCCTCAATGTTGAAATAAAAGCAAAGGAACATAAGAGAATGACAAAGATAAAGTAAAATACGAAAAATAAAAGATAAGGAAAAAGAAAGCAAATCTGATTTTTTTTTTTCTTTTTGTGCTGGGTTGCCTCCCAGTAAGCGCTTTTGTTTTATGTCATTGGCTCGACATATTGCATGCTCATTCTTCATAGATTGGTTCAGCTAACTCTGCAGAAGCGGTGAGTTCTGCCGTCCAACCTTCATAGAAAGGTTTCAAACGATGCCCATTGACTTTGAGTATGTTGTTAGTTTCTAAACTTGTAATTTCAACTGCACCATAAGGAAAAACATTAGAAACAACAAATGGTCCAATCCAATGAGAGCGTAACTTTCCAGGAAAAAGTTTCAAACGCGAATGATAAAGAAGGACTTTGTCTCCAACATGAAACTCCTTTCTTATAAGCATTCGGTCATGAAGATTCTTAGTCTTTTCTTTGTAAATCCTTGCATTCTCGTAAGCATCATTTTGAATCTCTTCCACCGTAATTCCAATCTTTTTAGGCACCAAAAGGATAGGCGCCACCCATTCACTATCCGTGATGGGGTAAATGACTCCTGCATCATGAAGGACAATTTGCAAAGCTTGCAAATCCAATGTTGATTCATGCATGTTTTGGGGAACACATATATGCCTTTCCATCTCTTCTATCTTGGTTAAATCATAGTCATTGCTCAAAGCCATGCTTAATCCATACTCATCATCAAAATCACAAACTGGCTGCACACACTTATCAACTTGGTCATAACATGTGATAGAATAAACATTGCTATAAGGATATGTCATTGCATCATGAAAATTAAATTAAATTTTTTCATCTCCTACCTCCATAGACAAGGTATCCTTACCACAATCAATCTTTGTGTTAGCAGTTTTCAAGAATGGTCTCCCAAACAATATAGGAGTGCTGGTTGATGAATCACAAGAATCATGTTCCATATCAAGAACATAAAAGTCACATGGAATAACCAAACTATCAATCTTGACTAGGACATCTTCTATCACACCAAGTGGGTAAACAAAACTACGATCCGCAAGTTGTATTACAATGCTAGTTTTATTCAAAGGCTCTAGACTAAGAGAATCATAAACATGTTTAGGCAGAACACTAATGGATGCACCTAAATCGCATAAAGCACTTTTAAAACTAGCATTACCAATAACACATGGGATAGTAAACGCACCTGGGTCTTTTTGTTTCAAAGGCAGATTATTTTGAACAACGGCAGATACAACTTCACCCATACTTACCGTTTCATGACCTTTCAGTTTGAAAGCTCTCTTGGTAGTACACAACTCCTTCAAGAATTTGGCATACTTGGGAATTTGCTTGATAGCATCAAGCAAAGGAATGTTCAGTTCCACTTTCTTGAAAACCTCTAAAATCTCTTTTTCTTTGTCCTCTTTCTTTGACCTAGAAGAACTCACGGGAAAGGGTGGAATTGTTGTAAAACTGGAATTCATTGAGTGAGGAGTTACCTTTGGAGTGTTGGTCTTTGTTTCAGTTTGTGGAGGAGAAGGATGATGTATCTTCTTTGTACTCAATTCAGTTTCTATCTCTTCTTCTTCCTCCATCTCAATTTGTTTTGACCTTTTCTCTTCAATTTCTTTCCCACTTCGCAACATGATCGCACTAACATGCTCTATTGGATTCAATGCTTGGGAGGGCAATTTTCCATTCATTTGTACTTCCAATTTTCCCACACTTAAAGCTACTTGCCCCATTTGTTTTTCCAAGTTGTGAATACTTGACCTTGTTTCCTGTTGAAAAGACATGACAATTCTGTCTTCAACAGTACCGCTGCGGCAAGTGAACAGTAACACCGCAAGCACAAATTCTGTTTTTTTTTTTTTTTTTTTTTTTTCAGAAATGTAAATAACAATCACAAAAACTAAAAATAACAGTACAAGCACAAGAATCAACTAAAATTACCTCCCCGGCAACGGCGCCAAAATTTGTTGCGATGTCGCGGTCGCACAAATTAATTACCCTAGCTTAAAACACACAAGATAGTATAGAGCAAGCAAGGGGTCGATCCCACGAGGAAGTTTGAAGTTAGATTTTTATGTTGTACGTTATGTAATTGGGGGGGATTGATTTGAAATGATTTAAACTATGGCAGAAATTAAACTAGCAAACAAAATCAATTGAAACTGAAATATATCAAGAAAACAAACCTTGGTTGCAAGCACACATCCACCAACGGAAATTAGAACCGATCCTTGAAACGAAACTCCAGTTTATATTATGAATTTTATCTTTTCTTAATATTGGTTAATTAACGGATCCGCCGTATAACTATCCCTAACCAACAAACAATCACAGTGTCCGCACTAATGATTTAATCCAATGGCAGCCTTAAGATCCAGATAAATTCATTAATCTTAACAACCAAGTTGTCAATTTGTGTTGCTATGATCGAATGTTCTCCCTAAGTTTAATAACGTAGTTCCGCTACAATTATCAAGCTTAGTTGCTTCACAAGTTTATATACCACAACTCCGGTTTTGATATCAAACTTAGCAATAGATTGTTCACAATAATAATTTAGAGTCCGCTCTAGCAATTAAGATAAACAATCATAGGAAATATGCATAGGAAAACAAACATACTCATTCATAACATAAACTGAAAATAAAAGGAAGAATAAATCTCACGGTTCTTGAAATCCGAAGGTTTGTTGTGTCCTTGCAACCAAGAAAACGAGCTTAGCCTTGCATATCTATTGAACAATTACTCCTAAAGATGAAAGAATACATAATTTCTAATTTGTAGAGAGGAGAGTTTGTGTTTCTTCACTTCTTCTTCTTCTTTTCTTCTTTTTTACCTCCTTCTACTCACCCTCTATTTATACACAAATTGTAAGTAAGAAAATATCAAAGCTCAAGTGTGAACATCAATAGATGGTGGTAGTGTGAAGGCTGCTGGCTGCTGGCTGCTGGCTGCTGGCTGCTGGGTTGAGGTTGGTGGCTGCCATGAGGTTGGTGGCTGCCTTCCTTGAGGTTGGTGGCTGCCTTCCTTGACCTTCTAGAATATTTACTAGAGGAGCTAAATTGCTGGTCGGTTTGGATGCTTCTGGATGAAATTTTGATTCGTTTCTTCACGCAACCTGCTTGCTGGCAGAATTCAGCTGTCATCTTTGAAAAATCATATCTCCCTCATATGACATCGTTTTTGGCTGCAATTTGGAGCGTTTATAGATCTTTGAGTAAGGAATCCAACAAAATTGAGTTTGCATCAATTGGACTTTTGAAGCTCCAGATATTGAATTTTGAATGGGCAAAGGTCAACATTGGCAGACTGCGAGATTTGACTTTGAAGGATGTGATTTCCATGATCTTTCTCTTTTTATTTTTCTTGCATTACATTTCCAAAAAGGTATGGATGTTAGCTTTTTAATGCCACTGGAATCACTTCATTTCGATCTCTGGAACTCACGCTCTGCACAAAATACCGACTGAACATCAAATCTGCCAATTACCTCCAATTTACTCCTTTTTGCATCTTTCATCCAAAAATGCCTTTAAAACATAAAACAAAGAATATCAAGGCATTTTATATAAATAACATATGCAAAACACTAGCTAAATGCGGGTGAAACTATCGAATAATATGGTTACATCAATGTTCTACATCAGATTTCTTCCGCAAACATTGAAACGCTTTTCCTCGGTGAGTTTCGCGGCATTCTGACTTCGATGCCCCGGTTGCCGAAATTCAGTTGCCTTTGAAATTCGGGTGATCCCTCTTGAGCATGTATGCTTCTGCTACTTGTTCTATATTAGATTTCTTCCGCAAACGGGGAAATGCTTTGACTCAGTCAATTTCGCGGCATTCCGACTTCAATTCCCCGTTTGCCGAAATTCAGTTGCCTTTGGATTTCGGGTGATCCCTCTTGAGCATGTATGCTTCTGCTACTTGTTCTATATCAATCTTCTTCCGCAAACGGGGAAACGCTTTGACTCGGTGAATTTCGCGGCATTCCGACTTCGATTCCCCGTTTGCCGAAATTCAGTTGCCTTTGGATTTTGGGTGATCCCTCTTGAGCATGTATGCTTCTGCTACTTGTTCTAGATCAAACTTTTTCCGCAAACGGGGAAACGCTTTGACTCGGTGAATTTCGCGGCATTCCGAATTCGATTCCCCGTTTGCCGAAATTCAGTTCCCTTTTGATTTCGAGTGATCCCTCTTGAGTATGTATGCTTCTGCTACTTGTTCTAAATCAGACTTCTTCCACAAATGGCGAAATGCTTTGAATCGGTGAGTTTCGCGGTGTTGCGATGTCGCGGTCGCACAAATTAGTTACCCTAGCTTAAAACACACAAGATAATGTAGAGCAAGCAAAGGCTCGATCCCACGAGGAAGTTTGAAGTCAGATTTTTATGTTGTACGTTATGTAATTGGGGGGTTTTCGTTTGTGATTATCTAAAATATAGAAGAAATTAAACTAGCAAACAAAATCAATTGAAACTGAAATATATCAAGAAAACAAACCTTGGTTGCAAGCACACATCCACCAACGGAAATTAGAACCGATCCTTGAAACAAAACTCCAGTTTATATTATGAATTTTTTCTTTTCTTAATATTGGTTAATTAACGGATCCGCTGTATAACTAGCCCTAACCAACAAACAATCACAGTGTCCGCACTAATGATTTAATCCAATGGCAGCCTTAAGATCCAGATAAATTCATTAACTTAACAACCAAGTTGTCAATTTGTGTTGCTATGATCGAATGTTCTCCCTAAGTTTAATAACGTAGTTCCGCTACAATTATCAAGCTTAGTTGCTTCGCAAGTTTATATACCACAACTCCGGTTTTGATATCAAACTTAGCAATAGATTGTTCACAATAATAACTTAGAGTCCGCTCTAGCAATTAAGATAAACAATCATAGGAAATATGCATAGGAAAACAATCATACTCATTCATAACATAAACTGAAAATAAAGGAAGAATAAATCTCACGGTTCTTGAAATCCGAAGGTTTGTTGTGTCCTTACAACCAAGAAAACGAGCTTAGCCTTGCATATCTATTGAACAACTACTCCTAAAGATGAAAGAATACATAATTTCTGATTTGTAGAGAGGAGAGTTTGTGTTTCCTCACTTCTTCTTGCTTCCTCCTCCTTCCACTCTCCCTCTATTTATACACAAATTGAAAGTAAGAAAATCAAAGTTCAAGTGTGAACATCAATAGATGGTGGTAGTGTGAAGGCGGCTGGCGGCTGGCTGCTGGCTGCTGTCTTGAGGTTGGTGGCTGCCTTGAGGTTGGTGGCTGCCTTCCTTGACCTTCTAGAATATTTACTAAAGGAGCTAAATTGCTGGAAACACTTGTATGTCGGTTTGGATGCTTCTGAATGGAATTTGGATTCGTTTCTTCACGCAACCTGCTTGCTGGCAGAATTCAGCTGTCATCTTTGAAAACTCCTATCTCCCTCATATGACATCGTTTTTGGCTGATATTTGGAGCGTTTATAGATCTTTGAGTAAGGAATCCAAAACAATTGAGTTTGCATCAATTGGACTTCGGACGCTCCAGATATTGAATTTTGAATGGGCAAAGGTCAACATTGGCAGACTGCGAGATTTGACTTTGAAGGATGTGATTTCCATGATCTTTCTCTTTTTATTTTTCTTTCATTACATTTACAGAAAGGTATGGATGTTAGCTTTTTAATGCCACTGGAATCACTTCATTTCGATCTCTGGAACTCATGCTCTGCACGAAATACCGCTGAACGTCAAATCTGCCAATTACCTCCAATTTTCTTTTTGCATCTTTCATCCAAAAATGCGTTCAAAACATAAAACAAAGAATATCAAGGCATTTTATATAAATAACATATGCAAAGCACTAGTTAAATGTGGGTGAAACTATCGAATAATATGGTTACATCACGCGGCATTTCGATTTCGATGCCCCGGTTGCCGAAATTCAGTTGCCTTTGAATTTCGGGGGATCCCTCTTGAGCATGGATGCTTCTACTACTTGTTCTACATCAGACTTCTTTCACAAACGGCGAAACGCTTTGCCTCGGTGAGTTTCACGGCATTCCGACTTCGATGCCCCGGTTGCCGAAATTTAGTTGCCTTTGAATTTCGGGTGATCCCTCTTGAGCATGTATGCTTCTGCTACTTGTTCTAAATCATACTTCTTCCGCAAACGGCGAAACGCTTTGACTCGGTGAGTTTCGCGGCATTCCGACTTCGATGCCCCGGTTGCCGAAATTCAGTTGCCTTTGAATTTCGGGTCAACCCTCTTGAGCATGTATGCTTCTGCTACTTGTTTTAAATCAGACTTCTTCTGGAAATGGTGAAACGCTTTGACTCGGTGAGTTTCGCGGCATTCCGACTTCGATGCCCCGGTTGCCGAAATTCAGTTGCCTTTGAATTTCTGGCAATCCCTCTTGAGCATGTATGCTTCTGCTACTTGTTCTATATCAGACTTCTTCCGCAAACGGGGAAACGCTTTGACTCTGTGAATTTCGCGGCAATCGGACTTCGATTCCCCGTTTGCCGAAATTCAGTTGCCTTTGGATTTCGGGTGATCCCTCTTGAGCATGTATGCTTCTGCTACTTGTTCTAAATCAGACTTCTTCCGCAAATGGTGAAATGCTTTGAATCGGTGAGTTTCGCGGCATTCCGCCTTCGATGCCCCGGTTGCCGAAATTCAGTTGCCTTTGAATTTCGGGTGATCCCTCTTGAGCATGTATGCTTATGCTACTTGTTCTACATCAGACTTCTTCCGCAAACGGGGAAACGCTTTGACTCGGTGAATTTCGCGGCATTCCGAGTTCGATTCCCCGATTGCCGAAATTCAGTTGCCTTTGGATTTCGGGGGATCCCTCTTGAGCATGTATGCTTCTGCTACTTGTTCTAAATCAGACTTCTTCCGCAAATGGAGAAACGCTTTTACTAGGTGAGTTTCGCGGCATTCTGAATTCGATACCCCAGTTGCCGAAATTATGTTGCCTTTAAGTTTCTGGTGATCCCTCTTGAGCATGTATGCTTCTGCTAGTTGTTCTACATCAGACTTCTTCCGTAAACGGGGAAACACTTTGACTCGGTGAATTTCGCGGCATTTCGACTTTGATCACCCGTTTGACGAAATTCAGTTGCCTTTGGATTTCGGGTGATCCCTCTTGAGCATGTATGCTTCTGCTACTTGTTCTAAATCAGATTTCTTCCGCAAATGGCGAAATGCTTTGAATCGGTGAGTTTCGCGGCATTCCGCCTTGTTGCCCCGGTTGCCGAAATTCAGTTGCCTTTGAATTTTGGGTGATCCTTCTTGAGCATGTATGCTTCTGCTACTTGTTCTAAATCAGACTTCTTCCGCAAACGGCGAAACGCTTTGACTAGGTGAGTTTCGAGGCATTCCGAATTCGATACCCCAGTTGCCGAAATTATGTTGCCTTTAAGTTTCTGGTGATCCCTCTTGAGCATGTATGGTTCTGCTACTTGTTCTACATCAGACTTCTTCCGCAAACGGGGAAACACTTTGACTCGGTGAATTTCGCGGCATTTCGACTTTGATCACCCGTTTGACGAAATTCAGTTGCCTTTGGATTTCGGGTGATCCCTCTTGAGCCTATATGGTTCCGCTACTTGTTCTAAATCAGATTTCTTCTGCAAATGGCGAAATGCTTTGAATCTGTGAGTTTCGCGGCATTCCGCCTTCGATGCCCCGGTTGCCGAAATTCAGTTGCCTTTGAATTGCGGGCGATCCCTCTTGAGCATGTATGCTTCTGCTATTTGTTCTACATTAGACTTCTTCCGCAAACGGCGAAACGCTTTGCCTCGGTGAGTTTCCCGGCATTCCGACTTCGATGCCGCGGTTGCTGAAATTGAGTTGCCTTTGAATTTTGGGTGATCCCTCTTGAGCATGTACGCTTCTCCTACTTGTTCTAAATCAGACTTCTTCCACAAATGGCGAAATGCTTTGAATCGGTGAGTTTCGCGGTGTTGCGATGTCGCGGTCGCACAAATTAGTTACCCTAGCTTAAAACACACAAGATAATGTAGAGCAAGCAAAGGCTCGATCCCACGAGGAAGTTTGAAGTCAGATTTTTATGTTGTACGTTATGTAATTGGGGGGTTTTCGTTTGTGATTATCTAAAATATAGAAGAAATTAAACTAGCAAACAAAATCAATTGAAACTGAAATATATCAAGAAAACAAACCTTGGTTGCAAGCACACATCCACCAACGGAAATTAGAACCGATCCTTGAAACAAAACTCCAGTTTATATTATGAATTTTTTCTTTTCTTAATATTGGTTAATTAACGGATCCGCTGTATAACTAGCCCTAACCAACAAACAATCACAGTGTCCGCACTAATGATTTAATCCAATGGCAGCCTTAAGATCCAGATAAATTCATTAACTTAACAACCAAGTTGTCAATTTGTGTTGCTATGATCGAATGTTCTCCCTAAGTTTAATAACGTAGTTCCGCTACAATTATCAAGCTTAGTTGCTTCGCAAGTTTATATACCACAACTCCGGTTTTGATATCAAACTTAGCAATAGATTGTTCACAATAATAACTTAGAGTCCGCTCTAGCAATTAAGATAAACAATCATAGGAAATATGCATAGGAAAACAATCATACTCATTCATAACATAAACTGAAAATAAAGGAAGAATAAATCTCACGGTTCTTGAAATCCGAAGGTTTGTTGTGTCCTTACAACCAAGAAAACGAGCTTAGCCTTGCATATCTATTGAACAACTACTCCTAAAGATGAAAGAATACATAATTTCTGATTTGTAGAGAGGAGAGTTTGTGTTTCCTCACTTCTTCTTGCTTCCTCCTCCTTCCACTCTCCCTCTATTTATACACAAATTGAAAGTAAGAAAATCAAAGTTCAAGTGTGAACATCAATAGATGGTGGTAGTGTGAAGGCGGCTGGCGGCTGGCTGCTGGCTGCTGTCTTGAGGTTGGTGGCTGCCTTGAGGTTGGTGGCTGCCTTCCTTGACCTTCTAGAATATTTACTAAAGGAGCTAAATTGCTGGAAACACTTGTATGTCGGTTTGGATGCTTCTGAATGGAATTTGGATTCGTTTCTTCACGCAACCTGCTTGCTGGCAGAATTCAGCTGTCATCTTTGAAAACTCCTATCTCCCTCATATGACATCGTTTTTGGCTGATATTTGGAGCGTTTATAGATCTTTGAGTAAGGAATCCAAAACAATTGAGTTTGCATCAATTGGACTTCGGACGCTCCAGATATTGAATTTTGAATGGGCAAAGGTCAACATTGGCAGACTGCGAGATTTGACTTTGAAGGATGTGATTTCCATGATCTTTCTCTTTTTATTTTTCTTTCATTACATTTACAGAAAGGTATGGATGTTAGCTTTTTAATGCCACTGGAATCACTTCATTTCGATCTCTGGAACTCATGCTCTGCACGAAATACCGCTGAACGTCAAATCTGCCAATTACCTCCAATTTTCTTTTTGCATCTTTCATCCAAAAATGCGTTCAAAACATAAAACAAAGAATATCAAGGCATTTTATATAAATAACATATGCAAAGCACTAGTTAAATGTGGGTGAAACTATCGAATAATATGGTTACATCACGCGGCATTTCGATTTCGATGCCCCGGTTGCCGAAATTCAGTTGCCTTTGAATTTCGGGGGATCCCTCTTGAGCATGGATGCTTCTGCTACTTGTTCTACATCAGACTTCTTTCACAAACGGCGAAACGCTTTGCCTCGGTGAGTTTCACGGCATTCCGACTTCGATGCCCCGGTTGCCGAAATTTAGTTGCCTTTGAATTTCGGGTGATCCCTCTTGAGCATGTATGCTTCTGCTACTTGTTCTAAATCATACTTCTTCCGCAAACGGCGAAACGCTTTGACTCGGTGAGTTTCGCGGCATTCCGACTTCGATGCCCCGGTTGCCGAAATTCAGTTGCCTTTGAATTTCGGGTCAACCCTCTTGAGCATGTATGCTTCTGCTACTTGTTTTAAATCAGACTTCTTCTGGAAATGGTGAAACGCTTTGACTCGGTGAGTTTCGCGGCATTCCGACTTCGATGCCCCGGTTGCCGAAATTCAGTTGCCTTTGAATTTCTGGCAATCCCTCTTGAGCATGTATGCTTCTGCTACTTGTTCTATATCAGACTTCTTCCGCAAACGGGGAAACGCTTTGACTCTGTGAATTTCGCGGCAATCGGACTTCGATTCCCCGTTTGCCGAAATTCAGTTGCCTTTGGATTTCGGGTGATCCCTCTTGAGCATGTATGCTTCTGCTACTTGTTCTAAATCAGACTTCTTCCGCAAATGGTGAAATGCTTTGAATCGGTGAGTTTCGCGGCATTCCGCCTTCGATGCCCCGGTTGCCGAAATTCAGTTGCCTTTGAATTTCGGGTGATCCCTCTTGAGCATGTATGCTTATGCTACTTGTTCTACATCAGACTTCTTCCGCAAACGGGGAAACGCTTTGACTCGGTGAATTTCGCGGCATTCCGAGTTCGATTCCCCGATTGCCGAAATTCAGTTGCCTTTGGATTTCGGGGGATCCCTCTTGAGCATGTATGCTTCTGCTACTTGTTCTAAATCAGACTTCTTCCGCAAATGGAGAAACGCTTTTACTAGGTGAGTTTCGCGGCATTCTGAATTCGATACCCCAGTTGCCGAAATTATGTTGCCTTTAAGTTTCTGGTGATCCCTCTTGAGCATGTATGCTTCTGCTAGTTGTTCTACATCAGACTTCTTCCGTAAACGGGGAAACACTTTGACTCGGTGAATTTCGCGGCATTTCGACTTTGATCACCCGTTTGACGAAATTCAGTTGCCTTTGGATTTCGGGTGATCCCTCTTGAGCATGTATGCTTCTGCTACTTGTTCTAAATCAGATTTCTTCCGCAAATGGCGAAATGCTTTGAATCGGTGAGTTTCGCGGCATTCCGCCTTGTTGCCCCGGTTGCCGAAATTCAGTTGCCTTTGAATTTTGGGTGATCCTTCTTGAGCATGTATGCTTCTGCTACTTGTTCTAAATCAGACTTCTTCCGCAAACGGCGAAACGCTTTGACTAGGTGAGTTTCGAGGCATTCCGAATTCGATACCCCAGTTGCCGAAATTATGTTGCCTTTAAGTTTCTGGTGATCCCTCTTGAGCATGTATGGTTCTGCTACTTGTTCTACATCAGACTTCTTCCGCAAACGGGGAAACACTTTGACTAGGTGAATTTCGCGGCATTTCGACTTTGATCACCCGTTTGACGAAATTCAGTTGCCTTTGGATTTCGGGTGATCCCTCTTGAGCCTATATGGTTCCGCTACTTGTTCTAAATCAGATTTCTTCTGCAAATGGCGAAATGCTTTGAATCTGTGAGTTTCGCGGCATTCCGCCTTCGATGCCCCGGTTGCCGAAATTCAGTTGCCTTTGAATTGCGGGCGATCCCTCTTGAGCATGTATGCTTCTGCTATTTGTTCTACATTAGACTTCTTCCGCAAACGGCGAAACGCTTTGCCTCGGTGAGTTTCCCGGCATTCCGACTTCGATGCCGCGGTTGCTGAAATTGAGTTGCCTTTGAATTTTGGGTGATCCCTCTTGAGCATGTACGCTTCTCCTACTTGTTCTAAATCAGACTTCTTCCGCAAATGGCGAAACGCTTTGACTAGGTGAGTTTCGCGACATTCCGACTTCGATCCCCCGGTTGCCGAAATTCAGTTGCCTTTGAATTTCTTGTGATCCCTCTTGAGCATGTATTCTTCTGCTACATGTTCTACATCAGACTTCTTCCGCAAACATTGAAACGCTTTGCCTTGGTGAGTTTCGCGGCATTCTGACTTCGATGCCCCGGTAGCCGAAATTCAGTTGCCTTTAAAATTCGGGTGATCCCTCTTGAGCATGTATGCTTCTGCTACTTGTTCTATATTAGATTTCTTCCACAAACGGGGAAACGCTTTGACTTAGTGAATTTCGCGGCATTCCGACTTCAATTCCCCGTTTGCGAAATTCAGTTGCCTTTGGATTTCGGGTGATCCCTCTTGAGCATGTATGCTTCTGCTACTTGTTCTAAATCAGACTTCTTCCGCAAACGGCGAAACGCTTTGACTCGGTGAGTTTCGCGGCATTCCGACTATGATGCCCCGGTTGCCGAAATTCAGTTGCCTTTGAATTTCGGGTGATCCCTCTTGAGCATGTATGCTTCTGCTACTTGTTCTAAATCAGAGTTCTTCCTCAAACGGCGAAACGCTTTGACTCGGTGAGTTTGGCGGCATTCCGACTTCGATGCCCCGGTTGCCGAAATTCAGTTGCCTTTGAATTTCTGGTGATCCCTCTTGAGCATGGATGCTTCTGCTATTTGTTCTACATCAGACTTCTTCCGCAAATGGCGAAACGCTTTGACTCGGTGAGTTTCGCGACATTCCAACTTTGATGCCCCGGTTGCCGAAATTCAGTTGCCATTGAATTTCGGGGGATCCCTCTTGAGCATGGATGCTTCTGCTACTTGTTCTACATCAGACTTCTTCCGCAAACAGCGAAACGCTTTGCCTCGGTGAGTTTCACGGCATTCCGACTTCGATGCCCCGGTTGTCGAAAGTTAGTTGCCTTTGAATTTCGGGTGATCCCTCTTGAGCATGTATGCTTCTGCTACTTGTTCTAAATCAGACTTCTTCCGCAAACGGCGAAACGCTTTGACTAAGTGAGTTTCGCGGCATTCCGAATTCGATGCCCCGGTTGCCGAAATTCAGTTGCCTTTGAATTTCGGGTGATCCCTCTTGAGCATGTATGCTTCTGCTACATGTTCTAAATCAGAGTTCTTCCTCAAACGGCGAAACGCTTTGACTCGGTGAGTTTGGCGGCATTCCGACTTCGATGCCCCGGTTGCCGAAATTCAGTTGCCTTTGAATTTCTGGTGATCCCTCTTGAGCATGGATGCTTCTGCTATTTGTTCTACATTAGACTTCTTCCGCAAACGGCGAAACGCTTTGCCTCGGTGAGTTTCCCGGCATTCCGACTTCGATGTCGCGGTTGCTGAAATTGAGTTGCCTTTGAATTTCGGGTGATCCCTCTTGAGCATGTATGCTTATGCTACTTGTTCTAAATCAGACTTCTTCCGCAAATGGAGAAACGCTTTGACTCGGTGAGTTTCGCGGCATTCCGACTTCGATGCCCCGGTTGCCGAAAATCAGTTGCCTTTGAATTTCGGGTGATCCCTCTTGAGCATGTATGCTTCTGCTACTTGTTTTAAATCAGACTTCTTCCGTAAATGATGAAACGCTTTGACTCGGTGAATTTCGCGGCATTCCGACTTCGATGCCCCGGTTGCCGAAATTCAGTTGCCTTTGAATTGCTGGCGATCCCTCTTGAGCATGTATGCTTCTGCTACTTGTTCTATATCAGACTTCTTCCGCAAACGGGGAAACGTTTTGACTCGGTGAATTTCGCGGCATTCCGACTTCGATTCCCCGTTTGCCGAAATTCAGTTGCCTTTGGATTTCGGGTGATCCCTCTTGAGCATGTATGCTTCTCCTACTTGTTCTAAATCAGACTTCTTGCGCAAATGGCGAAACGCTTTGACTAGGTGAGTTTCGCGGCATTCCGACTTCGATCCCCCACTTGCCGAAATTCAGTTGCCTTTGAATTTCGGGTGATCCCTCTTGAGCATGTATGCTTCTCCTACTTGTTCTAAATCAGACTTCTTCCGCAAATGGCGAAACGCTTTGACTAGGTGAGTTTCGCGGCATTCCGACTTCGATCCCCCGGTTGCCGAAATTCAGTTGCCTTTGAATTTCTGGTGATCCCTCTTGAGCATGTATTCTTCTGCTACATGTTCTACATCAGATTTCTTCCGCAAACATTGAAACGCTTTTCCTCGGTGAGTTTCGCGGCATTCTGACTTCGATGCCCCGGTTGCCGAAATTCAGTTGCCTTTGAAATTCGGGTGATCCCTCTTGAGCATGTATGCTTCTGCTACTTGTTCTATATTAGATTTCTTCCGCAAACGGGGAAATGCTTTGACTCAGTCAATTTCGCGGCATTCCGACTTCAATTCCCCGTTTGCCGAAATTTAGTTGCCTTTGGATTTCGGGTGATCCCTCTTGAGCATGTATGCTTCTGCTACTTGTTCTATATCAATCTTCTTCCGCAAACGGGGAAACGCTTTGACTTGGTGAATTTCGCGGCATTCCGACTTCGATTCCCCGTTTGCCGAAATTCAGTTGCCTTTGGATTTTGGGTGATCCCTCTTGAGCATGTATGCTTCTGCTACTTGTTCTAGATCAAACTTTTTCCGCAAACGGGGAAACGCTTTGACTCGGTGAATTTCGCGGCATTCCGAATTCGATTCCCCGTTTGCCGAAATTCAGTTCCCTTTTGATTTCGAGTGATCCCTCTTGAGTATGTATGCTTCTGCTACTTGTTCTAAATCAGACTTCTTCCACAAATGGCGAAATGCTTTGAATCGGTGAGTTTCGCGGTGTTGCGATGTCGCGGTCGAACAAATTAGTTACCCTAGCTTAAAACACACAAGATAATGTAGAGCAAGCAAAGGCTCGATCCCACGAGGAAGTTTGAAGTCAGATTTTTATGTTGTACGTTATGTAATTGGGGGGTTTTCGTTTGTGATTATCTAAAATATAGAAGAAATTAAACTAGCAAACAAAATCAATTGAAACTGAAATATATCAAGAAAACAAACCTTGGTTGCAAGCACACATCCACCAACGGAAATTAGAACCGATCCTTGAAACAAAACTCCAGTTTATATTATGAATTTTTTCTTTTCTTAATATTGGTTAATTAACGGATCCGCTGTATAACTAGCCCTAACCAACAAACAATCACAGTGTCCGCACTAATGATTTAATCCAATGGCAGCCTTAAGATCCAGATAAATTCATTAACTTAACAACCAAGTTGTCAATTTGTGTTGCTATGATCGAATGTTCTCCCTAAGTTTAATAACGTAGTTCCGCTACAATTATCAAGCTTAGTTGCTTCGCAAGTTTATATACCACAACTCCGGTTTTGATATCAAACTTAGCAATAGATTGTTCACAATAATAACTTAGAGTCCGCTCTAGCAATTAAGATAAACAATCATAGGAAATATGCATAGGAAAACAATCATACTCATTCATAACATAAACTGAAAATAAAGGAAGAATAAATCTCACGGTTCTTGAAATCCGAAGGTTTGTTGTGTCCTTACAACCAAGAAAACGAGCTTAGCCTTGCATATCTATTGAACAACTACTCCTAAAGATGAAAGAATACATAATTTCTGATTTGTAGAGAGGAGAGTTTGTGTTTCCTCACTTCTTCTTGCTTCCTCCTCCTTCCACTCTCCCTCTATTTATACACAAATTGAAAGTAAGAAAATCAAAGTTCAAGTGTGAACATCAATAGATGGTGGTAGTGTGAAGGCGGCTGGCGGCTGGCTGCTGGCTGCTGTCTTGAGGTTGGTGGCTGCCTTGAGGTTGGTGGCTGCCTTCCTTGACCTTCTAGAATATTTACTAAAGGAGCTAAATTGCTGGAAACACTTGTATGTCGGTTTGGATGCTTCTGAATGGAATTTGGATTCGTTTCTTCACGCAACCTGCTTGCTGGCAGAATTCAGCTGTCATCTTTGAAAACTCCTATCTCCCTCATATGACATCGTTTTTGGCTGATATTTGGAGCGTTTATAGATCTTTGAGTAAGGAATCCAAAACAATTGAGTTTGCATCAATTGGACTTCTGACGCTCCAGATATTGAATTTTGAATGGGCAAAGGTCAACATTGGCAGACTGCGAGATTTGACTTTGAAGGATGTGATTTCCATGATCTTTCTCTTTTTATTTTTCTTTCATTACATTTACAGAAAGGTATGGATGTTAGCTTTTTAATGCCACTGGAATCACTTCATTTCGATCTCTGGAACTCATGCTCTGCACGAAATACCGCTGAACGTCAAATCTGCCAATTACCTCCAATTTTCTTTTTGCATCTTTCATCCAAAAATGCCTTCAAAACATAAAACAAAGAATATCAAGGCATTTTATATAAATAACATATGCAAAGCACTAGTTAAATGTGGGTGAAACTATCGAATAATATGGTTACATCACGCGGCATTTCGCTTTCGATGCCCCGGTTGCCGAAATTCAGTTGCCTTTGAATTTCGGGGGATCCCTCTTGAGCATGGATGCTTCTGCTACTTGTTCTACATCAGACTTCTTTCACAAACGGCGAAACGCTTTGCCTCGGTGAGTTTCACGGCATTCCGACTTCGATGCCCCGGTTGCAGAAATTTAGTTGCCTTTGAATTTCGGGTGATCCCTCTTGAGCATGTATGCTTCTGCTACTTGTTCTAAATCATACTTCTTTCGCAAACGGCGAAACGCTTTGACTCGGTGAGTTTCGCGGCATTCCGACTTCGATGCCCCGGTTGCCGAAATTCAGTTGCCTTTGAATTTCGGGTCAACCCTCTTGAGCATGTATGCTTCTGCTACTTGTTTTAAATCAGACTTCTTCTGGAAATGGTGAAACGCTTTGACTCGGTGAGTTTCGCGGCATTCCGACTTCGATGCCCCGGTTGCCGAAATTCAGTTGCCTTTGAATTTCTGGCAATCCCTCTTGAGCATGTATGCTTCTGCTACTTGTTCTATATCAGACTTCTTCCGCAAACGGGGAAACGCTTTGACTCTGTGAATTTCGCGGCAATCGGACTTCGATTCCCCGTTTGCCGAAATTCAGTTGCCTTTGGATTTCGGGTGATCCCTCTTGAGCATGTATGCTTCTGCTACTTGTTCTAAATCAGACTTCTTCCGCAAATGGTGAAATGCTTTGAATCGGTGAGTTTCGCGGCATTCCGCCTTCGATGCCCCGGTTGCCGAAATTCAGTTGCCTTTGAATTTCGGGTGATCCCTCTTGAGCATGTATGCTTATGCTACTTGTTCTACATCAGACTTCTTCCGCAAACGGGGAAACGCTTTGACTCGGTGAATTTCGCGGCATTCCGAGTTCGATTCCCCGATTGCCGAAATTCAGTTGCCTTTGGATTTCGGGGGATCCCTCTTGAGCATGTATGCTTCTGCTACTTGTTCTAAATCAGACTTCTTCCGCAAATGGAGAAACGCTTTTACTAGGTGAGTTTCGCGGCATTCTGAATTCGATACCCCAGTTGCCGAAATTATGTTGCCTTTAAGTTTCTGGTGATCCCTCTTGAGCATGTATGGTTCTGCTACTTGTTCTACATCAGACTTCTTCCGTAAACGGGGAAACACTTTGACTCGGTGAATTTCGCGGCATTTCGACTTTGATCACCCGTTTGACGAAATTCAGTTGCCTTTGGATTTCGGGTGATCCCTCTTGAGCCTACATGGTTCCGCTACTTGTTCTAAATCAGATTTCTTCTGCAAATGGCGAAATGTTTTGAATCTGTGAGTTTCGCGGCATTCCGCCTTCGATGCCCCGGTTGCCGAAATTCAGTTGCCTTTGAATTTTGGGTGATCCCTCTTGAGCATGTATGCTTCTGCTACTTGTTTTAAATCAGACTTCTTCTGGAAATGGTGAAACGCTTTGACTCGGTGAGTTTCGCGGCATTCCGACTTCGATACCCCGGTTGCCGAAATTCAGTTGCCTTTGAATTTCTGGCGATCCCTCTTGAGCATGTATGCTTCTGCTACTTGTTCTATATCAGACTTCTTCGGTAAACGGCGAAACGCTTTGACTCGGTGAGTTTCGCTGCATTCCGACTTCGATGCCCCGGTTGCCGAAATTCAGTTGCCTTTGAATTTCGGGTGATCCCTCTTGAGCATGTATGGTTCTGCTACTTGTTTTAAATCAAACTTCTTCCGTAAATGGGAAACGCTTTGACTCGGTGAGTTTCGCAGTACTCCGACTTTGATTCCCCGGTTGCCGAAATTCAGTTGCCTTTGAATTGCGGGCGATCCCTCTTGAGCATGTATGCTTCTGCTACTTGTTCTACATCAGACTTCTTCCGCAAACGGGGAAACGCTTTGACTCGGTGAATTTCGCGGCATTCCGACTTCGATTCCCCGTTTGTCGAAATTCAGTTGCCTTTGAATTGCGGGCGATCCCTCTTGAGCATGTATGCTTCTGCTACTTGTTCTATATCAGACTTCTTCCGCAAACGGGGAAACGCTTTGACTCGGTGAATTTCGCGGCATTCCGACTTCGATTCCCCGTTTGCTGAAATTCAGTTGCCTTTGGATTTCGGGTGATTCCTCTTGAGCATGTATGCTTCTGCTACTTGTTCTAAATCAGACTTCTTCCGCAAATGGCGAAACGCTTTGACTAGGTGAGTTTCGCGGCATTCCGACTTCGATCCCCCGGTTGCCGAAATTCAGTTGCCTTTGAATTTCTGGTGATCCCTCTTGAGCATGTATGCTTCTGCTACTTGTTCTACGTCAAACTTCTTCCGCAAACGTTGAAACGCTTTGCCTCGGTGAGTTTCGCGACATTTCGACTTCGACGCCCCGGTTGCCGAAATTCAGTTGCCTTTGAATTTCTGGTGATCCCTCTTGAGCATGTATGCTTCTGCTACTTTTTCTACATCAGACTTCTTCCGCAAACGTTGAAACGCTTTGCCTCGGTGAGTTTCGCGGCATTCCGACTTCGATGCCCTGGTTGCCGAAATTCAGTTGCCTTTGAATTTCGGGTGATCCCTCTTGAGCATGGATGCTTCTGCTACTTGTTCTACATCAGACTTCTTCCGCAAACGGCGAAATGCTTTGCCTCGGTGAGTTTCCCGGCATTCCGACTTCGATGCCCCGGTTGCTGAAATTGAGTTGCCTTTGGATTTCGGGTGATCCATCTTGAGCATGTATGCTTATGCAACTTGTTCTAAATCAAACTTCTTCCGCAAATGGCGAAATGCTTTGACTCAGTGAGTTTCGCGGCATTCTAACTTGGATGCCCCGGTTGCCGAAATTCAGTTGTCTTTGAATTTCGGGGATCCCTCTTGAGCATGTATGCTTCTGCTACTTGTTCTACATCAGACTTCTTCCGCAAACAGGGCAACGCTTTACCTCGGTGACTTTCGCGGCATTCCGACTTCGATGCCCCGGTCGCCGAAATTCAGTTGTCTTTGGATTTCGGGGGATCCCTCTAGAGCATGTATGCTTCTGCTACTTGTTCTACATCAGACTTCTTCTGCAAACGTCGAAACGCTTTGACTCGGTGAATTTCGCGGCATTCCGAATTTGATTCCCCGTTTGCCAAAATTCAGTTCCCTTTGGATTTCGGGTGATCCCTCTTGAGCATGTATGCTTCTGCTACTTGTTCTAAATCAGACTTCTTACTCAAATGGCGAAATGCTTTGAATAAGTGAGTTTCGCGGCATTCCGCCATCGATGCCCGGGTTGCCGAAATTCATTTGCCTTTGAATTTCGGGGGATCCCTCTTGAGCATGTATGCTTCTGCTACTTGTTCTAGATCAGACTTTTTCCGCAAACGGGAAAACACTTTGACTCGGTGCATTTCGCGGCATTCGACTTCGATGCCCCGTTTGCCGAAATTCAGTTGTCTTTGAATTGCGGGCGATCCCTCTTGAGCATGTATGCTTCTGCTACTTGTTCTATATCAGACTTCTTCCGCAAACGGGGAAACGCTTTGACTCGGTGAATTTCGCGGCATTCCGACTTCGATTCCCCATTTGCTGAAATTCAGTTGCATTTGGATTTCGGGTGATCCCTCTTGAGCATGTATGCTTCTGCTACTTGTTCTAAATCAGACTTCTTCCGCAAATGGCGAAACGCTTTAACTAGGTGAGTTTCGCAGTACTCCGACTTCGATTCCCCGGTCGCCGAAATTCAGTTGCCTTTGGATTTCGGGTGATCCCTCTTGAGCATGTATGCTTCTGCTACTTGTTCTAAATCAGACTTCTTCCGCAAATGGCGAAACGCTTTGCCTCGGTGAGTTTCGCGGCATTCCGACTTCGATTCCCCGGTTGCTGAAATTCAGTTGCCTTTGAATTGCGGGCGATCCCTCTTGAGCATGTATGCTTCTGCTACTTGTTCTATATCAGACTTCTTCCGCAAACGGGGAAACGCTTTGACTCGGTGAATTTCGCGGCATTCCGACTTCGATTCCCCATTTGCTGAAATTCAGTTGCATTTGGATTTCGGGTGATCCCTCTTGAGCATGTATGCTTCTGCTACTTGTTCTAAATCAGACTTCTTCCGCAAATGGCGAAACGCTTTAACTAGGTGAGTTTCGCGACATTCCGACTTCGATCCCCCGGTTGCCGAAATTCAGTTGCCTTTGAATTTCTGGTGATCCCTCTTGAGCATGTATGCTTCTGCTACTTGTTCTACGTCAGACTTCTTCCGCAAATGTTGAAATGCTTTGCCTCGGTGAGTTTCGCGACATTTCGACTTCGACGCCCCGGTTGCCGAAATTCAGTTGCCTTTGAATTTCTGGTGATCCCTCTTGAGCATGTATGCTTATGCTACATGTTCTATATCAGACTTCTTCCGCAAACATTGAAACGCTTTGCCTCGGTGAGTTTCGCGGCATTCTGACTTCGATGCCGTGGTAGCCGAAATTCAGTTGCCTTTGAAATTCGGGTGATCCCTCTTGAGCATGTATGCTTCTGCTACTTGTTCTATATTAGATTTCTTCCACAAACGGGGAAACGCTTTGACTCAGTGAATTTCGCGGCATTCCGACTTCAATTCCTTGTTTGCCGAAATTCAGTTGCCTTTGGATTTCGGGTGATCCCTCTTGAGCATGTATGCTTCTGCTACTTGTTCTACATCAGACTTCTTCCGCAAACGTTGAAACGCTTTGCCTCGGTGAGTTTCGCGGCATTCTGACTTCGATGCCCTGGTTGCCGAAATTCAGTTGCCTTTCAATTTCGGGTGATCCCTCTTGAGCATGGATGCTTCTGCTACTTGTTCTACATCAGACTTCTTCCGCAAACGGCGAAATGCTTTGCCTCGGTGAGTTTCCTGGCATTCCGACTTCGATGCCCAGGTTGCTGAAATTGAGTTGCCTTTGGATTTCAGGTGATCCCTCTTGAGCATGTATGCATCTGCTACTTGTTCTACATCAGACTTCTTCCGCAAATGGCGAAATGCCATGACTCAGTGAGTTTCGCGGCATTCTAACTTGGATGCCCCGGTTGCCGAAATTCAGTTGTCTTTGAATTTCGGGTGATCCCTCTTGAGCATGTATGCTTCTGCTACTTGTTCTACATTAGATTTCTTCCGCGAACGTCGAAACGCTTTGCCTCGATGAGTTTCACGACATTCCGACTTCGATGCCCCGGTTTCCGAAATTCAGTTGCCTTTGAATTTTTGTAGTGATCCCTCTTGAGCATGTATGCTTCTGCTACTTGTTCTACATCAGACTTCTTCCGCAAACAGGGCAACGCTTTACCTCGGTGACTTTCACGGCATTCCGACTTCGATGCCCCGTTCGCCGAAATTCAGTTGCCTTTAGATTTTGGGGGATCCCTCTTGAGCATCTATGCTTCTGCTACTTGTTCTACATCAGACTTCTTCAGCAAACAGGGCGACGCTTTGCCTCGGTGACTTTCGCGGCATTCCGACTACGATGCCCCGGTCGCCGAAATTCAGTTGCCTGTGGATTTCGGGGGATCCCTTTTGAGCATGTATGCTTATGCTACTTGTTCTCCATCACACTTCTTCCGCAAACGTCGAAACGCTTTGCCTCGGTGAGTTTCGCGGCATTCCGACTTCGATCCCCCGGTTGCCAAAATTCAGTTGCCTTTGGATTTCGGGGGATCCCTCTTGAGCATGTATGCTTCTGCTACTTGTTCTACATCAGACTTCTTCCGCAAACGTCGAAACGCTTTCCTAGGTGAGTTTCGCGGCATTCCAACTTCGATCCCCCGGTTGCCGAAATTCAGTTGCCTTTGAATTTCGGGCGATCCCTCTTGAGCATGTATGCTTCTGCTACTTGTTCTATATCAGACTTCTTCCGCAAACGGCGAAACGCTTTGACTAGGTGAGTTTCGCAGCATTCCGACTTCGATCCCCCGGTAGCCGAAATTCAGTTGCCTTTGAATTTCTGGTGATCCCTCTTGAGCATGTATGCTTCTGCTACTTGTTCTACTTCAGACTTCTTCCGCAAACGTTGAAACGCTCTGCCTCGGTGAGTTTCGCGACATTTCGACTTCGACGCCCCGGTTGCCGAAATTCAGTTGCCTTTGAATTTCTGGTGATCCCTCTTGAGCATGTATGCTTCTGCTACTTGTTCTACATAAGACTTCTTCCGCAAACGTTGAAACGCTTTGCCTCGGTGAGTTTCGCGGCATTCCGACTTCGATGCCCTTGTTGCCGAAATTCAGTTGCCTTTGAATTTCGGGCGATCCCTCTTGAGCATGTATGCTTCTGCTACTTGTTCTATATCAGACTTCTTCCGCAAACGGCGAAACGCTTTGACTAGGTGAGTTTCGCAGCATTCCGACTTCGATCCCCCGGTAGCCGAAATTCAGTTGCCTTTGAATTTCTGGTGATCCCTCTTGAGCATGGATGCTTCTGCTACTTGTTCTACATCAGACTTCTTCCGCAAACGGCGAAATGCTTTGCCTCGGTGAGTTTCCCGGCATTCCGACTTCGATGCCCCGGTTGCTGAAATTGAGTTGCCTTTGGATTTCGGGTGATCCATCTTGAGCATGTATGCTTATGCAACTTGTTCTAAATCAAACTTCTTCCGCAAATGGCGAAATGCTTTGACTCAGTGAGTTTCGCGGCATTCTAACTTGGATGCCCCGGTTGCCGAAATTCAGTTGTCTTTGAATTTCGGGTGATCCCTCTTGAGCATGTATGCTTCTGCTACTTGTTCTACATTAGATTTCTTCCGCGAACGTCGAAACGCTTTGCCTCGGTGAGTTTCACGACATTCCGACTTCGATGCCCCGGTTGCCGAAATTCAGTTGCCTTTGAATTTTTCTAGTGATCCCTCTTGAGCATGTATGCTTCTGCTACTTGTTCTACATCACACTTCTTCCGCAAACGTCGAAACGCTTTCCTAGGTGAGTTTCGCGGCATTCCAACTTCGATCCCCCGGTTGCCGAAATTCAGTTGCCTTTGAATTTCGGGCGATCCCTCTTGAGCATGTATGCTTCTGCTACTTGTTCTATATCAGACTTCTTCCGCAAACGGCGAAACGCTTTGACTAGGTGAGTTTCGCAGCATTCCGACTTCGATCCCCCGGTAGCCGAAATTCAGTTGCCTTTGAATTTCTGGTGATCCCTCTTGAGCATGTATGCTTCTGCTACTTGTTCTACTTCAGACTTCTTCCGCAAACGTTGAAACGCTCTGCCTCGGTGAGTTTCGCGACATTTCGACTTCGACGCCCCGGTTGCCGAAATTCAGTTGCCTTTGAATTTCTGGTGATCCCTCTTGAGCATGTATGCTTCTGCTACTTGTTCTACATAAGACTTCTTCCGCAAACGTTGAAACGCTTTGCCTCGGTGAGTTTCGCGGCATTCCGACTTCGATGCCCTTGTTGCCGAAATTCAGTTGCCTTTGAATTTCGGGTGATCCCTCTTGAGCATGGATGCTTCTGCTACTTGTTCTACATCAGACTTCTTCCGCAAACGGCGAAACGCTTTGCCTCGGTGAGTTTCCCCGCATTCCGACTTCGATGCCCCGGTTGCTGAAATTGAGTTGCCTTTGGATTTCGGGTGATCCCTCTTGAGCAAGTATGCTTATGCCACTTGTTCTAAATCAGACTTCTTCCGCAAATGGCGAAATGCTTTGACTCAGTGAGTTTCGCGGCATTCTAACTTGGATGCCCCGGTTGCCGAAATTCAGTTGTCTTTGAATTTCGGGTGATCCCTCTTGAGCATGTATGCTTCTGCTACTTGTTCTACATTAGATTTCTTCCGCGAACGTCGAAACGCTTTGCCTCGGTGAGTTTCACGACATTCCGACTTCGATGCCCCGGTTGCCAAAATTCAGTTGCCTTTGAATTTTTCTAGTGATCCCTCTTGAGCATGTATGCTTCTGCTACTTGTTCTACATCAGACTTCTTCCGCAAACAGGGCAACGCTTTGACTCGATGACTTTCACGGCATTCCAACTTCGATGCCCCGGTCGCCGAAATTCAGTTGCCTTTGGATTTCGGGGGATCCCTCTTGAGCATGTATGCATCTGCTACTTGTTCTACATCAGACTTCTTCCGCAAACAGGGCAACGCTTTGCCTCGGTGACTTTCGCGGCATCCCGACTTCGATACCCCGGTCGCCGAAATTCAGTTGTCTTTGGATTTCAGGGGATCCCTCTTGAGCATGTATGCTTCTGCTACTTGTTCTACATCAGACTTCTTCTGCAAACGTCGAAACGCTTTGACTCGGTGAATTTCGCGGCATTCCGAATTTGATTCCCCGTTTGCCAAAATTCAGTTCCCTTTGGATTTCGGGTGATCCCTCTTGAGCATGTATGCTTCTGCTACTTGTTCTACATCAGACTTCTTCCTCAAATGGCGAAATGCTTTGAATAAGTGAGTTTCGCGGCATTCCGCCTTCGATGCCCGGGTTGCCGAAATTCATTTGCCTTTGAATTTCGGGGGATCCCTCTTGAGCATGTATGCTTCTGCTACTTGTTCTAGATCAGACTTTTTCCACAAACGGGGAAACACTTTGACTCGGTGAATTTCGCGGCATTCCGACTTCGATGCCCCGTTTGCCGAAATTCAGTTTGCTTTGAATTTCAGGTGATCCCTCTTGAACATGTATGCTTCTGCTACTTGTTCTAAATCTGACTTCTTCCGCAAATGGCGAAACGCGTTGACTAGGTGAGTTTCGCGGCATTCCGACTTCGATCCCCCGGTTGCCGAAATTCAGTTGCCTTTGAATTTCAGGGGATCCCTCTTGAGCATGTATGCTTCTGCTACTTGTTCTAAATCAGACTTCTTCCCCAAATGGTGAAACGCTTTGACTCGGTGAGTTTCGTGGCATTCCGACTTCGATGCCCCGGTTGCCGAAATTCAGTTGCCTTTGAATTGCGGGCGATCCCTCTTGAGCATGTATGCTTCTGCTACTTGTTCTAAATCAAACTTCTTCCGCAAATGGCGAAACGCTTTGACTAGGTGAGTTTCGCGACATTCCGACTTCGATCCCCCGGTTGCCAAAATTCAGTTGCCTTTGAATTTCTGGTGATCCGTCTTGAACATGTATGCTTCTGCTACTTGTTCTACATTAGACTTCTTCCGCAAACGGCGAAACGCTTTGCCTTGGTGAGTTTCGCGGCAATCCGACTTCGATGCCCCGGTTGCCGAAATTCATTTCTGGTGATCCCTCTTGTGCATGTATGCTTCTGCTACTTGTTCTACATCAGACTTCTTCCACAAACAGGGCAACGCTTTGCCTCGGTGACTTTCGTGGCATTCTGACTGCGATGCGCCGGTCGCCGAAATTCAGTTGCATGTGGATTTCAGGGGATCCCTTTTGAGCATGTATGCTTACGCTACTTGTTCTACATCAGACTTCTTCCGCAAACATCGAAACGCTTTGCCTCGGTGAGTTTCGCGGCATTCCGACTTCGATGGCCCGGTTGCCGAAATTCAGTTGCCTTTGGATTTCGGGGGATCCCTCTTGAGCATGTATGCTTCTGCTACTTATTCTACATCAGACTTCTTCCGCAAACGTCGAAACGCTTTGCCTCGGTGAGTTTCGCGGCATTCCAACTTCGATCCCCCGGTTGCCGAAATTCAGTTGCCTTTGAATTTCGGGTGATCCCTCTTGAGCATGTATGCTTCTGGTACTTGTTCTAAATCAGACTTCTTCCACAAATGGCGAAACGCTTTGACTAGGTGAGTTTCGCGGCATTCCGACTTCGATACCCCAGTTGCCGAAATTATGTTGCCTTTGAATTTCTGGTGATCCTTCTTGAGCATGTATGCTTCTGCTACTTGTTCTAAATAAGACTTCTTCCGCAAATGGGGAAACACTTTGACTAGTTGAGTTTCGCAGCATTACGACTTCGATACCCCAGTTGCCGAAATTATGTTGCCTTTGACTTTCTGGTGATCCCTCTTGAGCATGTATGCTTCTGCTACTTGTTCTACATCAGACTTCTTCCGCAAACGTCGAAACGTTTGCCTCGGTAAGTTTCGCGGCATTCCCACTTCGATCCCCCGGTTGCCGAAATTCAGTTGCCTTTGGATTTCGGGGGATCCCTCTTGAGCATGTATGCTTCTGCTACTTATTCTACATCAGACTTCTTCCACAAACGTCGAAACGCTTTGCCTCGGTGAGTTTCGCGGCATTCCAACTTCGATCCCCCGGTTGCCGAAATTCAGTTGCCTTTGAATTTCGGGTGATCCCTCTTGAGCATGTATGCTTCTGCTACTTGTTCTAAATCAGATTTCTTCCGCAAATGGCGAAACGCTTTGACTAGGTGAGTTTCGCCGCATTCCGACTTCGATACCCCAGTTGCCGAAATTATGTTGCCTTTGAATTTCTGGTGATCCTTCTTGAGCATGTATGCTTCTGCTACTTGTTCTAAATCAGACTTCTTCCGCAAATGGTGAAACACTTTGACTAGGTGAGTTTCGCAGCATTACGACTTCGATACCCCAGTTGCCGAAATTATGTTGCCTTTGACTTTCTGGTGATCCCTCTTGAGCATGTATGCTTCTGCTACTTGTTCTACATCAGACTTCTTCCGCAAACGTCGAAATGTTTGCCTCGGTAAGTTTCGAGGCATTCCCACTTCGATCCTCCGGTTGCCGAAATTCAGTGGCCTTTGAATTTCTGGTGATCCCTCTTGAGCATGTATGCTACTGCTACTTCTTCTACATCAGACTTCTTCCGCAAATCTTGAAACGCTTTGCCTCGGTGACTTTCGCGGCATTCCGACTGCGATGCCCCGGTCGCCGAAATTCAGTTGCCTGTGGATTTCGGGGGATCCCTTTTGAGCATGTATGCTTATGCTACTTGTTCTACATCACACTTCTTCCGCAAACGTCGAAACGCTTTGCCTCGGTGAGTTTCGCGGCATTCCTACTTCGATCCCCCGGTTGCCGAAATTCAGTTGCCTTTGGATTTCGGGGGATCCCTCTTGAGCATGTATGCTTCTGCTACTTATTCTACATCAGACTTCTTCCACAAACGTCGAAACCCTTTGCCTCGGTGAGTTTCGCGGCATTCCAACTTCGATCCCCCGGTTGCCGAAATTCAGTTGCCTTTGAATTTCAGGCGATCCCTCTTGAGGATGTATGTTTCTGCTACTTGTTCTAAATCAGACTTCTTCCGCAAATAGCGAAACGCTTTCACTAGGTTAGTTTCGTGGCATTCCGACTTCGATACCCTAGTTGCCGAAATTATGTTGCCTTTGAATTTCTAGTGATCCCTCTTGAGCATGTATGCTTCTGCTACTTCTTCTAAATCAGACTTCTTCCGCAAATGGTGAAACGCTTTGCCTAGGTGAGTTTCGCGGCTTTCCGACTTCGATACCCTAGTTGCCGAAATTATGTTGCCTGATCCCTCTTGAGCATGTATGCTTCTGCTACTTGTTCTACATCAGACTTCTTCTGCAAACGTTGAAACGCTTTGCCTCGGTGAGTTTCGCGGCATTCCAACTTCGATCCCTCGGTTGCCGAAATTCAGTTGCCTTTGAATTTCTGGTGATCCCTCTTGAGCATGTATGCTACTGCTACTTGTTCTACATCAGAATTCTTCCGCAAATCTTGAAACGCTTTGCCTCGGTGAGTTTCGCGGCATTTCGACTTCGATGCCCCGGTTGCCGAAATTCAGTTGCTTGTGGATTTCGGGGGATCCCTTTTGAGCATGTATGCTTATGCTACTTGTTCTACATCAGACTTCTTCCGCAAACGTCGAAACACTTTGCCTCGGTGAGTTTCGCGGCATTCCGACTTCGATCCCCCGGTTGCCGAAGTTCAGTTGCCTTTGGATTTCGGGAATCCCTCTTGAGCATGTATGCTTCTGCTACTTGTTCTACATCAGACTTCTTTCGCAAACGTTGAAACGCTTTGCCTCGGTGAGTTTCACGACATTCCAACTTCGATCCCCCGGTTGCCGAAATTCAGTTGCCCTTGAACTTCGGGCGATCCCTCTTGATCATGTATGCTTCTGCTACTTGCTCTATATCAGACTTCTTCCGCAAACAGGGAAACGATTTGACTCGGTGAATTTCGCGGCAATCCGACTTCGTTCCCCGTTTGCCAAAATTTAGTTGCCTTTGGATTTCGGGTCATCCCTCTTGAGCATGTATGCTTCTGCTACTTGTTCTAAATCAGACTTCTTCCACAAATTGCGAAACGCTTTTACTAGGTGAGTTTCGCGGCATTCCGACTTCGATACCCCAGTTGCCGAAATTATGTTGCCTTTGAATTTCTGGTGATCCTTCTTGAGCATGTATGCTTCTGCTACTTGTTCTAAATAAGACTTCTTCCGCAAATGGTGAAACACTTTGACTAGGTGAGTTTCGCAGCATTACGACTTCGATACCCCAGTTGCCGAAATTATGTTGCCTTTGACTCTCTGGTGATCCCTCTTGAGCATGTATGCTTCTGCTACTTGTTCTACATCAGACTTCTTCCGCAAACGTCGAAATGTTTGCCTCGGTAAGTTTCGCGGCATTCCCACTTCGATCCTCCGGTTGCCGAAATTCAGTGGCCTTTGAATTTCTGGTGATCCCTCTTGAGCATGTATGCTACTGCTACTTCTTCTACATCAGACTTCTTCCGCAAATCTTGAAACGCTTTGCCTCGGTGACTTTCGCGGCATTCCGACTGCGATGCCCCGGTCGCCGAAATTCAGTTGCCTGTGGATTTCGGGGGATCCCTTTTGAGCATGTATGCTTATGCTACTTGTTCTACATCACACTTCTTCCGCAAACGTCGAAACGCTTTGCCTCGGTGAGTTTCGCGGCATTCCTACTTCGATCCCCCGGTTGCCGAAATTCAGTTGCCTTTGGATTTCGGGGGATCCCTCTTGAGTATGTATGCTTCTGCTACTTATTCTACATCAGACTTCTTCCACAAACGTCGAAACACTTTGCCTCGGTGAGTTTCGCGGCATTCCAACTTCGATCCCCCGGTTGCCGAAATTCAGTTGCCTTTGAATTTCAGGCGATCCCTCTTGAGGATGTATGCTTCTGCTACTTGTTCTAAATCAGACTTCTTCCGCAAATGGCGAAACGCTTTCACTAGGTTAGTTTCGTGGCATTCCGACTTCGATACCCTAGTTGCCGAAATTATGTTGCCTTTGAATTTCTAGTGATCCCTCTTGAGCATGTATGCTTCTGCTACTTCTTCTAAATCAGACTTCTTCCGCAAATGGTGAAACGCTTTGCCTAGGTGAGTTTCGCGGCTTTCCGACTTCGATACCCTAGTTGCCGAAATTATGTTGCCTGATCCCTCTTGAGCATGTATGCTTCTGCTACTTGTTCTACATCAGACTTCTTCTGCAAACGTTGAAACGCTTTGCCTCGGTGAGTTTCGCGGCATTCCAACTTCGATCCCTCGGTTGCCGAAATTCAGTTGCCTTTGAATTTCTGGTGATCCCTCTTGAGCATGTATGCTACTGCTACTTGTTCTACATCAGAATTCTTCCGCAAATCTTGAAACGCTTTGCCTCGGTGAGTTTCGCGGCATTTCGACTTCGATGCCCCGGTTGCCGAAATTCAGTTGCCTGTGGATTTCGGGGGATCCCTTTTGAGCATGTATGCTTATGCTACTTGTTCTACATCAGACTTCTTCCGCAAACGTCGAAACACTTTGCCTCGGTGAGTTTCGCGGCATTCCGACTTCGATCCCCCGGTTGCCGAAGTTCAGTTGCCTTTGGATTTCGGGAATCCCTCTTGAGCATGTATGCTTCTGCTACTTGTTCTACATCAGACTTCTTTCGCAAACGTTGAAACGCTTTGCCTCGGTGAGTTTCACGACATTCCAACTTCGATCCCCCGGTTGCCGAAATTCAGTTGCCCTTGAACTTCGGGCGATCCCTCTTGATCATGTATGCTTCTGCTACTTGCTCTATATCAGACTTCTTCCGCAAACGGGGAAACGATTTGACTCGGTGAATTTCACGGCAATCCGACTTCGATTCCCCGTTTGCCAAAATTTAGTTGCCTTTGGATTTCGGGTCATCCCTCTTGAGCATGTATGCTTCTGCTACTTGTTCTAAATCAGACTTCTTCCACAAATTGCGAAACGCTTTGACTCGGTGAGTTTCGCGGCATTCCGACTTCGATACCCCAGTTGCCGAAATTATGTTGCCTTTGAATTTCTGGTGATCCCTCTTGAGCATGTATGCTTCTACTACTTGTTCTACATCAGACTTCTTCCGCAAACGGGGAAACACTTTGACTCGGTGAATTTCGCGGCATTTCGACTTCGATCACCCGTTTGATGAAATTCAGTTCCCTTTGGATTTCGGGTGATCCCTCTTAAGCATGTATGCTTCTGCTACTTGTTCTAAATCAGACTTCTTTCGCAAATGGCGAAATGCTTTGAATCGATGAGTTTCACAGCATTCCGCCTTCGATACCCCGGTTGCCGAAATTCAGTTGCCTTTGAATTTCGGGCGATCCCTCTTTAGGATTTATGCTTCTGCTACTTGTTCTATATCAGACTTCTTCCCCAAAAGGGGAAACGCTTTGACTCGGTCAATTTCGCGGCATTCCGACTTCGATTCCCCGTTTGCCAAAATTTAGTTGCCTTTGGATTTCGGGTGATCCCTCTTGAGCATGTATGCTTCTGCTACTTGTTCTAAATCAGACTTCTTCCACAAATTGCAAAACGCTTTGACTCGGTGAGTTTCGCGGCATTCCGACTTCGATACCCCAGTTGCCGAAATTATGTTGCCTTTGAATTTCTGGTGATCCCTCTTGAGCATGTATGCTTCTACTACTTGTTCTACATCAGACTTCTTCCGCAAACGGGGAAACGCTTTGCTTCGGTGAGTTTCGCGGCATTTCGACTTCGATCACCCGTTTGATGAAATTCAGTTCCCTTTGGATTTCGGGTGATCCCTCTTAAGCATGTATGCTTCTGCTACTTGTTCTAAATCAGACTTCTTTCGCAAATGGCGAAATGCTTTGAATCGATGAGTTTCACAGCATTCCGCCTTCGATACCCCGGTTGCCGAAATTCAGTTGCCTTTGAATTTCGGGCGATCCCTCTTTAGGATTTATGCTTCTGCTACTTGTTCTATATCAGACTTCTTCCCCAAAAGGGGAAACGCTTTGACTCGGTCAATTTCGCGGCATTCCGACTTCGATTCCCCGTTTGCCGAAAGTCAGTTGCCTTTGGATTTCGGGTGATCCCTCTTGAGCATGTATGCTTCTGCTACTTGTTCTAAATCAGACTTCTTCCGCAAATGGCAAAACGCTTTGACTGGGTGAGTTTCGCGGCATTCCGACTTCGATCCCCCGGTTGCCGAAATTCAGTTGCATTTGAATTTCTGGTGATCCCTCTTGAACATGTATGCTTCTGCTACTTGTTCTACATAAGTCTTCTTCCGCAAACGGCGAAACGCTTTGCTTCGGTGAGTTTCGCGGCATTCCGACTTCGATTCCCCGTTTGCCGAAAGTCAGTTGCCTTTGGATTTCGGGTGATCCCTCTTGAGCATGTATGCTTCTGCTACTTGTTCTAAATCAGACTTCTTCCGCAAATGGCAAAACGCTTTGACTGGGTGAGTTTCGCGGCATTCCGACTTCGATCCCCCGGTTGCCGAAATTCAGTTGCATTTGAATTTCTGGTGATCCCTCTTGAACATGTATGCTTCTGCTACTTGTTCTACATAAGTCTTCTTCCGCAAACGGCGAAACGCTTTGCTTCGGTGAGTTTCGCGGCATTCCGACTTCGATGCCCCGGTGGCCGAAATTCATTTGCCTTTGAATTTCGGGCGATCCCTCTTTAGGATTTATGCTTCTGCTACTTGTTCTACATCAGACTTCTTACGCAAACAGGGCAACGCTTTGCCTCGGTGACTTTCGCGGCATTCCGACTGCGATGCCCCGGTCGCCGAAATTCAGTTGCCTGTGGATTTCGGGTGATCCCTTTTGAGCATGTATGCTTATGCTACTTGTTCTACATCAGACTTCTTCCGCAAACGTCGAAACGCTTTGCTTCGGTGAGTTTCGCGGCATTCCGACTTCGATCCCCCGGTTGCCGAAATTCAGTTGCCTTTGAATTTCTGGTGATCCCTCTTGAACATGTATGCTTCTGCTACTTGTTCTAAATCAGACTTCTTCCGCAAATGGTGAAACGCTTTGCCTAGGTGAGTTTCGCGGCTTTCCGACTTCGATACCCTAGTTGCCGAAATTATGTTGCCTGATCCCTCTTGAGCATGTATGCTTCTGCTACTTGTTCTACATCAGACTTCTTCCGCAAACGTCGCAACGCTTTGCCTAGGTGAGTTTCGCGGCATTCCAACTTTGATCCCCCGGTTGCCGAAATTCAGTTGCCCTTGAACTTCGGGCGATCCCTCTTGAGCATGAATGCTTCTGCTACTTGTTCTATATCAGTCTTCTTCCGCAAACGGGGAAACGATTTGACTCGGTGAATTTCGCGGCAATCCGACTTCGATTCCCCGTTTGCCGAAATTCAGTTGCCTTTGGATTTCGGGTCATCCCTCTTGAGCATGTATGCTTCTGCTACTTGTTCTAAATCAGACTTCTTCCGCAAATGGCGAAACGCTTTGACTCGGTGAGTTTCGCGGCATTCCGAATTTGATACCCCAGTTGCCGAAATTATGTTGCCTTTGAATTTCTGGTGATCCCTCTTGAGCATGTATGCTTCTGCTACTTGTTCTACATCAGACTTTTTCCGCAAACGTCGAAACGCTTTGCCTCTGTGAGTTTTGCGGCATTCCAACTTCGATCCCCCGGTTGCCGAAATTCAGTTGCATTTGAATTTTGGGCGATCCCTCTTGAGCATGTATGCTTCTGCTACTTGTTCTATATCAGACTTCTTCCGCAAACGGCGAAACGCTTTGACTCGGTGACTTTCGCTGCAATCCGACTTCGATTCCCCGTTTGCTGAAATTCAGTTGCCTTTGGATTTCGGGTCATCCCTCTTGAGCATGTATGCTTCTGCTACTTGTTCTAAATCAGACTTCTTCCACAAATGGCGAAACGCTTTCACTAGGTGAGTTTCGCGGCATTCCGACTTCGATACCCTAGTTGCCGAAATTATGTTGCCTTTGAATTTCTGGTGATCCCTCTTGAGCATGTATGCTTCTGCTACTTGTTCTAAATCAGACTTCTTCCGCAAATGGAGAAACGCTTTGACTCGGTGAATTTCGCGGCATTTCGACTTCGATCACCCGTTTGATGAAATTCAGTTCCTTTGGATTTCGGGTGATGCCTCTTAAGCATGTATGCTTCTGCTACTTGTTCTAAATCAGACTTCTTCCGCAAATGGTGAAATGCTTTAAATCGGTGAGTTTCGCGGCATTCCACCTTCGATGCCCCGGTTGCCGAAATTCAGTTGCCTTTGAATTTCGGGCGATCCCTCTTGAGGATTTATGCTTCTACTACTTGTTCTATATCAGACTTCTTCCACAAACGGGGAAACGCTTTGACTCGGTGAATTTCGCGGCATTCTGACTTCGATTCCCCGTTTCCCGAAAGTCCGTTGCCTTTGGATTTCGGGTGATCCCTCTTGAGCATGTATGCTTCTGCTACTTGTTTTAAATCAGACTTCTTCCTCAAATGACGAAACGCTTTGACTAGGTGAGTTTCGCGGCATTCCGACTTCGATACCCTAGTTGCCGAAATTCAGTTGTCTTTGAATTTCGGGTGATCCCTCTTGAGCATGTATGCTTCTGCTACTTGTTCTACATCAGACTTCTTCCGCAAACAGGGCACCGCTGTGCCTCGGTGACTTTCGCGGCATTCCGACTGCGATCCCCCGGTTGCCAACATTCAGTTGCCTGTGGATTTCGGGGGATCCCTTTTGAGCATGTATGCTTATGCTACTTGTTCTACATCAGACTTCTTCCGCAAACGGCGAAACGCTTTGACTCGGTGAATTTCGCGGCAATCCGACTTCGATTCCCCGTTTGCCGAAATTCAGTTGCCTTTGGATTTCGGGTCATCCCTCTTGAGCATGTATGCTTCTGCTACTTGTTCTAAATCAGACTTCTTCCGCAAATGGCGAAACGCTTTGACTCGGTGAGTTTCGCGGCATTCCGAATTCGATACCCCAGTTGCCGAAATTATGTTGCCTTTGAATTTCTAGTGATCCCTCTTGAGCATGTTTGGTTCTGCTACTTGTTCTAAATCAGACTTCTTCCGCAAATGGCGAAACGCTTTGACTCGGTGAGTTTCGCGGCATTCCGAATTCGATACCCCAGTTGCCGAAATTATGTTGCCTTTGAATTTCTGGTGATCCCTCTTGAGCATGTATGCTTCTGCTACTTGTTCTACATCAGACTTCTTCCACAAACGTCGAAACGCTTTGCCTCTGTGAGTTTCGCGGAATTCCAACTTCGATCCCCCTGTTGCCGAAATTCAGTTGCATTTGAATTTTGGGCGATCCCTCTTGAGCATGTATGCTTCTGCTACTTGTTCTATATCAGACTTCTTCCGCAAATGGCGAAACGCTTTGACTCGGTGAATTTCGCGGCAATCCGACTTCGATTCCCCGTTTGCTGAAATTCAGTTGCCTTTGGATTTCGGGTCATCCGTCTTGAGCATGTATGCTTCTGCTACTTGTTCTAAATCAGACTTCTTCCACAAATGGCGAAACGCTTTCACTAGGTGAGTTTCGCGGCAATTCGACTTCGATACCCCAGTTGCCGAAATTATGTTGCCTTTGAATTTCTGGTGATCCCTCTTGAGCATGTATGCTTCTGCTACTTGTTCTACATCACACTTCTTCCGCAAACGGGGAAACGCTTTGACTCGGTGAATTTCGCGGCATTTCGACTTCGATCACCCGTTTGACGAAATTCAGTTGCCTTTGAATTTCGGGGGATCCCTCTTGACCATGTATGCTTCTGCTACTTGTTCTAAATTAGACTTCTTCCACAAAAGGTGAAACGCTTTGACTCGGTGTGTTTCGTGGCATTCCGACTTCGATGCCCCGGTTGCCGAAATTCAGTTGCCTTTGAATTGCGGGCGATCCCTCTTGAGCATGTATGCTTCTGCTACTTGTTCTATATCATACTTCTTCCACAAACGGGGAAACGCTTCGACTCGGTGAATTTCGCGGCATTCCGACTTCGATTCCCCGTTTGCCGAAATTCAGTTGCCTTTGGATTTCGGGTGATCCCTCTTGAGCATGTATGCTTATGCTACTTTTTCTAAATCATACTTCTTCCGCAAATGGCGAAACGCTTTGACTAGGTGCGTTTCGCGGCATTCCGACTTCGATCCCCCGGTTGCCGAAATTCAGTTGCCTTTGAATTTTTGGTGATCCCTCTTGAACATGTATGCTTCTGCTACTTGTTCTACATCAGACTTCTTCCGCAAACAGCGAAACGCTTTGCCTCGGTGAGTTTCGCGGCAATCCGACTTCGATTCCCCGTTTGCCGAAATTCAGTTGCCTTTGGATTTCGGGTCATCCCTCTTGAGCATGTATGCTTCTGCTACTTGTTCTATATCATACTTCTTCCGCAAACGGGGAAACGCTTTGACTCGGTGAGTTTCGCGGCAATCCGACTTCGATTCCCCGTTTGCCGAAATTCAGTTGCCTTTGGATTTCGGGTCATCCCTCTTGAGCATGTATGCTTCTGCTACTTGTTCTAAATCATACTTCTTCCGCAAATGACGAAACGCTTTGACTAGGTGAGTTTCGCGGCATTCTGACTTCGATGCCGCGGTTGCCGAAATTCAGTTGCCTTTGAATTTCTGGTGATCCCTCTTGAGCATGTATGCTTCTGCTACTTGTTCTACATCAGACTTCTTCCGCAAAAAGGGCAACGCTTTGCCTCGGTGACTTTCGCGCCATTCCGACAGCGATGCCCCGGTCGCCGAAATTCAGTTGCCTGTGGATTTTGGGGGATCCCTTTTAAGCATGTATGCTTATGCTACTTGTTCTACATTAGACTTCTTCCGCAAACGTCGAAACGCTTTGCCTCGGTGAGTTTCGCGGCATTCCGACATCGATCCCCCGGTTGCCGAAATTCAGTTGCCTTTGGATTTCGGGGGATCCCTCTTGAGCATGTATGCTTTTGCTACTTGTTCTACATCAGACTTGTTCCGCAAACGTCGAAACACTTTGCCTCGGTGAGTTTCGCGGCATTCCGACTTCGATCCCCCGGTTGCCGAAATTCAGTTGCCTTTGGATTTCGGGGAATCCCTCTTGAGCATGTATGCTTCTGCTACTTGTTCTACATCAGACTTCTTCCGCAAACGTCGCAACGCTTTGCCTAGGTGAGTTTCGCGGCATTCCAACTTTGATCCCCCGGTTGCCGAAATTCAGTTGCCTTTGAATTTCGGGCGATCCCTCTTGAGCATGTATGCTTCTGCTACTTGTTCTATATCAGACTTCTTCCGCAAATGGCGAAACGCTTTGGCTCGGTGAATTTCGCGGCAATCCGACTTTGATTCCCCGTTTGCTGAAATTCAGTTGCCTTTGGATTTCGGGTGATCCCTCTTGAGCATGTATGCTTCTGCTACTTGTTCTAAATCAGACTTCTTCCGCAAATGGCGAAACGCTTTGACTCGGTGAGTTTCGCGGCATTCTGACTTCGATGCCCCGGTTGCCGAAATTCAGTTGCCTTTGAATTTCTGGTGATCCCTCTTGAGCATGTATGCTTCTGCTACCTTTTCTACCTCAGACTTCTTCCTCAAACGTCGAAACGCTTTGACTCGGTGAATTTCGCGGCATTTCGACTTCGATCACCCGTTTGACGAAATTCAGTTGCCTTTGGAATTCGGATGATCCCTCTTAAGCATGTATGCTTCTGCTACTTGTTCTAAATCAGACTTCTTCCGCTAATGGTGAAATGCTTTGAATCGGTGAGTTTCGCGGCATTCCGCCTTCGATGCCCCGGTTGCTGAAATTCAGTGGCCTTTGCATTTCGGGCGATCCCTCTTGAGCATGTATGCTTCTGCTACTTGTTCTATATCAGACTTCTTCCGCAAATGGGGAAACGCTTTGACTCGGTGAATTTCACGGCAATCCGACTTCGATTCCCCGTTTGCCGAAATTCAGTTGCCTTTGGATTTCGGGTCATCCCTCTTGAGCATGTATGCTTCTGCTACTTGTTCTAAATCAGATTTCTTCCGCAAATGGGGAAACGCTTTGACTAGGTGAGTTTCGCGGCATTCCGACTTCGATCCCCCGGTTGCCGAAATTCAGTTGCCTTTGAATTTCTGGTGATCCCTCTTGAACATGTTTGCTTCTGCTACTTTGCTCTACATCAGAATTCTTCCGCAAATCTTGAAACGCTTTGCCTCGGTGAGTTTTGCGGCATTCCGACTTCGATGCCCCGGTTGCCGAAATTCAGTTGCCTGTGGATTTCGGGGGATCCGTTTTGAGCATGTATGCTTATGCTACTAGTTCTACATCAGACTTCTTCATCAAACGTCGAAACACTTTGCCTCGGTGAGTTTCGCGGCATTCCGACTTCGATCCCCCGGTTGCCGAAATTCAGTTGCCTTTGGATTTCGGGGAATCCCTCTTGAGCATGTATGCTTCCGCTACTTGTTCTACATCAGACTTCTTCTGCAAACGTCGAAACGCTTTGCCTCTGTGAGTTTCGTGGCATTCCAACTTTGATCTCGCGGTTGCCGAAATTCAGTTGCCTTTGAATTTCGGGCGATCCCTCTTGAGCATGTATGCTTCTGCTACTTGTTCTATATCAGACTTCTTCCGCAAACGGGGAAACGATTTGACTCGGTGAATTTCGCGGCAATCTGACTTCGATTCCCCGTTTGGCGAAATTCAGTTGCCTTTGGATTTCGAGTCATCCCTCTTGAGCATGTATGCTTCTACTACTTGTTCTATATCAGACTTCGTCCGCAAAC
The DNA here is from genome assembly GCA_030145905.1 of Populus davidiana. Classification (NCBI taxonomy): domain Eukaryota; kingdom Viridiplantae; phylum Streptophyta; class Magnoliopsida; order Malpighiales; family Salicaceae; genus Populus; species Populus davidiana. Next base: position 590,413 of record CM057794.1, on the reverse strand, counting down.
GGGGAAACGCTTTGACTCGGTGAATTTCACTGCAATCCGACTTCGATTCCCTGTTTGCCGAAATTCAGTTGCCTTTGGATTTCGAGTGATCCCTCTTGAGCATGTATGCTTCTGCTACTTGTTCTAAATCAGACTTCTTCCGCAAATGACGAAACGCTTTAACTAGGTGAGTTTCGCGGCATTCCGACTTCGATCCCTCGGTTGCCGAAATTCAGTTGCCTTTGGATTTCGGGGAATCCCTCTTGAGCATGTATGCTTCCGCTACTTGTTCTACATCAGACTTCTTCTGCAAACGTCGAAACGCTTTGCCTCTGTGAGTTTCGTGGCATTCCAACTTTGATCCCGCGGTTACCGAAATTCAGTTGCCTTTGAATTTCGGGCGATCCCTCTTGAGCATGTATGCTTCTGCTACTTGTTCTATATCATACTTCTTCCGCAAACGGGGAAACGCTTTGACTCGGTGAGTTTCGCGGCAATCCGACTTCGATTCCCCGTTTGCCGAAATTCAGTTGCCTTTGGATTTCGGGTCATCCCTCTTGAGCATGTATGCTTCTGCTACTTGTTCTATATCATACTTCTTCCGCAAACGGGGAAACGCTTTGACTCGGTGAGTTTCGCGGCAATCCGACTTCGATTCCCCGTTTGCCGAAATTCAGTTGCCTTTGGATTTCGGGTCATCCCTCTTGAGCATGTATGCTTCTGCTACTTGTTCTAAATCATACTTCTTCCGCAAATGACGAAACGCTTTGACTAGGTGAGTTTCGCGGCATTCTGACTTCGATGCCGCGGTTGCCGAAATTCAGTTGCCTTTGAATTTCTGGTGATCCCTCTTGAGCATGTATGCTTCTGCTACCTTTTCTACATCATACTTCTTCCGCAAACGGGGAAACGCTTTGACTCGGTGAGTTTCGCGGCAATCCGACTTCGATTCCCCGTTTGCCGAAATTCAGTTGCCTTTGGATTTCGGGTCATCCCTCTTGAGCATGTATGCTTCTGCTACTTGTTCTATATCATACTTCTTCCGCAAACGGGGAAACGCTTTGACTCGGTGAGTTTCGCGGCAATCCGACTTCGATTCCCCGTTTGCCGAAATTCAGTTGCCTTTGGATTTCGGGTCATCCCTCTTGAGCATGTATGCTTCTGCTACTTGTTCTAAATCATACTTCTTCCGCAAATGACGAAACGCTTTGACTAGGTGAGTTTCGCGGCATTCTGACTTCGATGCCGCGGTTGCCGAAATTCAGTTGCCTTTGAATTTCGTGTGATCCCTCTTGAGCATGGATGCTTCTGCTACTTGTTCTACATCAGACTTCTTCTGCAAACGGGGAAACGCTTTGACTCTGTTAATTTCACGGCATTTCGACTTCGATCACCCGTTTGATGAAATTCAGTTGCCTTTGGATTTTGGGTGATCGCTCTTGAGCATGTATGCTTCTGCTACTTGTTCTAAATCAGACTTCTTCCGCAAATGGTGAAATGCTTTGAATCGGTGAGTTTCGTGGAATTCCGCATTCGATGCCCCGGTTGCCGAAATTCAATTGTCTTTGAATTTCGAGTGATCCCTCTTGAGCATGGATGCTTCTGCTACTTGTTCTACATCAGACTTCTTCCACAAACGGCGAAACGCTTTGCCTCGGTGAGTTTCACGGCATTCCGACTTCGATACCCCGGTTACCGAAATTTATTTGCCTTTGAATTTCGGGTGATCCCTCTTGAGCATGTATGCTTCTTCTAGTTGTTCTAAATCAGACTTCTTCCTCAAACGACGAAACGCTTTAACTTGGTGAGTTTCACGGCATTCTGACTTCGATACCCTAATTGCCGAAATTATGTTGCCTTTGAATTTCTGGGGATCCCTCTTGAGCATGTATGCTTCTGCTACTTGTTCTAAATCAGACTTGTTCCGCAAATGGCGAAACGCTTTGACTAGGTGAGTTTCGCGGCATTCCGACTTCGATCGCCCGGTTGCCGAAATTCAGTTGCCTTTGAATTTCTGGTGATCCCTCTTGAGCATGTATGCTTCTGCTACTTGTTCTACATCAGACTTCTTTCGCAAACGGGGAAACGCTCGCGGCATTCTGACTTCGATGCCCCGGTTGCCGAAATTCAGTTGCCTTTGAATTTCGTGTGATCCCTCTTGATCATGGATGCTTCTGCTACTTGTTCTACATCAGACTTCTTCCGCAAATGGGGAAACGCTTTGACTCTGTGAATTTCGCGGCATTTCGACTTCGATCACCCGTTTGACGAAATTCAGTTGCCTTTGGATTTCGGGTGATCCCTCTTGAGAATGTATGCTTCTGCTACTTGTTCTAAATCAGACTTCTTCCGCAAATGGTGAAATGCTTTGAATCGGTGAGTTTCGCGGCATTCCGCCTTCGATGCCCCGGTTGCTGAAATTCAGTTGTCTTTGAATTTTGAGTGATCCATCTTGAGCATGGATGCTTCTGCTACTTGTTCTACATCAGACTTCTTTGCAAACGGCGAAACGCTTTGCCTCGGTGAGTTTCACGGCATTCCGACTTCGATACCCCGGTTCTCGAAATTTAGTTGCCTTTGAATTTCGGATGATCCCTCTTGAGCATGTATGCTTCTGCTAGTTGTTCTAAATCAGACTTCTTCCGCAAACGACGAAATGCTTTGCCTCGGTGAGTTTCCCGGCATTCCGACTTTGATGCCCCGGTTGCTGAAATTGAATTGCCTTTGGATTTCGGGTGATCTCTCTTGAGCATGTATGCTTATGCTACTTGTTCTAAATCAGAATTCTTCCGCAAATGGCAAAACGCTTTGACTCAGTGAGTTTCGCGACATTCTAACTTGGTTGCCCCGGTTGCCGAAATTCAGTTGTCTTTGAATTTCGAGTGATCCCTCTTGAGCATGTATGCTTCTGCTACTTGTTCTACATCCGACTTCTTCCGCAAACGGGGAAACGCTTGGACTCGGTGAGTTTCGCAGCATTCCAACTTCGAAGCCCCGGTTGCCGAAATTCAGTTGCATTTGAATTTCAAGTGATCAATCTTGAGCATGTATGCTTCTGCTACTTGTTTTAAATCAGTCTTCTTACGTAAATGGGGAAACGCTTTGACTCAGTGAGTTTCGCGGCATTCCGACTTCGATGCCCCGGTTGCCGAAATTCAGTTGCCTTTGAATTGCTGGCGATCCCTCTTGAGCATGTATGCTTAAGCTACTTGTTCTATATCACACTTCTTCTGCAAACGGGGAAACGCTTTCACTCGGTGAATTTCGCAGCATTCCGACTTTGATTCCCCGTTTGCCAAAATTCCGTTCCCTTTGGATTTCGGGTGATCCCTCTTGAGCATGTATACTTCTGCTACTTGTTCTAAACCAGACTTCTTCCGCAAATGGCGAAACGCTTTGACTAGCTGAGTTTCGCGGCATTCCGACTTCGATGCCCCTGTCGCCGAAATTCAGTTGCCTTTGGATTTCGAGGGATCCCTCTTGAGCATGTATGCTTCTGCTACTTGTTCTAAATCAGACTTCTTCCGCAAATGGCGAAATGCTTTGAATCAGTGAGTTTCGCGGCATTCCGCCTTCGATGCCCCTGTCGCCGAAATTCAATTGCCTTTGGATTTCGGGTGATCCCTCTTGAGCATGTATGCTTCTGCTACTTGTTCTACATCAGACTTCTTCCGCAAACAGCGAAACGCTTTGCCTCGGTGAGTTTCGTGGCAATCTGACTTCGATGCCCCGGTTGCCGAAATTCATTTGCCTTTGAATTTCAGGTGATCCCTCTTGAGCATGTATACTTCTGCTACTTGTTCTACATCAGACTTCTTCCGCAAAAAGGGCAACGCTTTGCCTCGGTGACTTTCGCGGCATTCCGACTGCGATGCCCCGGTCGCCGAAATTCAGTTGCCTGTGGATTTTGGGGGATCCCTTTTAAGCATGTATGCTTATGCTACTTGTTCTACATTAGACTTCTTCCGCAAACGTCGAAACGCTTTGCCTCGGTGAGTTTCGCGGCATTCCGACATCGATCCCCCGGTTGCCGAAATTCAGTTGCCTTTGGATTTCGGGGGATCCCTCTTGAGCATGTATGCTTTTGCTACTTGTTCTACATCAGACTTCTTCCTCAAACGTCGAAACGCTTTGCCTCGGTGAGTTTCGCGGCATTCCGACATCGATCCCCCGGTTGCCGAAATTCAGTTGCCTTTGGATTTCGGGGGATCCCTCTTGAGCATGTATGCTTTTGCTACTTGTTCTACATCAGACTTCTTCCTCAAACGTCGAAACGCTTTGCCTCGGTGAGTTTCGCGGCATTCCAACTTCGATCCCCCGGTTGCCGAAATTCAGTTGCCTTTGAATTTCGGGCGATCCCTCTTGAGCATGTATGCTTCTGCTACTTGTTCTACATCAGACTTCTTCCACAAACAGCGAAACGCTTTGCCTCGGTGAGTTTCGTGGCAATCTGACTTCGATGCCCCGGTTGCCGAAATTCATTTGCCTTTGAATTTCAGGTGATTCCTCTTGAGCATGTATACTTCTGCTACTTGTTCTACATCAGACTTCTTCCGCAAAAAGGGCAACGCTTTGCCTCGGTGACTTTCGCGGCATTCCGACATCGATCCCCCGGTTGCCGAAATTCAGTTGCCTTTGGATTTCGGGGGATCCCTCTTGAGCATGTATGCTTTTGCTACTTGTTCTACATCAGACTTCTTCCTCAAACGTCGAAACGCTTTGCCTCGGTGAGTTTCGCGGCATTCCGACATTGATCCCCCGGTTGCCGAAATTCAGTTGCCTTTGGATTTCGGGGGATCCCTCTTGAGCATGTATGCTTTTGCTACTTGTTCTACATCAGACTTCTTCCTCAAACGTCGAAACGCTTTGCCTCGGTGAGTTTCGCGGCATTCCAACTTCGATCCCCCGGTTGCCGAAATTCAGTTGCCTTTGAATTTCGGGCGATCCCTCTTGAGCATGTATGCTTCTGCTACTTGTTCTAAATCAGACTTGTTCCGCAAATGGCGAAACGCTTTGACTCGGTGAGTTTCGTGGCAATCTGACTTCGATGCCCCGGTTGCCGAAATTCATTTGCCTTTGAATTTCAGGTGATCCCTCTTGAGCATGTATACTTCTGCTACTTGTTCTACATCAGACTTCTTTCGCAAAAAGGGCAACGCTTTGCCTCGGTGAGTTTCGCGGCATTCCGACATCGATCCCCCGGTTGCCGAAATTCAGTTGCCTTTGGATTTCGGGGGATCCCTCTTGAGCATGTATGCTTTTGCTACTTGTTCTATATCAGACTTCTTCCGCAAATGGCGAAACGCTTTGACTCGGTGAATTTCGCGGCAATCCGACTTCGATTCCCCGTTTGCCGAAATTCAGTTGCCTTTGGATTTCGGGTGATCCCTCTTGAGCATGTATGCTTCTGCTACTTGTTCTAAATCAGACTTCTTCCGCAAATGGCGAAACGCTTTGACTCGGTGAGTTTCACGGCATTCTGACTTCGATGCCCCGGTTGCCGAAATGCAGTTGCCTTTGAATTTCTGGTGATCCCTCTTGAGCATGTATGCTTCTGCTACCTTTTCTACATCAGACTTCTTCCTCAAACGTCGAAACGCTTTGACTCGGTGAATTTCGCGGCATTTCGACTTTGATCACCCGTTTGATGAAATTCAGTTGCCTTTGGATTTCGGATGATCCCTCTTAAGCATGTATGCTTCTGCTACTTGTTCTAAATCAGACTTCTTCCGCAAATGGTAAAATGCTTTGAATCGGTGAGTTTCGCGGCATTCCGCCTTCGATGCCCCGGTTGCTGAAATTCAGTTGCCTTTGCATTTCGGGTCATCCCTCTTGAGCATGTATGCTTCTGCTACTTGTTCTAAATCAGACTTCTTCCGCAAATGGCGAAACGCTTTGACTAGGTGAGTTTCGCGGCATTCCGACTTCGATGCCCCTGTCGCCGAAATTCAGTTGCCTTTGGATTTCGAGGGATCCCTCTTGAGCATGTATGCTTCTGCTACTTGTTCTACATCAGACTTCTTCCGCAAACAGCGAAACGCTTTGCCTCGGTGAGTTTCGTGGCAATCTGACTTCGATGCCCCGGTTGCCGAAATTCATTTGCCTTTGAATTTCAGGTGATCCCTCTTGAGCATGTATACTTCTGCTACTTGTTCTAAATCAGACTTCTTCCGCAAATGGTAAAATGCTTTGAATCGGTGAGTGTCGCGGCATTCCGCCTTCGATGCCCCGGTTGCTGAAATTCAGTTGCCTTTGCATTTCGGGCGATCCCTCTTGAGCATGTATGCTTCTGCTACTTGTTCTATATCAGACTTCTTCCGCAAACGGGGAAACGCTTTGACTCGGTGAATTTCACGGCAATCCAACTTCGATTCCCCGTTTGCCGAAATTCAGTTGCCTTTGTATTTCGGGTCATCCCTCTTGAGCATGTATGCTTCTGCTACTTGTTCTAAATCAGACTTCTTCCGCAAATGGCGAAACGCTTTGACTAGGTGAGTTTCGCGGCATTCCGACTTCGATCCCCCGGTTGCCGAAATTCAGTTGCCTTTGAATTTCTGGTGATCCCTCTTGAACATGTTTGCTTCTGCTACTTTGCTCTACATCAGAATTCTTCCGCAAATCTTGAAACGCTTTGCCTCGGTGAGTTTCGCGGCATTCCGACTTCGATACCCCGGTTGCCGAAATTCAGTTGCCTGTGGATTTCGGGGGATCCGTTTTGAGCATGTATGCTTATGCTACTAGTTCTACATCAGACTTCTTCATCAAACGTCGAAACACTTTGCCTCGGTGAGTTTCGCGGCATTCCGACTTCGATCCCCCGGTTGCCGAAATTCAGTTGCCTTTGGATTTCAGGGAATCCCTCTTGAGCATGTATGCTTCCGCTACTTGTTCTACATCAGACTTCTTCTGCAAACGTCGAAACGCTTTGCCTCTGTGAGTTTCGTGGCATTCCAACTTTGATCCCGCGGTTGCCGAAATTCAGTTGCCTTTGAATTTCGGGCGATCCCTCTTGAGCATGTATGCTTCTGCTACTTGTTCTATATCAGACTTCTTTCGCAAACGGGGAAACGATTTGACTCGGTGAATTTCGCGGCAATCTGACTTCGATTCCCCGTTTGGCGAAATTCAGTTGCCTTTGGAATTCGGGTCATCCCTCTTGAGCATGTATGCTTCTGCTACTTGTTCTATATCAGACTTCTTCCGCAAATGGGGAAACGCTTTGACTCGGTGAATTTCGCTGCAATCCGACTTCGATTCCCTGTTTGCCGAAATTCAGTTGCCTTTGGATTTCGGGTCATCCCTCTTGAGCATGTATGCTTCTGCTACTTGTTCTAAATCAGACTTCTTCCGCAAATGATGAAACGCTTTGACTAGGTGAGTTTCGCGGCATTCCGACTTCGATGCCCCGGTTGCCGAAATTCAGTTGCCTATGGATTTCGGGGGATTCGTTTTGAGCATGTATGCTTATGCTACTAGTTCTACATCAGACTTCTTCATCAAACGTCGAAACACTTTGCCTCGGTGAGTTTCGCGGCATTCCGACTTCGATCCCCCGGTTGCCGAAATTCAGTTGCCTTTGGATTTCGGGGAATCCCTCTTGAGCATGTATGCTTCCGCTACTTGTTCTACATCAGACTTCTTCTGCAAATGTCGAAACGCTTTGCCTCTGTGAGTTTCGTGGCATTCCAACTTTGATCCCGAGGCTGCCGAAATTCAGTTGCCTTTGAATTTCGGGCGATCCCTCTTGAGCATGTATGCTTCTGCTACTTGTTCTATATCAGACTTCTTCCGCAAACGGGGAAACGATTTGACTCGGTGAATTTCGCGGCAATCTGACTTCGATTCCCCGTTTGCCGAAATTCAGTTGCCTTTGGATTTCGGGCCATCCCTCTTGAGCATGTATGCTTCTCCTACTTGTTCTATATCAGACTTCTTCCGCAAACGGGGAAACGATTTGACTCGGTGAATTTCGCGGCAATCTGACTTCGATTCCCCGTTTGCCGAAATTCAGTTGCCTTTGGATTTCGGGTCATCCCTCTTGAGCATGTATGCTTCTGCTACTTGTTCTAAATCAGACTTCTTCCGCAAATGACGAAACGCTTTGACTAGGTGAGTTTCGCGGCATTCTGACTTCGAAGCCCCGGTTGCCAAAATTCAGTTCTACATTCGAATTCTTCCGCAAACGGGGAAACGCTTTGACTCTGTGAATTTCGCGGCATTTCGACTTCCATCACCCGTTTGACGAAATTCAGTTGCCTTTGGATTTCGGGCGTTTCCCCTCTTGAGCATGTATGCTTATGCTACTTGTTCTATATCAGACTTCTTCCGCAAACGTCGAAACACTTTGCCTCTGTGAGTTTCGCGGCATTCCAACTTCGATGCCCCGGTTGCCAAAATTCAGTTGCCTTTGAATTTCGTGTGATCCCTCTTGAGCATGTATGCTTCTGCTACTTGTTCTAGATCACACTTTTTCCACAAACGGGGAAACGCTTTGACTCGGTGAATTTCGCGGCATTCCGACTTCGATGCCCCGTTTGTTGAAATTCAGTTGTCTTTGAATTTCGGGTGATCCCTCTTGAGCATGTATGCTTCCGCTACTTGTTCTAAATCAGACTTCTTCCGCAAAAGGCGAAACGCTTTCACTAGGTGAGTTTCGCGGCATTCCGACTTTGATCCCGAGGCTGCCGAAATTCAGTTGCCTTTGAATTTCGGGCGATCCCTCTTGAGCATGTATGCTTCTGCTACTTGTTCTATATCAGACTTCTTCCGCAAACGGGGAAACGCTTTGACTCGGTGAGTTTCGCGGCAATCTGACTTCGATTCCCCGTTTGCCGAAATTCAGTTGCCTTTGGATTTCGGGTCATCCCTCTTGAGCATGTATGCTTCTGCTACTTGTTCTAAATCAGACTTCTTCCGCAAATGACGAAACGCTTTGACTAGGTGAGTTTCGCGGCATTCTGACTTCGAAGCCCCGGTTGCCAAAATTCAGTTCTACATTCGAATTCTTCCGCAAACGGGGAAACGCTTTGACTCTGTGAATTTCGCGGCATTTCGACTTCCATCACCCGTTTGACGAAATTCAGTTGCCTTTGGATTTCGGGTGATCCCTCTTGAGCATGTATGCTTCTGCTACTTGTTCTAAATCAGACTTATTCCGCAAACGGCGAAACGCTTGGACTCGGTGCGTTTCGCAGCATTCCAACTTCGAAGCCCCGGTTGCCGAAATTCAGTAGCATTTGAATTTCGAGTGATCAATCTTGAGCATGTATGCTTCTGCTACTTGTTTTAAATCAGTCTTCTTACGTAAATGGTGAAACGCTTTGACTCAGTGAGTTTCGCGGCATTCCGACTTCGATGCCCCGGTTGCCGAAATTCAATTGCCTTTGAATTGCTGGCGATCCCTCTTGAGCATGTATGCTTAAGCTACTTGTTCTATATCACACTTCTTCTGCAAACAGGGAAACACTTTCACTCGGTGAATTTCGCAGCATTCCGACTTTGATTCCCCGTTTGCCAAAATTCCGTTCCCTTTGGATTTCGGGTGATCCCTCTTGAGCATGTATACTTCTGCTACTTGTTCTAAACCAGACTTCTTCCGCAAATGGCGAAACGCTTTGACTAGGTGAGTTTCGCGGCATTCCGACTTCGATGCCCCTATCGCCGAAATTCAGTTGCCTTTGGATTTCGAGGGATCCCTCTTGAGCATGTATGCTTCTGCTACTTGTTCTAAATCAAACTTCTTCCGCAAATGGCGAAATGCTTTGAATCAGTGAGTTTCGCGGCATTCCGCCTTCGATGCCCCGGTTGCCGAAATTCAATTGCCTTTGAATTTCGGGTGATCCCTCTTGAGCATGTATGCTTCTGCTACTTGTTCTCCATCAGACTTCATCCGCAAACGTCGAAACGCTTTGCCTCGGTGAGTTTCGCGGCATTCCGACTTCGATGCCCCGGTTGCCGAAATTTAGTTGCCTTTGAATTTCGGGTTATCCCTCTTGATCATGTATGCTTCTGCTAGTTGTTCTACATCAGACTTCTTCCGCAAACGTCGAAACACTTTGCCTCGGTGCGTTTCGCGGCATTCCGACTTCGATGCCCCGGTTGCGGAAATTCAGTTGCCTATGAATTTCGGGTGATCCCTCTTGAGCATGTACGCTTCTGCTACTTGTTCTAAATCAGACTTTTTCCGCAAACGGGGAAACGCTTTGACTCGGTGAATTTCGCGGCATTTCGACTTTGATTCCCCGTTTGCCAAAATTCAGTTTCCTTTGGATTTTGGGTGATCCCTCTTGAGCATGTATGCTTCTGCTACTTGTTTTAGATCAGACTTCTTCCGCAAATGGCGAAATGCTTTGAATAAGTGAGTTTCGCGGCATGCCGCCTTCGATGCCCCGGTTGCCGAAATTCAGTTGCCTTTGAATTTCGGGTGATCCCTCTTGAGCATGTATGCTTATGCTACTTGTTCTATATCAGACTTCTTCCGCAAACGTCGAAACACTTTGCCTCGGTGAGTTTCGCGGCATTCCAACTTCGATGCCCCGGTTGCCAAAATTCAGTTGCCTTTGAATTTCGTGTGATCCCTCTTGAGCATGTATGCTTCTGCTACTTGTTCTAGATCACACTTTTTCCACAAACGGGGAAACGCTTTGACTCGGTGAATTTCGCGGCATTCCGACTTCGATGCCCCGTTTGTTGAAATTCAGTTGTCTTTGAATTTCGGGTGATCCCTCTTGAGCATGTATGCTTCTGCTACTTGTTCTAAATCAGACTTCTTCCGCAAAAGGCGAAACGCTTTCACTAGGTGAGTTTCGCGGCATTCCGACTTCGATCCCCCGGTTGCCGAAATTCAGTTGCCTTTGGATTTCGGGTGATCCCTCTTAAGCATGTATGCTTCTGCTACTTGTTCTAAATAAGACTTCTTCCGCAAATGGTGAAACGCTTTGACTCGGTGAGTTTCGTGGCATTCCGACTTCGATTCCCCAGTTGCCGAAATTCATTTGCCTTTGAATTGCGGGCGATCCCACTTGAGGATGTATGCTTCTGCTACTTGTTCTATATCAGACTTCTTCCAGAAACGGGGAAACGCTTTGACTCGGTGAATTTCGCGGCATTCCGACTTCGTTTCCCCGTTTGGCGAAATTCAGTTGCCTTTGGAATTCGGGTCATCCCTCTTGAGCATGTATGCTTATGCTACTTGTTCTATATCAGACTTCTTCCGCAAATGGGGAAACGCTTTGACTCGGTGAATTTCGCTGCAATCCGACTTCGATTCCCTGTTTGCCGAAATTCAGTTGCCTTTGGATTTCGGGTCATCCCTCTTGAGCATGTATGCTTCTGCTACTTGTTCTAAATCAGACTTCTTCCGCAAATGATGAAACGCTTTGACTAGGTGAGTTTCGCGGCATTCCGACTTCGATGCCCCGGTTGCCGAAATTCAGTTGCCTATGGATTTCGGGGGATTCGTTTTGAGCATGTATGCTTATGCTACTAGTTCTACATCAGACTTCTTCATCAAACGTCGAAACACTTTGCCTCGGTGAGTTTCGCGGCATTCCGACTTCGATCCCCCGGTTGCCGAAATTCAGTTGCCTTTGGATTTCGGGGAATCCCTCTTGAGCATGTATGCTTCCGCTACTTGTTCTACATCAGACTTCTTCTGCAAATGTCGAAACGCTTTGCCTCTGTGAGTTTCGTGGCATTCCAACTTTGATCCCGAGGCTGCCGAAATTCAGTTGCCTTTGAATTTCGGGCGATCCCTCTTGAGCATGTATGCTTCTGCTACTTGTTCTATATCAGACTTCTTCCGCAAACGGGGAAACGATTTGACTCGGTGAATTTCGCGGCAATCTGACTTCGATTCCCCGTTTGCCGAAATTCAGTTGCCTTTGGATTTCGGGTCATCCCTCTTGAGCATGTATGCTTCTGCTACTTGTTCTATATCAGACTTCTTCCGCAAACGGGGAAACGATTTGACTCGGTGAATTTCGCGGCAATCTGACTTCGATTCCCCGTTTGCCGAAATTCAGTTGCCTTTGGATTTCGGGTCATCCCTCTTGAGCATGTATGCTTCTGCTACTTGTTCTAAATCAGACTTCTTCCGCAAATGACGAAACGCTTTGACTAGGTGAGTTTCGCGGCATTCTGACTTCGAAGCCCCGGTTCCCAAAATTCAGTTCTACATTCGAATTCTTCCGCAAACGGGGAAACGCTTTGACTCTGTGAATTTCGCGGCATTTCGACTTCCATCACCCGTTTGACGAAATTCAGTTGCCTTTGGATTTCGGGCGTTTCCCCTCTTGAGCATGTATGCTTATGCTACTTGTTCTATATCAGACTTCTTCCGCAAACGTCGAAACACTTTGCCTCTGTGAGTTTCGCGGCATTCCAACTTCGATGCCCCGGTTGCCAAAATTCAGTTGCCTTTGAATTTCGTGTGATCCCTCTTGAGCATGTATGCTTCTGCTACTTGTTCTAGATCACACTTTTTCCACAAACGGGGAAACGCTTTGACTCGGTGAATTTCGCGGCATTCCGACTTCGATGCCCCGTTTGTTGAAATTCAGTTGTCTTTGAATTTCGGGTGATCCCTCTTGAGCATGTATGCTTCCGCTACTTGTTCTAAATCAGACTTCTTCCGCAAAAGGCGAAACGCTTTCACTAGGTGAGTTTCGCGGCATTCCGACTTTGATCCCGAGGCTGCCGAAATTCAGTTGCCTTTGAATTTCGGGCGATCCCTCTTGAGCATGTATGCTTCTGCTACTTGTTCTATATCAGACTTCTTCCGCAAACGGGGAAACGCTTTGACTCGGTGAGTTTCGCGGCAATCTGACTTCGATTCCCCGTTTGCCGAAATTCAGTTGCCTTTGGATTTCGGGTCATCCCTCTTGAGCATGTATGCTTCTGCTACTTGTTCTAAATCAGACTTCTTCCGCAAATGACGAAACGCTTTGACTAGGTGAGTTTCGCGGCATTCTGACTTCGAAGCCCCGGTTGCCAAAATTCAGTTCTACATTCGAATTCTTCCGCAAACGGGGAAACGCTTTGACTCTGTGAATTTCGCGGCATTTCGACTTCCATCACCCGTTTGACGAAATTCAGTTGCCTTTGGATTTCGGGTGATCCCTCTTGAGCATGTATGCTTCTGCTACTTGTTCTAAATCAGACTTATTCCGCAAACGGCGAAACGCTTGGACTCGGTGCGTTTCGCAGCATTCCAACTTCGAAGCCCCGGTTGCCGAAATTCAGTAGCATTTGAATTTCGAGTGATCAATCTTGAGCATGTATGCTTCTGCTACTTGTTTTAAATCAGTCTTCTTACGTAAATGGTGAAACGCTTTGACTCAGTGAGTTTCGCGGCATTCCGACTTCGATGCCCCGGTTGCCGAAATTCAATTGCCTTTGAATTGCTGGCGATCCCTCTTGAGCATGTATGCTTAAGCTACTTGTTCTATATCACACTTCTTCTGCAAACAGGGAAACACTTTCACTCGGTGAATTTCGCAGCATTCCGACTTTGATTCCCCGTTTGCCAAAATTCCGTTCCCTTTGGATTTCGGGTGATCCCTCTTGAGCATGTATACTTCTGCTACTTGTTCTAAACCAGACTTCTTCCGCAAATGGCGAAACGCTTTGACTAGGTGAGTTTCGCGGCATTCCGACTTCGATGCCCCTGTCGCCGAAATTCAGTTGCCTTTGGATTTCGAGGGATCCCTCTTGAGCATGTATGCTTCTGCTACTTGTTCTCCATCAGACTTCATCCGCAAACGTCGAAACGCTTTGCCTCGGTGAGTTTCGCGGCATTCCGACTTCGATGCCCCGGTTGCCGAAATTTAGTTGCCTTTGAATTTCGGGTTATCCCTCTTGATCATGTATGCTTCTGCTAGTTGTTCTACATCAGACTTCTTCCGCAAACGTCGAAACACTTTGCCTCGGTGCGTTTCGCGGCATTCCGACTTCGATGCCCCGGTTGCGGAAATTCAGTTGCCTATGAATTTCGGGTGATCCCTCTTGAGCATGTACGCTTCTGCTACTTGTTCTAAATCAGACTTTTTCCGCAAACGGGGAAACGCTTTGACTCGGTGAATTTCGCGGCATTTCGACTTTGATTCCCCGTTTGCCAAAATTCAGTTTCCTTTGGATTTTGGGTGATCCCTCTTGAGCATGTATGCTTCTGCTACTTGTTTTAGATCAGACTTCTTCCGCAAATGGCGAAATGCTTTGAATAAGTGAGTTTCGCGGCATGCCGCCTTCGATGCCCCGGTTGCCGAAATTCAGTTGCCTTTGAATTTCGGGTGATCCCTCTTGAGCATGTATGCTTATGCTACTTGTTCTATATCAGACTTCTTCCGCAAACGTCGAAACACTTTGCCTCGGTGAGTTTCGCGGCATTCCAACTTCGATGCCCCGGTTGCCAAAATTCAGTTGCCTTTGAATTTCGTGTGATCCCTCTTGAGCATGTATGCTTCTGCTACTTGTTCTAGATCACACTTTTTCCACAAACGGGGAAACGCTTTGACTCGGTGAATTTCGCGGCATTCCGACTTCGATGCCCCGTTTGTTGAAATTCAGTTGTCTTTGAATTTCGGGTGATCCCTCTTGAGCATGTATGCTTCTGCTACTTGTTCTAAATCAGACTTCTTCCGCAAAAGGCGAAACGCTTTCACTAGGTGAGTTTCGCGGCATTCCGACTTCGATCCCCCGGTTGCCGAAATTCAGTTGCCTTTGGATTTCGGGTGATCCCTCTTAAGCATGTATGCTTCTGCTACTTGTTCTAAATAAGACTTCTTCCGCAAATGGTGAAACGCTTTGACTCGGTGAGTTTCGTGGCATTCCGACTTCGATTCCCCAGTAGCCGAAATTCATTTGCCTTTGAATTGCGGGCAATCCCTCTTGAGCATGTATGCTTCTGCTACTTGTTCTATATCAGACTTCTTCCGCAAACGGGGAAACGCTTTGACTCGGTGAGTTTCGCGGCAATCCGACTTCGATCCCCCGGTTGCCGAAATTCAGTTGCCTTTGAATTTCTGGTGATCCCTCTTGAGCATGTATGCTTCTGCTACCTTTTCTACATCAGACTTCTTCCTCAAACGGGGAAACGCTTTGTCTCGGTGAATTTCGCGGCATTCCGACTTCGATGCCCCGGTTGCCGAAATTCAGTTGCCTTTGAATTTCGTGTGATCCCTCTTGAGCATGGATGCTTCTGCTACTTGTTCTACATCAGACTTCTTCTGCAAACAGGGAAACGCTTTGACTCTGTTAATTTCACGGCATTTCGACTTCGATCACCCGTTTAATGAAATTCAGTTGCCTTTGGATTTCGGGTGATCCCTCTTGAGCATGTATGCTTCTGCTACTTGTTCTAAATCAGACTTCTTCCGCAAATGGTGAAATGCTTTGAATCGGTGAGTTTCGTGGAATTCCGCCTTCGATGCCCCGGTTGCCGAAATTCAATTGTCTTTGAATTTCGAGTGATCCCTCTTGAGCATGGATGCTTCTACTACTTGTTCTACATCAGACTTCTTCCACAAACGGCGAAACGCTTTGCCTCGGTGAGTTTCACGGCATTCCGACTTCGATACCCCGGTTGCCGAAATTTATTTGCCTTTGAATTTCGGGTGATCCCTCTTGAGCATGTATGCTTCTTCTAGTTGTTCTAAATCAGACTTCTTCCTCAAACGACGAAACGCTTTAACTCGGTGAGTTTCACGGCATTCTGACTTCGATACCCTAATTGCCGAAATTATGTTGCCTTTGAATTTCTGGGGATCCCTCTTGAGCATGTATGCTTCTGCTACTTGTTCTAAATCAGACTTGTTCCGCAAATGGCGAAACGCTTTGACTAGGTGAGTTTCGCGGCATTCCGACTTCGATCGCCCGGTTGCCGAAATTCAGTTGCCTTTGAATTTCTGGTGATCCCTCTTGAGCATGTATGCTTCTCCTACTTGTTCTACATCAGACTTCTTTCGCAAACGGGGAAACGCTCGCGGCATTCCGCCTTCGATGCCCCGGTTGCCGAAATTCAGTTGCCTTTGAATTTCGTGTGATCCCTCTTGATCATGGATGCTTCTGCTACTTGTTCTACATCAGACTTCTTCCGCAAATGGGGAAACGCTTTGACTCTGTGAATTTCGCGGCATTTCGACTTCGATCACCCGTTTGACGAAATTCAGTTGCCTTTGGATTTCGGGTGATCCCTCTTGAGCATGTATGCTTCTCCTACTTGTTCTACATCAGACTTCTTTCGCAAACGGGGAAACGCTCGCGGCATTCCGACTTCGATGCCCCGGTTGCCGAAATTCAGTTGCCTTTGAATTTCGTGTGATCCCTCTTGATCATGGATGCTTCTGCTACTTGTTCTAAATCAGACTTCTTCCGCAAATGGTGAAATGCTTTGAATCGGTGAGTTTCGCGGCATTCCGCCTTCGATGCCCCGGTTGCTGAAATTCAGTTGTCTTTGAATTTTGAGTGATCCCTCTTGAGCATGGATGCTTCTGCTACTTGTTCTACATCAGACTTCTTTGCAAACGGCGAAACGCTTTGCCTTGGTGAGTTTCACGGCATTCCGACTTCGATACCCCGGTTGTCGAAATTTAGTTGCCTTTGAATTTCGGATGATCCCTCTTGATCATGTATGCTTCTGCTAGTTGTTCTACATCAGACTTCTTCCGCAAACGTCGAAACACTTTGCCTCGGTGCGTTTCGCGGCATTCCGACTTCGATGCCCCGGTTGCGGAAATTCAGTTGCCTTTGAATTTCGGGTGATCCCTCTTGAGCATGTACGCTTCTGCTACTTGTTCTAAATCAGACTTTTTCCGCAAACGGGGAAACGCTTTGACTCGGTGAATTTCGCGGCATTTCGACTTTGATTCCCCGGTTGCCGAAATTTAGTTGCCTTTGAATTTCGGATGATCCCTCTTGAGCATGTATACTTCTGCTACTTGTTCTAAACCAGACTTCTTCCGCAAATGGCGAAACGCTTTGACTAGGTGAGTTTCGCGGCATTCCGACTTCGATGCCCCTGTCGCCGAAATTCAGTTGCCTTTGGATTTCGAGGGATCCCTCTTGAGCATGTATGCTTCTGCTACTTGTTCTAAATCAAACTTCTTCCGCAAATGGCGAAATGCTTTGAATCAGTGAGTTTCGCGGCATTCCGCCTTCGATGCCCCGGTTGCCGAAATTCAATTGCCTTTGAATTTCGAGTGATCCCTCTTGAGCATGTATGCTTCTGCTACTTGTTCTCCATCAGACTTCTTCCGCAAACATCGAAACGCTTTGCCTCGGTGAGTTTCGCGGCATTCCGACTTCGATGCCCCGGTTGCCGAAATTTAGTTGCCTTTGAATTTCGGGTGATCCCTCTTGATCATGTATGCTTCTGCTAGTTGTTCTACATCAGACTTCTTCCGCAAACGTCGAAACACTTTGCCTCGGTGCGTTTCGCGGCATTCCGACTTCGATGCCCCGGTTGCGGAAATTCAGTTGCCTTTGAATTTCGGGTGATCCCTCTTGAGCATGTACGCTTCTGCTACTTGTTCTAAATCAGACTTTTTCCGCAAACGGGGAAACGCTTTGACTCGGTGAATTTCGCGGCATTTCGACTTTGATTCCCCGGTTGCCGAAATTTAGTTGCCTTTGAATTTCGGATGATCCCTCTTGAGAATGTATGCTTCTGCTAGTTGTCCTAAATCAGACTTCTTCCGCAAACGACGAAACGCTTTGCCTCGGTGAGTTTCCCGGCATTCCGACTTTGATGCCCCGGTTGCTGAAATTGAATTGCCTTTTGATTTCGGGTGATCTCTCTTGAGCATGTATGCTTATGCTACTTGTTCTAAATCGGACTTCTTCCGCAAATGGCAAAACGCTTTGACTCAGTGAGTTTCGCGACATTCTAACTTGGTTGCCCCGGTTGCCGAAATTCAGTTGTCTTTGAATTTCGAGTGATCCCTCTTGAGCATGTATGCTTCTGCTACTTGTTCTACATCCGACTTCTTCCGCAAACGGGGAAACGCTTTGACTCTGTGAATTTCGCGGCATTTCGACTTCCATCACCCGTTTGACGAAATTCAGTTGCCTTTGGATTTCGGGTGATGCCTCTTGAGCATGTATGCTTCTGCTACTTGTTGGAAATCAGACTTCTTCCTCAAACGACAAAACGCTTTCCCTAGGTGAGATTCGCGGCATTCAAACTTCGATGCCCCGGTTGCCGAAATTCAGTTGCCTTTGAATTTCGGGTGAGCCCTCTTGAGCATGTATGCTTCTGCTACTTGTTCTACATCAGACTTCTTCCGCAAACGGGGAAACGCTTTCAATCGGTGCATTTCGCGGAATTCCGACTTTGATTCCCCCTTTGCCGAAATTCAGTTTGCTTTGGATTTCGGGTGATCCCTCTTGAGCATGAATGCTTGTGCTACTTGTTCTACATCAGACTTCTTCCGCAAATGGCGAAACGCTTTAACTCGTGAGTTTCGCGGCATTCCGACTTCGATGCCCCGGTAGCTGAAATTCAGTTGCCTTTTAATTTCGGGTGATCCCTCTTGAGCATGTATGCTTCTGCTACTTGTTCTACATCAGACTTTTCCCGCAAACGGGGAAACGCCTTGACTAGGTGACTTTTGCGGCATTCCGACTTCGATTCCTCGTTTCCCGAAATTCAATTGCCTTTGGATTTCGGGTGAACCCTCTTGAGAATGTATGCTTCTGCTACTTGTTTTAAATCAGACTTCTTCCGAAAATAGCGAAACGCTTTGACTCGATGAGTTTCGCGGCATTCCGACTTTGATGCCCCGGTTGCTGAAATTCAGTTGCCTTTGAATTTCGGGTGATCCCTCTTGAGCATGTATGCTTCCGTTACTTGTTCTACATCAGACTTCTTCCACAAACGGGGAAACACTTTCAATCGGTGAATTTCGTGGCATTCCGACTTTGATTCCCCGTTTGCCAAAATTCCGTTCCCTTTGGATTTTGGGTGATCCCTCTTGAGCATGTATACTTCTGCTACTTGTTCTAAACCAGACTTCTTCCGCAAATGGCGAAACGCTTTGACTAGGTGAGTTTCGCGGCATTCCGACTTCGATGCCCCTGTCGCCGAAATTCAGTTGCCTTTGGATTTCGAGGGATCCCTCTTGAGCATGTATGCTTCTGCTACTTGTTCTAAATCAAACTTCTTCCGCAAATGGCGAAATGCTTTGAATCAGTGAGTTTCGCGGCATTCCGCCTTCGATGCCCCGGTTGCCGAAATTCAATTGCCTTTGAATTTCGAGTGATCCCTCTTGAGCATGTATGCTTCTGCTACTTGTTCTCCATCAGACTTCTTCCGCAAACATCGAAACGCTTTGCCTCGGTGAGTTTCGCGGCATTCCGACTTCGATGCCCCGGTTGCCGAAATTTAGTTGCCTTTGAATTTCGGGTGATCCCTCTTGATCATGTATGCTTCTGCTAGTTGTTCTACATCAGACTTCTTCCGCAAACGTCGAAACACTTTGCCTCGGTGCGTTTCGCGGCATTCCGACTTCGATGCCCCGGTTGCGGAAATTCAGTTGCCTTTGAATTTCGGGTGATCCCTCTTGAGCATGTACGCTTCTGCTACTTGTTCTAAATCAGACTTTTTCCGCAAACGGGGAAACGCTTTGACTCGGTGAATTTCGCGGCATTTCGACTTTGATTCCCCGGTTGCCGAAATTTAGTTGCCTTTGAATTTCGGATGATCCCTCTTGAGAATGTATGCTTCTGCTAGTTGTCCTAAATCAGACTTCTTCCGCAAACGACGAAACGCTTTGCCTCGGTGAGTTTCCCGGCATTCCGACTTTGATGCCCCGGTTGCTGAAATTGAATTGCCTTTTGATTTCGGGTGATCTCTCTTGAGCATGTATGCTTATGCTACTTGTTCTAAATCGGACTTCTTCCGCAAATGGCAAAACGCTTTGACTCAGTGAGTTTCGCGACATTCTAACTTGGTTGCCCCGGTTGCCGAAATTCAGTTGTCTTTGAATTTCGAGTGATCCCTCTTGAGCATGTATGCTTCTGCTACTTGTTCTACATCCGACTTCTTCCGCAAACGGGGAAACGCTTTGACTCTGTGAATTTCGCGGCATTTCGACTTCCATCACCCGTTTGACGAAATTCAGTTGCCTTTGGATTTCGGGTGATGCCTCTTGAGCATGTATGCTTCTGCTACTTGTTGGAAATCAGACTTCTTCCTCAAACGACAAAACGCTTTCCCTAGGTGAGATTCGCGGCATTCAAACTTCGATGCCCCGGTTGCCGAAATTCAGTTGCCTTGGAATTTCGGGTGAGCCCTCTTGAGCATGTATGCTTCTGCTACTTGTTCTACATCAGACTTCTTCCGCAAACGGGGAAACGCTTTCAATCGGTGCATTTCGCGGAATTCCGACTTTGATTCCCCCTTTGCCGAAATTCAGTTTGCTTTGGATTTCGGGTGATCCCTCTTGAGCATGAATGCTTGTGCTACTTGTTCTACATCAGACTTCTTCCGCAAATGGCGAAACGCTTTAACTCGTGAGTTTCGCGGCATTCCGACTTCGATGCCCCGGTAGCTGAAATTCAGTTGCCTTTTAATTTCGGGTGATCCCTCTTGAGCATGTATGCTTCTGCTACTTGTTCTACATCAGACTTTTCCCGCAAACGGGGAAACGCCTTGACTAGGTGACTTTTGCGGCATTCCGACTTCGATTCCTCGTTTCCCGAAATTCAATTGCCTTTGGATTTCGGGTGAACCCTCTTGAGAATGTATGCTTCTGCTACTTGTTTTAAATCAGACTTCTTCCGAAAATAGCGAAACGCTTTGACTCGATGAGTTTCGCGGCATTCCGACTTTGATGCCCCGGTTGCTGAAATTCAGTTGCCTTTGAATTTCGGGTGATCCCTCTTGAGCATGTATGCTTCCGTTACTTGTTCTACATCAGACTTCTTCCACAAACGGGGAAACACTTTCAATCGGTGAATTTCGTGGCATTCCGACTTTGATTCCCCGTTTGCCAAAATTCCGTTCCCTTTGGATTTTGGGTGATCCCTCTTGAGCATGTATACTTCTGCTACTTGTTCTAAACCAGACTTCTTCCGCAAATGGCGAAACGCTTTGACTAGGTGAGTTTCGCGGCATTCCGACTTCGATGCCCCTGTCGCCGAAATTCAGTTGCCTTTGGATTTCGAGGGATCCCTCTTGAGCATGTATGCTTCTGCTACTTGTTCTAAATCAAACTTCTTCCGCAAATGGCGAAATGCTTTGAATCAGTGAGTTTCGCGGCATTCCGCCTTCGATGCCCCGGTTGCCGAAATTTAGTTGCCTTTGAATTTCGGGTGATCCCTCTTGATCATGTATGCTTCTGCTAGTTGTTCTACATCAGACTTCTTCCGCAAACGTCGAAACAGTTTGCCTCGGTGCGTTTCGCGGCATTCCGACTTCGATGCCCCGGTTGCGGAAATTCAGTTGCCTTTGAATTTCGGGTGATCCCTCTTGAGCATGTACGCTTCTGCTACTTGTTCTAAATCAGACTTTTTCCGCAAACGGGGAAACGCTTTGACTCGGTGAATTTCGCGGCATTTCGACTTTGATTCCCCGGTTGCCGAAATTTAGTTGCCTTTGAATTTCGGATGATCCCTCTTGAGCATGTATGCTTCTGCTAGTTGTTCTAAATCAGACTTCTTCCGCAAACGACGAAACGCTTTGCCTCGGTGAGTTTCCCGGCATTCCGACTTTGATGCCCCGGTTGCTGAAATTGAATTGCCTTTGGATTTCGGGTGATCTCTCTTGAGCATGTATGCTTATGCTACTTGTTCTAAATCGGACTTCTTCCGCAAATGGCAAAACGCTTTGACTCAGTGAGTTTCGCGACATTCTAACTTGGTTGCCCCGGTTGCCGAAATTCAGTTGTCTTTGAATTTCGAGTGATCCCTCTTGAGCATGTATGCTTCTGCTAGTTGTTCTAAATCAGACTTCTTCCGCAAACGACGAAACGCTTTGCCTCGGTGAGTTTCCCGGCATTCCGACTTTGATGCCCCGGTTGCTGAAATTGAATTGCCTTTGGATTTCGGGTGATCTCTCTTGAGCATGTATGCTTATGCTACTTGTTCTAAATCGGACTTCTTCCGCAAATGGCAAAACGCTTTGACTCAGTGAGTTTCGCGACATTCTAACTTGGTTGCCCCGGTTGCCGAAATTCAGTTGTCTTTGAATTTCGAGTGATCCCTCTTGAGCATGTATACTTCTGCTACTTGTTCTAAACCAGACTTCTTCCGCAAATGGCGAAACGCTTTGACTAGGTGAGTTTCGCGGCATTCCGACTTCGATGCCCTGTCGCCGAAATTCAGTTGCCTTTGGATTTCGAGGGATCCCTCTTGAGCATGTATGCTTCTGCTACTTGTTCTAAATCAAACTTCTTCCGCAAATGGCGAAATGCTTTGAATCAGTGAGTTTCACGGCATTCCGCCTTCGATGCCCCGGTTGCCGAAATTCAATTGCCTTTGAATTTCGAGTGATCCCTCTTGAGCATGTATGCTTCTGCTACTTGTTCTCCATCAGACTTCTTCTGCAAACGTCGAAACGCTTTGCCTCGGTGAGTTTCGCGGCATTCCGACTTCGATGCCCCGGTTGCCGAAATTTAGTTGCCTTTGAATTTCGGGTTATCCCTCTTGATCATGTATGCTTCTGCTAGTTGTTCTACATCAGACTTCTTCCGCAAACGTCGAAACACTTTGCCTCGGTGCGTTTCGCGGCATTCCGACTTCGATGCCCCGGTTGCGGAAATTCAGTTGCCTTTGAATTTCGGGTGATCCCTCTTGAGCATGTACACTTCTGCTACTAGTTCTAAATCAGACTTTTTCCGCAAACGGGGAAACGCTTTGACTCGGTGAATTTCGCGGCATTTCGACTTTGATTCCCCGTTTGCCAAAATTCAGTTTCCTTTGGATTTTGGGTGATCCCTCTTGAGCATGTATGCTTCTGCTACTTGTTTTAGATCAGACTTCTTCCGCAAATGGCGAAATGCTTTGAATAAGTGAGTTTCCCGGCATGCCGCCTTCGATGCCCCGGTTGCCGAAATTCAGTTGCCTTTGAATTTCGGGTGATCCCTCTTGAGCATGTATGCTTATGCTACTTGTTCTATATCAGACTTCTTCCGCAAACGTCGAAACACTTTGCCTCGGTGAGTTTCGCGGCATTCCGACTTCGATGCCCCGGTTGCCAAAATTCAGTTGCCTTTGAATTTCGTGTGATCCCTCTTGAGCATGTTTGCTTCTGCTACTTGTTCTAGATCACACTTTTTCCGCAAACGGGGAAACGCTTTGACTCGGTGAATTTCGCGGCATTCCGACTTCGATGCCCCGTTTGCCGAAATTCAGTTGTCTTTGAATTTCGGGTGATCCCTCTTGAGCATGTATGCTTCTGCTACTTGTTCTAAATCAGACTTCTTCCGCAAAAGGCGAAACGCTTTCACTAGGTGAGTTTCGCGGCATTCCGACTTCGATCCCCCGGTTGCCGAAATTCAGTTGCCTTTGGATTTCGGGTGATCCCTCTTAAGCATGTATGCTTCTGCTACTTGTTCTAAATAAGACTTCTTCCGCAAATGGTGAAACGCTTTGACTCGGTGAGTTTCGTGGCATTCCGACTTCGATTCCCCAGTTGCCGAAATTCATTTGCCTTTGAATTGCGGGCGATCCCACTTGAGGATGTATGCTTCTGCTACTTGTTCTATATCAGACTTCTTCCAGAAACGGGGAAACGCTTTGACTCGGTGAATTTCGCGGCATTCCGACTTCGTTTCCCCGTTTGCCGAAATTCAGTTGCCTTTGGATTTCGGGGGATCCCTCTTAAGCATGTATGCTTCTGCTACTTGTTCTAAATAAGACTTCTTCCGCAAATGGGGAAACGCTTTGACTCGGTGAATTTCGCTGCATTTCGACTTTGATTCCCCGTTTGCCAAAATTCAGTTCCCTTTGGATTTTGGGTGATCCCTCTTGAGCATGGATGCTTCTGCTACTTGTTTTAGATCAGACTTCTTCCGCAAATGGCGAAATGCTTTGAATAAGTGAGTTTCGCTGCATGCGGCCTTCGATGCCCCGGTTGCCGAAATTCAGTTGCCTTTGAATTTCGTGTGATCCCTCTTGAGCTTGTATGCTTCTGCTACTTGTTCTAGATCAGACTTTTTCCGCAAACGGGGAAACGCTTTGACTCGGTGAATTTCGCTGCATTTCGACTTTGATTCCCCGTTTGCCAAAATTCAGTTCCCTTTGGATTTTGGGTGATCCCTCTTGAGCATGGATGCTTCTGCTACTTGTTTTAGATCAGACTTCTTCCGCAAATGGCGAAATGCTTTGAATAAGTGAGTTTCGCTGCATGCGGCCTTCGATGCCCCGGTTGCCGAAATTCAGTTGCCTTTGAATTTCGTGTGATCCCTCTTGAGCTTGTATGCTTCTGCTACTTGTTCTAGATCAGACTTTTTCCGCAAACGGGGAAACGCTTTGATTCGGTGAATTTCGCGGCATTCCAACTTCGATGCCCCGTTTGCCGAAATTCAGTTGGCTTTGAATTTCGGGTGATCCCTCTTGAGCATGTATGCTTCTGCTACTTGTTCTACATCAGACTTCTTCTGCAAACGTTGAAACGCTTTGCCTCGGTGAGTTTCGCGACATTCCGACTTCGATCCTTCGGTTGCCGAAATTCAGTTGCCTTTGAATTTCTGGTGATCCCTCTTGAGCATGTATACTTCTGCTACTTGTTCTACATCAGACTTCTTCCGCAAACGTTGAAACGCTTTGCCTCGGTGAGTTTCGTGGCATTCCGACTTCGATGCCCCGGTTGACGAAATTCAGTTGTCTTTGGATTTCAGGTGATCCCTCTTAGTCATGTATGCTTCTGCTACTTGTTCTAAATCATACTTCTTTCGCACAAGGCGAATTGCTTTGAATCGGTGAGTTTCGTGGCATTCCGCCTTCGATGCCCCGGTTGCCGAAATTCAGTTGCCTTTGAATTTCGGGTGATCCCTCTTGAGCATGGATGCTTCTGCTACTTGTTCTACATCAGACTTCTTCCGCAAACGGCGAAACGCTTTGCCTCGGTGAGTTTCATGGCATTCCGACTTCGATACCCCGGTTGCTGAAATTCAGTTGCCTTTGAATTTCGGGTGATCCCTCTTGAGCATGTACGCTTCTGCTACTTGTTCTAGATCAGACTTTTTCCGCAAACGGGGAAACGCTTTGACTCGGTGAATTTCGCTGCATTTCGACTTTGATTCCCCGTTTGCCAAAATTCAGTTCCCTTTGGATTTTGGGTGATCCCTCTTGAGCATGGATGCTTCTGCTACTTGTTTTAGATCAGACTTCTTCCGCAAATGGCGAAATGCTTTGAATAAGTGAGTTTCGCTGCATGCGGCCTTCGATGCCCCGGTTGCCGAAATTCAGTTGCCTTTGAATTTCGGGTGATCCCTCTTGAGCATGTATGCTTATGCTACTTGTTCTACATCAGACTTCTTCCGCAAATGTCGAAACACTTTGCCTCGGTGAGTTTCGCGGCATTCCGACTTCGATGCCCCAGTTGCCAAAATTCAGTTGCCTTTGAATTTCGTGTGATCCCTCTTGAGCATGTATGCTTCTGCTACTTGTTCTAGATCACACTTTTTCCGCAAACGGGGAAACGCTTTGACTCGGTGAATTTCGCGGCATTCCGACTTCGATGCCCCGTTTGCCGAAATTCAGTTGTCTTTGAATTTCGGGTGATCCCTCTTGAGCATGTATGCTTCTGGTACTTGTTCTAAATCAGACTTCTTCCGCAAATGGCGAAACGCTTTGACTAGGTGAGTTTCGCGGCATTCCGACTTCGATCCCCCGGTTGCCGAAATTCAGTTGCCTTTGGATTTCGGGTGATCCCTCTTAAGCATGTATGCTTCTGCTACTTGTTCTAAATAAGACTTCTTCCGCAAATGGTGAAACGCTTTGACTCGGTGAGTTTCGTGGCATTCCGACTTCGATTCCCCAGTTGCCGAAATTCATTTGCCTTTGAATTGCGGGCGATCCCTCTTGAGCATGTATGCTTCTGCTACTTGTTCTATATCAGACTTCTTCCAGAAACGGGGAAACGCTTTGACTCGGTGAATTTCGCGGCATTCCGACTTCGTTTCCCCGTTTGCCGAAATTCAGTTGCCTTTGGATTTCGGGTGATCCCTCTTAAGCATGTATGCTTCTGCTACTTGTTCTAAATAAGACTTCTTCCGCAAATGGTGAAACGCTTTGACTCGGTGAGTTTCGTGGCATTCCGACTTCGATTCCCCAGTTGCCGAAATTCATTTGCCTTTGAATTGCGGGCGATCCCTCTTGAGCATGTATGCTTCTGCTACTTATTCTATATCAGACTTCTTCCAGAAACGGATAAACGCTTTGACTCGGTGAATTTCGCGGCATTCCGACTTCGTTTCCCCGTTTGCCGAAATTCAGTTGCCTTTGGATTTCGGGTGATCCCTCTTGAGCATGTATGCTTCTGCTACTTGTTCTAAATCAGACTTCTTCCGCAAATGGCGAAACCCTTTGACTAGGTGAGTTTCGCGGCATTCCGACTTCGATCCCTCGGTTGCCGAAATTCATTTGCCTTTGAATTTCGGGTGATCCCTCTTGAGCATGTATGCTTCTGCTACTTGTTCTAAATCAGACTTCTTCCGCAAATGGCGAAATGCTTTGAATCGGTGAGTTTCACGGCATTCCGCCTTCGATGCCCCTGTTGCCGAAATTCAGTTGCCTGTGGATTTCGGGGGATCCCTTTTGAGCATGTATGCTTCTGCTACTTGGTCTACAACAGACTTCTTCCGCAAACGTCGAAATGCTTTGCCTCGGTGAGTTTCGCGGCATTCCGACTTTGATCCCTCGGTTGCCGAAATTCAGTTGCCTTTGAATTTCTGGTGATCCCTCTTGAGCATGTATGCTTCTTCTACTTGTTCTACATCAGACTTCTTCCGCAAACGTTGAAACGCTTTGCCTTGGTGAGTTTCGCGACATTCCGACTTCGATGCCCAGGTTGCCAAAATTCAGTTGTCTTTGGATTTTGGGTGATCCCTCTTAGTCATGTATGCTTCTGCTACTTGTTCTAAATCAGACTTCTTTCGCAAAAGGCGAAATGCTTTGAAACTGTGAGTTTCGCGGCATTCCGACTTCGATGCCCCGTTTGCCGAAATTCAGTTGTCTTTGAATTTCGGGTGATCCCTCTTGAGCATGAATGCTTCTGCTACTTGTTCTAAATCAGACTTCTTCCGCAAATGGCGAAACGCTTTGACTAGGTGAGTTTCGCGGCATTCCGACTTCGATCCCCCGGTTGCCGAAATTCAGTTGCCTTTGGATTTCGGGTGATCCCTCTTAAGCATGTATGCTTCTGCTACTTGTTCTAAATAAGACTTCTTCCGCAAATGGTGAAACGCTTTGACTCGGTGAGTTTCGTGGCATTCCGACTTCAATTCCCCAGTTGCTGAAATTCATTTGCCTTTGAATTGCGGGCGATCCCTCTTGAGCATGTATGCTTCTGCTACTTGTTCTATATCAGACTTCTTCCAGAAACGGGGAAACGCTTTGACTCGGTGAATTTCGCGGCATTCCGACTTCGTTTCCCCGTTTGCCGAAATTCAGTTGCCTTTGGATTTCGGGTGATCCCTCTTAAGCATGTATGCTTCTGCTACTTGTTCTAAATAAGACTTCTTCCGCAAATGGTGAAACGCTTTGACTCGGTGAGTTTCGTGGCATTCCGACTTCGATTCCCCAGTTGCCGAAATTCATTTGCCTTTGAATTGCGGGCGATCCCTCTTGAGCATGTATGCTTCTGCTACTTGTTCTATATCAGACTTCTTCCAGAAATGGGGAAACGCTTTGACTCGGTGAATTTCGCGGCATTCCGACTTTGTTTCCCCGTTTGCCGAAATTCAGTTGCCTTTGGATTTCGGGTGATCCCTCTTGAGCATGTATGCTTCTGCTACTTGTTCTAAATCAGACTTCTTCCGCAAATGGCGAAACCCTTTGACTAGGTGAGTTTCGCGGCATTCCGACTTCGATCCCTCGGTTGCCGAAATTCATTTGCCTTTGAATTTCGGGTGATCCCTCTTGAGCATGTATGCTTCTGCTACTTGTTCTAAATCAGACTTCTTCCGCAAATGGCGAAATGCTTTGAATCGGTGAGTTTCACGGCATTCCGCCTTCGATGCCCCTGTTGCCGAAATTCAGTTGCCTGTGGATTTCGGGGGATCCCTTTTGAGCATGTATGCTTCTGCTACTTGGTCTACAACAGACTTCTTCCGCAAACGTCGAAATGCTTTGCCTCGGTGAGTTTCGCGGCATTCCGACTTCGATCCCTCGGTTGCCGAAATTCAGTTGCCTTTGAATTTCTGGTGATCCCTCTTGAGCATGTATGCTTCTGCTACTTGTTCTAAATCAGACTTCTTCCGCAAATGGCGAAACGCTTTGACTAGGTGAGTTTCGCGGCATTCCGACTTCGATCCCCCGGTTGCCGAAAATCAGTTGCCTTTGGATTTCGGGTGATCCCTCTTAAGCATGTATGCTTCTGCTACTTGTTCTAAATAAGACTTCTTCCGCAAATGGTGAAACGCTTTGAGTCGGTGAGTTTCGTGGCATTCCGACTTCGATTCCCCAGTTGCCGAAATTCATTTGCCTTTGAATTGCGGGCGATCCCTCTTGAGCATGTATGCTTCTGCTACTTGGTCTATATCAGACTTCTTCCAGAAACGGGGAAACGCTTTGACTCGGTGAATTTCGCGGCATTCCGACTTTGTTTCCCCGTTTGCCGAAATTCAGTTGCCTTTGAATTTCTGGTGATCCCTCTTGAGCATGTTTGCTTCTGCTACTTGTTCTAAATCAGACTTCTTCCGCAAATGGTGAAACGCTTTGACTAGGTGAGTTTCGCGGCATTCCTACTTCGATCCCCCGGTTGCCGAAATTCAGTTGCCTTTGGATTTCGGGTGATCCCTCTTAAGCATGTATGCTTCTGCTACTTGTTCTAAATAAGACTTCTTCCGCAAATGGTGAAACGCTTTGACTCGGTGAGTTTCGTGGCATTCCGACTTCAATTCCCCAGTTGCTGAAATTCATTTGCCTTTGAATTGCGGGCGATCCCTCTTGAGCATGTATGCTTCTGCTACTTGTTCTATATCAGACTTCTTCCAGAAACGGGGAAACGCTTTGACTCGGTGAATTTCGCGGCATTCCGACTTCGTTTCCCCGTTTGCCGAAATTCAGTTGCCTTTGGATTTCGGGTGATCCCTCTTAAGCATGTATGCTTCTGCTACTTGTTCTAAATAAGACTTCTTCCGCAAATGGTGAAACGCTTTGACTCGGTGAGTTTCGTGGCATTCCGACTTCGATTCCCCAGTTGCCGAAATTCATTTGCCTTTGAATTGCGGGCGATCCCTCTTGAGCATGTATGCTTATGCTACTTGTTCTATATCAGACTTCTTCCAGAAACGGGGAAACGCTTTGACTCGGTGAATTTCGCGGCATTCCGACTTTGTTTCCCCGTTTGCCGAAATTCAGTTGCCTTTGGATTTCGGGTGATCCCTCTTGAGCATGTATGCTTCTGCTACTTGTTCTAAATCAGACTTCTTCCGCAAATGGCGAAACCCTTTGACTAGGTGAGTTTCGCGGCATTCCGACTTCGATCCCTCGGTTGCCGAAATTCATTTGCCTTTGAATTTCGGGTGATCCCTCTTGAGCATGTATGCTTCTGCTACTTGTTCTAAATCAGACTTCTTCCGCAAATGGCGAAATGCTTTGAATCGGTGAGTTTCACGGCATTCCGCCTTCGATGCCCTTGTTGCCGAAATTCAGTTGCCTGTGGATTTCGGGGGATCCCTTTTGAGCATGTATGCTTCTGCTACTTGGTCTACAACAGACTTCTTCCGCAAACGTCGAAATGCTTTGCCTCGGTGAGTTTCGCGGCATTCCGACTTCGATCCCTCGGTTGCCGAAATTCAGTTGCCTTTGAATTTCTGGTGATCCCTCTTGAGCATGTATGCTTCTTCTACTTGTTCTACATCAGACTTCTTCCGCAAACGTTGAAACGCTTTGCCTTGGTGAGTTTCGCGACATTCTGACTTCGATGCCCAAGTTGCCAAAATTCAGTTGTCTTTGGATTTTGGGTGATCCCTCTTAGTCATGTATGCTTCTGCTACTTGTTCTAAATCAGACTTCTTTCGCAAAAGGCGAAATGCTTTGAATCGGTGAGTTTCGCGGCATTCCGACTTCGATGCCCCGTTTGCCGAAATTCAGTTGTCTTTGAATTTCGGGTGATCCCTCTTGAGCATGTATGCTTCTGCTACTTGTTCTAAATCAGACTTCTTCCGCAAATGGCGAAACGCTTTGACTAGGTGAGTTTCGCGGCATTCCGACTTCGATCCCCCGGTTGCCGAAATTCAGTTGCCTTTGGATTTCGGGTGATCCCTCTTAAGCATGTATGCTTCTGCTACTTGTTCTAAATAAGACTTCTTCCGCAAATGGTGAAACGCTTTGACTCGGTGAGTTTCGTGGCATTCCGACTTCAATTCCCCAGTTGCTGAAATTCATTTGCCTTTGAATTGCGGGCGATTCCTCTTGAGCATGTATGCTTCTGCTACTTGTTCTATTTCAGACTTCTTCCAGAAACGGGGAAACACTTTGACTCGGTGAATTTCGCGGCATTCCGACTTCGTTTCCCCGTTTGCCGAAATTCAGTTGCCTTTGGATTTCGGGTTATCCCTCTTGAGCATGTATGCTTCTGCTACTTGTTCTAAATCAGACTTCTTCCGCAAATGGCGAAACGCTTTGACTAGGTGAGTTTCGCGGCATTCCGACTTCGATCCCCCGGTTGCCGAAATTCAGTTGCCTTTGGATTTCGGGTGATCCCTCTTAAGCATGTATGCTTCTGCTACTTGTTCTAAATAAGACTTCTTCCGCAAATGGTGAAACGCTTTGACTCGGTGAGTTTCGTGGCATTCCGACTTCGATTCCCCAGTTGCCGAAATTCATTTGCCTTTGAATTGCGGGCGATCCCTGTTGAGCATGTATGCTTCTGCTACTTGTTCTATATCAGACTTCTTCTAGAAACGGGGAAACGCTTTGACTCGGTGCGTTTCGCGGCATTCCGACTTTGTTTCCCCGTTTGCCGAAATTTAGTTGCCTTTGGATTTCGGGTGATCCCTCTTAAGCATGTATGCTTCTGCTACTTGTTCTAAATAAGACTTCTTCCGCAAATGGTGAAACGCTTTGACTCGGTGAGTTTCGTGGCATTCCGACTTCGATTCCCCAGTTGCCAAAATTCATTTGCCTTTGAATTGCGGGCGATCGCTCTTGAGCATGTATGCTTCTGCTACTTGTTCTATATCAGACTTCTTCTAGAAACGGGGAAACGCTTTGACTCGGTGAATTTCGCGGCATTTCGACTTCGTTTCCCCGTTTGCCGAAATTCAGTTGCCTTTGGATTTCGGGTGATCCCTCTTAAGCATGTATGCTTCTGCTACTTGTTCTAAATAAGACTTCTTCCGCAAATGGTGAAACGCTTTGACTCGGTGAGTTTCGTGGCATTCCGACTTCGATTCCCCAGTTGCCGAAATTCATTTGCCTTTGAATTGCGGGCGATCCCTCTTAAGCATGTATGCTTCTGCTACTTGTTCTAAATAAGACTTCTTCCGCAAATGGTGAAACGCTTTGACTCGGTGAGTTTCGTGGCATTCCGACTTCGATTCCCCAGTTGCCGAAATTCATTTGCCTTTGAATTGCGGGCGATCCCTCTTGAGCATGTATGCTTCTGCTACTTGTTCTATATCAGACTTCTTCCAGAAACGGGGAAACGCTTTGACTCGGTGAATTTCGCGGCATTCCGACTTCGTTTCCCCGTTTGCCGAAATTCAGTTGCCTTTGGATTTCGGGTGATCCCTCTTGAGCATGTATGCTTCTGCTACTTGTTCTAAATCAGACTTCTTCCGCAAATGGCGAAACGCTTTGACTAGGTGAGTTTCGCGGCATTCCGACTTCGTTTCCCCATTTGCCGAAATTCAGTTGCCTTTGGATTTCGGGTGATCCCTCTTAAGCATGTATGCTTCTGCTACTTGTTCTAAATAAGACTTCTTCCGCAAATGGTGAAACGCTTTGACTCGGTGAGTTTCGTGGCATTCCGACTTCGATTCCCCAGTTGCCGAAATTCATTTGCCTTTGAATTGCGGGCGATCCCTCTTGAGCATGTATGCTTCTGCTACTTGTTCTATATCAGACTTCTTCCAGAAACGGGGAAACGCTTTGACTCGGTGAATTTCGCGGCATTCCGACTTCGTTTCCCCGTTTGCCGAAATTCAGTTGCCTTTGGATTTCGGGTGATCCCTCTTGAGCATGTATGCTTCTGCTACTTGTTCTAAATCAGACTTCTTCCGCAAATGGCGAAACCCTTTGACTAGGTGAGTTTCGCGGCATTCCGACTTCGATCCCTCGGTTGTCGAAATTCATTTGCCTTTGAATTTCGGGTGATCCCTCTTGAGCTTGTATGCTTCTGCTACTTGTTCTAGATCAGACTTTTTCCGCAAACGGGGAAACGCTTTGAATGCCCTGTTGCCGAAATCGGTGAGTTTCCGGCATTCCAACTTCGATGCCCTGTTGCCGAAATTCAGTTGCCTGTGGATTTCGGGGGATCCCTTTTGAGCATGTATGCTTCTGCTACTTGGTCTACAACAGACTTCTTCCGCAAACGTCGAAATGCTTTGCCTCGGTGAGTTTCGCGGCATTCCGACTTCGATCCCTCGGTTGCCGAAATTCAGTTGCCTTTGAATTTCTGGTGATCCCTCTTGAGCATGTATGCTTCTTCTACTTGGTCTACATCAGACTTCTTCCGCAAACGTTGAAACGCTTTGCCTTGGTGAGTTTCGCGGCATTCCGACTTCGATGCCCAGGTTGCCAAAATTCAGTTGTCTTTGGATTTCGGGTGACCCTCTTAGTCATGTATGCTTCTGCTACTTGTTCTAAATCAGACTTCTTTCGCAAAAGGCGAAATGCTTTGAATCGGTGAGTTTCGCGGCATTCCGCCTTCGATGCCCCGGTTGCCGAAATTCAGTTGGCTTTGAATTTCGGGTGATCCCTCTTGAGCATGGATGCTTCTGCTACTTGTTCTACATCAGACTTCTTCCGCAAACGGTGAAACACTTTGCCTCGGTGAGTTTCACGGCATTCCGACTTCGATGCCCCGGTTGCCGAAATTTAGTTGCCTTTGAATTTCGGGTGATCCCTCTTGAGCATGTATGCTTCTGCTACTTTTTTTAAATCAGACTTCTTCCGTAAATGGTGAAACTCTTTGACTCGGTGAGTTTCGCAGCATTCCGACTTCGATGCCCTGGTTGCCGAATTTCAGTTGCCTTTGAATTGTGGGCGATCCCTCCTGAGCATTTATGCTTCTGCTAGTTGTTCTATATCAGACTTCTTCCGCAAACGGGGAAACGCTTTGACACGGTGAATTTCGCGGCATTCCGAATTCGATTCACCATTTGCTGAAATTCAGTTGCCTTAGAATTTCGGGTGATCCCTCTTGACCATGTTTGCTTATGCTACTTGTTCTACATCAAACTTCTTCCGCAAACATCGAAACGCTTTGCCTCGGTGAGTTTCGCAGCATTCCGACTTCGATGCCCCGGTTGGCAAAATTCAGTTGCCTTTGAATTTCGTGTGATCCCTCTTGAGCTTGTATGCTTCTGCTACTTGTTCTAGATCAGACTTTTTCCGCAAACGGGGAAACGCTTTGACTCGGTGAATTTCGCGGCATTCCAACTTCGATGCCCCGTTTGCCGAAATTCAGTTGGCTTTGAATTTCGGGTGATCCCTCTTGAGCATGTATGCTTCTGCTACTTGTTCTACATCAGACTTCTTCTGCAAACGTTGAAACGCTTTGCCTCGGTGAGTTTCGCGGCATTCCGACTTCGATCCTTCGGTTGCCGAAATTCAGTTGCCTTTGAATTTCTGGTGATCCCTCTTGAGCATGTATACTTCTGCTACTTGTTCTACATCAGACTTCTTCCGCAAACGTTGAAACGCTTTGCCTCGGTGAGTTTCGCGGCATTCCGACGTCGATGCCCCTGTTGCCGAAATTCAGTTGCCTTTGGATTTTATGTGATCCCTCTTAGTCATGTATGCTTCTGCTACTTGTTCTAAATCAGACTTCTTTTGCAAAAGGCGAATTGCTTTGAATCAGTGAGTTTCGTGGCATTCCGCCTTCGATGCCCCGGTTGCCGAAATTCAGTTGCCTTTGAATTTCGGGTGATCCCTCTTGAGCATGGATGCTTCTGCTACTTGTCCTACATCAGACTTCTTCCGCAAACGGCGAAACGCTTTGCCTCGGTGAGTTTCACGGCATTCCGACTTCGATGCCCCGGTTGCCGAAATTTAGTTGCCTTTGAATTTCGGGTGATCCCTCTTGAGCATGTATGCTTCTGCTACTTTTTTTAAATCAGACTTCTTCCGTAAATGGTGAAACTCTTTGACTCGGTGAGTTTCGCAGCATTCCGACTTCGATGCCCTGGTTGCCGAATTTCAGTTGCCTTTGAATTGTGGGCGATCCCTCCTGAGCATTTATGCTTCTGCTAGTTGTTCTATATCAGACTTCTTCCGCAAACGGGGAAACGCTTTGACTCGGTGAATTTCGCGGCATTCCGAATTCGATTCACCATTTGCTGAAATTCAGTTGCCTTAGAATTTCGGGTGATCCCTCTTGACCATGTTTGCTTATGATACTTGTTCTACATCAAACTTCTTCCGCAAACATCGAAACGCTTTGCCTCGGTGAGTTTCGCAGCATTCCGACTTCGATGCCCCGGTTGCCAAAATTCAGTTGCCTTTGAATTTCGTGTGATCCCTCTTGAGCTTGTATGCTTCTGCTACTTGTTCTAGATCAGAATTTTTCCGCAAACGGGGAAACGCTTTGACTCGGTGAATTTCGCGGCATTCCAACTTCGATGCCCCGTTTGCCGAAATTCAGTTGGCTTTGAATTTCGGGTGATCCCTCTTGAGCATGTATGCTTCTGCTACTTGTTCTACATCAGACTTCTTCTGCAAACATTGAAACGCTTTGCCTCGGTGAGTTTCGCGGCATTCCGACTTCGATCCTTCGGTTGCCGAAATTCAGTTGCCTTTGAATTTCTGGTGATCCCTCTTGAGCATGTATACTTCTGCTACTTGTTCTACATCAGACTTCTTCCGCAAACGTTGAAACGCTTTACCTCGGTGAGTTTCGCGGCATTCCGACTTCGATGCCCCGGTTGCCGAAATTCAGTTGCCTTTGGATTTTAGGTGATCCCTCTTAGTCATGTATGCTTCTGCTACTTGTTCTAAATCAGACTTCTTTTGCAAAAGGGGAATTGCTTTGAATCGGTGAGTTTCGTGGCATTCCGCCTTCGATGCCCCGGTTGCCGAAATTCAGTTGCCTTTGAATTTCGGGTGATCCCTCTTGAGCATGGATGCTTCTGCTACTTGTTCTACATCAGACTTCTTCCGCAAACGGCGAAACGCTTTGCCTCGGTCAGTTTCACGGCATTCCGACTTCGATACCCCGGTTGCCGAAATTTAGTTGCCTTTGAATTTCGGGTGATCCCTCTTGAGCATGTATGCTTCTGCTAGTTGTTCTAAATCAGACTTCTTCCGCAAACGGCGAAACGCTTTGCCTCGGTGAGTTTCCCGGCATTCCGACTTCGATGCCCCGGTTGCTGAAATTGAATTGCCTTTGGATTTCGGGTGATCCCTCTTGAGCATGTATGCTTATGCTACTTGTTCTAAATCAAACTTCTTCCGCAAATGGCAAAACGCTTTGACTCAGTGAGTTTCGCGACATTCTAACTTGGTTGCCCCGGTTGCTGAAATTCAGTTGTCTTTGAATTTCGAGTGATCCCTCTTGAGCATGGATGCTTCTGCTACTTGTTCTACATCAGACTTCTTCCGCAAACGGGGAAACGCTTTGACTCTGTGAATTTCACGGCATTTCGACTTCCATCACCCGTTTGACGAAATTCAGTTGCCTTTGGATTTCGGGTGATCCCTCTTGAGCATGTATTCTTCTGCTACTTGTTCTAAATCAGACTTCTTCCGCAAACGACGAAACGCTTGGACTCGGTGAGTTTCGCAGCATTCCAACTTCGAAGCCCCGGTTGCTGAAATTCAGTTGCATTTGAATTTCGGGTGATCAATCTTGAGCATGTATGCTTCTGCTACTTGTTTTAAATCAGTCTTCTTACGTCAATGGTGAAACGGTTTGACTCGGTGAGTTTCGCGGCATTCCGACTTCGATGCCCCGGTTGCCGAAATTCTGTTGCCTTTGAATTGCTGGCGATCCCTCTTGAGCATGTATGCTTAAGCTACTTGTTCTATATCAGACTTCTTCTGCGAATGGGGAAACGCTTTGACTCGGTGAATTTCGCGGCATTCCGACTTTGATTCCCCGTTTGCCAAAATTCAGTTCCCTTTGGATTTCGGGTGATCCCTCTTGAGCATGTATGCTTCTGCTACTTGTTCTAAATCAGACTTCTTCCGCAAATGGCGAAACGCTTTGACTAGGTGAGTTTCGCGACATTCCGACTTCGATGCCCCTGTCGCCGCAATTCAGTTGCCTTTGGATTTCGAGGGATCCCTCTTGAGCATGTATGCTTCTGCTACTAGCTCTAAATCAGACTTCTTCCGCAAATGGCAAAATGCTTTGAATCAATGAGTTTCGCGGCATTCCGCCTTCGATGCCCCGGTTGCCGAAATTCAATTGCCTTTGAATTTCGGGTGATCCCTCTTGAGCATGTATACTTCTGCTACTTGTTCTACATCAGACTTCTTCCGCAAACGTTGAAACGCTTTACCTCGGTGAGTTTCGCGGCATTCCGACTTCGATGCCCCGGTTGCCGAAATTCAGTTGCCTTTGGATTTTAGGTGATCCCTCTTAGTCATGTATGCTTCTGCTACTTGTTCTAAATCAGACTTCTTTTGCAAAAGGGGAATTGCTTTGAATCGGTGAGTTTCGTGGCATTCCGCCTTCGATGCCCCGGTTGCCGAAATTCAGTTGCCTTTGAATTTCGGGTGATCCCTCTTGAGCATGGATGCTTCTGCTACTTGTTCTACATCAGACTTCTTCCGCAAACGGCGAAACGCTTTGCCTCGGTCAGTTTCACGGCATTCCGACTTCGATACCCCGGTTGCCGAAATTTAGTTGCCTTTGAATTTCGGGTGATCCCTCTTGAGCATGTATGCTTCTGCTAGTTGTTCTAAATCAGACTTCTTCCGCAAACGGCGAAACGCTTTGCCTCGGTGAGTTTCCCGGCATTCCGACTTCGATGCCCCGGTTGCTGAAATTGAATTGCCTTTGGATTTCGGGTGATCCCTCTTGAGCATGGATGCTTCTGCTACTTGTTCTACATCAGACTTCTTCCGCAAACGGGGAAACGCTTTGACTCTGTGAATTTCCCGGCATTTCGACTTCCATCACCCGTTTGACGAAATTCAGTTGCCTTTGGATTTCGGGTGATCCCTCTTGAGCATGTATTCTTCTGCTACTTGTTCTAAATCAGACTTCTTCCGCAAACGACGAAACGCTTGGACTCGGTGAGTTTCGCAGCATTCCAACTTCGAAGCCCCGGTTGCTGAAATTCAGTTGCATTTGAATTTCGGGTGATCAATCTTGAGCATGTATGCTTCTGCTACTTGTTTTAAATCAGTCTTCTTACGTCAATGGTGAAACGGTTTGACTCGGTGAGTTTCGCGGCATTCCGACTTCGATGCCCCGGTTGCCGAAATTCTGTTGCCTTTGAATTGCTGGCGATCCCTCTTGAGCATGTATGCTTAAGCTACTTGTTCTATATCAGACTTCTTCTGCGAATGGGGAAACGCTTTGACTCAGTGAATTTCGCGGCATTCCGACTTTGATTCCCCGTTTGCCAAAATTCAGTTCCCTTTGGATTTCGGGTGATCCCTCTTGAGCATGTATGCTTCTGCTACTTGTTCTAAATCAGACTTCTTCCGCAAATGGCGAAACGCTTTGACTAGGTGAGTTTCGCGACATTCCGACTTCGATGCCCCTGTCGCCGCAATTCAGTTGCCTTTGGATTTCGAGGGATCCCTCTTGAGCATGTATGCTTCTGCTACTTGCTCTAAATCAGACTTCTTCCGCAAATGGCGAAATGCTTTGAATCAATGAGTTTCGCGGCATTCCGCCTTCGATGCCCCGGTTGCCGAAATTCAATTGCCTTTGAATTTCGGGTGATCCCTCTTGATCATGTATGCTTCTGCTAGTTGTTCTACATCAGACTTCTTCCGCAAACATCGAAACGCTTTGCCTCGGTGCGTTTCGTGGCATTCCGACTTCGATGCCCCGGTTGCTGAAATTCAGTTGCCTTTGAATTTCGGGTGATCCCTCTTGAGCATGTACGCTTCTGCTACTTGTTCTAGATCAGACTTCTTCCGCAAACGGCGAAACGCTTCGACTCGGTGAGTTTCGAGGCATTCGAACTTCGATGCCCCGGTTGCCGAAATTCAGTTGTCTTCGAATTTCGGGTGATCCCTCTTGAGCATGGATGTTTCTGCTACGTGTTCTACATCATACTTCTTCCGCAAACGGCGAAACGCTTCGACTCGGTGAGTTTCGAGGCATTCGAACTTCGATGCCCCGGTTGCCGAAATTCAGTTGTCTTCGAATTTCGGGTGATCCCTCTTGAACATGTATGCTTCTGCTACTTCTTCTACATCAGACTTCTTCCGCAAACGTTGAAACGCTTTGCCTCGGTGAGTTTCGTGGCATTCCGAATTCGATGCCCCGGTTGCCGAAATTCAGTTGTCTTTGGATTTGGGGCGATCCCTCTTGAGCATGTATGCTTCTGCTACTTCTTCTACATCAGACTTCTTCCGCAAACGTTGAAACGCTTTGCCGCGGTGAGTTTCGCGGCATTCCGAATTCGATGCCCCGGTTGCCGAAATTCAGTTGTCTTTGGATTTGGGGCGATCCCTCTTGAGCATGTATGCTTCTGCTACTTGTTCTACGTCAGACTTCTTCCGCAAATGGCAAAATGCTTTGACTCCGTGACTTTCGCGGCATTCCGACTTCGATGCCCGGGTTGTAGAAATTCAGTTGCCTTTGAATTTCTGGTGATTCCTTTTGAGCATGGATGCTTCTGGTACTTGTTCTACATCATACTTCTTCCGCAAACGGCGAAACGCTTCGACTCGGTGAGTTTCGAGGCATTCGAACTTCGATGCCCCGGTTGCCGAAATTCAGTTGTCTTCGAATTTCGGGTGATCCCTCTTGAACATGTATGCTTCTGCTACTTCTTCTACATCAGACTTCTTCCGCAAACGTTGAAACGCTTTGCCTCGGTGAGTTTCGCGGCATTCCGAATTCGATGCCCCGGTTGCCGAAATTCAGTTGTCTTTGGATTTGGGGCGATCCCTCTTGAGCATGTATGCTTCTGCTACTTGTTCTATGTCAGACTTCTTCCGCAAATGGCAAAATGCTTTGACTCCGTGACTTTCGCGGCATTCCGACTTCGATGCCCGGGTTGTAGAAATTCAGTTGCCTTTGAATTTCTGGTGATCCCTTTTGAGCATGGATGCTTCTGCTACTTGTTCTACATCAGACTTCTTCCGCAAACGTTGAAACGCTTTGCCTCGGTGAGTTTCGTGGCATTCCGACTTCGATGCCCCGGTTGACGAAATTCAGTTGTCTTTGGATTTCAGGTGATCCCTCTTAGTCATGTATGCTTCTGCTACTTGTTCTACATCATACTTCTTCCGCAAACGGCGAAACACTTCGACTCGGTGAGTTTCGAGGCATTCGAACTTCGATGCCCCGGTTGCCGAAATTCAGTTGTCTTCGAATTTCGGGTGATCCCTCTTGAGCATGGATGCTTCTGCTACTTGTTCTACATCAGACTTCTTCCGCAAACGGGGAAACGCTTTGACTCGGTGAATTTCGCGGCATTCCGACTTCGATTCCCCGTTTGCCGAAATTCAGTTGCCTTTGAATTTCGGGTGATCCCTCTTGAGCATGGATGCTTCTGCTACTTGTTCTACATCATACTTCTTCCGCAAACGGGGAAACGCTTTGACTCGGTGACTTTCATGGCATTCCACCTTCGATGCCCCGGTTGCCGAAATTCAGTTGCCTTTGAATTTCGGGTCATCCCTCTTGAGCATGGATGCTTCTGCGACTTGTTCTACATCATACTTCTTCCGCAATCGGGGAAACGCTTTGACTCGGTGACTTTCGCGGCATTCCGACTTCGATTCCCCTTTTGCCGAAATTCAGTTGCCTTTGGATTTCGGGTGATCCCTCTTGAGCATGTATGCTTCTGCTACTTCTTCTACATCAGACTTCTTCCGCAAACGTTGAAACGCTTTGCCTCGGTGAGTTTCGCGGCATTCCGAATTCGATGCCCCGGTTGCCGAAATTCAGTTGTCTTTGGATTTGGGGCGATCCCTCTTGAGCATGTATGCTTCTGCTACTTGTTCTACGTCAGACTTCTTCCGCAAATGGCAAAATGCTTTGACTCCGTGACTTTCGCGGCATTCCGACTTCGATGCTCGGGTTGTAGAAATTCAGTTGCCTTTGAATTTCTGGTGATCCCTTTTGAGCATGGATGCTTCTGCTACTTGTTCTAAATCATACTTCTTCCGCAAACGGCGAAACGCTTCGACTTGGTGAGTTTCGAGGCATTCGAACTTCGATGCCCCGGTTGCCGAAATTCAGTTGTCTTCGAATTTCGAGTGATCCCTCTTGAGCATGGATGCTTCTGCTACTTGTTCTACATCAGACTTCTTCCGCAAACGGGGAAACGCTTTGACTCGGTGAATTTCGCGGCATTCCGCCTTCGATTCCCCGTTTGCCGAAATTCAGTTGCCTTTGAATTTCGGGTGATCCCTCTTGAGCATGGATGCTTCTGCTACTTGTTCTACATCATACTTCTTCCGCAAACGGGGAAACGCTTTGACTCGGTGACTTTCATGGCATTCCACCTTCGATGCCCCGGTTGCCGAAATTCAGTTGCCTTTGAATTTCGGGTGATCCCTCTTGAGCATGGATGCTTCTGCGACTTTTTCTACATCATACTTCTTCCGCAATCGGGGAAACGCTTTGACTCGGTGACTTTCGCGGCATTCCGATTTCGATTCCCCTTTTGCCGAAATTCAGTTGCCTTTGGATTTCGGGTGATCCCTCTTGAGCATGTATGCTTCTGCTACTTCTTCTACATCAGACTTCTTCCGCAAACGTTGAAACGCTTTGCCTCGGTGAGTTTCGCGGCATTCCGAATTCGATGCCCCGGTTGCCGAATTTCAGTTGTCTATGGATTTGGGGCGATCCCTCTTGAGCATGTATGCTTCTGCTACTTGTTCTACGTCAGACTTCTTCCGCAAATGGCAAAATGCTTTGACTCCGTGACTTTCGCGGCATTCCGACTTCGATGCCCGGGTTGTAGAAATTCAGTTGCCTTTGAATTTCTGGTGATCCCTTTTGAGCATGGATGCTTCTGCTACTTGTTCTACATCATACTTCTTCCGCAAACGGCGAAACGCTTCGACTCGGTGAGTTTCGCGGCATTCGAACTTCGATGCCCCGGTTGCCGAAATTCAGTTGTCTTCGAATTTCGGGTGATCCCTCTTGAGCATGGATGCTTCTGCTACTTGTTCTACATCAGACTTCTTCCGCAAACGGGGAAACGCTTTGACTCGGTGAATTTCGCGGCATTCCGACTTCGATTCCCCGTTTGCCGAAATTCAGTTGCCTTTGAATTTCGGGTGATCCCTCTTGAGCATGGATGCTTCTGCTACTTGTTCTACATCATACTTCTTCCGCAAACGGGGAAACGCTTTGACTCGGTGACTTTCATGGCATTCCACCTTCGATGCCCCGGTTGCCGAAATTCAGTTGCCTTTGAATTTCGGGTGATCCCTCTTGAGCATGGATGCTTCTGCGACTTGTTCTACATCATACTTCTTCCGCAATCGGGGAAACGCTTTGACTCGATGACTTTCGCGGCATTCCGACTTCGATTCCCCTTTTGCCGAAATTCAGTTGCCTTTGGATTTCGGGTGATCCCTCTTGAGCATGTATGCTTCTGCTACTTGTTCTACATCAGACTTCTTCCGCAAACAGGGCAACACTTTGCCTCGGTGACTTTCGCGGCATTCCGACTTCGATGCCCCGGTCGCCAATATTCAGTTGCCTTTGGATTTCGGGGGATCCCTCTTGAGCATGTATGCTTCTGCTACTTGTTCTACATCAGACTTCTTCCGCAAACGTTGAAACCCTTTCCCTCGGTGAGTTTCGCGGCATTCCGACTTCGATGCCCCGGTTGCTGAAATTCAGTTACCTTTGGATTTCGGGTTATCCCTCTTGAGCATGTATGCTTCTGCTACTTGTCCTAACTCAGACTTCTTCCGCAAATGGTGAAATGCTTTGGATTAGTGAGTTTCGCGGCATTCCACCTTCGATGCCCCGGTTGTCGAAATTCAGTTGCCTTTGAATTTCGGGTGATCCCTTTTGAGCATGGATGCTTCTACTACTTGTTCTACATCATACTTCTTCCGCAAACGG
Organism: Populus davidiana; assembly: GCA_030145905.1. NCBI lineage: Eukaryota > Viridiplantae > Streptophyta > Magnoliopsida > Malpighiales > Salicaceae > Populus > Populus davidiana. The sequence goes on along the minus strand of CM057794.1, from coordinate 547,881 downwards.
CGAAACGCTTCGACTCGGTGAGTTTCGAGGCATTCGAACTTCGATGCCCCGGTTGCCGAAATTCAGTTGTCTTTGAATTTCGGGTGATCCCTCTTGAGCATGGATGCTTCTGCTACTTGTTCTACATCAGACTTCTTCCGCAAACGGGGAAACGCTTTGACTCGGTGACTTTCATGGCATTCCACCTTCGATGCCCCGGTTGCCGAAATTCAGTTGCCTTTGAATTTCGGGTGATCCCTCTTGAGCATGGATGCTTCTGCGACTTGTTCTACATCATACTTCTTTCGCAATCGGGGAAACGCTTTGACTCGGTGAGTTTCACGGCATTCCAACTTCGATGCCCCTGTCGCCGAAATTCAGTTGCCTTTGAATTTCGGGTGATCCCTCTTGAGCATGTATGCTTCTGCTACTAGTTCTACATCAGACTTCTTCCGCAAACAGGGCAACGCTTTGCCTCGGTGACTTTCGCGGCATTCCGACTTCGATGCCCCGGTCACCGAAATTCAGTTGCCTTTGGATTTCGGGGGATCCCTCTTAAGCATGTATGCTTCTGGTACTTGTTCTACATCAGACTTCTTCCGCAAACGTCGAAACGCTTTGCCTCGGTGAGTTTCGCGGCATTCCGACTTCGATCCCTCGGTTGCCGAAATTCAGTTGCTTTTGGATTTCGGGTGATCCCTCTTAAGCATGTATGCTTCTGCTACTTGTTCTACATCATATTTCTTCTGCAAACAGCGAAACGCTTCGACTCGGTGAGTTTCGAGGCATTCGAACTTCGATGCCCCGGTTGCCGAAATTCAGTTGTCTTCGAAATTCGGGTGATCCCTCTTGAGCATGGATGCTTCTGCTACTTGTTCTACATCATACTTCTTCCGCAAACAGGGCAACGCTTTGCATCGGTGACTTTCCCGGCATTCCGACTTCGATGCCCCGGTCGCCGAAATTCAGTTGCCTTTGGATTTCGGGTGATCCCTCTTGAGCATTTATGCTTCTGCTACTTGTTCTACATCAAACTTCTTCCGCAAACGACGAAACACTTTGCCTCGGTGAGTTTCACGGCATTCCGACTTCGATACCCCGGTCACCGAAATTCAGTTGCCTTTGAGTTTCGGGTGATCCCTCTTGAGCATGTATGCTTCTGCTACTTGTTCTAAATCTGACTTCTTCCGCAAATGGCGAAACGCTTTGACTAGGTGAGTTTCGCGGCATTCCGACTTCGATACCCCGGTTGCCGAAATTCAGTTGCCTTAGAATTTATGGTGATCCATCTTGAGCTTGTATGCTTCTGCTACTTGTTCTACATCAGACTTATTCCGCAAACGTCGAAACGCTTTGCCTCGGTGAGTTTCGCGGAATTCCAACTTCGATGCCCCGGTTGCTGAAATTCAATGGCCTTTTAATTTCGGGTGATCCCTATTGAGCATGTATGCATCTGCTACTTGTTCTACATCAGACTTCTTCAGCAAACGAGGAAACGCTTTGATTCGTTGAATTTCATGGCATTCCGACTTCGATCACCCGATTGCTGAAATTCAGTTGCCTTTGAATTTCTGGTGATCCCTCTTGAGCATGTATGCTTCTGCTACTTGTTCTACATCAGACTTCTTCCGCAAATGTTGAAAAGCTTTGCCTCGGTGAGTTTCGCGGCATTCCGCCTTCGATGCCCGAGTTGCCCAAATTCAGTTGCCTTTGAATTTCGGGTGATCCCTCTTGAGCATGGATGCTTCTGCTACTTGTTCTACATCAGACTTCTTCCGCAAACGGTGAAATGCTTTGAATCGGTGAGTTTCACGGCATTCCAACTTCGATGCCCGGGTTGCCAAAATTCAGTTGCCTTTGAATTTCGGGTGATCCCTCTTGAGCATGGATGCTTCTGCTACTTGTTCTACATCATACTTCTTCCGCAAATGGGGAAACGCTTTGACACGTTGACATTCGCAACATTCCGACTTCGATTCCCCGTTTGCCGATATTCAGTTGCCTTTGGATTTCGGGTGATCCCTCTTGAGCATGTATGCTTCTGCTACTTGTTCTAAATCAGACTTCTTCCGCAAACAGAGAAACGCTTTGACTCGGTGAATTTCGCGGCATTCCGACTTCGATTCCCCGTTTGCCGAAATTCAGTTGCCTTTGGATTTCGGGTGAACCCTCTTGAGCATGTATGCTTCTGCTACTTGTTCTAAATCAAACTTCTTCCGCAAACGGCGAAACGCTTTGACTTAGTGAGTTTCGCGGCTTTCCGACTTCGATGCCCGGGTTGCCGAAATTCAGTTGCCTTTGAATTTCGAGAGATCCCTCTTGAGCATGGATGCTTCTGCCACTTGGTCTACATCATACTTCTTCCCCAAACGGCGAAACGCTTTGACTCGGTGAGTTTCGCGGCATTCTAACTTCGATGCCCTGGTTGCCGAAATTCAGTTGTCTTTGAAATTCGGGTGATCCCTCTTGAGCATGGGTGCTTCTGCTACTTGTTCTACATCAGACTTCTTCCGTAAACGGGGAAATGCTTTGACTCGGTGACTTTCGCGGCATTCCGACTTCGATTCCCCTTTTGCCGAAATTCAGTTGCCTTTGGATTTCGGGTGATCCCTCTTGAGCATGTATGCTTCTGCTACTTGTTCTACATCAGACTTCTTCCGCAAACACGGCAACGCTTTGCCTCGGTGACTTTCGCGGCATTCCGACTTCGATGCCCCGGTCTCCAAAATTCAATTGCCTTTGAATTTCGGGGGAGCCCTCTTGAGAATGTATGCTTCTGCTACTTGTTCTACATCAGACTTCTTCCGCAAACAGGGCAACGCTTTGCATCGGTGACTTTCGCGGCATTCCGACTTCGATGCCCCTATCGCCGAAATTCAGTTGCCTTTGGATTTCGATGGAGCCCTCTTGAGCATGTATGCTTCTGCTACTTGTTCTACATCAGACTTCTTCCGCAAACAGGGCAACGCTTTGCCTCGGTGACTTTCGCGGCATTCCGACTTCGATGCCCCGGTCACCGAAATTTCAGTTGCCTTTGGATTTCGGGGGATCCCTCTTTAGCATGTATGCTTCTGCTACTTGTTCTACATCAGACTTATTCCGCAAACGTCGAAACGCTTTGACTCGGTGAGTTTCGCGGCATTCCGACTTCGATGCCCCTGTCGCCGAAATTCAGTTGCCTTTGAATTTCGGGTGATCCCTCTTGAGCATGTATGCTTCTGCTACTAGTTCTACATCAGACTTATTCCGCAAACAGGGCAACGCTTTGCCTCGGTGACTTTCGCGGCATTACGACTTCGATGCCCCGGTCACCGAATTTTCAGTTGCCTTTGGATTTCGGGGGATCCCTCTTGAGCATGTATGCTTCTGCTACTTGTTCTACATCAGACTTATTCCGCAAATGTCGAAACGCTTTGCCTCGGTGAGTTTCGCGGCATTCCGACATCGATGCCCCTGTCGCCGAAATTCAGTTGCCATTGAATTTCGGGTGATCCCTCTTGAGCATGTATGCTTCTGCTACTAGTTCTACATCAGACTTATTCCGCAAACAGGGCAACGCTTTGCCTCAGTGACTTTCGCGGCATTCCGACTTCGATGCCCCGGTCACCGAAATTTCAAAGGCCTTTGGATTTCGGGGGATCCCTCTTGAGCATGTATGCTTCTGCTACTTGTTCTACATCAGACTTATTCCGCAAACGTCGAAACGCTTTGCCTCGGTGAGTTTTGCGGCATTCCGACTTCGATCCCCCGGTTGCCGAAATTGAGTTGCCTTTGGATTTTGGGTGATCCCTCTTGAGCATGTATGCTTCTGCTACTTGTTCTACATCAGACTTCTTCCGCAAATGGCGAAATGCTTTGCCTCGGTGAGTTTCCCGGCATTCCGACTTCGATGCCCCGGTCGCTGAAATTCAGTTGCCTTTGAATTTCGGGTGATCCCTCTTGAGCATGTATGCTTCTGCTACTTGACCTATATCAAACGTATTCCGCAAACGGGAAAACGCTTTTACTCGGTGAATTTCGCGGCATTCCGACTTCGATTCTCTGTTTGCCGAAATTCAGTTGCCTTTGGATTTCGGGTGATCCCTCTTGAGCATCTATGCTTCTGCTACTTGTTCTAAATCAGACTTCTTCCGTAAATGGCGAAACGCTTTGACTAGGTGAGTTTCGCGGCATTCCGACTTCGATACCCCGGTTGCCGAAATTCAGTTGCCTTAGAATTTCTGGTGATCCCTCTTGAGCTTGTATGCTTCTGCTACTTGTTCTACATCAGACTTCTTCCGCAAACATTGAAACGCTTTGCCTCGGTGAGTTTTGCGGCATTCCGACTTCGATGCCCCGGTTTCCGAAATTCAATTGCCTTTGAATTTCGGGTGATCCCTATTGAGCATGTATGCTTCTGCTACTTGTTCTACATCAGACTTCTTCTGCAAATGGGGAAACGCTTTGACTCGTTGAATTTCATGGCATTCCGACTTCGATCACCCGGTTGCCGAAATTCAGTTGCCTTTGAATTTCTGGTGATCCCTCTTGAGCATGTATGCTTCTGCTACTTGTTCTACATCAGACTTATTCCGCAAACGTTGAAACGCTTTGCCTCGGTGAGTTTCGCGGCATTCGGTCTTCGATGCCCGGGTTGCCGAAATTCAGTTGCCTTTGAATTTCGGGTGATCCCTCTTGAGCATGGATGCTTCTGCTACTTGTTCTAAATCAGACTTCTTCCGCAAATGGTGAAATGCTTTGAATCGGTGAGTTTCGCGGCATTCCACCTTCGATGCCCCGGTTGTCGAAATTCAGTTGCCTTTGAATTTCGGGTGATCCCTCTTGAGCATGGATGCTTCTACTACTTGTTCTACATCATAATTCTTCCGCAAACGGCGAAACGCTTCGACTCGGTGAGTTTCGAGGCATTCGAACTACGATGCCCCGGTTGCCGAAATTCAGTTGCCTTTGAATTTCGGATGATCCCTCTTGAGCATGGATGCTTCTGCTACTTGTTCTACATCAGATTTCTTCCGCAAACGGGGAAACGCTTTGACTCGGTGACTTTCGCGGCATTCCGACTTCGATTTCCCTTTTGCCGAAATTCAGTTGCCTTTGGATTTCGGGTGATCCCTCTTGAGCATGTATGCTTATGCTACTTGTTCTACATCAGACTTCTTCCGCAAACAGGGCAACGCTTTGCAACGGTGACTTTCGCGGCATTCCGACTTCGATGCCTAAGTCGCCGAAATTCAGTTGCCTTTGAATTGCGGGCGATCCCTCTAGAGCATGTATGCTTCTGCTACTTGTTCTAAATCAGACTTCTTCCGCAAACGGAGAAACGCTTTGACTCAGTCAATTTCGCGGCATTCCGACTTCGATTCCCCGTTTGCCGAAATTCAGTTGCCTTTGGATTTCGGGTGATCCCTCTTGAGCATGTATGCTTCTGCTACTTGTTCTACATCAGACTTCTTCCGCAAACGTTGAAACGCTTTGCCTCGGTGATTATCGCGGCATTCCAACTTCGATGCCCCGGTCGCTGAAATTCAGTTGCCTTTGGATTTCGGGTGATCCCTCTTGAGCAACTATGCTTCTGCTACTTGTTCTAAATCAGACTTCTTCGTCAAACTGAGAAACGCTTTGACTCGGTCAATTTCGCGGCATTCCTACTTCGATTCCCCGTTTGCCGAAATTCAGTTGCCTTTGGATTTCGGGTGATCCGTCTTGAGCATGTATGCTTATGCTACTTCTTCTACATCTGACTTCTTCCACAAACGTTGAAACGCTTTGCCTCGGTCCGTTTCGCGGCATTCTGACTTCGATGCCCCGGTTGCCGAAGTTCAGTTGCCTTTGGATTTCGGGTGATGCCTCTTGAGCATGTATTCTTCTGCTACTTGTTCTAAATCAGACTTCTTCCGCAAATGGTGAAATGCTTTGAATCGGTGAGTTTCACGGCATTCCACCTTCGATGCCCCGGTGGCCGAAATTCAGTTGCCTTTGGATTTCGGGGGATCCCTCTTGAGCATGTATGCTTCTGCTACTTGTTCTACATCAGACTTCTTCCGCAAACGTTGAAACGCTTTGCCTCGGTGAGTTTCGCGGCATTCCGACTTCGATGCCCTAGTTGCCGAAATTCAGTTGCATTTGGATTTCGGGCGATCCCTCTTGAGCATGTATGCTTCTGCTACTTGTTCTACATCAGACTTCTTCCGCAAACGGGGAAACGCTTTGACTCAGTGACTTTCATGGCATTCCGACTTCCATCACCCGTTTGATGAAATTCAGTTGCCTTTGGATTTTGGCTGATCCCTCTTGAGCATGTATGCTTATGCTACTTGTTCTAAATCATACTTCTTCCGCAAACGGCAAAAGGCTTTGACTCAGTGAGTTTTGCGGCATTCCGACTTTGATGCCCGGGTTGCCGAAATTCAGTTGCCTTTGAATTTCGGGTGATCCCTCTTGAGCATGGATGCTTCTGCTACTTGTTCTACATCATACTTCTTCCGCAAACGGCGAAACGCTTTGACTCGGTCAGTTTTGAGGCATTTGAACTTCGATGCCCCGGTTGCCGAAATTCAGTTTCCTTCGAATTTCGGGTGATCCCTATTGAGCATGGATGCTTCTGCTACTTGTTCTACATCAGACTTCTTCCGCAAACGGGGAAAAGCTTTGACTCGGTTACTTTCGCGGCATTCCGACTCCGATTCCCCTTTTGCCGAAATTCAGATGCCTTTGGATTTCGGGTGATCCCTCTTGAGCATGTATGCTTCTGCTACTTGTTCTACATCAGACTTCTTCCGCAAACAGGGCAACGCTTTGCCTCCATGACTTTCGCGGCATTCCGACTTCGATGCCCCGGTCGCCGAAATTCAGTTGCCTTTGGATTTCGGGGGATCCCTCTTGAGCATGTATGCTTCTGCTACTTGTTCTACATCAGACTTCTTCCACAAAAGTTGAAACGCTTTGACTCGGTGAATTTCGCGGCATTCCTACTGTGATTCCCCGTTTGCCGAAATTCAGTTGCCTTTGAATTTCGGGTGATCCCTCATGTGCATGTATGCTTCTGCTACTTGTTCTACATCGGACTTCTTCCGAAAATGGCGAAACGCTTTGCCTCAGTGAGTTTTGCGGCTGTCCGACTTCGATGTCCCGGTTGCCAAAATTCAGTTGCCCTTCAATTTCGGGCGATCCCTCTTTAGCATGTATACTTCTGCTACTTGTTCTATATCATACTTCTTCCGCAAACGGGGAAACGCTTTGACTCGGTGAATTTCACGGCATTCCGACTTCGATTCCCAGTTTGCCGAAATTCAGTTGCGTTTGGATTTCGGGTGATCCCTCTTGAGCATGTATGCTTCTGCTACTTGTTCTAAATCAGACTTCTTCTGCAAATGGCGAAAAGCTTTGACTAGGTGAGTTTCGCGGCATTCCGACTTCGATACCCCGGTTGCCGAAATTCAGTTGCCTTAGAATTTCTGGTGATCCCTCTTGAGCATGTACGCTTCTGCTACTTGTTCTACATCAGACTTCTTCCGCAAACATTGAAACGCTTTGCCTCGGTGATTTTCGCGGCATTTGGACTTCGATGCCCCGGTTGCTGAAATTCAGTTGCCTTTGAATTTCGGGTGATCCCTCTTTAGCATGTTTGCTTCTGCTACTTGTTCTACATCAGACTTCTTCCGCAAACGGGGAAACGCTTTGACTCGGTGAATTTCATGGCATTCCCACTTCGATCACCCGTTTGACGAAATTCAGTTGCCTTTGGATTTCGGGCGATCCCTCTTGAGCATGTATGGTTATGCTACCTGTTCTAAATCAGACTTCTTCCGCAAATGGCGAAATGCTTTGACGCAGTGAGTTTCGCGGCATTCCGACTTCGAGGCCCGGGTTGCCGAAATTCAGTTGCCTTTGGATTTCGGGTGATCCCTCTTGAGCATGTATGCTTCTGCTACTTGTTCTACATCAGACTTCTTCCGCAAACGGCGAAACGCTTTGCCTCGGTGAGTTTCCCGGCATTCCGACTTCGATGCCCCGGTTGCTGAAATTTAGTTGCGTTTGAATTTCGGGTGATTCCTCTTGAGCATGTATGCTTCTGCTAGTTGTTCTAAATCAGACTTCTTCCGCAAATGGCGAAATGCTTTGACTCAGAGAGTTTCGCGGCATTCCGACTTCGATGCCCGGGTTGCCGAAATTCAGTTGCCTTTGAATTTCGGGTGATCCATCTGGAGCATGGATGATTCTGGTACTTGTTCTACATCATACTTCTTCCGCAAACGGGGAAACGCTTTGACTCGTTGAATTTCACGGCATTCCGACTTTACCCTGTTTGCCGAAATTCAGCTGCCTTTGGATTTCGGGTGATCCCTCTTGAGCATGTATGGTTATGCTACTTGTTCTACATCAGACTTCTTCCGCAAACGGGGAAACGCTTTGACTCGGTGAGTTTCGTGGCATTCCGACTTTGAGGCCCGGGTTGCCGAAATTCAGTTGCCTTTGAATATCGGGTGATCCCTCTTGAGCATGGATGCTTCTGCTACTTGTTCTACATCAGACTTCTTCCGCAAACGGCGAAACGCTTTGCCTCGGTGAGTTTCCCGGCATTGCGACTTCGATGCCCCGGTTGCTGAAATTTAGTTGCGTTTGAATTTCGGGTGATCCCTCTTGAGCATGTATCCTTCTGCTACTTGTTCTAAATCAGACTTCTTCCGCAAATGGCGAAATGCTTTGACTCAGAGAGTTTCGCGGCATTCCGACTTCGATGCCCGGGTTGCCGAAATTCAGTTGCCTTTGAATTTCGGGTGATCCATCTTGAGCATGGATGATTCTGGTACTTGTTCTACATCATACTTCTTCCGCAAACGGGGAAACACTTTGACTCGTTGAATTTCACGGCATTCCGACTTTACCCTGTTTGCCGAAATTCAGTTGCCTTTGGATTTCGGGTGATCCCTTTTGAGCATGTATGCTTCTGCTACTTGTTCTACATCAGACTTCTTCCGCAAACGGGGAAACGCTTTGACTCGGTGAATTTCGCGGCATTCCGACTTCGATTCCCCATTTGCCGAAATTCAGTTGCCTTTGGATTTCGAGTGATCCCTCTTGAGCATGTATGCTTCTGCTACTTGTTCTAAATTAGACTTCTTCCGCAAATGGCAAAACGCTTTGACTCGCTGAGTTTCGCGGCATTCCAACTTTGATGCCCCGGTTGCCGAAATTCTGTTGCGTTTGAATTTCGGGTGATCCCTCTTGAGCATGTATCCTTCTGCTACTTGTTCTAAATCAGACTTCTTCCGCAAATGGCGAAATGCTTTGACTCAGAGAGTTTTCCGGCATTCCGACTTCGATGCCCGGGTTGCCGAAATTCAGTTGCCTTTGAATTTTGGGAGATCCCTCTTGAGCATGGATGCTTCTGCTACTTGGTCTACATCAGACTTCTTTCGCAAACGGGGAAACGCTTTGACTCGGTGAGTTTTGCGGCATTCCGACTTCGATGCCCCGGTTGCCGAAATTCAGTTGCCTTTGAATTGCGGGCGATCCCTCTAGAGCATGTATGCTTCTGCTACTTGTTCTACATCAGACTTCTTCCGCAAACGGGGAAACGCTTTGACTCGGTGACTTTCATGGCATTCCGACTTCGATCACCCGTTTGATGAAATTCAGTTGCCTTTGGATTTCGGGTGATCCCTCTTGAGCATGTATGCTTATGCTACTTGTTCTAAATCAGACTTCTTCCGCAAATGGCAAAAGGCTTTGACTCAGTGAGTTTCGCGGCATTCCGACTTCGATGCCCGGGTTGCCGAAATTCAGTTGCCTTTGAATTTCGGGTAATCCCTTTTGAGCATGGATGCTTCTGCTACTTGTTCTACATTATACTTCTTCCGCAAACGGCGAAACGCTTTGACTCGGTGAGTTTCGAGGCATTCAAACTTCGATGCCCCGGTTGCCGAATTTCAGTTGTCTTCGAATTTCGGGTGATCCCTCTTGAGCATGGATGCTTCTGCTACTTGTGCTACATCAGACTTCTTCCGTCAACGGGGAAACGCTTTGACTCGGTGAGTTTCGCGGCATTCCGACATCGATTCCCCTTTTTCCAAAATTCAGTTGCCTTTGGATTTCGGGTGATCCCTCTTGAGCATGTAAGCTTCTGCTACTTGTTCTACATCATACTTCTTCCGCAAACAGGGCAACGCTTTGCCTTGGTGACTTTCGCGGCATTCCGACTTCAATGCCCCGGTTGCCGAAATTCAGTTGCCTTTGGATTTCGGGGGATCCCTCTTGAGCATGTATGCTTCTGCTACTTGTTCTACATCAGACTTCTTCCGCAAACGTTGAAACGCTTTGCCTCGGTGAGTTTCGCGGCATTCCGCCTTCGATGCCCCGGTTGCCGAAATTCAGTTGTCTTTGAAATTCGGGTGATCCCTCTTGAGCATGTATGCTTCTGCTACTTGTTCTACATCAGACTTCTTTCGCAAACGGGGAAACGCTTTGACTCGGTGAGTTTCGCGGCATTCCGACTTCGATGCCCCGGTTGCCGAAATTCAGTTGCCTTTGAATTGCGGGCGATCCCTCTAGAGCATGTATGCTTCTGCTACTTGTTCTACATCAGACTTCTTCCGCAAACGGGGAAACGCTTTGACTCGGTGAATTTCATGGCATTCCGACTTCGATCACCCGTTTGATGAAATTCAGTTGCCTTTGGATTTCGGGTGATCCCTCTTGAGCATGTATGCTTATGCTACTTGTTCTAAATCAGACTTCTTCCGCAAATGGCAAAAGGCTTTGACTCAGTGAGTTTCGCGGCATTCCGACTTCGATGCCCGGGTTGCCGAAATTCAGTTGCCTTTGAATTTCGGGTGATCCCTCTTGAGCATGGATGCTTCTGCTACTTGTTCTACATCATACTTCTTCCGCAAACGGCGAAACGCTTTGCCTCGGTGAGTTTCCCGGCATTCCGACTTCGATGCCCCGGTTGCTGAAATTTAGTTGCGTTTGAATTTCGGGTGATCCCTCTTGAGCATGTATGCTTCTGCTACTTGTTCTAAATCAGACTTCTTTCGCAAATGGCAAAATGCTTTGACTCAGAGAGTTTCGCGGCATTCCGACTTCGATGCCCGGGTTGCCGAAATTCAATTGCCTTTGAATTTCGGGTGATCCATCATGAGCATGGATGATTCTGCTACTTGTTCTACATCATATTTCTTCCGCAAATGGCAAAACGCTTTGACTCGCTGAGTTTCGCGGCATTCCAACTTCGATGCCCCGGTTGCCGAAATTCAGTTCCCTTGAATTTTGGGCGATCCCTCTAGAGCATGTATGCTTCTGCTACCTGTTCTACATCAGACTTCTTCCACAAACGGGGAAACGCTTTGACTCGGTGAATTTCGCGGCATTCCGACTTCGATTCCCCGGTTGCCGAAATTCAGTTGCCTTTGAATTTCTGGTGATCCCTCTTGAGCATGGATGCTTCTGCTACTTGTTCTACATCATACTTCTTCCGCAAACGGCGAAACGCTTTGCCTCAGTGAGTTTCCCGGCATTCCGACTTCGATGCCCCGGTTGCTGAAATTTAGTTGCGTTTGAATTTCGGGTGATCCCTCTTGAGCATGTATGCTTCTGCTACTTGTTCTAAATCAGACTTCTTTCGCAAATGGCGAAATGCTTTGACTCAGAGAGTTTCGCGGCATTCCGACTTCGATGCCCGGGTTGCCGAAATTCAGTTGCCTTTGAATTTCGGGTGATCCATCATGAGCATGGATGATTCTGCTACTTGTTCTACATCATACTTCTTCCGCAAACGGGGAAACGCTTTGACTCGTTGAATTTCACGGCATTCCGACTTCGATTCCCCGTTTGCCGAAATTCAGTTGCCTTTGGATTTCGGGTGATCCCTCTTGAGCATGTATGCTTCTGCTACTTGTTCTACATCAGACTTCTTCCGCAAACGGGGAAACGCTTTGACTCGGTGAATTTCATGGCATTCCGACTTCGATCACCCGTTTGATGAAATTCAGTTGCCTTTGGATTTCGGGTGATCCCTCTTGAGCATGTATGCTTATGCTACTTGTTCTAAATCAGACTTCTTCCGCAAATGGCAAAAGGCTTTGACTCAGTGAGTTTCGCGGCATTCCGACTTCGATGCCCGGGTTGCCGAAATTCAGTTGCCTTTGAATTTCGGGTGATCCCTCTTGAGCATGGATGCTTCTGCTACTTGTTCTACATCATACTTCTTCCGCAAACGGCGAAACGCTTTGCATCGGTGAGTTTCCCGGCATTCCGACTTCGATGCCCCGGTTGCTGAAATTTAGTTGCGTTTGAATTTCGGGTGATCCCTCTTGAGCATGTATGCTTCTGCTACTTGTTCTAAATCAGACTTCTTCTGCAAATGGCAAAAGGCTTTGACTCAGTGAGTTTCGCGGCATTCCGACTTCGATGCCCGGGTTGCCGAAATTCAGTTGCCTTTGAATTTCGGGTGATCCCTCTTGAGCATGGATGCTTCTGCTACTTGTTCTACATCATACTTCTTCCGCAAACGGCGAAACGCTTTGCCTCGGTGAGTTTCCCGGCATTCCGACTTCGATGCCCCGGTTGCTGAAATTTAGTTGCGTTTGAATTTCGGGTGATCCCTCTTGAGCATGTATGCTTCTGCTAGTTGTTCTAAATCAGACTTCTTCCGCAAATGGCGAAATGCTTTGACTCAGAGAGTTTCGCGGCATTCCGACTTCGATGCCCGGGTTGCCGAAATTCAGTTGCCTTTGAATTTCGGGTGATCCATCATGAGCATGGATGATTCTGCTACTTGTTCTACATCATACTTCTTCCGCAAACGGGGAAACGCTTTGACTCGTTGAATTTCACGGCATTCCGACTTCGATTCCCCGTTTGCCGAAATTCAGTTGCCTTTGGATTTCGGGTGATCCCTCTTGAGCATGTATGCTTCTGCTACTTGTTCTACATCAGACTTCTTCCGCAAACGGGGAAACGCTTTGACTCGGTGAATTTCATGGCATTCCGACTTCGATCACCCGTTCGATGAAATTCAGTTGCCTTTGGATTTCGGGTGATCCCTCTTGAGCATGTATGCTTATGCTACTTGTTCTAAATCAGACTTCTTCCGCAAATGGCAAAAGGCTTTGACTCAGTGAGTTTCGCGGCATTCCGACTTCGATGCCCGGGTTGCCGAAATTCAGTTGCCTTTGAATTTCGGGTGATCCATCATGAGCATGGATGATTCTGCTACTTGTTCTACATCAGACTTCTTCCGCAAACGGGCAAACGCTTTGACTCGGTGAATTTCATGGCATTCCGACTTCGATCACCCGTTTGATGAAATTCAGTTGCCTTTGGATTTCGGGTGATCCCTCTTGAGCATGTATGCTTATGCTACTTGTTCTAAATCAGACTTCTTCCGCAAATGGCAAAATGCTTTGACTCAGTGAGTTTCGCGGCATTCCAACTTCGATGCCCGGGTTGCCGAAATTCAGTTGCCTTTGAATTTCGGGTAATCCCTCTTGAGCATGGATATGCTTCTACTACTTGTTCTACATCATACTTCTTCTGCAAACGGCGAAACGCTTTGACTCGGTGAGTTTCGAGGCTTTCAAACTTCGATGCCCCGGTTGCCGAAATTCAGTTACCTTTGAATTTTGGGCGATCCCTCTTGAGCATGGATGCTTCTACTACTTGTTCTACATCATACTTCTTCCGCAAATGGCAAAACGCTTTGACTCGCTGAGTTTCGCGGCATTCCAACTTCGATGCCCCGGTTGCCGAAATTCAGTTCCCTTAAATTTTGGGCGATCCCTCTAGAGCATGTATGCTTCTGCTACTTGTTCTACATCAGACTTCTTCCACAAACGGGGAAACGCTTTGACTCGGTGAATTTCGCGGCATTCCGACTTCGATGCCCCGGTTGCTGAAATTTAGTTGCGTTTGAATTTCGGGTGATCCCTCTTGAGCACGTATCCTTCTGCTACTTGTTCTAAATCAGACTTCTTCCGCAAATGGCAAAAGGCTTTGACTCAGTGAGTTTCGCGGCATTCATACTTCGATGCCCGGGTTGCCGAAATTCAGTTGCCTTTGAATTTCGGGTGATCCCTCTTGAGCATGGATGCTTCTGCTACTTGTTCTACATCATACTTCTTCCGCAAACGGCGAAACGCTTTGCCTCGGTGAGTTTCCCGGCATTCCGACTTCGATGCCCCGGTTGCTGAAATTTAGTTGCGTTTGCATTTCGGGTGATCCCTCTTGAGCATGTATGCTTCTGCTACTTGTTCTAAATCAGACTTCTTTCGCAAATGGCGAAATGCTTTGACTCAGAGAGTTTCGCGGCATTCCGACTTCGATGCCCGGGTTGCCGAAATTCAGTTGCCTTTGAATTTCGGGTGATCCATCATGAGCATGGATGATTCTGCTACTTGTTCTACATCAGACTTCTTCCGCAAACGGGGAAACGCTTTGACTCGGTGAATTTCACGGCATTCCGACTTCGATTCCCCGTTTGCCGAAATTCAGTTGCCTTTGGATTTCGGGTGATCCCTCTTGAGCATGTATGCTTCTGCTACTTGTTCTACATCAGACTTCTTCCGCAAACGGGGAAACGCTTTGACTCGGTGAATTTCATGGCATTCCGACTTCGATCACCCGTTCGATGAAATTCAGTTGCCTTTGGATTTCGGGTGATCCCTCTTGAGCATGTATGCTTATGCTACTTGTTCTAAATCAGACTTCTTCCGCAAATGGCAAAAGGCTTTGACTCAGTGAGTTTCGCGGCATTCCGACTTCGATGCCCGGGTTGCCGAAATTCAGTTGCCTTTGAATTTCGGGTGATCCATCATGAGCATGGATGATTCTGCTACTTGTTCTACATCAGACTTCTTCCGCAAACGGGCAAACGCTTTGACTCGGTGAATTTCATGGCATTCCGACTTCGATCACCCGTTTGATGAAATTCAGTTGCCTTTGGATTTCGGGTGATCCCTCTTGAGCATGTATGCTTATGCTACTTGTTCTAAATCAGACTTCTTCCGCAAATGGCAAAATGCTTTGACTCAGTGAGTTTCGCGGCATTCCAACTTCGATGCCCGGGTTGCCGAAATTCAGTTGCCTTTGAATTTCGGGTAATCCCTCTTGAGCATGGATATGCTTCTACTACTTGTTCTACATCATACTTCTTCTGCAAACGGCGAAACGCTTTGACTCGGTGAGTTTCGAGGCTTTCAAACTTCGATGCCCCGGTTGCCGAAATTCAGTTACCTTTGAATTTTGGGCGATCCCTCTTGAGCATGGATGCTTCTACTACTTGTTCTACATCATACTTCTTCCGCAAATGGCAAAACGCTTTGACTCGCTGAGTTTCGCGGCATTCCAACTTCGATGCCCCGGTTGCCGAAATTCAGTTCCCTTGAATTTTGGGCGATCCCTCTAGAGCATGTATGCTTCTGCTACTTGTTCTACATCAGACTTCTTCCACAAACGGGGAAACGCTTTGACTCGGTGAATTTCGCGGCATTCCGACTTCGATGCCCCGGTTGCTGAAATTTAGTTGCGTTTGAATTTCGGGTGATCCCTCTTGAGCACGTATCCTTCTGCTACTTGTTCTAAATCAGACTTCTTCCGCAAATGGCAAAAGGCTTTGACTCAGTGAGTTTCGCGGCATTCATACTTCGATGCCCGGGTTGCCGAAATTCAGTTGCCTTTGAATTTCGGGTGATCCCTCTTGAGCATGGATGCTTCTGCTACTTGTTCTACATCATACTTCTTCCGCAAACGGCGAAACGCTTTGCCTCGGTGAGTTTCCCGGCATTCCGACTTCGATGCCCCGGTTGCTGAAATTTAGTTGCGTTTGCATTTCGGGTGATCCCTCTTGAGCATGTATGCTTCTGCTACTTGTTCTAAATCAGACTTCTTTCGCAAATGGCGAAATGCTTTGACTCAGAGAGTTTCGCGGCATTCCGACTTCGATGCCCGGGTTGCCGAAATTCAGTTGCCTTTGAATTTCGGGTGATCCATCATGAGCATGGATGATTCTGCTACTTGTTCTACATCAGACTTCTTCCGCAAACGGGGAAACGCTTTGACTCGGTGAATTTCACGGCATTCCGACTTCGATTCCCCGTTTGCCGAAATTCAGTTGCCTTTGGATTTCGGGTGATCCCTCTTGAGCATGTATGCTTCTGCTACTTGTTCTACATCAGACTTCTTCCGCAAACGGGGAAACGCTTTGACTCGGTGAATTTCATGGCATTCCGACTTCGATCACCCGTTTGATGAAATTCAGTTGCCTTTGGATTTCGGGTGATCCTTCTTGAGCATGTATGCTTATGCTACTTGTTCTAAATCAGACTTCTTCCGCAAATGGCAAAAGGCTTTGACTCAGTGAGTTTCGCGGCATTCCGACTTCGATGCCCGGGTTGCCGAAATTCAGTTGCCTTTGAATTTCGGGTGATCCATCATGAGCATGGATGATTCTGCTACTTGTTCTACATCAGACTTCTTCCGCAAACGGGAAAACGCTTTGACTCGGTGAATTTCATGGCATTCCGACTTCGATCACCCGTTTGATGAAATTCAGTTGCCTTTGGATTTCGGGTGATCCCTCTTGAGCATGTATGCTTATGCTACTTGTTCTAAATCAGACTTCTTCCGCAAATGGCAAAATGCTTTGACTCAGTGAGTTTCGCGGCATTCCAACTTCGATGCCCGGGTTGCCGAAATTCAGTTGCCTTTGAATTTCGGGTAATCCCTCTTGAGCATGGATGCTTCTACTACTTGTTCTACATCATACTTCTTCCGCAAACGGCGAAACGCTTTGACTCGGTGAGTTTCGAGGCTTTCAAACTTCGATGCCCCGGTTGCCGAAATTCAGTTACCTTTGAATTTCGGGTAATCCCTCTTGAGCTTGGATGCTTGTACTACTTGTTCTACATCATACTTCTTCCGCAAATGGCAAAACGCTTTGACTCGCTGAGTTTCGCGGCATTCCAACTTCGATGCCCCGGTTGCCGAAATTCAGTTCCCTTGAATTTTGGGCGATCCCTCTAGAGCATGTATGCTTCTGCTACTTGTTCTACATCAGACTTCTTCCACAAATGGGGAAACGCTTTGACTCGGTGAATTTCACGCATTTCCAACTTCGATTCCCCTTTTTACGAAATTCAGTTGCCTTTGGATTTCGGGTGATCCCTCTTGAGCATGTATGCTTCTGCTACTTGTTCCACATCAGACTTCTTCCGCAAACGTCGAAACGCTTTGCCTTGGTGACTTTCGCGGCATTCCGACTTCGATCCCCCGGTTGCCGAAATTCAGTTGCCTTTGAATTTCTGGTGATCCCTCTTTAGCATGTATGCTTCTGGTACTTGTTCTACATCAGACTTCTTCCGCAAACGGGGAAACGCTTTGACTCGGTGAATTTCGCGGCATTCCGAGTTCGATTCCCCATTTGCCGAAATTCAGTTGCCTTTGGATTTCGAGTGATCCCTCTTGAGCATGTATGCTTCTGCTACTTGTTCTAAATGAAACTTCTTCCGCAAATGGCAAAACGCTTTGACTCGCTGAGTTTCGCGGCATTCCAACTTCGATCCGCCGGTTGCCGAAATTCAGTTGCCTTTGAATTTCTGGTGATCCCTCTTGAGCATGTATGCTTCTGCTACTTGTTCTACATCAGACTTCTTCCGCAAACGTCGAAACGCTTTGCCTCGGTGAGTTTCGCGGCATTCCGACTTCGATCCCCCGGTTGCTGAAATTCAGTTGCCTTTGAATTTCTGGTGATCCCTATTGAGCATGTATGCTTCTGCTACTTGTTCCACATCAGACTTCTTCCGCAAACGTCGAAACGCTTTGCCTTGGTGACTTTCGCGGCATTCCGACTTCGATCCCCCGGTTGCCGAAATTCAGTTGCCTTTGAATTTCTGGTGATCCCTCTTGAGCATGTATGCTTCTGCTACTTGTTCTACATCAGACTTCTTCCGCAAACGGGAAACGCTTTGACTCGGTGAATTTCGTAGCATTCCGAGTTCGATTCCCCATTTGCCGAAATTCAGTTGCCTTTGGATTTCGAGTGATCCCTCTTGAGCATGTATGCTTCTGCTACTTGTTCTAAATGAAACTTCTTCCGCAAATGGCAAAACGCTTTGACTCGCTGAGTTTCGCGGCATTCCAACTTCGATGCCCGGGTTGCCGAAATTTAGTTGCCTTTGAATTTCGGGAGATCCCTCTTGAGCATGGATGCTTCTGCTACTTGGTCTATATCATACTTCTTCCACAAACGGCGAAACGCTTTGACTCGGTGAGTTTCGCGGCATTCCGACTTCGATGCCCCGGTCGCCGAAATTCAGTTGCCTTTGAATTTTGGGTGATCCCTCTAGAGCATGTATGCTTCTGCTACTAGTTCTACATCAGACTTCTTCCGCAAACAGGGCAACGCTTTGCCTCGGTGACTTTCGCGGCATTCCGACTTCGATGCCCCGTTCGCCGAAATTCAGTTGCCTTTTGATTTCGGGTGGGTCCCTCTTGAGCATGTATGCTTCTGCTACTTGTTCTACATCAAACTTCTTGCGCAAACGTCGAAACGCTTTGCCTCGGTGAGTTTCGCGCCATTCCGACTACGATCCCCCGGTTGCTGAAATTCAGTTGCCTTTGAATTTCTGGTGATCCCTATTGAGCATGTATGCTTCTGCTACTTGTTCCACATCAGACTTCTTCCGCAAACGTCGAAACGCTTTGCCTTGGTGACTTTCGCGGCATTCAGACTTCGATCCCCCGGTTGCCGAAATTCAGTTGCCTTTGAATTTCTGGTGATCCCTCTTGAGCATGTATGCTTCTGCTACTTGTTCTACATCAGACTTCTTCCGCAAACGGGGAAACGCTTTGACTCGGTGAATTTCGCGGCATTCCGAGTTCGATTCCCCATTTGCCGAAATTCAGTTGCCTTTGGATTTCGAGTGATCCCTCTTGAGCATGTATGCTTCTGCTACTTGTTCTAAATGAAACTTCTTCCGCAAATGGCAAAACGCTTTGACTCGCTGAGTTTCGCGGCATTCCAACTTCGATGATCGGGTTGCCGAAATTCAGTTGCCTTTGAATTTCGGGAGATCCCTCTTGACCATGGATGCTTCTGCTACTTGGTCTATATCATACTTCTTCCGTAAACGGGGAAACGCTTTGACTCGGTGACTTTCGCGGCATTCCGACTTCGATTCCCCTTTTTCCGAAATTCAGTTGCCTTTGGATTTCGAGGATCCCTCTTGAGCATGTATGCTTCTGCTACTTGTTCTACATCAGACTTCTTCCACAAACAGGGCAACGCTTTGCCTTGGTGACTTTCGCGGCATTCCGACTTCGATGCCCCGGTCGCCGAAATTCAGTTGCCTTTGGATTTCGGGGGATCCCTCTTGAGCATGTATGCTTCTGCTACTTGTTCTACATCAGACTTCTTCCGCAAACATTGAAACGCTTTGCCTCGGTGAGTTTCGTGGCATTCCGCCTTCGATACCCCGGTTGCCGAAATTCAGTTGCCTTTGAATTTCGGGTGATCCCTCTTGAGCATGGATGCTTCTGCTACTTGTTCTACATCATACTTCTTCCGCAAACGGGGAAACGCTTTGACTCGGTGAATTTCGCGGCATTCCGACCTCGATGCCCCGGTTGCTGAAATTCAGTTGCCTTTGGATTTCGGGTGATCCCTCTTGAGCATGTATGCATATGCTACTTGATCTAAATCAGACTTCTTCCGTAAATGGCGAAATCCTTTGACGCAGTGAGTTTCGCGGCATTCCGACTTTGATGCCCGTGTTGCCGAAATTCAATTGCCTTTAAATTTCGGGTGATCCCTATTGAGCATGGATGCTTCTTCTACTTGTTCTACATCAGACTTCTTCCGCAAACAGGGCAACGCTTTGCCTTGGTGACTTTCGCGGCATTCCGACTTCGATGCCCCGGTCGCCGAAATTCAGTTGCCTTTGAATTTCGGGTGATCCCTATTGAGCATGGATGCTTCTGCTACTTGTTCTACATCAGACTTCTTCCGCAAACGGTGAAACGCTTCGCCTCGGTGACTTTCGCGGCATTCCGACTTCGATGCCCCGGTCGCCGAAATTCAGTTGCCTTTGGATTTCGGGGGATCCCTCTTGACCATGTATGCTTCTGCTACTTGTTCTACATCAGACTTCTTCTGCAAACGTTGAAACGCTTTGCCTCGGTGAGTGTCGCGGCATTCCCACTTCGATGCCCCGGCTGCCGAAATTCAGTTGCGTTTGGATTTCGGGTGATCCCTCTTGAGCATGGATGCTTCTGCTACTTGTTCTACATCAAAATTCTTCCGCAAACGGCGAAACGCTTTGCCTCAGTGAGTTTCATGGCATTCCGACTTCGATGCCCCGGTTGCCGATATTCAGTTGCCTTTGGATTTCGGGTGATCCCTCTTGAGCATGTATGCTTCTGCTACTTGTTCTACATCAGACTTCTTCCGCAAACGAGGAAACGCTTTGACTCGGTGAGTTTCGCGGCATTCCGACTTCGATGCCCGGGTTGCCGAAAGTCAGTTGCCTTTGAATTTCGGGTAATCCCTCTTGAGCATGGATGCTTCTGCTACTTGTTCTACATCATACTTCTTCCGCAAACGGCGAAACGCTTTGATTCGGTGAGTTTCGAGGTATTCAAACGTCGATGCCCCGGTTGCCGAAATTCAGTTGTCTTCGAATTTCAGGTGATCCCTCTTGAGCATGGATGCTTCTGCTAATTGTTCTAAATCAGACTTCTTCCGCAAATGGCGAAATCCTTCGACGCAGTGAGTTTCGCGGCATTCCGACTTTGATGCCCGGGTTGCCGAAATTCAGTTGCCTTTAAATTTTGGGTGATCCCTCTTGAGCATGTATGCTTCTGCTACTTGTTCTACATCAGACTTCTTCTGCAAACGTTGAAACGCTTTGCCTCGGTGAGTGTCGCGGCATTCCGCCTTCGATTCCCCGACTGCCGAAATTCAGTTGCCTTTGGATTTCAGGTGATCCCTCTTGAGCATGTATGCTACTGCTACTTGTTCTAAATCCGACTTCTTCCGCAAATGGCGAAATGCTTTGAATCGGTGAGTTTCGCGGCATTCCGCCTTCGATGCCCCGGTTGCCGAAATTCAGTTGCCTTTGAATTTCGGGTGATCCCTCTTGAGCTTGGATGCTTCTGCTACTTGTTCTACATCAGATTTCTTCCGCAAATGGCGAAATGCTTTGAATCGGTGAGTTTCGCGGCATTCCGCCTTCGATGCCCCGGTTGCCGAAATTCAGTTACCTTTGAATTTTGGGTGATCCCTCTTGAGCATGTATGCTTCTGCTACTTGTTATAAATCAGACTTCTTCCGCAAACGGCGAAACGCTTTGACTTAGTGAGTTTCGCGGCTTTCCAACTTCGATGCCCGGGTTGCCGAAATTCAGTTGCCTTTGAATTTCGGGAGATCCCTCTTGAGCATGGATGCTTCTGCTACTTGGTCTATATCATACTTCTTCGACAAACGGCGAAACGTTTTGACTCGGTGAGTTTCGCGGCATTCTAACTTCGATGCCCCGGTTGCCGAAATTCAGTTGTCTTTGAAATTCGGGTCATCCCTCTTGAGCATGTATGCTTCTGCTACTTGTTCTACATCAGACTTCTTCCGTAAACGGGGAAACGCTTTGACTCGGTGAGTTTCGCGGCATTCTAACTTCGATGCCCCGGTTGCCGAAATTCAGTTGCCTTTGAATTGCGGGCGATCCCTCTAGAGCATGTATGCTTCTGCTACTTGTTCTACATCAGACTTCTTCCGCAAACGGGGAAACGCTTTGACTCGGTGAATTTCATGGCATTCCGACTTCGATCACCCGTTTGATGAAATTCAGTTGCCTTTGGATTTCGGGTGATCCCTCTTGAGCATGGATGCTTCTGCTACTTGTTCTACATCATACTTCTTCCGCAAACGGCGAAACGCTTTGATTCGGTGAGTTTCGAGGTATTCAAACGTCGATGCCCCGGTTGCCGAAATTCAGTTGTCTTCGAATTTCAGGTGATCCCTCTTGAGCATGGATGCTTCTGCTAATTGTTCTAAATCAGACTTCTTCCGCAAATGGCGAAATCCTTTGACGCAGTGAGTTTCGCGGCATTCCGACTTTGATGCCCGGGTTGCCGAAATTCAGTTGCCTTTAAATTTTGGGTGATCCCTATTGAGCATGGATGCTTCTTCTACTTGTTCTACATCAGACTTCTTCCGCAAACAGGGCAACGTTTTGCCTTGGTGACTTTCGCGGCATTCCGACTTCGATGCCCCGGTCGCCGAAATTCAGTTGCCTTTGAATTTCGGGTGATCCCTATTGAGCATGGATGCTTCTGCTACTTGTTCTACATCAGACTTCTTCCGCAAACGGTGAAACGCTTTGCCTCGGTGACTTTCGCGGCATTCCGACTTCGATGCCCCGGTCGCCGAAATTCAGTTGCCTTTGGATTTCGGGGGATCCCTCTTGAGCATGTATGCTTCTGCTACTTGTTCTACATCAGACTTCTTCTGCAAACGTTGAAACGCTTTGCCTCGGTGAGTGTCGCGGCATTCCGCCTTCGATTCCCCGACTGCCGAAATTCAGTTGCCTTTGGATTTCAGGTGATCCCTCTTGAGCATGTATGCTACTGCTACTTGTTCTAAATCCGACTTCTTCCGCAAATGGCGAAATGCTTTGAATCGGTGAGTTTCGCGGCATTCCGCCTTCGATGCCCCGGTTGCCGAAATTCAGTTGCCTTTGAATTTCGGGTGATCCCTCTTGAGCTTGGATGCTTCTGCTACTTGTTCTACATCAGATTTCTTCCGCAAATGGCGAAATGCTTTGAATCGGTGAGTTTCGCGGCATTCCGCCTTCGATGCCCCGGTTGCCGAAATTCAGTTACCTTTGAATTTTGGGTGATCCCTCTTGAGCATGTATGCTTCTGCTACTTGTTATAAATCAGACTTCTTCCGCAAACGGCGAAACGCTTTGACTTAGTGAGTTTCGCGGCTTTCCAACTTCGATGCCCGGGTTGCCGAAATTCAGTTGCCTTTGAATTTCGGGAGATCCCTCTTGAGCATGGATGCTTCTGCTACTTGGTCTATATCATACTTCTTCGACAAACGGCGAAACGTTTTGACTCGGTGAGTTTCGCGGCATTCTAACTTCGATGCCCCGGTTGCCGAAATTCAGTTGTCTTTGAAATTCGGGTCATCCCTCTTGAGCATGTATGCTTCTGCTACTTGTTCTACATCAGACTTCTTCCGTAAACGGGGAAACGCTTTGACTCGGTGAGTTTCGCGGCATTCTAACTTCGATGCCCCGGTTGCCGAAATTCAGTTGCCTTTGAATTGCGGGCGATCCCTCTAGAGCATGTATGCTTCTGCTACTTGTTCTACATCAGACTTCTTCCGCAAACGGGGAAACGCTTTGACTCGGTGAATTTCATGGCATTCCGACTTCGATCACCCGTTTGATGAAATTCAGTTGCCTTTGGATTTCGGGTGATCCCTCTTGAGCATGTATGCTTATGCTACTTGTTCTAAATCAGACTTCTTCCGCAAATGGCAAAATGCTTTGACTCAGTGAGTTTCGCGGCATTCCGACTTCGATGCCCGGGTTGCCGAAATTCAGTTGCCTTTGAATTTCGGGTAATCCCTCTTGAGCATGGATGCTTCTACTACTTGTTCTACATCATACTTCTTACGCAAATGGCGAAAGGCTTTGACTCGGTGAGTTTCGAGGCTTTCAAACTTCGATGCCCCGGTTGCCGAAATTCAGTTACCTTTGAATTTCGGGTAATCCCTCTTGAGCATGGATGCTTCTACTACTTGTTCTACATCATACTTCTTCCGCAAATGGCAAAACGCTTTGACTCGCTGAGTTTCGCGGCATTCCGACTTCGATGCCCGGGTTGCCGAAATTCAGTTGCCTTTGAATTTCGGGTAATCCCTCTTGAGCATGGATGCTTCTGCTACTTGTTCTACATCATACTTCTTCCGCAAACGGCGAAACGCTTTGATTCGGTGAGTTTCGAGGTATTCAAACGTCGATGCCCCGGTTGCTGAAATTCAGTTGCCTTTGGATTTCGGGTGATCCCTCTTGAGCATGTATGCATATGCTACTTGATCTAAATCAAACTTCTTCCGCAAATGGCGAAATCCTTTGACGCAGTGAGTTTCGCGGCATTCCGACTTTGATGCCCGTGTTGCCGAAATTCAATTGCCTTTAAATTTCGGGTGATCCCTATTGAGCATGGATGCTTCTTCTACTTGTTCTACATCAGACTTCTTCCGCAAACAGGGCAACGCTTTGCCGTGGTGACTTTCGCGGCATTCCGACTTCGATGCCCCGGTCGCCGAAATTCAATTGCCTTTGAATTTCGGGTGATCCCTATTGAGCATGGATGCTTCTGCTACTTGTTCTACATCAGACTTCTTCCGCAAACGGTGAAACGCTTTGCCTCGGTGACTTTCGCGGCATTCCGACTTCGATGCCCCGGTCGCCGAAATTCAGTTGCCTTTGGATTTCGGGGGATCCCTCTTGAGCATGTATGCTTCTGCTACTTGTTCTACATCAGACTTCTTCTGCAAACGTTGAAACGCCTTGCCTCGGTGAGTGTCGCGGCATTCCGACTTCGATGCCCCGGCTGCCGAAATTCAGTTGCGTTTGGATTTCAGGTGATCCCTCTTGAGCATGTATGCTTCTGCTACTTGTTCTAAATCAGACTTCTTCTGCAAATGGCGAAATGCTTTGAATCGGTGAGTTTCGCGGCATTCCGCCTTCGATGCCCCGGTTGCTGAAATTCAGTTGCCTTTGAATTTCGGGTGATCCCTCTTGAGCTTGGATGCTTCTGCTACTTGTTCTACATCAGACTTCTTCCGCAAATGGCGAAATGCTTTGCCTCGGTGAGTTTTATGGCATTCCGACTTCGATGCCCCGGTCGCCGAAATTCAGTTGCCTTTGAATTTCTGGTGATCCCTCTTGAGCATGTATGCTTCTGCTACTAGTTCTACATTAGACTTCTTCCGCAAACAGGGCAACGCTTTGCCTCGGTGACTTTCGCGGCATTCCGACTTCGATGCCCCGTTCGCCGAAATTCAGTTGCCTGTTGATTTCGGGTGGGTCCCTCTTGAGCATGTATGCTTCTGCTACTTGTTCTACATCAAACTTCTTCCGCAAACGTCGAAACGCTTTGCCTCGGTGAGTTTCGCGGCATTCCGAATTCGATCCCCCGGTTGCCGAAATTCAGTTGCCTTTGAATTTCTGGTGATCCCTCTTGAGCATGTATGCTTCTGCTACTTCTTCCACATCAGACTTCTTCCGCAAACGTCGGAACGATTTGCCTCGGTGACTTTCGCGGCATTCCGACTTCGATCCCCCGGTTGCCGAAATTCAGTTGCCTTTAAATTTCGGGTGATCCCTCTTGAGCATGTATGCTTCTGCTACTTGTTCCACCTCAGACATCTTCCGCAAACGTCGAAACGCTTTGCCTTGGTGACTTTCGCGGCATTCCGCCTTCGATCCCCCGGTTGCCGAAATTCAGTTGCCTTTGAATTTCTGGTGATCCCTCTTGAGCATGTATGCTTCTGCTACTTGTTCTACATCAGACTTCTTCCGCAAACGGGGAAACGCTTTGACTCGGTGAATTTCGCGGCATTCCGAGTTCGATTCCCCATTTGCCGAAATTCAGTTGCCTTTGGATTTCGAGTGATCCCTCTTGAGCATGTATGCTTCTGCTACTTGTTCTAAATGAAACTTCTTCCGCAAATGGCAAAATGCTTTGATTCGCTGAGTTTCGCGGCATTCTAACTTTGATGCCCCGGTTGCCGAAATTCAGTTGTCTTTGAAATTCGGGTGATCCCTCTTGAGCATGTATGCTTCTGCTACTTGTTCTACATCAGACTTCTTCCGCAAACGGGGAAACGCTTTGACTCGGTGAGTTTCGCGGCATTCCGACTTCGATGCCCCGGTTGCCGAAATTCAGTTGCCTTTGAATTGCGGGCGATCCCTCTAGAGCATGTATGCTTCTGCTACTTGTTCTACATCAGACTTCTTCCGCAAACGGGGAAACGCTTTGACTCGGTGAATTTCATGGCATTCCGACTTCGATCACCCGTTTGATGAAATTCAGTTGCCTTTGGATTTCGGGTGATCCCTCTTGAGCATGTATGCTTATGCTACTTGTTCTAAATCAGACTTCTTCCGAAAATGGCAAAATGCTTTGACTCAGTGAGTTTCGCGGCATTCCGACTTCGATGCTTGGGTTGCCGAAATTCAGTTGCCTTTGAATTTCGGGTCATCCCTCTTGAGCATGGATGCTTCTGCTACTTGTTCTACATCATACTTCTTCCGCAAACGGCGAAACGCTTTGATTCGGTGAGTTTCGAGGCATTCAAACTTCGATGCCCCGGTTGCCGAAAGTCAGTTGTCTTCGAATTTCGGGTGATCCCTCTTGAGCATGGATGCTTCTGCTACTTGTTCTACATCAGACTTCTTCCGTAAACGGGGAAACGCTTTGACTCGGTGACTTTCGCGGCATTCCGACTTCGATACCCCTTTTTCCAAAATTCAGTTGCCTTTGGATTTCGGGTGATCCCTCTTGAGCATGTATGCTTCTGCTACTTGTTCTACATCAGACTTCTTCCGCAAACAGGGCAACGCTTTGCCTTGGTGACTTTCGCGGCATTCCGACTTCGATGCCCCAGTCGCCGAAATTCAGTTGCCTTTGGATTTCGGGGGATCCCTCTTGAGCATGTATGCTTCTGCTACTTGTTCTACATCATACTTCTTCCGCAAACGTTGAAACGCTTTGCCTCGGTGAGTTTCGTGGCATTCCGCCTTCGATACCCCGGTTGCCGAAATTCATTTCCTTTGAATTTCGGGTGATCCCTCTTGAGCATGGATGCTTCTGCAACTTGTTCTACATCATACTTCTTCCACAAACGGGGAAACGCTTTGACTCGGTGAATTTCGCGGCATTCCGACTTCGATGCCCCGGTTGCTGAAATTCAGTTGCCTTTGGATTTCGGGTGATCCCTCTTGAGCATGTATGCATATGCTACTTGATCTAAATCAGACTTCTTCCGTAAATGGTGAAATCCTTTGACGCAGTGAGTTTCGCGGCATTCCGACTTAGATGCCCGTGTTGCCGAAATTCAATTGCCTTTAAATTTCGGGTGATCCCTATTGAGCATGGATGCTTCTTCTACTTGTTCTACATCAGACTTCTTCCGCAAACAGGGCAACGCTTTGCCGTGGTGACTTTCGCGGCATTCCGACTTCGATGCCCCGGTCGCCGAAATTCAGTTGCCTTTGAATTTCGGGTGATCCCTATTGAGCATGGATGCTTCTGCTACTTGTTCTACATCAGACTTCTTCCGCAAACGGTGAAACGCTTTGCCTCGGTGACTTTCGCGGCATTCCGACTTCGATGCCCCGGTCGCCGAAATTCAGTTGCCTTTGGATTTCGGGGGATCCCTCTTGAGCATGTATGCTTCTGCTACTTGTTCTACATCAGACTTCTTCTGCAAACGTTGAAACGCTTTGCCTCGGTGAGTGTCGCGGCATTCCGACTTCGATGCCCCGGCTGCCGAAATTCAGTTGCGTTTGGATTTCAGGTGATCCCTCTTGAGCATGTATGCTTCTGCTACTTGTTCTAAATCAGACTTCTTCCGCAAATGGCGAAATGCTTTGAATCGGTGAGTTTCGCGACATTCCGCCTTCGATGCCCCGGTTGCTGAAATTCAGTTGCATTTGAATTTCGGGTGATCCCTCTTGAGCTTGGATGCTTTTGCTACTTGTTCTACATCAGACTTCTTCCGCAAATGGCGAAATGCTTTGAATCGGTGAGTTTCGCGGCATTCCGCCTTCGAGGCCCCGGTTGCCGAAATTCAGTTACCTTTGAATTTTGGGTGATCCCTCTTGAGCATGTATGCTTCTGCTACTTGTTATAAGTCAGACTTCTTTTGCAAACGGCGAAACGCTTTGATTTAGTGAGTTTCGCGGCCTTCCAACTTCGATGCCCGGGTTGCTGAAATTCAGTTGCCTTTGGATTTCGGGGGATCCCTCTTGAGCATGTATGCTTCTGCTACTTGTTCTACATCAGACTTCTTCCGCAAACGTTGAAACGCTTTGCCTCGGTGAGTGTCGCGGCATTCCGACTTCGATGCCCCGGCTGCCGAAATTCAGTTGCGTTTGGATTTCAAGTGATCCCTCTTGAGCATGTATGCTTCTGCTACTTGTTCTAAATCAGACTTCTTCCGCAAATGGCGAAATGCTTTGAATCGGTGAGTTTCGCGGCATTCCGCCTTCGATGCCCCGGTTGCTGAAATTCAGTTGCCTTTGAATTTCGGGTGATCCCTCTTGAGCTTGGATGCTTCTGCTACTTGTTCTACATCAGACTTCTTCCGCAAATGGTGAAATGCTTTGAATCGGTGAGTTTCGCGGCATTCCGCCTTCGATGCCCCGGTTGCCGAAATTCAGTTACCTTTGAATTTTGGGCGATCCCTCTAGAGCATGTATGCTTCTGCTACTTGTTCTACATCAGACTTCTTCCACAAACGGGGAAACGCTTTGACTCGGTGAATTTCATGGCATTCCGACTTCGATCACCCGTTTGATGAAATTCAGTTGCCTTTGAATTTCGGGTGATCCCTATTGAGCATGGATGCTTTTGCTACTTGTTCTACATTAGACTTCTTCCGTAAATGGGGAAACGCTTTGACTCAATGAGTTTCGCGGCATTCTAACTTCGATGCCCCGGTTGCCGAAATTCAGTTGTCTTTGAAATTCGGGTAATCCCTCTTGAGCATGTATGCTTCTGCTACATCAGACTTCTTCCGTAAACGGGGAAACGCTTTGACTCGATGAGTTTCGCGGCATTCTAACTTCGATGCCCCGGTTGCCGAAATTCAGTTGCCTTTGAATTGCGGGCGATCCCTCTAGAGCATGTATGCTTCTACTACTTGTTCTACATCAGACTTCTTCCGCAAACGGGGAAACGCTTTGACTCGGTGAATTTCATGGCATTCCGACTTCGATCACCCGTTTGATGAAATTCAGTTGCCTTTGGATTTCGGGTGATCCCTCTTGAGCATGTATGCTTATGCTACTTGTTCTAAATTAGACTTGTTCTGCAAATGGCAAAATGCTTTGACTCAGTGAGTTTCGCGGCATTCCGACTTCAATGCCCGGGTTGCTGAAATTCAGTTGCCTTTGAATTTCGGGTAATCCCTCTTGAGCATGGATGCTTCTACTACTTGTTCTACATCATACTTCTTTCGCAAACGGCGAAACGCTTTGACTCGGTGAGTTTCGAGGCTTTCAAACTTCGATGCCCCGGTTGCAGAAATTCAAGTACCTTTGAATTTCGGGTAATCCCTCTTGAGCATGGATGCTTCTACTACTTGTTCTACATCATACTTCTTCCGCAAATGGCAAAACGCTTTGACTCGCTGAGTTTCGCGACATTCCAACTTCGATGCCCCGGTTGCCGAAATTCAGTTACCTTTGAATTTTGGGCGATCCCTCTAGAGCATGTATGCTTTTGCTACTTGTTCTACATCAGACTTCTTCCACAAACGGGGAAACGCTTTGACTCGGTGAATTTCATGGCATTCCGACTTCGATCACCCGTTTGATGAAATTCAGTTGCCTTTGGATTTCGGGTGATCCCTCTTGAGCATGTATGCTTATGCTACTTGTTCTAAATCAGACTTCTTCCGCAAATGGCAAAATGCTTTGACTCAGTGAGTTTCGCGGCATTCCGACTTCAATGCCCGGGTTGCCGAAATTCAGTTGCCTTTGAATTTCGGGTAATCCCTCTTGAGCATGGATGCTTCTACTACTTGTTCTACATCAGACTTCTTCCGTAAACGGGGAAATGCTTTGACTCGGTGACTTTCGCGGCATTCCGACTTCGATTCCCCTTTTTCCGAAATTCAGTTGCCTTTGGATTTCGGGTGATCCCTCTTGAGCATGTATGCTTCTGCTACTTGTTCTACATCAGACTTCTTCCGCAAATAGGGCAACGCTTTGCCTTGGTAACTTTCGCGGCATTCCGACTTCGATGCCCCGGTCGCCGAAATTCAGTTGCCTTTGGATTTCAGGGGATCCCTCTTGAGCATGTATGCTTCTGCTACTTGTTCTACATCAGACTTCTTCCGCAAACAGGTCAATGCTTTGCCTTGGTGACTTTCGCGGCATTCCGACTTCGATGCCCCGGTCGCCGAAATTCAATTGCCTTTGGATTTCAGGGGATCCCTCTTGAGCATGTATGCTTCTGCTACTTGTTCTACATCAGACTTCTTCCGCAAACGTTGAAACGCTTTGCCTCGGTGAGTTTCGCGGCATTCCGCCTTCGATGCCCCGGTCGCCGAAATTCAGTTGCCTTTGGATTTCGGGTGATCCCTCTTGAGCATGTATGCTTATGCTACTTGTTCTAAATCAGACTTCTTCCGCAAATGGCAAAATGCTTTGACTCAGTGAGTTTCGCGGCATTCCGACTTCGATGCCCGGGTTGCCGAAATTCAGTTGCCTTTGAATTTCGGGTAATCCCTCTTGAGCATGGATGCTTCTACTACTTGTTCTACATCAGACTTCTTCCGTAAACGGGGAAATGCTTTGACTCGGTGACTTTCGCGGCATTCCGACTTCGATTCCCCTTTTTCCGAAATTCAGTTGCCTTTGGATTTCGGGTGATCCCTCTTGAGCATGTATGCTTCTGCTACTTGTTCTACATCAGACTTCTTCCGCAAATAGGGCAACGCTTTGCCTTGGTAACTTTCGCGGCATTCCGACTTCGATGCCCCGGTCGCCGAAATTCAGTTGCCTTTGGATTTCAGGGGATCCCTCTTGAGCATGTATGCTTCTGCTACTTGTTCTACATCAGACTTCTTCCGCAAACAGGTCAATGCTTTGCCTTGGTGACTTTCGCGGCATTCCGACTTCGATGCCCCGGTCGCCGAAATTCAATTGCCTTTGGATTTCAGGGGATCCCTCTTGAGCATGTATGCTTCTGCTACTTGTTCTACATCAGACTTCTTCCGCAAACGTTGAAACGCTTTGCCTCGGTGAGTTTCGCGGCATTCCGCCTTCGATGCCCCGGTCGCCGAAATTCAGTTGCCTTTGGATTTCGGGTGATCCCTCTTGAGCATGTATGCTTCTGCTACTTGTTCTAAATCAGACTTCTTTCGCAAATGGCGAAATGCTTTGAATCGGTGAGTTTCGCGGCATTCCGCCTTCGATGCCCCGGTTGCCGAAATTCAGTTGCCTTTGAATTTCTGGTGATCCCTCTTGAGCATGGATGCTTCTGCTACTTGTTCTACATCAGACTTCTTCCGCAAACGGCGAAACGCTTTGCCTCGGTGAGTTTTATGGCATTCCGACTTCGATGCCCCGGTCGCCGAAATTCAGTTGCCTTTGAATTTCGGGTGATCCCTCTTGAGCATGTATGGTTCTGCTACTAGTTCTACATCATACTTCTTCCGCAAACAGGGCAACGCTTTGCCTCGGTGAGTTTCGCGGCATTCCGACTTCGATCCCCCGGTTGCCGAAATTCAGTTGCCTTTGAATTTCTGGTGATCCCTCTTGAGTATGTATGCTTCTGCTACTTGTTCCACATCAGACTTCTTCCGCAAACGTCGAAACGCTTTGCCTCGGTGACTTTCGCGGCATTCCGACTTCGATCCCCCGGTTGCCGAAATTCAGTTGCCTTTGAATTTCTGGTGATCCCTCTTGAGCATGTATGCTTCTGCTACTTGTTCCACATCAGACTTTTTCCGCAAACGTCGAAACGCTTTGCCTCAGTGAGTTTCGCGGCATTCCGCCTTCGATACCCCGGTTGCGGAAATTCAGTTGCCTTTGAATTTCGGGCGATCCCTCTTGAGCATGGATGCTTCTGCTACTTGTTCTACATCATACTTCTTCCGCAAACGGGGAAACGCTTTGACTCGGTGAATTTCACGGCATTCCGACTTCGATGCCCCGGTTGCTGAAATTCAGTTGCCTTTGGATTTCGGGTGATCCCTCTTGAGCATGTATGCTTCTGCTACTTGTTCTACATCAGACTTCTTCTGCAAACGGGGAAACGCTTTGACTCGGTGAATTTCATGGCATTCCGACTTCGATCACCCGTTTGACGAAATTCAGTTGCCTTTGGATTTCGGGTGATCCCTCTTGAGCATGTATGCATATGCTACTTGTTCTAAATCAGACTTCTTCCGCAAATGGCGAAATGCTTTGACGACGTGAGTTTCGCGGTATTCCGACTTCGATGCCCGGGTTGCCGAAATTCAGTTGCCTTTGAATTTCGGGTGATCCCTATTGAGCATGGATGCTTCTGCTACTTGTTCTACATCAGACTTCTTCCGCAAACGGTGAAACGCTTTGCCTCGGTGAGTTTCACGGCATTCCGACTTCGATGCCCCGGTTGCCGAAATTCAGTTGCCTTTGAATTTCGAGTGATCCCTCTTGAGCATGGATGCTTCTGCTACTTGGTCTACATCATACTTCTTCCTCAAACGTCGAAACGCTTTGCCTCGGTGACTTTCGCGGCATTCCGACTTCGATCCCCCGGTTGCCGAAATTCAGTTGCCTTTGAATTTCTGGTGATCCCTGTTGAGCATGTATGCTTCTGCTACTTGTTCCACATCAGACTTCTTCCGCAAACGGCGAAACGCTTTGACCCGGTGAGTTTCGAGGCATTCGAACTTCGATGCCCCGATTGCCGAAATTCAGTTGTCTTTGAAATTCGGGTGATCCCACATGAGCATGTATGCTTCTGCTACTTGTTCTACATCAGACTTCTTCCACAAACAGGGAAACGCTTTGACTCGGTGACTTTCGCGGCATTCCGACTTCGATTCTCCGGTTGCCGAAATTCAGTTGCCTTTGAATTGCGGGTGATCCCTCTTGAGCATGTATGCTTCTGCTACTTGTTCTACATCAGACTTCATCCGCAAACGGGGAAACGCTTTGACTCGGTGAATTTCATGGCATTCCGACTTCGATCACCCGTTTGATGAAATTCAGTTGCCTTTGGATTTGGGGTAATCCCTCTTGATCATGTATGCTTATGATACTTGTTCTAAATCAGACTTCTTCCGCAAATGGCAAAATGTTTTGATTCCGACATCGATGCCCGGGTTGCCGAAATTCAGTTGCCTTTGAATTTCGGGTGATCCCTCTTGAACATGGATGCTTCTGCTACTTGTTCTACATCATACTTCTTCCGCAAACGGCGAAAAGCTTTGACTCGATGAGTTTCGAGGCATTCGAACTTCGATGCCCCGGTTGCCGAAATTCAGTTGTCTTCGAATTTCGGGTGATCCCTCTTGAGCATGTATGCTTATGCTACTTGTTCTACATCACATTTCTTCCGCAAATAGGGCAACGGTTTGCCTTGGTGACTTTCGCGGCATTCCGACTTTGATGCCCCGGTAGCCGAAATTCAGTTGCCTTTGAATTTCGGGTGATCCCTCTTGAGCATGGATGCTTCTGCTAGTTCTTCTACATCATACTTCTTCCGCAAACAGCGAAACGCTTTGACTCGGTGAGTTTCGAGGCATTCAAACTTCGATGCCCCGGTTGCCGAAATTCAGTTGTCTTCGAATTTCGGGTGATCCCTCTTGAGCATGGATGCTTCTGCTACTTGATCTACATCAGACTTCTTCCACAAACGGGGAAACGCTTTGACTCGGTGACTTTCGCGGCATTCCGA
This sequence comes from Populus davidiana, assembly GCA_030145905.1. Classification (NCBI taxonomy): domain Eukaryota; kingdom Viridiplantae; phylum Streptophyta; class Magnoliopsida; order Malpighiales; family Salicaceae; genus Populus; species Populus davidiana. The sequence goes on along the minus strand of CM057794.1, from coordinate 514,212 downwards.
CTTCGATCCCCCTTTTGCCGAAATTCAGTTGCCTTTGGATTTCGGGTAATCCCTCTTGAGCATGTATGCTTCTGCTACTTGTTCTACATCAGACTTCTTCCGCAAACAGGGCAACGCTTTGCCTCGCTGACTTTCGCGGCATTCTGACTTCGATACCCCGGTCGCCGAAATTCAGTTGCCTTTGGATTTCGGGGGATCCCTCTTGAGCATGTATGATTCTGCTACTTGTTCTACATCAGACTTCTTCCGCAAACGTTGAAACGCTTTGCCTCATAGAGTTTCGCGGCATTCCGACTTCGATGCCCCGGCTCCCGAAATTCAGTTGCCTTTGGATTTTCAGGTGATCCCTCTTGAGCATGTAAGCTTCTGCTACTTGTTCTAAATCAGACTTCTTCCGCAAATGGTGAAATGCTTTGAATCGGTGAGTTTCGCGGCATTCCGCCTTCGATGCCCCGGTTGCCGAAACTCAGTTGCCTTTGAATTTCGGGTGATCCCTCTTGAGCATGTATGCTTTTGCTAATTGTTCTAAATCAGACTTCTTCCGCAAATGGCGAAATGCTTTGACGCAGTGAGTTTCGCGGCATTCCGCCTTCGATGCCCCGGTTGCCGAAACTCAGTTGCCTTTGAATTTCGGGGGATCCCTCTTGAGCATGTAGGCTTTTGCTAATTGTTCTAAATCAGACTTCTTCCGAAAATGGCGAAATGCTTTGACGCAGTGAGTTTCGCGGCATTCCGACTTCGATGCCCCGGCTGCCGAAATTCAGTTGCCTTTGGATTTCAGGCGATCCCTCTTGAGCATGTAAGCTTCTGCTACTTGTTCTAAATCAGACTTCTTCCGCAAATGGCGAAATGCTTTGAATCGGTGAGTTTCGCGGCATTCCGCCTTCGATGCCCCGGTTGCCGAAACTCAGTTGGCTTTGAATTTCGGGTGATCCCTCTTGAGCATGGATGCTTCTGCTACTTGTTCTACATCAGACTTCTTCCGCAAACGGGGAAACGCTTTGACTCGGTGACTTTCGTGGCATTCCGACTTCGATTCCCCTTTTGCCGAAATTCAGTTGCCTTTGGATTTCGGGTGATCCCTCTTGAGTATGTAAGCTTCTGCTACTTGTTCTACATCAGACTTCTTCCGCAAACAGGGCAACGCTTTGCCTCGGTGAGTTTCGAGGCATTCGAACTTCGATGCCCCGGTTGCCGAAATTCAGTTGTCTTCGAATTTCGGGTGATCCCTCTTGAGCATGTATGCTTCTGCTACTTGTTCTACATCACATTTCTTCCGCAAATAGGGCAACGGTTTGCCTTGGTGACTTTCGCGGCATTTCGACTTTGATGCCCCGGTTGCCGAAATTCAGTTGCCTTTGAATTTCGGGTGATCCCTCTTGAGCATGGATGCTTCTGCTAGTTCTTCTACATCATACTTCTTCCGCAAACGGCGAAACGCTTTGACTCGGTGAGTTTCGAGGCATTCGAACTTCGATGCCCCGGTTGCCGAAATTCAGTTGTCTTCGAATTTCGTGTGATCCCTCTTGAGCATGGATGCTTCTGCTACTTGTTCTACATCAGACTTCTTCCACAAACGGGGAAACGCTTTGACTCGGTGACTTTCGCGGCATTCCGACTTCGATCCCCCTTTTGCCGAAATTCAGTTGCCTTTGGATTTCGGGTGATCCCTCTTGAGCATGTATGCTTCTGCTACTTGTTCTACATCAGACTTCTTCCGCAAACAGGGCAACGCTTTGCCTCGGTGAGTTTCGCGGCATTCCGACTTCGATGCCCCGGTCGCCGAAATTCAGTTGCATTTGGATTTCGAGGGATCCCTCTTGAGCATGTATGCTTCTGCTACTTGTTCTACATCAGACTTCTTCCGCAAACGTTGAAACGCTTTGCCTCGGTGAGTTTCACGGCATTCCGACTTCGATGCCCCGGCTGCCCAAATTCAGTTGCCTTTGGATTTCGGGTGATCCCTCTTGAGCATGTATGCTTCTGCTACTTGTTCTAAATCAGACTTCTTCCGCAAATGGCGAAATGCTTTGAATCGGTGAGTTTCGCGGCATTCTGCATTCGATGCCCTGGTTGCCGAAATTCAGTTGCCTTAAAATTTCGGGTGATCCCTCTTGAGCATGGATGCTTCTGCTACTTTTTCTACATCAGACTTCTTCCGCAAACGGCGAAACGCTTTGCCTCGGTGAGTTTCAAGGCATTCCGACTTCGATGCCCCGGTCGCCGAAATTCAGTTGCCTTTGATTTTCGGGTGATCCCTCTTGAGCATGGATGCTTCTGCTACTTGTTCTACATCAGACTTCTTCCGCAAACGGCGAAACGCTTTGCCTCGGTGAGTTTTATGGCATTCCGACTTCGATGCCTCGGTCACCGAAATTCAGTTGCCTTTGAATTTCGGGTGATCCCTCTTGAGCATGTATGCTTGTGCTACTTGTTCTAAATCAGACTTCTTCCGCAAACGACGAAACGCTTTGACTCGGTGAGTTTCGCGGCATTCCGACTTCGATGCCCCGGTTGCCGAAATTCAGTTGCCTTTGAATTTCGGGCGATCCCTCTTTAGCATGTATGCTTCTGCTACTTGTTCTAAATCAGACTTCTTCCGCAAATGGCGAAATGCTTTGAATCGGTGAGTTTCGCGGCATTCCGCCTTCGATGCCCCGGTTGCCGAAACTCAGTTGGCTTTGAATTTCGGGTGATCCCTCTTGAGCATGGATGCTTCTGCTACTTGTTCTACATCAGACTTCTTCCGCAAACGGGGAAACGCTTTGACTCGGTGACTTTCGTGGCATTCCGACTTCGATTCCCCTTTTGCCGAAATTCAGTTGCCTTTGGATTTCGGGTGATCCCTCTTGAGTATGTAAGCTTCTGCTACTTGTTCTACATCAGACTTCTTCCGCAAACAGGGCAACGCTTTGCCTCGGTGAGTTTCGAGGCATTCGAACTTCGATGCCCCGGTTGCCGAAATTCAGTTGTCTTCGAATTTCGGGTGATCCCTCTTGAGCATGTATGCTTCTGCTACTTGTTCTACATCACATTTCTTCCGCAAATAGGGCAACGGTTTGCCTTGGTGACTTTCGCGGCATTTCGACTTTGATGCCCCGGTTGCCGAAATTCAGTTGCCTTTGAATTTCGGGTGATCCCTCTTGAGCATGGATGCTTCTGCTAGTTCTTCTACATCATACTTCTTCCGCAAACGGCGAAACGCTTTGACTCGGTGAGTTTCGAGGCATTCGAACTTCGATGCCCCGGTTGCCGAAATTCAGTTGTCTTCGAATTTCGTGTGATCCCTCTTGAGCATGGATGCTTCTGCTACTTGTTCTACATCAGACTTCTTCCACAAACGGGGAAACGCTTTGACTCGGTGACTTTCGCGGCATTCCGACTTCGATCCCCCTTTTGCCGAAATTCAGTTGCCTTTGGATTTCGGGTGATCCCTCTTGAGCATGTATGCTTCTGCTACTTGTTCTACATCAGACTTCTTCCGCAAACAGGGCAACGCTTTGCCTCGGTGAGTTTCGCGGCATTCCGACTTCGATGCCCCGGTCGCCGAAATTCAGTTGCATTTGGATTTCGAGGGATCCCTCTTGAGCATGTATGCTTCTGCTACTTGTTCTACATCAGACTTCTTCCGCAAACGTTGAAACGCTTTGCCTCGGTGAGTTTCGCGGCATTCCGACTTCGATGCCCCGGCTGCCCAAATTCAGTTGCCTTTGGATTTCGGGTGATCCCTCTTGAGCATGTATGCTTCTGCTACTTGTTCTAAATCAGACTTCTTCCGCAAATGGCGAAATGCTTTGAATCGGTGAGTTTCGCGGCATTCTGCATTCGATGCCCTGGTTGCCGAAATTCAGTTGCCTTAAAATTTCGGGTGATCCCTCTTGAGCATGGATGCTTCTGCTACTTTTTCTACATCAGACTTCTTCCGCAAACAGCGAAACGCTTTGCCTCGGTGAGTTTCAAGGCATTCCGACTTCGATGCCCCGGTCGCCGAAATTCAGTTGCCTTTGATTTTCGGGTGATCCCTCTTGAGCATGGATGCTTCTGCTACTTGTTCTACATCAGACTTCTTCCGCAAACGGCGAAACGCTTTGCCTCGGTGAGTTTTATGGCATTCCGACTTCGATGCCTCGGTCACCGAAATTCAGTTGCCTTTGAATTTCGGGTGATCCCTCTTGAGCATGTATGCTTGTGCTACTTGTTCTAAATCAGACTTCTTCCGCAAACGACGAAACGCTTTGACTCGGTGAGTTTCGCGGCATTCCGACTTCGATGCCCCGGTTGCCGAAATTCAGTTGCCTTTGAATTTCGGGCGATCCCTCTTTAGCATGTATGCTTCTGCTACTTGTTCTAAATCAGACTTCTTCCGCAAATGGCGAAATGCTTTGAATCGGTGAGTTTCGCGGCATTCCGCCTTCGATGCCCCGGTTGCCGAAACTCAGTTGGCTTTGAATTTCGGGTGATCCCTCTTGAGCATGGATGCTTCTGCTACTTGTTCTACATCAGACTTCTTCCGCAAACGGGGAAACGCTTTGACTCGGTGACTTTCGTGGCATTCCGACTTCGATTCCCCTTTTGCCGAAATTCAGTTGCCTTTGGATTTCGGGTGATCCCTCTTGAGTATGTAAGCTTCTGCTACTTGTTCTACATCAGACTTCTTCCGCAAACAGGGCAACGCTTTGCCTCGGTGAGTTTCGAGGCATTCGAACTTCGATGCCCCGGTTGCCGAAATTCAGTTGTCTTCGAATTTCGGGTGATCCCTCTTGAGCATGTATGCTTCTGCTACTTGTTCTACATCACATTTCTTCCGCAAATAGGGCAACGGTTTGCCTTGGTGACTTTCGCGGCATTTCGACTTTGATGCCCCGGTTGCCGAAATTCAGTTGCCTTTGAATTTCGGGTGATCCCTCTTGAGCATGGATGCTTCTGCTAGTTCTTCTACATCATACTTCTTCCGCAAACGGCGAAACGCTTTGACTCGGTGAGTTTCGAGGCATTCGAACTTCGATGCCCCGGTTGCCGAAATTCAGTTGTCTTCGAATTTCGTGTGATCCCTCTTGAGCATGGATGCTTCTGCTACTTGTTCTACATCAGACTTCTTCCACAAACGGGGAAACGCTTTGACTCGGTGACTTTCGCGGCATTCCGACTTCGATCCCCCTTTTGCCGAAATTCAGTTGCCTTTGGATTTCGGGTGATCCCTCTTGAGCATGTATGCTTCTGCTACTTGTTCTACATCAGACTTCTTCCGCAAACAGGGCAACGCTTTGCCTCGGTGAGTTTCGCGGCATTCCGACTTCGATGCCCCGGTCGCCGAAATTCAGTTGCATTTGGATTTCGAAGGATCCCTCTTGAGCATGTATGCTTCTGCTACTTGTTCTACAAGAGACTTCTTCCGCAAACGTTGAAACGCTTTGCCTCGGTGAGTTTCGCGGCATTCCGACTTCGATGCCCCGGCTGCCCAAATTCAGTTGCCTTTGGATTTCGGGTGATCCCTCTTGAGAATGTATGCTTCTGCTACTTGTTCTAAATCAGACTTCTTCCGCAAATGGCGAAATGCTTTGAATCGGTGAGTTTCGCGGCATTCTGCATTCGATGCCCTGGTTGCCGAAATTCAGTTGCCTTAAAATTTCGGGTGATCCCTCTTGAGCATGGATGCTTCTGCTACTTGTTCTATATCAGACTTCTTCCACAAACGGCGAAACGCTTTGCCTCGGTGAGTTTCGCGGCATTGCGACTTCGATGCCCCGGTTGCCGAAATTCAATTGCCATTGAATTTCGGGTGATCCCTCTTGAGCATGTATGCTTGTGCTACTTGTTCTAAATCAGACTTCTTCCGCAAACGTTGAAACGCTTTGCCTCGGTGAGTTTCAAGGCATTCCGACTTCGATGCCCCGGTCGCCGAAATTCAGTTGCCTTTGATTTTCGGGTGATCCCTCTTGAGCATGGATGCTTCTGCTACTTGTTCTACATCAGACTTCTTCCGCAAACGGCGAAACGCTTTGCCTCGGTGAGTTTTATGGCATTCCGACTTCGATGCCTCGGTCACCGAAATTCAGTTGCCTTTGAATTTCGGGTGATCCCTCTTGAGCATGTATGCTTGTGCTACTTGTTCTAAATCAGACTTCTTCCGCAAACGACGAAATGCTTTGACTCGGTGAGTTTCGCGGCATTCCGACTTCGATGCCCCGGTTGCCGAAATTCAGTTGCCTTTGAATTTCGGGCGATCCCTCTTTAGCATGTATGCTTCTGCTACTTGTTCTATATCAGACTTCTTCCACAAACGGCGAAACGCTTTGCCTCGGTGAGTTTCGCGGCATTGCGACTTCGATGCCCCGGTTGCCGAAATTCAATTGCCATTGAATTTCGGGTGATCCCTCTTGAGCATGTATGCTTGTGCTACTTGTTCTAAATCAGACTTCTTCCGCAAACGTTGAAACGCTTTGCCTCGGTGAGTTTCGCGGCATTCCGACTTCGATGCCCCGGCTCCCGAAATTCAGTTGCCTTTGGATTTTCAGGTGATCCCTCTTGAGCATGTAAGCTTCTGCTACTTGTTCTAAATCAGACTTCTTCCGCAAATGGTGAAATGCTTTGAATCGGTGAGTTTCGCGGCATTCCGCCTTCGGTGCCCCGTTTTCCGTAATTCAGTTGCCTTTGGATTTCGGGTTATCCCTCTTGAGCATGTATGCTTCTGCTACTTGTTCTAAATCAGACTTCTTCCGCAAATGGCGAAACGCTTTGACTAGGTGAGTTTCGCGGCATTCCGACTTCGATACCCCGGTTGCCGAAATTCAGTTGCCTTAGAATTTCTGGTGATCCCTCTTGAGCATGTATGCTTCTGCTACTTGTTCTACATCAGACTTCTTCCACAAACGTTGAAACGCTTTGCCTCGGTGAGTTTCGCGGCATTCCGACTTTGTAGCCCCGGTTGCCAAATTTCAGTTGCCTTTGAAATTCAGGCGATCCCTCTTGAGCATGTATGCTTCTGCTACTTGTTCTACATCAGACTTCTTCCGCAAACAGCGAAACACTTTGACTCGGTGAATTTCATGGCATTCCGACTTCGATCACCTGTTTGACGAAATTAAGTTCCCTTTGGATTTCGGGTGATCCCTCTTGAGCATGTATGCTTATGCTACTTGTTCTAAATCAGACTTCTTCCGCAAATGGAGAAATGCTTTGACTGAGTGAGTTTCGCGACATTCCGACTTCGATGCCCGGGTTGCCGAAATTCAGTTGCCTTTGAATTTCGGGTGATCGCTCTTGAGCATGTATGCTTCTACTACTTGTTCTACATCATACTTCTTTCGCAAACGGCGAAACTCTTTCACTCGGTGAGTTTCGCGACATTCTAACTTCGATGCACCGGTTGCCGAAATTTAGTTGTCTTTGAATTTCGGGTGATCCCTCTTGAGCATGTATGCTTCTGCTACTTGATCTACATAAGATTTCTTCCACGAACGTCGAAATGCTTTGCCTCGGTGTGTTTCACGGCATTCCGACTTCGATGCCCCGGTTGCTGAAATTTAGTTGCCTTTGAATTTCGGGTGATCCCTCTTGAGCATGTATGCTTCTGCTACTTGTTCTAAATCAGACTTCTTCCGCAAACGACGAAACGCTTTGACTCGGTGAGTTTCGTGGCATTCCGACTTCGATCCCCCGGTTGCCGAAATTCAGTTGCCTTTGAATTTCGGGCGATCCCTCTTTAGCATGTATGCTTCTGCTACTTGTTCTATATCAGACTTCTTCCACAAACGGCGAAACGCTTTGCCTCGGTGAGTTTCGCGGCATTGCGACTTCGATGCCCCGGTTGCCGAAATTCAATTGCCATTGAATTTCGGGTGATCCCTCTTGAGCATGTATGCTTGTGCTACTTGTTCTAAATCAGACTTCTTCCGCAAACGTTGAAACGCTTTGCCTCGGTGAGTTTCGCGGCATTCCGACTTCGATGCCCCGGCTCCCGAAATTCAGTTGCCTTTGGATTTTCAGGTGATCCCTCTTGAGCATGTAAGCTTCTGCTACTTGTTCTAAATCAGACTTCTTCCGCAAATGGTGAAATGCTTTGAATCGGTGAGTTTCGCGGCATTCCGCCTTCGATGCCCCGTTTGCCATAATTCAGTTGCCTTTGGATTTCGGGTTATCCCTCTTGAGCATGTATGCTTCTGCTACTTGTTCTAAAACAGACTTCTTCCGCAAATGGCAAAACGCTTTGACTAGGTGAGTTTCGCGGCATTCCGACTTCGATACCCCGGTTGCCGAAATTCAGTTGCCTTAGAATTTCTGGTGATCCCTCTTGAGCATGTATGCTTCTGCTACTTGTTCTACATCAGACTTCTTCCGCAAACGTTGAAACGCTTTGCCTCGGTGAGTTTCGCGGCATTCCGACTTTGTAGCCCCGGTTGCCAAAATTCAGTTGCCTTTGAAATTCAGGCGATCCCTCTTGAGCATGTATGCTTCTGCTACTTGTTCTACATCAGACTTCTTCCGCAAACAGCGAAACGCTTTGACTCGGTGAATTTCATGGCATTCCGACTTCGATCACCTGTTTGACGAAATTAAGTTCCCTTTGGATTTCGGGTGATCCCTCTTGAGCATGTATGCTTATGCTACTTGTTCTAAATCAGACTTCTTCCGCAAATGGAGAAATGCTTTGACTGAGTGAGTTTCGCGACATTCCGACTTCGATGCCCGGGTTGCCGAAATTCAGTTGCCTTTGAATTTCGGGTGATCGCTCTTGAGCATGGATGCTTCTACTACTTGTTCTACATCATACTTCTTTCGCAAACGGCGAAACTCTTTCACTCGGTGAGTTTCGCGGCATTCTAACTTCGATGCACCGGTTGCCGAAATTTAGTTGTCTTTGAATTTCGGGTGATCCCTCTTGAGCATGTATGCTTCTGCTACTTGATCTACATAAGATTTCTTCCACGAACGTCGAAATGCTTTGCCTCGGTGTGTTTCACGGCATTCCGACTTCGATGCCCCGGTTGCTGAAATTTAGTTGCCTTTGAATTTCGGGTGATCCCTCTTGAGCATGTATGCTTCTGCTACTTGTTCTAAATCAGACATCTTCCGCAAACGACGAAACGCTTTGACTCGGTGAGTTTCGTGGCATTCCGACTTCGATCCCCCGGTTGCCGAAATTCAGTTGCCTTTGAATTTCGGGCGATCCCTCTTTAGCATGTATGCTTCTGCTACTTGTTCTATATCAGACTTCTTCCACAAACGGCGAAACGCTTTGCCTCGGTGAGTTTCGCGGCATTGCGACTTCGATGCCCCGGTTGCCGAAATTCAATTGCCATTGAATTTCGGGTGATCCCTCTTGAGCATGTATGCTTGTGCTACTTGTTCTAAATCAGACTTCTTCCGCAAACGTTGAAACGCTTTGCCTCGGTGAGTTTCGCGGCATTCCGACTTCGATGCCCCGGCTCCCGAAATTCAGTTGCCTTTGGATTTTCAGGTGATCCCTCTTGAGCATGTAAGCTTCTGCTACTTGTTCTAAATCAGACTTCTTCCGCAAATGGTGAAATGCTTTGAATCGGTGAGTTTCGCGGCATTCCGCCTTCGATGCCCCGTTTGCCGTAATTCAGTTGCCTTTGGATTTCGGGTTATCCCTCTTGAGCATGTATGCTTCTGCTACTTGTTCTAAAACAGACTTCTTCCGCAAATGGCGAAACGCTTTGACTAGGTGACTTTCGCGGCATTCCGACTTCGATACCCCGGTTGCCGAAATTCAGTTGCCTTAGAATTTCTGGTGATCCCTCTTGAGCATGTATGCTTCTGCTACTTGTTCTACATCAGACTTCTTCCGCAAACGTTGAAACGCTTTGCCTCGGTGAGTTTCGCGGCATTCCGACTTTGTAGCCCCGGTTGCCGAAATTCAGTTGCCTTTGAAATTCAGGTGATCCCTCTTGAGCATGTATGCTTCTGCTACTTGTTCTACATCATACTTCTTCCGCAAACAGCGAAACTCTTTCACTCGGTGAGTTTCGCGACATTCTAACTTCGATGCACCGGTTGCCGAAATTTAGTTGTCTTTGAATTTCGGGTGATCCCTCTTGAGCATGTATGCTTCTGCTACTTGATCTACATAAGATTTCTTCCACGAACGTCGAAATGCTTTGCCTCGGTGTGTTTCACGGCATTCCGACTTCGATGCCCCGGTTGCTGAAATTTAGTTGCCTTTGAATTTCGGGTGATCCCTCTTGAGCATGTATGCTTCTGCTACTTGTTCTAAATCAGACTTCTTCCGCAAACGACGAAACGCTTTGACTCGGTGAGTTTCGTGGCATTCCGACTTCGATCCCCCGGTTGCCGAAATTCAGTTGCCTTTGAATTTTGGGCGATCCCTCTTTAGCATGTATGCTTCTGCTACTTGTTCTATATCAGACTTCTTCCACAAACGGCGAAACACTTTGCCTCGGTGAGTTTCGCGGCATTGCGACTTCGATGCCCCGGTTGCCGAAATTCAATTGCCATTGAATTTCGGGTGATCCCTCTTGAGCATGTATGCTTGTGCTACTTGTTCTAAATCAGACTTCTTCCGCAAACGTTGAAACGCTTTGCCTCGGTGAGTTTCGCGGCATTCCGACTTCGATGCCCCGGCTCCCGAAATTCAGTTGCCTTTGGATTTTCAGGTGATCCCTCTTGAGCATGTAAGCTTCTGCTACTTGTTCTAAATCAGACTTCTTCCGCAAATGGTGAAATGCTTTGAATCGGTGAGTTTCGCGTCATTCCGCCTTCGATGCCCCGTTTGCCATAATTCAGTTGCCTTTGGATTTCGGGTTATCCCTCTGGAGCATGTATGCTTCTGCTACTTGTTCTAAAACAGACTTCTTCCGCAAATGGCAAAACGCTTTGACTAGGTGAGTTTCGCGGCATTCCGACTTCGATACCCCGGTTGCCGAAATTCAGTTGCCTTAGAATTTCTGGTGATCCCTCTTGAGCATGTATGCTTCTGCTACTTGTTCTACATCAGACTTCTTCCGCAAACGTTGAAACGCTTTGCCTCGGTGAGTTTCGCGGCATTCCGACTTTGTAGCCCCGGTTGCCAAAATTCAGTTGCCTTTGAAATTCAGGCGATCCCTCTTGAGCATGTATGCTTCTGCTACTTGTTCTACATCAGACTTCTTCCGCAAACAGCGAAACGCTTTGACTCGGTGAATTTCATGGCATTCCGACTTCGATCACCTGTTTGACGAAATTAAGTTCCCTTTGGATTTCGGGTGATCCCTCTTGAGCATGTATGCTTATGCTACTTGTTCTAAATCAGACTTCTTCCGCAAATGGAGAAATGCTTTGACTGAGTGAGTTTCGCGACATTCCGACTTCGATGCCCGGGTTGCCGAAATTCAGTTGCCTTTGAATTTCGGGTGATCGCTCTTGAGCATGGATGCTTCTACTACTTGTTCTACATCATACTTCTTTCGCAAACGGCGAAACTCTTTCACTCGGTGAGTTTCGCGGCATTCTAACTTCGATGCACCGGTTGCCGAAATTTAGTTGTCTTTGAATTTCGGGTGATCCCTCTTGAGCATGTATGCTTCTGCTACTTGATCTACATAAGATTTCTTCCACGAACGTCGAAATGCTTTGCCTCGGTGTGTTTCACGGCATTCCGACTTCGATGCCCCGGTTGCTGAAATTTAGTTGCCTTTGAATTTCGGGTGATCCCTCTTGAGCATGTATGCTTCTGCTACTTGTTCTAAATCAGACTTCTTCCGCAAACGACGAAACGCTTTGACTCGGTGAGTTTCGTGGCATTCCGACTTCGATCCCCCGGTTGCCGAAATTCAGTTGCCTTTGAATTTCGGGCGATCCCTCTTTAGCATGTATGCTTCTGCTACTTGTTCTATATCAGACTTCTTCCACAAACGGCGAAACGCTTTGCCTCGGTGAGTTTCGCGGCATTGCGACTTCGATGCCCCGGTTGCCGAAATTCAATTGCCATTGAATTTCGGGTAATCCCTCTTGAGCATGTATGCTTGTGCTACTTGTTCTAAATCAGACTTCTTCCGCAAACGTTGAAACGCTTTGCCTCGGTGAGTTTCACGGCATTCCGACTTCGATGCCCCGGCTCCCGAAATTCAGTTGCCTTTGGATTTTCAGGTGATCCCTCTTGAGCATGTAAGCTTCTGCTACTTGTTCTAAATCAGACTTCTTCCGCAAATGGTGAAATGCTTTGAATCGGTGAGTTTCGCGGCATTCCGCCTTCGATGCCCCGTTTGCCGTAATTCAGTTGCCTTTGGATTTCGGGTTATCCCTCTTGAGCATGTATGCTTCTGCTACTTGTTCTAAAACAGACTTCTTCCGCAAATGGCGAAACGCTTTGACTAGGTGACTTTCGCGGCATTCCGACTTCGATACCCCGGTTGCCGAAATTCAGTTGCCTTAGAATTTCTGGTGATCCCTCTTGAGCATGTATGCTTCTGCTACTTGTTCTACATCAGACTTCTTCCGCAAACGTTGAAACGTTTTGCCTCGGTGAGTTTCGCGGCATTCCGACTTTGTAGCCCCGGTTGCCGAAATTCAGTTGCCTTTGAAATTCAGGTGATCCCTCTTGAGCATGTATGCTTCTGCTACTTGTTCTACATCATACTTCTTCCGCAAACAGCGAAACTCTTTCACTCGGTGAGTTTCGCGACATTCTAACTTCGATGCACCGGTTGCCGAAATTTAGTTGTCTTTGAATTTCGGGTGATCCCTCTTGAGCATGTATGCTTCTGCTACTTGATCTACATAAGATTTCTTCCACGAACGTCGAAATGCTTTGCCTCGGTGTGTTTCACGGCATTCCGACTTCGATGCCCCGGTTGCTGAAATTTAGTTGCCTTTGAATTTCGGGTGATCCCTCTTGAGCATGTATGCTTCTGCTACTTGTTCTAAATCAGACTTCTTCCGCAAACGACGAAACGCTTTGACTCGGTGAGTTTCGTGGCATTCCGACTTCGATCCCCCGGTTGCCGAAATTCAGTTGCCTTTGAATTTCGGGCGATCCCTCTTTAGCATGTATGCTTCTGCTACTTGTTCTATATCAGACTTCTTCCACAAACGGCGAAACGCTTTGCCTCGGTGAGTTTCGCGGCATTGCGACTTCGATGCCCCGGTTGCCGAAATTCAATTGCCATTGAATTTCGGGTGATCCCTCTTGAGCATGTATGCTTGTGCTACTTGTTCTAAATCAGACTTCTTCCGCAAACGTTGAAACGCTTTGCCTCGGTGAGTTTCGCGGCATTCCGACTTCGATGCCCCGGCTCCCGAAATTCAGTTGCCTTTGGATTTTCAGGTGATCCCTCTTGAGCATGTAAGCTTCTGCTACTTGTTCTAAATCAGACTTCTTCCGCAAATGGTGAAATGCTTTGAATCGGTGAGTTTCGCGGCATTCCGCCTTCGATGCCCCGTTTGCCGTAATTCAGTTGCCTTTGGATTTCGGGTTATCCCTCTTGAGCATGTATGCTTCTGCTACTTGTTCTAAAACAGACTTCTTCCGCAAATGGCGAAACGCTTTGACTAGGTGAGTTTCACGGCATTCCGACTTCGATACCCCGGTTGTCGAAATTCAGTTGCCTTAGAATTTCTGGTGATCCCTCTTGAGCATGTATGCTTCTGCTACTTGTTCTACATCAGACTTCTTCCGCAAACGTTGAAACGCTTTGCCTCGGTGAGTTTCGCGGCATTCCGACTTTGTAGCCCCGGTTGCCGAAATTCAGTTGCCTTTGAAATTCAGGTGATCCCTCTTGAGCATGTATGCTTCTGCTACTTGTTCTACATCATACTTCTTCCGCAAACAGCGAAACTCTTTCACTCGGTGAGTTTCGCAACATTCTAACTTCGATGCACCGGTTGCCGAAATTTAGTTGTCTTTGAATTTCGGGTGATCCCTCTTGAGCATGTATGCTTCTGCTACTTGATCTACATAAGATTTCTTCCACGAACGTCGAAATGCTTTGCCTCGGTGTGTTTCACGGCATTCCGACTTCGATGCCCCGGTTGCTGAAATTTAGTTGCCTTTGAATTTCGGGTGATCCCTCTTGAGCATGTATGCTTCTGCTACTTGTTCTAAATCAGACTTCTTCCGCAAATGACGAAACGCTTTGACTCGGTGAGTTTCGTGGCATTCCGACTTCGATCCCCCGGTTGCCGAAATTCAGTTGCCTTTGAATTTCGGGCGATCCCTCTTTAGCATGTATGCTTCTGCTACTTGTTCTATATCAGACTTCTTCCACAAACGGCGAAACGCTTTGCCTCGGTGAGTTTCGCGGCATTGCGACTTCGATGCCCCGGTTGCCGAAATTCAATTGCCATTGAATTTCGGGTGATCCCTCTTGAGCATGTATGCTTGTGCTACTTGTTCTAAATCAGACTTCTTCCGCAAACGTTGAAACGCTTTGCCTCGGTGAGTTTCGCGGCATTCCGACTTCGATGCCCCGGCTCCCGAAATTCAGTTGCCTTTGGATTTTCAGGTGATCCCTCTTGAGCATGTAAGCTTCTGCTACTTGTTCTAAATCAGACTTCTTCCGCAAATGGTGAAATGCTTTGAATCGGTGAGTTTCGCGTCATTCCGCCTTCGATGCCCCGTTTGCCATAATTCAGTTGCCTTTGGATTTCGGGTTATCCCTCTTGAGCATGTATGCTTCTGCTACTTGTTCTAAAACAGACTTCTTCCGCAAATGGCAAAACGCTTTGACTAGGTGAGTTTCGCGGCATTCCGACTTCGATACCCCGGTTGCCGAAATTCAGTTGCCTTAGAATTTCTGGTGATCCCTCTTGAGCATGTATGCTTCTGCTACTTGTTCTACATCAGACTTCTTCCGCAAACGTTGAAACGTTTTGCCTCGGTGAGTTTCGCGGCATTCCGACTTTGTAGCCCCGGTTGCCAAAATTCAGTTGCCTTTGAAATTCAGGCGATCCCTCTTGAGCATGTATGCTTCTGCTACTTGTTCTACATCAGACTTCTTCCGCAAACAGCGAAACGCTTTGACTCGGTGAATTTCATGGCATTCCGACTTCGATCACCTGTTTGACGAAATTAAGTTCCCTTTGGATTTCGGGTGATCCCTCTTGAGCATGTATGCTTATGCTACTTGTTCTAAATCAGACTTCTTCCGCAAATGGAGAAATGCTTTGACTGAGTGAGTTTCGCGACATTCCGACTTCGATGCCCGTGTTGCCGAAATTCAGTTGCCTTTGAATTTCGGGTGATCGCTCTTGAGCATGGATGCTTCTACTACTTGTTCTACATCATACTTCTTTCGCAAACGGCGAAACTCTTTCACTCGGTGAGTTTCGCGACATTCTAACTTCGATGCACCGGTTGCCGAAATTTAGTTGTCTTTGAATTTCGGGTGATCCCTCTTGAGCATGTATGCTTCTGCTACTTGATCTACATAAGATTTCTTCCACGAACGTCGAAATGCTTTGCCTCGGTGTGTTTCACGGCATTCCGACTTCGATGCCCCGGTTGCTGAAATTTAGTTGCCTTTGAATTTCGGGTGATCCCTCTTGAGCATGTATGCTTCTGCTACTTGTTCTAAATCAGACTTCTTCCGCAAACGACGAAACGCTTTGACTCGGTGAGTTTCGTGGCATTCCGACTTCGATCCCCCGGTTGCCGAAATTCAGTTGCCTTTGAATTTCGGGCGATCCCTCTTTAGCATGTATGCTTCTGCTACTTGTTCTATATCAGACTTCTTCCACAAACGGCGAAACGCTTTGCCTTGGTGAGTTTCGCGGCATTGCGACTTCGATGCCCCGGTTGCCGAAATTCAATTGCCATTGAATTTCGGGTGATCCCTCTTGAGCATGTATGCTTGTGCTACTTGTTCTAAATCAGACTTCTTCCGCAAACGTTGAAACGCTTTGCCTCGGTGAGTTTCGCGGCATTCCGACTTCGATGCCCCGGCTCCCGAAATTCAGTTGCCTTTGGATTTTCAGGTGATCCCTCTTGAGCATGTAAGCTTCTGCTACTTGTTCTAAATCAGACTTCTTCCGCAAATGGTGAAATGCTTTGAATCGGTGAGTTTCGCGGCATTCCGCCTTCGATGCCCCGTTTGCCGTAATTCAGTTGCCTTTGGATTTCGGGTTATCCCTCTTGAGCATGTATGCTTCTGCTACTTGTTCTAAAACAGACTTCTTCCGCAAATGGCGAAACGCTTTGACTAGGTGAGTTTCGCGGCATTCCGACTTCGATACCCCGGTTGCCGAAATTCAGTTGCCTTAGAATTTCTGGTGATCCCTCTTGAGCATGTATGCTTCTGCTACTTGTTCTACATCAGACTTCTTCCGCAAACGTTGAAACGCTTTGCCTCGGTGAGTTTCGCGGCATTCCGACTTTGTAGCCCCGGTTGCCGAAATTCAGTTGCCTTTGAAATTCAGGTGATCCCTCTTGAGCATGTATGCTTCTGCTACTTGTTCTACATCATACTTCTTCCGCAAACAGCGAAACGCTTTGACTCGGTGAATTTCATGGCATTCCGACTTCGATCACCTGTTTGACGAAATTAAGTTCCCTTTGGATTTCGAGTGATCCCTCTTGAGCATGTATGTGAAACCCTGGAAATTTATAATTTAAATATGTAGATGTGTAAACCCTCATGTAAACATAAGGTTGAAAGTGGTAATATTTCAATGAGTGATGCAAAACCAAGATTTGAAATAATAGATAAATAATGATATATAATGAAAGAGATGACCTCTATAAAATGAATTTTTGGTTTAGAATTCATAAGGACAGAGAAACTGGTAACGTGTTTTGATGGATAAAATAATGAGAAAAATAACAAAAATAAGTGAGGTAATAAAGAATGCATTATAATAAATGATAGTGCAATGAAAAAGGATAGGACTGAAGGTGCAAGCACCGATTAAAAATCAATGATGTTATTTTGAAATGGTAATAAGCCCGATAAATAAATAAAGGTGGAAATCCTAAAATAAATACATTTCAAAATAATAAAATGACCGTAAAAGTTTAGAAGGATAATTGATATGATTTTTATTTGTGAAGATTGAACAAGAAAAATCAAGATTGTTTATGAAAAGTCATGAACTGAACAAGTTTATATTAGGAAGTAGAATTCTCAATCTAATGATAGGATCGGGATGAAATTTTGCATGAAGTCTATTAATATGTGTTCCTACCTTGGTTTAATATCTTATCCCAATCGGAGTTTGGTAAAGACTGACGATTTAATCAGAAATAAACCAGATAGTTTACATGAAAAATAAAATAAAATACATAAAGGCATGAATGAGGGACAAAATTGTAATTATGAAAAAGGAGCCTATAAAACTGCAAAGGCTACCAGTTAAAAAAGAAAATAATAATAAATAAATTTGAAGAAGAGAAAAACGGATAGAGAGAGAGAGCTGCAGATTTTGGAGTAACACCAAGAATACTCCGGTGGCCATATCTCAGGATTCCACCGTTGGCTCAAGCTAAGTTTTGGATATGGTATTCTCATTACTCGTATCTATGAACGGACCGGACGGATTGAAAGGAACACACTCCAGTTGACAGAAAGCATCATCGGAAATTTCCTGAAAAACAAAAAGGAAATGCACCTGCAGGGCAGTTTGGTCGCCGGCCGATTTCTCTCTCTTCCACCGTTGGATCAAGCTAAGTTTTGTATATGTTGTCCTTATTACCCGTATCTACGAACTGACCAGAGGGATTGAAAGGAACACACTCCATGTGACAGAAATCATCATCGGCAATTTCCTGAAAAACAAAAAGGAAATGCACCTGCAGGGCAGTTTGGTCGTCGGCCGATTTCGATCTCTTCCACCGTTGGATCAAGCTAAGTTTTGGATATGTTATTCTGAGTCGTCGGCCGATTTCTCTCTCTTACACCGTTGGATCGTGCTTATTTTTGGATATGTGGTGCAACTAGATGTGGCCTACATTCTGGACGGTGGAGATCCGAAACTCACGCTCCGGCAAGGTTTGGTTCATGTTGAACAGTAGCTCGTCCATTTTTAGGTTAGTTCGGTTTTATTAAGATCTATGGAGATCCAACCGTTGGATTATTCTGAGTTTGAGATATATTGTACACAACACAATGATATATATTCTGACCGTAGGGTTCAAGTAAATAATCAAAGTTGGATGAATTGTTGCTATTTGAATCTATTGCTAGTCTTAGTAAAACATTTAGGAAGCTTGATTTAATTACATGTTTTGATGAAATTAGAATTGTGGGGGTGTAGGGTTTATGTAATATATAATGGTAAAATGTGCTCTTGTTATTAGTGTTGTTATAGATTAATTGTGTTGTAAAATGTGTTAGGGAAGTTTTGAAATTTGGCTGAAGGGACATTGAGTTTGTTGATTTGATGGATATATGTTTTTAGGCATTATTGGGTCTAGTGGCAATTGAAAGAAAAACTTGAAGAAAACTTTATCCTCCATTTAATGCAAAGATTCGGCCTAGACATATAAATGAGAGGATGAGCTTAACTGTTTTAATTGCTATGGAATTTGAGTTGAATGAGGTTAGAATAGATATGAAATGAATTGATAAAGGTTTATATGGAATAATTAAAAAGGAAATCATCCCTCACCATGAATGAAGGCATTCGGCCAAATAAAGAAGAAATAAGGAGATAAGACTTTGATTCATTTTTCTATGAAAACTAGGTATGGATGCATATATTTGTATAAATAAAATTAGGTAGAGTGTTAAATGGAAGAATTTTAAAAAGATTCAAATTCTCATCATAATATGGAATCCAACCAAAAATGAAAATCTTGAACTTGAGTTTATTCGACCTAATGTTCTGGGGATTTTTATGGGATTGTGGTTTGTTGAATGCCAAATGAATTGTGTTATGTTTGAAATAATAGATTAATGTGAGGAAAATGTCATTTTGTGGAATTTTAACATTGTCCAAATAGATAATAAAAGAGGAGGAAAAGGTTAAATTAAGGCGTCCATGGAATTATGATGAAAATATGTTGTTAAATTTACTTAATATGAAGTAAAGTGGACTTATTAAAAAGAATTGGAAAACTCATCATGAAAATAAATAAATAAATAAATAAATAAATAGGGTCATTCGGCCAAGAGTTGGTTTGATGAGGAAAATGAATTAGTTTCAATGGTATGAATAGATGCAAGGATGTAATGTTACTAAGTTTGTACATGATGGATTGAGTGGACAAAAATAAAATAAAATAAATTAAGATTTGTTAGGTCATGTTTAAAGATAGTCAGTTTGGAAAAACAAGTCATGAAAAGGAAGGAAATAAATAAATAAATATGCGAATGCATGTGTCATGCGATTCTAAATTTAAATGAATTTTAGAATGGAATTTTCAATTATGGTGGAGCCACATTTGATATGTATCTTTAATGATTCAGGAGAGATTGCAGAATCTGTTCAGTAGCATGGGACTTTTGCGTGAGTTCAAGCATTAGGTAGGTGACTTGCACCTTTCTTTCTTTCTTTTTTTTTCATACGTTGAATATTGAAATACTTTAATATGATTATTACCGTATTGTTAGAACCGATATTAGATTGTCGAACGCTTAAATGTTGACTAAAGGTTGATTAGCTTTGGCTAATGGCATCCGAATGGATGGCCGGGGTGAAGGACTGATTAGCTTCGGCTAATGACATCCAGATGGATGACCAGGATAAATGAATGATTAGCTTCGGCTAACCGGGATGAGCAATTGATTAGCTTCGGCTAATGGCATCCGAAAGGATGGCCGGGACGAACGATTGATTAGCTTCGGCTAATGGCATCCGAAAGGATGACCGGGACGAGTGATTGATTAGCTTCGGCTAATGGCATCCGAAAGGATGACCGGGATGAACGATTGATTAGCTTCGGCTAATGGCATCCGAAAGGATGACCGGGATGAACGATTGATTAGCTCGGCTAATGGCATCCGAAAGGATGAGCGGGACGAACGATTGATTAGCTTGGCTAATGGCATCTGAAGTGGATGATCGGGGTGAGTGAACGCTTAACCTCAGCAAATAATGCCTTAAGAGGATAGCCGGGTTTAAGATTATGGTTGATTGCAAAATAAATTAAATAAAATTGGTGCATCTATATGTACTACTAGCTGCTTATACCAAGTACATGACGATATTATAAATGTTAATGCTTCATTTAACTGCCAGACCGTTAGTTACCATTATTAGTATTCTTAAGTATTTGCATTCTCTTAAATGTTTTGTACTGCTGCAGGGACATCACACCAACGAGATGTCTAGGAAACCCGATACATGGGAACCTACTTTTGCAAGGAATCATGTAGATGCATTCTAAATCATAATGTATTTTGTATGAATCAATGTACTGAATGTATAAATGGAGGCTGGGTAATTCGTATGGAATTACCAGATGTACTGGTAACCAAGGAAGGTTAACCAAATATGTGGGTAATTATATGAAATTACCAGAATTATTGGCAATTGAGATGAGTTAGCTAGATAGTTAAGTTTTGAAAAGATTATGTGAATTAATTGGTTGAAGTTAGAAGTAGTAAATTCTAAATGTTATGAGTAAAATAATTAATATATGACTCCGATTTTGAGTAAATTAATTAATGCGGTTATTGGGTAGACATAATGATTTGGAGATTGGAGGGGAATTGATAGATAATTAATTACCATAATGATGGTGGCTAAGGGCATAAATTGATACTTGGCACTGTAATGAGGGTGACCAAGGTTATGTGAAGGATGCGTAGTGACCGTAGTGTCGATAACTAAGATTGTGTGCAAATGATACTTGGCAACCGTGGTTACAATGCATATGATGTTAATAAGAAAAATGAAAGGGATTCGATACGAATGGAAGAATCAAATGGCATGGATTAGCTACCAGGTTTGGATTGCTAATGGTATCGAAGAGGTTTCATCGGTGCTGGTATATTTTAAATTGATTAGTCTAGCCCAATATTAGAAGACTAATGATATTAATGAGATTTATTAGTTTCAGCGATTACCTTCTAGCAACAGATTTAGAAAAGAAAAAAAAATATATTGATTAATTATTCCAAAAGAATGAGATAAGCCAATGATATCAAGAGAGGAATATCTTGGTATCAAGTGAAAATTGATTTATAAGGAGATGGTGTTCGCAAACCGTTGAGTTGTGTTGAGATTTCCAAGATGGAATTATTCTTGGCAAATGAGATAGGATATTAGATGGATATTGGTAATAGATGGAAAATAGATGTTGTAAAAGAGGTTTATGCCTATTTTTATATATAAAAAGAAATTCCGTAGAGATTATTGTCTGCCATTGTTATTGCTTGTTACTATCCTTTATATTTATGTGTACATGTTAATTTATATTTTCAGGTCCACTAGGGTCGCGTCAAGGGTAATACTAGTTTTGTTATCTTTTGCTTTTGACCATGTAAATTAATTGTAAATTAAAAGACTTATCTCCTAAAACTTGAGATGTAATATAAATCCGTAAATTTGAATGTATGCCCCTTTAATCTAATGGTTGAAACTCTTAGTACTTTTTTTTACCATGCATGTTTACAGTTGAAATTGAATCTTTTATTTGAACTGCATTATATGATGTTATTGAATAAGACGTGTTGTGTTGATGAGAATGAGTTGGGTTGAGGCCCAGGATGATTGGGTCGTGATTTTGAGTTATAAGATGTGAGTCATTAGAAGTGTAAACAGGGTATATGTCGATAACTTGGGACTTACCGGTACAGAGGAGACTCTGCCAAAATTTTGTTGGAAATTTTGGTGGGACCTGTATATATATATATAAAAAATAAAATTTACCTGAAATTTTCTAATGTATCGCGAAAAAGGATGTTGGAAATCAAGGTTGTTACAATGTATGCTTATGCTACTTGTTCTAAATCAGACTTCTTCCGCAAATGGAGAAATGCTTTGACTGAGTGAGTTTCGCGACATTCCGACTTCGATGCCCGGGTTGCAGAAATTCAGTTGCCTTTGAATTTCGGGTGATCGCTCTTGAGCATGGATGCTTCTACTACTTGTTCTACATCATACTTCTTCCGCAAACGGCGAAACGCTTTCACTCGGTGAGTTTCGCGGCATTCTAACTTCGATGCACCGGTTGCCGAAATTTAGTTGTCTTTGAATTTCGGGTGATCCCTCTTGAGCATGTATGCTTCTGCTACTTGATCTACATAAGATTTCTTCCGCGAACGTCGAAATGCTTTGCCTCGGTGTGTTTCACGGCATTCCGACTTCGATGCCCCGGTTGCTGAAATTTAGTTGCCTTTGAATTTCGGGTGATCCCTCTTGAGCATGTATGCTTCTGCTACTTCTTCTAAATCAAACTTCTTCCGCAAACGACGAAACGCTTTGACTCGGTGAGTTTCGCGGCATTCCGACTTCGATCCCCCGGTTGCCGAAATTCAGTTGCCTTTGAATTTTGGGTGATCCCTCTTGAGCATGTATGCTTCTGCTACTTGTTCTAAATCAGACTTCTTCCGCAAACAGCGAAACGCTTTGACTCGTTAAGTTTCACGGCATTCCGACTTCGATGCCCCGGTTGCCGAAATTCAGTTGTCTTTGAATTTCGGGTGTTCCCTCTTGAGCATGGATGCTTCTGCTACTTGTTCTACATCAGACTTCTTCTGGAAACGGCGAAACGCTTTGCCTCGGTGAGTTTCACGGCATTCCAAATTCGATGCCCCGGTTGTCGAAATTTAGTTGCCTTTGAATTTCGGGTGATCCCTCTTGAGCATGTATGCTTCTGCTACTTGTTCTACATCAGACTTCTTCCGCAAACGTCGAAACGCTTTGCCTCGGTGACTTTCACGGCAATCCGATTTCGATGCCCCGGTTACCGAAATTCAGTTGCCTTTGAATTTCGGGTGATCCCTCTTGAGCATGTATGCTTCTGCTACTTGTTCTAGATCAGACTTTTTCCGCAAACGGGGAAACGCTTTGACTCGGTGAATTTCGCGGCATTCCGAGTTCAATTCCCCGTTTGCCGAAATTCAGTTACCTTTGGATTTCGGGTGATCCCTCTTGAGCATGTATGCTTCTGCTACTTGTTCTAAATCAGACTTCTTCTGCAAACGGCGAAACGCTTTGACTCGGTAAGTTTCGCGGCATTCCGACTTCGATGCCCCGGTTGCTGAAATTCAATTGTCTTTGAATTTCGGGTGATCCCTCTTGAGCATGGATGCTTCTGCTACTTGTTCTACATCAGACTTCTTCCGCAAATGGCGAAACGCTTTGCCTTGGTGAGTTTCACGGCATTCCGACTTCGATGCCCCGGTAGCCGAAATTCAGTTGCCTTTGGATTTCGGGTGATCCGTCTTGAGCATGTATGTTTATGCTACTTGTTCTAAATCAGACTTCTTCCGTAAATGGCGAAATGCTTTGACTCAGTGAGTTTCGTGGGATTCCGACTTCGATGCCCGTGTTGCCGAAATTCAGTTGCCTTTGAATTTCGGGTGATCCCTCTTGAGTAAGGATGCTTCTGCTACTTGTTCTCCATCATACTTCTTCCGCAAACGGCGAAACGCTTTCACTTGGTGAGTTCGCGGCATTCTAACTTTGATGCCCTGGTTGCCGAAATTCAGTTGTCTTTGCATTTCGTGTGATCCCTATTGAGCATGTATGCTTCTGCTACTTGTTCTACATCAAATTTCTTCCGCGAACGTCGAAACGCTTTGCCTCGGTGAGTTTCGCGGCATTCCGACTTCGATGCCCCGGTTGCCGAAATTCAGTTGCCTTTGAATTTCGGGTGATCCCTCTTGAGCATGTATGCTTCTGCTACTTGTTCTACATGAGACTTCTTCCGCAAACAGGGCAACGCTTTACCTCGGTGACTTTCGCGGCATTCCGACTTCGATGCCCCGGTCGCCGAAATTCAGTTGCCTTTTGATTTCGGGGGATCCCTCTTGAGCATGTATGCTTCTGCTACTTGTTCTAAATTAGACTTCTTCCGCAAATGGCAAAATGCTTTGACTCAGTGAGTTTCGCGGCATTCCGACTTCGATGCCCGGGTTGCCGAAATTCAGTTGCCTTTGAATTATGGGTGATCCCTCTTGAGCATGTATGCTTCTGCTACTTGTTCTACATCAGACTTCTTCCGCAAACGGGGAAACGCTTTGACTCGGTGAATTTCATGGCATTCCGACTTCGATCACCCTTTTGACGAAATTCAGTTGCCTTTTGATTTCGGGTGATCCGTCTTGAGCATGTTTGCTTATGCTACTTGTTCTAAATCAGACTTCTTCCGCAAATGGCGAAATGCTTTGACTCAGTGAGTTTCGCGGCATTCCGACTTCAATGCCCGGGTTGCCGAAATTCAGATGCCTTTGAATTTCGGGTGATCTCTCTTGGGCATGGATGCTTCTGCTACCTGTTCTACATCATACTTCTTCCGCAAACGGTGAAATGCTTTCACTCGGTGAGTTTCGCGGCATTCTAACTTCGATGCCCCGGTTGCCGAAATTCAGTTGCCTTTGAATTTCGGGTGATCCCTCTTGAGCATGTATGCTTCTGCTACTTGTTCTAGATCAGACTTTTTCCGCAAACGGGGAAACGCTTTGACTAGGTGAATTTCACGGCATTCCGACTTTGATTCCCCGTTTGCCGAAATTCAGTTACCTTTGGATTTCGGGTGATCCCTCTTGAGCATGTATGCTTCTGCTACTTGTTCTAAATTAGACTTCTTCCGCAAATGGCAAAATGCTTTGACTTAGTGAGTTTCGCGGCATTCCGACTTCGATGTCCGGGTTGCCGAAATTCAGTTGCCTTTGAATTATGGGTAATCCCTCTTGAGCATGTATGCTTTTGCTACTTGTTCTACATCAGACTTCTTCCGCAAACGGGGAAACACTTTGACTCGGTGAATTTCATGGCATTCCGACTTCGATCACCCTTTTGACGAAATTCAGTTGCCTTTTGATTTCGGGTGATCCATCTTGAGCATGTTTGCTTATGCTACTTGTTCTAAATCAGACTTCTTCCGCAAATGGCGAAATGCTTTGACTCGGTGACTTTCGCGGCATTCCGATTTCGATGCCCCGGTTGCCAAAATTCAGTTGCCTTTGAATTTCGGGTGATCCCTCTTGAGCATGTATGCTTCTGCTACTTGTTCTAGATCAGACTTTTTCCGCAAACGGGGAAACGCTTTGACTCGGTGAATTTCGTGGCATTCCGAGTTCAATTCCTCGTTTGCCGAAATTCAGTTACCTTTGGATTTCGGGTGATCCCTCTTGAGCATGTATGCTTCTGCTACTTGTTCTAAATCAGACTTCTTCCGCAAACGGCGAAACGCTTTGACTCGGTAAGTTTCGCGGCATTCCGACTTCGATGGCCCGGTTGCTGAAATTCAATTGTCTTTGAATTTCGGGTGATCCCTCTTGAGCATGGATGCTTCTACTACTTGTTCTACATCAGACTTCTTCCGCAAACAGTGAAACGCTTTGCCTTGGTGAGTTTCACGGCATTCCGACTTCGATGCCCCGATTGCCGAAATTTAGTTGCCTTTGAATTTCGGGTGATCCCTCTTGAGCATGTATGCTTCTGCTACTTGTTCTACATCAGACTTCTTCCGCAAACGTCGAAACGCTTTGCCTCGGTGACTTTCGCGGCAATCCAATTTCGATGCCCCGGTTACCGAAATTCAGTTGCCTTTGAATTTCGGGTGATCCCTCTTGAGCATGTATGCTTCTGCTACTTGTTCTAGATCAGACTTCTTCCGCAAACGGGGAAACGCTTTGACTCGGTGAATTTCGCGGCATTCCGAGTTCAATTCCCCGTTTGCCGAAATTCAGTTACCTTTGGATTTCGGGTGATCCCTCTTGAGCATGTATGCTTCTGCTACTTGTTCTAAATCAGACTTCTTCCGCAAACGGCGAAACACTTTGACTCGGTAAGTTTCGCGGCATTCCGACTTCGATGCCCCGGTTGCTGAAATTCAATTGTCTTTGAATTTCGGGTGATCCCTCTTGAGCATGGATGCTTCTGCTACTTGTTCTACATCAGACTTCTTCCGCAAATGGCGAAACGCTTTGCCTTGGTGAGTTTCACGGCATTCCGACTTCGATGCCCCGGTAGCCGAAATTCAGTTGCCTTTGGATTTCGGGTGATCCGTCTTGAGCATGTATGTTTATGCTACTTGTTCTAAATCAGACTTCTTCCGTAAATGGCGAAATGCTTTGACTCAGTGAGTTTCGTGGGATTCCGACTTCGATGCCCGTGTTGCCGAAATTCAGTTGCCTTTGAATTTCGGGTGATCCCTCTTGAGCAAGGATGCTACTGCTACTTGTTCTCCATCATACTTCTTCCGCAAACGGCGAAACGCTTTCACTTGGTGAGTTCGCGGCATTCTAACTTTGATACCCTGGTTGCCGAAATTCAGTTGTCTTTGCATTTCGGGTGATCCCTATTGAGCATGTATGCTTCTGCTACTTGTTCTACATCAAATTTCTTCCGCGAACGTCGAAACGCTTTGCCTCGGTGAGTTTCGCGGCATTCCGACTTCGATGCCCCGGTTGCCGAAATTCAGTTGCCTTTGAATTTCGGGTGATCCCTCTTGAGCATGTATGCTTCTGCTACTTGTTCTATATGAGACTTCTTCCGCAAACAGGGCAACGCTTTACCTCGGTGACTTTCACGGCATTCCGACTTCGATGCCCCGGTCGCCGAAATTCAGTTGCCTTTTGATTTCGGGGGATCCCTCTTGAGCATGTATGCTTCTGCTACTTGTTCTACATCAGACTTCTTCCGCAAACGTCGAAACGCTTTGCCTCGGTGACTTTCGCGGCATTCCGATTTCGATGCCCCGGTTGCCAAAATTCAGTTGCCTTTGAATTTCGGGTGATCCCTCTTGAGCATGTATGCTTCTGCTACTTGTTCTAGATCATACTTTTTCCGCAAACGGGGAAACGCTTTGACTCCGTGAATTTCGCGGCATTCCGAGTTTGATTCCCCGTTTGCCGAAATTCAGTTACCTTTGGATTTCGGGTGATCCCTCTTGAGGAAGTATGCTTCTGCTACTTGTTCTAAATCAGACTTCTTCAGCAAACGGCGAAACGCTTTGACTCGGTAAGTTTCGCGGCATTCCAACTTCGATTGCCCGGTTGCTGAAATTCAGTTGTCTTTGAATTTCGAGTGATCCCTCTTGAGCATGGATGCTTCTGCTACTTGTTCTACATCAGATTTCTTCCGCGAACGTCGAAACGCTTTGCCTCGGTGAGTTTCGCGGCATTCCGACTTAGATGCCCCGGTTACCGAAATTCAGTTGCCTTTGAATTTCGGGCGATCCCTCTTGAGCATGTATGCTTCTGCTACTTGTTCTAGTTCATACTTTTTCCGCAAACGGGGAAACGCTTTGACTCGGTGAATTTCGCGGCATTCCGAGTTTGATTCCCCGTTTGCCGAAATTCAGTTACCTTTGGATTTCGGGTGATCCCTCTTGAGGAAGTATGCTTCTGCTACTTGTTCTACATAAGATTTCTTCCGCGAACGTCGAAACGCTTTGCCTCGATGAGTTTCGCGGCATTCCGACTTAGATGCCCCGGTTACCGAAATTCAGTTGCCTTTGAATTTCGGGCGATCCCTCTTGAGCATGTATGCTTCTGCTACTTGTTCTAGATCATACTTTTTCCGCAAACGGGGAAACACTTTGACTCGGTGAATTTCGCGGCATTCCGAGTTTGATTCCCCGTTTGCTGAAATTCAGTTACCTTTGGATTTCGGGTGATCTCTCTTGAGGAAGTATGCTTCTGCTACTTGTTCTAAATCAGACTTCTTCCGTAAATGGCGAAATGCTTTGACTCAGTGAGTTTCGTGGGATTCCGACTTCGATGCCCGTGTTGCCGAAATTCAGTTGCCTTTGAATTTCGGGCGATCCCTCTTGAGCATGGATGCTTCTGCTACTTGTTCTACATCATACTTCTTCCGCAAACGGCGAAACGCTTTCACTTGGTGAGTTCGCGGCATTCTAACTTTGATGCCCCGGTTGCCGAAATTCAGTTCTCTTTGCATTTCGGGTGATCCCTCTTCAGCATGTATGCTTCTGCTACTTGTTCTACATCAGATTTCTTCCGCGAACGTCGAAACGCTTTGCCTCGGTGAGTTTCACGGCATTCCGACTTCGATGCCCCGGTTACCGAAATTCAGTTGCCTTTGAATTTCGGGTGATCCCTCTTGAGCATGTATGCTTCTGCTACTTGTTCTACATCAGACTTCTTCCGCAAACAGGGCAACGCTTTGCCTCGGTGACTTTCGCGGCATTCCGACTTCGATGCCCCAGTCGCCGAAATTCAGTTGCCTTTGGATTTCGGGGGATCCCTCTTGAGCATGTATGCTTCTGCTACTTGTTCTAGATCAGACTTTTTCCGCAAACGGGGAAACGCTTTGACTCGGTGAATTTCGTGCCATTCCGAGTTCAATTCCTCGTTTGCCGAAATTCAGTTACCTTTGGATTTCGGGTGATCCCTCTTGAGCATGTATGCTTCTCCTACTTGTTCTAAATCAGACTTCTTCCGCAAACGGCGAAACGCTTTGACTCGGTAAGTTTCGCGGCATTCCGACTTCGATGGCCCGGTTGCTGAAATTCAATTGTCTTTGAATTTCGGGTGATCCCTCTTGAGCATGGATGCTTCTGCTACTTGTTCTACATCATACTTCTTCCGCAAACAGTGAAACGCTTTGCCTTGGTGAGTTTCACGGCATTCCGACTTCGATGCCCCGGTTGCCGAAATTTAGTTGCCTTTGAATTTCGGGTGATCCCTCTTGAGCATGTATGCTTCTGCTACTTGTTCTAAATCAGACTTCTTCCGCATACGGCGAAACGCTTTGACTCGGTGAGTTTCGCGGCATTCCGACTTCGATTCCCTGTTTGCCGAAATTCTGTTGCCTTTGGATTTCGGGTGATCCGTCTTGAGCATGTATGTTTATGCTACTTGTTCTAAATCAGACTTCTTCTGTAAATGGCGAAATGCTTTGACTCAGTGAGTTTCGTGGGATTCCGACTTCGATGCCCGGGTTGTCGAAATTCAGTTGCCTTTGAATTTCGGGTGATCCCTCTTGAGCATGGATGCTTCTGCTACTTGTTCTAAATCAGACTTCTTCCGCAAACGGCGAAACGCTTTGACTCGGTCAGTTTCGCGGCATTCCGACTTCGATGGCCCGGTTGCCGAAATTCAATTGCCTTTGAATTTCGGGTGATCCCTCTTGAGCATGGATGCTTCTGCTACTTGTTCTACATCAGACTTCTTCCGCAAACAGTGAAACGCTTTGCCTTGGTGAGTTTCACGGCATTCCGACTTCGATGCCCCGGTTGCCGAAATTTAGTTGCCTTTGAATTTCGGGTGATCCCTCTTGAGCATGTATGCTTCTGCTACTTGTTCTAAATCAGACTTCTTCCGCATACGGCGAAACGCTTTGACTCGGTGAGTTTCGCGGCATTCCGACTTCGATGCCCCGGTCGCCGAAATTCAGTTGCCTTTGGATTTTGGGTGATCCGTCTTGAGCATGTATGCTTATGCTAGTTGTTCTAAATCAGACTTCTTCCGCAAATGGCGAAATGCTTTGACTCAGTGAGTTTCGTGGGATTCCGACTTCGATGCCCGTGTTGCCGAAATTCAGTTGCCTTTGAATTTCGGGTGATCCCTCTTGAGCATGTATGCTTCTGCTACTTGTTCTACATCAGACTTCTTCTGCAAACGTTGAAACGCTTTGCCACAGTGAGTTTCGCGGCATTCCGACTTCGATGCCCCGGTTACCGAAATTTAGTTGCCTTTGAATTTCGGGTGATCCCTCTTGAGCATGTATGCTTCTGCTACTTGTTCTACATCATACTTCTTCCGCAAACGGCGACACGCTTTCACTTGGTGAGTTTCACGGCGTTTCGACTTCGATGCCCTGTTTGTCGAAATTCAGTTGCCTTTGCCTTTCGGGTGATCCCTCTTGAGCATGTATGCTTCTGCTACTTGTTCTACATCAGATTTCTTCCGCGAACGTCGAAACGCTTTGCCTTGGTGAGTTTCGCGGCATTCCGACTTCGATGCCCCGGTTACCGAAATTTAGTTGCCTTTGAATTTCGGGTGATCCCTCTTGAGCATGTATGCTTCTGCTACTTGTTCTACATCATACTTCTTCCGTAAATGGCGAAATGCTTTGACTCAGTGAGTTTCGTGGGATTCCGACTTCGATGCCCGTGTTGCCGAAATTCAGTTGCCTTTGAATTTCGGGCGATCCCTCTTGAGCATGGATGCTTCTGCTACTTGTTCTACATCAGACTTCTTCCGCAAACGGCGAAACGCTTTGACTCAGTGAGTTTCGCGGCATTCCGACTTTGATGCCCCGGTTGCGGAAATTCAGTTGCCTTTGAATTTCGGGTGATCCCTCTTGAGCATGTATGCTTCGGCTACTTGTTCTACATCAGACTTCTTCCGCAAACAAGGCAACGCTTTGCCTCGGTGACTTTCGCGACATTACGACTTCGATGCCCCGGTCACCGAAATTCAGTTGCCTTTGGATTTCGGGTGATCCCTCTTGAGCATGTATGCTTCTGCAACTTTTTCTAAATCAGACTTCTTCCGCAAACGTCGAAACGCTTTGACAACGTGAGTTTCGCGGCATTCCGACTTCGATGCCCCGGTTGCCGAAATTCAGTTGCCTTTGAATTTCGGGTGATCCCTCTTGAGCATGTATGCTTCGGCTACTTGTTCTACATCAGACTTCTTCTGCAAACAAGGCAACGCTTTGCCTCGGTGACTGTCGCGGCATTACGACTTCGATGCCCCGGTCACCGAAATTCAGTTGCCTTTGGATTTCGGGTGATCCCTCTTGAGCATGTATGCTTCTGCTACTTTTTCGAAATCAGACTTCTTCCGCAAACGTCGAAACGCTTTGACTCCGTGAGTTTCGCGGCATTCCGTCTTCGATGCCCTGGTTGCCGAAATTCAGGTGCCTTTGAATTTCGGGTGATCCCTCTTGACCATGTATGCTTGTGCTACTTGTTCTACATCAGACTTCTTCCGCAAACGGCGAAACGCTTTCACTTGGTGAGTTTCCCGGCATTCCGACTTCGATGCCCCGGTTGCCGAAATTCAGTTGCCTTTGAATTTCGGGTGATCCCTCTTGAGCATGTATGCTTCGGCTACTTGTTCTACATCAGACTTCTTCCGCAAACAAGGCAACGCTTTGCCTCGGTGACTGTCGCGGCATTACGACTTCGATGCCCCGGTCACCGAAATTCAGTTGCCTTTGGATTTCGGGTGATCCCTCTTGAGCATGTATGCTTCTGCTACTTTTTCTAAATCAGACTTCTTCCGCAAACGTCGAAACGCTTTGACAACGTGAGTTTCGCGGCATTCCGACTTCGATGCCCCGGTTGCCGAAATTCAGTTGCCTTTGAATTTCGGGTGATCCTTCTTGAGCATGTATGCTTCTGCTACTTGTTCTACATCAGACTTCTTCCGCAAACGGCGAAACGCTTTGACTCGGTAAGTTTCGCGGCATTCCGATTTCAATGCCCCGGTTGCCGAATGTTACGATGTCGCGGTCGCACAAATTAATTACCCTAGCTTCAAACACAACACACAAGATAATATAGAGCAAGCAAGGGGTCGATCCCACGAGGAAGATTTAGTTCAGATTTTTATGCTATACGTTATGCAATTTGGGGGGGTTGGATGTTATATAGGCTAAAGAAAAATAAAACAGAAAACTATCAAACAGAATTTAATAAAATCAAAAAATTATCAAGAGAACAAACCTTGGTCGCAATCACACATCCACCTATAGAAATCAGAACTGATCCTTGAAACAAAATTCCAGTTTATATTCTGAATTTTTATCTTTTCTTAACGTTGGTTAATTAACGGATCCGCCGTATAACTAACCCTAACCAATAAATAATCACAGTGTCCGCACTAATGATTTAATCCAATGGCAGCCTTAAGATCTAGATAAATTCATTATCTTAACAACTAAGTTGTCTGCTTATGTTGCTTTGATCGAATGTTCTCCCTAAGATTAATAACGTAGATCCGCTACAATTATTAAACTCAGTTGCTTCACAAGTTCATATACCACAACTCCGGTTTTGATATCAAACTTAGCAATAAATTGTCTATAATAATAACTTAGAGTCCGCTCTAGCAATTAAAATAAACAATCATAGGAAAAATAAGCATAGGAGAACAAACATATTCATCATATAAACTGAAAAGAAAAGGTAAAATAGATCTCACAGTTCTTAAAATCCGAAGGTTTCCGTGTCCTTGCAACCAAGAAAATGAGTTTAGCCTTGCATGTTTATTGAACAACTAATTCAAAAAGATGGAAGAATGCATGATTTAGGGTTTCTTAGAGTAGGGGGGCGTTTTTCTCCTCTTGGGTGGCTGCCCCCCTTCTCTTCTCTTATTCTTTTTATATGCTAGGAAACCCTAATCTCTATTTTACAAAATAGTCCTCCTTTAAGTAGACAATTTACATTTAAGTAGTTCAATAACTATTTTCCTAAAAAAAAAGAAATAGCTTTGCATGAAATCTTCA
Organism: Populus davidiana; assembly: GCA_030145905.1. Classification (NCBI taxonomy): domain Eukaryota; kingdom Viridiplantae; phylum Streptophyta; class Magnoliopsida; order Malpighiales; family Salicaceae; genus Populus; species Populus davidiana. The sequence goes on along the minus strand of CM057794.1, from coordinate 481,722 downwards.
AGCTTTGACTTAGAGGAGCTACATTGCTGAAATAAAAACTTGGATGTCGGTTTAGATGCTTCGGAACGTAATCTGGACTCGTTTCTTCACGAAACCTGTTTGCTGGCAGAATTTAGTTGTCATCTTTGAAAAATCATATCTCCCTCATATGACATATTTTTTTTCTGACATTTGGAGCGTTTATAGGCCTTTGAGTCAGGAATCCAAAAAAATTGAGTTTGCATCAATTGGACTTTTGTAGCTCTAGATATTCAAGTCGGAATGACCGAAGGTCAGCATTGGCAGATTGCGAGATTTGACTTTGAAAGCTGCGATTTCCATGCTCTTCCTTATTTTATTGTCTTGCCTTAGATGTCCAGAAAGGTATGGATGTTAGCTTTTTAATGCCACTGGAATCACTTCATTTCGACCTTTAGAGCTCATGTTCTGCACAAAACATCGACTGAACGTCAAATCTGCCAATTACCTTCAATTTACTCCTTTTTGCATCTTTCATCCAAAAGTGCCTTCAAAACATAAAACAAAGAATATCAAGGCATTTTATATATAAAACATAGGCTAAACACTAGTTAAATGTGGGTGAAACTATCAAATAATATGGTTGCATCACCGAAATTCAGTTGTCTTTGAATTTCGGGTGATCACTCTTGAGCATGGATGCTTCTGCTACTTGTTCTACATCAGACTTCTTCCTCAAACGGCGAAACGCTTTGCCTCGGTGAGTTTCACGGCATTCCGACTTCGATGCCCCGGTTGCCGAAATTTAGTTGCCTTTGAATTTCGGGTGATCCCTCTTGAGCATGTATGCTTCTGCTAATTCTTCTACATCAGACTTCTTCCGCAAACGGCGAAACGCTTTAACTAAGTGAGTTTCCCGGCATTCCGACTTCGATGCCCCGGTTGCCGAAATTCAGTTGCCTTTGAATTTCGGGTGATCCCTCTTGAGCATGTATGCTTCGGCTACTTGTTCTACATCAGACTTCTTCCGCAAACAAGGCAACGCTTTGCCTCGGTGACTGTCGCGGCATTACGACTTCGATGCCCCGGTCACCGAAATTCAGTTGCCTTTGGATTTCGGGTGATCCCTCTTGAGCATGTATGCTTCTGCTACTTTTTCTAAATCAGACTTCTTCCGCAAACGTCGAAACGCTTTGACAACGTGAGTTTCGCGGCATTCCGACTTCGATGCCCCGGTTGCCGAAATTCAGTTGCCTTTGAATTTCGGGTGATCCCTCTTGAGCATGTATGCTTCTGCTACTTGTTCTACATCAGACTTCTTCCGCAAACGTTGAAACGCTTTGCCTCGGTGAGTTTCGCGGCATTCCGATTTCGATGCCCCGGTTGCCGAAATTCAGTTGCCTTTGAATTTCGGGTGATCCCTCTTGAGCATGTATGCTTCAGATACTTGTTCTAAATCAGACTTCTTCCGCAAACGGCGAAACGCTTTGCCTCGGTAAGTTTCGCGGCATTCCGACTTCAATGCCCCGGTTGCCGAAATTCAGTTGTCTTTGAATTTCGGGTGATCACTCTTGAGCATGGATGCTTCTGCTACTTGTTCTACATCAGACTTGTTCCGCAAACGGCGAAACGCTTTGCCTCGGTGAGTTTCACGGCATTCCGACTTCGATGCCCTGGTTGCCGAAATTTAGTTGCCTTTGAATTTTGGGTGATCCCTCTTGAGCATGTATGCTTCTGCTACTTCTTCTACATCAGACTTCTTCCGTAAACGGCGAAACGCTTTGACTCGGTGAGTTTCGCGGCATTTCAACTTCGATTCCATGTTTGCCGAAATTCAGTTGCCTTTGGATTTCGGGTGATCCCTCTTGAGCATGTATGCTTCTGCTACTTGTTCTAAATCAGACTTCTTCCGCAAACGGCGAAACGCTTTGACTCGGTGAGTTTCGCGGCCTTCCGACTTCGATTCCCCGTTTGCCGAAATTCAGTTAGCTTTGGATTTCGGGTGATCCCTCTTGAGCATGTATGCTTCTGCTACTTATTCTAAATCAGATTTCTTCCGCAAACGGCGAAACGCTTTGACTCGGTGAGTTTCGCGGCATTCCGACTTCGATGCCCCGGTTGCCGAAATTCAGTTGCCTTTGAATTTCGGGTGATCCCTCTTGAGCATGTATGCTTCTGCTACTTGTTCTACATCAGACTTCTTCTGCAAACGTTGAAACGCTTTGCCACAGTGAGTTTCGCGGCATTCCGATTTCGATGCCCCGGTTGCCGAAATTCAGTTGCCTTTGAATTTCGGGTGATCCCTCTTGAGCATGTATGCTTCGGCTACTTCTTCTACATCAGACTTCTTCTGCAAACAAGGCAACGCTTTGCCTCGGTGACTGTCGCGGCATTCCGACTTCGATGCCCCGGTTGCCGAAATTCAGTTGTCTTTGAATTTCGGGTGATCCCTCTTGAGCATGGATGCTTCTGCTAATTGTTCTACATCAGACTTCTTCCACAAACGGCGAAACGCTTTGCCTCGGTGAGTTTCACGGCATTCCGACTTTGATGTCCCGGTTGCCGAAATTTAGTTGCCTTTCAATTCTGGGTGATCCCTCTTGAGCATGTATGCTTTTGCTACTTGTTCTAAATCAGACTTCTTCCGCAAACGGCGAATCGCTTTGACATGGTGAGTTTCGCGGCATTCCGACTTCGATGCCCCGGTTGCCGAAATTCAGTTGCCTTTGAATTTCGGGTGATCCCTCTTGAGCATGTATGCTTCGGCTACTTGTTCTACATCAGACTTCTTCTGCAAACAAGGCAACGTTTTGCCTCGGTGACTGTCGAGGCATTCCGACTTCGATGCCCCGGTTGCCGAAATTCAGTTGTCTTTGAATTTCGGGTGATCCCTCTTGAGCATGGATGCTTCTGCTAATTGTTCTACATCAGACTTCTTCTGCAAACGTTGAAACGCTTTGCCTCAGTGAGTTTCGCGGCATTCCGATTTCGATGCCCCGGTTGCCGAAATTCAGTTGCCTTTGAATTTCGGGTGATCCCTCTTGAGCATGTATGCTTCTACTACTTGTTCTAAATCACACTTCTTCCGCAAACGGCGAAACGCTTTGACTCGGTGAGTTTCGCGGCATTCCGACTTCGATTCCCTGTTTGCCGAAATTCAGTTGCCTTTGGATTTCGGGTGATTCCACTTGAGCATGTATGCTTCTGCTACTTGTTCTAAATCACACTTCTTCCACAAATGGCGAAATGCTTTGAATCGGTGAGTTTCGCGACATTCCGACTTCGATGCCCCGGTTGCTGAAATTTAGTTGCCTTTGAATTTCGGGTGATCCCTCTTGAGCATGTATGCTTCTGCTACTTGTTCTACATCAGACTTCTTCTGCAAACGTTGAAACGCTTTGCCTCAGTGAGTTTCGCGGCATTCCGATTTCGATGCCCCGGTTGCCGAAATTCAGTTGCCTTTGAATTTCGGGTGATCCCTCTTGAGCATGTATGCTTCGGCTACTTGTTCTACATCAGACTTCTTCTGCAAACAAGGCAACGTTTTGCCTCGGTGACTGTCGAGGCATTCCGACTTCGATGCCCCGGTTGCCGAAATTCAGTTGTCTTTGAATTTCGGGTGATCCCTCTTGAGCATGGATGCTTCTGCTAATTGTTCTACATCAGACTTCTTCCGCAAACAAGGCAACGCTTTGCCTCGGTGACTGTCGCGGCATTACGACTTCGATGCCCCGGTCACCGAAATTCAGTTGCCTTTGGATTTCGGGTGATCCCTCTTGAGCATGTATGCTTCTGCTACTTTTTCTAAATCAGACTTCTTCCGCAAACGTCGAAACGCTTTGACAACGTGAGTTTCGCGGCATTCCGACTTCGATGCCCCGGTTGCCGAAATTCAGTTGCCTTTGAATTTCGGGTGATCCTTCTTGAGCATGTATGCTTCTGCTACTTGTTCTACATCAGACTTCTTCCGCAAACGGCGAAACGCTTTGACTCGGTAAGTTTCGCGGCATTCCGATTTCAATGCCCCGGTTGCCGAATGTTACGATGTCGCGGTCGCACAAATTAATTACCCTAGCTTCAAACACAACACACAAGATAATATAGAGCAAGCAAGGGGTCGATCCCACGAGGAAGATTTAGTTCAGATTTTTATGCTATACGTTATGCAATTTGGGGGGGTTGGATGTTATATAGGCTAAAGAAAAATAAAACAGAAAACTATCAAACAGAATTTAATAAAATCAAAAAATTATCAAGAGAACAAACCTTGGTCGCAATCACACATCCACCTATAGAAATCAGAACTGATCCTTGAAACAAAATTCCAGTTTATATTCTGAATTTTTATCTTTTCTTAACGTTGGTTAATTAACGGATCCGCCGTATAACTAACCCTAACCAATAAATAATCACAGTGTCCGCACTAATGATTTAATCCAATGGCAGCCTTAAGATCTAGATAAATTCATTATCTTAACAACTAAGTTGTCTGCTTATGTTGCTTTGATCGAATGTTCTCCCTAAGATTAATAACGTAGATCCGCTACAATTATTAAACTCAGTTGCTTCACAAGTTCATATACCACAACTCCGGTTTTGATATCAAACTTAGCAATAAATTGTCTATAATAATAACTTAGAGTCCGCTCTAGCAATTAAAATAAACAATCATAGGAAAAATAAGCATAGGAGAACAAACATATTCATCATATAAACTGAAAAGAAAAGGTAAAATAGATCTCACAGTTCTTAAAATCCGAAGGTTTCCGTGTCCTTGCAACCAAGAAAATGAGTTTAGCCTTGCATGTTTATTGAACAACTAATTCAAAAAGATGGAAGAATGCATGATTTAGGGTTTCTTAGAGTAGGGGGGCGTTTTTCTCCTCTTGGGTGGCTGCCCCCCTTCTCTTCTCTTATTCTTTTTATATGCTAGGAAACCCTAATCTCTATTTTACAAAATAGTCCTCCTTTAAGTAGACAATTTACATTTAAGTAGTTCAATAACTATTTTCCTAAAAAAAAAGAAATAGCTTTGCATGAAATCTTCAAGCTTTGACTTAGAGGAGCTACATTGCTGAAATAAAAACTTGGATGTCGGTTTAGATGCTTCGGAACGTAATCTGGACTCGTTTCTTCACGAAACCTGTTTGCTGGCAGAATTTAGTTGTCATCTTTGAAAAATCATATCTCCCTCATATGACATATTTTTTTTCTGACATTTGGAGCGTTTATAGGCCTTTGAGTCAGGAATCCAAAAAAATTGAGTTTGCATCAATTGGACTTTTGTAGCTCTAGATATTCAAGTCGGAATGACCGAAGGTCAGCATTGGCAGATTGCGAGATTTGACTTTGAAAGCTGCGATTTCCATGCTCTTCCTTATTTTATTGTCTTGCCTTAGATGTCCAGAAAGGTATGGATGTTAGCTTTTTAATGCCACTGGAATCACTTCATTTCGACCTTTAGAGCTCATGTTCTGCACAAAACATCGACTGAACGTCAAATCTGCCAATTACCTTCAATTTACTCCTTTTTGCATCTTTCATCCAAAAGTGCCTTCAAAACATAAAACAAAGAATATCAAGGCATTTTATATATAAAACATAGGCTAAACACTAGTTAAATGTGGGTGAAACTATCAAATAATATGGTTGCATCACCGAAATTCAGTTGTCTTTGAATTTCGGGTGATCACTCTTGAGCATGGATGCTTCTGCTACTTGTTCTACATCAGACTTCTTCCTCAAACGGCGAAACGCTTTGCCTCGGTGAGTTTCACGGCATTCCGACTTCGATGCCCCGGTTGCCGAAATTTAGTTGCCTTTGAATTTCGGGTGATCCCTCTTGAGCATGTATGCTTCTGCTAATTCTTCTACATCAGACTTCTTCCGCAAACGGCGAAACGCTTTAACTAAGTGAGTTTCCCGGCATTCCGACTTCGATGCCCCGGTTGCCGAAATTCAGTTGCCTTTGAATTTCGGGTGATCCCTCTTGAGCATGTATGCTTCGGCTACTTGTTCTACATCAGACTTCTTCCGCAAACAAGGCAACGCTTTGCCTCGGTGACTGTCGCGGCATTACGACTTCGATGCCCCGGTCACCGAAATTCAGTTGCCTTTGGATTTCGGGTGATCCCTCTTGAGCATGTATGCTTCTGCTACTTTTTCTAAATCAGACTTCTTCCGCAAACGTCGAAACGCTTTGACAACGTGAGTTTCGCGGCATTCCGACTTCGATGCCCCGGTTGCCGAAATTCAGTTGCCTTTGAATTTCGGGTGATCCCTCTTGAGCATGTATGCTTCTGCTACTTGTTCTACATCAGACTTCTTCCGCAAACGTTGAAACGCTTTGCCTCGGTGAGTTTCGCGGCATTCCGATTTCGATGCCCCGGTTGCCGAAATTCAGTTGCCTTTGAATTTCGGGTGATCCCTCTTGAGCATGTATGCTTCAGATACTTGTTCTAAATCAGACTTCTTCCGCAAACGGCGAAACGCTTTGCCTCGGTAAGTTTCGCGGCATTCCGACTTCAATGCCCCGGTTGCCGAAATTCAGTTGTCTTTGAATTTCGGGTGATCACTCTTGAGCATGGATGCTTCTGCTACTTGTTCTACATCAGACTTGTTCCGCAAACGGCGAAACGCTTTGCCTCGGTGAGTTTCACGGCATTCCGACTTCGATGCCCTGGTTGCCGAAATTTAGTTGCCTTTGAATTTTGGGTGATCCCTCTTGAGCATGTATGCTTCTGCTACTTCTTCTACATCAGACTTCTTCCGTAAACGGCGAAACGCTTTGACTCGGTGAGTTTCGCGGCATTTCAACTTCGATTCCATGTTTGCCGAAATTCAGTTGCCTTTGGATTTCGGGTGATCCCTCTTGAGCATGTATGCTTCTGCTACTTGTTCTAAATCAGACTTCTTCCGCAAACGGCGAAACGCTTTGACTCGGTGAGTTTCGCGGCCTTCCGACTTCGATTCCCCGTTTGCCGAAATTCAGTTAGCTTTGGATTTCGGGTGATCCCTCTTGAGCATGTATGCTTCTGCTACTTATTCTAAATCAGATTTCTTCCGCAAACGGCGAAACGCTTTGACTCGGTGAGTTTCGCGGCATTCCGACTTCGATGCCCCGGTTGCCGAAATTCAGTTGCCTTTGAATTTCGGGTGATCCCTCTTGAGCATGTATGCTTCTGCTACTTGTTCTACATCAGACTTCTTCTGCAAACGTTGAAACGCTTTGCCACAGTGAGTTTCGCGGCATTCCGATTTCGATGCCCCGGTTGCCGAAATTCAGTTGCCTTTGAATTTCGGGTGATCCCTCTTGAGCATGTATGCTTCGGCTACTTCTTCTACATCAGACTTCTTCTGCAAACAAGGCAACGCTTTGCCTCGGTGACTGTCGCGGCATTCCGACTTCGATGCCCCGGTTGCCGAAATTCAGTTGTCTTTGAATTTCGGGTGATCCCTCTTGAGCATGGATGCTTCTGCTAATTGTTCTACATCAGACTTCTTCCACAAACGGCGAAACGCTTTGCCTCGGTGAGTTTCACGGCATTCCGACTTTGATGTCCCGGTTGCCGAAATTTAGTTGCCTTTCAATTCTGGGTGATCCCTCTTGAGCATGTATGCTTTTGCTACTTGTTCTAAATCAGACTTCTTCCGCAAACGGCGAATCGCTTTGACATGGTGAGTTTCGCGGCATTCCGACTTCGATGCCCCGGTTGCCGAAATTCAGTTGCCTTTGAATTTCGGGTGATCCCTCTTGAGCATGTATGCTTCGGCTACTTGTTCTACATCAGACTTCTTCTGCAAACAAGGCAACGTTTTGCCTCGGTGACTGTCGAGGCATTCCGACTTCGATGCCCCGGTTGCCGAAATTCAGTTGTCTTTGAATTTCGGGTGATCCCTCTTGAGCATGGATGCTTCTGCTAATTGTTCTACATCAGACTTCTTCTGCAAACGTTGAAACGCTTTGCCTCAGTGAGTTTCGCGGCATTCCGATTTCGATGCCCCGGTTGCCGAAATTCAGTTGCCTTTGAATTTCGGGTGATCCCTCTTGAGCATGTATGCTTCTACTACTTGTTCTAAATCACACTTCTTCCGCAAACGGCGAAACGCTTTGACTCGGTGAGTTTCGCGGCATTCCGACTTCGATTCCCTGTTTGCCGAAATTCAGTTGCCTTTGGATTTCGGGTGATTCCACTTGAGCATGTATGCTTCTGCTACTTGTTCTAAATCACACTTCTTCCACAAATGGCGAAATGCTTTGAATCGGTGAGTTTCGCGACATTCCGACTTCGATGCCCCGGTTGCTGAAATTTAGTTGCCTTTGAATTTCGGGTGATCCCTCTTGAGCATGTATGCTTCTGCTACTTGTTCTACATCAGACTTCTTCTGCAAACGTTGAAACGCTTTGCCTCAGTGAGTTTCGCGGCATTCCGATTTCGATGCCCCGGTTGCCGAAATTCAGTTGCCTTTGAATTTCGGGTGATCCCTCTTGAGCATGTATGCTTCGGCTACTTGTTCTACATCAGACTTCTTCTGCAAACAAGGCAACGTTTTGCCTCGGTGACTGTCGAGGCATTCCGACTTCGATGCCCCGGTTGCCGAAATTCAGTTGTCTTTGAATTTCGGGTGATCCCTCTTGAGCATGGATGCTTCTGCTAATTGTTCTACATCAGACTTCTTCCACAAACGGCGAAACGCTTTGCCTCGGTGAGTTTCACGGCATTCCGCCTTTGATGTCCCGGTTGCCGAAATTTAGTTGCCTTTGAATTTCGGGTGATCCCTCTTGAGCATGTATGCTTTTGCTACTTGTTCTAAATCAGACTTCTTCCGCAAACGGCGAAACGCTTTGACTCGGTGAGTTTCGCGGCATTCCGACTTCGATTCCCTGTTTGCCGAAATTCAGTTGCCTTTGGATTTCGGGTGATTCCACTTGAGCATGTATGCTTCTGCTACTTGTTCTAAATCACACTTCTTCCGCAAACGGCGAAACGCTTTGACTCGGTGAGTTTCGCGGCATTCCGACTTCGATTCCCTGTTTGCCGAAATTCAGTTGCCTTTGGATTTCGGGTGATTCCACTTGAGCATGTATGCTTCTACTACTTGTTCTAAATCACACTTCTTCCACAAATGGCGAAATGCTTTGAATCGGTGAGTTTCGCGACATTCCGACTTCGATGCCCCGGTTGCTGAAATTTAGTTGCCTTTGAATTTCGGGTGATCCCTCTTGAGCATGTATGCTTCTGCTACTTGTTCTATATCAGACTTCTTCCGCAAACGGCGAAAGGCTTTGCCTCGGTGAGTTTCACAGCATTGCAACTTCGATGCCCCGGTTGCCGAAATTTAGTAGCCTTTGAGTTTCGGGTGATCCCTCTTGAGCATGTATGCTTCTGCTACTTCTTCTAAATCAGACTTCTTCCGCAAACTGCGAAACGCTTTGAATCGGTGAGTTTCGCGGCATTCCGACTTCGATGCCCCGATTGCCGAAATTTAGGTGCCTTTGAATTTCGGGTGATCCCTCTTGAGCATGTATGCTTCTGCTACTTGTTCTAAATCAGACTTCTTCCGCAAACGGCGAAACGCTTTGACTCGGTGAGTTTCGCGGCATTCCGACTTCGATTCCCAGTTTGCCGAAATTGAGTTGCCTTTGGATTTCGGGTGATTCCACTTGAGCATGTATGCTTCTGCTACTTGTTCTAAATCAGATTTCTTCCGCAAACGGCGAAACGCTTTAACTAAGTGAGTTTCCCGGCATTCCGACTTCGATGCCCCGGTTGCCGAAATTCAGTTGCCTTTGAATTTCGGGTGATCCCTCTTGAGCATGTATGCTTCGGCTACTTGTTCTACATCAGACTTCTTCCGCAAACAAGGCAACGCTTTGCCTCGGTGACTGTCGCGGCATTACGACTTCGATGCCCCGGTCACCGAAATTTAGTTGCCTTTGGATTTCGGGTGATCCCTCTTGAGCATGTATGCTTCTGCTACTTTTTCTAAATCAGACTTCTTCCGCAAACGTCGAAACGCTTTGACAACGTGAGTTTCGCGGCATTCCGACTTCGATGCCCCTGTTGCCGAAATTCAGTTGCCTTTGAATTTCGGGTGATCCCTCTTGAGCATGTATGCTTCTGCTACTTGTTCTACATCAGACTTCTTCCGCAAACGTTGAAACGCTTTGCCTCGGTGAGTTTCGCGGCATTCCGATTTCGATGCCCCGGTTGCCGAAATTCAGTTGCCTTTGAATTTCGGGTGATCCCTCTTGAGCATGTATGCTTCAGATACTTGTTCTAAATCAGACTTCTTCCGCAAACGGCGAAACGCTTTGACTCGGTGAGTTTCGCGGCATTCCGACTTCGATTCCCAGTTTGCTGAAATTGAGTTGCCTTTGGATTTCGGGTGATTCCACTTGAGCATGTATGCTTCTGCTACTTGTTCTAAATCAGATTTCTTCCGCAAACGGCGAAACGCTTTAACTAAGTGAGTTTCCCGGCATTCCGACTTCGATGCCCCGGTTGCCGAAATTCAGTTGCCTTTGAATTTCGGGTGATCCCTCTTGAGCATGTATGCTTCGGCTACTTGTTCTACATCAGACTTCTTCCGCAAACAAGGCAACGCTTTGCCTCGGTGACTGTCGCGGCATTACGACTTCGATGCCCCGGTCACCGAAATTTAGTTGCCTTTGGATTTCGGGTGATCCCTCTTGAGCATGTATGCTTCTGCTACTTTTTCTAAATCAGACTTCTTCCGCAAACGTCGAAACGCTTTGACAACGTGAGTTTCGCGGCATTCCGACTTCGATGCCCCGGTTGCCGAAATTCAGTTGCCTTTGAATTTCGGGTGATCCCTCTTGAGCATGTATGCTTCTGCTACTTGTTCTACATCAGACTTCTTCCGCAAACGTTGAAACGCTTTGCCTCGGTGAGTTTCGCGGCATTCCGATTTCGATGCCCCGGTTGCCGAAATTCAGTTGCCTTTGAATTTCGGGTGATCCCTCTTGAGCATGTATGCTTCAGATACTTGTTCTAAATCAGACTTCTTCCGCAAACGGCGAAACGCTTTGCCTCGGTAAGTTTCCCGGCATTCCGACTTCAATGCCCCGGTTGCCGAAATTCAGTTGTCTTTGAATTTCGGGTGATCACTCTTGAGCATGGATGCTTCTGCTACTTGTTCTGCATCAGACTTGTTCCGCAAACGGCGAAACGCTTTGCCTCGGTGAGTTTCACGGCATTCCGACTTCGATGCCCTGGTTGCCGAAATTTAGTTGCCTTTGAATTTTGGGTGATCCCTCTTGAGCATGTATGCTTCTGCTACTTCTTCTACATCAGACTTCTTCCGTAAACGGCGAAACGCTTTGACTCGGTGAGTTTCGCGGCATTTCAACTTCGATTCCATGTTTGCCGAAATTCAGTTGCCTTTGGATTTCGGGTGATCCCTCTTGAGCATGTATGCTTCTGCTACTTGTTCTAAATCAGACTTCTTCCGCAAACGGCGAAACGCTTTGACTCGGTGAGTTTCGCGGCCTTCCGACTTCGATTCCCCGTTTGCCGAAATTCAGTTAGCTTTGGATTTCGGGTGATCCCTCTTGAGCATGTATGCTTCTGCTACTTATTCTAAATCAGATTTCTTCCGCAAACGGCGAAACGCTTTGACTCGGTGAGTTTCGCGGCATTCCGACTTCGATGCCCCGGTTGCCGAAATTCAGTTGCCTTTGAATTTCGGGTGATCCCTCTTGAGCATGTATGCTTCTGCTACTTGTTCTACATCAGACTTCTTCTGCAAACGTTGAAACGCTTTGCCACAGTGAGTTTCGCGGCATTCCGATTTCGATGCCCCGGTTGCCGAAATTCAGTTGCCTTTGAATTTCGGGTGATCCCTCTTGAGCATTGATTGTGCATCAAAAGTATCATTAAGTCTTTTATTTTACATATGTATTTATTGTTTTTATTTGAATTTTTTATAATAAGTGATGTGCTTTTTAGTAATGAAGTTTCTTTTAATGTTTCGATAGGTTTTTGGAGCTTAAATGAATTATTTCAGAAAATTCAACGTCGGAATTCGAAACAAAGAATTGAAGAGAAATTTAGTTGAAGATTGAAGCAAATCTTGGTTCAAATAAGTGCTCCAAATTTGCCCAAAAAATCAATTATTTTCCAATTCTAGAAAAGAATATCATATGATCCATTTCAAGCCCAAACTTACCTTATGTTGTGTGCAAACTTCAACCATCAAACACTCAAGGTTTCAATGTCAATCTTAGCCCAAATAATAGGTACAATTGTATACTTATTTGATGTTTAAATCCAGCCCCAAATCAGCCCCCAAATCAGCCTCCAAATCAGCCCAAGCACAATCCATGATCTTACATGTCCACACAACAAATAATATTTGATTTATTTTGGGCAATTAATTGATTCAAGAGGGCAAGCACATGGATGGAAAGCTGGAGGGGACATTGTGACATTATTTTGGGTCAACAAGAAGAAAGAAACAGCTCATAAAGGAGGAAGAAAAACGTGCACCAAAGTGTTCTCCAAGCTGGCCTGATTTAATTTTCCAGAACATCTTTCGGTGTTTTGCCCATAACTTTTGACTCAGATGTCCAAATGAGCTGTTCTTTAATGATCTGGAAAGCTCATAGAATTTCCTATAAATATGTCCCTAATAGCCATCTCCAGGAGAGGCTTCTAAGAGGGTCGAATTGCTGTCCAAAGTTAGAGTCAGATTTGTGTCCGAATTTTTACTGAAATTCTGTTGTGTTCTTCTTTGTAGATTTCGGTTCTTTAGTTTGTAAAACTTATTATTTCAGTTTGATTCAAGTTATTTCATGTTTATTAAAGTGTTCTTATATATAATCATGGTTGGCTAATCTCTTTCTTGGATCCAAATCAAGGATGATGGTGATTGAGGTGAGTTCTTTAAGATATGAATGAATGTTAATGATTATCTTCTCATCTTCTTCATGAATGTTTTATTATTGCAAAGAAATTTTAGAAATCATTTAGGTAATGTTATAATCTTGAATTTTTATGCACAAACCTTAGTTTTGGTATAGAGATTGCTTGATTCAATGTCTTACTTAATTTGAAAGTACTTGTTCATTCTTAAGCAATAATTAATCTTCATCTTTTTAAACTTCATTGTAATATCTTCCGATCTAATATCACCATCGTTGATATTAGGTTGAGTTATCTTAAATATGTTGAAGAAATCACCAATACATCACCATTAAAATTGATTTGGACCAAGACTTACTTTTTCTTGTCTTTTAAAATCTATTTACACTTTTTCATCTTTGAAAACAAATCCATCAATTATTTTCAACCAAGTTATTGTTAATTTAATTTCTCTTGAGTTTTTTTTGTTGTTACCTAGCTTAATTTCCAGATCTAGCTCTCTGTGGATATGACCTCGATCTTACCGAGTTAATTGCTACATCGCACACTCGTGCACTTGCGAGTTAAAACAAGCCGATCACAAAAAGCGGTCAAGCAATTTTGGCGCCGTTGCCGGGGAGCTAGCAAGCAAAGGTAACAAATTTATATTTGATTATTGAAAAATAAAAAAAATTCATATAAATAAAAAATCAAATGGCTGGTTTTACCGCCTAAAAAAAAAAAAATATTTGACCTCAACTTTTTGGATATTGGACTATTAATTGTTGGATTTTGGTTGGTTCAACCATTTTTCTTTTATTGTTTATTCTAGTTAGTTTCTAATATTTATTATTTATATTATAAGGCTGGTTTTACCGCCTCTTGTTTATTTTATTTTTTGTTGTTATTTCTTTTATATTTATTGTCTAAAGTGCTTGGCCGGTATTACCGCCTCTTGTTTATTTTATTTTGTTGTTATTTATTGTTGTTATTTCTTTTATATTTATTGTTTGAAGTGCTTGGCCGGTATTACCGCCTCTTGTTTATTTTATTTTGTTGTTATTTATTGTTATTATTTCTTTTATATTTATTGTTTGAAGTGCTTGGCCGGTATTACCGCCTCTTTATTCATGCTTGTTATACTTATCTTTAATGTTTATTGTTGTTAATATTGTTTATTAGTTGGAGAGTGAATTTCTTAATTTGTTGTATTTTTATTTTTGAGCCATTACTTTATCTTGTACGTTTCATTTACTTTTATTTGCAATCTTTTATTTGTTTTTTTTGTTTTTGTTTTTGTTTTTTTCTCTCCTTTCCTTTCGTATTCATATAATTGTTATATTATTATTATTATTATTATTTTATCATGGCTAATGTTGAAGATCTAGAGGGTGAAGGGAGTGTTCAAGGTAATGGACCTCCACAATTTAATGATCAACCTAATTTTCGAACTCTTAGAGAGTATCTTCACCCGGCTAGACAAAGTACACCTTCGTGTATTATCTTGCCTCTTAACCAACAAGCTTTCAATTTGAAACCGGGCATGATTCAACTTCTTCCCACATTTCACGGTATGGATTCTGAAAATCCATACATACACATTAAGGACTTTGAAGAGGTATGTAATACTTTTATTGATAGAACATGCACTGAGGAAACTATTCGGCTTAAATTGTTCCCATTCTCTCTAAAGGATAAAGCCAAGCTTTGGCTAAACTCCTTACGTCCTAGGTCTATAGGTACATGGAGAGAAATGCAAGCTGAATTTTTGAAAAAATACTTCCCCACTCATAGGACGGCAGCCTTACAACGTCAAATGATGAATTTTTCTTGTAGTCCAAATGAGTCATTTCACCAAGCTTGGGAAAGGTTCAAAGACTTGTTAAATGCATGCCCCCACCATGGTTTTGAGATGTGGAGGTTAGTGAGTTTCTTCTACGACTCTCTTACCGCAGATTTTAAAAAGCTAGTGTCAACCATGTGTAATGGTGAGTTTTATGACAAAGAACCAAGTGAAGCCTTCGATTTTTTTGATCAATTGGCTGAAAACACAAAGCAATGGGAGACTTCTCTCCCACTTCATGTTGAGTCTAGAAACAACATTTCTCATTCAAGTGGGAAGTTCCAATTAAAAGAGACTGATGATCTTAATGCTAGATTAGCCTCATTGGCTAGGAAAGTAGAGTCTCTTGAGATTAAAAAAGTGCATGTCATGAGTGAACAACAAGAGGAAAGTTGTGTTGTTTGTGAGAGCAAAGGGCATAGGACAACTGAGTGTCCTACCATTCCAGCCTTCAAGGAAGTGCTATATGGCCAAACTTCTGATTCAAGTAATGTTAGAAAGCCATTTTCAAACCAAGTAGGCAATCCCTACTCTGAGACCTATAATCCTGGATGGAGGAACCATCCAAATTTTGGATGGAGAAATGAGGGCTCTTCAGTACCTCAAACATTTCAACCTCCACCCCAACCATTTCATACTCCCACACATAACACGTACCAACCACCTCATAAGAGATCCCTAGAGGATACTCTTCAACAATTCATGCAAACACAAGGAGGAATCAACAACCAAGCTTACAAATTTCAAGACCAGACCAATAGGACCTTAGATGACATTCGAAGTCAACTAACCAAGTTGACTCAATCACTAAGCATTCAAGAGAAGGGAAAGATCCCAGCTCAACCAATGCCAAATCCTAGAGGTCAGGTACACATGAGTGAATCTTCACTTGGTGAACCTTCAAACCATGAACAAGTCCAAGCCATCACTACCCTTAGAAGTGGAAAGATTGTTGACAAAGCTATAGGTTTTGGGATTCCTAAAGGTATTGTGGAGGAGAAATCTAGGGAGAGTGAAGAGGGAATCAAAACACAAGTGACAAATGAGAGTTTGAGTGACAAAGAAGGCGAGATAAATGAGAAAGAGATGAGTGAGAAAGGAGATGATTCCAGAAAAATTGGAGTCAAAGTGAGTGATTTAGAATTTGTTCCTAGAGCACCATTTCCACAGAGGTTAGGGAAACCTAAACATGATCTTGTGAACTCGGAAATCTATGAATTGTTCAAACAAGTGAAAGTCAACATTCCACTCCTTGATGCAATTAAACAAGTCCCATCTTATGCAAAGTTCCTTAAGGACTTATGCACAGTCAAAAGGAGATTGAATGTGAAAGAAAGAGCCTTTCTAACTGAGCATGCTAGTGCCATCATCCAGTTTAAGACCCCTCCCAAATACAAAGATCCTGGTTGTCCTACCATTTCATGCATTATTGGAAGTCATAAGATAGACCAAGCTTTGTTGGATTTAGGAGCAAGTGTGAATTTGATACCCTACACTGTTTACGAACAGTTAGGTTTAGGAGAAATCAAGCCTACTCGAATCACCCTTCAATTAGCTGATAGGTCAATCAAGATTCCTAGGGGTATTGTTGAGGATGTGTTGGTCCAAGTAGATAAATTCTACTTTCCTGTTGATTTTGTAGTGTTAGACACCGCACCAATTCAAGGTTCTAATGCTCCCATCCCAGTCATCTTAGGTAGACCTTTCCTAGCTACATCCAATGCTTTAATTAACTGTAGGAATGGGGTGATGAAATTGTCTTTTGGGAATATGACTGTGGAGATGAACATATTCAATGTCTCCAAACAAATTGGTGAACATGAGGACATTAGAGAGGTAGATTTGATCCAAACAATTTGTCAAGAACACTTTGAGAGAGAATGGGTAAAGGATCCATTGGAAAGAACTTTAATTCATGATGAAAGACTTTATTCTTTGGAATGTGTTGATGAGGAAGTAAAAGAACTCGAGACTTATCTGGATCCAATGCCTATTATGTCAATAGGTCAATGGACCCCATCGTTTGAGCCTTTGATTTCACCCCAAGTGAAAGTGGAGGCATCTCTTGTCCGACCTTATAAACCAGAAAGGAAGCCTTTACCGAGTGATCTTAAGTATGCATTTCTAGGGGAAGATGAATCATATCCTATTGTGATTTCATCAAAACTTAGCATAGAGCAGGAACAAGAACTTTTGAGAGTGGTGAGAAAACACAAGAAAGCAATTGGGTGGACAATCACTGACTTGAAAGGAATTAGCCCTCTTTTATGTACACATAGAATTTATCTTGAAGAAGAGGCTAAATCTGTGAGGCAAATGCAAAGACGACTGAACCCAAACATGAAGGAAGTAGTGAGAGGTGAAGTGCTTAAACTGCTTGATGCGGGTATCATTTACCCCATTGCAAACTCAAAATGGGTTAGTCCAACCCAAGTTGTTCCTAAAAAATCTGGAGTCACGGTAGTGAAGAATGAAAATAATGAGCTAGTACCAACTAGAATCCAAACTGGATGGCGTATGTGCATTGATTATCGTAAGTTGAACATGGTGACTAGGAAGGACCATTTTCCGCTTCCATTTTTAGACCAAGTGCTTGAAAGAGTAGCCGGAAGAGCTTTCTATTGTTTTCTTGATGGATACTCAGGTTACAACCAAATTGAGATTTCTTTAGAAGACCAAGAAAAAACCACTTTCACTTGTCCTTTTGGTACCTATGCTTATAGAAGAATGCCTTTTGGCTTGTGTAATGCACCAGCCACTTTTCAAAGGTGTATGATGAGTATCTTTAGTGACATGGTGGAAATTTTTTTGGAAGTTTTCATGGATGATTTTTCAGTTTATGGGGATTCTTATGAGTTGTGTCTAATGCATTTAGAAAAAGTTCTTGAAAGATGTGAAGAGAGCAATCTTGTACTTAATTGGGAGAAGTGTCATTTTATGGTGACACATGGCATTGTCTTAGGTCACATTGTCTCTTCAAAAGGGATAGAGGTGGATAAGTCAAAAGTTGAAGTCATTCAAAAATTACCTGCCCCTAGGACTGTGAAAGATGTGAGATCCTTTTTAGGACACGCTGGTTTTTACCGAAGATTCATTCATTCTTTTAGTACCATTGCCAAACCATTGTGTAACTTGTTGTCACAAGATGTCCAATTTGATTGGACATCAAAATGTCAAGAAGCTTTTGAAAATCTTAAAGGGTTGTTGACCACTGCACCAATCATGCAAGCTCCTGATTGGTCTTTACCATTTGAACTGATGTGTGATGCTAGTGATTTTGCGGTAGGGGCTGTTTTAGGGCAAAGAAAAGATAAGAAGCCTCATGTCGTTTATTATGCTAGCAAGACTTTGAATGATGCTCAATTGAATTACACTACAACCGAAAAAGAACTCTTAGCTGTGGTCTTTGCATTAGACAAGTTTAGGTCTTATTTGGTTGGATCTCTTGTTATTGTTTTCACTGATCATGCAGCATTGAAATACTTGCTCACAAAACAGGATGCCAAGCCACGTTTGATTCGATGGATCCTCCTACTCCAAGAGTTTAACCTTGAAATTCGAGATAAAAAGGGAGTAGAGAATGTAGTGGCTGATCATTTGTCCCGTCTTTCAAGCTATGAGACCATAACTGATGAATCTCCAATAAATGAATTCTTTGCTGATGAAAATTTATTTTGTGCAGGTACTGTTTCCTACATTGGCTCTCCATGGTATGCTGACATAGCAAATTACCTAGCCACAAGTCAGATTCCTTCTCATTGGTCTAAACTTGATAAACAAAAATTCTTGCGCAACGTGCGTACTTTTTTTTGGGATGACCCCTACCTATTTAAATATTGCCCTGACCAAATTGTTAGGCGGTGCATCCCTGATCATGAAATTCCAAGTGTCATTAATTTTTGTCATGCATTAGCCTGTGGTGGGCATTTCTCTTCCAAGAAAACCACTGCCAAGATCTTGCAGTGTGGTTTTTATTGGCCCACTATGTTCAAAGATGTCCATGCCTTCTGTGTTGCATGTGACCGATGCCAACGACTAGGTAACCTCACTAGGCGTAACATGATGCCCCTTAACCCCATTCTTGTTTTGGAAATATTTGATTGTTGGGGGATTGATTTCATGGGACCTTTTCCAAGTTCATTTGGCTACCACTTCATCCTTGTAGCTGTTGATTATGTGTCTAAATGGGTGGAGGCCATTGCATCTCGCACCAATGACCATCGAGTTGTTGTCAAATTCTTGAAAGAAAATATTTTCTCTCGTTTTGGCATGCCCCGGGCTATGATTAGTGATGGGGGAAAGCATTTTTGTAACAAGCCCGTTGGGATGTTGATGAGAAAATATGGTGTAATTCACAAGGTCAGTACCCCATATCACCCACAGACTAGTGGCCAAGCTGAGTTGGCAAATAGGGAGATCAAGAACATTTTAGAGAAAACAGTCAATCCAAACCGTAAGGATTGGTCCCTACGACTAGTTGATGCTTTGTGGGCATATCGCACTGCTTACAAGACCTCTTTAGGAATGTCTCCTTATAGGCTAGTTTATGGAAAACCTTGTCATCTCCCTGTTGAGATTGAGCATCGTGCATATTGGGCCATCCGGCAATTCAATGACAATGAAAACGAGGTTGAAAAAAATAGAAAGCTTCAATTGGATGAATTAGAGGAGCTGAGAAATGATGCATTTGAAAATGCAAAAATTTCAAAACATAAGATGAAAGCTTTGCATGATAAACATATTTTTAGAAAATCCTTTCATGTTGGTCAAAAGGTTCTCTTGTATAATTCACGATTACATCTCTTTCCTGGGAAGTTGAGGACAAAATGGATTGGTCCATTTGTGATTAAATCCATCTCTGAGCATGGTGCATTTGAGGTAGAAAATCCTAAGAATGGAAATGTTTTCAAAGTAAATGGTCATCGATTGAAACCTTATCTTGAAAACGTTGTGGCTGAAGTTGAGACATTGGATCTTGAAGATCCAATACCATTGTAGTATCAGAAGTAATGAGTTTTTATTTTTATTTTATTTTTTCATTTTCATTTTTATTTTTATTTTTATTTTCTTTCTTCCATCTCTTATATTTTCTTGTTCATGCATTAGGGACAATGCATAATTTTCAGTTGGGGGGTGTGAGGTTCTTTATTTTCACAAAAAAAAAAAAAAAAAAAAAAAAAAATCAATGTTTTCTTTTAGTTGTGATATGCAGGTTAGAAAAAAAAAATCAAGCAAGAAGTCAGCTCATGTCCAAGTCAATCAGACATTCATCCTTGAAAACAAAAGGGGAGTAACAGTTTTCTAATCGTTATACTTTTCTTCTCTTTCTTTTTTTTATTGAGGATAATGTAAAACTTAATTTTAGATATTTGATTATGTTGAATGCTTGAGATAACCATGCTTGTTTTAAAAAAAAAAAAATGCATTCGAATGTGAATGAGACTTGTTTAGGATCAACATTACATTTTTGGATTTATTATTGTGTTGAACATTGCATGCTTTAATTTGGGATAGATAATATCTTATAAAGCAAGATATAGCATACTTTTTTTTAAAGATTATTGAAGTACATCTTTCCTTGTAAAAGTTGTGTGAGTTGTGCGATTATGCATGAAAGATGAGTGTGATGCTTTACTTGTGATTATCCCTTTTGATCTAGTCCTAAACAAGGTTTAAGTAAATAAAGTAATAATTATTACACAAATAAATAAATAAATGTGTACAAAGTTCTATCTACTCCAATGTTTTGAGTTGCTCAGTAACTAGGGGTATTCATCACAAATGTTTATCTTTACGTCAAAAGGCAGCTTGAAATATGAGTATGCAAAGCACTTTAAGTTTGTGACTTTGTGAGTAACCGGGTGCATTCATCACAAATGTTTGTATTCGCGTCAAAAGGGAAGTGACCACTTAAAGAAAAAGAATAAATAATATCTTCAAAAAAAAAAAAAAAAAGAAGAAGAAGAAAAAAAAAAAGGGAAAAAATATATATAGATATTTCTTTAGTTTGCTACCTTGTTTGTAGTAGTGAAAAGGGAAGATTACAAGTTGAGTTTTCGCGTGAATCAATTATGTTGGTTGCATGATAAATACGATTGAATTTGGAATTTTGTATGGATGTTTGATTTAGAGAATGTGAGTATGCTTATTTTTCTTTATTTGGTATTGTGTACACTAAGTTAAAGATACCAATGTTTGCATGATAGGTCCTTTAAGTGTGATGAGTCGAGCCTAATTATGTTATTATTATTCTTTTTATTTCAAAGGTTTTATGTTTTGTTTTGCTTGAGGACTAGCAAAATCTAAGTTGGGGGGTGTGATTGTGCATCAAAAGTATCATTAAGTCTTTTATTTTACATATGTATTTATTGTTTTTATTTGAATTTTTTATAATAAGTGATGTGCTTTTTAGTAATGAAGTTTCTTTTAATGTTTCGATAGGTTTTTGGAGCTTAAATGAATTATTTCAGAAAATTCAACGTCGGAATTCGAAACAAAGAATTGAAGAGAAATTTAGTTGAAGATTGAAGCAAATCTTGGTTCAAATAAGTGCTCCAAATTTGCCCAAAAAATCAATTATTTTCCAATTCTAGAAAAGAATATCATATGATCCATTTCAAGCCCAAACTTACCTTATGTTGTGTGCAAACTTCAACCATCAAACACTCAAGGTTTCAATGTCAATCTTAGCCCAAATAATAGGTACAATTGTATACTTATTTGATGTTTAAATCCAGCCCCAAATCAGCCCCCAAATCAGCCTCCAAATCAGCCCAAGCACAATCCATGATCTTACATGTCCACACAACAAATAATATTTGATTTATTTTGGGCAATTAATTGATTCAAGAGGGCAAGCACATGGATGGAAAGCTGGAGGGGACATTGTGACATTATTTTGGGTCAACAAGAAGAAAGAAACAGCTCATAAAGGAGGAAGAAAAACGTGCACCAAAGTGTTCTCCAAGCTGGCCTGATTTAATTTTCCAGAACATCTTTCGGTGTTTTGCCCATAACTTTTGACTCAGATGTCCAAATGAGCTGTTCTTTAATGATCTGGAAAGCTCATAGAATTTCCTATAAATATGTCCCTAATAGCCATCTCCAGGAGAGGCTTCTAAGAGGGTCGAATTGCTGTCCAAAGTTAGAGTCAGATTTGTGTCCGAATTTTTACTGAAATTCTGTTGTGTTCTTCTTTGTAGATTTCGGTTCTTTAGTTTGTAAAACTTATTATTTCAGTTTGATTCAAGTTATTTCATGTTTATTAAAGTGTTCTTATATATAATCATGGTTGGCTAATCTCTTTCTTGGATCCAAATCAAGGATGATGGTGATTGAGGTGAGTTCTTTAAGATATGAATGAATGTTAATGATTATCTTCTCATCTTCTTCATGAATGTTTTATTATTGCAAAGAAATTTTAGAAATCATTTAGGTAATGTTATAATCTTGAATTTTTATGCACAAACCTTAGTTTTGGTATAGAGATTGCTTGATTCAATGTCTTACTTAATTTGAAAGTACTTGTTCATTCTTAAGCAATAATTAATCTTCATCTTTTTAAACTTCATTGTAATATCTTCCGATCTAATATCACCATCGTTGATATTAGGTTGAGTTATCTTAAATATGTTGAAGAAATCACCAATACATCACCATTAAAATTGATTTGGACCAAGACTTACTTTTTCTTGTCTTTTAAAATCTATTTACACTTTTTCATCTTTGAAAACAAATCCATCAATTATTTTCAACCAAGTTATTGTTAATTTAATTTCTCTTGAGTTTTTTTTGTTGTTACCTAGCTTAATTTCCAGATCTAGCTCTCTGTGGATATGACCTCGATCTTACCGAGTTAATTGCTACATCGCACACTCGTGCACTTGCGAGTTAAAACAAGCCGATCACAAAAAGCGGTCAAGCAAGCATGTATGCTTCGGCTACTTCTTCTACATCAGACTTCTTCTGCAAACAAGGCAACGCTTTGCCTCGGTGACTGTCGCGGCATTCCGACTTCGATGCCCCGGTTGCCGAAATTCAGTTGTCTTTGAATTTCGGGTGATCCCTCTTGAGCATGGATGCTTCTGCTAATTGTTCTACATCAGACTTCTTCCACAAACGGCGAAACGCTTTGCCTCGGTGAGTTTCACGGCATTCCGACTTTGATGTCCCGGTTGCCGAAATTTAGTTGCCTTTGAATTCCGGGTGATCCCTCTTGAGCATGTATGCTTGTGCTACTTGTTCTAAATCAGACTTCTTCCGCAAACGGCGAATCGCTTTGACATGGTGAGTTTCGCGGCATTCCGACTTCGATGCCCCGGTTGCCGAAATTCAGTTGCCTTTGAATTTCGGGTGATCCCTCTTGAGCATGTATGCTTCGGCTACTTGTTCTACATCAGACTTCTTCTGCAAACAAGGCAACGTTTTGCCTCGGTGACTGTCGAGGCATTCCGACTTCGATGCCCCGGTTGCCGAAATTCAGTTGTCTTTGAATTTCGGGTGATCCCTCTTGAGCATGGATGCTTCTGCTAATTGTTCTACATCAGACTTCTTCTGCAAACGTTGAAACGCTTTGCCTCAGTGAGTTTCGCGGCATTCCGATTTCGATGCCCCGGTTGCCGAAATTCAGTTGCCTTTGAATTTCGGGTGATCCCTCTTGAGCATGTATGCTTCTACTACTTGTTCTAAATCACACTTCTTCCGCAAACGGCGAAACGCTTTGACTCGGTGAGTTTCGCGGCATTCCGACTTCGATTCCCTGTTTGCCGAAATTCAGTTGCCTTTGGATTTCGGGTGATTCCACTTGAGCATGTATGCTTCTGCTACTTGTTCTAAATCACACTTCTTCCACAAATGGCGAAATGCTTTGAATCGGTGAGTTTCGTGACATTCCGACTTCGATGCCCCGGTTGCTGAAATTTAGTTGCCTTTGAATTTCGGGTGATCCCTCTTGAGCATGTATGCTTCTGCTACTTGTTCTACATCAGACTTCTTCTGCAAACGTTGAAACGCTTTGCCTCAGTGAGTTTCGCGGCATTCCGATTTCGATGCCCCGGTTGCCGAAATTCAGTTGCCTTTGAATTTCGGGTGATCCCTCTTGAGCATGTATGCTTCGGCTACTTGTTCTACATCAGACTTCTTCTGCAAACAAGGCAACGTTTTGCCTCGGTGACTGTCGAGGCATTCCGACTTCGATGCCCCGGTTGCCGAAATTCAGTTGTCTTTGAATTTCGGGTGATCCCTCTTGAGCATGGATGCTTCTGCTAATTGTTCTACATCAGACTTCTTCCACAAACGGCGAAACGCTTTGCCTCGGTGAGTTTCACGGCATTCCGCCTTTGATGTCCCGGTTGCCGAAATTTAGTTGCCTTTGAATTTCGGGTGATCCCTCTTGAGCATGTATGCTTTTCCTACTTGTTCTAAATCAGACTTCTTCCACAAACGGCGAAACGCTTTGACTCGGTGAGTTTCGCGGCATTCCGACTTCGATTCCCTGTTTGCCGAAATTCAGTTGCCTTTGGATTTCGGGTGATTCCACTTGAGCATGTATGCTTCTGCTACTTGTTCTAAATCACACTTCTTCCGCAAACGGCTTAACGCTTTGACTCGGTGAGTTTCGCGGCATTCCGACTTCGATTCCCTGTTTGCCGAAATTCAGTTGCCTTTGGATTTCGGGTGATTCCACTTGAGCATGTATGCTTCTGCTACTTGTTCTAAATCACACTTCTTCCACAAATGGCGAAATGCTTTGAATCGGTGAGTTTCGCGACATTCCGACTTCGATGCCCCGGTTGCTGAAATTTAGTTGCCTTTGAATTTCGGGTGATCCCTCTTGAGCATGTATGCTTCTGCTACTTGTTCTATATCAGACTTCTTCCGCAAACGGCGAAAGGCTTTGCCTCGGTGAGTTTCACAGCATTGCAACTTCGATGCCCCGGTTGCCGAAATTTAGTAGCCTTTGACTTTCGGGTGATCCCTCTTGAGCATGTATGCTTCTGCTACTTCTTCTAAATCAGACTTCTTCCGCAAACTGCGAAACGCTTTGAATCGGTGAGTTTCGCGGCATTCCGACTTCGATGCCCCGATTGCCGAAATTTAGGTGCCTTTGAATTTCGGGTGATCCCTCTTGAGCATGTATGCTTCTGCTACTTGTTCTAAATCAGACTTCTTCCGCAAACGGCGAAACACTTTGACTCGGTGAGTTTCGCGGCATTCCGACTTCGATTCCCAGTTTGCCGAAATTGAGTTGCCTTTGGATTTCGGGTGATTCCACTTGAGCATGTATGCTTCTACTACTTGTTCTAAATCAGATTTCTTCCGCAAACGGCGAAACGCTTTGACTCGGTGAGTTTCCCGGCATTCCGACTTCGATGCCCCGGTTGCCGAAATTCAGTTGCCTTTGAATTTCGGGTGATCCCTCTTGAGCATGGATGATTCTGCTACTTGTTCTACATCAGACTTCTTCCGCAAACGGCGAAACGGTTTGCCTCGGTGAGTTTCACGGCATTCCGACTTCGATGTCCCGGTTGCCGAAATTTACTTGCCTTTGAATTGCGGGTGATCCCTCTTGAGCATGTATGCTTTCGCTACTTGTTCTAAATCAGAATTCTTCCGCAAACGACGAAACGCTTTGACATGGTGAGTTTCGCGGCATTCCGACTTCGATGCCCCGATTGCCGAAATTTAGTTGCCTTTGAATTTCGGGTGATCCCTCTTGAGCATGTATGCTTCTACTACTTGTTCTAAATCACACTTCTTCCGCAAACGGCGAAACGCTTTGACTCGGTGAGTTTCGCGGCATTCCGACTTCGATTCCCTGTTTGCCGAAATTCAGTTGCCTTTGGATTTCGGGTGATTCCACTTGAGCATGTATGCTTCTGCTACTTGTTCTAAATCACACTTCTTCCACAAATGGCGAAATGCTTTGAATCGGTGAGTTTCGCGACATTCCGACTTCGATGCCCCGGTTGCCGAAATTCAGTTGCCTTTGAATTTCGGGTGATCCCTCTTGAGCATGTATGCTTCTGCTACTTGTTCTACATCAGACTTCTTCCGCAAACGGCGAAACGGTTTGCCTCGGTGAGTTTCACGGCATTCCGACTTCGATGTCCCGGTTGCCGAAATTTACTTGCCTTTGAATTTCGGGTGATCCCTCTTGAGCATGTATGCTTTCGCTACTTGTTCTAAATCAGAATTCTTCCGCAAACGACGAAACGCTTTGACATGGTGAGTTTCGCGGCATTCCGACTTCGATGCCCCGGTTGCCGAAATTTAGTTGCCTTTGAATTTCGGGTGATCCCTCTTGAGTATGTATGCTTCTGCTACTTGTTCTAAATCAGATTTCTTCCGCAAACGGCAAAACGCTTTGACTCGGTGAGTTTCGCGGCATTCCGACTTCGATGCCCCGGTTGCCGAAATTCAGTTGCCTTTGAATTTCGGGTGATCCCTCTTGAGCATGGATGATTCTGCTACTTGTTCTACATCAGACTTCTTCCGCAAACGGCGAAACGGTTTGCCTCGGTGAGTTTCACGGCATTCCGACTTCGATGTCCCGGTTGCCGAAATTTACTTGCCTTTGAATTTCGGGTGATCCCTCTTGAGCATGTATGCTTTCGCTACTTGTTCTAAATCAGAATTCTTCCGCAAACGACGAAACGCTTTGACATGGTGAGTTTCGCGGCATTCCGACTTCGATGCCCCGGTTCCCGAAATTTAGTTGCCTTTGAATTTCGGGTGATCCCTCTTGAGCATGTATGCTTCTACTACTTGTTCTAAATCACACTTCTTCCGCAAACGGCGAAACGCTTTGACTCGGTGAGTTTCGCGGCATTCCGACTTCGATTCCCTGTTTGCCGAAATTCAGTTGCCTTTGGATTTCGGGTGATTCCACTTGAGCATGTATGCTTCTGCTACTTGTTCTAAATCACACTTCTTCCACAAATGGCGAAATGCTTTGAATCGGTGAGTTTCGCGACATTCCGACTTCGATGCCCCGGTTGCCGAAATTCAATTGCCTTTGAATTTCGGGTGATCCCTCTTGAGCATGTATGCTTCTGCTACTTGTTCTACATCAGACTTCTTCCGCAAACGGCGAAACGGTTTGCCTCGGTGAGTTTCACGGCATTCCGACTTCGATGTCCCGGTTGCCGAAATTTACTTGCCTTTGAATTTCGGGTGATCCCTCTTGAGCATGTATGCTTTCGCTACTTGTTCTAAATCAGAATTCTTCCGCAAACGACGAAACGCTTTGACATGGTGAGTTTCGCGGCATTCCGACTTCGATGCCCCGGTTGCCGAAATTTAGTTGCCTTTGAATTTCGGGTGATCCCTCTTGAGTATGTATGCTTCTGCTACTTGTTCTAAATCAGATTTCTTCCGCAAACGGCGAAACGCTTTGACTCGGTGAGTTTCGCGGCATTCCGACTTCGATGCCCCGGTTGCCGAAATTCAGTTGCCTTTGAATTTCGGGTGATCCCTCTTGAGCATGGATGATTCTGCTACTTGTTCTACATCAGACTTCTTCCGCAAACGGCGAAACGGTTTGCCTCGGTGAGTTTCACGGCATTCCGACTTCGATGTCCCGGTTGCCGAAATTTACTTGCCTTTGAATTTCGGGTGATCCCTCTTGAGCATGTATGCTTTCGCTACTTGTTCTAAATCAGAATTCTTCCGCAAACGACGAAACGCTTTGACATGGTGAGTTTCGCGGCATTCCGACTTCGATGCCCCGGTTCCCGAAATTTAGTTGCCTTTGAATTTCGGGTGATCCCTCTTGAGCATGTATGCTTCTACTACTTGTTCTAAATCACACTTCTTCCGCAAACGGCGAAACGCTTTGACTCGGTGAGTTTCGCGGCATTCCGACTTCGATTCCCTGTTTGCCGAAATTCAGTTGCCTTTGGATTTCGGGTGATTCCACTTGAGCATGTATGCTTCTGCTACTTGTTCTAAATCACACTTCTTCCACAAATGGCGAAATGCTTTGAATCGGTGAGTTTCGCGACATTCCGACTTCGATGCCCCGGTTGCTGAAATTTAGTTGCCTTTGAATTTCGGGTGATCCCTCTTGAGCATGTATGCTTCTGCTAGTTGTTCTATATCAGACTTCTTCCGCAAACGGCGAAAGGCTTTGCCTCGGTGAGTTTCATAGCATTGCAACTTCGATGCCCCGGTTGCCGAAATTTAGTAGCCTTTGAGTTTCGGGTGATCCCTCTTGAGCATGTATGCTTCTGTACTTCTTCTAAATCAGACTTCTTCCGCAAACTGCGAAACGCTTTGAATCGGTGAGTTTCGCGGCATTCCGACTTCAATTCCCAGTTTGCCGAAATTTAGTTGCCTTTGGATTTCGGGTGATTCCACTTGAGCATGTATGCTTCTGCTACTTGTTCTAAATCACACTTCTTCCGCAAACGGCGAAATGCTTTGAATCGGTGAGTTTCGCGGCATTCCGACTTCGATGCCCCAGTTGCCGAAATTTAGTTGCCTTTGAATTTCGGGTGATCCCTCTTGAGCATGTATGCTTCTGCTACTTGTTCAAAATAAGACTTCTTCCACAAACGGCGAAACGCTTTGACTCGGTGAGTTTCGCGGCATTCCGACTTCGATTCCCCATTTGCCGAAATTCAGTTAGCTTTGGATTTCGGGTGATCCCTCTTGAGCATGTATGCTTCTGCTACTTATTCTAAATCAGATTTCTTCCGCAAACGGCGAAACGCTTTGACTCGGTGAGTTTCGCGGCATTCCGACTTCGATGCCCCGGTTGCCGAAATTCAGTTGCCTTTGAATTTCGGGTGATCCCTCTTGAGCATGTATGCTTCTGCTACTTGTTCTACATCAGACTTCTTCTGCAAACGTTGAAACGCTTTGCCACAGTGAGTTTTGCGGCATTCCGATTTCGATGCCCCGGTTGCCGAAATTCAGTTGCCTTTGAATTTCGGGTGATCCCTCTTGAGCATGTATGCTTCGGCTACTTCTTCTACATCAGACTTCTTCTGCAAACAAGGCAACGCTTTGCCTCGGTGACTGTCGCGGCATTCCGACTTCGATTCCCCGGTTGCTGAAATTCAGTTGTCTTTGAATTTCGGGTGATCCCTCTTGAGCATGGATGCTTCTGCTAATTGTTCTACATCAGACTTCTTCCACAAACAGCGAAACGCTTTGCCTCGGTGAGTTTCACGGCATTCCGACTTTGATGTCCCGGTTGCCGAAATTTAGTTGCCTTTGAATTTCGGGTGATCCCTCTTGAGCATGTATGCTTTTGCTACTTGTTCTAAATCAGACTTCTTCCGCAAACGGCGAACCGCTTTGACATGGTGAGTTTCGCGGCATTCCGACTTCGATGCCCCAGTTGCCGAAATTTAGTTGCCTTTGAATTTCGGGTGATCCCTCTTGAGCATGTATGCTTCTGCTACTTTTTCTAAATCATATTTCTTCCGCAAACGGCGAAACGCTTTGACTCGGTGAGTTTCGCGGCATTCCGACTTCGATGCCCCGGTTGCCGAAATTCAGTTGCCTTTGAATTTCGGGTGATCCCTCTTGAGCATGTATGCTTCTGCTACTTGTTCTACATCAGACTTCTTCCGCAAACGGCGAAACGGTTTGCCTCGGTGAGTTTCACGGCATTCCGACTTCGATGTCCCGGTTGCCGAAATTTACTTGCCTTTGAATTTCGGGTGATCCCTCTTGAGCATGTATGCTTTCGCTACTTGTTCTAAATCAGAATTCTTCCGCAAACGACGAAACGCTTTGACATGGTGAGTTTCGCGGCATTCCGACTTCGATGCCCCGGTTGCCGAAATTTAGTTGCCTTTGAATTTCGGGTGATCCCTCTTGAGCATGTATGCTTCTGCTACTTGTTCTAAATCAGATTTCTTCCGCAAACGGCGAAACGCTTTGACTCGGTGAGTTTCGCGGTATTCCGACTTCGATGCCCCGGTTGCCGAAATTCAGTTGCCTTTGAATTTCGGGTGATCCCTCTTGAGCATGGATGATTCTGCTACTTGTTCTACATCAGACTTCTTCCGCAAACGGCGAAACGGTTTGCCTCGGTGAGTTTCACGGCATTCCGACTTCGATGTCCCGGTTGCCGAAATTTACTTGCCTTTGAATTTCGGGTGATCCCTCTTGAGCATGTATGCTTTCGCTACTTGTTCTAAATCAGAATTCTTCCGCAAACGACGAAACGCTTTGACATGGTGAGTTTCGCGGCATTCCGACTTCGATGCCCCGGTTGCCGAAATTTAGTTGCCTTTGAATTTCGGGTGATCCCTCTTGAGCATGTATGCTTCTACTACTTGTTCTAAATCACACTTCTTCCGCAAACGGCGAAACGCTTTGAGTCGGTGAGTTTCGCGGCATTCCGACTTCGATTCCCAGTTTGCCGAAATTCAGTTGCCTTTGGATTTCGGGTGATTCCACTTGAGCATGTATGCTTCTGCTACTTGTTCTAAATCACACTTCTTCCGCAAACGGCGAAATGCTTTGAATCGGTGAGTTTCGCGGCATTCCGACTTCGATGCCCCAGTTGCCGAAATTTAGTTGCCTTTGAATTTCGGGTGATCCCTCTTGAGCATGTATGCTTCTGCTACTTGTTCAAAATAAGACTTCTTCCACAAACGGCGAAACGCTTTGACTCGGTGAGTTTCGCGGCATTCCGACTTCGATTCCCCATTTGCCGAAATTCAGTTAGCTTTGGATTTCGGGTGATCCCTCTTGAGCATGTATGCTTCTGCTACTTATTCTAAATCAGATTTCTTCCGCAAACGGCGAAACGCTTTGACTCGGTGAGTTTCGCGGCATTCCGACTTCGATGCCCCGGTTGCCGAAATTCAGTTGCCTTTGAATTTCGGGTGATCCCTCTTGAGCATGTATGCTTCTGCTACTTGTTCTACATCAGACTTCTTCTGCAAACGTTGAAACGCTTTGCCACAGTGAGTTTCGCGGCATTCCGATTTCGATGCCCCGGTTGCCGAAATTCAGTTGCCTTTGAATTTCGGGTGATCCCTCTTGAGCATGTATGCTTCGGCTACTTCTTCTACATCAGACTTCTTCTGCAAACAAGGCAACGCTTTGCCTCGGTGACTGTCGCGGCATTCCGACTTCGATGCCCCGGTTGCCGAAATTCAGTTGTCTTTGAATTTCGGGTGATCCCTCTTGAGCATGGATGCTTCTGCTAATTGTTCTACATCAGACTTCTTCCACAAACGGCGAAACGCTTTGCCTCGGTGAGTTTCACGGCATTCCGACTTTGATGTCCCGGTTGCCGAAATTTAGTTGCCTTTGAATTTCGGGTGATCCCTCTTGAGCATGTATGCTTTTGCTACTTGTTCTAAATCAGACTTCTTCCGCAAACGGCGAACCGCTTTGACATGGTGAGTTTCGCGGCATTCCGACTTCGATGCCCCAGTTGCCGAAATTTAGTTGCCTTTGAATTTCGGGTGATCCCTCTTGAGCATGTATGCTTCTGCTACTTTTTCTAAATCAGACTTCTTCCGCAAATGGCGAAACGCTTTGACTCGGTGAGTTTCGCGGCATTCCGACTTCGATGCCCCGGTTGCCGAAATTCAGTTGCCTTTGAATTTCTGGTGATCCCTCTTGAGCATGGATGCTTCTGCTACTTGTTCTACATCAGACTTCTTCCGCAAACGGCGAAACGCTTTGACTCGGTGAGTTTCGCGGCATTCCGACTTCGATTCCCTGTTTGCCGAAATTCAGTTGCCTTTGGATTTCGGGTGATTCCACTTGAGCATGTATGCTTCTGCTACTTGTTCTAAATCACACTTCTTCCACAAATGGCGAAATGCTTTGAATCGGTGAGTTTCGCGACATTCCGACTTCGATGCCCCGGTTGCTGAAATTTAGTTGCCTTTGAATTTCGGGTGATCCCTCTTGAGCATGTATGCTTCTGCTACTTGTTCTATATCAGACTTCTTCCGCAAACGGCGAAAGGCTTTGCCTCGGTGAGTTTCACAGCATTGCAACTTCGATGCCCCGGTTGCCGAAATTTAGTAGCCTTTGAGTTTCGGGTGATCCCTCTTGAGCATGTATGCTTCTGCTACTTCTTCTAAATCAGACTTCTTCCGCAAACTGCGAAACGCTTTGAATCGGTGAGTTTCGCGGCATTCCGACTTCGATTCCTAGTTTGCCGAAATTTAGTTGCCTTTGGATTTCGGGTGATTCCACTTGAGCATGTATGCTTCTGCTACTTGTTCTAAATCACACTTCTTCCGCAAACGGCGAAATGCTTTGAGTCGGTGAGTTTCGCGGCATTCCGACTTCGATGCCCCAGTTGCCGAAATTTAGTTGCCTTTGAATTTCGGGTGATCCCTCTTGAGCATGTATGCTTCTGCTACTTGTTCAAAATAAGACTTCTTCCACAAACGGCGAAACGCTTTGACTCGGTGAGTTTCGCGGCATTCCGACTTCGATTCCCCATTTGCCGAAATTCAGTTAGCTTTGGATTTCGGGTGATCCCTCTTGAGCATGTATGCTTCTGCTACTTATTCTAAATCAGATTTCTTCCGCAAACGGCGAAACGCTTTGACTCGGTGAGTTTCGCGGCATTCCGACTTCGATTCCCTGTTTGCCGAAATTCAGTTGCCTTTGGATTTCGGGTGATTCCACTTGAGCATGTATGCTTCTGCTACTTGTTCTAAATCACACTTCTTCCACAAATGGCGAAATGCTTTGAATCGGTGAGTTTCGCGACATTCGGACTTCGATGCCCCGGTTGCTGAAATTTAGTTGCCTTTGAATTTCGGGTGATCCCTTTTGAGCATGTATGCTTCTGCTACTTGTTCTATATCAGACTTCTTCCGCAAACGGCGAAAGGCTTTGCCTCGGTGAGTTTCATAGCATTGAAACTTCGATGCCCCGGTTGCCGAAATTTAGTAGCCTTTGAGTTTCGGGTGATCCCTCTTGAGCATGTATGCTTCTGCTACTTCTTCTAAATCAGACTTCTTCCGCAAACTGTGAAACGCTTTGAATCGGTGAGTTTCGCGGCATTCCGACTTCGATTCCCAGTTTGCCGAAATTTAGTTGCCTTTGGATTTCGGGTGATTCCACTTGAGCATGTATGCTTCTGCTACTTGTTCTAAATCACACTTCTTCCGCAAACGGCGAAATGCTTTGAATCGGTGAGTTTCGCGGCATTCCGACTTCGATGCCCCGGTTGCCGAAATTTAGTTGCCTTTGAATTTCGGGTGATCCCTCTTGAGCATGTATGCTTCTGCTACTTGTTCAAAATAAGACTTCTTCCACAAACGGCGAAACGCTTTGACTCGGTGAGTTTCGCGGCATTCCGACTTCGATTCCCCATTTGCCGAAATTCAGTTAGCTTTGGATTTCGGGTGATCCCTCTTGAGCATGTATGCTTCTGCTACTTATTCTAAATCAGATTTCTTCCGCAAACGGCGAAACGCTTTGACTCGGTGAGTTTCGCGCCATTCCGACTTCGATGCCCCGGTTGCCGAAATTCAGTTGCCTTTGAATTTCGGGTGATCCCTCTTGAGCATGTATGCTTCTGCTACTTGTTCTACATCAGACTTCTTCTGCAAACGTTGAAACGCTTTGCCACAGTGAGTTTCGCGGCATTCCGATTTCGATGCCCCGGTTGCCGAAATTCAGTTGCCTTTGAATTTCGGGTGATCCCTCTTGAGCATGTATGCTTCGGCTACTTCTTCTACATCAGACTTCTTCTGCAAACAAGGCAACGCTTTGCCTCGGTGACTGTCGCGGCATTCCGACTTCGATGCCCCGGTTGCCGAAATTCAGTTGTCTTTGAATTTCGGGTGATCCCTCTTGAGCATGGATGCTTCTGCTAATTGTTCTACATCAGACTTCTTCCACAAACGGCGAAACGCTTTGCCTCGGTGAGTTTCACGGCATTCCGACTTTGATGTCCCGGTTGCCGAAATTTAGTTGCCTTTCAATTTCGGGTGATCCCTCTTGAGCATGTATGCTTTTGCTACTTGTTCTAAATCAGACTTCTTCCGCAAACGGCGAACCGCTTTGACATGGTGAGTTTCGCGGCATTCCGACTTCGATGCCCCAGTTGCCGAAATTTAGTTGCCTTTGAATTTCGGGTGATCCCTCTTGAGCATGTATGCTTCTGCTACTTTTTCTAAATCAGACTTCTTCCGCAAATGGCGAAACGCTTTGACTCGGTGAGTTTCGCGGCATTCCGACTTCGATGCCCCGGTTGCCGAAATTCAGTTGCCTTTGAATTTCTGGTGATCCCTCTTGAGCATGGATGCTTCTGCTACTTGTTCTACATCAGACTTCTTCCGCAAACGGCGAAACGCTTTGACTCGGTGAGTTTCGCGGCATTCCGACTTCGATTCCCTGTTTGCCGAAATTCAGTTGCCTTTGGATTTCGGGTGATTCCACTTGAGCATGTATGCTTCTGCTACTTGTTCTAAATCACACTTCTTCCACAAATGGCGAAATGCTTTGAATCGGTGAGTTTCGCGACATTCCGACTTCGATGCCCCGGTTGCTGAAATTTAGTTGCCTTTGAATTTCGGGTGATCCCTCTTGAGCATGTATGCTTCTGCTGCTTGTTCTATATCAGACTTCTTCCGCAAACGGCGAAAGGCTTTGCCTCGGTGAGTTTCACAGCATTGCAACTTCGATGCCCCGGTTGCCGAAATTTAGTAGCCTTTGAGTTTCGGGTGATCCCTCTTGAGCATGTATGCTTCTGCTACTTCTTCTAAATCAGACTTCTTCCGCAAACTGCGAAACGCTTTGAATCGGTGAGTTTCGCGGCATTCCGACTTCGATTCCCAGTTTGCCGAAATTTAGTTGCCTTTGGATTTCGGGTGATTCCACTTGAGCATGTATGCTTCTGCTACTTGTTCTAAATCACACTTCTTCCGCAAACGGCGAAATGCTTTGAGTCGGTGAGTTTCGCGGCATTCCGACTTCGATGCCCCAGTTGCCGAAATTTAGTTGCCTTTGAATTTCGGGTGATCCCTCTTGAGCATGTATGCTTCTGCTACTTGTTCAAAATAAGACTTCTTCCACAAACGGCGAAACGCTTTGACTCGGTGAGTTTCGCGGCATTCCGACTTCGATTCCCCATTTGCCGAAATTCAGTTAGCTTTGGATTTCGGGTGATCCCTCTTGAGCATGTATGCTTCTGCTACTTATTCTAAATCAGATTTCTTCCGCAAACGGCGAAACGCTTTGACTCGGTGAGTTTCGCGGCATTCCGACTTCGATGCCCCGGTTGCCGAAATTCAGTTGCCTTTGAATTTCGGGTGATCCCTCTTGAGCATGTATGCTTCTGCTACTTGTTCTACATCAGACTTCTTCTGCAAACGTTGAAACGCTTTGCCTCAGTGAGTTTCGCGGCATTCCGATTTCGATGCCCCGGTTGCCGAAATTCAGTTGCCTTTGGATTTCGGGTGATTCCACTTGAGCATGTATGCTTCTGCTACTTGTTCTAAATCACACTTCTTCCACAAACGGCGAAATGCTTTGAATCGGTGAGTTTCACGGCATTCCGACTTCGATGCCCCGTTTGTCGAAATTTAGGTGCCTTTGAATTTCGGGTGATCCCTCTTGAGCATGTATGCTTCTGCTACTTTTTCTAAATCAGACTTCTTCCGCAAATGGCGAAACGCTTTGACTCGGTGAGTTTCGCGGCATTCCGACTTCGATGCCCCGGTTGCCGAAATTCAGTTGCCTTTGAATTTCGGGTGATCCCTCTTGAGCATTGATGCTTCTGCTACTTGTTCTACATCAGACTTCTTCCGCAAACGGCGAAACGCTTTGACTCGGTGAGTTTCGCGGCATTCCGACTTCGATTCCCTGTTTGCCGAAATTCAGTTGCCTTTGGATTTCGGGTGGTTCCACTTGAGCATGTATGCTTCTGCAACTTGTTCTAAATCACACTTCTTCCACAAACGGCGAAATGCTTTGAATCGGTGAGTTTCGCGACATTCCGACTTCGATGCCCCGGTTGCTGAAATTTAGTTGCCTTTGAATTTCGGGTGATCCCTCTTGAGCATGTATGCTTCTGCTACTTGTTCTATATCAGACTTCTTCCGCAAACGGCGAAACGCTTTGCCTCGGTGAGTTTCACAGTATTGCAACTTCGATGCCCCGGTTGCCGAAATTTAGTAGCCTTTGTGTTTCGGGTGATCCCTCTTGAGCATGTATGCTTCTGCTACTTGTTCTAAATCACACTTCTTCCACAAACGGCAAAATGCTTTGAATCGGTGAGTTTCGCGACATTCCGACTTCGATGCCCCGGTTGCTGAAATTTAGTTGCCTTTGAATTTCGGGTGATCCCTCTTGAGCATGTATGCTTCTGCTACTTTTTCTAAATCAGACTTCTTCCGCAAATGGCGAAACGCTTTGGCTCAGTGAGTTTCGCGGCATTCCGACTTCGATGCCCCGGTTGCCGAAATTTAGTAGCCTTTGAGTTTCGGGTGATCCCTCTTGAGCATGTATGCTTCTGCTACTTCTTCTAAATCAGACTTCTTCCACAAACGGCGAAACGCTTTGACTCGGTGAGTTTCGCGGCATTCCGACTTCGATTCCCCATTTGCCGAAATTCAGTTAGCTTTGGATTTCGGGTGATCCCTCTTGAGCATGTATGCTTCTGCTACTTATTCTAAATCAGATTTCTTCCGCAAACGGCGAAACGCTTTGACTCGGTGAGTTTCGCGGCATTCCGACTTCGATGCCCCGGTTGCCGAAATTCAGTTGCCTTTGAATTTCGGGTGATCCCTCTTGAGCATGTATGCTTCTGCTACTTGTTCTACATCAGACTTCTTCTGCAAACGTTGAAACGCTTTGCCTCAGTGAGTTTCGCGGCATTCCGATTTCGATGCCCCGGTTGCCGAAATTCAGTTGCCTTTGAATTTCGGGTGATCCCTCTTGAGCATGTATGCTTCGGCTACTTGTTCTACATCAGACTTCTTCTGCAAACAAGGCAACGTTTTGCCTCGGTGACTGTCGAGGCATTCCGACTTCGATGCCCCGGTTGCCGAAATTCAGTTGTCTTTGAATTTCGGGTGATCCCTCTTGAGCATGGATGCTTCTGCTAATTGTTCTACATCAGACTTCTTCCACAAACGGCGAAACGCTTTGCCTCGGTGAGTTTCACGGCATTCCGACTTTGATGTCCCGGTTGCCGAAATTTAGTTGCCTTTGAATTTCGGGTGATCCCTCTTGAGCATGTATGCTTTTGCTACTTGTTCTAAATCAGACTTCTTCCGCAAACGGCGAACCGCTTTGACATGGTGAGTTTCACGGCATTCCGACTTCGATGCCCCAGTTGCCGAAATTTAGTTGCCTTTGAATTTCGGGTGATGCCTCTTGAGCATGTATGCTTCTGCTACTTTTTCTAAATTAGACTTCTTCCGCAAATGGCGAAACGCTTTGACTCGGTGAGTTTCGCGGCATTCCGACTTCGATGCCCCGGTTGTCGAAATTCAGTTGCCTTTGAATTTCTGGTGATCCCTCTTGAGCATGGATGCTTCTGCTACTTGTTCTACATCAGACTTCTTCCGCAAACGGCGAAACGCTTTGACTCGGTGAGTTTCGCGGCATTCCGACTTCGATTCCCTGTTTGCCGAAATTCAGTTGCCTTTGGATTTCGGGTGGTTCCACTTGAGCATGTATGCTTCTGCTACTTGTTCTATATCAGACTTCTTCCGCAAACGGTGAAACGCTTTGCCTCGGTGAGTTTCACAGTATTGCAACTTCGATGCCCCGGTTGCCGAAATTTAGTAGCCTTTATGTTTCGGGTGATCCGTCTTGAGCATGTATGCTTCTGCTACTTGTTCTAAATCACACTTCTTCCACAAACGGCGAAATGCTTTGAATCGGTGAGTTTCGCGACGTTCCGACTTCGATGCCCCGGTTGCTGAAATGTAGTTGCCTTTGAATTTCGGGTGATCCCTCTTGAGCATGTATGCTTCTGCTACTTTTTCTAAATCAGACTTCTTCCGCAAATGGCGAAACGCTTTGACTCGGTGAGTTTCGCGGCATTCCGACTTCGATGCCCCGGTTGCCGAAATTCAGTTGCCTTTGGATTTCGGGTGATTCCACTTGAGCATGTATGCTTCTGCTACTTGTTCTAAATCACACTTCTTCCACAAACGGCGAAATGCTTTGAATCGGTGAGTTTCACGGCATTCCGACTTCGATGCCCCGTTTGTCGAAATTTAGGTGCCTTTGAATTTCGGGTGATCCCTCTTGAGCATGTATGCTTCTGCTACTTGTTCTAAATCAGACTTCTTCCGCAAACGGCGAAACGCTTTGACTCGGTGAGTTTCGCGGCATTCCGACTTCGATTCCCCGTTTGCTGAAATTCAGTTAACTTTGGATTTTGGGTGATCCCTCTTGAGCATGTATGCTTCTGCTACTTGTTCTAAATCAGATTTCTTCCGCAAACGGCGAAACGCTTTGACTCGGTGAGTTTCGCGGCATTCCGACTTCGATGCCCCGGTTGCCGAAATTCAGTTGCCTTTGAATTTCGGGTGATCCCTCTTGAGCATGTATGCTTCTGCTACTTGTTCTACATCAGACTTCTTCTGCAAACGTTGAAACGCTTTGCCTCAGTGAGTTTCGCGGCATTCCGATTTCGATGCCCCGGTTGCCGAAATTCAGTTGCCTTTGAATTTCGGGTGATCCCTCTTGAGCATGTATGCTTCGGCTACTTGTTCTACATCAGACTTCTTCTGCAAACAAGGCAACGCTTTGCCTCGGTGACTGTCGCGGCATTACGACTTCGATGCCCCGGTCACAAAAATTCGGTTGCCTTTTGATTTCGGGTGATCCCTCTTGAGCATGTATGCTTCTGCTACTTCTTCTACATCAGACTTCTTCCGCAAACGGCGAAACGCTTTGACTCGGTGAGTTTCGCGGCATTCCGACTTCGATTCCCTGTTTGCCGAAATTCAGTTGCCTTTGGATTTCGGGTGATTCCACTTGAGCATGTATGCTTCTGCTACTTGTTCTAAATCACACTTCTTCCGCAAACGGCGAAATGCTTTGAATCGGTGAGTTTCGCGGCATTCCGACTTCGATGCCCCGGTTGCCGAAATTTAGTTGCTTTGAATTTCGGGTGATCCCTCTTGAGAATGTATGCTTCTGCTACTTGTTCTAAATCAGACTTCTTCCGCAAACGTCGAAACGCTTTGACTCGGTGAGTTTCGCGGCATTCCGAATTTGATTCCCCGTTTGCCGAAATTCAGTTAGCTTTGGATTTCGGGTGATCCCTCTTGAGCATGTATGCTTCTACTACTTGTTCTCAATCAGACTTCTTCCGCAAACGGCGAAACACTTTGACTAGGTAAGTTTCGCGGCATTCCGACTTCGATGCCCCGGTTGCCGAAATTCAGTTGCCTTTGAATTTCGGGTGATCCCTCTTGAGCATGTATGCTTCTACTACTTGTTCTACATCAGACTTCTTCCGCATACGTTGAAACACTTTGCCTCGGTGAGTTTCGCGGCATTCCGATTTCGATGCCCCGGTTGCCGAAATTCAGTTGCCTTTGAATTTTGGGTGATCCCTCTTGAGCATGTATGCTTCTCCTACTTGTTCTAAATCAGACTTCTTCCGCAAACGGCGAAACGCTTTGACTCGGTAAGTTTCGCGGCATTCCGACTTCGATGCCCCGTTTGCCGAAATTCAGTTGTCTTTGAATTTCGGGTGATCCCTCTTAAGCATGGATGCTTCTGCTACTTGTTCTACATCAGACTTCTTCCGCAAACGGCGAAACGCTTTGCCTAAGTGAGTTTCACGGCATTCCGACTTCGATGCCCCGGTTGCCGAAATTTAGTTGCCTTTGAATTTCGGGTGATCCCTCTTGAGCATGTATGCTTCTGCTACTTGTTCTACATCAGACTTCTTCCGCAAACGGCGAAACGCTTTGCCTAAGTGAGTTTCGCAGCCTTCCGACTTCGATGCCCCGGTTGCCGAAATTTAGTTGCCTTTGAATTTCGGGTGATCCCTCTTGAGCATGTATGCTTCTGCTACTTGTTCTAAATCAGACTTCTTCCGCAAACGGCGAAACGCTTTGACTAGGTGAGTTTCGCAGCCTTCCGACTTCGATTCCCCGTTTGCCGAAATTCAGTTAGCTTTGGATTTCGGGTGATCCCTCTTGAGCATGTATGCTTCTGCTACTTTTTCTAAATCAGACTTCTTCCGCAAACGGCGAAACGCTTTGCCTCGGTGAGTTTCACGGAATTGCAACTTCGATGGCCCGGTTGCCGAAATTTAGTTGTCTTTGAGTTTCGGGTGATCCCTCTTGAGCATGTATGCTTCTGCTACTTCTTCTAAATCAGACTTCTTCCACAAACGGCGAAACGCTTTGACTCGGTGAGTTTCGCGGCATTCCGACTTTGATTCCTTGTTTGCCGAAATACAGTTGCCTTTGGATTTCGGGTGATTCCACTTGAGCATGTATGCTTCTGCTACTTGTTCTAAATCACACTTCTTCCGCATACGGCGAAATGCTTTGAATCGGTGAGTTTCGCGACATTCCGACTTCGATGCCCCGGTTGCCGAAATTTAGTTGCCTTTGAATTTCGGGTGATCCCTCTTGAGCATGTATGCTTTTGCTACTTGTTCTAAATCAGACTTCTTCCGCAAACGGCGAAACGCTTTGACTCGGTGAGTTTCGCGGCATTCCGACTTCGATTCCCTGTTTGCCGAAATTCAGTTGCCTTTGGATTTCGGGTGATTCCACTTGAGCATGTATGCTTCTGCTACTTGTTCTAAATCACACTTCTTCCACAAATGGCGAAATGCTTTGAATCGGTGAGTTTCGCGACATTCCGACTTCGATGCCCCGGTTGCTGAAATTTAGTTGCCTTTGAATTTCGGGTGATCCCTCTTGAGCATGTATGCTTCTGCTACTTGTTCTACATCAGACTTCTTCCGCAAACGGCGAAACGCTTTGCCTCGGTGAGTTTCACGGCATTGCAACTTCGATACCCCGGTTGCCGAAATTTAGTTGCCTTTGAGTTTCGGGTGATCCCTCTCGAGCTTGTATGTTTTTGCTACTTCTTCTAAATCAGACTTCTTCCGCAAATGGCGAAACGCTTTGACTCGGTGAGTTTCGCGGCATTCCGACTTCGATTCCCTGTTTGCCGAAATTCAGTTGCCTTTGGATTTCGGGTGATACCACTTGAGCATGTATGCTTCTTCTACTTGTTCTGAATAACACTTCTTCCGCAAATGGCGAAACGCTTTGACTCGGTGAGTTTCGCGGCATTCCGACTTCGATGCCCCGGTTGTCGAAATTCAGTTGCCTTTGAATTTCTGGTGATCCCTCTTGAGCATGGATGCTTCTGCTACTTGTTCTACATCAGACTTCTTCCGCAAACGGCGAAACGCTTTGACTCGGTGAGTTTCGCGGCATTCGGACTTCGATTCCCTGTTTGCCAAAATTCAGTTGCCTTTGGATTTCGGGTGGTTCCACTTGAGCATGTATGCTTCTGCTACTTGTTCTATATCAGACTTCTTCCGCAAACGGTGAAACGCTTTGCCTCGGTGAGTTTCACAGTATTGCAACTTCGATGCCCCGGTTGCCGAAATTTAGTAGCCTTTATGTTTCGGGTGATCCGTCTTGAGCATGTATGCTTCTGCTACTTGTTCTAAATCACACTTCTTCCACAAACGGCGAAATGCTTTGAATCGGTGAGTTTCGCGACGTTCCGACTTCGATGCCCCGGTTGCTGAAATGTAGTTGCCTTTGAATTTCGGGTGATCCCTCTTGAGCATGTATGCTTCTGCTACTTTTTCTAAATCAGACTTCTTCCGCAAATGGCGAAACGCTTTGACTCGGTGAGTTTCGCGGCATTCCGACTTCGATTCCCTGTTTGCCGAAATTCAGTTGCCTTTGGATTTCGGGTGATACCACTTGAGCATGTATGCTTCTTCTACTTGTTCTGAATAACACTTCTTCAGCAAACGGCGAAATGCTTTGAATCGGTGAGTTTTGCGGCCTTCCGACTTCGATGCCCCGGTTGCCGAAATCTAGTTGCCTTTGAATTTCGGGTGATCCCTCTTGAGCATGTATGCTTCTGCTACTTTTTCTAAATCAGACTTCTTCCGCAAATGGCGAAACGCTTTGACTCGGTGAGTTTCGCGGCATTCCGACTTCGATGTCCCGGTTGCCGAAATTTAGTAGCCTTTGAGTTTCGGGTGATCCCTCTTGAGCATGTATGCTTCTGCTACTTCTTCTAAATCAGACTTCTTCCACAAACGGCGAAACGCTTTGACTCGGTGAGTTTCGCGGCATTCCGACTTCGATTCCCCATTTGCCGAAATTCAGTTAGCTTTGGATTTCGGGTGATCCCTCTTGAGCATGTATGCTTCTGCTACTTATTCTAAATCAGATTTCTTCCGCAAACGGCGAAACGCTTTGACTCGGTGAGTTTCGCGGCATTCCGACTTCGATGCCCCGGTTGCCGAAATTCAGTTGCCTTTGAATTTCGGGTGATCCCTCTTGAGCATGTATGCTTCTGCTACTTGTTCTACATCAGACTTCTTCTGCAAACGTTGAAACGCTTTGCCTCATTGAGTTTCGCGGCATTCCGATTTCGATGCCCCGGTTGCCGAAATTCAGTTGCCTTTGAATTTTGGGTGATCCCTCTTGAGCATGTATGCTTCGGCTACTTGTTCTACATCAGACTTCTTCTGCAAAAAAGGCAACGTTTTGCCTCGGTGACTGTCGAGGCATTCCGACTTCGATGCCCCGGTTGCCGAAATTCAGTTGTCTTTTAATTTCGGGTGATCCCTCTTGAGCATGGATGCTTCTGCTAATTGTTCTACATCAGACTTCTTCCACAAACGGCGAAACGCTTTGCCTCGGTGAG
This sequence comes from Populus davidiana, assembly GCA_030145905.1. Taxonomy (NCBI): domain Eukaryota; kingdom Viridiplantae; phylum Streptophyta; class Magnoliopsida; order Malpighiales; family Salicaceae; genus Populus; species Populus davidiana. The sequence continues at coordinate 439,215 of CM057794.1, read as the reverse complement.
TTTCACGGCATTCCGACTTTGATGTCCCGGTTGCCGAAATTTAGTTGCCTTTGAATTTCGGGTGATCCCTCTTGAGCATGTATGCTTGTGCTACTTGTTCTAAATCAGACTTCTTCCGCAAACGGCGAACCGCTTTGACATGGTGAGTTTCGCGGCATTCCGACTTAGATGCCCCAGTTGCCGAAATTTAGTTGCCTTTGAATTTCGGGTGATCCCTCTTGAGCATGTATGCTTCTGCTACTTTTTCTAAATCAGACTTCTTCCGCAAATGGCGAAACGCTTTGACTCGGTGAGTTTCGCGGCATTCCGACTTCGATGCCCCGGTTGCCGAAATTCAGTTGCCTTTGCATTTCTGGTGATCCCTCTTGAGCAAGGATGCTTCTGCTACTTGTTCTACATCAGACTTCTTCCGCAAACGGCGAAACGCTTTGACTCGGTGAGTTTCGCGGCATTCCGACTTCGATTCCCTGTTTGCCGAAATTCAGTTGCCTTTGGATTTCGGGTGGTTCCACTTGAGCATGTATGCTTCTGCTACTTGTTCTAAATCACACTTCTTCCACAAACGGCGAAATGCTTTGAATCGGTGAGTTTCGCGACATTCCGACTTCGATGCCCCGGTTGCTGAAATTTAGTTGCCTTTGAATTTCGTGTGATCCCTCTTGAGCATGTATGCTTCTGCTACTTGTTCTATATCAGACTTCTTCCGCAAACGGCGAAACGCTTTGCCTCGGTGAGTTTCACAGTATTGCAACTTCGATGCCCCGGTTGCCGAAATTTAGTAGCCTTTATGTTTCGGGTGATCCCTCTTGAGCATGTATGCTTCTGCTACTTGTTCTAAATCACACTTCTTCCACAAACGGCGAAATGCTTTGAATCGGTGAGTTTCGCGACATTCCGACTTCGATGCCCCGGTTGCTGAAATTTAGTTGCCTTTGAATTTCGGGTGATCCCTCTTGAGCATGTATGCTTCTGCTACTTGTTCTAAATCACACTTCTTCCACAAACGGCGAAATGCTTTGAATCGGTGAGTTTCGCGGCATTCCGACTTCGATGCCCCGTTTGTCGAAATTTAGGTGCCTTTGAATTTCGGGTGATCCCTCTTGAGCATGTATGCTTCTGCTACTTGTTCTAAATCAGACTTCTTCCGCAAACGGCGAAACGCTTTGACTCGGTGAGTTTCGCGGCATTCCGACTTCGATTCCCCGTTTGCTGAAATTCAGTTAGCTTTGGATTTTGGGTGATCCCTCTTGAGCATGTATGCTTCTGCTACTTGTTCTAAATCAGATTTCTTCCGCAAACGGCGAAACGCTTTGACTCGGTTAGTTTCGCGGCATTCCGACTTCGATGCCCCGGTTGCCGAAATTCAGTTGCCTTTGAATTTCGGGTGATCCCTCTTGAGCATGTATGCTTCTGCTACTTGTTCTACATCAGACTTCTTCTGCAAACGTTGAAACGCTTTGCCTCAGTGAGTTTCGCGGCATTCCGATTTCGATGCCCCGGTTGCCGAAATTCAGTTGCCTTTGAATTTCGGGTGATCCCTCTTGAGCATGTATGCTTCGGCTACTTGTTCTACATCAGACTTCTTCTGCAAACAAGGCAACGCTTTGCCTCGGTGACTGTCGCGGCATTACGACTTCGATGCCCCGGTCACAAAAATTCGGTTGCCTTTTGATTTCGGGTGATCCCTCTTAAGCATGTATGCTTCTGCTACTTCTTCTACATCAGACTTCTTCCGCAAACGGCGAAACGCTTTGACTCGGTGAGTTTCGCAACATTCCGACTTCGATTCCCTGTTTGCCGAAATTCAGTTGCCTTTGGATTTCGGGTGATTCCACTTGAGCATGTATGCTTCTGCTACTTGTTCTAAATCACACTTCTTCCGCAAACGGCGAAATGCTTTGAATCGGTGAGTTTCGCGGCATTCCGACTTCGATGCCCCGGTTGCCGAAATTTAGTTGCTTTGAATTTCGGGTGATCCCTCTTGAGCATGTATGCTTCTGCTACTTGTTCTAAATCAGACTTCTTCCGCAAACGTCGAAACGCTTTGACTCGGTGAGTTTCGCGGCATTCCGAATTTGATTCCCCGTTTGCCGAAATTCAGTTAGCTTTGGATTTCGGGTGATCCCTCTTGAGCATGTATGCTTCTACTACTTGTTCTCAATCAGACTTCTTCCGCAAACGGCGAAACACTTTGACTAGGTAAGTTTCGCGGCATTCCGACTTCGATGCCCCGGTTGCCGAAATTCAGTTGCCTTTGAATTTCGGGTGATCCCTCTTGAGCATGTATGCTTCTACTACTTGTTCTACATCAGACTTCTTCCGCATACGTTGAAACACTTTGCCTCGGTGAGTTTCGCGGCATTCCGATTTCGATGCCCCGGTTGCCGAAATTCAGTTGCCTTTGAATTTTGGGTGATCCCTCTTGAGCATGTATGCTTCTCCTACTTGTTCTAAATCAGACTTCTTCCGCAAACGGCGAAACGCTTTGACTCGGTAAGTTTCGCGGCATTCCGACTTCGATGCCCCGTTTGCCGACATTCAGTTGTCTTTGAATTTCGGGTGATCCCTCTTAAGCATGGATGCTTCTGCTACTTGTTCTACATCAGACTTCTTCCGCAAACGGCGAAACGCTTTGCCTCGGTGAGTTTCACGGCATTCCAAATTCGATGCCCCGGTTGCCGAAATTCAGTTGCCTTTGAATTTCGGGTGATCCCTCTTGAGCATGTATGCTTCTGCTACTTGTTCTACATCAGACTTCTTCCGCAAACGGCGAAACGCTTTGACTAGGTGAGTTTCGCAGCCTTCCGACTTCGATTCCCCGTTTGCCGAAATTCAGTTAGCTTTGGATTTCGGGTGATCCCTCTTGAGCATGTATGCTTCTGCTACTTTTTCTAAATCAGACTTCTTCCGCAAACGGCGAAACGCTTTGCCTCGGTGAGTTTCACGGAATCGCAACTTCGATGGCCCGGTTGCCGAAATTTAGTTGTCTTTGAGTTTCGGGTGATCCCTCTTGAGCATGTATGCTTCTGCTACTTCTTCTAAATCAGACTTCTTCCACAAACGGCGAAACGCTTTGACTCGGTGAGTTTCGCGGCATTCCGACTTTGATTCCCTGTTTGCCGAAATACAGTTGCCTTTGGATTTCGGGTGATTCCACTTGAGCATGTATGCTTCTGCTACTTGTTCTAAATCACACTTCTTCCGCAAACGGCGAAATGCTTTGAATCGGTGAGTTTCGCGGCATTCCGACTTCGATGCCCCGGTTGCCGAAATTTAGTTGCCTTTGAATTTCGGGTGATCCCTCTTGAGCATGTATGCTTTTGCTACTTGTTCTAAATTAGAATTCTTCCGCAAACGACGAAACGCTTTGACATGGTGAGTTTCGCGGCATTCCGACTTCGATGCCCCGGTTGCCAAAATTTAGTTGCCTTTGAATTTCGGGTGATCCCTCTTGAGCATGTATGCTTCCACTACTTGTTCTAAATCAGACTTCTTCCGCAAACGGCGAAACGCTTTGACTCGGTGAGTTTCGCGGCATTCCGACTTCGATTCCCTGTTTGCCGAAATTCAGTTGCCTTTGGATTTCGGGTGATTCCACTTGAGCATGTATGCTTCTGCTACTTGTTCTAAATCACACTTCTTCCACAAATGGCGAAATGCTTTGAATCGGTGAGTTTCGCGACATTCCGACTTCGATGCCCCGGTTGCTGAAATTTAGTTCCCTTTGAATTTCGGGTGATCCCTCTTGAGCATGTATGCTTCTGCTACTTGTTCTACATCAGACTTCTTCCGCAAACGGCGAAACGCTTTGCCTCGGTGAGTTTCACGGCATTGCAACTTCGATACCCCGGTTGCCGAAATTTAGTTGCCTTTGAGTTTCGGGTGATCCCTCTCGAGCTTGTATGTTTTTGCTACTTCTTCTAAATCAGACTTCTTCCGCAAACTGCGAAACGCTTTGACTCGGTGAGTTTCGCGGCATTCCGACTTCGATTCCCTGTTTGCCGAAATTCAGTTGCCTTTGGATTTCGGGTGATTCCACTTGAGCATGTATGCTTCTTCTACTTGTTCTGAATAACACTTCTTCAGCAAACGGCGAAATGCTTTGAATCGGTGAGTTTCGCGGCCTTCCGACTTCGATGCCCCGGTTGCCGAAATCTAGTTGCCTTTGAATTTCGGGTGATCCCTCTTGAGCATGTATGCTTCTGCTACTTGTTCTAAATAAGACTTCTTCCGCAAACGGCGAAACGCTTTGACTCGGTGAGTTTCGCGGCATTCCGACTTGGATTCCCTGTTTGCCGAAATACAGTTGCCTTTGGATTTTGGGTGATTCCACTTGAGCATGTATGCTTCTGCTACTTGTTCTAAATCACACTTCTTCCGCAAACGGCGAAATGCTTGAATCGGTGAGTTTCGCGGCATTCCGACTTCGATGCCCCGGTTGCCGAAATTTAGTTGCCTTTGAATTTCGGGTGATCCCTCTTGAGCATGTATGCTTTTGCTACTTGTTCTAAATTAGAATTCTTCCGCAAACGACGAAACGCTTTGACATGGTGAGTTTCGCGGCATTCCGACTTCGATGCCCCGGTTGCCGAAATTTAGTTGCCTTTGAATTTCGGGTGATCCCTCTTGACCATGTATGCTTCTACTACTTGTTCTAAATCAGACTTCTTCCGCAAATGGCGAAACGCTTTGACTCGGTGAGTTTCGCGGCATTCCGACTTCGATTCCCTGTTTGCCGAAATTCAGTTGCCTTTGAATTTCGGGTGATTCCACTTGAGCATGTATGCTTCTGCTACTTGTTCTAAATCACACTTCTTCCGCAAATGGCGAAATGCTTTGAATCGGTGAGTTTCGCGGCATTCCGACTTCGATGCCCCGGTTGCTGAAATTTAGTTCCCGTTGAATTTCGGGTGATCCCTCTTGAGCATGTATGCTTCTGCTACTTGTTCTACATCAGACTTCTTCCGCAAACGGCGAAACGCTTTGCCTCGGTGAGTTTCACGGCATTGCAACTTCGATACCCCGGTTGCCGAAATTTAGTTGCCTTTGAGTTTCGGGTGATCCCTCTCGAGCTTGTATGTTTTTGCTACTTCTTCTAAATCAGACTTCTTCCGCAAACTGCGAAACGCTTTGACTCGGTGAGTTTCGTGGCATTCCGACTTCGATTCCCTGTTTGCCGAAATTCAGTTGCCTTTGGATTTCGGGTGATTCCACTTGAGCATGTATGCTTCTTCTACTTGTTCTGAATAACACTTCTTCAGCAAACGGCGAAATGCTTTGAATCGGTGAGTTTCGCGGCCTTCCGACTTCGATGCCCCGGTTGCCGAAATCTAGTTGCCTTTGAATTTCGGGTGATCCCTCTTGAGCATGTATGCTTCTGCTACTTGTTCTAAATAAGACTTCTTCCGCAAACGGCGAAACGCTTTGACTCGGTGAGTTTCGCGGCATTCCGACTTGGATTCCCTGTTTGCCGAAATACAGTTGCCTTTGGATTTTGGGTGATTCCACTTGAGCATGTATGCTTCTGCTACTTGTTCTAAATCACACTTCTTCCGCAAACGGCGAAATGCTTTGAATCGGTGAGTTTCGCGGCATTCCGACTTCGATGCCCCGGTTGCCGAAATTTAGTTGCCTTTGAATTTCGGGTGATCCCTCTTGAGCATGTATGCTTTTGCTACTTGTTCTAAATTAGAATTCTTCCGCAAACAACGAAACGCTTTGACATGGTGAGTTTCGCGGCATTCCGACTTCGATGCCCCGGTTGCCGAAATTTAGTTGCCTTTGAATTTCGGGTGATCCCTCTTGACCATGTATGCTTCTACTACTTGTTCTAAATCAGACTTCTTCCGCAAATGGCGAAACGCTTTGACTCGGTGAGTTTCGCGGCATTCCGACTTCGATTCCCTGTTTGCCGAAATTCAGTTGCCTTTGAATTTCGGGTGATTCCACTTGAGCATGTATGCTTCTGCTACTTGTTCTAAATCACACTTCTTCCGCAAATGGAGAAATGCTTTGAATCGGTGAGTTTCGCGGCATTCCGACTTCGATGCCCCGGTTGCTGAAATTTAGTTCCCTTTGAATTTCGGGTGATCCCTCTTGAGCATGTATGCTTCTGCTACTTGTTCTACATCAGACTTCTTCCGCAAACGGCGAAACGCTTTGCCTCGGTGAGTTTCACGGCATTGCAACTTCGATACCCCGATTGCCGAAATTTAGTTGCCTTTGAGTTTCGGGTGATCCCTCTCGAGCTTGTATGTTTTTGCTACTTCTTCTAAATCAGACTTCTTCCGCAAACTGCGAAACGCTTTGACTCGGTGAGTTTCGCGGCATTCCGACTTCGATTCCCTGTTTGCCGAAATTCAGTTGCCTTTGGATTTCGGGTGATTCCACTTGAGCATGTATGCTTCTTCTACTTGTTCTGAATAACACTTCTTTAGCAAACGGCGAAATGCTTTGAATCGGTGAGTTTCGCGGCCTTCCGACTTCGATGCCCCGGTTGCCGAAATCTAGTTGCCTTTGAATTTCGGGTGATCCCTCTTGAGCATGTATGCTTCTGCTACTTGTTCTAAATAAGACTTCTTCCGCAAACGGCAAAACGCTTTGAATCGGTGAGTTTCGCGACATTCCGACTTCGATGCCCCGGTTGCTGAAATTTAGTTGCCTTTGAATTTCGGGTGATCCCTCTTCAGCATGTATGCTTCTGCAACTTGTTCTACATCATACTTCTTCCGTAAACGGCGAAATGATTTGAATCGGTGAGTTTCGCGACATTCCGACTTCGATGCCCCGGTTGCTGAAATTTAGTTGCCTTTGAATTTCGGGTGATCCCTCTTGAGCATGTATGCTTTTGCTACTTGTTCTACATCAGACTTCTTCCGCAAACGGCGAAACTCTGTTTCCGACATTTAGTAGCCTTTGAGTTTCGGGTGATCCCTCTTGAGGATGTATGCTTCTGCTACTTCTTCTAAATCAGACTTCTTCCGCAAACTGCGAAACGCTTTGAATCGGTGAGTTTCCCGGCATTCCGACTTCGATTCCCAGTTTGCCGAAATTCAGTTGCCTTTGGATTTCGGGTGATTCCACTTGAGCATGTATGCTTCTGCTACTTGTTCTGAATAACACTTCTTCAGCAAACGGCGAAATGCTTTGAATCGGTGAGTTTCGCGACATTCCGACTTCGATGCCCCGGTTGCTGAAATTTAGTTGCCTTTGAATTTCGGGTGATCCCTCTTGAGCATGTATGCTTCTGCTACTTGTTCTACATCATACTTCTTCCGCAAACGGCGAAACGCTTTGCCTCGGTGAGTTTCACGGCATTGCAACTTCGATGCCCCGGTTGCCGAAATTTAGTAGCCTTTGAGTTTCGGGTGATCCCTCTTGAGGATGTATGCTTCTGCTACTTCTTCTAAATCAGACTTCTTCCGCAAACTGCAAAACGCTTTGAATCGGTGAGTTTCGCGGCATTCCGACTTCGATTCCCTGTTTGCCGAAATTCAGTTGCCTTTGGATTTCGGGTGATTCCACTTGAGCATGTATGCTTCTGCTACTTGTTCTAAATCACACTTCTTCCGCAAACGGCGAAACGCTTTGAATCGGTGACTGTCGTGGCATTCCGACTTCGATGCCCCGGTTGCCGAAATTCAGTTGGCTTTGAATTTCGGGTGATCCCTCTTGAGCATGGATGCTTCTGCTACTTGTTCTACATCAGACTTCTTCCGCAAACGGCGAAATGCTTTGAATCGGTGACTGTCGCGGCATTCCGACTTCGATGCCCCGGTTGCCGAAATTCAATTGTCTTTGAATTTCGGGTGATCCCTCTTGAGCATGTATGCTTCTGCTACTTGTTCTACATCAGACTTCTTCCACAAACGGCGAAACGCTTTGCCTCGGTGAGTTTCACGGCATTCCGACTTCGATGTCCCGGTTGCCGAAATTTAGTTGCCTTTGAATTTCGGGTGATCCCTCTTGAGCATGGATGCTTCTGCTACTTGTTCTAAATCAGACTTCTTCCGCACACGGCGAAACGCTTTGACTCGGTGAGTTTCGCGGCATTCCGACTTCGATTCCCTGTTTGCCGAAATTCAGTTGCCTTTGGATTTCGGGTGATTCCACTTGAGCATGTATGCTTCTGCTACTTGTTCTAAATCACACTTCTTCCACAAACGGCAAAATGCTTTGAATCGGTGAGTTTCGCGACATTCCGACTTCGATGCCCCGGTTGCTGAAATTTAGTTGCCTTTGAATTTCGGGTGATCCCTCTTGAGCATGTATGCTTCTGCTACTTGTTCTACATCAGACTTCTTCCGCAAACGGCGAAATGCTTTGAATCGGTGACTGTCGCGGCATTCCGAATTCGATGCCCCGGTTGCCGAAATTCAATTGTCTTTGAATTTCGGGTGATCCCTCTTGAGCATGTATGCTTCTGCTACTTGTTCTACATCAGACTTCTTCCACAAACGGCGAAACGCTTTGCCTCGGTGAGTTTCACGGCATTCCGACTTCGATGTCCCGGTTGCCGAAATTTAGTTGCCTTTGAATTTCGGGTGATCCCTCTTGAGCATGGATGCTTCTGCTACTTGTTCTAAATCAGACTTCTTCCGCAAACGGCGAAACGCTTTGCCTCGGTGAGTTTCACGGAATTGCAACTTCGATGGCCCGGTTGCCGAAATTTAGTTGTCTTTGAGTTTCGGGTGATCCCTCTTGAGCATGTATGCTTCTGCTACTTCTTCTAAATCAGACTTCTTCCACAAACGGCGAAACGCTTTGACTCGGTGAGTTTCGCGGCATTCCGACTTTGATTCCCTGTTTGCCGAAATACAGTTGCCTTTGGATTTCGGGTGATTCCACTTGAGCATGTATCCTTCTGCTACTTGTTCTAAATCACACTTCTTCCGCAAACGGCGAAATGCTTTGAATCGGTGAGTTTCGCGGCATTCCGACTTCGATGCCCCGGTTGCCGAAATTTAGTTGCCTTTGAATTTCGGGTGATCCCTCTTGAGCATGTATGCTTTTGCTACTTGTTCTAAATTAGAATTCTTCCGCAAACGACGAAACGCTTTGACATGGTGAGTTTCGCGGCATTCCGACTTCGATGCCCCGGTTGCCAAAATTTAGTTGCCTTTGAATTTCGGGTGATCCCTCTTGAGCATGTATGCTTCCACTACTTGTTCTAAATCAGACGTCTTCCGCAAACGGCGAAACGCTTTGACTCGGTGAGTTTCGCGGCATTCCGACTTCGATTCCCTGTTTGCCGAAATTCAGTTGCCTTTGGATTTCGGGTGATTCCACTTGAGCATGTATGCTTTTGCTACTTGTTCTAAATCAAACTTCTTCCGCAAACGGCGAACCACTTTGACATGGTGAGTTTCGCGGCATTCCGACTTCGATGCCCCGGTTGCCGAAATTTAGTTGCCTTTGATTTTCGGGTGATCCCTCTTGAGCATGTATGCTTCTGCTACTTGTTCTAAATCAGACTTCTTCCGCAAACGGCGAAACGCTTTGACTCGGTGAGTTTCGCGGCATTCCGACTTCGATTCCCTGTTTGCCGAAATTCAGTTGCCTTTGGATTTCGGGTGATTCCACTTGAGCATGTATGCTTCTGCTACTTGTTCTAAATCACACTTCTTCCACAAACGGCGAAATGCTTTGAATCGGTGAGTTTCGCGACATTCCGACTTCGATGCCCCGGTTGCTGAAATTTAGTTGCCTTTGAATTTCGGGTGATCCCTCTTGAGCATGTATGCTTCTGCTACTTGTTCTACATCAGACTTCTTCCGCAAACGGCGAAACGCTTTGCCTCGGTGAGTTTCACGTCATTGCAACTTCGATGCCCCGGTTGCCGAAATTTAGTAGGCTTTGAGTTTCGGGTGATCCCTCTTGAGCATGTATGCTTCTGCTACTTCTTCTAAATCAGACTTCCTCCGCAAACTGCGAAACGCTTTGACTCGGTGAGTTTCGCGGCATTCCGACTTCGATTCCCTGTTTGCCGAAATTCAGTTGCCTTTGGATTTCGGGTGATTCCACTTGAGCATGTATGCTTCTGCTACTTGTTCTAAATCACACTTCTTCCGCAAACGGCGAAATGCTTTGAATCGGTGACTGTCGCGGCATTCCGACTTCAATGCCCCGGTTGCCGAAATTCAATTGTCTTTGAATTTCGGGTGATCCCTCTTAAGCATGTATGCTTCTGCTACTTGTTCTACATCAGACTTCTTCCACAAACGGCGAAACGCTTTGCCTCGGTGAGTTTCACGGCATTCCGACTTCGATGTCCCGGTTGCCGAAATTTAGTTGCCTTTGAATTTCGGGTGATCCCTCTTGAGCATGTATGCTTCTGCTACTTGTTCTACATCAGACTTCTTCCGCAAAAGGCGAAACGCTTTGCCTCGGTGAGTTTCACAGCATTGCAACTTCGATGGCCCGGTTGCCGAAATTTAGTTGCCTTTGAGTTTCGGGTGATCCCTCTTGAGCATGTATGCTTCTGCTACTTCTTCTAAATCAGACTTCTTCCACAAACGGCGAAACGCTTTGACTCGGTGAGTTTCGCGGCATTCCGACTTCGATTCCCTGTTTGCCGAAATACAGTTGCCTTTGGATTTCGGGTGATTCCACTTGAGCATGTATGCTTCTGCTACTTGTTCTAAATCACACTTCTTTCGCAAACGGCGAAATGCTTTGAATCGGTGAGTTTCGCGGCATTCCGACTTCGATGCCCCGGTTGCCGAAATTTAGTTGCCTTTGAATTTCGGGTGATCCCTCTTGAGCATGTATGCTTTTGCTACTTATTCTAAATTAGAATTCTTCCGCAAACGACGAAACGCTTTGACATGGTGAGTTTCGCGGCATTCCGACTTCGATGCCCCGGTTGCCGAAATTTAGTTGCCTTTGAATTTCGGGTGATCCCTCTTGAGCATGTATGCTTCTCCTACTTGTTCTAAATCAGACTTCTTCTGCAAACGGCGAAACGCTTTGACTCGGTGAGTTTCGCGGCATTCCGACTTCGATTCCCAGTTTGCCGAAATTCAGTTGCCTTTGGATTTCGGGTGATTCCACTTGAGCATGTATGCTTCTGCTACTTGTTCTAAATCACACTTCTTCCACAAACGGCGAAATGCTTTGAATCGGTGAGTTTCGCGACATTCCGACTTCGATGCCCCGGTTGCTGAAATTTAGTTGCCTTTGAATTTCGGGTGATCCCTCTTGAGCATGTATGCTTCTGCAACTTGTTCTACATCATACTTCTTCCGCAAACGGCGAAATGATTTGAATCGGTGAGTTTCGCGACATTCCGACTTCGATGCCCCGGTTGCTGAAATTTAGTTGCCTTTGAATTTCGGGTGATCCCTCTTGAGCATGTATGCTTCTGCTACTTGTTCTACATCAAACTTCTTCCGCAAACGGCGAAACGCTGTTTCCGACATTTAGTAGCCTTTGAGTTTCGGGTGATCCCTCTTGAGGATGTATGCTTCTGCTACTTCTTCTAAATCAGACTTCTTCCGCAAACTGCGAAACGCTTTGAATCGGTGAGTTTCCCGGCATTCCGACTTCGATTCCCAGTTTGCCGAAATTCAGTTGCCTTTGGATTTCGGGTGATTCCACTTGAGCATGTATGCTTCTGCTACTTGTTCTGAATAACACTTCTTCAGCAAACGGCGAAATGCTTTGAATCGGTGAGTTTCGCGACATTCCGACTTCGATGCCCCGGTTGCCGAAATTTAGTTGCCTTTGAATTTCGGGTGATCCCTCTTGAGCATGTATGCTTCTGCTACTTGTTGTACATCATACTTCTTCCGCAAACGGCGAAACGCTTTGCCTCGGTGAGTTTCACGGCATTGCAACTTCGATGCCCCGGTTGCCGAAATTTAGTAGCCTTTGAGTTTCGGGTGATCCCTCTTGAGGATGTATGCTTCTGCTACTTCTTCTAAATCAGACTTCTTCCGCAAACTGCAAAACGCTTTGAATCGGTGAGTTTCGCGGCATTCCGACTTCGATTCCCTGTTTGCCGAAATTCAGTTGCCTTTGGATTTCGGGTGATTCCACTTGAGCATGTATGCTTCTGCTACTTGTTCTAAATCACACTTCTTCCGCAAACGGCGAAACGCTTTGAATCGGTGACTGTCGTGGCATTCCGACTTCGATGCCCCGGTTGCCGAAATTCAGTTGGCTTTGAATTTCGGGTGATCCCTCTTGAGCATGGATGCTTCTGCTACTTGTTCTACATCAGACTTCTTCCACAAACGGCGAAACGCTTTGCCTCGGTGAGTTTCACGGCATTCCGACTTCGATGTCCCGGTTGCCGAAATTTAGTTGCCTTTGAATTTCGGGTGATCCCTCTTGAGCATGTATGCTTCTGCTACTTGTTCTACATCAGACTTCTTCCGCAAACGGCGAAACGCTTTGCCTCGGTGAGTTTCACGGCATTGCAACTTCGATGCCCCGGTTGCCGAAATTTAGTAGCCTTTGAGTTTCGGGTGATCCCTCTTGAGCATGTAAGCTTCTGCTACTTCTTCTAAATCAGACTTCTTCCACAAACGGGGAAACGCTTTGACTCGGTGAGTTTCGCGGCATTCCGACTTCGATTCCCTGTTTGCCGAAATACAGTTGCCTTTGGATTTCGGGTGATTCCACTTGAGCATGTATGCTTCTGCTACTTGTTCTAAATCACACTTCTTTCGCAAACGGCGAAATGCTTTGAATCAGTGAGTTTCGCGGCATTCCGACTTCGATGCCCCGGTTGCCGAAATTTAGTTGCCTTTGAATTTCGAGTGATCCCTCTTGAGCATGTATGCTTTTGCTACATGTTCTAAATGAGAATTCTTCCGCAAACGACGAAACGCTTTGACATGGTGAGTTTCGCGGCATTCCGACTTCGATGCCCCGGTTGCCGAAATTTAGTTGCCTTTGAATTTCGGGTGATCCCTCTTGAGCATGTATGCTTCTACTACTTGTTCTAAATCAGACTTCTTCTGCAAACGGCGAAACGCTTTGACTCGGTGAGTTTCGCGGCATTCCGACTTCGATTCCCAGTTTGCCGAAATTCAGTTGCCTTTGGATTTCGGGTGATTCCACTTGAGCATCTATGCTTCTGCTACTTGTTCTAAATCACACTTCTTCCACAAACGGCGAAATGCTTTGAATCGGTGAGTTTCGCGACATTCCGACTTCGATGCCCCGGTTGCTGAAATTTAGTTGCCTTTGAATTTCGGGTGATCCCTCTTGAGCATGTATGCTTCTGCTACTTGTTCTACATCATACTTCTTCCGCAAACGGCGAAATGCTTTGAATCGGTGAGTTTCGCGACATTCCGACTTCGATGCCCCGGTTGCTGAAATTTAGTTGCCTTTGAATTTCGGGTGATCCCTCTTGAGCATGTATGCTTCTGCTACTTGTTCTACATCAGACTTCTTCCGCAAACGGCGAAACGCTGTTTCCGACATTTAGTAGCCTTTGAGTTTCAGGTGATCCCTCTTGAGGATGTATGCTTTTGCTACTTCTTCTAAATCAGACTTCTTCCGCAAACTGCGAAACGCTTTGAATCGGTGAGTTTCGCGGCATTCCGACTTCGATTCCCAGTTTGCCGAAATTCAGTTGCCTTCGGATTTAGGGTGATTCCACTTGAGCATGTATGCTTCTGCTACTTGTTCTGAATAACACTTCTTCAGCAAACGGCGAAATGCTTTGAATCGGTGAGTTTCGCGACATTTCGACTTCGATGCCCCGGTTGCTGAAATTTAGTTGCCTTTGAATTTCGGGTGATCCCTCTTGAGCATGTATGCTTCTGCTACTTGTTCTACATCATACTTCTTCCGCAAACGGCGAAACGCTTTGCCTCGGTGAGTTTCACGGCATTGCAACTTCGATGCCCCGGTTGCCGAAATTTAGTAGCCTTTGAGTTTCGGGTGATCCCTCTTGAGGATGTATGCTTCTGCTACTTCTTCTAAATCAGACTTCTTCCGCAAACTGCAAAACGCTTTGAATCGGTGAGTTTCGCGGCATTCCGACTTCGATTCCCTGTTTGCCGAAATTCAGTTGCCTTTGGATTTCGGGTGATTCCACTTGAGCATGTATGCTTCTGCTACTTGTTCTAAATCACACTTCTTCCGCAAACGGCGAAACGCTTTGAATCGGTGACTGTCGTGGCATTCCGACTTCGATGCCCCGGTTGCCGAAATTCAGTTGGCTTTGAATTTCGGGTGATCCCTCTTGAGCATGGATGCTTCTGCTACTTGTTCTACATCAGACTTCTTCCACAAACGGCGAAACGCTTTGCCTCGGTGAGTTTCACGGCATTCCGACTTCGATGTCCCGGTTGCCGAAATTTAGTTGCCTTTGAATTTCGGGTGATCCCTCTTGAGCATGTATGCTTCTGCTACTTCTTCTACATCAGACTTCTTCCGCAAACGGCGAAACGCTTTGCCTCGGTGAGTTTCACGGCATTGCAACTTCGATGCCCCGGTTGCCGAAATTTAGTAGCCTTTGAGTTTCGGGTGATCCCTCTTGAGCATGTATGCTTCTGCTACTTCTTCTAAATCAGACTTCTTCCGCAAACTGCGAAACGCTTTGAATCGGTGAGTTTCGCGGCATTCCGACTTCGATTCCCAGTTTGCCGAAATTCAGTTGCCTTTGGATTTCGGGTGATTCCACTTGAGCATGTATGCTTCTGCTACTTGTTCTAAATCACACTTCTTCCGCAAACGGCGAAACGCTTTGAATCGGTGACTGTCGCGGCATTCCGACTTCGATGCCCCGGTTGCCGAAATTCAGTTGGCTTTGAATTTCGGGTGATCCCTCTTGAGCATGGATGCTTCTGCTACTTGTTCTACATCAGACTTCTTCCACAAACGGCGAAACGCTTTGCCTCGGTGAGTTTCACGGCATTCCGACTTCGATGTCCCGGTTGCCGAAATTTAGTTGCCTTTGAATTTCGGGTGATCCCTCTTGAGCATGTATGCTTCTGCTACTTCTTCTACATCAGACTTCTTCCGCAAACGGCGAAACGCTTTGCCTCGGTGAGTTTCACGGCATTGCAACTTCGATGCCCCGGTTGCCGAAATTTAGTAGCCTTTGAGTTTCGGGTGATCCCTCTTGAGCATGTATGCTTCTGCTACTTATTCTAAATCAGACTTCTTCCGCAAACTGCGAAACGCTTTGAATCGGTGAGTTTCGCGGCATTCCGACTTCGATTCCCAGTTTGCCGAAATTCAGTTGCCTTTGGATTTCGGGTGATTCCACTTGAGCATGTATGCTTCTGCTACTTGTTCTCAATCACACTTCTTCCGCAAACGGCGAAACGCTTTGAATCGGTGACTGTCGCGGCATTCCGACTTCGATGCCCCGGTTGCCGAAATTCAGTTGGCTTTGAATTTCGGGTGATCCCTCTTGAGCATGGATGCTTCTGCTACTTGTTCTACATCAGACTTCTTCCACAAACGGCGAAACGCTTTGCCTCGGTGAGTTTCACGGCATTCCGACTTCGATGTCCCGGTTGCCGAAATTTAGTTGCCTTTGAATTTCGGGTGATCCCTCTTGAGCATGTATGCTTCTGCTACTTGTTCTACATCAGACTTCTTCCGCAAATGGCGAAACGCTTTGCCTCGGTGAGTTTCACGGCATTGCAACTTCGATGGCCCGGTTGCCGACATTTAGTAGCCTTTGAGTTTCGGGTGATCCCTCTTGAGCATGTATGCTTCTGCTACTTCTTCTAAATCAGACTTCTTCCGCAAACTGCGAAACGCTTTGAATCGGTGAGTTTCGCGGCATTCCGACTTCGATTCCCAGTTTGCCGAAATTCAGTTGCCTTTGGATTTCGGGTGATTCCACTTGAGCATGTATGCTTCTGCTACTTGTTCTAAATCACACTTCTTCCGCAAACGGCGAAATGCTTTGAATCGGTGTCTGTCGCGGCATTCCGACTTCGATGCCCCTGTTGCCGAAATTCAGTTGTCTTTGAATTTCGGGTGATCCCTCTTGAGCATGGATGCTTCTGCTACTTGTTCTACATCAGACTTCTTCCACAAACGGTGAAACGCTTTGCCTCGGTGAGTTTCACGGCATTGCAACTTCGATGCCCCGGTTGCCGAAATTTAGTAGCCTTTGAGTTTCGGGTGATCCCTCTTGAGCATGTATGCTTCTGCTACTTCTTCTAAATCAGACTTCTTCCGCAAACTGCGAAACGCTTTGAATCGGTGAGTTTCGCGGCATTCCGACTTCGATTCCCAGTTTGCCGAAATTCAGTTGCCTTTGGATTTCGGGTGATTCCACTTGAGCATGTATGCTTCTGCTACTTGTTCTCAATCACACTTCTTCCGCAAACGGCGAAACCCTTTGAATCGGTGACTGTCGCGGCATTCCGACTTCGATGCCCCGGTTGCCGAAATTCAGTTGTCTTTGAATTTCGGGTGATCCCTCTTGAGCTTGGATGCTTCTGCTACTTGTTCTACATCAGACTTCTTCCACAAACGGTGAAACGCTTTGCCTCGGTGAGTTTCACGGCATTCCGACTTCGATGTCCCGGTTGCCGAAATTTGGTTGCCTTTGAATTTCGGGTGATCCCTCTTGAGCATGTATGCTTCTGCTACTTGTTCTACATCAGACTTCTTCCGCAAACGGCGAAACGCTTTGCCTCGGTGAGTTTCACGGCATTGCAACTTCGATGGCCCGGTTGCCGACATTTAGTAGCCTTTGAGTTTCGGGTGATCCCTCTTGAGCATGTATGCTTCTGCTACTTCTTCTAAATCAGACTTCTTCCGCAAACTGCGAAACGCTTTGAATCGGTGAGTTTCGCGGCATTCCGACTTCGATTCCCAGTTTGCCGAAATTCAGTTGCCTTTGGATTTCGGGTGATTCCACTTGAGCATGTATGCTTCTGCTACTTGTTCTAAATCACACTTCTTCCGCAAACGGCGAAATGCTTTGAATCGGTGAGTTTCGCGGCATTCCGACTTCGATGCCCCGGTTGCCGAAATTTAGTTGCCTTTGAATTTCGGGTGATCCCTCTTGAGCATGTATGCTTCTGCTACTTGTTCTAAATCAGACTTCTTCCGCAAACGGCGAAACGCTTTGACTCGGTGAGTTTCGCGGCATTCCGACTTCGATTCCCCGTTTGCCGAAATTCAGATAGCTTTGGATTTCGGGTGATCCCTCTTGAGCATGTATGCTTCTGCTACTTATTCTAAATCAGATTTCTTCCGCAAACGGCGAAACACTTTGACTTGGTGAGTTTCGCGGCATTCCGACTTCGATGCCCCGGTTGCCAAAATTCAGTTGCCTTTGAATTTCGGGTGATCCCTCTTGAGCATGTATGCTTCGGCTACTTGTTCTACATCAGACTTCTTCCGCAAACAAGGCAACGCTTTGCCTCGGTGACTGTCGCGGCATTCCGACTTCGATGCCCCGGTTGCCGAAATTCAGTTGTCTTTGAATTTTGGGTGATCCCTCTTGAGCATGGATGCTTCTGCTACTTGTTCTACATCAGACTTCTTCAACAAACGGCGAAACGCTTTGCCTCGGTGAGTTTCACGGCATTCCGACTTCGATGTCCCGGTTGCCGAAATTTAGTTGCCTTTGAATTTCGGGTGATCCCTCTTGAGCATGTATGGTTTTGCTACTTGTTCTAAATCAGACTTCTTCCGCAAACGGCGAAACACTTTGACTTGGTGAGTTTCGCGGCATTCCGACTTCGATGCCCCGGTTGCCAAAATTCAGTTGCCTTTGAATTTCGGGTGATCCCTCTTGAGCATGTATGCTTCGGCTACTTGTTCTACATCAGACTTCTTCCGCAAACAAGGCAACGCTTTGCCTCGGTGACTGTCGCGGCATTCCGACTTCGATGCCCCGGTTGCCGAAATTCAGTTGTCTTTGAATTTTGGGTGATCCCTCTTGAGCATGGATGCTTCTGCTACTTGTTCTACATCAGACTTCTTCAACAAACGGCGAAACGCTTTGCCTCGGTGAGTTTCACGGCATTCCGACTTCGATGTCCCGGTTGCCGAAATTTAGTTGCCTTTGAATTTCGGGTGATCCCTCTTGAGCATGTATGGTTTTGCTACTTGTTCTAAATCAGACTTCTTCCGCAAACGGCGAAACGCTTTGACATGGTGAGTTTCGCGGCATTCCGACTTCGATTCCCCGTTTGCCGAAATTCAGATAGCTTTGGATTTCGGGTGATCCCTCTTGAGCATGTATGCTTCTGCTACTTATTCTAAATCAGATTTCTTCCGCAAACGGCGAAACACTTTGACTTGGTGAGTTTCGCGGCATTCCGACTTCGATGCCCCGGTTGCCAAAATTCAGTTGCCTTTGAATTTCGGGTGATCCCTCTTGAGCATGT
Organism: Populus davidiana; assembly: GCA_030145905.1. Taxonomy (NCBI): domain Eukaryota; kingdom Viridiplantae; phylum Streptophyta; class Magnoliopsida; order Malpighiales; family Salicaceae; genus Populus; species Populus davidiana. Next base: position 420,887 of record CM057794.1, on the reverse strand, counting down.
ATGCTTCGGCTACTTGTTCTACATCAGACTTCTTCCGCAAACAAGGCAACGCTTTGCCTCGGTGACTGTCGCGGCATTCCGACTTCGATGCCCCGGTTGCCGAAATTCAGTTGTCTTTGAATTTTGGGTGATCCCTCTTGAGCATGGATGCTTCTGCTACTTGTTCTACATCAGACTTCTTCAACAAACGGCGAAACGCTTTGCCTCGGTGAGTTTCACGGCATTCCGACTTCGATGTCCCGGTTGCCGAAATTTAGTTGCCTTTGAATTTCGGGTGATCCCTCTTGAGCATGTATGGTTTTGCTACTTGTTCTAAATCAGACTTCTTCCGCAAACGGCGAAACGCTTTGACATGGTGAGTTTCGCGGCATTCCGACTTCGATGCCCCGGTTGCCGAAATTTAGTTGCCTTTGAATTTCGGGTGATCCCTCTTGAGCATGTATGCTTCTGCTACTTGTTCTAAATCAGACTTCTTCCGCAAACGGCGAAACGCTTTGACTCGGTGAGTTTCGTGGCATTCCGACTTCGATTCCCTGTTTGCCGAAATTCAGTTGTCTTTGGATTTCGGGTGATCCCTCTTGAGCATGTATGCTTCTGCTACTTATTCTAAATCAGATTTCTTCTGCAAACGGCGAAACACTTTGACTTGGTGAGTTTCGCGGCATTCCGACTTCGATGCCCCGGTTGCCAAAATTCAGTTGCCTTTGGATTTCGGGTGATTCCACTTGAGCATGGATGCTTCTGCTACTTGTTCTACATCAGACTTCTTCAACAAACGGCGAAACGCTTTGCCTCGGTGAGTTTCACGGCATTCCGACTTCGATGTCCCGGTTGCCGAAATTTAGTTGCCTTTGAATTTCGGGTGATCCCTCTTGAGCATGTATGGTTTTGCTACTTGTTCTAAATCACACTTCTTCCACAAACGACGAAATGCTTTGAATCGGTGAGTTTCGCGGCATTCCGACTTCGATGCCCCGATTGCCGAAATTTAGTTGCCTTTGAATTTCGGGTGATCCCTCTTGAGCATGTATGCTTCTGCTACTTGTTCTAAATCAGACTTCTTCCGCAAACGTCGAAACGCATTGACTCGGTGAGTTTAGCGGCATTCCGACTTCGATTCCCCGTTTGCTGAAATTCAGTTAGCTTTGGATTTCGGGTGATCCCTCTTGAGCATGTATGCTTCTGCTACTTGTTCTAAATCAGATTTCTTCCGCAAACGGCGAAACGCTTTGACTCGGTGAGTTTCGCGGCATTCCGACTTCGATGCCCCGGTTGCCGAAATTCAGTTGCCTTTGAATTTCGGGTGATCCCTCTTGAGCATGTATGCTTCTGCTACTTGTTCTACATCAGACTTCTTCTGCAAACGTTGAAACGCTTTGCCTCAGTGAGTTTCGCAGCATTCCGACTTCGATGCCCCGGTTGCCGAAATTTAGTTGCCTTTGAATTTCGGGTGATCCCTCTGGAGCATGTATGCTTCTGCTACTTGTTCTAAATAAGACTTCTTCCGCAAACGGCGAAACGCTTTGACTCGGTGAGTTTCGCGGCATTCCGACTTCGATTCCCCGTTTGCCGAAATTCAGTTAGCTTTGGATTTCGGGTGATCCCTCTTGAGCATGTATGCTTCTGCTACTTATTCTAAATCAGATTTCTTCCGCAAACGGCGAAACACTTTGACTCGGTAAGTTTCGCGGCATTCCGACTTCGATGCCCCGGTTGCCAAAATTCAGTTGCCTTTGAATTTCGGGTGATCCCTCTTAAGCATGTATGCTTCGGCTACTTGTTCTACATCAGACTTCTTCCGCAAACAAGGCAACGCTTTGCCTCGGTGACTGTCGCGGCATTCCGACTTCGATGCCCCGGTTGCCGAAATTCAGTTGTCTTTGAATTTCGGGTGATCCCTCTTGAACATGGATGCTTCTGCTACTTGTTCTACATCAGACTTCTTCCACAAACGGCGAAACGCTTTGCCTCGGTGAGTTTCACGGCATTCCGTCTTCGATGTCCCGGTTGCCGAAATTTAGTTGCCTTTGAATTTCGGGTGATCCCTCTTGAGCATGTATGCTTGTGCTCCTTGTTCTAAATCAGACTTCTTCCGCAAACGGCGAAACGCTTTGACATGGTGAGTTTCGCGGCATTCCGACTTCGATGCCATGGTTGCCGAAATTTAGTTGCCTTTGAATTTCGGGTGATCCCTGTTGAGCATGTATGCTTCTGCTACTTGTTCTAAATCAGACTTCTTCCGCAAACGGCAAAACGCTTTGACTCGGTAAGTTTCGTGGCATTCCGACTTCGATTCCCTGTTTGCTGAAATTCAGTTGCCTTTGGATTTCGGGTGATTCCACTTGAGCATGTATGCTTCTGCTACTTGTTCTAAATCACACTTCTTCCACAAACGACGAAATGCTTTGAATCGGTGAGTTTCGCGGCATTCCGACTTCGATGCCCCGCTTGCCGAAATTTAGTTGCCTTTGAATTTTGGGTGATCCCTCTTTAGCATGTATGCTTCTGCTACTTGTTCTAAATAAGACTTCTTCCGCAAACGGCGAAACGGTTTGACTCGGTGAGTTTCGCGGCATTCCGACTTCGATTCCCCGTTTGCCGAAATTCAGTTAGCTTTGGATTTCGGGTGATCCCTCTTGAGCATGTATGCTTCTGCTACTTATTCTAAATCAGATTTCTTCCACAAACGGCGAAACGCTTTGACTAGGTGAGTTTCGCGGCATTCCGACTTCGATGCCCGGTTGCCAAAATTCAGTTGCCTTTGAATTTCGGGTGATCCCTCTTGAGCATGTATGCTTCGGCTACTTGTTCTACATCAGACTTCTTCCGCAAACAAGGCAACGCTTTGCCTCGGTGACTGTCGCGGCATTCCGACTTCGATGCCCCGGTTGCCGAAATTCAGTTCTCTTTGAATTTCGGGTGATCCCTCTTGAGCATGGATGCTTCTGCTACTTGTTCTACATCAGACTTCTTCCACAAACGGCGAAACGCTTTGCCTCGGTGAGTTTCACGGCATTCCGACTTCGATGTCCCGGTTGCCGAAATTTAGTTGCCTTTGAATTTCGGGTGATCCCTCTTGAGCATGTATGCTTTTGCTACTTGTTCTAAATCAGACTTCTTCCGCAAACGGCGAACCGCTTTGACATGGTGAGTTTCGCGGCATTCCGACTTCGATGCCCCGGTTGCCAAAATTTAGTTGCCTTTCAATTTCGGGTGATCCCTCTTGAGCATGTATGCTTCTGCTACTTGTTCTAAATCAGACTTCTTCCGCAAACGGCGAAACGCTTTGACTCGGTGAGTTTCGCGGCATTCCGACTTCGATTCCCTGTTTGCCGAAATTCAGTTGCCTTTGGATTTCGGGTGATTCCACTTGAGCATGTATGCTTCTGCTACTTGTTCTAAATCACACTTCTTCCACAAACGGCGAAATGCTTTGAATCGGTGAGTTTCGCGCCATTCCGACTTCGATGCCCCGGTTGCTGAAATTTAGTTGCCTTTGAATTTCGGGTGATCCCTCTTGAGCATGTATGCTTCTGCTACTTGTTCTACATCAGACTTCTTTCGCAAACGGCGAAACGCTTTGCCTCGGTGAGTTTCACGGCATTGCAACTTCGATGCCCCGGTTGCCAAAATTTAGTAGCCTTTGAGTTTCGGGTGATCCCTCTTGAGCATGTATGCTTCTGCTACTTCTTCTAAATCAGACTTCTTCCGCAAACTGCGAAACGCTTTGAATCGGTGAGTTTCGCGGCATTCCGACTTCGATTCCTAGTTTGCTGAAATTCAGTTGCCTTTGGATTTCAGGTGATTCCACTTGAGCATGTATGCTTCTGCTACTTGTTCTAAATCACACTTCTTCCGCAAACGGCGAAATGCTTTGAATCGGTGAGTTTCGCGGCATTCCGACTTCGATGGCCCGGTTGCCGCAATTCAGTTGTCTTTGAATTTCGGGTGATCCCTCTTGAGCACGGATGCTTCTGCTACTTGTTCTACATCAGACTTCTTCCACAAACGGCGAAACGCTTTGCCTCGGTGAGTTTCACGGCATTCCGACTTCGATGTCCCGGTTGCCGAAATTTAGTTGCCTTTGAATTTCGGGTGATCCCTCTTGAGCATGTATGCTTTTGCTACTTGTTCTAAATCAGACTTCTTCCGCAAACGGCGAACCGCTTTGACATGGTGAGTTTCGCGGCATTCCGACTTCGATGCCCCGGTTGCCAAAATTTAGTTGCCTTTGAATTTCGGGTGATCCCTCTTGAGCATGTATGCTTTTGCTACTTGTTCTAAATCAGACTTCTTCCGCAAAAGGCGAAACGCTTTGACTCGGTGAGTTTCGTGGCATTCCGACTTCGATTCCCTGTTTGCCGAAATTCAGTTGCCTTTGGATTTCGGGTGATTCGACTTGAGCATGTATGCTTCTGCTACTTGTTCTAAATCAGACTTCTTCCACAAACGACAAAATGCTTTGAATCGGTGAGTTTCGCGGCATTCCGACTTCGATGCCCCGATTGCCGAAATTTAGTTGCCTTTGAATTTCGGGTGATCCCTCTTGAGCATGTATGCTTCTGCTACTTGTTCTAAATCAGACTTCTTCCGCAAACGGCGAAACGCATTGACTCGGTGAGTTTCGCGGCATTCCGACTTCGATTCCCCGTTTGCCGAAATTCAGTTAGCTTTGGATTTCGGGTGATCCCTCTTGAGCATGTATGCTTCTGCTGCTTCTTCTAAATCAGAGTTCTTCCGCAAACTGCGAAACGCTTTGAATCGGTGAGTTTCGCGGCATTCCGACTTCGATTCCCAGTTTGCCGAAATTCAGTTGCCTTTGGATTTCGGGTGATCCCTCTTGAGCATGTATGCTTCGGCTACTTGTTCTACATCAGACTTCTTCCGCAAACAAGGCAACGCTTTGCCTCGGTGACTGTCGCGGCATTACGACTTCGATGCCCCCGTCACCGAAATTCAGTTGCCTTTGGATTTCGGGTGATGCCTCATGAGCATGTACGCTTCTGCTACTTTTTCTAAATCAGACTTCTTCCGCAAACGTCGAAACGCTTTGACAACGTGAGTTTCGCGGCATTCCGACTTCGATGCCCCGGTTGCCGAAATTCAGTTGCCTTTGAATTTCGGGTGATCCCTCTTGAGCATGTATGTTTCTGGTACTTGTTCTACATCAGACTTCTTCCGCAAACGTTTAAACGCTTTGACTCGGTAAGTTTCGCGGCATTCCGAGTTCGATGCCCCGATTGCCGAAATTCAGTTCCCTTTACTTGTTCTACATCAGACTTCTTCCGCAAACGTCGAAACGCCTTGACTTGGTGAGTTTCGCAGCATTCTGACTTCGATGCCCCGATTGACGAAATTCAGTTGCCTTTGAATTTCGAGTGATCCCTCTTGAGCATGTATGCTTCTGCTACTTGTTCTAAATCAGACTTCTTCCGCAAACGGCGAAACGCATTGACTCGGTGAGTTTCGCGGCATTCCGACTTCGATTCCCCGTTTGCCGAAATTCAGTTAGCTTTGGATTTCGGGTGATCCCTCTTGAGCATGTATGCTTCTGATACTTATTCTAAATCAGATTTCTTCCGCAAACGGCGAAACACTTTGACTCGGTGAGTTTCGCGGCATTCCGACTTCGATGCCCCGGTTGCCAAAATTCAGTTGCCTTTGAATTTCGGGGGATCCCTCTTGAGCATGTATGCTTCGGCTACTTGTTCTACATCAGACTTCTTCCGCAAACAAGGCAACGCTTTGCCTCGGTGACTGTCGCGGCATTCCGACTTCGATGCCCCGGTTGCCGCAATTCAGTTGTCTTTGAATTTCGGGTGATCCCTCTTGAGCATGGATGCTTCTGCTACTTGTTCTACATCAGACTTCTTCCACAAACGGCGAAACGCTTTTCCTCGGTGAGTTTCATGGCATTCCGACTTCGATGTCCCGGTTGCTGAAATTTAATTGCTTTTGAATTTCGGGTGATCCCTCTTGAGCATGTATGCTTCTGCTACTTGTTCTAAATCAGACTTCTTCCGCAAACGGCGAAACGCTTTGACTCGGTGAGTTTCGTGGCATTCCGACTTCGATTCCTTGTTTGCCGAAATTCAGTTGCCTTTGGATTTCGGGTGATTCCACTTGAGCATGTATGCTTCTGCTACTTGTTCTAAATCAGACTTCTTCCACAAACGACAAAATGCTTTGAATCGGTGAGTTTCGCGGCATTCCGACTTCGATGCCCCGATTGCCGAAATTTAGTTGCCTTTGAATTTCGGGTGATCCCTCTTGAGCATGTATGCTTCTGCTACTTGTTCTAAATCAGACTTCTTCCGCAAACGGCGAAACGCATTGACTCGGTGAGTTTCGCGGCATTCCGACTTCGATTCCCCGTTTGCCGAAATTCAGTTAGCTTTGGAATTCGGGTGATCCTTCTTGAGCATGTATGCTTCTGATACTTATTCTAAATCAGATTTCTTCCGCAAACGGCGAAACACTTTGACTCGGTGAGTTTCGCGGCATTCCGACTTCGATGCCCCGGTTGCCGAAATTCAGTTGCCTTTGAATTTCGGGTGATCCCTCTTGAGCATGTATACTTCGGCTACTTGTTCTACATCAGACTTCTTCCGCAAACAAGGCAACGCTTTGCCTCGGTGACTGTCGCGGCATTACGACTTCGATGCCCCCGTCACCGAAATTCAGTTGCCTTTGGATTTCGGGTGATGCCTCATGAGCATGTACGCTTCTGCTACTTTTTCTAAATCAGACTTCTTCCGCAAACGTCGAAACGCTTTGACAACGTGAGTTTCGCGGCATTCCGACTTCGATGCCCCGGTTGCCGAAATTCAGTTGCCTTTGAATTTCGGGTGATCCCTCTTGAGCATGTATGTTTCTGGTACTTGTTCTACATCAGACTTCTTCCGCAAACGTTTAAACGCTTTGACTCGGTAAGTTTCGCGGCATTCCGAGTTCGATGCCCCGATTGCCAAAATTCAGTTCCCTTTACTTGTTCTACATCAGACTTCTTCCGCAAACGTCGAAACGCCTTGACTTGGTGAGTTTCGCAGCATTCTGACTTCGATGCCCCGATTGACGAAATTCAGTTGCCTTTGAATTTCGAGTGATCCCTCTTGAGCATGTATGCTTCTGCTACTTGTTCTAAATCAGACTTCTTCCGCAAACGGCGAAACGCATTGACTCGGTGAGTTTCGCGGCATTCCGACTTCGATTCCCCGTTTGCCGAAATTCAGTTAGCTTTGGAATTCGGGTGATCCTTCTTGAGCATGTATGCTTCTGATACTTATTCTAAATCAGATTTCTTCCGCAAACGGCGAAACACTTTGACTCGGTGAGTTTCGCGGCATTCCGACTTCGATGCCCCGGTTGCCGAAATTCAGTTGCCTTTGAATTTCGGGTGATCCCTCTTGAGCATGTATACTTCGGCTACTTGTTCTACATCAGACTTCTTCCGCAAACAAGGCAACGCTTTGCCTCGGTGACTGTCGCGGCATTACGACTTCGATGCCCCCGTCACCGAAATTCAGTTGCCTTTGGATTTCGGGTGATGCCTCATGAGCATGTACGCTTCTGCTACTTTTTCTAAATAAGACTTCTTCCGCAAACGTCGAAACGCTTTGACAACGTGAGTTTCGCGGCATTCCGACTTCGATGCCCCGGTTGCCGAAATTCAGTTGCCTTTGAATTTCGGGTGATCCCTCTTGAGCATGTATGTTTCTGGTACTTGTTCTACATCAGACTTCTTCCGCAAACGTTTAAACGCTTTGACTCGGTAAGTTTCACGGCATTCCGAGTTCGATGCCCCGATTGCCGAAATTCAGTTCCCTTTACTTGTTCTACATCAGACTTCTTCCGCAAACGTCGAAACGCCTTGACTTGGTGAGTTTCGCAGCATTCTGACTTCGATGCCCCGATTGACGAAATTCAGTTGCCTTTGAATTTCGAGTGATCCCTCTTGAGCATGTATGCTTCTGCTACTTGTTCTAAATCAGACTTCTTCCGCAAACGGCGAAACGCATTGACTCGGTGAGTTTCGCGGCATTCCGACTTCGATTCCCCGTTTGCCGAAATTCAGTTAGCTTTGGATTTCGGGTGATCCCTCTTGAGCATGTATGCTTCTGATACTTATTCTAAATCAGATTTCTTCCGCAAACGGCGAAACACTTTGACTCGGTGAGTTTCGCGGCATTCCGACTTCGATGCCCCGGTTGCCAAAATTCAGTTGCCTTTGAATTTCGGGGGATCCCTCTTGAGCATGTATGCTTCGGCTACTTGTTCTACATCAGACTTCTTCCGCAAACAAGGCAACGCTTTGCCTCGGTGACTGTCGCGGCATTCCGACTTCGATGCCCCGGTTGCCGCAATTCAGTTGTCTTTGAATTTCGGGTGATCCCTCTTGAGCATGGATGCTTCTGCTACTTGTTCTACATCAGACTTCTTCCACAAACGGCGAAACGCTTTTCCTCGGTGAGTTTCATGGCATTCCGACTTCGATGTCCCGGTTGCTGAAATTTAATTGCTTTTGAATTTCGGGTGATCCCTCTTGAGCATGTATGCTTCTGCTACTTGTTCTAAATCAGACTTCTTCCGCAAACGGCGAAACGCTTTGACTCGGTGAGTTTCGTGGCATTCCGACTTCGATTCCTTGTTTGCCGAAATTCAGTTGCCTTTGGATTTCGGGTGATTCCACTTGAGCATGTATGCTTCTGCTACTTGTTCTAAATCAGACTTCTTCCACAAACGACAAAATGCTTTGAATCGGTGAGTTTCGCGGCATTCCGACTTCGATGCCCCGATTGCCGAAATTTAGTTGCCTTTGAATTTCGGGTGATCCCTCTTGAGCATGTATGCTTCTGCTACTTGTTCTAAATCAGACTTCTTCCGCAAACGGCGAAACGCATTGACTCGGTGAGTTTCGCGGCATTCCGACTTCGATTCCCCGTTTGCCGAAATTCAGTTAGCTTTGGAATTCGGGTGATCCTTCTTGAGCATGTATGCTTCTGATACTTATTCTAAATCAGATTTCTTCCGCAAACGGCGAAACACTTTGACTCGGTGAGTTTCGCGGCATTCCGACTTCGATGCCCCGGTTGCCGAAATTCAGTTGCCTTTGAATTTCGGGTGATCCCTCTTGAGCATGTATACTTCGGCTACTTGTTCTACATCAGACTTCTTCCGCAAACAAGGCAACGCTTTGCCTCGGTGACTGTCGCGGCATTACGACTTCGATGCCCCCGTCACCGAAATTCAGTTGCCTTTGGATTTCGGGTGATGCCTCATGAGCATGTACGCTTCTGCTACTTTTTCTAAATCAGACTTCTTCCGCAAACGTCGAAACGCTTTGACAACGTGAGTTTCGCGGCATTCCGACTTCGATGCCCCGGTTGCCGAAATTCAGTTGCCTTTGAATTTCGGGTGATCCCTCTTCAGCATGTATGTTTCTGGTACTTGTTCTACATCAGACTTCTTCCGCAAACGTTTAAACGCTTTGACTCGGTAAGTTTCGCGGCATTCCGAGTTCGATGCCCCGATTGCCGAAATTCAGTTCCCTTTACTTGTTCTACATCAGACTTCTTCCGCAAACGTCGAAACGCCTTGACTTGGTGAGTTTCGCAGCATTCTGACTTCGATGCCCCGATTGACGAAATTCAGTTGCCTTTGAATTTCGAGTGATCCCTCTTGAGCATGTATGCTTCTGCTACTTGTTCTAAATCAGACTTCTTCCGCAAACGGCGAAACGCATTGACTCGGTGAGTTTCGCGGCATTCCGACTTCGATTCCCCGTTTGCCGAAATTCAGTTAGCTTTGGATTTCGGGTGATCCCTCTTGAGCATGTATGCTTCTGATACTTATTCTAAATCAGATTTCTTCCGCAAACGGCGAAACACTTTGACTCGGTGAGTTTCGCGGCATTCCGACTTCGATGCCCCGGTTGCCAAAATTCAGTTGCCTTTGAATTTCGGGGGATCCCTCTTGAGCATGTATGCTTCGGCTACTTGTTCTACATCAGACTTCTTCCGCAAACAAGGCAACGCTTTGCCTCGGTGACTGTCGCGGCATTCCGACTTCGATGCCCCGGTTGCCGCAATTCAGTTGTCTTTGAATTTCGGGTGATCCCTCTTGAGCATGGATGCTTCTGCTACTTGTTCTACATCAGACTTCTTCCACAAACGGCGAAACGCTTTTCCTCGGTGAGTTTCATGGCATTCCGACTTCGATGTCCCGGTTGCTGAAATTTAATTGCTTTTGAATTTCGGGTGATCCCTCTTGAGCATGTATGCTTCTGCTACTTGTTCTAAATCAGACTTCTTCCGCAAACGGTGAAACGCTTTGACTCGGTGAGTTTCGTGGCATTCCGACTTCGATTCCTTGTTTGCCGAAATTCAGTTGCCTTTGGATTTCGGGTGATTCCACTTGAGCATGTATGCTTCTGCTACTTGTTCTAAATCAGACTTCTTCCACAAACGACAAAATGCTTTGAATCGGTGAGTTTCGCGGCATTCCGACTTCGATGCCCCGATTGCCGAAATTTAGTTGCCTTTGAATTTCGGGTGATCCCTCTTGAGCATGTATGCTTCTGCTACTTGTTCTAAATCAGACTTCTTCCGCAAATGGCGAAACGCATTGACTCGGTGAGTTTCGCGGCATTCCGACTTCGATTCCCCGTTTGCCGAAATTCAGTTAGCTTTGGATTTCGGGTGATCCCTCTTGAGCATGTATGCTTCTGATACTTATTCTAAATCAGATTTCTTCCGCAAACGGCGAAACACTTTGACTCGGTGAGTTTCGCGGCATTCCGACTTCGATGCCCCGGTTGCCGAAATTCAGTTGCCTTTGAATTTCGGGTGATCCCTCTTGAGCATGTATACTTCGGCTACTTGTTCTACATCAGACTTCTTCCGCAAACAAGGCAACGCTTTGCCTCGGTGACTGTCGCGGCATTACGACTTCGATGCCCCCGTCACCGAAATTCAGTTGCCTTTGGATTTCGGGTGATGCCTCATGAGCATGTACGCTTCTGCTACTTTTTCTAAATCAGACTTCTTCCGCAAACGTCGAAACGCTTTGACAACGTGAGTTTCGCGGCATTCCGACTTCGATGCCCCGGTTGCCGAAATTCAGTTGCCTTTGAATTTCGGGTGATCCCTCTTGAGCATGTATGTTTCTGGTACTTGTTCTACATCAGACTTCTTCCGCAAACGTTTAAACGCTTTGCCTCGGTGAGTTTCGCGGCATTCCGATTTCGATGCCCCGGTTGCCGAAATTCAGTTGCCTTTGAATTTCGGGTGATCCCTCTTGAGCATGTATGCTTCAGATACTTCTTCTAAATCAGACTTCTTCCGCAAACGGCGAAACGCTTTGACTCGGTAAGTTTCGCGGCATTCCGACTTCAATGCCCCGGTTGCCGAAATTTAGTTGCCTTTGAATTTCGGGTGATCCCTCTTGAGCATGTATGCTTCTGCTACTTCTTCTACATCAGACTTCTTCCGCAAACGGCGAAACGCTTTGACTGGGTGAGTTACGCGACATTCCGACTTCGATTCCCTGTTTGCCGAAATTCAGTTGCCTTTGGATTTCGGGTGATCCCTCTTGAGCATGTATGCTTCTGCTACTTGTTCTAAATCAGACTTCTTCCGCAAATGGTGAAAGCTTAGAATCGGTGAGTTTCGCGGCATTCCACCTTCGATGCCGCGGTTGCCGAAATTCAGTTGCCTTTGAATTTCTGGTGATCCCTCTTGAGCATGGATGCTTCTGATACTTGTTCTACATCAAACTTCTTCCGCAAACGGCGAAACGCTTTGCCTCGGTGAGTTTCGCGGCATTCCGACTTCGATGCCCCGGTTGCCGAAATTTAGTTGCTTTGAATTTCGGGTGATCCCTCTTGAGCATGTATGCTTCTGCTACTTGTTCTAAATTAGGCTTCTTCCGCAAACGTCGAAACGCTTTGACTCGGTGAGTTTCGCGGCATTCTGACTTTGATTCCCCGTTTGCCGAAATTCAGTTAGCTTTGGATTTCGGGTGATCCCTCTTGAGCATGTATGCTTCTCCTACTTGTTCTCAATCAGACTTCTTCCGCAAACGGCGAAACACTTTGTCTCGGTAATTTTCGCGGCATTCCGACTTCGATGCCCCGGTTGCCGAAATTCAGTTGGCTTTGAATTTCGGGTGATCCCTCTTGAGCATGTATGCTTGTGCTACTTGTTCTACATCAGACTTCTTTCGCAAACGTTGAAACGCTTTGCCTCGGTGAGTTTCGCGGCATTCCGATTTCGATGCCCCGGTTTCCGAAATTCAGTTGCCTTTTAATTTCGGGTGATCCCTCTTAAGCATGTATGCTTCTGCTACTTGTTCTAAATCAGACTTCTTCCGCAAACGGCGAAACGCTTTGACTCGGTAAGTTTCGCGGCATTCCGACTTCGATGCCTCGATTGCTGAAATTCAGTTGTCTTTGAATTTCGGGTGATCCCTCTTGAGCATGGATGCTTGTGCTACTTGTTCTACATCAGACTTCTTCCGCAAACGCCGAACCGCTTTGCCTCGTTGAGTTTCACGGCATTCCGAATTCGATGCCCCGGTTGCCGAAATTCAGTTGCCTTTGAATTTCGGGTGATCCCTCTTGAGTATGTATGCTTCTGCTACTTGTTCTAAATCAGACTTCTTCCGCAAACGGCGAAATGCTTTGACTCGATGAGTTTCGCAACCTTCCGACTTCGATTCCCCGTTTGCTGAAATTCAGTTAGCTTTGGATTTCGGGTGATCCCTCTTGAGCATGTATGCTTCTGCTACTTGTTCTAAATCAGATTTCTTCCGCAAACGGCGAAACGCTTTGACTCGGTGAGTTTCGCGGCATTCCGAGTTCGATGCCCCGGTTGCTGAAATTCAGTTGCCTTTGAATTTCGGGTGATCCCTCTTAAGCATGTATGCTTCGGCTACTTGATCTGCATCAGACTTCTTCCGCAAACAAGGCAACGCTTTGCCTCGGTGACTGTCGCGGCATTACGATTTCGATGCCCCGGTCGCCGAAATTCAGTTGCCTTTGGATTTCGGGTGATCCCTCTTGAGCATGTATGATTCTGCTACTTTTTCTAAATCAGACTTCTTCCGCAAATGGTGAAACGCTTTGACTCCGTGAGTTTCGCGGCATTCCGACTTCGATGCCCCGGTTGCCGAAATTTAGTTGCCTTTACTTGTTCTACATCAGACTTCTTCCGCAAACGTCGAAACGCTTTGACTTGGTGAGTTTCGCAGCATTCTGACTTCGATGCCCCGATTGACGAAATTCAGTTGCCTTTGAATTTCGAGTGATCCCTCTTGAGCATGTATGCTTCTGCTACTTGTTCTAAATCAGACTTCTTCCGCAAACGGCGAAACGCTTTGACTCGGTAAGTTTCGCGGCATTCCGAGTTCGATGCCCCGATTGCCGAAATTCAGTTCCCTTTACTTGTTCTACATCAGACTTCTTCCGCAAACGTCGAAACGCCTTGACTTGGTGAGTTTCGCAGCATTCTGACTTCGATGCCCCGATTGACGAAATTCAGTTGCCTTTGAATTTCGAGTGATCCCTATTGAGCATGTATGCTTCTGCTACTTGTTCTAAATCAGACTTCTTCCGCAAACGGCGAAACGCTTTGACTCGGTGAGTTTCGCGGCATTCCGAGTTCGATGCCCCGATTGCCGAAATTCAGTTCCCTTTACTTGTTGTACATCAGACTTCTTCCGCAAACGTCGAAACGCCTTTGACTTGGTGAGTTTCGCGGCATTCCGACTTCGATTCCCCGTTTGCCGAAATTCAGTTAGCTTTGGATTTTGGGTGATCCCTATTGAGCATGTATGCTTCTGCTACTTGTTCTAAATCAGACTTCTTCCGCAAACGGAGAAACGCTTTGACTCGGTGAATTTTGCAGCATTCTGACTTCGATGCCCCGGTTGCCGAAATTTAGTTGCCTTTGAATTTCGGGTGATCCCTCTTGAGCATGTATGCTTCGGCTACTTGTTCTCCATCAGACTTCTTCCGCAAACAAGGCAACGCTTTGCCTGGGTGACTGTCGCAGCATTACGACTTGGGTGCCCCGGTCGCCGAAATTCAGTTGCCTTTGGATTTCGGGTGATCTCTCTTGAGCATGTATGCTTCTGCTACTTTTTCTAAATCAGACTTCTTCCGCAAATGGCGAAACGCTTTGACTCCGTGAGTTTCGCGGCATTCCGACTTCGATGCCCCGGTTGCCGAAATTTAGTTGCCTTTACTTGTTCTACATCAGACTTCTTCCGCAAACGTCGAAACGCTTTGACTTGGTGAGTTTCGCAGCATTCTGACTTCGATACCCTGGTTGCCGAAATTCAGTTGCCTTTGAATTTCGGGTGATCCCTCTTGAGCATGTATGCTTCTGCTACTTGTTATAGATCAGACTTTTTCCGCAAACGGTGAAACGCTTTGACTAGGTGAATTTCGCGGCATTCCGACTTCGATTCCCCGTTAGTCGAAATTCACTTACCTTTGGATTTCGGGTGATCCCTCTTGAGCATGTATGCTTCTGCTACTTGTTCTAAATTAGACTTCTTCCGCAAACGGCGAAACACTTTGACTCGGTGAGTTTCGCGGCATTCCGACTTCGATGCCCCGGTTGCCGAAATTCAGTTACCTTTGAATTTCGGGTGATCCCTCTTGACTATGGATGCTTCTGCTACTTGTTCTACATCAGACTTCTTCCGCAAATGGCGAAACGCTTTACCTCGGTGAGTTTCACGGCATTGCAACTTCGATGCCCCGGTTGTCGAAATTTAGTTGCCTTTGAATTTCGGGTGATCCCTCTTGAGCATGTAAGCTTCTGCTACTTGTTCTACATCAGACTTCTTCCGCAAACGGCGAAACGCTTTGCCTCGGTGAGTTTCACGGCATTGCAACTTCGATGCCCCGGTTGCCGAAATTTAGTTGCCTTTGAGTTTCGGGTGATCCCTCTTGAGCATGTATGCTTCTGCTACTTCTTCTAAATCAGACTTCTTCCGCAAATGGCGAAACGCTTTGACTCGGTGAGTTTCGCGGCATTCCGACCCCGATTCCCCGTTTGCCGAAATTCAGTTAGCTTTGGTTTTCGGGCGATCCCTCTTGAGCATGTATGCTTCTGCTACTTGTTCTAAATCAGATTTCTTCCGCAAACGAGGAAACGCTTTGACTCGGTGAATTTCACGGCATTCCGACTTCGATTCCCCGTTTCCCGAAATTCAGTTACCTTTGGATTTTTGGTGATCCCTCTTGAGCATGTTTGCTTCTGCTACTTGTTCTAAATCTGACTTCTTCCGCAAACGGCGAAACACTTTGACTCGGTAAGTTTCGTGGCATTCCGACTTCGATGCCCCGGTTGCCGAAATTCAGTTGTCTTTGAATTTCGGGTGATCCCTCTTGAGCATGGATGCTTCTGCTACTTGTTCTACATCAGACTTCTTCCCCAAACGGCGAAATGCTTTGCCTCGGTGAGTTTCACGGCATTCCGACTTCGATGCCCCGGTTGCCGAAATTTAGTTGCCTTTGAATTTCGGGTAATCCCTCTTGAGCATGTATGCTTCTGCTACTTGTTATAGATCAGACTTTTTCCGCAAACGGGGAAACGCTTTGACTAGGTGAATTTCGCGGCATTCCGACTTCTATTCCCCGTTTGTCGTAATTCAGTTACCTTTGGATTTCAGGTGATCCCTCTTGAGCATGTATGCTTCTGCTACTTGTTCTAAATCAGACTTCTTCCGCAAACGGCGAAACACTTTGACTCGGTAAGTTTCGCGGCATTCCGACTTCGATGCCCCGGTTGCCGAAATTCAGTTGTCTTTTAATTTCGGGTGATCCCTCTTGACTATGGATGCTTCTGCTACTTGTTCTACATCAGACTTCTTCCGCAAACGGCGAAACGCTTTGCCTCGATGAGTTTCACGGCATTGCAACTTCGATGCCCCGGTTGTCGAAATTTAGTTGCCTTTGAATTTCGGGTGATCCCTCTTGAGCATGTAAGCTTCTGCTACTTGTTCTACATCAGACTTCTTCCGCAAACAGCGAAACGCTTTGCCTCGGTGAGTTTCACGGCATTGCAACTTCGATGCCCCGGTTGCCGAAATTTAGTTGCCTTTGAGTTTCGGGTGATCCCTATTGAGCATGTATGCTTCTGCTACTTCTTCTAAATCAGACTTCTTCCGCAAACGACGAAACGCTTTGACTCGGTGAGTTTCGCGGCATTCCGACTTCGATTCCCTGTTTGCCGAAATTCAATTGCCTTTGGATTTTGGGTGATTCCACTTGAGCATCTATGCTTCTGCTACTTGTTCTAAATCAAACTTCTTCCGCAAACGGCGAAACGCTTTGACTCGGTGAGTTTCGCGTTATTCCGACCCCGATTCCCCGTTTGCTGAAATTCAGTTAGCTTTGGATTTCGGGTGATCCCTCTTGAGCATGTATGCTTCTGCTACTTGTTCTAAATCAGATTTCTTCCGCAAACGGCGAAACGCTTTGACTCGGTGAGTTTCGCGGCATTCCGACTTCGATGCCCCGGTTGCCGAAATTCAGTTGCCTTTGAATTTTGGGTGATCCATCATGAGCATGTATGCTTCGGCTACTTGTTCTACATCAGACTTCTTCCGCAAACAAGGCAACGCGTTGCCTCGGTGACTGTCGCGGCATTCCGACTTCGATGCCCTGGTTGCCGAAATTCAGTTGCCTTTGAATTTCGGGTGATCCCTCTTGAGCATGTATGCTTCTGCTACTTGTTCTACATCAGACTTCTTCCGCAAACGTTGAAACGCTTTGCCTCGGTGAGTTTCGCGGCATTCCGATTTCGATGCCCCGGATGCCGAAATTCAGTTGCCTTTGAATTTTGGTGATCCCTCTTGAGCATGTATGCTTCTGCTACTTGTTTTAAATCAGACTTCTTCCGCAAACGGCGAAACGCTTTGACTGGGTGAGTTTCGCGGCATTCCGACCCCGATTCCCCGTTTGCTGAAATTCAGTTAGCTTTGGATTTCGGGTGATCCCTCTTGAGCATGTATGCTTCTGCTACTTGTTCTAAATCAGATTTCTTCCGCAAACGGCGAAACGCTTTGACTCGGTGAGTTTCGCGGCATTCCGACTTCGATGCCCCGGTTGCCGAAATTCAGTTGCCTTTGAATTTCGGGTGATCCCTCTTGAGCATGTATGCTTCGGCTACTTGTTCTACATCAGACTTCTTCCGCAAACAAGGCAACGCTTTGCCTCGGTGACTGTCGCGGCATTCCGACTTCGATGCCCTGGTTGCCGAAATTCAGTTGCCTTTGAATTTCGGGTGATCCCTCTTGAGCATGTATGCTTCTGCTACTTGTTCTACATCAGACTTCTTCCGCAAACGTTGAAACGCTTTGCCTCGGTGAGTTTCGCGGCATTCCGATTTCGATGCCCCGGATGCCGAAATTCAGTTGCCTTTGAATTTCGGTGATCCCTCTTGAGCATGTATGCTTCTGCTACTTGTTTTAAATCAGACTTCTTCCGCAAACGGCGAAACGCTTTCACTGGGTGAGTTTCGCGGCATT
This sequence comes from Populus davidiana, assembly GCA_030145905.1. Taxonomy (NCBI): domain Eukaryota; kingdom Viridiplantae; phylum Streptophyta; class Magnoliopsida; order Malpighiales; family Salicaceae; genus Populus; species Populus davidiana. Next base: position 403,346 of record CM057794.1, on the reverse strand, counting down.
CCGACCCCGATTCCCCGTTTGCTGAAATTCAGTTAGCTTTGGATTTCGGGTGATCCCTCTTGAGCATGTATGCTTCTGCTACTTGTTCTAAATCAGATTTCTTCCGCAAACGGCGAAACGCTTTGACTCGGTGAGTTTCACGGCATTCCGACTTCGATGCCCCGGTTGCCGAAATTCAGTTGCCTTTGAATTTCGGGTGATCCCTCTTGAGCATGTATGCTTCGGCTACTTGTTCTACATCAGACTTCTTCCGCAAACAAGGCAACGCTTTGCCTCGGTGACTGTCGCGGCATTCCGACTTCGATGCCCCGGTTGCCGAAAGTCAGTTGTCTTTGAATTTCAGGTGATCCCTCTTGAGCATGTATGCTTCTGCTACTTGTTCTAAATCAGACTTCTTCCGCAAACGGCGAAACACTTTGACTCGGTAAGTTTCGCGGCATTCCGACTTCGATGCCCCGGTTGCCGAAATTCAGTTGTCTTTTAATTTCGGGTGATCCCTCTTGACTATGGATGCTTCTGCTACTTGTTCTACATCAGACTTCTTCCGCAAATGGCGAAACGCTTTGCCTCGGTGAGTTTCACGGCAATGCAACTTCGATGCCCCGGTTGTCGACATTTAGTTGCCTTTGAATTTCGGGTGATCCCTCTTGAGCATGTAAGCTTCTGCTACTTGTTCTACATCAGACTTCTTCTGCAAACAGCGAAACGCTTTGCCTCGGTGAGTTTCATGGCATTGCAACTTCGATGCCCCGGTTGCCGAAATTTAGTTGCCTTTGAGTTTCGGGTGATCCCTATTGAGCATGTATGCTTCTGCTACTTCTTCTAAATCAGACTTCTTCCGCAAACGGCGAAACGCTTTGACTCGGTGAGTTTCGCGGCATTCCGACTTCGATGCCCCGGTTGCCGAAATTCAGTTGCCTTTGAATTTTGGGTGATCCCTCTTGAGCATGTATGCTTCGGCTACTTGTTCTACATCAGACTTCTTCCGCAAACAAGGCAACGCTTTGCCTCGGTGACTGTCGCGGCATTCCGACTTCGATGCCCTGGTTGCCGAAATTCAGTTGCCTTTGAATTTCGGGTGATCCCTCTTGAGCATGTATGCTTCTGCTACTTGTTCTACATCAGACTTCTTCCGCAAACGTTGAAGAGCTTTGCCTCGGTGAGTTTCGCGACATTCCGATTTCGATGCCCCGGATGCCGAAATTCAGTTGCCTTTGAATTTCGGTGATCCCTCTTGAGCATGTATGCTTCTGCTACTTGTTTTAAATCAGACTTCTTCCGCAAACGGCGAAACGCTTTGACTCGGTGAGTTTCGCGGCATTCCGACCCCGATTCCCGTTTGCTGAAATTCAGTTAGCTTTGGATTTCGGGTGATCCCTCTTGAGCATGTATGCTTCTGCTACTTGTTCTAAATCAGATTTCTTCCGCAAACGGCGAAACGCTTTGACTCGGTGAGTTTCGCGGCATTCCGACTTCGATGCCCCGGTTGCCGAAATTCAGTTGCCTTTGAATTTCGGGTGATCCCTCTCGAGCATGTATGCTTCGGCTACTTGTTCTACATCAGACTTCTTCCGCAAACAAGGCAACGCTTTGCCTCGGTGACTGTCGCGGCATTCCGACTTCGATGCCCCGGTTGCCGAAATTCAGTTGTCTTTGAATTTCGGGTGATCCCTCTTGAGCATGGATGCTTCTGCTACTTGTTCTACATCATACTTCTTCCGCAAACGGCGAAACGCTTTGCCTTGGTGAGTTTCACGGCATTCTGACTTCGATGCCCCGGTTGCCGAAATTTAGTTGCCTTTGAATTTCGGGGGATCCCTCTTGAGCATGTATGCTTCTGCTACTTCTTCTACATCAGACTTCTTCCGCAAACAAGGCAACGCTTTGCCTCGGTGACTGTCGCGGCATTCCGACTTCGATGCCCCGGTTGCCGAAATTCAGTTGTCTTTGAATTTCGGGTGATCACTCTTGAGCATGGATGCTTCTGCTACTTGTTCTACATCAGACTTCTTCCGCAAACGGCGAAACGCTTTGCCTTGGTGAGTTTCACGGCATTCCGACTTCGATGCCCCGGTTGCCGAAATTTAGTTGCCTTTGAATTTCGGGTGATCCCTCTTGAGCATGTATGCTTCTGCTACTTCTTCTACATCAGACTTCTTCCGCAAACGGTGAAACGCTTTGACTGGGTGAGTTTCGCGACATTCCGACTTCGATTCCCTGTTTGCCGAAATTCAGTTGCCTTTGGATTTCGGGTGATCCCTCTTGAGCATGTATGCTTCTGCTACTTGTTCTAAATCAAACTTCTTCCGCAAATGGTGAAAGCTTACAATCGGTGAGTTTCGCGGCATTCCGCCTTCGTTGCCCCGGTTGCCGAAATTCAGTTGCCTTTGAATTTCTGGTGATCCCTCTTGAGCATGGATGCTTCTGATACTTGTTCTACATCAGACTTCTTCCGCAAATGGCGAAACACTTTGACTCGGTAAGTTTCGCGGCATTCCGACTTCGATGCCCCGGTTGCCGAAATTCAGTTGTCTTTTAATTTCGGGTGATCCCTCTTGACTATGGATGCTTCTGCTACTTGTTCTACATCAGACTTCTTCCGCAAACGGCGAAACGCTTTGCCTCGGTGAGTTTCACGGCATTCCGACTTCGATGCCCCGGTTGCCGAAATTTAGTTGCTTTGAATTTCGGGTGATCCCTCTTGAGCATGTATGCTTCTGCTACTTGTTCTAAATCAGACTTCTTCCGCAAACGTCGAAACGCTTTGACTCGGTGAGTTTCGCGGCATTCCGACTTTGATTCCCCATTTGCCGAAATTCAGTTAGCTTTGGATTTCGGGTGATCCCTCTTGAGCATGTATGCTTCTACTACTTGTTCTCAATCAGACTTCTTCCGCAAACGGCGAAACACTTTGACTCGGTAAGTTTCGCGGCATTCCGACTTCGATGCCCCGGTTGCCGAAATTCAGTTGCCTTTGAATTTCGGGTGATCCCTCTTGAGCATGTATGCTGCTGCTACTTGTTCTACATCAGACTTCTTCTGCAAACGTTGAAACGCTTTGCCTCAGTGAGTTTCGCGGCATTCCGATTTCGATGCCCCGGTTGCCGAAATTCAGTTGCCTTTGAATTTCGGGTGATCCCTCTTGAGCATGTATGCTTCTGCTACTTGTTCTAAATCGGACTTCTTCCGCAAACGGCGAAACTCTTTGACTCGGTAAGTTTCGCGGCATTCCGACTTCGATGCCCCGATTGCCGAAATTCAGTTGTCTTTGAATTTCGGGTGATCCCTCTTGAGCATGGATGCTTCTGCTACTTGTTCTACATCAGACTTCTTCCGCAAACGGCGAAACGCTTTGCCTCGGTAAGTTTCACGGCATTCCGAATTCGATGCCCCGGTTGCCGAAATTCAGTTGCCTTTGAATTTCGGGTTATCCCTCTTGAGCATGTATGCTTCTGCTACTTGTTTTAAATCAGACTTCTTCCGCAAACGGCGAAACGCTTTGACTCGGTGAGTGTTGCGGCATTCCGACCCTGATTCCCGTTTGCTGAAATTCAGTTAGCTTTGGATTTCGGGTGATCCCTCTTGAGCATGTATGCTTCTGCTACTTGTTCTAAATCAGATTTCTTCCGCAAACGGCGAAACGCTTTGACTCGGTGAGTTTCGCGGCATTCCGACTTCGATGCCCCGGTTGCCGAAATTCAGTTGCCTTTGAATTTCGGGTGATCCCTCTTGAGCATGTATGCTTCGGCTACTTGTTCTACATCAGACTTCTTCCGCAAACAAGGCAACGCTTTGCCTCGGTGACTGTCGCGGCATTCCGACTTCGATGCCCCGGTTGCCGAAATTCAGTTGTCTTTGAATTTCGGGTGATCCCTCTTGAGCATGGATGCTTCTGCTACTTGTTCTACATCATACTTCTTCCGCAAACGGCGAAACGCTTTGCCTTGGTGAGTTTCACGGCATTCTGACTTCGATGCCCCGGTTGCCGAAATTTAGTTGCCTTTGAATTTCGGGGGATCCCTCTTGAGCATGTATGCTTCTGCTACTTCTTCTACATCAGACTTCTTCCGCAAACAAGGCAACGCTTTGCCTCGGTGACTGTCGCGGCATTCCGACTTCGATGCCCCGGTTGCCGAAATTCAGTTGTCTTTGAATTTCGGGTGATCACTCTTGAGCATGGATGCTTCTGCTACTTGTTCTACATCAGACTTCTTCCGCAAACGGCGAAACGCTTTGCCTTGGTGAGTTTCACGGCATTCCGACTTCGATGCCCCGGTTGCCGAAATTTAGTTGCCTTTGAATTTCGGGTGATCCCTCTTGAGCATGTATGCTTCTGCTACTTCTTCTACATCAGACTTCTTCCGCAAACGGTGAAACGCTTTGACTGGGTGAGTTTCGCGACATTCCGACTTCGATTCCCTGTTTGCCGAAATTCAGTTGCCTTTGGATTTCGGGTGATCCCTCTTGAGCATGTATGCTTCTGCTACTTGTTCTAAATCAGACTTCTTCCGCAAATGGGGAAAGCTTACAATCGGTGAGTTTCGCGGCATTCCGCCTTCGATGCCCCGGTTGCCGAAATTCAGTTGCCTTTGAATTTCTGGTGATCCCTCTTGAGCATGGATGCTTCTGATACTTGTTCTACATCAGACTTCTTCCGCAAACGGCGAAACACTTTGACTCGGTAAGTTTCGCGGCATTCCGACTTCGATGCCCCGGTTGCCGAAATTCAGTTGTCTTTTAATTTCGGGTGATCCCTCTTGACTATGGATGCTTCTGCTACTTGTTCTACATCAGACTTCTTCCGTAAACGGCGAAACGCTTTGCCTCGGTGAGTTTCACGGCATTCCGACTTCGATGCCCCGGTTGCCGAAATTTAGTTGCTTTGAATTTCGGGTGATTCCTCTTGAGCATGTATGCTTCTGCTACTTGTTCTAAATCAGACTTCTTCCGCAAACGTCGAAACGCTTTGACTCGGTGAGTTTCGCGGCATTCCGACTTTGATTCCCCGTTTGCCGAAATTCAGTTAGCTTTGGATTTCGGGTGATCCCTCTTGAGCATGTATGCTTCTACTACTTGTTCTCAATCAGACTTCTTCCGCAAACGGCGAAACACTTTGACTCGGTAAGTTTCGCGGCATTCCGACTTCGATGCCCCGGTTGCTGAAATTCAGTTGCCTTTGAATTTCGGGTGATCCCTCTTGAGCATCTATGCTTCTGCTACTTGTTCTACATCAGACTTCTTCTGCAAACGTTGAAACGCTTTGCCTCAGTGAGTTTCGCGGCATTCCGATTTCGATGCCCCGGTTGCCGAAATTCAGTTGCCTTTGAATTTCGGGTGATCCCTCTTGAGCATGTATGCTTCTGCTACTTGTTCTAAATCAGACTTCTTCCGCAAACGGCGAAACTCTTTGACTCGGTAAGTTTCGCGGCATTCCGACTTCGATGCCCCGATTGCCGAAATTCAGTTGTGTTTGAATTTCGGGTGATCCCTCTTGAGCATGGATGCTTCTGCTACTTGTTTTAAATCAGACTTCTTCCGCAAACGGCGAAACGCTTTGACTCGGTGAGTGTCGCGGCATTCCGACCCCGATTCCCGTTTGCTGAAATTCAGTTAGCTTTGGATTTCGGGTGATCCCTCTTGAGCATGTATGCTTCTGCTACTTGTTCTAAATCAGATTTCTTCCGCAAACGGCGAAACGCTTTGACTCGGTGAGTTTCGCGGCATTCCGACTTCGATGCCCCGGTTGCCGAAATTCAGATGCCTTTGAATTTCGGGTGATCCCTCTTGAGCATGTATGCTTCGGCTACTTCTTCTACATCAGACTTCTTCCGCAAACAAGGCAACGCTTTGCCTCGGTGACTGTCGCGGCATTCCGACTTCGATGCCCCGGTTGCCGAAATTCAGTTGTCTTTGAATTTCGGGTGATCACTCTTGAGCATGGATGCTTCTGCTACTTGTTCTACATCAGACTTCTTCCGCAAACGGCGAAACGCTTTGCCTTGGTGAGTTTCACGGCATTCCAACTTCGATGCCCCGGTTGCCGAAATTTAGTTGCCTTTGAATTTCGGGTGATCCCTCTTGAGCATGTATGCTTCTGCTACTTCTTCTACATCAGACTTCTTCCGCAAACGGTGAAACGCTTTGACTGGGTGAGTTTCGCGACATTCCGACTTCGATTCCCTGTTTGCCGAAATTCAGTTGCCTTTGGATTTCGGGTGATCCCTCTTGAGCATGTATGCTTCTGCTACTTGTTCTAAATCAGACTTCTTCCGCAAATGGGGAAAGCTTACAATCGGTGAGTTTCGCGGCATTCCGCCTTCGATGCCCCGGTTGCCGAAATTCAGTTGCCTTTGAATTTCTGGTGATCCCTCTTGAGCATGGATGCTTCTGATACTTGTTCTACATCAGACTTCTTCCGCAAACGGCGAAACACTTTGACTCGGTAAGTTTCGCGGCATTCCGACTTCGATGCCCCGGTTGCCGAAATTCAGTTGTCTTTTAATTTCGGGTGATCCCTCTTGACTATGGATGCTTCTGCTACTTGTTCTACATCAGACTTCTTCCGCAAACGGCGAAACGCTTTGCCTCGGTGAGTTTCACGGCATTCCGACTTCGATGCCCCGGTTGCCGAAATTTAGTTGCTTTGAATTTCGGGTGATTCCTCTTGAGCATGTATGCTTCTGCTACTTGTTCTAAATCAGACTTCTTCCGCAAACGTCGAAACGCTTTGACTCGGTGAGTTTCGCGGCATTCCGACTTTGATTCCCCGTTTGCCGAAATTCAGTTAGCTTTGGATTTCGGGTGATCCCTCTTGAGCATGTATGCTTCTACTACTTGTTCTCAATCAGACTTCTTCCGCAAACGGCGAAACTCTTTGACTCGGTAAGTTTCGAGGCATTTCTGACTTCGATGCCCCGATTGCCGAAATTCAGTTGTCTTTGAATTTCGGGTGATCCCTCTTGAGCATGGATGCTTCTGCTACTTGTTCTACATCAGACTTCTTCCGCAAACGGCGAAACGCTTTGCCTCGGTAAGTTTCACGGCATTCCGAATTCGATGCCCCGGTTGCCGAAATTCAGTTGCCTTTGAATTTCGGGTTATCCCTCTTGAGCATGTATGCTTCTGCTACTTGTTCTATGTAACAACCTCGATTTCCAACATCCTTTTTCGCGATACATTAGAAAATTTCAGGTAAATTGTTTTTTATATATATATATACAGGTCCCACCAAAATTTCCAACAAACTTTTGGCAGAGTCTCCTCTGTACCGGTAAGTCCCAAGTTATCGACATATACCCTGTTTACACTTCTAATGACTCACATCTTATAACTCAAAATCACGACCCAATCATCCTGGGCCTCAACCCAACTCATTCTCATCAACACAACACGTCTTATTCAATAACATCATATAATGCAGTTCAAATAAAAGATTCAATTTCAACTATAAACATGCATGGTAAAAAAAAGTACTAAGAGTTTCAACCATTAGATTAAAGGGGCATACATTCAAATTTACGGATTTATATTACATCTCAAGTTTTAGGAGATAAGTCTTTTAATTTACAATTAATTTACATGGTCAAAAGCAAAAGATAACAAAACTAGTATTACCCTTGACGCGACCCTAGTGGACCTGAAAATAGAAATTAACATGTACACATAAATATAAAGGATAGTAACAAGCAATAACAATGGCAGACAATAATCTCTACGGAATTTCTTTTTATATATAAAATTAGGCATAAACCTCTTTTACAACATCTATTTTCCATCTATTACCAATATCCATCTAATATCCTATCTCATTTGCCAAGAATAATTCCATCTTGGAAATCTCAACACAACTCAACGGTTTGCGAACACCATCTCCTTATAAATCAATTTTCACTTGATACCAAGATATTCCTCTCTTGATATCATTGGCTTATCTCATTCTTTTGGAATAATTAATCAATATTTTTTTTTTCTTTTCTAAATCTGTTGCTAGAAGGTAATCGCTGAAACTAATAAATCTCATTAATATCATTAGTCTTCTAATATTGGGCTAGACTAATCAATTTAAAATATACCAGCACCGATGAAACCTCTTCGATACCATTAGCAATCCAAACCTGGTAGCTAATCCATGCCATTTGATTCTTCCATTCGTATCGAATCCCTTTCATTTTTCTTATTAACATCATATGCATTGTAACCACGGTTGCCAAGTATCATTTGCACACAATCTTAGTTATCGACACTACGGTCACTACGCATCCTTCACATAACCTTGGTCACACTCATCACAGTGCCAAGTATCAATTTATGCCCTTAGCCACCATCATTATGGTAATTAATTATCTATCAATTCCCCTCCAATCTCCAAATCATTATGTCTACCCAATAACTGCATTAATTAATTTACTCAAAATCGGAGTCATATATTAATTATTTTACTCATAACATTTAGAATTTACTACTTCTAACTTCAATCAATTAATTCACATAATCTTTTCAAAACTTAACTATCTGGCTAACTCATCTCAATTGCCAATAATTCTGGTAATTTCATATAATTACCCACATATTTGGTTAACCTTCCTTGGTTACCAGTACATCTGGTAATTCCATACGAATTACCCAGCCTCCATTTATACATTCAGTACATTGATTCATACAAAATACATTATGATTTAGAATGCATCTACATGATTCCTTGCAAAAGTAGGTTCCCATGTATCGGGTTTCCTAGACATCTCGTTGGTGTGATGTCCCTGCAGCAGTACAAAACATTTAAGAGAATGCAAATACTTAAGAATACTAATAATGGTAACTAACGGTCTGGCAGTTAAATGAAGCATTAACACTTATAATATCGTCATGTACTTGGTATAAGCAGCTAGTAGTACATATAGATGCACCAATTTTATTTAATTTATTTTGCAATCAACCATAATCTTAAACCTGGCTATCCTCTTAAGGCATTATTTGCTGAGGTTAAGCGTTCACTCACCCCGATCATCCACTTCAGATGCCATTAGCCAAGCTAATCAATCGTTCGTCCCGGTCATCCTTTCGGATGCCATTAGCCGAGCTAATCAATCGTTCATCCCGGTCATCCTTTCGGATGCCATTAGCCGAAGCTAATCAATCACTCGTCCCGGTCATCCTTTCGGATGCCATTAGCCGAAGCTAATCAATCGTTCGTCCCGGCCATCCTTTCGGATGCCATTAGCCGAAGCTAATCAATTGCTCATCCCGGTTAGCCGAAGCTAATCATTCATTTATCTTGGTCATCCATCTGGATGTCATTAGCCGAAGCTAATCAGTCCTTCATCCCGGCCATCCATTCGGATGCCATTAGCCAAAGCTAATCAACCTTTAGTCAACATTTAAGCGTTCGACAATCTAATATCGGTTCTAACAATACGGTAATAATCATATTAAAGTATTTCAATATTCAACGTATGAAGAAAAAAAAGAAAGAAAGGTGCAAGTCACCTACCTAATGCTTGAACTCGCGCAAAAGTCCCATGCTACTGAACAAATTCTGCAATCTCTCCTGAATCATTAAAGATACATATCAAATGTGGCTCCACCATAATTGAAAATTCCATTCTAAAATTCATTTAAATTTAGAATCGCATGACACATGCATTCGCATATTTATTTATTTATTTCCTTCCTTTTCATGACTTGTTTTTCCAAACTGACTATCTTTAAACATGACCTAACAAATCTTAATTTATTTTATTTTATTTTTGTCCACTCAATCCATCATGTACAAACTTAGTAACATTACATCCTTGCATCTATTCATACCATTGAAACTAATTCATTTTCCTCATCAAACCAACTCTTGGCCGAATGACCCTATTTATTTATTTATTTATTTATTTTCATGATGAGTTTTCCAATTCTTTTTAATAAGTCCACTTTACTTCATCTTAAGTAAATTTAACAACATATTTTCATCATAATTCCATGGACGCCTTAATTTAACCTTTTGCTCCTCTTTTATTATCTATTTGGACAACGTTAAAATTCCACAAAATGACATTTTCCTCACATTAATCTATTATTTCAAACATAACACAATTCATTTGGCATTCAACAAACCACAATCCCATAAAAATCCCCAGAACATTAGGTCGAATAAACTCAAGTTCAAGATTTTCATTTTTGGTTGGATTCCATATTATGATGAGAATTTGAATCTTTTTAAAATTCTTCCAATTAACACGCTACCTAATTTTATTTATACAAATATATGCATCCATACCTAGTTTTCATAGAAAAATGAATCAAAGTCTTATCTCCTTATTTCTTCTTCATTTGGCCGAATGCCTTCATTCATGGTGAAGGATGATTTCCTTTTTAATTATTCCATATAAACCTTTACCAATTCATTTCATATCTATTCTAACCTCATTCAACTCAAATTCCATAGCAATTAAAACAATTAAGCTCATCCTCTCATTTATATGTCTAGGCCGAATCTTTGCATTAAATGGAGGATAAAGTTTTCTTCAAGTTTTTTCTTTCAATTGCCACTAGACCCAATAATGCCTAAAAACATATATCCATCAAATCAACAAACTCAATGTCCCTTCATCCAAATTTCAAAACTTCCCTAACACATTTTACAACACAATTAATCTATAACAACACTAATAACAAGAGCACATTTTACCATTATATCTTACATAAACCCTACACCCCCACAATTCTAATTTCATCAAAACATGTAATTAAATCAAGCTTCCTAAATGTTTTACTAAGACTAGCAATAGATTCAAATAGCAACAACTCATCCAACTTTGATTATTTACTTGAACCCTACGGTCAGAATATATATCATTGTGTTGTGTACAATATATCTCAAAATCAGAATAATCCAACGGTTGGATCTCCATAGATCTTAATAAAACCGAACTAACCTAAAAATGGACGAGCTACTGTTCAACATGAACCAAACCTTGCCGGAGCGTGAGTTTCTGATCTCCACCGTCCCGAATGTAGGCCACATCTAGTTGCACCACATATCCAAAAATAAGCACGATCCAACGGTGTAAGAGAGAGTAATCGCCGACGACCAAACTGCCCTGCAGGTGCATTTCCTTTTTGTTTTTCAGGAACGTTCCGATGATGATGTCTGTCAAATGGAGTGTGTTACTTCCAATCCCTCCGGTCCTTTATGAGATAAGTGTAATCAGAATAACATATACAAAACTTAGCTTGATCCAACGGTGGAAGAGATCGAAATCGGCCGACGACCAAACTGCCCTGCAGGTGCATTTCCTTTTTGTTTTTCAGGAAATTGCCGATGATGATTTCTGTCACATGGAGTGTGTTCCTTTCAATCCCTCTGGTCAGTTCGTAGATACGGGTAATAAGGACAACATATACAAAACTTAGCTTGATCCAACGGTGGAAAAGAGAGAAATCGGCCGGCGACCAAACTGCCCTGCAGGTGCATTTCCTTTTTGTTTTTCAGGAAATTTCCGATGATGCTTTCTGTCAACTGGAGTGTGTTCCGTTCAATCCGTCCGGTCAGTTCGTAGATACGAGTAATGAGAATACCATATCCAAAACTTAGCTTGATCCAACGGTGGAATCCTGAGATATGGCCACCGGAGTATTCTTGGTGTTACTCCAAAATCTGCAGCTCTCTCTCTCTATCCGTTTTTCTCTTCTTCAAATTTATTTATTATTATTTTCTTTTTTAACTGGTAGCCTTTGCAGTTTTATAGGCTCCTTTTTCATAATTACAATTTTGTCCCTCATTCATGCCTTTATGTATTTTATTTTATTTTTCATGTAAACTATCTGGTTTATTTCTGATTAAATCGTCAGTCTTTACCAAACTCCGATTGGGATGAGATATTAAACCAAGGTAGGAACACATATTAATAGACTTCATGCAAAATTTCATCCCGATCCTATCATTAGATTGAGAATTCTACTTCCTAATATAAACTTGTTCAGTTCATGACTTTTCATAAACAATCTTGATTTTTCTTGTTCAATCTTCACAAATAAAAATCATATCAATTATCCTTCTAAACTTTTACGGTCATTTTATTATTTTTAAATGTATTCATTTTAGGATTTCCACCTTTATTTATTTATCGGGCTTATTACCATTTCAAAATAACATCATTGATTTTTAATCGGTGCTTGCACCTTCAGTCCTATCCTTTTTCATTGCACTATCATTTATTATAATGCATTCTTTATTACCTCACTTATTTTTGTTATTTTTCTCATTATTTTATCCATCAAAACACGTTACCAGTTTCTCTGTCCTTATAAATTCTAAACCAAAAATTCATTTTATAGAGGTCATCTCTTTCATTATATATCATTATTTATCTATTATTTCAAATCTTGGTTTTGCATCACTCATTGAAATATTACCACTTTCAACCTTATGTTTACATGAGGGTTTACACATCTACATATTTAAATTATAAATTTCCAGGGTTTCACATTCTACATCAGACTTCTTCCGCAAACGGCGAAACGCTTTGCCTAAGTGAGTTTCACGGCATTCCGACTTCGATGCCCCGGTTGCCGAAATTCAGTTGCCTTTACTTGTTCTACATCAGACTTCTTCCGCAAACGTCGAAACGTTTTGACTCGGTGAGTTTCGCGGCATTCCGACTTCGATTCCCCGTTTGCCGAAATTCAGTTAGCTTTGGATTTCGGGTGATCCCTATTGAGCATGTATGCTTCTGCTACTTGTTCTAAATCAGACTTCTTCCGCAAACGGCGAAACGCTTTGACTCGGTGAGTTTCGCGGCATTCCGACTTCGATTCCCCGTTTGCTGAAATTCAGTTAGCTTTGGATTTCGGGTGATCCCTATTGAGCATGTATGCTTCTGCTACTTGTTCTAAATCAGACTTCTTCCGCAAACGGCGAAACGCTTTGACTCGGTGAGTTTTCCGGCATTCTGACTTCGATGCCCCGGTTGCCGAAATTTAGTTGCCTTTGAATTTTGGGTGATCCCTCTTGAGCATGTATGCTTCGGCTACTTGTTCTACATCAGACTTCTTCCGCAAACAAGGCAACGCTTTGCCTGGGTGACTGTCGCAGCATTACGACTTGGATGCCCCGGTCACCGAAATTCAGTTGCCTTTGGATTTCGAGTGATCTCTCTTTAGCATGTATGCTTCTGCTACTTTTTCTAAATCAGACTTCTTCCGCAAATGGCGAAACGCTTTGACTCCGTGAGTTTCGCGGCATTCCGACTTCGATGCCCCGGTTGCCGAAATTTAGTTGCCTTTACTTGTTCTACATCAGACTTCTTCCGCAAACGTCGAAACGCTTTGACTCGGTGAGTTTCGCAGCATTCCGACTTCGATGCCTTGGTTGCCGAAATTCAGTTGCCTTTGAATTTCGGGTGATCCCTCTTGAGCATGTATGCTTCTGCTACTTGTTCTAGATCAGACTTTTTCCGCAAACGGGGAAACGCTTTGACTAGGTGAATTTCGCGGCATTCCGACTTTGATTCCCCGTTTGCCGAAATTCAGTTAGCTTTGGTTTTCGGGTGATCCCTCTTGAGCATGTATGCTTCTACTACTTGTTCTCAATCAGACTTCTTCCGCAAACGGCGAAACACTTTGACTCGGTAAGTTTCGCGGCATTCCGACTTCGATGCCCCGGTTGCCGAAATTCAGTTGCCTTTGAATTTCGGGTGATCCCTCTTGAGCATGTATGCTTCTGCTACTTGTTCTACATCAGACTTCTTCCGCAAACGTTGAAACGCTTTGCCTCGGTGAGTTTCGCGGCATTCCGATTTCGATGCCCCGGTTGCCGAAATTCAGTTGCCTTTGAATTTCGGGTGATCCCTCTTGAGCATGTATGCTTCTGCTACTTGTTCTAAATCAGACTTCTTCCGCAAACGGCGAAACTCTTTGACTCGGTAAGTTTCGCGGCATTGCGACTTCGATGCCCCGATTGCCAAAATTCAGCTGTCTTTGAATTTCGGGTGATCCCTCTTGAGCATGGATGCTTCTGCTACTTGTTCTACATCATACTTCTTCCGCAAACGGCGAAACGCTTTGCCTCGGTGAGTTTCACGGCATTCCGAATTCGATGCCCCGGTTGCCGAAATTCAGTTGCCTTTGAATTTCGGGTTATCCCTCTTGAGCATGTATGCTTCTGCTACTTGTTCTACATCAGACTTCTTCCGCAAACGGCGAAACGCTTTGCCTAAGTGAGTTTCACGGCATTCCGACTTCGATGCCCCGGTTGCCGAAATTTAATTGCCTTTACTTGTTCTACATCAGACTTCTTCCGCAAACGTCGAAACGCTTTGACTCGGTCAGTTTCGCAGCATTCCGACTTCGATGCCTTGGTTGCCGAAATTCAGTTGCCTTTGAATTTCGGGTGATCCCTCTTGAGCATGTATGCTTCTGCTACTTGTTCTAGATCAGACTTTTTCCGCAAACGGGGAAACGCTTTGACTAGGTGAATTTCGCGGCATTCCGACTTTGATTCCCCGTTTGCCGAAATTCAGTTGCCTTTGGATTTCAGGTGATTCCACTTGAGCATGTATGCTTCTGCTACTTGTTCTAAATCACACTTCTTCCACAAACGACGAAATGCTTTGAATCGGTGAGTTTCGCGGCATTCCGACTTCGATGCCCCGATTGCCGAAATTTAGTTGCCTTTGAATTTCGGGTGATCCCTCTTGAGCATGTATGCTTCTGCTACTTGTTCTAAATCAGACTTCTTCCACAAACGGCGAAACGCATTGACTCGGTGAGTTTCGCAGCATTCCGACTTCGATGCCTTGGTTGCCGAAATTCAGTTGCCTTTGAATTTCGGGTGATCCCTCTTGAGCATGTATGCTTCTGCTACTTGTTCTAGATCAGACTTTTTCTGCAAATGGGGACACGCTTTGACTAGGTGAATTTCGCGGCATTCCGACTTTGATTCCCCGTTTGCCGAAATTCAGTTAGCTTTGGTTTTCGGGTGATCCCTCTTGAGCATGTATGCTTCTACTACTTGTTCTCAATCAGACTTCTTCCGCAAACGGCGAAACACTTTGACTCGGTAAGTTTCGCGGCATTCCGACTTCGATGCCCCGGTTGCCGAAATTCAGTTGCCTTTGAATTTCGGGTGATCCCTCTTGAGCATGTATGCTTCTGCTACTTGTTCTACATCAGACTTCTTCCGCAAACGTTGAAACGCTTTGCCTCGGTGAGTTTCGCGGCATTCCGATTTCGATGCCCCGGTTGCCGAAATTCAGTTGCCTTTGAATTTCGGGTGATCCCTCTTGAGCATGTATGCTTCTGCTACTTGTTCTAAATCAGACTTCTTCCGCAAACGGCGAAACTCTTTGACTCGGTAAGTTTCGCGGCATTGCGACTTCGATGCCCCGATTGCCAAAATTCAGCTGTCTTTGAATTTCGGGTGATCCCTCTTGAGCATGGATGCTTCTGCTACTTGTTCTACATCATACTTCTTCCGCAAACGGCGAAACGCTTTGCCTCGGTGAGTTTCACGGCATTCCGAATTCGATGCCCCGGTTGCCGAAATTCAGTTGCCTTTGAATTTCGGGTTATCCCTATTGAGCATGTATGCTTCTGCTACTTGTTCTACATCAGACTTCTTCCGCAAACGGCGAAACGCTTTGCCTAAGTGAGTTTCACGGCATTCCGACTTCGATGCCCCGGTTGCCGAAATTTAATTGCCTTTACTTGTTCTACATCAGACTTCTTCCGCAAACGTCGAAACGCTTTGACTCGGTCAGTTTCGCAGCATTCCGACTTCGATGCCTTGGTTGCCGAAATTCAGTTGCCTTTGAATTTCGGGTGATCCCTCTTGAGCATGTATGCTTCTGCTACTTGTTCTAGATCAGACTTTTTCCGCAAACGGGGAAACGCTTTGACTAGGTGAATTTCGCGGCATTCCGACTTTGATTCCCCGTTTGCCGAAATTCAGTTGCCTTTGGATTTCAGGTGATTCCACTTGAGCATGTATGCTTCTGCTACTTGTTCTAAATCACACTTCTTCCACAAACGACGAAATGCTTTGAATCGGTGAGTTTCGCGGCATTCCGACTTCGATGCCCCGATTGCCGAAATTTAGTTGCCTTTGAATTTCGGGTGATCCCTCTTGAGCATGTATGCTTCTGCTACTTGTTCTAAATCAGACTTCTTCCACAAACGGCGAAACGCATTGACTCGGTGAGTTTCGCGGCATTCCGACTTCGATTCCCCGTTTGCCGAAATTCAGTTAGCTTTGGATTTCGGGTGATCCCTCTTGAGCATGTATGCTTCTACTACTTGTTCTCAATCAGACTTCTTCCGCAAACGGCGAAACACTTTGACTCGGTAAGTTTCGCGGCATTCCGACTTCGATGCCCCGGTTGCTGAAATTCAGTTGCCTTTGAATTTCGGGTGATCCCTCTTGAGCATGTGTGCTTCTGCTACTTGTTCTACATCAAACTTCTTCCGCAAACGTTGAAACGCTTTGCCTCGGTGAGTTTCGCGGCATTCCGATTTCGATGCCCCGGTTGCCGAAATTCAGTTGCCTTTGAATTTCGGGTGATCCCTCTTGAGCATGTATGCTTCTGCTACTTGTTCTAAATCAGACTTCTTCCGCAAACGGCGAAACGCTTTGCCTAAGTGAGTTTCACGGCATTCCGACTTCGATGCCCCGGTTGCCGAAATTTAATTGCCTTTACTTGTTCTACATCAGACTTCTTCCGCAAACGTCGAAACGCTTTGACTCGGTGAGTTTCGCGGCATTCCGACTTCGATTCCCCGTTTGCCGAAATTCAGTTAGCTTTGGATTTCGGGTGATCCCTATTGAGCATGTATGCTTCTGCTACTTGTTCTAAATCAGACTTCTTCCGCAAACGGCGAAACGCTTTGACTCGGTGAGTTTCGCGGCATTCCGACTTCGATTCCCCGTTTGCCGAAATTCAGTTAGCTTTGGATTTCGGGTGATCCCTATTGAGCATGTATGCTTCTGCTACTTGTTCTAAATCAGACTTCTTCCGCAAACGGCGAAACGCTTTGACTCGGTGAGTTTTGCGGCATTCTGACTTCGATGCCCCGGTTGCCGAAATTTAGTTGCCTTTGAATTTCGGGTGATCCCTCTTGAGCATGTATGCTTCGGCTACTTGTTCTACATCAGACTTCTTCCGCAAACAAGGCAACGCTTTGCCTGGGTGACTGTCGCAGCATTACGACTTCGATGCCCCGGTCGCCGAAATTCAGTTGCCTTTGGATTTCGGGTGATCTCTCTTGAGCATGTATGCTTCTGCTACTTTTTCTAAATCAGACTTCTTCCGCAAATGGCGAAACGCTTTGACTCCGTGAGTTTCGCGGCATTCCGACTTCGATGCCCCAGTTGCCGAAATTTAGTTGCCTTTACTTGTTCTACATCAGACTTCTTCCGCAAACGTCGAAACGCTTTGACTCGGTGAGTTTCGCAGCATTCCGACTTCGATGCCCTGGTTGCCGAAATTCAGTTGCCTTTGAATTTCGGGTGATCCCTCTTGAGCATGTATGCTTCTGCTACTTGTTCTAGATCAGACTTTTTCCGCAAACGGGGAAACACTTTGACTAGGTGAATTTCGCGGCATTCCGACTTCTATTCCCCGTTTGTCGAAATTTAGTTACCTTTGGATTTCGGGTGATCCCTCTTGAGCATGTATGCTTCTGCTACTTGTTCTAAATCAGACTTCTTCTGCAAACGGCGAAACACTTTGACTCGGTAAGTTTCGCGGCATTCCGACTTCGATGCCCCGGTTGCCGAAATTCAGTTGTCTATGAATTTCGGGTGATCCCTCTTGAGCATGGATGCTTCTGCTACTTCTTCTACATCAGACTTCTTCCGCAAACGGCGAAACGCTTTGCCTCGGTGAGTTTCACGGCATTGCAACTTCGATGCCCCGGTTGTTGAAATTTAGTTGCCTTTCAGTTTCGGGTGATCCCTCTTGAGCATGTATGCTTCTGCAACTTCTTCTAAATCACACTTCTTCCGCAAACAGCGAAATGCTTTTACTCGGTGAGTTTCGCGGCATTCCGACTTCGATTCCCTGTTTGCCGAAATTCAATTGCCTGTGGATTTCGGGTGATTCCACTTGAGCATGTATGCTTCTGCTACTTGTTCTAAATCACACTTCTTCCGTAAACGACGAAATGCTTTGAATCGGTGAGTTTCGCGGCATTGCGACTTCGATGCCCCGGTTGCCGAAATTTAGTTGCCTTTGAATTTCGGGTGATCCCTCTTGAGCATGTATGCTTCTGCTACTTGTTCTAAATCAGACTTCTTCCGCAAACGGCGAAACGCTTTGACTCGGTGAGTTTCGCGGCATTCCGACTTCGATTCCCCGTTTGCCGAAATTCAGTTAGCTTTGGATTTCGGGTGATCCCTATTGAGCATGTATGCTTCTGCTACTTGTTCTAAATCAGACTTCTTCCGCAAACAGCGAAACGCTTTGACTCGGTGAGTTTCGCTGCATTCCGACTTCGATTCCCCGTTTGTCGAAATTCAGTTAGCTTTGGATTTCGGGTGATCCCTATTGAGCATGTATGCTTCTGCTACTTGTTCTAAATCAGACTTCTTCCGCAAACGGCGAAACGCTTTGACTCGGTGAGTTTTGCGGCATTCTGACTTCGATGTCCCGGTTGCCGAAATTTAGTTGCCTTTGAATTTCGGGTGATCCCTCTTGAGCATGTATGCTTTGGCTACTTGTTCTACATCAGACTTCTTCCGCAAACAAGGCAACGCTTTGCCTGGGTGACTGTCGCAGCATTACGACTTCGATGCCCCGGTCGCCGAAATTCAGTTGCCTTTGGATTTCGGATGACCTCTCTTGAGCATGTATGCTTCTGCTACTTTTTCTAAATCAGACTTCTTCCGCAAATGGCGAAACGCTTTGACTCCGTGAGTTTCGCGGCATTCCGATTTCGATGCCCCGGTTGCCAAAATTTAGTTGCCTTTACTTGTTCTACATCAGACTTCTTCCGCAAACGTCGAAACGCTTTGACTCGGTGAGTTTCGCCGCATTCCGACTTCGATGCCCTGGTTGCCGAAATTCAGTTGCCTTTGAATTTCGGGTGATCCCTCTTGAGCATGTATGCTTCTGATACTTGTTCTAGATCAGAGTTTTTCCGTAAACAGGGAAACGCTTTGACTAGGTGAATTTCACGGCATTCCGACTTCGATTCCCTGTTTGTCGAAATTCACTTACCTTTAGATTTCGGGTGATCCCTCTTGAGCATGTATGCTTCTGCTACTTGTTCTAAATCAGACTTCTTCCGTAAACGGCGAAACACTTTGACTCGATAAGTTTCGCAGCATTCCGACTTCGATGCCCCGGTTGCCGAAATTCAGTTGTCTTTGAATTTCGGGTGTTCCCTCTTGAGCATGGATGCTTCTGCTACTTGTTCTACATCAGACTTCTTCCGCAAACGGCGAAACGCTTTGCCTCGGTGAGTTTCACGGCATTGCAACTTCGATGCCCCGGTTGGCGAAATTTAGTTGCCTTTGAGTTTCGGGTGATCCCTCTTGAGCATGTATGCTTCTGCTACTTCTTCTAAATCAGACTTCTTCCACAAACGGCGAAACACTTTGACTCCGTGAGTTTCGCGGCATTCCGACTTCGATTCCCTGTTTGCCGAAATTCAATTGCCTTTGGATGTCGGGTGATTCCACTTGAGCATGTATGCTTCTGCTACTTGTTCTAAATCACACTTCTTCCGCAAACGGCGAAACGCTTTGAATCGGTGAGTTTCGCGGCATTCCGACTTCGATGCCCCGGTTGCCGAAATTTAGTTGCCTTTGAATTTCGGGTGATCTCTCTTGAGCATGTATGCTTCTGCTACTTGTTCTAAATCAGACTTCTTCCGCAAACGGCGAAACGCTTTGACTCGGTGAGTTTTGCGGCATTCCGACCCCGCTTCCCCGTTTGCCGAAATTCAGTTAGCTTTGGATTTCGGGTGATCCCTCTTGAGCATGTATGCTTCTGCTACTTGTTCTAAATCAGATTTCTTCCGCAAACGGCGAAACGCTTTGACTCGGTGAGTTTCGCGGCATTCCGACTTCGATGCCCCTGTTGCCGAAATTCAGTTGCCTTTGAATTTCGGGTGATCCCTCTTGAGCACGTATGCTTCGGCTACTTGTTCTACATCAGACTTCTTCCGCAAACAAGGCAACGCTTTGCCTCGGTGACTGTCGCGGCATTCCGACTTCGATGCCCCGGTTGCCGAAATTCAGTTGTCTTTGAATTTCGGGTGATCCCTCTTGAGCATGGATGCTTCTGCTACTTGTTCTACATCAGACTTCTTCCGGAAACGGTGAAACGGTTTGCCTCGGTGAGTTTCACGGCATTCCGACTTCGATGTCCCGGTTGCCGAAATTTAGTTGCCTTTGAATTTCGGGTGATCCCTCTTGAGCATGTATGCTTTTGCTACTTGTTCTAAATCAGAATTCTTCCGCAAACGGCGACACGCTTTGACTCGGTGAGTTTCGCGGCATTCCGACTTCGATTCCCTGTTTGCCGAAATTCAGTTGCCTTTAGATTTCAGGTGATTCCACTTGAGCATGTATGCTTCTGCTACTTGTTCTAAATCACACTTCTTCCACAAACGGCGAAATGCTTTGAATCGGTGAGTTTTGCGACGTTCCGACTTCGATGCCCCGGTTGCTGAAATTTAGTTGCCTTTGAATTTCGGGTGATCCCTCTTGAGCAAGTATGCTTCTGCTACTTGTTCTACATCAGACTTCTTCAGCAAACGGCGAAACGCTTTGACTCGGTGAGTTTCGCGGCATTCCGACTTCGATTCCCTGTTTGCCGAAATTCAGTTGCCTTTGGATTTCGGGTGATTCCACTTGAGCATCTATGCTTCTGCTACTTATTCTAAATCACACTTCTTCCGCAAACGGCGAAACGCTTTGCCTCGGTGAGTTTCGCGGCATTCCGACTTCGATTCCCTGTTTGCCGAAATTCAGTTGCCTTTAAATTTCGGGTGATTCCACTTGAGCATGTATGCTTCTGCTACTTGTTCTAAATCACACTTCTTCCACAAACGGCGAAATGCTTTGAATCGGTGAGTTTCGCGGCATTCTGACTTCGATGTCCCGGTTGCCGAAATTTAGTTGCCTTTGAATTTCGGGTGATCCCTCTTGAGCATGTATGCTTCGGCTACTTGTTCTACATCAGACTTCTTCCGCAAACAAGGCAACGCTTTACCTAGCTGACTGTCGCGGCATTCCGACTTCGATGCCCCGGTTGCCGAAATTTACTTTCCTTTACTTGTTCTACATCAGACTTCTTCCGCAAACGTCGAAACGCTTTGACTCGGTGAGTTTCGCAGCATTCTGACTTCGATGCCCTGGTTGCCGAAATTCAGTTGCCTTTGAATTTCGGGTGATCCCTCTTGAGCATGTATGCTTCTGCTACTTGTTCTAAATCACACTTCTTCCACAAACGGCGAAATGCTTTGAATCGGTGAGTTTCGCGGCATTGCGACTTCGATGCCCCGGTTGCCGAAATTTAGTTGCCTTTGAATTTCGGGTGATCCCTCTTGAGCATGTATGCTTCTGCTACTTGTTCTAAATTAGACTTCTTCCGCAAACGGCGAAACGCTTTGACTCGGTGAGTTTCGCGGCATTCCGACTTCGATTCCCCGTTTGCCGAAATTCAGTTAGCTTTGGATTTCGGGTGATCCCTATTGAGCATGTATGCTTCTGCTACTTGTTCTAAATCAGACTTCTTCCGCAAACGGCGAAACGCTTTGACTCGGTGAGTTTCGCTGCATTCCGACTTCGATTCCCCGTTTGTCGAAATTCAGTTAGCTTTGGATTTCGGGTGATCCCTATTGAGCATGTATGCTTCTGCTACTTGTTCTAAATCAGACTTCTTCCGCAAACGGCGAAACGCTTTGACTCGGTGAGTTTTGCGGCATTCTGACTTCGATGTCCCGGTTGCCGAAATTTAGTTGCCTTTGAATTTCGGGTGATCCCTCTTGAGCATGTATGCTTCGGCTACTTGTTCTACATCAGACTTCTTCCGCAAACAAGGCAACGCTTTGCCTGGGTGACTGTCGCAGCATTACGACTTCGATGCCCCGGTCGCCGAAATTCAGTTGCCTTTGGATTTCGGATGACCTCTCTTGAGCATGTATGCTTCTGCTACTTTTTCTAAATCAGACTTCTTCCGCAAATGGCGAAACGCTTTGACTCCGTGAGTTTCGCGGCATTCCGATTTCGATGCCCCGGTTGCCGAAATTTAGTTGCCTTTACTTGTTCTACATCAGACTTCTTCCGCAAACGTCGAAACGCTTTGACTCGGTGAGTTTCGCCGCATTCCGACTTCGATGCCCTGGTTGCCGAAATTCAGTTGCCTTTGAATTTCGGGTGATCCCTCTTGAGCATGTATGCTTCTGATACTTGTTCTAGATCAGAGTTTTTCCGTAAACGGGGAAACGCTTTGACTAGGTGAATTTCACGGCATTCCGACTTCGATTCCCTGTTTGTCGAAATTCACTTACCTTTGGATTTCGGGTGATCCCTCTTGAGCATGTATGCTTCTGCTACTTGTTCTAAATCAGACTTCTTCCGTAAACGGCGAAACACTTTGACTCGATAAGTTTCGCAGCATTCCGACTTCGATGCCCCGGTTGCCGAAATTCAGTTGTCTTTGAATTTCGGGTGTTCCCTCTTGAGCATGGATGCTTCTGCTACTTGTTCTACATCAGACTTCTTCCGCAAACGGCGAAACGCTTTGCCTCGGTGAGTTTCACGGCATTGCAACTTCGATGCCCCGGTTGGCGAAATTTAGTTGCCTTTGAGTTTCGGGTGATCCCTCTTGAGCATGTATGCTTCTGCTACTTCTTCTAAATCAGACTTCTTCCACAAACGGCGAAACGCTTTGACTCGGTGAGTTTCGCGGCATTCCGACTTCGATTCCCTGTTTGCCGAAATTCAATTGCCTTTGGATTTCGGGTGATTCCACTTGAGCATGTATGCTTCTGCTACTTGTTCTAAATCACACTTCTTCCGCAAACGGCAAAACGCTTTGAATCGGTGAGTTTCGCGGCATTCCGACTTCGATGCCCCGGTTGCCGAAATTTAGTTGCCTTTGAATTTCGGGTGATCTCTCTTGAGAATGTATGCTTCTGCTACTTGTTCTAAATCAGACTTCTTCCGCAAACGGCGAAACGCTTTGACTCAGTGTGTTTTGCGGCATTCCGACCCCGCTTCCCCGTTTGCCGAAATTCAGTTAGCTTTGGATTTCGGGTGATCCCTCTTGAGCATGTGTGCTTCTGCTACTTGTTCTAAATCAGATTTCTTCCGCAAACGGCGAAACGCTTTGACTCGGTGAGTTTCGCGGCATTCCGACTTCGATGCCCCTGTTGCCGAAATTCAGTTGCCTTTGAATTTCGGGTGATCCCTCTTGAGCATGTATGCTTCGGCTACTTGTTCTACATCAGACTTCTTCCGCAAACGGCGAAACGCTTTGACTCGGTGAGTTTCGCTGCATTCCGACTTCGATTCCCCGTTTGTCGAAATTCAGTTAGCTTTGGATTTCGGGTGATCCCTATTGAGCATGTATGCTTCTGCTACTTGTTCTAAATCAGACTTCTTCCGCAAACGGCGAAACGCTTTGACTCGGTGAGTTTTGCGGCATTCTGACTTCGATGTCCCGGTTGCCGAAATTTAGTTGCCTTTGAATTTCGGGTGATCCCTCTTGAGCATGTATGCTTCGGCTACTTGTTCTACATCAGACTTCTTCCGCAAACAAGGCAACGCTTTGCCTGGGTGACTGTCGCAGCATTACGACTTCGATGCCCCGGTCGCCGAAATTCAGTTGCCTTTGGATTTCGGATGACCTCTCTTGAGCATGTATGCTTCTGCTACTTTTTCTAAATCAGACTTCTTCCGCAAATGGCGAAACGCTTTGACTCCGTGAGTTTCGCGGCATTCCGATTTCGATGCCCCGGTTGCCGAAATTTAGTTGCCTTTACTTGTTCTACATCAGACTTCTTCCGCAAACGTCGAAACGCTTTGACTCGGTGAGTTTCGCCGCATTCCGACTTCGATGCCCTGGTTGCCGAAATTCAGTTGCCTTTGAATTTCGGGTGATCCCTCTTGAGCATGTATGCTTCTGATACTTGTTCTAGATCAGAGTTTTTCCGTAAACGGGGAAACGCTTTGACTAGGTGAATTTCACGGCATTCCGACTTCGATTCCCTGTTTGTCGAAATTCACTTACCTTTGGATTTCGGGTGATCCCTCTTGAGCATGTATGCTTCTGCTACTTGTTCTAAATCAGACTTCTTCCGTAAACGGCGAAACACTTTGACTCGATAAGTTTCGCAGCATTCCGACTTCGATGCCCCGGTTGCCGAAATTCAGTTGTCTTTGAATTTCGGGTGTTCCCTCTTGAGCATGGATGCTTCTGCTACTTGTTCTACATCAGACTTCTTCCGCAAACGGCGAAACGCTTTGCCTCGGTGAGTTTCACGGCATTGCAACTTCGATGCCCCGGTTGGCGAAATTTAGTTGCCTTTGAGTTTCGGGTGATCCCTCTTGAGCATGTATGCTTCTGCTACTTCTTCTAAATCAGACTTCTTCCACAAACGGCGAAACGCTTTGACTCGGTGAGTTTCGCGGCATTCCGACTTCGATTCCCTGTTTGCCGAAATTCAATTGCCTTTGGATTTCGGGTGATTCCACTTGAGCATGTATGCTTCTGCTACTTGTTCTAAATCACACTTCTTCCGCAAACGGCGAAACGCTTTGAATCGGTGAGTTTCGCGGCATTCCGACTTCGATGCCCCGGTTGCCGAAATTTAGTTGCCTTTGAATTTCGGGTGATCTCTCTTGAGCATGTATGCTTCTGCTACTTGTTCTAAATCAGACTTCTTCCGCAAACGGCGAAACGCTTTGACTCGGTGAGTTTTGCGGCATTCCGACCCCGCTTCCCCGTTTGCCGAAATTCAGTTAGCTTTGGATTTCGGGTGATCCCTCTTGAGCATCTATGCTTCTGCTACTTGTTCTAAATCAGATTTCTTCCGCAAACGGCGAAACGCTTTGACTCGGTGAGTTTCGCGGCATTCCGACTTCGATGCCCCTGTTGCCGAAATTCAGTTGCCTTTGAATTTCGGGTGATCCCTCTTGAGCATGTATGCTTCGGCTACTTGTTCTACATCAGACTTCTTCCGCAAACAAGGCAACGCTTTGCCTCGGTGACTGTCGCGGCATTCCGACTTCGATGCCCCGGTTGCCGAAATTCAGTTGTCTTTGAATTTCGGGTGATCCCTCTTGAGCATGGATGCTTCTGCTACTTGTTCTACATCAGACTTCTTCCGGAAATGGTGAAACGGTTTACCTCGGTGAGTTTCACGGCATTCCGACTTCGATGTCCCGGTTGCCGAAATTTAGTTGCCTTTGAATTTCGGGTGATCCCTCTTGAGCATGTATGCTTTTGCTACTTGTTCTAAATCAGAATTCTTCCGCAAACGGCGACACGCTTTGACTCGGTGAGTTTCGCGGCATTCCGACTTCGATTCCCTGTTTGCCGAAATTCAGTTGCCTTTAGATTTCAGGTGATTCCACTTGAGCATGTATGCTTCTGCTACTTGTTCTAAATCACACTTCTTCCACAAACGGCGAAATGCTTTGAATCGGTGAGTTTCGCGACGTTCCGACTTCGATGCCCCGGTTGCTGAAATTTAGTTGCCTTTGAATTTCGGGTGATCCCTCTTGAGCAAGTATGCTTCTGCTACTTGTTCTACATCAGACTTCGTCAGCAAACAGCGAAACGCTTTGACTCGGTGAGTTTCGCGGCATTCCGACTTCGATTCCCTGTTTGCCGAAATTCAGTTGCCTTTGGATTTCGGGTGATTCCACTTGAGCATCTATGCTTCTGCTACTTATTCTAAATCACACTTCTTCCGCAAACGGCGAAACGCTTTGCCTCGGTGAGTTTCGCGGCATTCCGACTTCGATTCCCTGTTTGCCGAAATTCAGTTGCCTTTAAATTTCGGGTGATTCCACTTGAGCATGTATGCTTCTGCTACTTGTTCTAAATCACACTTCTTCCACAAACGGCGAAATGCTTTGAATCGGTGAGTTTCGCGGCATTCCGACTTCGATGCCCCGGTTGCCGAAATTCAGTTGCCTTTGAATTTCGGGTGATCCCTCTTGAGCATGTATGCTTCGGCTACTTGTTCTACATCAGACTTCTTCCGCAAACAAGGCAACGCTTTACCTAGCTGACTGTCGCGGCATTCCGACTTCGATGCCCCGGTTGCCGAAATTTGCTTTCCTTTACTTGTTCTACATCAGACTTCTTCCGCAAACGTCGAAACGCTTTGACTCGGTGAGTTTCGCAGCATTCGGACTTCGATGCCCTGGTTGCCGAAATTCAGTTGCCTTTGAATTTCGGGTGATCCCTCTTGAGCATGTATGCTTCTGCTACTTGTTCTAAATCAGACTTCTTCTGCAAACGGCGAAACACTTTGACTCGATAAGTTTCGCAGCATTCCGACTTCGATGCCCCGGTTGCTGAAATTCAGTTGTCTTTGAATTTCGGGTGTTCCCTCTTGAGCATGGATGCTTCTGCTACTTGTTCTACATCAGACTTCTTCCGCAAACGGCGAAACGCTTTGCCTCGGTGAGTTTCATGGCATTGCAACTTCGATGCCCCGGTTGCTGAAATTTAGTTGCCTTTGAGTTTCGGGTGATTCCACTTGAGCATGTATGCTTCTGCTACTTGTTCTAAATCACACTTCTTCCGCAAACGGCGAAATGCTTTGAATCGGTGAGTTTCGCGGCATTCCGATTTCGATGCCCCGGTTGCCGAAATTTAGTTGCCTTTGAATTTCGGGTGATCCCTCTTGAGCATGTATGCTTCTGCTACTTGTACTAAATCAGATTTCTTCCGCAAACGGCGAAACGCTTTGACTCGGTGAGTTTCGCGGCATTCCGACTTCGATGCCCCGGTTGCCGAAATTCAGTTGCCTTTGAATTTCGGGTGATCCCTCTTGAGCATGTATGCTTCGGCTACTTGTTCTACATCAGACTTCTTCCGCAAACAAGGCAACGCTTTGCCTCGGTGACTGTCGCGGCATTCCGACTTCGATGCCCCAGTTGCCGAAATTCAGTTGTCTTTGAATTTCGGGTGATCCCTCTTGAGCATGGATGCTTCTGCTACTTGTTCTATATCAACCTTCTTCCGCAAACGGCGAAACGCTTTGCCTCGGAGAGTTTCACGGCATTCCGACTTCGATGTTCCGTTTGCCGAAATTTAGTTGCCTTTGAATTTCGGGTGATCCCTCTTGAGCATGTATGCTTTTGCTACTTGTTCTAAATTAGACTTCTTCTGCAAACGGCGAAACGCTTTGACATGGTGAGTTTCGCGGCATTCCGACTTCGATGCCCCGGTTGACGAAATTTAGTTACCTTTGAATTTCGGGTGATCCCTCTTGAGCATGTATGCTTCTGCTACTTGTTCTAAATCAGACTTCTTCCGCAAACGGCGAAACGCTTTGACTCGGTGAGTTTCGCGGCATTCCGACTTCGATTCCCTGTTTGCCGAAATTCAGTTGCCTTTGGATTTCGGGTGATTCCACTTGAGCATCTATGCTTCTGCTACTTGTTCTATATCACACTTCTTCCGCAAACGGCGAAACGCTTTGACTCGGTGAGGTTCGCGGCATTCCGACTTCGATTCCCCGGTTGCCGAAATTTAGTTGCCTTTGAATTTCGGGTGATCCCTCTTGAGCATGTATGCTTCTGCTACTTGTTCTAAATCAGACTTCTTCCGCAAACGGCGAAACGCTTTGACTCGGTGAGGTTTGCGGCATTCCGACTTTGATTCCCTGTTTGCCGAAATTCAGTTGCCTTTAGATTTCGGGTGATTCCACTTGAGCATGTATGCTTCTGCTTCTTGTTCTAAATCACACTTCTTCCACAAACGGCGAAATGCTTTGAATCGGAGAGTTTCGCGACGTTCCGACTTCGATGCCCCGGTTGCTGAAATTTAGTTGCCTTTGAATTTCGGGTGATCCCTCTTGAGCATGTATGCTTCTGCTACTTGTTCTACATCAGACTTCTTCCGCAAACGGCGAAAAGCTTTGCCTCGGTGAGTTTCTCGGCATTGCAACTTCGATGCCCCGGTTGCCGAAATTTAGTTGCCTTTGAGTTTCGGGTGATCCCTCTTGAGCATGTATGCTTCTGCTACTTGTTCTAAATCACACTTCTTCCACAAACGACGAAATGCTTTGAATCGGTGAGTTTCGCGACATTCCGACTTCGATGCCCCGGTTGCTGAAATTTAGTTGCCTTTGAATTTCGGGTGATCCCTCTTGAGCATGTATGCTTCTGCTACTTGTTCTAAATCAGACTTCTTCCACAAACGGCGAAACGCTTTGCCTCGGTGAGTTTCACGGCATTCCGAATTCGATGCCCCGGTTGCCGAAATTCAGTTGCCTTTGAATTTCGGGTTATCCCTCTTGAGCATGGATGCTTCTGCTACTTGTTCTACATCAGACTTCTTCCGCAAACGGCGAAACGCTTTGCCTCGGTGAGTTTCACGGCATTGCAACTTCGATGCCCCGGTTGCCGAAATTTAGTTGCCTTTGAGTTTCGGGTGATTCCACTTGAGCATGTATGCTTCTGCTACTTGTACTAAATCAGATTTCTTCCGCAAACGGCGAAACGCTTTGACTCGGTGAGTTTCGCGGCATTCCGACTTCGATGCCCCGATTGCCGAATTTCAGTTGCCTTTGAATTTCGGGTGATCCCTCTTGAGCATGTATGCTTCGGCTACTTGTTCTACATCAGACTTCTTCCGCAAACAAGGCAACGCTTTGCCTCGGTGACTGTCGCGGCATTCCGACTTCGATGCCCCAGTTGCCGAAATTCATTTGCCTTTGGATTTCGGGTGATTCCACTTGAGCATGTATGCTTCTGCTACTTGTTCTAAATCAGACTTCTTCCGCAAACGGCGAAACACTTTGACTCGTTAAGTTTCGCAGCATTCCGACTTCGATGCCCCGGTTGCCGAAATTCAGTTGTCTTTGAATTTCGGGTGTTCCCTCTTGAGCATGGATGCTTCTGCTACTTGTTCTACATCAGACTTCTTCCGTAAACGGCGAAACGCTTTGCCTCGGTGAGTTTCACGGCATTGCAACTTCGAAGCCCCGGTCGCCGAAATTTAGTTGCCTTTGAGTTTCGGGTGATTCCACTTGAGCATGTATGCTTCTGCTACTTGTTCTAAATCACACTTCTTCCGCAAACGGCGAAATGCTTTGAATCGGTGAGTTTCGCGGCATTCCGATTTCGATGCCCTGGTTTCCGAAATTGAGTTGCCTTTGAATTTCGGGTGATCCCTCTTGAGCATGTATGCTTCTGCTACTTGTACTAAATCAGATTTCTTCCGCAAACGGCGAAACGCTTTGACTCGGTGAGTTTCGCGGCATTCCCACTTCGATGTTCCGTTTGCCGAAATTTAGTTGCCTTTGAATTTCGGGTGATCCCTCTTGAGCATGTATGCTTGTGCTACTTGTTCTAAATCAGACTTCTTCCGCAAGCGGCGAAACGCTTTGACATGGTGAGTTTCGCGGCATTCCGACTTCGATGCCCCGGTTGACAAAATTTAGTTGCCTTTGAATTTCGGGTGACCCCTCTTGAGCATGTATGCTTCTGCTACTTGTTCTAAATCAGACTTCTTCCACAAACGGCAAAACGCTTTGACTCGGTGAGTTTCGCGGCATTCCGACTTCGATTCCCCGTTTGCCGAAATTCTGTTAACTTTGAATTTCGGGTGATCCCTCTTGAGCATGTATGCTTCTGCTACTTGTTCTCAATCAGATTTCTTCCGCAAACGGTGAAAGGCTTTGACTTGGTGAGTTTCGCGGCATTCCGACTTCGATGCCCCGGTTGCCGAAATTCAGTTGCCTTTGAAATTCGGGTGATCCCTCTTGAGCATGTATGCTTCGGCTACTTGTTCTACATCAGACTTCTTCCGCAAACAAGGCAACGCTTTGCCTCGGTGACTGTCGCGGCATTCCGACTTCGATGCCCCAGTTGCCGAAATTCAGTTGTCTTTGAATTTCGGGTGATCCCTCTTGAGCATGGATGCTTCTGCTACTTGTTCTAAATCAGACTTCTTCCGCAAACGGCGAAACGCTTTGCCTCGGTGAGTTTCACGGCATTCCGACTTCGATATTCCGTTTGCCGAAATTTAGTTGCCTTTGAATTTCGGGTGATCGCTCTTGAGCATGTATGCTTTTGCTACTTGTTCTAAATCAGACTTCTTCCGCAAACGGCGAAACGCTTTGACATGGTGAGTTTCGCGGCATTCCGACTTCGATGCCCCGGTTGACGAAATTTAGTTGCCTTTGAATTTCGGGTGATCCCTCTTGAGCATGGATGCTTCTGCTACTTGTTCTATATCAGACTTCTTCCGCAAACGGCGAAACGCTTTGCCTCGGAGAGTTTCACGGCATTCCGACTTCGATGTTCCGTTTGCCGAAATTTAGATGCCTTTGAATTTCGGGTGATCCCTCTTGAGCATGTATGCTTTTGCTACTTGTTCTAAATCAGACTTCTTCCGCAAACGGCGAAACGCTTTGACATGGTGAGTTTCGCGGCATTCCGACTTCGATGCCCCGGTTGACGAAATTTAGTTGCCTTTGAATTTCGGGTGATCCCTCTTGAGCATGTATGCTTCTGCTACTTGTTCTAAATCAGACTTCTTCCGCAAACGGCGAAACGCTTTGACTCGGTGAGTTTCGCGGCATTTCGACTTCGATTCCCTGTTTGCCGAAATTCAGTTGCCTTTGGATTTCGGGTGATTCCACTTGACATCTTTGCTTCTGCTACTTGTTCTAAATCACACTTCTTCCGCAAACGGCGAAACGCTTTGACTCGGTGAGGTTCGCGGCATTCCGACTTCGATTCCCCGGTTGCCGAAATTTAGTTGCCTTTGAATTTCGGGTGATCCCTCTTGAGCATGTATGCTTATGCTACTTGTTCTAAATCAGACTTCTTCCGCAAACGGCGAAACGCTTTGACTCGGTGAGGTTCGCGGCATTCCGACTTCGATTCCCTGTTTGCCAAAATTCAGTTGCCTTTAGATTTCGGGTGATTCCACTTGAGCATGTATGCTTCTGCTACTTGTTCTAAATCACACTTCTTCCACAAACGGCGAAATGCTTTGAATCGGTGAGTTTCGCGACGTTCCGACTTCGATGCCCCGGTTGCTGAAATTTAGTTGCCTTTGAATTTCGGGTGATCCCTCTTGAGCATGTATGCTTCTGCTACTTGTTCTACATCAGACTTCTTCCGCAAACGGCGAAAAGCTTTGCCTCGGTGAGTTTCTCGGCATTGCAACTTCGATGCCCCGGTTGCTGAAATTTAGTTGCCTTTGAGTTTCGGGTGATCCCTCTTGAGCATGTATGCTTCTGCTACTTCTTCTAAATCAGACTTCTTCAGCAAACGGCGAAACGCTTTGACTCGGTGAGTTTCGCGGCATTCCGACTTTGATTCCCTATTTGACGAAATTCAGTTGCCTTTGGATTTCGGGTGATTCCACTTGAGCATCTATGCTTCTGCTACTTGTTCTAAATCACACTTCTTCCGCTAACGGCGAAACGCTTTGCCTCGGTGAGTTTCCCGGCATTCCGACTTCGATGCCCCGGTTGCCGAAATTTAGTTGCCTTTGAATTTCGGGTGATCCCTCTTGAGCATGTATGCTTCTGCTACTTGTTCTAAATCAGACTTCTTCCGCAAACGGCGAAACGCTTTGACTCGGTAAGTTTCGCGGCATTCCGACTTCGATTCCCCGTTTGCCGAAATTCAGTTAGCTTTGGATTTCGGGTGATCCCTCTTGAGCATGTATGCTTCTGCTACTTATTCTAAATCAGATTTATTCCGCAAACGGCGAAACGCTTTGACTCGGTGAGTTTCGGGGCGTTCCGACTTCGATGCCCCGGTTGCCAAAATTCAGTTGCCTTTGAATTTCAGGTGATCCCTCTTGAGCATGTATGCTTCGGCTACTTGTTCTACATCAGAGTTCTTCCGCAAACAAGGCAACGCTTTGCCTCGGTGACTGTCGCGGAATTCCGACATCGATGCCTCGGATGCCGAAATTCAGTTGTCTTTGAATTTCGGGTGATCCCTCTTGAGCATGGATGCTTCTGCTACTTGTTCTACATCAGACTTCTTCCACAAACGGCGAAACGCTTTGCCTCGGTGAGTTTCACGGCAATCCGACTTCGATGTCCCGGTTGCCGAAATTTAGTTGCCTTTGAATTTCGGGTGATCCCTCTTGAGCATGTATGCTTTTGCTACTTGTTCTAAATCAGACTTCTTCCACAAACGGCGAAACGCTTTGACTCGGTGAGTTTCGCGGCATTCCGACTTCGATTCCCCGTTTGCCGAAATTCCGTTAGCTTTGGATTTCGGGTGATCCCTCTTGAGCATGTATGCTTCGGCTACTTGTTCTAAATCAGATTTCTTCCGCAAACGGCGAAACGCTTTGATTCGGTGAGTTTCGCGGCATTCCGCCTTCGATGCCCCGGTTGCCGAAATTCAGTTGCCTTTGAATTTCGGGTGATCCCTCTTGAGCATGTATGCTTCGGCTACTTGTTCTACATCAGACTTTTTCCGCAAACAAGGCAACGCTTTGCCTAGCTGACTGTCGCGGCATTCCGACTTCGATGCCCCGGTTGCCGAAATTTACTTTCCTTTACTTGTTCTACATCAGACTTCTTCCGCAAACGTCGAAACTCTTTGACTCGGTGTGTTTCGCAGCATTCTGACTTCGATGCCCTGGTTGCCGAAATTCAGTTGCCTTTGAATTTCGGGTGATCCCTCTTGAGCATGTATGCTTCTGCTACTTGTTCTAAATCAGACTTCTTCCGCAAACGACGAAACACTTTGACTCGATAAGTTTCGCAGCATTCCGACTTTGATGGCCCGGTTGCCGAAATTTAGTTGCCTTTGAATTTCGGGTGTTCCCTCTTGAGCATGGATGCTTCTGCTACTTGTTCTACATCAGACTTCTTCCGCAAACGGCGAAACGCTTTGCCTCGGTGAGTTTCGCGGCATTCCGACTTCGATGCCCCGGTTGCCGAAATTCAGTTGCCTTTGAATTTCGGGTGATCCCTCTTGAGCATGTATGCTTCGGCTACTTGTTCTACATCAGACTTCTTCCGCAAACAAGGCAACGCTTTGCCTAGCTGACTGTCGCGGCATTCCGACTTCGATGCCCCAGTTGCCGAAATTTACTTTCCTTTATTTGTTCTACATCAGACTTCTTCCGCAAACGTCGAAACGCTTTGACTCGGTGAGTTTCGCGGCATTCCGACTTCGATGCCCCGGTTGCCGAAATTCAGTTGCCTTTGAATTTCGGGTGATCCCACTTGAGCATGTATGCTTCTGCTACTTGTTCTAAATCACACTTCTTCCACAAACGACGAAATGCTTTGAATCGGTGAGTTTCGCGGCATTCCGACTTCGATGGCCCGGTTGCTGAAATTTAGTTGCCTTTGAATTTCGGGTGATCCCTCTTGAGCATGTATGCTTCTGCTACTTGTTCTAAATCAGACTTCTTCCACAAACGGCGAAACGCTTTGACTCGGTGAGTTTCGCGGCATTCCGACTTCGATTCCCCGTTTGCCGAAATTCAGTTAGCTTTGGATTTCGGGTGATCCCTCTTGAGCATGTATGCTTCTGCTACTTGTTCTAAATCAGACTTCTTCCGCAAACTGCGAAACGCTTTGACTCGGTGAGTTTCGCGGCATTCCGACATCGATTCCCCGTTTGCCGAAATTCAGTTAGGTTTGGATTTCGGGTGATCCCTCTTGAGCATGTATGCTTCTGCTACTTGTTCTAAATCAGATTTCTTCCTCAAACGGCGAAACGCTTTGACTCGGTGAGTTTCGCGGCATTGCGACTTCGATGCCCCGGTTGCCAAAATTCAGTTGCCTTTGAATTTCGGGTGATCCCTCTTGAGCATGGATGCTTCTGCTACTTGTTCTACATCAGACTTCTTCCGCAAACGGCGAAACGCTTTGACATGGTGAGTTTCGCGGAATTCCGACTTCGATGCCCCGGTTGCCGAAATTTAGTTGCCTTTTAATTTCGGGTGATCCCTCTTGAACATGTATGCTTCTGCTACTTGTTCTAAATCAGACTTCTTCCGCAAACGGCGAAACGCTTTGACTCGGTGAGTTTCGCGGCATTCCGACTTCGATTCCCTCTTTGCCGAAATTCATTTGCCTTTGGATTTCGGGTGATTCCACTTGAGCATGTATGCTTCTGCTACTTGTTCTAAATCACACTTCTTCCACAAACGATGAAATGCTTTGAATCGGTGAGTTTCGCGGCATTCCGACTTCGATGCCCCGGTTGCCGAAATTTAGTTGCCTTTGAATTTCGGGTGATCCCTCTTGAGCATGTATGCTTCTGCTACTTGTTCTAAATCAGACTTCTTCCACAAACGGCGAAACGCTTTGACTCGGTGAGTTTCGCGGCATTCCGACTTCGATTCCCCGTTTGCCGAAATTCAGTTAGCTTTGGATTTCGGGTGATCCCTCTTGAGCATGTATGCTTCTGCTACTTGTTCTAAATCAGATTTCTTCCGCAAACGGCGAAACGCTTTGACTCGGTGAGTTTCGCGGCATTCTGACTTTGATGCCCCGGTTGCCGAAATTCAGTTGCCTTTGAATTTTGGGTGATCCCTCTTGAGCATGTATGCTTCGGCTACTTGTTCTACATCAGATTTCTTCCGCAAACAAGGCAACGCTTTGCCTAGCTGACTGTCGCGGCATTCCGACTTCGATGCCCCGGTTGCCGAAATTTACTTTCCTTTACTTGTTCTACATCAGACTTCTTCCGCAAACGTCGAAACGCTTTGACTCGATGAGTTTCGCAGCATTCTGACTTCGATGCCCTGGTTGCCGAAATTCAGTTGCCTTTGAATTTCGGGTGATCCCTCTTGAGCATGTATGCTTCTGCTACTTGTTCTAAATCAGACTTCTTTCGCAAATGGCGAAACACTTTGACTCGATAAGTTTCGCAGCATTCCGACTTCGAAGCCCCGGTTGCCGAAATTCAGTTGCCTTTGAATTTCGGGTGTTCCCTCTTGAGCATGGATGCTTCTGCTACTTGTTCTACATCAGACTTCTTCCGCAAACGGCGAAACGCTTTGCCTCGGTGAGTTTCACGGCATTGCAACTTCGATGCCCCGGTTGCCGAAATTTAGTTGCCTTTGGATTTCGGGTGATTCCACTTGAGCATGTATGCTTCTGCTACTTGTTCTAAATCACACTTCTTCCGCAAATGGCGAAATGCTTTGAATCGGTGAGTTTCGCGGCATTCCGATTTCGATGCCCCGGTTGCCGAAATTTAGTTGCCTTTGAATTTCGGGTGATCCCTCTTGAGCATTTATGCTTCTGCTACTTGTTCTAAATCAGACTTCTTCCGCAAACGGCGAAAATCTTTGACTCGGTGAGTTTCGCGGCATTCCGACTTCGATTCCCCGTTTGCCGAAATTCAGTTAGCTTTGGATTTCGGGTGATCCCTCTTGAGCATGTATGCTTCTGCTACTTGTTCTAAATCAGATTTCTTCCGCAAACGGCGAAACGCTTTGACTCGGTGAGTTTCACGGCATTGCAACTTCGATGCCCCGGTTGCTGAAATTTAGTTGCCTTTGAGTTTCGGGTGATCCTCTTGAGCATGTATGCTTCTGCTACTTGTTCTAAATCAGACTTCTTCCGCAAACGGCGAAACGCTTTGACTCGGTGAGTTTCGCAACATTCCGACTTCGATTCCCTGTTTGCCGAAATGCAGTTGCCTTTGGATTTCGGGTGATTCCACTTGAGCATGTATGCTTCTGCTACTTGTTCTAAATCACACTTCTTCCGCAAACGGCGAAATGCTTTGAATCGGTGAGTTTCGCGGCATTCCGACTTCGATGCCCCGGTTGCCGAAATTTAGTTGCCTTTGAATTTCGGGTGATCCCTCTTGAGAATGTATGCTTCTGCTACTTGTTCTACATCAGACCTTCTTCCGCAAACGGCGAAACGCTTTGACTCGGTGAGTTTCGGGGCATTCCGATTTCGATCTCCCGGTTGCCGAAATTCAGTTGCCTTTGAATTTCGGTTGATCCCTCTTGAGCATGTATGCTTCTGCTACTTGTTCTACATCAGACCTTCTTCCGCAAACGGCGAAACGCTTTGAATCGGTGACTGTCGCGGCATTCCGACTTCGATGCCCCAGTTGCCGAAATTCAGTTGTCTTTGAATTTCGGGTGATCCCTCTTGAGCATGGATGCTTCTGCTAATTGTTCTACATCAGACTTCTTCCGCAAACGGCGAAATGCTTTGACTCGGTGAGTTTCGCGGCATTCCAACTTCGATTCCCTGTTTGCCGAAATTCTGTTGCCTTTGGATTTCGGGTGATTCCACTTGAGCATGTATGCTTCTGCTACTTGTTCTAAATCACACTTCTTCCGCAAACGGCGAAACGTTTTGACTCGGTGAGTTTCGCGGCATTCCAACTTCGATTCCCTGTTTGCCGAAATTCTGTTGCCTTTGGATTTCGGGTGATTCCACTTGAGCATGTATGCTTCTGCTACTTGTTCTAAATCACACTTCTTCCGCAAACGGCGAAACGCTTTGAATCGGTGAGTTTCGCGGCATTCCGACTTCGATGCCCCGGTTGCCGAAATTTAGTTGCCTTTGAATTTCGGGTGATCCCTCTTGAGCATGTATGCTTCTGGTACTTGTTCTAAATCTGACTTCTTCCGCAAATGGCGAAACGCTTTGCCTCGGTGAGTTTCACGGCATTCCGACTTCGATTCCCTGTTTGCCGAAATTCAGTTGCCTTTGGATTTCGGGTGATTCCACTTGAGCATGTATGCTTCTGCTACTTGTTCTAAATCACACTTCTTCCGCAAACGGCGAAATGCTTTGAATGGGTGAGTTTCGCGGCATTCCGACTTCGATGCCCCGGTTGCCGAAATTTAGTTGCCTTTGAATTTCGGGTGATCCCTCTTGAGCATGTATGCTTCTGGTACTTGTTCTAAATCAGACTTCTTCCGCAAACGGCGAAACGCTTTGACTCGGTGAGTTTCGCGACATTCCGACTTCGATTCCCTGTTTGCCGAAATTCAGTTGCCTTTGGATTTCGGGTGATTCCACTTGAGCATGTATGCTTCTGCTACATGTTCTAAATCACACTTCTTCCGCAAACGGCGAAATGCTTTGAATCGTGAGTTTCGCGGCATTCCAACTTCGATTCCCTGTTTGCCGAAATTCAGTTGCCTTTGGATTTCGGGTGATTT
Organism: Populus davidiana; assembly: GCA_030145905.1. Classification (NCBI taxonomy): domain Eukaryota; kingdom Viridiplantae; phylum Streptophyta; class Magnoliopsida; order Malpighiales; family Salicaceae; genus Populus; species Populus davidiana. The sequence continues at coordinate 366,030 of CM057794.1, read as the reverse complement.
CACTTGAGCATGTATGCTTCTGCTACTTGTTCTAAATCACACTTCTTCCGCAAACGGCGAAATGCTTTGAATCGGTGAGTTTCGCGGCATTTCGACTTCGATGCCCCGGTTGCCGAAATTCAGTTGTCTTTGAATTTCGGGTGATCCCTCTTGAGCATGGATGCTTCTGCTACTTGTTCTACATCAGACTTCTTCCGCAAACGGCGAAATGCTTTGACTCGGTGAGTTTCGCGGCATTCCAACTTCGATTCCCTGTTTGCCGAAATTCTGTTGCCTTTGGATTTCGGGTGATTCCACTTGAGCATGTATGCTTCTGCTACTTGTTCTAAATCACACTTCTTCCGCAAACGGCGAAACGCTTTGACTCGGTGAGTTTCGCGGCATTCCAACTTCGATTCCCTGTTTGCCGAAATTCTGTTGCCTTTGGATTTCGGGTGATTCCACTTGAGCATGTATGCTTCTGCTACTTGTTCTAAATCACACTTCTTCCGCAAACGGCGAAACGCTTTGAATCGGTGAGTTTCGCGGCATTCCGACTTCGATGCCCCGGTTGCCGAAATTTAGTTGCCTTTGAATTTCGGGTGATCCCTCTTGAGCATGTATGCTTCTGGTACTTGTTCTAAATCTGACTTCTTCCGCAAATGGCGAAACGCTTTGCCTCGGTGAGTTTCACGGCATTCCGACTTCGATTCCCTGTTTGCCGAAATTCAGTTGCCTTTGGATTTCGGGTGATTCCACTTGAGCATGTATGCTTCTGCTACTTGTTCTAAATCACACTTCTTCCGCAAACGGCGAAATGCTTTGAATGGGTGAGTTTCGCGGCATTCCGACTTCGATGCCCCGGTTGCCGAACTTTAGTTGCCTTTGAATTTCGGGTGATCCCTCTTGAGCATGTATGCTTCTGGTACTTGTTCTAAATCAGACTTCTTCCGCAAACGGCGAAACGCTTTGACTCGGTGAGTTTCGCGACATTCCGACTTCGATTCCCTGTTTGCCGAAATTCAGTTGCCTTTGGATTTCGGGTGATTCCACTTGAGCATGTATGCTTCTGCTACATGTTCTAAATCACACTTCTTCCGCAAACGGCGAAATGCTTTGAATCGTGAGTTTCGCGGCATTCCAACTTCGATTCCCTGTTTGCCGAAATTCAGTTGCCTTTGGATTTCGGGTGATTTCACTTGAGCATGTATGCTTCTGCTACTTGTTCTAAATCACACTTCTTCCGCAAACGGCGAAATGCTTTGAATCGGTGAGTTTCGCGGCATTTCGACTTCGATGCCCCGGTTGCCGAAATTTAGTTGCCTTTGAATTTCGGGTGATCCCTCTTGAGCATGTATGCTTCTGCTACTTGTTCTAAATCAGACTTCTTCCGCAAACAGCGAAACGCTTTGACATGGTGAGTTTCGCGGCATTCCGACTTCGATGCCCCGGTGGCCAAAATTCAGTTGCCTTTGGATTTTGGGTGATCCCTTTTGAGCATGTATGCTTCGGCTACTTCTTCTACATCAGACTTCTTCCGCAAACAAGGCAACGCTTTGCCTAGCTGACTGTCGCGGCATTCCGACTTCGATGCCCCGGTTGCCGAAATTTACTTGCCTTTACTTGTTCTACATCAGACTTCTTCCGCAAACGTCGAAACGCTTTGACTCGATAAGTTTCGCGGCATTCCGACTTCAATGCCCCGGTTGCCGAAATTCAGTTGTCTTTGAATTTCGGGTGATCCCTCTTGAGCATGTATGCTTCTGCTACTTGTTCTAAATCACACTTCTTCCGCAAACGGCGAAATGCTATGAATCGGTGAGTTTCGCGGCATTCTGACTTCGATGCCCCGGTTGCCGAAATTTAGTTCCTTTAAATTTCGGGTGATCCCTCTTGAGCATGTATGCTTCTGCTACTTGTTCTAAATCAGACTTCTTCCGCAAACGGCGAAACGCTTTGACTCAGTGAGTTTCGCGGCATTCCGACTTCGATTCCCCGTTTGTCGAAATTCAGTTAGCTTTGGATTTCGGGTGATCCCTCTTGAGCATGTATGCTTCTGCTACTTGTTCTAAATCAGATTTCTTCCACAAACCGCGAAACGCTTTGCCTCGGTGAGTTTCGCGGCATTCCGACTTCGATTACCCGTTTGCCGAAATTCAGTTGCCTTTGGATTTTGGGTGATCCCTCTTGAGCATGTATGCTTCGGCTACTTGTTCTACATCAGACTTCTTCCGCAAACAAGGCAACGCTTTGCCTAGCAGACTGTCGCGGCATTCCGACTTCGATGCCCCGGTTGCCGAAATTTCCTTGCCTTCACTTGTTCTACATCAGACTTCTTCCGCAAACGTCGAAACGCTTTGACTCGGTAAGTTTCGCGGCATTCCGACTTCGATGCCCCGGTTGCCGAAATTCAGTTGTCTTTGAATTTCGGGTGATCCCTCTTGAGCATGTATGCTTCTGCTACTTGTTCTAAATCACACTTCTTCCGCAAACGGCGAAATGCTTTGAATCGGTGAGTTTCGCGGCATTCTGACTTCGATGCCCCGTTTGCCGAAATTCAGTTAGCTTTGGATTTCGGGTGATCCCTCTTGAGCATGTATGCTTCTGCTACTTGTTCTAAATCAGATTTCTTCCACAAACCGCGAAACGCTTTGCCTCGGTGAGTTTCGCGGCATTCCGACTTCGATTCCCCGTTTGCCGCAATTCAGTTGCCTTGGATTTGGGTGATCCCTCTTGAGCATGTATGCTTCGGCTACTTGTTCTACATCAGACTTCTTCCGCAAACAAGGCAACGCTTTGCCTAGCTAACTGTCGCGGCATTCCGACTTCGATGCCCCGGTTGCCGAAATTTACTTGCCTTTACTTGTTCTACATCAGACTTCTTCCGCAAACGGCGAAACGCTTTGCCTCGGTGAGTTTCAAGGCATTCCAACTTTGATGTCCCGGTTGCCGAAATTGAGTTGCCTTTGAATTTCGGGTGATCCCTCTTGAGCATGTATGCTTTTGCTACTTGTTCTAAATCAGGCTTCTTCCGCAAACGGTGAAATGCTTTGACATGGTGAGTTTCGCGGCATTCCGACTTCGATGCCCCGGTTGCCGAAATTTAGTTGCCTTTGAATTTCGGGTGATCCCTCTTGAGCATGTATGCTTCTGCTAGTTGTTCTAAATCAGACTTCTTCCGCAAACGGCGAAACGCTTTGACTCGGTGAGTTTCGCGGCATTCCGACTTCGATTCCCTGTTTGCCGAAATTCAGTTGCCTTTGGATTTCGGGTGATTCCACTTGAGCATGTATGCTTCTGCTACTTGTTCTAAATCACACTTCTTCCGCAAACGGCGAAATGCTTTGAATCGGTGAGTTTCGCGGCATTCTGACTTCGATGCCCCGGTTGCCGAAATTTAGTTCCTTTGAATTTCGGGTGATCCCTCTTGAGCATGTATGCTTCTGCTACTTGTTCTAAATCAGATTTCTTCCGCAAACGGCGAAACGCTTTGACTCGGTGAGTTTCGCGGCATTCCGACTTCGATGCCCCGGTTGCCGAAATTCAGTTGCCTTTGAATTTCGGGTGATCCCTCTTGAGCATGTATGCTTCGGCTACTTGTTCTACATCAGACTTCTTCCGCAAACAAGGCAACGCTTTGCCTAGCTAACTGTCGCGGCATTCCGACTTCGATGCCCCGGTTGCCGAAATTTACTTGCCTTTACTTGTTCTACATCAGACTTCTTCCGCAAACGTCGAAACGCTTTGACTCGGTGAGTTTCACGGCATTCCGACTTCGATGCCCTGGTTGCCGAAATTCAGTTGCCTTTGAATTTCGGGTGATGCCTCTTGAGCATGTATGCTTCTGCTACTTGTTCTAGATCAGACTTTTTCCGCAAACGGGGAAACGCTTTGACTAGGTGAATTTCGCGGCATTCCGACTTCGATTCCCCGTTTGCCGAAATTCAGTTACCTTTGGATTTTGGGTGATCCCTCTTGAGCATGTATGCTTCTGCTACTTGTTCTAAATCAGACTTCTCCGCAAACGGCGAAACACTTTGACTCGGTAAGTTTCGCGGCATTCCGACTTCGATGCCCCGGTTGCCGAAATTCAGTTGTCTTTGAATTTCGGGTGATCCCTCTTGAGCATGGATGCTTCTGCTACTTGTTCTACATCAGACTTCTTCCGCAAACGGCGAAACGCTTTGCCTCGGTGAGTTTCACGGCATTGCAACTTCGATGCCCCGGTTGCCGAAATTTAGTTGCCTTTGAATTTCGGGTGATCCCTCTTGAGCATGTATGCTTTTGCTACTTGTTCTAAATCAGACTTCTTCCGCAAACGGCGAAATGCTTTGACTCGGTGAGTTTCGCGGCATTCCGACTTCGATTCCCTGTTTGCCGAAATTCAGTTGCCTTTGGATTTGGGGTGATTCCACTTGAGCATGTATGCTTCTGCTACTTGTTCTAAATCAAACTTCTTCCGCAAACGGCGAAATGCTTTGAATCGATGAGTTTCGCGGCATTCCGACTTCGATGCCCCGCTTTCCGAAATTTAGTTGCCTTTGAATTTCGGGTGATCCCTCTTGAGCATGTATGCTTCTGCTACTTGTTCTAAATCAGACTTCTTCCGCAAACGGCGAAACGCTTTGACTCGGTGAGTTTCGCGGCATTCCGAATTTGATTCCCCGTTTGCCGAAATTCAGTTAGCTTTGGATTTCGGGTGATCCCTCTTGAGCATGTATGCTTCTGCTACTTGTTCTAAATCAGATTTCTTCCACAAACGGCGAAACGCTTTGACTCGGTGAGTTTCGCGCCATTCCGACTTCGATGCCCCGGTTCCCGAAATTCAGTTGCCTTTGAATTTCGGGTGATCCCTCTTGAGCATGTATGCTTCGGCTACTTGTTCTACATCAGACTTCTTCCACAAATAAGGCAACGCTTTGCCTAGCTGACTGTCGCGGCATTCTGACTTCGATGCCCCGGTTGCCGAAATTTACTTGCCTTTACTTGTTCTACATCAGACTTCTTCCGCAAACGTCGAAACGCTTTGACTCGGTGAGTTTCGCGGCATTCCGACTTCGATGCCCTGGTTGCCGAAATTCAGTTGCCTTTGAATTTCGGGTGATCCCTCTTGAGCATGTATGCTTTTGCTACTTGTTCTAGATCAGACTTTTTCCGCAAACGGGGAAACGCTTTGACTAGGTGAATTTCGCGGCATTCCGACTTCGATTCCCCGTTTGCCGAAATTCAGTTACCTTTGGATTTTGGGTGATCCCTCTTGAGCATGTATGCTTCTGCTACTTGTTCTAAATCAAACTTCTTCCGCAAACGGCGAAACACTTTGACTCGGTAAGTTTCGCGGCATTCCGACTTCGATGCCCCGGTTGCCGAAATTCAGTTGTCTTTGAATTTCGGGTGATCCCTCTTGAGCATGGATGCTTCTGCTACTTGTTCTACATCAGACTTCTTCCGCAAACGGCGAAACGCTTTGCCTCGGTGAGTTTCACGGCATTGCAACTTCGATGCCCCGGTTGCCGAAATTTAGTTGCCTTTGAATTTTGGGTGATCCCTCTTGAGCATGTATGCTTCGGCTACTTGTTCTAAATCAGACTTCTTCCGCAAACGGCAAAACGCTTTGACTCGGTGAGTTTCGTGGCATTCCGACTTCGATTCCCTGTTTGCCGAAATTCAGTTGCCTTTGGATTTCGGGTGATCCCTCTTGAGCATGTATGCTTCTGCTACTTGTTCTAAATCAGATTTCTTCCACAAACGGCGAAACGCTTTGACTCGGTGAGTTTCGCGCCATTCCGACTTCGATGCCCCGGTTCCCGAAATTCAGTTGCCTTTGAATTTCGGGTGATCCCTCTTGAGCATGTATGCTTCGGCTACTTGTTCTACATCAGACTTCTTCCACAAATAAGGCAACGCTTGGCCTAGCTGACTGTCGCGGCATTCTGACTTCGATGCCCCGGTTGCCGAAATTTACTTGCCTTTACTTGTTCTACATCAGACTTCTTCCGCAAACGTCGAAACGCTTTGACTCAGTGAGTTTCGCGGCATTCCGACTTCGATGCCCTGGTTGCCGAAATTCAGTTGCCTTTGAATTTCGGGTGATCCCTCTTGAGCATGTATGCTTTTGCTACTTGTTCTAGATCAGACTTTTTCCGCAAACGGGGAAACGCTTTGACTAGGTGAATTTCGCGGCATTCCGACTTCGATTCCCCGTTTGCCGAAATTCAGTTACCTTTGGATTTTGGGTGATCCCTCTTGAGCATGTATGCTTCTGCTACTTGTTCTAAATCAAACTTCTTCCGCAAACGGCGAAACACTTTGACTCGGTAAGTTTCGCGGCATTCCGACTTCGATGCCCCGGTTGCCGAAATTCAGTTGTCTTTGAATTTCGGGTGATCCCTCTTGAGCATGGATGCTTCTGCTACTTGTTCTACATCAGACTTCTTCCGCAAACGGCGAAACGCTTTGCCTCGGTGAGTTTCACGGCATTGCAACTTCGATGCCCCGGTTGCCGAAATTTAGTTTCCTTTGAATTTTGGGTGATCCCTCTTGAGCATGTATGCTTCGGCTACTTGTTCTAAATCAGACTTCTTCCGCAAACGGCAAAACGCTTTGACTCGGTGAGTTTCGCGGCATTCCGACTTCGATTCCCTGTTTGCCGAAATTCAGTTGCCTTTGGATTTCGGGTGATCCCTCTTGAGCATGTATGCTTCTGCTACTTGTTCTAAATCACACTTCTTCCGCAAACGGCGAAATGCTTTGAATCGATGAGTTTCGCGGCATTCCGACTTCGATGCCCCGGTTGCCGAAATTTATTTGCCTTTGAATTTCGGGTGATACCTCTTGAGCATGTATGGTTCAGCTACTTGTTCTAAATCAGACTTCTTCCGCAAACGGCGAAATGCTTTGACTCGGTGAGTTTCGCGGCATTCCGAATTCGATTCCCCGTTTGCCGAAATTCAGTTAGCTTTGGATTTCGGGTGATCCCTCTTGAGCATGTATGCTTCTGCTACTTGTTCTAAATCAGATTTCTTCCACAAACGGCGAAACGCTTTGACTCGGTGAGTTTCGCGCCATTCCGACTTCGATGCCCCGGTTCCCGAAATTCAGTTGCCTTTGAATTTCGGGTGATCCCTCTTGAGCATGTATGCTTCGGCTACTTGTTCTACATCAGACTTCTTCCACAAATAAGGCAACGCTTTGCCTCGATGACAGTCGCGGCATTCCGACTTCGATGCCCCGGTTGCCAAAATTCAGTTGTCTTTGAATTTCGGGTGATCCCTCTTGAGCATGGATGCTTATGCTACTTATTCTACATCAGACTTCTTCTGCAAACGGCGAAACGCTTTGCCTCGGTGAGTTTCATGGCATTCCGACTTCGATGTCCCGGTTGCCGAAATTGAGTTGCCTTTGAATTTCGGGTGATCCCTCTTGAGCATGTATGCTTTTGCTACTTGTTCTAGATCAGACTTTTTCCGCAAACGGGGAAACGCTTTGACTAGGTGAATTTCGCGGCATTCCGACTTCGATTCCCCGTTTGCCGAAATTCAGTTACCTTTGGATTTTGGGTGATCCCTCTTGAGCATGTATGCTTCTGCTACTTGTTCTAAATCAAACTTCTTCCGCAAACGGCGAAACACTTTGACTCGGTAAGTTTCGCGGCATTCCGACTTCGATGCCCCGGTTGCCGAAATTCAGTTGTCTTTGAATTTCGGGTGATCCCTCTTGAGCATGGATGCTTCTGCTACTTGTTCTACATCAGATTTCTTCCGCAAACGGCGAAACGCTTTGCCTCGGTGAGTTTCGCGGCATTCCGACTTCGATGCCCCGGTTGCCGAAATTTATTTGCCTTTGAATTTCGGGTGATCCCTCTTGAGCATGTATGCTTCAGCTACTTGTTCTAATTCAGACTTCTTCCGCAAACGGCGAAACGCTTTGATTCGGTGAGTTTCGCGGCATTCCGAATTCGATTCCCCGTTTGCCGAAATTCAGTTAGCTTTGGATTTCGGGTGATCCCTCTTGAGCATGTATGCTTCTGCTACTTGTTCTAAATCAGATTTCTTCCACAAACGGCGAAACGCTTTGACTCGGTGAGTTTCGCGGCATTCCGACTTCGATGCCCCGGTTCCCGAAATTCAGTTGCCTTTGAATTTCGGGTGATCCCTCTTGAGCATGTATGCTTCGGCTACTTGTTCTACATCAGACTTCTTCCACAAACAAGGCAACGCTTTGCCTCGATGACAGTCGCGGCATTCCGACTTCGATGCCCCGGTTGCCGAAATTCAGTTGTCTTTGAATTTCGGGTGATCCCTCTTGAGCATGGATGCTTATGCTACTTGTTCTACATCAGACTTCTTCTGCAAACGGCGAAACGCTTTGCCTCGGTGAGTTTCATGGCATTCCGACTTCGATGTCCCGGTTGCCGAAATTGAGTTGCCTTTGAATTTCGGGTGATCCCTCTTGAGCATGTACGCTTTTGCTACTTGTTCTAAATCAGACTTCTTCCGCAAACGGCGAAACGCTTTGACTCGGTGAGTTTCGCGGCATTCCGACTTCGATTCCCTGTTTGCCGAAATTCAGTTGCCTTTGGATTTCGGGTGATTCCACTTGAGCATGTATGCTTCTGCTACTTGTTCTAAATCACACTTCTTCCGCAAACGGCGAAATGCTTTGACTCGGTGAGTTTCGCGGCATTCTGACTTCGATGCCCCGGTTGCCGAAATTTAGTTCCTTTGATTTCGGGTGATCCCTCTTGAGCATGTATGCTTTTGCTACTTGTTCTAGATCAGACTTTTTCCGCAAACGGGGAAACGCTTTGACTAGGTGAATTTCGCGGCATTCCGACTTCGATTCCCCGTTTGCCGAAATTCAGTTACCTTTGGATTTTGGGTGATCCCTCTTGAGCATGTATGCTTCTGCTACTTGTTCTAAATCAAACTTCTTCCGCAAACGGCGAAACACTTTGACTCGGTAAGTTTCGCGGCATTCCGACTTCGATGCCCCGGTTGCCGAAATTCAGTTGTCTTTGAATTTCGGGTGATCCCTCTTGAGCATGGATGCTTCTGCTACTTGTTCTACATCAGACTTCTTCCACAAACGGCGAAACGCTTTGCCTCGGTGAGTTTCACGGTATTGCAACTTCGATGCCCCGGTTGCCGAAATTTAGTTGCCTTTGAATTTTGGGTGATCCCTCTTGAGCATGTATGCTTCGGCTACTTGTTCTAAATCAGACTTCTTCCGCAAACGGCAAAACGCTTTGACTCGGTGAGTTTCGCGGCATTCCGACTTCGATTCCCTGTTTGCCGAAATTCAGTTGCCTTTGGATTTCGGGTGATCCCTCTTGAGCATGTATGCTTCTGCTACTTGTTCTAAATCACACTTCTTCCGCAAACGGCGAAATGCTTTGAATCGATGAGTTTCGCGGCATTCCGACTTCGATGCCCCGGTTGCCGAAATTTATTTGCCTTTGAATTTCGGGTGATCCCTCTTGAGCATGTATGCTTCAGCTACTTGTTCTAAATCAGACTTCTTCCGCAAACGGCGAAACGCTTTGATTCGGTGAGTTTCGCGGCATTCCGAATTCGATTCCCCGTTTGCCGAAATTCAGTTAGCTTTGGATTTCGGGTGATCCCTCTTGAGCATGTATGCTTCTGCTACTTGTTCTAAATCAGATTTCTTCCACAAACGGCGAAACGCTTTGACTCGGTGAGTTTCGCGGCATTCCGACTTCGATGCCCCGGTTCCCGAAATTCAGTTGCCTTTGAATTTCGGGTGATCCCTCTTGAGCATGTATGCTTCGGCTACTTGTTCTACATCAGACTTCTTCCACAAACAAGGCAACGCTTTGCCTCGATGACAGTCGCGGCATTCCGACTTCGATGCCCCGGTTGCCGAAATTCAGTTGTCTTTGAATTTCGGGTGATCCCTCTTGAGCATGGATGCTTATGCTACTTGTTCTACATCAGACTTCTTCTGCAAACGGCGAAACGCTTTGCCTCGGTGAGTTTCATGGCATTCCGACTTCGATGTCCCGGTTGCCGAAATTGAGTTGCCTTTGAATTTCGGGTGATCCCTCTTGAGCATGTATGCTTTTGCTACTTGTTCTAAATCAGACTTCTTCCGCAAACGGCGAAACGCTTTGACATGGTGAGTTTCGCGGCATTCCGACTTCGATGCCCCGGTTGCCGAAATTTAGTTGCCTTTGGATTTCGGGTGATCCCTCTTGAGCATGTATGCTTTTGCTACTTGTTCTAAATCAGACTTCTTCCGCAAACGGCGAAACGCTTTGACTCGGTGAGTTTCGCGGCATTCCGACTTCGATTCCCTGTTTGCCGAAATTCAGTTGCCTTTGGATTTCGGGTGATTCCACTTGAGCATGTATGCTTCTGCTACTTGTTCTAAATCACACTTCTTCCGCAAACGGCGAAATGCTTTGACTCGGTGAGTTTCGCGGCATTCTGACTTCGATGCCCCGGTTGCCGAAATTTAGTTCCTTTGAATTTCAGGTGATCCCTATTGAGCATGTATGCTTCTGCTACTTGTTCTAAATCAGACTTCTTCCGCAAACGGCGAAACGCTTTGACTCTGTGAGTTTCGCGGCATTCCGACTTCGATTCCCCGTTTGCCGAAATTCAGTTAGCTTTGGATTTCGGGTGATCCCTCTTGAGCATGTATGCTTCTACTACTTGTTCTAAATCACATTTCTTCCGCAAACGGCGAAACGCTTTGACTCGGTGAGTTTCGCGGCATTCCGACTTCTATGCCCCGGTTGCCGAAATTCAGTTGCCTTTGAATTTCGGGTGATCCCTCTTGAGCATGTATGCTTCGGCTACTTGTTCTACATCAGACTTCTTCCGCAAACAAGGCAACGCTTTGCCTATCTGACTGTCGCGGCATTCCGACTTCGATGCCCCGGTTGCCGAAATTTACTTGCCTTTACTTGTTCTACATCAGACTTCTTCCGCAAACGTCGAAACGCTTTGACTCGGTGAGTTTCACGGCATTCCGACTTCGATGCCCTGGTTGCCAACATTCAGTTGCCTTTGAATTTCGGGTGATCCCTATTGAGCATGTATGCTTCTGCTACTTGTTCTAAATCAGACTTCTTCCGCAAACGGCGAAACGCTTTGACTCTGTGAGTTTCGCGGCATTCCGACTTCGATTCCCCGTTTGCCGAAATTCAGTTAGCTTTGGATTTCGGGTGATCCCTCTTGAGCATGTATGCTTCTGCTACTTGTTCTAAATCACATTTCTTCCGCAAACGGCGAAACGCTTTGACTCGGTGAGTTTCGCGGCATTCCGACTTCTATGCCCCGGTTGCCGAAATTCAGTTGCCTTTGAATTTCGGGTGATCCCTCTTGAGCATGTATGCTTCGGCTACTTGTTCTACATCAGACTTCTTCCGCAAACAAGGCAACGCTTTGCCTAGATGACTGTCGCGGCATTCCGACTTCGATGCCCCGGTTGCCGAAATTTACTTGCCTTTACTTGTTCTACATCAGACTTCTTCCGCAAACGTCGAAACGCTTTGACTCGGTGAGTTTCACGGCATTCCGACTTCGATGCCCTGGTTGCCGAAATTCAGTTGCCTTTGAATTTCGGGTGATCCCTCTTGAGCATGTATGCTTCTGCTACTTGTTCTAGATCAGACTTTTTCCGCAAACGGGGAAACGCTTTGACTAGGTGAATTTCGCGGCATTCCGACTTCGATTCCCCGTTTGCCGAAATTCAGTTACCTTTGGATTTTGGGTGATCCCTCTTGAGCATGTATGCTTCTGCTACTTGTTCTAAATCAGACTTCTTCCGCAAACGGCGAAACACTTTGACTCGGTAAGTTTGGCGGCATTCCGACTTCGATGCCCCGGTTTCCGAAATTCAGTTGTCTTTGAATTTCGGGTGATCCCTCTTGAGCATGGATGCTTCTGCTACTTGTTCTACATCAGACTTCTTCCGCAAACGGCGAAACGATTTGCCTCGGTGAGTTTCACGGCATTCCAACTTCGATGCCCCGGTTGCCGAAATTCAGTTGCCTTTGAATTTCGGGTGATCCCTCTTGAGCATGTATGCTTCGGCTACTTGTTCTACATCAGACTTCTTCCACAAACAAGGCAACGCTTTGCCTCGATGACAGTCGCGGCATTCCGACTTCGATGCCCCGGTTGCCGAAATTCAGTTGTCTTTGAATTTCGGTTGATCCCTCTTGAGCATGGATGTTCTGCTATTTGTTCTAAATCAGACTTCTTCCGCAAACGGCGAAAAGCTTTGCCTCGGTTAGTTTTGCGGCATTCCGACTTCGATGCTTCGGTTGCCGAAATTTAGTTGCCTTTGAATTTCGGGTGATCCCTCTTGAGCATGTATGCTTCTGCTACTTTTTCTAAATCAGACTTCTTCCGCAAATGACGAAAAGCTTTGACTACTGGAGTTTCACGGCATTCCGACTTCGATGCCCCGGTTGCCGAAATTTAGTTGCCTTTGAATTTCAGGTGATCCCTCTTGAGCATGCATGCTTCTGCTAATTGTTCTAAATCAGACTTCTTCCGCAAACGGCGAAACGCTTTGACTCGGTGAGTTTCGCGGCATTCCGACTTCGATTCCCCGTTTGCCGAAATTCAGTTAGCTTTGGATTTCGGGTGATGCCTCTTGAGCATGGATGCTTCTGCTACTTGTTCTCAATCAGACTTCTTCCGCAAATGGCGAAACACTTTGACTCGGTCAGTTTCGTGGCATTCCGACTTTGATGCCCCGGTTGCCGAAATTCAGTTGTCTTTGAATTTCGGGTGATCCCTCTTGAGCATGGATGTTTCTGCTACTTGTTCTACATCTGACTTCTTCCGCAAACGGCGAAACGCTTTGCCTCTGTGAGTTTCACGGCATTCCGACTTCGATGCCCCGGTTGCCGAAATATAGTTGCCTTTGAATTTTGGGTGATCCCTCTTGAGCATGTATGCTTCTGCTACTTGTTCTAAATCAGACTTCTTCTGCAAACGGCGAAACGCTTTGACTCGGTGAGTATCGCGGCCTTCCGACTTCGATTCCCTGTTTGCCGAAATTCAATTGCCTTTGGATTTCGGGTGATCCCTCTTGAGCATGTATGCTTCTGCTACTTGTTCTAAATCATACTTCTTCCGCAAATGACGAAATGCTTTGAATCGGTGAGTTTCGCGGCATTCCGCCTTCGATGCCCCTGTTGCCGAAATTCAGTTCCCTTTGAATTTTTGGTGATCCCTCTTGAGCATGGATGCTTCTGCTACTTCTTCTACATCAAACTTCTTCCGCAAACGGCGAAACACTTGGCCTCGGTTTGTTTCACGGCATTCCGACATCGATGCCCCGGTTGCCGAAATTTAGTTGCCTTTGAATTTCGGTTGATCCCTCTTGAGCATGGATGTTCTCCTACTTGTTCTAAATCAGACTTCTTCCGCAAACGGCGAAACGCTTTGCCCCGGTTAGTTTCGCAGCATTCCGACTTCGATGCCCCGGTTGCCGAAATTTAGTTGCCTTTGAATTTCGGGTGATCCCTCTTGAGCATGTATGCTTCTTCTACTTGTTCTAAATCAGACTTCTTCTGCAAACGGCGAAACGCTTTGACTCGGTGAGTTTCGCGGCATTCCGACTTCGATTCCCCGGTTGCCGAAATTCAGTTGCCTTTGAATTTCGGGTGATCCCTCTTGAGCATGTATCCTTCTGCTACTTGTTCTAAATCAGACTTCTTCCACAAATGGCGAAACGCTTTGAATCGGTGAGTTTCACGGCATTCCGCCTTCGATGCCCCGTTTGCCGAAATTCAGTTGCCTTTGACTTTCTGGTGATCCCTCTTGAGCATGGATGCTTCTGCTACGTGTTCTAGATCAGACTTCTTTCGCAAACGGCGAAACGCTTTGCCCCGTTTAGTTTCGCGGCATTCCGACTTCGATGCCCCGGTTGCTGAAATTCAGTTGCCTTTGAATTTCCGGTGATCCCTCTTGAGCATGTATGCTTCTGCTACTTGTTCTAAATGAGACTTCTTCCGCAAATGGCGAAACGCTTTGACTCCGTGAGTTTCGCGGCATTCCGACTTCGATGCCCCGGTTGCCGAAATTCAGTTGCCTTTACTTGTTCTACATTAGACTTCTTCCGCAAACGTCGAAACGCTTTGACTCGGTGAATTTCGCGGCATTCCGACTTCGATGCCCCGGTTGCCGAAATTAAGTTGCCTTTGAATTTCGGGTGATCCCTCTTGAGCATGTATCCTTCTGCTACTTGTTCTAGATCAGACTTCTTCCCCAAACGGGGAAACGCTTTGACTCGGTGAGTTTCGCGGCATTCCGACTTCGAGTCCCCGGTTGCCGAAATTCAGTTGCCTTGGAATTTCGGGTGATCCCTCTTGAGCATGTATCCTTCTACTACTTGTTCTAAATCAGAAATCTTCCACAAATGGCGAAACGCTTTGAATCGGTGAGTTTCACGGCATTCCGCCTTCGATGCCCCGGTTGCCGAAATTCAGTTGCCTTTGAATTTCTGGTGATCCCTCTTGAGCATGGATGCTTCTGCTACGTGTTCTAGATCAGACTTCTTTCGCAAACGGGGAAACGCTTTGACACGGTGCCTTTATTTATTTATCGGGCTTATTACCATTTCAAAATAATGTCACTAATTTTTAATCGGTGCTTGCACCTTCAGTCCTATCCTTTTTCATTGCACTATGATTTATTATAATGCATTATTTATTACCTCACTTATTTTTTGTTATTTTTCTCATTATTTTATCCATCAAAACACGTTACCAGTTTCTCTGTCCTTATGAATTCTAAACCAAAATTCATTTTATAGAGGTCATCTCTTTCATTATATATCATTATTTATCTATTATTTCAAATCTTGGTTTTGCATTACTCATTGAAATATTACCACTTTCAACCTTATGTTTACATGAGGGTTTATACATCTACATATTTAAATTATAAATTTCCAGGGTTTCACATTCTCCCCTCCTTAAAGAAATTTCGTCCTCGAAATTTAGGATTTCTACTTATATTTGCGAATATTATTTGGTACTTGTTTCCTCTTTTTTTTTTTTTTTGTCTTCCTCCTTTTCTGTAACATGGATACAAGAATCGCGTCTTGGATTCTATATAGAAGTATAGGCAATTAAATTCAATAATCTATTAGCCCAACTCTTGTGTTTGTCTCGAGGAACCATTTCACCTTATTTTCCCGTTGTTGATGTATGTCATGCTTCCACTAGACACACGTTTTCTTTTATACATCACTTTATTTCTCATAGATAAGTAGTATTCCTATAATTACTTCCCAAATTTATAACATAAATACGCCTCAAGCATCACATTTATCTTATCTAGTCACATTATCAATGACATCTCCTTCCCAAACAAAAGTATAAGTAACATGTCAATTATCTTAAATATTGTCCACCCCACTAGTGAAGTATAATGCCAACCAACCGAGTCATCCACCATTCAGACGACCTAGTCTCAATTTCATAACTTTACCTTGTCATATTGTCAACTAAATATCTATTTACTTGTTAGTATTTGGTACCGTGGCTAACTAATGTATTGAATATTTTAAGGATCCATCATCCAAGTCCATTACGATTAACATGTAATTCTTGTTATTATCGTAGCTTTCCAATTACATTTGTATATAACTATTCTTGTCGTCAATTGTCAAATATATATATATATATATATATATATATATATATATATTCAATTTCATGTTGCACCCCTTACAGTTTAACAACTATGATTTATCTTAGCTATTTAGTATTCCAATATAGAAATCCTTATGGTTCCTATAATTTCATACCTTACTACTTGTTCATACCATCATATTTTCACATCCTATTCTTATTTAGAGTCCCCCAAGTCACACTCCATATCCATAATTACTCAACTTCTGTGCATAAACACTCTTGATATTAAGTATTAATTCTTACGTCTCATCATCAGTGCGTATTAGTTCCCTTCATTCCCTATATTCATCTCTTTTCTAGTTTCCTTATTAACTATGTATTTCCACAATCACATGTATATACATTGCACACTAGTGACCTCCTCGCCTACTCTTATAGGTAGCTTGCCAAATTATTTATTATCTTGTATGATGGTAACTTAGTGTCTTACCGTTAACCCATAACATTCCACAGCAGGTATTACATCCATGTTCATGTTTTAACCATTTTCTCCTTTATGTCTACAAAGATAATCACGCTTACAATCCTTAATTCATTCTTGATTTTGGGGTAAACTTCTCATAAGGTAATTTAATAATGCTTTTCATAACCAATTTTCAAGCCTTTACCTCATATCTACGATGCAAATAATAAACTTGTATTGTCCATTTCGTTATGTACCAAACTAGTTTTCCTTTGAATGTCAAGATAACGTATTGTCAATTAAGGCAAGCGCCTAATATGCAGGGTCTTGCTATCGTCTTGACATAAATATTTATTAAGGCATTAATCACAAAACAATCCCATCTCTATCCTTACGCTATGTCAAAAGTTTTTTTTTTTTTTTTAATCAATAGCGCTTACACCAACATATCATTATGCCTAAACAATCATATATTCACTTTAATATTAATTCATATATGGTTTCATCACCTCCATTCATATTTCATCAAGACAGCAAACACCTTTGTTACATTATGTTTTTGCTACCGATACCACAATCACAAGGTAATAGCTTGTTTCCTTAGTTACCGATTTTTTTGCCAACCTAGTATCACTTTCCTTAATTACCACACTTGTGGTAATCCAAGTACACACACACACACACACAACTATATCAAGATACATAATTCAATGTACTTTTCATGCTTACAAAGTCTACTCAATCACAACCGCGCTCTGATACCAACTGTAACAACCTCGATTTCCCACATCCTTTTTCGCGATACATTAGAAAATTTCAGGTAAATTTGTTTTTTATATATATATACAGGTCCCACCAAAATTTCCAACAAAATTTTGGTAGAGTCTCCTCTGTACCGGTAAGTCCCAAGTTATCGACATATACCCTGTTTACACTTCTAATGACTCACATCTTATAACTCAAAATCACGACCCAATCATCCTGAGCCTCAACCCAACTCATTCTCATCAACACAACACGTCTTATTCAATAACATCATATAATGCAGTTCAAATAAAAGATTCAATTTCAACTGTAAACATGCATGGTAAAAAAAAGTACTAAGAGTTTCAACTATTAGATTAAAGACATACATTCAAATTTACGGATTTATATTACATCTCAAGTTTTAGGAGATAAGTCTTTTAATTTACAATTAATTTACATGGTCAAAAGCAAAAGATAACTAAACTAGTATTACCCTTGACGCGACCCTAGTGGACCTGAAAATAGAAATTAACATGTACACATAAATATAAAGGATAGTAACAAGCAATAACAATGGCAGACAATAATCTCTACGGAATTTCTTTTTATATATAAAATTAGACATAAACCTCTTTTACAACATCTATTTTCCATCTATTACCAATATCCATCTAATATCCTATCTCATTTGCCAAGAATAATTCCATCTTGGAAATCTCAACACAACTCAACTGTTTGCGAACACCATCTCCTTATAAATCAATTTTCACTTGATACCAAGATATTCCTCTCTTGATATCATTGGCTTATCTCATTATTTTGGAATAATTAATCAATATTTTCTTTTCTTTTCTAAATCTGTTGCTAGAAGGTAATCGCTGAAACTAATAAATCTCATTAATATCATTAGTCTTCTAATATTGGGCTAGACTAATCAATTTAAAATATGCCAGCACCGATGAAACCTCTTCGATACCATTAGCAATCCAAACCTGGTAGCTAATCCATGCCATTTGATTCTTCCATTCGTATCGAATCCCTTTTATTTTTCTTATTAACATCATATGCATTGTAACCACGGTTGCCAAGTATCATTTGCACACAATCTTAGTTATCGACACTACGGTCACTACGCATCCTTCACATAACCTTGGTCACCCTCATTACAGTGCCAAGTATCAATTTATGCCCTTAGCCACCATCATTATGGTGTTAAGTATCACTGTAATGTATCCTTAGCCACCAACACTATGGTAATTAATTATCTATCAATTCCCCTCCAATCTCCAAATCATTGTGTCTACCCAATAACCACATTAATTAATTTACTCAAAATCGGAGTCATATATTAATTATTTTACTCATAACAGTTAGAATTTACTACTTCTAACTTCAATCAATTAATTCACATAATCTTTTCAAAACTTAACCATCTGGCTAACTCATCTCAATTGCCAATACTTCTGGTAATTTCATATAATTACCCACATATTTGGTTAACCTTCCTTGGTTACCAGTACATCTGGTAATTCCATACGAATTACCCAGCCTCCAGTTATACATTCAGTACATTGATTCATACAAAATACATTATGATTTAGAATGCATCTACATGATTCCTTGCAAAAGTAGGTTCCCATGTATCGGGTTTCCTAGACATCTCGTTGGTGTGATGTCCCTGCAGCAGTACAAAACATTTAAGAGAATGCAAATACTTAAGAATACTAATAATGGTAACTAACGGTCTGGCAGTTAAATGAAGCATTAACATTTATATCGTCATGTACTTGGTATAAGCAGCTAGTAGTACATATAGATGCACCAATTTTATTTTATTTATTTTGCAATCAACCATAATCTTAAACCCGGCTATCCTCTTATGGCATTATTTGCTGAGGTTAAGCGTTCACTCACCCCGATCATCCACTTCAGATGCCATTAGCCAAGCTAATCAATCATTCGTCCCGGTCATCCTTTCGGATGCCATTAGCCGAGCTAATCAATCGTTCCTCCCGGTCATCCTTTCAGATGCCATTAGCCGAAGCTAATCAATCGTTCGTCCCGGTCATCCTTTCGGATGCAATTAGCCGAGCTAATCAATCGTTCATCCCGGTCATCCTTTCGGATGCCATTAGCCGAAGCTAATCAATCACTCGTCCCGGTCATCCTTTCGGATGCCATTAGCCGAAGCTAATCAATCCTTCATCCCGGCCATCCATTCGGATGCCATTAGCCAAAGCTAATCAACCTTTAGTCAACATTTAAGCGTTCGACAATCAAATATCGGTTCTAACAATACGGTAATAATCATATTAAAGTATTTCAATATTCAACGTATGAAAAAAAAAAAAAAAAGGTGCAAGTCACCTACCTAATGCTTGAACTCGCGCAAAAGTCCCATGCTACTGAACAGATTCTGCAATCTCTCCTGAAACGCTTTGCCCCGGTTAGTTTCGCGGCATTCCGACTTCGATGCCCCGCTTGCCGAAATTCAGTTGCCTTTGAATTTCCGGTGATCCCTCTTGAGCATGTATGCTTCTGCTACTTGTTCTAAATCAGACTTCTTCCGCAAACGGCGAAACGCTTTGACTCGGTGAGTTTCGCGGCATTCCGACTTGGATTCCCTGTTTGCCGAAATTCAGTTGCCTTTGAATTTCGAGTGATCCCTCTTGAGCATGTATCCTTCTGCTACTTGTTCTAAATCAGACTTCTTCCGCAAACGGCGAAATGGTTTGACTTCGTGAGTTTCGCGGCATTCCGCCTTCGATGCCCCGGTTGCCGAAATTCAGTTGCCTTTGAATTTCTGGTGATCCCTACTGAGCATGGATGCTTCTGCTACTTGTTCTACATCAGACATCTTCCGCAAACTGGGAAACGCTTTGCCTCGGTGAGTTTCACGGCATTCCGACTTCGATGCCCCGGTTGCCGAAATTTAGTTGCCTTTGAATTTCGGTTGATCCCTCTTGAGCATGGCTGTTCTGCTACTTGTTCTAAATCAGACTTCTTCCGCAAACGGCGAAACGCTTTGCCCCGGTTAGTTTCGCGGCATTCCGACTTCGATGCCTCGGTTGCTGAAATTTAGTTGCCTTTGAATTTCGGGTGATCCCTCTTGAGCATGTATGCTTCTGCTACTTTTTCTAAATCAGACTTCTTTTGCAAATGGCGAAATGCTTTGACTCCATGAGTTTCGCGGCATTCCAACTTCGATGCCCCGGTTGCCGAAATTCAGTTGCCTTTACTTGTTCTACATCAGACTTCTTCCGCAAACGTCGAAACGCTTTGACTCGGTCAATTTCGCGGCATTCCGACTTCGATGCCCCGGTTGCCGAAATTCAGTTGCCTTTGAATTTCGGGTGATCCCTCTTGAGCATGTATGCTTCTTCTACTTGTTCTAGATCAGACTTCTTCCACAAACGGGGAAACGCTTTGACTCGGTGAGTTTCGCGGCATTCCGACTTCGATTCCCCGGTTGCCGAAATTCAGTTGCCTTTGAATTTCGGGTGATCCCTCTTGAGCATGGATGTTCTGCTACGTGTTCTAGATCAGACTTCTTTCGCAAACGGGGAAACGCTTTGACACGTTGAGTTTCGCGGCATTCCGACTTGGATTCCCTGTTTGCCGAAATTCAGTTACCTTTGAATTTCGGGTGATCCCTCTTGAGCATGTATGCTTTTGCTACTTGTTCTAAATCAAACTTCTTCCGCAAATGGCGAAATGCTTTGACTCGGAGAATTTCTTGGCATTCCGACTTCGATCACCCGTTTGCCGAAATTCAGTTACCTTTGGATTTCGGTTGATCCCTCTTGAGCATGGATGTTCTGCTACTTGTTCTAAATCAGACTTCTTCCGCAAACGGCGAAGCGCTTTGCCCCGGTTAGTTTCGCGGCATTCCGACTTCGATGCCCCGGTTGCCGAAATTCAGTTCCGTTTACTTGTTCTACATCAGACTTCTTCCGCAAACGTCGAAACGCTTTGACTCGGTGAATTTCGCGGCATTCCGACTTCGATTCCCCGGTTGCCGAAATTAAGTTGCCTTTGAATTTCGGGTGATCCCTCTTGAGCATGTATGCTTCTGCTACTTGTTCTAAATTAGACTTCTTCCGCAAATGGCGAAATGCTTTGACTCTGTGAGTTTCGCGGCATTCCGACTTCGATGCCCCGGTTCCCGAAATTCAGTTGCCTTTACTTGTTCTACATCAGACTTCTTCCGCCAACGTCGAAACGCTTTGAGTCGGTGAATTTCGCGGCATTCCGACTTCGATGCCCTGGTTGCCGAAATTAAGTTGCCTTTGAATTTCGGGTGATCCCTCTTGAGCATGTATGCTTCTGCTACTTGTTCTAGATCAGACTTCTTCCCCAAACGGGGAAACGCTTTGACTCGGTGAGTTTCGTGGCATTCCGACTTCGAGTTCCCGGTTGCCGAAATTCAGTTGCCTTTGAATTTCTAGTGATCCCTCTTGAGCATGGATGCTTCTGCTACGTGTTCTAGATCAGACTTCTTTCGCAAACGGCGAAACGCTTTGACTCGGTGAGTTTCGCGGCATTCCGACTTCGATTCCCTGTTTGCCAAAATTCTGTTGCCTTTGAATTTCGAGTGATCCCTCTTGAGCATGTATCCTTCTGCTACTTGTTCTAAATCAGACTTCTTCCGCAAACGGCGAAATGCTTTGACTTCGTGAGTTTCGCGGCATTCCGCCTTCAATGCCCCGGTTGCCGAAATTCAGTTGCCTTTGAATTTCTGGTGATCCCTCCTGAGCATGGATGCTTCTGCTACTTGTTCTACATCAGACATCTTCCGCAAACGGGGAAACGCTTTGCCTCGGTGAGTTTCACGGCATTCCGACTTCGATGCCCCGGTTGCCGAAATTTAGTTGCCTTTGAATTTCGGCTGATCCCTCTTGAGCATGGCTGTTCTGCTACTTGTTCTAAATCAGACTTCTTCCGCAAACGGCGAAACGCTTTGCCCCGGTTAGTTTCGCGGCATTCCGACTTCGATGCCTCGGTTGCTGAAATTTAGTTGCCTTTGAATTTCGGGTGATCCCTCTTGAGCATGTATGCTTCTGCTACTTTTTCTAAATCAGACTTCTTTTGCAAATGGCGAAATGCTTTGAAGCCGTGAGTTTCGCGGCATTCCGACTTCGATGCCCCGGTTGCTGAAATTCAGTTGCCTTTACTTGTTCTACATCAGACTTCTTCCGCAAACATCGAAATGCTTTGACTCGGTCAATTTCGCGGCATTCCGACTTCGATGCCCCGGTTGCCGAAATTCAGTTGCCTTTGAATTTCGGGTGATCCCTCTTGAGCATGTATGCTTCTTCTACTTGTTCTAGATCAGACTTCTTCCACAAACGGGGAAACGCTTTGACTCGGTGAGTTTCGCGGCATTCCGACTTCGATTCCCCGGTTGCCGAAATTCAGTTGCCTTTGAATTTCGGGTGATCCCTCTTGAGCATGGATGTTCTGCTACGTGTTCTAGATCAGACTTCTTTCGCAAACGGGGAAACGCTTTGACACGTTGAGTTTCGCGGCATTCCGACTTGGATTCCCTGTTTGCCGAAATTCAGTTACCTTTGAATTTCGGGTGATCCCTCTTGAGCATGTATGCTTCTGCTACTTGTTCTAGATCAGACTTCTTCCCCAAACGGGGAAACGCTTTGACTCGGTGAGTTTCGTGGCATTCCGACTTCGAGTTCCCGGTTGCCGAAATTCAGTTGCCTTTGAATTTCTAGTGATCCCTCTTGAGCATGGATGCTTCTGCTACGTGTTCTAGATCAGACTTCTTTCGCAAACGGCGAAACGCTTTGACTCGGTGAGTTTCGCGGCATTCCGACTTCGATTCCCTGTTTGCCAAAATTCTGTTGCCTTTGAATTTCGAGTGATCCCTCTTGAGCATGTATCCTTCTGCTACTTGTTCTAAATCAGACTTCTTCCGCAAACGGCGAAATGCTTTGACTTCGTGAGTTTCGCGGCATTCCGCCTTCAATGCCCTGGTTGCCGAAATTCAGTTGCCTTTGAATTTCTGGTGATCCCTCCTGAGCATGGATGCTTCTGCTACTTGTTCTACATCAGACATCTTCCGCAAACGGGGAAACGCTTTGCCTCGGTGAGTTTCACGGCATTCCGACTTCGATGCCCCGGTTGCCGAAATTTAGTTGCCTTTGAATTTCGGCTGATCCCTCTTGAGCATGGCTGTTCTGCTACTTGTTCTAAATCAGACTTCTTCCGCAAACGGCGAAACGCTTTGCCCCGGTTAGTTTCGCGGCATTCCGACTTCGATGCCTCGGTTGCTGAAATTTAGTTGCCTTTGAATTTCGGGTGATCCCTCTTGAGCATGTATGCTTCTGCTACTTTTTCTAAATCAGACTTCTTTTGCAAATGGCGAAATGCTTTGAATCCGTGAGTTTCGCGGCATTCCGACTTCGATGCCCCGGTTGCTGAAATTCAGTTGCCTTTACTTGTTCTACATCAGACTTCTTCCGCAAACGTCGAAATGCTTTGAGTCGGTGAATTTCGCGGCATTCCGACTTCGATGCCCCGGTTGCCGAAATTCAGTTGCCTTTGAATTTCGGGTGATCCCTCTTGAGCATGTATGCTTCTTCTACTTGTTCTAGATCAGACTTCTTCCACAAACGGGGAAACGCTTTGACTCGGTGAGTTTCGCGGCATTCCGACTTCGATTCCCCGGTTGCCGAAATTCAGTTGCCTTTGAATTTCGAGTGATCCCTCTTGAGCATGGATGTTCTGCTATGTGTTCTAGATCAGACTTCTTCCGCAAACGGGGAAACGCTTTGACACGGTGAGTTTCGCGGCATTCCGACTTGGATTCCCTGTTTGCCGAAATTCAGTTACCTTTGAATTTCGGGTGATCCCTCTTGAGCATGTATGCTTCTGCTACTTGTTCTAAATCAGACTTCTTCCGCAAATGGCGAAATGCTTTGACTCGGAGAATTTCATGGCATTCCGACTTCGATCACCCGTTTGCCGAAATTCAGTTGCCTTTGGATTTCGGTTGATCCCTCTTGAGCATGGATGTTCTGCTACTTGTTCTAAATCAGACTTCTTCCGCAAACGGCGAAACGCTTTGCCCCGGTTAGTTTCGCGGCATTCCGACTTCGATGCCCCGGTTGCCGAAATTCAGTTGCCTTTGAATTTCTGGTGATCCCTCTTGAGCATGTATGCTTCTGCTACTTGTTGTAAATCAGACTTCTTCCGCAAACGGCGAAATGCTTTGACTCGGTGAGTTTCGCGGCATTCCGACTTCGATGCCCCGGTTGCCGAAATTCAGTTGCCTTTACTTGTTCTACATCAGACTTATTCCGCAAACGTCGAAACGCTTTGACTCGGTGAATTTCGCGGCATTCCGACTTCGATGCCCCGGTTGCCGAAATTCAGTTGCCTTTACTTGTTCTACATCAGACTTCTTCCGCAAACGTCGAAACGCTTTGACTCGGTGAATTTCGTGGCATTCCGACTTCGATGCCCCGGTTGTCGAAATTAAGTTGCCTTTGAATTTCAGGTGATCCCTCTTGAGCATGTATGCTTCTGCTACTTGTTATAAATTAGACTTCTTCCGCAAATGGCGAAACGCTTTGACTCCGTGAGTTTCGCGGCATTCCGACTTCGATGCCCCGGTTGCCGAAATTCAGTTGCCTTTACTTGTTCTACATCAGACTTCTTCCGCAAACGTCGAAACGCTTTGACTCGGTGAATTTCGCGGCATTCCGACTTCGATTCCCCGGTTGCCGAAATTAAGTTGCCTTTGAATTTCGGGTGATCCCTCTTGAGCATGTATGCTTCTGCTACTTGTTCTAGATCAGACTTCTTCCCCAAACGGGGAAACGCTTTGACTCGGTGAGTTTCGTGGCATTCCGACTTCGAGTCCCCGGTTGCCGAAATTCAGTTGCCTTTGAATTTCGGGTGATCTCTCTTGAGCATGTATCCTTCTGCTACTTGTTCTAAATCAGAAATCTTCCACAAATGGCGAAACGCTTTGAATCGGTGAGTTTCACGGCATTCCGCCTTCGATGCCCCGGTTGCCGAAATTCAGTTGCCTTTGAATTTCTAGTGATCCCTCTTGAGCATGGATGCTTCTGCTACGTGTTCTAGATCAGACTTCTTTCACAAACGGGGAAACGCTTTGACTCGGTGAGTTTCGCGGCATTCTGACTTCGATTCCCTGTTTGCCGAAATTCAGTTGCCTTTGAATTTCTGGTGATCCCTCCTGAGCATGGATGCTTCTGCTACTTGTTCTACATTAGACATCTTCCGCAAACGGGGAAACGCTTTGCCTCGGTGAGTTTCGCGGCATTCCGCCTTCGATGCCCCGGTTGCCGAAATTTAGTTGCCTTTGAATTTCTAGTGATCCCTCTTGAGCATGGATGCTTCTGCTACGTGTTGTAGATCAGACTTCTTTCGCAAACGGGGAAACGCGTTGCTCCTGTTAGTTTCGCTGCATTCCGACTTCGATGCCCCGGTTGCCGAAATTTAGTTGCCTTTGAATTTCGGGTGATCCCTCTTGAGCATGTATGCTTGTGCTACTTTTTCTAAATCAGACTTCTTTCGCAAACGGCGAAATGCTTTGACTTCGTGAGTTTCGCGGCATTCCGCCTTCGATGCCCCGGTTGCCGAAATTCAGTTGCCTTTGAATTTCTGGTGATCCCTCCTGAGCATGGATGCTTCTGCTACTTGTTCTACATCAGACATCTTCCGCAAACGGGGAAACGCTTTGCCTCGGTGAGTTTCACGGCATTCCGCCTTCGATGCCCCGGTTGCCGAAATTCAGTTGCCTTTGAATTTCTAGTGATCCCTCTTGAGCTTGGATGCTTCTGCTACGTGTTCTAGATCAGACTTCTTTTGCAAACGGGGAAACGCTTTGACTCGGTGAGTTTCGCGGCATTCCGACTTCGATTCCCTGTTTGCCGAAATTCAGTTGCCTTTGAATTTCGAGTGATCCCTCTTGAGCATGTATCCTTCTGCTACTTGTTCTAAATCAGACTTCTTCCGCAAACGGCGAAATGCTTTGACTTCGTGAGTTTCGCGGCATTCCGCCTTCGATGCCCCGGTTGCCGAAATTCAGTTGCCTTTGAATTTCTGGTGATCCCTCCTGAGCATGGATGCTTCTGCTACTTGTTCTACATCAGACATCTTCCGCAAACGGGGAAACGCTTTGCCTCGGTGAGTTTCACGGCATTCCGACTTCGATGCCCCGGTTGCCGAAATTGAGTTGCCTTTGAATTTCGGTTGATCCCTCTTGAGCATGGATGTTCTGCTACTTGTTCTAAATCAGACTTCTTCCGCAAACGGCGAAACGCTTTGCCCCGGTTAGTTTCGCGACATTCCGACTTCGATGCCCCGGTTGCCGAAATTCAGTTGCCTTTGAATTTCGGGTGATCCCTCTTGAGCATGTATGCTTCTGCTACTTGTTCTAAATCAGACTTCTTTCGCAAATGGCGAAACGCTTTGAATCGGTGAGTTTCACGGCATTCCGCCTTCGATGCCCCGGTTGCTGAAATTCAGTTGCCTTTGAATTTCGGGTGATCCCTCTTGAGCATGGATGCTTCTGCTACTTGTTCTACATCAGACTTCTTCCGCAAATGGCGAAACGATTTGCCTCGGTGAGTTTCACGGCATTCCGACTTCGATGGCCCGGTTGCCGAAATTTAGTTGCCTTTGAATTTCGGTTGATCCCTCTTGAGCATGGATGTTCTGCTACTTGTTCTAAATCAGACTTCTTCCGCAAACGGCGAAACACTTTGCCCCGGTTAGTTTCGCGGCATTCTGACTTCGATGACCCGGTTGCCGAAATTTAGTTGCCTTTGAATTTCGGGTGATCCCTCTTGAGCATGTATGCTAATCCTACTTTTTCTAAATCAGACTTCTTCCGCAAATGGCGAAACGCTTTGACTCCGTGAGTTTCGCGGCATTCCGACTTCGATGCCCCGGTTGTCGAAATTCAGTTGCCTTTACTTGTTCTACATCAGACTTCTTCTGCAAACGTCGAAACGCTTTGACTCGGTGAATTTCGCGGCATTCCGACTTCGATGCCCCGGTTGCCGAAATTAAGTTGCCTTTGAATTTCTGTTGATCCCTCTTGAGCATGGATGCTTCTGCTACGTGTTCTAGATAAGACTTCTTTCACAAACGGGGAAACGCTTTGACTCGGTGAGTTTCGCGGCATTCCGACTTCGATTCCCTGGTTGCCGAAATTTAGTTGCCTTTGAATTTCGGGTGATCCCTCTTGAGCATGTATGCTTCTGCTACTTTTTCTAAATCAGACTTCTTTCGCAAATGGCGAAAGCTTTGACTCGAGTTTCGCGGCATTCCGACTTTGATGCCCCGGTTGCCGAAATTCAGTTGCCTTTACTTGTTCTACATCAGACTTCTTCCGCAAACGTCGAAACGCTTTGACTCGGTGAATTTCGCGGCATTCCGACTTCGATGCCCCGGTTGCCGAAATTCAGTTGCCTTTGAATTTCAGGTGATCCCTCTTGAGCATGTATGCTTCTGCTACTTGTTCTAGATCAGACTTCTTCCACAAACGGGGAAACGCTTTGACGCGGTGAGTTTCGCGGCATTCCGACTTCGATTCCTCGGTTGCCGAAATTCAGTTGCCTTTGAATTTCGGGTGATCCCTCTTGAGCATGGATGCTTCTGCTACTTGTTCTACATCAGACTTCTT
The DNA here is from genome assembly GCA_030145905.1 of Populus davidiana. NCBI lineage: Eukaryota > Viridiplantae > Streptophyta > Magnoliopsida > Malpighiales > Salicaceae > Populus > Populus davidiana. The sequence continues at coordinate 338,538 of CM057794.1, read as the reverse complement.
CCGCAAATGGCGAAACGATTTGCCTCGGTGAGTTTCACGGCATTCCGACTTCGATGGCCCGGTTGCCGAAATTTAGTTGCCTTTGAATTTCGGTTGATCCCTCTTGAGCATGGATGTTCTGCTACTTGTTCTAAATCAGACTTCTTCCGCAAACGGCGAAACACTTTGCCCCGGTTAGTTTCGCGGCATTCTGACTTCGATGACCCGGTTGCCGAAATTTAGTTGCCTTTGAATTTCGGGTGATCCCTCTTGAGCATGTATGCTAATCCTACTTTTTCTAAATCAGACTTCTTCCGCAAATGGCGAAACGCTTTGACTCCGTGAGTTTCGCGGCATTCCGACTTCGATGCCCCGGTTGTCGAAATTCAGTTGCCTTTACTTGTTCTACATCAGACTTCTTCTGCAAACGTCGAAACACTTTGACTCGGTGAATTTCGCGGCATTCCGACTTCGATGCCCCGGTTGCCGAAATTAAGTTGCCTTTGAATTTCGGGTGATCCCTCTTGAGCATGTATGCTTCTGCTACTTGTTCTAGATCAGACTTCTTCCCCAAACGGGGAAACGCTTTGACTCGGTGAGCTTCGCGGCATTCCGACTTCGAGTCCCCGGTTGCCGAAATTCAGTTGCCTTTGAATTTCGGGTGATCCCTCTTGAGCATGTATCCTTCTGCTACTTGTTCTAAATCAGAAATCTTCCACAAATGGCGAAACGCTTTGAATCGGTGAGTTTCACGGCATTCCGCCTTCGATGCCCCGGTTGCCGAAATTCAGTTGCCTTTGAATTTCTAGTGATCCCTCTTGAGCATGGATGCTTCTGCTACGTGTTCTAGATAAGACTTCTTTCACAAACGGGGAAACGCTTTGACTCGGTGAGTTTCGCGGCATTCCGACTTCGATTCCCTGTTTGCCGAAATTCAGTTGCCTTTGAATTTCGAGTGATCCCTCTTGAGCATGTATGCTTCTGCTACTTGTTCTAAATCAGACTTCTTCCGCAAACGGCGAAAAGCTTTGACTTCGTGAGTTTCGCGGCATTCCGCCTTCGATGCCCCGGTTGCCGAAATTCAGTTGCCTTTGAATTTCTGGTGATCCCTCCTGAGCATGGATGCTTCTGCTACTTGTTCTACATCAGACATCTTCCGCAAACGGGGAAACGCTTTGCCTCGGTGAGTTTCACGGCATTCCGACTTCGATGCCCCGGTTGCCGAAATTTAGTTGCCTTTGAATTTCGGTTGATCCCTCTTGAGCATGTATGCTTCTGCTACTTTTTCTAAATCAGACTTCTTCCCCAAACGGGGAAACGCTTTGACTCGGTGAGTTTCGCGGCATTCCGACTTCGATGCCCCGATTGCCGAAATTCAGTTGCCTTTGAATTTCGGGTGATCCCTCTTGAGCATGGATGCTTCTGCAACTTGTTCTACATCATACTTCTTCCGCAAACGGCGAAACGCTTTGACTTGGCGAGTTTCGCGGCATTCTAACTTCTATGCCCGGGTTGCCGAAATTCAATTGTCTTTCAATTTCGGGAGATCCCTCTTGAGCATGGATGCTTCTGCTACTTGTTCTAAATCAGACTTCTTCCGCAAATGGCGAAACGCTTTGACTCACTGAGTTTCGTGGCATTCCGACTTCGATGCCCCGGTTGTCCAAATTCAGTTGCCTTTGAATTTCTGGTGATCCATCTTGAGCATGGATGCTTCTGCTACTTGTTCTACATCAGACTACTTCCGCAAACGTTGAAACGCTTTGCCTCGATGACTTTCGCGGCATTCCGACTTCGATGCCCCGGTTGCTGAAATTCTGTTGCCTTTGAATTTCTGGTGATCCCTCTTGAGCATGTATGCTTCTGCTAATTGTTCTACATCAGACTTCTTCCGCAAACGTCGAAACGCTTTGCCTCGGTGAGTTTCGCGGCATTCCGATTTCGATGCCCCGGTTGCCGAAATTCTGTTGCCTTTGAATTTCGGGTGATCCCTCTTGAGCATGTATGCTTCTGCTCCTTGTTCTAAATCAGACTTCTTCTGCAAATGGCGAAACGCTTTGACTCGGTAAGTTTCGCGGCATTCCGACTTCGATGCCCCGGTTCCCAAAATTCAGTTGCCTTTGAATTTTGGGAGATCCCACTTGAGCATGTATGCTTCTGCTACTTGTTCTACATCAGACTTCTTCCGTAAATGGCGAAACGTTTTGACTCGGTGAGTTTCGCGGCATTCCGACTTCGATGCCCCGGTTGCCGAAATTCAGTTGCCTTTGCATTTCGGGTGACCCCTCTTGAGCATGTATGCTTCTGCTACTTGTTCGACATGAGAGTTCTTCCGCAAACGGTGAAACGCTTTGACTCGGTGAGTTTCGCGGCATTCCAACTTCTATTCCCCGATTGCCGAAATTCAGTTGCCTTTGCATTTCGGGTGACCCCTCTTGAGCATGGATGCTTCTGCTACTTGTTCTACATCAGACTTCTTCCGCAAACGGCGAAACGCTTTGACTCGGTGAGTTTCGCGGCATTCCGACTTCGATGCCCCGGTTGCCGAAATTCAGTTGCCTTTGAATTTCTGGTGAGCCCTCTTTAGCATGTATGCTTCTGCTAACTGTTCTACATCAGACTTTTTCCGCAAACGGCGAAACGCTTTCACTCGATGAGTTTCGCGGTATTCCGACTTCGACGCCCCGGTTGCCGAAATTCAATTGCCTTTGCATTTCTGGTGATCCCTCTTGAGCATGTATGCTTCTGCTACTTGTTCTAAATCAGACTTCTTCCGCAAACGGCGAACGCTTTGACTCGGTGAGTTTCACGGCATTCCGACTTAGATGCCCCGGTTGCCGAAATTCAATTGCCTTTGCATTTCTGGTGATCCCTCTTTAGCATGTATGCTTCTGCTATTTGTTCTACATCAGACTTCTTCCGCAAACAGCGAAACACTTTGACTCGGTGAGTTTCGCGGCATTCTGACTACGATGCCCCGGTTGCCGAAATACAGTTGCCTTTGAATTTCTGGTGATCCCTCATGAGCATGGATGCTTCTGCTACTTGTTCTACATCAGACTTCTTCTGCACACGGGGAAACGCTTTGACTCGGTGACTTTCGCGGCATTCCGACTTCGATTCCCCGTTTCCTGAAATTCATTTGCCTTTGGATTTCGGGTGATCCCTCTTGAGCTTGTATGGTTCTGCTACTTGTTTTAAATCAGACTTCTTCCGAAAATAGCAAAACGCTTTGACTCGATGAGTTTCGTGGCATTCCGACTTTGAAGCCCCGGTTGAAGAAATTCAGTTGCCTTTGAATTTATGGTGATCCCTCTTGACCATGGATGCTTCTGCTACTTGTTCTACATCAGACTTCTTCCGTAAATGGCGAAACGTTTTGACTCGGTGAGTTTCGCGGCATTCCGACTTCGATGCCCCGGTTGCCGAAATTCAGTTGCCTTTGCATTTCGGGTGACCCCTCTTGAGCATGTATGCTTCTGCTACTTGTTCGACATGAGAGTTCTTCCGCAAACGGTGAAACGCTTTGACTCGGTGAGCTTCGCGGCATTCCGACTTCGAGTCCCCGGTTGCCGAAATTCAGTTGCCTTTGAATTTCGGGTGATCCCTCTTGAGCATGTATCCTTCTGCTACTTGTTCTAAATCAGAAATCTTCCACAAATGGCGAAACGCTTTGAATCGGTGAGTTTCGCGGCATTCTGACTTCGATGCCCTGGTTGCAGAAATTCAGTTGCCTTTGAATTTCTGGTGAAACCTCTTGACTATGGATGCTTCTGCTACTTGTTCTACATCAGACTTCTTCCGCAAACGGCGAAACGCATTGACTCGGTGAGTTTCGCTGCATTCCGACTACGATGCCCCAGTTGCCGAAATTCAGTTGCGTTTGAATTTCTGGTGAGCCCTCTTGAGCATGTATGCTTCTGCTACTTGTTCTACATGAGAGTTCTTCCGCAAACGGCGAAACACTTTGACTAGTTGAGTTTCGCGGTATTCCGACTTCGATGCCCCGCTTGCCGAAATTCAGTTCCCTGTGCATTTCTGGTGACCCCTCTTGAGCATGTATGCTTCTACTACTTGTTCTACATGAGAGTTCTTCCGCAACCGACGAAACGCTTTGACTCGGTGAGTTTCGCGGCATTCCGACTTCGATGCCCCGGTTGCCGAAATTCAGTTGCCTTTGCATTTCGGGTGACCCCTCTTGAGCATGTATGCTTCTGCTACTTGTTCTACAGGAGCGTTCTTCCGCAAACGGCGAAACGCTTTGACTAGTTGAGTTTCGCGGTATTCCAACTTCGATGCCCCGGTTGCCAAAATTCAGTTGCCTTTGCATTTCGGGTGACCCCTATTGAGCATGTATGCTTCTGCTACTTGTTCTACATGAGAGTTCTTCCGCAAACGGCGAAACGCTTTGACTCGGTGAGTTTCGCGGCATTCCGACTTCGATGCCCCGGTTGCCGAAATTCAGTTGCCTTTGCATTTCGGGTGACCCCTGTTGAGCATCTATGCTTCTGCTACTTGTTCTACATCAGACTTCTTCCGCAAACGGCGAACGCTTTGACTCGGTGAGTTTCTCGGCATTCCAACTTCGATGCCCCGGTTGCCAAAATTCAGTTGCCTTTGCATTTCGGGTGACCCCTATTGAGCATGTATGCTTCTGCTACTTGTTCTAAATCAGACTTCTTCCGAAAATAGCGAAATGCTTTGACTCGGTGAGTTTCGCTGCATTCCGACTACGATGCCCCGGTTGCCGAAATTTAGTTGCGTTTGAATTTCTGGTGAGCCCTCTTGAGCATGTATGCTTCTGCTACTTGTTCTACATGAGAGTTCTTCCGCAAATGGCGAAACGCTTTGACTCGGTGAGTTTCGCTGCATTCCGACTACGATGCCCCGGTTGCCGAAATTCAGTTGCGTTTGAATTTCTGGTGAGCCCTCTTGAGCATGTATGCTTCTGCTACTTGTTCTACATGAGAGTTCTTCCGCAAATGGCGAAACGCTTTGACTCGGTGAGTTTCGCGGCATTCCGACTTCGATGCCCCGGTTGCCGAAATTCAGTTGCCTTTGCATTTCGGGTGACCCCTCTTGAGCATGTATGCTTCTGCTACTTGTTCTACATCAGACTTCTTCCGCAAACGGCGAAACGCTTTGACTCGGTGAGTTTCGCGGCATTCCGACTTCTATTCCCCGGTTGCCGAAATTCAGTTGCCTTTGCATTTCGGGTGACCCCTCTTGAGCATGTATGCTTCTGCTACTTGTTCTACATGAGAGTTCTTCCGCAAACGAGGAAACGCTTTGACTCGGTGAATTTCTCGACATTCCGACTTCGATGCCCCGGTTGCCGAAATTCAGTTGCCTTTGCATTTCGGGTGACCCCTCTGGAGCATGTATGCTTCTGCTACTTGTTCTACATGAGAGTTCTTCCGCAAACGGCAAAACGCTTTGACTCCGTGAGTTTCGCGGCATTCCGACTTCGATGCCCCGGTTGCCGAAATTCAGTTGCCTTTGAATTTCTGGTGAGCCCTCTTTAGCATGTATGCTTCTGCTAACTGTTCTACATCAGACTTTTTCCGCAAACAGCGAAACGCTTTCACTCGATGCGTTTCGCGGCATTCCGACTTCGATGCCCCGGTTGCCGAAATTCAATTGCCTTTGCATATCTGGTGATCCCTCTTGAGCATGTAAGCTTCTGCTATTTGTTCTACATCAGACTTCTTCCGCAAACGGCGAAACGCTTTGACTCGGTGAGTTTCGCGGCATTCCGACTTCGATTCCCCGTTTCCTGAAATTCAGTTGCCTTTGGATTTCGGTGATCCCTCTTGAGCATGTATGCTTCTGCTACTTGTTTTAAATCATACTTCTTCCGAAAATAGCGAAACGCTTTGACTCGATGAGTTTCGCGGCATTCCGACTTCGACGCCCCGGTTGCCGAAATTCAGTTGCCTTTGCATTTCGGGTGACCCCTCTTGAGCATGTATGCTTCTGCTACTTGTTCTACATGAGAGTTCTTCCGCAAACGGTGAAACGCTTTGACGCGGTGAGTTTCGCGGCATTCCAACTTCTATTCCCCGGTTGCCGAAATTCAGTTGCCTTTGCATTTCGGGTGACCCCTCTTGAGCATGGATGCTTCTGCTACTTGTTCTACATCAGACTTCTTCCGCAAACGAGGAAACGCTTTGACTCGGTGAATTTCTCGACATTTCGACTTCGATGCCCCGGTTGCCGAAATTCAGTTGCCTTTGCATTTCGGGTGATCCCTCTGGAGCATGTATGCTTCTACTACTTGTTCTACATGAGAGTTCTTCCGCAAACGGCGAAACGCTTTGACTCCGCGAGTTTCGCGGCATTTCGACTTCGATGCCCCGGTTGCCGAAATTCAGTTGCCTTTGAATTTCTGGTGAGCCCTCTTTAGCATGTATGCTTCTGCTAACTGTTCTACATCAGACTTTTTCCGCAAACGGCGAAACGCTTTCACTCGATGAGTTTCGCGGCTTTCCGACTTCGACGCCCCGGTTGCCGAAATTCAATTGCCTTTGCATTTCTGGTGATCCCTCTTGAGCATGTATGCTTCTGCTACTTGTTTTAAATCATACTTCTTCCGAAAATAGCGAAACGCTTTGACTCGATGAGTTTCGCGGCATTTCGACTTCGATGCCCCGGTTGCCGAAATTCAGTTGCCTTTGAATTTCTGGTGAGCCCTCTTTAGCATGTATGCTTCTGCTAACTGTTCTACATCAGACTTTTTCCGCAAACGGCGAAACGCTTTCACTCGATGCGTTTCGCGGCATTCCGAATTCGATGCCCCGGTTGCCGAAATTCAATTGCCTTTGCATATCTGGTGATCCCTCTTGAGGATGTATGCTTCTGCTATTTGTTCTACATCAGACTTCTTCCGCAAACGGCGAAACGCTTTGACTCGGTGAGTTTCGCGGCATTCCGACTTCGATTCCCCGTTTCCTGAAATTCAGTTGCCTTTGGATTTCGGTGATCCCTCTTGAGCATGTATGCTTCTGCTACTTGTTTTAAATCATACTTCTTCCGAAAATAGCGAAACGCTTTGACTCGATGAGTTTCGCGGCATTCCGACTTCGACGCCCCGGTTGCAGAAATTCAGTTGCCTTTGAATTTATGGTGATCCCTCTTGACCATGGATGCTTCTGCTACTTGTTCTACATGAGAGTTCTTCAGCAAACAGCGAAATGCTTTGACTCGGTGAGTTTCGCGGCATTCCGACTTCTATTCCCCGGTTGCCGAAATTCAGTTGCCTTTGCATTTCGGGTGACCCCTCTTGAGCATGGATGCTTCTGCTACTTGTTCTACATCAGACTTCTTCCGCAAACGGCGAAACGCTTTGACTCGGTGAGTTTCGCGGCATTCCGACTTCGATGCCCCGGTTGCCGAAATTCAGTTGCCTTTGCATTTCGGGTGACCCCTCTTGAGCATGTATGCTTCTGCTACTTGTTCGACATGAGAGTTCTTCCGCAAACGGTGAAACGCTTTGACTCGGTGAGTTTCGCGGCATTCCAACTTCTATTCCCCGATTGCCGAAATTCAGTTGCCTTTGCATTTCGGGTGACCCCTCTTGAGCATGGATGCTTCTGCTACTTGTTCTACATCAGACTTCTTCCGCAAACGGCGAAACGCTTTGACTCGGTGAGTTTCGCGGCATTCCGACTTCGATGCCCCGGTTGCCGAAATTCAGTTGCCTTTGAATTTCTGGTGAGCCCTCTTTAGCATGTATGCTTCTGCTAACTGTTCTACATCAGACTTTTTCCGCAAACGGCGAAACGCTTTCACTCGATGAGTTTCGCGGCATTCCGACTTCGACGCCCCGGTTGCCGAAATTCAATTGCCTTTGCATTTCTGGTGATCCCTCTTGAGCATGTATGCTTCTGCTACTTGTTCTACATGAGAGTTCTTCCGCAAATGGCGAAACGCTTTGACTCGGTGAGTTTCGCGGCATTCCGACTTCGATGCCCCGGTTGCCGAAATTCAGTTGCCTTTGCATTTCGGGTGACCCCTCTTGAGCATGTATGCTTCTGCTACTTGTTCTACATGAGAGTTCTTCCGCAAACGAGGAAACGCTTTGACTCGGTGAATTTCTCGCCATTCCGACTTCGATGCCCCGGTTGCCGAAATTCAGTTGCCTTTGCATTTCGGGTGACCCCTCTGGAGCATGTATGCTTCTGCTACTTGTTCTACATGAGAGTTCTTCCGCAAACGAGGAAACGCTTTGACTCGGTGAATTTCTCGACATTCCGACTTCGATGCCCCGGTTGCCGAAATTCAGTTGCCTTTGCATTTCGGTTGACCCCTCTGGAGCATGTATGCTTCTGCTACTTGTTCTACATGAGAGTTCTTCCGCAAACGGCAAAACGCTTTGACTCCGTGAGTTTCGCGGCATTCGGACTTCGATGCCCCGGTTGCCGAAATTCAGTTGCCTTTGAATTTCTGGTGAGCCCTCTTTAGCATGTATGCTTCTGCTAACTGTTCTACATCAGACTTTTTCCGCAAACAGCGAAACGCTTTCACTCGATGCGTTTCGCGGCATTCCGACTTCGATGCCCCGGTTGCCGAAATTCAATTGCCTTTGCATATCTGGTGATCCCTCTTGAGCATGTATGCTTCTGCTATTTGTTCTACATCAGACTTCTTCCGCAAACGGCGAAACGCTTTGACTCGGTGAGTTTCGCGGCATTCCGACTTCGATTCCCCGTTTCCTGAAATTCAGTTGCCTTTGGATTTCGGTGCTCCCTCTTGAGCATGTATGCTTCTGCTACTTGTTTTAAATCATACTTCTTCCGAAAATAGCGAAACGCTTTGACTCGATGAGTTTCGCGGCATTCCGACTTCGACGCCCCGGTTGCCGAAATTCAGTTGCCTTTGCATTTCGGGTGACCCCTCTTGAGCATGTATGCTTCTGCTACTTGTTCTACATGAGAGTTCTTCCGCAAACGGTGAAACGCTTTGACGCGGTGAGTTTCGCGGCATTCCAACTTCTATTCCCCGGTTGCCGAAATTCAGTTGCCTTTGCATTTCGGGTGACCCCTCTTGAGCATGGATGCTTCTGCTACTTGTTCTACATCAGACTTCTTCCGCAAACGGCGAAACGCTTTGACTCGGTGAGTTTCGCGGCATTCCGACTTCTATTCCCCGGTTGCCGAAATTCAGTTGCCTTTGCATTTCGGGTGACCCCTCTTGAGCATGTATGCTTCTGCTACTTGTTCTACATGAGAGTTCTTCCGCAAACGAGGAAACGCTTTGACTCGGTGAATTTCTCGACATTTCGACTTCGATGCCCCGGTTGCCGAAATTCAGTTGCCTTTGCATTTCGGGTGACCCCTCTGGAGCATGTATGCTTCTACTACTTGTTCTACATGAGAGTTCTTCCGCAAACGGCGAAACGCTTTGACTCCGCGAGTTTCGCGGCATTTCGACTTCGATGCCCCGGTTGCCGAAATTCAGTTGCCTTTGAATTTCTGGTGAGCCCTCTTTAGCATGTATGCTTCTGCTAACTGTTCTACATCAGACTTTTTCCGCAAACGGCGAAACGCTTTCACTCGATGAGTTTCGCGGCATTCCGACTTCGATGCCCCGGTTGCCGAAATTCAATTGCCTTTGCATTTCTGGTGATCCCTCTTGAGCATGTATGCTTCTGCTATTTGTTCTACATCAGACTTCTTCCGCAAACGGCGAAACGCTTTGACTCGGTGAGTTTCGCGGCATTCCGACTTCTATTCCCCGGTTGCCGAAATTCAGTTGCCTTTGCATTTCGGGTGACCCCTCTTGAGCATGGATGCTTCTGCTACTTGTTCTACATCAGACTTCTTCCGCAAACGGCGAAACGCTTTGACTCGGTGAGTTTCGCGGCAATCCGACTTCGATGCCCCGGTTGCCGAAATTCAGTTGCCTTTGCATTTCGGGTGACCCCTCTTGAGCATGTATGCTTCTGCTACTTGTTCTACATGAGAGTTCTTCCGCAAACGGTGAAACGCTTTGACTCGGTGAGTTTCGCGGCATTCCAACTTCTATTCCCCGATTGCCGAAATTCAGTTGCCTTTGCATTTCGGGTGACCCCTCTTGAGCATGTATGCTTCTGCTACTTGTTCTACATGAGAGTTCTTCCGCAAACGAGGAAACGCTTTGACTCGGTGAATTTCTCGACATTCCGACTTCGATGCCCCGGTTGCCGAAATTCAGTTGCCTTTGCATTTCGGGTGACCCCTCTGGAGCATGTATGCTTCTGCTACTTGTTCTACATGAGAGTTCTTCCGCAAACGGCAAAACGCTTTGACTCCGTGAGTTTCGCGGCATTCCGACTTCGATGCCCCGGTTGCCGAAATTCAGTTGCCGTTGAATTTCTGGTGAGCCCTCTTTAGCATGTATGCTTCTGCTAACTGTTCTACATCAGACTTTTTCCGCAAACGGCGAAACGCTTTCACTCGATGCGTTTCGCGGCATTCCGACTTCGATGCCCCGGTTGCCGAAATTCAATTGCCTTTGCATATCTGGTGATCCCTCTTGAGCATGTATGCTTCTGCTATTTGTTCTACATCAGACTTCTTCCGCAAACGGCGAAACGCTTTGACTCGGTGAGTTTCGCGGCATTCCGACTTCGATTCCCCGTTTCCTGAAATTCAGTTGCCTTTGGATTTCGGTGATCCCTCTTGAGCATGTATGCTTCTGCTACTTGTTTTAAATCATACTTCTTCCAAAAATAGCGAAACGCTTTGACTCGATGAGTTTCGCGGCATTCCGACTTCGACGCCCCGGTTGCAGAAATTCAGTTGCCTTTGAATTTATGGTGATCCCTCTTGACCATGGATGCTTCTGCTACTTGTTCTACATCAGACTTCTTCCGCAAACGGCGAAACGCTTTGACTCGGTGAGTTTCGCGACATTCCGACTTCGATGCCCTGGTTGTCGAAATTCAGTTGCCTTTGCATTTCGGGTGACCCCTATTGAGCATGTATGCTTCTGCTACTTGTTCTACATGAGAGTTCTTCCGCAAACGGCGAAACGCTTTGACTCGGTGAGTTTCGCGGCATTCCGACTTCGATGCCCCGGTTGCCGAAATTCAGTTGCCTTTGAATTTCTGGTGAGCCCTCTTTAGCATGTATGCTTCTGCTAACTGTTCTACATCAGACTTTTTCCGCAAACGGCGAAACGCTTTCACTCGATGAGTTTCGCGGCATTCCGACTTCGACGCCCCGGTTGCCGAAATTCAATTGCCTTTGCATTTCTGGTGATCCCTCTTGAGCATGTATGCTTCTGCTACTTGTTTTAAATCATACTTCTTCCGAAAATAGCGAAACGCTTTGACTCGATGAGTTTCGCGGCATTCCGACTTCGACGCCCCGGTTGCAGAAATTCAGTTGCCTTTGAATTTATGGTGATCCCTCTTGACCATGGATGCTTCTGCTACTTGTTCTACATCAGACTTCTTCCGCAAACGGCGAAACGCTTTGACTCGGTGAGTTTCGCGACATTCCGACTTCGATGCCCTGGTTGTCGAAATTCAGTTGCCTTTGCATTTCGGGTGACCCCTATTGAGCATGTATGCTTCTGCTACTTGTTCTACATCAGACTTTTTCCGCAAACGGCGAAACGCTTTCACTCGATGAGTTTCGCGGCATTCCTACTTCGATGCCCCGGTTGCCGAAATTCAATTGCCTTTGCAGGTGATCCCTCTTGAGCATGTATGCTTCTGCTATTTGTTCTACATCAGACTTCTTCCGCAAACGGCGAAACGCTTTGACTCGGTGACTTTCGCGGCATTCCGACTTCGATTCCCCGTTTCCTGAAATTCAGTTGCCTTTGGATTTCGGTGATCCCTCTTGAGCATGTATGCTTCTGCTATTTGTTTTAAATCATACTTCTTCCGAAAATAGCGAAACGCTTTGACTCGATGAGTTTCGCGGCATTCCGACTTCGATGCCCCGGTTGCCGAAATTCAGTTGCCTTTGCATTTCGGGTGACCCCTCTTGAGCATGTATGCTTCTGCTACTTGTTCTATATGAGAGTTCTTCAGCAAACGGCGAAATGCTTTGACTCGGTGAGTTTCGCGGCATTCCGACTTCTATTCCCCGGTTGCCGAAATTCAGTTGCCTTTGCATTTCGGGTGACCCCTCTTGAGCATGGATGCTTCTGCTACTTGTTCTACATCAGACTTCTTCCGCAAACGGCGAAACGCTTTGACTCGGTGAGTTTCGCGGCATTCCGACTTCGATGCCCCGGTTGCCGAAATTCAGTTGCCTTTGCATTTCGGGTGACCCCTCTTGAGCATGTATGCTTCTGCTACTTGTTCTACATGAGAGTTCTTCCGCAAACGGTGAAACGCTTTGACTCGGTGAGTGTCGCGGCATTCCAACTTCTATTCCCCGGTTGCCGAAATTCAGTTGCCTTTGCATTTCGGGTGACCCCTATTGAGCATGGATGCTTCTGCTACTTGTTCTACATCAGACTTCTTTCGCAAACGGCGAAACGCTTTGACTCGGTGAGTTTCGTGGCATTCCGACTTCTATTCCCCGGTTGCCGAAATTCAGTTGCCTTTGCATTTCGGCTGACCCCTCTTGAGCATGTATGCTTCTGCTACTTGTTCTACATGAGAGTTCTTCCGCAAACGAGGAAACGCTTTGACTCGGTGAATTTCTCGACATTCCGACTTCGATGCCCCGGTTGCCGAAATTCAGTTGCCTTTGCATTTCGGCTGACCCCTCTGGAGCATGTATGCTTCTACTACTTGTTCTACATGAGAGTTCTTCCGCAAACGGCAAAACGCTTTGACTCCGTGAGTTTCGCGGCATTCCGACTTCGATGCCCCGGTTGCCGAAATTCAGTTGCCTTTGAATTTCTGGTGAGCCCTCTTTAGCATGTATGCTTCTGCTAACTGTTCTACATCAGACTTTTTCCGCAAACGGCGAAACGCTTTCACTCAATGAGTTTCGCGGCATTCCGACTTCGACGCCCCGGTTGCCGAAATTCAATTGCCTTTGCATTTCTGGTGATCCCTCTTGAGCATGTATGCTTCTGCTATTTGTTCTACATCAGACTTCTTCCGCAAACGGCGAAACGCTTTGACTCGGTGAGTTTCGCGGCATTCCGACTTCGATGCCCCGGTTGCCGAAATTCAATTGCCTTTGCATTTCTGGTGATCCCTCTTGAGCATGTATGCTTCTGCTATTTGTTCTACATCAGACTTCTTCCGCAAACGGCGAAACGCTTTGACTCGGTGACTTTCGCGGCATTCCGACTTCGATGCCCCGGTTGCCGAAATTCAGTTGCCTTTGCATTTCGGGTGACCCCTCTGGAGCATGTATGCTTCTGCTACTTGTTCTACATGAGAGTTCTTCCGCAAACGGCAAAACGCTTTGACTCCGTGAGTTTCGCGGCATTCCGACTTCGATGCCCCGGTTGCCGAAATTCAGTTGCCTTTGAATTTCTGGTGAGCCCTCTTTAGCATGTATGCTTCTGCTAACTGTTCTACATCAGACTTTTTCCGCAAACGGCGAAACGCTTTCACTCGATGCGTTTCGCGGCATTCCGACTTCGATGCCCCGGTTGCCGAAATTCAATTGCCTTTGCATATCTGGTGATCCCTCTTGAGCATGTATGCTTCTGCTATTTGTTCTACATCAGACTTCTTCCGCAAACGGCGAAACGCTTTGACTCGGTGAGTTTCGCGGCATTCCGACTTCGATTCCCCGTTTCCTGAAATTCAGTTGCCTTTGGATTTCGGTGATCCCTCTTGAGCATGTATGCTTCTGCTACTTGTTTTAAATCATACTTCTTCCAAAAATAGCGAAACGCTTTGACTCGATGAGTTTCGCGGCATTCCGACTTCGACGCCCCGGTTGCAGAAATTCAGTTGCCTTTGAATTTATGGTGATCCCTCTTGACCATGGATGCTTCTGCTACTTGTTCTACATCAGACTTCTTCCGCAAACGGCGAAACGCTTTGACTCGGTGAGTTTCGCGACATTCCGACTTCGATGCCCTGGTTGTCGAAATTCAGTTGCCTTTGCATTTCGGGTGACCCCTATTGAGCATGTATGCTTCTGCTACTTGTTCTACATGAGAGTTCTTCCGCAAACGGCGAAACGCTTTGACTCGTTGAGTTTCGCGGCATTCCGACTTCGATGCCCCGGTTGCCGAAATTCAGTTGCCTTTGAATTTCTGGTGAGCCCTCTTTAGCATGTATGCTTCTGCTAACTGTTCTACATCAGACTTTTTCCGCAAACGGCGAAACGCTTTCACTCGATGAGTTTCGCGGCATTCCGACTTCGACGCCCCGGTTGCCGAAATTCAATTGCCTTTGCATTTCTGGTGATCCCTCTTGAGCATGTATGCTTCTGCTACTTGTTTTAAATCATACTTCTTCCGAAAATAGCGAAACGCTTTGACTCGATGAGTTTCGCGGCATTCCGACTTCGACGCCCCGGTTGCAGAAATTCAGTTGCCTTTGAATTTATGGTGATCCCTCTTGACCATGGATGCTTCTGCTACTTGTTCTACATCAGACTTCTTCCGCAAACGGCGAAACGCTTTGACTCGGTGAGTTTCGCGACATTCCGACTTCGATGCCCTGGTTGTCGAAATTCAGTTGCCTTTGCATTTCGGGTGACCCCTATTGAGCATGTATGCTTCTGCTACTTGTTCTACATCAGACTTTTTCCGCAAACGGCGAAACGCTTTCACTCGATGAGTTTCGCGGCATTCCTACTTCGATGCCCCGGTTGCCGAAATTCAATTGCCTTTGCAGGTGATCCCTCTTGAGCATGTATGCTTCTGCTATTTGTTCTACATCAGACTTCTTCCGCAAACGGCGAAACGCTTTGACTCGGTGACTTTCGCGGCATTCCGACTTCGATTCCCCGTTTCCTGAAATTCAGTTGCCTTTGGATTTCGGTGATCCCTCTTGAGCATGTATGCTTCTGCTATTTGTTTTAAATCATACTTCTTCCGAAAATAGCGAAACGCTTTGACTCGATGAGTTTCGCGGCATTCCGACTTCGATGCCCCGGTTGCCGAAATTCAGTTGCCTTTGCATTTCGGGTGACCCCTCTTGAGCATGTATGCTTCTGCTACTTGTTCTATATGAGAGTTCTTCAGCAAACGGCGAAATGCTTTGACTCGGTGAGTTTCGCGGCATTCCGACTTCTATTCCCCGGTTGCCGAAATTCAGTTGCCTTTGCATTTCGGGTGACCCCTCTTGAGCATGGATGCTTCTGCTACTTGTTCTACATCAGACTTCTTCCGCAAACGGCGAAACGCTTTGACTCGGTGAGTTTCGCGGCATTTCGACTTCGATTCCCCGTTTCCTGAAATTCAGTTGCCTTTGGATTTCGGTGATCCCTCTTGAGCATGTATGCTTCTGCTACTTGTTTTAAATCATACTTCTTTCGAAAATAGCGAAACGCTTTGACTCGGTGAGTTTCGCGGCATTCCGACTTCGATGCCCCGGTTGCCGAAATTCAGTTGCCTTTGCATTTCGGGTGACCCCTCTTGAGCATGTATGCTTCTGCTACTTGTTCTACATGAGAGTTCTTCCGCAAACGGTGAAACGCTTTGACTCGGTGAGTGTCGCGGCATTCCAACTTCTATTCCCCGGTTGCCGAAATTCAGTTGCCTTTGCATTTCGGGTGACCCCTATTCAGCATGGATGCTTCTGCTACTTGTTCTACATCAGACTTCTTTCGCAAACGGCGAAACGCTTTGACTCGGTGAGTTTCGTGGCATTCCGACTTCTATTCCCCGGTTGCCGAAATTCAGTTGCCTTTGCATTTCGGCTGACCCCTCTTGAGCATGTATGCTTCTGCTACTTGTTCTACATGAGAGTTCTTCCGCAAACGGTGAAACGCTTTGACTCGGTGAGTGTCGCGGCATTCCAACTTCTATTCCCCGGTTGCCGAAATTCAGTTGCCTTTGCATTTCGGGTGACCCCTATTCAGCATGGATGCTTCTGCTACTTGTTCTACATCAGACTTCTTTCGCAAACGGCGAAACGCTTTGACTCGGTGAGTTTCGTGGCATTCCGACTTCTATTCCCCGGTTGCCGAAATTCAGTTGCCTTTGCATTTCGGCTGACCCCTCTTGAGCATGTATGCTTCTGCTACTTGTTCTACATGAGAGTTCTTCCGCAAACGAGGAAACGCTTTGACTCGGTGAATTTCTCGACATTCCGACTTCGATGCCCCGGTTGCCGAAATTCAGTTGCCTTTGCATTTCGGGTGACCCCTCTGGAGCATGTATGCTTCTACTACTTGTTCTACATGAGAGTTCTTCCGCAAACGGCAAAACGCTTTGACTCCGTGAGTTTCGCGGCATTCCGACTTCGATGCCCCGGTTGCCGAAATTCAGTTGCCTTTGAATTTCTGGTGAGCCCTCTTTAGCATGTATGCTTCTGCTAACTGTTCTACATCAGACTTTTTCCGCAAACGGCGAAACGCTTTCACTCAATGAGTTTCGCGGCATTCCGACTTCGACGCCCCGGTTGCCGAAATTCAATTGCCTTTGCATTTCTGGTGATCCCTCTTGAGCATGTATGCTTCTGCTATTTGTTCTACATCAGACTTCTTCCGCAAACGGCGAAACGCTTTGACTCGGTGAGTTTCGCGGCATTTCGACTTCGATTCCCCGTTTCCTGAAATTCAGTTGCCTTTGGATTTCGGTGATCCCTCTTGAGCATGTATGCTTCTGCTACTTGTTTTAAATCATACTTCTTTCGAAAATAGCGAAACGCTTTGACTCGGTGAGTTTCGCGGCATTCCGACTTCGATGCCCCGGTTGCCGAAATTCAGTTGCCTTTGCATTTCGGGTGACCCCTCTTGAGCATGTATGCTTCTGCTACTTGTTCTACATGAGAGTTCTTCCGCAAACGGTGAAACGCTTTGACTCGGTGAGTTTCGCGGCATTCCAACTTCTATTCCCCGGTTGCCGAAATTCAGTTGCCTTTGCATTTCGGGTGACCCCTCTTGAGCGTGGATGCTTCTGCTACTTGTTCTACATCAGACTTCTTCCGCAAACGGCGAAACGCTTTGACTCGGTGAGTTTCGCGGCATTCCGACTTCGATGCCCCGGTTGCCGAAATTCAGTTGCCTTTGAATTTCTGGTGAGCCCTCTTTAGCATGTATGCTTCTGCTAACTGTTCTACATCAGACTTTTTCCGCAAACGGCGAAACGCTTTCACTCAATGAGTTTCGCGGCATTCCGACTTCGACGCCCCGGTTGCCGAAATTCAATTGCCTTTGCATTTCTGGTGATCCCTCTTGAGCATGTATGCTTCTGCTATTTGTTCTACATCAGACTTCTTCCGCAAACGGCGAAACGCTTTGACACGGTGAGTTTCGCGGCATTTCGACTTCGATTCCCCGTTTCCTGAAATTCAGTTGCCTTTGGATTTCGGTGATCCCTCTTGAGCATGTATGCTTCTGCTACTTGTTTTAAATCATACTTCTTTCGAAAATAGCGAAACGCTTTGACTCGGTGAGTTTCGCGGCATTCCGACTTCGATGCCCCGGTTGCCGAAATTCAGTTGCCTTTGCATTTCGGGTGACCCCTCTTGAGCATGTATGCTTCTGCTACTTGTTCTACATGAGAGTTATTCCGCAAACGGTGAAACGCTTTGACTCGGTGAGTTTCGCGGCATTCCAACTTCTATTCCCCGGTTGCCGAAATTCAGTTGCCTTTGCATTTCGGGTGACCCCTCTTGAGCGTGGATGCTTCTGCTACTTGTTCTACATCAGACTTCTTCCGCAAACGGCGAAACGCTTTGACTCGGTGAGTTTCGCGGCATTCCGACTTCTATTCCCCGGTTGCCGAAATTCAGTTGCCTTCGCATTTCGGCTGACCCCTCTTGAGCATGTATGCTTCTGCTACTTGTTCTACATGAGAGTTCTTCCGCAAACGAGGAAACGCTTTGACTCGGTGAATTTCTCGACATTCCGACTTCGATGCCCCGGTTGCCGAAATTCAGTTGCCTTTGCATTTTGGGTGACCCCTCTGGAGCATGTATGCTTCTACTACTTGTTCTACATGAGAGTTCTTCCGCAAACGGCAAAACGCTTTGACTCCGTGAGTTTCGCGGCATTCCGACTTCGATGTCCCGGTTGCCGAAATTCAGTTGCCTTTGAATTTCTGGTGAGCCCTCTTTAGCATGTATGCTTCTGCTAACTGTTCTACATCAGACTTTTTCCGCAAACGGCGAAACGCTTTCACTCGATGCGTTTCGCGGCATTCCGAATTCGATGCCCCGGTTGCCGAAATTCAATTGCCTTTGCATATCTGGTGATCCCTCTTGAGGATGTATGCTTCTGCTATTTGTTCTACATCAGACTTCTTCCGCAAACGGCGAAACGCTTTGACTCGGTGAGTTTCGCGGCATTCCGACTTCGATTCCCCGTTTCCTGAAATTCAGTTGCCTTTGGATTTCGGTGATCCCTCTTGAGCATGTATGCTTCTGCTACTTGTTTTAAATCATACTTCTTCCGAAAATAGCGAAACGCTTTGACTCGATGAGTTTCGCGGCATTCCGACTTCGACGCCCCGGTTGCAGAAATTCAGTTGCCTTTGAATTTATGGTGATCCCTCTTGACCATGGATGCTTCTGCTACTTGTTCTACATCAGACTTCTTCCGCAAACGGCGAAACGCTTTGACTCGGTGAGTTTCGCGACATTCCGACTTCGATGCCCTGGTTGTCGAAATTCAGTTGCCTTTGCATTTCAGGTGACCCCTATTGAGCATGTATGCTTCTGCTACTTGTTCTACATGAGAGTTCTTCCGCAAACGGCGAAACGCTTTGACTCGGTGAGTTTCGCGGCATTCCGACTTCGATGCCCCGGTTGCCGAAATTCAGTTGCCTTTGCATTTCGGGTGACCCCTGTTGAGCATGTATGCTTCTGCTACTTGTTCTACATGAGAGTTCTTCCGCAAACGGCGAAACGCTTTGACTCGGTGAGTTTCGCGGCATTCCGACTTCGATTCCCCGTTTCCTGAAATTCAGTTGCCTTTGGATTTCGTTGATCCCTCTTGAGCATGTATGCTTCTGCTACTTGTTTTAAATCATACTTCTTTCGAAAATAGCGAAACGCTTTGACTCGATGAGTTTCGCGGCATTCCGACTTCGATGCCCCGGTTGCCGAAATTCAGTTGCCTTTGCATTTCGGGTGACCCCTCTGGAGCATGTATGCTTCTGCTACTTGTTCTACATGAGAGTTCTTCCGCAAACGGCAAAACGCTTTGACTCCGTGAGTTTCGCGGCATTCCGACTTCGATGCCCCGGTTGCCGAAATTCAGTTGCCTTTGAATTTCTGGTGAGCCCTCTTTAGCATGTATGCTTCTGCTAACTGTTCTACATCAGACTTTTTTCGCAAACGGCGAAACGCTTTCACTCGATGCGTTTCGCGGCATTCCGACTTCGATGCCCCGGTTGCCGAAATTCAATTGCCTTTGCATATCTGGTGATCCCTCTTGAGCATGTATGCTTCTGCTATTTGTTCTACATCAGACTTCTTCCGCAAACGGCGAAACGCTTTGACTCGGTGAGTTTCGCGGCATTCCGACTTCGATGCCCCGGTTGCCGAAATTCAGTTGCCTTTGAATTTCTGGTGAGCCCTCTTTAGCATGTATGCTTCTGCTAACTGTTCTACATCAGACTTTTTCCGCAAACGGCGAAACGCTTTCACTCAATGAGTTTCGCGGCATTCCGACTTCGACGCCCCGGTTGCCGAAATTCAATTGCCTTTGCATTTCTGGTGATCCCTCTTGAGCATGTATGCTTCTGCTATTTGTTCTACATCAGACTTCTTCCGCAAACGGCGAAACGCTTTGACTCGGTGAGTTTCGCGGCATTTCGACTTCGATTCCCCGTTTCCTGAAATTCAGTTGCCTTTGGATTTCGGTGATCCCTCTTGAGCATGTATGCTTCTGCTACTTGTTTTAAATCATACTTCTTTCGAAAATAGCGAAACGCTTTGACTCGGTGAGTTTCGCGGCATTCCGACTTCGATGCCCCGGTTGCCGAAATTAAGTTGCCTTTGCATTTCGGGTGACCCCTCTTGAGCATGTATGCTTCTGCTACTTGTTCTACATGAGAGTTCTTCCGCAAACGGTGAAACGCTTTGACTCGGTGAGTTTCGCGGCATTCCAACTTCTATTCCCCGGTTGCCGAAATTCAGTTGCCTTTGCATTTCGGGTGACCCCTCTTGAGCGTGGATGCTTCTGCTACTTGTTCTACATCAGACTTCTTCCGCAAACGGCGAAACGCTTTGACTCGGTGAGTTTCGCGGCATTCCGACTTCTATTCCCCGGTTGCCGAAATTCAGTTGCCTTTGCATTTCGGCTGACCCCTCTTGAGCATGTATGCTTCTGCTACTTGTTCTACATGAGAGTTCTTCCGCAAACGAGGAAACGCTTTGACTCGGTGAATTTCTCGACATTCCGACTTCGATGCCCCGGTTGCCGAAATTCAGTTGCCTTTGCATTTTGGGTGACCCCTCTGGAGCATGTATGCTTCTACTACTTGTTCTACATGAGAGTTCTTCCGCAAACGGCAAAACGCTTTGACTCCGTGAGTTTCGCGGCATTCCGACTTCGATGCCCCGGTTGCCGAAATTCAGTTGCCTTTGAATTTCTGGTGAGCCCTCTTTAGCATGTATGCTTCTGCTAACTGTTCTACATCAGACTTTTTCCGCAAACGGCGAAACGCTTTCACTCGATGCGTTTCGCGGCATTCCGAATTCGATGCCCCGGTTGCCGAAATTCAATTGCCTTTGCATATCTGGTGATCCCTTTTGAGGATGTATGCTTCTGGTATTTGTTCTACATCAGACTTCTTCCGCAAACGGCGAAACGCTTTGACTCGGTGAGTTTCGCGGCATTCCGACTTCGATTCCCCGTTTCCTGAAATTCAGTTGCCTTTGGATTTCGGTGATCCCTCTTGAGCATGTATGCTTCTGCTACTTGTTTTAAATCATACTTCTTCCGAAAATAGCGAAACGCTTTGACTCGATGAGTTTCGCGGCATTCCGACTTCGACGCCCCGGTTGCAGAAATTCAGTTGCCTTTGAATTTATGGTGATCCCTCTTGACCATGGATGCTTCTGCTACTTGTTCTACATCAGACTTCTTCCGCAAACGGCGAAACGCTTTGACTCGGTGAGTTTCGCGACATTCCGACTTCGATGCCCTGGTTGTCGAAATTCAGTTGCCTTTGCATTTCGGGTGACCCCTATTGAGCATGTATGCTTCTGCTACTTGTTCTACATGAGAGTTCTTCCGCAAACGGCGAAACGCTTTGACTCGGTGAGTTTCGCGGCATTCCGACTTCGATTCCCCGTTTCCTGAAATTCAGTTGCCTTTGGATTTCGGTGATCCCTCTTGAGCATGTATGCTTCTGCTACTTGTTTTAAATCATACTTCTTTCGAAAATAGCGAAACGCTTTGACTCGGTGAGTTTCGCGGCATTCCGACTTCGATGCCCCGGTTGCCGAAATTCAGTTGCCTTTGCATTTCGGGTGACCCCTCTGGAGCATGTATGCTTCTGCTACTTGTTCTACATGAGAGTTCTTCCGCAAACGGCAAAACGCTTTGACTCCGTGAGTTTCGCGGCATTCCGACTTCGATGCCCCGGTTGCCGAAATTCAGTTGCCTTTGCATTTCGGGTGACCCCTATTGAGCATGTATGCTTCTGCTACTTGTTCTACATGAGAGTTCTTCCGCAAACGGCGAAACGCTTTGACTCGGTGAGTTTCGCGGCATTCCGACTTCGATGCCCCGGTTGCCGAAATTCAGTTGCCTTTGCATTTCGGGTGACCCCTCTTGAGCATGTATGCTTCTGCTACTTGTTCTACATGAGAGTTCTTCCGCAAACGGCGAAACGCTTTGACTCGGTGAGTTTCGCGGCATTCCAACTTCGATTCCCCGTTTCCTGAAATTCAGTTGCCTTTGGATTTCGTTGATCCCTCTTGAGCATGTATGCTTCTGCTACTTGTTTTAAATCATACTTCTTTCGAAAATAGCGAAACGCTTTGACTCGATGAGTTTCGCGGCATTCCGACTTCGATGCCCCGGTTGCCGAAATTCAGTTGCCTTTGCATTTCGGGTGACACCTCTGGAGCATGTATGCTTCTGCTACTTGTTCTACATGAGAGTTCTTCCGCAAACGGCAAAACGCTTTGACTCCGTGAGTTTCGCGGCATTCCGACTTCGATGCCCCGGTTGCCGAAATTCAGTTGCCTTTGAATTTCTGGTGAGCCCTCTTTAGCATGTATGCTTCTGCTAACTGTTCTACATCAGACTTTTTCCGCAAACGGCGAAACGCTTTCACTCGATGCGTTTCGCGGCATTCCGACTTCGATGCCCCGGTTGCCGAAATTCAATTGCCTTTGCATATCTGGTGATCCCTCTTGAGCATGTATGCTTCTGCTATTTGTTCTACATCAGACTTCTTCCGCAAACGGTGAAACGCTTTGACTCGGTGAGTTTCGCGGCATTCCGACTTCGATTCCCCGTTTCCTGAAATTCAGTTGCCTTTGGATTTCGGTGATCCCTCTTGAGCATGTATGCTTCTGCTACTTGTTTTAAATCATACTTCTTTCGAAAATAGCGAAACGCTTTGACTCGGTGAGTTTCGCGGCATTCCGACTTCGATGCCCCGGTTGCCGAAATTCAGTTGCCTTTGCATTTCGGGTGACCCCTCTGGAGCATGTATGCTTCTGCTAGTTGTTCTACATGAGAGTTCTTCCGCAAACGGCAAAACGCTTTGACTCCGTGAGTTTCGCGGCATTCCGACTTCGATGCCCCGGTTGCCGAAATTCAGTTGCCTTTGAATTTCTGGTGAGCCCTCTTTAGCATGTATGCTTCTGCTAACTGTTCTACATCAGACTTTTTCCGCAAACGGCGAAATGCTTTCACTCGATGCGTTTCGCGGCATTCCGACTTCGATGCCCCGGTTGCCGAAATTCAATTGCCTTTGCATATCTGGTGATCCCTCTTGAGCATGTATGCTTCTGCTATTTGTTCTACATCAGACTTCTTCCGCAAACGGCGAAACGCTTTGACTCGGTGAGTTTCGCGGCATTCCGACTTCGATTCCCCGTTTCCTGAAATTCAGTTGCCTTTGGATTTCAGTGATCCCTCTTGAGCATGTATGCTTCTGCTACTTGTTTTAAATCATACTTCTTCCGAAAATAGCGAAATGCTTTGACTCGATGAGTTTCGCGGCATTCCGACTTCGACGCCCCGGTTGCAGAAATTCAGTTGCCTTTGAATTTATGGTGATCCCTCTTGACCATGGATGCTTCTGCTACTTGTTCTACATCAGACTTCTTCCGCAAACGGCGAAACGCTTTGACTCGGTGAGTTTCGCGGCATTCCGACTTCTATTCCCCGGTTGCCGAAATTCAGTTGCCTTTGCATTTCGGGTGACCCCTCTTGAGCATGTATGCTTCTGCTACTTGTTCTACATGAGAGTTCTTCCGCAAACGAGGAAACGCTTTGACTCGGTGAATTTCTCGCCATTCCGACTTCGATGCCCCGGTTGCCGAAATTCAGTTGCCTTTGCATTTCGGGTGACCCCTCTGGAGCATGTATGCTTCTGCTACTTGTTCTACATGAGAGTTCTTCCGCAAACGGCAAAACGCTTTGACTCCGTGAGTTTCGCGGCATTTCGACTTCGATGCCCCGGTTGCCGAAATTCAGTTGCCTTTGAATTTCTGGTGAGCCCTCTTTAGCATGTATGCTTCTGCTAACTGTTCTACATCAGACTTTTTCCACAAACGGCGAAACGCTTTCACTCGATGAGTTTCGCGGCATTCCGACTTCGATGCCCCGGTAGCCGAAATTCAATTGCCTTTGCATTTCTGGTGATCCCTCTTGAGCATGTATGCTTCTGCTATTTGTTCTACATCAGACTTCTTCCGCAAACGGCGAAACGCTTTGACTCGGTGAGTTTCGCGGCATTCCGACTTCGATTCCCCGTTTCCTGAAATTCAGTTGCCTTTGGATTTCGGTGATCCCTCTTGAGCATGTATGCTTCTGCTATTTGTTTTAAATCATACTTCTTCCGAAAATAGCGAAACGCTTTGACTCGATGAGTTTCGCGGCATTCCGACTTCGATGCCCCGGTTGCCGAAATTCAGTTGCCTTTGCATTTCGGGTGACCCCTCTTGAGCATGTATGCTTCTGCTACTTGTTCTATATGAGAGTTCTTCAGCAAACGGTGAAATGCTTTGACTCGGTGAGTTTCGCGGCATTCCGACTTCTATTCCCCGGTTGCCGAAATTCAGTTGCCTTTGCATTTCGGGTGACCCCTCTTGAGCATGTATGCTTCTGCTACTTGTTCTACATGAGAGTTCTTCCGCAAACGAGGAAACGCTTTGACTCGGTGAATTTCTCGCCATTCCGACTTCGATGCCCCGGTTGCCGAAATTCAGTTGCCTTTGCATTTCGGGTGACCCCTCTGGAGCATGTATGCTTCTGCTACTTGTTCTACATGAGAGTTCTTCCGCAAACGGCAAAACGCTTTGACTCCGTGAGTTTCGCGGCATTTCGACTTCGATGCCCCGGTTGCCGAAATTCAGTTGCCTTTGAATTTCTGGTGAGCCCTCTTTAGCATGTATGCTTCTGCTAACTGTTCTACATCAGACTTTTTCCACAAACGGCGAAACGCTTTCACTCGATGAGTTTCGCGGCATTCCGACTTCGATGCCCCGGTAGCCGAAATTCAATTGCCTTTGCATTTCTGGTGATCCCTCTTGAGCATGTATGCTTCTGCTATTTGTTCTACATCAGACTTCTTCCGCAAACGGCGAAACGCTTTGACTCGGTGAGTTTCGCGGCATTCCGACTTCGATTCCCCGTTTCCTGAAATTCAGTTGCCTTTGGATTTCGGTGATCCCTCTTGAGCATGTATGCTTCTGCTATTTGTTTTAAATCATACTTCTTCCGAAAATAGCGAAACGCTTTGACTCGATGAGTTTCGCGGCATTCCGACTTCGATGCCCCGGTTGCCGAAATTCAGTTGCCTTTGCATTTCGGGTGACCCCTCTTGAGCATGTATGCTTCTGCTACTTGTTCTATATGAGAGTTCTTCAGCAAACGGTGAAATGCTTTGACTCGGTGAGTTTCGCGGCATTCCGACTTCTATTCCCCGGTTGCCGAAATTCAGTTGCCTTTGCATTTTGGGTGACCCCTCTTGAGCATGGATGCTTCTGCTACTTGTTCTACATCAGACTTCTTCCGCAAACGGCGAAACGCTTTGACTCGGTGAGTTTCGCGGCATTCCGACTTCGATGCCCCGGTTGCCGAAATTCAGTTGCCTTTGCATTTCGGGTGACCCCTCTTGAGCATATATGCTTCTGCTACTTGTTCTACATGAGAGTTCTTCCGCAAACGGTGAAACGCTTTGACTCCGTGAGTTTCGCGGCATTCCAACTTCTATTCCCCGGTTGCCGAAATTCAGCTGCCTTTGCATTTCGGGTGACCCCTCTTGAGCATGGATGCTTCTGCTACTTGTTCTACATCAGACTTCTTCCGCAAACGGCGAAACGCTTTGACTCGGTGAGTTTCGCGGCATTCCGACTTCGATTCCCCGTTTCCTGAAATTCAGTTGCCTTTGGATTTTGGTGATCCCTCTTGAGCATGTATGCTTCTGCTACTTGTTTTAAATCATACTTCTTCCGAAAATAGCGAAATGCTTTGACTCGATGAGTTTCGCGGCATTCCGACTTCGACGCCCCGGTTGCAGAAATTCAGTTGCCTTTGAATTTATGGTGATCCCTCTTGACCATGGATGCTTCTGCTACTTGTTCTACATCAGACTTCTTCCGCAAACGGCGAAACGCTTTGACTCGGTGAGTTTCGCGGCATTCCGACTTCTATTCCCCGGTTGCCGAAATTCAGTTGCCTTTGCATTTCGGGTGACCCCTCTTGAGCATGTATGCTTCTGCTACTTGTTCTACATGAGAGTTCTTCCGCAAACGAGGAAACGCTTTGACTCGGTGAATTTCTCGCCATTCCAACTTCGATGCCCCGGTTGCCGAAATTCAGTTGCCTTTGCATTTCGGGTGACCCCTCTGGAGCATGTATGCTTCTGCTACTTGTTCTACATGAGAGTTCTTCCGCAAACGGCAAAACGCTTTGACTCCGTGAGTTTCGCGGCATTTCGACTTCGATGCCCCGGTTGCCGAAATTCAGTTGCCTTTGAATTTCTGGTGAGCCCTCTTTAGCATGTATGCTTCTGCTAACTGTTCTACATCAGACTTTTTCCACAAACGGCGAAACGCTTTCACTCGATGAGTTTCGCGGCATTCCGACTTCGATGCCCCGGTAGCCGAAATTCAATTGCCTTTGCATTTCTGGTGATCCCTCTTGAGCATGTATGCTTCTGCTATTTGTTCTACATCAGACTTCTTCCGCAAACGGCGAAACGCTTTGACTCGGTGAGTTTCGCGGCATTCCGACTTCGATTCCCCGTTTCCTGAAATTCAGTTGCCTTTGGATTTCGGTGATCCCTCTTGAGCATGTATGCTTCTGCTATTTGTTTTAAATCATACTTCTTCCGAAAATAGCGAAACGCTTTGACTCGATGAGTTTCGCGGCATTCCGACTTTGATGCCCCGGTTGCCGAAATTCAGTTGCCTTTGCATTTCGGGTGACCCCTCTTGAGCATGTATGCTTCTGCTACTTGTTCTATATGAGAGTTCTTCAGCAAACGGCGAAAGGCTTTGACTCGGTGAGTTTCGCGGCATTCCGACTTCTATTCCCCGGTTGCCGAAATTCAGTTGCCTTTGCATTTTGGGTGACCCCTCTTGAGCATGGATGCTTCTGCTACTTGTTCTACATCAGACTTCTTCCGCAAACGGCGAAACGCTTTGACTCGGTGAGTTTCGCGGCATTCCGACTTCGATGCCCCGGTTGCCGAAATTCAGTTGCCTTTGCATTTCGGGTGACCCCTCTTGAGCATGTATGCTTCTGCTACTTGTTCTACATGAGAGTTCTTCTGCAAACGGTGAAACGCTTTGACTCGGTGAGTTTCGCGGCATTCCAACTTCTATTCCCCGGTTGCCGAAATTCAGTTGCCTTTGCATTTCGGGTGACCCCTCTTGAGCATGGATGCTTCTGCTACTTGTTCTACATCAGACTTCTTCCGCAAACGGCGAAACGCTTTGACTCGGTGAGTTTCGCGGCATTCCGACTTCGATGCCCCGGTTGCCGAAATTCAATGGCCTTTGCATTTCTGGTGATCCCTCTTGAGCATGGATGCTTCTGCTACTTGTTCTACATCAGACTTCTTCCGCAAACGGCGAAACGCTTTGCCCCGGTTAGTTTCGCGGCATTCCGACTTCGATACCCCGGTTGCCGAAATTTAATTGCCTTTGAATTTTGGGTGATCCCTCTTGAGCATGTATGCTTCTGCTACTTGTTTTAAATTAGACTTCTTCCCAAAATAGCGAAATGCTTTGACTCGGTGAGTGTCGCGGCATTCCAACTTCGATGCCCCGGTTGTAGAAATTCAGTTGCCTTTGAATTTCTGGTGATCCGTCATGAGAATGGATGCTTCTGCTACTTCTTCTACATCAGACTTCTTCCGCAAACGGCGAAACGCTTTGACTCGGTGAGTTTCGCGGCATTCCGACTTCGATGCCCCGGTTGCCGAAATTCAGTTGCCTTTGCATTTCGGGTGACCCCTCTTGAGCATGTATGCTTCTGCTACTTGTTCTATATGAGAGATCTTCAGCAAACGGCGAAAGGCTTTGACTCGGTGAGTTTCGCGGCATTCCGACTTCTATTCCCAGGTTGCCGAAATTCAGTTGCCTTTGCATTTCGGGTGACCCCTCTTGAGCATGGATGCTTCTGCTACTTGTTCTACATCAGACTTCTTCCGCAAACGGCGAAACGCTTTGACTCGGTGAGTTTCGCGACATTCCCACTTCGATGCCCCGGTTGCCGAAATTCAGTTGCCTTTGCATTTCGGGTGACCCCTCTTGAGCATGTATGCTTCTGCTACTTGTTCTACATGAGAGTTCTTCCGCAAACGGTGAAACGCTTTGACTCGGTGAGTTTCGCGGCATTCCAACTTCTATTCCCCGGTTGCCGAAATTCAGTTGCCTTTGCATTTCGGGTGACCCCTCTTGAGCATGGATGCTTCTGCTACTTGTTCTACATCAGACTTCTTCCGCAAACGGCGAAACGCTTTGACTCGGTGAGTTTCGCGGCATTAAGACTTCGATGCCCCGGTTGCCGAAATTCAATGGCCTTTGCATTTCTGGTGATCCCTCTTGAGCATGGATGCTTCTGCTACTTGTTCTACATCAGACTTCTTCCGCAAACGGCGAAACGCTTTGCCCCGGTTAGTTTCACGGCATTCCGACTTCGATACCCCGGTTGCCGAAATTTAATTGCCTTTGAATTTTGGGTGATCCCTCTTGAGCATGTATGCTTCTGCTACTTGTTTTAAATTAGACTTCTTCCCAAAATAGCGAAATGCTTTGACTCGGTGAGTGTCGCGGCATTCCAACTTCGATGCCACGGTTGTAGAAATTCAGTTGCCTTTGAATTTCTGGTGATCCGTCATGAGCATGGATGCTTCTGCTACTTGTTCTACATCAGACTTCTTCCGCAAACGGCGAAACGCTTTGACTCGGTGAGTTTCGCGGCATTCTGACTTCGATGCCCCGGTTGCCGAAATTCAGTTGCCTTTGCATTTCGGGTGACCCCTCTTGAGCATGTATGCTTCTGCTACTTGTTCTATATGAGAGATCTTCAGCAAACGGCGAAAGGCTTTGACTCGGTGAGTTTCGCGGCATTCCGACTTCTATTCCCAGGTTGCCGAAATTCAGTTGCCTTTGCATTTCGGGTGACCCCTCTTGAGCATGGATGCTTCTGCTACTTGTTCTACATCAGACTTCTTCCGCAAACGGCGAAACGCTTTGACTCGGTGAGTTTCGCGACATTCCGACTTCTATTCCCCGGTTGCCGAAATTCAGTTGCCTTAGAATTTCAGGTGATCCCTCTAGAGCATGTATGCTTCTGCTACTTGTTCTACATCAGACTTCTTCCGCAATCGGGGAAACGCTTTGACTCGATGAGTTTCGCGGCATTCCGACTTCGATGCCCCGGTTGCCGAAATTCAATGGCCTTTGCATTTCTGGTGATCCCTCTTGAGCATGTATGCTTCTGCTAATTGTTCTACATCAGACTTCTTCCGCAAACGGCGAAACGCTTTGACTCGATGAGTTTCATGGCATTCCGACTTCGATGCCCCGGTTGCCGAAATTCAGTTGCCTTTGCATTTCGGGTGACCCCTCTTGAGCATGTATGCTTCTGCTACTTGTTCTACATGAGAGTTCTTCCACAAATGGCAAAACGCTTTGACTCGGTGAGTTTCGCGGCGTTCCGACTTCAATTCCCCGGTTGCCGAAATTCAGTTGCCTTTGTATTTTGGGTGACCCCTCTTGAGCATGGATGCTTCTGCTACTTGTTCTACATCAGACTTCTTCCGCAAACGGCGAAACGCTTTGACTCGGTGAGTTTCGCGGCATTCCGACTTCGATGCCCCGGTTGCCGAAATTCAGTTGCCTTTGCATTTCGGGTGACCCCTCTTGAGCATGTATGCTTCTGCTACTTGTTCTACATGAGAGTTCTTCCGCAAACGGTGAAACGCTTTGACTCGGTGAGTTTCGCGGCATTCCGACTTCTATTCCCCGGTTGCCGAAATTCAGTTGCCTTTGCATTTCGGGTGACCCCTCTTGAGCATGGATGCTTCTGCTACTTGTTCTACATCAGACTTCTTCCGCAAACGGCGAAACGCTTTGACTCGGTGAGTTTCGCGGCATTCCGACTTCGATGCCCCGGTTGCCGAAATTCAATGGCCTTTGCATTTCTGGTGATCCCTCTTGAGCATGGATGCTTCTGCTACTTGTTCTACATCAGACTTCTTCCGCAAACGGCGAAACGCTTTGCCCCGGTTAGTTTCGCGGCATTCCGACTTCGATACCCCGGTTGCCGAAATTTAATTGCCTTTGAATTTTGGGTGATCCCTCTTGAGCATGTATGGTTCTGCTACTTGTTTTAAATTAGACTTCTTCCCAAAATAGCGAAATGCTTTGACTCGGTGAGTGTCGCGGCATTCCAACTTCGATGCCCCGGTTGTAGAAATTCAGTTGCCTTTGAATTTTTGGTGATCCGTCATGAGCATGGATGCTTCTGCTACTTGTTCTACATCAGACTTCTTCCGCAAACGGTGAAACGCTTTGACTCGGTGAGTTTCGCGGCATTCCGACTTCGATGCCCCGGTTGCCGAAATTCAGTTGCCTTTGCATTTCGGGTGACCCCTCTTGAGCATGTATGCTTCTGCTACTTGTTCTATATGAGAGATCTTCAGCAAACGGCGAAAGGCTTTGACTCGGTGAGTTTCGCGGCATTCCGACTTCTATTCCCAGGTTGCCGAAATTCAGTTGCCTTTGCATTTCGGGTGACCCCTCTTGAGCATGGATGCTTCTGCTACTTGTTCTACATCAGACTTCTTCCGCAAACGGCGAAACGCTTTGACTCGGTGAGTTTCGCGACATTCCGACTTCGATGCCCCGGTTGCCGAAATTCAGTTGCCTTTGCATTTCGGGTGACCCCTCTTGAGCATGTATGCTTCTGCTACTTGTTCTACATGAGAGTTCTTCCGCAAAAGACAAAACGCTTTGACTCGGTGAGTTTCGCGGCGTTCCGACTTCTATTCCCCGGTTGCCGAAATTCAGTTGCCTTAGAATTTCAGGTGATCCCTCTAGAGCATGTATGCTTCTGCTACTTGTTCTACATCAGACTTCTTCCGCAAACGGGGAAACGCTTTGACTCGATGAGTTTCGCGGCATTCCGACTTCGATGCCCCGATTGCCGAAATTCAATGGCCTTTGCATTTCTGGTGATCCCTCTTGAGCATGTATGCTTCTGCTAATTGTTCTACATCAGACTTCTTCCGCAAACGGCGAAACGCTTTGACTCGGTGAATTTCGCGGCATTCCGACTTCGATACCCCGGTTGCCGAAATTCAGTTGCCTTTGAATTTCGGGTGACCCCTCTTGAGCATGTATGCTTCTGCTACTTGTTCTACATGAGCGTTCTTCCGCAAACGGCGAAACGCTTTGACTCGATGAGTTTCATGGCATTCCGACTTCGATGCCCCGGTTGCCGAAATTTAGTTGCCTTTGCATTTCGGGTGACCCCTCTTGAGCATGTATGCTTCTGCTACTTGTTCTACATGAGAGTTCTTCCGCAAATGGCAAAACGCTTTGACTCGGTGAGTTTCGCGGCGTTCCGACTTCTATTCCCCGGTTGCCGAAATTCAGTTGCCTTAGAATTTCAGGTGATCCCTCTAGAGCATGTATGCTTCTGCTACTTGTTCTACATCAGACTTCACCGCAAACGGCGAAACGCTTTGACTTGGTGAGTTTCGCGGCATTCCGACTTCGATGCCCCAGTTGCCGAAATTCAGTTGCTTTTGCATTTCGGGTGACCTCTGTTGAGCATGTATGCTTCTACTACTTGTTCTACATCAGACTTCTTCCGCAAACGGGGAAACGCTTTGACTCGATGAGTTTCGCGGCATTCCGACTTCGATGCCCCGGTTGCCGAAATTCAATGGCCTTTGCATTTCTGGTGATCCCTCTTGAGCATGTATGCATCTGCTACTTGTTCTACATCAGACTTCTTCCGCAAACGGCGAAACGCTTTGACTCGGTGAATTTCGCGGCATTCCGACTTCGATGCCCCGGTTGCCGAAATTCAGTTGCTTTTGCATTTCGGGTGAGCCCTCTTGATCATGTATGCTTCTGCTACTTGTTCTACATGAGCGTTCTTCCGCAAACGGCGAAACGCTTTGACACGGTGAGTTTCGCGGCATTCCGACTTTGATGCCCCGGTTGCCGAAATTTAGTTGCCTTTGCATTTCGGGTGACCCCTCTTGAGCATGTATGCTTCTGCTACTTGTTCTACATGAGAGTTCTTCCGCAAAAGACAAAACGCTTTGACTCGGTGAGTTTCGCGGCGTTCCGACTTCTATTCCCCGGTTGTCGAAATTCAGTTGCCTTAGAATTTCAGGTGATCCCTCTAGAGCGTGTATGCTTCTGCTACTTGTTCTACATCAGACTTCTTCCGCAAACGGGGAAACGCTTTGACTCGATGAGTTTCGCGGCATTCCGACTTCGATGCCCCGGTTGCCGAAATTCAATGGCCTTTGCATTTCTGGTGATCCCTCTTGAGCATGTATGCTTCTGCTAATTGTTCTACATCAGACTTCTTCCGCAAACGGCGAAACGCTTTGACTCGATGAGTTTCATGGCATTCCGACTTCGATGCCCCGTTTGCCGAAATTCAGTTGCCTTTGAATTTCTGGTGAGCCCTCTTGAGCATGTATGCTTCTGCTAATTGTTCTACATCAGACTTCTTCCGCAAACGGCGAAACGCTTTGACTCGATGAGTTTCATGGCATTCCGACTTCGATGCCCCGGTTGCCGAAATTCAGTTGCCTTTGCATTTCGGGTGACGCCTCTTGAGCATGTATGCTTCTGCTACTTGTTCTACATGAGAGTTCTTCCGCAAATGGCAAAACGCTTTGACTCGGTGAGTTTCGCGGCGTTCCGACTTCTATTCCCCGGTTGCCGAAATTCAGTTGCCTTAGAATTTCAGGTGATCCCTCTAGAGCATGTATGCTTCTGCTACTTGTTCTACATCAGACTTCACCGCAAACGGCGAAACGCTTTGACTTGGTGAGTTTCGCGGCATTCCGACTTCGATGCCCCGGTTGCCGAAATTCAGTTGCTTTTGCATTTCGGGTGACCTCTGTTGAGCATGTATGCTTCTACTACTTGTTCTACATCAGACTTCTTCCGCAAACGGGGAAACGCTTTGACTCGATGAGTTTCGCGGCATTCCGACTTCGATGCCCCGGTTGCCGAAATTCAATGGCCTTTGCATTTCTGGTGATCCCTCTTGAGCATGTATGCATCTGCTACTTGTTCTACATCAGACTTCT
Organism: Populus davidiana; assembly: GCA_030145905.1. NCBI lineage: Eukaryota > Viridiplantae > Streptophyta > Magnoliopsida > Malpighiales > Salicaceae > Populus > Populus davidiana. The sequence goes on along the minus strand of CM057794.1, from coordinate 305,541 downwards.
TCCGCAAACGGCGAAACGCTTTGACTCGGTGAATTTCGCGGCATTCCGACTTCGATGCCCCGGTTGCCGAAATTCAGTTGCTTTTGCAATTCGGGTGACCCCTCTTGAGCATGTATGCTTCTGCTACTTGTTCTACATGAGCGTTCTTCCGCAAACGGCGAAACGCTTTGACACGGTGAGTTTCGCGGCATTCCGACTTCTATTCCCCGGTTGCCGAAATTCAGTTGCCTTTGCATTTCGGGTGACCCCTCTTGAGCATGTATGCTTCTGCTACTTGTTCTACATCAGACTTCTTCCGCAAACGGGGAAACGCTTTGACTCGGTGAGTTTCGTGGCATTCCGACTTTGATGCCCCGGTTGCCGAAATTCAATGGCCTTTGCATTTCTGGTGATCCCTCTTGAGCATGTATGCTTCTGCTAATTGTTCTACATCAGACTTCTTCCGCAAACGGCGAAACGCTTTGACTCGGTGAGTTTCGTGGCATTCCGACTTTGATGCCCCGGTTGCCGAAATTCAATGGCCTTTGCATTTCTGGTGATCCCTCTTGAGCATGGATGCTTCTGCTACTTGTTCTACATCAGACTTCTTCCGCAAACGGCGAAACGCTTTGCCCCGGTTAGTTTCGCGGCATTCCGACTTCGATACCCCGGTTGCCGAAATTTAATTGCCTTTGAATTTTGGGTGATCCCTCTTGAGCATGTATGATTCTGCTACTTGTTTTAAATTAGACTTCTTCCCAAAATAGCGAAATGCTTTGACTCGATGAGTGTCGCGGCATTCCGACTTCGATTCCCCGTTTCCTGAAATTCATTTGCCTTTGGATTTCGGGTGATCCCTCTTGAGCTTGTATGGTTCTGCTACTTGTTTTAAATCAGACTTCTTCCGAAAATAGCAAAACGCTTTGACTCGATGAGTTTCGTGGCATTCCGACTTTGAAGCCCCGGTTGAAGAAATTCAGTTGCCTTTGAATTTATGGTGATCCCTCTTGACCATGGATGCTTCTGCTACTTGTTCTACATCAGACTTCTTCCGCAAACGGCGAAACACTTTGCCCCGGTTAGTTTCGCGGCATTCCGACTTCGATGCCCCGGTTGCCGAAATTCAGTTGCCTTTGCATTTCGGGTGACCCCTCTTGAGCATGTATGCTTCTGCTACTTGTTCTAAATGAGAGTTCTTCAGCAAACGGCGAAACGCTTTGACTCGGTGAGTTTCGTGGCATTCCGACTTCGATGCCCCGGTTGCCGAAATTCAGTTGCCTTTGTATTTCGGGTGAGCCCTCTTGAGCATGTATGCTTCTGCTACTTGTTCTACATGAGAGTTCTTCCGCAAACGACAAAACGCTTTGACTCGGTGAGTTTCGCGGCGTTCCGACTTCTATTCCCCGGTTGCCGAAATTCAGTTGCCTTAGAATTTCAGTTGATCCCTCTAGAGCATGTATGCTTCTGCTACTTGTTCTACATCAGACTTCTTCCGCAAACGGGGAAACGCTTTGACTCGATGAGTTTCGCGGCATTCCGACTTCGATGCCCCGGTTGCCGAAATTCAATGGCCTTTGCATTTCTGGTGATCCCTCTTGAGCATGTATGCTTCTGCTAATTGTTCTACATCAGACTTCTTCCGCAAACGGCGAAACGCTTTGACTCGGTGAGTTTCGTGGCATTCCGACTTCGATGCCCCGGTTGCCGAAATTCAGTTGCCTTTGTATTTCGGGTGAGCCCTCTTGAGCATGTATGCTTCTGCTACTTGTTCTACATGAGAGTTCTTCTGCAAACGGCGAAACGCTTTGACTCGGTGAGTTTCGTGGCATTCCGACTTCGATGCCCCGGTTGCCGAAATTCAGTTGCCTTTGCATTTCGGGTGACACCTTTGGAGCATGTATGCTTCTGCTACTTGTTCTACATGAGAGTTCTTCCGCAAACGGCGAAACGCTTTGACGCGTTGAGTTTCGCGGCATTCCGACTTCGATGCCCCGATTGCCGAAATTCAGTTGCCTTTGAATTTCTGGTGAGCCCTCTTGAGCATGTATGCTTCGGCTAATTGTTCTACATCAGACTTCTTCCGCAAACGGCGAAACGCTTTGACTCGATGAGTTTCGCGGCATTCCGTCTTCGATGCCCCGGTTGCCGAAATTCAATGGCCTTTGCATTTCTGGTGATCCCTCTTGAGCATGTATGCTTCTGCTACTTGTTCTACATCAGACTTCTTCCGCAAACGGCGAAACGCTTTGACTCGGTGAGTTTCGTGGCATTCCGACTTCGATGCACAGGTTGCCGAAATTCAGTTGCCTTTGCATTTCGGGTGACCCCTCTTGAGCATGTATGCTTCTGCTACTTGTTCTACATCAGACTTCTTCCGCAAACGGCGAAACGCTTTGACTCTGTGAGTTTCGTGGCATTCCAACTTCGATGCCCCGGTTGCCGAAATTCAATGGCCTTTGCATTTCTGGTGATCCCTCTTGAGCATGTATGCTTCTGCTAATTGTTCTACATCAGACTTCTTCCGCAAACGGCGAAACGCTTTGACTCTGTGAGTTTCGTGGCATTCCAACTTCGATGCCCCGGTTGCCGAAATTCAGTTGCCTTTGCATTTCGGGTGACCCCTCTTGAGCATGTATGCTTCTGCTACTTGTTCTACATGAGAGTTCTTCCGCAAACGGCGAAACGCTTTGACTCGGTGAGTTTCGTGGCATTCTGACTTCGATGCCCCGGTTGCCGAATTTCAGTTGCCTTTGCATTTCGGGTCACCCCTCTTGAGCATGTATGCTTCTGCTACTTGTTCTACATGAGAGTTCTTCTGCAAACGGCGAAACGCTTTGACTCGGTGAGTTTCGCGGCATTCCGACTTCGATGCCCCGGTTACCGAAATTCAGTTGCCTTTTCATTTCGGGTGACCCCTCTTGAGCAAGTATGCTTCTGCTACTTGTTCTACATGAGAGTTCTTCCGCAAACGGCGAAACGCTTTCACTCGGTGAGTTTCGCGGCATTCCAACTTCTATTCCCCGGTTGCCGAAATTCAGTTGCCTTTGCATTTCGGGTGACCCCTCTTGAGCATGTATGCTTCTGCTACTTGTTCTACCTCAGACTTCTTCCGCAAACGGGGAAACGCTTTGACTCGGTGAATTTTGTGGCATTCCGACATCGATTCCCCGTTTCCCGAAATTCAGTTGCCTTTGGATTTCGGGTGATCCCTCTTGAGCATGTATGCTTCTGCTACTTGTTTTAAATCAGACTTCTTCCGAAAAAAGCGAAACGCTTTGACTCGATGAGTTTCGCGGCATTCCGACTTCGATGCCCCGGTTGCAGAAATTCAGTTGCCTTTGAATTTATGGTGATCCCTCTTGAGCATGGATGCTTCTGCTACTTGTTCTACATGAGAGTTCTTCCGCAAACGGCGAAACGCTTTGACTCGGTGAGTTTCGCGGCATTCCGACTGCGATGTCCCGGTTGCCGAAATTCAGTTGCCTTTGAATTTATGGTGATCCCTCTTGAGCATGGATGCTTCTGCTACTTGTTCTACATCAGACTTCTTCCGCAAACGGGGAAACACTTTGACTGGGTGAGTTTCGCGGCATTCCGACTTCGAGGCCCCGATTGCCGAAATTCAGTTGCCTTTGAATTTCGGGTGACCCCTCTAGAGCATGTATGCTTCTGCTACTTGTTCTACATGAGAGTTCTTCCACAAACGGCGAAACGCTTTGACTCGTTGAGTTTCGCGGCATTCCGACTTCGATGCCCCGATTGCCGAAATTCAGTTGCCTTTGAATTTCTGGTGAGCCCTCTTGAGCATGTATGCTTCTGCTAATTGTTCTACATCAGACTTCTTCCGCAAATGGCGAAACGCTTTGACTCGATGAGTTTCATGGCATTCCGACTTCGATGCCCCGATTGCCGAAATTCAGTTGCCTTTGAATTTCTGGTGAGCCCTCTTGAGCATGTATGATTCTGCTAATTGTTCTACATCAGACTTCTTCCGCAAACGGCGAAACGCTTTGACTCGATGAGTTTCATGGCATTCCGACTTCGATGCCCCGGTTGCCGAAATTCAGTTGCCTTTGAATTTCTGGTGAGCCCTCTTGAGCATGTATGATTCTGCTAATTGTTCTACATCAGACTTCTTCCGCAAACGGCGAAACGCTTTGACTCGATGAGTTTCATGGCATTCCGACTTCGATGCCCCGGTTGCCGAAATTCAGTTGCCTTTGCATTTCGGGTGAGCCCTCTTGAGCATGTATGCTTCTGCTACTTGTTCTACATGAGAGTTCTTCCGCAAATGGCAAAACGCTTTGACTCGGTGAGTTTCGCGGCGTTCCGACTTCTATTCCCCGGTTGCCGAAATTCAGTTGCCTTAGAATTTCAGGTGATCCCTCTAGAGCATGTATGCTTCTGCTACTTGTTCTACATCAGACTTGTTCCGCAAACGGGGAAACGCTTTGACTCGATGAGTTTCGCGGCATTCCGACTTCGATGCCCCGGTTGCCGAAATTCAATGGCCTTTGCATTTCTGGTGATCCCTCTTGAGCATGTATGCATCTGCTACTTGTTCTACATCAGACTTCTTCCGCAAACGGCGAAACGCTTTGACTCGGTGAATTTCGCGGCATTCCGACTTCGATGCCCCGGTTGCCGAAATTCAGTTGCTTTTGCATTTCGGGTGACCCCTCTTGAGCATGTATGCTTCTGCTACTTGTTCTACATGAGCGTTCTTCCGCAAACGGCGAAACGCTTTGACTCGGTGAGTTTCGCGGCATTCCGACTTCGATGCCCCGGTTGCCGAAATTTAGTTGCCTTTGCATTTCGGGTGACCCCTCTTGAGCATGTATGCTTCTGCTACTTGTTCTACATGAGAGTTCTTCCGCAAACGACAAAACGCTTTGACTCGGTGAGTTTCGCGGCGTTCCGACTTCTATTCCCCGGTTGCCGAAATTCAGTTGCCTTAGAATTTCAGGTGATCCCTCTAGAGCATGTATGCTTCTGCTACTTGTTCTACATCAGACTTCTTCCGCAAACGGGGAAACGCTTTGACTCGATGAGTTTCGCGGCATTCCGACTTCGATGCCCCGGTTGCCGAAATTCAATGGCCTTTGCATTTCTGGTGATCCCTCTTGAGCATGTATGCTTCTGCTAATTGTTCTACATCAGACTTCTTCCGCAAACGGCGAAACGCTTTGACTCGGTGAGTTTCGTGGCATTCCGACTTCGATGCCCCGGTTGCCGAAATTCAGTTGCCTTTGTATTTCGGGTGAGCCCTCTTGAGCATGTATGCTTCTGCTACTTGTTCTACATGAGAGTTCTTCTGCAAACGGCGAAACGCTTTGACTCGGTGAGTTTCGCGGCATTCCGACTTCGATGCCCCGGTTGCCGAAATTCAGTTGCCTTTGCATTTCGGGTGACCCCTCTGGAGCATGTATGCTTCTGCTACTTGTTCTATATGAGAGTTCTTCCGCAAACGGCGAAACGCTTTGACTCGTTGAGTTTCGCGGCATTCCGACTTCGATGCCCCGTTTGCCGAAATTCAGTTGCCTTTGAATTTCTGGTGAGCCCTCTTGAGCATGTATGCTTCGGCTAATTGTTCTACATCAGACTTCTTCCGCAAACGGCGAAACGCTTTGACTCGATGAGTTTCGCGGCATTCGGACTTCGATGCCCCGGTTGCCGAAATTCAATGGCCTTTGCATTTCTGGTGATCCCTCTTGAGCATGTATGCTTCTGCTACTTGTTCTACATCAGACTTCTTCCGCAAACGGCGAAACGCTTTGACTTGGTGAGTTTCATGGCATTCCGACTTCGATGCACAGGTTGCCGAAATTCCGTTGCCTTTGCATTTCGGGTGACCCCTCTTGAGCATGTATGCTTCTGCTACTTGTTCTACATCAGACTTCTTCCGCAAACGGCGAAACGCTTTGACTCGGTGAGTTTCGTGGCATTCCAACTTCGATGCCCCGGTTGCCGAAATTCAGTTGCCTTTGCATTTCGGGTGACCCCTCTTGAGCATGTATGCTTCTGCTACTTGTTCTACATGAGAGTTCTTCCGCAAACGGCGAAACGCTTTGACTCGGTGAGTTTCGTGGCATTCTAACTTCGATGCCCCGGTTGCCGAATTTCAGTTGCCTTTGCATTTCGGGTCACCCCTCTTGAGCATGTATGCTTCTGCTACTTGTTCTACATGAGAGTTCTTCTGCAAACGGCGAAACGCTTTGACTCGGTGAGTTTCGCGGCATTCCGACTTCGATGCCCCAGTTGCCGAAATTCAGTTGCCTTTTCATTTCGGGTGACCCCTCTTGAGCAAGTATGCTTCTGCTACTTGTTCTACATGAGAGTTCTTCCGCAAACGGCGAAACGCTTTCACTCGGTGAGTTTCGCGGCATTCCAACTTCTATTCCCCGGTTGCCGAAATTTAGTTGCCTTTGCATTTCGGGTGACCCCTTTTGAGCATGTATGCTTCTGCTACTTGTTCTACATGAGAGTTCTTCCGCAAACGGCGAAATGCTTTGACTCGTTGAGTTTCGCGGCATTCCGACTTCAATGCCCCGATTGGTGAAATTCAGTTGCCTTTGAATTTCTGGTGAGCCCTCTTGAGCATGTATGCTTCGGCTAATTGTTCTACATCAGACTTCTTCCGCAAACGGCGAAACGCTTTGACTCGATGAGTTTCGCGGCATTCGGACTTCGATGCCCCGGTTGCCGAAATTCAATGGCCTTTGCATTTCTGGTGATCCCTCTTGAGCATGTATGCTTCTGCTACTTGTTCTACATCAGACTTCTTCCGCAAACGGCGAAACGCTTTGACTTGGTGAGTTTCATGGCATTCCGACTTCGATGCACAGGTTGCCGAAATTCCGTTGCCTTTGCATTTCGGGTGACCCCTGTTGAGCATGTATGCTTCTGCTACTTGTTCTACATCAGACTTCTTCCGCAAACGGCGAAACGCTTTGACTCGGTGAGTTTCGTGGCATTCCAACTTCGATGCCCCGGTTGCCGAAATTCAGTTGCCTTTGCATTTCGGGTGACCCCTCTTGAGCATGTATGCTTCTGCTACTTGTTCTACATGAGAGTTCTTCCGCAAACGGCGAAACGCTTTGACTCGGTGAGTTTCGTGGCATTCTAACTTCGATGCCCCGGTTGCCGAATTTCAGTTGCCTTTGCATTTCGGGTCACCCCTCTTGAGCATGTATGCTTCTGCTACTTGTTCTACATCAGACTTCTTCCGCAAACGGCGAAACGCTTTGACTCGATGAGTTTCATGGCATTCCGACTTCGATGCCCCGGTTGCCGAAATTCAGTTGCGTTTGCATTTCGGGTGACCCCTCTTGAGCAAGTATGCTTCTGCTACTTGTTCTACATGAGAGTTCTTCCGCAAACGGCGAAACGCTTTAACTCGGTGAGTTTCGCGGCATTCCAACCACGATTCCCCAGTTGCCGAAATTCAGTTGCCTTTTGAATTTCTGGTGAGCCCTCTTGAGCATGTATGCTTCGGCTAATTGTTTTACATCAGACTTCTTACGCAAACGGCGAAACGCTTTGACTCGATGAGTTTCGCGGCATTCCGACTTTGATGCCCCGGTTGCCGAAATTCAGTTGCTTTTGCATTTCGGGTGACCCCTCTTGAGCTTGTATGCTTCTGCTACTTGTTCTACATCAGACTTCTTCCGCAAACGGGGAAACGCTTTGACTCGGTGAATTTCGCGGCATTCCGACTTCGATTCCCCGTTTCCCGAAATTCAGTTGCCTTTGGATTTCAGGTGATCCCTCTTGAGCATGTATGCTTCTGCTACTTGTTCTACATCAGACTTCACCGCAAACGGCGAAACGCTTTGACTTGGTGAGTTTCGCGGCATTCCGACTTCGATGCCCCGGTTGCTGAAATTCAGTTGCTTTTGCATTTCGGGTGACCCCTCTTGAGCATGTATGCTTCTGCTACTTGTTCTACATGAGCGTTCTTCCGCAAACGGCGAAACGCTTTGACTCTGTGAGTTTCGCGGCATTCCGACTCGATGCCCCGATTGCCGAAATTTAGTTGCCTTTGCATTTCGGGTGACCCCTCTTGAGCATGTATGCTTCTGCTACTTGTTCTACATGAGAGTTCTTCCGCAAACGGCGAAACGCTTTAACTCGGTGAGTTTCGCGGCATTCCAACTTCTATTCCCCAGTTGCCGAAATTCAGTTGCCTTTGAATTTATGGTGATCCCTCTTGAGCATGGATGCTTCTGCTACTTGTTCTACATCAGACTTCTTCCGCAAACGGCGAAATTCTTTGACATGGTGAGTTTCGCGGCATTCCGACTTCGATGCCCCGGTTGTCGAAATTCAGTTGCCTTTGGATTTTGGGTGACCCCTCTTGAGCATGTATGCTTCTGCTACTTGTTCTACATCAGACTTCTTCCGCAAATGGCGAAACGCTTTGACTTGGAGAGTTTCGCGGCATTCCGACTTCGATGCCCCGGTTGCCAAAATTTAGTTGCTTTTGCATTTCGGGTCACCCCTCTTGAGCATGTATGCTTCTGCTACTTGTTCTACATCAGACTTCTTCCGCAAACGGTGAAACGCTTTGACTCGGTGAGTTTCGTGGCATTCTGACTTCGATGCCCCGGTTGCCGAAATTCAGTTGCCTTTGCATTTCGGGTGACCCCTCTTGAGCAAGTATGCTTCTGCTACTTGTTCTACATGAGAGTTCTTCCGCAAACGGCGAAACGCTTTAACTCGGTGAGTTTCGCGGCATTCCAACTTCTATTCCCCAGTTGCCGAAATTCAGTTGCCTTTGCATTTCGGGTGACCCCTCTTGGGCATGTATGCTTCTGCTACTTGTTCTACATCAGACTTCTTCCGCAAATGGGGAAACGCTTTGACTCGGTGAATTTTGCGGCATTCCGACATCGATTCCCCGTTTCCCGAAATTCAGTTGCCTTTGGATTTCGGGTGATCCCTCTTGAGCATGTATGCTTCTGCTACTTGTTTTAAATCAGACTTCTTCCGAAAATAGCGAAACGCTTTGACTCGATGAGTTTCGCGGCATTATGACTTCGATGCCCCGGTTGTAGAAATTCAGTTGCCTTTGAATTTATGGTGATCCCTCTTGAGCATGGATGCTTCTGCTACTTGTTCTACATCAGACTTCTTCCGCAAATGGCGAAACGCTTTGACTCGGTGAGTTTCGCGGCATTCCGACTACGATGCCCCGGTTGTCGAAATTCAGTTGCCTTTGCATTTCGGGTGACCCCTCTTGAGCATGTATGCTTCTGCTACTTGTTCTACATCAGACTTCTTCCGCAAACGGCGAAACGCTTTAACTCGGTGAGTTTCGCGGCATTCCAACTTCTATTCCCCAGTTGCCGAAATTCAGTTGCCTTTGCATTTCGGGTGACCCCTCTTGGGCATGTATGCTTCTGCTACTTGTTCTACATCAGACTTCTTCCGCAAATGGGGAAACGCTTTGACTCGGTGAATTTTGCGGCATTCCGACATCGATTCCCCGTTTCCCGAAATTCAGTTGCCTTTGGATTTCGGGTGATCCCTCTTGAGCATGTATGCTTCTGCTACTTGTTTTAAATCAGACTTCTTCCGAAAATAGCGAAACGCTTTGACTCGATGAGTTTCGCGGCATTATGACTTCGATGCCCCGGTTGTAGAAATTCAGTTGCCTTTGAATTTATGGTGATCCCTCTTGAGCATGGATGCTTCTGCTACTTGTTCTACATCAGACTTCTTCCGCAAACGGCGAAATTTTTTGACTCGGTGTGTTTCGCGGCATTCGGACTTCGATGCCCCGGTTGCCTAAATTCAGTTGCCTTTGCATTTCGGGTGACCCCTCTGGAGCATGTATGCTTCTGCTACTTGTTCTATATGAGAGTTCTTCCGCAAACGGCGAAACGCTTTGACTCGTTGAGTTTCGCGGCATTCCGACTTCGATGCCCCGTTTGCCGAAATTCAGTTGCCTTTGCATTTCGGGTGACCCCTCTTGAGCAAGTATGCTTCTGCTACTTGTTCTACATGAGAGTTCTTCCGCAAACGGCGAAACACTTTAACTCGGTGAGTTGCGCGGCATTCCAACTTCTATTCCCCAGTTGCCGAAATTCAGTTGCCTTTGCATTTCGGGTGACCCCTCTTGAGCATGTATGCTTCTGCTACTTGTTCTACATCAGACTTCTTCCGCAAATGGGGAAACGCTTTGACTCGGTGAATTTTGCGGCATTCCGACATCGATTCCCCGTTTCCCGAAATTCAGTTGCCTTTGGATTTCGGGTGATCCCTCTTAAGCATGTATGCTTCTGCTACTTGTTTTAAATCAGACTTCTTTCGAAAATAGCGAAACGCTTTGACTCGATGAGTTTCGCGGCATTCCGACTTCGATGCCCCGGTTGCAGAAATTCAGTTGCCTTTGAATTTATGGTGATCCCTCTTGAGCATGGATGCTTCTGCTACTTGTTCTACATCAGACTTCTTCCGCAAACGGCGAAATTTTTTGACTCGGTGTGTTTCGCGGCATTCGGACTTCGATGCCCCGGTTGCCTAAATTCAGTTGCCTTTGCATTTCGGGTGACCCCTCTGGAGCATGTATGCTTCTGCTACTTGTTCTATATGAGAGTTCTTCCGCAAACGGCGAAACGCTTTGACTCGTTGAGTTTCGCGGCATTCCGACTTCGATGCCCCGTTTGCCGAAATTCAGTTGCCTTTGAATTTCTGGTGAGCCCTCTTGAGCATGTATGCTTCGGCTAATTGTTCTACATCAGACTTCTTCCGCAAACGGCGAAACGCTTTGACTCGATGAGTTTCGCGGCATTCGGACTTCGATGCCCCGGTTGCCGAAATTCAATGGCCTTTGCATTTCTGGTGATCCCTCTTGAGCATGTATGCTTCTGCTACTTGTTCTACATCAGACTTCTTCCGCAAACGGCGAAACGCTTTGACTTGGTGAGTTTCGTGGCATTCCGACTTCGATGCACAGGTTGCCGAAATTCAGTTGCCTTTGCATTTCGGGTGACCCCTCTTGAGCATGTATGCTTCTGCTACTTGTTCTACATCAGACTTCTTCCGCAAACGGCGAAACGCTTTGACTCGGTGAGTTTCGTGGCATTCCAACTTCGATGCCCCGGTTGCCGAAATTCAGTTGCCTTTGCATTTCGGGTGACCCCTCTTGAGCATGTATGCTTCTGCTACTTGTTCTACATGAGAGTTCTTCCGCAAACGGCGAAACGCTTTGACTCGGTGAGTTTCGTGGCATTCTAACTTCGATGCCCCGGTTGCCGAATTTCAGTTGCCTTTGCATTTCGGGTCACCCCTCTTGAGCATGTATGCTTCTGCTACTTGTTCTACATGAGAGTTCTTCTGCAAACGGCGAAACGCTTTGACTCGGTGAGTTTCGCGGCATTCCGACTTCGATGCCCCGGTTGCCGAAATTCAGTTGCCTTTTCATTTCGGGTGACCCCTCTTGAGCAAGTATGCTTCTGCTACTTGTTCTACATGAGAGTTCTTCCGCAAACGGCGAAACGCTTTCACTCGGTGAGTTTCGCGGCATTCCAACTTCTATTCCCCGGTTGCCGAAATTCAGTTGCCTTTGCATTTCGGGTGACCCCTTTTGAGCATGTATGCTTCTGCTACTTGTTCTACATGAGAGTTCTTCCGCAAACGGCGAAATGCTTTGACTCGTTGAGTTTCGCGGCATTCCGACTTCAATGCCCCGATTGGTGAAATTCAGTTGCCTTTGAATTTCTGGTGAGCCCTCTTGAGCATGTATGCTTCCGCTAGTTGTTCTACATCAGACTTCTTCCGCAAACGGCGAAACGCTTTGACTCGATGAGTTTCATGGCATTCCGACTTCGATGCCCCGGTTGCCGAAATTCAGTTGCGTTTGCATTTCGGGTGACCCCTCTTGAGCAAGTATGCTTCTGCTACTTGTTCTACATGAGAGTTCTTCCGCAAACGGCGAAACGCTTTAACTCGGTGAGTTTCGCGGCATTCCAACCACGATTCCCCAGTTGCCGAAATTCAGTTGCCTTTTGAATTTCTGGTGAGCCCTCTTGAGCATGTATGCTTCGGCTAATTGTTTTACATCAGACTTCTTACGCAAACGGCGAAACGCTTTGACTCGATGAGTTTCGCGGCATTCCGACTTTGATGCCCCGGTTGCCGAAATTCAATGCCCTTTGCATTTCTGGTGATCCCTCTTGAGCATGTATGCTTCTGCTACTTGTTCTACATCAGACTTCTTCCGCAAACGGGGAAACGCTTTGACTCGGTGAATTTCGCGGCATTCCGACTTCGATTCCCCGTTTCCCGAAATTCAGTTGCCTTTGGATTTCAGGTGATCCCTCTTGAGCATGTATGCTTCTGCTACTTGTTCTACATCAGACTTCACCGCAAACGGCGAAACGCTTTGACTTGGTGAGTTTCGCGGCATTCCGACTTCGATGCCCCGGTTGCTGAAATTCAGTTGCTTTTACATTTCGGGTGACCCCTCTTGAGCATGTATGCTTCTGCTACTTGTTCTACATGAGCGTTCTTCCGCAAACGGCGAAACGCTTTGACTCTGTGAGTTTCGCGGCATTCCGACTTCGATGCCCCGATTGCCGAAATTTAGTTGCCTTTGCATTTCGGGTGACCCCTCTTGAGCATGTATGCTTCTGCTACTTGTTCTACATGAGAGTTCTTCCGCAAACGGCGAAACGCTTTGACTCGGTGAGTTTCACGGCATTCCGACTTCGATGCCCCGGTTGCCGAAATTCAGTTGCCTTTGAATTTATGGTGATCCCTCTTGAGCATGGATGCTTCTGCTACTTGTTCTATATCAGACTTCTTCCGCAAACGGCGAAATTCTTTGACATGGTGAGTTTCACGGCATTCCGACTTCGATGCCCCGGTTGTCGAAATTCAGTTGCCTTTGGATTTTGGGTGACCCCTCTTGAGCATGTATGCTTCTGCTACTTGTTCTACATCAGACTTCTTCCGCAAATGGCGAAACGCTTTGACTTGGAGAGTTTCGCGGCATTCCGACTTCGATGCCCCGGTTGCCAAAATTTAGTTGCTTTTGCATTTCGGGTCACCCCTCTTGAGCATGTATGCTTCTGCTACTTGTTCTACATCAGACTTCTTCCGCAAACGGTGAAACGCTTTGACTCGGTGAGTTTCGTGGCATTCTGACTTCGATGCCCCGGTTGCCGAAATTCAGTTGCCTTTGCATTTCGGGTGACCCCTCTTGAGCAAGTATGCTTCTGCTACTTGTTCTACATGAGAGTTCTTCCGCAAACAGCGAAACGCTTTAACTCGGTGAGTTTCGCGGCATTCCAACTTCTATTCCCCAGTTGCCGAAATTCAGTTGCCTTTGCATTTCGGGTGACCCCTCTTGGGCATGTATGCTTCTGCTACTTGTTCTACATCAGACTTCTTCCGCAAATGGGGAAACGCTTTGACTCGGTGAATTTTGCGGCATTCCGACATCGATTCCCCGTTTCCCGAAATTCAGTTGCCTTTGGATTTCGGGTGATCCCTCTTGAGCATGTATGCTTCTGCTACTTGTTTTAAATCAGACTTCTTCCGAAAATAGCGAAATGCTTTGACTCGATGAGTTTCGCGGCATTACGACTTCGATGCCCCGGTTGCAGAAATTCAGTTGCCTTTGAATTTATGGTGATCCCTCTTGAGCATGGATGCTTCTGCTACTTGTTCTACATCAGACTTCTTCCGCAAATGGCGAAACGCTTTGACTCGGTGAGTTTCGCGGCATTCCGACTACGATGCCCCGGTTGTCGAAATTCAGTTGCCTTTGCATTTCGGGTGACCCCTCTTGAGCATGGATGCTTCTGCTACTTGTTCTACATCAGACTTCTTCCGCAAATGGCGAAACGCTTTGACTCGGTGAGTTTCGCGGCATTCCGACTACGATGCCCCGGTTGTCGAAATTCAGTTGCCTTTGCATTTCGGGTGACCCCTCTTGAGCATGTATGCTTCGGCTACTTGTTCTACATGAGAGTTCTTCCGCAAACGGCAAAACACTTTAACTCGGTGAGTTGCGCGGCATTCCAACTTCTATTCCCCAGTTGCCGAAATTCAGTTGCCTTTGCATTTCGGGTGACCCCTCTTGAGCATGTATGCTTCTGCTACTTGTTCTACATCAGACTTCTTCCGCAAATGGGGAAAAGCTTTGACTCGGTGAATTTTGCGGCATTCCGACATCGATTCCCCGTTTCCCGAAATTCAGTTGCCTTTGGATTTCGGGTGATCCCTCTTAAGCATGTATGCTTCTGCTACTTGTTTTAAATCAGACTTCTTTCGAAAATAGCGAAACGCTTTGACTCGATGAGTTTCGCGGCATTCCGACTTCGATGCCCCGGTTGCAGAAATTCAGTTGCCTTTGAATTTATGGTGATCCCTCTTGAGCATGGATGCTTCTGCTACTTGTTCTACATCAGACTTCTTCCGCAAACGGCGAAATTTTTTGACTCGGTGTGTTTCGCGGCATTCGGACTTCGATGCCCCGGTTGCCTAAATTCAGTTGCCTTTGCATTTCGGGTGACCCCTCTTGAGCATGTATGCTTCTGCTACTTGTTCTACATGAGAGTTCTTCCGCAAACGGCGAAACGCTTTGACTCGGTGAGTTTCGTGGCATTCCGACTTCGATGCCCCGGTTGCCGAAATTCAGTTGCCTTTGAATTTATGGTGATCCCTCTTGAGCATGGATGCTTCTGCTACTTGTTCTACATCAGACTTCTTCTGCAAACGGCGAAACGCTTTGACTCGGTGAGTTTCGCGGCATTCCGACTACGATGCCCCGGTTGTCGAAATTCAGTTGCCTTTGCATTTCGGGTGACCCCTCTTGAGCATGTATGCTTCTGCTACTTGTTCTACATGAGAGTTCTTCCGCAAACGGCGAAACGCTTTGACTCGGTGAGTTTCGCGGCATTCCAACTTCGATGCCCCGGTTGCCGAAATTCAGTTGCCTTTGCATTTCGGGTGACCCCTCTTGAGCATGTATGCTTCTGCTACTTGTTCTACATCAGACTTCTTCCGCAAACGGCGAAACGCTTTGACTCGGTGAGTTTCGTGGCATTCCAACTTCGATGCCCCGGTTGCCGAAATTCAGTTGCCTTTGCATTTCGGGTGACCGCTCTAGAGCATGTATGCTTCTGCTACTTGTTCTACATGAGAGTTCTTCCGCAAACGGCGAAACGCTTTGACTCGGTGAGTTTCGCGGCATTCCGACTTCGATGCCCCGGTTGCCTAAATTCAGTTGCCTTTGCATTTCGGGTGACCCCTCTTGAGCATGTATGCTTCTGCTACTTGTTCTACATGAGAGTTCTTCCGCAAACGGCGAAAGGCTTTGACTCGGTGAGTTTCGCGGCATTCCAACTTCGATGCCCCGGTTGCCGAAATTCAGTTGCCTTTGCATTTCGGGTGACCCCTCTTGAGCATGTATGCTTCTGCTACTTGTTCTACATCAGACTTCTTCCGCAAACGGCGAAACACTTTGACTCGGTGAGTTTCGTGGCATTCCAACTTCGATGCCCCGGTTGCCTAAATTCAGTTGCCTTTGCATTTCGGGTGACCCCTCTTGAGCATGTATGCTTCTGCTACTTGTTCTACATGAGAGTTCTTCCGCAAACGGCGAAACGCTTTGACTCGGTGAGTTTCGCGGCATTCCGACTTCGATGCCCCGGTTGCCGAAATTCAGTTGCCTTTGAATTTATGGTGATCCCTCTTGAGCATGGATGCTTCTGCTACTTGTTCTACATCAGACTTCTTCCGCAAACGGCGAAATTCTTTGACTCGGTGAGTTTCGCGGCATTCCGACTTCGATGTCCCGGTTGCCGAAATTCAATTGCCTTTGGATTTCGGGTGATCCCTCTTGAGCATGTATGCTTCTGCTACTTGTTTTAAATCACACTTCTTCCGAAAATAGCGAAACGCTTTGACTGGATGAGTTTCGCGGCATTCCGACTTCGATGCCCCGGTTGCCGAAATTCAGTTGCCTTTGAATTTCTAGTGAGCCCTCTTGAGCATGTATGCTTCTGCTACTTGTTCTACATCAGACTTCTTCCACAAACGGCGAAACGCTTTGACTCGGTGAGTTTCGCGGCATTCCGACTTCGATGCCCCGGTTGCCGAAATTCAGTTGCCTTTGCATTTCTGGTGGCCCCTCTTGAGCATGTATGCTTCTGCTACGTGTTCTACATGAGAGTTCTTCCGCAAACGGCGAAACGCTTTGACTCGGTGAGTTTCGCGGCATTCCGACTTCGATGCCCCGGTTGCAGAAATTCAGTTGCCTTTGAATTTATGGTGATCCCTCTTGAGCATGGATGCTTCTGCTACTTGTTCTACATCAGACTTCTTCCGCAAACGGCGAAACGCTTTGACTCGGTGAATTTCGCGGCATTCCGACTACGATGCCCCGGTTGTCGAAATTCAGTTGCCTTTGCATTTCGGGTGACCCCTCTTGAGCATGTATGCTTCTGCTACTTGTTCTACATGAGAGTTCTTCCGCAAACGGCGAAAGGCTTTGACTCGGTGAGTTTCGCGGCATTCCAACTTCGATGCCCCGGTTGCCGAAATTCAGTTGCCTTTGCATTTCGGGTGACCCCTCTTGAGCATGTATGCTTCTGCTACTTGTTCTACATCAGACTTCTTCCGCAAACGGCGAAACACTTTGACTCGGTGAGTTTCGTGGCATTCCAACTTCGATGCCCCGGTTGCCGAAATTCAGTTGCCTTTGAATTTATGGTGATCCCTCTTGAGCATGGATGCTTCTGCTACTTGTTCTACATCAGACTTCTTCCGCAAACGGAGAAATACTTTGACTCGGTGAGTTTCGCGGCATTCCGACTTCGATGTCCCGGTTGCCGAAATTCAGTTAACTTTGCATTTTGGGTGACCCCTCTTGAGCATGTATGCTTATGCTACTTGTTCTACATCAGACTTCTTCCGCAAACGGCGAAACGCTTTAAATCGGTGAGTTTCGCGGCATTCCAACTTCTATTCCCCGGTTGCCGAAATTCAGTTGCCTTTGCATTTCGGGTGACCCCTCTTGAGCATGTATGCTTCTGCTACTTGTTCTCCATCAGACTTCTTCCGCAAATGGGGAAACGCTTTGACTCGGTGAATTTTGCGGCATTCCGACATCGATTCCCTGTTTCCCGAAATTCAGTTGCCTTTGGATTTCGGGTGATCCCTCTTGAGCATGTATGCTTCTGCTACTTGTTCTACATGAGAGTTCTTCCGCAAACGGCAAAACGCTTTGACTCGATGAGTTTCGCGGCATTCCGACTTCGATGCCCCGGTTGCCGAAATTCAATGGCCTTTGCATTTATGGTGATCCCTCTTGAGCATGTATGCTTCTGCTACTTGTTCTACATCAGACTTCTTCCGCAAACGGCGAAACGCTTTGACTCGGTGAGTTTCGTGGCATTCCGACTTCGATGGCCCGGTTGCCGAAATTCAGTTGCCTTTGCATTTCGGGTGACCCCTCTTGAGCATGTATGCTTCTGCTACTTGTTCTACATCAGACTTCTTCCGCAAATGGTGAAACGCTTTGACTCGGTGAGTTTCGCGGCATTCCGACTTCGATGCCCCGGTTGCCGAAATTCAGTTGCGTTTGCATTGCGGGTGACCCCTCTTGAGCAAGTATGCTTCTGCTACTTGTTCTACATGAGAGTTCTTCCGCAAACGGCGAAACGCTTTAACTCGGTGAGTTTCGCGGCATTCCAACTTCGATTTCCCAGTTGCCGAAATTCAGTTGCCTTTGCATTTCGGGTGACCCCTCTTGAGCATGTATGCTTCTGCTACTTGTTCTACATCAGACTTCTTCCGCAAATGGGGAAACGCTTTGACTCGGTGAATTTTGCGGCATTCCGACATCGATTCCCCGTTTCCCGAAATTCAGTTGCCTTTGGATTTCGGGTGATCCCTCTTGAGCATGTATGCTTCTGCTACTTGTTTTAAATCAGACTTCTTCCGAAAATAGCGAAACGCTTTGACTGGATGAGTTTCGCGGCATTCCGACTTCGATGCCCCGGTTGCCGAAATTCAGTTGCCTTTGAATTTCTAGTGAGCCCTCTTGAGCATGTATGCTTCTGCTACTTGTTCTACATCAGACTTCTTCCACAAACGGCGAAACGCTTTGACTCGGTGAGTTTCGCGGCATTCCGACTTCGATGCCCCGGTTGCCGAAATTTAGTTGCCTTTGCATTTCGGGTGGCCCCTCTTGAGCATGTATGCTTCTGCTACTTGTTCTACATGAGAGTTCTTCCGCAAATGGCGAAACGCTTTGACTCGGTGAGTTTCGAGGTATTCCGACTTCGATGCCCCGGTTGCCGAAATTCAGTTGCCTTTGCATTTCGGGTGCCCCCTCTTGAGCATGTATGCTTCTACTACTTGTTCTACATCAGACATCTTCCGCAAATGGCGAAACGCTTTGACTCGGTGAGTTTTGCGGCATTCCGAATTTATTGCCCCGGTTGCCGAAATTCAGTTGCCTTTGAATTTATGGTGATCCCTCTTGAGCATCGATGCTTCTGCTACTTGTTCTACATCAGACTTCTTCCGCCAACGGCGAAATTCTTTGACTCGGTGAGTTTTGCGGCATTCCGACTTCGATGCCCCGGTTGCCGAAATTCAGTTGCCTTTGCATTTTGGGTGACCCCTCTTGAGCATGTATGCTTATGCTACTTGTTGTACATGAGAGTTCTTCGGCAAACGGCGAAACGCTTTGACTCGGTGAGTTTCGCGGCATTCCGACTTCGATGCCCCGGTTGTCGAAATTCAATGGCCTTTGCATTTCTGGTGATCCCTCTTGAGCATGTATGCTTCTGCTACTTGTTCTACATCAGACTTCTTCCGCAAAACGGGAAACGCTTTGACTCGGTGAATTTTGCGGCATTCCGACATCGATTCCCCGTTTCCCGAAATTCAGTTGCCTTTGGATTTCGGGTGATCACTCTTGAGCATGTATGCTTCTGCTACTTGTTTTAAATCAGACTTCTTCCGAAAATAGCGAAACGCTTTGACTTGATGAGTTTCGCGGCATTCCGACTTCGATGCCCCGGTTGCCGAAATTCAGTTGCCTTTGAATTTCTAGTGAGCCCTCTTGAGCATGTATGCTTCTGCTACTTGTTCTACATCAGACTTCTTCCACAAACGGCGAAACGCTTTGACTCGGTGAGTTTCGCGGCATTCCAACTTCGATGCCCCGGTTGCCGAAATTTAGTTGCCTTTGCATTTCGGGTGGCCCCTCTTGAGCATGTATGCTTCTGCTACTTGTTCTACATGAGAGTTCTTCCGCAAATCGCGAAACGCTTTGACTCGGTGAGTTTCGCGGTATTCCGACTTCGATGCCCCGGTTGCCGAAATTCAGTTGCCTTTGCATTTCGGGTGACCCCTCTTGAGCATGTATGCTTCTACTACTTGTTCTACATCAGACATCTTCCGCAAACGGCGAAACGCTTTGACTCGGTGAGTTTCGCAGCATTCCGACTACGATGCCCCGGTTGTCGAAATTCAGTTGCCTTTGCATTTCGGGTGACCCCTCTTGAGCATGTATGCTTCTGCTACTTGTTCTACATGAGAGTTCTTCCGCAAACGGCGAAAGGCTTTGACTCGGTGAGTTTCGCGGCATTCCAACTTCGATGCCCCGGTTGCCGAAATTCAGTTGCCTTTGCATTTCGGGTGACCCCTCTTGAGCATGTATGCTTCTGCTACTTGTTCTACATCAGACTTCTTCCGCAAACGGCGAAACACTTTGACTCGGTGAGTTTCGTGGCATTCCAACTTCGATGCCCCGGTTGCCGAAATTCAGTTGCCTTTGAATTTATGGTGATCCCTCTTGAGCATGGATGCTTCTGCTACTTGTTCTACATCAGACTTCTTCCGCAAACGGCGAAATTCTTTGACTCGGTGAGTTTCGCGGCATTCCGACTTCGATGTCCCGGTTGCCGAAATTCAGTTGCCTTTGGATTTCGGGTGATCCCTCTTGAGCATGTATGCTTCTGCTACTTGTTTTAAATCACACTTCTTCCGAAAATAGCGAAACGCTTTGACTGGATGAGTTTCGCGGCATTCCGACTTCGATGCCCCGGTTGCCGAAATTCAGTTGCCTTTGAATTTCTAGTGAGCCCTCTTGAGCATGTATGCTTCTGCTACTTGTTCTACATCAGACTTCTTCCACAAACGGCGAAACGCTTTGACTCGGTGAGTTTCGCGGCATTCCGACTTCGATGCCCCGGTTGCCGAAATTCAGTTGCCTTTGCATTTCTGGTGGCCCCTCTTGAGCATGTATGCTTCTGCTACGTGTTCTACATGAGAGTTCTTCCGCAAACGGCGAAACGCTTTGACTCGGTGAGTTTCGCGGCATTCCGACTTCGATGCCCCGGTGCCCGAAATTCAGTTGCCTTTGAATTTATGGTGATCCCTCTTGAGCATGGATGCTTCTGCTACTTGTTCTACATCAGACTTCTTCCGCAAACGGCGAAATACTTTGACTCGGTGAGTTTCGCGGCATTCCGACTTCGATGTCCCGGTTGCCGAAATTCAGTTAACTTTGCATTTTGGGTGACCCCTCTTGAGCATGTATGCTTCTGCTACTTGTTCTACATCAGACTTCTTCCACAAACGGCGAAACGCTTTGACTCGGTGAGTTTCGCGGCATTCCGACTTCGATGCCCCGGTTGCCGAAATTTAGTTGCCTTTGCATTTCGGGCGGCTCCTCTTGAGCATGTATGCTTCTGCTACTTGTTCTACATGAGAGTTCTTCCGCAAATGGCGAAACGCTTTGACTCGGTGAGTTTCGAGGTATTCCGACTTCGATGCCCCGGTTGCCGAAATTCAGTTGCCTTTGCATTTCGGGTGACCCCTCTTGAGCATGTATGCTTCTACTACTTGTTCTACATCAGACATCTTCCGCAAATGGCGAAACGCTTTGACTCGGTGAGTTTTGCGGCATTCCGACTTTGATGCCCCGGTTGCCGAAATTCAGTTGCCTTTGAATTTATGGTGATCCCTCTTGAGCATCGATGCTTCTGCTACTTGTTCTACATCAGACTTCTTCCGCGAACGGCGAAATTCTTTGACTCGGTGAGTTTTGCGGCATTCCGACTTCGATGCCCCGGTTTGCCGAAATTCAGTTGCCTTTGCATTTTGGGTGACCCCTCTTGAGCATGTATGCTTATGCTACTTGTTGTACATGAGAGTTCTTCGGCAAACGGCGAAACGCTTTGACTCGGTGAGTTTCGCGGCATTCCGACTTCGATGCCCCGGTTGTCGAAATTCAATGGCCTTTGCATTTCTGGTGATCCCTCTTGAGCATGTATGCTTCTGCTACTTGTTCTACATCAGACTTCTTTCGCAAAAGGGGAAACGCTTTGACTCGGTGAATTTTGCGGCATTCCGACATCGATTCCCCGTTTCCCGAAATTCAGTTGCCTTTGGATTTCGGGTGATCACTCTTGAGCATGTATGCTTCTGCTACTTGTTTTAAATCAGACTTCTTCCGAAAATAGCGAAACGCTTTGACTTGATGAGTTTCGCGGCATTCCGACTTCGATGCCCCGGTTGCCGAAATTCAGTTGCCTTTGAATTTCTAGTGAGCCCTCTTGAGCATGTATGCTTCTGCTACTTGTTCTACATCAGACTTCTTCCACAAACGGCGAAACGCTTTGACTCGGTGAGTTTCGCGGCATTCCAACTTCGATGCCCCGGTTGCCGAAATTTAGTTGCCTTTGCAATTCGGGTGGCCCCTCTTGAGCATGTATGCTTCTGCTACTTGTTCTACATGAGAGTTCTTCCGCAAATCGCGAAACGCTTTGACTCGGTGAGTTTCGCGGTATTCCGACTTCGATGCCCCGGTTGCCGAAATTCAGTTGCCTTTGCATTTCGGGTGACCCCTCTTGAGCATGTATGCTTCTACTACTTGTTCTACATCAGACATCTTCCGCAAACGGCGAAACGCTTTGACTCGGTGAGTTTCGCGGCATTCCGACTTCGATGCCCCGGTTGCCGAAATTCAGTTGCCTTTGCATTTTGGGTGACGCCTCTTGAGCATGTATGCTTCTGCTACTTGTTCTACATTAGACTTCTTCCGCAAATGGGGAAACGCTTTGACTCGGTGAATTTTGCGGCATTCCGACATCGATTCCCCGTTTCCCGAAATTCAGTTGCCTTTGGATTTCGGGTGATCCCTCTTGAGCATGTATGCTTCTGCTACTTGTTTTAAATGAGACTTCTTCCGAAAATAGCGAAACGCTTTGACTCGATGAGTTTCGCGGCATTCCGACTTCGATGCCCCGGTTGCCGAAATTCAGTTGCCTTTGAATTTATGGTGATCCCTCTTGAGCATGGATGCTTCTGCTACTTGTTCTACATCAGACTTCTTCCGCAAACGGCGAAACGCTTTGACTTGGTGAGTTTCGCGGCATTCCGACTTCGATGCCCCGGTTGCTGAAACTTAGTTGCCTTTGCATTTGGGGTGACCCCTCTTAAGCATGTATGCTTCTGCTACTTGTTCTACATCAGACTTCTTCCGAAAACGGCGAAACGCTTTGACTCGGTGAGTTTCGTGGCATTCCGACTTCGATGCCCCGGTTGCCGAAATTCAGTTGCCTTTGCATTTCGGGTGACCCCTCTTGAGCATGTATGCTTCTGCTACTTGTTCTACATGAGAGTTCTTCCGCAAACGGCGAAACGCTTTGACTCGGTGAGTTTCGCGGCATTCCGACTTCGATGCCTCGGTTGCCGAAATTTAGTAGCCTTTGCATATCGGGTGACCCCTCTTGAGCATGTATGCTTCTGCTACTTGTTCTACATGAGAGTTCTTCCGCAAACGGCGAAACGCTTTGACTCGGTGAGTTTCGCGGCATTCCAACTTCTATTCCCCGGTTGCCAAAATTTAGTTGCCTTTGCAGTTCAGGTGACCCCTCTTGAGCATGTATGCTTCTGCTACTTGTTCTACATCAGACTTCTTCCGCAAATGGGGAAACCCTTTGACTCGGTGAGTTTCGCGGCATTCCGACTTCGATGCCCCGGTTGCCGAAATTTAGTTGCCTTTGCATTTCGGGTGGCCCCTCTTGAGCATGTATGCTTCTGCTACTTGTTCTACATGAGAGTTCTTCCGCAAACGGCGAAACGCTTTGACTCGGTGAGTTTCGCGGCATTCCAACTTCTATTCCCCGGTTGCCAAAATTCAGTTGCCTTTGCAGTTCAGGTGACCCCTCTTGAGCATGTATGGTTCTGCTACTTGTTCTACATCAGACTTCTTCCGCAAATGGGGAAACCCTTTGACTCGGTGAGTTTCGCGGCATTCCGACTTCGATGCCCCGGTTGCCGAAATTCAGTTGCCTTTGCATTTCAGGTGACCCCTCTTGAGCATGTATGCTTCTGCTACTTGTTCTACATCAGACTTCTTCCGCAAATGGGGAAACCCTTTGACTCGGTGAATTTTGCGGCATTCCGACATCGATTCCCCGTTTCCCGAAATTCAGTTGCCTTTGGATTTCGGGTGATCCCTCTTGAGCATGTATGCTTCTGCTACTTGTTTTAAATCAGACTTCTTCCGAAAATAGCGAAACGCTTTGACTCGATGAGTTTCGCGGCATTCCGACTTCGATGCCCCGGTTGCCGAAATTCAGTTGCCTTTGAATTTCTAGTGAGCACTCTTGAGCATGTATGCTTCTGCTACTTGTTCTACATCAGACTTCTTCCACAAACGGCGAAACGCTTTGACTCGGTGAGTTTCGCGGCATTCCGACTTCGATGCCCCGGTTGACGAAATTCAGTTGCCTTGGAATTTATGGTGATCCCTCTTGAGCATGGATGCTTCTGCTACTTGTTCTACATCAGACTTCTTCCGCAAACGGTGAAATTCTTTGACTCGGTGAGTTTCGCGGCATTCCGACTTCGATGCCCCGGTTGCCGAAATTCAGTTGCCTTTGCATTTTGGGTGACCCCTCTTGAGCATGTATGCTTCTGCTACTTGTTCTACATCAGACTTCTTCCGCAAACGGCGAAACGCTTTAACTCGGTGAGTTTCGCGGCATTCCAACTTCTATTCCGCGGTTGCCGAAATTCAGTTGCCTTTGCATTTCGGGTGACCCCTCTTGAGCATGTATGCTTCTGCTACTTGTTCTCCATCAGACTTCTTCCGCAAATGGGCAAACGCTTTGACTCGGTGAATTTTGCGGCATTCCGACATCGATTCCCCGTTTCCCGAAATTCAGTTGCCTTTGGATTTCGGGTGATCCCTCTTGAGCATGTATGCTTCTGCTACTTGTTCTACATGAGAGTTCTTCCGCAAACGGCGAAACGCTTTGACTCGATGAGTTTCGCGGCATTCCGACTTCGATGCCCCGGTTGTCGAAATTCAATGGCCTTTGCATTTCTGGTGATCCCTCTTGAGCATGTATGCTTCTGCTACTTGTTCTACATCAGACTTCTTCCGCAAAAGGGGAAACGCTTTGACTCGGTGAATTTTGCGGCATTCCGACATCGATTCCCCGTTTCCCGAAATTCAGTTGCCTTTGGATTTCGGGTGATCACTCTTGAGCATGTATGCTTCTGCTACTTGTTTTAAATCAGACTTCTTCCGAAAATAGCGAAACGCTTTGACTTGATGAGTTTCGCGGCATTCCGACTTCGATGCCCCGGTTGCCGAAATTCAGTTGCCTTTGAATTTCTAGTGAGCCCTCTTGAGCATGTATGCTTCTGCTACTTGTTCTACATCAGACTTCTTCCACAAACGGCGAAACGCTTTGACTCGGTGAGTTTCGCGGCATTCCGACTTCGATGCCCCGGTTGCCGAAATTTAGTTGCCTTTGCATTTCGGGTGGCCCCTCTTGAGCATGTATGCTTCTGCTACTTGTTCTACATGAGAGTTCTTCCGCAAATCGCGAAACGCTTTGACTCGGTGAGTTTCGCGGTATTCCGACTTCGATGCCCCGGTTGCCGAAATTCAGTTGCCTTTGCATTTCGGGTGACCCCTCTTGAGCATGTATGCTTCTACTACTTGTTCTACATCAGACATCTTCCGCAAACGGCGAAACGCTTTGACTCGGTGAGTTTCGCGGCATTCCGACTTCGATGCCCCGGTTGCCGAAATTCAGTTGCCTTTGCATTTTGGGTGACGCCTCTTGAGCATGTATGCTTCTGCTACTTGTTCTACATTAGACTTCTTCCGCAAATGGGGAAACGCTTTGACTCGGTGAATTTTGCGGCATTCCGACATCGATTCCCCATTTCCCGAAATTCAGTTGCCTTTGGATTTCGGGTGATCCCTCTTGAGCATGTATGCTTCTGCTACTTGTTTTAAATCAGACTTCTTCCGAAAATAGCGAAACGCTTTGACTCGATGAGTTTCGCGGCATTCCGACTTCGATGCCCCGGTTGCCGAAATTCAGTTGCCTTTGAATTTATGGTGATCCCTCTTGAGCATGGATGCTTCTGCTACTTGTTCTACATCAGACTTCTTCCGCAAACGGCGAAACACTTTGACTTGGTGAGTTTCGCGGCATTCCGACTTCGATGCCCCGGTTGCTGAAACTTAGTTGCGTTTGCATTTGGGGTGACCCCTCTTGAGCATGTATGCTTCTGCTACTTGTTTTAAATCAGACTTCTTCCGAAAATAGCGAAACGCTTTGACTCAATGAGTTTCGCGGCATTCCGACTTCGATGCCCCGGTTGCCGAAATTCAGTTGCCTTTGAATTTATGGTGATTCCTCTTGAGCATGGATGCTTCTGCTACTTGTTCTACATCAGACTTCTTCCGCAAACGGCGAAACGCTTTGACTTGGTGAGTTTCGCGGCATTCCGACTTCGATGCCCCGGTTGCTGAAACTTAGTTGCGTTTGCATTTGGGGTGACCCCTCTTGAGCATGTATGCTTCTGCTACTTGTTCTACATCAGACTTCTTCCGCAAACGGCGAAACGCTTTGACTCGGTGAGTTTCGTGGCATTCCGACTTCGATGCCCCGGTTGCCGAAATTCAGTTGCCTTTGCATTTCGGGTGACCCCTCTTGA
Organism: Populus davidiana; assembly: GCA_030145905.1. Classification (NCBI taxonomy): domain Eukaryota; kingdom Viridiplantae; phylum Streptophyta; class Magnoliopsida; order Malpighiales; family Salicaceae; genus Populus; species Populus davidiana. The sequence continues at coordinate 279,561 of CM057794.1, read as the reverse complement.
GCATGTATGCTTCTGCTACTTGTTCTACATGAGAGTTCTTCTGCAAACGGCGAAACGCTTTGACTCGGTGAGTTTCGCGGCATTCCGACTTCGATGCCCCGGTTGCCGAAATTTAGTTGCCTTTGCATTTCGGGTGACCCCTCTTGAGCATGTATGCTTCTGCTACTTGTTCTACATGAGAGTTCTTCCGCAAACGGGGAAACGCTTTGACTCGGTGAGTTTCGCGGCATTCCAACTTCTATTCCCCAGTTGCCGAAATTCAGTTGCCTTTGCATTTCAGGTGACCCCTCTTGAGCATGTATGCTTCTGCTACTTGTTCTACATCAGACTTCTTCCGCAAATGGGGAAACGCTTTGACTCGGTGAATTTTGCGGCATTCCGACATCGATTCCCCGTTTCCCGAAATTCAGTTGCCTTTGGATTTCGGGTGATCCCTCTTGAGCATGTATGCTTCTGCTACTTGTTTTAAATCATACTTCTTCCGAAAATAGCGAAACGCTTTGACTCGATGAGTTTCGCGGCATTCCGACTTCGATGCCCCGGTTGCCGAAATTCAGTTGCCTTTGAATTTCTAGTGAGCACTTTTGAGCATGTATGCTTCTGCTACTTGTTCTACATCAGACTTCTTCCACTAACGGCGAAACGCTTTGCCTCGGAGAGTTTCGCGGCATTCCGACTTCGATGCCCCGGTTGCCGAAATTCAGTTGCCTTGGAATTTATGGTGATCCCTCTTGAGCATGGATGCTTCTGCTACTTGTTCTACATCAGACTTCTTCCGCAAACGGTGAAATTCTTTGACTCGGTGAGTTTCGCGGCATTCCGACTTCGATGCCCCGGTTGCCGAAATTCAGTTGCCTTTGCATTTTGGGTGACCCCTCTTGAGCATGTATGCTTCTGCTACTTGTTCTACATCAGACTTCTTCCGCAAACGGCGAAACGCTTTAACTCGGTGAGTTTCGCGGCATTCCAACTTCTATTCCGCGGTTGCCGAAATTCAGTTGCCTTTGCATTTCGGGTGACCCCTCTTGAGCATGTATGCTTCTGCTACTTGTTCTCCATCAGACTTCTTCCGCAAATGGGCAAACGCTTTGACTCGGTGAATTTTGCGGCATTCCGACATCGATTCCCCGTTTCCCGAAATTCAGTTGCCTTTGGATTTCGGGTGATCCCTCTTGAGCATGTATGCTTCTGCTACTTGTTCTACATGAGAGTTCTTCCGCAAACGGCGAAACGCTTTGACTCGATGAGTTTCGCGGCATTCCGACTTCGATGCCCCGGTTGTCGAAATTCAATGGCCTTTGCATTTCTGGTGATCCCTCTTGAGCATGTATGCTTCTGCTACTTGTTCTACATCAGACTTCTTCCGCAAAAGGGGAAACGCTTTGACTCGGTGAATTTTGCGGCATTCCGACATCGATTCCCCGTTTCCCGAAATTCAGTTGCCTTTGGATTTCGGGTGATCACTCTTGAGCATGTATGCTTCTGCTACTTGTTTTAAATCAGACTTCTTCCGAAAATAGCGAAACGCTTTGACTTGATGAGTTTCGCGGCATTCCGACTTCGATGCCCCGGTTGCCGAAATTCAGTTGCCTTTGAATTTCTAGTGAGCCCTCTTGAGCATGTATGCTTCTGCTACTTGTTCTACATCAGACTTCTTCCACAAACGGCGAAACGCTTTGACTCGGTGAGTTTCGCGGCATTCCGACTTCGATGCCCCGGTTGCCGAAATTTAGTTGCCTTTGCATTTCGGGTGGCCCCTCTTGAGCATGTATGCTTCTGCTACTTGTTCTACATGAGAGTTCTTCCGCAAATCGCGAAACGCTTTGACTCGGTGAGTTTCGCGGTATTCCGACTTCGATGCCCCGGTTGCCGAAATTCAGTTGCCTTTGCATTTCGGGTGACCCCTCTTGAGCATGTATGCTTCTACTACTTGTTCTACATCAGACATCTTCCGCAAACGGCGAAACGCTTTGACTCGGTGAGTTTCGCGGCATTCCGACTTCGATGCCCCGGTTGCCGAAATTCAGTTGCCTTTGCATTTTGGGTGACGCCTCTTGAGCATGTATGCTTCTGCTACTTGTTCTACATTAGACTTCTTCCGCAAATGGGGAAACGCTTTGACTCGGTGAATTTTGCGGCATTCCGACATCGATTCCCCGTTTCCCGAAATTCAGTTGCCTTTGGATTTCGGGTGATCCCTCTTGAGCATGTATGCTTCTGCTACTTGTTTTAAATCAGACTTCTTCCGAAAATAGCGAAACGCTTTGACTCGATGAGTTTCGCGGCATTCCGACTTCGATGCCCCGGTTGCCGAAATTCAGTTGCCTTTGAATTTATGGTGATCCCTCTTGAGCATGGATGCTTCTGCTACTTGTTCTACATCAGACTTCTTCCGCAAACGGCGAAACACTTTGACTTGGTGAGTTTCGCGGCATTCCGACTTCGATGCCCCGGTTGCTGAAACTTAGTTGCGTTTGCATTTGGGGTGACCCCTCTTGAGCATGTATGCTTCTGCTACTTGTTTTAAATCAGACTTCTTCCGAAAATAGCGAAACGCTTTGACTCAATGAGTTTCGCGGCATTCCGACTTCGATGCCCCGGTTGCCGAAATTCAGTTGCCTTTGAATTTATGGTGATTCCTCTTGAGCATGGATGCTTCTGCTACTTGTTCTACATCAGACTTCTTCCGCAAACGGCGAAACGCTTTGACTTGGTGAGTTTCGCGGCATTCCGACTTCGATGCCCCGGTTGCTGAAACTTAGTTGCGTTTGCATTTGGGGTGACCCCTCTTGAGCATGTATGCTTCTGCTACTTGTTCTACATCAGACTTCTTCCGCAAACGGCGAAACGCTTTGACTCGGTGAGTTTCGTGGCATTCCGACTTCGATGCCCCGGTTGCCGAAATTCAGTTGCCTTTGCATTTCGGGTGACCCCTCTTGAGCATGTATGCTTCTGCTACTTGTTCTACATGAGAGTTGTTCTGCAAACGGCGAAACGCTTTGACTCGGTGAGTTTCGCGGCATTCCGACTTCGATGCCCCGGTTGCCGAAATTTAGTTGCCTTTGCATTTCGGGTGACCCCTCTTGAGCATGTATGCTTCTGCTACTTGTTCTACATGAGAGTTCTTCCGCAAACGGGGAAACGCTTTGACTCGGTGAGTTTCGCGGCATTCCAACTTCTATTCCCCAGTTGCCGAAATTCAGTTGCCTTTGCATTTCAGGTGACCCCTCTTGAGCATGTATGCTTCTGCTACTTGTTCTACATCAGACTTCTTCCGCAAATGGGGAAACGCTTTGACTCGGTGAATTTTGCGGCATTCCGACATCGATTCCCCGTTTCCCGAAATTCAGTTGCCTTTGGATTTCGGGTGATCCCTCTTGAGCATGTATGCTTCTGCTACTTGTTTTAAATCATACTTCTTCCGAAAATAGCGAAACGCTTTGACTCGATGAGTTTCGCGGCATTCCGACTTCGATGCCCCGGTTGCCGAAATTCAGTTGCCTTTGAATTTCTAGTGAGCACTTTTGAGCATGTATGCTTCTGCTACTTGTTCTACATCAGACTTCTTCCACTAACGGCGAAACGCTTTGCCTCGGAGAGTTTCGCGGCATTCCGACTTCGATGCCCCGGTTGTCGAAATTCAGTTGCCTTTGCATTTCGGGTGACCCCTCTTGAGCATGTATGCTTCTGCTACTTGTTCTACATGAGAGTTCTTCTGCAAACGGCAAAACGCTTTGACTCGGTGAGTTTCACGGCATTCCAACTTCGATGCCCCGGTTGCCGAAATTCAGTTGCCTTTGCATTTCGGGTGACCCCTCTTGAGCATGTATGCTTCTGCTACTTGTTCTACATTAGACTTCTTCCGCAAACGGCGAAACGCTTTGACTCGGTGAGTTTCGTGGCATTCCGACTTCGATGGCCTGGTTGCCGAAATTCAGTTGCCTTTGCATTTCGGGTGACCCCTCTTGAGCATGTATGCTTCTGCTACTTGTTCTACATGAGAGTTCTTCCGTAAATGGCGAAACGCTTTGACTCGGTGAGTTTCGCGGCATTCCGACTTCGATGCCCCGGTTGCCGAAATTCAGTAGCCTTTGCATTTTGGGTGACCCCTCTTGAGCATGTATGCTTCTGCTACTTGTTCTACATCAGACTTCTTCCGCAAACGGCGAAACGCTTTGACTCGGTGAGTTTCGCGGCATTCCGACTTTGATGCCCCGGTTGCCGAAATTCAGTTGCCTTTGAATTTATGGTGATCCCTCTTGAGCATGGATGCTTCTGCTACTTGTTCTACATCAGACTTCTTCCGCAAATGGGGAAACGCTTTGACTCGGTGAATTTTGCGGCATTCAGACATCGATTCCCCGTTTCCCGAAATTCAGTTGCCTTTGGATTTCGGGTGATCCCTCTTGAGCATGTATGCTTCTGCTACTTGTTTTAAATGAGACTTCTTCCGAAAATAGCGAAACGCTTTGACTCGATGAGTTTCGCGGCATTCCGACTTCGATGCCCCGGTTGCCGAAATTCAGTTGCCTTTGAATTTCTAGTGAGCCCTCTTGAGCATGTATGCTTCTGCTACTTGTTCTACATCAGACTTCTTCCACAAACGGCGAAACGCTTTGGCTCGGTGAGTTTCGCGGCATTCCGACTTCGATGCCCCGGTTGCCGAAATTCAGTTGCCTTTGCTTTTCGGGTGACCCCTCTTGAGCATGTATGCTTCTGCTACTTGTTCTACATGAGAGTTCTTCCGCAAACGGCGAAACGCTTTGACTCGGTGAGTTTCACGGCATTCCAACTTCGATGCCCCGGTTGCCGAAATTCAGTTGCCTTTGCATTTCGGGTGACCCCTCTTGAGCATGTATGCTTCTGCTACTTGTTCTACATGAGAGTTCTTCCGCAAACGGCGAAACGCTTTGACTCGGTGAGTTTCACGGCATTCCAACTTCGATGCCCCGGTTGCCGAAATTCAGTTGCCTTTGCATTTCGGGTGACCCCTCTTGAGAATGTATGCTTCTGCTACTTGTTCTACATCAGACATATTCCGCAAACGGCGAAACGCTTTGACTCGGTGAGTTTCGCGGCATTCCGACTTCTATGCCCCGGTTGCCGACATTTAGTTGCCTTTGCATTTCGGGTGACCCCTCTTGAGCATGTATGCTTCTGCTACTTGTTCTACATGAGAGTTCTTCCGCAAACGGCGAAACGCTTTGACTTGGTGAGTTTCGCGGCATTCCAACTTCGATGCCCCGGTTGCCGAAATTCAGTTGCTTTTGCATTTCGGGTGACCCCTCTTGAGCTTGTATGCTTCTGCTACTTGTTCTACATCAGACTTCTTCCCCAAACGGGGAAACGCTTTGACTCGGTGAATTTCGCGGCATTCCGACTTCGAGGCCCCGGTTGCCGAAATTCAGTTGCCTTTGAATTTCGGGTGACCCCTTTTGAGCATGTATGCTTCTGCTACTTGTTCTACATGAGAGTTCTTCTGCAAACGGCGAAACGCTTTGACTTGGTGAGTTTCGCGGCATTCCGACTTCGATGCCCCGGTTGCCGAAATTCAGTTGCTTTTGCATTTCGGGTGACCCCTCTTGAGCTTGTATGCTTCTGCTACTTGTTCTACATCAGACTTCTTCCCCAAACGGGGAAACGCTTTGACTCGGTGAATTTCGCGGCATTCCGACTTCGAGGACCCGGTTGCCGAAATTCAGTTGCCTTTGAATTTCGGGTGACCCCTCTTGAGTATGTATGCTTCTGCTACTTGTTCTACATCAGACTTTTTCCGCAAACGGGGAAACGCTTTCAATCGGTGAATTTCGCGGCATCCCGACTTCGATGCCCCTGTTGCCGAAATTCAATTGCCTTTGCATTTCTGGTGATCCCTCTTGAGCATGTATGGTTCTGCTACTTGTTCTACATCAAACTTCTTCCGCAAACGGCGAAACGCTTTGACTCGGTGAGTTTCGCGGCATTCCGACTACGATGCCCCGGTTGCCGAAATTCAATTGCCTTTGAATTTCTGGTGAGCCCTCTTGAGCATGTATGCTTCTGCTACTTGTTCTACATGAGAGTTCTTCCGCAAACGGCGAAACGTTTTCACTCGGTGAGTTTCGCGGCATTCCGACTTCGATGCCCCGGTTGCCGAAATTCAGTTGCCTTTGAATTTATGGTGATCCCTCTTGAGCATGGATGCTTCTGCTACTTGTTCTACATCAAACTTCTTCCGCAAACGGCGAACTTTTTTGACTCGGTGAGTTTCGCGACATTCCGACTTCGATGCCCCGGTTGCCGAAATTCAGTTGCCTTTGCATTTGGGGTGACCCCTCTTGAGCATGTATGCTTCTGCTACTTGTTCTACATCAGACTTCTTCCGCAAACGGCGAAACGCTTTGACTTGGTGAGTTTCGCGGCATTCCGACTTCGATGCCCCGATTGCTGAAACTTAGTTGCCTTTGCATTTGGGGTGACCCCTCTTGAGCATGTATGCTTCTGCTACTTGTTCTACATCAGACTTCTTCCGCAAACGGCGAAACGCTTTGATTCGGTGAGTTTCGCGGCATTCCAACTTCTATTCCCCGGTTGCCGAAATTCAGTTGCCTTTGCATTTCGGGTGACCCCTCTTGAGCATGTATGCTTCTGCTACTTGTTCTCCATCAGACTTCTTCCGCAAATGGGGAAACGCTTTGACTCGGTGAATTTTGCGGCATTCCGACATCGATTCCCCGTTTCCCGAAATTCAGTTGCCTTTGGATTTCGGGTGATCCCTCTTGAGCATGTATGCTTCTGCTACTTGTTTTAAATCAGACTTCTTTCAAAAATAGCAAAACGCTTTGACTCGATGAGTTTCGCGGCATTCCGACTTCGATGCCCCGGTTGCAGAAATTCAGTTGCCTTTGAATTTATGGTGATCCCTCTTGAGCATGTAAGCTTCTGCTACTTGTTCTACATGAGAGTTCTTCCGCAAACGGCGAAACGCTTTGACTCGATGAGTTTCTCGGCATTCCGACTTCGATGCCCCGGTTGCCGAAATTCAATGGCCTTTGCATTTCTGGTGATCCCTCTTGAGCATGTATGCTTCTGCTACTTGTTCTACATCAGACTTCTTCCGCAAATGGGGAAACGCTTTGACTCGGTGAATTTTGCGGCATTCCGACATCGATTCCCCGTTTCCCGAAATTCAGTTGCCTTTGGATTTCGGGTGATCCCTCTTGAGCATGTATGCTTCTGCTACTTGTTTTAAATGAGACTTCTTCCGAAAATAGCGAAACGCTTTGACTCGATGAGTTTCGCGGCATTCCGACTTCGATGCCCCGGTTGCCGAAATTCAGTTGCCTTTGAATTTATGGTGATCCCTCTTGAGCATGGATGCTTCTGCTACTTGTTCTACATCAGACTTCTTCCGCAAACGGCGAAACGCTTTGACTTGGTGAGTTTCGCGGCATTCCGACTTCGATGCCCCGGTTGCTGAAACTTAGTTGCCTTTGCATTTGGGGTGACCCCTCTTCAGCATGTATGCTTCTGCTACTTGTTCTACATCAGACTTCTTCCGCAAACGGCGAAACGCTTTGACTTGGTGAGTTTCGTGGCATTCCGACTTCGATGCCCCGGTTGCCGAAATTCAGTTGCCTTTGCATTTCGGGTGACCCCTCTTGAGCATGTATGCTTCTGCTACTTGTTCTACATGAGAGTTCTTCCGCAAACGGCGAAACGCTTTGACTCGGTGAGTTTCGCGGCATTCCGACTTCGATGCCCCGGTTGCCGAAATTTAGTTGCCTTTGCATTTCGGGTGACCCCTCTTGAGCATGTATGCTTCTGCTACTTGTTCTACATGAGAGTTCTTCCGCAAACGGCGAAACGCTTTGACTTGGTGAGTTTCGCGGCATTCCAACTTCTATTCCCCGGTTGCCAAAATTTAGTTGCCTTTGCAGTTCAGGTGACCCCTCTTGAGCATGTATGCTTCTGCTACTTGTTCTACATCAGACTTCTTCCGCAAATGGGGAAACCCTTTGACTCGGTGAGTTTCGCGGCATTCCGACTTCGATGCCCCAGTTGCCGAAATTTAGTTGCCTTTGCATTTCGGGTGGCCCCTCTTCAGCATGTATGCTTCTGCTACTTGTTCTACATGAGAATTCTTCCGCAAACGGCGAAACGCTTTGACTCGGTGAGTTTCGCGGCATTCCAACTTCTATTCCCCGGTTGCCAAAATTCAGTTGCCTTTGCAGTTCAGGTGACCCCTCTTGAGCATGTATGCTTCTGCTACTTGTTCTACATCAGACTTCTTCCGCAAATGGGGAAACCCTTTGACTCGGTGAGTTTCGCGGCATTCCGACTTCGATGCCCCGGTTGCCGAAATTCAGTTGCCTTTGCATTTCGGGTGACCCCTCTTGAGCATGTATGCTTCTCCTACTAGTTCTACATCAGACATCTTCCGCAAACGGCGAAACGCTTTGACTCGGTGAGTTTCGCGGCATTCCGACTTTGATGCCCCGGTTGCCGAAATTCAGTTGCCTTTGAATTTATGGTGAGCCCTCTTGAGCATGTATGCTTCTGCTACTTGTTCTACATCAGACTTCTTCCACAAACGGCGAAACGCTTTGACTCGGTGAGTTTCGCGGCATTCCGACTTCGATGCCCCGGTTGTCGAAATTCAGTTGCCTTTGCATTTCGGGTGACCCCTCTTGAGCATGTATGCTTCTGCTACTTGTTCTACATGAGAGTTCTTCCGCAAACGGCGAAACGCTTTGACTCGATGAGTTTCACGACATTCCAACTTCGATGCCCCGGTTGCCGAAATTCAGTTGCCTTTGCATTTCGGGTGACCCCTCTTGAGCATGTATGGTTCTGCTACTTGTTCTACATCAGACTTCTTCCGCAAACGGCGAAACGCTTTGACTCGGTGAGTTTCGCGGCATTCCGACTTCGATGCCCCGGTTTCCGAAATTTAGTTGCCTTTGCATTTCGGGTGACCCCTCTTGAGCATGTATGCTTCTGCTACTTGTTCTACATGAGAGTTCTTCCGCAAATGGCGAAACGCTTTGACTCGGTGAGTTTCGCGGTATTCCGACTTCGATGCCCCGGTTGCCGAAATTCAGTTGCCTTTGCATTTCGGGTGACCCCTCTTGAGCATGTATGCTTCTACTACTTGTTCTACATCAGACATCTTCCGCAAATGGCGAAACGCTTTGACTCGGTGAGTTTCGCGGCATTCCGACTTTGATGCCCCGGTTGCCGAAATTCAGTTGCCTTTGAATTTATGGTGATCCCTCTTGAGCATGGATGCTTCTGCTACTTGTTCTACATCAGACTTCTTCCGCAAACGGCGAAATTCTTTGACTCGGTGAGTTTCGCCGCATTCCGACTTCGATGCCCCGATTGCCGAAATTTAGTTGCCTTTGCATTTCGGGTGACCCCTCTTGAGCATGTATGCTTCTGCTACTTGTTCTACATGAGAGTTCTTCTGCAAACGGCGAAACGCTTTGACTCGGTGAGTTTCGCGGCATTCCGACTTCTATGCCCCGGTAGCCGAAATTTAGTTGCCTTTGCATTTCGGGTGACCCCTCTTGAGCATGTATGCTTCTGCTACTTGTTCTACATGAGAGTTCTTCCGCAAACGGCGAAACGCTTTGACTCGGTGAGTTTCGCGGCATTCCAACTTCTATTCCTCGGTTGCCGAAATTCAGTTGCCTTTGCATTTCAGGTGACCCCTCTTGAGCATGTATGCTTCTGCTACTTGTTCTACATCAGACTTCTTCGGCAAATGGGGAAACGCTTTGACTCGGTGAATTTTGCGGCATTCCGACATCGATTCCCCGTTTCCCGAAATTCAGTTGCCTTTGGATTTCGGGTGATCCCTCTTGAGCATGTATGCTTCTGCTACTTGTTTTAAATCAGACTTCTTCCGAAAATAGCGAAACGCTTTGACTCGATGAGTTTCGCGGCATTCCGACTTCGATGCCCCGGTTGCCGAAATTCAGTTGCCTTTGAATTTCTAGTGAGCCCTCTTGAGCATGTATGCTTTTGCTACTTGTTCTACATCAGACTTCTTCCACAAACGGCGAAACACTTTGGCTCGGTGAGTTTCGCGGCATTCCGACTTCAATGCCCCGGTTGCCGAAATTCAATTGCCTTTGCTTTTCGGGTGACCCCTCTTGAGCATGTATGCTTCTGCTACTTGTTCTACATGAGAGTTCTTCCGCAAACGGCGAAACGCTTTGACTCGGTGAGTTTCACGGCATTCCAACTTCGATGCCCCGGTTGCCGAAATTCAGTTGCCTTTGCATTTCGGGTGACCCCTCTTGAGCATGTATGCTTCTGCTACTTGTTCTACATCAGACATATTCCGCAAACCGCGAAACGCTTTGAGTCGGTCAGTTTCGTGGCATTCCGACTTCGATGCCCCGGTTGCCGAAATTCAGTTGCCTTTGCATTTCGGGTGACCCCTCTTGAGCATGTATGCTTCTGCTACTTGTTCTACATGAGAGTTCTTCTGCAAACGGCGAAACGCTTTGACTCGATGAGTTTCGCGGCATTCCGACTTCTATGCCCCGGTTGCCGAAATTTAGTTGCCTTTGCATTTCGGGTGACCCCTCTTGAGCATGTATACTTCTGCTACTTGTTCTACATGAGAGTTCTTCCGCAAACGGCGAAACGCTTTGACTCGGTGAGTTTCGCGGCATTCCAACATCTATTCCCCGGTTGCCGAAATTCAGTTGCCTTTGCATTTCAGGTGACCCCTCTTGAGCATGTATGCTTCTGCTACTTGTTCTACATCAGACTTCTTCTGCAAATGGGGAAACGCTTTGACTCGGTGAATTTTGCGGCATTCCGACATCTATTCCCCGTTTCCCGAAATTCAGTTGCCTTTGGATTTCGGGTGATCCCTCTTGAGCATGTATGCTTCTGCTACTTGTTTTAAATCAGACTTCTTCCGAAAATAGCGAAACGCTTTGACTCGATGAGTTTCGCGGCATTCCGACTTCGATGCCCCGGTTGCCGAAATTCAGTTGCCTTTGAATTTCTAGTGAGCACTCTTGAGCATGTATGCTTCTACTACTTGTTCTACATCAGACTTCTTCCACAAACGGCGAAATGCTTTGACTCGGTGAGTTTCGCGGCATTCCGACTTCGATGCCCCGGTTGTCGAAATTCAGTTGCCTTTGCATTTCGGGTGACCCCTCTTGAGCATGTATGCTTCTGCTACTTGTTCTACATGAGAGTTCTTCGGCAAACGGCGAAACGCTTTGACTCGGTGAGTTTCACGGCATTCCAACTTCGATGCCCCGGTTGCCGAAATTCAGTTGCCTTTGCATTTCGGGTGACCCCTCTTGAGCATGTATGCTTCTGCTACTTGTTCTACATCAGACTTCTTCCGCAAACGGCGAAACGCTTTGACTCGGTGAGTTTTGTGGCATTCCGACTTTGATGGCCCGGTTGCTGAAATTCAGTTGCCTTTGCATTTCGGGTGACCCCTCTTGAGCATGTATGCTTCTGCTACTTGTTCTACATTTGAGTTCTTCCGAAAATGGCGAAACGCTTTGACTCGGTGAGTTTCGCGGCATTCCGACTTCGATGCCCCGGTTGCCGAAATTCAATTGCCTTTGCATTTCGGGTGACCCCTCTTGGGCATGTATGCTTCTGCTACTTGTTCTACATCAGACTTCTTCCGCAAACGGCGAAATTCTTTGACTCGGTGAGTTTCGCCGCATTCCGACTTCGATGCCCCGGTTGCCGAAATTCAGTTGCCTTTGCATTTGGGGTGACCCCTCTTGAGCATGTATGCTTCTGCTACTTGTTGTACATCAGACTTCTTCTACAAACGGCGAAACGCTTTGACTCGGTGACTTTCGTAGCATTCCGACTTCGATGTCCCGGTTGCCGAAATTCAGTTGCCTTTGAATTTCAGGTGAGCCCTCTTTAGCATGTATGTTTCTGCTAATTGTGCTACATCAGACTTCTTCCGCAAACGGCGAAACGCTTTGACTCGATGAGTTTCGCGGCATTCCGACTTCGATGCCCCTATTGCCGAAATTCAATTGTCTTTGCATTTCTGGTGATACCTCTTGAGCATGTATGCTTCTGCTACTTGTTCTACATCAGACTTCTTCCGCAAACGGCGAAACGCTTTGACTCGGTGAGTTTCGCGGCATTCCGACTACGATGCCCCGGTTGCCGAAATTCAGTTGCCTTTGAATTTCTGGTGAGCCCTCTTGAGCATGTATGCTTCTGCTACTTGTTCTACATCAGACTTCTTCCGCAAACGGCGAAACGCTTTGACTCGGTGAGTTTCGCGGCATTCCGACTTCGATGCCCCGGTTGCCGAAATTCAGTTGCCTTTGAATGTCTAGTGAGCACTCTTGAGCATGTATGCTTCTACTACTTGTTCTACATCAGACTTCTTCCACAAACGGCGAAATGCTTTGCCTCGGTGAGTTTCGCGGCATTCCAACTTCGATGCCCCGGTTGTCGAAATTCAGTTGCCTTTGCATTTCGGGTGACCCCTCTTGAGCATGTATGCTTCTGCTACTTGTTCTATATGAGAGTTCTTCTGCAAACGGCGAAACGCTTTGACTCGGTGAGTTTCACGGCATTCCAACTTCGATGCCCCGGTTGCCGAAATTCAGTTGCCTTTGAATTTCGGGTGACCCCTCTTGAGCATGTATGCTTCTGCTACTTGTTCTACATCAGACTTCTTCCGCAAACGGCGAAACGCTTTGACTCGGTGAGTTTCGTGGCATTCCGACTTCGATTTCCCGGTTGCTGAAATTCAGTTGCCTTTACATTTCGGGTGACCCCTCTTGAGCATGTATGCTTCTGCTACTTGTTCTACATTCGAATTCTTCCGAAAATGGCGAAACGCTTTGACTCGGTGAGTTTCGCGGCATTCCGACTTCGATGCCCCGGTTGCCGAAATTCAGTTGCGTTTGCATTTTGGGTGACCCCTCTTGAGCATGTATGCTTCTGCTACTTGTTCTACATGAGAGTTCTTCCACAAACGGTGAAACGCTTTGACTCAGTGAGTTTCGCGGCATTCCGACTTCGATGCCTCGGTTGCCGAAATTCTGTTGCCTTTGAATTTAGGGTGATCCCTCTTGAGAATGGATGCTTCTGCTACTTGTTCTACATCAGACTTCTTCCGCAAACGGCGAAATTCTTTGACTCGGTGAGTTTCACGGCATTCCAACTTCGATGCCCCGGTTGCCGAAATTTAGTTGCCTTTGCATTTCGGGTGACCCCTCTTGAGCATGTATGCTTCTGCTACTTGTTCTACATCAGACTTCTTCCGCAAACGGCGAAATGCTTTGACTCGGTGAGTTTCGTGGCATTCCGACTTCGATGGCCCAGTTGCCGAAATTCAGTTGCCTTTGCATTTCGGGTGACCCCTCTTGAGCATGTATGCTTCTGCTACTTGTTCTACATGAGAGTTCTTCCGCAAATGGTGAAACGCTTTGACTCGGTGAGTTTCGCGGCATTCCGACTTCGATGCCCCGGTTGCCGAAATTCAGTTGCCTTTGCATTTCGGGTGACCCCTCTTGAGTATGTATGCTTCTGCTACTTGTTCTACATCAGACTTCTTCCGCAAACGGCGAAACGCTTTGACTCGGTGAGTTTCGCGGCATTCCGACTACGATGCCCCGGTTGCCGAAATTCAGTTGCCTTTGAATTTCTGGTGAGCCCTCTTGAGCATGTATGCTTCTGCTACTTGTTCTACATCAGACTTCTTCCACAAATGGCGAAACGCTTTGACTCCGTGAGTTTCGTGGCATTCTGACTTCGATGGCCCGGTTGCTGAAATTCAGTTGCCTTTGCATTTCGGGTGACCCCTCTTGAGCATGTATGCTTCTGCTACTTGTTCTACATTTGAGTTCTTCCGAAAATGGCGAAACGCTTTGACTCGGTGAGTTTCGCGGCATTCCGACTTCGATGCCCCGGTTGCCGAAATTCAGTTGCCTTTGCATTTTGGGTGACCCCTCTTGAGCATGTATGCTTCTGCTACTTGTTCTACATGAGAGTTCTTCCACAAACGGTGAAACGCTTTGACTCAGTGAGTTTCGCGGCATTCCGACTTCGATGCCTCGGTTGCCGAAATTCTGTTGCCTTTGAATTTAGGGTGATCCCTCTTGAGAATGGATGCTTCTGATACTTGTTCTACATCAGACTTCTTCCGCAAACGGCGAAATTCTTTGACTCGGTGAGTTTCACGGCATTCCAACTTCGATGCCCCGGTTGCCGAAATTTAGTTGCCTTTGCATTTCGGGTGACCCCTCTTGAGCATGTATGCTTCTGCTACTTGTTCTACATCAGACTTCTTCCACAAATGGCGAAACGCTTTGACTCCGTGAGTTTCGTGGCATTCTGACTTCGATGGCCCGGTTGCTGAAATTCAGTTGCCTTTGCATTTCGGGTGACCCCTCTTGAGCATGTATGCTTCTGCTACTTGTTCTACATTTGAGTTCTTCCGAAAATGGCGAAACGCTTTGACTCGGTGAGTTTCGCGGCATTCCGACTTCGATGCCCCGGTTGCCGAAATTCAGTTGCCTTTGCATTTTGGGTGACCCCTCTTGAGCATGTATGCTTCTGCTACTTGTTCTACATGAGAGTTCTTCCACAAACGGTGAAACGCTTTGACTCAGTGAGTTTCGCGGCATTCCGACTTCGATGCCTCGGTTGCCGAAATTCTGTTGCCTTTGAATTTAGGGTGATCCCTCTTGAGAATGGATGCTTCTGATACTTGTTCTACATCAGACTTCTTCCGCAAACGGCGAAATTCTTTGACTCGGTGAGTTTCACGGCATTCCAACTTCGATGCCCCGGTTGCCGAAATTTAGTTGCCTTTGCATTTCGGGTGACCCCTCTTGAGCATGTATGCTTCTGCTACTTGTTCTACATCAGACTTCTTCCGCAAACGGCGAAACGCTTTGACTCGGTGAGTTTCGCGGCATTCCGACTACGATGCCCCGGTTGCCGAAATTCAGTTGCCTTTGAATTTCTGGTGAGCCCTCTTGAGCATGTATGCTTCTGCTACTTGTTCTACATCAGACTTCTTCCGCAAACGGCGAAACGCTTTGACTCGGTGAGTTTCGCGGCATTCCGACTACGATGCCCCGGTTGCCGAAATTCAATTGCCTTTGAATTTCTGGTGAGCCCTCTTGAGCATGTATGCTTCTGCTACTTGTTCTACATGAGAGTTCTTCCGCAAACGGCGAAACGCTTTGAATCGGTGAGTTTCGCGGCATTCCGACTTCGATGCCCCGGTTGCCGAAATTCAGTTGCCTTTGAATTTATGGTGATCCCTCTTGAGCATGGATGCTTCTGCTACTTGTTCTACATCAGACTTCTTCCGCAAATGGCGAAATTTTTTGACTCGGTGAGTTTCGCGGCATTCCGACTTCGATGCCCCGGTTGCCGAAATTCAGTTGCCTTTGCATTTGGGGTGACCCCTCTTGAGCATGTATGCTTTAGCTACTTGTTCTACATCAGACTTCTTCCGCAAACGGCAAAACGTTTTGACTTGGTGAGTTTCGCGGCATTCCGACTTCGATGCCCCGGTTGCCGAAATTCAGTTGCCTTTGCATTTCGGGTGACCCCTCTTGAGCATGTATGCTTCTGCTACTTGTTCTACATCAGACTTCTTCCGCAAATGGGGAAACGCTTTGACTCGGTGAATTTTGCGGCATTCCGACATCGATTCCCCGTTTCCCGAAATTCAGTTGCCTTTGGATTTCGGGTGATCCCTCTTGAGCATGTATGCTTCTGCTACTTGTGTTAAATCAGACTTCTTCCGAAAGTAGCGAAACGCTTTGACTCGATGAGTTTCGCGGCATTCCGACTACGATGCCACGGTTGCCGAAATTCAATTTCCTTTGAATTTCTGGTGAGCCCTCTTGAGCATGTATGCTTCTGCTACTTGTTCTACATCAGACTTCTTCCGCAAACGGGGAAACGCTTTCAATCGGTGAATTTCGCGGCATTCCGACTTCGATTCCCCGTTTCCCGAAATTCAGTTGCATTTGGATTTTGGGTGATCCCTCTTGAGCATGTATGCTTCTGCTACTTGTTCTACATCAGACTTCTTCCGCAAACGGCGAAACGCTTTGACTCGATGAGTTTCGCGGCATTCCGACTACGATGCCTCGGTTGCCGAAATTCAGTTGCCTTTGAATTTTTGGTGATCCCTCTTGAGCATGGATGCTTCTGCTACTTGTTCTGCATCAGACTTCTTCCGCAAACGGCGAAACGCTTTGACTCAGTGAGTTTCGCGGCATTCCGACTTCGATGCCCCGATTGCCGAAATTCAGTTGCCTTTGAATTTATGGTGATCCCTCTTGAGCATGGATGCTTCTGCTACTTGTTCTGCATCAGACTTCTTCCGCAAACGGCGAAACGCTTTGACTCGGTGAGTTTTGCGGCATTCCGACTACGATGCCCCGGTTGCCGAAATTCAATTGCCTTTGAATTTCTGGTGAGCCCTCTTGAGCATGTATGCTTCTGCTACTTGTTCTACATGAGAGTTCTTCCGCAAACGGCGAAACGCTTTGAATCGGTGAGTTTCGCGGCATTCCGACTTCGATGCCCCGGTTGCCGAAATTCAGTTGCCTTTGAATTTATGGTGATCCCTCTTGAGCATGGATGCTTCTGCTACTTGTTCTACATCAGACTTCTTCCGCAAACGGCGAAACGCTTTCAATCGGTGAATTTCGCGGCATTCCGACTTTGATTCCCCGTTTCCCGAAATTCAGTTGCATTTGGATTTTGGGTGATCCCTCTTGAGCATGTATGCTTCTGCTACTTGTTCTACATCAGACTTCTTCCGCAAACGGCGAAACGCTTTGACTCGATGAGTTTCGCGGCATTCCGACTACGATGCCTCGGTTGCCGAAATTCAGTTGCCTTTGAATTTTTGGTGATCCCTCTTGAGCATGGATGCTTCTGCTACTTGTTCTGCATCAGACTTCTTCCGCAAACGGCGAAACGCTTTGACTCGGTGAGTTTCGCGGCATTCCGACTTCGATGCCCCGGTTGCCGAAATTCAGTTGCCTTTGCATTTGGGGTGACCCCTCTTGAGCATGTATGCTTCTGCTACTTGTTCTGCATCAGACTTCTTCCGCAAACGGCGAAATTCTTTGACTCGGTGAGTTTCGCGGCATTCCGACTTCGATGCCCCGGTTGCCGAAATTCAGTTGCCTTTGCATTTGGGGTGACCCCTTTTGAGCATGTATGCTTCTGCTACTTGTTGTACATCAGACTTCTTCTACAAACGGCGAAACGCTTTGACTCGGTGAGTTTCGTAGCATTCCGACTTCGATGTCCCGGTTGCCGAAATTCAGTTGCCTTTGAATTTCAGGTGAGCCCTCTTTAGCATGTATGCTTCTGCTAATTGTTCTACATCAGACTTCTTCCGCAAACGGCGAAACGTTTTGACTCGATGAGTTTCGCGGCATTCCGACTTCGATGCCCCTGTTGCCGAAATTCAATTGCCTTTGCATTTCTGGTGATCCCTCTTGAGCATGTATGCTTCTGCTACTAGTTCTACATCAGACTTCTTCCGCAAACGGCGAAACGCTTTGACTCGGTGAGTTTCGCGGCATTCCGACTACGATGCCCCGGTTGCCGAAATTCAGTTGCCTTTGAATTTCTGGTGAGCCCTCTTGAGCATGTATGCTTCTGCTACTTGTTCTACATCAGACTTCTTCCGCAAACGGCGAAACGCTTTGACTCGGTGAGTTTCGCGACATTCCGACTACGATGCCCCGGTTGCCGAAATTCAATTGCCTTTGAATTTCTAGTGAGCCCTCTTGAGCATGTATGCTTCTGCTACTTGTTCTACATGAGAGTTCTTCCGCAAACGGCGAAACGCTTTGAATCGGTGAGTTTCGCGGCATTCCGACTTCGATGCCCCGGTTGCCGAAATTCAGTTGCCTTTGAATTTATGGTGACCCCTCTTGAGCATGGATGCTTCTGCTACTTGTTCTACATCAGACTTCTTCCGCAAACGGCGAAATTTTTTGACTCGGTGAATTTTGCGGCATTCCGACATCGATTCCCCGTTTCCCGAAATTCAGTTGCCTTTGGATTTCGGGTGATCCCTCTTGAGCATGTATGCTTCTGCTACTTGTGTTAAATCAGACTTCTTCTGAAAGTAGCGAAACGCTTTGACTCGATGAGTTTCGCGGCATTCCGACTACGATGCCACGGTTGCCGAAATTCAATTTCCTTTGAATTTCTGGTGAGCCCTCTTGAGCATGTATGCTTCTGCTACTTGTTCTACATCAGACTTCTTCCGCAAACGGGGAAACGCTTTCAATCGGTGAATTTCGCGGCATTCCGACTTCGATTCCCCGTTTCCCGAAATTCAGTTGCATTTGGATTTTGGGTGATCCCTCTTGAGCATGTATGCTTCTGCTACTTGTTTTACATCAGACTTCTTCCGCAAACGGCGAAACGCTTTGACTCGATGAGTTTCGCGGCATTCCGACTACGATGCCTCGGTTGCCAAAATTCAGTTGCCTTTGAATTTTTGGTGATCCGTCTTGAGCATGGATGCTTCTGCTACTTGTTCTGCATCAGACTTCTTCCGCAAACGGCGAAACGCTTTGACTCGGTGAGTTTCGCGGCATTCCGACTTCGATGCCCCGGTTGCCGAAATTCAGTTGCCTTTGAATTTATGGTGATCCCTCTTGAGCATCGATGCTTCTGCTACTTGTTCTGCATCAGACTTCTTCCGCAAACGGCGAAACGCTTTGACTCGGTGAGTTTGGCGGCATTCCGACTACGATGCCCCGGTTGCCGAAATTCAATTGCCTTTGAATTTCTGGTGAGCCCTCTTGAGCATGTATGCTTCTGCTACTTGTTCTACATGAGAGTTCTTCCGCAAACGGCGAAACGCTTTGAATCGGTGAGTTTCGCGGCATTCCGACTTCGATGCCCCGGTTGCCGAAATTCAGTTGCCTTTGAATTTATGGTGATCCCTCTTGAGCATGGATGCTTCTGCTACTTGTTCTACATCAGACTTCTTCCGCAAACGGCGTAATTTTTTGACTCGGTGAGTTTCGCGGCATTCCGACTTCGATGCCCCGGTTGCCGAAATTCAGTTGCCTTTGCATTTGGGGTGACCCCTCTTGACCATGTATGCTTCTGCTACTTGTTGTACATCAGACTTCTTCTACAAACGGCGAAACGCTTTGACTCGGTGAGTTTCGTAGCATTCCGACTTCGATGTCCCGGTTGCCGAAATTCAGTTGCCTTTGAATTTCAGGTGAGCCCTCTTTAGCATGTAAGCTTCTGCTAATTGTTCTACATCAGACTTCTTCCGCAAACGGCGAAACGCTTTCACTCGATGAGTTTCGCGGCATTCCGACTTCGATGCCCCTGTTGCCGAAATTCAATTGCCTTTGCATTTCTGGTGATCCCTCTTGAGCATGTATGCTTCTGCTACTTGTTTTAAATCAGACTTCTTCCGAAAGTAGCGAAACGCTTTGACTCGATGAGTTTCGCGGGATTCCGACTACGATGCCCCGGTTGCCGAAATTCAATTTCCTTTGAATTTCTGGTGAGCGCTCTTGAGCATGTATGCTTCTGCTACTTGTTCTACATCAGACTTCTTCCGCAAACGGGGAAACGCTTTCAATCGGTGAATTTCGCGGCATTTCGACTTCGATTCCCTGTTTCCCGAAATTCAGTTGCATTTGGATTTTGGGTGATCCCTCTTGAGCATGTATGCTTCTGCTACTTGTTCTACATCAGACTTCTTCCGCAAATGGCGAAACGCTTTGACTCGGTGAGTTTCGCGGCATTCCGACTATGATGCCCCGGTTGCCGAAATTCAATTTCCTTTGAATTTCTGGTGAGCCCTCTTGAGCATGTATGCTTCTGCTACTTGTTCTACATCAGACTTCTTCCGCAAACGGGGAAACGCTTTCAATCGGTGAATTTCGCGGCATTTCGACTTCGATTCCCCGTTTCCCGAAATTCAGTTGCATTTGGATTTTGGGTGATCCCTCTTGAGCATGTATGCTTCTGCTACTTGTTCTACATCAGACTTCTTCCGCAAATGGCGAAACGCTTTGACTCGGTGAGTTTCGCGGCATTCCGACTATGATGCCCCGGTTGCCGAAATTCAGTTGCCTTTGAATTTCTGGTGAGCCCTCTTGAGCATGTATGCTTCTGCTACTTGTTCTACATGAGAGTTCTTCCGCAAACGGCGAAACGCTTTGATTCGGTGAGTTTCGCGGCATTCCAACTTCTATTCCCCGGTTGCCGAAATTCAGTTGCCTATGCATTTCAGGTGACCCCTCTTGAGCATGGATGCTTCTGCTACTTATTCTACATCAGACTTCTTCCGCGAACGGCGAAATTCTTTGACTCGGTGAGTTTCGCGGCATTCCGACTTCGATCCCCCGGTTGCCGAAATTCAGTTGCCTTTGCATTTGGGGTGACCCCTCTTGAGCATGTATGCTTCTGCTACTTGTTCTACATCAGACTTCTTCCACAAACGACGAAATTCTTTGACTCGGTGAGTTTCGCGGCATTCCGACTTCGATGCCCCGGTTGCCGAAATTCAGTTGCCTTTGCATTTGGGGTGACCCCTCTTGAGCATGTATGCTTCTGCTACTTGTTGTACATCAGAGTTCTTCTACAAACGGCGAAACGCTTTGACTCGGTGAGTTTCGTAGCATTCCAACTTCGATGTCCCGGTTGCCGAAATTCAGTTGCCTTTGAATTTCTGGTGAGCCCTCTTTAGCATGTATGCTTCTGCTAATTGTTCTACATCAGACTTCTTCCGCAAACGGCGAAACGCTTTGACTCGATGAGTTTCGCGGCATTCCGACTTCGATGCCCCTGTTGTCGAAATTCAATTGCCTTTGCATTTCTGGTGATCCCTCTTGAGCATGTATGCTTCTGCTACTTGTTCTACATCAGACTTCTTCCGCAAACGGCGAAACGCTTTGACTCGGTGAGTTTCGCGGCATTCCGACTACGATGCCCCGGTTGCCGAAATTCAGTTGCCTTTGAATTTCGGGTGATCCCTCTTGAGCATGTATGCTTCTGCTACTTGCTCTACGTGAGAGTTCTTCCGCAAACGGCGAAACGCTTTGACTCGGTGAGTTTTGCGCCATTCCGACTTCGATGCCCCGGTTGCCGAAATTCAGTTGCCTTTGAATTTATGGTGATCCCTGTTTAGCATGGATGCTTCTGCTACTTGTTCTACATCAGACTTCTTCCGCAAACGGCGAAACGCTTTGACTCGGTGAGTTTCCCGGCATTCCGACTTCGATGCCCCGGTTGCCGAAATTCAGTTGCCTTTGAATTTATGGTGATCCCTCTTGAGCATGGATGCTTCTGCTACTTGTTCTACATCAGACTTCTTCCGCAAACGGCGAAATTCTTTGACTCGGTGAGTTTCGCGGCATTCCGACTTCGATGCCCCGGTTGCCGAAATTCAGTTGCCTTTGCATTTGGGGTGACCCCTCTTGAGCATGTATGCTTCTGCTACTTGTTCTACATCAGACTTCTTCCGCAAACGGCGAAATTCTTTGACTCGGTGAGTTTCGCGGCATTCCGACTTCGATGCCCCGGTTGCCGAAATTCAGTTGCCTTTGCATTTGGGGTGACCCCTCTTGACCATGTATGCTTCTGCTACTTGTTGTACATCAGACTTCTTCTACAAACGGCGAAACGCTTTGACTCGGTGAGTTTCGTAGCATTCCGACTTCGATGTCCCGGTTGCCGAAATTCAGTTGCCTTTGAATTTCAGGTGAGCCCTCTTTAGCATGTAAGCTTCTGCTAATTGTTCTACATCAGACTTCTTCCGCAAACGGCGAAACGCTTTGACTCGATGAGTTTCGCGGCATTCCGACTTCGATGCCCCTGTTGCCGAAATTCAATTGCCTTTGCATTTCTGGTGATCCCTCTTGAGCATGTATGCTTCTGCTACTTGTTCTACATCAGACTTCTTCCGCAAACGGCGAAACGCTTTGACTCTGTGAGTTTCGCGGCATTCCGACTACGATGCCCCGGTTGCCGAAATTCAGTTGCCTTTGAATTTCTGGTGAGCCCTCTTGAGCATGGATGCTTCTGCTACTTGTTCTACATCAGACTTCTTCCGCAAACGGCGAAATTCTTTGACTCGGTGAGTTTCGCGGCATTCCGACTTCGATGCCCCGGTTGCCGAAATTCAGTTGCCTTTGCATTTGGGGTGACCCCTCTTGAGCATGTATGCTTCTGCTACTTGTTCTACATCAGACTTCTTCCGCAAACGGCGAAATTCTTTGACTCGGTGAGTTTCGCGGCATTCCGACTTCGATGCCCCGGTTGCCGAAATTCAGTTGCCTTTGCATTTGGGGTGACCCCTCTTGACCATGTATGCTTCTGCTACTTGTTGTACATCAGACTTCTTCTACAAACGGCGAAACGCTTTGACTCGGTGAGTTTCGTAGCGTTCCGACTTCGATGTCCCGGTTGCCGAAATTCAGTTGCCTTTGAATTTCAGGTGAGCCCTCTTTAGCATGTATGCTTCTGCTACTTGTTCTACATCAGACTTCTTCCGCAAACGGCAAAACGCTTTGACTCGATGAGTTTCGCGGCATTCCGACTTCGATGCCCCTGTTGCCGAAATTCAATTGCCTTTGCATTTCTGGTGATCCCTCTTGAGCATGTATGCTTCTGCTACTTGTTCTACATCAGACTTCTTCCGCAAACGGCGAAACGCTTTGACTCTGTGAGTTTCGCGGCATTCCGACTACGATGCCCCGGTTGCCGAAATTCAGTTGCCTTTGAATTTCTGGTGAGCCCTCTTGAGCATGTATGCTTCTGCTACTTGTTCTACATGAGAGTTCTTCCGCAAACGGCGAAACGCTTTGACTCGGTGAGTTTCGCGGCATTCCGACTTCGATGCCCCGGTTGCCGAAATTCAGTTGCCTTTGAATTTATGGTGATCCCTCTTGAGCATGGATGCTTCTGCTACTTGTTCTACATCAGACTTCTTCCGCAAACGGCGAAACGCTTTGACTCAGTGAGTTTCGCGGCATTCCGACTTCGATGCCCCGGTTTCCGAAATTCAAATGCCTTTGAATTTATGGTGATCCCTCTTGAGCATGGATGCTTCTGCTACTTGTTCTACATCAGACTTCTTCCGCAAAACGGGAAACGCTTTGACTCGGTGAATTTTGCGGCATTCCGACATCGATTCCCCGTTTCCCGAAATTCAGTTGCCTTTGGATTTCGGGTGATCACTCTTGAGCATGTATGCTTCTGCTACTTGTTTTAAATCAGACTTCTTCCGAAAATAGCGAAACGCTTTGACTCGGTGAGTTTCGCGGCATTCCGACTTCGATGCCCCGGTTGCCGAAATTCAGTTGCCTTTGCATTTTGGGTGACCCCTCTTGAGCATGTATGCTTCTGCTACTTGTTCTACATGAGAGTTCTTCCGCAAACGGCGAAACGCTTTGACTCGGTGAGTTTCGCGGCATTCCGACTTCGATGCCCCGGTTGCCGAAATTCAGTTGCCTTTGCATTTTGGGTGACCCCTCTTGAGCATGTATGCTTCTGCTACTTGTTCTACATGAGAGTTCTTCCGCAAACGGCGAAACGCTTTGACTCGGTGAGTTTCGCGGCATTCCGACTTCGTTGCCCCGGTTGCCGAAATTCAGTTGCCTTTGAATTTATGGTGATCCCTCTTGAGCATGGATGCTTCTGCTACTTGTTCTACATCAGACTTCTTCCGCAAACGGCGAAACACTTTGACTTGGTGAGTTTCGCGGCATTCCGACTTCGATGCCCCGGTTGCCGAAATTCAGTTGCCTTTGCATTTCGGCTGACCCCTCTTGAGCATGTATGCTTCTGCTACTTGTTCTACATCAGACTTCTTCCGCAAACGGCGAAACGCTTTGACTCGGTGAGTTTCGCGGCATTCCGACTTCGATGCCCCGGTTGCCGAAATTCAGTTGCCTTTAAATTTATGGTGATCCCTCTTGAGCATGTATGCTTCTGCTACTTGTTCTACATGAGAGTTCTTCCGCAAACGGCGAAACGCTTTGACTCGGTGAGTTTCGCGGCATTCCGACTTCGATGCCCCGGTTGCCGAAATTCAGTTGCCTTTGAATTTATGGTGTTCCCTCTTGAGCATGGATGCTTCTGCTACTTGTTCTACATCAGACTTCTTCCGCAAACGGCGAAATTTTTTGACTCGCTGAGTTTCGCGGCATTTCGACTTCGATGCCCCGGTTGCCGAAATTCAGTTGCCTTTGCATTTGGGGTGACCCCTCTTGAGCATGTATACTTCTGCTACTTGTTCTACATCAGACTTCTTCCCCAAATGGGGAAACGCTTTGACTCGGTGAATTTTGCGGCATTCCGACATCGATTCCCCGTTTCCCGAAATTCAGTTGCCTTTGGATTTCGGGTGATCCGTCTTGAGCATGTATGCTTCTGCTACTTGTTTTAAATCAGACTACTTCCGAAAGTAGCGAAACGCTTTGACTCGATGAGTTTCGCGGCATTCCGACTTCGATGCCCCGGTTGCAGAAATTCAGTTGCCTTTGAATTTATGGTGATCCCTCTTGAGCATGGATGCTTCTGCTACTTGTTCTACATCGGACTTCTTCCGCAAACGGCGAAACGCTTTGACTCGGTGAGTTTCGCGGCATTCCGACTTCGATGCCCCGGTTGCCGAAATTCAGTTGCCTTTGCATTTCGGGTGACCCCTCTTGAGCATGTATGCTTCTGCTACTTGTTCTACATGAGAGTTCTTCCGCAAACGGCGAAACGTTTTGACTCGGTGAGTTTCGCGGCATTCCGACTTCGATGCCCCGGTTGCCGAAATTCAGTTGCCTTTGCATTTCGGGTGACCCCTCTTGAGCATGTATGCTTCTGCTACTTGTTCTACATCAGACTTCTTCCGCAAACGGCGAAACGCTTTGACTTGGTGAGTTTCGCGGCATTCCGACTACGATGCCCCGGTTGCCGAAAATCAGTTGCCTTTGAATTTCTGGTGAGCCCTCTTGAGCATGGATGCTTCTGCTACTTGTTCTACATCAGACTTCTTCCGCAAACGGCCAAACGCTTTGACTTGGTGAGTTTCGCGGCATTCCGACTTCGATGCCCCGGTTGCCGAAATTCAGTTGCCTTTGCATTTCGGGTGACCCCTCTTGAGCATGTATGCTTCTGCTACTTGTTCTACATGAGAGTTCTTCCGCAAACGGCGAAACGTTTTGACTCGGTGAGTTTCGCGGCATTCCGACTTCGATGCCCCGGTTGCCGAAATTCAGTTGCCTTTGCATTTCGGGTGACCCCTCTTGAGCATGTATGCTTCTGCTACTTGTTCTACATCAGACTTCTTCCGCAAACGGCGAAACGCTTTGACTTGGTGAGTTTCGCGGCATTCCGACTACGATGCCCCGGTTGCCGAAAATCAGTTGCCTTTGAATTTCTGGTGAGCCCTCTTGAGCATGGATGCTTCTGCTACTTGTTCTACATCAGACTTCTTCCGCAAACGGCGAAATTCTTTGACTCGGTGAGTTTCGCGGCATTCCGACTTCGATGCCCCGGTTGCCGAAATTCAGTTGCCTTTGCATTTGGGGTGACCCCTCTTGAGCATGTATGCTTCTGCTACTTGTTCTACATCAGACTTCTTCCGCAAACGGCGAAATTCTTTGACTCGGTGAGTTTCGCGGCATTCCGACTTCGATGCCCCGGTTGCCGAAATTCAGTTGCCTTTGCATTTGGGGTGACCCCTCTTGACCATGTATGCTTCTGCTACTTGTTGTACATCAGACTTCTTCTACAAACGGCGAAACGCTTTGACTCGGTGAGTTTCGTAGCGTTCCGACTTCGATGTCCCGGTTGCCGAAATTCAGTTGCCTTTGAATTTCAGGTGAGCCCTCTTTAGCATGTATGCTTCTGCTACTTGTTCTACATCAGACTTCTTCCGCAAACGGCAAAACGCTTTGACTCGATGAGTTTCGCGGCATTCCGACTTCGATGCCCCTGTTGCCGAAATTCAATTGCCTTTGCATTTCTGGTGATCCCTCTTGAGCATGTATGCTTCTGCTACTTGTTCTACATCAGACTTCTTCCGCAAACGGCGAAACGCTTTGACTCTGTGAGTTTCGCGGCATTCCGACTACGATGCCCCGGTTGCCGAAATTCAGTTGCCTTTGAATTTCTGGTGAGCCCTCTTGAGCATGTATGCTTCTGCTACTTGTTCTACATGAGAGTTCTTCCGCAAACGGCGAAACGCTTTGACTCGGTGAGTTTCGCGGCATTCCGACTTCGATGCCCCGGTTGCCGAAATTCAGTTGCCTTTGAATTTATGGTGATCCCTCTTGAGCATGGATGCTTCTGCTACTTGTTCTACATCAGACTTCTTCCGCAAACGGCGAAACGCTTTGACTCGGTGAGTTTCGCGGCATTCCGACTTCGATGCCCCGGTTTCCGAAATTCAAATGCCTTTGAATTTATGGTGATCCCTCTTGAGCATGGATGCTTCTGCTACTTGTTCTACATCAGACTTCTTCCGCAAAACGGGAAACGCTTTGACTCGGTGAATTTTGCGGCATTCCGACATCGATTCCCCGTTTCCCGAAATTCAGTTGCCTTTGGATTTCGGGTGATCACTCTTGAGCATGTATGCTTCTGCTACTTGTTTTAAATCAGACTTCTTCCGAAAATAGCGAAACGCTTTGACTCGGTGAGTTTCGCGGCATTCCGACTTCGATGCCCCGGTTGCCGAAATTCAGTTGCCTTTGCATTTTGGGTGACCCCTCTTGAGCATGTATGCTTCTGCTACTTGTTCTACATGAGAGTTCTTCCGCAAACGGCGAAACGCTTTGACTCGGTGAGTTTCGCGGCATTCCGACTTCGATGCCCCGGTTGCCGAAATTCAGTTGCCTTTGCATTTTGGGTGACCCCTCTTGAGCATGTATGCTTCTGCTACTTGTTCTACATGAGAGTTCTTCCGCAAACGGCGAAACGCTTTGACTCGGTGAGTTTCGCGGCATTCCGACTTCGTTGCCCCGGTTGCCGAAATTCAGTTGCCTTTGAATTTATGGTGATCCCTCTTGAGCATGGATGCTTCTGCTACTTGTTCTACATCAGACTTCTTCCGCAAACGGCGAAACACTTTGACTTGGTGAGTTTCGCGGCATTCCGACTTCGATGCCCCGGTTGCCGAAATTCAGTTGCCTTTGCATTTCGGCTGACCCCTCTTGAGCATGTATGCTTCTGCTACTTGTTCTACATCAGACTTCTTCCGCAAACGGCGAAACGCTTTGACTCGGTGAGTTTCGCGGCATTCCGACTTCGATGCCCCGGTTGCCGAAATTCAGTTGCCTTTAAATTTATGGTGATCCCTCTTGAGCATGTATGCTTCTGCTACTTGTTCTACATGAGAGTTCTTCCGCAAACGGCGAAACGCTTTGACTCGGTGAGTTTCGCGGCATTCCGACTTCGATGCCCCGGTTGCCGAAATTCAGTTGCCTTTGAATTTATGGTGTTCCCTCTTGAGCATGGATGCTTCTGCTACTTGTTCTACATCAGACTTCTTCCGCAAACGGCGAAATTTTTTGACTCGCTGAGTTTCGCGGCATTTCGACTTCGATGCCCCGGTTGCCGAAATTCAGTTGCCTTTGCATTTGGGGTGACCCCTCTTGAGCATGTATACTTCTGCTACTTGTTCTACATCAGACTTCTTCCCCAAATGGGGAAACGCTTTGACTCGGTGAATTTTGCGGCATTCCGACATCGATTCCCCGTTTCCCGAAATTCAGTTGCCTTTGGATTTCGGGTGATCCGTCTTGAGCATGTATGCTTCTGCTACTTGTTTTAAATCAGACTACTTCCGAAAGTAGCGAAACGCTTTGACTCGATGAGTTTCGCGGCATTCCGACTTCGATGCCCCGGTTGCAGAAATTCAGTTGCCTTTGAATTTATGGTGATCCCTCTTGAGCATGGATGCTTCTGCTACTTGTTCTACATCGGACTTCTTCCGCAAACGGCGAAACGCTTTGACTCGGTGAGTTTCGCGGCATTCCGACTTCGATGCCCCGGTTGCCGAAATTCAGTTGCCTTTGCATTTCGGGTGACCCCTCTTGAGCATGTATGCTTCTGCTACTTGTTCTACATGAGAGTTCTTCCGCAAACGGCGAAACGTTTTGACTCGGTGAGTTTCGCGGCATTCCGACTTCGATGCCCCGGTTGCCGAAATTCAGTTGCCTTTGCATTTCGGGTGACCCCTCTTGAGCATGTATGCTTCTGCTACTTGTTCTACATCAGACTTCTTCCGCAAACGGCGAAACGCTTTGACTTGGTGAGTTTCGCGGCATTCCGACTACGATGCCCCGGTTGCCGAAAATCAGTTGCCTTTGAATTTCTGGTGAGCCCTCTTGAGCATGGATGCTTCTGCTACTTGTTCTACATCAGACTTCTTCCGCAAACGGCCAAACGCTTTGACTTGGTGAGTTTCGCGGCATTCCGACTTCGATGCCCCGGTTGCCGAAATTCAGTTGCCTTTGCATTTCGGGTGACCCCTCTTGAGCATGTATGCTTCTGCTACTTGTTCTACATGAGAGTTCTTCCGCAAACGGCGAAACGTTTTGACTCGGTGAGTTTCGCGGCATTCCGACTTCGATGCCCCGGTTGCCGAAATTCAGTTGCCTTTGCATTTCGGGTGACCCCTCTTGAGCATGTATGCTTCTGCTACTTGTTCTACATCAGACTTCTTCCGCAAACGGCGAAACGCTTTGACTTGGTGAGTTTCGCGGCATTCCGACTACGATGCCCCGGTTGCCGAAAATCAGTTGCCTTTGAATTTCTGGTGAGCCCTCTTGAGCATGGATGCTTCTGCTACTTGTTCTACATCAGACTTCTTCCGCAAACGGCGAAATTCTTTGACTCGGTGAGTTTCGCGGCATTCCGACTTCGATGCCCCGGTTGCCGAAATTCAGTTGCCTTTGCATTTGGGGTGACCCCTCTTGAGCATGTATGCTTCTGCTACTTGTTCTACATCAGACTTCTTCCGCAAACGGCGAAATTCTTTGACTCGGTGAGTTTCGCGGCATTCCGACTTCGATGCCCCGGTTGCCGAAATTCAGTTGCCTTTGCATTTGGGGTGACCCCTCTTGACCATGTATGCTTCTGCTACTTGTTGTACATCAGACTTCTTCTACAAACGGCGAAACGCTTTGACTCGGTGAGTTTCGTAGCGTTCCGACTTCGATGTCCCGGTTGCCGAAATTCAGTTGCCTTTGAATTTCAGGTGAGCCCTCTTTAGCATGTATGCTTCTGCTACTTGTTCTACATCAGACTTCTTCCGCAAACGGCAAAACGCTTTGACTCGATGAGTTTCGCGGCATTCCGACTTCGATGCCCCTGTTGCCGAAATTCAATTGCCTTTGCATTTCTGGTGATCCCTCTTGAGCATGTATGCTTCTGCTACTTGTTCTACATCAGACTTCTTCCGCAAACGGCGAAACGCTTTGACTCTGTGAGTTTCGCGGCATTCCGACTACGATGCCCCGGTTGCCGAAATTCAGTTGCCTTTGAATTTCTGGTGAGCCCTCTTGAGCATGTATGCTTCTGCTACTTGTTCTACATGAGAGTTCTTCCGCAAACGGCGAAACGCTTTGACTCGGTGAGTTTCGCGGCATTCCGACTTCGATGCCCCGGTTGCCGAAATTCAGTTGCCTTTGAATTTATGGTGATCCCTCTTGAGCATGGATGCTTCTGCTACTTGTTCTACATCAGACTTCTTCCGCAAACGGCGAAACGCTTTGACTCGGTGAGTTTCGCGGCATTCCGACTTCGATGCCCCGGTTTCCGAAATTCAAATGCCTTTGAATTTATGGTGATCCCTCTTGAGCATGGATGCTTCTGCTACTTGTTCTACATCAGACTTCTTCCGCAAAACGGGAAACGCTTTGACTCGGTGAATTTTGCGGCATTCCGACATCGATTCCCCGTTTCCCGAAATTCAGTTGCCTTTGGATTTCGGGTGATCACTCTTGAGCATGTATGCTTCTGCTACTTGTTTTAAATCAGACTTCTTCCGAAAATAGCGAAACGCTTTGACTCGGTGAGTTTCGCGGCATTCCGACTTCGATGCCCCGGTTGCCGAAATTCAGTTGTCTTTGCATTTTGGGTGACCCCTCTTGAGCATGTATGCTTCTGCTACTTGTTCTACATGAGAGTTCTTCCGCAAACGGCGAAACGCTTTGACTCGGTGAGTTTCGCGGCATTCCGACTTCGTTGCCCCGGTTGCCGAAATTCAGTTGCCTTTGAATTTATGGTGATCCCTCTTGAGCATGGATGCTTCTGCTACTTGTTCTACATCAGACTTCTTCCGCAAACGGCGAAACACTTTGACTTGGTGAGTTTCGCGGCATTCCGACTTCGATGCCCCGGTTGCCGAAATTCAGTTGCCTTTGCATTTCGGGTGACCCCTTTTGAGCATGTATGCTTCTGCTACTTGTTCTACATCAGACTTCTTCCGCAAACGGCGAAACGCTTTGACTCGGTGAGTTTCGCGGCATTCCGACTTCGATGCCCCGGTTGCCGAAATTCAGTTGCCTTTAAATTTATGGTGATCCCTCTTGAGCATGTATGCTTCTGCTACTTGTTCTACATGAGAGTTCTTCCGCAAACGGCGAAACGCTTTGACTCGGTGAGTTTCGCGGCATTCCGACTTCGATGCCCCGGTTGCCGAAATTCAGTTGCCTTTGAATTTATGGTGTTCCCTCTTGAGCATGGATGCTTCTGCTACTTGTTCTACATCAGACTTCTTCCGCAAACGGCGAAATTTTTTGACTCGGTGAGTTTCGCGGCATTCCGACTTCGATGCCCCGGTTGCCGAAATTCAGTTGCCTTTGCATTTGGGGTGACCCCTCTTGAGCATGTATGCTTCTGCTACTTGTTCTACATCAGACTTCTTCTGCAAACGGCGAAACGCTTTGACTTGGTGAGTTTCGCGGCATTCCGACTTCGATGCCCCGGTTGTCGAAACTTAGTAGCCTTTGCATTTCGGGTGACCCCTCTTGAGCATGTATGCTTCTGCTACTTGTTCTACATCAGACTTCTTCCGCAAATGGGGAAACGCTTTGACTCGGTGAATTTTGCCGCATTCCGACATCGATTCCCCGTTTCCCGAAATTCAGTTGCCTTTGGATTTCGGGTGATCCGTCTTGAGCATGTATGCTTCTGCTACTTGTTTTAAATCAGACATCTTCCGAAAGTAGCGAAACGCTTTGACTCGATGAGTTTCGCGGCATTCCGACTTCGATGCCCCGGTTGCAGAAATTCAGTTGCCTTTGAATTTATGGTGATCCCTCTTGAGCATGGATGCTTCTGCTACTTGTTCTACATCGGACTTCTTCCGCAAACGGCGAAATGCTTTGACTCGGTGAGTTTCGCGGCATTCCGACTACGATGCCCCGGTTGCCGAAATTCAGTTGCTTTTGCATTTTGGGTGACCCCTCTTGAGCTTGTATGCTTCTGCTACTTGTTCTACATCAGACTTCTTCCCCAAACGGGGAAACGCTTTGACTCGATGAATTTCGCGGCATTCCGACTTCGAGGCCCCGGTTGCCGAAATTCAGTTGCCTTTGAATTTCGGGTGATCCCTCTTGAGCATGTATGCTTCTGCTACTTGTTGTACATGAGAGTTCTTCCGCAAACGGCGAAACGCTTTGACTCGGTGAGTTTCGCGGCATTCCGACTTCGATGCCCCGGTTGCCGAAATTCAGTTGCCTTTGAATTTATGGTGATCCCTCTTGAGCATGGATGCTTCTGCTACTTGTTCTACATCAGACTTCTTCCGCAAACGGCGAAACGCTTTGACTTGGTGAGTTTCGCGGCATTCCGACTTCGATGCCCCGGTTGCCGAAATTCAGTTGCCTTTGCATTTCGGGTGACCCCTCTTGAGCATGTATGCTTCTGCTACTTGTTCTACATGAGAGTTCTTCCGCAAACGGCGAAACGCTTTGACTCGGTGAGTTTCGCGCCATTCCGACATCGATGCCCCGGTTGCCGAAATTCAGTTGCCTTTGAATTTATGGTGATCCCTCTTGAGCATGGATGCTTCTGCTACTTGTTCTACATCAGACTTCTTCCGCAAACGGCGAAACGCGTTGACTCGGTGAGTTTCGCGACATTCCGACTACGATGCCCCGGTTGCCGAAATTCAGTTGCCTTTAAATTTCTGGTGACCCCTCTTGAGCATGTATGCTTCTGCTACTTGTTCTACATTAGTGTTCTTCCGCAAACGGCGAAACGCTTTGACTCGGTGAGTTTCGCGGCATTCCGACTTCGATGCCCCGGTTGCCGAAATTCAGTTGCCTTTGAATTTCTGGTGAGCCCTCTTGAGCATGTATGCTTCTGCTACTTGTTCTACATGAGAGTTCTTCCGCAAACGGCGAAACGCTTTGACTCGGTGAGTTTCGCGGCATTCCGACTATGATGTCCCGGTTGCCGAAATTCAGTTGGCTTTGAATTTCTGGTGAGCCCTCTTGAGCATGTATGCTTCTGCTACTTGTTCTACATGAGAGTTCTTCCGCAAACGGCGAAACGCTTTGACTCGGTGAGTTTCGCGGCATTCCGACTTCGATGCCCCGGTTGCCGAAATTCAGTTGCCTTTGAATTTATGGTGATCCCTCTTGAGCATGGATGCTTCTGCTACTTGTTCTACATCAGACTTCTTCCGCAAACGGCGAAACGCTTTGACTCGGTGAGTTTCGCGGCATTCCGACTACGATGCCCCGGTTGCCGAAATTCAGTTGCCTTTGAATTTCTGGTGAGCCCTCTTGAGCATGTATGCTTCTGCTACTTGTTCCACATGAGAGTTCTTCCGCAAACGGCAAAACTGTAACAACCTCGATTTCCAACATCCTTTTTCGCGATACATTAGAAAATTTCAGGTAAATTTTTTTTTATATATATATATACAGGTCCCACCAAAATTTCCAACAAAATTTTGGCAGAGTCTCCTCTGTACCGGTAAGTCCCAAGTTATCGACATATACCCTGTTTACACTTCTAATGACTCACATCTTATAACTCAAAATCACGACCCAATCATCCTGGGCCTCAACCCAACTCATTCTCATCAACACAACACGTCTTATTCAATAACATCATATAATGCAGTTCAAATAAAAGATTCAATTTCAACTGTAAACATGCATGGTAAAAAAAAGTACTAAGAGTTTCAACCATTAGATTAAAGGGGCATACATTCAAATTTACGGATTTATATTACATCTCAAGTTTTAGGAGATAAGTCTTTTAATTTACAATTAATTTACATGGTCAAAAGCAAAAGATAACAAAACTAGTATTACCCTTGACGCGACCCTAGTGGACCTGAAAATAGAAATTAACATGTACACATAAATATAAAGGATAGTAACAAGCAATAACAATGGCAGACAATAATCTCTACGGAATTTCTTTTTATATATAAAATTAGGCATAAACCTCTTTTACAACATCTATTTTCCATCTATTACCAATATCCATCTAATATCCTATCTCATTTGCCAAGAATAATTCCATCTTGGAAATCTCAACACAACTCAACGGTTTGCGAACACCATCTCCTTATAAATCAATTTTCACTTGATACCAAGATATTCCTCTCTTGATATCATTGGCTTATCTCATTCTTTTGGAATAATTAATCAATATTTTTTTTTTCTTTTCTAAATCTGTTGCTAGAAGGTAATCGCTGAAACTAATAAATCTCATTAATATCATTAGTCTTCTAATATTGGGCTAGACTAATCAATTTAAAATATACCAGCACCGATGAAACCTCTTCGATACCATTAGCAATCCAAACCTGGTAGCTAATCCATGCCATTTGATTCTTCCATTCGTATCGAATCCCTTTCATTTTTCTTATTAACATCATATGCATTGTAACCACGGTTGCCAAGTATCATTTGCACACAATCTTAGTTATCGACACTACGGTCACTACGCATCCTTCACATAACCTTGGTCACACTCATCACAGTGCCAAGTATCAATTTATGCCCTTAGCCACCATCATTATGGTAATTAATTATCTATCAATTCCCCTCCAATCTCCAAATCATTATGTCTACCCAATAACCGCATTAATTAATTTACTCAAAATCGGAGTCATATATTAATTATTTTACTCATAACATTTAGAATTTACTACTTCTAACTTCAATCAATTAATTCACATAATCTTTTCAAAACTTAACTATCTGGCTAACTCATCTCAATTGCCAATAATTCTGGTAATTTCATATAATTACCCACATATTTGGTTAACCTTCCTTGGTTACCAGTACATCTGGTAATTCCATACGAATTACCCAGCCTCCATTTATACATTCAGTACATTGATTCATACAAAATACATTATGATTTAGAATGCATCTACATGATTCCTTGCAAAAGTAGGTTCCCATGTATCGGGTTTCCTAGACATCTCGTTGGTGTGATGTCCCTGCAGCAGTACAAAACATTTAAGAGAATGCAAATACTTAAGAATACTAATAATGGTAACTAACGGTCTGGCAGTTAAATGAAGCATTAACATTTATAATATCGTCATGTACTTGGTATAAGCAGCTAGTAGTACATATAGATGCACCAATTTTATTTAATTTATTTTGCAATCAACCATAATCTTAAACCCGGCTATCCTCTTAAGGCATTATTTGCTGAGGTTAAGCGTTCACTCACCCCGATCATCCACTTCAGATGCCATTAGCCAAGCTAATCAATCGTTCGTCCCGGTCATCCTTTCGGATGCCATTAGCTGAGCTAATCAATCGTTCATCCCGGTCATCCTTTCGGATGCCATTAGCCGAAGCTAATCAATCACTCGTCCCGGTCATCCTTTCGGATGCCATTAGCCGAAGCTAATCAATCGTTCGTCCCGGCCATCCTTTCGGATGCCATTAGCCGAAGCTAATCAATTGCTCATCCCGGTTAGCCGAAGCTAATCATTCATTTATCGTGGTCATCCATCTGGATGTCATTAGCCGAAGCTAATCAGTCCTTCATCCCGGCCATCCATTCGGATGCCATTAGCCAAAGCTAATCAACCTTTAGTCAACATTTAAGCGTTCGACAATCTAATATCGGTTCTAACAATACGGTAATAATCATATTAAAGTATTTCAATATTCAACGTATGAAGAAAAAAAAGAAAGAAAGGTGCAAGTCACCTACCTAATGCTTGAACTCGCGCAAAAGTCCCATGCTACTGAACAAATTCTGCAATCTCTCCTGAATCATTAAAGATACATATCAAATGTGGCTCCACCATAATTGAAAATTCCATTCTAAAATTCATTTAAATTTAGAATCGCATGACACATGCATTCGCATATTTATTTATTTATTTCCTTCCTTTTCATGACTTGTTTTTCCAAACTGACTATCTTTAAACATGACCTAACAAATCTTAATTTATTTTATTTTATTTTTGTCCACTCAATCCATCATGTACAAACTTAGTAACATTACATCCTTGCATCTATTCATACCATTGAAACTAATTCATTTTCCTCATCAAACCAACTCTTGGCCGAATGACCCTATTTATTTATTTATTTATTTATTTTCATGATGAGTTTTCCAATTCTTTTTAATAAGTCCACTTTACTTCATCTTAAGTAAATTTAACAACATATTTTCATCATAATTCCATGGACGCCTTAATTTAACCTTTTGCTCCTCTTTTATTATCTATTTGGACAACGTTAAAATTCCACAAAATGACATTTTCCTCACATTAATCTATTATTTCAAACATAACACAATTCATTTGGCATTCAACAAACCACAATCCCATAAAAATCCCCAGAACATTAGGTCGAATAAACTCAAGTTCAAGATTTTCATTTTTGGTTGGATTCCATATTATGATGAGAATTTGAATCTTTTTAAAATTCTTCCAATTAACACGCTACCTAATTTTATTTATACAAATATATGCATCCATACCTAGTTTTCATAGAAAAATGAATCAAAGTCTTATCTCCTTATTTCTTCTTCATTTGGCCGAATGCCTTCATTCATGGTGAGGGATGATTTCCTTTTTAATTATTCCATATAAACCTTTACCAATTCATTTCATATCTATTCTAACCTCATTCAACTCAAATTCCATAGCAATTAAAACAATTAAGCTCATCCTCTCATTTATATGTCTAGGCCGAATCTTTGCATTAAATGGAGGATAAAGTTTTCTTCAAGTTTTTTCTTTCAATTGCCACTAGACCCAATAATGCCTAAAAACATATATCCATCAAATCAACAAACTCAATGTCCCTTCATCCAAATTTCAAAACTTCCCTAACACATTTTACAACACAATTAATCTATAACAACACTAATAACAAGAGCACATTTTACCATTATATCTTACATAAACCCTACACCCCCACAATTCTAATTTCATCAAAACATGTAATTAAATCAAGCTTCCTAAATGTTTTACTAAGACTAGCAATAGATTCAAATAGCAACAACTCATCCAACTTTGATTATTTACTTGAACCCTACGGTCAGAATATATATCATTGTGTTGTGTACAATATAACTCAAAATCAGAATAATCCAACGGTTGGATCTCCATAGATCTTAATAAAACCGAACTAACCTAAAAATGGACGAGCTACTGTTCAACATGAACCAAACCTTGCCGGAGCGTGAGTTTCTGATCTCCACCGTCCCGAATGTAGGCCACATCTAGTTGCACCACATATCCAAAAATAAGCACGATCCAACGGTGTAAGAGAGAGTAATCGGCCGACGACCAAACTGCCCTGCAAGTGCATTTCCTTTTTGTTTTTCAGGAAAGTTCCGATGATGATGTCTGTCAAATGGAGTGTGTTACTTCCAATCCCTCCGGTCCTTTATGAGATAAGTGTAATCAGAATAACATATACAAAACTTAGCTTGATCCAACGGTGGAAGAGATCGAAATCGGCCGTCGACCAAACTGCCCTGCAGGTGCATTTCCTTTTTGTTTTTCAGGAAATTGCCGATGATGATTTCTGTCACATGGAGTGTGTTCCTTTCAATCCCTCTGGTCAGTTCGTAGATACGGGTAATAAGGACAACATATACAAAACTTAGCTTGATCCAACGGTGGAAAAGAGAGAAATCGGCCGGCGACCAAACTGCCCTGCAGGTGCATTTCCTTTTTGTTTTTCAGGAAATTTCCGATGATGCTTTCTGTCAACTGGAGTGTGTTCCTTTCAATCCGTCCGGTCAGTTCGTAGATACGAGTAATGAGAATACCATATCCAAAACTTAGCTTGATCCAACGGTGGAATCCTGAGATATGGCCACCGGAGTATTCTTGGTGTTACTCCAAAATCTGCAGCTCTCTCTCTCTATCCGTTTTTCTCTTCTTCAAATTTATTTATTATTATTTTCTTTTTTAACTGGTAGCCTTTGCAGTTTTATAGGCTCCTTTTTCATAATTACAATTTTGTCCCTCATTCATGCCTTTATGTATTTTATTTTATTTTTCATGTAAACTATCTGGTTTATTTCTGATTAAATCGTCAGTCTTTACCAAACTCCGATTGGGATGAGATATTAAACCAAGGTAGGAACACATATTAATAGACTTCATGCAAAATTTCATCCCGATCCTATCATTAGATTGAGAATTCTACTTCCTAATATAAACTTGTTCAGTTCATGACTTTTCATAAACAATCTTGATTTTTCTTGTTCAATCTTCACAAATAAAAATCATATCAATTATCCTTCTAAACTTTTACGGTCATTTTATTATTTTTAAATGTATTCATTTTAGGATTTCCACCTTTATTTATTTATCGGGCTTATTACCATTTCAAAATAACATCATTGATTTTTAATCGGTGCTTGCACCTTCAGTCCTATCCTTTTTCATTGCACTATCATTTATTATAATGCATTCTTTATTACCTCACTTATTTTTGTTATTTTTCTCATTATTTTATCCATCAAAACACGTTACCAGTTTCTCTGTCCTTATAAATTCTAAACCAAAAATTCATTTTATAGAGGTCATCTCTTTCATTATATATCATTATTTATCTATTATTTCAAATCTTGGTTTTGCATCACTCATTGAAATATTACCACTTTCAACCTTATGTTTACATGAGGGTTTACACATCTACATATTTAAATTATAAATTTCCAGGGTTTCACATTCTACATCAGACTTCTTCCGCAAACGGCGAAACGCTTTGCCTAAGTGAGTTTCACGGCATTCCGACTTCGATGCCCCGGTTGCCGAAATTCAGTTGCCTTTACTTGTTCTACATCAGACTTCTTCCGCAAACGTCGAAACGTTTTGACTCGGTGAGTTTCGCGGCATTCCGACTTCGATTCCCCGTTTGCCGAAATTCAGTTAGCTTTGGATTTCGGGTGATCCCTATTGAGCATGTATGCTTCTGCTACTTGTTCTAAATCAGACTTCTTCCGCAAACGGCGAAACGCTTTGACTCGGTGAGTTTCGCGGCATTCCGACTTCGATTCCCCGTTTGCTGAAATTCAGTTAGCTTTGGATTTCGGGTGATCCCTATTGAGCATGTATGCTTCTGCTACTTGTTCTAAATCAGACTTCTTCCGCAAACGGCGAAACGCTTTGACTCGGTGAGTTTTCCGGCATTCTGACTTCGATGCCCCGGTTGCCGAAATTTAGTTGCCTTTGAATTTTGGGTGATCCCTCTTGAGCATGTATGCTTCGGCTACTTGTTCTACATCAGACTTCTTCCGCAAACAAGGCAACGCTTTGCCTGGGTGACTGTCGCAGCATTACGACTTGGATGCCCCGGTCACCGAAATTCAGTTGCCTTTGGATTTCGAGTGATCTCTCTTTAGCATGTATGCTTCTGCTACTTTTTCTAAATCAGAATTCTTCCGCAAATGGCGAAACACTTTGACTCCGTGAGTTTCGCGGCATTCCGACTTCGATGCCCCGGTTGCCGAAATTGAGTTGCCTTTACTTGTTCTACATCAGACTTCTTCCGCAAACGTCGAAACGCTTTGACTCGGTGAGTTTCGCAGCATTCCGACTTCGATGCCTTGGTTGCCGAAATTCAGTTGCCTTTGAATTTCGGGTGATCCCTCTTGAGCATGTATGCTTCTGCTACTTGTTCTAGATCAGACTTTTTCCGCAAACGGGGAAACGCTTTGACTAGGTGAATTTCGCGGCATTCCGACATCGATTCAATTTCAACTGCGAAATGCTTTGACTCGGTGAGTTTCGCGGCATTCCGACATTGATGCCCCGGTTGCCGAAATTCAGTTGCCTTTGAATTTATGGTGATCCCTCTTGAGCATGGATGCTTCTGCTACTTGTTCTACATCAGACTTCTTCCGCAAACGGCGAAACGCTTTGACTCGGTGAGTTTCGCGGCATTCCGACTTCGATGCCCCGGTTGCCGAAATTCAGTTGCCTTTGCATTTTGGGTGACCCCTCTTGAGCATGTATGCTTCTGCTACTTGTTCTACATGAGAGTTCTTCCGCAAACAGCGAAACGCTTTGACTCGGTGAGTTTCGCGGCATTCCGACTACGATGCCCCGGTTGCCGAAATTCAGTTGCCTTTGAATTTCTGGTGAGCCCTCTTGAGCATGGATGCTTCTGCTACTTGTTCTACATGAGAGTTCTTCCGCAAACGGCGAAACGCTTTGACTCGGTGAGTTTCACGGCATTCCAACTTCGATGCCCCGGTTGCCGAAATTCAGTTGCCTTTGCATTTCGGGTGACCCCTCTTGAGCATGTATGCTTCTGCTACTTGTTCTACATGAGAGTTCTTCCGCAAACGGTGAAACGCTTTGACGCGGTGAGTTTCGCGGCATTCCAACTTCTATTCCCCGGTTGCCGAAATTCAGTTGCCTTTGCATTTCGGG
The DNA here is from genome assembly GCA_030145905.1 of Populus davidiana. Taxonomy (NCBI): domain Eukaryota; kingdom Viridiplantae; phylum Streptophyta; class Magnoliopsida; order Malpighiales; family Salicaceae; genus Populus; species Populus davidiana. The sequence goes on along the minus strand of CM057794.1, from coordinate 239,678 downwards.
TGACCCCTCTTGAGCATGGATGCTTCTGCTACTTGTTCTACATGAGAGTTCTTCCGCAAACAGCGAAACGCTTTGACTCGGTGAGTTTCGCGGCATTCCGACTACGATGCCCCGGTTGCCGAAATTCAGTTGCCTTTAAATTTCTGGTGACCCCTCTTGAGCATGTATGCTTCTGCTACTTGTTCTACATGAGAGTTCTTCCGCAAACAGCGAAACGCTTTGACTCGGTGAGTTTCGCGGCATTCCGACTTCGATGCCCCGGTTGCCGAAATTCAGTTGCCTTTAAATTTATGGTGATCTCTCTTGAGCATGGATGCTTCTGCTACTTGTTCTACATCAGACTTCTTCCGCAAACGGCGAAACGCTTTGACTAGGTGAGTTTCGCGGCATTCCGACTTCGATGCCCCGGTTGCCGAAATTCAGTTGCCTTTGCATTTCGGGTGACCCCTCTTGAGCATGTATGCTTCTGCTACTTGTTCTACATGAGAGTTCTTCCGCAAACGGCGAAACGCTTTGACTCGGTGAGTTTCGCGCCATTCCGACATCGATGCCCCGGTTGCCGAAATTCAGTTGCCTTTGAATTTATGGTGATCCCTCTTGAGCATGGATGCTTCTGCTACTTGTTCTACATCAGACTTCTTCCGCAAACGGCGAAACGCTTTGACTCGGTGAGTTTTGCGGCATTCCGACTTCTATTCCCCAGTTGCCGAAATTCAGTTGCCTTTGCATTTCGGGTGACCCCTCTTGAGTATGTATGCTTCTGCTACTTGTTCTACATCAGACTTCTTCCGCAAACGGCGAAACGCTTTGACTCGGTGAGTTTCGCGGCATTCCGACTTCGATGCCCCGGTTGCCGAAATTCAGTTGCCTTTGCATTTTGGGTGACCCCTCTTGAGCATTTATGCTTCTGCTACTTGTTCTACATGAGAGTTCTTCCGCAAACAGCGAAACGCTTTGACTCGGTGAGTTTCGCGGCATTCCGACTACGATGCCCCGGTTGCCGAAATTCAGTTGCCTTTGAATTTCTGGTGAGCCCTCTTGAGCATGGATGCTTCTGCTACTTGTTCTACATGAGAGTTCTTCCGCAAACAGCGAAACGCTTTGACTCGGTGAGTTTCGCGACATTCCGACTACGATGCCCCGGTTGCCGAAATTCAGTTGCCTTTAAATTTCTGGTGACCCCTCTTGAGCATGTATGCTTCTGCTACTTGTTCTACATGAGAGTTCTTCCGCAAACAGCGAAACGCTTTGACTCGGTGAGTTTCGCGGCATTCCGACTTCGATGCCCCGGTTGCCGAAATTCAGTTGCCTTTGAATTTCGGGTGATCCCTCTTGAGTATGTATGCTTCTGCTACTTGTTCTACATCAGACTTCTTCCGCAAACGGCGAAACGCTTTGACTTGGTGAGTTTCGCGGCATTCCGACTTCGATGCCCCGGTTGCCGAAATTCAGTTGCCTTTGCATTTCGGGTGACCCCTCTTGAGCATGTATGCTTCTGCTACTTGTTCTACATGAGAGTTCTTCCGCAAACGGCGAAACGCTTTGACTCGGTGAGTTTCGCGGCATTCCGACTTCGATGCCCCGGTTTCCGAAATTCAAATGCCTTTGAATTTATGGTGATCCCTATTGAGCATGGATGCTTCTGCTACTTGTTCTACATCAGACTTCTTCCGCAAACGGCGAAATTCTTTGACTTGGTGAGTTTCGCGGCATTCCGACTTTGATGCCCCGGTTGCCGAAATTCAGTTGCCTTTGCATTTTGGGTGATCCCTCTTGAGTATGTATGCTTCTGCTACTTGTTCTACATCAGACTTCTTCCGCAAACGGGGAAACGCTTTCAATCGATGAATTTCGCGGCATTCCGACTTCGATTCCCCGTTTCCCGAAATTCAGTTGCATTTGGATTTTGGGTGATCCCTCTTGAGCATGTATGCTTCTGCTACTTGTTCTACATCAAACTTCTTCCGCAAACGGCGAAACGCTTTGACTCGGTGAGTTTCGCGGCATTCCGACTACGATGCCCCGGTTGCAGAAATTCAGTTGCCTTTGAATTTATGGTGATCCCTCTTGAGCATGGATGCTTCTGCTACTTGTTCTACATCGGACTTCTTCCGCAAACGGCGAAACGCTTTGACTTGGTGAGTTTCGCGGCATTCCGACTTCGATGCCCCGGTTGCCGAAATTCAGTTGCCTTTGAATTTATGGTGATCCCTCTTGAGCATGTATGCTTCTGCTACTTGTTCTACATCAGACTTCTTCCGCAAACGGCGAAACGATTTGACTCGGTGAGTTTCGCGGCATTCCGACTTCGATGCCCCGGTTGCCGAAATTCAGTTGCCTTTGCATTTGGGGTGACCCCTCTTGAGCATGTATGCTTCTGCTACTTGTTCTACATCAGACTTCTTCCGCAAACGGCGAAACGCTTTGACTTGGTGAGTTTTGCGGCATTCCGACTTCGATGCCCCGGTTGCCGAAATTCAGTTGCCTTTGCATTTCGGGTGACCCCTCTTGAGCATGTATGCTTCTGCTACTTGTTCTACATGAGAGTTCTTCCGCAAACGGCGAAACGCTTTGACTCGGTGAGTTTCGCGGCATTCCGACTTCGATGCCCCGGTTGCCGAAATTCAGTTGCCTTTGTATTTATGGTGATCCCTCTTGAGCATGGATGCTTCTGCTACTTGTTCTACATCAGACTTCTTCCGCAAACGGCGAAACGCTTTGACTCGGTGAGTTTCGCGGCATTCCGACTTCGATGCCCCGGTTGCCGAAATTCAGTTGCCTTTGCATTTTGGGTGACCCCTCTTGAGCATGTATGCTTCTGCTACTTGTTCTACATGAGAGTTCTTCCGCAAACGGCGAAACGCTTTGACTCGGTGAGTTTCGCGGCATTCCGACTTCGATGCCCCGGTTGCCGAAATTCAGTTGCCTTTGAATTTATGGTGATCCCTCTTGAGCATGTATGCTTCTGCTACTTGTTCTACATCAGACTTCTTCCGCAAACGGCGAAACGATTTGACTCGGTGAGTTTCGCGGCATTCCGACTTCGATGCCCCGGTTGCCGAAATTCAGTTGCCTTTGCATTTGGGGTGACCCCTCTTGAGCATGTATGCTTCTGCTACTTGTTCTACATCAGACTTCTTCCGCAAACGGCGAAACGCTTTGACTTGGTGAGTTTTGCGGCATTCCGACTTCGATGCCCCGGTTGCCGAAATTCAGTTGCCTTTGCATTTCGGGTGACCCCTCTTGAGCATGTATGCTTCTGCTACTTGTTCTACATGAGAGTTCTTCCGCAAACGGCGAAACGCTTTGACTCGGTGAGTTTCACGGCATTCCGACTTCGATGCCCCGGTTGCCGAAATTCAGTTGCCTTTGTATTTATGGTGATCCCTCTTGAGCATGGATGCTTCTGCTACTTGTTCTACATCAGACTTCTTCCGCAAACGGCGAAACGCTTTGACTCGGTGAGTTTCGTGGCATTCCGACTACGATGCCCCGGTTGCCGAAATTCAATTGCCTTTGAATTTCTGGTGAGCCCTCTTGAGCATGTATGCTTCTGCTACTTGTTCTACATGAGACTTCTTCTGCAAACGGCGAAACGCTTTGACTCGGTGAGTTTCGCGGCATTCCGACTTCGATGCCCCGGTTTCCGAAATTCAAATGCCTTTGAATTTATGGTGATCCCTATTGAGCATGGATGCTTCTGCTACTTGTTCTACATCAGACTTCTTCCGCAAACGGCGAAATTCTTTGACTTGGTGAGTTTCGCGGCATTCCGACTTTGATGCCCCGGTTGCCGAAATTCAGTTGCCTTTGCATTTTGGGGGATCCCTCTTGAGTATGTATGCTTCTGCTACTTGTTCTACATCAGACTTCTTCCGCAAACGGGGAAACGCTTTCAATCGATGAATTTCGCGGCATTCCGACTTCGATTCCCCGTTTCCCGAAATTCAGTTGCATTTGGATTTTGGGTGATCCCTCTTGAGCATGTATGCTTCTGCTACTTGTTCTACATCAAACTTCTTCCGCAAACGGCGAAACGCTTTGACTCGGTGAGTTTCGCGGCATTCCGACTACGATGCCCCTGTTGCAGAAATTCAGTTGCCTTTGAATTTATGGTGATCCCTCTTGAGCATGGATGCTTCTGCTACTTGTTCTACATTGGACTTCTTCCGCAAACGGCGAAACGCTTTGACTTGGTGAGTTTCGCGGCATTCCGACTTCGATGCCCCGGTTGCCGAAATTCAGTTGCCTTTGAATTTATGGTGATCCCTCTTGAGCATGTATGCTTCTGCTACTTGTTCTACATCAGACTTCTTCCGCAAACGGCGAAACGATTTGACTCGGTGAGTTTCGCGGCATTCCGACTTCGATGCCCCGGTTGCCGAAATTCAGTTGCCTTTGCATTTGGGGTGACCCCTCTTGAGCATGTATGCTTCTGCTACTTGTTCTACATCAGACTTCCTTCCGCAAACGGCGAAACGCTTTGACTTGGTGAGTTTCGTGGCATTCCGACTTCGATGCCCCGGTTGCCGAAATTCAGTTGCCTTTGCATTTCGGGTGACCCCTCTTGAGCATGTATGCTTCTGCTACTTGTTCTACATCAGACTTCTTCGCAAATCGGCGAAACGCTTTGACTTGGTGAATTTTGCGGCATTCCGACATCGATTCCCCGTTTCCCGAAATTCAGTTGCCTTTGGATTTCGGGTGATCCCTCTTGAGCATGTATGCTTCTGCTACTTGTTGTACATGAGAGTTCTTCCGCAAACGGCGAAACGCTTTGACTCGGTGAGTTTCGAGGTATTCCGACTTCGATGCCCCGGTTGCCGAAATTCAGTTGCCTTTGAATTTATGGTGATCCCTCTTGAGCATGGATGCTTCTGCTACTTGTTCTACATCAGACTTCTTCCGCAAACGGCGAAACGCTTTGACTCGGTGAGTTTCGCGGCATTCCGACTACGATGCCCCGGTTGCCGTAATTCAGTTGCCATTGAATTTCTGGTGAGCCCTCTTGAGCATGTATGTTTCTGCTACTTGTTCTACATGAGAGTTCTTCCGCAAACGGCGAAACGCTTTGACTCGGTGAGTTTCGCGGCATTCCGACTTCGATGCCCCGGTTGCCGAAATTCAGTTGCCTTTGAATTTATGGTGATCCCTCTTGAGCATGTATGCTTCTGCTACTTGTTCTACATCAGACTTCTTCCGCAAACAGCGAAACGCTTTGACTCGATGAGTTTCGCGGCATTACGACTTCGATGCCCCGGTTTCCGAAATTCAAATGCCTTTGAATTTATGGTGATCCCTCTTGAGCATGGATGCTTCTGCTACTTGTTCTACATCAGAATTCTTCCGCAAACGGCGAAATTCTTTGACTCGGTGAGTTTCGCGGCATTCCGACTTCGATGCCCCGGTTGCCGAAATTCAGTTGCCTTTGCATTTTGGGTGACCCCTCTTGAGCATGTATGCTTCTGCTACTTGTTCTACATCAGACTTCTTCCGCAAACGGCGAAACGCTTTGACTTGGTGAGTTTCGTGGCATTCCGACTTCGATGCCCCGGTTGCCGAAATTCAGTTGCCTTTGAATTTATGGTGATCCCTCTTGAGCATGTATGCTTCTGCTACTTGTTCTACATCAGACTTCTTCCGCAAACGGCGAAACGCTTTGATTCGGTGACTTTTGCGGCATTCCGACATCGATTCCTCGTTTCCCAAAATTCATATGCCTTTGGATTTCGGGTGATCCCTCTTGAGCATGTATGCTTTTGCTACTTGTTTTAAATCAGACTTCTTCCGAAAATAGCGAAACGCTCTGACTCGATGAGTTTCGCGGCATTCCGACATCGATGCCCCGGTTGCAAAAATTCAGTTGCCTTTGAATTTATGGTGATCCCTCTTGAGCATGGATGCTTCTGCTACTTGTTCTACATCAGACTTCTTCCGCAAACGTCGAAACGCTTTCACTCGGTGAGTTTCGCGGCATTCCGACTACGATGCCCTGGTTGCCGAAATTCAGTTGCCTTTGTATTTCTGGTGAGCCCTCTTGAGCATGGATGCTTCTGCTACTTGTTCTACATCAGACTTCTTCCGAAAATAGCGAAACGCTTTGACTCGATGAGTTTCGCGGCATTCCGACTTCGATGCCCCGGTTGCCGAAATTCAGTTGCCTTTGCATTTCGGGTGCCCCTCTTCAGCATGTATGCTTCTGCTACTTGTTCTACATCAGACTTCTTCCGCAAACGGCGAAACGCTTTGACTCGGTGAGTTTCGCGGCATTCCGACTTCGATGCCCGGTTGTAGAAATTCAGTTGCCTTTGAATTTATGGTGATCCCTCTTGAGCATGGATGCTTCTGCTACTTGTTCTACATCAGACTTCTTCCGCAAACGGCGAAAAGCTTTGACTCGGTGAATTTCGCGGCATTCCGACTTCGATTCCCCGTTTGCTGAAATTCAGTTGCCTTTGGATTTCGGGTGATCCCTCTTGAGCATGTATGCTTCTGCTACTAGTTGTACATCACACTTCTTCCGCAAACGGCGAAACGCTTTGACTCTGTGAGTTTCGCGGCATTCCGACTTCGATGCCCCGGTTGCCGAAATTCAGTTGCCTTTGCATTTCGGGTGACCCCTCTTGAGCATGTATGCTTCTGCTACTTGTTCTACATGAGAGTTCTTCTGGAAACGGCGAAACGCTTTGACTCGGTGAGTTTCGCGGCATTCCGACTTCTATTCCCCGGTTGCCGAAATTCAATTGCCTTTGCATTTCGGGTGACCCCTTTTGAGCATGTATGCTTCTGCTACTTGTTCTACATCAAACTTCTTCCGCAAACGGGGAAATGCTTTGACTCGGTGACTTTCGCGGCATTCCGACTTCGATTCCCCGTTTCCCGAAATTAAGATGCCTTTGGATTTCGGGTGACCCCTCTTGAGCATGTATGGTTCTGCTACTTGTTCTACATGAGAGTTCTTCCGCAAACGGCGAAACGCTTTGACTCGGTGAGTTTCGCGGCATTCCGACTTCGATGCCCGGTTGTAGAAATTCAGTTGCCTTTGAATTTATGGTGATCCCTCTTGAGCATGGATGCTTCTGCTACTTGTTCTACATCAGACTTCTTCCGCAAACGGCGAAAGGCTTTGACTTGGTGAGTTTCGCGGCATTCCGACTTCGATGCCCCGGTTGCCGAAATTCAGTTGCCTTTGCATTTCGGGTGACCCCTCTTGAGCATGTATGCTTCTGCTACTTGTTCTACATGAGAGTTCTTCCGCAAACGGCGAAACGCTTTGACTTGGTGAGTTTTGCGGCATTCCGACTTCTATTCCCCGGTTGCCGAAATTCAGTTGCCTTTGCATTTCGGGTGACCCCTCTTGAGTATGTATGCTTCTGCTACTTGTTCTACATCAGACTTCTTCCGCAAACGGCGAAACGCTTTGACTCGGTGAATTTCGCGGCATTCCGACTTCGATGCCCCGGTTGCCGAAATTCAGTTGCCTTTGAATTTCGGGTGATCCCTCTTGAGCATGTATGCTTCTGCTACTTGGTCTACATCAGACTTCTTCCGCAAACATCGAAACGCTTTGCATCGGTGAGTTTCGCGGCATTTCGACTTCGATGCCTCGGTTGCCGAAATTCAGTTGCCTTTGCATTTCGGGTGACCCCTCTTGAGCATGTATGCTTCTGCTACTTGTTCTACATGAGAGTTCTTCCGCAAACGGCGAAACGCTTTGACTCGGTGAGTTTTGCGGCATTCCGACTTCTATTCCCCAGTTGCCGAAATTCAGTTGCCTTTGAATTTCGGGTGACCCCTCTTGAGTATGTATGCTTCTGCTACTTGTTCTACATCAGACTTCTTCCGCAAACAGGGAAACGCTTTGACTCGGTGACTTTCGCGGCATTCCGACTTCGATTCCCCGTTTCTTGAAATTCAGTTGCCTTTGGATTTCGGGTGACCCCTCTTGAGCATGTATGCTTCTGCTACTTGTTCTACATGAGAGTTCTTCCGCAAACGGCGAAACGCTTTGACTCGGTGAGTTTCGCGGCATTCTGACTTCGATGCCCCGGTTGCCGAAATTCAGTTGCCTTTGCATTTCGGGTGACTCCTCTTGAGCATGTATGCTTCTGCTACTTGTTCTACATGAGAGTTCTTCCGCAAACGGCGAAACGCTTTGACTCGGTGAGTTTTGCGGCATTCCGACTTCTATTCCCCGGTTGCCGAAATTCAGTTGCCTTTGAATTTCGAGTGAGCCCTCTTGAGCATGTATGCTTCTGCTACTTGTTCTACTTTAGACTTCTTCCGCAAACGGGGAAACGCTTTGAATCATTGTTTTTCGCGGCATTGCGACTTCGATGCCCCGTTTCCCGAAATTCAGATGCCTTTGGATTTCGGGTGACCCCTGTTGAGCATGTATGCTTCTGCTACTTGTTCTACATGAGAGTTCTTCCGCAAACGGCGAAACGCTTTGACTTGGTGAGTTTCACGGCATTTCGACTTCTATTCCCCGGTTGCCGAAATTCAGTTGCCTTTCAATTTCGGGTGACCCCTCTTGAGCATGTATGCTTCTGCTACTTGTTCTACATCAGACTTCTTCCGCAAACGGCGAAACGCTTTGACTAGGTGAATTTCGCGGCATTCCAACTTTGATGCCCCGGTTGCCGAAATTCAGTTGCCTTTGCATTTCGGGTGACCCCTCTTGAGCATGTATGCTTCTGCTACTTGTTCTACATGAGAGTTCTTCCGCAAACGGCGAAACGCTTTGACTCGGTGAGTTTCGCGGCATTCTGACTTCGATGCCCCGGTTGCCGAAATTCAGTTGCCTTTGCATTTCGGGTGACCCCTCTTGAGCATGTATGCTTCTGCTACTTGTTCTACATGAGAGTTCTTCCGCAAACGGCGAAACGCTTTGACTCGGTGAGTTTTGCGGCATTCCGACTTCTATTCCCCGGTTGCCGAAATTCAGTTGCCTTTGCATTTCGGGTGACCCCTCTTGAGTATGTATGCTTCTGCTACTTGTTCTACATCAGACTTCTTCCGCAAACGGCGAAACGCTTTGACTCGGTGAATTTCGCAGCATTCCGACTTCGATGCCCCGGTTGCCGAAATTCAGTTGCCTTTGCATTTCTGGTGATCCCTCTTGAGCACGTATGCTTCTACTACTTGTTCTACATGAGAGTTCTTCCGCAAACGGCGAAACGCTTTGACTCGGTGAGTTTTGCGGCATTCCAACTTCGATGCCCCGGTTGCCGAAATTCAGTTGCCTTTGCATTTCGGGTGACCCCTCTTGAGCATGTATGCTTCTGCTACTTGTTCTACATCAGACTTCTTCCGCAAACGGGGAAACGCTTTGACTCGGTGAATTTCGCGGCATTTCGACTTCAATGCCCCGTTTCCCGAAATTCAGTTGCCTTTGGATTTCGGGTGATCCCTCTTGAGCATGTATGCTTCTGCTACTTGTTTTAAATCAGACTTCTTCCAAAAATAGCGAAACGCTTTGACTCGATGAGTTTCACAGAATTCCGACTTCGATGCCCCGGTTGCAGAAATTCAGTTGCCTTTGAATTTCTGGTGATCCCTCTTGAGCATGGATGCTTCTGCTACTTGTTCTACATCAGACTTCTTCCGCAAACGGCGAAACGCATTGACTCGGTGAGTTTCGCGGCATTCTTACTTCGATGCCCCGGTTGCCGAAATTCAGTAGCCTTTGCATTTCGGGTGACCCCTCTTGAGCATGTATGCTTCTGCTACTTGTTCTACATGAGAGTTCTTCCGCAAATGGCGAAACGCTTTGACTCGGTGAGTTTTGCGGCATTCCGACTTCTATTCCCCAGTTGCCGAAATTCAGTTGCCTTTGCATTTCGGGTGACCCCTCTTGAGTATGTATGCTTCTGCTACTTGTTCTACATCAGACTTCTTCCGCAAACGAGGAAACGCTTTGACTCGGTGACTTTCGCGGCATGGAGACTTCGATTCCTCGTTACTTGAAATTCAGTTGCCTTTGGATTTCGGGTGATCCCTCTTGAGCATGTATGCTTCTGCTACTTTTTATAAATCAGACTTCTTCTGAAAATAGCGAAACGCTTTGAATCGATGAGTTTCGCGGCATTCCGACTTCGATGCCCGGTTGTAGAAATTCAGTTGCCTTTGAATTTATGGTGATCCCTCTTGAGCATGGATGCTTCGGCTACTTGTTCTACATCAGACTTCTTCCGCAAACGGCGAAACGCTTTGACTCGGTGAGTTTCGCGGCATTCCGACTTTGATGCCCCGGTTGCCGAAATTCAGTTGCCTTTGAATTTTGGGTGATCCCTCTTGAGCATGTATGCTTCTGCTACTTGTTCTACATCAGACTTCTTCCGCAAACGGCGAAACGCTTTGACTCGGTGAGTTTTGCGGCATTTGGACTTCCATGCCCCGGTTGCCGAAATTCAGTTGCCTTTGAATTTCTGGTGAGCCCTCTTGAGCATGTATGTTTCTGCTACTTGTTCTACATGAGAGTTCTTCCGCAAACGGCGAAACGCTTTAACTCGGCGAGTTCGCGGCATTCCGACGTCGATGCCCCGGTTGCCAAAATTCAGTTGCCTTTGCATTTCGGGTGACCCCTCTTGCACATGTATGCTTCTGCTACTTGTTCTACATGAGAGTTCTTCCGCAAACGGCGAAACGCTTTGACTCGGTGAGTTTTGCGGCATTCCGACTTCTATTCCCCGGTTGCCGAAATTCAGTTGCCTTTGAATTTCGAGTGAGCCCTCTTGAGCATGTATGCTTCTGCTACTTGTTCTACTTTAGACTTCTTCCGCAAACGGGGAAACGCTTTGAATCATTGATTTTCGCGGCATTGCGACTTCGATGCCCCGTTTCCCGAAATTCAGATGCCTTTGGATTTCGGGTGACCCCTGTTGAGCATGTATGCTTCTGCTACTTGTTCTACATGAGAGTTCTTCCGCAAACGGCGAAACGCTTTGACTTGGTGAGTTTCACGGCATTTCGACTTCTATTCCCCGGTTGCCGAAATTCAGTTGCCTTTCAATTTCGGGTGACCCCTCTTGAGCATGTATGCTTCTGCTACTTGTTCTACATCAGACTTCTTCCGCAAACGGCGAAACGCTTTGACTAGGTGAATTTCGCGGCATTCCAACTTTGATGCCCCGGTTGCCGAAATTCAGTTGCCTTTGCATTTCGGGTGACCCCTCTTGAGCATGTATGCTTCTGCTACTTGTTCTACATGAGAGTTCTTCCGCAAACGGCGAAACGCTTTGACTCGGTGAGTTTCGCGGCATTCTGACTTCGATGCCCCGGTTGCCGAAATTCAGTTGCCTTTGCATTTCGGGTGACCCCTCTTGAGCATGTATGCTTCTGCTACTTGTTCTACATGAGAGTTCTTCCGCAAACGGCGAAACGCTTTGACTCGGTGAGTTTTGCGGCATTCCGACTTCTATTCCCCGGTTGCCGAAATTCAGTTGCCTTTGCATTTCGGGTGACCCCTCTTGAGTATGTATGCTTCTGCTACTTGTTCTACATCAGACTTCTTCCGCAAACGGCGAAACGCTTTGACTCGGTGAATTTCGCAGCATTCCGACTTCGATGCCCCGGTTGCCGAAATTCAGTTGCCTTTGCATTTCTGGTGATCCCTCTTGAGCACGTATGCTTCTACTACTTGTTCTACATGAGAGTTCTTCCGCAAACGGCGAAACGCTTTGACTCGGTGAGTTTTGCGGCATTCCAACTTCGATGCCCCGGTTGCCGAAATTCAGTTGCCTTTGCATTTCGGGTGACCCCTCTTGAGCATGTATGCTTCTGCTACTTGTTCTACATCAGACTTCTTCCGCAAACGGGGAAACGCTTTGACTCGGTGAATTTCGCGGCATTTCGACTTCAATGCCCCGTTTCCCGAAATTCAGTTGCCTTTGGATTTCGGGTGATCCCTCTTGAGCATGTATGCTTCTGCTACTTGTTTTAAATCAGACTTCTTCTGAAAATAGCGAAACGCTTTGAATCGATGAGTTTCGCGGCATTCCGACTTCGATGTCCGGTTGTAGAAATTCAGTTGCCTTTGAATTTATGGTGATCCCTCTTGAGCATGGATGCTTCGGCTACTTGTTCTACATCAGACTTCTTCCGCAAACGGCGAAACGCTTTGACTCGGTGAGTTTCGCGGCATTCCGACTTTGATGCCCCGGTTGCCGAAATTCAGTTGCCTTTGCATTTCGGGTGACCCCTCTGGAGCATGTATGCTTCTGCTACTTGTTCTACATCAGACTTCTTCCGCAAACGGCGAAACGCTTTGACTCGGTGAGTTTCGCGGCTTTCCGACTTCGATGCCCCGGTTGCCGAAATTCAGTTGCCTTTGAATTTCTGGTGAGCCCTCTTGAGCATGTATGTTTCTGCTACTTGTTCTACATGAGAGTTCTTCCGCAAACGGCGAAACGCTTTAACTCGGCGAGTTCGCGGCATTCCGACGTCGATGCCCCGGTTGCCGAAATTCAGTTGCCTTTGCATTTCGGGTGACCCCTCTTGCACATGTATGCTTCTGCTACTTGTTCTACATGAGAGTTCTTCCGCAAACGGGGAAACGCTTTGACTCAGTGAGTTTCGTGGCATTCCGACTTCAATGCCCCGGTTGCCGGAATTCAGTAGCCTTTGAATTTCTGGTGAGCCTTCTTAAGCATTGATGCTTCTGCTACTTGTTCTACATTAGACTTCTTCCGCAAACGATGAAACGCTTTGACTCGGTGAGTTTCGCGGCAATCCGACTTCGATGCCCCGGTTGTCGAAATTCCGTTGCCTTTGCATTTCGGGTGACCCCTCTTGAGCATGTATACTTCTGCTACTTGTTCTACATGAGAGTTCTTCTGCAAACGGCGAAACGCTTTGACTTGGTGAGTTTCGCGGCATTCCGACTTTGATGCCCCGGTTGCCGAAATTCAGTTGCCTTTGCATTTCGGGTGACCCCTCTGGAGCATGTATGCTTCTGCTACTTGTTCTACATGAGAGTTCTTTCGCAAACGGCGAAACGCTTTGACTCGGTGAGTTTCGCGGCTTTCCGACTTCGATGCCCCGGTTGCCGAAATTGAGTTGCCTTTGAATTTCTAGTGAGCCCTCTTGAGCATGTATGCTTCTGCTACTTGTTCTACATCAGACTTCTTCCGCAAACGGGGAAACGCTTTCAATCGGTGAATTTCGTGGCATTCCGACTTCGATTCCCCGTTTGCCGAAATTCCGGTGCCTTTGGATTTCGGGTGATCCCTCTTGCGCATGTATGCTTCTGCTACATGTTCTACATTAGACTTCTTCCGCAAACGGTGAAACGCTTTGACTCGGTGAGTTTCGCGGCATTCCGACTTCGATGCCCCGGTTGCCGAAATTCAATTGCCTTTGAATTTTGGGTGATCCCTCTTGAGCATGTATGCTTCTGCTACTTGGTCTACATCAGAGTTCTTCCGCAAACGGGGAAACGCTTTGACTCGGTGAATTTCGCGGCATTCCGACTTCGATTCCCCGTTTCCCGAAATTCAGTTGCCTTTGGATTTCGGGTGAGCCCTCTTGAGCATGTATGCTTCTGCTACTTGTTTTAAATCAGACTGCTTCCACAAACAGCGAAACGCTTTGACTCGGTGAGTTTCGCGGCATTCCGACTTCGATGCCCCGGTTGCCGAAATTCAGTTGCCTTTGAATTTCTGGTGAGCCCTCTTGAGCATGTATGCTTCTGCTAATTGTTCTACATCAGACTTCTTCCGCAAACGGCGAAACGCTTTGACTCGGTGAGTTTAGTGGCATTCCGACTTTGATGCCCCGGTTGCCGAAATTCAGTTGCCTTTGAATTTTGGGTGATCCCTCTTGAGCATGTATGCTTCTGCTACATGTTCTACATTAGACTTCTTCCGCAAACGGTGAAACGCTTTGACTCGGTAAGTTTCGCGGCATTCCGACTTCGATTCCCCGGTTGCCGAAATTCAGTTGCCTTTGAATTTCGGGTGATCCCTTTTGAGCATGTATGCTTCTGCTACTTGTTCTACATCAGACTTCTTCCGCAAATGGGGAAACGCTTTCAATCGGTGAATTTCGTGGCATTCTGACTTCGATTCCCCGTTTGCCGAAATTCAGTTGCCTTTGGATTTCGGGTGATCCCTCTTGAGCATGTATGCTTCTGCTACTTGTTGTAAATCAGAATTCTTCCTCAAACGGACAAACGCTTTGCCTTGGTGAGATTCGCGGCATTCAAACTTCGATGCCCCGGTTGCCGAAATTCAGTTGCCTTTGAATTTTGGGTGATCCCTCTTGAGCATGTATGCTTCTACTACTTGGTCTACATCAGACTTCTTCCGCAAACGGGGAAACGCTTTGACTCGATGAGTTTCGCGGCATTCCGACTTCGATGCCCCGGTTGCCGAATTCAATTGCCTTTGCATTTCTGGTGATCCCTTTTGAGCATGTATGCTTCTGCTACTTATTCTACATCAGACTTCTTCCGCAAACGGCGAAACGTTTTGACTCGGTAAGTTTCGCGGCATTCCGACTATGATGCCCCGGTTGCCAAAATTCAGTTGCCTTTGAATTTCTGGTGAGCCCTCTTGAGCATGTATGCTTCTGCTACTTGTTCTAAATCAGACTTCTTCCGAAAATAGCGAAACGCTTTGACTCGATGAGTTTCGCGGCATTCCGACTTCGATGCCCCGGTTGCCGAAATTCAGTTGCCTTTGACTTTCGGGTGATCCCTCTTGAGCATGTATGCTTCTGCTACTTGATCTACATCAGACTTCTTCCGCAAACGGTGAAACGCTTTGACTCGGTGAGTTTCGCGGCATTCGACTTTGATGCCCCGGTTGCCCAAATTCAGTTGCCTTTGAATTTCGGGTGATCCCTCTTGAGCATGTATGCTTCCGGTACTTGTTATACATCAGACTTCTTCCGCAAACGGGGAAACGCTTTCAATCGGTGAATTTCGTGGCATTCCGACTTCGATTCACCGTTTGCCAAAATTCAGTTGCCTTTGGATTTCGTGTGATCCCTCTTGAGCATGTATGCTTCTGCTACTTGTTGGAAATCAGACTTCTTCCTCAAACGGCAAAACGATTTGCCTAGGTGAGATTCGCGGCATTCAAACTTCGATGCCCCAGTTGCCGAAATTCAGTTGCCTTTGAATTTCGGGTGAGCCCTCTTGAGCATGTATGCTTCTGCTACTTGTTCTACATCAGACTTCTTCCGCAAACGGGGAAACGCTTTCAATCGGTGCATTTCGCGGAATTCCGACTTTGATTCCCCCTTTGCCGAAATTCAGTTTGCTTTGGATTTCGGGTGATCCCTCTTGAGCATGAATGCTTGTGCTACTTGTTCTACATCAGACTTCTTCCGCAAATGGCGAAACGCTTTGACTCGGTGAGTTTCGCGGCATTCCGACTTCGATGCCCCGGTAGCTGAAATTTAGTTGCCTTTTAATTTCGGGTGATCCCTCTTGAGCATGTATGCTTCTGCTACTTGGTCTACATCAGACTTCTTCCGCAAACGGGGAAACGCTTTGATTCGGTGAATTTCGCGGCATTCCAACTTCTATTCCCCGTTTGTCGAAATTCAGTTGCCTTTGCATTTCGGGAGACCCCTCTTGAGCATGTATGCTTCTGCTAGTTGTTCTACATCAGACTTATTCCGCAGACGGGGAAACGCTTTGACTCGGTGAGTTTCGCGGCATTCCGACTTCGATGCCCCGGTAGCTAAAATTCAGTTGCCTTTGAATTTCAGGTGATCCCTCTTGAGCATGTATGCTTCTGCTACTTGGTCTACATCAGACTTCTTCCGCAAACGGCAACACGCTTTGACTAGGTGAGGTTCGCGGCATTTCGACTTTGATGCCTCGGTTGCCGAAATTCAGTTGCGTTTGAATTTTGGGCGATCCGTCTTGAGCATGTATGCTTCTGCTACTTGTTCTACATCAGACTTTTCCCGCAAACGGGGAAACGCCTTGACTAGGTGACTTTTGCGGCATTCCGACTTCGATTCCTCGTTTCCCGAAATTCAGTTGCCTTTGGATTTCGGGTGAACCCTCTTGAGAATGTATGCTTCTGCTACTTGTTTTAAATCAGACTTCTTCCGGAAATAGCGAAACGCTTTGAGTCGATGAGTTTCGCGGCATTCCGACTTCGATGCCCCGTTTGCAGAAATTCAGTTACTTTTGAATTTCTGGTGATCCCTCTTTAGCATGGATGCTTCCGGTACTTGTTCTACTTCAGACTTCTTCCGCAAACGGGGAAACGCTTTCAATCGGTGCATTTCGCGGCATTCCGACTTTGATTCCCCCTTTGCCGAAATTCAGTTTGCTTTGGATTTCGGGTGATCCCTCTTGAGCATGACTGCTTGTGCTACTTGTTCTACATCAGACTTTTTCCGAAAATGGCGAAACGCTTTGACTCGGTGAGTTTCGCGGCATTACGACTTCGATGCCCCGTTTGCAGAAATTCAGTTACTTTTGAATTTCTGGTGATCCCTCTTGAGCATGGATGCTTCTGCTACTTGTTCTACATCAGACTTATTCCGCAAACGGGAAAACGCTTTGACTAGGTGACCTTTGCGGCCTTCCGACTTCGATTCCCCGTTTCCCGAAATTCAGTTGCCTTTGGATTTTGGGTGATCCCTCTTGAGCATGTATGCTTCTGCTACTTGTTTTAAATCAGACTTCTTCCGGAAATAGCGAAACGCTTTGAGTCGATGAGTTTCGCGGCATTCCGACTTCGATGCCCCGTTTGCAGAAATTCAGTTACTTTTGAATTTCTGGTGATCCCTCTTTAGCATGGATGCTTCTGCTACTTGTTCTACATCAGACTTATTCCGCAGACGGAGAAACGCTTTGACTCGGTGAGTTTCGCGGCATTCCGACTTCGATGCCCCAGTAGCTGAAATTCAGTTGCCTTTAAATTTCAGGTGATCCCTCTTGAGCATGTATGCTTCTGCTACTTGGTCTACATCAGACTTCTTCCGCAAACGGCGACACGTTTTGACTAGGTGAGGTTCGCGGCATTTCGACTTCGATGCCCCATTTGCAGAAATTCAGTTACTTTTGAATTTCTGGTGATCCCTCTTGAGCATGGATGCTTCTGCTACTTGTTTTAAATCAGACTTCTTTCGAAAATAGCGAAACGCTTTGACTCGATGAGTTTCGTGGCATTCCGACTTCGATGCCCTGGTTGCCGAAATTCAGTTGCCTTTGAATTTCGGGTGATCCCTCTTGAGCATGTATGCTTCTACTACTTGGTCTACATCAGATTTCTTCCGCAAACGGCGAAACGCTTTGACTCGGTGAGTTTCGCGGCATTCCGACTTCGATGCCCCGGTTGCCGAAATTCAGTTGCCTTTGCATTTCGGGTGACCCCTCTTGAGCATGTATGCTTCTGCTACTTGTTCTACATTAGACTTCTTCCGCAAAAGGTGAAACGCTTTGACTCGGTGAGTTTCGCGGCATTCCGACTTCAATGCCCCGGTTGCCGAAATTCAGTTGCCTTTGCATTTCAGGTGACCCCTCTTGAGCATGTATGCTTCTGCTACTTGTTCTACATCAGACTTATTCCGCAAACGGGGAAACGCTTTGACTCGGTGAATTTCGCGGCATTCCGACTTCGATTCCCCGTTTCCCGAAATTCAGTTGCCTTTGGATTTCGGGTGATCCCTCTTGAGCATGTATGCTTCTGCTACTTGTTTTAAATCAGACTTGTTCCGCAAACGGCGAAACGCTTTGACTTGGTGAGTTTCGCGGCATTCCGACTTCAATTCCCCGGTTGCCGAAATTCAGTTGCCTTTGAATTTCGGGTGATCCCTCTTGAGCATGTATGCTTCTGCTACTAGGTCTACATCAGACTTCTTCCGCAAACGGGGAAACGCTTTGATTCGGTGAATTTCACGGCATTCCGACTTCCATTCCCCGGTTGTCGAAATTCAGTTGCCTTTGCATTTCGGGTGACCCCTCTTGAGCATGTATGCTGCTGCTACTTGTTCTACATCAGACTTATTCCGCAGAAGGGGAAACGCTTTGACACGGTGAATTTCGCGGCATTCCGACTTCGATTCCCCATTTCCCGAAATTCAGTTGCCTTTGGATTTCGGGTGATCCCTCTTGAGTATGTATGCTTCTGCTACTTGTTTTATATCAGACTTCTTCCGAAAATAGCGAAACGCTTTGAGTCGATGAGTTTCGCGGCATTCCGACTTCGATGCCCCATTTGCAGAAATTCAGTTACTTTTGAATTTCTGGTGATCCCTCTTGAGCATGGATGCTTCTGCTACTTGTTCTACATCAGATTTCTTCCGCAAACGGCGAAACGCTTTGACTCGGTGAGTTTCGCGGCATTCCTACTTCGATGCCCCGGTTGCCGAAATTCAGTTGCCTTTGCAATTCGGGTGACCACTCTTGAGCATGTATGCTTCTTCTAATTGTTCTACATGAGAGTTGTTCTGCAAACGGCGAAACGCTTTGACTGGGTGAGTTTCGCGGCATTCCGACTTGGATGCCCCGGTTGTCGAAATTCAGTTGCCTTTGCATTTCGGGTGACCCCTCTGGAGCATGTATGCTTCTGCTACTTGTGATACATTAGAGTTCTTTCGCAAAGGGCGAAACGCTTTGACTCGGTGAGTTTCGCGGCATTCCGACTTCGATGCCCCGGTTGCCGAAATTCAGTTGCCTTTGAATTTCTGGTGAGCCCTCTTGAGCATGTATGCTTCTGCTAATTGTTCTACATCAGACTTCTTCCGCAAACGGCGAAACGCTTTGACTCGGGGAGTTTAGTGGCATTCCGACTTTGATGCCTCGGTTGCCGAAATTCAGTTGCCTTTGCATTTTGGGTGACCCCTCTGGAGCATGTATGCTTCTGCTACTTGTGATACATTAGAGTTCTTTCGCAAACGGCGAAACACTTTGACTCGGTGAGTTTCGCGGCATTCCGACTTCAATGCCCCAGTTGCCAAAATTCAGTTGCCTTTGAATTTCGGGTGATCCCTCTTGAGCATGTATGCTTCTGCTACTTGTTCTACATCAGACTTCTTCCGCAAACGGCGAAACGCTTTGACTCGGTGAGTTTCGCGGCATTCCGACTTGGAAGCCTCGGCTGCCGAAATTCAGTTGCCTTTGAATTTCGGGTGATCCCTCTTAAGCATGTATGCTTCCGGTACTTGTTCTACATCAGACTTCTTCCGCAAACGGGGAAACACTTTCAATCGGTGAATTTCGTGGCATTCCGACTTCGATTCCCCGTTTGCCGAAATTCAGTTGCCTTTGGATTTCGGGTGATCCCTCTTGAGCATGTAAGCTTCTGCTACTTGTTGTAAATCAGAATTCTTCCTCAAACGGCAAAACGCTTTGCCTAGGTGAGATTCGCGGCATTCAAACTTCGATGCCCCGGTTGCCGAAATTCAGTTGCCTTTGAATTTCGGGTGAGCCCTCTTGAGCATGTATGCTTCTGCTACTTGTTTTAAATCAGACTTCTTCCGAAAATAGTGAAACGCTTTGACTCGGTGAGTTTAGTGGCATTCTGACTTTGATACCCCGGTTGCCGAAATTCAGTTGCCTTTGAATTTTGGGTGATCCCTTTTGAGCATGTATGCTTCTGCTACTTGTTCTACATTAGACTTTTTCCGCAAAAGGTGAAACGCTTTGCATCGGTAAGTTTCGCGGCATTACGACTTCGATGCCCGGGTTGCCGAAATTCAGTTGCCTTTGAATTTCGGGTGATCCCTCTTGAGCATGTACGCTTCTGCTACTTGGTCTACAACAGACTTCTTCCGCAAACGGTGAATTTCGCGGAATTCCGACTTCGATTCCCCGTTTCCTGAAATTCAGTTGCATTTGGATTTCGGGTGATCCCTCTTGAGCATGTATGCTTCTGCTACTTGTTTTAAATCAGACTTCTTCCGCAAACAGCGAAACGCTTGGACTGGGTGAGTTTCGCGTCATTCCGACTTCGATTCCCCGGTTGCCGAAATTCAGTTGGCTTTGAATTTGGGGTGATCCCTCTTGAGCATGTATGCTTCTGCTACTTGTTCTACATCAGACTTCTTCTGCAAATGGCGAAACGCTTTGACTCGGTGAGTTTCGCGGCATTCCGACTTTGATGCCCCGGTTGCCGAAATTCAGTTTCCTTTGAATTTCGGGTGATCCCTCTTGAGCATGTATGCTTCCGCTACTTGTTCTACATCAGACTTCTTCCGCAAACGGGGAAACGCTTTCAATCGGTGAATTTCGTGGCATTCCGACTTCGATTCCCCGTTTGCCGAAATTCAGTTGCCTTTGGATTTCGGGTGATCCCTCTTGAGCATGCATGCTTCTGCTACTTGTTCTACATCAGACTTCTTCCGCAAACGGGGAAACGCTTTCAATCGGTGAATTTCGTGGCATTCCGACTTCGATTCCCCGTTTGCCGAAATTCAGTTGCCTTTGGATTTCGGGTGATCCCTCTTGAGCATGTATGCTTCTGCTACTTGTTGTAAATCAGACTTCTTCCTCAAACGGCAAAACGCTTTGCCTTGGTGAGATTCGCGGCATTCAAACTTCGATGCGCCGGTTGCCGAAATTCAGTTGCCTTTGAATTTCGTGTGAGCCCTCTTGAGCATGTATGCTTCTGCTACTTGTTCTACTTCAGACTTCATCCGCAAACGGGGAAAAGTTTTGAATCATTAATTTTCGCGGCATTTCGACTTCGATGCCCTTGTTGCCGAAATTCAGTTGCCATTGCATTTCGGGTGATCCCTCTTGAGCATGTATGCTTCTGCTACTTGATCTACATCAGACTTCTTCCGCAAACGGGGAAACGCTTTGATTCGGTGAATTTCACGGCATTCCGACTTCTATTCCCCGGTTGTCGAAATTCAGTTGCCTTTGCATTTCGGGTGACCCCTCTTGAGCATGTATGCTTCTGCTACTTGTTCTACATCAGACTTATTCCGTAGACGGGGAAACGCTTTGACTCGGTGAATTTCGCGGCATTCCGACTTGGATTCCCCGTTTCCCGAAATTCAGTTGCCTATTGATTTCGAGTGATCCCTCTTGAGCATGAATGCTTCTGCTACTTGTTTTAAATCAGACTTCTTCCGAAAATAGCGAAACGCTTTGACTCGATGAGTTTCGCGGCATTCCGCCTTCGATGCCCCGGTTGCCGAAATTCAGTTGCCTTTGACTTTCGGGTGATCCCTCTTGAGCATGTATGCTTCTGCTACTTGATCTACATCAGACTTCTTCCGCAAACGGTGAAACGCTTTGACTCGGTGAGTTTCGCGGCATTCCGACTTTGATGCCCCGGTTGCCCAAATTCAGTTGCCTTTGAATTTCGGGTGATCCCTCTTGAGCATGTATGCTTCCGGTAGTTGGTATACATGAAACTTCTTCCGCAAACGGGGAAACGCTTTCAATCGGTGAATTTCGTGCCATTCCGACTTCGATTCACCGTTTGCCAAAATTCAGTTGCCTTTGGATTTCGGGTGATCCCTCTTGAGCATGTATGCTTCTGCTACTTGTTGGAAATCAGACTTCTTCCTCAAACGACAAAACGCTTTGCCTAGGTGAGATTCGCGGCATTCAAACTTCGATGCCCCGGTTGCCGAAATTCAGTTGCCTTTGAATTTCGGGTGAGCCCTCTTGAGCATGTATGCTTCTGCTACTTGTTCTACATCAGACTTCTTCCGCAAACGGGGAAACGCTTTCAATCGGTGCATTTCGCGGAATTCCGACTTTGATTCCCCCTTTGCCGAAATTCAGTTTGCTTTGGATTTCGGGTGATCCCTCTTGAGCATGAATGCTTGTGCTACTTGTTCTACATCAGACTTCTTCCGCAAATGGCGAAACGCTTTAACTCGGTGAGTTTTGCGGCATTCCGACTTCGATGCCCCGGTAGCTGAAATTCAGTTGCCTTTTAATTTCGGGTGATCCCTCTTGAGCATGTATGCTTCTGCTACTTGTTCTACATCAGACTTTTCCCGCAAACGGGGAAACGCCTTGACTAGGTGACTTTTGCGGCATTCCGACTTCGATTCCTCGTTTCCCGAAATTCAATTGCCTTTGGATTTCGGGTGAACCCTCTTGAGAATGTATGCTTCTGCTACTTGTTTTAAATCAGACTTCTTCCGAAAATAGCGAAACGCTTTGACTCGATGAGTTTCGCGGCATTTCGACTTTGATGCCCCGGTTGCTGAAATTCAGTTGCCTTTGAAATTCGGGTGATCCCTCTTGAGCATGTATGCTTCCGTTACTTGTTCTACATCAGACTTCTTCCACAAACGGGGAAACACTTTCAATCGGTGAATTTCGTGGCATTCCGACTTCGATTCCCCGTTTGCCGAAATTCAGTTGCCTTTGGATTTCGGGTGATCCCTCTTGAGCATGCATGCTTCTGCTACTTGTTGCAAATCAGACTTCTTCCTCAAACGGCAAAACGCTTTGACTCGGTGAATTTCGCGGCATTCCGACTCCGATGCCCCGGTTGACGAAATTCAGTTGCCTTTGGATTTCGGGTGAGCCCTCTTGAGCATGTATGCTTCTGCTACTTGTTTTAAATCAGACTTGTTCCGCAAACGGCGAAACGCTTTGACTTGGTGAGTTTCGCGGCATTCCGACTTCAATTCCCCGGTTGCCGAAATTCAGTTGCCTTTGAATTTCGGGTGATCCCTCTTGAGCATGTATGCTTCTGCTACTTGGTCTACATCAGACTTCTTCCGCAAACGGGGAAACGCTTTGATTCGGTGAATTTCGCGGCATTCCGACTTCTATTCCCCGGTTGTCGAAATTCAGTTGCCTTTGCATTTCGGGTGACCCCTCTTGAGCATATATGCTTCTGCTACTTGTTCTACATCAGACTTATTCCGTAGAAGGGGAAACGCTTTGACTAGGTGAATTTCGCGGCATTCCGACTTCGATTCCCCGTTTCCCGAAATTCAGTTGCCTTTGGATTTCGGGTGATCCCTCTTGAGCATGTACGCTTCTGCTACTTGTTTTATATCAGACTTCTTCTGAAAATAGCGAAACGCTTTGAGTCGATGAGTTTCGCGGCATTCCGACTTCGATGCCCCGTTTGCAGAAATTCAGTTACTTTTGAATTTCTGGTGATCCCTCTTGAGCATGGATGCTTCTGCTACTTGTTCTACATCAGATTTCTTCCGCAAACGGCGAAACACTTTGACTCGGTGAGTTTCGCGGCATTCCTACTTCGATGCCCCGGTTGCCGAAATTCAGTTGCCTTTGCATTTCGGGTGACCCCTCTTGAGCATGTATGCTTCTGCTAATTGTTCTACATGAGAGTTGTTCTGCAAACGGCGAAACGCTTTGACTGGGTGAGTTTCGCGGCATTCCGACTTGGATGCCCCGGTTGTCGAAATTCAGTTGCCTTTGCATTTCGGGTGACCCCTCTGGAACATGTATGCTTCTGCTACTTGTGATACATTAGAGTTCTTTCGCAAAGGGCGAAACGCTTTGACTCGGTGAGTTTCGCGGCATTCCGACTTCGATGCCCCGGTTGCCGAAATTCAGTTGCCTTTGAATTTCTGGTGAGCCCTCTTGAGCATGTATGCTTCTGCTAATTGTTCTACATCAGACTTCTTCCGCAAACGGCGAAACGCATTGACTCGGTGAGTTTAGTGGCATTCCGACTTTGATGCCCCGGTTGCCGAAATTCAGTTGCCTTTGCATTTCGGGTGAGCCCTCTGGAGCATGTATGCTTCTGCTACTTGTGATACATTAGAGTTCTTTCGCAAACGGCGAAACGCTTTGACTCGGTGAGTTTCGCGGCATTCCGACTTGGATGCCTCGGTTGCCGAAATTCAGTTGCCTTTGAATTTCGGGTGATCCCTCTTAAGCATGTATGCTTCCGGTACTTGTTCTACATCAGACTTCTTCCGCAAACGGGGAAACGCTTTCAATCGGTGAATTTCGTGGCATTCCGACTTCGATTCCCCGTTTGCCGAAATTCAGTTGCCTTTGAATTTCGGGTGATCCCTCTTGAGCATGTATGCTTCTGCTACTTGTTCTACATCAGACTTCTTCCGCAAACGGCAAAACGCTTTGACTCGGTGAGTTTCGCGGCATTCCGACTTGGATGCCTCGGTTGCCGAAATTCAGTTGCCTTTGAATTTCGGGTGATCCCTCTTAAGCATGTATGCTTCCGGTACTTGTTCTACATCAGACTTCTTCCGCAAACGGGGAAACGCTTTCAATCGGTGAATTTCGTGGCATTCCGACTTCGATTCCCCGTTTGCCGAAATTCAGTTGCCTTTGGATTTCGGGTGATCCCTCTTGAGCATGTAAGCTTCTGCTACTTGTTGGAAATCAGAATTCTTCCTCAAACGGCAAAACGCTTTGCCTAGGTGAGATTCGCGGCATTCAAACTTCGATGCCCCGGTTGCCGAAATTCAGTTGCCTTTGAATTTCGGGTGAGCCCTCTTGAGCATGTATGCTTCTGCTACTTGTTCTACTTCAGACTTCTTCCGCAAACGGGGAAACGCTTTCAATCGGTGCATTTCGCGGCATTCCTACTTTGATTCCCCCTTTGCCGAAATTCAGTTTGCTTTGGATTTCGGGTGATCCCTCTTGAGCATGAATGCTTGTGCTACTTGTTCTACATCAGACTTCTTCCGCAAATGGCGAAACGCTTTGACTCGGTGACTTTCGCGGCATTCCGACTTCGATGCCCCGGTAGTTGAAATTCAGTTGCCTTTGAATTTCGGGTGATCCCTCTTGAGCATGTATGCTTCTGCTACTTGGTCTAAATCAGACTTCTTCCGCAAACGGGGAAACGCTTTGATTCGGTGAATTTCGCGGCATTCCGACTTCTATTCCCCGGTTGTCGAAATTCAGTTGCCTTTGCATTTCAGGTGACCCCTCTTGAGCATGTATGCTTCTGCTACTTGTTCTACATCAGACTTATTCCGCAGACGGGGAAACGCTTTGACTCGGTGAGTTTCGCGGCATTCCGACTTCGATGCCCCAGTAGCTGAAATTCAGTTGCCTTTAAATTTCAGGTGATCCCTCTTGAGCATGTATGCTTCTGCTACTTGGTCTACATCAGACTTCTACCGCAAACGGCGAAACGCTTTGACTCAGTGAGTTTTGCGGCCTTCCGACTTCGATGCCCCGGTTGCCGAAATTCAGTTGCCTTTGCATTTCGGGTGACCCCTCTTGAGCATGTATGCTTCTGCTACTTGTTCTACATGAGAGTTCTTCTGCAAACGGCGAAACGCTTTGACTCGGTGAGGTTCGCGGCATTCCGACTTTGATGCCCCGGTTGTCGAAATTCAGTTGCCTTTGCATTTCGGGTGACCCCTCTGGACCATGTATGCTTCTGCTAATTGTTCTACATCAGACTTCTTCCGCAAAAGGTGAAACGCTTTGACTCGGTGAGTTTCGCGGCATTCCGACTTCGATGCCCCGGTTGCCGAAATCCAGTTGCCTTTGAATTTCGGGTGATCCCAATTGAGCATGTATGCTTCCGTTACTTGTTCTACATCAGACTTCTTCCGCAAACGGGGAAACACTTTCAATCGGTGAATTTCGTGGCATTCCGACTTCGATTCCCCGTTTCCCGAAATTCAGTTGCCTTTGGATTTCGGGTGATCCCTCTTGAGCATGTATGCTTCTGCTACTTGTTGTAAATCAGACTTCTTCCTCAAACGGCAAAACGTTTTGCCTTGGTGTGATTCGCGGCTTTCAAACTTCGATGCCCCGGTTGCCGAAATTCAGTTGCCTTTGAATTTCGGGTGAGCCCTCTTGAGCATGTATGCTTCTGCTACTTGTTCTACTTTAGACTTCTTCCGCAAACGGGGAAACGCTTTGAATCATTGATTTTCGCGGCATTGCGACTTCGATGCCCCGGTTGCCGAAATTCAGTTGCCTTTGAATTTCGGGTGATCCCTCTTGAGCATGTATGCTTCTGCTACTTGGTCTACATCAGACTTCTTCCGCAAACATCGAAACGCTTTGCCTCGGTGAGTTTCGCGGCATTTCGACTTCGATGCCTCGGTTGCCGAAATTCAGTTGCCTTTGCATTTCGGGTGACCCCTCTTGAGCATGTATGCTTCTGCTACTTGGTCTACATCAGACTTCTTCCGCAAACGGGGAAACGCTTTGATTCGGTGAATTTCACGGCATTCCGACTTCTATTCCCAGTTGTCGAAATTCAGTTGCCTTTGCATTCGGGTGACCCCTCTTGAGCATGTATGCTTCTGCTACTTGTACTACATCAGACTTATTCCGCAGACGGGGAAACGCTTTGACTCGGTGAATTTCGCGGCATTCCGACTTCGATTCCCCGTTTCCCGAAATTCAGTTGCCTTTGGATTTCGGGTGATCCCTCTTGAACATGTATGCTTCAGCAACTTGTTTTAAATCAGACTTCTTCCGAAAATAGCGAAACGCTTTGACTCGATGAGTTTCGCGGCATTCCGACTTCGATGCCCCGGTTGCCGAAATTCAGTTGCCTTTGAATTTCGGGTGAGCCCTCTTGAGCATGTATGCTTCTGCTACTTGGTCTACACAGACTTCTTCCGCAAAAAGGGAAACGCTTTGACTCGGTGAATTTCGCGGCATTCCGACTTCGATTCCCCGTTTCCCGAAATTCAGTTGCCTTTGGATTTCGGGTGATCCCTCTTGAGCATTTATGCTTCTGCTACTTGTTTTAAATCAGACTTCTTCCGCAAACGGCAAAACGCTTTGACTTGGTGAGTTTCGCGGCATTCCGACTTTGATGCCCCGGTTGTCGAAATTCAGTTGCCTTTGCATTTCGGGTGACCCCTCTGGACCATGTATGCTTCTGCTAATTGTTCTACATCAGACTTCTTCCGCAAAAGGTGAAACGCTTTGACTCGGTGAGTTTCGCGGCATTCCGACTTCGATGCCCCGGTTGCCGAAATTCAGTTGCCTTTGAATTTCGGGTGATCCCTCTTGAGCATGTATGCTTCTGCTACTTGGTCTACATCATACTTCTTCCGCAAACGGGGAAACGCTTTGACTCGGTGAATTTCGCGGCATTCCGACTTCGATTCCCCGTTTCCCGAAATTCAGTTGCCTTTGGATTTCGGGTGATCCCTCTTGAACATGTATGCTTCAGTTACTTGTTTTAAATCAGACTTCTTCCGAAAATAGCGAAACGCTTTGACTCGATGAGTTTCGCGGCATTCCGACTTCGATGCCCCGGTTGCCGAAATTCAGTTGCCTTTGAATTTCGGGCGATCCCTCTTGAGCATGTATGCTTCTGCTACTTGGTCTAAATTAGACTTCTTCCTCAAACGGAAAAATGCTTTGCCTAGGTGAGATTCGCGGCATTCAAACTTCGATGCCACGGTTGCCGACATTCAGTTGCCTTTGAATTTCGGGTGACCCCTCTTGAGCATGTATGCTTCTGCTACTTGTTCTACATCAGACTTCTTCCGCAAACATCAAAACGCTTTGCTTCGGTGAGTTTCACGGCATTTCGACTTCGATGCCTCGGTTGCCGAAATTCAATTGTCTTTGAATTTCAGGCGATCTCTCTTGAGCATGTATGCTTCTGCTACTTGTTGTACATCAGACATCTTCCGAAAATGGCGAAACGCTTCGACACCGTGAGTTTCGCGGCATTCCGACTTCGATTCCCCGTTTCCCGAAATACAGTTGCCTTTGGATTTCGGGTGATCCCTCTTGAGCATTTATGCTTCTGCTACTTGTTTTAAATCAGACTTCTTCCGCAAACGGCGAAACGCTTTGACTTGGTGAGTTTCGCGGCATTCCGACTTCGATTCCCCGGTTGCCGAAATTCAGTTGCCTTTGCATTTCGGGTGATCCCTCTTGAGCATGTACGCTTATGCTACTTGTTCTAAATCAGACTTCTTCCGCGAACGGGGAAACGCTTTGAGTTGGTGAATTTCATGGCATTCCGACTTCGATCACCCGTTTGATGAAATTCAATTGCCTTTGGATTTCGGGTGATCCCTCTTGAGCATGTATGCTTCTGCTACTTGTACTACATCAGACTTCTTCCGCAAACATCGAAACGCTTTGCTTCGGTGAGTTTCACGGCATTTCGACTTCGATGCCTCGGATGCCAAACTTCAGTTGCCTTTGAATTTCAGGCGATCTCTCTTAAGCATGTATGCTTCTGCTACTTGTTGTACATCAGACATCTTCCGAAAATGGCGAAACGCTTCGACACCGTGAGTTTCGCGGCATTCCGACTTTGATGCCCCGGTTGCTGAAATTCAGTTGCCTTTGAATTTCGGGTGATCCCTCTTGTGCATGTATGCTTCTGCTACTTGGTCTACATCAGACTTCTTCCGCAAAAAGGGAAACGCTTTGACTCGGTGAATTTCGCGGCATTCCGACTTCGATTCCCCGTTTCCCAAAATTCAGTTGCCTTTGGATTTCGGGTGATCCCTCTTGAGCATTTATGCTTCTGCTACTTGTTTTAAATCAGACTTCTTCCGCAAACGGCGAAACGCTTTGACTTGGTGAGTTTCGCGGCATTCCGACTTTGATGCCCCGGTTGCCGAAATTCAGTTGCCTTTGAATTTCGGGGGATCCCTCTTGAGCATGTATGCTTCTGCTACTTGGTCTAAATTAGACTTCTTCCTCAAACAGAAAAATGCTTTGCCTAGGTGAGATTCGCGGCATTCAAACTTCGATGCCACGGTTGCCGAAATTCAGTTGCCTTTGAATTTCGGGTGACCCCTCTTGAGCATGTATGCTTCTGCTACTTGTTCTACATCAGACTTCTTCCGCAAACATCAAAACGCTTTGCTTCGGTGAGTTTCACGGCATTTCGACTTCGATGCCTCGGTTGCCGAAATTCAATTGTCTTTGAATTTCAGGCGATCTCTCTTGAGCATGTATGCTTCTGCTACTTGTTGTACATCAGACATCTTCCGAAAATGGCGAAACGCTTCGACACCGTGAGTTTCGCGGCATTCCGACTTCGATTCCCCGTTTCCCGAAATACAGTTGCCTTTGGATTTCGGGTGATCCCTCTTGAGCATTTATGCTTCTGCTACTTGTTTTAAATCAGACTTCTTCCGCAAACGGCGAAACGCTTTGACTTGGTGAGTTTCGCGGCATTCCGACTTCGATTCCCCTGTTGCCGAAATTCAGTTGCCTTTGCATTTCGGGTGATCCCTCTTGAGCATGTATGCTTCTGCTACTTGTTCTACATCAGTCTTCTTCCGCAAACGGCGAAATGCTTTGACTCGGTGAGTTTCGCGGCATTCCGACGTTGATGCCCCGGTTGCTGAAATTTAGTTGCCTTTGAATTTCGGGTGATCCCTCTTGAGCATGTATGCTTCCGCTACTTGTTCTACATCAGACTTCTTCCACAAACGGGGAAACGCTTTCAATCGGTGAATTTCGTGGCATTCGAACTTCGATTCCCCGTTAGCCGAAATTCAGTTGCCTTTGAATTTCGGGTGATCCCTCTTGAGCATGTATGCTTCTGCTACTTGTTCAACTGCAGACTTCTTCCGCAAACGGGGAAACGCTTTGAATCGTTGATTTTCGCGGCATTCCGAATTCGATTCCCAGTTTTCCAAAATTCAGTTGTCTTTGGATTTCGGGTGATCCCTCTTGAGCATGTATGCTTCTGCTACTTGTTCTAATTAGACTTCTTCTAAAAACGACGAAACGCTTCGACTCGATAAGTTTCGCGGCATTCCGACTTCGATGCCCCGTTTGCCGAAATTCAGTTGCCTTTGAATTTCGGGTGATCCCTCTTGAGCATGTATGCTTCTGCTACTTGGTCTACATAAGACTTCTTCCGCAAACATCGAAACGCTTTGCCTCGGTGAATTTCGCGGCATTCCGACTTCGATGCCTCGGTTGTCGAAATTCAGTTGCCTTTGCATTTCGGGTGACCCCTCTTGAGCATGTATACATCAGCTACTTGTTCTACATCAGACTTATTCCGCAGACAGGGAAACGCTTTGACTCGGTGAATTTCGCGGCATTCCGACTTCGATTCCCCGTTTCATGAAATTCAGTTGCCTTTGAATTTCGGGTGATCCCTCTTGAGCATGTATGCTTCTGCTACTTGTTCTAAATCAGACTTCTTCCGAAAATGGCGAAACGCTTCGACTCGATGAGTTTCGCGGCATTCTGACTTCGATGCCCCGGTTGCCGAAATTCAGTTGCCTTTGAATTTCTGGTGATCCCTCTTGAGCATGGATGCTTCTGCTACTTGTTCTACATTAGACTTCTTCCGCAAACGGCGAAACGCTTTGACTCAGTGAGTTTCGCGGCATTCCGAATTCGATGCCCCGGTTGCCGAAATTCAGTTGCCTTTGAATTTTGGGTGATCCCTCTTGAGCATGTATTCTTGTGGTACTTGGTTCACATCAGACTTCTTCCGCAAACATCGAAACGCTTTGCTTCGGTGAGTTTCGCGGCATTCCGAATTCGATGCCCCGGTTGCCGAAATTCAGTTGCCTTTGAATTTCGGGCGATCCCTCTTGAGCATGTATTCTTGTGGTACTTGGTCCACATCAGACTTCATCCGCAAACGGGGAAATGCCTTGACTAGGTGACTTTTGCGGCATTCCGACTTCGATTCCCCGTTTCACGAAATTCAGTTGCCTTTGGATTTCGGGTGAACCCTCTTGAGAATGTATGCTTCTGCTACTTGTTTTAAATCAGATTTCTTCCGAAAATAGCGAAACGCTTTGACTTGATGAGTTTCGTGGCATTCCGACTTCGATGCCCCGGTTGCCGAAATTCAGTTGCCTTTGAATTTCGGGTGATCCCTCTTGAGCATGTATGCTTCTGCTACTTGGTCTACATCAGACTTCTTCCGCAAACGAAAAAACGCTTTGATTAGGTGACCTTTGCGGCCTTCCGACTTCGATTCCCCATTTCCCGAAATTCAGTTGCCTTTGGATTTCAGGTGATCCCTCTCGAGCATGTATGCTTCTGCTACTTGTTTTAAATCAGACTTCTTCCGAAAATAGCGAAACGCTTTGAGTCGGTGAGTTTCGCGGCATTCCGACTTCGATGCCCCGGTTGCCGAAATTCAGTTGCCTTTGCATTTCGGGTGACCCCTCTTGAGCATTTATGCTTCTGCTACTTGTTCTATATGAGAGTTCTTCTGCAAACGGCGAAACGCTTTGACTCGGTGAGTTTCGCGGCATTCCGACTTTGATGCCCCGGTTGTCGAAATTCAGTTGCCTTTGCATTTCGGGTGACCCCTCTGGAGCATGTATGCTTCTGCTACTTGTGATACATTAGAGTTCTTTCGCAAACGGCGAAACACTTTGACTCGGTGAGTTTCGCGGCATTCCGACTTCGATGCCCCGGTTACCGAAATTCAGTTGCCTTTGAATTTCTGGTGAGCCCTCTTGAGCATGTATGCTTCTGCTAATTGTTCTACATCAGACTTCTTCCGCAAACGGCGAAACGCTTTGACTCGGTGAGTTTAGTAGCATTCCGACTTTGATGCCCCGGTTGCCGAAATTAAGTTGCCTTTGAATTTTGGGTGATCCCTCTTGAGCATGTATGCTTCTGCTACTTGGTCTACATCAGACTTCTTCCGCAAACATCGAAACGCTTTGCCTCGGTGAGTTTCGCGGCATTTCGACTTCGATGCCTCGGTTGTCGAAATTCAGTTGCCTTTGCATTTCGGGTGACCCCTCTTGAGCATGTATGCTTCTGCTACTTGTACTACATCAGACTTATTCCGCAGACGGGGAAACGCTTTGACTCGGTGAATTTCGCGGCATTCCGACTTCGATTCCCCGTTTCCCGAAATTCAGTTGCCTTTGGATTTCGGGTGATCCCTCTTGAACATGTATGCTTCAGTTACTTGTTTTAAATCAGACTTCTTCCGAAAATAGCGAAACGCTTTGACTCGATGAGTTTCGCGGCATTCCGACTTCGATGCCCCGGTTGCCGAAATTCAGTTGCCTTTGAATTTCGGGCGATCCCTCTTGAGCATGTATGCTTCTGCTACTTGGTCTATATCAGACTTCTTCCGCAAAACGGGAAACGCTTTGACTCGGTGAATTTCGCGGCATTCCGACTTCGATTCCCCGTTTCCCGAAATTCAGTTGCCTTTGGATTTCGGGTGATCCCTCTTGAGCATGTATGCTTCTGCTACTTGTTTTAAATCAGACTTCTTCCGAAAATAGCGAAACACTTTGACTCGATGAGTTTCGCGGCATTCCTACTTCGATGACCCGGTTGCCGAACTTTAATTGCCTTTGAATTTCTGGTGATCCCTCTTGAGCATGTATGCTTATGCTACTTGTTTTAAATCAGACTTCTTCCGAAAATAGCAAAACACTTTGACTCGATGAGTTTCGCGGCATTCCTACTTCGATGCCCCGGTTGCCGAAATTCAGTTGCCTTTGAATTTCTGGTGATCCCTCTTGAGCATGTATGCTACTGCTACTTGTTCTACATCAGACTTCTTCCGCAAACATCGAAACGCTTTGCTTCAGTGAGTTTCGCGGCATTTCGACTTCGATGCCTCGGTTGCCGAAATTCAGTTGCCTTTGAATTTTAGGCGATCCCTCTTGAGCATGTATGCTTCTGCTACTTGTTCTACATCAGACTTCTTCCGCAAATGGGGAAACGCTTGGACTCGGTGAATTTCGCGGCATTCCGGCTTCGATTCCCCGTTTGCCGAAATCCAGTTGCCTTTGGATTTCGGGTGAGTCCTCTTGAGCATGTATGCTTCTGCTACTTGTTTTACTTCAGACTTCTTACGCAAACGGCGAAACGCTTTGACTTGGTGAGTTTCGCGGCATTCCGACTTCGATTCACCGGTTGTCGAAATACAGTTGCCTTTGAATTTCGGGCGATCCCTCTTGAGCATGTATGCTTCTGCTACTTGTTCTACATCAGACTTCTTCCGCAAACGGCGAAATGCTTTGACTCGGTGAGTTTCGCGGCATTTCGACTTCGATGCCTCGGTTGCCGAAATTCAGTTGCCTTTGAATTTTAGGCGATCCCTCTTGAGCATGTATGCTTCTGCTACTTGTTCTACATCAGACTTCTTCCGCAAATGGGGAAACGCTTGGACTCGGTGAATTTCGCGGCATTCCGGCTTCGATTCCCCGTTTGCCGAAACCCAGTTGCCTTTGGATTTCGGGTGAGTCCTCTTGAGCATGTATGCTTCTGCTACTTGTTCTACTTCAGACTTCTTACGCAAACGGCGAAACGCTTTGACTTGGTGAGTTTCGCGGCATTCCGACTTCGATTCCCCGGTTGTCGAAATACAGTTGCCTTTGAATTTCGGGTGATCCCTCTTGAGCATGTATGCTTCTGCTACTTGTTCTACATCAGACTTCTTCCGCAAACGGCGAAATGCTTTGACTCGGTGAGTTTCGCGGCAGTCCGACTTCGATGCCCCGGTTGCCGAAATTCAGTTGCCTTTGAATTTCGGGTGATCCCTCTTGAGCATGTATGCTTCTGCTACTTGTTCTACATCAGACTTCTTCCGCAAACGGGGAAACGCTTTCAATCGGTGAATTTCGTGGCATTCCGACTTCGATTCCCCGTTTGCCAAAATTCAGTTGCCTTTGGATTTCGGGTGAGTCCTCTTGAGCATGTATGCTTCTGCTACTTGTTGTAAATCAGACTTCTTCCTCAAACGACAAAACACTTTGCCTAGGTGAGATTCGCGGCATTAAAATTCCGATCCCACGGTTGCCGAAATTCAGTTGCCTTTGAATTTTGGGTGACCCCTCTTGAGCATGTATGCTTCTGCTACTTGTTCTACTTCAGACTTCTTCCGCAAACGGGGAAATGCTTTGAATCGTTGATTTTCGCGGCATTTCAACTTCCATTCCCAGTTTGCCAAAATTCAGTTGTCTTTGGATTTCGGGTGATCCCTCTTGAGCATGTATGCTTCTGCTACTTGTTCTAATCAGAGTTCTTCCGAAAATGGCGAAACGCTTCGACTCGATGAGTTTCGCGGCATTCCGACTTCGATGCCCCGGTTGCCGAAATTCAATTGCCTTTGAATTTCGGGTGACCCCTCTTGAGCATGTATGCTTCTGCTACTTGTTCTAAATCAGACTTCTTCCGAAAATGGCGAAACGCTTCGACTCGATGAGTTTCGCGGCATTCCGACTTCGATGCCCCGGTTGCCGAAATTCAGTTGCCTTTGAATTTCTGGTGATCCCTCTTGAGCATGGATGCTTCTGCTACTTGTTCTACATTAGACTTCTTCCGCAAACGGCGAAACGCTTTGACTCGGTGAGTTTCACGGCATTCCGAATTCGATGCCCGGTTGCCGAAATTCAGTTGCCTTTGAATTTCGGGTGATCCCTCTTGAGCATGTATGCTTCTGCTACTTGTTTTAAATCAGACTTCTTCCGCAAACATCGAAACGCTTTGCTTCGGTGAGTTTCGCGGCATTTCGACTTCGATGCCTCGGTTGCCGAAATTCATTTGCCTTTGAATTTTAGTCGATCCCTCTTGAGCATGTATGCTTCTGCTACTTGTTGTACATCAGACTTCTTCTGCAAATGGGGAAACGCTTGGACTCGGTGAATTTCGCGGCATTCCGGCTTCGATTCCCCGTTTGCCGAAATCCAGTTGCCTTTGGATTTCGGGTGAGTCCTTTTGAGCATGTATGCTTCTGCTACTTGTTCTACTTCAGACTTCTTACGCAAACGGCGAAACGCTTGGACTTGGTGAGTTTCGCGGCATTCCGACTTCGATTCCCCGGTTGTCGAAATACAGTTGCCTTTGAATTTCGGGTGATCCCTCTTGAGCATGTATGCTTCTGCTACTTGTTCTACATCAGACTTCTTCCGCGAACGGCGAAACGCTTTGACTCGGTGAGTTTCGCGGCAGTCCGAATTTGATGCCCCGGTTGTCGAAATTCAGTTGCCTTTGAATTTCGGGTGATCCCTCTTGAGCATGTATGCTTCTGCTACTTGTTCTACATCAGACTTCTTCCGCAAATGGGGAAACGCTTTCAATCGGTGAATTTCGTGGCATTCCGACTTCGATTCCCCGTTTGCCGAAATTCAGTTGCCTTTGGATTTCGGGTGATCCCTCTTGAGCATGTATGCTTCTGCTACTTGTTCTACATCAGACTTCTTCCGCAAACGGCGAAACGCTTTGATTCGGTGATTTTCGCGGCATTCCGAATTCGATGCCCGGTTGCCGAAATTCAGTTGCCTTTGAATTTCGGGTGATCCCTCTTGAGCATGTATGCTTCTGCTACTTGTTTTAAATCAGACTTCTTCCGCAAACATCGAAACGCTTTGCTTCGGTGAGTTTCGCGGCATTTCGACTTCGATGCCTTGGTTGCCGAAATTCAGTTGCCTTTGAATTTTAGGCGATCCCTCTTGAGCATGTATGCTTCTGCTACTTGTTGTACATCAGACTTCTTCCGCAAATGGGGAAACGCTTGGACTCGGTGAATTTCGCGGCATTCCGGCTTCGATTCCCCGTTTGCCGAAATCCAGTTGCCTTTGGATTTCGGGTGAGTCCTCTTGAGCATGTATGCTTCTGCTACTTGTTCTACTTCAGACTTCTTACGCAAACGGCGAAACGCTTTGACTTGGTGAGTTTCGCGGCATTCCGACTTCGATTCCCCGGTTGTCGAAATACAGTTGCCTTTGAATTTCGGGTGATCCCTCTTGAGCATGTATGCTTCTGCTACTTGTTCTACATCAGACTTGTTCCGCAAACGGCGAAACGCTTTGACTCGGTGAGTTTCGCGGCAGTCCGACTTTGATGCCCCGGTTGCCGAAATTCAGTTGTCTTTGAATTTCGGGTGATCCCTCTTGAGCATGTATGCTTCTGCTACTTGTTCTACATCAGACTTCTTCCGCAAACGGGGAAACGCTTTCAATCGGTGAATTTCGTGGCATTCCGACTTCGATTCCCCGTTTGCCGAAATTCAGTTGCCTTTGGATTTCGGGTGATCCCTATTGAGCATGTATGCTTCTGCTACTTGTTGTAAATCAGACTTCTTCCTCAAACGACAAAACACTTTGCCTAGGTGAGATTCGCGGCATTAAAACTCCGATGCCACGGTTGCCGAAATTCAGTTGCCTTTGAATTTTGGGTGACCCCTCTTGAGCATGTATGCTTCTGCTACTTGTTCTACTTCAGACTTCTTCCGCAAACGGGGAAATGCTTTGAATCGTTGATTTTCGCGGCATTTCGACTTCCATTCCCAGTTTGCCAAAATTTAGTTGTCTTTGGATTTCGGGTGATCCCTCTTGAGCATGTATGCTTCTGCTACTTGTTCTAATCAGAGTTCTTCCGAAAATGGCGAAACGCTTCGACTCGATGAGTTTCGCGGCATTCCGACTTCGATGCCCCGGTTGCCGAAATTCAATTGCCTTTGAATTTCGGGTGATCCCTCTTGAGCATGTATGCTTCTGCTACTTGTTCTAAATCAGATTTCTTCCGAAAATGGCGAAACGCTTCGACTCGATGAGTTTCGCGGCATTCCGACTTCGATGCCCCGGTTGCCGAAATTCAGTTGCCTTTGAATTTCTGGTGATCCCTCTTGAGCATGGATGCTTCTGCTACTTGTTCTACATTAGACTTCTTCCGCAAACGGCGAAACGCTTTGACTCGGTGAGTTTCGCGGCATTCCGAATTCGATGCCCGGTTGCCGAAATTCAGTTGCCTTTGAATTTCGGGTGATCCCTCTTGAGCATGTATGCTTCTGCTACTTGTTTTAAATCAGACTTCTTCCGCAAACATCGAAACGCTTTGCTTCCGTGAGTTTCGCGGCATTTCGACTTCGATGCCTCGGTTGCCGAAATTCAGTTGCCTTTGAATTTTAGGCGATCCCTCTTGAGCATGTATGCTTCTGCTACTTGTTGTACATCAGACTTCTTCTGCAAAAGGGGGAAACGCTTGGACTCGGTGAATTTCGCGGCATTCCGGCTTCGATTCCCCGTTTGCCGAAATCCAGTTGCCTTTGGATTTCGGGTGAGTCCTCTTGAGCATGTATGCTTCTGCTACTTGTTCTACTTCAGACTTCTTACGCAAACGGCGAAACGCTTTGACTTGGTGAGTTTCGCGGCATTCCGACATCGATTCCCCGGTTGTCGAAATACAGTTGGCTTTGAATTTCGGGTGATCCCTCTTGAGCATGTATGCTTCTGCTACTTGTTCTACATCAGACTTCTTCCGCAAACGGCGAAACGCTTTGACTCGGTGAGTTTCGCGGCAGTCCGACTTTGATGCCCCGGTTGCCGAAATTCAGTTGCCTTTGAATTTCGGGTGATCCCTCTTGAGCATGTATGCTTCTGCTACTTGTTCTACTTCAGACTTCTTCCGTAAACGGGGAAATGCTTTGAATCGTTGATTTTCGCGGCATTTCGACTTCCATTCCCAGTTTGCCAAAATTCAGTTGTCTTTCGATTTCGGGTGATCCCTCTTGAGCATGTATGCTTCTGCTACTTGTTCTAATCAGAGTTCTTCCGAAAATGGCGAAACGCTTCGACTCGATGAGTTTCGTGGCATTCCAACTTCGATGCCCCGGTTGCCGAAATTCAATTGCCTTTGAATTTCGGGTGATCCCTCTTGAGCATGTATGCTTCTGCTACTTGTTCTAAATCAGACTTCTTCCGAAAATGGCGAAACGCTTCGACTCGATGAGTTTCGCGGCATTCCGACTTCGATGCCCCGGTTGCCGAAATTCAGTTGCCTTTGAATTTCTGGTGATCCCTCTTGAGCATGGATGCTTCTGCTACTTGTTCTACTTCAGACTTACGCAAACGGCGAAACGCTTTGACTTGGTGAGTTTCGCGGCATTCCGACTTCGATTCCCCGGTTGTCGAAATACAGTTGCCTTTCAATTTCGGGTGATCCCTCTTGAGCATGTATGCTTCTGCTACTTGTTCTACATCAGACTTCTTCCGCAAACGGCGAAACGCTTTGACTCGGTGAGTTTCGCGGCAGTCCGACTTTGATGCCCCGGTTGCCGAAATACAGTTGCCTTTGAATTTCGGGTGATCCCTCTTGAGCATGTATGCTTCTGCTACTTGGTCTACATCAGACTTCTTCCGCAAACGGGGAAACGCTTTGATTCGGTGAATTTCGCGGCATTCCGACTTCTATTCCCTGGTTGTCGAAATTCAGTTGCATTTGCATTTCGGGTGACCCCTCTTGAGCATATATGCTTCTGCTACTTGTTCTACATCAGACTTCTTTCGCAAACGGGGAAACGCTTTGACTTGGTGAATTTCGCGGCATTCCGACTTCGATTCCCCGTTTCCTGAAATTCAGTTGCCTTTGGATTTCGGGTGATCCCTTTTGAGCATGTATGCTTCTGCTACTTGTTTTAAATCAGACATCTTCCGAAAATAGCGAAACGCTTGGACTCGATGAGTTTCGCGGCATTCCGACTTCGATGCCCCGGTTGCCGAAATTCAGTTGCCTTTGAATTTCTGGTGATCCCTCTTGAGCATGGATGCTTCTGCTACTTGTTCTACATCATGCTTCTTCCGCAAACGGCGAAACGCTTTGACTCAGTGAGTTTCACGGCATTCCGAATTCGATGCCCTGGTTGCCGAAATTCAGTTGCCTTTGAATTTTGGGTGATCCCTCTTGAGCATTTATGCTTCTGCTACTTGGTCTACATCAGACTTCTTCCGCAAACATCGAAACGCTTTGCTTCGGTGAGTTTCGCGATTTTTCGACTTCGATGCCTCGGTTGCCGAAATTCAGTTGCCTTTGAATTTCAGGCGATCCCTCTTGAGCATGTATGCTTCTGCTACTTGTTGTACATCAGACTTCTTCCGCAAATGGGGAAACGCTTGGACTCGGTGAATTTCGCGGCATTCCGACTTCGATTCCCTGTTTGCCGAAATCCAGTTGCCTTTGGATTTCTGGTGAGTCCTTTTGAGCATGTATGCTTCTGCTACTTGTTCTACATCAGACTTCTTCCGCAAACGGGGAAACGCTTTGACTTGGTGAGTTTTGCGGCATTCCGACTTCGATGCCCCGGTTGCCGAAATTCAGTTGCCTTTGAATTTCGGGTGATCCCTCTTGAGCATGTATGATTCTGCTACTTGTTCTACATCACACTTCTTCCGCAAATGGCGAAACGCTTTGACTCGGTGAGTTTCGCGGCATTCCGACTTCGATGCCACGGTTGCCGAAATTCAGTTACCTTTGAATTTCGAGTGATCCCTCTTGAGCATGTATGCTTCTGCTACTTGTTCTACATCAGACTTCTTCCGCAAACGGAGAAACGCTTTCAATCGGTGAATTTCGTGGCATTCCGACTTCGATTCCCCGTTTGCCGAAATTCAGTTGCCTTTAAATTTCGGGTGATCCCTCTTGAGCATGTATGCTTCTGCTACTTGGTCTACATTAGACTTCTTCCGCAAACGGGGAAACGCTTTGATTCGGTGAATTTCGCGGCATTCCGACTTCGATGCCCCGGTTGCCGAAATTCAGTTGCCTTTGAATTTCTGGTGATCCCTCTTGAGCATGGATGCTTCTGCTACTTGTTCTACTTCAGACTTCTTACGCAAACGGCGAAACGCTTTGACTTGGTGAGTTTCGCGGCATTCCGACTTCGATTCCCTGGTTGTCGAAATTCAGTTGCCTTTGCATTTCGGGTGACCCCTCTTGAGCATGTATGCTTCTGCTACTTGTTCTACATCAGACTTCTTCCGCAAACATCGAAACGCTTTGCTTCGGTGAGTTTCGCGGCATTTCGACTTCGATGCCTCGGTTGCTGAAATTCAGTTGCCTTTGAATTTCAGGCGATTCCTCTTGAGCATGTATGCTTCTGCTACTTGTTGTACATCAAACTTCTTCCGCAAATGGGGAAACGCTTGGACTCGGTGAATTTCGCGGCATTCCGACTTCGATTCCCCGTTTGCTGAAATCCAGTTGCCTTTGGATTTCGGGTGAGTCCTCTTGAGCATGTATGCTTCTGCTACTTTTTCTACATCAGACTTCTTTCGCAAACGGGGAAACGCTTTGACTTGGTGAGTTTCGCGGCATTCCGACTTCGATGCCCCGGTTGCCGAAATTCAGTTGCCTTTGAATTTTGGGTGATCCCTCTTGAGCATGTATGCTTCTGCTACTTGTTCTACATCAGACTTCTTCTACAAACGGCGAAACGCTTTGACTCGGTGAGTTTCGTAGCATTCCAACTTCGATGTCCCGGTTGCCGAAATTCAGTTGCCTTTGAATTTCTGGTGAGCCCTCTTTAGCATGTATGCTTCTGCTAATTGTTCTACATCAGACTTCTTCCGCAAACGGCGAAACGCTTTGACTCGATGAGTTTCGCGGCATTCCGACTTCGATGCCTCGGTTGCCGAAATTCAGTTGCCTTTGAATTTTGGGTGACCCTTCTTGAGCATGTATGCTTCTGCTACTTGTTCTACATCAGACTTTTTCCGCAAACGGTGAAACGCTTTGACTCGGTAAATTTCGCGGCATTCCGACTTCGATGCCACGGTTGGCGAAATTCAGTTGCCTTTGGATTTCGGGTGATGCCTCTTGAGCATGTATGCTTCTGCTACTTGTTCTACATCAGACTTCTTCCGCAAACGGGGAAAGCTTTTAATTGGTGAATTTCGCGGCATTCCGACTTTGATTCCCCGTTTGCCGAAATTCAGTTGCCTTTGGATTTCGGGTGATCCCTCTTGAGCATGTATGCTTCTGCTACTTGTTCTAAATCAAACTTCTTCCGAAAATGGCGAAACGCTTCGACTCGATGAGTTTCGCGGCATTCCGACTTCGATGTCCCGGTTGCAGATATTAAGTTGCCTTTGAATTTCTGGTGATCCCTCTTGAGCATGGATGCTTCTGCTACTTGTTCTACATCAGACTTCTTGCGCAAATGGCGAAACGCTTTGACTTGGTGAGTTTCGCGGCATTCGGACTTCGATGCCCCGGTTGCTGAAATTCAGTTGCCTTTGAATTTCGGGTGATCCCTCTTGAGCATGTATGCTTCTGCTACTTGTTCTACATCAGACTTCTTCCGCAAACGGGGAAACGCTTTCAATCGGTGAATTTCACGGCATTCCAACTTTGATTCCCCGTTTGCAGAAATTCAATTGGTTTTGGATTTCGGGTGATCCCTCTTGAGCATGAATGCTTGTGCTACTTGTTCTACATCAGACTTCTTCCGCAAACAGAGAAACGCTTTGACTCGGTGAGTTTCGCGGCATTCCGACTTCGATGCCCCGGTTGCTGAAATTCAGTTGCCTTTGGATTTCGGGTGATGCCTCTTGAGCATGTATACTTCTGCTACTTGTTCTACATCAGACTTCTTCCGCAAACGGCGAAACGCTTTGCCTAGGTGGGTTTTGCGGCATTCCGACTTCGATGCCCCGGTTGCCGAAATTCAGTTGCCTTTGAATTTCGGGTGATCTCTCTTGAGCATGTATGCTTCTTCTACTTGTTCTAAATCAGATTTCTTCCGCAAATGGCGAAACGCTTTGACTCGATGAGTTTCGCGGCATTCCGACTTCGATGCCCTGGTTGCCGAAATTCAGTTGCCTTTGAATTTCGGGTGATCCCTCTTGAGCATGTATGCTTCTGCTACCTGTTCTACATCAGACTTCTTCCGCAAACATCGCAACGCTTTGCCTCGGTGAGTTTCGCGGCATTCCGACTTCGATGCCCCGGTTGCCGAAATTCAGTTGCCTTTGAATTTCGGGTGATGCCTCTTGAGCATGTATGCTTCAGCTACTTGTTCTACATTAGACATCTTCCGCAAATGGGGAAACGCTTTGACTTGGTGAGTTTCGCGGCATTCCGACTTTGATGCCCCGGTTGCCGAAATTCAGTTGCCTTTGAATTTCGGGTGATCCCTCTTGAGCATGTATGCTTCTGCTACTTGTTCTACATGAGACGTCTTCCGCAAACGGGGAAACGCTTTGACTCGATGAATTTCGCGGCATTCCGACTTCGATTCCCCGGTTGCCGAAATTCAGTTGCCTTTGAATTTCAGGTGATCCCTCTTGAGCATGAATGCTTCTGCTACTTGTTCTACATCAGACTTCTTCCACAAACGGCGAAACGCTTTGACTCGGTGAGTTTCGCGGCATTCCGACTTCGATTACCTGTTTGCTGAAATTCAGTTGGCTTTGGATTTCGGGTAATCCCTCTTGAGCATGAATTCTTTTGCTACTTGTTCTACATCAGACTTCTTCCGCAAACGGCGAAACGCTTTAACTCGGTGAGTTTCGCGGCATTCCGACTTGGATGCCCCGGTTGCCGAAATTCAGTTGCCGTTGCATTTCGGGTGACCCCTCTTGAGCATGTATGCTTCTGCTACTTGGTCTACATCAGACTTCTTCCGCAAACGGGGAAACGCTTTGATTCGGTGAATTTCACGGCATTCCGACTTCTATTCCCCGTTGTCGAAATTCAGTTGCCTTTGCATTTCGGGTGAGCCCTCTTGAGCATGTATGCTTCTACTACTTGTACTACATAAGACTTATTCCGCAGACGGGGAAACGCTTTGACTTGGTGAATTTCGCGGCATTCCGACTTCGATTCCCCGTTTCCCGAAATTCAGTTGCCTTTGGATTTCGGGTGATCCCTCTTGAACATGTATGCTTCAGCTACTTGTTTTAAATCAGACTTCTTCCGAAAATAGCGAAACGCTTTGACTCGAAGAGTTTCGCGGCATTCCGACTTCGATGCCCCGGTTGC
This sequence comes from Populus davidiana, assembly GCA_030145905.1. Taxonomy (NCBI): domain Eukaryota; kingdom Viridiplantae; phylum Streptophyta; class Magnoliopsida; order Malpighiales; family Salicaceae; genus Populus; species Populus davidiana. The sequence continues at coordinate 197,116 of CM057794.1, read as the reverse complement.
CGAAATTCAGTTGCCTTTGAATTTCGGGTGATCCCTCTTGAGCATGTATGCTTCTGCTACTTGTTCTACTTCAGACTTCTTCCGCAAACGGGGAAACGCTTTGAATCGTTGATTTTCGCGGCATACCAAATTCGATGCCCAGTTTGCCAAAATTCAGTTGCCTTTGAATTTCTGGTGATCCCTCTTGAGCATGGATGCTTCTGCTACTTGTTCTACATCAGACTTCTTCCGCAAATGGCGAAACGCTTTGACTTGGTGAGTTTCGCGGCATTCGGACTTCGATGCCCCGGTTGCTGAAATTCAGTTGCCTTTGAATTTCGGGTGATCCCTCTTGAGCATGTATGCTTCTGCTACTTGTTCTACATCAGACTTCTTCCGCAAACGGGGAAACGCTTTCAATCGGTGAATGTCACGGCATTCCAACTTTGATTCCCCGTTTGCAGAAATTCAATTGGTTTTGGATTTCGGGTGATCCCTCTTGAGCATGAATGCTTGTGCTACTTGTTCTACATCAGACTTCTTCCGCAAACAGAGAAACGCTTTGACTCGGTGAGTTTCGCGGCATTCCGACTTCGATGCCCCGGTTGCTGAAATTCAGTTGCCTTTGGATTTCGGGTGATGCCTCTTGAGCATGTATACTTCTGCTACTTGTTCTACATCAGACTTCTTCCGCAAACGGCGAAACGCTTTGCCTAGGTGAGTTTTGCGGCATTCCGACTTCGATGCCCCGGTTGCCGAAATTCAGTTGCCTTTGAATTTCGGGTGATCTCTCTTGAGCATGTATGCTTCTTCTACTTGTTCTAAATCAGACTTCTTCCGCAAATGGCGAAACGCTTTGACTCGATGAGTTTCGCGGCATTCCGACTTCGATGCCCTGGTTGCCGAAATTCAGTTGCCTTTGAATTTCGGGTGAGCCCTCTTGAGCATGTATGCTTCTGCTACTTGGTCTCATCAGACTTCTTCCGCAAACATCGAAACGCTTTGCCTCGGTGAGTTTCGCGGCATTTCGACTTCGATGCCTCGGTTGCCGAAATTCAGTTGCCTTTGCATTTCGGGTGACCCCTCTTGAGCATGTATGCTTCTGCTACTTGTTATACATCAGACTTATTCCGCAGACGGGGAAACGCTTTGACTCGGAGAATTTCGCGGCATTCCGACTTTGATTCCCCGTTTCCCGAAATTCAGTTGCCTTTGGATTTCGGGTGATCCCTCTTGAGCATGTATGCTTCTGCTACTTGTTCTAAATCAGACTTCTTCCGAAAATGGCGAAAAGATTCGACTCGATGAGTTTCGCGGCATTCCGACTTCGATGCCCCGGTTGCCGAAATTCAGTTGCCTTTGAATTTCTGGTGATCCCTCTTGAGCATGGATGGTTCTGCTACTTGTTCTACTTCAGACTTCTTCCGCAAACGGCGAAACGCTTTGACTCGGTGAGTTTCGCGGCATTCCGAATTCGATGCCCCAGTTGCCGAAATTCAGTTGCCTTTGAATTTTGGGTGATCCCTCTTGAGCATGTATTCTTGTGGTACTTGGTCCACATCAGACCTCTTCCGCAAACATCGAAACGCTTTGCTTCGGTGAGTTTTGCTGCATTTCGACTTCGATGCCTCGGTTGCCGAAATTCAAGTGCCTTTGAATTTCAGGCGATCCCTCTTGAGCATGTATTCTTGTGGTACTTGGTCCACATCAGACCTCTTCCGCAAACATCGAAACGCTTTGCTTCGGTGAGTTTTGCGGCATTTCGACTTCGATGCCTCGGTTGCCGAAATTCAAGTGCCTTTGAATTTCAGGCGATCCCTCTTGAGCATGTATGCTTCTGCTACTTGGTGTACATCATAATTGTTCCGCAAATGGGGAAACGCTTTGACTCGGTGAATTTCGCGGCATTCCGACTTCGATTCCCCGTTTGCCGAAATCCAGTTGCCTTTAGATTTCGGGTGAGTCCTCTTGAGCATGTATGCTTCTGCTACTTATTCTACATCAGACTTCTTCCGCAAACGGCGAAACGCTTCGACTCGATGTGTTTCGCGGCATTCCGACTTCGATGCCACGGTTGTCGAAATTCAGTTGCCTTTGAATTTCGGGTGATCCCTCTTGAGCATGTATGCTTCTGCTACTTGTTCTACATCAGACTTCTTCCGCAAACATCGAAACGCTTTGCCTCGGTGAGTTTCGCGGCATTTCGACTTCGATGCCCCGGTTGCTGAAATTCAGTTGCCTTTGCATTTCGGGTGACCCCTCTTGAGCATGTATGCTTCTGCTACATGTTCTACATCAGACTTATTCCGCAGACGGGGAAACGCTTTGACTCGGTGAATTTCGTGGCATTCCGACTTTGATTCCCCGTTTCCCGAAATTCAGTTGCCTTTGGATTTCGGGTGATCCCTCTTGAGCATGGATGGTTCTGCTACTTGTTCTACTTCAGACTTCTTCCGCAAACGGCGAAACGCTTTGACTCGGTGAGTTTCGCGGCATTCCGAATTCGATGCCCCAGTTGCCGAAATTCAGTTGCCTTTGAATTTTGGGTGATCCCTCTTGAGCATGTATTCTTGTGGTACTTGGTCCACATCAGACCTCTTCCGCAAACATCGAAACGCTTTGCTTCGGTGAGTTTTGCTGCATTTCGACTTCGATGCCTCGGTTGCCGAAATTCAAGTGCCTTTGAATTTCAGGCGATCCCTCTTGAGCATGTATTCTTGTGGTACTTGGTCCACATCAGACCTCTTCCGCAAACATCGAAACGCTTTGCTTCGGTGAGTTTTGCGGCATTTCGACTTCGATGCCTCGGTTGCCGAAATTCAAGTGCCTTTGAATTTCAGGCGATCCCTCTTGAGCATGTATGCTTCTGCTACTTGGTGTACATCATAATTGTTCCGCAAATGGGGAAACGCTTTGACTCGGTGAATTTCGCGGCATTCCGACTTCGATTCCCCGTTTGCCGAAATCCAGTTGCCTTTAGATTTCGGGTGAGTCCTCTTGAGCATGTATGCTTCTGCTACTTATTCTACATCAGACTTCTTCCGCAAACGGCGAAACGCTTCGACTCGATGTGTTTCGCGGCATTCCGACTTCGATGCCACGGTTGTCGAAATTCAGTTGCCTTTGAATTTCGGGTGATCCCTCTTGAGCATGTATGCTTCTGCTACTTGTTCTACATCAGACTTCTTCCGCAAACATCGAAACGCTTTGCCTCGGTGAGTTTCGCGGCATTTCGACTTCGATGCCCCGGTTGCTGAAATTCAGTTGCCTTTGCATTTCGGGTGACCCCTCTTGAGCATGTATGCTTCTGCTACATGTTCTACATCAGACTTATTCCGCAGACGGGGAAACGCTTTGACTCGGTGAATTTCGCGGCATTCCGACTTTGATTCCCCGTTTCCCGAAATTCAGTTGCCTTTGGATTTCGGGTGATCCCTCTTGAGCATGTATGCTTCTGCTACTTGTTCTACATCAGATTTCTTCCGCAAACGGCGAAACGCTTTGACTCGGTGAGTTTCGCGGCATTCCGACTTTGATGCCCCTGTTGCCGAAATTCAGTTGCCTTTGAATTTCGGGTGATCCCTCTTGAGCATGTATGCTTCCGCTACTTGTTCTACATCAGACTTCTTCCGCAAATGGGGAAACGCTTTTAATCGGTGAATTTCGTCGCATTCCGACTTCGATTCCCCGTTTGCTAAAATTCAGTTGCCTTTGAATTTCAGGCAATACCTCTTGAGCATGTATGCTTCTGCTACTTGTTGTATATCAGAATTCTTCCGCAAATGGGGAAACGCTTTGACTCGGTGAATTTCGCGGCATTCCGCCTTCGATTCCCCGTTTGCCGAAATCCAGTTGCCTTTGGATTTCGGGTGAGTCCTCTTGAGCATGTATGCTTACATCAGACTTCTTCCGCAAACATCGAAATGCTTTGCTTCGGTGAGTTTCACGGCATTTCGAATTCGATGCCCCGGTTGCTGAAATTCAGTTGCCTTTGAATTTCGGGTGACCCCTCTTGAGCATGTATGCTTCTGCTACTTGTTCTACATCAGACTTCTTCCGCAAACATCGAAACGCTTTGCTTCGGTGAGTTTTACGGCATTTCGACTTCGATGCCTCGGTTGCCGAAATTCAGTTGGCTTTGAATTTCAGGCGATCTCTCTTGAGCATGTATGCTTCTGCTACTTGTTGTACATCAGTCTTCTTCCGAAAATGGCAAAACGCTTCGACTCGATGAGTTTCGCGGCATTCCGACTTCGATGCCCCGGTTGCCGAAATTCAGTTGCCTTTGAATTTCGGGCGATCCCTCTTGAGCATGTATGCTTCTGCTACTTGGTCTATATCAGACTTCTTCCGCAAAACGGGAAACGCTTTGACTCGGTGAATTTCGCGGCATTCCGACTTCGATTCCCCGTTTCCCGAAATTCAGTTGCCTTTGGATTTCGTGTGATCCCTCTTGAGCATGTATGCTTCTGCTACTTGTTTTAAATCAGACTTCTTCCGAAAATAGCGAAACACTTTGACTCGATGAGTTTCGCGGCATTCCTACTTCGATGCCCCGGTTGCCGAAATTCAATTGCCTTTGAATTTCTGGTGATCCCTCTTGAGCATGTATGCTTCTGCTACTTGTTTTAAATCAGACTTCTTCCGAAAATAGCAAAACACTTTGACTCGATGAGTTTCGCGGCATTCCTACTTCGATGCCCCGGTTGCCGAAATTCAGTTGCCTTTGAATTTCTGGTGATCCCTCTTGAGCATGTATGCTACTGCTACTTGTTCTACATCAGACTTCTTCCGCAAACGGCGAAACGCTTTGATTCGGTGAGTTTCGCGGCATTTCGACTTCGATGTCTCGGTTGCCGAAATTCAGTTGCCTTTGAATTTTAGGCGATCCTTCTTGAGCATGTATGCTTCTGCTACTTGTTGTACATCAGACTTCTTCCGCAAATGGGGAAACGCTTGGACTCGGTGAATTTCGCGGCATTCCGGCTTCGATTCCCCGTTTGCTGTAATCCAGTTGCCTTTGGATTTCGGGTGAGTCCTGTTGAGCATGTATGCTTCTGCTACTTGTTCTACTTCAGACTTCTTACGCAAACGGTGAAACGCTTTGACTTGGTGAGTTTCGCGGCATTCCGACTTCGATTCCCCGGTTGTCGAAATACAGTTGCCTTTGAATTTCGGGTGATCCCTCTTGAGCATGTATGCTTCTGCTACTTGTTCTACATCAGACTTCTTCCGCAAACGGCGAAACGCTTTGACTCGGTGAGTTTCGCGGCAGTCCGACTTTGATGCCCCGGTTGCCGAAATTCAGTTGCCTTTGAATTTCGGGTGATCCCTCTTGAGCATGTATGCTTCTGCTACTTGTTCAACATCAGACTTCTTCCGCAAACGGGGAAACGCTTTCAATCGGTGAATTTCGTGGCATTCCGACTTCGATTCCCCGTTTGCCGAAATTCAGTTGCCTTTGGATTTCGGGTGATCCCTCTTGAGCATGTATGCTTCTGCTACTTGTTGTAAATCAGACTTCTTCCTCAAACGACAAAACACTTTGCCTAGGTGAGATTCGCGGCATTAAAACTCCGATGCCACGGTTGCCGAAATTCAGTTGCCTTTGAATTTTGGGTGACCCCTCTTGAGCATGTATGCTTCTGCTACTTGTTCTACTTCAGACTTCTTCCGCAAACGGGGAAATGCTTTGAATCGTTGATTTTCGCGACATTTCAACTTCCATTCCCAATTTGCCAAAATTCAGTTGTCTTTGGATTTCGGGTGATCCCTCTTGAGCATGTATGCTTCTGCTACTTGTTCTAATCAGAGTTCTTCCGAAAATGGCGAAACGCTTCGACTCGATGAGTTTCGCGGCATTCCGACTTCGATGCCCCGGTTGCCGAAATTCAATTGCCTTTGAATTTCGGGTGATCCCTCTTGAGCATGCATGCTTCTGCTACTTGTTCTACATCAGACTTCTTCCGAAAATAGCAAAACACTTTGACTCGATGAGTTTCACGGCATTCCTACTTCGATGCCCCGGTTGCCGAAATTCAGTTGCCTTTGAATTTCTGGTGATCCCTCTTGAGCATGTATGCTACTGCTACTTGTTCTACATCAGACTTCTTCCGCAAACGGCGAAACGCTTGACTCGGTGAGTTTCGCGGCATTCCGAATTCGATGCCTCGGTTGCCGAAATTCAGTTGCCTTTGAATTTCGGGTGATCCCTCTTGAGCATGTATGCTTCTGCTACTTGTTTTAAATCAGACTTCTTCCGCAAACATCGAAACGCTTTGCTTCGGTGAGTTTCGCGGCATTTCGACTTCGATGCCTCGGTTGCCGAAATTCAGTTGCCTTTGAATTTTAGGCGATCCCTCTTGAGCATGTATGCTTCTGCTACTTGTTGTACATCAGACTTCTTCCGCAAATTGGGAAACGCTTGGACTCGGTGAATTTCGCGGCATTCCGGCTTCGATTCCCCGTTTGCCGAAATCCAGTTGCCTTTGGATTTCGGGTGAGTCCTCTTGAGCATGTATGCTTCTGCTACTTGTTCTACTTCAGACTTCTTACGCAAACGGCGAAACGCTTTGACTTGGTGAGTTTCGCGGCATTCCGACTTCGATTCCCCGGTTGTCGAAATACAGTTGCCTTTGAATTTCGGGTGATCCCTCTTGAGCATGTATGCTTCTGCTACTTGTTCTACATCAGACTTCTTCCGCAAACGGCGAAACGCTTTGACTCGGTGAGTTTCGCGGCAGTCCGACTTTGATGCCCCGGTTGCCGAAATTCAGTTGCCTTTGAATTTCGGGTGATCCCTCTTGAGCATGTATGCTTCTGCTACTTGTTCTACATCAGACTTCTTCCGCAAACGGGGAAACGCTTTCAATCGGTGAATTTCGTGGCATTCCGACTTCGATTCCCCGTTTGCCGAAATTCAGTTGCCTTTGGATTTCGGGTGATCCCTCTTGAGCATGTATGCTTCTGCTACTTGTTGTAAATCAGACTTCTTCCTCAAACGACAAAACACTTTGCCTAGGTGAGATTCGCGGCATTAAAACTCCGATGCCACGGTTGCCGAAATTCAGTTGCCTTTGAATTTTGGGTGACCCCTCTTGAGCATGTATGCTTCTGCTACTTGTTCTACTTCAGACTTCTTCCGCAAACGGGGAAATGCTTTGAATCATTCATTTTCGCGGCATTTCGACTTCCATTCCTAGTTTGCCAAAATTCAGTTGTCTTTGGATTTCGGGTGATCCCTCTTGAGCATGTATGCTTCTGCTACTTGTTCTAATCAGAGTTCTTCCGAAAATGGCGAAACGCTTCGACTCGATGAGTTTCGTGGTATTCCGACTTCGATGCCTCGGTTGCCGAAATTCAGTTGCCTTTGCATTTCGGGTGACCCCTCTTGAGCATGTATGCTTCTGCTACTTGTTATACATCAGACTTATTCCGCAGACGGGGAAACGCTTTGACTCGGAGAATTTCGCGGCATTCCGACTTTGATTCCCCGTTTCCCGAAATTCAGTTGCCTTTGGATTTCGGGTGATCCCTCTTGAGCATGTATGCTTCTGCTACTTGTTCTAAATCAGACTTCTTCCGAAAATGGCGAAAAGATTCGACTCGATGAGTTTCGCGGCATTCCGACTTCGATGCCCCGGTTGCCGAAATTCAGTTGCCTTTGAATTTCTGGTGATCCCTCTTGAGCATGGATGCTTCTGCTACTTGTTCTACATTAGACTTCTTCCGCAAACGGCGAAACGCTTTGCTTCGGTGAGTTTCGCGGCATTTCGACTTTGATGCCTCGGTTGCCGAAATTCAGTTGCCTTTGAATTTCAGGCGATCCCTCTTGAGCATGTATGCTTCTGCTACTTGTTGTACATCATAATTCTTCCGCAAATGGGGAAACGCTTTGACTAGGTGAATTTCGCGTCATTCCGCCTTCGATTCCACGTTTGCCGAAATCCAGTTGCCTTTGGATTTCGGGTGAGTCCTCTTGAGCATGTATGCTTCTGCTACTTGTTCTACATCAGACTTCTTCCGCAAACGGGGAAACGCTTTGACTTGGTGAGTTTCGCGGCATTCCGACTTCGATGCCCCAGTTGCTGAAATTCAGTTGCCTTTGAATTTCGGGGGATCCCTCTTGAGCATGTATGCTTCTGCTACTTGTTCTACATCAGACTTCTTCCGCAAACGGCGAAACGTTTTGACTCGGTGAGTTTCACGGCATTCCGAATTCGATGCCCTGGTTGCCGAAATTCAGTTGCCTTTGAATTTGGGGTGATCCCTCTTGAGCATGTATGCTTCTGCTACTTGGTCTACATTAGACTTCTTCCGCAAACATCGAAACGCTTTGCTTCGGTGAGTTTCGCGATTTTTCGACTTCGATGCCTCGGTTGCCGAAATTCAGTTGCCTTTGAATTTCAAGCGATCCCTCTTGAGCATGTATGCTTCTGCTACTTGTTGTACATCAGACTTCTTCCGCAAATGGGGAAACGCTTGTACTCGCTGAATTTCACGGCATTCCGACTTCGATTTCCCGTTTGCCGAAATCCAGTTGCCTTTGGATTTCGGGTGAGTCCTCTTGAGCATGTATGCTTCTGCTACTTGTTCTACTTCAGACTTCTTACGCAAACGGCGAAACGCTTTGACTTGGTGAGTTTCGCGGCTTTCCGACTTCGATTCCCCGGTTGTCGAAATACAGTTGCCTTTGAATTTCGGGCGATCCCTCTTGAGCATGTATGCTTCTGCTACTTGGTCTATATCAGACTTCTTCCGCAAAACGGGAAACGCTTTGACTCGGTGAATTTCGCGGCATTCCGACTTCGATTCCCCGTTTCCCGAAATTCAGTTGCCTTTGGATTTCGGGTGATCCCTCTTGAGCATGTATGCTTCTGCTACTTGTTTTAAATCAGACTTCTTCCGAAAATAGCGAAACACTTTGACTCGATGAGTTTCGCGGCATTCCTACTTCGATGCCCCGGTTGCCGAAATTCAATTGCCTTTGAATTTCTGGTGATCCCTCTTGAGCATGTATGCTTCTGCTACTTGTTTTAAATCAGACTTCTTCCGAAAATAGCAAAACACTTTGACTCGATGAGTTTCACGGCATTCCTACTTCGATGCCCCGGTTGCCGAAATTCAGTTGCCTTTGAATTTCTGGTGATCCCTCTTGAGCATGTATGCTACTGCTACTTGTTCTACATCAGACTTCTTCCGCAAACGGCGAAACGCTTTGATTCGGTGATTTTCGCGGCATTCCGAATTCGATGCCCGGTTGCCGAAATTCAGTTGCCTTTGAATATTGGGTGATCCCTCTTGAGCGTGTATGCTTCTGCTACTTGTTTTAAATCAGACTTCTTCCGCAAACATCGAAACGCTTTGCTTCGGTGAGTTTCGCGATTTTTCGACTTCGATGCCTCGGTTGCCGAAATTCAGTTGCCTTTGAATTTTAGGCGATCCGTCTTGAGCATGTATGCTTCTGCTACTTGTTCTACATCAGACTTCTTCCGCAAATGGGGAAACGCTTTGACTCGGTGAATTTCGCGGCATTCCGGCTTGGATTCCCCGTTTGCCGAAATCCAATTGCCTTTGGATTTCGGGTGAGTCCTCTTGAGCATGTACGCTTCTGCTACTTGTTCTACTTCAGACTTCTTACGCAAACGGCGAAACGCTTTGACTTGGTGAGTTTCGCGGCATTCCGACTTCGATTCCCCGGTTGTCGAAATACAGTTGCCTTTGAATTTCGGATGATCCCTCTTGAGCATGTATGCTTCTGCTACTTGTTCTACATCAGACTTCTTCCGCAAACGGCGAAACGCTTTGACTCGGTGAGTTTCGCGGCAGTCCGACTTTGATGCCCCGGTTGCCGAAATTCAGTTGCCTTTGAATTTCGGGTGATCCCTCTTGAGCATGTATGCTTCTGCTACTTGTTCTACTTCAGACTTCTTCCGTAAACGGGGAAATGCTTTGAATCGTTGAATTTCGCGGCATTCCGACTTGTATTCCCCGGTTGTCGAAATTCAGTTGCTTTTGCATTTCGGGTGACCCCTCTTGAGCATGTAAGCTTCTGCTACTTGTTCTACATCAGACTTCTTCCGCAAACGGGGAAACGCTTTGACTCGGTGAATTTCACGGCATTTCGACTTCGATTCCCCGTTTCCCGAAATTCAGTTGCCTTTGGATTTCGGGTGATCCCTCTTGAGCATGTATGCTTTTGCTACTTGGTCTACATCAGACTTCATCCGCAAACGGGGAAACGCTTTGATTCGGTGAATTTCGCGGCATTACGACTTGTATTCCCCGGTTGTCGAAATTCAGTTGCCTTTGCATTTCGGGTGACCCCTCTTGAGCATGTATGCTTCTGCTACTTGTTCTACATCAGACTTCTTCCGCAAACATCGAAACGCTTTGCTTCGGTGAGTTTCGCGGCATTTCGACTTCGATGCCTCGGTTTCCGAAATTCAGTTGCCTTTGAATTTCAGGCGATTCCTCTTGAGCATGTATGCTTCTGCTACTTGTTGTAAATCAGACTTCTTTCGAAAATGGCGAAACGCTTCGACTCGATGAGTTTCGCGGCATTCCGACTTCGATGCCCCGGTTGCAGATATTAAGTTGCCTTTGAATTTCTGGTGATCCCTCTTGAGCATGTATGCTTCTGCTACTTGTTATAAATCAGACTTCTTTCGAAAATGGCGAAACGCTTCGACTCGATGAGTTTCGCGGCATTCCGACTTCGATGCCCCGGTTGCAGATATTAAGTTGCCTTTGAATTTCTGGTGATCCCTCTTGAGCATGGATGCTTCTGCTACTTGTTCTACATTAGACTTCTTCCGCAAACGGCGAAACGCTTTGACTTGGTGAGTTTCGTGGCATTCGGACTTCGATGCCCCGGTTGCTGAAATTCAGTTGCCTTTGAATTTCGGGTGATCCCTCTTGAGCATGTATGCTTCTGCTACTTGTTCTACATCAGACTTCTTCCGCAAACGGGGAAACACTTTCAATCGGTGAATTTCGCGGCATTCCAACTTTGATTCCCCGTTTGCAGCAATTCAGTTGGCTTTGGATTTCGGGTGATCCCTCTTGAGCATGAATGCTTGTGCTACTTGTTCTACATCAGACTTCTTCCGCAAACAGAGAAACGCTTTGACTCGGTGAGTTTCGCGGCATTCCGACTTCGATGCCCCGGTTGCTGAAATTCAGTTGCCTTTGGATTTCGGGTGATGCCTCTTGAGCATGTATACTTCTGCTACTTGTTCTACATCAGACTTCTTCCGCAAACGGCGAAACGCTTTGCCTAGGTGAGTTTTGCGGCATTCCGACTTCGATGCCCCGGTTGCCGAAATTCAGTTGCCTTTGAATTTCGGGTGATCCCTCTTGAGCATGTATGCTTCTGCTACCTGTTGTACATCAGACTTCTTCCGCAAACATCGCAACGCTTTGCCTCAGTGAGTTTCGCGGCATTCCGACTTCGATTCCCCGGTTGCCGAAATTCAGTTGCCTTTGAATTTCGGGTGATGCCTCTTGAGCATGTATGCTTCGGCTACTTGTTCTACATCAGACATCTTCCGCAAATGGGGAAACGCTTTGACTTGGTGAGTTTCGCGGCATTCCGACTTTGATGCCCCGGTTGCCGAAATTCAGTTGCCTTTGAATTTCGGGTGATCCCTCTTGAGCATGTATGCTTCTGCTACTTGTTTTACATGAGACGTCTTCCGCAAACGGGGAAACGCTTTGACTCGATGAATTTCGCGGCATTCCGACTTCGATTCCCCGGTTGCCGAAATTCAGTTGCCTTTGAATTTCAGGTGATCCCTCTTGAGCATGAATGCTTCTGCTACTTGTTCTACATCAGACTTCTTCCACAAACGGCGAAACGCTTTGACTCGGTGAGTTTCGCGGCATTCCGACTTCGATTACCTGTTTGCTGAAATTCAGTTGGCTTTGGATTTCGGGTGATCCCTCTTGAGCATGAATTCTTTTGCTACTTGTTCTACATCAGACTTCTTCCGCAAACGGCGAAACGCTTTGACTCGGTGAGTTTCGCGGCATTCCGACTTGGATGCCCCGGTTGCCGAAATTCAGTTGCCTTTGCATTTCGGGTGACCCCTCTTGAGCATGTATGCTTCTGCTACTTGGTCTACATCAGACTTCTTCCGCAAACGGGGAAACGCTTTGATTCGGTGAATTTCACGGCATTCCGACTTCTATTCCTAGTTGTCGAAATTCAGTTGCCTTTGCATTTCGGGTGACACCTCTTGAGCATGTATGCTTCTGCTACTTGTACTACATTAGACTTATTCCGCAGACGGGGAAACGTTTTGACTCGGTGAATTTCGCGGCATTCCGACTTCGATTCCCCGTTTCCCGAAATTCAGTTGCCTTTGGATTTCGGGTGATCCCTCTTGAACATGTATGCTTCAGCTACTTGTTTTAAATCAGACTTCTTCCGAAAATAGCGAAACGCTTTGACTCGATGAGTTTCGCGGACTTCCGATTTCGATGCCCCGGTTGCCGAAATTCAGTTACCTTTGAATTTCGGGTGATCCCTCTTGAGCATGTATGCTTCTGCTAATTGTTCTACTTCAGACTTCTTCCGCAAACGGGGAAACGCTTTGAATCGTTGATTTTCGCGGCATACCGAATTCGATTCCCAGTTTGCCAAAATTCAGTTGTCTTTGGATTTCGGGTAATACCTCTTGAGCATGTATGCTTCTGCTACTTGTTCTAATCAGACTTCTTCCAAAAATGACGAAACGCTTCGACTCGAAGAGTTTCACGGCATTCCGACTTCGATGCCCCGGTTGCCGAAATTCAGTTGCCTTTGAATTTCGGGTGAGCCCTCTTGAGCATGTATGCTTCTGCTACTTGGTCTACATTAGACTTCTTCCGCAAACATCGAAACGCTTTGCCTCGGTGAGTTTCGCGGCATTTCGACTTCGATGCCTCGGTTGCCGAAATTCAGTTGCCTTTGCATTTCGGGTGACCCCTCTCGAGCATGTATGCTTCTGCTACTTGTTCTACATCAGACTTATTCCGCAGACGGGGAAACGCTTTGACTCGGTGAATTTCGCGGCATTCCGACTTTGATTCCCCGTTTCCCGAAATTCAGTTGCCTTTGGATTTCGGGTGATCCCTCTTGAGCATGTATGCTTCTGCTACTTGTTCTAAATCAGACTTTTTCCGAAAATGGCGAAACGCTTCGACTCGATGAGTTTCGCGGCATTCCGACTTCGATGCCCCGGTTGCCGAAATTCAGTTGCCTTTGAATTTCTGGTGATCGCTCTTGAGCATGGATGCTTCTGCTACTTGTTCTATATCAGACTTCTTCCGCAAACGGCGAAACGCTTTGACTCAGTGAGTTTCGCGGCATTCCGAATTCGATGCCCCAGTTGCCGAAATTCAGTTGCCTTTGAATTTTGGGTGATCCCTCTTGAGCATGTATTCTTGTGGTACTTGGTCCACATCAGACCTCTTCCGCAAACATCGAAACGCTTTGCTTCGGTGAGTTTTGCTGCATTTCGACTTCGATGCCTCGGTTGCCGAAATTCAAGTGCCTTTGAATTTCAGGCGATCCCTCTTGAGCATGTATTCTTGTGGTACTTGGTCCACATCAGACCTCTTCCGCAAACATCGAAACGCTTTGCTTCGGTGAGTTTTGCGGCATTTCGACTTCGATGCCTCGGTTGCCGAAATTCAAGTGCCTTTGAATTTCAGGCGATCCCTCTTGAGCATGTATGCTTCTGCTACTTGGTGTACATCATAATTGTTCCGCAAATGGGGAAACGCTTTGACTCGGTGAATTTCGCGGCATTCCGACTTCGATTCCCCGTTTGCCGAAATCCAGTTGCCTTTAGATTTCGGGTGAGTCCTCTTGAGCATGTATGCTTCTGCTACTTATTCTACATCAGACTTCTTCCGCAAACGGCGAAACACTTTGCCTAGGTGAGTTTCGCGGCATTCTGACTTCGATGCCCCGGCTGCCGAAATTCAGTTGCCTTTGAATTTCGGGTGATCCCTCTTGAGCATGTATGCTTCTGCTACTTGTTCTACATTAGACTTCTTCCGCAAACGGGAAAACGCTTTGACTCGGTGAATTTCACGGCATTCCGACTTCGATTCCCCGGTTGTCGAAAATCAGTTGCCTTTGAATTTCGGGTGATCCCTCTTGAGCTTGTATGCTTCTGCTACTTGTTCTAAATCAGACTTCTTCCGCAAATGGCGAAACGCTTTGACTCGGTGAGTTTCGCGGCCTTCCCACTTTGATGCCCCGGTTGCCGAAATTCAGTTGCCTTTGAATTTCGGATGAGCCCTCTTGAGCATGTATGCTTCTACTACTTGTTCTACAACAGACTTCTTCCTCAAACGGCGAAACGCTTTGGCTCGGTGAGTTTCGCGGCATTCCAACTTCGATGCCCCGGTTGCCGAAATTCAGTTGCCTTTGAATTTCGGGTGACCCCTCTTGAGCATGTATGCTTCTGCTACTTGTTCTACATCAGACTTCTTCCTCAAACAGGGAAATGCTTTGACTCGGTGAATTTCGCGGCATTCCGTCTTCGATGCCCCGGTTGCCGAAATTCAGTTGCCTTTGAATTTCGGGTGACCCCTCTTGAGCATGTATGCTTTTGCTACTTGTTTTACATCAAACTTCATTCGCTAATGGTGAAACGCTTTGACTCGGTGAGTTTCGCGGAATTCCAACTTCGGTGCCCCTGTTGCCAAAATTCAGTTGCCTTTGAATTTCGTGTGATCCCTCTTGAGCATGTATGCTTCTGCTACTTGTTCTACATAAGACTTCTTCCGCTAACGGGGAAACTCTTTGACTCGATGAATTTCGCGGCATTCCGACTTCGATTCCCCGGTTGCCGAAATTAAGTTGCCTTTGAATTTCGGGTGACCCCTCTTGAGCATGTATGCTTCTGCTACTTGTTCTACATTAGACTTCTTCCGCAAACGGCGAAATGCTTTGGCTCGGTGAGTTTCGCGGCATTCCAACTGCGATGCCCCGGTTGCCGAAATTCAGTTGCCTTTGAATTTCGGGTGACCCCTCTTGAGCATGTATGCTTCTGCTACTTGTTCTACATCAGACTTCTTCCTCAAACAGGGAAACGCTTTGCCTCGGTGAGTTTCGCGGCATTCCGACTTCGATGCCCCGGTTGCCGAAATTCAGTTGCCTTTGAATTTCGGGTGACCCCTCTTGAGCATGTATGCTTTTGCTACTTGTTTTACATCAAACTTCATTCGCTAATGGTGAAACGCTTCGACTCGATGTGTTTCGCGGCATTCCGACTTCGATGCCCCGGTTGTCGAAATTCAGTTGCCTTTGAATTTCGGGTGATCCCTCTTGAGCCTGTATGCTTCTGCTACTTGTTCTACATCAGACTTCTTCCGCAAACATCGAAACGCTTTGCCTCGGTGAGTTTCGCGGCATTTCGACTTCGATGCCCCGGTTGCTGAAATTCAGTTGCCTTTGCATTTCGGGTGACCCCTCTTGAGCATGTATGCTTCTGCTACATGTTCTACATCAGACTTATTCCGTAGACGGGGAAACGCTTTGACTCGGTGAATTTCGCGGCATTCCGACTTTGATTCCCCGTTTCCCGAAATTCAGTTGCCTTTGGATTTCGGGTGATCCCTCTTGAGCATGTATGCTTCTGCTACTTGTTCTACATCAGACTTCTTCCGCAAGCGGCGAAACGCTTTGACTCGGTGAGTTTCGCGGCATTCCGACTTTGATGCCCCGGTTGCGGAAATTCAGTTGCCTTTGAATTTCGGGTGATCCCTCTTGAGCATGTATGCTTCTACTACTTGTTCTACATCAGACTTCTTCCGCAAACGGGGAAACGCTTTCAATCGGTGAATTTCGTCGCATTCCGACTTCGATTCCCCGTTTGCTGAAATTCAGTTGCCTTTGAATTTCAGGCAATCCCTCTTGAGCATGTATGCTTCTGCTACTTGTTGTATATCAGAATTCTTCCGCAAATGGGGAAACGCTTTGACTTGGTGAATTTCGCGGCATTCCGCCTTCGATTCCCCGTTTGCCGAAATCCAGTTGCCTTTGGATTTCGGGTGAGTCCTCTTGAGCATGTATGCTTACATCAGACTTCTTCCGCAAACATCGAAATGCTTTGCTTCGGTGAGTTTCACGGCATTTCGAATTCGATGCCCCGGTTGCTGAAATTCAGTTGCCTTTGAATTTCGAGTGATCCCTCTTGAGCAGGTATGCTTCTGCTACTTGTTCTACATCATACTTCTTCCGCAAACGGCGAAACGCTTTGACTCGGTGAGTTTCGCGGCATTCCGACTTGGATGCCCCGGTTGCCAAAATTCAGTTGCCTTTGAATTTCGGGTGACCCCTCTTGAGCATGTATGCTTCTGCTACTTGTTCTACATCAGACTTCTTCCGCAAACATCAAAACGATTTGCTTCGGTGAGTTTCACGGCATTTCGACTTCGATGCCTCGGTTGCCGAAATTCAGTTGGCTTTGAATTTCAGGCGATCTCTCTTGAGCATGTATGCTTCTGCTACTTGTTGTACATCAGACTTCTTCCGAAAATGGCAAAACGCTTCGACTCGATGAGTTTCGCGGCATTCCGACTTCGATGCCCCGGTTGCCGAAATTCAGTTGCCTTTGAATTTCTGGTGATCCCTCTTGAGCATGGATGCTTCTGCTACTTGTTCTACATCAGACTTCTTCCGCAAACGGCGAAACGCTTTGACTCGGTGAGTTTCGCGGCATTCCGAATTCGATGCCCCGGTTGCCGAAATTCAGTTGCCTTTGAATTTTGGGTGATCCCTCTTGAGCATGTATTCTTATGGTACTTGGTCCACATCAGACTTCTTCCGCAAACATCGAAACGCTTTGCTTCGGTGAGTTTCGCGGCATTTCGACTTCGATGCCTCGGTTGCCGAAATTCAGTTGCCTTTGAATTTCAGGCGATCCCTCTTGAGCATGTATGCTTCTGCTACTTGTTCTACATCTAACTTCTTCCTCAAACAGTGAAACGCTTTGCCTAGGTGAGTTTCGCGGCAATCCAACTTCGATGCCCCGGTTGCCGAAATTCAGTTGCCTTTGAATTTCGGGTGATCCCTCTTGAGCATGTATGCTTCTGCTACTTGTTCTACATCAGACTTCTTCCGCAAACGGGGAAACGCTTTCAATCGGTGAATTTCGTGGCATTTCGACTTCGATTTGTCGTTTGCCGAAATTCAGTTGCCTTTGGATTTCGGGTGATCCCTCTTGAGCATGTATGCTTCTACTACTTGTTGTAAATCAGACTTCTTCCTCAAACGGCAAAATGCCACGGTTGCCGAAATTCAGTTGCCTTTGAATTTCGGGTGACCCCTCTTGAGCATGTATGCTTCTGCTACTTGTTCTAAATCAGACTTCTTCCGCAAACATCGAAATGCTTTGCTTCGGTGAGTTTCACGGCATTTCGACTTCGATGCCTCGGTTGCCGAAATTCAGTTGCCTTTGAATTTCAGGCGATCTCTCTTGAGCATGTATGCTTCTGCTACTTGTTGTACATCAGACTTCTTCCGAAAATGGCAAAACGCTTCGACTCGATGAGTTTCGCGGCATTCCGACTTCGATGCCCCGGTTGTCGAAATTCAGTTGCCTTTGAATTTCGGGCGATCCCTCTTGAGCATGTATGCTTCTGCTACTTGGTCTATATCAGACTTCTTCCGCAAAACGGGAAACGCTTTGACTCGGTGAATTTCGCGGCATTCCGACTTCGATTCCCCGTTTCCCGAAATTCAGTTGCCTTTGGATTTCGGGTATTCCCTCTTGAGCATGTATACTTCTGCTACTTGTTTTAAATCAGACTTCTTCCGAAAATAGCGAAACGCTTTGACTCGATGAGTTTCGCGGCATTCCGACTTCGATGCCCCGGTTGCCGAAATTCAGTTGCCTTTGAATTTCTGGTGATCCCTCTTGAGCATGTATGCTACTGCTACTTGTTCTACATCAGACTTCTTCCGCAAACGGCGAAACGCTTTGACTCGGTGAGTTTCGCGGCATTCCGAATTCGATGCCCCGGTTGCCGAAATTCAGTTGCCTTTGAATTTTGGGTGATCCCTCTTGAGCATGTATTCTTATGGTACTTGGTCCACATCAGACTTCTTCCGCAAACATCGAAACGCTTTGCTTCGGTGAGTTTCGCGGCATTTCGACTTCGATGCCTCGGTTGCCGAAATTCAGTTGCCTTTGAATTTCAGGCGATCCCTCTTGAGCATGTATGCTTCTGCTACTTGTTCTACATCTAACTTCTTCCTCAAACAGTGAAACGCTTTGCCTAGGTGAGTTTCGCGGCAATCCAACTTCGATGCCCCGGTTGCCGAAATTCAGTTGCCTTTCAATTTCGGGTGATCCCTCTTGAGCATGTATGCTTCTGCTACTTGTTCTACATCAGACTTCTTCCGCAAACGGGGAAACGCTTTCAATCGGTGAATTTCGCGGCATTCCGACTTCGATTTGTCGTTTGCCGAAATTCAGTTGCCTTTGGATTTCGGGTGATCCCTCTTGAGCATGTATGCTTCTACTACTTGTTGTAAATCAGACTTCTTCCTCAAACGGCAAAATGCCACGGTTGCCGAAATTCAGTTGCCTTTGAATTTCGGGTGACCCCTCTTGAGCATGTATGCTTCTGCTACTTGTTCTAAATCAGACTTCTTCCGCAAACATCGAAATGCTTTGCTTCGGTGAGTTTCACGGCATTTCGACTTCGATGCCTCGGTTGCCGAAATTCAGTTGCCTTTGAATTTCAGGCGATCTCTCTTGAGCATGTATGCTTCTACTACTTGTTGTACATCAGACTTCTTCCGAAAATGGCAAAACGCTTCGACTCGATGAGTTTCGCGGCATTCCGACTTCGATGCCCCGGTTGCCGAAATTCAGTTGCCTTTGAATTTCGGGCGATCCCTCTTGAGCATGTATGCTTCTGCTACTTGGTCTATATCAGACTTCTTCCGCAAAACGGGAAACGCTTTGACTCGGTGAATTTCGCGGCATTCCGACTTCGATTCCCCGTTTCTCGAAATTCAGTTGCCTTTGGATTTCGGGTATTCCCTCTTGAGCATGTATACTTCTGCTACTTGTTTTAAATCAGACTTCTTCCGAAAATAGCGAAACGCTTTGACTCGATGAGTTTCGCGGCATTCCGACTTCGATGCCCCGGTTGCCGAAATTCAGTTGCCTTTGAATTTCTGGTGATCCCTCTTGAGCATGTATGCTACTGCTACTTGTTCTACATCAGACTTCTTCCGCAAACGGCGAAACGCTTTGACTCGGTGAGTTTTGCGGCATTCCGAATTCGATGCCCCGGTTGCCGAAATTCAGTTGCCTTTGAATTTTGGGTGATCCCTCTTGAGCATGTATGCTTCTGCTACTTGTTTTAAATCAGACTTCTTCCGCAAACATCGAAACGCTTTCCTTCGGTGAGTTTCGCAGCATTTCGACTTCGATGCCTCGGTTGCCGAAATTCAGTTGCCTTTGAATTTTAGGCGATCCCTCTTGAGCATGTATGCTTCTGCTACTTGTTGTACATCAGACTTCTTCCGCAAATGGGGAAACGCTTGGAATCGGTGAATTTCGCGGCATTCCGACTTCGATTCCCCGTTTGCCAAAATCCAGTTGCCTTTGGATTTCGGGTGAGTCCTCTTGAGCATGTATGCTTCTGCTACTTGTTCTACTTCAGACTTCTTACGCAAACGGCGAAACGCTTTGACTTGGTGAGTTTCGCGGCATTCCGACTTCGATTCCCCTGTTGTCGAAATACAGTTGCCTTTGAATTTCGGGTGATCCCTCTTGAGCATGTATGCTTCTGCTACTTGTTCTACATCAGACTTCTTCCGCAAACGGCGAAACGCTTTGACTCGGTGAGTTTCGCGGCAGTCCGACTTTGATGCCCCGGTTGCCGAAATTCAGTTGCCTTTGAATTTCGGGTGATCCCTCTTGAGCATGTATGCTTGTGCTACTTGTTCTACATCAGACTTCTTCCGCAAACGGGGAAACGCTTTCAATCGGTGAATTTCGTGGCCTTCCGACTTCGATTCCCCGTTTGCCGAAATTCCGGTGCCTTTGGATTTCGGGTGATCCCTCTTGAGCTTGTATGCTTCTGCTACTTGTTGTAAATCAGACTTCTTCCTCAAACGGCAAAACACTTTGCCTAGGTGAGATTCGCGGCATTCAAACTTCGATGCCACGGTTGCCGAAATTCAGTTGCCTTTGAATTTTGGGTGACCCCTCTTGGGCATGTATGCTTCTGCTACTTGTTCTACTTCAGACTTCTTCCGTAAACGGGGAAATGCTTTGAATCGTTGATTTTCGCGGCATTTCGACTTCCATTCCCAGTTTGCCAAAATTCAGTTGTCTTTGGA